>CM048745.1:145109322-147609322 GCA_026315105.1 Locusta migratoria
TCAATTTAATACAAATAAACAATCCCTGAGACAGATTTTCGTCTCGAATATGTCAAAGACAATAATGATAATAATAATAATAATAATGCAGTAGTGGCAATTATCTTTGGAACACAGAAGCTGAATTAAAGTTTGTGACATGGAGGAAATCGTACTTAGACTATTCTGAGGTGCTTTAATCGTTAGTGGTGTGGTGGTCTAACGGTACCCGCCCGGGCGCCGTGGCTCAGCGCGCCCGGTCAGGGGGCTGAACGACCTCTGTAATAAAAAAGCTGAGCCGTGAACACTTTGAACATCAACGAACAAATACGATCAGCGTCCGCGATAACAGCTACCCACAGAGGAAAAAAAAAAAAAAAAAGACGTCTGCCTAGTAAGCAGGGAGATCCGGGTTCTCGGGTTCGTTTCTCGGCCGCATAACAAATTTATTTCTATGCTTCAGATTTATCATTATTTTCTTTAAAATAAACTTGTTTTTAACGTGATTTAGGCTGATCTTCTTGAAGAAGTTTTTCAATAAAAACAACTCTAAGATCCCCTCCTACCAACAAAATGTCGGCTTTTATTAATAGATATATCAATGTCAAGGAAAAATATGCGCATTGCCCATAGTAGATGGTGCCCTTCACCAGATTTGTAGCTCCTGTTAAAAGCCGTCACTTCAGCACGCAGTTTCCTTTCTCTCGGCCAGGGAATTCTCCACGCCACGCAGCCTCAGAACTTGGTCGTCGTACAGGCGTCAGCTTGGAGCATAGTTGTGTTTCGAGACCAGCCCCCGCTGTTTACCACAGCTGAGCGCAGGCGTAATCCGAGAAGTGAGTGGAGTGTCCCCGCGATAGCGCCGCGCGCCCAGAGCCCGCCGTAATCTCCACCGGCGGCCTGGAGAGTATCTGAAACTCTGCAGGCAATTTGCATGTAATGAGACGGGGCACGCGCAGGACGCCATTACGGGCTGGGTCCTCCCCAGAGGATCCCTTCCTAAGCCGGGGCGGTCTGGAGCTGCCGCCTACCTTAAACAACACGGCCGCACTCCCCCTCCACAGGCAGGTTAACAAGTAGCCCAGCGTCCCCATTATTGCGAGGCTTGTCCCTCCGAGAAAGGCCCATCCGAACGAATTAATTTCCTTCAACACCCAGCCACTATTGTGAGACACTTCCCTCCAAGTGAGAGCCCTCCATTTACACGGCGTCGGATATTCCTCTGATACGCCTCGTCATGAATGATGCCCACCTTCTGGAAATTCATTACCCTCTAGCTAGCGCTACTAAAGCAGACTTACTAAACATAGCTTTTAGAAACTAATTCACCAAAGAAGACGATTCCAATATTCCAGCTTTCGAATTACGAACAGAGGCCGTAATGAGTAACGTAGAAGTAGATATCATCGGAGTAGAAACTTCCTGGCAGATTAAAATTGTGTGCCGGAAACGGGACTCGAACCTCATACCTTTGCCTTTGGGGGGCAAGCGCTCTGCCGACTGAGCTATCCCGACACGACTAACCATGCCGCCTCACAACTTTACTTCCGCCAGTACCTCGCCTCCTACTTTACAAACTTCACAGAAACTCTCCTGCGAAACATGCAAGAATAGGACTCCTGGAAGAAAGGATATGGTGGAGACACGGCTTAGCCACAGCCTAAGTGATGTTTCCAGCGCACACTCCGCTGCAGAGTGATTCATTCTGGAATCATCGGAGCAGTGCAGGAACTAAAATCACTTAACAACAACAAGTCTTCTGGTCCGGATTGTATACCCAATAGATTTCTATCGGATAATGCTGAAGCGATAGCTCCTTACTTAACAGCCATATACAACCGCTCTCTCATAGAAGGATCTGTACCAAAATATTGGAAAGTTGCACGGGTCACACCTATATTCAAGAACAGCAGGAGCAACCCACTAAACTACAGGCCTATTTCATTGGCGTAAATTTGCGGCAGGGTTTTGGAACATATCCTGTATTCAAAATTTATCAACTATCTCGAACAGAACGATCTATTGACCCAAGGTCAACACGGATTTAGAAATCGTTCATGTGAAACACAACTAGCTCTTTATTCACACAAAGTGATGGGCGCTATCGACAAGGGTTCGCAAATCGATTCCGTATTTGCTTTTGACACCCTACCTCACAAATGTCTTTTGATCAAATTGCGTGGTTATGGTATATCGTCCCAAATTTGCGATTGGATAGAGGATTTCCTGTCAGAGAGAACACAGGTCGTAGTAATCGATGGTAAGGCATCGACTAAAACAGAAGTGATACCGGGAGTTACACAGAGTAGTGTTATTGGTCCTCTGCTGTTCCTTATTTACATCAACGATTTAGGGGAAAATCTAAGTAGCTCTCTTAGGTTGTTTGCAGATGACGCCGTCATTTACCGTTTAGTAAAATCATCTGAAGATCAAAACCAACTGCAGAACGATCTAAATAAGATATCAGTTATGTGTAAAAACTTGCAATTGACTCTAAATAATGAGAAGTGTGAAGTCGTCCGCATGAGTACAAAAAGAAATCCGTTAAACTTTGTTTACAAGATAATCAATCGAAAGTCAAGGCTGTAAACTCAATAAAATACCTAGGAATTACTATCACTTCAGAATTAAATTGGAAAGAACACGTAAATAATGTCATGGGAAAGGCGAACCAGAGACTGCGTTTTATTGGCAGAACCCTTAAAAGATGCAACAGAACTACAAAAGAAACTGCATACACTACGCTTGTCCGTCTGTTTTGGGAGTATTGCTGCCCAGTATGGGATCCTTATCAGGTGGATTTGACGGAGAACATCGAAAGAGTCCAAAGAAGTGCAGCTCGTTTCGTATTGTCACGATACAGGGGAGACAGCGTTACGGAAATGATACAGGATCTGGGATGGGAATCATTAAAACAACGGCGCTTATCGCCGCGGCGCGGGCTACTTACGAAACTCCAATCGCCAACATTCTCCTCGGAATGCGAAAATATATTGTTGACTCCCACTTACATAGAAATTATAATCAGTATAAAATACAAATGAGAGCTCGAACAGAGAGATTCAGGTGTTCTTTCTTCCCGCGCGCTATTCCAGAATGGAATGGGAGATAAATAGTATAATGGTGGTTCGATGAACCCTCTGCCAGGCACTTAAATGTGATTTTCAGAGTATCCCATGTAGATGTAGATTGAAATATAACTTACACATAAAAAAAAGTGTTGCATCACGACAATTGCAGGGGTTCATGATCCTGTACATAAAAAAAACCATTTCCGTTCACGTTATTTGTTATGAAAACAGAGAGTAAGAAGTTGAACGACAAAAACTGAAACATTATGAATTTGTGTACCAGACTGCAGCAATGCCCCTGCTAGAAGGGAAAACGTCCTCTTGTACTGGTGTATGATGTATTTGACGTGGCATACTATCCTCTGGATCTTCAAGGAACTATTCATCCAGATTGTCCAACTACACGAAATTTTCAATGAAAATGTTCAAGTGTTTGTAAATCTATGGGACGTCTTTGGTTAGTAGTCCTCAGGGTTACTAACTACTTAAACTAAGTTAAAAGAACCTAAGGGCAACACACACCCAAGCCCCAGGGGGGACTCGAACCTCCGACGGCAGGCAACAGTGCGGTCCGCAGCAAGGTGCCTTAGTCCACTCGGCCACTCCACTGCGGTCAATTTTCAATGCATCCAGGAATGTTCGTTGTGGTTCATTGTAGTGTTGTGTTGTTCGAGAACGAACTAGTTCGGAAGAGCGCTCCCACAGGCGAACTACGCGAACTAGTTCGCTGATCCCTCGCCTCTTAGTTTTTCCGCTCCTTTTCCGAAGACTGACGGTTAACAGCGAGAGGACGCGAGAGCGCGCAGAGTCACGTGATTCCGTCTTGCCAGTTGCCGTCATTTCAATCTGAGATGCAGCTCAGCTGTAGTTTTAGTAGCGGTAGCAAAAGCCAAAACGAGCGGACGAACTAGAAAGAGCGACCTACATCGCGGCCGGGCTGCGAACTAAAATAAGAGCTACCGGTCGCGAACTAAAATATGAGCGATAGGTCGCGAACTAAAATATGCGCGATAGGTCGCGAACTAAAATATGCGTGATCGGTCGCGAACTAATATATGAGTGATAGGTCACGAACAGAATTAAAAATCACGTCTTTGCCTTCTGCTGATGAGAGCCATTTCGAGGTTAGCGTCTGCCTGCTAGATTACATAGTTCAGTGCTACAAAATTTCTGCTTTGAAGTATTCTGCACTGTGCAATATCTGACTAATAAATTTCATAATGCCAACATATAGAGATAACTCTAAACTTAAACGCGAGAAATTATCCACAAACTGTTTGTTTTGGTTTGCGTGATATCGTTAGCGGCTCAAGCAGCAAGCGCATGAAGCAGCGCAGACCACGCCGCTCAGCCGTCACTGGGAGCGGACGAACTAAAATAACAAATTAGTTCGCGGCAGAGCCGCGAACTAAAGTGAGAGCTCCCGACCGCGAACTATATGCGCAAGTCTAGTTCATTGGCGGACTAAGTCGGTCAGAGTCCCGGGGCGGCTCTGCCGACCATTTGGAAATACATTACAATAAAAAAATAGATTTGGAGGCCTCAGAACAATTGCGAGAACTAATCCTCCTATTGTAAATAGGAAAATGAATCCTAATGCTCGCAATAAAGGTGATTTGAATTTGAATTTAGTTCCGTAAAGGGTTGGTATTCATCTGAATAATTTAATTCTTGCTGATACAGCAATAATTATTGTTGCTGAAGTGAAATAGGCTCGTGTATCAACATCTATTCCAACTGTAAATATATGATGTTCTCATAGAATAAATCCTATTAATCCAATTGATAATATTCCACAAATTTTACCAATGGTATATACCGAGGTATTTGGAGCCCCCACCCCCAAGAGGAGAGACCCGGGGTGGTCCGCCCCCTTAGTCCGCCACTGGTCTATGTCTGCGGAACATGCTGACGATTGCAGTCTTGCGATGTCGTTATCGTGATAGAACAGATTCACAAGATATGTACGATGACCGAGAGAATTTCCGTCCATCAATCGTTAACTACACGGGTGGGGTGGGAGGAGATACCACGAGATATTTTTTTGTTTGTTTATTATTTCCATTGTTGGTGCACTACAGTCATTTTAGGTATTCCCAGTATGCCACTGGCCGGCCGCGGTGGCCGAGGGGACTGAGGCGCTCCAGTCACGGTCTGCAAGGCCACTACGGTCTGGGGTTCGAATCCCCCCTCGGGCATGGATATTTGTACCGTCCTTAGTGTTAGTTAGTTCATAAGTAGTTTGTAAGTTTAGGGACTGATGACCCCGTAGTCAAGTCCCATAAGCTATAGAGACATGTAAACATTTGATTTGATTTAGATGGACTGGCGCTGCCCTCTTCCAACCTGTTTCTCATTGTTGGGGTATCAGTAAACCCAACGCGTGCCATTAAATAGCATTTATTTACAGTTTATTAATACAGTATATTTACAACAATGGCTCGCTTTCTCAGTAATGTGGATATTTTACGACTGTAGGAAGAAAATCAGCCCTAGGGAATACACAAAGTCAATTGCAATGAGTCTTGTAAAGTCATACGTTTGAAGTAGATTAGAAAATAATACAATCTGGCCAAATATATGGAGGTAATTATATGCAAATTGGTTGGTAGAGAACAAACTTTATCAACGCATAACGCAGGTAATCCTGGTCCTAGTGGTTCTAAAAAGCGAAGGTGTTATTTTTTCCAGAGGTCGAAAGATAAGAAGAGCTCCCTAATACTTGAAAAATAAAATAATTGTAAGCCTCATTCAAAGACAATCAATTATTGTTTGTCCTATGAACTCAAAGGAAACGTTTTGTAGGCACCTAAAATGTGTTGTCATTTTTGTTATTAGTTATTTTTGATTCGTAATTTTAATTTCATTTAAGTGCTTATACTGTTAAGAAAACAAAGTGTTTGATTATAAGTTAGTTTTCTGTTGTACGGCCGAGCGCATTGAGGCACTAAGCTATGATGCGGGAGGTCGTTCCCCGTCGAGGTTCCAATACACCCTCGGGCATGGATGTTTGTACCGTCTTTAGAATAAGCTAGTTCATAAGTAGTTTGTAAGTTTAGGGAATGATGATCCCGCAGTTAAGTCCCATAAGAACAAACATTTGAACATTTTTTGAGTTTTGTATTGAATTTATGTTATTTTATCTGAGCTATAAAAATAAAAACCGAAAAAGACAGCGTAAATTACAAAGCACAATAAATGATTTAAATAATAAAATGTTGTCTTTTATTAAGCAAGTATATAAATACTTGCGTAATTCCCGCTGCTTCGCACGCGTAGACTGGATGTTCTGCATTCGTTGTTTCTGCTTCTAAATATAAATTTTCATAGATATAGCTTTAAAAATGCTTTCCTAATCAAGTATTTTGATACAACGTGCCATCCCCTATGCACCATTGATGGCAGAATTCGAAACATTCCGAAACATTTTTTTTTTTTTTTTTTTTTTTTTTTTTTTTTTAATTCTAACCATGGTTCCAAATCCAAATTTTCGCATTTCTTCAATAAAAAAAGTCTCAGTAGCACCCTTAAAAGATTTTCCCGTATTTCACCCGCTTAATGGTTCAATTTTCAAAAATATCGAAACACGTGTTTTTAAAATTCCAATCAAAAATCTAAAGTCGTAGTTTTATATTTCTTGCTTTGAAATTGCCTTAATAGCAACGTATTTTCAAAAACCCATTGATCCCGTATTCCACCCTCTTAGGGATGTGAATATCTAAAAATCGCTGATGCCTACAGTGTAAGATAAATAAAGTCTACAAATTTCAAGTTTCTATCGTCTGCAGATTCACATTTCAGCGCCATATTCTGTCTTTTAGAAACGGATCGAGAACGCGAAATTTCTTCCTTACGTTTTGGCATCTTTCTGGGTAGTTTCACTTTTCAAACTGCAATATGCACTTATTTTTCTTTATTCGTAAGCTTGTTGCAGAAAAACAACTGAAGAATTTGCATGACGTTTTGCTGTATATAACCTCTTTGTTACTATAGTGTCAAAAGTCATCGCTGGTTTTCAGTCCGAATTTTATATAAGCTGACGACTTTCAACCACTTTATCTTCCACCCTCTTATCGATACGGAACTGCTAATGTGTACAACGGGAGACTTTGTACTACAACACACAGAGATCGTTCGTCTCCACTGTGTAGTTTTTGCTGCAGAGCAAAATATTGACACCCACACGTAGAATTTTATATAAGTCGTCAACTATCAACTTCCATATCTTCCACCTCCTTATTTATCAACCCTCTACCAACAATGGGAGATTGATACCTACTACCACATACAAACACTTTTCGTTTGCGATGTGTAGTTTTGGTTGCAGAGTGAAATATAGGCACAGACACCACAATTTTTATATAATTATAATCTTACGCTGGTCAAAACAGTTAGGGGATCAGGTGAGGTGTCATACACAATACGCATATGGTAACGCACTTCATTCAGATATTGGTTACAATTGTAATATGTGTTTGATACAGTACAATATTTTGCTGCCTCAACTCCTTAGGTGAAGTTTACATGGCGTTTACGTAGAGCGAGACACCAAGGGGCTACCATAATAGCGAAAACGTATTTCTCGTTGCCCTCTAATGTGGTGTGTGATCACCTCGGACGGCCACTACAGTTGCGCAACCTCGTGGCATGGACAGGATCAGTTTATCTCTTGAGGGATATTTGTCTGTTCTTCCATGACTGCAACATCCAGCTATGCAACCGTTTTGGGAGGTGCTGATCTCGCTGCAATGCGTCTGCCAATGCACTCCAAAGGCCAATCTGGTATAAGTCTGGTGAAAAAGCTGGCCATTTCATTCGTTCAATTCCTTCAGCTTCAAGAATATTGTTCACCAGTGCAGCTCTGTAGGGACGACATTATCGTTCACCAGAAGGAACCCATCTCCTATGGCACCAGAGTAGGGGATAGCAAGAGGTCGAAGGATCTGGTACGCCTGTAGATGGCAAGTAGTCATCTAGCCGAAATATCGCGAAGATTGGACGACGTCACCCGGCTGAACTCCCAAGAAATTTTCAGGACTGTTCCTAGTTCCACATTCTCTCCAGATGAGGGAACGACTATCGTCCGACTGAAATCAAAATCGTGACTCATCTTTGAACAGAACCCGACGCAATTCTTTACGACTGAATGCAATCCACATGTTCCCGCGCCCTGTTTCTGCTGGCTAAACGGTGTCGTGATTTTAATGGGACACACACCATAGGCCTCCGTGCGTAGAGGCCACATTCCCGAAGACGATTTTCGACTGTTTACGTTGATATTGAGACTCCTGCTTGTTGCCTTGAGGGTGAGTTGCAGCTGAGTCGCTTTCAGCCTCCTGTCTTGACGGACTGTTGACTGGAGATAACTTACATCTCTTGCTGAGGTTACCCGTGGATGACCTTGCCCTTGCCTTCTTTTAACGGTTCTTCTTGTCTGAAATCGCATGCAGGTCCTGTAAATTACACTTTTGGATACTCCAATACCTGCAGCCACCTCCCTGTATGTCCCGCTTCGAACATTCCTAGCCGGCCACGGTGGCCGAGGGGACTGAGGCGCTTCAGTCTCGGTCTGCACGGCCACTACGGTCGGGGGTTCGAATCCCCCCTCGGGCATGGATATTTGTGCCGTCCTAGTTCGTAAGTAGTTCATAAGTAGTTTGTAAGTTTAGGGACTGATGACCTCGTAGTTAAGTCCCATGAGACTTACAAACATTTGAAAATTTTTTTTTAACATTCCTATGCCTCTCCATAGCTATGGGTAAGTTACGTTCATGTTTCAATGCACTACCTGGTCACTACACTTTCTGAACACAATTCATTTAATAGAGTAAACACAAAATAGCAACCAACCCCTTCTGCAGAAACTTTCCGCTATTACCACTATCTCGCTTGCTGTAATGTTGTTGTTTCCACTCTGCAGAACCCACAGAAAGACGTCGAAGTTTTTTAGTTCGTTCTGCCGATGACAATTGTTAAGCACCCAGATATGTTAGTTCGTTCTGCCGATGACAATTCTTAAGCACCCACATATCTCAGCAGATCCGTAATTGGTTTGACCAGTGTAGATCAGGAGATATGATATCATAAATCTACATCTACATAAATTCACGACATTCCACGAGAGGACGCGTGGTGAGGGGTTGCATAGTACACTACTAACAGTCTCTTTTTCTGTTCCACTCCGAAATAGAACGTGGGAAAAACGGATTCCTGTTTGCCTCTTTACTAGATCTAATTTCTCTTATCTTTGTGGTTTTCACGCGAAATGTAGATTGCCGGTAGCAAAATCGTTTGTAGTCAGCTTCAGATTCCGGTCCCTTAATCTTATTCAAGTGATTTTTATCGTAAATTAAATTCTGACGCTAAATCAGAAATGAATTTCTCTGCCCCCCCCCCCCCTCCCCCCGCTATTCCGCTCTGTATTCCAGAACTATCTTTGTAAGAGTTTCCTATTGATCGAACAAATCTAGCAGCACACCTCTGGATTGCTTATCTGCTTTCCTTTAAATCTATTGGATGGGTTCCCAAAGACTTGAGCAATACCTAAGATGGGGTCGCACAATCGTGTTATGCTCCGTCTCCTTTGCGGATGAACCATGTCTTGACAAAATTCCTTCGATAAATCACAGTCGATCATTCGCCTTCACAGCGACTGTCCTTACATTCTCGTTCCATTTCATATCGCTCTACAACGTTACACCTATATATGTAATCGACGCGACTATGTCAAGCTGTATGATGTATTCGAACATGAATTCTAATATGAATTTTTTGCTATTTTTATAACTAGCTGCCGTTCCTCACACCAACTACGAATTTTTTCTACTATAGTCGTTCAATGACGATACCTTGCACCACATCGTCAAGAATTAGCACAGATTGCTACTCACTCAGATCATTTACGTAGACAGAAAATACTATGGTTCTATCACACTTCCCTGGAGCCAGCCTAACGATACCCTTGTCTCTGATGAAAACATGACGTTGAGGTCAACGTACTGTTTCCTATTACTTGAGAAGTCTTCGAGCCACTTACATACGTTAGAACCTATTCCATATGCGTGTACTTTCGTTAGCAGTCTGCATACAGCAGCGTGACAAAGTTCTGATAGAAATCGAGGGTATGCAAACATACTTTTGCTTAACGTGGAGCGCAGCCCAAATCACCTATTCCCATAATCATTCAGTGATTCATAATGAGAGCAGTTACGGACTTCCAACAAACTTGTACCGTAATTTCAGTCATTTTCTAAAATCATTACCACTTGCATACTAATCGTGACGAATAATTCATCGAGAGCTCTATTAAAGATCACTGTATTGCACTGGGAAGATCACCTGACGAAGCACTTTAGTTCTTATTCAGGTTTCCAGTGGTGGTAGTATTGGCCGTTATCATTATTGATAACGTTTCCGGAGGACGTCGGCATGCTATAATCTGATATTGATGCTGGAGAATGCTCTCATGTATACCAACGACCAACCGATGCCTTAGGGTACAGCACAGGGGAGGACCTTTGAGGATGTAGAGCAGAAGCTGGAGACAGCCCTTAGAGAAATGTCAGAGTAGTATAAAAACAACTTTCTCGACCCAAATCCATCCAAGACACAAGTCAGCGCCTTCCAATCTTCGACACTAGCAAGCTAATCGTAAACTGAACGTCTCTTGAAATAACACCACACTGGAACATACCAACAAACCAGCTTACCTGGACGTGGTGCTCGATAGATCTCTGACATGTTGGTACCATTGTGAAAAGACGCGCCAAAAGTATCTGCCAGAAATAATATTCTGCGGGAACTAACTAACAGTAAATTGGGTGCTAAACCTTCCGTATTAAGTACCACCGCACAACCTTAAGCTCCTCTACAGATGAATATGCCTCCCCAGTGTGGTCCAGATCAACCGAGGCAAACAAGGTCGACATAAGTCTCAATGAACTGTAGAACGATCTAAATAAGATACCACTATACTGTAAAAATTGGCATTTGACTCTAAATAATGAGAGGTGTGAAGTCGTCCACATGAGTACGGAAAGAAATCCGTTACACTTTGTTTACATGATAAATCAATCAATTGTGAGAGCCATAAAGTCGACTAAATACCTAGGAATTACTATTATTTCAGACGTATGCTGGAAATAGCACGTAGATAATGCGCTTTATTGGCAGAAGGCTTAAAAGATGCAACAGAACTACTAAAGAGATTGCACACACTACGCTTGTCCGTCCTCATTTGGAGTATTGCTGCCCAGTGTGGGATCCTGATCAAGTGGGTTTGACGGAAGCCAACGAAAGAGTCCAAACAAGGGCAGCCCGGTTTATATTGTCACGATACAGAGACAGCGTCACGGAAATCATACAGAATCAGGGATGGGAATCATTACAACAACGGCGCTTATCGCTGTGGCGTGGGCTACTTACGAAACTCCAATCGCCAACATTCTCCTCCGAATGCGAAAATATATTGTTGACTCCCACTTACAAAGGTAGAAATGTTCATCAAAATAAAATACGAGAAATCAGAGCTCGAACGGAGCTTTCGCGCGTTATTCGAGAATGGAATGGGAAATAAATTGTATAATAACTGGTTCGATGAACCCTCTGCCAGGCTCTTAAATGTGGTTTGCAGAGTATCCCATATAGATGTAGATTTAGAAACATGCCGATTAACAACGGGTTGCATGAAACTCACTCCTCTACCAAAACTACAGCTGCCGAGTTTGCGAAACCCAATTCTCGGAGAACATAACATGAATTCACAGAGAAGCTCAGACAAATCATCGATATCCCCTTTTTTGGTAGCGAGTGAAACCCATGTGACTGAAATCCTGTAATAGGTTCTTAGCTACGAGAATAGAAGAACCACCAGATGATTACCCACCTGTATAGGGGATGCCCAGCGGATTCACCACGAACTGGAATACATGAAGGGCACTGAACTGATCAAGGACTGGGGTAGCTCCAGTGAAGACAAACATGATTGGGTGGGGTCTTGGAACCACGGATGATAAGTATGACTGCGGGGATGTGCAGGATATGGAGCACCTGCTCGCCTGCCACAACTGCCCGTACAGGAGCAACCCTGACGATTTATGGCTGAACAACAAAGAAGCTTTGGACGTGGCCCTGTACTGGGCTGAAAGATTGCGACCTGGTTTCCGGACACGAAACAGTAAAATAAGTCAACACTTTTTCACATTTACAACACGGAAACGCTTACCTTGATATAATTAGTGATTTATTCGAAGAACGACTCCAAGTTATTGGACGTAGACGTTTTGCAATGCGAAGGCCTTAACGGCAGTACGTGACATCTTTCGCCCAGACATGTCGTACTGCAAGATTTTTCCGTCGGCACACTTTTCGCACTTATTGGCAAAGCTTACGTACGGCGCTCAGGAACGCAGCCGAGAAACGGGCTGTTTATCGACTGTGAAAGGAAACTGCTCGCTATCGATAAAACCGAAACCGCAGCCGGCCGGGCTGACATAATGCCTATTCAGAGAGCGGGGATCGGCGTTGGTGACGTCACGGCTCGCAGACATGGCATTTAGTTGGGCGAGACGGCTCGTGGCTCTGGCATTACGTGTGTGTGTGTGTGTCCTGGTGCACACGGAGATAATGCGATAATAATTGCCGGCTCGGCACCGCCGCGGCGTGAGCCACGGACCGCATTAAGAGCTCAGCGGGGGACCAGACCCTACATCCGGATGCAGCTCGTCACACCCGTGTTAATCGAGACAACACGCGGGCCGACCTATCCTGCAGAACGCCGTTGCTATTCACGCTTCCAGAACTGGAAAAAAGACTTAATTGTGAGCCCTGCAGCTGCTGATGTAATCAAAAAATTGATCAGAGACTACTGAGAAGTTTAGCACTTACGGTAAGAGCACTTCTTCTCCCTTGATGCTTCGTTACTGGAGAATCTCGCCTGTTGCCCTTTATTCCTCCAACCGGTTCTCATCACAACTATACAGGGTAATTCAAAAAGAAATAACACATTTCAAACATTTATTTCTTCGAAGAAGGTTCGGCCGTGCAGCCGCATAAAGTTTACTTCTCGTAATATTTCGGCTAAGAAACGTTCAGCCATCTTCAGAGAGAGTCGAAGACTGACGCTCCAGCACGCGCTTCGTGTTTATAAACGCGCGGGCCGCGCTACTGCGCATACGGCCACAGATACAACAAGGCGCCAAAGACGTTACTCGGCGGCAGGGAAGTACACGTGTGTGTAAATTATGTCTGTGGCTGCATGGTCGATTACTGCGGAGAAATCGATGTGTTATGATCTGTGCTGTGGCGGCGTCTTTGTAAATTTATTAAAGAAAGTGCCGGATTCCATGATTTATCTAAACTGAAGCCGCTGTCTCTTAATTAAATTCGTCCCCAAGCGAATTTCTATTGCTTCTTTCACCACTGAGTCCCAGGAAGATGAAGTGGAGGCTAAATCCATGGCTTTTCTGCCGTATGTTGGGAGCCTGTCGTCGAAAATCGGACGGATTATGAATAAACACGATGTTAAAGTAATTTTTCGGCCTCCACCAAAGACAGCAGCACTTTTGAGTTCTATAAAAAATGATTTGGAGCTCCAGAAGGCCGGGGTTTACAAGATCCCATGTGAATGTGGCCTTTCGTACATAGGACAGACGACACGTACAGTCCAGGAAAGATGCACAGAACACCAGAGATATGCCCGTCTCTTACAACCAAATGAATCGGCAGTGGCAGAGCACTGTATTGATACTGGACACTCCATGATGTACCAAAACGTCAAAATTTTAGCCTACACTTCATCTTTTTGGGACTCAGTGGTGAAAGAAGCAATAGAAATTCGCTTGGGGACGAATTTAATTAACAGAGACAGTGGCTTCAGTTTAGATAAATCATGGAATCCGGCACTTTCATTAATAAATTTACGAAGACGCCGCTACAGCACAGATCATAATACATCGATTTCTTCGCAGTAATCGACCATGCAGCCACAGACATAATTTACACACACGTGTACTTCCTTGCCGCCGAGTAACGTCTTTAGCGCCTTGTTGTATCTGTGGCCGCATGCGCAGTAGCGCGGCCCGCGCGTTTATAAGCACGAAGCGCGTGCTGGAGCCTCAGTCTTCGACTCTCTCTGAAGATGGCTGAACGTTTCTCAGCCGAAATATTAGAAGAAGTAAATTTTATGCGGCTTCACGCCCGAAACTTCTTTGAACAGTCATTGCGCCGCGAAAACATGAAGATGCACATTTATTTCTTCGTTTGTTTGGATGCCATCTCACAACTGTATGAACTATCGCACTAATGTTTCCGCTCCAGTTGTCACAATGTAAAAATGTCCAAACAACATGTTTTGGGCCTATATTAGCCCATTGTCAAGTTCTTAAAAGAAGAAAGCCAGTGAAAACGCAAATTAATGTTTATATTGTGAAATGAAATACGTGGGACAGACTGGTAGAAATTTTAAAATTCGATTTAAAGAGCAAAACAACGTTGAGAATGGCTCTTCGGCGGTGGCGAAGCATCTAAAAAAAATGAACGGCATTCGTTGGGCAATATTAATAAAGGTATGAGGCCAATACATTATGAGGATAAGGGATGGTTGCTGTCTGCCCCGGAGGAGGTTGAAATTTTTTGTGCGTTAAGAAAAGAACCGAATAGCATATTAAATGAATTGACGGAATTGTCTAAAGGACATAAGTGGTCTCATTTTGGTAATGTCCTTCTAGATAAACAGTGAAACTTCCCCTCGCATTTGGTTTCTTTGGGTTGGGGTTGGCTGCATTAAAAGCTCAGCAGGGGACCCCACATCCGGATGCAGCTCGTCACACCCTCGTTAATCGAGACAATGCGCGGGTCGACCTATCCTGTAGAACGCCGTTGCTATTCACGCTTCCAGAACTGGAAAAAATTAATTGTGAGCCCTGCAGTTCCTGATGTAATAAAAAAATTGATCAGGGACTACTGAGAAGTTCAGCACTTACGGTAAGAGCACTTCTTCTCCCTTGATGGTTCATTATGGAGAATCTTGCCTGTTGCCCGTTATTCCTCCAACCAGTTCTCATCACAACTATACAGGGTTGTTAAAAAAGAAATAACACATTTCAAATATTTATTTCATCCACACTACAGAAGATAGAAACATTATTCCAATACTAATGGAAAGAAAAAAGTTTACAATTTATTATTAGTCATTATTGTATGAACTTAATTGATGAGAGGAGAAAATATAAAAATTCAGCAAGTGAAGCAGGAAAAAGGGAGTACAGACGTCTGAAAAATGAAATTGACAGGAAGTGCAGACTGGCTAAGCAGGAGTGGCTACAGGACAAATGCAGAACCGTAGAAGAATGCATAACTAGGGGAAACATAGACACCGCCTACAGGAAGATAAGGTATTTGGAGACAAGAAAAGCAGCTGTATGAATATTAAGAACTCAGACGGAAAACCAGTACTGGGCAAAGAGGGAAAAGCTGAACTGTGGAAGGAATATATAGAGGGCCGATACAAATGAAATAAACTTGAAGGCAATTTTCTAGAAAGGGAAGACCAAGTGGAGGAAGATAAGATAAGAGATATGATACTGCGAGAAGAATTTTACAGAGCGCTGAAGGACTTGAGTCGAAACAAGACCCCTGGAGTAGATGATATTCCGTCTGAACTGCTGATTTCGTTAGGAGAGCCAATCATGAATAAACTGTTCAAACTTGTATGCAAGATGTATGAGACAGGGGAAATACTCTCTGACTTCAAGAAGAATATCGTAATTCCAACGTCAAAGAAAGCAAGTGCGGACAAGTATGAAAATTAGAGAACTATCAGTTTAATAAGTCATGGTTGCCATATACTAAAACGAAATATTTATAGAAGAATGGAAAACTTGTGGAATCTGACCTCGGGGAAGATCAGTTTGGATTTGGGAGAAATGTAGGAACACGGGAGGCAATACTCACAATACGAATTATCTTAGAAGATAGGCTAAGGAAGGACTGTGGTGTCGCACAAGTCCAAAGTGCGCGCCACCTACTTTCGCCGCGCGCCGCCATGCACGCACGGCGCGGCGTTCTTACGACGACAGCCATGAGCGCCCTCTGCTGCAACTCCGCTAGTGGCCACCACTGAACGACATCGTTCACTTGGGACTGAGATAGCAACCAGTTAGGACCTTCGTAATCAGATAGGCACCAGTGAAGACTTGGCTATCGTATAGGCACTAGGAAGCAGCACTAGGCAGGCCTCTAGCTCAACTATGTATCTGCAGTACTGAGCAATGTAAAAGTATTGTATAAATTCTGTGCAATATATATCTCGTTCTAATTTACTCTAGTGTTTCTAGATTCTGACTGCTCCCCTCCGTACCTGCACCAGTGTGCTATCTTTATTCCTGTGTCGGTCTCATTCCACTCGGCCACCGACACCTACGACGGAAACGAGACACAAAAGCGGCGACGAGGCTGGGACACATAAAGGACAATCCTGGTTTGTAGATTTGTAGATTTGGAGAATGCTTTTGACAATGTCGACTGGAATACACTCTTCCAAATTTTGAAGGTAGCAGGTGTAGAATATAGGGAGCGAAGAGTTATATTCAACCTATACAAAAACCAGACAGCGGTAGTTAGGGTTCAACGGCAAGAAAGGGACGCAGAGGTTGGGAAGGGAGTAAGACAGGGTTGTAGCCTTTCCCCAATGTTTTTCAATCTGTACACTGAGCAAGGAATGGAAGCAATTGAATAGAATGGACAGTGTCTTGAAAGGAAGATATAATATGAACATTAACAAGAATAAAACGAAGGTAATGGAATGCAATGTCAGAAAATCAGGCTATGCTGAAGGAATTAGATTAAGTAATGATACAATTAAAGTAGTAGATGAATTTTGTTATTTGGATAGCAAGATAACTTCTGATGGCCGAAGTAAAGAAGATATAAAATGCAGAATGGCTATAGGGAGAAAAGCGATTCTAAAGAAGCGAAACTTGTTAACATCCAATATTAATTTTGTGGTGTCGCACAAGTACAAAGTGCGCGCCGCCTACTTTCGCCGCGTGCCGCCATGCACGCACGGCGCGGCGTTCTTAGACGTCAGCCACGAGCGCCCTCTGCTGCAACTACGCTCGTGGCCACCACTGAACGACATCGTTCACTTGGGACTGAGATAGGAACCAGTTAACACTTCGCAATCAGATAGGCACCAGTGAAGACTTGGCTATCGGATAGGCACTAGCAAACATCAGTAGGCAGGCCTCTATCTAATCTATGTATCAGCATTCTGCAGTCAAGAACTATGTAAAAGTTAAGTATTACTAAGTCTCTGTGAAATATATATCTCGTTCTAATTTACTGTAGTGTTTCTAGTTTCTGCTGTCCCACTGGCTGGTCACCTCCTACCTGCACAAGCGTGCATCCTTTATTCCTGTGTCGGTCTCTTTCTACTCGGCCACCGACACCTACGACCATCTGCGGAAACGGGACACAAAAGTGGCGACGAGGATGGGATACAAAAGTGGCGACGAGGATGGGATACAAAAGTGGCGACGAGGATGGGATACAAAAAATTTAAATGTTAGGAAGTCCTTTCTGAAAGCATTTGTCTGGAGTGTAGCATTGTATGGCTGTGAAACTTGGACGATGAAGAGTTCAGACAAAAAGCTATTGAAATGTGGTGCTATAGACGAATGATGAAGATTAGATGGGTAGATCACGTGACTAATGAGGAGGTGCTTAACCTAATTGGGGAGAATAGGAGTTTCTGGCATATCCTAAGAGAAGAGATAGATTGGTAGGACACTTTCTGAGACATCAAGGAATTGTCAACTTAGCACTAGAAGGAAGTGTTTGGGGTAAAAATCGTGGAGGGAGACCGAGGGACGAATACAGTACGCAGTTTCAAAAGGATGTAGGTTACCGAACGTATTCTCAGATGTAGAGACTTGCACAGGACAGAGTAGCGTGGAGAGCGTCATCAAAATAGTCTGCGGACTGAAGACCACAACAACAACATTGTGTGCATTGAATATGAGCATCATGTGTTACACTACAAATGTCAAAACGGTGGCTCGTTTCTTGCTACACACGAATCAGCTGGTCTCATAGAATTCACAGCTTCGACAATTCGATGTCGTAGACCTTCGAGAGCGTCAGGCATAGGAGGGATAGAAACACGGTCTTTTACGTAACACCATAGATAAACATCACGCGGAGTGAGGTCTTGAGGCATGGGAGGCCACCAGCGGTAAAGTTGAACATCTGCTCCTACGCTTCCAATCCAACGTCGTGGTTTGGTGTTATTCAAGTAACGTCGAACGTGTTTAGAGAAATTAGGCGGGGAAACATCTTGTATGAAGATGAATTCATCTGAATGATCTTCAAGCTGGAGAAATAACCAGTTTTTGAAGTTTCTCTAGATAGGTTATTCCTCTCACAGTTTTCTCCACGTTCTCTCACGTTCATCTTCGGTGAACTCTTTCATATTGAATATCTACCATAGGATTATCAGTTGCCCAAATTCTTACATTATGGCGATTAATTTTACTAGAAAGATGAAAAATTGATTCATCAGAAAAAAATTAATCGTTGATCAAAATTGTCCTCTTCCGTATCATCTAACATGCTAATGTAAAATTCGTACCTTTCGTTGCCGTCGTCAGAATGCAGTGCTTGCAATAACTGGAGTTTGTATGGCTTCATGTGCAGCCAATGTTTTAGAACTCGACATACCGTTGATTGAGGAATGTTAAGTTCTTTGCTTGCTGTGATCTGGATTTCTTTGGGTCCCTTTCCTAGCGTGTACGAATACGCTCAACATTCTCTTTCAATGTGCGTGGACCTCCCGTGCTTTTCCCTTTGCAGATGCAACCATCTTCTACAAATTTTCGATAGCACTCGTATTTTTGCTTATGACACGACGGTTGTTTATTAAATTGACGGCGAAATGCACGCTGAACTGTAATAAGGGACTGTAGTTTTGCCAATTGGAACACACAGAATGCCTTCTCCTATGTGTCGCTGGCATTTCACTACAAACAAACAACAAAAAACAACACCGATTGGGACTTCTACTCGGGCTGTTTAAATTGCAAACTTTTCTTAATCCATTAACGTTGGAATCATGTTTCTATCTTTTGTAGTTTGGAAGAAATAAATGTTTGAAATCTGTTCTTTCTTTTTGAGTAGCCCTGTATTTCATTTTGCGAAACAGTTGTAGTACGGGGCTTTTTCAGAACTGAAATTTCTGATACTCTTGTTCAACAAACCTACCGATACTAAACGTTATTTGTGTTGTCTATCTTAAAATTTCAGTCGGTATTTGTTTTCCAAATTGTTGTACAACTTATTACGCTTATTATGCTACTAAAGCCCAATGCCCTCACAAAAGACTTCCATTTGATCAAGCTGGTAGAGTGTTTCCTTCAAAACCGTCGCTTTTTTGTAACTTTACAATCGAAGAGCAGCAGGTGCAGAAATCAGAAAAATGGCCACCCTCAGGGTAGCGTGCTGGCGCCAAATCTCTTTAACATTTATACTAATGACCAACCCAAAAATTAACAGACTAGACGGTTCATACATGCCGATGATGCTGCCGTGCCAAAATAAATTGGCACGCGTCCTCGATAACTTAGCAGACAGCCGGCCGCGGTGGCCGAAGGGACTGGGCGCTCCAGTCACGGTCTGCACGGCCACTACGGTCGGGGATCCGAATCCCCTTCGGGCATGGATATTTGTGCCGTCCTTAGGATTAGCTAGTTCATAAGTAGTTTGTAAGTTTAGGGACTGATGACCCCGTAGTTGTGTCCCGTATGCTATACAAACATTAAAACATTTAAAGTTAGCAGACTGTTATAAGGTCAATCATCTCAAACATAACCCTATCAAGACACAGATGTGTTACTTCCATCTCAGACCTAAGGAAGCACAAAGGAAGTTAAAAAGTAACATGACAGGTTCAAGAGTTGGAACACTGCGACACTCCGAGGTACTTAAGCGTGCGACTGGACCGAACTTTGACCTACGGAAAAACTTGCCAGGGGGTCAAAGGGAAAATAATTGCGAGAAACTCACGAATACGAAATGGGGAGCACAACCTCCTGTCCTCAGAACTTCGGCGTCAGCGCTGTGTTTCTCTGCCGCAGAATACGTGGACATGAAAATAGAAAAATATAAGTTCTTCACGCCTTCGAGATCTATTCCAGAGACCTGCCAAATCTCACACCAGCCAACTGTGACAGTGCATGAGGTTGTACTGAAATCTGTCTGCACTTAGTTTCATGTGAAACCAAAAGCTCTTCCCGCGTTTACAAGCCGTCAAGAAGAAGTCATTTATGACTGTATTGTAACACATAAATTTCTTTGCATTCCTACAGAGTAAATACCAACGCCTGTTCGACCTGATGAGACAGCACCAAGTATTTTGGATTCGACAAACTGTAATGCTGCTTTCGAATGAAAGTGGGTGTTGCGTGTTAAAGTTAAGGTTCGGGACCGCAAATGAAATTTTACCAGGTAATGAAATATTTTTAAATGAAATTACTGAGCTATTTTTACAAAGAAGGTTACAATTGAAACGAAATTATTGGATTTCGCCATTAAATGATAGCGGTCGTGACTTCGGTAGCAAATACAACACCAGAAAGCAACATTACAGAAGAAGTCGGCGGAATCTAAATTTTACCTTATTGAGAACTGGTACTAATATTTCGGTCATATTCTGTAGTGATTCTAGCTGAGATGACTGGAATATTACTTCGATAAATTGATGCTGGGATTGTGCGTTTCGTTTACTATTGTTCTATGACCGTGTTGAAAATTAATTATGATAGTCGCCAAAACTTGCAAAATTATCGGACTTCATAAACATCGCGAAGATTGTTCTGCAGGCATTAAAATGTAATAAACCATTCGTAGCCAAGAAATAAATAAAAGTTGCACAGAGAATGTTCTAGTACAATCGCGAAACAAATCGCAACAATACCCGAGCATCACTTTATGAAGTACTGGATGTGCTGAAAATAAATAACTTTAAAATTAGTAAGAATGGAGAAGGGATTGTAAGTAAGATATTTCAAATTAACTGTGAGGGTTTATTGAAATTAATAAAAAAGGAACTAAGCTCACACTTAAAATAACTAGGCAAAATCCTGGAACACGTCCTAATACATCGAGGAGAAGACAGTAAGTGACGAGTATTTTCGCTCTTCCATTCAGCTTGTTGCAAAAAACGTTGAACGTGACAAATATCAAATGTTTCTCGATACGCTGGCAGAGATAGGACAGGCTTCAGCGACAAGCATTGCAGAAGTTTTTTTTTTTTGTGTTTTTTTTTTTTAAATCGTTAACTACAAAACGTCTTAGATGTAGCGGTTTCCTCAATTCATACCTTAAGTCGAATGAACAAGGCACTTACATTTTATATGTTTTGTAACAATTACAGATGTTCAGTTGAGATTTGAGGATAAACTCACTAGAATGTTAATTACTTATCTATTTCACATAATTTCTGATGCAGCATTGAGCATGGGAATTACAAGTTCTCAACTTCCAGTGGCTTTATGTTGTCATTACTGGTATGAGCTGAGGAAAAATAAATTCGTAGCCTGAATACTGAATTTAATGCTGGCCGTGGCGAATCCGCTTGGAATTTTGCACGTTTGTTGAATAAAAGTTCAGTGATCCGTATTTTGAGGCTGAAACATTTTCTCGACTTATTCTGCAGTATGGTGAAAGTTGTACCAACCGGTAGTAGAACTGCTCAAAACGGTTGAGCCTCAGTAACTGGCCAACAATGTCCGGTCAGTAGAAATGTCAAGCACTTCGCTTCAATTATATATTTTTTATTTTTGACGACGTTACAGCGTTCATTTAATGAAATAAATCGCAATTTGCGATCACTTATGGCATTTTAGTACAGTGATGCCGTAAGTGATCTCAAATTGCGATTTATTTCATTAAATGAACGCTGTATCGTCGTCAAAAATATATAATTGTATACAAGCCGAGGCTGGGCTCCTGACGACAATTAATTGTGTCTCGATCCTCATGTACCTCATGTTCTGTTCTCCCTGATGCGAGAATACAGTATTGTGGCTGCGAGCATTACATAACAAATAGGCTGTGGTAATAGGAAAGAGAGAGCGTGGCGAATGGAGAGTTGGGTGTGGCGGGAGACGTGCAGGGAAGAGTCCTCTGCAGTCGGGCTGATCACTGTGTCCTCGGTGGCGGACTGGTCAACACGTCTGCCTAGTAAGCAGGAGATCTCAGGTTCGAATCCCAGCCGGCCACAAATTTTCATTCGCCGCCCTTTGGTATTCCATCTAAACCTAGTACAGTGATGCCATAAGTGTTAGCAAATTGCGATTTACTTCGCTTCAACTTTAGGAACCTTTTCACTGGGATTTGTATCGGTTCATGTATGCGTGACAAGTATCGACGACTT
This sequence comes from Locusta migratoria, assembly GCA_026315105.1. NCBI lineage: Eukaryota > Metazoa > Arthropoda > Insecta > Orthoptera > Acrididae > Locusta > Locusta migratoria. Next base: position 145,131,802 of record CM048745.1, read on the forward strand.
CGGGACATGTATCGCGACTTGTATGGGCTGACAAGTAGCCACCTCATACTTGTATGATCGCGTGTTTGCACCTGTTAATTTGTATGTTCGCGATGGCTTTACAGTTTTATTTACCCGTGCGCTTGCTCTTTTGGATGTGGATAGGAAAGAAAAGCGGATGAATCGTTAATAGTGACAACGAAATTTCCTTTGCAAACGTGCTACTCACGGAGCTCACGCAATGCTTGTTCAAGAATTAACTCTAGAACATGGCGCATATTTCAAAAATTATGATAGTATGACGGAAGTTTTCTGTAGTTTGCTGTCTCTCGTGAATAATATTGTGTCTAGAACGAACACAAAATTTCGGAAAGCAATTACAACAGAGCGCCAGCTGGCACAGACACAGCGATTTTTGGCCATTGGGGATTCCTTTTTTCACGTTAACGTATTTGCATAGAATATCAAAAAGCTCAATATGCGATATTATTCTTCACGTTTGTGAGGACATTGTGCTAGTTGTATCCCCAAGAAGAATGGATGTTATTAAATTTGGGATAAGAATATATTATACTCTATTTAATTCATCTTATTCTTATTAACTGTTAGAAAGCTGGCAAATGTACCCTGCAATATAATTTTCTGAAATGCTCTTAAATATAGAATACGTTTTAGTGCTTCGGGACAATTGGCAGCCGGCCGCGGTGGCCGAGGAGACTGAGGCGCTCCAGTCACGGTCTGCACGGCCACTACGGTCGGGGGTTCGAATCCCCCCTCGGGCATGGATATTTGTGCCGTCCTAGTTCATAAGTAGTTCATAAGTAGTTTGTAAGTTTAGGGACTGATGACCCCATAGTTAAGTCCCTTAAGCTGTAGAAACATTTGAACATTTGACAATTGGCAAGCTTCAGTCACCAATACAGTATTACAAATTGCGAGGTCACTTTTTGCACAAATAAGATATCCAAAAAATTAACGCAGGGTTGAGTCGCATTGTATTTTGTTTCGATCGCGAACACATTTTTATTTAATGAACATAAAATCAGCTCTCACTATACAACACACACCATTAAACAAATCAATAGACGCCAATAGAGTCTGGTACTGCAGCTCCTGCTGTTAGTCAAAATAAGCCGCAGACGACAAGAAATACTGGTACTGCACATGTGTTAGTTCTGTGACATGTCGCGTACATGCCGAAAAAGCGATATACAAAATTTACGCGTGACATGTATGAGGTGATGTATCGCGACATGTCAAATTGACATATAGCCGCTCATACAAGCTGCGATGCATGTATCCTAGTGTAGACGTGCATTTATTCGTCAAGACAGATATATTGTAATTGCTCATATAGCAAGAACAGTTGCGGTATAGATCGACGCCATCAGTATCAAAATCAAGTGCAATGAAACTAGTGTACCGCAGGGTCCCGGAGAGTTAATGCAAAAACTCAAGAAAAGAAGTCAAAACAAGATTGAACGGACGCGACAAAACTGATGATGTCGCTTTTCTAAAAATAGTTCGATACCTCCAACAAAGTTCATTGAAGATACATTACGTGGAATAAAGTTCGGCAACAAATAGGACCTAGGCGCAATGGCCGCGTGGTCTAAAGGTGGCTGTTCCCGACGGAAGTTCGAGCCCTCCCTCGTGTGTGTATGTGTGTGTGTGTGTGTGTGTGTGTGTGTGTGTGTGTGTGTTGTCTTTAGTGTAAGTTAGTTTCAGAAGTTTGTAAGTCTAGGGACTGACAACCGTAGCAGTTTGGTCCAACAGGATTACAAATATGGGTGATATCGATATGTACTGCCACATTTCGGAGGGTGGCTATCATCATAGCTGTTTTAGTTTTGGAAGCTGCGGCCTTAAATAGGTCAGATGTCGAGACATTATACCATTTTTGCAGGTTCCCAAACCAGGACCTTCTTCTCCTTCCAGCAGATTTCTTTCCTTCTTCTATCTTCCCTTGTTCACTCCTGACCATTAAAATTGCTACACACCGAAGATGACGTGCTACAGACGCGAATTTTAACCGACAAGAAGAAGATGCTATGATATGCAAATGATTAGATTTTCAGAGCATTCACACAAGTTTGGTGCCGGTGGCGACACCTGCAACGTGCTGACATGAGGAAAGTTTCCAACCGATTTCTCATACACAAACAGCAGTTGAACGGCGTTGCCTGATGAGACGTTGTTGTGATGCCTCGTGTAAGGAGGAGAAATGCGTACCACCATATTTCCGACTTTGATAAAGGCCAAACTGTAGCCTATCGCTATTGCGGTTTATCATATCGCAACATTGCTGCTCGCGTTGGTCGCGATCCAATGACTGTTAGCAGAATATGGAATCGGTGTGTTCAGGAGGGCAATACTGAACGCCATGATGGATCCCAACGGCCTCGTATCACTACCAGTCGAGATGACAGGCATCTTATCCGCATGGCTGTAACCGGTCGTGCAGCCACGTCTCGATCCCTGAGATAACAGATGGGGACGTTTACAAGACAACAACCATCTGCACGAACAGTTCAACGACCTTTGCAGCAGCATCGACTATCAGCTAGGAGACCATGGCTGCGGTTACCATTGATGCTGCATCACAGACAGGAGCACTTGCGATGGTGTACGCAACGACGAACCTGGGTCCACGAATGGCAAAACGTTATTTATTTTTTCGGATGAATCCAGGTTCTGTTTACAGCATCATGATGGTCGCATCCGTGTTTGGCGACATCGCGATGAACGCACATTGGAAGAGTGTATTCGTCGACGCCTTACTGGCGTATCACCCGGCGTAATGGTAGGCCTACTGGGTGGCATTGGTTAACATCTCGGTCACGTTTTGTTCGCATCGACGGCACTTTGAACAGTGGCCGTTACATTTCAGATGTATTACGAGACGTGGCTCTACCTTTCATTTTATCCCTGCGAGACCCTCAGTTTCAGCAGGATAATGCGCGACAGCATGATGCACGTCCTGTACGGGTCTTTCTGGATACGGAAAATGTTTAACTGCTGCCCTGGCCAGCACATTCTCCAGATGTCTCACCAAATGAAAACTTCTGGTCAATGGTGGCCGAGCAACCGACTCGTCACAATACGCCAGTCACTACTCTTGATGAACTGTGGTATCGTGTTGAAGCTGCATGGGCATCTGTAACTGTACACACCATCCAAGCACTGTTTGACTCAATGCGCAGGCGTATCAAGGCCGTTATTACGGCCAGAGATGGTTGTTCTGGGTACTGATTTCTCAGGATCTAAGCACCCAAATTACGTGAAAATGCAATCACATGTCAATTATAGTGTAATATATTTATCCAATTAATACCCGTTTATCATCTGCTTTTCTTCTTGGTGTAGCAATTTTAATGGCCAGTTGTTGTATTATGAGTTGCAGAGTCGAATACCTGGACCTCTCATGATGTGATATTTTTTTCTTCCACTTCCTGTAGGATCTCTACGCCTTTCCCCATTCTTCTAAGAACCTCCACGTTGGTAACGGGATCTGTCCATGATATCCGCATCATCCTAAGGTAGGTCCACATCTCGAAGGCTTCTATTTTCCGCTAGCAATATATGTTGAGGGTCCAAGCTCCTACTACATACAAAAGGACTAGGAGCACCCAACATGTGAGCATCCGAGTTATTAAGTCCATGTTCAAATCGCGACTACAGAGCAGCTTCCTGATCTTCATAAAGGTTGCACAGGCCTTCTCAATGCGAATTTTTATTTCTGAATAGTAATCCGTGGAGCAGTTGACACTCGTTCCTAGATAGCCATACCTCTCGACTCTTGCCAGCCTTTCGATTTCCATATAAATATGTTCAGTTGGTAGTTTTGGTGACAATCATATATTTGTTCTTCTTGACATTGAGTATCAGACCATATTCTGGACTAGCTCTGATGACATTATTCAACATACGCTATAGATCCCGCATATTTTCAGCTAGAAGTACTGCATCGTCCGCAAATTATTCAGTGGAATGCCGTTGCCTCGTATTCCATCAACATCATTTTCGATGGCGTTGGTGAAAATTTCGTCTGATTAGACGATGAAGCGGAGTGGTGAAAGAACGCACCTATGTCTGACGCCCCTTTTCATTTCCACTGCTTTCGTTTGTTCAGACTGAACGGGAACCGTTGCACTTTGGTTTAGATACTGTCTTACTATTAGTCGTAAATCTCTTGTGTCAAGATCATTTCGTTTCAATGCTTCTATTAGTTGCTTGTATCTCACTTTATGAAACGCATGTTATAATCAATAAAACAGGCGTATATATGTGTGTTGATATCAAGACACCGCTGCATCAAGACATTGTAGGCAAACAAAGCTTCCCTTGTACCAAACCCATTTATAAACCCAAACTGCGTTTTGCTATATTTTCTTCCAACTTCTTGTAAATTGTACGGTGAATGGCTTTGACGAATATCTTCAGTGTGGGGCTTATTAGGCTAATCGTACGGTGTTCATCGCATTTTGTGGCATTATGCTACTTGAGAATTGTGACAAACGTGGATCGAAGCCATTCATTTGGCTAATCCAGTTTCGTAGATCTTATTAAACATGGAATTAATAGCTCCTAGGTGTTGTTGTGCTATCAACTTAAGCACATCTGCAGGTAGGTCGTAAGGGCCAGGAGTTTTTCCACTTCCGTTGTTACTGTCAACGGTTATTTCTTCTCTTTAGTCACTGAATAGGGTTTTGATATATTCTTCCCATAGAGTCAGTTAATCTTTAATATCTAACACAATGTGGCTTCAATTATTAAGTTACTGCCTGTAATAAAATACTTTCTGCCCCTTCTGAATATGGAGGGAACATGGAGGATATTTACAAATACACAGTGGATAAAGAGAGCACACACATTCACACACAGACACATGCATAATGCTTGTGACACTTACTCAATCGGAAATAATTCATGGTAGGTTCAGTTCGAAGCGTCGGCGGTGTTTTGATAAGATGGCGGATGTTTTCAAGCACAATTTAAAAGTATACTACACACGAACGAACTCAGGTGCGGGGAGTCAGTGGCATACTATCCTTAACTGTCAAGTTATCTGGGCATGTATAACAGGTCTAAAAGAAGTAAAGTTAACAGTTGGGTGATTTTACCGGCCCCCCGTGCTTCTGTGGCAGTTTTAGAATCATTCAAAGATAGTCTACACCAGATAGTGCAAAGGTATCCGGGCCATGTAATATTAGTTGGAGGAGACTTCAACCTTAAGAGTATAGATTGGGACCTCGCTAGTTACATTTCAGGTGGTACAGACAAGCAGTCCTGCGAGCTACTTTTGGACACATTCTCCGAAAACTGTCTTGAGCAGTTAAGCCGGCAACCCACGCGCAATGGAAATATTCTAGACCTTATGGCCACAAACAGGCCTGACCTTATTAAAGATGTTTGTGTAGAGATAGGAATTAGTGATCATGATATCGTCATAGCGTCGATGGTGACCAAACTTCATAAACCAATCAAGAAGGCTAGGAGAGTGAATTGTTGGGAAGAGCCGATAAGCAAATCTTACGATCGCACTTAGAAAATGAATGGGCATCGTTTAATTCCGGGACTATGGATGTAGAGGAATTGTGGACCAAATTTAAGTGTATTGTTAATAAAGGGTTAGAGAAACATGTGCCAGTAAAGACGATTAAGGATGGAAAAGATACACCGTGGTATAATAATAATGTTAGAAAGCTGCTGAGAACCCAAAGGCTGTTGCACTCTCGATTCAAAAAAGGAACACGTAAATGATGACAGGCAAAAGTTAGTAGAGATTCGTGCAGTCTATAAAAAGATCGATTTGCGAAGCATACAATAACTAACATAGCCATACCGTAGCAAAAGATCTTTCCGAGAACCCGAAAAAATTCTGGTCCAATGTAAAATCGATAAGCGGGTCAAAGCTGAAGTTCTAAATTTAACCTTTAAGGAATCTTTCAAGCAGGAGTGCCGCACAAATGTACCATCATTTGATCAACGTACAAATTCCGAAATGGGGGACATAGCAATAGGTATTTCCGGTGTAGAGAAGCAGCTGAGAGAGCTAGATACGAAAAAGTCTACTGGTCCGGATGGAATACCAGTTCGCTTTTAAAAAGACTATTCTGCGGCATTGGCCCCCCATTTAGCATGTATTTATCGCGAATCTTTAATTCAGCACTAAGTTCCTAGTGATTGTAAAAAAGCGCAGGTGACTCCCGTTTATAAGAAAAGAAAGAGAACTGACCCACACAATTACAGGCCAATATCGTTGACATCAGTTTCAAGTAGAATTTTAGAGCATATTCTCAGTTCGAATATAGTAAATTTCCTTGAAACGGACAAGCTTCTTTGCATGAATCAGCACGGGTTTAGGAAACATCGTTCATCGTTCATGTGAAACTCAGCTTGCCCTTTTCTCACATGACATCTTGCGAGCCATGGATGAAGGGCAACAGGCGGATTGTATTTTTCTCGATTTCAAAAACGTGTTCGATGCGGTGCTAACGAAGATACGAGCTTATGGAATAGGTTCACAGATTTGTGACTGGCTGGAAGACTTCCTAAGTAATAGAACGCAGGACGTTGTTACGCAATTTGAGAAAACAAGACACAAAAATGATTACCAGATTGAAAATACAAATACTAACTTTACACTAAATTACTCGAGTTCTGAAAAATAAGAAACACTTCGCCCAGCATAGAGAAAGAATTACTTAAGACAAAATCCCAGGAATGCCTGATCACAAATAAAGTGAAGTTCTAACAGTATTCCATCCCATCAGCATGATTCGACAAGGTACTCACATCGGCAGTCGCAGCAAGAGTGAGCCCGAAGGCCACGTGCAGAGCCTTCGCTGGCCGTACCGAACGTTAGGGTGCGTTCAAAGCCTACTATCTACCAACCCTCGCTACCTGAGAGAGATAATACCCTCTACTACTGTTCCTTCCAGAGAGCTCTTGTTACCTCTGTGGTCCATGATTATGTTGGTACCACAGTAAGAAAAAGACACCTCACCATCTTGTCAAGTAAGGGTGTCTCTGGCTACATAGCAGACGGCATTGCAGGCGACATACGAAAAAATGCGTTTTTTACTATAGTAAACGAGGCCTAAAGCGCGAAGCGGCGACCGTAAGCCATTGCGCGGCAGTCAGTCAATATTAAAAGCAACCTTCCACATTCATACAAACACACAAGGTCAATCAATTGGGTTGAAACATAAATAAACATGAGGCATTGATCATTAACAAAGGAATAAAATAATTGATGTATAGATAGACAAATGTAATGCTGGAGAAGCACTTTAGAATAATGAAAGTAGATCTTTATATAGTTCAGAACTAAAAACGGAACATGACGACACATTCAGTGGACGTGTTTCAATCTCAACAATGAGACCACTGCTATTCCTCAACTGAATTGTCGCCTGATGGGGCTGTGGATATGCAATGAGGAAAATATGGGGCCATGAAATATGCAACAGCAAGAAGGATCAGAGATGTAGTGTCGCAGATAGTGTTGCCTCCAAACACCATAACATCACAGCCACCGGCAGTTGGCGGTAACATTTATTTTATTCTCGTCAAACGCGGCGCACGCATGGACACTACCACGTGTCTCAAACCTGACTGGCTAGAACTGCAGTTAAATAGCCAGCGCACACCGCCTTCGAGGCGGTGTTCTTCGAGTCAGCAGTGTGCATCGGTTCAGGACGCCATCAAAGAGTGCTAAACGTGGTAGAAAACGGTACTCACCTTACTTCAGCGGTTCGCAGTGCCTCAAGACTTGTTTACGTACTGAAACTAACGAGGAGACAGTCTGTTATGTCGGTCACCGCTTTCCATCGATTTTTCATGGATGTTCGGTATGGAATATAAAGCGACAGGTGTTTCGGCATTTTGCTCCACAGTAGTTTCAGGAAAATCACAGTTGATGACGGAAAATCGCATTTTCAAAGCTAAACATCAAAAATGTTCAAATATTTGTATATCTATCGTACCAAACTAGTCTTGAGTAGTTCGCGAACGAACTAGTTCGGAAGAGCGCTCCCACAGGCGAACTACACGAACTAGTTCGCAGATCCCTCGCCTCTTAGTTCGTCCGCTCCTTTTCCGAAGACTGACGAGGAACAGCGAGAGGACGCGAGAGCGCGCAGAATCACGTGATTCCCTTCTGCCAGTTACTTCATTTCGAGCTGAGATGCAGCTCAGCTGTAGTTTCATAGTTCACTGCCACAATAAATCTATTTTAAAAATAAAGTACTACGAGTACTCTGTATGCAAAGTAGTTGAATACCATTGTATCACCCATTCGTGTAAATAACTGCTTTATTTGCCTAAGTATTTGATGTCAAATTGCCCAAAAATACGGATAATAGCGCACGCTTTGGTAACACTGATTCATTATATAAAAAAGCTGTCATAAAAAAGAGCTCTTTTCGTAGCGGTAGCAAAAGCCAAAAAGAGTGGACGAACTAGAAGGAGCGCACGAACTAGGAGCAGCGGACGAACTGGGCGCAGCGGACGAACTAGGAGCAGCGGACGAACTAGTGTTTGCCTTCTGCTGATGAGTCATTTCGAGGTGAGCATCTGCCTGCTAGATTACATAGTTCAGTGCTACAAAATTTTTGTTTTGATGTGTTCTGCACTCTGCAATATCTGACTAATAAATTCCATAATGCCAGGATATAGAGATAACTCTAAACTTAAACGCGAGAAACTATTCACAAACTGTTTCTTTTGGTTAGCGTGATATCGTTAGCGGCTCAAGCAGCAAGCGCACGAATCAGCTAAGTGGGGGAACTTCCCCCTCCACCTGCACGCGCAGACCACGCCGCTCAACCATCACTGGGAGCGGACGAACTAAGAGAACGAACTAGCTCGCGGCAGAGCCGCGAACTAAATTGAATGTTTAAATGTTTGTATAGCTTATGGGACTTAACTACGGGGTCATCAGTCCCTAACTACTTATGAACTAGCTAATCCTAAGGACGGCAGAAATATCCATGCCCGAGGGGGGATTCGAACCCCCGACCGTAGTGGCCGTGCAGACCGTGAGTGGAGCGCCTCAGTCCCGTCGGCCACCGCGGCTGGCGCCGCGAACTAAAGTGAGCACTCCCGATGAGAACTATTATGCACAAGTCTAGACCAAACTGCGTGGTCATCATTCCATAGTTTTACTTAAAGGTAAACTAACGTAAGGATAACACATACACACACACACACACACACACACACACACACACACACACACACACACACACGCCCTATGGAGGACTGGAACCTCCGACGGCGAGCAACCGCAGCGATGAGTCTTAGACCGCTCGGCTACCCCACCGCGGCTTCTAAACATCGAAAGATCGTCTAAAGAGCGTTTTTTACTAATATTACGGGGTCGAAAGTTAATGACGTTCGAGTAATTAACGTTTTCGTGTTTTCATGCCGTAGCGTCGCTACTTGTAAACCTGAGCGACTTTCCACGCGCAGTCGACGTTCGAGCGTTACCGGCGCGGTGGCTCGGCGCTTTCGCTAAGAAGGCTCAATGCTCTAACAAAATACTGAGCCAAGAACTCTATGATGAACCACGAACCAAAACGAAGAAATTTCCGCAACGGATGGAAGAACGTGAAGAACAAACAGTGGATTCGCGTTCAACATTCATCATGTATTTGATAAAATTTTCATATTTGTAATACTTTTTCTTGCCTTGTTTTTCAGTAGAGCATCGGGAAGTGTGATTAATATTAGGTATTCAATTATTTATTTACAGTTGTTTTATTTGTGAGAAACAGTAGAAAAACAATAAAAATAAGAAATAAATAAAATAAAATAAAAACTTCTAAAGTATATTATTACGTAATTCCACTTACTGGCCGTTTATTCGTCAGCGTCCTTACAGCCAGGATGGCGAAACTTATCATAAAAACAATCAAAACATAAATATTTCCCACACCATGCACAACACACGAACGACATATTGCCACATTCACGTGTGTCTGACATATCGTTCGTGGAAAACATACCCGATTTATATTGCTGAAGACAGGCCTATCAGATATTAATTTCGATGCATACCAAGAGTACAAAAGCATATCTCGAAAGACAGACGCGGACTATGAATTATGGACCAAGGCATGTATTTTAACAGCATCTGCTCTCGTGTAATGTGGCATGTTTTTCAAGTCTTGTCGTAAAATTCTTGACCTGTCTATACAAGTAAACGTCACAAGGTTGACAAAGAAAGCTACATTAACACTGCAGGGTTGGTTGATCATCATCATTGACAAGAAATATGTTGGTTTTGCCACCCCATGAATCCAGTATCTAACAAAATTTATTTTTCTGCCCATAAGGTTACAGGAAAAAAATACATTTAAAATAACACGTGGACTGAATTTTCTATTCGGTTCATGCAGACACAATAACAGATAATACACTTGAAGACCTGAAATAAATTATGATCTAAGTTTCATTTTCTTCCATTGCGGAGTTATTACTAGGAATATGGTCCATGGGCCAAGTCAGTGGTATATTCTAAGGGCCAAACCTATTTGTAGTAGTTCACGTCATCGCCAACAGAATGCGTTAGCTGTATGTGCACGGTAGCAAACTGTCAATTATGATCTAAGTGCCGGGTGCATGCAAACATCATTGTCGTGATCTGACCTTCAGTCTTCTTTTGTTTTGAGTTTGTGCTTACCTGACTGCAGCACTGTTAAGTAACAGTGTGTCAAATATTGTTTTAATGTATCTTGTTTATTGTTTTCTGATGAGTGAAAGTGTTAACAGTTGTCGGAAGAAGGGAGAAGGAATTTCAGAAGAAAGGAAGAAACTAAGGAACAGGAATATATTACTAAAAAGAATATTGTGGTTCGAACTAAGACGCACCTACTCCAAAATGTGAAATGTAAGTGTAAATTTAGCGCAAAAGTATCGCACATGCACAAACGCTACCACTGTTTGAAGATTCTTGCTGATTTTCGCAAGCCACACAACTACCTTTTAGGTCTAATTACTGTTAAGCCAGTAAACAGGACACGCCATGAGCGATATAATTATCGTAATGAAAGAAGGCGACAGGCTACTGTTGCTTAGGCGGTTCCTAATAGGGGAGGCGAAAACGTCGCCGCGGTGGATTAGCCGTGCACACTGGGACGCCGTGCAGCAGTGCGCGCGGTCGTCAGCCGTCGAGGGTTAGAGCCCTCCCTCCGGCATGGGTGTTTGTGTTGTCCTTAGGTCAGTTTACCTTAGTTTAAGTAATTTGTAAGCTAAGGACTAATAACCCAGCAGTTGAGTCCGATAGATTTACAAACATCTGAACATTTGATCGAAAAAATCTAACAAAAAATTGCAGTGATGGACATTCGAATCTGGATACACGGTATGACAGTCGAAGCTCATGTTCTTTCTTGATTGTTCGTTGAATGTTCGGCTTAGATATTTTTCTTTTTATTACAGAGGGCGCTGAACCCTTTCACCGAGCTTTCACCGCGCTCGGCAATCTGGCTGAAGTGAGGCACCAGGTTGAAACTGCATGCCAGGCCATTACAAAAGACTACATTCGGCACCTCTACGATCATTTCCATGCGAGAATTACAGCTTGCATTGGTGCAAAAGGAGGGTATAAACGGTACTAGCGTTGACATTTCTCATGCTCTGGTGAATGTACTCACACGAATATGGCTCTGTCAGTGAGTGCGTGTGTTCTATGCATCCTCAAGAATGTGTGAATAAAATTTCCATTTGCTGGTCAAAGAATTCATAGTGCTCTTTATTCATTTTCCAGGAGTGTATGTGCTATTGTCTAATGACTCATCCTTTACATTGGTTCCTACAAACAACCGGGGTTTGGAATATAAAATCCGCAGATGTACCTTACGATACGGCGTGCCTGCTTCCCTCACTCATTGCATAGAGTACGAACCGTCATGATCTTGGCATCTATATGATGTTGTCCAGTGTTTCTACTATTACCTTTACTTGTCTGATAACTGCGAATGAACATCCCGCCATCCATTAGAAATACTGCTTAGTATGTCATTGATGATTACCGCTACCATTCTAATATGATAATGCGCCCACACACACTGCCAAAAGGGTTCAGCCGTGCTTTCTGCAGTACCAAACAATTATGAGAAATAGCCCATTGACCGTAAAATCGCCATTTCTTAACATAACTGAAACTGTATGGGTTGTCTTAGAGCCGGCCGCGGTGGCCGACGGGACTGTGGCGCTCCAGTCACGGTCTGCACGGCCACTACGGTCGGGGGTTCGAATCCCCCCTCAGGCATGGATATTTGTGCAGTCCTTAGTGTAAGCTAGTTCATAAGTAGTTTGTAAGTTTAGAGACTGATGACCCCCGTAGTTAAGTCCCTTAAGCTATACAAACATTTGAAACTTTTTTTTTTTTGTCTTAGAGCAGTGTTTTTCAACCTTTCAGATTATGCGACCCCCTTCCAAATAAAAAAAAATAAAATAAAATAAAATAAAATAAAAATATTGTTGCGACCCCACGCCCCCATCAACCCACCCCTCACCAACCATAACAAAACATTCTTATCTCAAAGGAAACAAATTTTATCTTCTTTCTTTGCTTCAGCTTTCTTTTAAATTGTTCGACGAAGTTTTTTCTTTTAAATTTATCGTAATGGTACACATATCCTATTTTCACGTGGAAGATGTTGACTAAAGTGATGCTGAAAAAAGCCTTTTGCGTTTGTAAGATATATGTAAAGCTTTGTAATTGCAGATGTAAAATTATTTTGTGAACGAGTATTTCGTATTTCAGGCAAGAATCAGAAGTGAATTATGCTCCATTAACTAAGGTCCGAATGTAAAGATAAATTGTAAGGACGTAGATATTTTTCTCGAATGTTTTCATAATTACTTATTATATCAAATTGTTTTCCTGAAAACAGTTTTCTCACAAATCAAATTTAAATGTTTGTAAAATCTATGGACCTCAACTGCTGAGTCATTAGTCCGTAGCTTACAAATTACTCAAATTAAGGTAAACTAACCTAAAGACACCACAAACACCCACGCCCAAGGAGGGACTCGAACCCCCGACAGCGAACGGCCGCAAGCACCGCTACACGGCGCTTAAGACTTTGTGCTTATTCGTCATTAACACATTGTACTTTAAAACCGTCTGTGATCTATTCAATTGATAATGAATGTTACACAACGAACATCGTAGTTTTTACATTAAATAAATTTCACGTAGGCATACTTTTTGCATTGCTGAACCCCTAGTTACTTTACGGTGCATAAAGTACTTCCTCCTGTGACGGCGAACCCCCCTCCCCTCCCCAAGCAAGACTTAGCAAACCCCCCTGGGAGTCGCGACCCACAAGTTGAGAAACACTGACTTAAAAATGTTCAAATGTTTGTAAAGCTTATGGGACTTAACTTCAGGGTCTTCAGTCCCTAAACTTACAAACTACTTACTACTTATTACAATACTAAAGACAGCACTAACATCCATGTCCGAGGAGGGATTCGAACCCCCGACGGGGGACGGCCTCGTGCAGCGGAATATAGCATCTCAATGCACTCGGCCGCTTCGCCGCAGCTGTCTTAAAGAATCAGGACAAAATTTACAACTCCGACTTAGTGTCGTATCTCTCGCATGTTTTGGTACAAGAATTAGGTAACAGTAGAGACAATTTACTCGTCCTTTCCCGAATCCAATGGTGGGCTACCTCGTTACTAGTTACTCGGTGTCTTAGTCGGTAGAGCGCTTGCCCGCGTTAGGCAAAGGTCCCAGGTTCGAGTCGCGGTTTCATATCAGCGCATACTCCGCTGCAGAGTGAAAAGTTTCATTGTGGCAACATCCCTTGGGATGTGACTAAGCCATGTCTCCACCATACCCTTTCTTCCAGGAGTGCTAGTCTTGCATGTTTCGCAGGAGAGCTTCTGCGAAGTTTGGAAAGTAGGAGGCGAGGTACTGGCGGAAGTAAATTTGTGAGACGCCATCGAGAGTCGTGTCGGGATAGCTCAGTCGGTAGAGCGCTTGCCCGCAAAAGGCAAAAGTCCCAGGTTCGAGTCCTGGTTCCGGCATACAATTTTAATCTGCCAGGGAGTTTCATATCAGCGCACACTCCGCTGCAGAGTGAAAAGTTTCATTGTGGCAACATCCCTTAGGCTGTGGCTAAGCCATGTCTCCACCATATCCTTTCTTCCAGGAGTGCTAGTCCTGCATGTTCCGCAGGAGAGCTTTTGCGAATTTTGGAAAGTAGGAGGCGAGGTACTTGCGGAAGTAAAGTTGTGAGACGCCATCGTGAGTCGTGTCGGGATAGCTCAGTCGGTAGAGCGTTTGCCCGCGTTAGGCAAAGGTCCCAGGTTCGAGTCCCGGTTCCGGCACACAATTTTAATCTGGCAGGAAGTTTCAAATATTGTGTCTTATGTTAGATGCTAATATTATTTTGGAGACCCACTGAATGTCGGGCTAGGTGATTGGTTGGACGTCACAAGTGTGTTGCAGGTCGCGTATTCCCAGTGGATTCTGCACAGAGTCGATGAACTGTCGAGTTGTGTACGGAGCGCTCACGTACCCACCTTCCTCTGGAGCTACAGGTAGTACGCACCCGAGTTTTGTAACGGATCGCCGCAGCTGTCTGCACGTGTTCCCCTAGGCGGTGGGAGCAGAGTACGTGCTCAGCGTCACGTTGCCTTCCACGTAGCGTAGACGTCACAGCGTCTGCCGCCAGCGATCACACACCAGGGAGATACGATGGCACCGTCTGTCTTTCCAGGAAAGCCTCCAGGCGCCTGAAGCTGTGACCACGCAGTAGACTTGCCAGGTCCAGCCGATTTTCACGTTTTTTTTTTTTTTTTTTTTTTTTTTCAAAATGTTCAAATGTTTGTTGAGCTTATGGGACTTAACTACAGGGTCATCAGTCCCTAAACTTACAAACTACTTATCAACCACCTTATACTAAGGATGGCACAAATATCCATGCCCGAGGGGGGATTCGAACCCCCGACCGTAGTGGCCGTGCAGACCGTGACTGGAGCGCCTCAGTCTCCTCGGACACCGCGGTCGGCTCACGTTTTTACCTTTCTTTTTTCGAGTTTATGTGTATCCATTCTTGTGGATAGAAGTGGGACGTCAACTGGTTAGTTCAGTTCTTTCAAAAATTTTCCAACAACTGTTCACGTTATAATTTTATTTAGGCGACTAGTTTCGGTACATCAGTTGTACTATCTTCAGGCCCCAATAGTGAATATTTGCATAAGCTCCTCCAATTCATATCAAATATAGTAAATGGTTGCAGCGTTGACATATACTGGAGGGTGGTGGCCGAGGAGACTGAGGCGCTCCAGTCACGGTCTGCACGCCCACTACGGTCGGGGGTGCGAATCCCCCCTCGGGCCTGGATATTTGTGCCGTCCTAGTTCGTAAGTAGTTCATAAGTAGTTTGTACGTTTAGGGACTGATGACCCCGTAGTTAAGTCCCATAAGCTTAACAAACATTTAACATACTGGAGGTTGGTAAAACGGCTGCTAGTTGAGGTCCAACCTTTTGAATTGGAGGAGGTTATCTAACTATTCACTATTGGGGCCTGAAGATGGTACAATTGATGTACCGAAACTATTCGTCTAAATAAAATTATAACATGAACGACTGTTGGAAAATTTTTCTTTTTTCGGTCTCGCCTATTTATGAACACTAGAGCGAACTGTGGAATTCGAGTTGTGTTTACAAAGCAACGAAGCAAATTTTGTTAGATGTAGATGAATTTATTGGTATGCAGAGTATTAATTCATACCTGAACCTGCATTTCCGTATAAAAAAAGTTAGTGGTGAAGCGGTACAGTTTTTTTTTTTTTTTTTTTTTTTTTTTTTTAGGATCTTACAGTTACCTGCTGAATAATTACAACAATTAATGATAATTATAGGTAGATTAAATAAACGGTTTTCATGATGTGCGACGCTGGTGATAAGCTGTTTTTTTTCCACAGGTTTAACCTCTTTTTTTTATTTTTGTTTTTTTTTTTGTTGATTTTTTTTTTAAAGTTTTTGGTGACGCGGCAGAAAGAAAGAAATGAGAACCCTGTTGGTAAGGCTTACTGCGCTCTCTGAAAACTTATTTTCATTCGAGTTAACCAAGGAGTACGTTATCAAGAAGCACGTTACGTGATATATATATATATATGAATAGAAAAATGGCATGTTTTACTTTCGGAGAGAAACATCGCGAAAAAGTGTTTATTGCGGATCGATTTCTGCTAGATTTCTAGCCACCATCAGTGTATCTACAACAGGAAAGTATAAGTTATACAAAATAGTAACGCAACGGTACATAACATAGTGTATGTGAACAGATTATAGACGTTGTAAACATAGCTTATGTCAGTAGGCGTGTTACGCAAGCTGCCCTTACAAGTCAAGTGATACAACTTTCAAATCAATAATAGGCTGTGATACAACAGTTGGCTTCTACAAATATTGGCGCTTTTTTTTTCATCCCCAAGGTCAGGAAAAAAATTACTACAAAAAAGGAAAAATAAATAAAGGGGCCTATGTGCCCCCGCCACTTTTGCCCTAAGAATAAACAAAAAAAAACAAAAAAAAAACAAAAAACAAAAAAAATTAACTGTACCTCTTCAGGCGTTGGCTCCTGTCTATACCTATCCCAAATCAAACTAACCTAGATACACTAAGTGATAGGAGGAAAACATAGGAATGGGAAGGAGTCATTTGCAATCATTTATTTATTTATTTTTATTGCTTTATTGAAGTGTTCTATGTCTTGTTCTCTTTGTGCAGTTCTTCACACGCCTTCAGTGGGGAACATCCAAACTCGTCTTCTCGATAATTTTTGTATAGGTTCCGTTTTCAGTTCTTTCAGGACTCGTATCAACAAGAACATCACATTAGCTTCACGTAGTTTGAACGTTCCAGCTGGGAGGCGGATCGTGAAAGACGCTCCATAAAAAATTGGAAAAGTACTGTTGGTATTTGGGGTTACGAACGATAGCGCAATGGCGATCATTGAGATACGTCCAGTAATCCAGTTCTGATTTCTCGTCTCGGTCGAAAAGGTAGCGGACGGTGTGGCCGCGTATCCAGTTCACAGCGTTAGTTTTCGTGGCCGGGTAATAAATCGTGTCCGGGAATAGCAGCGTCTGGAATGAGAGCTGCGCAGGTGTACATCGGGTGACGAAAGCGAGAATGCGTTGTGCGAGTCTCCAGACGTCGGAGGAAGGACCACATTCGGATCGGTGGTTGTCGGTGTCATCCACCCCACAGTGAAGACATAGGGGTGTGTCAGCGAGTCGGATACGGTGCAGGCGAAAACGGTTGACTTGTTTACCGTTGACGGTGATATACCAGGCGGACTGGACGCTGGAATCAAGAAAAACTGCATGTACTGCTTTCCATGCACGACGCCATATGATTTGCGGAAAATTTTGTTCAATAGGATTGGGGGGCTGATGTAGTTGGAGGGTCTCATAGACAGTCTTTGCCCGTAATATTCGTGAAAGAGGTAAGGATTGGTAAATGTAGCTTAATTCCAAAAAGAAGTGTCGGATGTAATAAAAAGGGCCTGGAATGTCAGATAAATTGACTGGGGATGTTTTAGAGACGGGTGCATATTCTCGTAAAAGCAGTCCGGTCATGCTCGTCGGGCAGTGTCGCCATATTTTCAGTTGGGAACTAACAAACAGTGCCGTGACTTTTTGTGGGACGTGGAAGAGACCGACCCCACCACGATCCCGTGGGAGGGAAAGTGAGGCATATTGGACCTTGAATAATAGTCCAGTACAGACAAAGGATCCCATCGCCATCATCATGCGACGGGCAATGGATATCGGGATCGGGAACACTTGTGCCACATGGGGAATGCGAGAGGCGTGATAAACGTTCACGTAACGCGCACGTTGAATCACATCCAGGGATCTAAATCGGTGTTGAAAGAGGGTTCCCCGGATCGTTTGGAGCAGACGCCTGGCATTTAAGGTCGCCGAACGACGAAGATCTTTTGTAAAGTCAATGCCTAAGTAGCGGACGGTGGTGGCCACACTTAGGGGAGCAACGCATCTAGCAGATAGACCCTCTCCAATAAGCAGAACCTTCGATTTAGCAACGTTGAGAGAACTGCCCGATGCTTCGCCATATGTTGTTATCCATGTCAGAGCTGCGCGAACGTCGTCTTCACTGCGTAGGAAGAGCATGAGATCATCAGCGTATGCCACACAGCAGAAACGGTGTCCGTGCAAAGATATGCCCGTCAGACGTTGGCGAAGTCCTTGGAGCAGGGGTTCTAAGACAAATGCATACATAATTGTAGAAAGTGGGCAACCTTGTCTAACAGACCGTGCAATCCTAAGAGGCGCAGTGAGGCGTCCATTATAGAGTACTCTGGAAGTTGCGCCACTCAAAAGGCGCTTTACTACACTCACTATTTGTGCCGGAAAGCCCATGTGTTGTAGGACCGTTACCAGAAAAGTGTGATCTACCCGATCGAATGCCTGACTGAAGTCAAGCGAAGCCAGTGCACCAGGTAGTTGTCGGAACTTGGCGAGCGCAATCATGTCCCTGTAACGGCAAAGGGCCGTTCGAACATTGTTGGCTCCACCCAGGGATGTCTGGTCGTGGGATGTTACGTACGGTGCTGCCTTCTTGAGTCGAGTTGCTAACAAGCGGGTGAATATCTTTAAGTCACAATTGAGAAGAGTGATGGGCCAGTAGTCGCTGATCCGTGATCGCCCGTGAGGTTTAGGGACGGGAACAATAACACCGTCTAGGAAGGCGGGAGGGATCGTCGTTGCTGGGGACATCAGTTCACGGCAGATAGCTGTCCAAGTGGGTACCAACAGGTAGCTAAAACTCTTGTAAAATTATAGGGGGAGGCCGTCAGGTCCTGGGGATTTATTGGCGGCTCCCGCCCTGATAGCGTCCAGGACTTCGTCAGTGGTCACGTCTTCTTCGAGTTCAGTCGGCACGTCTTCCGGAACAGTGTTAGTGATGAGTGCCGCAACCTCTTCGATTAAAGTTGGGTTTTGTGGAGCGGCCATGTACAACCGGGTGAAGTGAGAATGAAAAGCATGACCAATATCTTTTTGAGATATATGTCGTCGGCCTTCCACATCGACAAGATCTTGTATAAGAGCTCGACGTCGATGACTGCGTTCTGCAAGTACATGGTACATAGACGGTGGTTCCAGAGGTATACGATCATTAGTACGGGACCTCACAATGACGCCTTCTAATCGTCGACGCGTGAGAAGGGTGATATGTGCTTTAGCACGATGCATGATCGTCTGTCGAGATGGAGAGAATGGCATCGAAGTGCACTCTCGTAGGATCGCGTAGTGAAAGTCTAAGGTGCTTGCTTGCCAGGCCTTGACATCTTTACCGTATCCCATCAATGCTTTTCGTAGTGCCGGTTTCGCGCAGGATAACCACCATGATAAAGTCGACGTGTAGGCGGGGCGACGGCGGCGGCAGAGGGCCCATGCGTCCTCTACTACGCACCGACATTCAGAGCAGTCAGGTGGGCAACGTTCAGTTTCCATGGACCGCGACTGTGCCACACTCGTTGTCGAGCGAGGACGACGTCGCAGATGTAGGCTTCATGATTGGAGAAGGCCATATAGGCCATTCTTCAGCATGTCGTGTGGCATCAGCGAGGGTGCGTGTAAGGTAAACGCGGTCGAGTCGACTGGACGAGTGTGCTGTGTAGTATGTGAACCCCGCGCGTGTTCCATAGAGTTTCGACCAGGAATCGATTAGTTGTAGTCGATCGATAATGGAAGACAGGGCTGCGCACGGAGAATGTGTGGGGAGTTGATCAGTGGGTCCTTGTGTGCAGTTGAAATCCCCGCCAAGCACCAGATCATCCAGTGGACCCAAAAAAAGCGGCATTACCTCGTCAGCAAAGAAAACATGTCGTTCTCTACGTCTGTTGGAGCCTGACGGTGCATATACGTTGATAACACGCACACCGAACAGAGTAAGGGCCATTCCCCTCGCATTAGGAAGGTACACAACATCTTCAGCAGGGAGCCCTTCGCGGAGGAGGATGGCAACTCCGCTACCATTGTCGGAGGCGTGAGAGATGTGCGCTTCGTAGCCGATAGGAGCGTAGAAGGCAGAGACGAACACTTCTTGAAGAAGGGCAATGTCGACATCGGCAGCGTATATGGTGTCACGGAACATCGCCAATTTGTGAGGAGCTCTGATGGTAGCAAGATTCATCGTTGCAATGCGGTAGTGTTGCTGACGTGCTCCTGCTGATGTCAATAGGGGTCCTGTTAAGATGTCCGGTGGGTGTGGGGCGTCAGAAGCCGCCACTGTGTCTGCAGTCACTAGGCGCAAGTTGTGTCGGGCGCCACCGAGGGATTCGCCCCATCCGGCGGGCCAGAGTTCTGATCTGCCTCATCTTCGACATCGGCGCTCCAGGGGGCCGACACGAAAGTCGAGTGATTCTCACTCCCTTCGAGTGGTAGGGGTGGTGATGCTGCCACAGTGTTATCCTGTGGGGGTGCCTCTACAGGGTCCACTGTTGTCGGGGGAGATAGAAGGCAGTGAATAGGACGTTCTTCGGTTGGGACATCGGGTACGGCGTTTTCCGTGGTTGTGACGCTCGAAGAGAGAACACTGTCAGACATCCTATCGTCTTCCTGTGGGGGGATGTCATCGGAGGACGTTCGACTTCTCTTCTTCCGTTTCCTGGGCGACCGCTGTTTCCGAACGTGCTGCTTCGTGTCGGAGTGCGGGTGTCCGTCGTCAGACGTAGTGCCCGTCTGTATGAAAGCTGCGGTGGGCACCATTCTTGGGTCGAGGTCCATCGCTTCGGCCGCGCCGTCTTTCATGTTCTGAAAGTTTGTCGGTCTCGTCTCAGGCATGGTAGAAGAGGATGCGGAAGTCTCTTCCACGCTGCAGTCCTCGGCGGGAAGCGTTGGCGGGAGAAAGGACGCATCCTGAAGTGTTGCTGCAGGTTTTCGCACGGCTGAGGCGTAGGAGTCTGATACAGGTGGTGCTGTTGCAGCTGGAACTGCCTCATCTGTCGGAATCCGGAGTAAACGGCGATGGAGACATTCGGAACGAACGTGGCCCTCTTGTCCACAGCCTGCACAAGTCCGCGGCTGTCCATCATACATGAAAAAAAATGTTCAAATGTTTGTTAAGCTTATGGGACTTAACTACGGGGTCATCAGTCCCTAAACTTACAAACTACTTATGAACTACTTACGAACTAGGACGGCACAAATATCCATGCCCGAGGGGGGATTCGAACCCCCGACCGTAGTGGCCGTACTGACCGTGACTGGAGCGCCTCAGTCACCTCGGCCACCGCGGCCGGCATCATACATGACGATGGCTCGCACACCACCAATCATTAGGTAGGATGGTACGTGTTTTGACAGTTCGATCTTTATCTGTCGTACGCCGTTTAATACTTGGTACGTCGTGAACGTCTGCCATTTTTCAGCCATGTGTCCCACAACCTTGCCGTAGGGGCGAAAGGCTTCAACGACGGCGTCTTGCGGTACCTCGAATGGAAGCTCAAACACACGAAGTGTTCGTAGTCCGAATCCTGCGTGGTCCACCATCACCTCCCCGATATGTCCGTCCGAGTGTTTAAATTTCAGTCCTTGTGCGTGTTGTCGTACGACTTCAGCACATGCGGTCTCAGATGTCATTTTGATGTAAACGACACTGGCGGTGATCGAGAAGTGGATACCTATCACTTCTTGTGGGTTCAATCGTAGCTCATCACGAATAAATTGTTCAATTTCGTAAGCGCGTGGTCGTGGATGTTCTGCTTGGAATGTAACTTTCAGGGTCGCTCGGCGGTAAGAGTGCGCCATAACGTACACAGTTACTGGACTCGAGACAAATACAAATACCGCGACGCGGAAGTAAACAACACCGGCGGCGGGGCAGTACCCTGCGCGCGGAGCAGGTCCGCACGCGCCTACTGACGAAAGCCAACTGAGTTAGATTGCTTCATTACTATTCTTCGATATATTTTACTCATTGTACGAGGGTTGGAACTTAAATAGTGGCAACACTGCTGTGAGGACACTATGCAATTGAATCTACTACTGCCGCTGATAGCACACGTTGTTGACATACCTACCTTACCTTCGAGCAAATGGACTCGCCCGTCACGTCACCGGCGTGCGCACAGTCGACGGAAACACGATCACTTGTGTGCGATCGGTCTAACGTAACGGTGTCACTATGTTTTCGAAACAAGAACCACGGAGTTGGATCAATATTGAATGTGATAGAGCTCGTACAGCACGACAGTGACATCGAGGTCTTCAAGAGGCGTGCGGAGAATCGTCATTGCCGTACATAACGGTGGCACTTTGAATAAAAGACTTCAAAAAAGATAGGAAAACTGTGGCAGACATGCATCGGGCAGGTCGTCCTAGCGTCTCTGAAGAAGAGGTGCAAACTATAGCCGCGTTAGCGGACAGTGATCGACGCCAGACGTTTCGTGAACTTGCCAACGAAACCGGATTAGCGCATACGACTGTGCTTCGCATCCTGAAAGAACTCCTGGACATGCGAAAAACTGCATCACGATGGCTTCCGCATAAATTGACGGAAATGCAGAAATGGATGCGTTACGACGCTGATCAGACGCACTTGGAGCGCTATGAACGCGAAGGAGAGGCTTTCTTACGCCACATCGTAACACTGAAAGAGACATGGGCCACAGCGTACGAGTCAAAACCGAAACGTCAATCTAATGAATGGCGTCATTATGGGTCGCCGCGAAAGTCGAAATTGCGTCAGAGTCCCAGTATGGTGATTCCTGTGTACTACTGTGATGGAGTTATCCTAACGCATTACGTTCCTCCACGGCAGACCGTTAATGCACAGTATTACTGTTAGTTTCTGGAGCATCACCTGCGACCAGCTTTTCGAAAGAAGCGGCAACACTTTCTGCACAACCCACCCAACATTTTACACCACAGTGCGCGGGCGCATACAGCGCAAGCTTTGTCTGCTCTGTTCTTTCGATGGGACTAGGAAGTACTGTACCATCCACCATACTCCCCGAGCTTAAGTCCTTGTGACTTGATTCCGAAATGAAGTAACCACTTCGTTGCATTCGGTTCAAAACCCAGAGATTTGCCAGGCACTAGACCACTCCATTCGACCGTCAACAGAACAGGCTCTGCTAACGGTATACTACGCCTTCCACATCGCTGGCAACAGGTTTTCTACACAACGCTGATGACTACTTTGAAGGACAGTAACAGGTGCAAACATGTAAAGCTTTTGTATCGGTTGTGAATAAATAGTTGCCACTATTTAAGTTCCAACAATCGTATTAATGGCAACTTTGCGTCTTTTGTTTCCATCGAATTCGAGATGCAGACGGCTTTGGTCAATGTTACGACGTTATTCAGAATGGGGATAGAGGTCAGTTATCATCGTCATCAATCGTTACCTTTACAAGAAACTCAAGGAGCCATGTCTACAGCTTCTATCTCTCCCTACTTGTGTGTATGCATGTGTGTGCTTGAGGTATTTTGAAAACCGAAGTGGGGAGAAAGATAGCTAATCTGGAGTAGATTTGCCAACCTATAGTTTCTGGGAGGACAGCAAAGAGGTTTCTTGCCAGGTCAGGGAGTGCTAGCTATCAGGGTGGCGGTAGAACCCCAGCCAATGAGAGTTCTGTTGAACAAGTCCAACGTGGAGACGGTTGGAGGGGAAGATCGGCCATGATTAAGGCAGAAATAGCAGAGCTTCCGACATGAGAAGCATGCTAGATCTGATGGGGGTATGATACTGTGGCTAACCGTGTCGATCTTTTTAAATAGAAATTCATTAGATTTGGTAGTAGAAATAGCCACTGCGGGAACTATCATGAGGCGTAATTTAGTATGTTATTAACTTGAAATTCGCTGGGATCGATACTTGTAGTTATGATTCTTTGAAAGAGGCATTAGTCATCTGCTAAACTTCTTTTCAGCTAAATATTAGCTTAAATATCAAGCGATCTTGTATCGCAATTAAGTGCGTGAGCTTTTAATGAAAAAGTATGAGTATTGTTCGGTACAGCTTTCGATTTTTGGATCGTAGCATGGATAATGGCATTGGGTTCGCTCCGTTCTTGAGCACCGTTTACAGTCCAGCCACCTGCAGTGCGCTATAATAATGTTTCGGAACCGGTGTGACCAAAAATTTATTCCGAAATTTTAGATGTCTTTTGGATAGTTCATTGTGTTTGGTGTCTGTCGACACCCAAAGCAAAACGTAATGTTCATTAAACCTGGTATACAACACTAATTACCTAATTCCTTGTTTAACTTTAATTCCGACATGAATAAAACGTAGATTGTTTTATAATACTGTGTGTTAATGATGAATAAGAGCAAAGCCTGAAAACCATTTTCAACAACCAATCTATAGGTAAACAAATAAGATACAATAAGTAATTCTGAGAAATTCGAAACAAAAATTATATACATCTTTACAAATAGTCTATAGAGCGGGATCTTTAATAATGAACATGTTCGTTTCTGAGTTTTTGCCCAATTAAGAAATAATCGTTATGTAAAATACATTTTTGTCGGAAATCATTTAATAAAATACGCAAAAAAATTTACACGAAATATGTATCAACATAACGAAAATTAAATCCGGTGCGTTTGATATTACATAGTTTTTTTTACGGTTCGTGAGCAGGGAGGAAGTCCAGAATACTTTTATTTGGAAGGGGGTCACACATTCGAAAAGGCTGAAAAATTATGGTCTAGTACTAAGGAAAGGAACGCACGTGAGTTGTTTAGCCGATTTGCTTTACAGATGAACCACTTCTACCCGAAAATTCTCCCAAGAAATCTAAGTCGACCAATCGCCTTCCCCACGACCTGCCTGACATGCTCGTTCCATTTCAGAAATGTTACGCATAGACATTTTATCGATGCGCTGTATCAACCAGCACACTACAAGTACTATCGCCGAATATTGTCGGACTGTTTTTTTCCTACTCAACTGCATCACCTTACACTTCTACTACATTCAGAACTAGCTGTCACCACACCAAATAGAAATTTTGCCCAACCTGCGTCCTGCTACAGTCATAAATAGCCCCAAATTGCTTTCACTCTATTCAACAGATCTTTTTATGTATCTCGAAAATAGTTTACCTGTCAGTCTTCCCTGCGGTTCTGCTGGCGATACCCCGACTCGGAGGTAGCACAAAACGCAATATACAAAAACACTGGCTCTGGTCTGTCGTGCCTCACCAGACGACCAGCACAGAATGGCCAGACCGAGCGGCCACAGGACGCGGGAAGCCACCGGAAGCCGCAAAATCCAAGATCAGCAGTGGTGGGTATGGAGAGACTCGCCCTAGAGAAGGCTCGCTGACTGGACTTTAACCAAAGGGTGTAGGAACCTCTTTGGTACCCTCAGCACCTATCGACTCTGAGCCACAGAGAACGATACATAGCGACCTATCACACCCCACATTCAGGCATCCACAGATTTTCGTATACCTTTTCACAGGGACGGTGGCGTAGCGGAGAAGCCACATTTATGCCACATTAATTAATATAATAATAAAGTATTAACATAACAAAATAAGAAAAACCCAGCAATATTAACTAATATTTTAACACATGAAATAAAAATGCTATTCCTCAAGCCTTGAAAAGAGTGGGGTTCAAGTTTTAACAAAATGATAATCTAGCGACATTAAATAAATTATAACTTTACAGAAGTATACAAAAAATATATGGAAGGCGACAGACAGTCGTCTTTCAGAAGATAATTCAATTTTTACAATTGTGAGACGAAGGCCGCAACAGTTTCTTTACTTATCAATATATTACTGACAATCCAAATCTGCTTGTGATTTATTGTGGGAAACGACCTGTGTATAGTGTTTTACAGCCACCACTCGATTGAAACAGTTCCTACTAATATTTCATCCCATCAGCTTTTATCTTTAGGCAACGGTCATTCTAAAGTATGTAACTGGCTGTAGTTTGGTGGGAAAACATCGAAAATCCAGTGGGGACGTTACAAGGTTCGAGTCCTCCATCGAGCATGTGTGTGTGTGTGTGTGAGAGAGAGAGAGAGAGAGAGAGAGAGAGAGAGAGAGAGAGAGAGAGAGAGAGAGAGAGAGAGGTAGAGAGTGTTTGTGTGTGCGTGTGTGAGTGTATGAGTGTTTTGTCTTTAGCGAAAGTTAGTTAATGTGGTATGCAACTCTAGGGACTGAAGACCATAGCAGTTTGGTCCGAGAGGTTTGCAAACATTTGAACATTTTGAACATGTGCTCTATCTTTGTCTTCAACCCGCACTGGGCTACCGTGTCAAACGCCTTTCGATAAATAACGAATATGCAGTCTCTTCATACATGGCTCTTCATACATGGCTCTTCATACATGGCTCGCAAGATATGTGCCATGGTATGCTGCTCTGAAGAATTTTCAAATCAAATGTTCAAATGTTTGTTAAGCTTATGGGACTTATCTGCGGGGTCATCAGTCCCTAAACTTACAAACTACTATGAACTAACTTATACTAAGGACAACACAAAATATCAAGCCCGAGAGAGGATTCTAACCCCCCGACTGGAACGGCGTCGCGATTGGAGCATAGCACCTCAATGCACTCGGCCACTCAGCCGCGGCGACGAATTTTCAACCATTTTACAAAGTGTAGCTGAAAACTCGACGTTGCCCAGTTATTTATTTATTTATTCCAGCCTTGAGTTATTACTTCTCCCATCCCTTCTTTCTCTCTCTCTCTCTCTCTGTCAATCTCTTTTCTTCTAAACACATGTTATATTCATGGGCGAATATTTTAAAAATAAGGCTGACTTGAATAATGTACAAAATTATAAGTGTACTATCCACACAAAGAAAGAATAGTAATACAAATATAAATGCCGTATAAAACTCGTACGATCTCATATTTATTGAATTATATGTTGTACAATATTAAAAATTTTCCGGTTTATATTCCTTCGTATAAGTGATATATGTCTGTAAAATCTGTTGCGAATACAATTAGTAGTAAAAAAGTAAGTGATGGGGCGGTTTACCGTGAACGTTATTGTTTATGTGCTCATTCTCATGAACTAAGCGTTGTACTGTGATACAATTTCGAAGGTACATTCAGCTGTATGTGTATATACTGTCTGTAAAATTTCCTGCGGCTACAATTTGTAGTATAGAAATTATCAACTGTAACGTCATACTGAATGCCGTAGTTTTAGTCCATCAACAGTAGAAAAGTAGTAAGCAAGTAACTTTTTTCATCATTTTACTGTGGTTATTAGCGAGAAAAGATATAATAAAGGTTTGAAATTATCTTAAAAGTGTGTTGCAAATTGCTAACTACTCTCATTTCCACACAGAGTATGAATAAATTCTCATCACACGATGTGGCAGTTTTTTGCGACTCCTATTGTTTATGACGTCATATCTCCTGAACTATGTGTCGTATATGATTCCTAACCTTGCAGCAACTGTTATCTCACGGTAAGGAGTATACGTATCAAATTTGGTTGAAATCGGTGCAGTAGTTTAGGGGGAAATGTGTAATATTGTCACCTGATGTAGCTGTTTTTCTCGTATCTCATCGTTTGTGACGTCATATCTCGTGAACTGTGTGTCGTACCATGATAAAATTTCGAACGTACGTTTAGTGGTATGCGTGGATATTCTCTGTAACATTTCTCGCGAATACAATTAATAGCGTACGAGTAATAAATTGTAACGTCATGCCAAACGCCTGCATAAACGCCGGAAAAGTAGTGAGCGAGAAACATTTTTCCTTTCATCATTTTGCTGGGGTTGTCAGCGAGAAAAATTTTCCTAAAGGTTTGAAATTATGTTTAAAGTTTGTTGGAAGTCGCTAAGTGCTCTCCTTCTCAAATAGTGGACCTGTTAAAGTCACACCACCACGTGACGCAAGGCGGCCCTATCGCAAAATCCTTTCTTAGCTGACGTCTTCTATCTATAAACTACATTCCTGGAAAATGTCAGCTTCCTAGGTGAAGTAGCTTTCGAGATTCCATGTTTAGTCAGTGAGTGAGTGAGTGAGTGAATGAGTGTCCTTTCGCTTTTATATAGATAGCCAATTTTAGTACCATTTTTGAAAATTTCTCTGCAAAAAGTGCGGGGACAAACCTATGTTGGTCCGGTCTGCTCCGTGCTATCTTCAGCTTCGAAGTGAATGAGTGCCCTCTCGCTTTTATATACATTAATGCTTTCCAAACTTTCCCTCATGGCGACACCCTTTTATAGTTTACAGTTTTGGGCGACACCCTTCCACTAATATAAATAAATATGGTAGAATTTAGATTGTTGTAGCGTGGGTGGGGGGGGGGCGGAAATAAAGTATCGCTTAAATGTAGTTTGTAAACGAAACTGAAATCCTCGTACGCATTGACATGTTTAATGTTGTTGATCCTGACTGCAGCAATTACGTACACTCATCGCAAGAAATGGAAACATTAGGAACTACGGAGATGTACAACAGACTAACACCGCAGACAACAATGCCTAACTCACACAGTAATATTTGCTTCTTCTACATGCAACCCAACTTCCGAAACACAAAAACTGAATTTCGGAAACCGTTTTTCGTTGTCGTATGTACATGCCTTGGCCAGATACGGTTTTACTGGTTGTTGTTGTTGTGGTCTTCAGTCCGCAGACTGGTTTGATGCAGCTCTCCAAGCTACCCTGTCCTGTGTAAATCTCTTCATCTGAGAATACATTCGACAACCTACACCCTTTTGAATCTGCTTACTGTATTCGTCCCTCGGTCTCCATCTACCAATTTTACCCAGTGTTACTGGATTGACTAAAAACGGCATATGGAAATTAGCTGCTCGGTTTTCTGATTTAGACAGCACAGTGGCTGTTCCCTTTCAGTTCAGTATCATCGCATTATTTTCAGAAATAAAGAGGATGTATTTATGAAAAGGATGAATTATTATTTAAGTTCTATTCTTAGGTTTTTGATTCACCACGACCACCGGATGTCCCGACATATTCAGAAGAAATGGATAGCCGGCCGCGGTGGCCGAGGAGACTGAGGCGCTTCAGTCACGGTCTGCACGGCCGCTACGGTCGGGGGTTCGAATCCCCCCTCGGGCATGGATATTTGTGCCGTCCTAGTTTGTAAGTAGTTCATAAGTAGTTTGTAAGTTTAGGGACTGATGACCCCGTAGTTAAGTCCCATAAGCTTTACAAACATTTGAACATTTTTGAGAAATGGATAAATAGTTGTGACAAGTAAGAATATTAATGTCATATCTGGTCCCAGAATGTTACATACAGGAAACTGAGAGAAAAAATATTAACGCATATCAGGGTTCGAACCAACGATCACTGCATTTAAAATACTACTCTCCGTTA
Organism: Locusta migratoria; assembly: GCA_026315105.1. Lineage (NCBI taxonomy): Eukaryota > Metazoa > Arthropoda > Insecta > Orthoptera > Acrididae > Locusta > Locusta migratoria. Next base: position 145,161,134 of record CM048745.1, read on the forward strand.
ATCACCCGGCCATACTCTATACTAAACATTGCTACTGAATAACTTTAGTCAGTGGACAATTGTGACTGCTTTTACAATCTGTGACAGCTTTTACAGCCACTGTGTCATTGATTGACATTTAATTGTAAGAAACGCTACCGAGGGTGACGTGGCTTTGATAAATCCATTAAAAACGCTCAGGTGAACCTTTTTGAGAAGGAAAGCAGACTACAGTGAAGGTTCGTTCAAGAAGCTGCCAGTTCGAGCAAACTGCGCATGGGAAGAGCTGTTATCGAGTATCAGCAGCAGCTCTGCGTATGCACAGTTTGCAGGAATCTGGCAACTGGCAGCTGCTTGAATGAACCCTGCGTGTCTACTGCAGCTGAAGCAGAGCTGCCGCCTAGCGGCTGAGCACGCAATTAATGTGCACCGATCATTCGTTTAATACGTCATCTGTGGTGAACTGAATAAAGTGAAGGATCAGCCTTATGACAAGTTTTTTTTTTTTTTTTTTTTTTAGAGTCTAAATTTTTTAGTCTCGCGACACCCTTGATACTAATACGCGACACTCTAGGGTGTCGCGTCACCCAGTTTGGAAAGCTCTGATATAGATAGGCAATTTTGGTACCATTTTTGAAAAATCCCCAGCAAAAAGTGCCGGGAGAAACCTATGATGTTCCGGCCTGCTCCGTGCTATCTTCAGCTTCGATAGCGGCGAACGTGTCCGCAAGGCGTTACCAGAATCGTCGTGACCCGTGTACCTCCCCCCCCCCCCGGGGTGCGAGCCGTGACCCTCGCCGGCGATTGCCGACACTTGCTGACCCCCCTTTCCCCCCTCCCCCCCCCCCCAGCCTTGGCCCTGCCGGCGATCGCCGAATGTCACTCCCACGACGCCTCGCCTTTCGCGGCCTCACCCTGCTGTCGGTTATTCTTCGCGGCGCTGAAATAACACCGCTCAATGGAACAATGGCGCCGATTGTAATAAGCGGCCGCTCCCCGCCATTATGACACCCCGTTGCCGGGCCCTCTCTCTCTGTTGTGCAACCGGCCGCCATTATTCCCGGCTTGGGAACAAAATGCGTCCGCCTTTCAGGAGCGGCGCTTGTCTTCTCGCTGTCAACGCGCCGACGCCCTTGTTTTCCTTTCCCGGTAGCCCCAATAGGGACTGGCGACGACAAACATGGAAGCCGTAACTGAAGTAGACGTCAAACAGTAAAAGAGGCGAATGAAGTGTCAACAGGCAGGTGGCTCGATTTAGACGCCATTGTCTTACTGCTTCGCGAGATACAATCGTGGCCGCACCGACAGGCTAGTACTTGTTGCTACTGCGAACGCCAGCGCTTGTTTCTCCTTTGTACCGAACTAGGACTACTTTCTCGCCTGGAGATAATGAGCTGGTCTTTCCTTAATCTACAGCTACATTTACATTTACACTTGAAACCTCTTAAACTAGATTTAAGGCAAAACTGTGCAGCGGCGTCGACTCCTTGGGTGCTCCGGGGCTTGTGCACCCCCCAGGAAATTTTTGGGGGTGCTGAGCACCCACATAAAATTGAGGTGGAAAATAAAATTGTATACATTTTTTAAAAAATCGGGAAAAATTAAAACCTACCTTACGACTCAAGAGGCAATGCACAAAGTGACCATAGTGAGAGACGATATTTCATATGTGAAAGAAATGATCAGTTTTGTACGCGGGTCCCCAAGCGAGTAGTAATGAGTGTCCGTGTTTTACCCAGTATGCTAGCTTTATTCATCCTGAAGCAGGTCGGTCCTTTTGACCTTTCAGGTGTACGTATTTATGAACATTCAATTGTGTTATTTCAGGAATTTAGCTTGAAGAATCTGATGCTAAATTTAAACGTTTTTCATCTATCTTTGTCACTTCCCTCGTTATTAAAATTACAGATTCAGTTGAAATTTGTAATGCTTTTCTCTGAGGCTAAAAAAAAAAAAAAAAAAAAAAAAAAAAAAAAAAAAAAAAAAAACAACTTGGACTATATTAATACTGCCAGAGATGTCATGAAGTTATCTCGAAGTGATGAAAGTTTCGATAAAGTATACAGCTCTTGCTTGCAACTGACCAAAGAAGTTTGATGTCGGACTTCAAAATCTCAAAATATTTCAAAGATTTCTTTAAACCTTGGTGACGGTGTTCTACCAAACGCTTTTGGCAGAAAGAATAGCTTCGCCCAGAAAGTGTTTGATTAGTGTACATTGGTCGTGTAGAAGTTTTGTAGTGTCCTAATGTAGCCATGCTTTCCTTTTCTTCCTCCTCCTTCTTCCTTCTATCTTTAAAAGGCCAGACAACTGACTATTTACTTTTATCAAGTATTGCTCATTCAAAAATGCATGAACACGATTTTCAGGAGGGTTGGTTTCGAGAATTTGTGCACCGTGATATAGAGCACCCACACTGATTTTCAAAAGTCGACGCCTCTGAAACCTTGTAATATGCTTCTGCCTTGTCATTTGGTAGGTTGGTATTCTTGTCTTCTTACGTAAGAAATTGCTGTAGTCTTTATTCGTATGGTGTTCTGCGGATTATTTATTTCTTTATTTTGATCAGTTCTTGTGACCTCTTTTTTTATGCATTTGTCTTCCTAAGGTTCGTGATGTTAATAACGAGTATGAATATTCTTTTCTCTCAGGGCCTCAATTTTAATGTGACAAAAAATGACATGCTGGATGTTGGTATATTTTCCCGGTTAGTTCTATTTGAATGGAAGCCTATTACAAAACAGTTTATTCCACAGTTTCTAGGCTGACATCGCCCTCGCAGTTAATTTATTCAAATGATATTCTATGCACTAAAACCTCGAAGCTAACTATTCTGTTCTGACCAACCATGAGATTCTGAGCGTCACATATATACAGGGTGTTACAAAAAGGTACGGCCAAACTTTCAGGAAACATTCCTCACACACAAAGAAAGAAAATATATTATGTGCACATGTGTCCGGAAACGCTTAATTTCCATGTTAAAACTCATTTTAGTATTTCTCTTTAAATGTAAAATGAAATAATTCGTGCAAAAATTGTCAAAATACCCAATTGTTTCGATAGTATGTACTGTACTTCCTCGATTCACCGCATCTGTAAACATTGCACTGACTTCAAAACCACGTTCGTGATGAACACTAACCAGTTGATGCTATGTACTGATGTGCTTGATGCTAGTACTGTAGAGCAATGAGTCGCATGTCAACACAAGCACTGAAGCCAACATTACCTTCCTTCAATTGGGCCAACTGGCGGTGAAACGAGGAAGTACAGTTCATACTAACGAAACAAGTGGGTATAATGACAATTGTCTGCACGAATTATTTCAATTTACATTTAAAGAGAAATACTAAAATGAGTTCTAACATGGAAATTAAGCGTTTCCGGACACATGGTCACATAACATATTTTCTTTCTTTGTGTATGACGAATTTTCCTGAAAGTTTGCCCATACCTTTTTGTAACACCATAATATATATTAGTTCACTTACTTCCACAATATTTCACGAATGTCATTAAAAGTTATAGCTATTAAATGAATATCTTAAAAATTCTTTTTCATTTATCTTGAATATATTTCCACAGTATTTAGATCACAGATATTATACTTTAATCACTGTTAATCATGATACTTAATAATCTCGAAAAGAAATTCTTCACATTCATTATCTTCTTTTATACACATATCTTAAATCCTATTTACAGTCCGTAATCTGTATCTGATAATTTCCTATTGTCCTTCTATCTAAAAGAATTTTCGCTATCAAATTACTATACTGTTCTCGATAGCTGTAACTGAGGAAGTTAATTCTGAGCTCGGGAGATAGAGATACAAACGATCGATAAGTCTGTCACCGCGCTAAACAATATAAATCTAGTCTTTACAGGGAGCCGATCTTTAGACAGACGTAAACTCAGAGATGTCTAAACTCAATGAGAGCTGAACTTACAGAGAGATAAAATCAATGAAAGCTGAACTTACAGAGGGACAGAAATCCAACTGCTAGTTATATTTATACTAATTTTTACAGACAAAAGATTGTTATAATTTGGGGTGCTTTGACCCACTTAATCTATGTCTTTTTATTATTATATTTTAAAAAATTTAATTTATTTCGATTTAATTTTAAAAAATTAGCTGTGGCTCGCAAAAAATAAATACAAATGACTAAAATGTTGCAATTATAGTGTCAATATCGTGGTGCAGTGTTATAACTGATAACTTTGATTAGGAGCGTGAGAAGCGTACACTACGTTTTGTAAAGAACATCTTTCATCCATAACATTTATTTAACGGTAACACCAATTTTGAAAATATCAGTACCCTTCAATCTTACACAATTCCTAAATTTCTCTAAGACAAATTTATAAACATCATTCATCGTAAATTTTAAGAAACATCTGAAAAGTGTCCCAACAAGCCTAACAAATCTAGCCAATTCTTGCACTAGTTGTCAGTTATATAAAATTACTAGCTTATATGCCCGTGCTTCGCAACGGTTGTTAAAGAAGGGCCTGTGCGTATCATGGCTTCTTAGGGTTCCGGAACTCAGTCAGTTTTAAACTATCCATCCCCACTTTCACCCCCTTGATGTGTGAAATTCCAAAAATACCTAAATACTTTCTTTTTCTTGTTCAATTGGCCAACATGCCAAATATTAATTTCCGTAGCTCTAGCTTGAAAATCGTACCCAAAAGTAACGTATTTTCAAAAAGAATTTTTTTATCCTCTGTGTGACACTCTTAGTTGTTGAATTTTTACAAACACTGAAACACGCATTTTTTAAATCCTGAACAAGACTCCACACCGGAAATTCCAACCAAGTATGCAAATATCATTTTTTGTAATTCTGGGTTCAAAATTGACTTAGTAGCAACGTATTTAAAAAAAATGTTTCATCCCCTATTTCACCCCCTAATTGATTAATTTTCTGAAAATACCGAAACACGTGTCTTTTTAATTCTGACCAAGAAAACATATACCAATTTTTGTGGTTGTAGCTTCAAAATTGCCTTATTAGCAAAAGATTTTCCAATAACATCCCCTCTCCAATTTTACCCCCTTGAGGGTTGAATTTCAAAAATACCGAAAAACGTATTTTTTAAATTCTAACGAACAATACAAATACCAATTTTTGTAGTTATAGCTTCAAAATTGTCTTGACAACAATGTGTTTTCGAAAAGAATTTTTGATCCCCTCTTTCACCACCTTAGTTGTTGAATTTCAAAAAATACCAAAACACGTGTCTTTTTAATCCTGATCAAGAGTCCATATCCTAAGTTTCGTAGTTATAGCTCGAAATTTGAGTTAACAGCAACATATTTTTGAAAATCAATTTTTGTATCCCGTATTTCACCCCCTTATTAGCCAAATTTCAAAAAATACCGAAACACGTGTCTTTTAAATTCGAACCCCGAATCCAAATCTGAAAATTTGTAGATCAAACTTCAAAATTGCCTAAATAGCAACAGATTTTCGAAAAACATCCCCTCTCCAATTTAACCCCCTTGATGGTTGAATTTCCAAAAAAGACCGAAACAGGTATTTTTTAAATCATAACGTACAATACAAATACCAATTTTTGCAGCTATAGCTTCAAAATTTTCTTGACAACAAAGTGTTTTCGAAAAGAATTTTTGATCCCCTCTTTTACCCCCTTAGTTTTTGAATTTCCAAAAATACCGAAACTCGTGTCTTTTTAATCCTGACCAAGATTCCATACCGAAGTTTCGTAGTTGTAGCTTAAGATTTGAGTTAACAGCAACATATTTTTTAAAAAAATCACTTTTTTGCGTCACCTATTTTACCCCCATATTTGTCGAATTTCAAAAAATGCCGAAACATGTGTCTTTTAAATTCGAAACCTGCATTAAAATCCGAAGTTTTGTAGTTCTAGCTTCAAAATTGCCTAAATAGTTACGTATTTTCAAAAAACGTTTCACCCCCTTACGGACGGAATTTCGAAAAATCGCTTCTTAAATGACGCCTACAGAGTAAAATCAACACCCTCCCCAAATTTCAAGTTTCTATCTTCAATGGTTTGGGCTGGACGATGATGAGTCAGTCACTCAATCAGTCAGTCAGTCAATCGGGACACTTCCTTTTATATATAGAGATTTGTCAGAATGGCATGTTTCGGGACCAACATTATCCCATTGTCAAGTCCTAAAAATTAAAATGAATCAGTCATTAGGCATAGTCTACCTTATAATATATGCAGCATCGGTGCATTGTCATGAAATAATCTGACGTGTTGTCGGTTTGAAGAACCACTATGAACTGCTGTTCATAGTGTCACAAATACATCGAAAAGATTGCGCTGTAGTCCCGCTACTGTGAGGACTCGAATGGCATGTTATGTGCCTTCCCTCTAGGTGGCGAGCGACGCTATTCAACGACGCCTAGCGCCTTAAGCTAAAGCCGTAGACACACGGAGCGTGTATCTGAACGAGTGTGGCCAACGCGGCGAGTTTCTGACCGCTCAACGGGCGAACCGCACGTTGGCGAGGCTTTCCAACAAGTCAGTGTTACTATTATAATATTTTAATAGCTTTTTAGGTAAATTACTGTTTATTCTACCGACACTCAGCTTTTCAAGATTGAGTTGCATGGGGGTTCTGCTCGCTGCAACATTATTCTCCTGGGGCGTCGTGGTAGAAATAAATACTCGTGGGTACAATTTATCACTTCTTCTTTAATTTGAACTAAACTTCTCCTCCACCAAAACATAACAATAACGTACACAAATTACCAAAACAACACAGACTGTCAGATTCCAAAGTACTCGACAAAAGACACAACTCGAACTCCGCCAAAACTCGAACTCCCCCACGCTAGGCGTTGAGGCAAATATATAACATCGGCAATAATGCCATTACATTAAGCATTGTTCATAACAATAGAATATACTGATTTACAATTACCAAACATAACAGAAAAACGTTTCATGTACACAAAAATAATCACAATAAAAATGAAAACTATACACACAATAATTTTAGATCGCACCTATCTTTTTTTAAGTTTTAATCACGCTACTTTTTGTTTGACAACAAACCAAAATGTTAAATGTCAATTAATTAGTTAACAAGTTCCTAACATATATTGCACTATCAATTATATTGTCAATTCTGAAATTAGGTTTAAAATGTCACGTCAGTCAATATATACAAAGAAACACAATATACAAATTTCGACTTTACAGTAATTAAAACAATTAGCTGATCTACACAACTTGATTATGAGCCTAACATACATACAATGCTATTAATTTTCATTTCTTTTTGTTTTTTACAAAAGATTTTACAATTCGTCTGTTTAAGTCTTGAAACAACATACAATGACGCACCTATTGTTTATAGAATTGTCTGGAAAGAAAATATATGAATCTCTTAATTAATGAAATCTATAACTTGTTTTACTCACAGTATCACTGAGACATTGTCCTACACTCATTCCTAGGCTGGCTATATCGTTTTTAACTAACTTCACACGCAACTTTTATCACTATTGAACCACACGATTCCGGATCCGACGCAGACGGTATCGTAGGATGACATTGAGATGAGACGACCAGGCAGACGGTATCGTACGATAACATTGAGATGAGGGGGTCAGCAGTATCGTTACACTATTCAGTAGAAGGATGTTAAGAACATATAAAATGCAAAACGTGAAAGAATAAAGTGCGTGTTTTAGTCTAAGTAAGGTGCAAACTCCCCGACCGTAGCAGCCGTGCAGACTGTTACTGACGCGCCGCAGACCGCTCGGCCACTGCGGCCGGCTTATCCAGTGTGTATTAACATGAAAACGCTCTGTTAATACACTACATCAGATGCCGGGTGCCGTAATAGCTGTGTAAAGAGTGGACGTTTCGTGGATTTTCTTGTGTATTATATGTCAAATATAGTAAGAAACTCAGTTCAGTCGTTTTTATAGCATTCTGATACGTGTTAAGTGTCCATAATAGAGAATGTCTTAGGTGCTTTACATGGAAATGAAAACAGGGCTAAAGGAGGTGGGTTGGTACCGTGGAATGTTATTAAGCCTGTACAGGGTGAATCACCTAACGCTTGCACCGCAAATATTGCGGAAATGGAAAGTGCGATTGATGTGCGGTTTTCACGGAATGGATTGGTAGTCAGGGGCTCGTATTGTTAGCCAATAAACAGATTGTAAAAATACCTAGTAAGTGTATTTTTATGCAAACATACAGTTTTTTAAATGGAACAATGGTTGTTTCTATCATGCACTGGAATTTTTGATACCAGCTATGCACAAGAATTTTGAATGACATTTTTATCACGTTTAGTTTGACAGATACAACCGTTCATAGTTTCGGGGCCGGAGGCTGTTTTAGCGTAGCTGACTGGCCGAGTGGCTAGCCACTCGGGCACGGCCCACTGTCTCATGACCACCAGCTAGTGAGCTACGCTGTCGTAGCCTCCGCCCCCAAAACTTTGAATGGTTGTAGCTGCCAAACTAAGAGTGATAAAAATATCGTTCAAAATTCTTTGTACACAGCTGGTGTCAAAAATTGCAGTGCATGATACAAACAACCAATGTTCCATTTGAAAAAATGTATGTTTGCATAATAAGCACTTTCTAGGTATTTTTACAATCTGTTTATTGGCTAACAATACGGGTCCATCACTACCAATCCATTCTGTGAAAACCGCACATCAATCAATCAAGTGTTAGGTGATTCAACCTCTATAGTCCGATAGCTGTGCTCAGACCTCTGGTGACTACTTTTGAAGAAACACTTCAGTTATACTACAGTGTTGTTGCGTACCTTTTCATTTGAAAATCACTCGTATGTAAATGAACATTTCTTTTAATTTTGAATATTTTATGAAAGGTTATTGATAGTGGTCGTTTCAATTTTAAAAAATCACAACAGTTGCATCAATGTGAACGTAATCTTTAGTATGAAGATATAAAATTTTTCTATGTTTTAAGCCACTTTTTTAAAGTATTGTGAATGGTCACACAGTGACTGAAATCTAGATATGAAATATTAAATATTGTATATGCTGACATCATTCATCTACATCTACATACATACTCCGCAATTCACCGTAAGGTGTGCGGCGGAGGGTACACTGTACCACTAATAGGCGTTTCCTTTCCTATTCCACTCCCAAATTGAACGAGGAAAAAAAGAATGCCCATATGCGTCCGTATGAGCCCTAATTTCTCTTGTGTTTGTGATCTTTACGCAAAATGCAAGTAGGCGGCAGCAAGATCGTACTACACTCAGCTTCAAATTCCGGCCCTCTAAATTTACTTAACAGAAATTCATGAAAAGAACGTCGTCTTTCTTCCAGGATCCCCAAATGAGTTGCCGGAGCATTTCCGTGACACTCGCGCATTGGTCGAACCTACCGGTAACAAATCTACCTGCTCGCCTCTGAACCGCCTCTATGTCTTCCTTTAAACTGATCTGCTGCGGGTTCCAAACACTTGAGCAATACTCAAGACGTGGTCGTACAAGCGTTTTATACGCGGTCTCCTTTACAGGTGAAGTACATCTTCTCAAAATTCTCCCAATAAACCGAAGTCGGCTGTCCGCCTTACTCACAACTGTCCTTACATGCTCGTTCCATTTCATATCGCTCTGCAATGTTACGCCTAGATATTTGAACGACCCGACAGCATCAAGAAGCTCACTACTAATGCTGTATTCGAACATTATGAAATTGTTTTTTTTTTCTACTCATGCGCATCACCTTACATTTTTCTACATTGAGAGCTAGCTGCAATTTTTCGCACCAACTAGAAATTTTGTCTAAGTCATCCTGCATGCTATTACAGTCAGTTACAGACGACACCCTCCCATACACCACAGCATCATTAGCAAACAGCCGCAAATTACAACTTACTCTGTACATCAGATCATTTATATAGATAGAAAATAATAGCGGTCCTATCACACTCCCCTGGGGCACGCCTGACGATAGACTCGTCTCTGATGAACACTCGCCGTCGAGAATAATGTACAGCGTTCTATTACTTAGGAAGTCTTCCAGCCAGTCACAGATCTGTGAACCTATTCCGTAAGCTCGTATCTTCGTTAGCAGTCTGTAGTGTGGCACCGCGTTGGACGCCTTTTTGAAGTCGAGAAAAACACAATCCGCCTGTTGCCCTTCATCCATGGCTCGCAAGATGTCATGTGAGAAAAGGGCATGCTGAGTTTCACATGAACGATGTTTCCTAAACCCGTGTTGATTCATGGAAAGAAGCTTTTCCGTTTCAAGGAAATTTACTATATTCGAACTGATAATATGCTCTAAAATTATACATGAAACTGATGTCAACGATATTGGCCTGTAATTGTGTGGGTCAGTTCTCTTTCCTTTCTTATGAACGGGAGTCACCTGCGCTTTTTTCCAATCACTAGGAACTTGCGATAAATGCAAGCTAATTAGGGGGCCAATGCCGCAGAATATTCTTTGTAAAACCGAACTGGTATTCCATCCGGACCAGCAGACTTTTTCGTATTTAGCTCTCTCAGATGCTTCTCTACACCGGAAATACCCATTGCTATGTCCCCCATTTCGGAATTAGTACGTTGATCAAATGATGGTACATTTGTGCGGTTCTCCTGCGTGAAAGATTTCTTAAAGGTTAAATTTAGAACTTCAGCTTTCCGTTTGCTTTCTTCTGTTACTGCCCCGGAATGATCAACGAGTGACTGGACAGTGGGCTTTGACCCGCTTATCGATTTTACATAGGACCAGAATTTTTTCGGGTTCTCGGAAAGATCCTTTGGTAAGGCATGGCTGTGATAATTATTGTATGCTTCGCGCATCGATCTTTTTATAGACGCACGAATCTCTCCTAACTTTTGCCTGTCATCATTTGCGTGTTCTTTTTTGAATCGAGAGTGCAACAGCCTTTGCTTTCTCAGCAGCTTTCTAACATTATTATTATACCACGGTGGATCTTTTCCATCCTTAATCGTCTTTACTGGCACATACTTCTCTAACCCTTTATTAACAATGCACTAAAATTTAGTCCACAATTCCTCTAAATTCATAGTAACGGAATTAAACGATGCCCATTCATTTTCTAAATATGATCGTAACATTTGCTTATCGGCTCTACCCAACAAAAACACGCTCCTAGCCTTCTTAATTGGTTTATGAACTTTGGTCACCATCGACGCTATGACGATATCATGATCACTAATTTCTGTCTCTACACAGACATCGTTAATAAGATCAGGCCTGTTTGTGGCTATAAGGTCTAGAATATTTCCATTGCTCAGGTGGGAGGGGGGGGCGATCTAATATCTGGTAATACAATCTGTATAAGCAGAGGAGTCCATATCGCTAGCTTCAAACTGCTTCATTCAGACCGGTTTTGACATTTCTAAGTTAACATCTTCATGTCTCTTAACCTCAAAATATTACTTTACCATATAATATTTAAATGTTAAGAGACTTGAAGATGGCAACTTAGAATTGCAGAAACCGGTCTAAATAAAGCAATTTCAAACTAGTGATCTGCGCTCCTCTGCTTTTACAGATTCTGTTCCAAATAACAAATATTTTGTGTTCAACATTCAAATCACAAATTACTTTTTTTACAGCACGTGCTGCACCATTAACTATCGACACTTGCCTTTGCCTGTTCGCTGTATAAAGAGTCTTTTTAGTATTGCCCCAAAAATGAAATATCTTATGTTCATTTAACTGAAACCATTATAATAATTATTATTATTGTTATTATTATTATCTTTTATAAAATATTGAAAACTGAGAATAAAGACAATACAGGAAGTGCAAACTGAAATTAATTCTTGCCATCAAATTCAATAAGAATTACATGCCGGAGAATGTTAAACCTAATTTTGTCAGAGTTGTAGTCAAAGACCACAGTTTACCTGCACAAGCAGCCGAAAGGCAATGTGAAACTGCATGGAACATAAATGTGGTTAGACCATATTACAAACGATAGGACTTGTTATCAGGGATATCTGCTTGCTGCACCTGGAGTTAAGCAACTGTCTTACACTAACCCAACGTTAGGCCTCTGCCTAATGGCCAGTCCTTTCAAAACCAAAACACCACAAAAAGGCTTTTATCAAAGCCAGCTTTAACGATAATGTCCATAAACATTGGAGAGCTTTCACCCGAGAAAGAGGTATTACTTGCTGAAACATGTAAAACAGACAACTGCGCTCTCTTATTAACCCAAGAGACCCACAGTGTCCCTACCAACAGTAGACCGAAGATCCACGGAGAGAAATTAGTAATAGCAAGACACGCACAATACGGTAGCGAAGTCTTCGCCAAAATGAGCTTTGATATTATATCAGCAGAACTGACATCTCAAGAAGACATTGCAATACTTACTGTAGAGATAAAATCCTCCACTGCGACATCTATATATAAGCCCCCGAACAGGGAATTACGATTCAACCACCGAACGTTTCATCACAGCCAACAAAACTGGTAATGGCTATCTTTAACTGCCATGATTCAACGTGGGAAAGGACCTTGAAACCTGGACAGACTCACTAGGCCTGAAACTAATACACGACCCTAAACTTCCATACTCCTTCAACAGCAGTAGGTAGAACCGTAGATACAACAAAGATAATATCTTCGTCAGTGAACATATTGCACACAAAACCAAGAAGGTTGTTGAGAAACTACTCCCACGTACACAACAAAATGTTCAAATCTTTGTTAAGCTTCTGGGACATAACTGCAGGATCAAAAGTGCCTAAACTTACAAACTATTTATAAACTACTAAAACAGCACAAACATCCAAGCCCAAGGGGGATTCGAAGCCCCCACGGGGAACGGCCTCGCGCATCGGGGCATAGCGCCTCAATGCGCTCGCCCACTCCGTCGCGGCCACGTACTCAACACCGAGCGATAATATGTCTGGTGGAAGCTGTTCTTAAATCAGCCAACACCCATTTTTAAAAGACGTTTTAATTTTAAACGTACCTAGTGGGGCAAATTTTCCAAATAACTTGACAAACAGGTTCAGAAACTTGATGCAAGTCCCGAAAAATTTGATACATTTATTGAATTAGTTGAAACTGTCTGACGTAAAATATTGCCAGAGGTTGCAGGAATATGTATATTCCTGGGTTAAACGAAAACTCAAAGGCTCTGCTGGAACATTATCAACAATTCTTCGAAGAAAATCCATTTTCAGAAGAAACAGCTGAGGCTATGTCAGCCGCAAGAACAGTGAAATGGTGCGCTTTAATCACAAGCCTAGACCTGAAACAGAATAGCCAAAAGGCATGAAAACTTCTTAAGAACATCATAATGATTCCTCAACTAACACTCAAAATTTCTATACAGTCACACCTAATCAAATAGCACATCAACTCCTACTTAATGGCAAAAACAGCACCAAACACGCACCCCCCTTAACTCTGAAAGAATTAGAAGAGTCTATCTCCCTAATGAAAAATAACAAAGTCGCTGGACTAGATGATCTACGCAAGGGGCAAATAAAAATATCCGGACCTGTCATCAAACAGTGGTTACTAGCTATGATGAATAAATGTGTCCTTGAATTGACTATCCCGAAGATTTGGCGGAAGGCAGAAATAGTAGCTATAACAAAGCTTGGGAAGAGCCCCACAGACCCTAAAACTTTTCGGGCTGTTTCCCTCCTCTGTCAACTCTACAAACTCCTTGTAGAATGACCCTTAATCGCATCTCCGAACATGTAGACGAGAACATAATTAAAGAGCAAGCACGATTCCGCCCTGGAATTTCATTATGTGGACAAGTCTTGAACTTCACACAGCACAGGGAAGACGGATACGAGCGAAAAGAAATCACGGGTGCAGCGTTTATCAACCTTAAAGCGGCTTATGAGATCACTAATCACAATAAGCTAATATTCAACAGATCAAATGTTCAATGTTCAAATGTGTGTAGAGCTTATGGGACTTAACTACGGGGGTCATCAGTCCCTAAACTTTCAAACTACTTATGAACTAGCTAATACTAAAGACGGCACAAACATCCATGCCCGAGGGGGGATTCGAACCCCCATCGAGGAACGGCCTCGTACATCGTAGCATAGCGCCTCAATGCGCTCGGCCGCTCCGCCGCAACTTCAATAGATCAGGCATATATGAACTCAGATGCAGCTCCTGTCAATCAATATACATCGGATATACTTGTACGAATTTCAAAACCAGATTTCAGTACACCTCAGGACACTAAAAAGTCACAGCTCCCATAGCACATTTGGAAACCAACTAATAGTCCACAACCATCACCCAACCAAAATAGAAACAGACTTAAAAATATCAAAATCAACCCACAAACTCACAATAGAAGAAAACTATAATTTACAAAGAGCAACAGCAGAAGAAACATCAGTCATGGATGAATATACCACACTACACACTATGCAGACACATTATTTAACTCTTTAAAAACGTCATACAGAAAGGACGACTCACACGCAGTACAAACGTACACACACACACACACACACACACACACACACACAGGCAGAGAGAAGATAAAAAAATTCAAATGCACCACCATTCCACTTATAGGAACCCATAGCAACAAAGTGGGGAGTGATCGTGAAGTCAAAAAGTCCGTAAAATATGTATATTACATGTGTGTTGTCAACAAAAACGCGGACGAGAAAGAGTACACCAAAAGAAACCGTAAGTAATAGACAATAAGCTCACGATCGAAATATCCCCACTTATCAATTTTGTTCCCATACAAGAAGCAGAGTTTTTAAAATCCTCACAAGATTCAAACAGATTATTTGGGTGCAGATGACAACGCTGCCAGTATGTAATTATGTAGAAATGGTCCTACAAGATCATAGAATGTAAAAACAAGGTAAAACGAAAATAAGACTTACGACTTTTTAGACCTAAATTTACACACAATATAGTACTGCAATCAAAGTATTTTATTTATCACAGCAATAAATAAATGAAAAACCTGCTGATGGTGGTAAAGAGGTGCTGAAACATATTTGGGTGTCAGATAAAATAGTGTTTTGCGTATCAGGCGGACCTCATACCTAGAATTTTCTCTGCAAACGCGGCAACAGTAAGAGCTGTAAATCAAGAAATTGAATACACAATACACATGAGGTAACGTATATCATTCAGATATTGGTTACAATAGTCATTTATGCGTGTGTGATACAGAACGATATTTTAGTATCTCAACTCTTTACATGAGGTTTGTAGTTGTTGTGGTCTTCAGTTCACAGACGGTTTGATGCAGCTCTCCACGCTACCTGTTTTGTGCAAGTCTCTTCATCTGAAAATACGTTCGGCAACTTGCATGCTTTTGAATCTGCTTACTATATCTGCTTACTATATTACCGCGTTGACAGCCAATAATATTTAATCTCAAGGCGCGTGGCTGGCTGCGAGTTCGCAATGTTTCTCCCGAAGGCTAAACTGTTGGCGCTCGGCCGTAGCTCCTCGCTTTCATGCTTCTCCTATCGCTCCGCCTACATGACGCCAACTATTATAATATGGTGTATGAGACCTCAGGCGGCCAGTACAGTTGCACACCTGCGTGACATGGCCAGTATGAGGCATATTTCACCATTCTTCCATGAGTGCAATATCCAGCTATGCAACCGTTGAGGGAGGAATTGTTCTGGCTGAAATACGTCTGCCAAGTGCGTCCCAGACATGATTAATCAGGTGTAAATCCGCTGAACAAGCTGGCCATTCCAGCTGCAAGCATGTTGTCCACCTGTACTGCTGTTGGGACGAGCGTTATCGTCTACCAGAAGGCACCAGCTTCGGGCACAACAATAGGTCGAAGGATCTCGCCTGTATACCTCTGAGGAGTCAAAGAGCCATTCTGTACGACATAGAGGTCCTTATGTCCTTCGATACTCACTCCTACCCAAACCATTTGTCCAACACCATGGTATAGTGTGTGATATTCCCGGCCTATGGCCACTTCATATTTCTGGCTGCTGGCCGTTTCTTTGCTAACATCGTACGCGTCTTAAACGCGGATGAAAGAAGAAGTGCAGCATATGTTGAAATGTGGGGTGGAGAGCAGTAGCATATGGCACAGTAGTGCTGGTTCCCGTGGGAAAGCCCGCCTATGTTACTGGTACTCTCCTCGCATTGGCTGCTGCATTTCATGTCACGTGATTTCTTTTGAAATTAGTTTTGTTTATTATTTACTAAATATTAATTATTCAGAGCTGAGAATTTGTAATAAATATCTCTCAAGGACAGGCTAGATTTTGACAGTTTAAAAAGTTTAAGGTGCCTTCTCTTATTGTAACAAGAGAAGAGCGATTTTGCAGAAGGCGCGCGACGGCCCTGTTTTGGCGCGAAGTAGAGCGTCAGGTGCCCTCTCGCAACGCGCCGCAGTTTCAGTCTCGAGCTGACCACTATACGCGCCGGACCGCACCGGTCACGAGTAAAGATTTGTGTAATAGTGATAACAGTCGAGGTCTCAACATGAGTTATGGGCAGCATAAGCCGTATCAAATTAACAAAAGTTGTTCATATTTAATTATTTATTTAATAAATGGCATCCCTGACAATTAAAAATCTTGCGAGTCGCTTCTTATGGTTCCATCCTACAGAACTTATTTTAGCCTCACTTGTATGATATAGAAGAACCGCCGGACGCGGTGGCCGAGGGGACTGAGGCGTTTCAGTCACGGTCAGCATGGCCACTGCGGTCGGGTATGGATATTTGTGCCGTCCTTAGTCTTAGTTAGTTCATAAGTAGTTTGTAAGTTTAGGGACTGATAACCCCGTAGTTAAGTCCCATTAACTTTTACAAACATTTGAACATTTATAGAAGAACCAACGACCTGTGTGCTGTCTTCTGCGCTGGGGACACAACTATAGAAGACTACAGGTTAATCAGAACTCTATGCTTTCCATAAAGACTTGACAGCAACTACGGCACCTCGTGCGTACTGTAGGGCGGTACAAACGCACACTGCTACGCAACAGCATCCGCAAGGATGTGCAGGTTTTAGGGGACTTGTGGGAGGAAGCAGTACTAACTTCTCCGTCCGCAAATAAAACCCTAGGAAGCTTGTAAGTGATGTTGCTGCACATAAGCATAATTGTTCCGAGTTCCACGTCTTCTCCAGATGAAGGGACGACGATTTTCCGGCTTAACACAAAGTGTTGACTCATTTGTGAAACCGGCGCTATTCCTTACGTCTCCATTCCTGGTGTTTCTCCGCTCATTTTCTGTGGGCTAAACAGTGTCGTAGTTTTAATGGGGAGCATACCATACGCCTCCGTGCGAGGGACCATATTCCTGAAGGCAATTTTGGGCTGTTTGTGTTGATATTAGGCGTCCTGTTGCTTGCATTCCGGCTGTGTTTCATTCAGCCTCCTGTCTCAACGGGCTGTTTACGGGAGATAACAGTCATCTCTTGTTGATGTTGCCCCTGTACGACCTTCGCCTTGCCTCCTTTTAACGGTTGCTGTTATTTGAAATCGCACCCATGTCCTGGAAATTACACCCCAATAGCTGCCACCTCCATATTCGTCTGTCCCGCTTCCAACCTTCCTATGGCTCTCCGTGCCATAGCTTCTGGTAAGTAACGTTGTTGTTGCATTCTGCTACCTGTTCACTACACTATGTGAAGCCAGCCAATGATGACATTCATTTGATTGAGTAAACACAAGTAAACACCAACCCCCTCTGCAACTTTCTTTTATTACCACTATCACTGTTGCTGTAATGTTGTTGCCTCCACACCGTTCAACAGACGGAAAGTTGTCGGACCACTGTACTTCATTCTGCCGATGACAATACTTCAGAACCTAGAAATCCTAGTTGATCCCCTAATTGTTTTGACCAGTGTATTTCAAAGAGTACATTCAGAACGTTACAGCATAGCTGGTTCACAGGAAGTACAGTTGAGGATTACACGACTATTGTAACGTCACATACTTACAATCATAAGCACAAACGTTACACAGGTACAGCGTAAACGCTTCTTACTTAGAAGGCGTGGTAATGAAGGTTAAAACTGTTGACTAAGGTGTGGTTCACTCCCAGCTAGCTGTTGATCGTAGAGTTTGGGCTGTTGGAATATCAATGTTGGCAGCCATTGTATGCTCCGAGGGCCGTCCGGTCGTGAGCTGAGTGAGGGAACGGCAGGGCGTGAATGGAAATGTCTGTCCGCTCAGAATGCCTGATATCAAGGTCTGCACAACACGGCGGGCAGCTGCGTGTCTGTGCTGCCGAATCTGTAGCCTGCCTGATGCTCAACAACACTAGACGAGAGCAGTTTTTTTTTCCCTTTATTGTATTTTACAGCCGCCGGAAGGTGACAGGCTGGCAGCAGTTTCAGTACTGCTCTTCAGCCAACTGTACGACAGAAACTTGACATGCAGATTTAAATATGTACAAGAAGAGAAAATAATGCAGAATTTAGAAAATTAAAGGACATAAAATCCAAGAAACAACAATGACACAGAGAGCAGTAAAAAACACATTCAGAATTTAAAAACTCTTGGAGATTAAAACACACTGACTGAAGAACATATGACGACAACGAGATCACACACTTAAAATCACATGGCAACTCGAATATTCAGCCTGTTCAACGGTTGCTGACATCTTAAAACTGGAACACTGAGCACAAACACTGGCACTGACACTTGAACACTGAGAAAGCACTGATTAAAATCTGATGGCACAAGTTCCCCATATAGAGGATAAGGATGGGAGGGGAGGCGCTGAGGGGGAGGGACTGTTGGTGAGGGGGAGAGGGGGGAGGGGGCATGGGGCAAGGACTCCCAGGAAAGGGGAGGGACATGAAAGCCAAGCGTGGGGGGAGGGAAGAGGATGGGAGGGGAAGGGAGAGGGGGTGTAAAAATACGGAAAGGAATAAGGTTCGTATGAGGGCGTTATCTGGGAGGGGGAGGTGACGGAAGTTACCCTCAGAGAGGGTGTGGAGACTGTGGAAGTGAAAGGAGGGAATGATAATGAGGTACTGGCATGGCAGAGGCCCAGGATGCAACAAGAGATGGGATACGAGTGAGTGCTCGTACATGGCTACATGGTGGAGGCGGAGATGGTCGAGGAACTTCAGCAGGTGTGGGAAAGGAATAAGGTCATAAAGGATCAATGTGGGGGAAGCGAGGCAGATGCGGTAAGCGACACAGAGGGTGTGGCGTTCAAGGATCTGGAGGGATGGAGCAGAACCCCAAACAGGGTGGAAGCAGCAGAGGATATGAGGCATGATCGAATGGTAGATGAAGAAGATGGTGGAAGGGTTGAGGACCCATGTCCGCCCGAAAGGAGTTTGAGGAGGTTGAGGTGGAAGATCGCTTTATCATAGACTGTTTGAAAGAGGGGTTTCCAGGACAGTGAGCAGTTGAGGGTAAGGCCTAGGCACTTGATGGTTTTGGTTTGCGGGATGGGGCGGTCATGAAGCAGGTCACGGTGGTGGAAAGACCCCATTGCATTGGATTTTGTAGGGTTAATGGTGAGGAGTCACTGGTTGCACCAGGTGGAGAATTTGAAGAGATGGGATTGAAGGAGGTGTTGGGATCAGGAGAGAGATGGGCATCGACAAGGAAGGCAGTGTTGTTAGCATATTGCAGGAGGTGGACAGGAGGCTGGCTCATATAGCCTGCTGACTATATGAGGTAGAGGAGGAGGGAGAGGACAGAGTCCTGGGGCATCCCAGCAGAAGGGTAAAACAAACGGGAGTCACAATTATTAACAATGACATAGGATGGGTGGGCGAGGAAGGATGCGGTGAATCGGATATAGTTAACAGGTAGAGTTGGAGCTTGAAAAGGAGAATGGAATGCCAAACGCGGTCGTAGTCCTTCTCAATGTCGAGAGAAAAGAGGATAGTGGCGCGATGGGAGTTCATCTGGATGGAAGGCGCAGAAGTTGGTCATCGACAGAGAAGGATGGTCAGAAGCCACATTGGGAGATGGGAAGGAGCTCGTGTTGACGGAGATGCTGGTGAATGCGTTAAGACAGGATTGTTACCAGCCAGGACCTTGCTGAATACCAAGGTGAGGCTGGTGGGATGATAGGGTGAGGTGTCAGAAGGCTGCTTGTAGGGTTTAAGAAACATGAGGATACGGGAGGTTTTCCACAGGTCGGGGAAGAAGCCAGTGTAGAGGATGCTGGTGTAGAGGGAAGAAAGAGCTATATGGAAAGAACGGGGGCAGGCCTGAAGTTGCCTGTAGGTCAGGAGGTCACGGCCGGGAGCCATGTTGTGTTTTGTGTGTAATGTTGTTTCGATGTCGAGGGCAGTGATCAAACAAAGTTCTGTCCAAGTACTGAAAGCCAGGGGCGAGGGCAGGATGGACGTTTTGGTAGGTCTGGAATGAGGGAGTAATCAAACCTGGGATTGTCATGGATGGAGAAGGTATCATTGAGGTGGGTGGCGAAATGGTTTGCCTTACTGGCGTTGTCCGAGAAAGGAAGGTGCAGGAAGTGGGGAGTGGAGTGACTGTCAGTAAGGTGGTGGAAGGTTTTCCAGTACTTGGAGGAGTTATGTGGGAGAGAGATGTTAAGACAGGTGCATGTCTGACGCTACTCCCGGCATCTTCTCGCGTTCAAGAGGTTTCAGATGTGATGTTGGAGTTGCCGGTGGTGACAGAGTGTGTCCCGGTCATGGGTGCACAAGTAGAGGCGACGAGATCTCGGAGAAGTGCAGCCTGTGAAGGTAAGGTAGAATCTTGGAGGTGGATGGTATTTTGGTACCACATTTACTAAGGTTACATTCTTTTTACAGGACTTTGTTCAACATACGTATTAAAATTACTGTCTCTAGCATAGTTCCCGCAACCAGGGCGTCATTAATTCACTATCGTGGACGTTCCATAAGCCCATACTATTTTAGACAATTGTATTCTTTTTAATGTAAACTGACTCATATCAAAGCAACATTTTTAAGATTTTTGATGATGCCCCAAAAGGGCGAAACATATAATTAAATATTATAACACTTGCAATGAACATTACCTTTTATTAGACGTAAATAATAACTTAATAAACTATAAACTTGCATTACAAGGAACAGAAGGTCAGTCAAAGGTGAACATATTGAGATATATGTCGCCTTTTCAGCTTTAAATAACAAATTTTGCATTTTTATTTGATTAGATTTTTATATCCGTCCACCCCATAAATATTAACACATGTTGAAAGTAGCCTATTATTAAAATTGGGAAGATCTCTGGCAGCTGAGATCTATAAATGTAAGTTAAATGCTCACTGCTGCTCTAAATTCTTTACGAGTGGCCACAGTATATGCACAATGGAAATTTATCTAACTGCTCACTCCTTAAGGGGGCACCAACATTGTAACTAACACAAAATCAATGTTAAAAAATAAATGAATAGGTAATTAAACAGTATAATGCAGAAATGCAGTAAAAATGCAGTAAATGAAACAGGCAAAATGGAGTACAGACGACTAAGAAATGAGATTGACAGGAAGTGCAAAATGGCTAAGCAGGAGTGGCTAGAAGGCAAATGCAAGGTTGTAGAAGAATGTATAAATAGGGGAAAAATAGATACAGCCTACAGGAAAATAAAAGAAACATTTGGAGATAAGAAAAACAGCTCTATGAATATCAAAGACACTGATGGAAAACCAGTTCTCAGCAAAGAAGGGAAAGCTGAAAGGTGGAAAGAGTATATAGAGGGGCTCTACAAAGGAAATGAACTTTGAGACAATATTGTAGGAAGGGAGGAGGATGTAGATGAAGATGAAATAGTACTGTACTGAGAGAAGAATTTGATAGAGCCCTGAAAGACCTAAGTCGAAACAAGGCCCCTGGAGTAGATGATATTCCCTCAGAGCTACTGAAGTCTCTGGGAGAACCAGCCATGACAAAATTGTTTCACCTGGTGTGTAAGATGTATGAGACAGGTGAAGTACCCTAAGACTTTAAGAAAAATGTTATAATCCCCATCCCTAAGAAAGCTGGTGCCGACAGGTGTGAAAACTACAGAACCATCAGTTTAATAAGTCATGGCTGCAAAATATTAACGCGAATTATATACAGAAGGATGGAAAAGCTGGTAGAAGCCAACCTCGGGGAAGATCAGTTTGGGTTCAGGAGAAACGTAGGAACACGGGAGGCAATACTCACTTTACGGCTTATCCTAGAAGATAGATTAAGAAAAGGCAAACCTACATTTCTAACTTTTGTAGATTTGGAGAAGGCTTTTGACAATGTTGAGTGGAATAAACTCTTTCAAGTTCTGAAGCAAGCAGGGGTAAACGTAGGGAACGTAAAGTTAAATACAACTTGTACAAAAACTAGACAGCGGTTGTCAGAGTTGAAGGGCATGAAAGGGATGCAGTGGTTGGAAAGGGAGTAAGACAGGGTTGTAGTCTTTCTCCACTGTTGTTCAGTTTGTACATTGAGCAAGCTATAAAGGAAAGCAAGGAGAAATTTGGAGAAGGAATTAAAGTTCAGGGTGAAGAATTAAAAACATTGCGTTTTGCCGACGACATAGTAATTCTGTCAGATACAGCAAAGGACCTGGAAGAGCAATTGAACGGAATAGACAGTGTGCTGAAAGGTGCATATAAGATGAACATTAACAAGAGAAAAACTAGGGTAATGGAGTGCAGTGTAAGAAAATCAGGTGATGCTGAAGGAATTAGATTGGGAAACGAAGCAATAAAGGAGTTAGATGAGTTTTGTTACTTGGGAAGTAAAATAACAAATGATGGTCGCAGTACAGAGGATATAAAATGCAGAATGGCAATGGGCAGAAAAGCGTTCTTGAAAACGAGAAATTTGTTAACATCGAATATTGATTTAAACCTAAGGAAGTCCTTTCTGAAGGCATTTGTATGGAGTGTTGCCTTGTATGGGAGTGAGACATGGACGATAAACAGTGCGGACAGGAAGAGGATTGAGGCTTTTGAAATATGGTGCTACAGAAGAATGCTGAAGATTAGGTGTGTGGATCGCGTAACTAATGAGGAGGTATTGAACAGAATTGGGGAGAAGAGGAATTTCTGGCATACCTTGACTACAAGAAGGAATAGATTGGTAGGGCACATTCTTAGACATCAAGGAATTGTGAATTTATCGTTGGAGGGAAGTGTGTGGGGAAAAAATCGCAGGGGAAGACCAAGAGATGGATACAGTAAGCAGATTCAGACAGATGTAGATTGTCGTTCTTATGTGGAGATGAAGAGGCTTGCTCAGGATAGGGTATTGTGGAGAGCTGCATCAAACCAGTCTCCGGACTGCAGACCACAACAACAGCAACAATTAAACATGGGATGCAGAGCATGAAATCATAAAGCAGAGGTTTGATACATTAAAATCATAACCTATTCAGTAAAATAACAAACAAATAAATGTGGGGAGACCAAATTAAGTACACACCTTGTACAAAAGTAGATTAAATCATATAATTATTGCCCATATTAAAATTGTTTCTGCCCTTTATGAATATGGAGGTAACGAGGGAGAAAATTTTGAAACACACAATGGGTAGCTGAAAACACATTCATTCATTCACAGACACACACATAATGCTAGGCGGTACATTACAAGCAGGAACACTTGAAAGCAGTGGTGAAATGAAGCATCAGCAGTGTCTTGACAAGATGGCAGATGTCTTGATCACAAATTTTTAAATACACTGTGCACTAAATGAACTCATGTATGGGAAGGCAGTGGCATACTATTCTTAAGTACCACGTGGTGTGCAGCCACGCCGAATTTCATAGCATTTGCAAACAGAAATTAATTTAGAATAAGTGAGTAAAGCACATGTATTTTGTATAGGAAAAAGCTAGTATTAATAAAAGCATGGCTGAAGGCCAAAGTAGCGACCGTTACAAAAGCACATGGTGAAATCAGTCAAACAAGACAGGAAAGACGGAATCAAATAAAAAAATCTGAGAAATATTTAGCATACTCACAGATACAATAACGACGCGAAAAGTCAGTTATAAACAGCAAGGAAATTCATACACACTAAATTTACACAAAGGCTGAAGACAACACACGTGTATTATAACTTGAGCAAAACCGGACACACAAAGATCACTGGAATTAAAATGCAAATAATAAATGTACACTGAATTTACTCGAGTTCTGTAAATTAAGAAACCGCCTCTCATAGTGAAAGAATTAGTGAAAAGAACTATCACTGAAGAACCAAGGCTGCCTTTTCACAAATAAATTGAAGTCCTAACAGCATGCCTTCCCCTCAGCATGATACGGCGGAGTTCTTACTTCGCCGTGGTGGAGTAGCCGAGCGGTCTAAGGCGCCTCACTGCAGAGTGCGCGGTTGCTCACCGTCGGAGGTTCGAGTCCTCTCTGGGGCACGGGTGTTTGTGTTGTCCTTAGATTAGTTTACATAGGTTTAAGTAGTTTGTAAGCTATGGACTGATGAAAACGCAGTTGGGTCCGATAGATTTACAGACATTTGAACATTTACGGACAGTTCTTACTTCCACAGTCGTCGGAGCCAGAATGAGGAGTGAAGACTGAAGTTCTAAGTTCTCGGAAAAACCTCCCCCGCCATACATCGGATGTAGAGCGCGCTAAAAGTGACGCAGAGTGCGTTCAGAGACTAGTGTTTACCAATCGTTGCTACCTGGCCAAGACAATTCCCTCTTCACCCGCTCCCAAGATTAGGTTGGTACGACACAAAGAACACGGCCACTTTGCCATCTTGCCAAGTAAGCTTGTCTCTGGCCACCCAGCAGATTCTAGCGCAGACGACAAACGGAGCCATGCGTTCTTAACTACAGCAAAACGAGGCCTAGAGCGCGAGGCGGCGACTGTAAGCCATTGCGCGGCAGTCAGTCAATGTTAAGAGCACACATTCACATACACATGAACACACAAGTTCAGTCACACGGGTGGAAACATATATAAATATGGGGCAAACATGGGGCTCTGATCATTGATAAAAATAATTAAATAATTAACACAAGATGCAGAAACACTTTAGGTTAATGAATCACTCAAAATGTAACACGACCACACATTCAGTGGACGTGTTTCAACGTCAAATCCGGAATAACAAAGAGCCGACCCTGCATGTGCGGGAAACATGGCCAAAGAGAAAGAGGGAGAGAGAGATTTTTATAGATCCACAGCTTTGTGAGAGGCTGAAACGTTACAGCACTAAATCCACTGATGAGTAGAAGTGAAATTACAATTTTTAATCACTATGGGGGCTCTGAATTTATAAATATCGTCTTTCGCTAATCTTCTTCTTTTATGTATAAACCAGAGTGTACGTGTGTTTGTTTGTATGTACATATTGCATTCAAATTTACAGTTTTGTTCCAATCTTTATGAAATTTGGCACACTTAAGCTTCAATCCATGAGGACGGCCGCCGTAAGTGTAAGGATCACATACAGTATATAGTTCACGTGATATGACAAACATTGAGATGCGCGAGAAACAGCTGCATCAAACAACAGTGCTGCACATTTCCTCCTAAACCACTAGACCGATTTCAACCAAATTTGGTACGCATATTCCGTACCGTAAGTTGCTGTAGGGGTAAGAATCACATACGACACATGGTTCAGGAGATACAACGTAATATATTTTTTTCTGAAATTTTGCACAGTTAAACTTCAAAGCAAATAAAAAGGTTCCTGTCTATATAAAACTTCAGGTGGGGCATGGCGGTGGGTACTTTACTTATGGAATGTGTGTCCAAATCCGTTATTCGAAAGAAAAAAAAGAAAACATTGTTGTGTAGGTTTACGTCTCTTGTACTTGTAACCGTTCTGTATTCCTTACATTGTTTCTACTTCACTACCGCCTGTTAACATCGAATATTGATTTAAGCCTAAGGAAGTCCTTTCTGAAGGCATTTGTATGGAGTGTTGCCTTGTATGGGAGTGAAACATGAACGATAAACAGTGCGGACAGGAAGAGGATTGAGGCTTTTGAAATATGCTGCTACAGAAGAATGTTGAAGATTAGGTGGATGGATCGCGTAACTAATGAGGACGTACTGAACAGAATTGGGGAGAACAGAAATTTCTGGCATACCTTGACTAAAAGAAGGGATCGATTGGCAGGGCACATTCTTAGACATCAAGGGATTGCGAATTTAGCGTTGGAGGGAAGTGTGTGGGGTAAAAACCGCAGAGGAAGACCAAGAGATGAATACAGTAAGCAGATTCAGACAGATGTAGGTTGCCGTTCTTATGTGGAGATGAAGAGGCTTGCTCGGGATAAGGTATTGTGGAGAGCTGCATCAAACCAGTCTCCGGACTGAAGACCACAACAACAACAACCGCCTGTTTATATTTCGCGTGGCAAAGTAAGCAACCTTGGAAAATTTCCGTTGCCTGCTTCAGTTTTGGACACCATTGTACATATCTTAAGCCGAGCAGTGCGCTATTGTTGTTGAGCAAGATATAAAACGTAGTGAGAGGAATGCCACACATATCTCACGTCAGAGTCGTGCATGTATACTTTGGGAAAATGACTGAGGAGTGGAGTCTTCGTGTTCGGCTAGTTGCTACTTCAAATAATTTCAGAATATAGTGGATTTTTGTGTAATATGTTTAGTAGATGAGTTTCACAGCCTTCCCGGATATTTTGATGCACTCGCTCATGGTTACAAAGCGGAAACATGGGACAGTTGAATAACACATTGTTCGTCCAAAAACTGTCTGCAGTGTTTTAAATTAGATACTTATTTATCTATTCGCGATTTGCCGACATTAGCTGCATTTCTAAAGGTGGTGTATTATTCTGTGACAAGCATGCTCGGAAGAGCGCATGGTTAAGTTGACCGTTCGCGAAAAGCTGGAGCCTCGGGTTCGAATACCTGTCCAGCACAAATTCTCATTTGTCAAGAAATAACAGATTACCTTTAGGAATGTCTCTTCCATTGGAACAGAGATTTCGTAGTAATTCAAAGAGTTTAAGCAGACATCTCCAGACAGGTAGAACTGGAAGAATGTTCAGATTTTTGGAGTGTAGAGGTAAAAAAAAAAAAATGATACTTTGGAATTAGTAAATGAAAAAATAGGTAGATGTAGTTAAGCCATTTTAAACATTAATAATAATATGAAACCTTAATTTTTCCCGGCGTAACGAATTTTCAAACAACTTACGGGTATGCTGTCGTGTGACGTCGTCGACAATAGCCGACATTTTGACAGGATCACACCCTGCCATTCTCAAGGCACAACTGCAGTCAAGGAAGCAATGTGCAAGCGAATTTAATACCTCGGTTTGCAAAGAGCAAATAAGGAAGATAACACAGTACAAGTCAGTACAGAGTCAATACAACCAGAGATGACCAAACATCAAAAATATGGATAGTTACCAAAGAGGTATATAAACAACATAGAGAGGCTACAGTCAAGCTACAGCGCTCTGGGTGGCAGCACTAAGCAACACTGGACGCCATATTTGAGAACGTCAGTTTGAAGCAGCAGAGTGGGCAGACGCTTCTGTTTGTAATCTAAACTAACGTGTAGGCGCTGTTATTAGTGGTAAATCATGCCCAGTGTATGTTCGGCATGCAACTGCAGCAACCGCAGTGGCAAAATTGTTGTATTATCATACTTTAGGTAGGTATAAAGAAAGATATATGTAATTATATTTGTCGTTGTGTATCAACGTGTTTTTGTTTAGTAACATTCATTACGCTTAACTCCCGCATTTTCCAAGTTTCAAAATTATATTTACTTCACGCCCATCAAAAAGGCCAGGCAGATGACGGTTGTATTTGGCGTGTTTTAATGTAGTGTCAGTTGTTTATAGTAAAGTGTAAAAATGCGTATTAACCATTGGTACAATCATCTTAGTAAAAAAACCAGAACTAGTTCTTTAATTTGCATTGAAAGAACGATAACAACGCTTACCAGTCATGTTTGTATGTGTATATTTGGCTGCCGTTTGCTTTCCCTCTTAAAGTTAAAACTAGTAGAAATCTGCCTCTTGATAAATACGCAATGTACTTCAAAGCATGAAACAATAATTGAACCACAGGCAGAATACAGGTAATTAAAGATTTTAAAGAAATTTTGCCTGTATTTATAGGGAAGATATGTCAGCAAATACAAATAATTATTGACATTATAGTAACATCACCAAATAATGCAGCAGTTCGTCGATTGTAAACATTACACTGAGGATGCAATAGTAAACAAGAAATGCTATTCATAGTGGGAATACTTTCCGAAATGCGTCGACCAGAAATTAAGGAAAAATCGAGACTGGCAATGGTTAATATAAAACCTATATTCCGCGTTAGCAGACGCCCAGTACCACCTGGCGTGACACTGACGTTCTCAAAGATGGCGGCAGGCTTTCCAATTGGCTTCAACTATGGCGAAACTGTGGTCAGCTATGTTGTTTATATAGGTCTTTGATAGTAACTATTAATCAATCCACCCGAATATTCAGTTCACTATGGAGGTGGAAGGAATGGCTGCCTTCCCTTCCTTGATCTGTTGGTCAGAAGGAAGGTTGATGGTCAATTAGGACTTGCTATTTATAGAAAGCCTACTAATGTTCAAATGTTTGTAAATCTATCGGACCAAACTTCGTGGTATCAGTCCGTAGCTTACAAACTACTTAAACCTAGGTAAACTAAAGACAAACACACACACCCATGCCCCAGGAACGACTCGAACCTTCACGGCGAGCAACCGCGCGCTCCGCAGCGAGACGCTTTAGACCGCTCGGGTACTCGACCGCGGCTGTGTTGGTCAGAAGGAAGGTTGATGGTCCATTGGGACTTACTGTTTATAGGAAGCCTACTCACACTGATTTGTATCTGCGAGGTAATAGCTGTCACCATCCAGCCACCGTGCAGTTGCTTGAAAATGTGTAGTATTAATTTTTAGGCGTCTTGTACACGTAGTAGGAAGGGTAGGTGAACCAATGGCTGTATGAGATCATCAGTATCAACACATGCACACAATCCGAAGTTACGGGTACGGTGAATGGCTATGAGAAGCCACTATAAAAGCTGCAAACAAAACGATGAAAAAGCTGACCAGAATATTGTTGAAAGTGGCTACATTAATGTAGCCTAGTTGGTGCAGGCGCAGAACGTTCACACCGAGCAGAAACATGTACAGCGGGAAAGGTCGTAAAATAAGAAACAAACTGAGTCAGTTGTGCGGTTGTAAAGAAAGGGAAGTCGGCGTGGCGCGGCAACCTTGACACACATCATGGGTGGTCGGGACAGGTGGTAAACTTCTGGGAAGTCGCACAGTGCTCCACCCTGCCAGCTGACGTCACGCCTTGATCTCCAGGCGGCTGCCCTTGGCGGCGGCGCCACGGTCCCTCTTTCGAGCCCCGACCCACCTCTCACTGCTCTACAGCTACCTGCGTGAGAGACGATCCAACAAAACTGTACATCTTACAACCAGAGGACTTCATTAACGAAGTTTTACTCACACATTAACTAGTTACTTACTTACTTTCCGTGTCCGGAACTAGACTTCTAACTTCCAAAAATTAGCTGCAGATATCGCTTTGTCGTTAGCCTCCCATAAGTCTTCCATTGTACAGGGTTTTTCTAAATATGGACAGATAAGCAGGTGTTGAGGATCATGTACAGCACCACAAAGACACAGAGTGTTCTCATTATCTGTTAGGAAGCCTGAAACATTCCTCCCATTTTTTTTTTAATTCTAATTTAAATTTTTAAGTCAGTATAAATTTTTGCAAGTTAATGTCAGAATAACTGTAAGGAGTGGTTGGGAGAAATATTTCAATACTGAAATGAATCTATTATGCTGTACTTTTAGAGAAATTAATGAGCTACGCACCAAGGAAGTAGTTAAAATCATTTTCTAACCTGGCTAATACTGCTAAGCAACGTGAACCTAACTGTTGGAAACATTATCACTATTGCTGATTTTGTAACTAAGTTTGCGGCTAGTTGATCTGTTACTAATCGAAAATGGTAAGTCGCTCGTAATCTCAGGGTCGCAGTTAGAATAATTATTTAATAAAAGAACGAGAAAAAATGGGTCCTATTGTAGGCCTACACATCTCCAACAATTAGATTCGTAAATCAGTGTAATTCATTATTCTTTTGTCCTGAAAAATAAGTTGCATCACAGTTAAATGAAAAATGTGAGCCGGCCGCTGTGGCCGAGGGGACTGAGGCGCTCCAGTCACGGTCTGCACGGCCACTGCGGTCGGGGGTTCGAATCCCCCCTCGGGCATGGATATTTGTGCCGTCCTTCGTATAAGGTAGTTGATAAGTAGTTTGTAAGTTTGGGGACTAATGACCCCGTAGTAAGTCCCATAAGCTTAACAAACATTTGAACATTTTGAAATGTGAAAGGAAAAAATAAGGTTCCAATCTCATTACAATTAAGTACTCGGACAAATTTCGGTACCTTTGTGAAATCTGATTAAATTTATACAGTCAAGATCAGGTCATACATTCAGTACATCATTTCAATTACAACTTTCTCATTGAGATATATCGTACAGACATTTTCACAATTCATCAGGTCATACAAGCGTAATATGGAAGAGAAGTTTACTAGACGAGAGCATAATGCAGAAGAGAAAAATGGCGTCACTATTCCTTTCTTTTAAAATGAAACAATAGTTAAATCTACGTATTATTCTAATTGCTCTCTGTTCAGAGTTACTCTTTGACTTAAGTTTTTCAAAGAATATTGCGTCTTTAAAAATTTAGTGACACATTGAAAATGATACGAAATTACAAGAAAAAATATACAAATATAAGCATAATTAATTTAAATATGGGCAAATAAATATTGTTTTGTATGTGGAGGCGCATGTAACACTACAAGCCCCATCGCTGCATGTTTGTCTTGCACTTTGGTACTTCCACCCTCATACGGTTCAGGGTTCTCCAGATTGTGTATGGCAGGTTTCCACCAGGTGCCAGTTCTTCTTTTGCTGCTTTATGGGGGCTTATCAAATCCATTTCCCACCTTGCAATACGGTTCTCTGCGGCCGACCCTTCCAGTGCTCGGGTAAGTGACAGGAAGCTCTTCCTCGAACGAAGCCGTCGGTCAGCAGGCTGGTGTCCATATATAGGGTGACGCATGTCCTTTTCTTGCTTCGTTTTTTCAGCTTCGGCAGCAATGTCACCTCGTATGTTGGGCGGTGCGATTAACTAGTTGAAATGAAGGTAGTTAAGGCTCGCCGGCCGCGGTGGCCGAGGGGACTGAGGCGCTTCAGTCACGGTCTGCACGGCCACGACGGTCGGGGGTTCGAATCCCCCCTCGGGCATGGATATTTGTGCCGTCCTTAGTTGTAGCTAGTTCATAAGTAGTTTGTAAGTTTAGGGACTGATGACCCCGTAGTTAAGTCCCATAAACTTTACAAACATTTGAACATTTAGTTAAGGCTCCGTCAAACAGACAGCGGGCAGCCCGTGCGGGCAGAACGCGCTGTTGTCCGCCGCCGCGGTGGAGTAGCCGAGCGGTCTAAAGCGTCTCGCTGCGGAGCGCGCGGTTGCTCGCCATGGAAGTTCGAATCCTCCCTGGGGCATGGGTGTGTGTGTTTGTCCTTAGGTTAGTTTACCTCGGTTTAAGTAGTTTGTAAGCTACGGACTGATGACCACGCAGTTTGGTCCGGTAGATCTACAAACATTTAAACATTTTAGCCGGCCGCGGTGGCCGAGGGGACTGAGGCGCTCCAGTCACGGCCACTACGGTCGGGGTTCGAATCCCCCCTCGAGCATGGATATTTGTGCCGTCCTAGTTCGTAAGTAGTTCATAAGTAGTTTGTAAGTTTAGCGACTGATGACCCCCTAGTTAAGTCCCATAAACTATACAAACATTTGAACATTTTGTTGTCCGCCGCGTTCCGCAGCAGTCAGAACACAGCGCGGGCAGCGCTCGACGTTCCGGTTGTTGAACGGCGCTTGTGGTGTGAGAGTCAGCTGCGGAGCGTATAAACATGAACACTACTTCAGACGAGGATGAATTTCTACTTCTCAGTTTGCTTGCTTCAAAGAAGCGAAGAAAATACGAGGCGCGTCCAGAAAGTAAGTTCCGTTTCAATTTATCTCCGCTGCAGCGCTGCGATTGCAGTTCCGCACATGTGCTGAAGACTATGTGTATCAAGGAGAAGAACGTGCACCATTAGGAGATCGCTGTCAGTTACGTACACTTTGTTGTTCTTCATACAACTTACGGGTATGCTGCCGGTTGACGTCGTCGACAACCGCCGATATTTCGGCAGGAGGACACCCTGTCATTCTCAAGGCACAACTGCACTTAAGGAAGCAACGTGCAAGCGTATTTAATACCTCGGTTTGCAAAGGGTAAACAAGGAAGATAACACACACAGTACAAGTCACAGCAGAGTCAACACAACCAAAGATGACCAAACATCAAAAATATCTATAGTGATTGTTAATAAACAGGTGAAGCAGCATTAATTTTATCCCTCTGTTTTTTGACGAGAGACAGTGCCGGATTTCCAAGCAGAATTTAAACAAAAACCACCATCTCTGTTTATAAGGTCGCTTGCTAGTTTAATTTCAACAGCTTCCTTAATAACACTATTCCAATAGGTGGAAGTGCATGCCAGGATCTCCGTGTCGTTGTATTCCACAGGATGACCAAGACAGTGTTCTGCAACAGCGGAATCCGGCACTGTCTCTCGTCAAAAACCAGAGAGATAAAATTAATGCTGCCTCACCTGTTGATTAACAGTCACTATCGATATTTTTGATGTATGGTCATCTTTGGTTGTGTTGACTCTGCTGTGACTTGTACGGTGTGTGTTATCTTCCTTGTTTACCCTTTGCAAACCGAGATATTAAATACGCTTGCACATTGCTTCCTTAAGTGCAGTTGTGCCTTGAGAATGGCAGGGTGTCCTCCTGCCGAAATATCGGCGGTTGTCGACGACGTCACCCGGCAGCATACCCGTTGGTTGTTTGAACATTCATTTCGCCGGGAAATGTTAAAGTCTCACTTTGTTGTTCTTGTGAAATCAGGTCGGTGATACGAGGAAAGTGAAACCAAGTGAAATTTATCGGCAAATTTGTGGTGTTTACGGACCAAATGCGCTGAGTAATTCGATGGTGAGAAGATGGGTCCGACAGTTCAATGGCGGGCTTAGTGATGTGCACGATGAAGAACGAAGTGGGCGTCCACCTTTGGTTACAGAAGAACTGGTTCACGCGATTTTCATCTGTTCATACATCTCAAGTCTTTCCTTGGCGGTCATCACTTCACCAATGACGACGAGCTGAAAGAAACTGTTTCCAACTGTTTGAAGACACAGTCGGTAGATTTCTATGAAGAAGGTATACAAAACCTGGTGCCACGCTATGACAAATGCTTGAAAAATTTCGGCAGTTATGTGGAAAAGTAGTTTAAGAGTTTTTGAATTTCGTGCAATAAAAATTTCTTCTGTACCTGTGTACAATTTCATTTTATTACCAATCGTAACTTACATTCTGGACGCGCCTCGTAAATTCAAGAAATTAATATGAAACGAGAAGAATATGGTGAATTTCATGGTCTTTGCAAAGAGCTTTGATTGTGTGAAGACAGTTTATTCAATTATTTTCGAACGTCTCGCTAACTGCATTGGCAGCTACATAGAAACCATGTACGGACAGAATGTCCAAGAAAAGAGTGGCTAAAGTTATTATTGTTATAAAAAAAATCAGTTGTCTCGTTTGGAGTTGTTGATCATGATGACATCTTTCTGGTTTTGCTGTGGGCAGCTAGAGCAGACACAGTGACAGTGTTATTTTTTAAAACGCTACATTTCTCCGCGGATTTATACAAGGAGAAAATATTCTGCCTCGAAAGCCATTGCAGGATACAAGCACTCGTGTGCCTCGCGTGTTAGTAGGTGATGGTTTAAATTGCAGAATTATTAATATGTCCCTTTCCTAAAGTTGCAGCCTTGGAAGATCCTCAAAAGGCCATTTACAATAAATGCCTCTGCAAGAGACGGCATGTAGTGGAAATTCTTGTTCTACATCTACATCTACAACCACATTCCGCAAGCCACCTGAAGGTGTGTGGCGGAGGGTACCTTGAGTACCACTATCGATTTTCCCTCCTATTCCAGTCACGTATTGTTCGCGGAAAGAAGGATTGTCGGTATGCCTCTGTGTGGGCTCTAATCTCTCTGATTTTACCTCACGGTCTCTTCGCGAGATATACGTAGGAGGGAGCAATATACTGCTAGACTCCTCGGTAAAGCTATGTTCTCGAACATTTGACAAAAGCAGAGTCTTCCACTGGAGTTTATCGATCATCTCCGTAACGCTTTCACGATTACCAAATGATCCTGTAACGAAGTGCGCTGCTCTCCGTTGGATATTCTCTACCTACTCTATCAATCCCACCTGGTACGGATCCCACACCGGTGAGCACTATTCAAGCTGTGGGCGAACAAGTGTACTGTAACCTACTTCCTTTGTTTTCGGACTGCATTTCCTTAGTATTCTTCCAATGAATCTAAGTCTGGCATCTGCTTTACCGACGATTGATTTTATATGGTCGTTCCATTTTAAATCCCTCCTAATGACTACTCCCAGATACTTTATGGAATTAAATGCTTCCAGTTGCTGACCGTTGAAAACTGGGGTGTCTTTTTTAGGGCCAATAGACCTACAAACTGATGCTGTAAATAAAGATTTGTCCAATATTCTTTGACAAAGAATCTTTGACGTAGTGAAATGGTGACATTACACTATCAAATTTTCTTTGACAAAGAATCTGTCACAGTGCATCGAAAATGCTGGATGAATATTTGCAATTAACCTTAGTTGTTGATTACGTAAATTACAAATATCTATTTATACACTTAGATTGCATGTACGCCTACAACAATTGCAACAACTAGACATCTGGAAGCTTGCCTTTATTCACAGAACCCTTTTTTACTTGTACCGCGGCTCTCGCCTCAGGCGTATCGTATAATAAGGCCTAACATCAGATATTTGTAGAAAAGGGCGAAGTACTAGACTGTAGATGTCATCGCTCCTTCTTCACTCACAATTTAAGCTGTACTCTTAAGACAAATTTCGAAAAAAAAAGTAATAATAATAACAAAAATGTGAAGTTCTTTTCTTAATCATAATAAACATCTACAGTGTAGCTTGTCAAAGTACTTCGTCGTTTTCTACAAATATGTAATATTAGGCTGCATTACACGATACACCTGAGGCGAGAGCCGCTGTACCACTAGAAAACGGCTCTTCTCGTCGTTTGGAAGACTGACAATGGTGACGCTTGCGTCTGCAGTGGTGTTCTGCTCTAAATATTGCAGTACATTTGTCGCTGGAAGAAGCCTGTGCCCTCTTTCCGGTTTTTCTAGTACTCGGTCGCGCTTACAGTAAACAAAAACTTATGAAACATTTATATTTTGCGTATTATATATCGCGTAAATAGCATTTGTCTGACTAAATATATGTAGTGTCATTCTGTACTTTTGTTTTCTCCGCTGCAAAACTGGCACACAGACAATTTTCATTTTTACGTCGTCAGCCGTGCAAACAGTACTCACTTGATCGCTAATGAATTCCGTCATTATCTAGCTTTCGGCTCGATGCAGACGGTTTTTATAATCAACCTTATACAACTGCATAAATTTAGTTGTTGGGACGACTCGCAATACGAATTACACGGTCATGTTTTCAAACAGTACGTCAAAAACTGCTACAGCGATGCTCGCGCTTA
Organism: Locusta migratoria; assembly: GCA_026315105.1. Lineage (NCBI taxonomy): Eukaryota > Metazoa > Arthropoda > Insecta > Orthoptera > Acrididae > Locusta > Locusta migratoria. The sequence goes on from CM048745.1 coordinate 145,196,755, forward strand.
AAGCGGTCACATTTCTCACCTCACTTAACATAAGACGAACGCTTTCTTTGATCAAATCTACGGTGAGCTGCTACATTTGACCAAAGAATTTTTGACGAAAGGCAACTTTGACCAAAGTTCCATATTACACTGTCCAATTTTCTTTGACAAAAAATCTTTGTCAAAGAAAATTTGATAGTGTAATACCGGCCTAAGGCAGAATGCAACACAGTGCCCGCGTGGGCTGCCCGCTCTCTGTTTGACACAGCCTTACTGTCCTTACCTTACTGTCCTTCGAAATACTCACCTCCTATAACTATGCACTGCTGAGCTCTGCCAGACATGTTCTCGAAAGTTGGTCTTCTTTCGGATGGTGTTCAACAGCTTCATCACGTTTGATTGGATGCCAGGAATATCGTCAAACCTCTTTCCTTCCAAAGCGAGTTTGAGTCGAGGGAATAGGAAGAAGTCTGGAAGATTGTGATCCGCCGAGTATAGTTTACCGGGTGATCAAAAAGTCAGTATAAACTTGAAAACTTAATAATTCACGGAATAATGCAGATAGAGAGATAAAAATTGACACACATGCTTCGAATGACATGGGTTTTTGATAGAAAAAAAAATCTCTTGCGCGCATCGTTTGGTGATGATGGTGTTGAGATGTAATAGGCTAGCTACAGAGCTAAATGTTTACTAATTCATCACCCATATAACAAATTAAACAAATTATTTTATTAGAACCTCAGCTGTTAAATGCCAGTTTGTGATCTCAGAGTGTGTGTAATATAAGAAACATGATTTCTAGACAAAGTAATGGTTAAGAGAAGATACATACATTGCTAGGAATTCAAACAAATAACATGTCATCATAAAATAGGAAAATAAACAAGAGCACATGGCCATGAAACTAAAACCTGCTAATATGCACTTTAGGAAAACAGAAAGTGAAATAGTAGGCTTAGAGATATATTCTATTGTATATTTGAGTAGGAACTGGCCATGAAAACACAAATATAATAAATTGTTTCGAATATAAACTTGCCAGTATGGGCAACATTGTATATTAACGAAGCCTTTATGAAATATTCCCGTGTTCTTGTATTCAGCAAAATAACTAATACTTTCTTTCATTATTCTGTACATGGTAGTAACATTTACCCTTCACTATTTTTCAAGATATTAGTATAAACAAACAATGTATTGTTGCATTTTATAGTTAAGCATATTTCAGATCTGCAATCCAATATATGAAAGCAGGATTATTATGAATCGTTGTAAATTAATAATTAACTTAATTTTCAATGTAAATCTGCTATTATCTTGCAATAACTATCTTTAATAGTTGTAACAATGTATGGTACTGTAGGCCAGACTATAAAAGGAGGCCACACAAAGATCGAAAAAGGAAGTCTTGTAACAGCTTTCCAAGCCGCCACTATGCCGGTTTGGGCACTGATGTACATATTGTTGTAATACATTGTAGGGTAAAAGTGATGAAATTAAACAGCTTTTCAGATACCTGGTGTTTGCTCTGAGTTCTTGCATTAATTTTGACTCACACATAAAATAGAGAACGCTTCTCTAGCTGCACGTATTCTGAATGAATTCTAGGGATTCCTGTAAGCAGGTTATGTAGATGCTGTGTTTTAAGAAGATTCTACATCCACGAGATATCAAGGTAACTGTCCTGAACGTTGATGCTGTGTAGATTTATTAAGACGTGAAGACCACAATCACTGAGTCCGTGAACAGAACACTGTAAGGTGGTAACGTTTTAGTGTGCTCAGCCGCCACTTTCTTCATGCTTGGCCTCCCAGGTCCCCAGACCTCAGTCCGTGTGATTATTGGCTTCGGGGTTATCTGAAGTTGCAAGTGTATCGTGATCGACCGACATCTCTAGGGATGCTAAAAGGCAACATCCGACGCCAATGCCTCACCGTAACTCCGGACATGCTTTACAGTGCTGTTCACAACATTATTCCTCGACTACAGCTATTGTTGAGGAATGATGGTGAACATATTGTGAATTTCCTGCAAAGAACATCATCTTTGCTTTGTCTTAATTTGTTATGCTAAATATTGCTTTTCTGATCAGATCTGTCGGACTTTCTTGAACCTTTTTTTTTTAATAAAACCCTATGTCATGTCAAGCTTCTGTGTCAGTTTTTACGTCTCTATCTACATTATTCCGTGATTTATTAAGTTTTCAATTTATACTGACTTTTTGATCACCCGCTATGTTCAAACTGCACATACTCTTTTTTTGCCAGGAACTGTTGGTGATATTAGTCGTATGTGGGCGAGCGTTGTCGTGGAACTTCCGCCATACTCATCGGATCTTGATCCTCCAGACTTAATACTATTCCTCGCCTCGAAATCACTTTGAAACAAAACGTGACGAGGCTTTTGAACACCCTCCCAAAGGAAGACTTCTTTGTAAAGTTTGCAGGACATGTATCGCAGAGCTGAGCGGTGCATACTTATGGGAGCTGGCTATTTCGAAGGATAGCAAGGTAATTGAAATTCCTAGTTCATCTACGTTAATGTTACAGGACTATTCAGCAAATCTCATTGTATGAGATTGCATTCCAGTGCCCAGTAACAGTCGTGTTGTTTGAATATTTCGAATTTGGTTTGAGAACCCATTTATACTAGGCGCGTCGTGATGTTTGAATATTTCGAATTTGGTTTGAGAACCCCTTTATACGAGGCGCGTCCAGAAAGTATGTTCCGTTTGGTAATAAAATGAAATTGTACACAGATAGAGAAGAAATTTTTATTGCACAAAATTCTACAACTCTTAAACTACCTTTCCACACAACTGCCGAAATATTGCAGGCATTTGTCATAGCGTGGCACCAGGTTTTGTATACCTTCTTCATAGAAATCTGCCGCCTGTGTCTTCATGCATCACTGATCGTGAAATTTGGGGGAAGTCCATAGCGAGAGCACTAATTGTAAACCTATGGTTTTCCTTGATCTTGTCATCAATCGCTTGAACCAGTTCTTCTGTAACCAAAGGTGGATGCCCACTTCGTTCTTCATCGTGCACATCACTACGCCCGCCATTGAACTGTCGGACTCATCTTCTCACCATCGAATCACTCATCGCATTTGGTCCCTAAACATCGCAAATTTGCCGATAAATTTCACTTGGTTTCACTTTCCTCGCATTCAGAAACCGAATCACTGACATCATTTCACAGGCGGCGGTATTTTCAATCAATGCCCACATTTCAAACAAGTATAATAAAGCGTACGTAACTGAGAGCGATCTCCAAATGGCGCACGTTCTTCTCATTGATACACATCATCTACAGCGCATGTGCCGAACTGCAATCGCAGCCCTGCAGCGGAGATAAATTAAAACGGAACTTACTTTCTGGACGCGCCTCGCATATTAGTAAATATGAGTAAATTTGACAGGCAAAGTTATCTAAATCAAATTTTTAACTGATTAGTGTCGTAATTAAATGCACTATTGCCGAAAACCAGTACGGTCAGTGGCTTGATCTTACTGTCGTAATATCGATATTCAAGTCGATGGAAACCGGCTGTATTTTTTTGAAAAGCATCAACATTTATTACACTTGGAAGATTACATAATTACGCTAGACCACTTGTGACAGGGGAAGCAGCATCCAGCGCCTCTTTGGTTTGATACTGAGGCGTGCAGCAGTGTTACAGCCGGCAATGGTGGCAACATTCAACAATGACTTCAACACCCCCAGACTTCACAGTGGCTCTACATCTACATCTACATCTACATGGGATACTCTGAAAAATCACATTTAAGTGACTGGTAGAGGGTTCATCGAACAACCTTTATACTATTTATCTCCCATTCCATTTTCGAATAGCGCGCGGGAAGAAAGAACACCTGAATCTCTCCGTTCGAGCTCTAATTTCTCGTATTTTATTCTGATGATCATTTCTACCTGTGTAAGTGGGAGTTAACAATATATTTTCGCATTCGGAGGAGAATGTTGGCGATTGGAGTTTCGTAAGTAGCTCACGCTGCAGCGATAAACGCCGTTGTTGTAAGGATTCCCATCCCAGATCCTGAATCATTTCCGTGACGCTGTCAGCCCTGTATCGTGACAATACAAAACTATCTGCCATTCTCTGGACTCTTTCGATGTCCTCCATCAAACCCACCTGATGAGGATCCCAAGCTGGGCAGCAATACTCCAAAAAAGGACGGACAAGGATAGTGTATGCAGTTTTTTTGGTCAATAGATCGTTCTGTTCGAGATAATTCATAACATTGGAATATGCGATATTTTCCAGAACCCTACTGCAAATTGACGTCAATGAAATTGGCCTGCAGTTTAGAGGGGTTACTCCTACTGCCTTTCTTGAATATAGGTGTGATCTTTGCAACTTTCCAGTCTTTTCATTTAGATCCTTCTTTGAGCGAGCGGTTGCATATGGCTATTAAGTAAGGGCTATCGTTTCGGCATAATCAAATAGAAACCTAAAGGGTATACACTCCAGACCAGAAGACTTGTTCTTGTTAAGTGATTTCAGTTGCTTCACTACTCCGAGGATATCTACTTCAACGTTACTCATTCTGGCCTCTTTTTGTAATTCGAAATCTGGAGAATTGATTTTGGCTTCTTTGGTCAATGAGTTTCAAAAGCTTGAAACATGTCTATACAAATTCAATGTTTCGTCTGTTTTGTGTCGATATTTGTATTTAAAATGTTATATGAACTTCTTTGAGTAACTACGTCTATGGTTTACTCTGTTGTGTAACATCTCTGTCAAAGACTATGTATGTGAGGAGTAGCTGAACAGAGAGATTCAGTCGGTGTGTAGCTTTTGTGTAGAACAGACGTGCTTTGGTTTGGCTGCTGAGGAAGTAAGTTTCGTAAGCGTTGACGGAAAAATTTGTAATTTGATTGTGTGGAACAGACACAATTCTGTCTTTATAAGATTTTGTATCATTCATATATGTATCAGTATGAGAAGATTTTGTTGTTCTCCAATCATAAGGTAATGTAACGATTATTGCTAATAATTATTGAGAAAGTTAAACTTCTTTACTTGTTTTACTTTTGTAGTTAGAAAGCTAAACCTCTTCTTTTCATTGAAAGTTATTTAATATTAAAGTCAAAGCAGAGTATTGACTAAGCTGAGTTTGATTAACAGATTTCTTTATTGGTGTGGCGTATAATGATAGTAGTGATTGTAGTGCAATACTGCACGCAAGTGAACAAGATACCAAGTGTCTGCAAACAGTCAGTTAGCGGGATAAATTCTCGCAGTTGCTTTGTTAGGGAGTGATTTGTACTTTTTCGGATTTCTCTCGCAGTCAAATTTATAGTGTAGCCAGTGAGCCTTATGCAGACTATGTATTGTCCTCGCTTTGTTCAAAATATCCGTTGCGCAATCAATCAGTTTAAACGCACTGTTTCTTAATTAACTGTGCAGGTATAAATATTAGGGCCATAATTAAAGAGAATTATTGTGTTAATGAATGATAAATGTGTTCAACTAATCTTCGATGAGCTTCATTGAAAAGTTAACTACCAGCTGATGACAATCATTAGTGCTGCATTTAACATCAGATCAGTTTTGACGAGTAGGTTTGAATCAGACAAACTTAAGCTGGCTTACAATTGCCAAAACCCTGTAGCGACCCTGTTTTTCCTATCAGTAGACCAGCCTTACCTTATTCCACCAAGCAACATACCTGTTTTAAGCTGTGTTAGCAACTTTGCGTTAGTAGTGCTGTAATTGGCAGGATCAGCGTTACTATCAAGTAGTGAGGGCATTGTTTCTGTTTTGCACCTAGTATATTTAACATACGACCAAAATCTCCTTGAGTTTTCAGTCAAATTTCGAGAAAAAGTTTCGTTGTGAAAGTATTTTATAGTCCTCGCTAAATTTCGAGCTTCTGTGTAGGATCGCCAATCCTGAGGATTTTGTGTTCGTTTAAATTTAGCATGCCTTTTCCGTTGTTTTTGCAACAGTGTCCTGATCTGTTTTGTGTACCAAGGTGGATCACCACTTCCTTTATAAAACTGTCAATTGCTGTCAATACCACTTCTTTGAATTGGAGCACATCTGGTCTACACTTACGTTTAGTGTTTGGAATGAGTGGAAACTGTCTTTCAAGAAGCAATGTAGTGCATTGTATTTCTATCTGCTTTCCTGAACAAATATACTTCTCGTCTATTTTTGGTAACTATGGGAGTTTCGATATTCACTCTCGCTATTTTCAGTCACATGATCTTTGTACAAAGTTCTTATTCTTCTTGGTGTTGCATTATGGATATCCAGCAGTATACAAGAGCGTACTGAAAAGTAGTGCCTCCGGATTCTAGCAGACATTAGTTTACGGTAGTAACACTAAAAGTGGGCCTTTGCGATAGCCTTTTGACAGCTATAAATTTAAATGAAAATAACAGCTCAACCGTTTTCACATACGAGACTTAAACTGTAGAGGATAAAATTCTCTACAGCTATGTTTTTTTCGTAACTCGCACCGGTTAAGAGATATTTTCAAAAATATCTGCTATAGCACACTATCACATGATTTTACGTAAACCAGTACAGGCAAAGATAATAAAATTGAAAAAGAGGACTTACTACTACAGCAAATCAAGTGATAATATTTTATCGGAGAGATATTTAAATCATAGTTTAAAGAGATAAAAGTTCCGTAAAAGAGTATTTTTGCCAAAGTAAAACTCTTAAATACGGTCAGAGAGAATATTACGTGTTGAGTGCATAGATATTACATAAAGAGTCGTAATCGTATCGTCCATAAACGTTTTAAGACCAGAAATGTTTTACAACCTGAACTGTTCAAAAGGAATTCATTATGATTAAATCGGCGAGCTACACGAGATAATTTTTAGCACCTTTCTTTTTATTATTATCAAATCTATACGCGATTTTTACAGTGTTTGTTCTCGATAACGGTGTGGATCGCAAAATTCCTTCAAGCCTATATTTCAAGCATTCCTATAGTACCCCATTTCTGATTTAAAACGAGATTAGGCTTGAGTCTTTGAAGAAACTGTTCAAAGAAGAATCAGGCTGTGTGGTGTCGCACAAGACCAAAGTGCGCACCACCTACTTTCGCCGCGCGCCGCCATGCACGTACGGCGCGGCGTTCTTACGTCAGCCACGAGCGCCCTCTGCTACAACTCCGCTCGTGGCCACCACTGAACGACATCGTTCACTTGGGACTGAGATAGGAACCAGTTAACACTTCGGAAACAGATAGGCACCAGTGAAGACTTGGATATCGGATAGGCACTAGGCAGGCCTCTAGCTCAACTATGTATCAGCATTCTGCAGTACTGAGCTATGTAAAAGTTAAGTATTACTAAGTCTCTATGAAATATATATCTCGTTCTAATTTACTCTAGTGTTTCTAGTTTCTGCTGTCCCACTGGTTGGTCACCTCCTACCTACTCAAGCGTGCATCCTTTATTCCTGTGTCGGTCTTTCTACTCGGCCACCGACACCTACGACGGAAACGAGACACAAAAGCGGCGACGAGGCTGGGACACAAAAGGCTGTCTTCGTCAAACGTTGATAGTTTCATCTATGTAAGGTTCTCCTGTACAAAAGTTATTCACCCATAACAATTCATAAGGATATCTTGAACCAAAGCGCCGCGGTGGAGTAGGCGAGCGGTCTAAGACGCATCGCTACGGAGCGCGCGGCTGCTCACCGTCGGAGGTTCGAGTCCTCCCTGGGGCATGGGTGTGTGTGTGTTTGTCCTTAGGTTAGTTTACCTTAGTTTAAGTTGTTTGTAAGCTACGGACTGATGACCACGCAGTTTGGTCCCATAGATTTACAAACATTTGAACATTTTCTTGAACCAAAGTAATATTCTAAACACTTTAAATGTGAAACATTAGTCCAAGTCAATTATAACTTTAAAATAAAAATCTGTGCAGATTATTCGTTACTTATCTTTATGGCGTGAAATAAAATATACCTGTTACCAAACACACTTTCAATTTTTAGTTCGTAAGACATTTTACGTTAAAATATCAGAGTGCTCTAGCGACCCACCAGAATTGAATGGGTGAGTTGAAAAAGGTACACATTCCAAAAACTTTCGGTAAATCAAGAAAAACTAGTTGATGTACAGAAAAGTTTACTATTGTAAATGTGTACATTTCATTGTAACAAACACATTGCGCATGGTCCTATGTATAAATAGTTGTTATATAGCATGTAACATCGTAAATATGTTCAGGAATATGTACCTTTTTCAACTCAAAGTTTTTAAATGCACAGATATCATTCGAATTTGTGGATTATGCTGAAAATGTTTCAGAAATAAGCAAGTAAAATTATTCAATCTTTGTAAAAAGGCAAAAAAAAAATTATTTCGAAACTGTTGGCTGCATATATTTACAAAAAAAAAATGTTTTCCGATTAAACATTTTTCATTGTTGGACTTTCCATATTAGATAGTCGTTAATCTTCTTATCCTAGGGGTCAGCGGCTGAAAAAAGTCTTGTTTGAAAATATTATAAAAATGTTCTTTTATTTATTTTTACTATGATGAACGCCTGCTGAAGTTACGAACTGCTAACCACGCCGGCTTGCTAACTTTTCCATCTCCCGTACATGTTTTTCTTCGTGATGTCTTCCCTTTTTACGTCTTGGTTCACCGCTGTCTCTGTCTGTTGCTGACATTGTTACATGGTTAAAGTAAACCAAAAACTAATAAACTTCACTGAACTAATTTTGGCACTGATCGTATCACTTTACACTGTAAACATGATCAACATACCCTTAAACAGCTCGCTTATCTGCTACATTACACGCCAAACACATGACTGAGAAGCGAGCACTAGCACTGTAGTGGGTGTCGCCCACACTAGCGCGGCTTTGAGTAGAAAATGGCCGTTCTTCCAATCACTCGTATCCGACTTTTGTTGGCAAGCGCATTTGAAGTAGAGGAACATGTTCTTTTTTATGCTCAATGGATGTAGATACGTCCAAAGAAGAAAATGGCTATCTCAGTTTAATTTGTGGAATTTGTCGAATGTGTACCTTTTTCAACTCACCCATTCAACTGATAAAGCGACCCACTGTGAGATTACCGCCCAATAGAAACACTGGTAATTAATAGCATTTGATAATTAAACAGTATGAAGTTCACTGCAAACATTGACCATGCCAATACACTAAATGTTACACAATTTGAATCTTATTAATTATGGTAGCAATGTATGTACACAGTTGGGTGACAACATTTATAGTTAGGCTATAGGTAGAAATTCTCCACGTTGAGATTTGCTGTGTGCTTGTAGCTGACGGGAGGCCAGCGAGCAGGCCGATGTTGGTGGCTTGTTCCAACTTAGGATTTTACAGTTCGTTTCCGGTGAGGGGAGAGAGGGACAATGGCGAGTGCCAGGCACAGTGCAGTGCACAAATATTGTAATACTACTGGCATTTGAAGTAATACGATGCAGTTAGGAACCTTTAAGGCCCTCATTACAAAATAGCCTGTTGATAAATAAACAATACATTAGCTGATATAGTCACATCTAACGTAATATGTTTAATTGACAATGAAAAGTAATAAATTACCAACGAAGACAAGACAGTTACACAACTAGCATGGCAATGTTTGTTTATAAAAATAATATATTAACTATTTTTCATTTTATTTTCAATCAATCTTTTGTATTTTACCTTGAAATATTCAGTTAAATCAGTTATATGTGATATAAGAAATTGCACGATTATGATAAACAGTACAAAGGATGTTTATACTAATATAAAAACGTAAGAAAATATTTGTTTAATGTGTAGTGTAATTATTTTGATTTTAAGTGAAGTTTTAGAAATGTATTGGCTGAGCGCTGTACGTTGGCAAATCGGTTAGAACAGCTCACATGGGGAAGTTGATGACATAGGGGAAAAACCCCGGCAGTTGAGCTTTTGGCGCGTGCGCGCGCCTGGGCAGGAAGTGAGGACTCGGGACCACGTGGTGTGGCTGGCCGGGCGGCGTCGCTCTGCATCAGTCGGCATGTGGATCTCGAGGTGGTGACTTGAGATTTGTCTGTGGCAATAGCCACGTGTGGTTGCTCGTCGTAGGCTGCACGAAGTTAAATCGAGTGCTACTGTGTGTTTGTGAATATTTTGCCAGTGGAACAAGGTGTGCATCGCATTGAATTAAAGTGACTGTGATTTGTTAATGTAACACGTGTCGTCGCATAGGCATGAACATAAACGGTGTTTGAGACAGCCACGTAGTGTGAAAACAATTCGCGACAAATATTCATTTTGTCTGGGGGCTCTCGAGCTATAACTTTATTTGATAAATGTGCCGACGTACAGACGTATCAGACACAGGGTTCAAGTATTGTGAAATAAACAACATAAAGTAAACTTTCACGTGTTTTCAAAAATAGTAGTTAGTACACCCTTTTCTCTCATGAACTTGAATTTATTATGAATTTGTTTTGTTAATCATATGCAGGGAAGGAAAGCAGCGAACGTGTGATATCATCCCCTAGAAAACGAGTCAAACAGTCGCAATAACAGTTCCAGTGTTTTTGCATGTTTAGGAATTTGGTTCGCAGCTGGTGGTTGTGAGTTTCAAAAATTAAACTTTCCCCATTTTAAACTCTCACCCCGACCTTCACGCTCGCACCACTTTCTTGGGAGGCACTGCACAAGAGGACTAAAAAAAAATGGTTGTAGAACTTATGGGACTTAACTATAGGGTCATCAGTCCCTAAGCTTACAAACTACTTATGAACTACTTACGAACTAGGACGGCACAAATATCCATGCCCGAGGGGGGATTCGAACCCCCGACCGTAGTGGCCGTGCAGACCATGACTGGAGCGGCTCAGTCCCCTCGGCCACCGCGGCCGGCAAGAGGACTGCGTAACATGCTAGTGTGTAGCGTGACTACCTCGTTGCAGGATAAACAGCGTTCTGTAACCCATTTACCGACTGCAGAAAATGGGCATGCTACTAAAATCCATAGAAGAATGAAAGACTGTATCACGCCGTAATGTGCCAACTTGGGTTGTTTGTGCTCGTAATGAAGGGAGCGGTGTTCTAACGTCAGAGCGTGTGCCATAAGTCGGATTGGACGCCTGCATACGACAGCCGATGACTCACTGGAACTGGGTTGATCGTCTTATCGGAGAAAGCCGTCAGGTAGCAGCGCTCAGGAGAGTGTGGCATATCACGACTGCGTGCGCTGGCCGTAATTGCTGAACTGCGGCGCAGAAAAATGTGTGCGAGGCAGGTGCCTCTAAGCTCGCTGTTGTCGTGAATCAGAGCAGATTGGGCATCTGCCAACAATTTCTCTTGTGTTTTGAGCGTGACGCTTACCGACTGTTTAACGTCTCTGTGACAGCTGAATGGATCAGCTAAAGCCGGCTAAAGACTAAATCACGTTCTGGCGAATTATTGTACTGCGACTAGGTTGTCAACCTGAAAGGAGTACACAAAATAATTTTCACTTCATTTTTGCCCTTCATACAGCCTTGAGCATGTTTTGTTACAAAAACGTAAGCTATAATTCTGTAGAAAACAAATTTATGTAATATTTTGTACCATTTCATTAATCGATATGACATACTGTACTTATTTTCATATCTTTGCCATAAACCAAAGACTTTGTTATATCTTTGGAGTATGTCTTGCTCTCGCAGTTGTTGCGTTTAAGGAGTCGTAGTGTGAGCTCGGCAGGGGAGTCGAGGTGTGACTGTCGTGGAGAGCAGTCGTTGTGTGATTATGGTAGAGTTGAGTCGATGAGTAGTGGTCGCCGGCCGCGGTGGCCGAGGTGACTGAGGCGCTCCAGTCACGGTCAGCACGGCCACTACGGTCGGGGGTTCGAATCCCACCTCGGGCATGGATATTTGTGCCGTCCTAGTTCGTAAGTAGTTCATAAGTAGTTTGTAAGTTTAGCGACTAATGCCCCGTAGTTAAGTCCCATAATCTTTACAAACATTTGAACATTTGAGTAGTGGTTGTGGAATTGTCAGGTTAGTCTGTGTGTGTGTTAGACTCAAAGAGTAAAAAAATTCAGACAGTTTTGAAGAGTCGCAGCCAAATCTGCAGACTTTAATTTTTGTATGGAAATTAATCTGTCTCAAATAAGGTAATGTGTACTTTTCTATTGTTATGTCTGCTAGCCTGTATTTGAATTGTTGTAGTTGGCGTTTGTCTTTTTGCTAATGAATACTGTTTAGTGCAGCTCGCATTTATCATTTAACCCTGAGTCATTTTCCAGTTCCTCGTTCCTTTCACTTGCAGTGAGTGATACTTGAAACCATTATCAGATTCGTAGGACATTTTTATTACGTTGAACCAGTATGGTTATTGTTGTCCAGATAGGCACATTATGAAGAGGAGTGATTTTTGGTATCTAATTAATATCAATATCTTTGTTTGACATCCTGTTTATTGAAGTGACAAAATTATCACTGTAGTAGCACGCTGTTTGGTTGGCTCTCGCAGTCGAATTATGCGTGTATAGTCTGGCAGCTGGTATATGGTGCACGCTAATAGATCTGCACTTTTCATTTGCTCACATCGTGTCTCACACACGAAATTAATGTGTAGACAAATTACGAGTTTAATTACTATTAACATATCAACTACTGCACAATTCAAAGTGTTATCCGTAGCCGACCGCGGTGGCCGAGGGGACTGAGGCGCTCCAGTCACGGTCTACACGGCCACTACGGTCGGGGGTTCGAATCCCCCCTCGGGCATGGATATTAGTGCCGTCTTTAGTACAAGGTAGTTTATAAGTAGTTTGTAAGTTTAGGGACTGAAGACCCAGCGGTTAAGTCCCAAAGCTTAACAACCATTTGAACATTTGTTATCCGTAGCGCATCAAACTAAACCATATTTACGTAAGATCATTGCATCCCATGTCACTTGCAACTTATTCTAACAGGGCAAAGGAAGGTAGTAAGACTCATTGCTTAGTCAAATCATTTTGTAACCAAAACTAAAACAGAACATTTATTTGTGTATTTTAGTAGGGACGGTCGCTTAACACAAACAGTGACACGCTCGCCCCACACACATACTTCCTTTTACAACATATTTTTACAACACAACGTCTTGAGTATTGCTCAGCAGCATATCAGTTTAAAGTAAGACATGAAGCAGTTCGGAGGCGAGAAGCTAGGTCCGTTGCTTGTAGGTTCGACCAATGCGCGAGTGTCACAGATATGCACATGGAACGCAAATGGGAATCGCTGGAGGAAAGACGGACGTTCTTTTCGAGAAATTCTGTTGAGGAAATTTAGAGGGCCGGAATTTGAAGCTGACTATAGAACGACCTTCCTGTCGCCTACTTACATTTCGCGTTAAGATCACAAAGACTAGATAAGAGAAATTAGGGCTCGTACAGAGGCGTATTGACATTCATTTTTCCCTCGTTCTGTTTGGGAGTGGAATAGGGAAAGGAAATGCCTAGTAGTGGTACAGTGTACCCTCCGCCACGCACTTTACGATGTATTGCGGTGTATATATGTAGATGTAGAAACTTATCCATTTACGTTCATCCATCCACCTAGCCCACACCATTAATTAAAAATTACATCGATACACTTATCATTCGTAATGGAAATTGCTCCGTGGTTAAAATGTCATATTCCATCTTATTGTTCGTCCGTACACGAATGTCTTCACTTGGAGCAATGAATTTCTGGGATTTCTTTCCGATACTCTTTATAATTTAATTTCGGTTAAAGCACTAAGTCTAGACCTTAGTTTGTCTAACACGGATCCAGTGTCTCGAAATTTCTTTCATTTACATAACGTCGGATCTTGGAAAACGCACATAACGGAAAAATGTCATGCGTGGAAGCCGACGTTTCATATAAGATTGTTTTCGGATAGTTCAGCACAAAAAGCATTCGTTAATCTTTCGCCTGTATTACCCTAAACCACTCCAAGCAAATGCCGGGATGGTTCTTTGAATGGGCAAGGCCATTTTCCCCGTTCTTATCCAAAACATCCGAGCGTGTACTCTAATGATCACGCTGTGGACGGGACGTTAAACCCTAAGCTTCCTTCAAAATAAAACACCCCTACATTCAAACGCACAGTGTGGGCACAGTTTCTCTGCAAAATGCATACCATTTTGTAACCTCTCTGAACGAGTGTTCGAATAATAAGAGAAAGGATAGATTGGTGACACACCCTCTGAGACATCAAGAAATCACCAGTTTAGCATTGGAGGGAAGTTTGTAGTGTAAAAATCGTTGAGGAAGACCAAGAGCAGATTCAAATGGATGTGTGTTGTTCTTATGAGGAGATGAAGAGGTTTGCCCGGGATATAGTGGAGAGCTGCAGTGGCTTTTTCTTCGAGAAAGAATAAATATAAAACTGTTTCTTTTTTGAAGAATATGTCTTCACTTACTCGGAGAGCGATACATTTTTCTGTCGACATTGTAGACATGGAAGTTTAATATTCTGTGAAAGTAGTTACGACTTGGACTAAAGCACGTAAGATTAAAGACAACCATCTATGAAATCTTATATTTTAACCTTTTTTATTGTACAACATCGCACATTTGTGCTGCTTATTATGTTTTTGATGATTGCGTATCGAACAGTGAGGGCACGTTCGAGTTTCCCGTAGAGTAGATGCAAATCTTTTCAGTGGCTGAAAACAATTAGTGGATTTGCATAGCAACTTCGTGTTTGCCAATACTTGTATTTCATGAATAATTTTGCTCTGTGGTTCTATTGGACACAGACAAGATTCGTGTATTTGCATCTACTCTGTTTCTAAGGGCCAAAAGTTCGAAACATTTAATGAAAAGTGAAATAATATGTTTGGAAAGCATAGTTTCCTTATTTGGAAGAGAGCGAACTGGTAATGTTTTAAAAGATGAAAATAACAGTCAAGTTCGCATAATTTAACAATTTATTAGATAGGGTGCCCGGTTTCGATCTCTGGTGAGATCATCCTCAGACCGCTGTTGATGTGCAGGAGACTAGCGCACGCACAGATCGAAACCGGTCACCTTATTGTGGTGGAACGGCGACATGATAACTGCGATGTTTAATATTGTTATTCATGTCTGTCTTTATTCTCTAATCGTGCGAGTATTTTGACACTAGAAAGTTGTATCAGTTGCTATGACGTTGTTGATTTGTTATTTACAGTTCCCTACCAACACCAACTGTCATAAGCTAACCGTGTAAATTCTCTAGACTTCGTCCGAAGTGTCCCGCAGCAAAACATAAATTAAAATTTGTAAAAGTAATTCCCTGAAATAGTTCATAAAAAAAATCAGTTTCTTGTACGAGCGGGGCAAAGAAAACAGTCTGTGGCCGTTACTAAAATTTCATCAAAAATCAAACACAGTCACTTCTGTTCGCTGTCGCTAACTAGTACTAAAAAAATTAACATTCCACCGCCTGATAAACACTGTTTTTCCATATTCACACTCGATGCCAATATAATATCACATTCGAAGATGGTCAGTAATAATTTCAATCAGAATTTAAATTGCTTTCTGGAATAAGTCGAAGTTCTTCAAAAAAATCAAATTACTCTTGCTATAATATATTCTCGATTATAAATAATTCTTCATAAATGCAAGATACTATTAAATATTAACGAATATTTATTCTTCCTTATACCAATACAAAGTCAGTTTAGCAAGAGACTTGAATCTGTACAACCAGCTTGGACTGAATCTCAGACAACAACAATTAATCATTTTCTTCTTTGAAACGATTGACGCGCGGCAATAAAGAAGTCGCAGCTGCATTCGTAGCCCCGTAGTCATCGGTTAAATTCTGCTAGCGGTCACATACTTCAAGGTTGGCTGCGGCGGCGACGACGCTGCCCTAGTTGATTGCGGTGCCTCGATCGTACATGTAACATACAGAAAATAAAGCATTTTGAGAATCATATTATAAAATAACAATATTTACATGAACATCAAATGTGTATACCTTTTAAATAAAAAGTTTCGTTTTCTTCCTATTTACAACTTCAAAACAGTGCTGACATAGTAAAATGTAGTACGACTACTTGTCCCACTACATTATCTAATAAACTGTTAAATTCTGCGAACTTGACTGTTATTTTCACCTTTTAAAAAGTGAAATAACTAGCATTTTCAGTGTGGTTGCGTGACATTGTACGTTAATTACTGTGCAACGCAGATCTCATTATCAGTAAAATACACTAATCTGTGTTCTTTTAAGGCGAACTTTACGTAAGTGTTAATGGCGTGCTGAATGGCATACTTTCCAGTAATAAAGCCTCAGTCAAATGCTGAGACAAACATTTTCAAGGTATGTTCAGTACATTCCACGTATTAATTACGGAATTAAATTATTTGCAACAGGCAACATGCACGCACACGCACACACATACACTTGAGGTCTCTCACTGTTATAGGGTTACCATACGTCCTCTTTTTCCCGGACATGTCCTCTTTTTGAGGCAATAAAATGTGTCCGGCCGGAATTTATAGAATTTTACAAAATGTCCTCTTTTTTCGATTCCGAGAAAGAAAAATTATTTTTGTGTCCTTGGCGAGAACGGGTTCGTTCGCACTGCAATTCCAAACTTTTCGCAACTATCACGCGATTACACACACCGAAATTGCCGTTCACAATTTCCCCTCTTCGCATCAGTCTGACAGTTGCAAACGGTTCGGAACTTCTCTGCGAAGGAACCCGGTTGTCTATCCTGTATTCAACAAGTGTATGCTGCCTTCTGCATTATGTTTCTTTTGATAAATTTTGTGGTTTAGGTTAAATCTGTATCGTGTGTTCGACATAGTAAGTAGTCTTTTGCTTCAAAATAGCTAGTCATAGTGCCAACACAGAACGTGCGTTTTCTCTTGTGAAAACACAGTGAACAATAGACAGGAACAGATTTAAAATAGAAAAGCTATTGTATGTGTACAGTATAATTTCAAACATTTGAAATGCCTGAGCTTTTATCATCACTTGTTGAAAAACAGAAAGTTCTAGAGAGGGATTTCTTCGTTCTCCAAATATAGTTCGTTCAAAAGTGAAAAAGACAAGAATGAAACAATTGAGTGTGGTGATGAATACACTGTCAAGATTCGTAATTGTTTTACAATAACCACTCAAGGTTTCTGTTTTATTCTGTAGTAGTTTTACATGGCTCGTTAATAAAGTTGTAAATTAATTATGTTATCTATAAAGTGTACTCTTTTTTATATGAACTGTCCTCTTTTTTGATGATGAAAATATGGCAACCCTACTGTTAACAAGGAACAATAATACGATGGTTATTCCACAAGTTCAAATGTTCAAATGTTTGTTAAGCTTATGGGACTTAACTACGGGGTTATCAGTCCCTAAACTTACAAACTACTTAACAACTAGCTTATTCTAAGGACGGCACAAATATCCATGCCCGAGGGGGGATTCGAACCCCCGACCGTAGTGGCCGTGCGGACCGTGACTGAAGCGCCTCAGTCCCCTCGGCCACCACGGCCGGCTATTCCACAAGTAAGGTCCGTTTCGCTGTAAATATTTGAAAGTGGCGCCAACGACAAAACGGGCATGTGCTCCGACTCCTGAAATAGCTTGCGGGTTACACGCCGCCAGTATCGTTGTTATTGTTGCTGTGTGCTGTTGATAGTGTCAGTTCACAATGTTTAAGACAATGAATCAGCCCTCCGATTGTAGGGTCAGTGATACTGTTTTTGACTGCAAGACATTTCAGTGGCAGAAATCCATCGGCAGATTACTGAAGTGTACGGTTTAATATAATGCATGACAGTAAAGTGCGCAATTGAGTGCGAGCCTTTAATGAAGGACGGGGAAATGTGCACGATGCACCACGCTCCGGCCGACCATCAGTGAATTCAGACGAGTTGGTTCATGCGGTTGACGACAAAATTCGTGCCCATCGACGATTCACTGTTTCAGGTTTAGAAGTGCATTTCCCGAATGTGAGTAGAACAACGTTGTACAGAATCGTGTCTGAACATTTGAAGTTTCGAAAATTGTGCGCCCGTTGGGTTCCCACCCATAAAATGAAAAGAATGGCTTCTGCTCTTGCATTTTTGGAGCAAGGAAGGTGACAGCCTTTTAGAACATATTGTCACAGGGGAAGAGACATGGGTTTCTCACATCACCCCGAGTCTAAACGTCAGTCAGTGGAATGGCGTCACACGTCATCGCCACGCAAGGTCAAGGCAAAGCAGACAATCTCCACACGCAAGATTATGGCGACCGTGTTTTGGGATAGACATGGAGTAATATTAGTCGACTTTATGGAAAGAGGTACAGCGGTCAATAAGGCCGCCTACTGCGCTACCCTGACTAAACTTCGATGTGCAATTCAGAATAAGCGACGTTGTCTTTTGTCGTCTGGTGTGTTGTTGTTGTATGACAATGCCAGACCCCATACTGCGAAGGACACGTAACTCTAATCAAAAACTTTGGACGGGAACAGATGGACAACCCACCGTACAGTCCGGGCTTGGCTCCCAGTGATATGCACCTGTTCCGCTACCTAAAGGAGTTTCTTTGCGGCAAGCGCTTCGACACAGACGATGAAGTGAAAGAAGCAGTTAAAGACTGGTTGTCTTCGCAGGCGGCAGATTTCTAAAATTTAGGCATGCAAAAGCGTGTTGAACGTTATGAGAAATGTCTAAATAAGTATGGAGGTTATGTACAAAAATAGAGAAAGATGGCCGGCCGCGGTGGCCGAGGTGACTGAGGCGCTCCAGTCACGGTCAGCACGGCCACTACGGTCGGGGGTTCGAATCCCCCCTCGGGCATGGATATTTGTGCCGTCCTAGTTCGTAAGTAGTTCATAAGTAGTTTGTAAGTTTAGGGACTGATGACCCCGTAGTTAAGTCCCATAAGCTTGACAAACATTTGAACATTTAGAGAAAGATGGAAGGGATGTCAACAAAACAATTGCGTTGGAAACAATTTTGATTTTCTTTTTTAACCGAACCTTACTTTTGGAATATACCTCGTAAATACAAGTAACAGACACGCAACCGCTCGATTTCTGCCGTATGCACTATTTGAATAATATTATTCAACTAGCTGAAAACCCGGCGCTGCCCAGGTATTTATTTATTTATTCCTGTCATTTTTCAAGTAAATATTCATTTTTATAAGGGCTGTATGTCTCTAAAATCACTTGGGAATACAATTAGTAGTAATGAAGTAATAAATTAAAACTGTGTGCGTAATGGGGTGGTTTTCCATGAACGTTACTGTTTATGTGCTCAATCTCATGAACTACGTGTCACACTGTGATACAATTCCAAAGGTACACTCAACTATATGCGTGTATACTGTTTGTAAAATTCCCTGCTGCAGCAATTTGTAGTGTAGAAATTATAAATTGTAACGTCATACCGAATGCAGTAGTTTTACTCCATAAACAGTGGAAAAGTAGTAAGCGAAAAACTTTTTTCCTTGAACTATATTGATGTGGTTGTTAGCGAGAAAAAGTTTAATAAAGGTTTGAAATTATGTTTAAAGTTTGTTGCAAGTTGCTAAGTACTCTCATTCTAATATAGCCTATTTATAAAGTCCCGCCGCATTATGTGGCAGTTTTTACGACTCCTATAGTTTATGACGTCGTATCTTCTGAAAACTGTGTCTTATGTGATTTTAACCCTATAGAAATTGTTAAATCACGATAAGGAATGTGTGTACCAAATTTGGATGAAATCGGTGCAGTGGTTCAGGAGAAAATGAGCAGCATTGTCGCAAAATGCAGCAGTTTTTGGCGCATCTCATTCTTTATGACGTCGTATCTCGTGAACTATATATAGTATGTGATTCTTACACTTACGGCCAGACTGATAACCGTCGTTGTTTAGTCCCTTCCAAAAAACAACAACTTACGGCCACCGTCCTCATGGATTGAAGCTTACGTGTACAAAATTTCAGAAAGATTGGAACAAAATTGTAGATTTCTATGCAACACGTACAAACATACGGACACTCTGATTTGTATATTAGATGTAAATCAGCTCCAGATGCTTAGTTAGAACTTTTTTAGTCCACGCGTTCGATGAATACACTTGATAAATTGGCAATCCCAAATATAACGTCTAAATAATTATGGAGATTATGTAGAAAAATAGAAAAAAATGGAAGGAATGTCAATAAAACAATTGCGTTGGAAACAATTTTGATTTTGGATTTTTTTTTCTAACCGGACTTTACTTTTGGAACATCCCTCGTAAATAAAAGTAACAGACACGCAACCGCCCGATTTCTGCCGTATGCCGTATTTGAATAATATTATTCAATGTAAAGCAGCTCCAGGTGCTTAATTAGAACTTTTTTGAGTCCACGCGTCCGGTGAATACACTTGATAAATTGCCAATCGCCAAATATAGCGGCCGAAACCAGTCGTTTGACCTTAATGGAGATCTAATTAAGCAACAGGAGCGGCTTTTTCATTAATGTGTATTGTTTCCTGTCCCATATTTAATTGGCACTTAGAGTGGCCGTGATCGAGCTACGAGATGGTTGGCTGGAGAGGAGGTTGTCTCCCTTGAGAGACGTAGTATATAGCCACTGTACCTCTAAAGTGAGCAGCGAAGCTTCGCCAAGGTACAAGTCGTAGGTTTAATTTAGAGAAGAGTATTTCTTCCTGTACAGAAATTTCTCTATGTTTAAGAAAACGACAAAAAAGTGTAGAAACTGGCCAAAGAAGGAAAGCCAAAGAAGGAAAGATATACACTTTATAAAGTTCCTCGCCGTGTTTGGCTGTAGCTCAAGCCTAACTCAAGAATTTAAAGTGGTTTTCATTAACTGAGTCACTTGCGAAGGCCGCGGTGGAGTAGCCGAGCGGTCTAAAGCGTCTCGCTACGGAGCGCGCGGTTGCTCGGCGTGGAGGTTCGAGTCCTCCCTGGGGCATGGGTGTGTGTGTTTGTCCTTAGGTTAGTTTACCTAGGTTTAAGTAGTTTGTAAGCTATGGACTGATGACCATGCAGTTTTGTCCGATAGATTTACAAAGAAACAACAACACTTGCGAGGAAGGTTAATGCAAACATTGACGAACGTAAGAAGGTACGAAGGGGTTGACATAGGGATCAAACTGGTCAGAAGTATTAGAATAATAGATATGATCATCTTGTGCTGGTACAGCTCTTGTTTCGTCCATGCTTGCTATGGAAATGAAATGAGCGTATGGCTTTCTTGGCCGGGAGAACCCTTACGGGTTTGTTCGGCCGCCTTAGTGTAAGTCCTTTTATTTGACGCCGCGAGGGCGACTTACGTGCCAATGATGATGAGATGATGATGATTAGGACAACACACAACACCCAGTCCCCTGCCGGGAATCGAACCCGGGCCCCCTGCGTGGTAGTCAGCGACGCTACCGCTGAGCTACGGAGGCGGACTCCATGCTCCATGCTCACAGATTGGTGAGGAAATCCGCATTATGTAAGACACTTTGTTTTAATTTTTGCACCCAGACATCTTTCGGTACTTGTTGTGCTATCTTCTGTGGTTTTTGCCTTTTTATTTTATGATGTTATTAGCAGAATATGCATGCTGACATTCAGTGATGTGGAATTTTTACAGCTTCTCAACTGCAACAGCAATGCGCTTTTAGTTCCAAAATTTCGTGCTGTGATGTTGTTTCCTCTTTGTAGTGTGTAATTATGTTTCGTGATGTCTTCTGTTGCTTGAACTTTTTGTTACTAACTATCATTGTTTACATCTCCATTTGTCTTGTTGTGGTAGCTAATCAAACAAGGTGTCTTGCATAAGGCGGGTTCCCTCATCAATCTATAAATAATAATTTGGCTTTCTGGAGATAAAACGAATTAATGGAACCATTATTAGTGGAATGAATGTTCGAATGTTTTAAACCAATTGGACGAAGCTGCTATGGTCATCAGACCCTAAACTTAAAAATATTTAAATGAATTACATTAATGACAACATGCTCGCGGGAGGACTCAAACCTTCGGTGGGAAGGACCGCCCAGTCCGTAGCATGAAGCCTTAGACTACGCGGCCATCTTAGTGGAAATATTCAAATGTTTGTAATCCTATGGGACTAAATTATGTTAGTCATCAGTCCCAACTTCAATTAAGTTTTTAACTAAGGACAACACACACATCCATGCCCGAGGGAAGATTCGAACCTCCGACGCGAGAGGCCGCGCGATCCGTAACGTGGCGCTCCAGATCGCTCGGCTAATTCCGCGCGGCCATCTTAGTGGAAACAGCAACATAAATGAAACTTCCTGGCAGGTTATAGTGGTAGCCGGAGCATAGGGGAGTTGACTGCTAAAGTTAGGCAAGGGTACTCAGTTCAGGTTCCTTTGACACATTTTATTTTAATTAAAACATAAAAAAAATTCTTCTTTTACGACTAGAGGCTGTAGTCCCGAACAAGACAATTTTATTTTTAATTTTAAGAAAAACAGTAAACAGTTCAGCTAGGGTGATGCAAGGCAGAAGGCCGAAATTAAAATTTGATAGGAGTAGGTAATGGGCGGAGGGGCCGAAGGAACCTTTCATAAAAGTAAATAAAACATGGTAAACAAGAAAATCAAGAGGGGCTGCAAAATTAAGTAAAATTATCAGGATGAAAGCAAAGTTAAAAATTTTTTTTGATAAGTTAATAAAGAGCTGAGGGCCCTAAGCAACCTTTTATAAATACAATGAAAACAACGGAATAGAAGGGAGCTCAAAATTTAAGTAAAGCCAGCTCCTTCAATTATCAGGCAGAAAGCCAGACCAAAAGAAATTTTTTTAACATAGGCTAATAACGGGCTAAGGGCCCAAATCAACCTTTTACAATAAGAATAATAGAATAGTAATTAAAAGTGAGCTCCAAAATTTAAATGAAACCAGCTGAAGCAGGCTGAAGGCCGATTAAAAAAATATTGACACAATTTAGTTAAGGACTGAAGGCTCGAAACAATCTTTAGTCTTACTTATACAATAGTAAGCAACACCCTAAAAGCAGGAAACTCTAACAAATCCGGCTCATGATATTACAAGGCAGAAGGCCGAGTAAACAAATTATGTATGACAGTAATAGAGACTGGACTTTCAGGAATAATAAAAGAGCTCAAGCAAGGTTACCTCAAACCAAGACACAAACACAAGCACTCGGGCCAGACTTTTAACATAACATCTACATCTACAACCATACTCCGCAAGCCACCCGACGGTGTGTGGCGTAGGGTACCTTGAGTAAACAAGAGAAACATGTTTAGACAGCAATGAAATAAGGCCCCGAGACAATCGATATTACACTTTCAGTATGATGTATAATTAATTTAAGTAGGGGACTGGCTACTCGTTAACTCAGTACATACTCCAACATATAAACCAGATGAGCTGACTCCAGACAGGAAGGAGAGGGAGTAGTGTGCCAAACCGTCCACGAGAACTACAGCTCTGACACGAAGGAACTTATACCAAAACGGACTCAGCGCCAAATTTCAATGGTGGGTTGGCGACGCCTCTCGGAGAGAAATGGTCTGCAAGCAGAAGATAAAAATAAAGCTATACAATTACCGCCCGTGCATGTACGAGCTAGCAGAGGGGCACAAAAGAGAGAAATTTCCCAGTGGCGGTAACCAAGTTAGTGAAAATCGAATAATTGCTACACAGTGCAAAAGAGAATAATTCAATTGAGCTGAACTAGAAGTGCGTCACAACACATAAGTAAACATCAATAGTCGTAGACATAGGGAACGACGGTGCCTGCGGAACGACCACCGATCCTGATAAATACACACACTCACACACAAATGTACGGAGCAGGAAAGTACAGGTCACTTAATTTCCTCACTCCAACATAAGTCCAGCCACCCTCGCGATGGTGTAGGAGGATGATATCAACAAACAAATGCCTGAGAGCATTTCATAGATCCCAACTGGAAAGAAGCTGGAACGACGCGAGGCGCAACCAGGGACTGACTGCGGAGTATAAGATGTTGACTACGCCGGTGCTTGGCGATGAACAAACGTGGGAACTAGACACAATTCCCTCTCCGTGTCCAGATCTCTTCAGTTGTTCATATCGTCGCATATACGGCTCCAACGGACCGACGGGATGCCATTGCGGAACTACTTCGGCGCACGCGCCGGGCCAGGCAACAGATGGCCAATTAACGTAAAGTCTGGCCACAGCGACGCCATACAGTGTATCAAATTAACACTGCACGATACAGAATTTTACGACCAAATAACAGTAGGACGAAGGACAAAGAAACAACACAACGATGGAGCAATACAGTTTCTCGCCCCTTTCTTAATAAGGTAACGGATGAGATTGGGAAAATTCTGCAAAAACGTAACATCAGACCAGTTCTCAAACCAACAAAGAAGATATCCCAAGCCCCCAGATCTGTAAAAGATAAACGTTCTCCTTTATCAGCAAGTGGGGTTTATAAAATTCCATGCTCCTGTGGTAAAGTCTACATCTGAACAACTAAGAGAAATGTATACACACGTCAAAAGGAGCACAATAGTCTATACCGACTTGAAAAACTGAAAAATCAGCTGTGGCGGAACACTGCCTACAATCGGGAAATCATATAGTAAAGTTCTCTGAAACGGAAATTTTATGTCCTGTGAGTAATTATTATCCACGGTTGTATAGAGAAGCGATTGAAATATATAAACATAATGATACTTTCAATCGAAAATAAGAGACTATGAAACTCAATGATATGTGGACTGTGGCTCTGCAAAATCGATGATTGTTTTTATCTTTGACAAGGTTCGATAGTATAGCTTTATCTTTGTCAATGATGATCTCTGCTTATCACGTGGAACTTAGCCACGCCCCCTTTTAGACGGTATTTAAGAAGCTCTCAGACTTCCGATCCGTTCGTCTGCAGTGAGTGTTTTTTAGCCACCGTTGCAATGTCTTGTTTTAACAACAATATATGTTCTGTCCGCTGTCATATTGACTTTTAACATTCTCCCAAATTTTCATCTTGTAATTGTAAAAGCGCCTTTTATCACCTTTAATTTTATATTCTGTTTTGTCCATTGTTTATCATTCGCTCGGCTGTAGAGCAGCATCATCGGCTGCTGCCAGCCTGCCTGTATTAGGGCATTAAAATTCAATAAAGGAAAAAAAAATTCTGTCAGTCGGCAACACTCAACAGACAGATAACCTCTGAAAAAGTCCGACGCAGCATCGAACGAAACGTCAGGAAGCAGCAAGATTCCAAGGACACGGTCTTACAACCCGGAAGATATAATACCTACAACATCAGCCGGTCGTGAAAGCCTTCACTCTATCACTCAGATGTTCCCCACAGCAACTCTCACTGACTGACACGGTAACCGACTTCTCCGGAACTGCCTCGGCGCCAAGCTCAAATTGCGCCACTAGCGGCAAGGATCACACGAGTAAGAAGTAATCTTGTGTAGTTCGTGAACGAACTAGTTCGGAAGAGCGCTCCCACAGGTGAACTACGCGAACTAGTTCGCAGATCTCTCGCCTCTTAGTTCGTCCGCTCCTTTTCCGAAGACTGATGGGGAACAACGAGAGGACGCGAGAGCGCGCAAAATCGCGTGATTACTTTCTGCCAGATACCGTCATTTCGAGCTGAGATGCAGCTCAGCTGTAGTTTCATAGTTCACTGTTACAAAGTTTCTTTTTTGAGCTATTCACCAAATATAACCCTCATTCCATAGTGTAAAGAAGTAAAGAGAACTCGAAACTTAACATTCTTTGCATTTATATGCGAGAAATTATGCATAGACCATTTTCTCTCGCCTGCATGATACTGTTGACGGCTTGCGGGGTAACGTCGTATAAGACACAACTAACACTGTAAAGTAACGAACCCACATAGAAATAATTAGCTACAAAAGTGTAGTTCACTGCCTGTCGTCAGAATGTAAAGATCGAAGCTCATTGTCGTCAATGTTGCTAGCGTGAAGATCAAAAATTTCTTCAATTGCATTTGTTAATGCAAAATCAATTTCTGTAATAAGTGTGAGGTTGACCGGACTGGCTTAACTTTCGATGCAACTGAGGCGGCCGCCCCTCCGAAACAAAGGATTGGACTCGTCCAGCACCGAAAACAAAAATTTTAAAAATAAAATACTACGAGTACTCTGTATGCAAAGTAGTTGAATACCATTGTATCACCCATTCGTGTAAATAACTGGTTTATTTGCTTAAGTATTTGATGTCTAATTGCCCAAAAATACGGGTAATAGTACACGCTTGGGAAACACTGATCATTATATTAAAAAGCTGCCATAACAAAAGAAAGAGCTCTTTTAGTAGCGGTAGCAAAAGCCAAAAAGAGCGGACGAACTAAAAAGAGCGACATACTTCGCGGTCGAGCTGCGAAATAAAAGGAGAGCTACCGGTCGCGAACTAAAATATGCGCGATCGGTCGAAAACTAAAATATGCGCGTCGCAAACTAAAACCTGCGCGATCGGTCGCGAACTAAAACATGCGTTACCGGTCGTGAACTATTATCCTAAACATATCTCGCTTCTTATTTCGTTCGATTCTTTTCCGAACACCGACGGGCAATAGCGAGAGGGCGCGCAGCAGAATTAAAAACCACGTGTTTGCCTTCTGATGATAACTGTGGTGTCGCACAAGTACAAAGTGCGCGCCACCTAGTTTCGCCGCGCGCCGCCATGCACGCACGGCGCGGCGTTCTTACGACGACAGCCACGAGCGCCCTCTGCTGCAACCCCGCTCGTGGCCACCTCTGAACGACATCGTTCACTTGGGACTGAGAAAGCAACCACTTAGGACCTTCGTAATCAGATAGGCACCAGTGAAGACTTGGCTATCGTATAGGCACTAGGAAGCAGTACTAGGCAGGCCTCTAGCTCACCTATGTATCTGCAGTACTGAGCAATGTAAAAGTTAAGTATTGTATAAATTCTGTGCAATATATATCTCGTTCTAATTTACTCTAGGGTTTCTAGTTTCTGGCTGCTCCCCTCCGTACCTGCACCAGCGTGCTATCTTTATTCCTGTGTCGGTCTCATTCCACTCGGCCACCGACACCTACGACGGAAACGAGACAAAAAAGCGGCGACGGGGGGGACACAAAAAGAACCATTTCGAGGTGAGCGTTTGCCTGCTAGATTACATAGTTCAGTGCTACAACATTTCAGTTTTGAAGTATTCTGAACTCTGCAATATCTGACTAATAAATTCCATAATGCCAAGATATAGAGATAACTCTAAACTTAAACACGAGAAATTATCCACAAATTGTTTCTTTTGGTTTGCGTGATATCGTTAGCGGCTCAAGCAGCAAGCGCATGAAGCAGCTAGGTAGGGGAACTTCTCCCTCCACCTGCATGCACAGTCTACGCCGCTCAGCCGTCACTGGGAGCGGAACGAACTAGTTCGCGGCAGAGCCGCGAACTAAAGTGAGCGCTCCCGATCGCGAACTATCATGCACAAGATAGATCTAACAGAGCCGCGAGCGGTGAGGGCACAGAAAGATCGATTAGTACCTGAGCTAGTAATTTAATAAAGGACAGGGTGAATCGAAGAAACACGAGCCTGGACTGCTCAGCAGATTAAAATTGTGTGCCAGAATCTGGACTCGAACCTGGGACTGGAAATTTCATTTTGGAAACATCCCTTAGGCTGTGGCTAAGCCATGTCTCCACCATATCCTTTCTTCAAGGAGTGCTAGTCTTGCATGTTTCGCAGGAGAACTTCTGTGAAGTTGGGAAAGTAGGAACCGAGGTACTGATAGAATTGAAATTGTGAGGAGGGACCGTGAGTCGTGTCGGGATAGCTCAGTGGTGGAGCGCGTGCCCTCTAAAGGCAAAGGTCGCAGGTTCGAGACCCGGTAATGGCACACAATTTTAATCTGCCCGGAAGTTTCATATCAGCTCACACTCCGCTGCAGAGCGAAAGTTTCATTCTAGCAACATAAATGTCACATATTTTGTTACTCGCAAACTCTCTTATCAAAACCTACAAGGCTCTTTCAGTGCACCTAGAATCACTAAATCTGACAAGAAGCAGAACTGCATAGTGGAAGGGAAAAAACCATTAATTTCTTTATTTGCAGACGTCAACACAGTTTTGTTTTTCGCCGTTACCAACAGAAACTGCATTCATAGTCCGTCAAAATGTCGGGAACTACTGGAAAGATATAATCTAGTTTTCAATAATAGGTAGTGATTCATAAAGAAAATTTGTGCATATTATTTTCAAATATTTGGTCTCTTGCCTGTTCTCTCAAACAAAATCATTCCCATCTTTTCCGTGATCTTCCACTGCGCTCTGGCATTCTGAGATGGCGTTGTTTTTTTAAATTTTTTTTATTTATTTATTCTTTTAATTATACAATAACCCAATACCTATACATAAATGGGTCTTCTTATGCTACTACATTTTTGTGTGCTTTTTTATGCTACTTCTAATGTTTCTACTGAGCTACATGATATGTTTTGTTTTTGCTGTTGTGTCTGCCATATGTGCTGTGTCATGCAGGGTGCGTTGGCATGTTGTTTCATGTGGAAGTCGCTACTGCTACGTTTAGTGTCTTATTTTGTGTGCCCCCCCCTGCAGTGCTCACAGGTGTGCCAGTAATGTACAAACCTATTGGTTGGCTGTGCCCCCCGAACTAATTCCGGAGGGCGTGCCCCTGGCACTGGGCTGGCCTTTTGCACTGCAGTCCTTGTGTTGTTTTCGTGTTTTCTCTTAAGCCTAACTTAATCTAACTTATATCTAGCGCCGCTATCGGTGATTTGGCTGTACTCAGTCCTCCTGATCCAGGGCACGGCGGAGTACCCCGGTGGCACGGCCTGGTGCAACAGTCATGCCTGGAAAAAATGTCTCATAATCGTTGTTTCCATTTTTCACGATATTGTTGAATCTCTTCACTTAAGTTGGAAATATTCGTGATTTCCAATCAACAGAAGAAGACATACTTAGTGGCCGAGGTCGCGATACTGATCATTTATTCGACGATCACTGGTTTCAGTAAGGAATATCACAATCATTTATTATTTTGCATTCTCTACAAAATAGAAAGTGAAATACCAGTCTATTTTTAGAGACCGTAAAAATATATATCCCACCATGCTTACCGGATCGAACGAGGAGCCGGCAGCGGTGGCCGAGGAGAATGAGGCGCTCCAGTCACGGTCTGCACGGCCACTACGGTCGGGCGTTCGAATCCCCCCTCGGGCATGGATATTTGTGCCGTCCTAGTTCGTAAGTAGTTCATAAGTAGTTTGTAAGTTTAGGGTCTGATGACCCCGTAGTTAAGTCCCATAAACTATAAACACATTTTGAATTTTCGAACGAGGACGTGAAATTCGTTATTCATCACCAGCGGCTGTCTCCAACCTTCGCGGAAATAATCAGGTATCTCTAGTCCGATTCCAAACTTCGTGAAAAAAAGAAAAGAGTAATCTTCATGAACGTTAATGAAGCTCGCTTTCCAGCTGATACATGGAACAAAAATTGCGACTGTAAAAACTCAGAATTTGTACGATGTGCTCGAAGCCGTGAACACTGTTTCCCATCTTTTTACGACGGTCATCACCCGTTCCTATGTGATACATCTGCGCTGTAAAACAATGAAAAGTGTCCAAATAAACGGTTTCTGACTAATCAGTAGTTCCCAGACGTATTTGTTATTGGTGTTGTTGTTGTTGTTGTGGTCTTTAGTCCAGAGACTGATTTGATGCAGCTCTCCACCCTACTCCATTCTGAGTAAGCCTGTTCTTCTCCTCATCAGAAAGGCAACCCACATCCGTCTGAATCTGTTTATTGTAATCATCTCTGCGATTTTTAACCCCACTCTCTCCCCTCTAATGCTAAATCCACGATTACTTGTTGGCTAAAAATGTTTCCTACCAGTCGATCCCTCCTTTAGTCAACGTCTGCCAGAAATTCCTTTTCTGCCCAATTGTGTTTAGTATCTCCTCAATAGTTACGCGATCCACCCACTTAATCCTCAGCATTTCAAGGGCCTCTATTCTCTTCCTGTCTGAACTACTTATCGTCCATATTTCACTACCGTAAAAGGCAACACTCCACACAAATACCTTCAGAAAAAAATCCTTATACTTAAAAAAAAAAAACTCTTTCAAAAACGCTTTTCTTCCCATTGCCATTCTCAACTTTTTATGCTCTGTACTGTGACTATCTTCTGTTATTTTACTGTCCAAGTAATAAAACTCAAATACCATCTCGAACCTCCGACGGCGAGCAACCGCGCGCTCCGCAGCAAGGCGCATTAGAGCACTCAGCCACTCCCTCGCACCTTTAAATTTTTTTAAAAAATTTGATGTCATCTTTATTACTAGCCTTTTATAAAAACATAAAACTAAGAATAAACCAAAATGCATCCATTTTTCATAAAAATAACGAGTTAATATATTTTATGAATGTTACATTCTATATTCATCTATATGATGGTCAACTGTGGTCCTGAGAAAGATCAAGATGATGTTTCTGGTGTGAAAGGATCAGCCGTCAGATAAATCTGACGCCCAGGATACGCCCGACTGAAATGTTTATCCTAGTCAGAAATCATAGCTCCTTTCATGAAGTGAACAGTGCCTACCCACTGCACGGATATAATCCACCACAGCAACGGCTGAGCTCGCGAAAGAACTTCCTAAGGATATCTGAGAAACTCGCCGTTACACCAGAGAAGGCAAGGCTGGAGTTATGGAAGAAGATGACGTCTCACCTTCATGGATGCCTGAAGCCGAAGAACTACCACCGGACACAATGAAAACTGGCTCGCGTAGAAAGGTTTGAACAGATTACGATCAGGAGTTGGACGATCCCGAGACAACTTGAAGAGATGGGTTTTCAAGACAGAAGACACTTCCTGTGACTGTGGAGAACAACAAACCACAAGCCATATGCTCCAGTGCCCTTTGGTCCCTACATCCTGCACAAAGACGAATCTCCTGCAAGCCACTCCAAACACCTTGGAGGTTGCGAAGTATTGGGCACATGTAATATAACTACAATTGTACCTATTTATCAATTTATGATATGTATGGCTACTGTAAATTTGTGTGTTTCTGACTCGAGAATAAAATAATAAATGTTACATTTAAGTGGTTAAAGTATTCGAACACAATGAAAAAAAATAAGATTACGGTGGGATGCGAACCATCGAACCAATGATAACTTGATCGCCAATCAACAACGCTACCAATGCTTTTTAAATTTTGTACCAAATGAGCAACGCCGACAAATAGAATACTATGCAGTAGAAAAAGTCCAGAGGACCTACACGCAGCAAATGATGTGGCCATCAAGACAGAGGAATTTTGGAGTTTGCGGTCCATCTAGCAGAAACTAGCAGTGTCCTACAGAATTAGTCACCTCTTTCCATACTTTATGTTTCCAGTTTGTATTTTGCGTATTTTAATTGTATATTTATTGAATTTTGCATTCTTGGATTGTAATTTGCTCAATGTAATTGTACACTGTAAACATATATTTAGTGAATTTGGTGTCCCTAGATTATAAATTGTTTAGTATAATTGTATTGTGATTGTATATTTATTGATTGAAACGTACGTCTTAGTCCTGGAGACGTAAAATAAATAAATAGTAGAACAGATATTTAAATGTGCTTGTAAAACTACAAACTCCCCAGTACGGCACCTTAGAGCGAACGGCCATTACCTTGCGGCGTAAATTTGAAGTTTTGTATTTCTTGCTGCAAAACTGCCTTAATAGCAAAGTATTTAAAAAAAACGTTCATCCCCTATTTAACCCTCTTAGGGATGGGAATATCGAATAGTTGCTGATGCTTACAGTGTAAGATAAACAACGTCTACAAATTTCAAGTTTCTATCGTCTGTAGATACTGTTTTCAGCGCCGTTTTCTGTGTTTTAGAATTAAAAACGCGAAATTTCTTTCTTACGTTTTAGCATCTTTCTTGGTAGTTTTACTTTTCAAACTGCAATATGCAATTATTTTTCTTTATTCGTACGCTTCAAGAAGGTTACAATACGCTTGTTACAGAAAAACAACTGAAGAATGAATTTCGTTTCGCTGTACAAAACCTCTTTGCAATTGTAGTGTCAAAAGCCCTCGCTCGTCTTCAGTCCGAATTTCATATAAGCTGACGACTTTCAACCACTATATCTTCCACCCTCTTATAGCTTTCGACACGGAACTGCTATGGTGTAGAAATGGAAAATTTGTATTACAGCAACACAGAGAGATCGTTCGACTCCACTGAGTAGTTTATGCTAAAGAGCAAAATATTGACACCCACACGTAGAATCTTATATAATCCGGTAACTTTCAACTCCCATATCTTCCACCCCCTTATCGTTATCAACCGTCTACTACCATAGTGCACAATGGGAGACTGATACCTACTACAACATACAAACATTATTCGTTTGCTATGTGTAGTTTTGGCTGCAGAGTGAAATATAGGCACAAACACCTCAATTTTTATATAATATTATTATTGGTTTTGATGGAATATATATGCAATAACAAACGAGTCAGGTTGGTCCAACGTCATTTTTACTAGTAACAGAGCTACGCTACTTATAACGATGTCGACCAAAAACGTTAATGTACTATGCAAAAAAGCCAATATCGCTAATTATCTCTATTAAGATGTTCGGTTGCGACATATTACACTATCATTATCGGATCTTTCATTTAACGCACCAGATCACAAAGGAAACCTTTTAAAAGTGAGAGAATCCGATGATGGTAGTTTAATTTGCCGAAACTGGTCGTCTTAAAAAGATAGCTAGTAATCTTGGCTGTTTCACATTTTAAATTAATTTAACAATTCTGGTAAACTTGTATTTTAAATACTAATGTTTGGAAGTCTAGCACAGTTGCTATGTCTTATTTATCTGTCTTTGAGATATTAATTTGAGGGTAAAAGAAAAATTGTAACTGTCCTTCTAGTCATACCACAGTCAAAGATGCAGTCACGACACTTCCACTCATTTCTGTTATGCGCCACGATAGCAGCGCTTCAAGCGGCTGGCGAGGTACATTTCTGAATACCATACCGGATGAGTGAGAAAAGTGTCGTTTAAATTGATTTTGAAATACTCTTTAGAACGGGAAAGGTATGTAGCGTCACAAAAATAGGAAATAGCCATAAAATCACTCCACACTTGTCTTTATGAGGTTCCATTAGAAGCATTGGTATGAAACGGTACTTTGCAGGACAGTTTATTTAAGATTATCTTGAGATCTACATCTTTTTAATCACGAATTTCAGTTTCTATTAAGAACAGAAATTGCTAATCAACAACAGAAGACCCAAACATCTACAGAAAGGCATCGGTTTTCCACTCAGAAAAGTCAGGATTTCTTCACTACAGTTTCAGCCAAATCAGTAAGTTTTGAACATAAGAAATTATATCGAATGCGTTACATCAGCCACTACAGCTATAGCTTAAGGGAGATCCTCACAAACGTGAGAATAAAACATGGAAAGCAAAAACACAGTTTCCCAACCAAGCGTAAACCAATTCTACATTATTATCACATCTAAACCACAAACGGCAAGAATCTTCAAGACATTCGTTTTATAATCAAAAGTAATTATATTTAAAAGTATATGGGTTTATAACAAAGTCCAATGAAGTGTAAAAAGGTTCGAGTCATTAGATTCCATATTGAATTTTTACACGTCAAAGAAAGTTCCTGTCGTATATGAACAGACCGCAACAGGATTTAATGTTTATCGTTTGTTTATATTCTCTCACTTTCAGTGGATTAGGGTACAAAATATACACATATTCGTAAGTATTTCTACATGAATAAGTTGTTGTAGAATGTATATGTTAGATTCGGTAACGTCTAGTAGCAGCCATACTTGTATTTGACAAATATGAGCATCTATGGCTGACATAGCTAAGACCGCTGAAGTTAACATCCTGTCAAGAAGGTTATAATTGGGGGATAAGACCTAAACGCCACAGAAGTGAAGCCATTGTCGCCATATTGTGGAGCCAATAACATTTTTGTTGACGATTGCGTATTCATTGCATTCTGAGTTGAAATAGATACTTTATCTAAAAAGGGAAAAAAATTACATGCATTACTATGTATGTGCAAGCAGAACAGGATAGTCATCTATTTTAAACAGAAAAAAATTGTTGCTAAATTAATACGTACTATTTGTTTGGGTGTTTTTCCCTCGATAACTTCTAATTTTCATTTTTACGAGACATAGATTCTGTTGAAATTTCAAAGACGTGGTGGTATAGAATTTGAGTATGGATATTTAGTGACGTGGAACCTGTAGAAAGAATTTCGTGTGTGTTCAACGTAAAAATCGTTCCTTTGGTATTAAACTTACGAACCTTATAGAGCTTGGTTCTGTCGGTATTGTAAAAATCTTGTTCTGCATTGCCTGTAAACTACTATAATTTATAATTTGTTCCTGGAAAGAATTTTGCCTTTATTCCGATATGTAAGTCACGCTTATTGAATGAGATTTTGCTGTATTAACAATGTTTGTATTTGTCCACAAAAATATACTATATAGAATATGTACTTAGAAATGACAGTCATTTAACCCAGATAGTGCGGAATTATTTTTGGTTTTATTTTTACTTCAAAAGGTAAAAATTAGCTTCAAATGACTTTTAAAAAAACGTTATAAGTGATTTCTTTTTTCACAAACACACCATTAGTTTCGAAATATTGCTTGCCCATCTTTCTGGAAGGATTAATGTTTTAGAATTTTTATCTGACGAATCATTATTATTAAAACATTCTTTAAGATGAAATATATACATACAAATGTCGCAAAAATTAAAGAATGTTCAAGAAATATGAACCTCACTCCGAGGAAATCTTCAATATCATCTATATGAACCTCAACTTTGCAGACATATCCTACCACTTCACAACCAACAACACATATTGAAATTTATCTAAAATGGAAGGAGCAGATTCAAAGAATCCCTTAATTTCTCCTGGCGAATAACAACTTCGAAAAACGTACGGGTATGCTGCCAGGTACCAAAATCGACGACGGCCGATATTTCGGCAAGAGACCACCCTGCCATTTTCAAGGCGAAACTGCAGTAAGAAATCAATGTGCAACGATCTTTAAAACCTCGGTTTTTCAATGAGTAAACAGGAAAGAGAACACACACCGAACAAGCAAGCACACAGCGCCGACCCGACCAAAGATGAAATGGCTATGGTGCAGGGCAGGTTAAAAGAGCGTTGCGCTACCGACCACTTGTGCAACGTGCTAGTGATGATAACACTGAGTCGGCATCCACGTCAGTGCCCTTTCTGCTATACGTTGGCAGCACTTCTGATAAGATCGGTCGCATTTTGCGTAAAAATAATGTAAAATGTGTGTTTCGTCCAGCTTCAAAAATTAAGTCACTGTTGGGATCCGTTAACGATGATCTCCGTTTGCGTAAGGCGGGAATCTACCGTGTCCCATGTAGCTGTGGCAAATCATATGTTGGTCAAACTATTAGGACACTTGAGGACCGTTGTATTGAGCATAAACGTCACACACGTTTACAACAGCCAAACAAATCTGCTGTGGCCGAACACTGTCTTGACACAGGTCACCCTATGGAATGCAACAAAACAGAAATTCTGGCATGCACTTCCAACTACTGGGACTGTGTTATCAAGGAAGCGATAGAAATAAAACTAGGTGACAACCTTATGAATAGGGATGGAGGCTTCTGCTTAAATTCCGTTTGGGATCCTGCTCTCTCACTTGTCAAAAACAGAGGGAGAAAACTAATCCTCATCTGTCGAGAACTGATGTTTATTATTGATATTCTGACCGGTTTCATCTTTGATCGTGTGGGCGCTGTGTGCTTTCTTGCTCGGTGTGTGTTGTCTTTCCTGTTTACTCGTTGAAAACCGAGGTTTTAAAGATCGTTGCACATTGTTTCCTAACTGCAGTTTCGCCTTGAAAATGGCAGGGTGGTCTCCTGCCGAAATATCGGCCGTCGTCGATTTTGGTACCTGGCAGCATACCCGTAAGTTTTTCGAAGATTCGAAGAAATTTGTAACTACAAGTATGAAAAACTAAGCCACTATTTCGTCCTTCTGGAAGTACGTCAGCGGTATGAAAGTTAACAGGGAAGAATAACACAGTGCTTTAATCCTAAAATAGTAAAACATATGTCCTTGGCTCCGCAAGATTCAATCGACAGCTGAGCTGTGCATTGTAGTCCTTGCATCGAGTATAGAGATCAATGTATGCAATGTTTAAGCCTTAATCTCTTACTGCTTTGACATCTTAGTATTTATCTTATTCTTTTTATTTGATTTTAATAATTTTTGTTACAACATTAGGCCAAATAGATATCGACTAAAAAAAGCGAACTGTAAGTAAATTTTGTATTATGTGTTTGCATTTAATGAATCGTTACACAGTACGAAGTCAAACAACCAAGTTTTCCTCGCTTCATACACGATACGAAAAATGTGACAGAAAGAGAAACACTGTTAGAGTTCCAAGAATCCTCGTCGTGTTCTTTACAAGACTAATGAAAGATACATACAAATGTGCGCGAGTAGCAAAATATTGTTTCAGCGCAGAACGTGCGTTTCATCAGGAAAAGAAAAAGAAAAAACAGAAAGAAAGAGAAAAACCTCTCGTTCGTTCGTTTTATTGACTTGCCCTCGACGAACGCGCGCGATTCTCTGCGAGGCACCGCTGCAAGTTTTTCTCTCGTTGCGAGGTCAACAACACTCGCTCTCATGTTTCCTCTCTGCATTAAGTACAGTCAGTGACCTGTCGCAATAAAAAGTGGCTTGTTATTTAGAGCTACTGCTTGTCAGTGAGAGAACGCGTGCATACCGACGGTAGTAGGTGCATATGAATAAGCTCGGACACCAGCGGAATTAGATTGCAAGGTTCCTGCGAGTCGTAACTTTCTAAGTGAGGGTTCGTTACCTGCTCTGCATAATCAGGACAGTAAATGGCGTAGTGCGTTAGTGAAAGTATTGGCAAATGTCGCTCAATTTACACCGCAGTGTGTGCCACGCAATGTGGAAATAGAGGATGGCTATCATATTTTAAACATAATTCCGTTAAAGCTTTAAGCCATTATGGACGTGGAACATCTGATGGTGTACCATCTGATGATGGACTGCTATGCATTTAGAAGCCGGTCATGATAATTTTAAAATATATGTACTCTTTTTTATTGCTGCACTATTATTTTTATTAGGTGTTATTTAATGGCGACGATTTCGTTGCGGCTTTTCGCCATTTTCATCTGCATTACATATACTATATTTACAAACGAAGTCATACAAATTTAATTGAAGATTTATTTGGCGATAGTAGGCCTTCATATTATAAGTTTCTCTGTTAAGTATATCTTTGAGTGTTTTTTCTACCAGTTTCTTTGTTGATAATACTTTTAGATGATTAAATAACATATAATTAAAAATAATAGTACAGCAATAAAATGATTAAATACTTAAAATGTCATTTTATGATCCAGAGTGTGCTGAGGGCCCACTTAAAGAAAACTTTTACAAACATGATAAATAAATAATTAACTACTAAACTACTACTAAAATGTGAGGGTTGCCGTTACTCTTTTGATAATTTCTTATCACCACCCAGCACACAATGTCTGCTAACAGATTGTCACGATATAAATCATCAACAAAAATGTTCAAATGTTTGTAAATCTATCGGACTGCGTGGTCATCAGTCCGTAGCTTAGAGACTACTTAAACTAAGGTAAACTAAACTAAGGACAACACACACACACACACACACACACACACACACACACACACACCCATGCCCAAGGAAGGACTCGAACCTCCGACGGCGAGCATATAAATCATCACTTGATTGCGAAATCCGTCCATGTTTTAGACAAATGACGATTGAGATTTGGAACAGCATATAGTTTTAAAAATGTTGTGCTCGCAAATTAATTTCTTTGCAGTTAAGCGCTTCGATTCACCATCATCTGACAAAACAAAAAATACAAAGCAAAACTCATGAAAGTGAAGGATATCTTCGGATGTCTTCCTACTTCCGCTGAGTCTTGCCGACTGATGGGTCGGGTGTCTGAAAGGGACATATATACTGCGGAAAGTGGGCGTGGCCAAGCTGTCACGTTATCAGCAGAGGTAGTCCTTGTCAGAGATAAAACATCACTATCGATTGCAATCGGTCAGAGATGAAACCTGTCGATCTTTTAAAGCTACTGTCCATATGTCGCTAAGTTTCATAGCTTCTTCTTTCCTGTTACAATTTTCTTTATGTTTATGTATTTCAATAGCTTCCGTGTGTTGCCGTGGATAATAATTCTTCATAGTAAATAAAACTGTTGTTTTGGAAAACCTCACTATATGACTTCCAGACTGAAGAGCATGCTCTGCCACAGCCGATTTCTCTGTTTTTCCTAGATGTTTGTGTTGTCATTAGCATAAGTTACTTTAAGTTAGTGTATTTAGTTTTCAAGCTTATGGACTAATGACCACCGTAGTTAAGTCCCTTATTTTCGACGTAGGAACATTTTTTAAATATTTTTTCATTGTCATCATATTAATTCAGTGCATTATAGAAGCTTTTACAAAATCACGTTAAGGTGTTTAACTGCGGAACATTCTGGCACTCATCTACACTGGTCAAAACAATTAAGGGATGTCTATATTCTGAAGTACTGTCATGGCCATAATGCACTAAGAAGGTTCGACGTTTTCTGTCGTTTCTACGGAGTGGAGATAACACCATTACGGCAATCGAGATAGTGGTAATAACAGAAAGGAGCTACAAGAGGGGATTGGTGTTGACTTGTGCATACTCTACTAAACCTATTACACAATCAGTTGGGTTCAGATAGCGTATTGAGCAGGCAGTGCAATGCAACAACAACGTGATACCAGATGCTATGGTATGGAGAGCCACAGGAAGGTTGGTGCTGGCTGCACGACAGTAGCCTTTAAAAGAGGGCAGTTCCAAGGACGTCCACGGGTAACATCAGCAAGAGATGACCGTTATCTCTGGTTAACAGACCATAGAGATAGGAGAGTAAATCAACTCAGCTGCAACACACCTTCCAGGCAGCTACACGAAGCTCAATATCAATATAAACAGTTCGAAATCGCCTTGGGAACTGTGGCATCTACACAAAGAGGCCCATGGTGTGTGTCCCATTAAAACCGCGACACCTAAACGGCCCGCAGAAACTGGGCGGAGGAACATTAGGATTGGAGTAGTAACGAATGGCGCCGGGTTCTGTTCACTGATGTAAACTACGTAGGACAAAGCTGCTTATGTGCAGGAAACGTCACCGTGTCAAGGTGGTGGACGAATAGTGTGCACAGTAGTCAGTATTGGCCGACATACGGACCTCTAAGTCGTTCTGAAAGGCGCTATGACTGCTCAGAGGTATACAAGCGAGATCCTTCGATCTATTGTTGTCCCCTATGCTGGTGCGGGTTCCTTCTGGTGGCGATGACGCTTGTCCCCACAGAACTGTACTGGTAGACAACATGCTTGAAACTGAGGGAATTGAAGTGGCCATTTTTTCACTGGACTTAAACCCGATTGAGCATCGCAATCGCACTAAAATTTCCGCTCCAGTTGTCACAATGTAAAAATGTCCGAACGACATGTTTCGGGCCTACATTAGCCCATTCTCAAGTTCTAAAAGGAGAAAGCCAAGGAAAACGTAAAGGAAAACACTAAAACCTTAAATACGATCCATGTCAATATAACAAAGTATGTTCATCCTAGACAGGCTTACCTTGAATTCTAAAACATATCTGCCCTAAGGCAACGTCAAGCGTAAAATGTTTGCGACATATGCACAATGTCAACAGATAAACATTCCTCACCTATAGCACGTTTCTAGTTGCAGGCACAGTTGTGGACTGCTAACTAACTGCTCTGCTATATCAGAGATAGTCCAAACGCTACCCACTACCAAAGATAAAACCTACCGTATTGCTACTAGGCCTATCGAAAGTAAACCCGCTAAAAAACACAAATTTAAAATGTATCCAAGAAACTTCTAACAGTAAATGAGCCAACCCCAACCCCAAGGAACCAAATGCGAGGGAAAGTTTCACTGTTTATGGAGAAGGACATTACCAAAATGAGACCAGAAATGTCCTTTAGACAATTCCGTCTGTTCATTTAGTATGCTATTCGGCTCTTTTCTTAACGCACAAAAAATTTCAACCTCCTCCAGGTTAGACAGCAACCATCCCTTATCCTCATAATGTATTGGTCCCATACTGTTATGAATATTGCCCAACGAATGCCGGTAATTTTTTAGATGCTTCGCCACCGCCGAAGAGCCATTCTCAACGTTGTTATGCTCTTTAAATCGAATTTTAAAATTCCTGCCAGTCTGTCCCACATATTTCATTTCACAATCTAAACATTTAACTTCATAAACTCCCGCTTTCCCCGCCCAATCGTCCCCTGAATCAATCTTGTGTTTCAAGCTCTGTTCTAATCCGTTGTCTGTCCTAAAAGCTATTTTCACCCCTTCTTTGTTAAATAATTTAGCTACTTTATGTGGCATGACTTTATATTTCTGGCAGGTTTTCTCAATCTGTTTATTTTTGCGTCTGATCACCTATCCAATTTATCTGCTAACCCGACCTCATATACATTTTCGACCGCTATTTGCCGAAGTGTTCGCATTTCTTCTTTCTTATTTTCAGGGGGATACACTCGGCAGACATATTACAGCCAGACCAGCACCTCCTACAACAATAGCAGTGCTGGTTATTGAACTCACGGAAGAATCGCCAAATATCCCTCAAGAGCTGACTGATAAATTCATACTGTCCAAACCATGCAGATGCGCATCTGTACTGGCCGTCCGAGGTGATCACACACCATATAAAAGGGCAACGAGAATGACTTTTCCGTGGTGCCTCGCTCTAAGTAAAAGCCATCTACGCCTCAAGTAAAGAGGTAAGACAGCAAAATATCGTACTGTAACACAAGTTACATTTGCAACCAATATCTGAATAAAATACGTTACCGTGTGTATATTGTGTTTATCTTAATACAATACATTATGTATATTGCGTATGATGTCTTACTCGATCCCCTAATTTTAATGAGCAGTGTACATTCAAGTTATAACACCTCCGATTGTTTTTCTAACAAACCATTCGCCTGTAAACCGTGAAACTATCAGTGCTTTAGTCGGGCTAGTACGGGGCATTACGGCGTACCGCCTAAAATTCAATCTCGCTATTCGCATACCGGCTAAAGTTCTTTCTTAAATCTGTATAAAATAGCCCAACT
This sequence comes from Locusta migratoria, assembly GCA_026315105.1. Lineage (NCBI taxonomy): Eukaryota > Metazoa > Arthropoda > Insecta > Orthoptera > Acrididae > Locusta > Locusta migratoria. Next base: position 145,237,936 of record CM048745.1, read on the forward strand.
GTAAATTGAGGAATGGATTTGGAAAAGAAAAATTGGATAGTTGTAGGTTCGTTCGAGTTCGTCGAAGCTTTGAAATTGCACTTTCGCACAATTCCATTAGAATGTGACTGACTGTCAAATGTTCGCATTAGCCAATGGACAGTTCCGACTAGTCTGAACCGAGACAGAGGAAATGCTTCTTACCTTGCTCCAAAGAGATAAGCCACTAAATACTCAAAGTCTTTTGTATGCAATGTCGTTGGCTATTCGTTGAATAAAGCAAGTGCAAAATTCCTGTAATTATTTTAAAAATTTAAGAGGCAGTACATTTTGACTTAATTTCCATTGATTTAATCATGTAACACTCCACGAATTACGTATGTTTTCGTGCTTAGCACGACACGATTTGAAAACGACTAACTGTCAAGATAAAATATTTACCGTAAATATTGTGTTTACTTAACCGTCTTTTTCACACTATATTCAGTTTAAGATTGCAAAATAGCGTGTCGTAGCACTAGTAGGAACTAAAATAGAAGCGAATTTTAATCTTTTTGACCAATGCTTCTTCAACCGGCTGGATGTGTACATGTTCAACTGTTGGTAACGCTGCTAGTTTTGCTTCTTACGGCGGTAAACGCTTGGTTCCTTCTTTAAAAGTTCCACGCAGTTCCAGTGTCTGAATTTTGTAATGGTTTACGCGTGATATAAGTTTGCTTTATCAGGTACTGTTTTTATGACTTGTTTGTCTGAGATTGTGCAAATATATACAAAATATTGTTATGCAATAATAAGCTTTCTTAACTGGTTAAGTAATGGCAAGCGAAAAACTTCAGGCAATAACCGGGAAGAGACCATTGCTAGCTGTGACCAACCAGGCCTTTGGAAAAGAACCATTATTCAAAGATTTTGAGATAGTACTTAAGTATGAAGGAAGGAATGCAAATACTACTTCAGCCCAACTAAGTACAGTATTTTTGGCCCACTTTAGGTTACGGTAGTAACACAAAATGTGGGCCTTTGCGATCGTCTTTTGACAGCTCGAAATTTAAATCAAAATAACGGCTTAACTATTCATCTGACACGAAAATTGAATAACCGAGTTTGTAGAGGAGAAAATTCTCTACAACTTTGCTCTCTTATGTTTTTTTCATATCTCGTAGCGTTTCAAAGATATTTGCAAAAATAACGGCGATTTTTGGATGTATGTCTGTCTGTCGTAATATGTTCCCTGTTTTTAAGACGAACCTATCAACGGATCAGCACCAAATTTTACAGATATGATTGTAGGTCCCTTTTTCAAATTTTTCGGATAAAAATACGGTAGTAAAACCAAAAAAAGCCGATTGTAATATAATTGTAATTGCAAACGAACCGTTCATCTGACACGAAAATTCAATAACCTAATTGGTAGAGGAGAAAATTCTCTACAACTTAGCTCCCTTATGTTTTTTTTCATATCTAGTATCGTTTGAGACATATTTGCAAAAATAACGGAGATTTGACACCCTCCACTGAATCAACGAAAACCAGCTGTTCGGAGATGTCACGTGACATTCCTCGCGTATTTGATGATTTTCTTATTGTAACTTACACGTTGTCATTTCAAAGCAATGGCACACTGAGGAATTAACAAAAACACATCGTTCTTCGTACGATAAATGATAATCTAATGTCTACAAATGCCATATTAACAACAGTTAACAACGGTCATCAATAGTATGAGATTAAAGAACTCCTGTTTTAATTTATAGCCGTAGTGTAGTGGGCAGCAAGGTGCTGGACTGTGCCTCGAAAGGTTGGTTGTTCGAAACCCGCCACTACCTAAATCTTTTTTTCCTAAAACGGTTTCAGACACTCTTATTAATTAATTAATTATTATTTAGATTATTATTTGGTCCAGAATGTTTGCAAAAACTTATAAAACTACAAATCTAAAGTGGGCCGTAAAACACGTCAGTGCTATTTTATGATTATCCAGAACGCTGGTCGGAGTCTCAGTACCATTACTTCCAAAGCAGTTTAAATTCCCGGCAGTAACAAGCACTCTTATTGTCTTCTGGAATACCACTCCTGAGAAGTTACGATAAGATGTCGTTGTCCAAAGCCGATGGGTGGTATCATTATCCACACTACACCCTTGACGACAATAAAAATGAGTTTCAAATCTGTAAATTATAGCTATATTTCGTTGGTGTAATCACATGCCAAAATCTTTACTTTCTTGATTTTCTAACAATGTCCATTTGACTCATTTTCCGCCGAGCAGGGTACCGCCTAAAATATTTTCCCAACTAAAGTACTGGAAAATATTGTCACTTCTCTACGTACTCTCCCTTCAGGTTGTAAACATATTTAACGACGACGACGCGATTATTCCAGGGCCGCGGCGAACGCTTGTTCAGGAGTCCGCTTTGACCTCTTGACAAACGCTGATGCAATGGCAGAACGGCTAGTGAATGTACGACCACGGAGAGCGTCTTTCATCGTCGCAAAAAGCCAAAAGCCGCTGGGGACCAGGTCAGGTGTGCAGGGGACATGACAGGTCACTCCATAGTTTTCGTCACGAATAAACAGCAGTGAATGGTTCACCCGATGTACTGGTCCGTTGTCTTGATGAGCGAACGATACGTGCAGCCTCTCCCGGCGGTTTTTCACGCAGTGCTAGAATAGGCCAGTCAAAACGTATTCAAGGATAGTCGAAAATTGCAAATCGTGATGTAGTTATTACTTTTTGATACGTTGTTAGGACCAGTTAAGATAGTGTGATCCCAAGTTTGCAACTTCGAAAAGCGTGTGGTGCGCGAGTAATAAGTAAAAAGTTGCGATATTTTATACTTTTTCTAGTTATGCCCTCGTAACTCATAAACTATGCGTTTCCCGACATTAATACTTCTTACCGTTATTAAAATACATTAAATGCGTAATAATTTAATCCCTACCGCAGCTCTACAAATCCAGTATGAGGTGTAATAGGCAAGCTACAGAGATAAATGTTTACAGTTTTATCACCCAAGTAGCAAGCTAAACAAATGATTTTAATAGAACATCAACTGTTAAATTCCAGTTTGCACCTTCTGACTATGGGCAGAATAAGATAAACGATTTCTAAATAAAGTAATCTATAAGAGAAGGCCCATACTTGTTAGGCATACAAAACAAATAGTATTTAACTGTAAAATACGAAAGTTAGCAAGAGCACATGGACACGAAACAAAAAACTGATAATACGCATTTAAGATAAAATCAAATGTTCAAATGTTTGTAGAGCTTATGAGACTTAACTACGGGGTCATCAGTTCCTTAACTTACAAACTACTTATGAACTAGCTAATACTAAGGACGGCACAAACATCCATGCCATAGGGGGGGATTCGAACCCCCGACCGTAGTGGCCGTGCAGACTGTGACTGACGCGCCGCAGAACGCTCGGCCACCGCGGCCGACCATTTAAGATAAACGAAAGTAGCCTGCTAAGATATATATTATATTGTATGTTTGAGTAGGAACTGGCCATGAAGAGACAAGGCTGATTAATATTGCGAATTTAAACTTGCCAGCCTGGGCACCATTGTAGATAAAACCTACAAAAATATTTCGATTTTCTTGTATCCAGTAAAATAACTTATACCTTATTACATCAGTCTGTAAATGGTAGGAACATTTGTCCTTCACTATTTTTCAAGATATTTGTATAGTAATCAATGTATTGTTGTATTTTATAGTCAGACATATTTCAGATCTTTAATAAAATTTACGAAATCGGTATTACCATGTATTGATGTAAATTAGTTAGTACCTTAATTTTGGGATTTAGAACTGCTATTATCTTGTCAGAGCACTGCAAAATTCATTGTTTTTCTTATCTTTAAAAGTTGTAACAATACATGGCATTGTTTACAAAAGTATATAAGCAGGCCCCACAAAAGCGCCTAATCGCCAGTCTTGTGATAGCTTCCGAAGCCGTCACTGTGCCAGCTTGGCCTCCAATGTATTTATTGTTGTAATGCATTGTAGGGTGATGAATCAAACAGTTTCATTCACATACCCGGTGTCTGCTCTTGAGTTCTTGCTTTACTTTTGACGCACACATAAAATGGAGAACATTACTCCAGATGCACGTATTCTGAATGAATTCTAGGAACTCCTGTACCCTGATAATGCAGACGCAGTTTTATAAGAAGTTGCTACATCCACGAGATTAAGGCAACACTGTTCTGAACTTTGATGCTGTGGAGATCTGTTAAAACTTTATCGCCACAACCAGCCAGTGAGTCGGTGGACTGAACACTTTAAAGCAGTTTCGTTTTAAGTAGTTTTCTATGTATGGAACGTTAAACATAGGCCAAATTTTACGAAAAATTAAAATTATGCTCTCGTTTCGAACTAAATATCGGCATAATCGCTGACTCTGTGAGAAACGTCATGAGTATTGAATTTATAGTAAATTTTTTTGGATTTAATTTAAGCACAATCTGAAGTCCCCAGGCCCAGGTGATTTCTTCAAATGGTACGAAAACGAAATGTCAGAAAATCGAGATTTTGATTAAATGGCCCTAAACGCTAACAAACGACAAATCATGGGCATTCAAGGAAATAAAAATACGTAGCATCTTGTTTAAATGTTGGACTGTGTTTATACATAAAAGACAGCTTTCCTCGTGGCTAGTGCAAAATCGAAGCTCATGATAAAAGGAGCAACAGTGTGCGTGTGGTAGTGAGTTTGTGTGCTTCCATTGAGGTGAATGGCGCTTCGTTTCAGGATTGAATAACGGCATCCATGCCTCATCCATTGTCACAATCGATGAAATGAAAGTCCCATTCATGCCGCCATCAGGCGTCAACGTTGGTTGACATACGCCGCGCCTAACCTTGGGGTCATCCTTCAGCATTCGCAGCAACCAACTGGAGGACACTTTTTGCATATTCAGGTTCTGATGTAAGATTGTGTTCACAGATCCCATGGAAATGACAACTTTCCAGGCGATTCTTCCCACAGTCCTTCGGCGAATCTCCAAAACAATTTCCATCAGTCGCTCAATCGTATAGTCCGACCAGCTGGTGATAGGCCGATATTGCCTCGGAGTGTTGTCACACAATTTTCTGACTTCTCTGAATTTTTACATCCACGAACGGACATTGGGCACATCAGTGACATGATGACGATGAACTTCATTCGATGGCGTTCCACGCAAATGGAGAAAACGGAAGACTACACACTGTTATTATACTAAGAACGTCGCCAGTACAAATATCAATAACAGTCCGCTAGAGTTCTGTGTGTCCGCCTCCGTAGCTCAGCGGTAGCGTCGCTGACTTCCGCGCACGAGGCCTGGGTTCTATTTCCGGCAGGGACTGGGTGTTGTGTGTTGTCCTAATCATCATCGTCTCACCATCATTGGCAAGTAAGTCGCCCACGCGGCGTCAAAAAGACTTACATTAAGGCGGCCGAACAATCCCGCAAGGGATCTCCCGGCCAAGAAAGCCATACGCTCATTTCATTTCCAGAGTTCTATGTGTGTTGAGTGCACACGTATTTTAAAAGATACCACAGTATTTCTTTACCATCTTCGGTTCCTAATGACTAAGCAGTCGGTCGCACGTGAACCTTAATCTTCCTTTCTAAATCAACTTATTTACTCTACAAATCCCATGTTAAGTTCCTGGCAGAGGGTTATCGAACCGCTGTACAACCTTTTCTTTTTTTTTTCCAACATGCCATTCTCTAACAGCCGTGGGAAAAAGGAACACCTAAATCTTTCCGTTTTCGACATGATTTCTATTATTTCATTAATATGGTCATGTCTTCCTATATAGGTACATGCGAACAAAATGTTTGCATTCGGAAGAGACGGTTAGTGAAAGAAATGTCACAAATAGATATCGCTCCAATAATAACTACTTTGTTTCAATGATTTCCAACGCTAATCTTGCATTATTTCCGTGACACTCTCTCCGCTGTGCCGTGATAATACGAACCGAATTTCCTTTCTCTGAAGTTTCTCTATATTTTTGGTCATTCCTACTTCGTGCGAATCCCACAATCCGCTGCAATACTCCAAAATAGGAGGAAAAAGTGTAATGTAGGCTGTTTCTTTATTGGAGCTACCAATGAAACGTAGTGTTTGTTTCGCCATCCTTGCGTTATTTTTTGTGTGTTCTTTCCAATTAAAGATGTTCGTAATTGTAATTCCTAGATAGTTGAATTTACGGACTTCACATTTGACTGATTTATCGTGCAAATGAAGTGTAATGGATTTCTTTTAGTGGTCCTATGGATAATTTCACACTTTTCATTATTAGGGTCAACTGCAATGTTCCGCACCATTCAAATGTCTAAATTGTTTAGCAGTTGCTTTTGATCTTCGGGTGAATTTACTAACCGATAAAGGACAGCTTCATCTGCGAACAGTATAAGAGAGCTGATCAGATTGTCTACTTAATCGTTTATAAAGACAATAACAGTAGGGGCCCTACAACACTTCCCTGGGAACGCCAGTTATCACTTCTAATGTACTCGATGAGTTTATTGGTACGTAATGTGTCCTTTCTAGCACCAAATAACACATCCAGTCGCACAACTGTGGCGAAATTTCATAATTATTTTCGTCAATAAGAATAGAAGACCGTCTAGATCGCGAAAATTTTTACTTGATGTTCCTACCGACACTGAACTTTACTTTGCAAATAAAGATCTGTCGATAGCAGATGACGAAACGATGGTACAAATAAAAACAATTATAGCGAACTAGTAAGAATATCGCGGAGTCCTTTAGGAAGTTCGTTTTCTTTATACAAAAGATATTTCATAATCTGTGCACGTGTATTATTTTCGCGTGGTTGTACATAATGACTAGAGCTCGGATATTTATAAGACAATTCATATAAATTCATAGTTAATGTGTTGCATATATATGCTAACTTTTTTCATATTTATGAAATACTAGCTTCATTCCCGCTGTTTCGCACGCGTAGGCTGGATGGTCTACATTGGTTGCTTCTACTTATAATATAAATTTTCATAATAAATGCTTTCCTAATCAAGTATTTTGAAGTTGCCACCCCCTTTTGCACCACTGATGGCAGAATTCAAAAAATCGCGAAACACATTTTTTTTAAATTCAAACCATGGTTCCAAACCCAAATTTTTGCATTTCTAGCTTCGAAATATTCTTAGTAGCACCCTTAAAAGATTTTCCTTTATTTCACCCGCTTAATGGATGAATTTCCAAAAATATAGATACACGTGTTTTTAAAATTCCAATCAAAAATCTAAATCTGAAGTTTTGTATTTCTTGCTTCAGAATTGCTTTAATAGCAAAGTATTAAAAAAAAAAAAAAAAAAAAAAAAAAAAAAAAAGTTCGTCCCCTATTTCATCGCCTTAGGGAGGGGAATATGCCTACAAAGTAAGGTAAACAACGTCTACAAATTTCAAATTTCTATCGTCTGTAGATTCACTTTTCAGCGCCGTTTACTGTCTTTTAGAAACGGATCGAGACCCCCGAAATTTTTTCCTTGCGCTTTGGCATCTTTCTTGGTAGTTTTACTTTTCAAACTGCGATAAACACTTATTTTTCTTTATTCGTACTCTTGTCGCAGAAAAACAACTGAAGAATGTGCCTTACGCTTCGCTGTATATAATCTATTTGCTATTATAGCGTCAAAAGTCATCACTGGTCTTCGGTCCGATTTTATATAAGCTGACGATTTTCCACCACTATTTCTTCCACCCTCTTATAGATATCGACAAGGAACTGCTACGGTGTAGAACTGGAGACTGTACTACAACAAGAGAGAGATCGTTCGTCTCCATAGTGTAGTTTTTGCTGAAGAGCAAAATATTGACACTCACACGTAGAATTTTACATAAGTTAGTAACTTTCAACTCCCATATCTTCCACGCCTTATCGTTATCAACCCTCTACCACCATAGTGCACAATGGGAAACTGATACCTACTACCGCATACAAACATTCGTTTGCGATGTGTAGTTTTGGCTGCATAGTAAAATATAGGCAGAAACATATCAATTCTTACATGTATTAAGACAAGATAAAATTAACGTATTCAACAGTTAAATGAAAAAAAAATGTGAAAAAAACGAAATAATGAAAAAATCAGGGCTGAGGATTCGAATACGACCCCTTCAGCTTGCTGCACTTTCCAGATGTAACCTCGGCCACCGCGCCATTCGGTTCACAGAGCGGATGTACCGGTATATAACATAGGACCGAGAATTTCGGAGCATTTTTCTCGTGAATAGCTGGCCATCTAGACGTATGGCTGGGGTATGGTACCGCTATGGGGTAGTGCTGCAAACACTCGCCGCCCCACCCCGAACTTCATTTCCCAACCATGGCACTCCCCTCCTAAGAGAGAAACAGACCGTAATAAATAATAACTTTGTTAATTAATGGTTTAGGAATAAATGTAAAAATTGATTACTTTTGGAGGACTGAAAAATGTAAGAAGAAATAATGATTTTTATATTTTATGCATATTTTAAAGTTTTAAAGGATATTGTCCAGATTTTAATGCATAGATGCAAGTATATATTCATACTTTTCAGTGCATAAGAAACCCAGCTCCAGCAATGACACGGAAACAAATGGGGCAGATCTAAGATTCGGATCAAAACACATCGCAGACATAGTCCAGTCATTTGGTAGTTTTACCTGGGAAGTTTTGCTGGAGTTTTGAAAATTGCTCTACTTATAGATTTTGACGTACTATTTTCGAATTTCCACTTTGCCACCTCGCATCTTTGCCGCTCGCGCTGCCATATTGGATAAATGGCGCACAAAAACAGTTTTTTTGACGATATTTCCTTTCCGGAGCATTTTACGATGAAAATAGTTAGGAGACAAATTGAACCAGAGAAAATTTTCTACAACTGTCTTGCGACACAGTTGGGATCATTGTCTCGTCAAAAAGCATATGTACTGAAGCAAGTTACCGTGATTGTCGGGATCGCTGCGCATATTTGATACAGTAGAACCCCTCTAATGCGACCTTGGATGGTCCGTCTCTTCGGTTAGTCCGACCATGGTCAGGCTCGCCAGCCTGTGCCGACTTGTCACTGACTGCCGACTGGACGCCTGTCGGGCCATTGTTGCGGTGTCAATCGCTATGCGTATTGTTGTACTGTACGTTATTGTGCAGTTTTATCCTTTGATAAAAAAAACGTCGTTGTTTGCTTTATTCCGTGTTCCTTTCAGTACTTATTACATTCATTGTGTGTTTTTGAACATGTCTGGATTCAAACGTAAACATGTAACTCTTTCACTAAATGAAAAAATCGCACTGACGTGTTTTACGGCCCACTTTAGATTTGTAGTTTTCTAAGTTTTTGCAAACATTTGGACCAAAATAATAATTAATTAGTTAATAAGAAAGTCTGAAACACAAATAGGCAAAAAAATTTAGGTAGTAGCAGGTTTCGAACCACCGACCTCTTCGCGTCACAGTCCAGTACCTTGCCCACTACGCTACGGCTATAAATCAAAAGGAGAGTTATTTTATCTTGTACTATTGATGGCCGTCGTTAACTAATGTTAATATGGCATTTGTAGACATTAGATTATCATTTATCGTACGAAGAACGATGTGTTTTTGTTAATTCTTCACTTCGCCGTTGCTTTGAAATGACAACGTGTAAGTTACAATAAGAAAATCATCAAATACGTGAGGGATGTCATGTGACATCTCCGAACGGCTGGTTTCGTTAATTCAATGGAGGGTATCAAATCTCCGTTATGTTTGCAAATATGTCTCAAACGATATGAGATATGAAAAAAACATAAGGGAGCTAAGTTGTAGAGAATTTTCTCTTCTACCAATTAGGTTATTCAATTTTCGTGTCAGATGAGCGGTCCGTTTGCAATTACAAACGACGTTTTTTGGTTTTACTGCCGTATTTTTTATCCGAAAAATTTGAAAAAGGGAGGTTCTGGTGGCCTAAAATCGTGTCTGTAAAATTTGGTGCTGATCGGTTGAACGGTTCGTCTTAAAAACAGGGAACACGTTACGGACAGACAGACATACATACATCCCAAAATCGCTGTTATTTTTGCAAATATCTTTGAAACGCTACGAGATATGAAAAAAGCATATGAGAGCAATGTTCTAGAGAATTTTCTCCTCTACAAATTCGGTTATTCAATTTACGTGTCAGATGAATAGTTAAGCCGTTATTTTCATTTAAATTTCGAGCTGACAAAAGACGATCGCAAAGGCCCACTTTTAGCGTTACTACCATAACCTAAAGTAGGCCAAAATTAGCAGTGCTACAAAGACTGGTCAAAGGAAAATTGCTCTGAAAAAATTGAAAAAGGAGCTGAATGTAGATGTAACGACAATTAAGGATTGGAGGAAGAGTCGGAAAGACATTGAATCCTATACAGTTACGCAGTGGCGGCTGATGATAATGTGCTGCAGCACACTGTAAATATATTACTTAAATTATGCCATTTCTCTTCGAATGCAAGTGAGAAATCGCTGTAAAATTACATCCTTTCTCTTGGAATGCGATCCAGATATCACAATAAAATTATGCCAATTCCCTTCCAATACGTATTACAATGCTAGTAATAAGGATGAAAACGCATTTGGAGCGCTCTCGCCGCGATAGCTGGAAACCAGCTCCGTGTGCTGAAGTGGGATTCAGCCGCGCTGGTACGTGCGCAGAGAGGCGGCGCAGTCAAAAAAAATGTTCAAATGTTTGCTAAGCTTATGGGACTTAACTACGGGGTCATCAGTCCCTAAACTTACAAACTACTTATGAACTACTTACGAACTAGGACGGCACAAATATCCATGCCCGAGGGGGGATTCGAACCCCCGACCGTAGAGGCCGTGCAGACCGTGACTGGAGCGCCTCAGTCTCCTCGGCCACTGCGGCCGGCGCGGCGCAGTCGTCTGTTCGCTAGTGCGCATGCGCAGACGTGACGTCAGGCCTGGCGACTCGTGTGCTGAGACCGACCGCAGCACCAGATCAATATTTCTCTTAGCGCTGCGTGTAACGGTTGCGGAAGAATAGTATATGACGAATATTGCTGCATACAGAGTCAAATAGCGCGCTGGCTCAGGCGTCTTGCGCGTTATCTCTCAAACCTACTTGTGTGAGCCTCGTATTCAAGTACCTCTGAGTCCAAATTTTTAATTTCTGTAAATAAAACTTCAACCACAAACAACATTAGTATGTATAGTCAACATGCGAGTGAAACTGCGCTTTTCAGCCAAGCAGTTTCATTGGTCACTTGTGTAGAACGCAGATGACGTGGTGGGGATATTGCTAAGCTCCGTTATTTCCACTGTCAGTCACGCTTTTTAATTTAGTACATTTCGTTTCCTGTTTATTTTTGTAATATTGTAGCACACTGGTCAAATTTTGTACGAGCCGTCACTGCAGTTACGATTGATGGTGAAAACACTGAAGAAACGCAAAACATTAAAAAAGCCTAAACTTGAACTGCTTGATAACGCACTGTGGATGTGGTTTTGTCAAGAAAGAAGGAAGGAAAGGAACTTCAATATCCGGGCCAATTTTCAAAGAAAAAGCGATAGTTTTGCAGAAATAACTGGAAGCCGAAATTAAATTTCCAGCCAGTGAAGAAGGCTGGATTGATCGTTGAAAAACTCGTCATGGTGTCCGAATTGTTTCTACAGTAAGTACAGTACGGTACTGTAATTTGGTCGTCGTTTTTCCTTTTAAAACCAATACATATTATAGTGCGTGTAGACGTTTTTTTACTTATTATATTGTTTAACACTGGTTGAAAAACATCTTTTTATATTACTGTAGACGTCTATTAGTTCTTAAATCGTTTAATTTTTTGTACTAAATGATGTCTTTTTACGTTTTTTGCGATAAATATTAGATTTTTCGGATAATCCGACCTTTTTGTCGTTCCGACCACGGTCCCGGTTCCGAAGGTGACGAATTAGTGGAGATCTACTGTACTACGTTCTGCTGTATCTTCCGGTATGTTAGATGTATATTTGGATTTAACAAATGCAACGCAATTACTGCAAATGGATGAAAACGTTTCACCTCGATTCCAAACTTCTCGGTGCAATTAGTTTTCGTCGGCGATGACATACATCCACGAAAGATGTGTCGAACATCGAAGATACACTCGTTTATTACAGCCAGACAAGTCAGCTGTAGCAGAACATTGTTTAGATAAAGGACACTCAATGAATTACAGTGATGTAAAGATTTTAACGCCTATATCTTCATTTTGGGACGCAATTTTTAAAGAAGCAGTAGAAATTAGAATATCTGATAATTTAATAAACAGATATAATGGTATGAAACTTCTAGATATAATGGTTTTAATTTGGACAAGGCGTGGAATCCTGCACTTAATGTGATAAAATTACAGAGATGTCGACAAGGTGTTCCCACCACAGAACACATATCTATAAGAGAATCGAACTTCTGATTCCTTTCGCCACGGGGGGCGCGCGTGCCAAGTGTACCTCTTTGCCGCCGACGAGCATCTGAGACCCGTATTCGCAGTGACGCCGCGATGGTGTATATAAGGCCGCGCCTGGCAACTTGTCGACAGTCGCGGGACGCACTCTGAAGATGGCCGGACGATACGCGGCCGAAATATTAGTAGAAGACATAGAATTTGCACGGCTGCACTCCCGAAATTTATTGGATTACTCCTTACGCCGTGAAAAGTTGAAAATGCACGACATACATGGAGTTCCCAGCATTCATACATCGGTTTTCAGACATTTCGTGGAAGGGATCCCAAAGTCCCCAGGGTCAAGAAGGGAAATCCCGCTATACCTGAGACAGGCCGTGTAGCCACAGGCAGGCCACAGCAGACTAGGTTTTCACCGCTAAGAAAATAGTTTTCGTTTAGTATCCGTTGCTGTGCAAGTAAGCGCAAACTATTCATTTTACAACAACAAAAAGGATATAATTTGTAGGAAGTTTTCTCTAGCTTAATTCATCTCACAACCATTTTCATCGTAAAATGCGTCTGAAAGGAGATATCGTCTAAAAACTGTTTTTGGGCGCCATTTTTCCTATATGGTGGCGCAAGCGGCAAAGATACTAGGTGGCAAAGCACATCAAAATCTACAAGTATACTAATTTTCAAAAATGTAAACGGAGGCTTCCGCGGCCGTTGTCATTGTTTATAAAACTCTTCTGGGTGTTGGACCGCATCGTCAATATATCAAATACTTCACCGACGTTTCGGCCACTATTGCAAGCGGCCATCTTCTGGGTGTTATGTTTACTGCTGGGTGACGGAAAGCTGGTGTCTTATATATTAAATGTTGCTAGTTGTTATTGGTGGTTTCAGCTCTCTTTGATTGGTGTTTACTTTATTTCTTCCTATTGGTGGAAAAGGAAGTCCAGGATTGGTGTTTATATTAGTGTTTGCCATTGGTTCAAACTGGCGAATGAGGAGCGGTGGTAGCAGTGACGTAGCAGTGATGCCTAGCGCCGGCTAGAGCGTGCTGTTCGCTCTGTGTACGCGCGGCCGCTGTTGTCTCCGGGCTATGCGGGCCCCTATGGACTGCACTGCGCGCGGTGTTGTCGCGAAGCGCTGCTACTGCTGGCAGCCAAGACGCCGGTAGCCTATACCCGACCTCTCTGTTCATATTTCCGGGTCGCTTAGCTATTTCTATTGCTTCCCTGACTTTTCTCTTCAAAGTGTAGGGTTGTTTTGCCAGTACAGTGACTTTCTGAAAATCTATATGTTTGCCGCACTCTTCTTGGTGTTCAGCTACTGCCGACTTCGTATGCTGTGCCAGTCGAATGTACCTCTCCATCAATAGTACAAGTTTAAATAACTCTCGTTTTGATTTATGGCCGTAGCGTAGTGGGCAAGGTACTGGACTGTGACGCGAGAGGTCGGTGGTTCGAAACCCGCTACTACCTAAATTTTTTTCCCTATTTGGGTTTCAGACATTCTTATTAACTAATTTATTATTATTTTGGTCCAAAATGTTTGCAAAAACTTAGAAAACTACAAATCTAAAGTGGGCCATAAAACACGTCAGTGCGATTTTTTCATTTAGTGAAAGAGTTAAATGTTTACGTTTGAATCCAGACATGTTCAAAAACACATAATGAATGTAATAAGTACTGAAAGGAACACGGAATAAAGCAAAAAACGACGTTTTTTTAATCCCAACAAAGAATAAAACTGCCGACCAGTTTCTCCAATGTACACCTGGCCGCACTCACAGCCGATTTCGTAGACTCCAGCTGTGTGCAACTTATCAGTTTTGTCCTTCACTGAGCCTAGGACATCTCTTATCTTATTGTTGCTGCAAAATATAGGTTTGATGTCCTCTCGACGAATAATTTTGCCTACTCGTTCGGTGACTCCTTTTACATATGGCAATAGGGCGATGGTTTGTCCTTCCTTTGGCTCTTCCCTTTTATTTCTATCATTGGATGTCATAGCCCAGAAGATGGCCGCTTCCAATAGTTTTATAAATAATTTTCAAAACTCCCACAAAACTTTACAGGAACCCCCTTCTTGGACACCAAATGACTAACAGGACAAATCGGAGAATAGCATCTCCAATCCGTGAAATATCAAGTAATGTTAATGAGCTTGTTGTGTTGGTCGGTGCGTGCAGGATGTGTATGCCGACGTCACAGCACCTGAAGGTCTCACGCATTTGTATATTCGATTTAACAAATGCATCGTAATTATTGCAAATGGATGAAAATGTTTCACCTCGATTGCAAACGACTTGGGGCAATAAGTATCCTCTGTCGATGACATACATGGAGTTTCCAAAATTTATACCCCGGTTGGCAGACATTTCGTGAAAGGGATCCAAAAGTGCCGGCCGCGGTGGCCGAGGGGATTGAGGCGCTCCAGTCAGGGTCCGCACGGCCACTAGGGTCGGGGGTTCGATTCCCCCCTCGTGCATGGATATTTGTGCCGTCCTTAGTTGTAAGTAGTTCATAAGTAGTTTGTAAGTTTAGGGACTGATGACCCCGTAGTTAAGTCCCATAGACTCTACAAACATTTGAACATTTTTTGGATCCAAAAGTCTCCAGGGTCAAGAAGGGAAATCCCGCTATACCTGAGACAGGCCATGTAGCCACAGGCAGGCCACAGCAGACTAGGTTTTCACCGCTAAGAAAATATTTTTCTTTTAGTAGCCTTTGCTGTGCAAACTATACATTTTACAAAAAATTAAATCGAAGAATAGCATCTCCAATCCGTGCAATATGAAGTAATGTTAATGAGCTTGTCGTGTCAGTCGGTGCGTGCAGGATGTGTACGCCGACGTCACAGCGGCTGAAGGTCTCACGCACCGCGTCGCGGAAGTGCGAGAGTGTGTCGTGTCCTTGTCGAGTGCAGCAGTTGCGCCAACCTTCGCACAGCAGGTGCTGCCCGCTGCCTCTGTTTCTTTTATTTGCCCCCGCAGACGCTGAAAGCAGCCACTCAGTCCTTTTCCTTCCCCCTTTTTTTTTTTTTCTTTCTCTTACGTTTCTTCCTTTTGCTGCGCAGTTGCAGATACGCTTACGGGTGATCGAGGTCAACTTTTATCTTCGAGCAGCGTTCCCGGCTGACCTCGGCGATTCTAAATAACATATTGTAAGCGAGTTGTAAATAAAGCGCGCAGGCACCGGGCGCGAAGAGGCGACAGATGCGCGCGCACCGGCCGCGGATAGTAATTTACTCGCAGTGCCGCCAACTGCCTGACTCACGGCGGCAGGGAGAAGGGGCAGCACAATAAGATTATAGGCCGCACGTAACGAGCGCTCACTGCTGTAGCCGCAGGCGTGTCCACGGCCGCAATAGCGCACTTAACGTGCCCGTACAGATGGCCGCCACCATTACGCAAGGCATTGCAATTACACAGCTGCTAGTTGACGCTAAATTGAGTAATTTGGGGTCGGGCACTAATGCTCGTAAATGGATACTTGTATTTTTTTTATTCGTTTTAAAAAAGTATACACTACGTTCTTTGTTCATCCTACGAGTAAACCTGATGGAAACGCAAACATGAGGATTGGTCAACAGCTGTATCAATCGAATATTGGTGTTATTCCGCTCCTGAAGTACGTCCCACTCAGAAGCGCAGCCACGGGGGAGGGGGAAGGGCTAATGGGGCTGAAATTCCCCCTCTCCCCTTTCCCAGACGCTGCCATAGATTTTTTAATTTTATTGTCTTTTGTTTTTATTTTTTTTTTAACAGGTCGTCACCGTAAATTTGAAATAGTACACACAGGGCCGTATTTAGGCAGATGCAACATGTGCAGTTGCACAGGTCGGCAAAACTTTGGGGGCGGCAAAGTTTCCACCGAAAAAAAAATTAATGTTAATTTAATCGTCATTATTCAGAGTTTCGAAGAATACAGCAATTCAGGTTGTCGTATTGATAGCAGTATCGTATCGAGAGGGTTTTCTTTTTTTTTTTTTTTTTTTTTTTTTTAACGGAATTAGAGTCACAGATGGGAGGGAGGAGGGGGGGGGGGCGTAAAATAAATTACTGCACAAGGGCGTCGCATGCCCTAAATACGGCCCTGAGTACACATGTAACAAATTACAAAGGAACTCGTAGAATGTAGGCTTTCACGGCCGGCGTCTTCATTAATTAAAACTTCCGGGCTAAGTTGCCGTGGTCCATCCATAAAACTCCCGACGTTTCGTTGCCTACTGCGGGCAACATCTTCAAGGGTGAGTCGACGACTGCTTACTAGGCGCTGGAGGTCCTGCTTATATAGATGGCGCCACCACTTGTCACGTGCTGCCGACGTCATGTCTCTCGATTATAGGTAATCGATTGTCATATCTTTGGTTCAAAGTTGACCGCCAAATCTTATCTAATTTCATACCTTCTTCTTTCCTGTTAAAATTATTGTGGTGTTTTTGTATTTCTATGGCTTCTCTATACATCCGTGTGTAATAATGCGACGTCCTGACCAGCACGCTCGTTTCACTAAATTTGATTTCATGGTCACCACGTGTAAAAACATGCTCTGCCACAGCTGACTTATCTGTGTGACCCAGACGACAATTCCTTTTGTGTTCCAAATGCGAGTATTAACACTCCTTTTTGTTGTTCCTATATACACCATGCCACAGCAACAGGGAATTTGATACACCCCAGGCGTTGCCAGGGGATGTCGTGCGTCTTTCATCGATCGTAATCATTCGCTAATTTTCTTTGTAGGTCTAAAGACGGTCTGAACTTGAAACCTGGCTAAAACATTCCCAATACGGTCCGTAATTTTGTGGATGAAAGGAAGAAAAACTTTTCCGGCCGACAGTTGTTGTTGTGGCTTGTTTTCGGACCATTTTCTTCTTGGATGGAGAGCTCGATCATCCACAAAATTACGGACCGTATTGGGAAAGTTTTGGCCAGGTTTCAAGTTCAGACCGTCTTTAGACCTACAAAAAAAATTAGCGAATGCTTACTTTTGTGTCCCCACTTCGTCGCCGCTTTTGTGTCCCAGCCTCGTCGTCGGTGTCGGTGGCCGAGTGGAATGAGACCGACACAGGAATATAGATAGCACGCTGGTAAAGGTACGGAAGGGAGCAGCCAGAAACTATAAACACTAGAGTAAATTAGAAAGAGATATATATTGCACAGAATGTAACAATACTTAACTTTTACATAGTACTGCAGAATGTTGATACATAGTTGTTAGAGGCCGGCCTAGTGCCTGTACGATAGCAAAGTCTTCACTGGTGCCTATCTGATTACGAAGGTCCTAACTGGTTGCTATCTCAGTCCGAAGTGACCGGTGTCTTTCCGTGGTGGCCACGAGCGGGGTTGCAGCAGAGGGCGCTCGTGGCTGTCGTCGTGAGAACGCCGCGCCGTGCGTGCATGGCGGCGCGCGGCGAAAGTAGGTGGCGCGCACTTTGTACTTGTGTGACACCACACTTACGATCGGTGAAAGACGCACGACATCCCCTGGCAACGCCTGGGGTGTATCAAATTCCCTGTTGCTGTGGCATGGTGTATATAGGAACAACAAAAAGGAGTGTTAATACTCGCATATTGGAACACAAAAGGAATTGTCGTCTGGGTCACACAGATAGGTTAGCTGCGGCAGAGCATGTTTTTACACGTGGTGACCATGAAATCAAATTTAGTGAAACGAGCGTGCTGGTCAGGACGTCGCATTATTACACACGCATGTACAGAGAAGCCATGGAAATACAAGAACACCACAATAATTTTAACAGGAAAGAAGAAGCTCTGAAATTAGATAAGATTTGGCGGTCAACTTTGAACCAAAGATATGACAATCGATTACCTATAATCGAGAGACATGACGTCGGCAGCACGTGACAAGTGGTGGCGCCATCTATATAAGCAGGACCTCCAGCGCCTAGAAAGCAGTCGTCGACTCACCCTTGAAGATGTTGCCCGCAGTAGGCAACGAAACGTCGGGAGTTAGAAATTTTATGGATGGACCACGGCAACTTAGCCCGGAAGTTACAAAGGAACTATTATTTTCCAAGCACAAGTAAAGGTGACAATGGGTCGCCAACGTGATGCCGCCACTGAGAAATTCAAATGTTTGTAGAGCTTATGGGACTTAACTACGGGGTTATCAGTCCCAAACTTACAAACTACTTATGAACTAGCTAATACTAAGGACGGTACAAGTATCCATGCCCGAGGGGGGATTCGAACCCCCGACCGTAGTAGCCGTGCAGATCGTAACTGGCGCGCCGCAGTCCCCTCGGCCACCGCGGTCGGCCCACCACTGAGAACGTGTGCTGCTGTTACTGTGAGCGGTTTTTACGTGGATACGACCAGCTTTGATGCTGCCGCTATTGTTACTGCTATGCTGAAGTCACGAGCCGATTGTTCATATGCGGCGACCCGCTGCTCAGCAGGTCAGCGGCGCCACCTATTGGAATCTTATGAACAACAGTAGTGTTATTTTAGTTCAATTTTACACATAGTCTCCGTCCGACATGCTTCGAGAGGACCACTGGATACTGACCGGCCGCCGTGTCATCTACATAGGTACTCTGCAAATCTCATATAAGTACCTGGCAGAGGGTTCGTTAACCATATTTATAGCCTATCTCTACCGTTCCATTCTCTAATAGCGCGCGGGAAGAAAGAACACCTAAATCGTCCCGTTTTCGATCTGATTTCTTCAAAATGTTCAAATGATTGTATAGTCCTTGGGACTTAACTACGGGGTCATCAGTCCCTAAACTTATAAACTACTTATGAACTACTTACGAACTAGGACGGCACAAATATCCATGCCCGTGGGGGGATTCGAATCCCCGACCGTAGTGGCCGTGCAGACCGTGACTGGAGCGCCTTAGCCTCCTCGGCCACCGCAGCCGGCGATTTGATTTCTTATATTTTATTGGAATGGTCATGTCTCCCTATGTAGGTGGGTCCTAGCAAAATATTTTCACATTCATAAGTAAAAGTCAGTGACTGAAATTTCGCTAATAGATCTCGCCGCAACGAATAACGTCGTTCCTGTAATGATTTCCACCTTAGATCGTACAAAATTTCCGTGACGCTTTACCCCCCCCCCCCCCCCCTGTAAGGTGATAAAACAAAACGAGCTGCCCTTCTCTAAATCTTCTCAATGTCTTCCGTCAGTCCCACCTGGTGAGCGTCCCACACTGAGCAACAGTACTCCAGGAGAAGACGCACAAGTGTGATGTAGGCAGTCTGTTTTAGGGAGCTGTTGCATGTTCGAAGCGTTCTGCCAACAAAACGTATCTTTTGGTTCGCCTTTCCCACAATATTTTCTATGCATTCTCTCCAGTCTAAGTTGTTCGTAATTGTAACTCCAAGGTATTTGGTAAGATTTACGATCTTCAGGTTTGACTGATTTATCGTGTAATTGAAATTCATCGGACTTCTTTTAGTAGTCAAGTGTATTACTTCACACTTTTCGTTATTTAGTTTTAATTGCTTATTTTCGCGCCAAAGCAAATCGCTTTGCTGTTGGTTTTGATCCTCTGTTGACTCGCGGTGGTTATGACAGTTTTCGTGACCGGAGCCGCTGCTTCTCCATCAAGTAACTCCTCAGTTGGCCTCACAAGGGCTGAGTGCACCCCGCTTGCCAACAGCGCTTTTTTATTTGGGGGGGGGGGGGGCGTGGAAGTATCAGCAGCTCTATAGAAATTCTTCATTTAATTTTGCACGGCCGGTTTCGGTGCTTCAGTTACACCATCTTCAGGCCGCCACTGATTAATTGTCATTAATGTCGTCGTTAATATTGTGACATGAATAGACGAAGAAATTTACGGCTGCCGGTATTAACGTCTACTCTCTTCAAATGTGCCATTAATGACACACAACGAGTGTCTGAAAATGGTGTAATTAAAGCACCGAAACCGGTGCGCAAAATTAAATAAAGAATTTCTATACAGCTGCTGGTACTTCCATCCACCTACAAAATCTAATCAGCTGTGTCCCAATCCATTAATTATCGAGAGCATTAAATATATCTTATTGGTGTGTTACTGTAAATGAAATTTATTATAATTGACTTCCTAAACCCGCCACGCCAGTCTGATTATATAGGGTGTCCTATTTATCTTCACCACCCAATATATCTCTGGAACAATAACAGCTATCGTAAAACGACTTTCATCGGTATCAATGTCAGGCAGGGGCTCATGAATGTAAGTATGTTGAAACATTCTAAAAGGAAATCATATGTGTTTTTTAACACAAACTTAGGTGTTTTTTAAATGAACGCCCTATATTATTTCATCAGCAATCTGTAGCACGGCAAATTACATAGACAGCGCGGCTAGCGCTCGTCCTGAGCAGGCAGCATGGGGTTGCACCTGAGTCTCAGGACGTGCGCTCGCCGCGCGTTTCGCGTATTTCAAGAGTCAAATTCGCTTCGCAATATCTCGAAATGTAATTGTCGTATTGCGATGAAATCTACGGCAATGTTTATGTGATTTGTCATGTTATATATTGCTGATGAAATAATATAGGATGTCCGTTTAAAAACACATATGTTTATGTTAAAAAAAAAACACATGCTTTCGTTTTAGAATGATTCAGAATACTTACATTCTTGAGCCCCTGCCTTACATTGATACCGGTGAAAGTCGTTTTACAATAGCTGTTGTTGTTCCAGAGATATTTTGGGTGGCCAAGGTAAATGGGACACCCTGTATAGAGGCTGTTCGAAAAAAAAGTGCCCGATACCGTAGGAGGTGGTACTAACCAACAAAACAAGAAAAAAAGTCCAATAAACCTTAGTCCGGAAAGGCATATTTTTTAAGTTACGTACAGTTGTTCTTAGGATAGGTTTGACATGACTTTCAATGTTACTTCCGTCCATGGCAATGCATCCCTTTGCCCTTCTGCTTAAAGAATCCCACACACTTTGAAATACATCCGGTTCTTGTTGTAAACTCCGGCAAGCATTGAAGACGCGGTCCTACAACGTCTGGATATCGTTGACTGGAATGGTAGAGTATTGCCTTCAAGTGCCCCCATGACCCAAAACCTACGGGATTGAGGTTCGGGGATCGAGAAGGCCAAGGTTTGGGGCCTCTCCGATCAATCCAGTGGTCCTCAATTGTCAGCGTCAGACGTTCACTTACGTTGCGGAGGAAATGTGTTGGTGTGTTATCATGCATAAACCACATCTGTAGTCTTTGCTAACATCCTCCAATAAGGCAGGTACGACATTAACAAGAAATTGATGATAGTGAACCCCGTTTAATCTGTTAAGATGTCTGGCTCTCTCAACCTGCCCATACGTTGACGGAGAATTAATTTTGATGCCCTCTTTCTGTAATTTCATGAGGGTTTTCATCTGGTCAGACATGCTGATTACTAAAGTTCACCTCTCGTGTGAAACCCGCCGCGTCAGTAAGTAAAATCTTCGACAAAATCAGCTGCACGCTTCCACTGACAGAACCGCAATCTGCTAAGGTGGTCTTATGGTTCTAGTGCTTGGAGTAGCTGAACATGATGTGGATGAGGTAACTGTTGGTGTAGTACCACCCAGACAACAGCTTATTGGTTGGCACTCAGCGATTTGGAAATTTTTCTGCGTAGAGGACACGGGTTCGAAGGCTACGTCCTCTTCGTAACGCGCAGCAGAAAATCATATTCACCAACTCACGTGTGGAGTAGTAAGCTTCCATTGCTAAAATTGGACGAGAAAAGAAAACGTGTTGTAAGTACAGGACAGTAGAATCATCACAACAACATTAAAAGAGGAATTAAGTGATACATATAATGATTGTACTTCACAGCAAGAAGACAAAAAACATACAGTACGCCACTACACAATCGCGTGTACGTAATCCGATGCTCCTATTGATGTTTACAGTCGAGTACTTCGATGTAGAGAGACATGTAGACGACAGTGGCAAACCATGTTGACTGATAATAAAGGCAACGACATGTCCACGCAATGTTTACTTTGTCTGTCAGAGAGCGGACATTCACAAACAAACGTCTTGAGTCACTGTGTACATAACTCAGGCAGTATGCCTTTTTGGACCAAGCTTAATGGGGCTTTTTTTTCTTGTTTTGTTGGGTATTGCCACTTCTCAAAGTATTGGACTCTTTTTTTTTTTTTTTTTCCCGAACACCCTGTGTAACTAGAGACCCACGCTGGCATTGCAAGCGCAGCGTAATTCTGACTTCTGGTGGACGAACGGAGAAGATCGTGGGACAAAGTTCTAGCAGCTATAGCCAATGTACAGTGCCTAATTGCGCCCGAGGGAATGATATATATACTCATTTTATTAATTCATCTTAAGGCCAACGGATAGACAATGTTGTTTTTGTATTTCTGTTAGGAATGCAAACCAGTAAGTATTCTGCTGTGGCAAGCCTCTAACAATTGGCTGTGTCAAAAGCATAAATGTTCCAAATTTAAGCCAGCAATAACCAACGATTGCTCGTATGCTTTGTTGATGGTAATTTCAAAGTCAAAGCACAAAAGGAACTACATTGTTGAAACTCATGTGTATACTTGGAATCAGTAGCTACTGTCGTTTCAAGTGCCAGGCGGCAAATTGTACATACACATTAGCGTGTGATATTAGTTTTACGCTGCTACAAACAATAAGGGGGGCAATTGAGATATCTAGGTTTTGAAGTACTGTCAGGGGCAGAATGAACTAAAATGGTGCAATTTCTCTTTGTCGGTTCTACGGAGTGGCCGCGGTGGAGTAGCCGAGCGGTGTAAAGCACCTTGCTGCGGAGCGCGCGGTTGCTCGCCGTGGAGGTTCGAGTCCTTCCTGGGGCATGGGTGTGTGTGTTTGTCCGTAGGTTAGTTTACCTAGGTTTAAGTAGTTTGTAAGCTACGGACTGATGACCACGCAGTTTGGTCCGATAGATTTACAGACATTTGAACATTTGAATCTACGGAGTGTAGACAACATCACGGCAACCGAGATAGAGGTAATACCAGAAAGTGGCTGCAGAAGGGATTGGTATTTTGATTACCAAACGAATTACGCAAACAGTTTGGTTGTGCAATGCAACAACATAGCAAGATTGGAAGCCGGGCAGACACAGAGGGAGGTGGCTTCAACTATTGGAGTGTCCCACGGTGTAATTTCCAGGACGTGGACGCGACGTCAGACAACAGGAACCGTTAAAAGAAGGTAAGGTCAACGTCGTCCATGGGTAACATCAGCAAGAGATAACCGTTATATCCGGTTAACAGCCCGTCGAGACAGGAGGCTGAATGCAACTCAGCTGCAACGCACTCTCGCGGCTGCAACAGGACGAACAGTATCAAGGCTTTCACGACCGGTTGTCATTTTTCTTAGTATATCTTCCGGGTTGTAAGGCCGTGTTCTTATAATCTTACCGCTTCCTAACGTTTTGTCCGATGCTGCGTTGGACTTCTTCAGAGGTTGTCTGTCTGTTGAGTCTTGCCGACTGACGGGTCGGAGGTCTGAGATCTTCTTAAATACCGTCTAAATGGGGCGTGTCTAAGGCCGGTATTACACTATCAAATTTTCTTTGACAAAGATTTTTGTCAAAGAAAATTGGACAGTGTAATACGGTCAAAGATGCCTTTCGTCAAAAATTCTTTGATCAAATTTAGCAACTCACCGTAGATTTGATCAAAGAAAGCGTTCGTCTTATGTTAACTGCGGTGAGAAATATGACCGCTTTAAGCGCTAGCATCGCTGTAGCAGTTTTTGACGTACTGTTTGAAAACATGACCGCGTAATTCGTATTGCGCGTCGTCGCAATTAAATTTATGCAGTTGTATAAGGTTGATTATGAAAACCGACTGATCGTGCCTAATTGCAGAATTCATTAGCGATCAAGTGAGTACTGTTTGCACGGCAGACGGCGTAAAAAAAGACCATGACCGCGTAATTCGTATTGCGTGTCGTCGCAACTAAATTTATGCAGTTATATAAGGTTGACTATAAAAACCGACTGATCGTGCCGAATTGCGGAATTCATTAGCGTTCAAGTGAGTACTGTTTGCACGGCAGACGACGTAAAAAAGAAAATTAATTGTCTCTGCACCAGTTTTGCAGCGGAGAAACCCAAAGTACATAATGACACTGTTTAATTCCCTACATATATTTAGACAGACAAATACTATTTACACGATATATAATACACAAAATATAAATATTTCTAAAGTTTTTGTTTACTGTAAGCGCGACCGAGTACTAGCAAAACCGGAAACAGGGCAAAGGCTTCTTACCAGCGACAAATGTACTGCAGACGCAAGCGTCAGCAATATTGCCAGTCTTTCAAACGGCGAGAAGAACCGCTTTCGAGTGGTACAGCTGCTCTCGCCTCAGTTGCATCGTGTAATGCAGCCTAATATTACATATTTGTAGAAAACGACGAAGTACTTTGACAAGCTACACTGTAGACGTTTATTATGATTAACAAATGTACTTCTTTTTTTTAATTTTATTTATTCGTTAATTTTTTTACTAATATGTCTTAAGAGTACAGATTAAATTGTTGTGTGTGAACAAGCAGCGATGACATCTACATTGTGGCTTGTCAAAAGTACTTCGCCCTTGTCTACAAATATCTGATATTAGGCCTTATTATACGATAAACCTGAAGCGAGAGTCGCGGTACAAGTCGAAAACGGTTCTGTGAATAAAGGCACGTTTCCAAATGTCTAGTCGTTAAAACTGTTGTAGGCGTACATGCAATCAAAGTGTATAAATAGATATTTATAATCTATGTAATGAACAACTAAGGTTAATAACAAATAATCATCCGCCATTTTTGATGCACTGTGACAGATTCTTTGTCAAAGAAAATTTGATAGTGTAATGTCACCATTTCACTACATCAAAGATTCTTTGTCAAAGAATATTGGACAAAGATTCTTTGTCAAAGAAAATTTGATAGTGTAATACTAGCGTTAGATCCACGTGATAAGCAGAGATGATCCTTCTCAAAGATAAAGCTATACTATCGAACCATGTCACAGATAAAAACAATCTATCGATTCTGCAAAGCCACAGTTCATATATCGTTGAGTTTCATAGTCTCTTCTTTTCGATTGAAATTATCATATTTCAGTCGCTTCTCTATACAAACGTGGATAATAATTCGTCATAGAAGATGGAAAAAGCAAATCAGAAACCTTCTAGATCAGGGGTGGCCAACCTTTACGAAAGGCGGGCCAAATTTCTGAGAGGGGATTACACCGCGGGCCGCATTACCATTTTTGATTTATGAATAAAAAAAGCAAGAAATATTAATTTATTTAAAAATGAAATAAATTTGAATAAAGAATATTTATTGTACAGATTATCATACAATTTTACTATACAATTTATTAAACATTTTATTGAAATACAGTGCTAGTGGGATATTTGGCTTTGTTTCATTGAAGTGAGTGAATCAATGTTGATGTCAAGTGAAGTTGTTGCTACACGCAAATAGTTTTCCAGATGAACATCAGTAAGTCGCGTTCTCATGTGTGATTTGATGTAATTCATCCGACTAAACAGCTGTTCACACACGTATGTATTTCCAAATAATGAAATCATTTTTAAGGCATGCTTTTGAAAGACTGGATATTTTTACTCGTCTAAATATGTTCTATAGAAAGTTTCCAAATCAACCTGATGAAATTTTTCTTTTAATTGTGTATCTCATTGCATTTCGCAGCATTCCATTTGCAATGTCCCGGTAGTGAACTCATGTCTGCAGAGAGTGGCGTGGCAAATGCAGAGAAAATCAGATGATGTTTCTTGAAATCGGGTTTCGAATTCGTGTTTCAAGTCAGGCATTAAAGAAGCATATTTAATCACTGCTGCCTGTGTGACGTCAGATTGCTTTGACAGTGCAGGAAAATGTGTGGAGTTTTTTGTTTGTAACGGTTGCTCCCAAAGCCCAAGTCTCATTTGGAATGCGGAAATAAGATCGTGCATGACATTAAGTAGCTTATGTTTTCCTTGGAGTCGAGTGGCTAGTTATATCGACCTACAACGCAAAGTCAGAAAGCCGTTCCTTATCTTCGAACTCTGGAAGTCTCTTTGACTTGCTTTCAAAGAATGATCGTATTTCATGCTTCAAATCGATCACTCATTTCAACATTTTTCCACGGGTTAGCCATCTTACTTCCGTGTAATAAGAAGTGTTATCAAGCTCTGAATCGAAAGACTTCAAAAATTCTTGGAACTGACGGTGATTCAGGCCTCTTGATTTAATAAAGTTCACTGTTTTCACAACTACCTTCATGACATGGTCCATTTTGAGGGACTTGGCACATAAATTCTCTTGATGGATAATGCAATGAAAATTTAACATCGATATTGCTAATTTTGCGGGCCTCGTTTTCGATTAACTGAACCAAACCTTCGTGTTTGCCAGTCATTGCTGGAGCCCCATCCGTTGTTAGTTCCGACAGGTTGTCAAGCTTTAACGAAAACCGACTTAATGTCAATGTAACTGCTTCCAACAAATCTCGTGACTTCGTGGTATCCTTGAGTTGGTACAACGCCACTAATTCTTCTGTTTTATTGAAATGCGTGTCAACACCTCTGATATAAATTGCCACTTGGGCGGTATCCGCCATATCTGTGCACTCATCCAAAGCTATTGAATAAAATATAAACTCAGATGAACGATTTTTAAAATTATATTCAATTTGTCTTCCAATGTCGTCCACACGTCTGGTAATAGTTTAACGAGACAGGCTGATTTTCGAGAAATCCTGTTTCTTTTCTGGACACACAATTTCGACGACGGTCTCTAAGCATTTCTTTACAATTTCGCCTCTGAATATGGCTTTGATTTTTTTTTTTTTTTTTTTTTTTTGTTGCCAGAATCAGAGCTACTGCATAACTCGCATTTACATAACATGTTGACTCTGAATTCTCCCTTGTAAATAACTGCTGTTGAGTTGTAAGTTTCTTTCTTAAGTCGTTTACTTTATCTTGTCGAAATGGTCCTTTGTATTTATCAAACATAATTGCATGTTTAGTCTCGTAATGTCGTTTTATATTATATTATTTTGGAACCTAGATGGATTCCTTGCATATTAGACCGGTTTTGTTTTGTATTCCACAAAAAATAGTTTACTGTCCACCTGTCTCAACTCCTCTGTAACTTTCCTCTTCTTGGGTCCTACTTCTTTGCTAGTTGATGCCATACCAAGTTTACATCTTCAAGTGAAACAGACATTTTCCCCCAAAAGTCAAACTGCCAGAGAGACCAAAGGGTAATTGAAGTATTCTATTTAAAATATATATATATATGTGGTACGTGAAGTTCAGAATAAAATATCGCCGGCTGCGGTGGCCGAGGGGACTGAGGCGCTCCAGTCACGGTGTGCACGGCCACTACGGTCGGGGGTTCGAATCCCCCTCGAGCATGGATATTTGTGCCGTCTTAGTTCGTAAGTAGTTCATAAGTAGTTTGTAAGTTTAGGGACTGATGACCTCGTAGTTAAGACCCATAGACTATACAAACATTTGAATTTGAACATTTGAATAAAATATCAATTATGTAAAGTAGTTCGATGCAACTCTCAAAAACTCCCTACAAAATCTGCTTTACAGCTCCCCGAAGTTGTTTAAAACCACAAAACATAATCGGCGCGTACTGCGTGTTCACTGGTTCAGTGAAGCCCCGAAAAGAAGCTGATCATGTAATAAAAGAAAAAAGTGTTGTATACGAGAGAGATCCACAAAGTAAGTTCCGGTTCTATTTCTATCCGCGGCATCGCTACAAACGCAGTTCCGAGCATGCGCGGAAGTTAGTCTGACCCAAGGAGAAGACATGTACGTAATTTTCAGATCGCTGCTGTCGACGTGTGCTTTGTCGTGATCTTTATAATGTCAGTTCCAATCGAAAATGTCGCCGCTTGTGAGATCTGTGATTCGTTTTCTAATTGAAAAGAAAGTTAAACCAAAGGAAATTCATCGGCAAATCTTCATTTTTCATGGACAACAATGAGTGATTCAATGGTTAGGAGATGGGTCAGATTGTTAAATGTAGGACATGATCAAGTTCACGATGAGAAACGAAGTGGACGCTCGTCTGTGGTTACCGATGAACTAGTTGACACAATTGAAGTGAGGATTGAGCACAATCGTAAGTTTACATTTTGTGCCCTTGCCATGGAAGTTCCACAAATCTCACGATCACTAACTCACGAAATTGTTACTGACAAAACATGTTACCACATGGAGGCAACCTTCAATGAAGAAGCCATACAAAAACTTGTGCCACGTTATGAAAAATGCGTACTAAGTTTCGGAAGCTATGTAGAAGTTTAACAGTTGTAGATTTTTGTACAATAAATATTACTTCTGTATCTGTACACGTTTGTTTTATAGAAGCAAACGGAACTTACTTTGTGGACATGTATTTAATTACGATTCTTGTATTCATTCTCGTTGCAGATCATTTTATTTGCTTTGCGCATGCGCAAAGCTTCCCTGAAGGCAACATCTACTGTTCACAGTTGTTTTTCTCACTTTGAAGATTTATCAAAAATACGTCAATTGAAAATGTTTAAATGTTCAAATGTTTGTATAGCTTATGGGACTTAACTACGGGGTCATCTGTTCCTAAACTTACAAACTACTTATAAACTAACTACTACTAAGGACGGCACAACATCCATGCCCGAGGGGGAATTCGAACCCCCGACCGTAGTGGCCGTGCAGACCGAGACTGGAGCGCCTCAGTCCCGTCGGCCACCGCGGACGGCTCGTCATAATTGATAAAATTTCAGCAGCCTTTGTACACGTGTAAGGTAACGGTGATTTTGTTGCAATCGCTTAACAGCGCATTAAGTTTTTACTGTGCTTTAGTGTTCATGACAGGGATTTATAACAAGAGGGGTGAGATTACACGTTTTCAGCCTAAATGGCGGTACCACAGAGGTCCTTTGCTCGCCGAATTATCAGTGTTTCTTTCAAGTACATTATTATATGCATTTGAGGAATTTCATAGTCTGTTCTCTCGAGAATTTTGAAGGGTAGTGTTGAACTGCTTTAGGAAATAGATATTTTAGTTCTGAACGTCATGTATCGTAAATAAAAATATTGCTTATGCTTTACTTAACGTGGCAGCCTTACTTTAAAATTTCGATAGTTATGATTGTTACTGAAAAGTATTCTACATTCAAGTCTATTAGTTACTGTGAATAATACAGGTAAATGAAAATGCATTGGAAGGGTCATATCGCTACCTTTATAAAACTTAATCCTTAAACGTCATCAGTAAAACCACTACAATGAAAAATTTATTTATTTTATACTACTGAAATTAAAAGATGGTACTGAGGCAGAAACCAATGGTAATGTCAATTGGTGTACGTACTTGCCACAACTGAATACAGAAAATACAAGCAAGTCTTCTAGCATCATAGATAAATTATAAAAAGAAAAAGTCAGGTTTTACCTGAAAGACTACACTGTTTAAAATCACATGTGCTACTAATAGTGCCCTTATTACCATATTATTTATTCTCCTATATGACATCTAATTGAATGAAATGTGGACTCAGTTAATAGTTGTGATTTGCATGAATGATGGGCGTTTGAAACGTAACCTAAGTTTCACTCTCTTTGATTTATTTTCCTATTCATATGTAAATTTACTCATTATATTAAACAAAAAAGGGAAATAAAAAAAAATGATCAACATGTAAACTCGTCGGTATATCAGATAAAGAGAATAGCGGTACTCACTGCTAAACCGTTTCTACAATAAATTAATAGTAATTCCCTTTGTACGACTGATCGTAGCCTTCAGTGACTGGACACGATTCAAAACTATATTTCCGAACACTCAATGCAAAAGCAGTAGCTGCAGCAATTGCGGTTCAAAGAACGCAACATCAGTCTCAAAGATCTTTTATCGCACGGTATAGCGAATTCTTACCTTCTCGCAGGTAGTAGAAGAGGAGCTGTAGACGCCGGTTGTATATTCGTCTGGGGCTGATGTGGCAGCGATGAACCTGCAGTCACCACAACCGAATGCTATGGACTCCTAAGCCCGAGTGCCGTAAATACAGTCACGACACTTCCGCGGATTTTTGTTATACACTGCGACATCAGCGCTCCAAGCGGAGGGCAAGCTACTTTTATGAATACGATAGTGGATGAGTGCGAATAGTATCGTTTATATCGATTTTAACACATTTTTTTACATTAGAGAACGTATGTAGTATCATAAAATAGATAATAACTTAAAAATAGCTCCACCTTTGTCTTCCTTACGTCTCCTAAGATCACTGATAAGGTTGGAAACGGTACATTACGACACAGTTTATTTACTGTTATCTTGTAACCCACAGGGTTATACTAAATAATTTAAATTACTATTAAAATAGAAAAATGACTAGGAAACACCGAATACCCGCCCTTTGGCAGAAAGACGTGTTTTTTCTTCTGAAGAACGTTAACGTTTGTCCACTCTAATTCCAGTGAAATCGGTGAGCGTGGAACGTAGGAAACGAATGTAGAATGCAATAACGACGGTATTTAACATATCAAATCATTCACCACAACTGTCGCTGAAGGAAAACATCAGAAACGTGACAAGAAAACTGAAAAAGCAACCAAACTGTATTCAACAAAGAAGAACCCAATTCCACAATTGTTGCTACAGCTGAACCACAAACGGCAAGAATCTTCAAGACAATGTCTTCTTAAGCTAAAGTAATCACACTCAAAAGAATATGCGCTTATAATAAAGACGAGTGAAGCCTAAACATGTGCGAATCATTAGACCCCATACCACAACGATACGTGTCAAAAAACTCTTTGTCATAGTAAGAACATACCACAATAGAAATTTATGTTTCTATTATGTTTGTATTCTACTTACTTTCAGCGGAATAAGCTGCAAATATACACATATTCGTAAGTATTGGTTCATGACGAAGTTCTTCTTTATACCACTGAATCAGTAAGTTCGACTGTTTTTACATTACTTTCCGTGTTATGTATGCCTCATGATATATTACTGATGCTTGTAACACAAAAATTATATTAACTATTTCATTAATTACGCACACAAATAATTACAAACAAACATCACTCTTTCTGTGGCTTACCCACCGCTAGGAGCGCTAGTGTCGTTGCAGCTGTCAGTTGGTAACAACTTTTACAGTAGTGAGTGTCGCGACTGTATATGTTAGACTGTGGTGCCGTCTTCCTTGTTCTGCTCAGCCGCCAGGAGGCTAGGCAGGTACCACAGCTGCCCTGCTTTCCGGCGGTCCTCTGACCGCACTTAACCCACACGCCACGGCCAGCGCCCGCCCGCAGCTCCGAAACCGCTCTGCCACCCTCACCTCAGTCCTGTGAAGTTAGCACCCCTTTTTTGGAAAATGTACATTTTTTTTTCAGAGTTCTAGACAGATACACAATAGTTCTGGAGTTCTCTGTACAAAATTTAAATAGTTCTGCAAAATTTCGACGAAAAAATACGAAAAATTACCACAAAATTTAGTTTTTTCAAAATAATTTTTTGCCTAATTGTACAACCATAGTTCTGATCAGAGTTCTGAATAGCTCTCAAAGAGATCTACAGGAAATCCTCTTGACATTTTTCTGTGCAGATTATACTTCATGAGATAATTGCAATAATGGGGAATCCATTTACACGCTACTGTGAAGTTGGCACCCCTTTTCTCAAAAATGTGCATTTTTTTCAGAGTTCTAGGCAGATATGCAATAGTTCTGGAGCTCTCTGTACAAAATTTAAATAGTTCTGCACAAATTCGCGCAAACATTACAAAAAATTGTAACAAATTTTAGATTTTTCCAAATAATTATTTGCCTACAAGCGTAAACATAGTTCTGATCACAACTCTAAATAGCTCTCAAAGAGTTCTGTAGAAAATCCTAATGATATTTTTTGCCCAGGTAATAGTTCATGAGCTAATTGCGTAAATGAGGGAAAAAACTACACAAAATTGCGCGAGTCGTGTGAAGTTGGCACCCCTTTTTCAAAAATGTAAATTTTTTTTTCAGAGTTCTGGACAGATATGCTATAGTTCTAGAGTTCTCTGTACGAAATTTAAATAGTTCTGCAGAATTTCGCCGAAAAAATAGTAAAAATTACCACAAACTTGAGTTTTTTTAGTTTTTTTTTAAATAATTATTTGCCTATTAGCGCAAACATAGTTCTGATCACAGTTCGAAATAGCTGTCAAAGAGTTCTACAGGAAATCCTAATAGTATTTTTCTGTACAGATTATACTTTATGAGATAATTACAATAATGGAGTATCCATTTACATGCTTGTGGAATTTGCACCCATTTTTTTTTTTTTCAAAAAATTAGACTTTTTTCCAGAGTTCTAGGCACATGTGCAATAGGTTTTGTTTACGATAAGCAGTAATCAATCAGACGTAAAATCAACAAATTCAATGTGCAGCAGATAGAATATCTGTCAATACCTGGGCAATACCTGGGCAAAAAAATATCATTAGGATTTTCTGCAGAACTCTTTGAGAGCTATTTAGAGTTGTGATCAGAACTATGTTTACGCTTGTACGCAAATAATTATTTGGAAAAATCTAAAATTTGTTATAATTTTTTGTAATTTTTGCGCGAATTTGTGCAGAACTATTTAAATTTTGTACAGAGAACTCCAGAACTATTGTATATCTGTCTAGAACTCTGAAAAAAAATGTACATTTTCCAAAAAAGGGGTGCCAACTTCACAGGACT
The DNA here is from genome assembly GCA_026315105.1 of Locusta migratoria. Taxonomy (NCBI): domain Eukaryota; kingdom Metazoa; phylum Arthropoda; class Insecta; order Orthoptera; family Acrididae; genus Locusta; species Locusta migratoria. The sequence continues at coordinate 145,271,041 of CM048745.1, forward strand.
CCTCACCTCACCCCGCAAACTGTCGCCACGAAATTTAAAACGGGAGGACAGTCGCGCGGCTTCTGACGCTCCACGAACTGCCTCTCACGTCCCGTTATTTCTCGCACGTCCATCTCCTCAACCACACGCCGCGCAACATGCAGTAGTGTTTTTAAAAAAAAGGAATATACACGTAAATTTAACGGATGTTGAATCCTAAAATGATACATACCTATTGTAATTCGATATGATACGAAAGACGCTTAATGGAAAGCTCTTTTGCAAGTTTTACAAGAAATAAAAGTTAAATTTTTCTTTCATATGAAACAGCTTCGCGAGCCAAAATTTAGAAGCCCGCGGGCTGTATGCGGCCCTCTGGCCGCGGGTTGGCTACCCCTGTTCTAGATGGTATCGGTTGTCGATGATATATTTGTGGTTTGGAGCCATGGTAAAAAAGCTTTAGAAGAATCTTGGGTTATCTGAATAGTATAAATCCAAAAATCTAATTTTTCACGGAAACAAAATGACAACAGGTTATCCTTCTTGGATGTTTTAGTTATAAGACGAACCGACGGAAGGTTGGAAAACAAAGTTTTAGGAAATTGACGCATACTGACAGATATCTGCACAAGAATTCCAACCATCACCCACAACAAAATCGAGGTGTGATTAAAAGTCTTGTAGCCAGAGCCAAAAAATTTGCACGCCAAAACATCTAAAGGAGCACAACAGTCTATGCCGACTTCGAAAAACTGAAAAATCATCTGTGGCGGAACACTGCCTACAATCGGGAAAGCATGTAGTAAAGTTCTCTGAAACGGAAATTTTATGACCTATGACTAATTATTATCCACGGTTGTATAGCTAAGCCACTGGAATCTATAAACATAATGATAATTACAATCGAAAAGAAGAGACTATGAAACTCAACGATATTTGGACTGTTGGACTGTTTTTATCTTTGACATGGTTCGATAGTATAGCTTTGTCTTTGACAACGATCATCTCTGCTTATCACCTGGATCATAGCCACGCTCCTTTTAGACGGTATTTAAGAAGCTCTCGGACCTCCGACCCTTTAGTCGGCAAGACTCAACAGACAGACAACTTCTGAAGAAGACCGACGCAGCATCGGACGAAACGTAAGGAAGCGGCAAGATTCTAAGAACACGTCTTTACAACCCAGAAGATATACTAACAAAAATATCAACAAAAAGTCCCAAATCGCTTCTACGTACGAAGGTCTGTGGTTTGTTTCTCATTGAAAACCACTACACCTTTAAGAAACATGAGCGTATCATGGTGTTGGGCGAATGATGTAGACATGAGTCAGTATTGGCAGACGTACGGAGTTCTATTTCGTTCAGAATGGCGCTTTGACTGGTCCGAGGAGAAAGATGAGTTTCTTCGACTTTCTGTTGTGTCCTACGCTGGTGCCATAGGGGATGGGTTCCTTCTGATGGACAACAACGCTCGTTCCCACTGGTGGACAACATGCTTGAAACCGAGGGAATTGAACTAACGATCATCTTGTTCAGTGGACTTAAACCCGTTTGACCATGACGGGGATTCGCTTTTCAGACGCATTGTAGCCAAACCACCACCTCTCACAACCGCTGTAGACCTGAATATTGCACTCATGGAAGGATGACAAAATATCGCTCAAGAGCTGATTAATAACCTCATACTGTCCACGCCATGCAGGTGTGCAACTGTACTCGCTGTCCGACGTGATCATACACCAATTAGAGAGCAAATAGAATTACGTTTTCACTATTAAGGTCTTCCCATGGAACCTCGCTCTAAGTAATCGTCACGTAAACCTCAAGAAATGCGCTGAGCCAGCAAAATATCGTACTGTATCACACACAAATTACAATTGTAACCAATATCTGATTAAAATGCATTGTCACATGTGTATTGTGTATGATACCTGTTCCCCTAATTGTATATATTGATTATAAACGCTTAGGATTGTATAAGCTTGGTAACCATTGAGTTGAATCATAGTATGTAGGACAGGCATCGCCAAACACCGCCCGCGGGCACTGGCGCCTTTGCCGCACAGAACAGTTCACACCATTGATATATATGTTTAAAAAGAATTTGTATTTCTTTTTTGTATGTGTTAGCTGTATACAAAATGATCATAGAATTCTACACTTCAATTTTTTTTTCGCGGTGATATAATTTACGTTATGTAATATCTCTGTTGTTTTGAGCTTGAGGTGTCGAAAATTATCCTTTCTCTTTAAGGAATTCAATAAAGGTTTCTAAATATGTTTAACAGCTCAACGAAAAATACTGGGTAATGCCCCTATTTCATTAAAGAATAAAGTTATTGCTTTAGCGAATGAAAAATGGTAGCGAATATATATTAGTGCTAAAATCCCGATTACAAAAGTACGATTTTGTCATCCCCACTTAGTAGCCTCACTGTGCTGCAAAAAAATGCCTTCCTTCGTTTCCCCATTGCATCGTTTGGCATATAGCAGTCTCACTCCCAAACATGATAGCATCTTTTCAGAGAAACTGGCGAAAAATGCACCTAAAACCAATATTTTTGTTAGTTTTTTATCTGATTTTTTAACAAAAAATATTCACTTGTAAGAATGAGACTCTATAGCCCTTACATAAAATTATTTTTAAAATAGGCATATTTATGATACTAGTTCATTTAACAAACATACATCTTTCAGAAGAAGCCTACTGTATATATGAGAAGTGTGCCTGGATAATACTAATGGATTCAAATGTGGGTCATAAAATTACTATGTTGTTTGCCCGTGAAAGGCAAAGATCCCAGGTTCAAGTCCCTGTTCCGGCACATAACTTTAACATGCACGGAGGTCTTACCATCCGCTTCCTCCACCTCCATAACTGTCCCATCCGCCTGACCTCCACCCTCATATACCTTGGCCTCATCTGACCACTGTCTTTACTAGAACCCTCACCTCAAAATTGTCCATGAAGCCCTCAACTGCCTCCACTTCCTGAACCTCGTCTCTGCCCTGACATGGCACCTCCAACCTTCCACACATTTCCATTATGCGTCCCGTCTTATGCAGTTTCCATCCCGCCTGGGTCTCCACCACCCCCTCCCTACAAATTCTTGAAAGTCACACTCTCCACCTTCCTTATCGTATCTGCCTACCTTCCCCCAAGCGGATCCTTTGTAATCCCATTCCATTCCCCCACCTTTTACAGTTCCTGGATCATATCCACATCCTCTGCGTATGCCGTAAGATAGATTCCCATCACCCACTGGTATAACCTATCTTCGCCAACCCTGGGCTTCTTCCACGCCCCAGTATCCCTCCCTCCATTCACTTCCACACGCCCCACATCCTTGAATCATTACCTAATTGGTCAGAACCTGCAACACACGTTTTACAGCTGAAGTCAGCATTCGATATTTTAGTATGTTAGCATGTTTATTTGATCCTCATATTTGCAACGAGCTATTTACAGAAAAATTAGTTTATACCTCGAAACATAAATCCTACTTTATTAATAAATACTGGGAAACAAGGCTTTGGTTTAAATAAGTCAAAGAAATTTGTGAACTTAACACCTTCCTCAAAACTACTGCTAGTTTTGTTCAGTTGCAATCATGTCTTGCACATTGCATCCAAATAAATCAATGGCGGTAGTATATTCCCATATTGTTACACTTCAGAAGCTTCCTTCAGGCCATAATCAAGTAATATGTAAGATCAGCATCACTTTGTACTAGTTTGAAATCGTTCACAGATTTCCCTTACAGGCTAATATATTGTCAGCAGAGACCACGAACACCAACTGCCGGCGTGGCGCAGGGGATAGCGTCACGGACTGCGGAGCAGAAGGTCGCCGGTTCAATCCCGCCCACCGGCAAAAAATTATTACTTTGTAATTTACAATTCCAGAAGGTTCCACATCTTTTATGTTCACTTGTAAATTCTACTTGTTTCTTATGTTAACTGTTCTTCTAATTTCTGGTAAATTCTGTCTGTGTATAAATAGCAGAGCACTCTGCCTGAGAGGCAGTCAGTGCTGCGTGTATGTTGAGTTCGTAATAAGCACCTTCCTTCAGGAAGGCGCCGAAAAAGTGATAGCCTATGCGTCAAGAGTACTCTCAAAGTCTGAGATAAACTACTCTACAACTGAAAAAGAATGTCTCGCGGTTATCTGGGCTATCAACAAGTTCCGGCCGTATTTATTCGGCAAACCATTCACCGTCATGACAGACCATCATTCTTTGTGTTGGCTGACTAACTTGAAGGATCCATCAGGTCGACTAGCAAGATGGGCGCTAAGACTCCAAGAGTACGATGTTACAGTGGTATTCAAGAACGGGCGCAAACACAAGGATGCCGACTGCCTTTCGAGGAATCCATTAGTGGAACACAACAGCATTAATGAAATTTCAGCTATCACTGAATTAGATGACGTTACAGCTGAACAGAGGGAAGATCCAACACTATTAAAAATGATAGAGGCCTTGGAGAAAGGAGAACCGACCAATGGAGAGTTCCAACTTATAAACGGAACATTGTACAAGAGCAACTACGATCCACTGGGCCCCAAATGGCTACTTGTTGTTCCAGCTCATCTCCAGCCAGCTATTCTCAAATATTTCCATAATGCTCCAATATCCGGTCATCTGGGATTCGTGAAGACCCTAGACAGAATCAGACGCAGGTATTACTGGAAAGGTCTCTACCGATCTGTCAAGCACTATGTGAGTCACTGTAAAGAGTGCCAGCAACGGAAGCATGTGCCGCAATTACCTCCAGGACATCTCGTACCGATTCCGGCGGCAGCAGCTCCATTCCACCGAGTTGGGATCGATCTTTTAGGGAGGTTCCCGAAGTCGACAACCGGTAACCGTTGGATAATAGTCTGCACTGACTACCTCACACGCTACGCTGTCACCAAACCTGTGCCGACTGCAGAAGCTCCAGAGATCGCAAAATTCCTTGTAGAAGACATTATTTTGAAGCATGGAGCACCACGTGTCATGATATCTGATCGTGGAAAAGTATTCCAGTTAAAACTAGTATCAGAGGTAATGTCACGGTGCAACATTGTCCACAGAATAACTGCATACCATCCTCAGACAAATGGTCTTACGGAACGTTTTAACAAAACGTTAGCCGACATGCTGTCGATGTACGTCGATGTTGAGCAGAAGGATTGGGATATAATTCTGCCAGTCGTGACATTTGCTTACAATACCGCAAGACAAGACACCACAGGCTTCACTCCGTTTTTCCTGCTCCATGGCCGTGAAGCTCAGGCGACAATGGATACACTGTTCCCGTTCCAACCAGACGACAGTCAGGATGACTATGTTAAACAGCTCATCACCAGGGTCGAAGAAGCAAGACAGCTGGCTCGCATACGGACACTGGATGCCCAGGAGAAGGACCGTCAGCGGTATAACAACAAGCACCGACCTGTTGTGTACAGCCCAGGAGATCTGGTATGGATTTTTACCCCTGTATGGAAGGTTGGACTGTCAGAAAAGTTATTGAAGCGATACTTTGGTCCGTATCGTGTCATACGCCGCCTGTCAGACGTCACATACGAAGTTGAGGATTATGAGCCGTCGTCGAAACGTCAGAAACGAAGAGACATTGTTCACGTCCTGCGCATGAAGCCTTACTACGATCCTGAAGAGCAGGTAGACGACAATGACTTCTTGTTCAAGGACTTTAAGGACGGTAATGTTCCTGATGAAGCCACGACAGGAACGTCTGTCGTCGATAATCGCGGAGAAGAGGAAGATTCTCTTGAACTGTCATACAGAGGACCCATGACACGGTCAAGATCCAGGACACTGCAGCTGGCTCCACAGGGACCATAACAGCGGGTCGCTGTTTCTCCAGGAGAAGGAGCAATGCCGCGAGAGACCACGAACACCAACTGCCGGCGTGGCGCAGGGGATAGCGTCACGAAGTGCGGAGCAGAAGGTCGACGGTTCAATCCCGCCCACCGGCAAAAAATTTATTACTTTGTAATTTACAATTCCAGAAGGTTCCACATCTTTCTTATGTTCACTTGTAAATTCTACTTGTTTCTTATGTTAACTGTTCTAATTTCTGGTAAATTCTGTCTGTGTATAATAGCAGAGCACTCTGCCTGAGAGGCAGTCAGTGCTGCCTGTATGTTGAGTTTGTAATAAACGTGATTTCAGTATAAGTGCTGTGTTTACTTGCCTACTTCCATTGCAACGTGACAATATTTATTTGGTGATTCGAATTTTTTATTCTCCAACGCAGTTGTTCGCTAACTGTGGGTCGCAGGGTCTATTCATGTGGGTCGCCGAAAGACTTTAAAATATCAAAACCAAATATCTTAACAACTGAAAAGGGTATGTCAGTTTATTTCGACAAGAAAGTTTTATAATCTGAAACTGATGTGCCTAATATTGTACTCAGGGCGATAGGACAACAATACGGTCGTAATATTATGTAGAATCTGTTTATATGATAATGCGTAAAGGACAGTCATGGATGTGTGTTGCCAATATAACAGCCAGGACCTCGTGGACAGCGAAGTAAAATTTTACCTTGGTCTCTGCACTAACTCCCGTTACGCTCTCTCTGGCTAGCATGTGTTCCAGTGTTATCTTTTGGACTTGAGCATATCGCTCATACGTTTACGTCTCATGTAATAGTTTTAATCTTCTGATAAAGGCACCCTTAGTTGGTGCCGAAATCCGATCAAGTAACTGAAAGTGCAACTTGTTGGGCTGTTTCTACAATTATTTGTATACTCCTGGTGGTCTGAAATATATGTCAAAAATGAAACGGCAGGTGAGGGTTTCGAAATAATCAGATTTCATATAGAAATGTGCGGTCGGTAGTAGCATTTAGTGCTAGCGTTTTTAGAATTATGAAAGAAAGGAACTGAACAGGAAAGTAAAGACAAAAAACGCATTAATTGAGAGTTTACAAGAGGTGAGCATGGATTTCTTCCTTTGGGGTCATATTAAAAGCTTGGAGTATGAGAGTCCCATCACATCTAGTTGCCCGCGTGTCTGTTGCGGCAGATCGAGATGCCTGACGTCTTTTGTAAAGTACACCGATCCATGCACTGTCGCAGTGAATCTTGTATCGCTGTTGGTGGCCGTTCTTTCGACTCCCTTTGTAAACTACCAATAGATAAAGTTTTTCTCTTTGCTTCCCTTTTTCATACTTCTGTACACGCTAGCACTGTAATATGTCAATACCTAATACACATTCCTATACGAAATCTGCTTATTTCGGCACTCTCTACCTGCCGTTTCATTTCGACATATATCTTAGGACCATCCTGTATATAAATGATCGTAAATGGATCACGAAACTTTTTCAAGTAAGATTGTGGGTGGCTGTACATAAAAGATTGGGAACCTGTGCTATAACAAATAAAGCAACACTTTGTCCTCAGAATAAGGATGAAATATGATGGTCGCTGTGACCACGTGATTCCTAGGAGCGCCGAGCAGTACTGTCCGACAGACATATCAGACAGTATTTCGATAACTTCTTCTTCTCCTTCTTTCTCTTCAGCCCTTTTCCCATACATGCAGGGTCGGCTTTGGTTATTGGGATTTGACGTTTTAATACTGTTGGGGTAACCGGATGCCCTTCCTGCCGCCACCCCCTGCCCCCCCCCCCCCCCCGGGAGGAAATGTGTACCCCAAATGTCTGTGTATAGTTTTATGTGTCTGAGAGTGTAAAGTGTTATGCAAGGTTTGCGAATCGTGTAACTGAGCGTAACTTGTATTCACCTACGTGGATGTGGAAAAACGCCTAAAACCACATCCAGGCTGGCAGGCGCCACAGACAAATATATACTGACGGGAAACCTCCGTAAGGGCCCGGTCCTATGCTTAGGGGTGTGGGGAGGGAGGGTTTCCAACAGTTCCGTAAGATGTCCCATGATGGCGCTGAGGTCAGAAGCAGCCCTTTAAACTGGCCAGAGCAGGCGGCAGGTAGCGGGTGTCCCCATCACCACCACCCCTCAAACGCCAGCAAGCCGGACACAGCCGTGACCTCGTGGCAGGCGGCACTAGCCCTCCCCTCAGCCTCCCCTCCACGCTACCCTCAGAAGCGCATCTAGTGTGGTTTACCGGTACTAAGCCGGGGAACAGACTGACATCTGCTAGCATCTTACGGAACTACCAGGGGAGCGTAGGACAGTGGTTTAGAGGGGGCTGCTTCTCTGTATATGTTACTCTGTGCCGGCGCTCCGACCCCCTTTGTTAATCTGCAGGCCGAATTCGAATCGGGGCCGGTACGCCTCCCCGTCTCGGAAAGCGGTGCGTTGGCCCACACTGCTCAAATGTTCAAATGTTTGTAATTCTATCGGACCAAACTGCGTGGTCATCAGTCCGTAGCTTACAAACTAATTAAACTAACTAAAGGACAACACACACACACACACACACACACACACACACACACACACACACACTGCTAACCGAGCGGGTATAGACAGTATTTCGATAACAAATTTTAAATGAAAATTTGGAATCTTGTCTACATTTCATACATAGGAGCCTATGAAGTAAAATAAACCGTTCGCAATGTCTTTTTAACACTGCACATTCTTCAAAAATCCGTCTAATACTTTACTTGATGCTGTCCGGTAACTGTCATGAATAACGAAACTAAATACAGGCCTTTATCAAGCGAAAATATCAAAATGTATCAAGTTCAAAAATAAAATTTTTCCACCGAATAGTTTTCTAAGCATGGGGTGAGAAGTATTTCAGACTGACCCAAATGCCGCGACTGCATCACTTCTGTCTGAAGGCCACAGGCGCCAAACGCGTCTCAGCGCTGGTTCAGCGCAGGATCTACATACTCCGCAGTCTATCCAAAACTGCGTGGCGGAAGGTACTCAGTACCACTACTAGTTAATTGCTTTTCTGTTCCACTCCCTTACTGAACGAGAGAAAAACGAATGCTTATATGCACCTGTACGGGCCTAATGTCTCTTTGTGGTTGTTCTGCGAAATGTCAGTTGACGGCAATTGAATCGTTCTCCGATTCATATTCTGGCCCTCTAAATGTCTTCAAGCCTGTTTCTTGAAAAGGGCGTCGACTTCCCTCCAGCGACTCCCGAAGCATCTCAATCACACTCGCGCATTGATCAAACCTACCAATAACAAACTTAATTTCCGTAAGGCTTTTGACACCCTACCTCAAAAACGACTTTTAATCAAATTGCGTGGTTATGGAATATCGCCCCCGATTTGTGACTGGATAGGGGATTTCCTGTCAGAGAGGATACAGTTTGTAGTAATCGATTGTAAGGCATAAACTAAAACGGAGGTGATATCCAGCGTTCCACAGAGTAGTGTTATTGGTTCAAATGTTGAAATGTTTGTGAATCTTATGGGACTTAACTGCAGGATCATAAGTCCCTAAAATTACGAACTACTTATGAACTACCTTGTACTAAAGACAGCACAAACATCCATGCCCTAGGATCGTCCTCGCGCATCGCAGCATAGCGCCTCAATGCACTCGGCCGCTCCGCCGCACCGTGTTATTGGTCCTCCATTGTTCCTTATCTACATATACGATTTGGGAGAAAATCTGAGCAGCTCTCTTACTTTGTTTGCAGATGACGCCATCATTTATCTTCTAGTATAGTTATTTGAAGATCAAAACCAACTGCAGAACGATCTGAATAAGATATCAGTATGTAAAAATTGGCAATTGACTCTAAATAAGAAGAAGTCTGAAGTCATCCACATGAGTGCGAAAAGAAATCCGTTAAACTTTGTTTACATGATAAATCAATCAAAAGTGAAGGCCGTAAACTCTACGAAATAGCTAGGAATTACTATTACTTCAGACTTAAACTGGAAGGAACACGTAGGTAATGTCGTGGGAAAGTCGAACCAGAGACTGCGTTTTGTTGGCAGAACACTTAAAAGATGCAAAATAACTACTAAAGAGACTACATACACTACGCTTGTCCGTTCTCATTTGGAGTATTGCTGCCCAGTGTGGGATCCTTATCAAGTGGGTTTGACGGAGGACATCGAAAGAGTCCAGAGAAGGACAACTCGTTTCGTATTGTCACGGTACAGTGGAGACAGCGTTACGGAAATGATAAAGAATCTGGGATGGGAATCATTACAAGAACAGCGGTTATCGCTGCGGCGTGGTCTACTTACGAAACTCCAATCACCAACATTCTCCTCCGAATGCGAAAATATATTGTTGACTCCCACTTACATAGGTAGAAATGATCCTCAGAATAAAATACATCAGAGCTCGAACGGAGAGATTTAGATGTTCTTTCTTCTCGCGCGCTATTCGAGAGTGGAATGGTAGATCAATAGTATAAAGGTGGTTCGATGAACCCTCGGCCATGCACTTAAATGTGATTTGCAGAGTATCCCATGTAGATGTATATGTACCGCACGCCTCTATATCTCAAGAAGGCTTGGTCAAGAGTTTTATATGCGGTCTCTTTTATAGACGAATCACATCTCCCCAAAATTCTCCCAACAAGCCGAAGTCTACCATATGGCTTCCCCACGATTGTCGTTACATGCTCGTTCTATTTCGTATCGCTGTGAAGCGTTACGCCTAGATATTTAAATGACGTGAATATGTCAAGCAGCACACTACTAACGCTGTTTTCGAATATTACGGTTTTTGTATCCTACTCACCTGCATCACCTAACAGTTTTCAGCATTTAGAGCTAGCTGCCATTCCTCACACAACCTAGAAATTTGGTGCATGTCATCCTGCATCCTACTACAGTCATTCAATGACGACACCTTCCTGTACACTACAGTATCATCAGCAAACAGCCGCAGATTGCAATTCACTCTGTCCGACTGCAACGAATTAACGCATGGTTCAGGGAAGGGCAATTGAAACTGAATCCAGACAAGTGTAATGTGCTAAGAATACATAGAAGAAAAGATCCTTTATCGTTTAGCTATACTATTGCAGGTCAGCCACTAGAAGCAGTTAATTCCATAAATTATCTGTGAGTGATTTAAAATGGAACGACCATATAAAATTAATCGTCGGTAAAGCAGACAGACTGAGATTCACTGGAAGAATCCTAAGAAAATGCAGTCCGAAAACAAAGGAAGTAGGTTACAGTACACTTGTTGGCCCTTTGTTTCAATCACCGGTGTGTGATCCGTACCAGGTGGGGGAATAGAGGAGATAGAGAAGATCCAACGGAGAGCAGCGCGCTTCGTTACAGGATCATTTGGTAATCGTGAAAGCGTTACGGAGGTGAAGGATAAACTCCAGTGGAAGACTCTGCAGGAGAGACGCTCAGTATCTCGGTACGGGCTTTTGTCGAAGTCTCGAGAACTTACCCTTACCAAGGAGTCAAACAGTATATTGCTCCCTCCTACGTATCTCGTATCTCGCGAAGAAATCATGAGGGTAAAATCAGAGAGATTCGATCCCACACGGAGGCATACTGACAATCTTTCTTTCCGCGAACAATACGAGACTGGAATAGGAGGGAGAACCGATAGTGGTTCTCAAGGTACCCTCCGCCACACACCGTCAGGTGGCTTGCGGAGTATGGATAAAGCTGTAGATTACTTATGCAGATAGAAAATAATAACGATCCCATCACACTTCCATAGGGTACTCCTGAAGAGACCGTAGTCTCTGACAATGGTTCGATGAACTATCTGCGTGAATCTCAAATAAAGCAAGTAAATATCGTTAAATTGTAGGTGGTGTCATCTGTGTCCTCACTGAATTTGGATCTATCTATCTATCTCTTTGGCCCTTTCGCCACGGCCTAGCGCTACGATGCGCGAGGCCGTTTCCCGTCGGGGGGTTCGAAACTCCCCTCGGGCATGGGTTTGTGCCGTCTTTAGTATAAGCTAGTTCATAAGTAGTTTGTAAGTTTAGGGACTGATAACCCTTACAAACATTTGAACATTTCTTTGGCCTTTTCCCGCAAATGCAGGGTCGGCACTGCGTTAAACGCGGATTTGGCATGTGTTAATATCTACAGGGCGGCCGGATGCCCTTCCTGCCGCCACCCCATGCCTCTCCCCTCTCCCTCCCTAGGAGGAAACGTGTACCCCAAATGTCTGCGTATAGTGTTGTAAGTGTGCGAAAGTGTAAAGTGTTACGAAATGTTTGCGAACCGTGTAACTGAGCTGGGACTTGGGAACTAGGTCGGTATTCACCTAGGGGGATGTGGAAAACCGCCTAAAAACCACATCCAGACTGGCCAGCACTCCCCCTTCCGTTAATCTGCTGGGGGGATTCGAACCGGGGCTGGTACGCCTCCCCGTTTCGGAAAGCGGTGCGTTAGACCACACGGCTAACCGAGCGGGTTGTCACTGAATTTGGATGAGGTGGTGATATCGAGCTAGAAAAAATGTTAATGATTGATTTCTGCAAATCAGGCAATGTTCGTAGTGTCCCACTCTATAGGGGGTACAGAGAAACTGTCTAAGGCCGTGTTCACACTGCCGGCCGGGCCGAGCCGAACCGAGCTGGGCCGAGCCGAGCCGGAAGATTAAACACATTGTTTTCAATGGCGCTGTTCACACTGCCGGCCGGGCCGAGAGGACTCCGTTTCAGCTGGCTCACGCCGAGCCGACGACATTCGAAATGTTTAATATTTCCGGCGCGAGCCGACTGGGCTACGGTATTGCTTCTGCAGCACAAGTATCTCAAGTCTCCAGCGTGTTTTCAAGACTCTCTGCATGATAGGTTTTTTTCCCACTTAAATAACACTCGTGAAAATATGTTGTTTATTTTTTCCTTTTATTACTATTAAGTCTGTAAAATCAATACAAAATTCAAATTTTTTTTAGCTGTTCTTATAAGGAAAAACTTTTCTAAATGTCAGTCGAAATTCATGGGATGAATCCATTACCACCTGTTTCTTATGTGCTTAACATCCGATAGGCCACTACAGTGTGACAACAGAAGAAATATAATAACAAAATCAGTGAACTGTTAGCTGGCTCAGTCAGCAGTGAAGAATTTTTTTGGCCACCACCTTGTTTCCTTCGATCTTTAGCTGACTGAGGGTGAGGATAGCTTGTTGCTGGGGACAAGCCCACCAGTAAGCAAAAAAACAAAACACAGAAAGATATAAAGTACTACACGCTTCTCTTCCTTTAATGACGTGACTTGTAGTTTCTGAGTCTAAACTGTATCAGCGCATTTTTCTTTCAGTTAACATTTAAAAAAAATCGAAGTACCATTGAGAGAAAGAATATTGTCAGCAGATGATTCACCAAAATGTTCGTAGAAACGCAGTTTCCCTCAGTCACTTTCTTAACAAACTAAATAAATAATAAAATTCTGAGACATGTGTTGAGTTCTTTGAAAGTGGAGATTGGTTGAAATATAGTACAGCTTGTCCCACATAAAACAGGTAAACCTCACGTATGCCGCCACTTACAACATCCCTTATGAGGAGGTAATTACATATTTTAATGTTAATATTATCTATTATTTCTTACTTAGTTCGTTCTTAATTTAATCTCGGGCGTGAGTGATATTGCTTTTATGTGGTACAAGCTGTGTAGAATTATTTCTGAGAGCTACAGAGACGAAAATAAAAAAAATGATTATACATGAGTTAGATCTAGAAATACCTATACATTTCAGTATAATTTTGGGCTTCTTCCTTTTATCATTTCCAATTAGAAATGATTGATTTCTGCAAATCAGGCAAAGTTCGTAGTGTCCCACTCTATAGGGGCTACAGCGAAACTTTCTAAAGGTCTCTGAGGAAGCAACACTGCGCAACAAGACGCAAAAACAAACAAAACAGCGTCCGCGCTTACGACGTACTGGCTGCGCGCCAAACCATTACAGTAATACTCCCACTACGTCGCTAGTAAGCCTCCGCGTTTGGAAGTCAGTTAAGATAGCGAGGCCGCAGAGTCACGTGGGCACGGCGCCGCTTCCACGATCTGGGATGGTCGACGTGAGGAGATGCATGGCCGGAACTCTGCTAAGTACGTAGCAGCAAGAAGGTGACCGGGCAGTGGTGTCTCGTGACGTGGCGCCACGGCCCACGCAGTCACGCTCTGCCAACATCTGGCCACTCCACGCTACACGCGCTGCGCTTTTCACAACAGGCCGCGTCCACTCGACTCATCCTGGGCGCGGCCTGACACACGTCACGTAGGTGTGACCGCCGCGATTACTGCCTGTTTACTGCCGACCTCGGCTGTGCTTCTCATTGCAGTTACACCGCAGGTCGCGAACTTTCCTTGTTGCTGTCGTCACCGTCAGATCATCCTCGCTTTCGCCGTACCTTTACAGAAACGACACACAGGAGGGTTGCAGGGGTCTAGGGACGCTAATCCCAATTTGACAAATGAAAAACCTTCAGCCGTTATTTTTTTAATTATTTATTTTTTTAACTTTAATTTTATTTATTTATTTATTAATCAAAATATCCACGGGTTTACTGCCGGTCTATAGTGTTCAACGGGCACAATATTTCGGCGATCATACATGTCGCCATCATCAGGTGAACTGACACACTGAGCTCCTGGAAACGCGCCGGCGCGGAGATCCGCACGCTACGGCTGCGCGAAGGGAACTGGGTTCTAGCTCCCTCGCTCGCTGCTTCATGTTGGGCTTATAAGCCCTATAACTTCTGAAGGTCCTTCGTTCTATGCCATTATGCCTTCTGTCGTGTGTTAGTGTGGTTTAACTTGTGTTTGTTAGCTCGTGAGTATATTTTGTGTTGACTGGTTTAGCCCGGTAGCGGGCCATTTAAATACCCTCGGCCCGCAGAGCGACCCCTCCGCGGTCCGCGCCCCACGCCGCGGCCGCGCAGTGGAACCGATTGCGCCGGCGTCTGAGATGACGTCGGTGTGGCGCTCTGTCCGCCGTGGTCGTCACTTCGTTACGTTTGCTAGATTTACTCTTGATTAACCCAATCGCTGGTTCTCAAGCTTTGCTCAGATTATAGCCACAGTCACGCTTCATGAGGTCGTCCCTTGTGCGAATTTCAATGGCCTCTCTAACGACGCAGTCCCAGTATCTCGACGTCTGTACCAGAATCCTAGTGCGTTCATACTCCATCGCATGAATCCGACAAACAATGTTCAGCGACCGCCGACTTGCTCGGATACATCAATCGTGTGTGCTTCTGTGTTTATTTATTTATTTATTTATTTTAAATTTGAATTATATGTTTCGAGAATACATTGCTCTCTTCTTCAGACACTGTATCAGACAATAACAATAATTAACACCAACATAAATGTATGGAAAAAATTTCAGTTACAAACATGATACTAGTTGATTATAATGAAATAACTTCGAATAATTAATATTGGTCAAAGTCTGGGTAAATTTTATTTATTTATTATTAATTTTGCAGAATAATGTAACATGTACGTAGCAACTGTCATGGTTAAGGTTAACGCAAAATGGTTATAGCATAAGGTACCTTGACTGCATTATTATAAATGGTCAGAACTTCAAATGTTCAAATGTTTGTATACCTTATGGGACTTAACTACGGGGTCATCAGTCCCTAAACTTACAAACTACTTATGAACTACCTTTCAGTAAAGACGGCACAAACATACATGTCCGAGAGGGTATTCGAACCCCCAACGGCGGTTCAAAGTTTCATGTTCAAATTCAAATGTTTCTATACCTTGCCGGCCGCGGTGGCCGAGGGGACTGAGGCGCTTCAGTCACGGTCTGCACGGCCACTACGGTCGGGGGTTCGAATCCCCCCTCGGGCATGGATATTTGTGCCGTCCTTGTTCGTAAGTAGTTCATAAGTAGTTTGTAAGTTTAGGGACTGATGACGCCGTAGTTAAGTCCCATAAGCTTTACAAACATTTGAACATTTTTCTATCGCTTATGGGACTTAACTACGGGGTTATCAGTCCCTAAACTTACAAACTACTTATGAACTAGCTAATCCTAAGGACGGCACAAATATCCATGCCCGAGGGGGGATTCAAACCCCCGACCGTAGTGGCCGTACAGACCGTGACTGGAGCGCCTCAGTCCCCTCGGCCACCGCGGCCGACTGTCCTCCTTTAAAACGATCTGGTGGGGATCCCAAACACTTGAGCAATGCCCAAGACGGGGTGGTATAAGCGTTTTATATGCGGTCTCCTTTACAAATAAATCACACCTTCCCAAAATTCTCCCAATAATTCGAAGTCACCCATTTGCCTTCCCCATGGCAGTCCTTATATGCCCATTCCATTTCATATCGATGTGCAACTTTGCACCTAGATATTTAATTGACGCTACTCTGTGAAGCAGCACATTACTAAAGTTGCATTCGAAAGTTAAGGGATTCTTTCTTCTACTCATCTGCAATACCTTATGTTTTTCTACATTTACCGCTAGTTGCCCATCCTCACAGCACCTAGAAATTCGGTTCAAGTCATTCTGAATCCTACTAGAGTCACTCAATGACGACACACTCTTGAACACCACAGCATCATCAGCAAACAGCCACAGATTGCAACTCACTCTGTCTGTCAGATCATTTATATAGATAGAAAATAATGGCGATCCTACTACACTTCCCTTGAGCACCCCTGACGATACCCTAGTCTCTGATGAACACTCGCCATCGAGGACAACGCAGTGGGAGGTAAAAATGTTAAAAATTACATTTCAAAGAAATTAAAAGACAATAATATATCTGCTCTAGGCAGATGGTATCGCCTACAGCAGATGGTATCGCCTACAGCAGATATGTTATTGTACTTTTAATTTCTTTGACATGTAATTTTTAACATTTGTACCTCCTATTGTCTGAAGGTGTTCTTTCTGACACTGAAACCTGGGTTAAATTCAATTGTAACTTGCGATTGAGGGTTGTAACTGTTATAAAAGTCTATAAACAATAGATTTTCAAAACTCGCATACGACATTCTCTGAAAGTTTTTATTCTGAACGTCCTCTGACTTCATTCATCTGTGTATGTTGATAAGTATGTAAGACTCTGCATCCATTTGTTGGCCCACGCATTAATTTTTGTCTTTTTATTTGAATTTTTTGGTTGCTGGTTCTAAGCCCGGCACTGTAGAGTCTGCTTGCCTGCACAAAGATGCGACTCTGGTAGAAATGCTCCTGCACGTACTTACAGCTAGTTCCTGGTATTATCCTGCCAAGCGATTAGTAGAAGCAGACTTGCGCACAAGTTTTTGTTCTAATGTAAACAGCTCTGGAGCGCTTTCACAAGCTACTTGCGGAACTTTGTTGCCAGAGCACACAAGACTTTAACCTAAAAATTGCAAATCAGCCGTTAAATATGCAAGACATTCGACATGGAGTGTAAATGTTTGAACAATGCGGATAAGGGCGCTGTGATAAGGATATAATAGCCACGCACGATGATGTCACTGAATTGTTTACTGACGCTTTTCAAAAGTGTCATCAGAATATTTGAGGTTACAACATTAAGTAGCTACATCTTCGACTAAATGATTCTTCATTTTTATTAGCCCTGTTTCGCATTTTACAATTTTTCAGTTCGAAGTCACTTATATGTTGTTTGTGCAATGGGGAGGAAAATTCGATGTTAAGCATTTATGTTCCCTTTTGCGATACTCAGGGGCGTTCTGTTTTTACGATGACATCAGACATGCTAATAATTTGTCTGTAATATAATATAGCGTAGACAACGTTTCCAAATTTTCATTGGATATTTGTTTTTTATGAATTCAAATATAGTTAATAGCTTCTTTCGCTGTGACTAAAGAATCGTAAAACACTCTTAGTTGGAGGTGATTTGCTCAATTAATTTACTATGTAAAATAGCCAAGATCGCTAATTACCTTTATTAAGATGACCAATTTCACCAGATGACGGCTGTGGTGTCGCACAAGTACAAAGTGCGCGCCACCTACTTTCGCCGCGCGCCGCCATGCACGCACGGCGCGGCGTTCTCACGACGACAGCCACGAGCGCCCTCTGCGACAACTCCGCTCGTGGCCACCGCTGAACGACTTGCCACTTCGGACTGAGATAGCGACGAGTAAAGACTTCGGACTGAGATAGCAACCAGTTAGGACCTTCGTAATCAGATAGGCGCCAGTGAAGACTTTGCTATCGTACAGGCACTAGGCAGGCCTCTAACAACTATGTATCAACATTCTGCAGTACTATGTAAAAGTTAAGTATTGTTACATTCTGTGCAATATATATCTCTTTCTAATTTACTCGAGTGTTTTTAGTTTCTGGCTGCTCCCCTCCGTACCTGCACCAGCATATTCCTGTGTCGGTCTCATCCACCCGGCCACCGACACCTACGACGAGGCTGGGACACAAAAGCGGCGACGAAGTCGGGACACAAAAACGGCAGTTTAATCTGCCGAAATCGGTGTTCGTAAGAAAGATAATTAGCGATCTTGGTTTTTTTATGTAATAAACTATCTGGAAACCGGACGTCGCCCGGATACTTATTTATTCCAGTCTTAAGTTAGTTTTCTCTTTCTGTCCACCTTAACTTTTCTCTCGGTCCATCTCCTTCTCTACTCTCTCTCTATATCTATCAATCACACTCTCTCTCTTAATCTCCTTTCACCTGTCTGTCACCATCTCATTCTCCTCGTCTCCCCTCTCTCCTTCTCAGTCTTTCCCCTCTCTCTGCCCGCCTCTTCCCTCTTTATCTGTCCGTCTCCGTCTTTACCTGGTCCTCTCCGTCTCTTTTAATGAAAAGTAATACACATGACCACTAAAAGAAATCCGCTGAGCTTCAATTAGACGATTAATCAGTCAAACCTAGGAGTTACAATTACGAACAACTTAGACTGGAGAGAACACACAGAAAATATTGTGGGGAAGGCGAACCAAGCATTACGATGGCAGAAACTTCAAAGATGCACCAGCTCCACCAAAGAGACTGCCTACATCACACTTGTGCGTCCTCTCCTGGAGTACTGTTGCCCAGTTCGGACCCTCACCAGGTGAAACTGACGGAATACATTGAGAAGATTCAGAGAAGGGCAGCTCGATTTGCTTTATCACGTTACAGGGGCGAAAGCGTCACGGAAATGTTGCACGATTTGAGGTGATAATCATTAAAAGAACGCGTTATTCGTTGCATCGAGTTCTATTTGCAAAATTTCAATCACCGACTTTTTCTTATGAATGTGAAAATATATTGCTAACACCCACCTACATAGGGAGACATGACTATTCCAATAAAATAAGAGATACCAGATCGAAAACGGAACGATTTAGGTGTTCTTTCTTCGCACGCACTACTAGGGAATGGAACTGTAGAGAAAGATTATGAAAGTGTTCATGAACCCTCTGTCAGGCACTTAAATGTGATTTGCAGAGTATCTTTGTAGATATGTAGAACAAAGACACGATGTACTCAAAGCAGTGTGCGGATTTTCACATTTTCTGCTAGTAGGCTCTTCAAATTTTGCCGCCACTACGGACCTCTACAATTCGATACCCTATTTCACAGTCACTCTAATTATAATTTTTTGTCAATAAAATTGTAGCTTTGTGTATTGTGTAGTGTCGTCCTAATTACACCACCTATTTCCCGTAATTAGATTGACTGTGAACTATGGGATCCAAGTGTCACTTCCTTGATTATTTGCAGAACCTAACTACGAGTTTGAATTGCACAAGAAACAGTTTTCGTTTATATCTCTGAGCTGGTAAAAGCACAGTCATATACTGTACTACTTACAGTTCAGACATTTTGATCCGATAAATGCCGCCCCTAAAATCTGCCACACTAGGTTCCAGTCTATTCTGCCGGACCAGAAGAAAAAATAAAAAATGAAATACAAAAATAAATAAATAATAAATCTGCACAAAAACGGGTTCGAGTCTCAGTGTGGCACAATATGTCAACTTCGGAATTAATTTAATTGAATGCCCTGAAACAGACGACAATATGAAATGTTTGTAATTTATGGTATACAGTACTTACTGCTAAATCAATATTTTAGTCCTATATGCTCTACATTGACTACTGTGCAAGGAGAACGGCCGGTAAAAATCGTTGCGTGTTCAATCTCCCATTAGACGACGTGCGCCACTGTATGGACGGCACCGGCCCAGAGCCGAAGGTCTGCAATGGCAGTCGCCAAATAAAACATTCATATTTATTTAAGTACTTGACGAATATGTAATAAAATGGGGGTACCTATTTTTAAAAAATGCAGTTGATATCCGTTTGACCTATGGGAGTGCCATCTAGCGGCCCAACCGTAGCGTCTTCTGTTTTCCCCCTTCAAGCTCGAAAAGTTTTGTTCTTTGTAGTTTCTTGGTATGATCCTTATTTCGTGACATATTTGGCCCGGTCACTATCAGTGGACTACCCTGTATATTGGTGTGGTACCTTGTTTCGGACATGTCGTTGGCATAGTGCTAATGCTTGAACCTGCCTCTTTCATTTCGTTTTTTTTTTTTGTGGTAGATGGCATCTATACTACATATATACTCCACAATCCACCGTAAGGTGCGTGGTGGAGAGTACACTGTAACACTACTAGGCATTTACTTTCCTCTTCCACTCCCAAAGAGAACGAGGGAAAAAAGAACGTTTATGCGCCTCTCACAAAAGTTCAAATGTTTATAGAGCTTATGGTACTGAACTACGGGGTCATGTCCCTAAACTTACTAACTACTTATGAGCTAGCTAATACTAAGGACGGCACAAATATCCATGCCCGAGGGGGGATTCGAACGTCCGACCGTAGTGGCCGTGCAGAACGTGACTGGCGCGCCGCAGACTGCTCGGCCACCGCGGCCGGCTTATGCGCCTCTGTACGAGCCCTATTTTCTTTTATCTGTGTGATCTTTTCGCGAAATGTAAGTAGGCGGCAGAAAGATAGTTCTACACTCACCTTCAGATTCTGGCCCTCTAAATTTCCTCAACAGAATTCTTCAAAAAAACGTCGTCTTTCCTCCAGCTTTGCCCATTTGAGTTTCCGCAACATTTCCATGACACTCGCACCTACCACTAACGAGCCTAGCTGGTGGCCTCTGAACTGCTTCTATGTCTTCCTTTCAACTGATCTGCTGCGGGTCCCAAACACTTGAGCAATACTCAAGACGTGATCGTACAAGCGTTTTATACGCAGTCTCCTTTACAGATGAAGAGCATCTTTCCAAAATTCTCCCAATGCACTGAAGTCGGCTTTCCGCCTTACTCACAACTATCCTTACATGTTCGTTCCATTTCATATCGCTCTGCAATGTTACGCTTAGATATTTGAACGACGCGACAACATTATCGGATTGTTCTTCCTACTCATGCGCATCACATTTTTCTACATTGAGATCTAGGTGCCACTCTTCGCACCAACTAGAAATTTTTTCTAAGTCATCTTGTAAGTTATTACAGACAGTTAAAAACGATACCCTCCTATACACCACAACATCATCAGCAAACAGCCGCAGATTACAAGTTACTCTGTCCATCAGATCATTTATATAGATAGAAAACAATAGCGGTCACATCACACTCCCATGGGGCACGCCTGACGATACACTCGTCTCTGATGAACACTCCCTGTCGTGTGGCGAGCACGGGGCCACGTGCGAATGCAGTCTTCCTTTCTTCTTTACTTCTCGGACTGCATTTCCTTTCCCCTCCCCTCCTTTCCTATCCTCACTCCTTCCCCTCCTCAGTAGTTCTACATCTACATAGGATACTCTGCAAATCTCATTTAAGTGCCTGGCTGAGGGTTCATTGAACCACGATTATACGATTTATCCCATTCCATTCTCGAATAGCGCGCATAAAAGAAAGAACACCTGAATCTCTGTGTTCCAGCTCTGATTTCTCGTATTTTATTCTGATGATCATTTCTACCTATGTAAGTGGGAGCCAACAATATATTTTCACATTGGGAGGAGAATGATGGCGATTGGAGTTTCGCAAGTAGCCCACGCCGCAGCGATAAGCGCCGTTGTTGTAATGATTCCCATATCAGATCCTGTATCATTCCGCTGTATCGTGACAAAAGAAACGAGCTGCCCTTCTTTGGACTCTTTCGATGTCCTCCGTTAAACCCACCTGATAAGGATCCCACACTGGGCTGCAATACTCCAAAAATGGACGGACAAGCGTAGTGTAGGTAGTTCCTTTTGTAGTTCTGTTGCATGTTTTAAGGGTTCTGGTAATAAAACGCAGTCTCTGGTTCGCCTTTCCCACGATATTATCTACGTGTTTTTTCCAATTTAATTCTGAAGTCATAGTAATTCCTAGGTATTTTAGTCCCTCTATTCCAAACAAACAACTTAACTCACTCAAACTCACTCAAACTGTCACTGTTGCAGCAGTAACCGATCTAACGCCCGCGCCAGACACCTGTTATACAGGCGTTGACGACAGTAGCGTCATCCTCTGAGTGTTTACATATCTCTGCATATGCGTGCCTATACCAGTTTCTTTGTCTCTTCAGTGTATGTATTCCTCGTGTCTCCTACATTGTATTCCGAGCGGCGTAGAAAAACGTAATTCCGATGGCTGTAGTCGTCACCTTGTGGCTTATGACGTAATACCGCTGCCTATAAATGACCTCCCGGGATGAATTCCCGCCAACACGCCGGCGTGCAAATCGCGGGAGTCGTGTTTACGGATGCAGCCGTCATCCTCCGCAGCCAGAGGTTAAACTGCGACGCGCCTTCCTTCGCTCGCCATTCACGACGTCTGCTCGCTCTGCACAGGGAGTTGCGACACTGCCACGCGGGATCCCGTTTACAAACGCCGACTGCGACTGGACGCCGTATCAGAATTTAGAAGCGCTATTTATTCACCTGTCACCGCGCGGCCCGCTCCCGCCGCGACCTCGGCAGTAAATTGTAATTATTTTTTACTGACGCGCCGACAACTGCCGTCGACGATAAAAATCTAGTCACGCGGCGGAGCGGGCAGCGGGAGCTGGACACCGAAACCACACAAAAAAGTAGGCTACTTATAAATAACCGGCCGCTAGGCGGGGTAGCGAAGCCGGACGGCGGCAGGAAGTGAAGCCGGTCTCGTGGAGAGGAGAAGAGTTTGCGAATAGTGGGTGCAACAGAAGAGACTCGTGCAGTCTGCGTTGCTGCTTTTATTAGCAGTAAACGCACTTACAGGCTTACAATTATTGAATACTAGCTTAAGGCGCGTTCACTCGAGTCAAGCGGGTCGCGGTAGCCGAGGGGACTGAGGCGCTTCAGTCACGGTCTGTATGGCCACTACGGTCGGGGGTTCGAATCCCCCCTCGTGCATGAATGTTTGTGACATCCTTAGTCTTAGTTAGTTCATAATTAGTTTGTAAGTTTTGGGACTGATAACCCCTTAGTTAAGTCCCATAGACTATACAAACATTTGAACATTTTTGAACACGAGTCAAGTTTAGTTGAACGAGTTTACTTGAACAACAAAAGCTGAATGCGACTTGAATCAGTTTTCGTTCACACGTTACTACTGAAATCGATCGAAATGGCTGAAATTAGCGGTGCGCGAAGTCGTTTTTGGCTGCGTCAGTCGATATTAAGAATTAACAGACTGGGAGCGGCGGAGGCTTTGTTAAAGGAAACTATCATTAGGGGACATGGAAGAATATCGAAACTATTTGAGAATGTCGAAGAAAAATATGTAACACCATTCAGAAATATATATGCACTTTTATACCAGAACAGTTTGAACACTTACAATTCCTCCGTGCCGGCCGCGGTGGCCGAGGAGACTGAGGCGCTCCAGTCACGGTCTGCACGGCCACTACGGTCGGGGGTTCGAATCCCCCCCTCGGGCATGGATATTTGTGCCGTCCTTAGTTGTAAGTAGTTCATAAGTAGTTTGTAAGTTTAGGGACTGATGACCCCGTAGTTAAGTCCCATAGATTCTACAAACATTTGAACATTGTTTTGAATTCCTCCGTTCTCACTCCACTATTATAATTCGGACACTAATGAATATTCTTTTTTGTACATTTGATTGTTTTTATGTTGTTTTTTACGTTGTCAGTGCTTAAACCGCTACTGTCCATTTCTTTCACGATACCTCCCGCAGATCTTTGTTTGTTTTAGTAAGTATCCATACGACGATTCCACAGGCATTCGCGCTTGTGGTACAGTTCTAAAAATAAATAAATAAATCATCATCACGCTTTCTGACCGCTTGACACTCATTCAGTGAGACATTTGAAAATGCAATACTTTAACAGTACGGAAAACACCAGCACTATATCCGCAATGAAGTTTTAAAACAGCTAGTGGGTTTACACATATAATAACGTGGTTCACCTCAAAGTTGAATCGTCACTTGAACGGAAAAGTTTGACTTGGTCAATCTTTTCTTGATTCACTGAAAAGTTGATCAACTCAATTGAAACGAAGGTTCACACGAGGTTTTTCATTCAGCATTTACTGATCAAGTAAACTCGTTCAACCAAACTTGACCCGTGTGAACGCGCCTTCAAATCCGCGGCTCCGCTCGCGTGTTGGTTGATTATGATAGATAAGCTATCTTTCAGTAGTGTGCTATGAAACTGGTTTTGAAGGATGAAATGAAATACAATACCTTCTTTATAAACAAACATTTTTAATCAAAATTATCAGGAAAGTGAGTAGTGTAGATCAAATCACACATAAAAATGCACTCGTGTCGAAGAATCCAGTCGCGAAATTCAACAATAATGATTGTAATAATATCACAGATCGTTCACTTGATGTAATGCGCGAAACTTCAAATCGATTTTTTGAAGATATGTATTAAAAGAAATTTCTTTTTTTAACTGCTTTATTTATTTGTTCTTATATTTCGTTATTCGTATGCCTATCCTTACAGAGAAAGAGCTGAAGACATTGTATTCTTCAAATTACTAAATATCTATCAGATCACTATAAAACCGTGCCTAAAACCTTCCTCAGGTATAAATTAGTAAATATACAAATTTTCAAGTCTCTGCATCTTGTCGTTCGGACGTGATAAGTGTACACCGAACAGACATTCATATAGCTATCCGATCGCCATAAAACCGTGCCTAAAGCCTTCCACGGGTAGACATTAGTAACTGTACAAATTTTTAGCTCTTTATGTCTTGTGGTTCAGACGTGATAAACGTACACCGAATAGACATTCACATTTATAGATATAGATTACTAGCTGTAAATTCGGCGTTCCCCGGATATTTATTTATTTATTCTGTAGCCCTTCTTCCCTCTCCTTCTCACTCTCCCTCCAACTCTTGCTCTAAATCTTTCTGGTCATCTCCACCTTCCCCTTTCTCGGCCCATTTTTTCTACCCTCCCCCCCCCCCCAATCCCCTACCACCTCTTTGGTTCATTTCCTCCCCCCTCCTCCCTCTTCTGTCTAGGATAACTCATATAGATCTCTATATTAAGGACAACAGCCAAGATCGCTTTTAATCTGTACTTAGATTACCGGTTTCGGCAAAGTAAATTTATTGTTTCCAGAATGAAACTTTCACTCTGCAGCGGAGTGTGCGCTGATATGAAACTTCCTGGCATATTAAAATTGTGTGCCGGAACCGGGACTCGAACCTGGGACCTTTGCCTTTCGGGGGCAAGCCCTCTACCGACTCAGCTATCCCGACACGACTCACGATGCCGCCTCACAACTTTACTTCCTCCAGTACCTCGCCTCCTACTTTCCAAACTCCACAGAAGCTCTCCTGCGAAACCTGCAAGACCAGCACTCCTGGAAGAAAGGATATGGTGGAGACATGGCTTAGCCACAGCCTAAGGGATGTTTCCAGAATGAAACTTTCACTCTGCAGCGGAGTGTGCGCTGATATGAAACTTTCTGGCAGATTACTGGCGGAAGTAAAGTTGTGAGGCGGCATCGTGAGTCGTGTCGGGATAGCTCAGTCTGTAGAGCGCTTGCCCGCGAAAGGCAAAGGTCCCAGGTTCGAGTCCCGGTTCCAGCACACACTTTTAATCTGCCAGGAAGTTTCAACATTATTGTTGGTTTGTCATCATACAAATAAAGTGTCAAAAGCCTCATGGTATAATGTGATACGGTCACTAAGTTAAAACCGATTTCAGTGATGCAACTGTGAGAAGACGTGTAGCTGGTCTCAAAGAATCTGGTTGGAGTTACCGGTTAGTCGGTTGACATTTGAATAGCAGCGGTGCCGCTATTCAATGCTGTCGATGGAAATGGTTGAGCCATAACCGAAAACAGCGGCAAGAAGGAACTGGTAGACTTACAGAAACGACAAGACGTGGGGACCGAGCAATCTCCAGAGCGGCACTTGTCGATACTTGCTGCTTCATTGAACACGACGGCCATGAAGAGGTAGCTCACAAAAAAAAGCTAAATTCACAGTCCACTGCGCCCACTACCATTGATCTCTTATTACACCAACAAGCCCCTTTTCGGTGGGGTAGGGCATATTTGGCATGGCATCTCTTTGACTGGACTTGTCCTCATGAGGGGTTCCGCATCGAGTAGAACCCAGATGACCAATGAAGATGGTTCTGAAGATGCCGCAGAGCGTACTGACTATTCAAACTATTTCATGGCAGGGCCCCTTTGGTTGTCATACGCGGCACCCGTACAACACAGGTCGACCATAGGGTAATTCCAGGATAGACGCCCATACGAGAGAGGTGGTAAACGCCTGTAATTCTTCCACAATCCGCTGTACAGCGCAGTCGGTCAGTTGGTTAAGAGTAGGTAACGTCAGAGATTGTTGCTCTTCCACATGAATCTTTGCCGCGGTGGAGCAGCCGAGCGGCCTAAGGCGCCTAGCGGTGGAACGCGCAGTTGTTCGCCGTCGGAGGTTCGAGTCCTCCCTGAGGCATGGGTGTGTGTGTTTCTCCTTAAGTTAGTTTACCTTAATTTAAGTAGTTTGTAAGCTACGGTCTGATGACCATGTAGTTTGGTCCGATATATTGACAAATATTTGAACATTTTTGAACATGAATATTTATTAATTAAATGTAAGTAATTTTCATGATTTTATTTTTCAGTTTGACTTGAAATTATGTAGTATACCCTTTCGATTTAAACATAACAGTTTGTGAGATCGACGGTACTTGAAGTGTAACTGCATACCGGTATTGTTTGAGGTAGCGTGCATCATGTTTGATTATGGGCTATGGCCATCTCCCCTGGCCAATCGGAAGAGACCGCCGTACCATCATCAGTACAGATGGCCACCCTCCAAGAGCTTTGTTAGCCAAGGCGCAATCCACATCTACATCAATCGACTTCACTTTGGTAGGCAAATGTGATCAAAAGCGCAAGCAACTTAACCTCTACCACGACCTTCTACAAGACAAGACGATAGTTGGCCCGTAATATAAATGAAACAGACCAAATGACTCCTACCGAAATTCTTAACAATATTTCGTCTTTACCAGCTACACCAGAAACTCAAACAAAAAAAGGTAGAAAAATAAATACCTACAAACTTAACGTCAAAAGAAAATACAAGAAGATAAAATTGAAACATTATGAAAACGGAAGGACTATTGAGAAAAAATAAGTGGAAAATGTTTGGGTCTGGAAGATTAAAGAAGCTTCTGACTGTTCAGAATCGTCAGATGAAATACAGTACAAAGACGAATCAAGTGACGGTCTTCGTGACGAAGAGGAAAAGTGCGTTGGATGCGGGGAAGACTACTCCAAAACAAAACCTGTGACTCGATTGAGTGTATAAGTCGTAAGCTGATGTTCCAATAATTCTGCACAGCAAATGTGGATGTGTGCATCGATGTGGCAGTACCATTTTGAAAACAAAATCTAAGCCTATACTATAATACTTCTGTTTATAAATTAAGCGTAGCTCTAAACTAAATTAATAACTGAGGTGATTAATGAAAGTCTTCTAATTCCATTTTTGTGGTGTGGTAGAGCAACCGTGTGAAATCGATATTGTTGAATAAAAGGCTGTCTTGGCTGAAAATCTGTTTTATTTAGACATTTGTACACATTTGAACGCTGCCACAGGCAGTACCAGTACTAGTACCGAGGCATGCCATGTCAATAAGTTGAAGACTTTCTCGACGCTACAGGGAGATCAGACAATATATCTAAAGATGCACTAACCGGGCGAAAGGCGTTATATCTCAACAAAACACAGAGTTTTGCAACATAGACATCCTTTTATTCAAGAGATGATTTCCTATGTTAATAAAAATGAATTGCCACATGTATGAAAGGGCATCACTTGAGAATTGCTTCACCGATTTGGCTGATCTTTTCTTTGTTCTGTTCGTAATTCTCAGGACAAGGTTTGTATGAAAGAAAATTTTTGGAAAATCTACCGGAAAATATCATACTTTGAGTAAAACTGAAAGGGCGCTTCCAGCTTGGATCATTTTTAGATTCTCCAACAATCAGCTTATTCATTCGCTACTCGCCTAGCGACCAAAGACGCTGTAAGGGAGCGAACAAATACGCCAAGCAGGTTAGCATAAAGGGAGAAGGCGTTATGCACAGAAAGCTAAGACAGCCAGATAGATGTAACATGATACGTTGCTTCTTTAGAAGCCCCTGCGTATTATTCTTACCTTCATAGTGTTATCGGTGGTGAAATATCTTTGGAGTGTAGCAAAGATAGAATTGATGTCAGTTCGTGATTTTTTTGAGTGTTAAAACAAATTAAGCATAGATCGTGGTTTGTTTAGAACATTGCCTCCATTCCGGCGTCGTAATATCGGTCGGCGTACGCGCAATGCAATCCTACTATGCGATCGTACGGTCAGTGAGAGCGACGAAGATCGTACACAGCGCTTGGAGGTAAGTCGAGAAAGAAATTCTCAAGCGCTATCCGTTTTGACTCTGGAACAACGGGTGCAGCAGATTACGAACAAAATAATTTGGATCATCGACGAAACAGACGGCCATGTGTGACGCTTGCAACTGAATGTTTGACGTTCAGATACGATCCAGCAATCGATTACTCAGCGAATGCATCAGTTAGTTTCGAAACAAATGGCAATATTTGTCAATATTGCAATGCTATGAGATTTCGGCAAGAACCGTCTGACTTATGTTGTGCAGGAGGAAAGGTCAGATTACCAGAATTGACATTGCCACCAGTGTTACAATACACTCAACTCAAAGAATTACGAAACCTATTTCCATTCCACTTATTGTATTTGAATTAATTGTTTTGTTTCATATGAAATTTCTTTCATTAAAGTATGATCATGCTACAATTGTTTTCAATTCAAAATCTCTCAAGAAGATATAAACTTGTTACAAAAAGCATTTTTGTTCTGCTCGCTTCGAGAAAAACATGCTAAGCTGTGCTGTAAAAATGTGTGATTTCGTCATTTTTAACATCAAACAGAAAAGTCGTTTTATTCCTAAATTTATAATCATACCTGTTTGTAGAATACAACCATTAAAAGTCCAGTCATTAAAGCTACTAATCTCACAGAGCAGCTCGAAAGGTCTAATAACGCGTTTCCTACTGATTTACCAAACCATTTTCACTTCTATTCCCAATCAAGGCCCCGATTGTAATAACAATAAATGAGATTAGAGAGAGGGGGAGAGAGAGAATCCCCATGGAATGGATTTAAAAAGGGGGAATGGTATAGGCGCAGAGAGGAGGGGGAGGAGATGTATATGGTGTGGAATAAGAAGTGTGAAAGTGATGGAGAAAGATAGGGGGAGGAGGAGATGGAGAAATTGAGGAGGGAGGAAGGAATAGACATAAGGAGGAGAAGAGAAAAGAATACGATATATATCCCATAGACATTAGCTACTGCGAAGCGTTACCAGGTTTGTTAGTTTTCTATATAAAATTGGTACGTTTTGACGATTGGTAAAATTGTCAGGACAATCATGAATTGTGAAGCAATAATTTAACGATATTAATTTCTTTACAGAATATTTATTACATCAAGAGATTCAATGAAACATGTTTACTATGTTACAAGTTGTTTTAATAATTTGCTCTTTGACTTAAAAGTGTTTACTCTGATGGCCGTCTGTCCCTTACATGTCTGGCCATCTAACCCTGACACTGCGGTGAGATGGTCAAGTGGTACACTATTTAAAATGTTTTTCAGCTTGTTCAAATGTTTGTATTGCTTATGGGACTTAACTACGGGTCATCAGTCCCTAAACTTACAAACTACTTATGAACTATCTAATACTAAGGACGGCACAAATATCCATGCCCGAGAGGGGATTCGAACCCCCGACCGTGGTGGCCGTGCAGACCGTGACTGGAGCGCCGCAAATCGCTCGGCCACCGCGGCCAGCTTTTCGACTTGTATAAAGTTTAGTATATTTTTGTAAACAGTATCTACTTTTGCGTTTTACGAACTGAAAATTCAATTTATGAAATGTTTTAGGTTGTTCTTATATATCAGGTTTGTGGTACCGGATTTTAAAAAATCATGGCCATCCATCCCGTTTTCCTGTCCTTTAAGACAAGTCATCTTGAGTTTACATTTCAGCATGATGATGAGGCCACACGGCTGGTTTTCGATCAATAACTGGGCGTTGTCACTTACTGTGGCATTCTGATGTCCATAAAAACATAAATATTTGTCGGCGTCTTATAGCACTTCCTGGACACACCGAACGGCACTTTGTTATTTTTCGGAGTGAAAACTGACTTACTTCTATGGTCCTATTTCCCGCACGTGCAGGGTCGGCTTGTTATTCTGGATTTGGCGTTTAAATATTGACGGGGTAGCCGGCTGCCCTTCCTCTGCCGCCACCCCCCCCCCCTCCCCGGGAGGAAATGTGTACCCCAAATGTCTGTATATAGCGTTATATGTGCGAAAGAGTAAAGTATTACGCATTGTTTGCGAATCGAGTAACTGAGGCGAGACTTGGGGACCAGCCCGGTATTCACCTGGGGGGATGTGGAAAACCGCCTAAAACCACATCCATGCTGGCCGGCACTCCGATCTCCTTCGTTAATCCGCCGGGCGGATTCAAAGCGGGGTCGGTACGCCTCCCCGTCTCGGAAAGCAGTGCGTTAGACCGAACGGCTAACCGAGCGGGTATTGGGACGTTCATAACTACAAAAGTATATTTGCGGAAGTGAGAGAATATCTGTTACCAAAAACGTAACGTGACACAACTACTCGAAAGCTCTACCCGCCTTAATGTCTCCAAAGAAACAACCGTCTTCCTTCCCTGTCGGCAGGTACATTTCATCCCGCGCCGCCAGAACAGTAGCGAGTAGGGCGCGTGGACCGGCAGCTGGGTTGGCGATTATGCCATCCACTTAGGCCTGTCCGCTGCCAGTGACGGACAAGCGGCGGAAAGCCGGCGTGATGGCGCTGCCGAGCGTGGCGAACGCGCTAATGAAGCAGGCGAGCGTGGGCGGCGGCTCCGCCACGCCTGCCTGCCTCCCAACTGCTGCCATTCCCACCGAGTCATGCAAACGCATTTGTTATCCTCAGCTGCGTCCTCGACCTGTATCCACGCTGCACAGCGCCAAGGACGCGAAGTCCTGCCCGAGGACACAGTCGCACTGCGGTGCGATTTCTTCCGGCTGCAACGTAAACAAGACTTATTACAGGTGCACCGGCAGTTGTTTCCAGAGATGTTAGCAGCCTTTGTGGCGTATCCACTGTGCTAACGTACTGACATGCTTGTTCGTCAGAAATTCTATTCTTATTCCAGGGCCTTCGCAATAGAATAGAGGAAATATGGTTACTGAACAATTGGAGGTGCTGAAACTATGGGAAAATACGGTAAGGAACATCGTCCGCATGACATCGAAGTAGAGACGATGGATACGATTGATGAAGACGAAAAAGGAGCCAACATACTGTACATGGAAGTAGAGTAGGTGACACAGGATATGAAGCGAAGGAAAGCTGCAGGAAATGACGACATACCAGTGGACTTGCTGAAAGAAATCGGAAATGGTTTGAAAGCGCTGGTGAAACTCTGGAACAACATCATATATGACGTCAATATCTTGGACGTCACAATGGCTGCTCTTGAGAAGAAACAGCTAGCATAGAAAAGTTATGATTACAGAACAATTAGTCTTATTTCATATGTGGGGAAGATCATTGCAAGAATACTCTCCAGACGGCTGGAACAAAAGAACAATGGGCGATGACCACTTTGGTTTTAGGAAAGGAAAAGGAACCAGAGACGCCATCGGCATGTTGAAGATATTGTCGGAGAGAGTTTTGGCTGTTAACGAAGAAGTTTGTGCTTGTTTTATAGACTGGCAGAAGGTATTAGACAGAGTCAACTGGACAAAATTGATGAACATTCTAAAGGAGATAGGAATCAACTGGAGAGACTGAAGAATGATTCTGATCTTATACCGGGGACAAAGGGTAAAGGAGCGACTGAACTACGGAGAAAAAAGACGTGGAAACAGGAAGGGGAGTCAATGGTATTGTCCATCACCAAGTGTCTTTTTACTGTTAATAGTTGTGCTAAGTGGTCATATGTTGGAGTACTCGTCGAAGATGGCGGTTTCGAGCTTGTGTACTATATTAATGGACACACAAAGAATCTATTCATAAAGTTCCTTTCCCACCTTGATCAGCTTAAAAAGGAAGGTTACATTGTGTCTAAGTGCGATGGATTGGATGTTGTATACTTAGCATCAGAGAAATAATTTGCAGAGTTTAAGACATCTGGAATAACTACATATAACGACCACTCATTAGCAAAAATAGTAAATTTAAAATTCTATACAGAAATTCCACAGGAGTGTGTTCTAGAAGAGCAAATAGTGTACACACAAGAAGATGTGGAGAGCTTTAACAGTTGTGTTATGCAGGAAATAAGCGGTGAATTAAACTACCTCAATGCTCTCGGCTAGAAGAATTGCGGAAGGTGTGGAACTGGTTATTAAAACCATAAGAGAGTTTGAATACAGGAAGAGACGAAGATACATACTGGAGTTTGAAAACATACCGTCCCTGTACCTGACGAATTACTGGTTGGAGAAGGAGATCGAAGATACCGATGTCGATTTAAACTAGAATTTAAAAATTAAGCTGAATGTTATTAAATCACTCCAAACAAGCATAAAGAAAGAGTTGTATTCTGTGTGTAAATATATATGTACAAGGAATTAATAAAAGTTTTCTGTAAACGAATATTTATGTACTTATTTTCTAACCTGTAAAAAATCCTAAAAATCATTTATTTACAGTGATGTGTGTGCAAGCAAATATTTTGGGTGGAATACCCAGCTGTATGCAGGAAATGTAGCCCTAAAATCCAAAACAGGAATTCCTCTAGAGTGTGGACTAGACTTCTTTAACAGCCGTATTATGTAGTAAATAAAATGTACAATTAAAGGCAAGTAATACTCTCCATTGGTAAAATTGCAAGTAATTTCTATTAAAGCACTAACAGATGTAGACAAATGAGATATTATTAGATTTCGAGAAAACTTACTTTCCTCGTACTTACCTATTTAATGGCTGCATGCGGAAATACAACAAACAGATGTAGATTGTAGCTATAACTTTAAAAAAACTAATCTGGATGTTATAACACCTACACCAAACAAAAACAAAAAATACAGGAAGATAGGACGAAAATAATGCATTATTCTACATGCTTAAATTTAGGGGTGGAAAATATTGTGTTGGATAATGTTGGAAGTAGCTGAAACTAGGAAGCCAAAAGGTACTGAAACCACTTTTTGTACCTATATGAATAGTACTGTGCTCTTACTGGTCGATGCCAGAGTGGGTGGGTGGGTATTTCACTGTCTGAGGGAGGGGGGACAGGCAAGTCTGCACCTACTGGGAGCTTCCCGCCATATTGGATGATGTAGGAGTTTACTGCTGCGGTTTTTCCGGTGGAGGGGGGGGATCTCTGTTTAGTCACGTGATCATGTTGTGGTGGGGGACATGTAGACTGCTCAGTAGCAGTCAGGATGTGGTACAGTGAACATATTCAATGAGTAATTGCAATTCAATTGTAATTGAAAATTATTACACAAAAAATTAAAGTATGAATGCAATTACAGTAATGGTAAATAAATAAAAAATTGCATAATTTAAAAAATTGCATAATTAATCCAAAAATTTGCATAATCAATTTGATATCAATTTATGCCCCAAAATGACCAATTCTCTTTCTATTAAATCGAAAATAATTTATTTATATATTGGGAAAAATTTGTGTGGTTATTATGGATCTCAGCAATGGGTGAACCAATTTACTTGAGGTTTTCGATTTCAAATAAAGTGGCCGCTGGGAACACAAGGAAAATACGAAAAAAGTGAAATTGGCACGTTTCGATGAAAAAATTCAAAATCGAAAAATTTTCAAATAAATAAAAATGCTATTTTGAATAGTTTTGCAGCGTCATTAGAGCAATCCGAACCCTAGGAATCGGAATCCGAAGTCTGTTTTTGGAAATATCCAAAAACAAACGCAGGAAAACAAAAAAGGTGTCATTTATGGCACTTTTGTTTTTAATCGAGCCGGCCGCGGTGGCCGAGGAGACTAAGGCGCTCCAGTCACGGTCTGCACGGCCACTACGGTCGGGGGTTCGAATCCCCCCTCGGGCATGGATATTTGTGCCGTCCTAGTTCGTAAATAGGTCATAAGTAGTTTGTAAGTTTAGGGACTGATGACCCCGTAGTTAAGTCCCATAAACTATACAAACATTTGAACATTTTTTTAATCGAACCGATGGATTTTTCTCATTTTGAAATATATTGTAGAGAATTTTCTCCTCTATCGTATGGTGTATGCACATTCGTGGAAAAAAATCGGAAACGGCAGATAAAGTTCGGCAAACTTTTACCTACTCAAAAAATGTTAGCAACTGGCATGGAACTTCTATAAAATTCGTAGAATGTCCATAACTCCTTTTAGTGGGTAAATTTAAATTCATTTAAAAACCTGTAACTCTCGTCTTCCTTAATTTAGACTCAAAAGCGATTTTCTTCTGTACATTTCTTATAGAAAGGTCTTGCTGTGAACATGTCGATACGTTTGTTTTACGATATCTTTGGTTCTAATTAAAGTAAGCCAGTCCGACGATAGCATCAACATATGAATAAAAAAATAAGATACATCCATCATAACTATACAATTCACAGGCTGTTTATGCTAATGTGGGCTTGAGAATGCTCGAGTAAAGAAAGCCGGTTGATTTCAGCTAATAAAGAAACAGCTAATTGTCATCATTATGAATTTTATTAATCATTTGACAGCTGTAATGCCATATATTATCACAAACTTTAAACCAGACAGTTCATTTTTCTCAGGGGTTTTCGGCACGACATGCCGGCCACCAGCAGCACTGTGTTAGCAATCCTCACTGGCGCAGCGCAACGGTCTTTCACGATTTACGTTACTTGAAAGAAAAATTAGTTATTACACATTTATAGCTTGATCAATCCGGTGTTTTGAAGTACATCGATAGAACAATGCGTTTTCTCAAAGACAACAACAAACTTTTTTGTGGTGCTACCCTTTTAACTGGAGGTGATTGGAATCAGTTGACTCCAGTCATACCAAAATCGAATGAAGCTCAAATCATTGATGCATCTGTCAAATACTGGTAAACGTTTCAACAATCAATCCAACTTCATCATCATGAAAATATGAGCGTCAACAAAGATGAAATTGAATTCATAAATGAAGCTAAAATCATTGATGCATCTGTCAAATACTGGGAAACGTTTCAACAATCAATCCAACTTCATCTTCATGAAAATATGAGCGTCAACACAGATGAAATTGAATTCATAAATGACTTGAGACCTATCGGCACTGGAGATATATCTTATCTAAACTATATTGGTAATTGTCTTATAGAGATTGATGCAGAAAATGTTAAAAATGAAACAGAATTGGTGATCTTTTGCTATGAGCACCAATAGTTAGGGCAACCTTATAACTTTACGAATGAACTTTGTGGAAGTGGAATCCTTTGTCCCACAAATATAGTAGTTCAAGATATGAACATAATACTTCTATCTAATTCAGCTAACACAGAAGTCGACTATCAAAGTATAGATACTCCTTTGGTCGATAAAGAAATTTATCTCTTGGAAGAAAGTTTTGTGGATTACAGCATTGAAAATATGCATTTATTGAAACAACAGGAACGCCGCCACATTTGTTGAAGCTCAAAAAAGGTGCAATTGTAATGCCCATTAAAAATATCTCTGTTTCTACAGGACTTTGCAATGGAACTCGAATGAAAGTTACTCTACTTTGTAACAAATACATCCAGTGTAAGTGCTCACCGGTTCTCGATCAAAGAAAGGTGACGAAACTTTCCTCCCTCGATGTAAATTTCAATATGGTGGAACATTATCAGATCCGGGGATTCGTTTTTCGCGGCTTCAATTTCCCGTCAAATTGGCTATTGATAAGTCTCAGGGACAAACACTCGATCGAGTTGTACTCTTTCGTCGAGGAGAATGCTTCTCTCATCGTCAACTTTATACAGCGATGTCTCGAGCTCGGTCCAGACAGTCAATCAAACTACTCCCTGCCAAGTACGATAAAAACGAAATCAAGAACATTGTCTGGCAGGAACTTATTGATTAATTACATAATATGGAAGTCATCCAACATTTGAATTGATCTTATTTTTGTATGACGTATGTTCTTTAACTACTTTTGTGTAAATTACTTATTTAGCGCAGTTGAATGGTTCAATATCACTGTTTGGCCAGAACCAGAAACGCATCAGCCTTCCGAATCGTCCACAAAGCTGCATACTACCCAGTAAAAATAATCATTATGATTTGGAGTTTGTTTCATACTGCTTACAAAATAATACTAGAAAATAAAAAAAATTATCATTCTTCCTGCAGAATAAGAACGATTGTGAAGTTAGGAACCTTACATTGAAACAACGTTGTTACCAAACTCATACTCAGCTAATTATAACAATTAGATATTGTCAATAATGTTACCTTTGTAAAAACATATCCTTGATGCTTCATGCCCAAAAGGCTAGTAACAGTAAGTAATCGGCCGCAGGCGATTACCTCCTCAAATCGCATTGCTCTGCCGATTGCTTATTGAAAATAGAATACTTAAGACAAGTGTGAATCGTTATTTAGTTGTTTTTTTTTTAATAAAATAAAAATGAAGAAAATGTATTGCTCTTTTGGTTATCTGTCCTCCGGGTGGAAGTTTGACACATTCTGTTATTCCTTCACTTTTCCGTATTGTACTTATTTTTTTAATGCACAAGACACAAAACTAAATTTTAAAACATAATTGCTGGAGCACATTTCTGATCTGCACTGACGAAATACCGTTCGGCATATTAATGTCAAAAAAATGAGTTTTCTTTATTCGCAAATAATATTTTGGATGGCGCTCTGATTTCCTCAATACTTTGATTCCTAACAGCTTTGAAGCTATTACTATTCCCTGGTTTTTGTAGCAAAAAATTTTGTCAGGTCCATTAAATATTCAGTTTGCGTTCAATATAACTGGGCCGATTTTCGTCTTTTTCCGTAGATAGTATCATAACAGACATAATTAAAATCACTTCACTAACCTATAAGGTCGCGTGGGAGTAGCCGAGCGGTCTGGAGCGCCACCTTGCGGATTGTGCGGTCTCCCGCGTTGGAGGTTCGAATCCTCCCTCGGGCATGCATGTTTGTGTCATATTTAGTAAAAGCAATTTCATAAGTAGTTTGTAAGTTTAGGGGCTGATGACCCCGCAGTTAAGTCCCATAAGCTTGACAAACATTTGAACATTTTTAATCTCTAAGCTATCGGCAATTTGTCCATTTTAGACCCCATATTGAAGGGACCCTGACACTCCTTAAATATATTTCGTCCCTAAGAAAAAAAAATTCCATCTTACTTTTTCTTATAATATATCGAAATTTCAGAAAAATCCGAGAGCGACAACTCCGTAGATTTCCTTGTCAGTCCGGGAATAACACGCCATAACGCTGCAGTAGAGCCACTCATACCTAATACGGTTGTCAACTGAGACAAGAAAATTATCACTTAAAAGGGACTTAAAGCATGGTAAAGTGTTCTGTTTTTTGTTTCCAT
Organism: Locusta migratoria; assembly: GCA_026315105.1. Classification (NCBI taxonomy): domain Eukaryota; kingdom Metazoa; phylum Arthropoda; class Insecta; order Orthoptera; family Acrididae; genus Locusta; species Locusta migratoria. Next base: position 145,308,911 of record CM048745.1, read on the forward strand.
ACTTTTGTCCAAGAGAAGTACGTTTACTTGCGACTGACTAACGAGTATAAAACAGTTAGCTGCTTGTTCTCCGTTCCTGTGGTGTTTTCTACTCTGCAGACCGGTAACAAGACTTTATTCTGGCAACGAGGGCAGGCGGCCGAGGGGTCACGTGACACGCTAATCGGCCGCAATGGGTGGCCGCTGTTTCCCACTTTTCGGCGCGGTGGCGCCCTCGCGCTGTTTATGCCTCCCCGTCGCCCCAAGTGCCACAATTACCGCCCATTGAGGCAATTGGCGCGACCCCTGGCGTTTCAGCAGAGGCGGCGCGGGCACTGCGTCGCTGGTAGCCGAGACCCAGGATCACGAACGCGCGGACCACCCTAACGACCTGTTCAAACGTACACTGGTCAACACAATTGGATGGGTTGAACATCTCGAACAGAATGATCTATTGGCCCAAGGTCAACATGGATTTAGAAAATATGGTTCATGCGAACCACAACTAGCTCTTTACACACACGAAGTGATGTGTGCTATCGACAAGGGTTCGCAAATTGATTCCGTAATCCTTGATTTCCATAAGGCTTTTGACACCGTACCTCACAAACGGCTTTTAATCAAATTGCGTGGTTACGGTATATCGCTCCAAATTTCCGAGTGGATAGGGGATTTCCTCTCCGAGAGGACACAGTTTCTAGTAATCGATGGTTAGGCATCGACTAAAACAGGGGTGATTTCGGGCGTTCCACAGGGTAGTGTTATTGGTCCTCTGACTTAGGAGAAAATCTAAGTAGCTCTCTTAGGTTGTTTGCAGATGACGCCGTCATTTACCGTCTAGTAAAATCATCTGAAGATCAAAACCAATAAGATATCAGTATGGTGTAAGAATTGGCAGTTGAAGTTATGAGAAGTGTGAAGTCGTCCACATGAGTACGAAAAGAAATCCGTTAAACTTTGTTTACATGATAAATCAATCAAATGTGAAGGCCGTAAACTCCACAAAATACCTAGGACTTGCGTGGTTACGGTATATCGCCCCAAATTTGCGAGTGGATAGGGTTTGTTCAAATTTTTTTTAAGCTTATGGGACTTAACTACGGGGTCATCAGTCCCTAAACTTACAAACTTCTTATCAACTACCTTATACTATGGACGGGACAAATATCCATGCCCGAGGGGGGATTCGAACCCCCGACCGTAGTGGCCGTGCAGACCGTGACTGGAGCGCCTCAGTCTCCTCGGCCACCGCGGCCGGCCAGTGGATAGCGGATTTCCTCTCTGAGAGGACACAGTTTGTAGTAATCGATGGTAAGGCATCGACTAAAACAGAGGTGATTTCGGGCGTTCCACAGGGTAGTGTTATTAGTCCTCTGCTGTTTCTTATTTACATAAAAGATTTAGGAGAAAATCTAAGTAGCTCTCTTAGGTTGTTTGCAGATGACGCCGTCATTTACCGTCTAGTAAAATCATCTGAAGATCAAAACCAATAAGATATCAGTATGGTGTAAGAATTGGCAGTTGAAGTTATGAGAAGTGTGAAGTCGTGCACATGAGTACGAAAAGAAAACCGTTAAACTTTGTTTACATGATAAATCAATCAAGTGTGAAGGCCGTAACCTGCACAAAATACCTGGGAATTACTATTACTTCAGACTTAAATTGGAAAGAATACGTAGATAATGTCGTGGGAAAGGCGAACGAGAGACTGTGTTTTATTGGCAGAACCCTTAAAAGATGCAACAGAACTACTAAAGAAACTGCATACACTACGCTTGTCCGCCCTTTTATGGAGTATTGCTGCCCAGTGTGGGATCCTTTTCAGGGGTTTTGACGCCGCTTATCGCTGCGGCGTGGACTACTTACGAAACTCAAATCGCCAACATTCTCCTTCGAATGCGAAAATATATTATTAACTCCCACTTACATAGGTACAAATGATCATCAGAATAAAATACGAGAAATCAGAGCCCAAACGGAGAGATTCAGGTGTTCATTCTTCCCGCGCGCTATTCAAGAATGCAGTGGGAGGTAAAATAGTATAACGGTGGTTCGATGAACCCTCTGCCAGGCCCTTAAATGTGATTTGCAGAATATCCCGTGTAGATGTAGATGTAGATGAGACTTTAGAAGTACTATTATTGCCTGTGGTCGAAATTCAACCAGTTGTGTTTGCAAAGTCATGAAAATGAAATAATAATAATAATAATGTAATTGGAATTTACTGAGATCTGCAAATTTATAGGTTTTATGTGAATGATATGAGAACAGGTAAAAGAAGGGAGAAAACAGGAGAGAATGAAAGACACAAATCAGGGAATTGTTTTATTTCACGCCGGCCGCGGTGGCCGAGGGGACTGAGGTGCTCCAGTCACGGTCTGCACCGCCACTACGGTCGGGGGTTCGAATCCCCCTTCGGGCATGGATATCTGTGCCGTCCTTAGTCTTAGTTAGTTCATAAGTAGTTTGTAAGTTTAAGGACTGATGACCCCGTAGTTAAGTCCCATAAGCTATACAAACATTTGAAACATTTTAAATTTTATTTCACAATTTAGCATTACAAAACTTCAGTAAAAACAACATTTTCGTAAAAATCCTTTCAACATTGGCTAAATGTCCTTGTTCTTAATGTTCACAAATAAAAAATATCAAACCATCAAAGGATCGAGCTACACTTGCTGCAACATATAGCTGACGATTGCTCTTTAAACACATGAATTGAAATTGTTGTAATGAATCTGAATGTATTAATACTGTGTGCATAAACTGAATTGTTTAATTATATTTACAAACTATATTTAAAAGTTAAGAATTCAACATCACGAAGAATTTTTTAAAAATGGGGGTCAATGGGAATCAAACCCACGACTTTCAAATTCGAGTTCTGAGCGATAACTGACTGAGATAATTTTACCTGTAGCAATATGCCCCCTACAACGGGTTATAATATAGTGGCAAAACCTATGGAGAATTTGGAGTATCATCCTAAAATTTCTTTTTCTTATTACCACTCTTAGCGGCTATGTGCAAACACAATTTTTATATCCGCGACATCGATGACAAACCACCTTTCGAATTATGTATGTTTCATTGGCCTTCTTGTATGATTAATATTAAAAATCTGTACCCTCAGTTTATATAATGATTGTCGTCGGCAGAATGAAGTACAAAGGTTCGACGTCTTTCTGTCGGTTCTTCTTTTGTATCCCATCCTCGTCGCCACGTTTGTGTCTCGTTTCCGCCGGTAGCCCTGAATGTTCTTAGTGATCGAATCTCACAACATAATGTCACTATAAGAACACATGTGCAAGTAAATTTACATTTGCGGGTTAAGCCCTTCAATTCCGAAATCCACTCTTGGTGTGACTGCTCCGGTAATTTTTTAAGTCTGAAAAATCGGTACCGCGCCGAAGCTTCGAGAACTTTTCTCTCATAATGAGCATTCAGTGCATCTACAATTTGATCGAATTGTAGATAACACGAAGGGTTTAGTGCCCACGACGGAGAGGAAGAAATGTTTGACAGTCTGACCTGTAAGTTGATGAACCGCGACGAGTTCTTGAAATTGTGCCAAGTAATCGTTCCATTCTTCCTCACGTTCATCGTACTGGCGAAATTTAGGAAGCGATGCGGCTGCAGGTGTAGGCTGCTGATGCGACGGCTGTTGTTGAGTTGCCGTCAACTGCGCCACTGCTTGGAGTAGTTGCGTGATTTGCGCCGTCTGTAACTGAATAATTTCCATTAAGGTTGGGTTCGGAGTAGTGGCCATGCTGATCGATTAGGCGCCGCGCAAACAAGAAAATTAGAACAAAACACAGATGCAATCTAAAAGAAGACTCTCTGCAACAAAAAAGTCCACAAAACACGTAACAAAAAATCTTCCCCCAAAAATCTTATAATAAGGGTGGGTGGACGGGAGCAATTTCTGTGTGCTCCGACTGCTGCTGTCTGGCTGCTGCAAGCGGGCTGGTCCAAGGTTCTTCTATCGCTCCTCGTCGCCACTTTTGTATCCCACCCTCGTCGCCACTTTTGTGTCTCGTTTCCGCCGGTTGTCCTGGGTGTCGGTGGCCGAGTAGAGAGAGACCTACACAGGAAAGTAGGATGCACGCGTGTGCGGGTACGGAGGTGATCAGCCAGTGGGACAGCAGAAACTAGAAACACTAAGGTAGATTAAAACAAGTTGTATATTTCATAGAAATATGATACTTAACTTTTACAAAGTTCATGACTGCCAACTAAGTGTACTGCTGAGACATAGGTTAACAAGGTAGACGCCTGCCTACTGATGTGTCCTAGTGCCTGTCCTAATCCCAAGTGAACGATGCAGTTCAGTGGTGGCCACAAGCGGAGCTGCAGCAGAGGGCGCGCGTGGCTGACGTCGTAAGAACGCCGCGCCGTGCGTGCATGGCGGCGCGCGGCGAAAGTACGTGGCGCGCACTTCAGATTTGTGCGACACCACATTTTCGTAGTGGTAAAAACAGAAAGTTGCTGCAGAGGGGCTGGTGTTGACTTCTGTTTACCACCAAACGAATAGTTTGTAATATTATAATAATAATGTAATATAATAATATAATGTAATAAAATAGTGTAATGAGCAGGTAGTGCAATGCACCGAAGTTATGCGATCTACCCACCTAATCTTCAGCATTCTTGTGTAACACCACATTTCAAAAGCCTCTATTCTCTTCCTGTTCGCACTGCTTATCGTCCGGTATAAAGACGATATCCTTCCAACTTTTATGCTTGAACGAATGGACAATAACACTCGTCCCGACAGAGATGCACTGTTGGACAACAAGTATGAAGCTGAAGAATGAAACGAACGGAGGGACCAGCTTGTTCGCCGGACTTAAGTCCGATAAGGCATGTCTGGGATGCACTTGGCAGACGCATTGCAGCCAGAGCAACATCTCCCACATCGGTTGCAGAGCTGAATATTGCACCCACGGCTGAATGTCCAAACATTCCTCAAGAGCTATTGATAACCACATACTGCCCTTGCGACGCAGGTGTGACTATACTGGCCGTCCATATTAGAGGCCACCGAGAATTAATTTATCACTATTATAGTAGCACCATGTTGCTAAATAAGTAAATGTCATGTAATCTTCAAGTAAAGAGTTAAGACAGAAAACTATCGTACTGTATGACACACAAATTACAATTGTAACCAATATCTGAATAAAATACATTACCATGTGTATATTTTGTATGATATCTCAACTGATCCCGTAATTGTTTTGAGTTCTGCATTTGTTTAAACTAGCTGAAAACCCGGCATTACCCAGGTATTTATTTACTTAAGCCTGGATTTAGTACTTACCCCTTCTCTCTCTGTCAATCTTATTTTCTTTAAACACATGTTATATTTATGAAACAATATATAAGAAGAAGACTGTCTTGAGAATGTTCGAAATTGTAAGTGCAGTATCCAAACAAACAAAGTAATCAAAATATAATCGATATGTATCATTCATTTAATTCAAAAACTATAAACAATATCTTTTTATATATTAAAAGTATCTACGAAAAGTAAAGTCAGTCGACCAGTCCAAACTACCCGGTCGATTTCCTTCATTTTTGTTTCAAACGAAAGGTATTCAGCCACAGATTTGTCACCATCTATCAGAATTTACCTAACTCTCGCTTTCCTTTTTCTATATTCAAGCGCGATTTTCTCCTGTATATTTCTTATGTCCTTGCCGTAAATTATAATCAATCGGTCAGGCCGTTCTATCCGACCGATTTCCTTCCATTTTGTTTTGAACGAAAAGTATTCATTAGCAGATTTGTCATCAAGTATCAGAATTAACTTCAGTCTCTCCATCCTTTATTTTATCGGTTCTACAATATCTTCGGTTGTAATTAAGGTACGCAGTTCATTTTGACCTAACAACACTCAGCGGATCAGGCTCTTTCATTTGCGCTTTTAAACACTTGCATTGGCTGATTCTGAAGAAAGCTATGCGTGAACATTCAACTTTACTTCCATTTTTCCCAACGTTTTTGTCATTCCACTAACGGTGCGAAGTATTCGCACGGGTCGTCTAGTTTCTTATTATTTATCCAGGAGCTAGTATGAATAAGTTCTTGGGTGAGCGCCTTGCTGCGCAACGCATTGTTGCTCGCCGTCGGATTTTGGAGTCCTCCCTCGACCAGGGTATTTGTGTTGATCTTAGCATAAGTTACTTTAAGTTAGTTCAAGTAGTTTGTAAACCTTGGGACTGATGTCCAACGTGATGAAGTCCCTTAGATTTTCAAACATTAACATTAATCAGTCGGAAATAATGGGTATCCGTTGAATGTACATTGTTTTATTCTCTTCCTTTCCCTGTAGCTCTATAGTAGTCTTTTTTTTCCGCCTACAACCGTGTGCGCTTCACAGTTCAAAGTTGGTACAAAGTTGTCAACAGAACTGTCATCTTTCGGGAATTTCCGTAAGATGACTGGAATACAGGGTATTAGTAGTAAATTAGTTAATTAAAACCTGGGGCATGATATGACAGGTTTTTAACCAATCGCAGTATATATATTTATTGTATTACGTGTTGTACAATTGTATAACGCGCAGGTACTGTTCATTTGTATAAGTGCTGGATGTCGGCAAAATCTCTTGCGAATACAGTTAGAAGTGAAGAAGTAACAGATTAAAACCTGATGCTTCATCGGGCGGTTTTCCATGAAAGTTACTGTTTATGTCCTCATATCTTATGAATACGTGTCGTGTTGCGATACAACTTCGAAGGTACATTCAACTGTATGTGCGAATACTGTCTCTAAAATTTCCTGTGAATACAGTTTGTAGTGTAGAAATTATAAAATGTAACGTAATACCGAATGCCTTAGTTTTGCTCCATAAACAGCGGAAAAGTAGTAAGCGAGAAACTTTATTCCTTTCATCATTTTGATGTTGTTCTCAACGATAAAAACTATAATAAAGGTTGGAAATTATGTTTAAAGTTTTTTGCAAGTCGATATGTACTCTCAATCTCATACAGTGTATGAATCAAGTGTCGTCGCACGACGTGGAAGTGTTTTACGACTCCTGTTGTTTATGACATATCTCCTGAAACATGGATCTTACCCCGAAAGGAGTTGTTACTTGAAGGTAAGGAATTTGTGTACCAAACTTGGTTGAAATCTGTACAGAGGTTTAGGAAGAATTGTGCAACTTTTTCGCGTGATGCAGCAGTTTTTCGTGCGTCTCATTGTTTATGACGTCATATCTCATGATGTGTTGTACGTTATCCTTACGGCGACCGCCCTCTAGGTTTGTAGTGTGCAAAATTTCAAAAAGATTGTAATAAAACTGTATGCAATAAGTACACACAATCAGACAAACATACGGACACGCTGCTTTATACGAGGTTTGGAACTTAAATAGTGGCAACACTGCTGTGGAGACATTATATAGTGGAGTCTACTATTGTCGCTGATAGCACGCGTTGTTGACACACCTACGTTTCCTCGATCGTACCACGTCACCGGCGTGCTCACAATCGAGGGAAACAGTCAATTGTCAGCGAGCGGTCTAAAGTAACGGTGTCTGTTTTCGATTTAGGAACAACGGAGTTGGATCAAGATTGAATGTGCCAGAGGTCGTACAGCACAACAGTGTGCTCAAGGTCTTAAAGAGACAAATCGGTATTGTCGTACGAGACCAGTGGCACGTTGAGTAAAAGCATTCAAAGAAGGTCGGCAAATGGTGGCAGACATGCATCGCGCAGGTCGTCGTAGCGTCTCTGAAGAAGAGGTGCATGCGACACCAAACGATTCGTGAACTCGCCCACGAAACCGGATTAGCGCATACGACTGTGCTTCCCATCATGAAGGAACCACCTGGGCATGCGAAAAATTGCATCACGATGGGTTCCACATAAATTGACGGGAATGCAGAAATGGATGCGTTACGACGCTGCTCAGACGCGCTTGGGGCGCTATGAGCGCGAAGGAGAGACTTTCTTACGCCGTATCGTAACAGCAGATGAGACATAGGCCACATAGTACCAGCCAAAACGGAAACGTCAATCCAACGAATGGCGTCATTATAGATCACCGCGAAAGTCGAATGTGCGTCAGAGCCCTAGTATGGTGAAAGTTATAGTGATTCTCGTGTACGACTGTGATTGTGTCATCCTAATGCATTACGTTCCTCCACGGCAGACCGTCAATGCACTGTATTACAGTTCGTTTTTCGAGCGTCACCTGCAACCAACTTTGCGAAAGAAGCAGCAACCCTTTCTACGGAACTCAACCATCTTTTGCACTACAACACGCGGGCGCATACAGCGCAAGCTGTGCCGCTCTGTTTGGTCGATGGGACTGGGACGTACTGTACCATACACCATACTCCCCGGACTTAAGTCCTTGTGACTTTGAGTTTATTCCGAAGGTGAAGGAACCACTTCGTGGCATTCGCTTCAGAACTGTTCCAGAGATCTACAGGCAGTAGACCGCTCCATTCGCACCATAAACAGAACAGGTTATGCTAACGGTAGACTACGCCTTCCATATCGCTGGCAACGGGTTCTACAAAACGCTGGTGACTCCTTTGAAGGACATAACAGGTGCAAACGTATATAACACATTTGTATCGGTTGTAAATAAATAGTTGCCGCTATTTAAGTTCCAAACCTTGTATACAACTAGTTGAAAACCCAGCGTTGCCTGGTTATTTATTTATTTACTTCGAATGACCAAATCTCCAGGTTTTGTGATAGTTCCACATTCGCAGCTTTTCGGGGGCTTCTGTTATTAAGAGTTTAGCAATTGTACCCCTTCCATGAATCTCAATTCCAGCAGCACTGTTTTTATCGAAACAGTACTACTCAAGTTAATGCTGAGGTATTGCAGTCGCTTTTGCCGTGGTAGTTTTATGTTGTCTGACCACAATCGTTCTTAATGTTTGTCGGGGGTTGTCATTTAACTTCGTGCTTCCTCCACTATCCCTCTTCGCCAAAGGTGTTTCACCTTGCTTTCTGTTTGCTGTAATTACCGAGGATACTGTAGCTAGTGTGACGTTAACAGTATAGCCGTTTTTATCAGAGATGCTTCCCCTAACTGTGCACATTTGGTAGTATGAGAGACACAGATTTCACCGATAATTCGTGATGACCCTCGCAGAGAAAGATAACGTCCAAGACTTCGTATATCATTTCTGCAGTATTAACACGTAAGCAGGAGTGCCGGCTTCCAGCATGATGTAGTATACTGCATGCTGTTCATATTACTCATTCCACCCCCTGCATTCAAATTAGGCTGTAAAAAGAGTTGCTGTTAATTAAGAAATGTTTATTTCCTGGTTACAGCACTCACTTGGCCTGAAAGGAAGCACTCTTGTAAAATCGCTTCGCATAATGCAAGAAATGTCCGTTGTTTGTCTCGTTGTTCTGACAGTACATACCGCAAACATAATAATATTTTTTGTAAGCGACCCACTTTGATCTCGCATGAATCATTCTCAAGTATTTCTGTAATGTGCGCAGAACTGAGACACCTTTGAAAAGAAAATTTAAAAGAAGGAAAAAAAAGCACTGAAAGGATATGTGTCACTTTGGATTTACCAAATTGTTTTCCATTGGAAAAGCGCCGACATGAAAAAACGCAATAGCATTATGAAAAAAAATTAACATTACTCTGAGAAACATCACTTTGGAATAAACTCTTCAAATATCCTCGCCTCTATTTACTTACAAAAAAAACCTGTTGTTTCATGACACAGTAAGGATGGTACAAGCTATTCTCTAGGAGCAAACCAAGCTACTGCAACAGTAATAATTCAAATGGTAAAAGACCGAAATCAATATTGGAACAACGTAACTATAAATGAAAGCTCCCCTCCACTAGTAATGAGGTAGATTAGTATTTTGCACAAGTGGAGGGACACAAATGTAAGAACACAAATAATAGTAAAATGAAACGTCAGACTATACTGGCGCTTTTGCGTTTTATAAAATAGAACGAATAAAAGTAACCTACATTTGAAGTTTTCGTTGATACACAGAAAACTTTTGGCAGTAACGACAGCGATATTGTCCATGAAAAGTTAAATGTAGCGGGGATAAAAGACAGGGAGGGAAAGTTTTTTACGACTTCAGCAGAAACTGTAGTGCAGTTATAAGAGCCAAAAGACATGAAAGTAGAGCAGGAGGTGGTACTCAGATTGCAAACTGAGAAAAACCAATAAAAAATTTAGAAAGGGAATTAAACTTCACCGAGGAGATGTAAAAACTTTAAGCTTTGCCGATGAGTTCGTCATTCTCTAAAGGACTTCACTAAAGGACTTCAGCCCTTTCGCTTCCTCTCTGCAGTTTTGCCTTGAAAATGGTGGGTATACCTCTGTTGTTATATTGCTGCTGTTACCTGGATGCATACCCGAAATTTGTTCGAATTACGACGGTTAATAAGATGATTACTCTTAATTCTAATAAAGAAAACCATAATCTGCAAGCCGCCTCACAATACATGGTGGAGAAGGCTTTGTGTTCCTCTGTCACTCCCTCCTCCTAGTCAAGCCGCATATGGTTCACGGAAAATGCCGGATGTTTATAAATGAATATCGAGGTTTAAACGCTTTATAATATTTATTACATTAAACTTACAATTATAAATCATATATCAAATGAAAGAGGAACTCAAACAATTTTACCAAAAACCTTATAAATGTTTAATGTGAGCACCATTTGTCACAAGGCACACAGCAAGTCTATAGTCGAGTTCTTCCAAAATGTTAAGAAGTGTGTCTTCACTGATTGTAGTAACAGCTGCTTCAGTGTGGTTTCTTAATTCAGGGATGTCAGCTGGTAGCGGAGGCACATACACACGATCCTTGATGAAACGTCCAACGGAAAAAAATTCGCATGGCGTTAGGTCGGATAAACATGGAGGCCATGCAAAGCAAGCCCTGTCACTGGGCCCCTTGCGGAATATCCAGCGCTCGGGTACAGTAACGTTCAACCAATCGCGTACTTCGCTATGCTAGTAAGGTGGCGCACCATCAAGCCTGAAAATTACTTTCTCTGGCTTTTCTTATTCCGAGAGAAGAGTCATTGCTCTAGTGTATCGAGGTAAGAAGTGCCAGTTACAGTGGGTTCACCAAAAAAGGAAAGGCCCTTAAACTTTCCGCCGAGATACGGCACAAAAACGGTCACTTTAGGGGAATCTCGTTGAATTTGTACCATCTCGTGAGGATTTTCTGTGCCCCAGATGCCCACATTGTGAGTGTTCACATATCCTGTAAGGTGAAAGGTCGATTCATCGCTGAAGACAACATGATCCAGAAATTCGCCATCGCAGGAAACAACATGTCATTTACGAAGTTGGCACGTAATCCATGGTCTGTCAGTTTTAGAGCCTGTAATATAGACTTGCGCATAATAGTTCTCGATCGAGAGCGCTCACTTTAGTTCGCGGCTCTGCCACGAACTAGTTCGTTCTTTTAGTTCGTCCGCTCCCAGTGACGGCTGAGCGGCGTGGTCTGCGCATGCAGGTGGAGGGAGAAGTTCCCCCACCTAGCTGCTTCATGCGCTTGCTGCTTGAGCCGCTAACGATATCACGCAAACCAAAAGAAACGGTTTGTGGATAATTTCTCGCGTTTAAGTTTAGCGTTATCTCTATATCTTGGTATTATGGAATTTATTAGTCAGATATTGCAGAGTGCGAATACTTCAAAGCAGAAATTTTGTAGCACTGAACTATGTATGCTAGTAGGCAGACGCTAACCTCGAAATGGCTCTCATCAGCAGAAGGCAAACAAGTGATTTTTAATTCTGTTCGCGACCTATTGCGCATCTATTAGTTCGCAACCTATCGCGCATCTACTAGTTCGCGACCAATTGTGCATATTTTAGTCCGCGACCTATCGCGCATATTTTAGTTCGTGACCGGTAGCTCTCCTTTTAGTTCGCTGCTCCGTCGCGAAGCAGGTCGCTCTTTTAGTTCGTCCGCTCGTTTTGGCTTTTGCTACCGCTACTAAAACTACAGCTGAGGTGCATCTCGGCTCGAAATGACGGCAACTGGCAGCAGGAAATCACGGAAATCACGCGATTCTCCGCGCTCTCGCTGTTACCCGTCAGTCTTTGGAAAAGGAGTGGACGAACTAAGAGGCGAGGGATCTGCGAACTAGTTCGTTCGCGAACTACACAAGACTACTGTGATAGCTGTAAATGTTAAGAACGTAGTTGTAGGCGTTTTCTTAAAACTTTCCAAACATTCGACAAAGGAACTTGTAATTCACGACTAGTCTTCCGGACTGATTTCTTTGGGCTACAAGTGACCGACTCTCTCACTCGCTCAAGTCTCTTCACTAACTCTTGCTTGTCCTGTGCCCTTCCCTTTACAAAGGTATCTGTTATCTTGGAACTGGTGATACCATCTACGAATGTTATTATCACTCCGAGGATCAGAACCTAATTTCAGGCGGAACGCACGTTGCACAGTAACAACAGATTCGGTCTTTAGAAACTACAAAACACAAAACGTTTTCCGTTCACTAGTCGCCATCGTTGCTACTACCGCTGTCTAGCGGATTGCGGCGAAAACATTGCGCGCTTCACATGCGCACTGGTGCCAAACAAGACTTGAGTTCCTCTTTCATCTGACATATCATTTATAACTGTAAGTTTAATATAATAAATATTATAAAGCGTTAACACCTCGAATACATTTATAAACACCCTTTACTATTGCCGGTGTGCCTCCATGTGGGTTCTAATGTCTTTAATTTTATCTTTCAGCGAGATATACGTAGGCGAAAGCAATATATTGGTTGTTCAAAAAACGGGTATGCTGCCGGGTGACGCCGTCGACAACCGCCGAAATTTCAACAGTAAGACATCTTGCCATTCTCAAGGCACAACTGCACTCAAGGAAGCAATGTGCAACCGTATTTAATACCTCGGTTTCCAGAGGGTAACCAAGGAAGATAACACACACAGTACAAGTCACTTCAGAGTCAACACAACCAGAGATGACCTAACATCAAAAATATCGAGAGTGACTTAATCAACAGGTGAGGCAGCATTAATTCTGTCCCTCTGTTTTTTGACGAGAGACGCTGCCGGACTCCAAGCAGAATTTAAACAAAAACCAATATCTCTGTTTATAAGGTCGCTTGCTAGTTTAATTTTAACAGCTTCCTTAATAACACTATCCCAATAGGTGGAAGTGCATGGCAGAATCTCCGTGTTGTTGTATTCCATAGGATGACCGTTGCCAAAACAGTGTCATCCTATGGAATACAACAACACAGAGATTCTGGATTTTTGATGTTACAAGATGAGCTCATTGTAACCGCAAAATCAACATAAACACATTAATTAAGTACTTCAAAGATGAGAGTATCAGATTGATTCTAAATTCAAGGCAGATAAATACCTCCTGGAACAGATAGTCCAGAAAAGTTGGAGGAGCTTACTCAAAAATTTCATCTTTAAAGTTACGTTCGAGCTTTAGCAAATGCAGTTGACACCAGAATGTAGCAAATACACTTCCCTTATTACATTTGGGCGGTGTTGTCCACTTTAAGAAGTTACCTTTTGGACTTAATATTTCATTATTTTCTTTCATAAGGAGCTTGAGTGCAATACTTGAAGAACTTATAGAAAAGTTCACATCCTACACTGTTCAAAACAATCAGTGGGTCAGTTGGGTGTCCTATACAATATACAGAAGGCAACGTATTTTATTCAGATATTGTAATTTTGTGTGTGATAGCGTACAATATTTTGCTGTCACGCTCTTTATTTGAGGTTTACATGACGTTCACTTAGAGGGAAGCAACTTGGGGCTATCATAATGGAAAAAAGTCATTTTCGTCGCCCTCTAATATAGTGTGTGATCACCTCGAACGGCCAGTACAGTTCACATCTGTATGGCATGGGCAGTACGAGGTTATCAAGGGGTATTTGGCGATTCTCCAATGTGCAACAGTTGTGGGAGGTGCTGGTCTGGTAGCATTGTGTTTGTCAAGCGCATCCCAGACTTGCCCCATCGGTCTTAAATCCGGTGAACAAGCCGGCCACTCCATTCATTCACTTCCCTCAGTTTCAAGCATGTTGTCCACCGGAGCAGCTCTGTGATGACGAGTGTTATCGTCCATCAGAAAGAACCCATCTCCTATGGCACCACAATAAAAGCTCGAAGGATCTTGTCTCTAGACCTCTAAGCAGTGAAAGCGCCAATATGAACGACATAGTGGCCCGTATATACGCCCATACTGACTCCTGTACAAAGTATTCGACCACCAGCATGATATGGCAAAGTTTCCTGCACACAAGCAGGACTGTTCGAAGTTCCTTCCAGATGAGGGAACGACGATTGTCCGACTGAACACTTGATCCGTCTATAAACAGAACGCGGCGCCATTCGTCACAACTCCAATTTTATGTTCCTCCGACCAGTTCCTGCGGGCTAAACGGTGTCATGGCTTTAACGGGACACACCATAGGCCTCCGTGCGTAAAGGCCATATTCTCGAAAGCGATTTCGGACTGTTTGTGTTAATATTGCGCGTCCTGTTGTTGCCTGTACGACGACGCAGAGGGTACCGTGCTCACGGGTGCGGTTCCTCTAGGGGGGGGGGGGGTTCGAATCCCCCCTCGGGCATGGATATTTGTGCCGTCCTTAGTATTAGTTAGTTCATAAGTAGTTTGTAAGTTTAGGGACTGATGACCCCGTAGTTAAGTCCCATAAAAAATAATAAAAATTAAAAAAAAAGAGTTTTCCTCTAGGGAGATGCTTGTTCACTGTTGGTTGTAATTCGGGCGTCCGATCCTTGATTGTCATGTGTGCACTCGTGGTGTCCCGATAATTCATTTGTAGTCCGGGGCAGATTCCCAGACAAAAAATTAAATTGGTCCCAATCCCCCCGGTTCCGACTAAGGTTTTCGGGAGGTTTTCCTTGCTTGTAAGGCGTATGCCGGAACTGTTAAGTCCCTCCCACTTATTCCCAATTGGGATACCCCCTTTGCCTCACTATCAGCTTGTCTGATAATTAGCTGAATAGAACCGCGACTCTTTATGTGCTGGATCTCAAACAGCCCGATCCACTCCTCGGAGTGGAAAATGAAAATAAATAAATAAATAAATAAATAAGTTGCCTGTAGGGTGCGTTGTAGCTGAGTTGCATTCAGCCTCCTGTCTCTCGGGGCTGTTAACTGGAGATAACGATCATGTTTCGCTGTTAATAGCCGTGGACAACCTTGAACTTGTCTTCTTTTAACGGTTCCTGTTGTCTGAAATCGCGTCCAGGTCCTGCAAATTACACTTCGGGACAATGAGTCTGTCCCGCAGCCAACCTTCCTATGTCTCTTCATGCCATAGCTTCGGATAAGTCACATTGTTGCTGCATTGCACAACCTACCCACAACCCAACTGCGTGTCTAATTCATTTGGTAAACACAAGACAACACCAATCTTCACTGCAGTAACTTTCTGTTATTGCCACCTCCATAAAGTGATATAGTTTCCAAATGATAAGCCAGGATCGCAAACTACCAATTTATTAAGTGACGACCGGTTTCGGTGTACTGTGTCACCATCCTGGTCATCTTGTTAAATATTGGATATAAAATAAGAAGTGCAACATTGCACTTAGTCACATTATATATATATATATATATATATATTGACTAAGTGCATCGTTGCACTTCTTATTTTATATCCAATTTTTTAACAAGATGACCAGATTGATGGTGACACAGTGCACCGAAACCGGTCGTCACTTAATAAATTGGTAGTTTGCTATCTTGGCTTGTCATTTGGAAACTATAAAACGAATTGATCGCCTCCAGACCAGACGATGTCAGGTAATCTTAAAAAGTGATATAATTGGGACGATAGTACACAAAACATTTAACCACAATTTCATTGACAAAAAATTATAATATGAAGCAGGGTATTGAATTGTAGAGGTTGGCATGGACGGCAAAATTTGAATAGCCTGCTGTGGTCGGGAGTGAAAATCCGACACTGAATGGCCGTCTCTTCCGACCGGCCGAGAGAGATGGCCGTAGCTCGTAATCAAACATGGTGGACGCAAACTCAAACAATACGTACGTACCGGTATGCAGTTAGACCTGAAAAACTTTTATATGCAAAGTTCCGCCGCTAGTCAGAAAACCTAAATTATATTTAAATCTAAAGGTTATGACACACCACATAATTTCAAGGTTACTGAAAACTGAAATCACGGAACTACTTACTTTTAATTAAGATAAAGACTCGAGCGGAAGAGCAACGATCTCTAACGTTACGTACTACCAACTGAGCGGCAGCTCACTATAGCGGATTGTGGAAGAATTACAGGCGTTGACCATCTCTCCCGGTGTTGCCCTATTTTCTGAAAAAAATATCGTAACTTACTTTCCGAATCATTCTCCAAGCAAGGTAGCTAAGATAGAATATTCAAAATTTTTAGGTTTATGCATTGATGAGGGATTGAATTGGAAGAAACACATCGAAGATCTGCTGAAACGTTTGAGCTCTGCTACTTATGCTATTAGGGTGATTGCAAACTTTGGTGATGTACAACTCAGTAAACTAGCATTCTATGCCTATTTCCATTCTCTGCTTTCTTATGGCATCATATTCTTGGGTACTTCATCATTTAGTAAGAAAGTATTCATTGCCCAAAAGCGGGTCATCAGAATAATTGCTGGAGCTCAACCAAGATCATCCTGCAGACAATTATTTAAGGATCTAGGAATCTTCCCAGTAGCTTCACAATATATATATTCACTCATGAAATTTGTTATTAACAATCGAACCGAATTCAAATGTAACAGCAGTGTGCATAGCTACAACACTAGGAGAAAGGGTGACCTACACAATTCAAGGTTACATTTAGCTCTGTCACAAAAAGGGGTTAATTATTCTCCCACAAAAGTCTTTGGTCACTTACCAAGTAGTATCAAAATTCTGACAGATAGCCAACTAGCATTTAAAAATAAATGAAGAGAATTTCTGAATGGCAATTCCTTCTACACATTAGATGAATTAAGTTAGTACATTAGAAAAAAATGAAACATAAAAATTTGAGTGTCATGTTTTATTATGTATAGACACATTTCATTTAACTGACACGTTCCACATCATTACGAAGACTCGTTTTCATGATATATGGAACAAGTATTAATCTAATCTAATCTAACTGGTAAGAAGACTTGGGAGAATGGCAAGTATCCTAAATATCGCAACACGGACTGGTAGATGAAAGGAAAACGAAGGACTACTACGACGTACTGCACACTCGCTGAGAGTTCTCAAGAATATATTCCCCGGTCTACAACCGATTCCGCATCGCGAGAAAGTGAATACTCTTCCGAGTAGTACTGTGCCAGGAATGTAGTGCAACCACAGGTAAAGAATTTCCCGTCTTTTGCCCCCGCAACTGCTGACGAGTGGTAAAAACCAACAGCCGCGTTTACGTAATTGCGAGAACTTCATTGGAGTATGTTTCATTACTGAAGCGTGTGAGGCGGAAGCGAGCAGGGAAAGCGGAGATCAAAGGGACCGCCGTGGTTGGACGGCTGGCTAATGAGAGTCCGCACTCGCATCAGGGAGCGCCTCTGCCCCATAAGGGCCTTACACGCCGTGCCCAACCTTACAGGGGACTGGGAGCGAAACCTGCGGGGCTTGTTACCAATGCAGCCAACCGGCACGGTATCAATTACATCATTTCCTTATGCCAAGAGCCCCTAAATCAGCACAAAAGGATTATTACAGGAGAAGAGACGAATCTCCGTTTATTAAAACGCGACCTAATCAACGGCTTTCACGATGTGTGAATATTTCATTTCATTTATTTCTCACTTAAAGTCCTGCTACCTTCTAATATATAAAGCAGTGTCCGTATATTTGTACGTGTTGCATACAAATCTACAGTTTCGTTCCAATCTTTATGAAATTTCGTACACGTAAGCTTAAATCCACGAGGACGGTCGCCGTAAGTCTAAGAATCACATACGATATATAGTTCACGAGATATGACGTAATAAACAATGAGATGCGCGGAAAACTGATGCCATAAGCGACAATGCTGCACATTTTCTCCTAAACCACTGTCCCGATTTCAACCAAATTTGGTACACATGTTTCTTCTACATCTACATCTACATCTACATACATACTCCGCAATTCACCGTAAGGTGCGTGGCGGAGGGTACATCGTACCACTACTAGGCATTTCCTTTCCTATTCCACTCCCAAATTGAACGAGGAAAAAAAGAATGCCTATATGCCTCCGTACGAGCCCTAATTTCTCTTATCTTGTCTTTGTGATCTTTACGCGAAATGTAAGTAGGCGGCAGCAAGATCGTACTACACTCAGCTTCAAATTCCGGCCCTCTAAATTTACTTAACAGAAATTCACGAAAAGAACGTCGTCTTTCTTCCAGCGATCCCCAATTGAGTTGCCGGAGCATTTCCGAGACACTCGCGCATTGGTCGAACCTACCGGTAACAAATCTAGCTGCTCGCCTCTGAACCGCCTCTATGTCTTCCTTCAAACCGATCTGCTGCGGGTCCCAAATACTTGAGCAATACTCAAGACGTGGTCGTACAAGCGTTTTATACGCGGTCTCCTTTACAGGTGAAGTACATCTTCCCAAAATTCTCCCAATAAACCGAAGTCGGCTGTCTGCCTTACTCACAACTGTCCTTACATGCTCGTTCCATTTCATATCGCTCTGCAATGTTACGCCTAGATATTTGAACGACGCGACCGCATCAAGAAGCTCACTACTGATGCTGTATTCGAACATTATAGGATTGTTTTTTCTACTCATGCGCATCACCTTACATTTTTTACATTGATAGCTAGCTGCCATTCTTCGCACCAACTAGAAATTTTGTCTAAGTCAACCTGTATGCTATTACAGTCAGTTACAGACGACACCCTCCCATACACCACAGCATCATCAGCAAACAGCCGCAAATTACAACTTACTCTGTCCATCAGATCATTTATATAGATAGAAAATAATAGCGGTCCTATCACACTCTCCTGGGGCACGCCTGACGATACACTCGTCTCTGATGAGCACTCGCCGTCGAGAACAACGTACTGCGTTCTATTACTTAGGAAGTCTTCCAGCCAGTCACAAATCTGTGAACCTATTCCATAAGCTCGTATCTTCGTTAGCAGTCTGCAGTGTGGCACCGTGTCGAACGCCTTTTTGAAGTCGAGAAAAACACAATCCGCCTGTTGCCCTTCGTCCATGGCTCGCAAGATGTCATGTGAGAAAAGGGCAAGCTGAGTTTCGCATGAACGATGTTTCCTAAACCCGTGCTGATTCATGGAAAGAAGCTTTTCCGTTTCAAGGAAATTTACTATATTCGAACTTAGTTACGTGAGTTAACATCTTCTGTAGGAGTACGAACCACATACGACACGTGGTTCAATATATATAACTCCATAAATGATAGGAGTTGCAAGAAACTGCCATAATGCGATGAGAATTTACAAATACACTATATGAGAATGAGAGTACTTCGCAACTTGCAACAAACTTTAAACATGTGTCTGAAAACGCTTAATTTCCAGAGCTCATTTTAGTATTCCTAAATTATATGTAAATTGAAATAATTCGTGCAGACAATTGTCAAAATACCCAATTGTTTCGTTAGTATGTACTGTACTTCCTCCATTCACCGCCAGTTTCCCCAATTGAAGGAAGATAATGTTGGCTTCAGTGCTTGTGTTGACATGCGGAGTGCATACCACGCCGTGTCCCGGCACTTCTGCGTGTTCGCGGAGCCCTACCACAGTCTAACATATACAGTCTCGACACTCCCACAGATTTTTGTTATACAATGCGATAGCAGCACTCCAAGCGGCCGGCAAGCTACGTTTCTGAACACGAAAGTTGATCAGTGCGAATAGTATCGTTTATATTGACTTCAGCATACTTCTTACATTAGGGAACGTATGTAGTGCCTTATAAATAGGTAATAATTTAAAAATAGCTCTCCATTTGTCTTCCTTAGGTTTCATAAGATCCCTGATAAGGTACGAAACAGTACATTACAGGACAGTTAATTTACAATTATCCTGTAACGTAAGGCTTTAAATGAGTAATTTCATTTTCTATTAAAAATAAAAATGCCTAGGAAACACAAAGAGACATGCCCTTTAGCAGAGAGACGTCAATTCCTACGGAGCAACGTTAAGTATTCTTCATTACAATTCCAGTAAAATCGGTGAGGATGGAACATCGGAAACGTATATAGAATGCAATAAATACGGTATTTAACATACCAAATCAACCATCAAAGCTGTAGCTGAAGGAAAAACGTCACAGACATGGCAATATAACGATAAAAGCAAGCAAACTGTTTTCCAACAAAGAAGAACCCAATTCCACAATTGTTGCTACATCTGAACTACAAACGGCAAGAATAATCGAAACATTGGTTTTTTAAGGCTAAAGTAATTACACTCAAAAGAATATGCACGTATAAGAAAGACGAGTGACAAGTAAAAATGTGAGAATCATTAGACTCCGTACCGAATTGATACACGTCAAAAACTGGCTGTCATAGTAAGAACAAACCACAATAGAAATTTATTATACCATTACGTTTATATGCAACTTACTTTCAACAGAATAAGCTGCAAATATACACATATTCGTAAGTACTTGTTCATGATGGAGTTGTTCTTTATACCATTGAATTATTTAAATTAGGCTGGTTTTATATTAATTTCCGAATTATGTTCGTCTCTCGATATTTTAATTGTGCTTGTAACGCAAAAATTGTAGTATTTCGTCAATTACGTTCAAAATGGATTATAAACAGACATCACTACTTCGGCGGCTTGCCCACCGCTAGGAGCGCTAGTGTCGCAGCAACTGTCAGTTGGTAACAACTTTTACAGCAGTGGTGTCGCGACCACTGTTGCCAGACGTAGGGACTTTTCCCTACATGTAGGTACTTTTAAGCATTAAAATCATGTAGGGAATTTTCATCCAAAAGTCCCCTACGCGTAGGTACTACGGTAAAATTTTGCAATCGCCGACACATGTCTAGCGGGTAATGTTGGCAACAGAACAGTTGTCAGCGCGGGAATGAAGCCGACCAATTGTGGCAAAGTTTGAAGTAGTCAATGATATTTTAGACGGCATAGTTATTTTCTGTTCATAGTAAACAATATTAATTTGAAAACTTTGTTTCAGACACATTATAAAACGTATGCGAAATATGATGATTTCAGTGTATATCAGTGGAATGGAGAGTCGGTTTGGAAATAGTATTAGAAAATGTCAGCACAATGAAAATGCATTGTTTCCATGAACCAAAGACGTTTTATTACCTTGACTAGACTGTTATTTAGTTACGTCAGGACGGTATACTAGTTAGTAGGCCAACTTGTAAATGAGAAGACGCTGACAAGAAAACGCTAAAAGATTTGCGACAGCCAACGTTATAATGAACAAAGCGCTGTCAATATAGCATTACTCTTTGAAAATCGAATCATGCAGACTGATGGACTTCCTTTTTTGTGCTGGCAGCGGTGGCCGAGGGGACTAAGGCGCTCCAGTCACGGTCTGCACGGCCACTACGGTCGGGGGTTCGAATCCCCCTTCGGGCATGGATATTTATGCCGTCCTTAGTCTTAGCTGGTTCATAAGTAGTTTGTAAGCTTAGGTACTGATGACCCCGTAGTTAAGTCCCATAAGTTCTACAAACATTTGAACTGAATATAATTACTGCTGTTCCTACTCTATGGCTGATAGTGTCTCTATATACCCTTATGCGGTCAATATATCAGTTATCCTCGTGTAACAGTGCACTCGGAATTAGCGGCATATTTGGGGAAATCTATTAATGCTGTTCCTCTCTATGGTTGACAGGTTCTTGACGTATCCATGTCCGATCGATAAATCAGCAATCCTGTTGTAGCAGAGCACTTGGAATTCGCGGCATAATCTACACTTGACTCCATCAATCAGTAACGATCAGTCAGCGGAAAAACATATCTAGCAAGTGAAGTATGATGCCAAATATTTATTTTAAAGTTTTTTTCAAAATTGTAACATGTCACATTAATCAACTGGTTAACGCAGTGGCGTAACTAAGACTTGGCTTGGGGGGGGGGGGGATAGATCTGCTTGCCGAGGAAAATTTTAGTCAGTTTCCAAACAGACTACCATCTGCCACTCCATTGAAGAAACTAATTCACTCCCTTCCAATGAAAGCTTGTGGTAAAACACCCCAAGTTTCAAATCTTTACCTTTACCAGATTGTTGTCATCCCCCCTCAACTAATTCACTTCCTTTCAATGAAAGCTTATGGTAAAACACCCCAAGTTTCAAATCTTTACCTTTACCAGATTGCTGTCATCCCCCCTCATCCCCCCCCCCTCATAGTTACGCCACTGAGTTAACGTCTTCTGGCCGGACTCCTGGATTCAGTCCCTCCCAGACGCAAATCCTGGATACAACCCTGAAAAAATGTTCAAATGTTTGTTAAGCTTATGGTACTTAACTACGGGGTCATCAGTCCCAAACTTACAAACTACTTATCAACTAACTACCTTATACTAAGGACGGCACAAATATCCATGCCCGAGGGGGGATTCTAACCCCCGACTGTAGTGGCCGTGCAGATCGTGACTGGAGTGCCTCAGTCTCCTCGGCCACCGCGGCCGGCACAACCCTGATGTAGAGGCATTAATGAGGTGGTAGGGAGGAAGTAGGGAAAACGTAGGTATATTTTTGTGAGACTGTAGGTAATTTCTCTCTCTGCCATCTGGCAACACTGGTCGCGACTGTATATGTTAGACTGTGGCCCTACACGATATTAGGCCTTGCAGGTGTACCAGATTCTTTGGTTCTTCAGAGTAGTGGGCGAGTAAGAACGCTGTTGCCTGGGGCTGCTCCCCGTCGCGCCGCTGCCTTCCGTCAGACGTCGCCTCCGCCAGCTCTAGCCCGGGCGGCCACCCCCTGGGGCTGCGGTACTCGTCGTCCCTCGTAGTCAGCGTGGAGGGCCCGCAAGAGCTCGGGAGAGGGCGCGTTGCCCGGGGCGGCGCGCTGACAATGCGGCCACACCCCAGTCTCCAGCCGCCATTGTTGGCCGAGCCGCTCTCCACCAGGGCCGCTCTTCTTTGTCCGCGTTGTACTGCGCGTGCTCTCCTACCGACTTATCACCCAGAGCGCGTGCGCGGCGCAAATCACCGCCCCTACCCCTCACCGCCGTGGAGACCCTCCTACACATTTATTTTATTATTCGTGAATAAAAGACGTTGGTTGCAAAAATCTTCTTCCTTGCGATGAGTCTTGCCGACTGATGAGTCGTGTGTCTGAGAGCGCGACGAATTATTATCCACGACAATACAGGGAAGCAATTGAAATATATAAACATAAAGGAAATTTTAACAGGAAAGAAGAAGCTATGATACTTAGCGACATACGGACAGTAGCTTTGAAAGATCGACAGGTTTTATCTCTGACCGATTGCAATCGATAGTGATGTTTTATCTTTGACAGGGACTATCTCTGCTGATAACGTGACAGCTTGACCACGCCCACTTTTCACAGTATACATTGCGTTCTCAGACACCCGACTCATCAGTCGGCGAGACTCATCGCAAGGAAGAAGACCTCTAAGGATGTCCGGCGCAGCTCTGGACGAAACGTAAGGTGAAACTGAAACGTTTTATGGACCACGGCCTTATAACCCGGAAGTTCTACCAGCAACTATGACATCCGGTCGTGAAAGCCTTCATTGCATGCAAAAATCTGTTTTCTAGATATGAAGCTTTTCGCCCGGCTAGGGCGAAGGAATTAGATTAGGTAATGAGACAATAAAAGTAGTAGATGAATTTTGTTATTTGGGTAGCAAGATAACTTCTGATGGCCGAAGTAAAGGAGATATAAAATGCAGAATGGCTTTTGGAAGAAAAGCGTTTCTAAAGAAGCGTACCTTGTTAACATCCAATATTAATTTAAATGTTAAGAAGTCCTTTCTGAAAGCATTTGTGTGGAGTGTAGCATTGTATGGGAGTGAAACGTGGACGATAAGGAGTTCAGATAAAAAGATGATAGAAGCTTTTGAAATGTGGTGCTACAGACGAATGATGAAAATTAGATGGGTAGATCAAGTAACTAATGAGAAGGTGCTTAACCGAATCGGGGAGAAAAGGAGCTTCTGCCATATCCTGATTAAGAGAAGGGATAGATTGGTTGGACACATTCTGAGACATCAAGTAATTGTCAACTTAGCATTAGAAGGAAGCATGTGAGGTAAAAATCGTAAAGGAAGACCGAGGGACGAATATAGTAAGCAGATACAAAAGGATGTAGGTTGCCGAACGTATTGTCAGATGAAGAGACTTGCACAGAACTGGGTAGCTTGGAGTTCCGCATCAAACCAGTCTGCGGACTGAAGACCACAACAACAACAACAACAAAAACAACATGACATCTACAGATATCTCACGAAGAAGGAAAGGAGAACTAGTACATACAATACGATATGTACATGAGAGTATTCAAAAAATAAAAATTTAAATTAAAGAAATAGCTACAAAACAATGATGAAATCGCTACTAAAGGATTGTAATAATCTACGGTAATAATCCTTCAAAAAATTCATAGTCAACCATCAGCTGTGTAAGAAAACTCTAAAAAAAATGTCGGATAAAAGAAATAAAGTATTTTGAAAGTGGCCAGTGCTGTAAGAATCTTCTGATATATAAAGCATGGTGTCCACTTGTACGTGTTGCATACAAATCTACAGTTTTGTTCCAATCTTTATGAAATTTTGTACACGTAATCTTCAATCCATAAGAATGGTCGCCGTAAATGTAAGAATCAAGTGCGATATATAGTTAACGAGATATGACGTCATAAACAATGAGATGCGCGAAAAACTGCTGCATGTTGCGACAATGCTACTCATTTTCTCCTAAACCATTGGACCGATTTGAACCAAATTTGGTACACACATTCCTTACCGTGAGGTAACAATTGCTGCATGGTTAAGAATCACATACGGCATATGGTTCAAAAGATATTACGTCATAACCAATATGTATCGCAAAAAATGCCATATGATGTGGCGAGACTTTCGAAGTACACTGTATGAGAATGACAGTACTTAGCGACTTGCGACAAACTTTAAACACAATTTCAAAGCTTTTTTAAACTTTTTCTCGCTGACAGTCATAGCAAAACGATGAAAGGAAAAAAGTTTCTCGCTTTCTACTTTACCGCTGTTTACGGTGTAAAATTATGGCATTCGGTATGACGTTACAATTTATAATTTGTACACTACAAATTGTGGCCGCAGGAAATTTTACAGACAGTATACACACATGTAGTTGAATGTCCTTTCGAAATTATATCACAGTACGACACGTAGTTCATTAGACATGAGGACATAAACAGTAATGTTTCGCTGTTCATGAACCAAATCTACGGATTTCGGTATGACGTTTCAATTTGTAATTTCTACACTACAAAATGTAGTCGCAGTAAATTTTGCAGACAGTATAAACGCATATAGTTGAGTGTACCTTCTAAATTTTTATCACAGTACGACACGTAGTTCATGAGATATGACCACATAAACAGTAACGTTCATGGAAAACCTCCCCTTCCCGCACCAAGTTTTAATCTATTACTTCTTTAGTACTAACTTCATTCCCAAGACATTTTGCAGACATACAGCCCCTATACAAATGAATATCTACCTGAGAAATGTCGGAAAAAAATACCTGGACAACGCCGGGTTTTCAGGTAGTATATTATAAAACATTGTCTTTGTATTTTATATTATTTATTTAGTTTTCCAGCTAGCTCAGTAAATGGATGAAACATGAACCTTCTAGGTCTTTAACTGGTGCGAGTATTCTTACAAAGTAGTCCCACATTAAATGCTATAAAAATAATGTCCAAATGCAAATGTTATTAATATTACCTACTGAAGTCAATGTGGAACCTATCCTTTATATTAAAATTCTGAATATTATTCTCAGTTACGTATATCATTGAAACTTTAATTGAATGTTCAACTTAAAGTAAAATCGCAAAGTCGCACAGCCACCTCTCACTCAGAATAATAATAATAATAGTCACTCTGAATAATTATGAATTTCATAATTTATAGATCTTTGTAAGATATCACATTTTGCCATACATTACCACAAAAGTTGGCGTAATTTTTATACAAGTTCAGTTTGGTTTTGCAGAGCTGAAATAGAAAATTATAATTTTTTATTAAGCCTTATTTTTCACTCGTCCTTAGGTATTCTATATTTCCACGTAATGGCGGCAGTTGATGCAATCTACGTCGTTAGCTTCTTGCTGAACCAAATGCTAGTGGCGTCCCTTAGTATTTCATATAAATTATTAGGGTATTTCTAACTAATTAAAGTTGGAATACTTATGTTCAAACACATTTACAGACTTCATTACCATGTGTCCTTCATTTTCATCAAAAACAATCTCGTCACGATACATGAATCGACCAGAGCAGACAAGAGACAAGACACAACCAGACCCAACAAGATTACTTTTTTAACATTACATATATTTATATATATTTAATAGTACAAAGATAATAACACGCATTAAAATAATTATTCTTTGTTACGAGTGTATACACAGACACCTTTTGTTACATAATGCGTCTATATTGGTGGTACCACTAAACTTTCCAATCGTCGATTTCGGTAGAAATTGGAATGACATTACAGCTGTTTATTGTATTTATCAGATCAACTATGTAGTTATCAGCCTTAGCAGAGCTAAGTTTATCAGATCAACTATGTAGTTATCAATTAGCCTGTTTAATTTTACTCTTCTGATGATGGATAATAACCGAAATCGGTAAAGTTTTAAAAACAGTAAACAGCTGATGATTGACTATGCATTTTTAAAGTATATTACGACTGTTGTCTCATATCTAAGCAAAAACTTTAATAATCCTTCAGATAAAACTTCCGGGATGAGAGGCTGTGGTCCACGCATAAAACTTCTTCCTGACGTTTCGTCTCCATCTGCGGGCGACATCGTCTGAGGTCTTCCGGCTACTGCCAAAGTGGCTGGAGCAGTGTTGCCAACTCGTAAATGTGAAAAAATCGTACTACACAGTCAAAATTATAGATTTTGACTCAGAATTGTCGTACATCAGACAAAAAAAAGTTTGAAAATGTTAGAAAATTAATAAATAGTAAAAATAATGGTAATTTCCGAGGAACGGTCTACATCGAAGTAGCGGTATCAGTGTCAGCGACATATATCGCACATTTGACTAACGTGTCTTTACTTTATTCAATAAAAACTGGTTCATTTATATTGACGCATTCACATATCATCCTGTGAGATTTTTCTTTAACAAAACTGAATGTATTACGCTACTCTGATGCCCCCTTCTTCAATCTACAACGTTCCTTGCAAATTACCAAAATATTAGGGAAACTGACACTTTAGTTTATTAAATAATCGCTCCAAGACATACGTGTAGTGGTGGTGATAGTAGTAGTAGTAGTGACAAGTAGTAGACTTCATTATAGTAAAGTAAGTCGTATGATGAGTTTAATGTAATTTCACTTATCTTAGTTCTATCAACAATTCGTATTGCCTTAAGTGTACCTGATATGCACGGTTTAAATGGTATCTGCAGCCGGAAAGAAATTATAATACATTTGACCAGTATCGTACAAGGTATTATCGTACATCACATAAGCACTGAAATTATCGTATGCCCCCATAATTATCGTATGAGTTGGCAACCCTGGGCTGGAGGCGCTCTCGCATTTTTAGAGAGCATAGAGGGCGCCAACGGTAATCACGTGATACCGACTATGTGGTTATCTCTGGATGTTGTAGTCATTCTCGATTCCTTTCAATCGACTGTCGTTTTGTTGGCGTATAGTCGACACCCATATTTTGTTTAACTTTAAGCATTCTTCTTTTCTTTTAAAACTGCTCTGGTGTTTTTGAATCTCAATTGCCTTCCTATAAATGCGTGCATAGTAATGCAATGTTCTGGCTAATACATTCTCATTAAATTTTATTTCATGATTTCCATCCTGGAAAACTGTTCTGCTACAGCCGATTTTTCGGTGTGTCCCAGATAACAGTTCCTCTTCTGTTCTGTTAAATGGGTGTTGAAACTTCTTTTCTATGTACCAATATATACTTGACCACAATCTATAACTGTATGGAGTTTTACACACCCCAGGAGTTTGCTAGGGGGTGACATGCATCTTTTGCCGATCTTAAACATTCTTTGACCTTCTTTGTGGGTCTAAAGATCGTTTATACTCCATGCTTGGACAGAACTTTTCCGATTCGATTTGTAATATTAGAGATGAAAGGGAGGAAAACTTTTCCAGATATTTGCCGATGTTCATCATTACTTCTCGATTATTGCCTTTTCTGATGGAGTGCTCGGATCATTTTCCTTGTTGGCATATCCATTCTTCCTGAACGCCGACCGTAAGTGTTTTAATTCCGCCTGCAAGTAAGCTGGCTCGCAGATCGTGTTGGCTCTGCCCACCGTTTCCATGACACCTCTTTGTTGTCTTGGGTGGTGGTTTGACTCCTTGTGGAGGTATCTATCAGTGTGAGTGTCCTTTCTGTACACCTTGTGACCCAGTCTCGACCACCCGTTTGACTACAGAAACACCTAGAAAGTTATGTTGGCCATTCCTCTCGTTCTCCATTTTACATTGTATGCTATGGTAATAATGTTTTAACTACTCTGTGATAGGGGGTGTTTTGATTAAGATTTCTGTAGGATATCATACAGAGATTAATTGATGCTTTGTATGTGTGTGGTGCACACGTCTCCATATGGAAACTGTGAATCCAGTTAAAAACACTATAGATCATATTTTCACCCTGGATGTCTTGATGGGCTGAAGATGGCACTAATGAGGTACAGAAACTGGTTGTTAATTAATAAAATTTTTATTGTTACAGTTGTTGGTTTATATCTTCAATATACTGTACTTCAATTACAATAATTATGAAATCCCTGGAGCTGCTGTAGCATTAACCGGTAACACAAATTGATACTGGTTTTATGTCAAAGGACTAATAAAATAAATTTTTATTTCGACATTTACCATGCCTGATGTCCGTACGTTTAAATCTACTATCAATTTGTTTTTAACGGTCAATGCAGCGATTTCATAATTATTGTCTCTGTTTTACGTCCTATGGCTACATCACAATAAATACACCCTCTATCAAAAGGTAGGTAAAACATTATTGCCATAGATTATTACAATCCTTTAGTACCGATTTCGGCATTACTTTGAAGCTAAACATTTTTTAAAATTTTTTTTTTGCGAATAATCTCACGTAAATATAGTCTTGTATACAGGGTGACCTATTTATCTTGACCACCCCAAATATTTCTGGAACAACAACAGCTATTATAAAACAAGTTTCACTGTTATCAATGTAAGGCAGGGGCACATGAATGTGAATATCTCGAAATATTATAAAACGAAAGCATATGTGTTCTTTTAACATAAACTTATGTATTTTTAAATGGACAACCTATATTGTTTCATCAGCCATCTATAGCATGGGAAATCACATAAACATTGGCGTAGATTGCATCGCAATACGCCAATTACATCACAAGATATTGCGAAGCTAATGCGACGCTTGAAATAACGCGAAACGCGCGGCTAGCGCACGTCCTGAGCAGCATGGTATTCTCGCCGAGTCTCAGGACATGCGCTAGCCGCGCGTTTCGCGCATTTCGCGCATCTTCAGTTCGCAATATGTCGGGATGTAACTGGTGTATTGTGATGCAATCAACGCCATTGTTTATGTGATATATCATGCTATAGATTGCTGATAAAATAATATACGGTGTTCATTTAAGAACACATAAGTTTGTTTTAAAAACGCATATGCTTTCGTCTTAGAATATTTCAGTATATTTACATTCATGAACCCCTACCTTACATTGATACTGGTGAAAGTCGTTTTACAATAGCTGTTGTTGTTCCAGAGATATTTTGGGTGGTCAAGATAAATACCCTGTATACCATTCTTCCTTTTCTTCTTCGTTAGATATCTTAAGATGTTCCAACTATCTAAATAAATAACAGATTTTTTGCAACCAAGACAGTATTTTATTCATGAATTTCGACTTCACACAGTTGCTATACCACAAAGTAAAAAATGGAATGGTAAGACTTTTATTTTATTAGGAACTTCAGATAGTAACGAGCGCTGTAGCTTAATTCAGCTACGGAAATTATAAATTTATAAGTCGGGTAGCTTTAAGACGGATTGTTATCGGGCCATCTAAATAAAAACTGAATTTAAGTTAGAACGCGTTCTTACTAGCTACAATTAGTTTATACTGAACGCCATTGTCACAACTAGATTCTCCTGCCGGTCAACTATGAATGTCCGTTAAAACTGGTTTTAACTAGATAAGACGCGTTTTCAAAAAACGCCTGAGTTAAAACTGTTTATGAATGTCATTTGAAACTGGTCTTAACTAGACAAAGCGTGTTTCGAAAAAATGACTGAGTCAAAAAAGTTTTGCCCCAAATGTAAGTTTCTGTTTCTTACACGAGATGCATTAGAACTATTCTGAATGGTCAAGCTCAGTGTTTCCAGATTAAGTTTTCGAAATTTCCCCTTAGTAGACAAAATAAATTCCACAAAATGACAAATTTCGGTAATTTTTCCCCAAATATCTCAAACCTAACTATTCCTTCAAATTATTATTTATTATCAGTGTTGGCAATTTGAAAAGGAAGAACTAAGTGTTCATATAATTCGAATTTCAATATAATTCGAATATAATTTTTTTCTGTCATTAAAATGCTAGCTGAATTATGTTTTACTGTAAACATATTTTGTTACATAGTACAAAAGTGAAATTACGCGACATTACTGTAATCATCGTACTAATGCGAATACGTTTATTATCACTTATATTGAATTAAAACAACAATAAAATCAATACAACTATATTTATTACGTCAGAAGAGACATGACAACGGGAGAGCTATGGTTATCATAGGCTACAGATTCTCTGACTTAAATTTGCTAAGCAGGCCTAGACGTGAAGATGATAAAACGAACGGTGTATCGATTGATTTGAAGCGAAAGAGACAGAGAGAGACAATAACCAAAATATTATTTGTATATTTTATAACAGTGTGTCATACTTGCGGAGGGCGAACTTTTCAATTAGTTAATTATGTAAAACAGCCAAATTGGTATTTATCTTCATTAAGGTGATCCGTTTCGCCAGATTAAATCCGATGATGACAGTTTAATCTGCTGAAACCCGTAATCTCATTAAAGATAATTAGCAATCTTGGCTGTTTTACATAATAAACTAAGTACATGTTGTTTGAACTAAAGTATCCGATCGCATTAATGGCAACCCTAGGCACATAAAATTCTTCCCCTAGTTCCACAGTAGTGTAAAACGTTTTCCCCAAGACTTATATTTCCTCAAAAGAGCCCCCCCCCCCCAAAAAAAAAAAAAAATAATAATCTACAAAATTGCGAAAAAAACTCCCACTCTGGAATCACTAACTCAAACTCCCCGTCCGGTCTCACCGTTAAGCACGTGTAGATCAACTAGTAACCATTTATCATTGCGAATAGGATGTTACAGATTGAAAAAAAATAAAAAAGAGAGAGAGAAAAAAAAGAGACAGAAAAACACACACTAAATGTTTTAAGGTAAAGTCTGCAAGATGAGAATAAAAATTTAGACTGGCGTACAATTCTGCAAATAAATTACCCTCCACCATGTGGAATTTTATGTGGACAGTGACTGTCGTCTTGTTTTGATAGCCAAGTGCACAAAATTTTTCAATATATAACTAAACTTTTGCACCCAAATATCTCTGGAACAAAAATAGATATTGAAAAAGCCTTTCAAGGGCATGAACCGTTTGGCAGATACTTATGAAAGTAAATATTACGAGCCATTCTACAAGTAAACGGATATTATTGTGAATGCGAACTTTAAAAATATATACTCTTTTAATTTGGATACCCCCTATTTGGCGGTATTGACTCGATTGTTTCCTACGTTCTTCTTCAAATAAATATTATGCCCGTATTGCATTTTTTTTTTTAAATTTGTTTTGACGACGGGTTTCGGCGCGCTGAGGTTCCACCTGGCATAAAAGCTCTAACATATCAGACCAGAAGATGGTACCTCAGCGTGCCGAAACCTGTTTTCAAAACAAATAGATAAAAATACGATCTTGTCATTATATTTATATGAATTTGAAAGAAGATCGCCTATCCCAAACATGAGCAAATTAAGGTTTTTTTTTTTTTTTTTTTTTTTTTTTTTTTTTTTTTTTTTTTTTCCAGGTTCCTTATCTTTTTCTTTCGGAGCCTCTGATCTCTTGTGGTGCGAAGGTTTTCTTGCCCACCTGTCCATATCAGTGACTGCGATTCTGATACTAGTGGCGTTGCGGGGTCTTCACTGAATGTGAGGTATCTCAGAGGCGTGTTTACAAAAGTTACGGGGAGCCGCAGTTGTAGATAGGCCGATGAACAGCAGACATAAATAAACCATACTAGTTGAAGGGCCTGAGGTCCTGCTACGTTCTGGGGAGTGTGCCATCCTAGGAATGAAGTGGGGCGGCGGTCCCGGTCGCAGTAGAAGAACAATAGCGGCAAAGCCGTTCTCTGCTAAACTGCTAAATATCTGGCAAGTTGGACAATGGAAGCTGCTGCTGTGACTCTATCCTCTGCTCATAGAAGTACGTGATGGTCACACGCGCTCCGCGTCATGCTGTATTCGTTCTCTCGCAGTGTCGTTAAGGTTCGGCGTGCAGAAGTGATTCATATGTAGTAGATTTTAAGAAGCTAATTAATTGGTGACGATTTCTTCTGTTTGGTTTTTACTCTCTCGGCGCCGTTGCTGCTACCCAGCTTGCGTGAGTAATCTTATAATAGCCATTTTCTCTGTGTAGTTAATGCTGCTTTGGTTAGTGAGAACTCCTTTTGCCTGATTTGTACCCTCTTGTGTCGTTACTGCTATTCAGCGTTCGCTAGTAGTCTGCAAATAAATTTTAATTGGTGTCAGTTTTCTTCTGTCTGGCTTGTACCCTCTCACTTCGTTGCTGCTATTCAGCGAGCGGAAGTAATGAACAATGGGAAAGTGTAGAGTAAAATTTGTGCGCTGTCAGCCGTACTTCTTTGGGCTCTGTTTACTCACACAAGTGTTGCTCTCCCGCCTGTTTCCTCTGCAGGGGCGCCGACCTCGTGGGTGCTCTGTTGCTCTTGCACCCCCCCCCCCCCCACACACACACAAAATATGTGGAGGTGTTCAGCATCCACGGAAAACGAGGAAGGAAAAAAATAAAGTTAAAGAAATATAAAATAAAAGAAAAGTTTGTAAAATTACGAAGTTGTCAGTTGTAAACATTTTGACGTCGCCGCATAGCAAGGACGACCTAGCCGGCAGGCTGTTGCAACAGTACTCTGTGGAGTGCTCATTACAACGGCCTGAAACCCATTTGGCAAGGGTGTTGGGAGAGGGTGCCAACTGACTGTTCCCGAGCCGCATAAAGTCGTAACTGGTGCTACAATCTGTGTTCAGTGACAACTCTGTTAATTCCATTCAGATACGTCATCCGCTATGAAATACAGCATACAGTGATATTACACACGCCTTCGCGCAAACCATCACGGGCAGATAGAAGGTGAAGCGTGAAGAGAGCTAGTAGCCGGGCTTAATAAAGACACACATACGGAATTGAACTCAAAAGTGAATTCGAGAAAGACGTTTTGATTGTGATTGTGTAAATCACTGAATTCTTCTAGATAAACTAAAGTTTTGTGATATGATTGGGACAGTGTACAAATGCTTTAAATCATACATAACAGGAAGAGTGCAGAAAGTTGACAAAAGTAGTTCACATAATATGCAAAAAACAGCTGATTCCTCAAACTGGGGAACAATCAAAAATGGGGTGCCACAAGGTTCGGTCTTGGGCCCTTTGCTGTTATTAATATATATTAATGACTTGCCATTCTTTATTCATGAAGATGCAAAGCTGGTTCTTTTTGCTGATGATACAAGTAAAGTTTTCACACCTGACAGAGCTAACTGAAGAAATTGTAAACGACGTCTTTCAGAAAATCATTAAGTGATTCTCAGCAAATGGACTATCATTAAATTTTGATAAAACATAGTTCCATACAGTAAATTGAATGACACCATTAATAAATATAGACCTTCATCAGAAATCAGTAGCAAAGGTAAAATATTCAAAAATTTTAGGTGTATGCATTGATGAGGGTTTGAACTGGAAAAAACCCATTGAAGATCTGCTGAAACGTTCAAGTTCAGCTACTAATGCTATAGGGTAATTGCAAATTTTGATGATATACATCTCAGTAAATTAGCTTACTATGCCTACTTTCATTCTCTTCTTTCGTACAGCATCAGTTTCTGGAGTAATTTATCATTGAGTAAAAAAGTATTCTTCTAGGGTGCAAGCAAAAATCAAAGAAATTGAGAGACGTTGACTGCTTGGCTCATTCTTAGAACTCAAGAGGTAGTGCAAAATGAATCCCTGAGCACCCACCTTGATTTTCAAAAGCCGGATCCCCTGTAATCCTCTGCTTGGTGCATTTGCGTCCCAGCTTCTATTTGACGTTTCGGAGGACGCATCCAGTGAGCGGCAACTCATACAGCTACTGGGCCTGTTTATCATGTTACGTTGCCAAGTGCTCCTTCGTTGTACGCTCGCTGATCCTCCTACTTGGTACCCTATATCACCTGGTGATTTGTCAACTGTTTTTGCTGTGAGTCGGGCTGTGGGTGGAACTCCATTTTCCAAGGTCTAAGTTTTCGTGTTCACGTGTGGACCACACGCAAGAGGACGTCTGGTTGGTGGGGAATCGTCGTGCTCATTATTGGACGTGCTGTACAGATGTGCTCTGTGTCATAATGTAAATCTGTATAGCGATTATGCCTGTTGTGTTCAATGTATTCAAAATTTAATTTTGTATTTAATCCTTGGCGAGTTCACCTGTGTCTTTAAAGTGTTCCCGGGATTGTAATTGTTAATTATGATTTAACGAGGATCTTATGGTCGAGCTAATATTTTCCTTAATATATACTTTTTGTTTAACCTGTTATTTGGAGTCCTTTACTGTTTCACCTAATTTGGATTCTTGGTACTTCTATTTCTTATTACAATTTATAATACAGATCTGTATGAAGCATGTAAACCTAAAGAGTTCTTTTACTGTAGTAACCTGACTCAGTTTTCTCGCTGCGGGTGCTCACACCCCTTAAGGTACATTTCTCCGGTGGTAGCTTATAATTCATTTCAAGTAATTTGCTTCGTATTATGTTCGTGTTTTATTGTTTTTAATCGTTTATACTGCTGTACTTACACATTGTCTTCGGACGTTCTTAACCCTTGTTCAGAGGTTTCTTGAATAATAAGAATAATGTAAAAATCAATCAGATAATTTTTATTTCATAGTATTTTGGGATTGATCATTCTGAACCAGTTAAAACTATTGCAGTCACACATTGTTTGAAAGGGTTGTTAATCAAAGTAAAAGGAAAGAATTATTGTGTAAAGAATGTGACTGGGTTTTATTGTTTAAAAAAGTTGTCAAACCATTGTCAATAAATTGTGGCCACGATAACAGATGGTAAATTGAAGCGACCAGGCCTTCCATATCCTTTTAATACCCTGTCAAACCTGTATTTTCACATAGCAGTATTACTATTTATGCAAGTAGTAGCATGAAATACCACAAAAAGCGTGTTTTTGGTTGCATCGCAATACATCAGTTACATCCAGAAAAAAAATCTAAGACGAATTTAACGCTTGAAATGAACGAAACACGCAGCCAGCGCCATTTTGTTTGTGATTTTTGAAGCTATTGAGCACATAATATGGGCGTCCATTCGAACAAATCACACTGCGATTTACTGTGTCCAGGTGGCGTAGCGATCATCGGAACTGCCTAGCAAGCAGGAAATCCGGGTTCGAATCGCCGGGGTGACACTAATTTTCAAACTTCCTTTTTTTTTTTTTTTTTTTTTTTTTTTTTTTTGACCGGGTGCGCTGAGCCACGGCATAGATTTAATTCAGTGCCTTCTGTCTGGCATCAAATTCTGTTGTGCTGTTTACAGTTCTTCAGAGATGGGCTGAGACAAACCGAGACAAACAGAGCCTTGGTGGTCCACATGTGGTTGTCGTTCCTGGTTCGCATGAAATTTGATACGCTGAGGCCAACCCTGATGTGAACAGTCTGCTAAAGTTTCTGATGTATATGTTGACGTATTACCGTTGATTAGCTCCCTGCGTAACATTTACGTGACCTTTCACTCGTCACACCATTACAAATACCTTGCTATATTTTTTATTCATACTGTCGTTGTTTTGTTCGTTACTGGTAGCGCACTAGTGGTCCTCTTTCAAAATTGATTTATTAGCGGATGTAAACAGCAGTACTTGCCACGCTTGGCAGCTGCGGCATCATTTTAGGTGATTTACATAATCTATTGCTTCTTTCCGTAGTCTATGTTAAGTACTGCAGTAAAATTTTTATTGTGACTACAAAAGGGACCGCGTTGCATTCCATTTTGCAGTGCTCTCTGTAATTTGGTAACGTGATTTAGTTAAATGTACGTAAATGTTGCTTTGCATATTTGAAATTTCATTGCAACCAGCTTCTGCTGATGCCGATGGTGAGGTGACACGAACTTTGTAGACCGTGGATTTCTTTTTGGTACATTCCAACAATTCCTCACCAGCCGAGCAGGATGTCATAAACAACAGTTCCCAGCTATATGCCCACATCGTGGTTTACTTCCTTTAAATAAAACAGAAAACGTGTAACATCGCCGACAAACATGAGATCCTACAAAAATTTATTTGCTGGTCGTTTGCATCTAATCAAGTTCCCATATTCTGATGTTTGTTGGTGGAACCTTAGAGATTTGAACCTTATGGTTTTTTGTTCTTTTCTGAATTTGATATGATGGTAACCAAAGATACGTATTTGGATAAAGTAATTAATGTCAAGATCACACGAAATTTTATTTGCCGGTTTTGACTATGTAATGGTCATCCTGCGATTATATGGCCCATATGGTTGGTGCTGTGGCTACTTGGCTGCAAAGATACTGGTGGCATGACTGAAACTGCAGTATACATATTTGTGTGCTGTCTACTCTTTCGGATATGCCCAAATGAATGGATGTCACATGTTCATGTATAACAACAGCGATCGATAGGACCATACAAAAATTATGGACACATTTGTGGCATGCACTAAGAATCGCAAGCTGCATATGCCCTAGTCAGTTTGTATCCTTTGTTTCTGGAACCACATAATATGAGGTTACCTGCTCGTAAATGATGATCCACTACTTTGGGTTGACAGGAATTAGCTGAACTATTACTGATGGTACTGACAGATGACAAGGAAGATGCCTAGGTAACAACTCTAACAATAATAACTATCAGGTTGTTTATACGTTATAAGGAGTTTCTAGACATAGCCGGCCACGGTGGCCGAGAAGTCTGCGGCGCGCCAGTGACGTTCTGCACGGCCACTACGCTCGGGGGTTCGAATCCTCCCTCGGGCATGGATATTTGTGCCGTCCTTGGTGTTAGCTAGTTCATAAGTAGTTTGTAAGTTTAGGGACTGATGACCCCGTAGTTAAGTCCCATGAGCTCTACAAACATTTGAACATTTCTAGACATGCTGACCACATTGAAAAAAAAAAAAAATGACAATCCTGAAGAATTGTTAATTCAGCTACAGCCTTTGCTCACACTTTATCATACTGTTTAAAAATAGTCTTGCTCAAATAAAATTTATTATTTTCAGCAGACGCTTTAATCTTGGAGTAGGAGGATAAATAATCTACAGAGGCAAAATATTATATTCGTCTGTCTACTAAATTCTCTTAGAAAAATTGCTTCACAATTGGAAAACCTATTGAGGAAGCAACTAACAACATTCTACGCCTGGTGCAAGATTCAGAGACCCAATCCTTGCTCGCTGTTATTTTTAATATATTGTGTGACTTCTACAACTTGTGCTGGTGCTCTCTCTTTATGCATCTGCGTTAATTAAACTATCAAGCTAAAGTTTATAAAAGTCTTTTAGACTATTTGTGCTCACAGAGAAGCTACCCTGTTTGAGTCCCAGAAAGAATCTGAAAAAAATAATCACCATATGTAGCCATGAGCCCTTGGGCCCATAATTAAAAAATTGATCATGAACCTCGTTTGAAAAGCCTCCAAGAATTTTGATCATAACCGCATATTCTGATATCCTAATATTAGCCCAAGCAAGAGCAGATCGCAATTACTAACGAGCGTGAACATTCTAAAAGCTGTTCAATAGTGATGCAGAGTGAATAATTTTCCTGCCACACATCAGAATCGAATTAGAAAGTGGGTTATGTAATTATAACTAATAATATGCCCATACACAGAAATCTCAACTGTGGCATACACCTAGATAATACATCTGCACAAATACAGCACGCTCGAAAGATTTTGCAGTTACACACAAAATAAACATTGCAA
The DNA here is from genome assembly GCA_026315105.1 of Locusta migratoria. Taxonomy (NCBI): domain Eukaryota; kingdom Metazoa; phylum Arthropoda; class Insecta; order Orthoptera; family Acrididae; genus Locusta; species Locusta migratoria. Next base: position 145,347,431 of record CM048745.1, read on the forward strand.
AAGAAAGATTATGGTTACCTCTGGAATGGTTTAATTCATGAGGTGATACTACAGCAGTAGCCATAGTGGGCTATGGACGACCATATTAGGCACTCAAACTGGTGACTGGAAGTAATTAGGCATGTGGATGAATCTAATTGTTCCACTGCAGTAATGATATGCAATTGTCACTAAAAAGTTGTGTTTGGTATCCTGCCTTTGAAATCTTTGTGACAGATAGAGCGGCCACCAATTGCATGATTAATAACAGCCCACTTACACTAAACGAAATACTTACAATTTTTGAAGGTAATATCATCTCCATCAGAGTGTTTGTAATGATTTGTAACAGAAGAGATTAAACTCACTTGCCACTAGATTAGCTACTCCAAATATGTCTCGATCAACCAACTGCTGGTTTCTCATGCTCTCTAACAGAAAATGGTTCATAAAAAACGAAAAACGTAGCTGTGCTTGTGCAGGTATGATTGTGCAGATAAACATAACTCATCTTACTTGAATGTTAAGTTTATGAAAGGAAGAACATTGCTAAAGAGTTGTTGTGACATAAGTGAAACTTTTATTCTCATTTCTGTTTCCTGTCTCTAATTTGTTATTGTTAATAGTCCTTTTTTCCTTAGTTTATTCTGTAAATTAGTTGGAGGGCAGTTTAATAGGTAATTTTAGTGGATAAATAAGTAATGGCTAGTTCGTAGCAAAAACAAGTGCACAGACTTCATAATGCTTGAATAGTTTACCACTGCAGGAGACAGGCCACTACTATATTTTAGTTACTCCAAAGGCATATTAACAAAATGTATTTTTGAATAATTTATCTCGAATATTAATGAATAAAAATGGTCCACTTGGGTTAATATGAACTATCAATAGATGTACAGAAAAGTGGCTATTCTGTAACTCTTTGAATTTAGTAGGTCCTAACTTTTGTTCATCTGATATCAACAATTTTCAAAATAAAATGCCGAGTATTTTCATTTCATTGCACTTCCATGGTTTACATCCATAGGTGATAGAATTTACATTCCTGTTAATGATTTTGAACTTATACTTTTTAATTATACTAATAATAATAATGTGCCATACTGTATTATGCTGAAGGCAACTACAAATGTAGAAGCAACAAGATCAAATAGTCTTTTTGTGATCTATTTGCAGTATGGCATGAATATTCAGGACTGATATCAGCCATAAGATGTATATGAAAATGTGACTATCAGCAGCAGCTGAATATGTACACTATTATACTGTAAAAGGTCCTATATCAAAATGACAAATACTAATGGCCATACAAGTTATAAAGCAAAACATTTTCAGAGACATATATCCCAGATAAGTATCTTTATTTCTGAAAATTTACAGCAGAAATTTTACATAAAAGATTTGTTAAATGTTAAAATTCATCATTTTTTCTTATGTTTTTAACTTCATTGTACATCACAGGTATTTGAACAGGCTGCTTCTCTTGGACGCTGTCAGAGATGAATATTACAATTAAGATTACATATTAACTTAGAATAGAAACAGAATTCATTACCACAAACATAGATCTTTATTCACTGTTTTAAGGATAAATTTCGCCACCAAAGGTACTGCCGTTAACTCTTTAATCCCTAAAAATACAACTGTGCATGACTCTTAACATCTAAGGACTTATGTACACTATACTGTCACTACTTTATCACAGAATCTGGTGCTGAAACAGATTTGTTTACTATGTAAGTGAACAGTATTTCGAGTATCTTTAAAGATCATATTATTCTGGAAGACACTACTCTGAAACACAATGTTCCATTATTTGTTACAAAAATATATTCAATTCTTACATTTACTTTGAAAGACACGGTAGTACCACTCTCACAAGCAATCTTCGGATCTCTTCTCACTTTATCATTCATTCTAATAACAAAACAAAAACTTCCTACTATTAATGAGATCGGGGCACATTAATCAGATGTACTAACTCACTTGCCCATTTTTATAAATCATTTGTTTACAAGATATAGCCAAATATCGAGCTGTAGTCATTTTTACAGGTTCTTAAGTCTACAGTATATACATAACTATTTCTTAATCTAACATGCAAATATCCAGAAACATAATGCAAGTAATGATGAAGAGCATTAGTGAAATGTTATGTAAAGAAATCATTTTATCACTGTATAATACATTTATAACGAAATGACGTAGTTTCTATTTTCTTATAACAGGTACAAGATTGCTTATCCTATAGGCTGCTTCACCTGAGGAATTTGCAAATCAAAGTATATAACCAAAAGTTAGTACGTGATATCTTAAATGATAACCATATGTCATTCTCTTACTTAAAGCACCTATGCAGCTAAATTCAGTTATTCCAATAAAGCATTCTACAAACTACATAATTTGTAACATAATTCTCAGACATGCTTCAAATTAATATGAATTATATGTTTGCGACACATTTAAAATAATAAATTTATCATATCACAATAATAATGAATAACTTGCATGACCTTCTTCAGTACTGAAGTGTAAATAAATGGTGTTTGTGATTGTACAGACATTATTCTCACTTGCACAAAAATCAATGACAATAACATGCTACTATTATAAAAGACATTTTGTACCAAAGGAAATGATCTAATTTTGCACTTTCAGTGTTAATCAGTCTTTGTTCTCGTTTACGCATCATGTAAGCACTGCTGGCCACCATCAAATGATAGAAAGAGTAAGCTTGTACAGAAATCATGAAAATGAAGATAGCATCATCTCATATTGGCATACTGAAACTAAATATGATAATTCATTTCATTATGTGAAAGAGATTTTTAACAGCAGCCAATGTAGATATCATTAAGATGTGAAGAAAGAATTTTGGATCTTGCATGAAACAAATGAACTGCTAAAATAAATTCTAATGTTTCGTATATTTTCATAATTTATTTTCCAATTCTGTCAGGCTACATGGACAATGGAGATAAATTTAAAATTGACCGAAAATTAAGAAGAGACTAAAAATAATCACAAATTTAGTTCACGAAATCAACCTGAGGTAATGTCTTCATTCTTCACCAGTTCTGGCTGTTACCTGAAGATGAAGCACGAGAACCATTCTGAGAAGAGGTTCCACATTTTCTACAATGCCCTTCAAACTTTAATGACAAGCCTCCTAATTTAGTGATAGTTGTGAATGGGGAAAATAAACTGTCATCAAACGAAAGACATTTTCTACAACATACTTGGTTTACTAAACTACTGTTCACCTACCAAATTTATTATAGCTCCATATGATTCTTTGTACTGGTCAGTAGATAACTGATCATGATATTGCAGTGGACATAAAACCTGAAGAATTGATGAGTAGGATCTAGACTGCAATGATATTAAAAACCTTGGGCGAAACAGTACTCAAGACACTGTTTTCTGCATCACAAATCACAGTACTGTTCTTCAAAGTATAATGAGAATATCACAATAGATGATTTTTTTCCGAATTAGCCCAAAATGCAAACTTTCATGGAACTACAATTTGACTAAAGTAGGCATCCTCATGTTTCAATTGTAAAAGTACTGAAAAAATTGGGAAGCAGACGTACAGTTACAGTACTATTTGATGAAAAAGGCAATTTTTTTCCGATGGTCATCGTTAAGATTTGTTATAGGTTACTACTTTTTGCAGACCGAGTCTCTCTGTGATACATGCTACTAGAACTCTGAAAAAAAGGGGAGGATACATACAAAATTGCTCTCATGGAACATATGTTCTGTTTAAAGCATAAAAGGAGATAAAAGCAGTCCACATTTTAGTCAAGTCTAATAAGTGTTGCAGATGAAAAGGAAAATGTGATGCAACACTTTCTCCTTAAAGTAGTTCCATGTTCTTGCTCTACAGTTCTAAATCGAAGGTTTGTTTTGGTACTTGCTTGGATGAACTTAATTTAAAATGAGAAAAACCTCATTGATAACTGGGAAACAGTCAATATTAGCATGTTACTATACTCTCTTATGAAGTGAGAGACTCTTATACATAATGAGAATTTTAATAGTATTTGATTCTACAAAAAAAATACCTTGACATTTCTTTGCAGTCATGTCGTATCATATACAGAAACAGGAAGATGCCTCTGATTGGTGTATAGTAAGATGCACAACAGCATAACATTTCCTCACTACACTCTCAGAAATCATTCACTGACATTCCCAAGAAGAGCGATGCTATGCTAGAGGTCTTCTCTGTGCTACCTACTTCTATCGAATACTACTAGTCATGCATTTCCAGTATTGTGATGAGAAGACTCTACAGTAAAATCGCCCCCATTCTGAGTCTGGACTAATTTATCAACACAAAAAGAACATAGCTGTGAAAACAATTTGTCCACCTCGCCGATGTGACAGTTGTTACATCTGCAGCTGTAACAACTGGCACATAGACAAAGGGAGGACATGGCAAGACATTTAAGACTGTAATAGTGTAAATTATGGCATAACAAATCATAGAAAATGTGGCAAGTTGGGGAATATTTTAAAAAAGTCTGAAAAAATTCCTCGCAATTACTCGTAAGACTACTCTTGTCATTCTATGACCGTAGAGAACCTTAATTTCTACAAGCTAAAATTATTTACTTTTGTAATTAGAGTGTGATGAACATTAGTCACAATTACTTCTTTAAATTTTACACTTATTACGATGGGATTATGAAAAATACATCTTAATTAACAGCTTCTATCTTTGTACTGTTGGTGTGTTATTACAGTCTTTAAAGCTACTTTATAGCGACACTATACCTGCAGAACATGAGTAAAAGTGCAAACAAAATGTGAAATTGCAGCCAAATTGTTCTGTCTGCATCATATACGATGGTTAATAACACGAGACTAAAGGAGTATTGCTCACGAAGAGAGCAAGTAAATTATATTCTCATATTACCGTTAAATTCAATACGGGTTCACTATTTTGTTTCTTTGTACTGGTGACAGAAACTACGTCACAGAAAAAAAATTGTTAAGATTTCAAGCTTTATACACAAACAACCTGTCAGAAAACCTTGTAGTGATCTTCTCTTGTCAGATTACATACACTCAATGTTGAAACAGTTCTACTACATTGCACTGCAATACTTTCTCGCATTTTTACATTCGCTCAGAAATTAAAAAAAAAAAAATCCTCACTGTTGTGTCCATTTCAGACAGTGTTGCACAAGCAACTCATTTTTATACGAATGAGATAAACTTTAACTTCTAATAATACAATATGACATTTACAATTATATCTAATTTGTAATAGTTACTGCATTTTGCTCCTACCCCACTTTCTAATTATATCTAATTTGTAATAATTACTGCATTTTACTCCTACTCCACGTTCCAGTTATATCTAATTTGTAATAATTACTGCATTTTCCTCCTATTCCACTTTCCAATTATATCTAATTTGTAATAATTACTGCATTTTGCTCCTATTCCATTGTTTTTTTCTATGTTGCTTAAGAATTATGTTGTGTTAAACATCATTAAATTGTTACAGAAACCACATCTATAGTTACTGTTGACAAATGTGCCACTGAATACATTCTAAGACTGACATCCAAAACACAGTTTATTTCATTCACGGAAACAATCTTGGAATATTTTCTTCGTTGTAAGGACGGTTATGTTAATTAAGAATGAAACGTGAACTTAACAGCTACTGATACGAGAATATACCGAGTTTGGCACATCGAATATTTTGTGTCACGAACAGCAAAGAAATTACTCCATTCTCTCAAGTTTTGTACATTAAAACTACTGTTTCCATGCCACTCTTGAATATCGAAGAAACATTTTTGTCCAATGAATGAAATTTCAATGTTGTATAGGTTTATTAGTTTATGCAAGACAATCATGTTGTCGCTTGGACTTGTTAGTGAAGTAGCCTCTTCTTATAATAGCCTCTCACATAAGTGCAGTAGCCTCTTCTTGCAATAGCCTCACATAATAGCATCTTGATCTTGTGGATTTAAAAAAATTTAAATTTCTTTTCATTTTGTAGCCTCTTTATGGTTTTATCACTTGAACTCAGAAAGTAACTTTCAGCTAATATGACGACATATAAAGAGTGGCATATCGAACAGTCTCAGGGATGAAGGACATGGGTGTGATCGGGTTTTTAAGGTACCATAAGTTACAATGTTGTTAACAATGATGTTCCCTTTGGCTAACTATCAAGTTTGTATTCGATTAAAATTCAATATTGACGGCTAACACACAAAAACCAGTTCAACAGCAAAACTGGTGTTTTTACATGTTGGTTGTTTCAAGAGAAAAGTCCTCTTCTTGCTGGCTTTATTTAGCTTCAGAATAAATTATTTCACTGTATCACTTGGTAGCACGTACGTTGATGTATTTAAACATAAAACAGAATTTACTTGGTTTTCTTTATCAGGCACAGTGTAGCATTTAAAAAGTCATTTGAGCAGTATTAAAATGACATGTATGTAGGTAATTAAAACTCTGAAGAATACACCAAATCCTGTTTGCACCAATAAGTTCATCCATGTCTTGGTTTCCTCATCATTAATGCAGACGTGTTACTATAGATCTGTTTAATGGTCAATGAATGAAACTCAAAATGTGGTAAGCATAATAACACATAAGCAGTCCCCGACCGTACGCTGTAGTTTCGCAGATTTCACTGTAAAGGCAAACGGTCTGTTTTGTCAGTCTCTTCTTTTTATTATTCCTTCAGTTCAAAGAGGTACCAACTTTTCCTCTTCTTCCTCTGAGTCAATCTGCTCTATTTAGTGGAGCCACTTGTGGAGAAAGCTCAGAGATTACATCTGTATTCTGCACACAACCAAATTATGTTAGTGGTATCCTCGTGTTCTCATTGTGGAGAATCGACTCAATGCAGTTTCTGTCTGAAACAATTCAGTTTCCGTGAAACACCAAGAACCATGGCCTAAAATGTCTTTATTTTGTAGATGCCAAGTGTAGATTTTGTCACTTAACACCACAATGCTTGCAGTTTGGTCGAAATTTGTGTCTTCTTGACTCTCATATAAGGCTGGCGAATGAACAGCAAAATTTGTGTCTTTGCTGTTCTCAGGTACTATAAACAGAGTTATTAAGAGGCAAGAATAAGGTCTTTATGGCACTGAGAGTTCGCATTGTATTTTATGTAGATATATTTTTATTTTATTTTATTTTTTAATTCAAGCTCTCTGTCTTCTTTTGTTTAAGAAGCTGAGTCCTTATATAATATTTAATGTTGTGAAATTGTATGCATCACTTTATATCAATGCGCTGATCTTTATCTCATCACAAACATTGTGCCTTTTCCTTGTGAATTCGGTTATTTGTGATTGAATGGTGGCTTTTATCCTACATTGTTTCCAGTTTACTTGTTACGCGACAAGAAAGTTGTAAATATGGCACACGGAATTTTTGTCGTCCTCATTGCCAAAATCACTCCTACTATTACACATGTTCTGTATGGCTCATTTTCGTATTGATTGATGTGTCCAAGTCACTGGCCAAATTCGAAGAATCAGGTAATTTAAGATGACAGCTGATGGCTCTTTTCGAGTCCTGTACACATAACAGTGCACCACCATAGCGAAGGACGAATGCTGACGAATGGAGAAGTAGTCTCTTCACACTGCAAAAACGAGCGTCCAAGGAAGCAGTCCGTTGTCGATACCATGTTGCGAATATGGAGAAGCAGCTCCTCGATGATACCATGGCATGATTATGTAGAAGCAGCCTGTTGTTGATACCATGTTCCGAGTATAGAGAAGCAGTTTGTTGTGAGTACCATGATGCGATTATGGGGAAGTTGCGTTTCGCTGATACCGAGATGGGATTATGGGGAATAGCCTCTGGCTGCTATGGGGAGGCGAGTCGTCACCTAGCCGGAACGCACACCATCATTTTGCCAACAGCCATCCTGGAAAAAAAAGAGAGAGACAACATTACTGCCAGTAATATAACATATTATATGAGCCTCACTATACAGGATGTCCCAGCTATCTCGACCACCCAAAATTTCTCTGGAACAATAACAGCTATTGGGAAACGACTTTCACCGGTATCAATGTACGGCTGGGGCCCATGAATGTACATATTTGGAAACATTCTAAAACGAAAGCAAATGTGTTTTTTAACACAAACTTATGTTTTTTTAAATGGACGCCCTATATTTTTTCTTCAGCAATCCGTAGCATGACAAATCACATAAACAATGGCGTTGATTGCATCGTAATATTCCAATTACATCCCGAGATATTGCGACGCGAAGTTGACGCTTGAAACACGCGAAACGCGCGGCTAGCGCACGTCCTGAGAGTCAGGCGAGAACCCCATGCAGCTCAGGACGTGCGCTAGCCGCGCGTTTCGCGTGTTTCAAGCGTCAACTTCGCGTCGCAATATCTCGGGATGTAATTGAAATATTGCGATGCCATCAACGCCATTGTTTATGTGATTTGTCATGCTATGGATTGCTGAAGAAAAAATATAGGGTGTCCATTAAAAAAAAATAATAATAAAAAAAAACATAAGTTTGTGTTAAAAAAAACACAGATTTGCTTTCGTTTTAGAATGTTTCCAAATATGTACATTCATGGGCCCCAGCCGCAGATTGATACCGGTGAAAGTCGTTTTCCAATAGCTGTTATTGTTCCAGAGATATTTTGGGTGGACAAGATAGCTGGGACACCCAGTATGTAACTGTCGATATCTGGTCATAGTAAGCTAAGCTAGCATATTTACTACAGCAACGTACATAAATATATATGAACAAAGTTATTAGCAACCTGAAATATAATTACACAGTTCTTTGGCAGGCATGGTCCTATTCTTTGTGGCATGCTAGTGCCTCCTTCTGATGAACCCTGCTCAGTTAATGATGATCCCACAACCTAACGCGGACTATGAACAACGGTGCAACGCAGTGCTTAATTTTCAGCATTTTTGGTACCACACAAAGAGCCCTTTCAGAGGATCGACTCCCCACTCGGGCGTGCGTGCGTGCGCGCGCGCGCGCGCGCGCGCGCGTGTGTGTGTGTGTGTGTGTGTGTGTGTGTGTGTGTGATGTCCTCAGCATAATTTTAAGTAGTTTGTAGGTCTAGAGACCGATGACCACAACAGATTTGTCCGTTAGGATAACAAACAGCTGTACATATCATTTTTCGTCGCTTAAATGTGTTCAAAGAAAATTCATTTTCAAATTTTTGTTAGGCGCCAATGTTCATGGTGTTGAGAGCGGAAGGGTCGGGTGGGGGGGGGGGGACGAGTAGCTAACATCTCAGGGGTGTCAGGAAGTCTGGAAAACACTAAAGCAGACGTAGATATCACAAACTAGAACGCTGCATCTTGCACCAAACGATTGGCTCTTAAATGCTGCGGTTTGTTAAATATCACAGGAAAGACAAGCTAGAACAAGGAGCACACGGAGCGTAAGTTGTGAGAAAAAGAATTGTGCTTTAGATCACAAGCATGCTGTTGTAAATGGTTCACCTTCGAGTCGGCTAAATAGACTGCCAATATTCGAAGTGACAGAAAACGTGAAGGCAATACAACAAAAACAGCGGCCATCTTTCAAACTGACGTAAGAGGAATTTAGGATTCGCAACGATAGATTTGGTTAAACTCGAGATTCCTTGCCAAATTGCACCAAACAAATTGAAATGAACAGGAAACACGGACGGATAGCTTACGGAGAATTCGTTGACACGATTTCCAGAGACATCTTCCCAGAGAATAAACTCAACCTTGTTCAAATGTTCGTATAGCTTATGGGACTTAACTACGGCGTCATCAGTCCCTAAACTTACAAACTACTTATGAGCAAATATCCATGCCCGAGGGGGGATTCGAACCCCCGACCGTAGTGGCCGTGCAGACCGTGATTGGAGCGCTTCAGTCCCCTCTGCCACCGCGGCCGGCTCAGCCTGATAGACGGAAAGAAACCAGTACAGTTACCCGCAACGCACATAAAATTCTATTTCGTATTAAAGCTGCGCCACATGAATGCAAAGGGGACAGTCATTTCGAAGACGGGACCACTTAACGTAGCGCAGTACTAAGACACATTCGCATTCTGGGGGACGGCGGATAAAATCCCCCACGAACCATTCAGATTTTTCCTGAAGCGCTTAGGGCACAATGGACAGTAACACTGAAAAGGACACAGCCGGTTTCAATCCGCATCCTTCCCTAATCCGAGATTCAGCTGTTTCGTTAATGACCTCATCGTCGATGGGACATTAAACTCCCTTCCTTCCTCCCTGGAGAACTGGATTCGCATGCGCGCAATTGTAGGAAATTGGCAATGGAGGAAGGGTAGCTCCCCGCCTCCTCCCCTACGTCCGGGCTGGAATTATGGAACAGAGCGGGGGCTGACATCGCCCCAGCGCCGTCGCGTTCACCCCTTTGTCATTAAACTCTTAATTGTTTGCGCTTTGTGGCTTCTGTCACTGGGGCCCATCGACAGGCTCCGTTCCCCTCATCGCTCCATAATTTTATTCAAATGCCTGCATCTGCGCAAGCGCAATCCAGACGTTAGAGCTATACTAAGCCAACTTCGAAAACTAGACCTTCCACTCAAATGTGATCCGACGACTGAGAGAAGGTGTACAAGGACGCCGGCGTAAAAACTTCAGTGACAGATTTACAATTCACTTCGATGGAGATTCCGATATGTATGAAATAAATGTCCGTTTATCACTTGTACACGGCGATTATAACAATAACAAAGTCAAATCCACGCAGCACATGTTTTCACTGTGGAAGGCCACTTTCATACTGCGTCTCTTTCTCCCCCCATGCTAATCAATCGCACTTCACCCTCTTCACCTCTATCTACCGCTTCCTACATGCGTTTAAACCTGCTTCCTGTGCCCAGGTTTCGCGTTAATTTCTCAGCTCCCCTCCCCCTTCCCTTCCTGACGTAATTCTCACTCTCCCCCTCCCTCCATTACTCAATTTACTTATCTAATCCTTAGCACTCTTCTGCACCAAGATATGGAAAAAAGATATCTATTCTCTTCTTGAATAAACTGCACCACATTTCACTGACGTGCAAGCTAAACTCCAGATGAATGTGTTTCGTACAAACTGCCTAACCCTTAACATGTTAACATACAGGGGCGCCGACTCCGTGGGTGCTCCGGGGCTCGTGCACCCCCCAAGAATTTGTTGGGGGTGCTGAGCACCCACGTCAAATTGAGGTGGAAAATAAAAATGTATACATTTTTTAAAAATCGGGAAAAATCAAAACCTACCTTATGACTCAAGAGGCAAAGCAAAACGTGACCATAGCGAGAGACGATATTTCATACGTGAAAGAAATGATCAGTTCTGTACGCGGGTCCCCAAGTTAGTAGTAATGAGTGTCCGTGTTTTACCCACTATGCTAGCTTTGTTCATCCTGAAGCACGTCGATCCTTTTGACCATTCAGGTGTACGTATTTATGAACTTTCAATTGTGTTCTTTCAGGAATTTAGCTTGAAGAATCTGATGTTGTTGCTAAAGTTAATCGTTTTTCATTTATCTTTGTCACTTCCCTTGTTATTAAAATTATAGATTCAGTTGAAATTTGTAATGCTTTCCTCTCCGGCTAAAAATACCTTAGACTATATTAATACTGTCAGAGATGTCATGATCTCGAAGTGATGAAAGTTTCGATGAAGTATACAGCTCTTGCTTGGAACTGACCCAAAAAAAAATTATGTCGGACTTCAAAATCTCAAAATATTTCAAAGATTTCTTTAAACCTTGGTGACCGTGTTCTACCAAACGCTTTTGTCAGAAAGAATAGCTTCGCACAAAATAGATTAGTGTACAGTGAAAAAGTATTTCATTGGTCGTGTAGACGTTTTGGGGGTGTTACTTATATCGAAATATCTACTTCGGCTAATCAGATCGCTTATTCTAGTGTCCTAATACAGCCATGCTTTCCTTTATTCCTCCTCCTTCTTCCTACAATCTTTAAAAGGCCACTCAACTGCTTCTTTACTTTTATCAAGTATTGCTCATTCAAAAATGCATGAACATGATTTTCAGGAGGGTTGGTTTCGAACATTTGTGAACCGTGATATAGAGCACCCACACTGATTTTCAAAAGTCGGCGCCTCTGTTAACATACAGCTCTTTTCGGAATTGTTTTCCTTGTATTTGCAAGTTTGCATTTTATATCCTCTCTACCTCGGCCATTTTCCTGCCCAGATTGCAAAACTCGTCTACTCCTTTTAGTTCCAGATTTCCTAATGTAATTACCGCAACACGCCTCATTTAATTTGGTTACATTTCATTATCCTTGTCCTACTTTCGTTGATGTTCGTCTCATAATCTGTTCCAAGAATCTTTCCATTCTGCCAGACGGAAAAAAAGGAACAAGAGATAGTGAGAGAATCACAAAAAATTCATACTTCAGAGGCTCTAAACTTGTATTTGGTATCAAGGTAACACTCGTCTACAAAACCTAAAGACACAAAATTTTATGAACTCAGCACCTCCACCCCATGGCTGGTGTATCTCTTTTTCGAGAGATCGTCGGTAAACCTCAAAAATTTTATTACTTCTCCTTGAACCTTAATTCCCTTTCTAAAGTTATCCTTGATTTGATTTACTGCTTATTTAGTGTACAGATTCAGTAAAAAGGCAACCAACAATGTTGTTGTTGTTGGGTTTTTAAAGTAGGGTTAAACGGCTACGTTATCAGTCCCCTCAACAAACAATGACATACCCGCATGTGATCTAATACTTAATTATCAATAAGAAAAAAAACCAGGTAGTAAATAACCGTTACAGTTTCCCAGAAGTATGTCTTTAGTAATTGATAATTAGTACCAAATGTTGCCAGGATCGCTATTTTATTGTCTGGATGACTAGTTTCGGTAATACACAGTTACCATCATCGGATCATCTGTTTCAGACAAAATAATTTAATTGTCAAAAAATGTCTGTGTCGGAAACAGATGATCTGATTATGGTAACTGTGTATTACCGAAACTAGTCATCCAGACATTAAATAGCGTCTTGGCAACATTCGGTACTAATTACTTCGGCCCTTAAAACATGATAAAATTAATTGTAATTAGTTTCAAACCATTTTAGTCCATTTTCAAATCATCCCCTTGAGGCCATTACGTATAAGCCACATAATCTTGAAAATCATTCATGGGGCGGTATGAGCAACAGTACTACCATCTAGGAGGAAACCATGAATGCTGTAACTGTAGCTGCATGTTACAGTGCGCGCAAATTAGACTGCGATCTTTCTATAATATAAATAAATAAATAAAATTATAAAAATTAAAATAAAAATAAAAAATGTATAAAAAATCTATGCCCTAATATAAATGCTTAAAAGAATGGAAATGGTGCATTTCTTGTTCAGTAACCACTCCTCAATCAATCCCTTGGATTTGGACTTGATGGAAAATAATAACCCTGTATAAGTAATGTCTATTCTTTATGTAAGAGAGGACAACAAACATATTATCAAGGTGATGGCAGGATAACGATTCCTTCATTGCAAATAAACAGAAAAAATCGCATTCCTACTAAACGTCGCGTGTAACGGGGCCATATGGGTACAGGCACTGCGTCAATGTCCGAGAAAAGGACGACTATATATGCTCGAGACAATTAATATGGTTCTTTGTGACAGCATGGACAGCATGAATTACGTTTCCAGAACGTAAAACGATGTACGCTAACTCAGCATTTCACGCTACAATTTAAAAGGATCTCTTACAAGAAGATGGGTATAGCTCTCAAAAGAAACGCAGTGCAAGTGTGGGTAAATTTAGATTCAAGGATTTCTTCCTCAAGTAATATCAGAAGTTAAACCGGGCTCTTGAATGCTGGACAGGGCACAGTGTTGTATATCTGCCAAGGCCGTTACAGTGCAGATTTGTTGCCCAATAAATTTTACTGAGTCCCACCAGATACTATTGCCTGTTCCGTGATGTATATGCGGCCTCCAAAGATGCGTTTGGCACGTTACTCGGTGACCTCCAGGAGATTCTCAGTTGTGTATCCTTGCTACCGGACGCAGAAACGGACGCCGGGCCGGGACTCGAAAAATGGATTTGATTTGGCGCAGAAAAAGCACTACCGCATACTAATTTTGTGTGTGTCTGTGACGCAGAAACGGACGCCGGGCCGGGACTCGAAAAATGGATTTGAGATGGCGCAGAAAAAGCACTACCGCATACAATCTTTTGTGTGTGTCTGTGACAGCGTAGTTAAAGGTGTTTCAGCGGGGGAAAAAAGCAGTGAAAACGACGCGATCACAAAAGCGCCGAGTGCGAGTCAGCAACGGCTGTGGAGAACGCTCTGCTTGACGAGCCTTTTGAGAGGCGCCGGAAATAGCCGCGAGAGGGCAGGGTCGGCGCCCCCTCGCCTCGCTATGAGACGACAGGTCGATAGCGGGCGGGTCGACAGTGTCACAGGTTGTTCAATCAGGCCCGGCCGGCTCGCCAATCACAGTGATCCGTGCCTGACAGCAGATGGCAGCACGCTGCCTCTGACGCGAGACGACAAAGAGCGGACCACGGGAAATCCCGAAGCGAGACAAAAGGAGGGTCGGCTCGTCTCGCTCACTTTAATTAACGTTACTTCTTTTTCTCTCCTGCGAGATAGAATGGAGAACATCCCTCTCCAGTTATAACTAACAAGGGGCGAACAAAATAACATGAACAACTAACACTACAGTTGCGCAATACGATTCGTTTTCAAGAATCGATTCTTGCGATTCAATCCCCAATTGTGAATCGATTCCTACGATTAATCCACGATTCTTTTAAGGGCCCCATACAACAGCGACGGATCGCAGCAATTCGTCCCATTGGCGACCGATCGCTTTGTGGATCGTACGTGGTGGACAAATCGCTTCGATCGGTCTCTTGTTGCAGTTTCGTTTCGTTTCTTTTCGGTTTTCCCACGTTCAGCAATATCTTTACGTAGAAATGAATAGTTGTTCAGGGATCACGAATTACTCTGAGCAATGGAGGCCAGTGTTTTACCTATATTAAGATGTAATACAAAATGCACCCTAGAATTTCTGCAGTGATCACCGTTTTGATCGAAAAATGTTCAAATGTTTGTAAATCTATCGGACCAAACTGCGTGGTCATCAGACCGTAGCTTACAAACTACTTAAACCTAGGTAAACTAACCTAAGGACAAACACACACACACACACATGCCCCAGGAAGGATTCGAACCTCCACGGCGAGCAACCGCGCGCTTCGCAGCGAGACGCTTTAGACCGCTCGGCTACTCCACCGCGGCTATAGCACTGAAACTGGCGGGACGTTCATACTAAAAGCCATGAAACACTGAGTGCCACCTGATAATTTTGATATATTTAAAAATAATTGCATGTTTTATTTAAAAAATTATTAAAAATTTTATTTCGAAACAGAATGATAATTGATAGGTCAAAGCAATAAAGCTGTAGTGAAGTCCATAGTCGTTTCATACAAACTAACTCTCCTGTTCACAATTTATAGTCATGGTAATTACTAGTGCGGCTATTTACAACATTTCTATAGACTCATCGAGACTGAAAACGAAACTATAAGACGAACCAATAAAAGGGACTGACTACTAATAAACGAAAAGGCGCGTTGGCCTACAATATTAAGGCCCAAAATACTGAATATGACATTGGGATAGGTACTTTAGAAAAAGTGGCACGAGGCAGACGGCCACAGGAAAGCTAAGGAGAATAACATCAGAGAAGCACTCAAATGAACATGGGAGACCTGATGACGTAAACAACGTTCAGCAGTGCCGTTCATCGTATCACCAGAAGTCACAGACGAACAGCTGAATCACCTCAATAATTTCGTGTGGCTCAGTGGCCTGGTGTAAGTCTTTCAATTGGACGCCACTTCGTCTACTTGTGTGTCCCTATGCTCACTCAATCACATGTTTGTAATTCTATAGCACCAAACTACGTTGGTCATCAGTCCCTAGACTTATAAACTACTTAAACTAACCTGAGGACAACAGACACATCCATGCCAGAGGGAGGACTCGAACCTCCGACGCGGAAGGCCGCGCGATCCGTAACGTGGCGCTGCAGACCGCTCGGCTACTCCCGCGCGGCGCGTGTCCCTAGCCTATACCAGTTATTCAACTGGGGAAAGGGAACATACAGTCGTTTCTGGCGACTCCTCACATCGTTGAGAGGTGAAGGATGGCTTAAAACACAGACCGAAAAAATCCTGGTCCACCCGGGTTTCGAACCCGCGACCTTTCCGCTTCCAGTCGAGCGCTTAACCCCATGACCATCGCGCCGGATCTCACGTTGTTTGATTTCCTTATCTAATTTTTTTTATTTTTGTTCTGCGGTTTGATTGGTCCTTTGCGGACATTGGTTCGTGAATCCTCTTTCAAAAACCCATGGTACGGTATATAATGGAACAATCGAGCGGGTAAAATAAAGTGAGATTCAAATCTCCTGGCTACACGTTTTCCCCTACAATTCCGCATGTAGCGTTTCTGATCCCATTCCTAGGCCAACGAAACAATGAGAACGTTTTCTTCGTCATACTACATCTTTTCGACTAATGACCTTAGCAGTTTGATCCCCTCTCCCAAACAACCAACCAACTAAACCTTTTCGTACTGTTGCTACTTCGGAACGAATCTAGCTGTAAAATCACTTAATTCTTTGTCAGCCACGAACTTTTTACTTCGTTAATAAAACGAATGTTTTTATGTTATCATCATAAGATGCCGTTCTAGTGGTAAGCATCGCCGTTTTCTCGCAGTAAGGTGGTGGAGGAGCTCTGTTGGTGCGGGAGGGAATGCTGCATTCTATGTATTTGGTTCTCGCTGTGAATCAGAATCGCGTAAATTTCTTTCGTTCCAGATCCACTCGATGGAGAGAAAAATTTCCTTTATCTGAAGCTGTTAATAGATTAATTCATACGTATTATTTATTATGTGTTTATAATCACGGACACCGAAAGCTATCGTTCGAATGTTCAAGGTTTTAACATCGGTCAGTTCCCACTTTTCACCATTTCTGTCAGGAAAGCCTATGGTCGTTTGCTGTGCTCTCCTAATGTCTCCTGCACGATCTGATTAGGAAACTGAACTACTAACACCCTTTTCACTGCTAGTTATCTGTGGCCTTAGTTAATTATGGCATATGAGGTCTTTCATCACTACAAGTAAATAATGTAGGCCCGTAATGACTCCCTCGGTTCGTGGATCATCTATAGATGCAGGGAATTCTCTGTGCCAATTTAACGTTACAGTTTTGTCTCTGCATATAGCAATTCACAAATACGATAGGAAGGCTATTATTTCCGCCAACAAACGAAATTTGCAAATAACCCCCTCCCCCGCTGCACGCAGTTTGTTTGTTTTTCCTTGGATGCATATATTTTTTTACTCTTTATTTCACACGTACAGAGAGAAATAAAATGCAACTGAAATGTAGCCGAATACATAGGCATTTTTTTACTCCAAATTAGTTCAAATGTTTGTAGAGCTTATCAGTCCCTAACTTACAAACTGCTTATGAACTACCTTATAATAAAGACGGCACAAACATCCATGCCCGAGGGGGGATTCGAACCCCCGACGGGGAACGGCCTCGCGCATAGTAGCGTAGAGCCTCAATGCACTCGACCGCTCCGGCGCGGCTCCAAATTACTATGCATTACTTTCAAATACAGGTTAAGCTTGAGCGAGACCGTTGTATCAGTAAATACTATTGCGGTTAATCAAAATTTCTTAATATGACAACAAGAGTAACGAGTAAACGATACGTTTGTAACGAGTACTGTTTCTTTTAGTAACGAATATATGCGGATACGGATCTCTGTCACTACGTTTACATGCAATACATCTTCCGGAAGACGAAAACCGATTTTCGTAAACCGTTTTTCGCTGTCGTGGTTACTAATCGGATTTCCTATCTCACTTAATATGGCGGCTGAAAAACAGCTGATTCAGCTCCTGATTTAGTTTCCACAATCGCTTTTTTTCTTTACTTAAATACACAGATTCATGCTTACACTAATATTTATACTTTTATTTCACGCTAGAAAATGTCACTTTGTCCTTATGTGCAGAAAATTCTTAACAAGAAAACACAAGGTGACAAGCCAAGAACGCTTCAAAAACGGTTGCGTTTACATGGGAACGAAAATCGAAAATCGATTGTGGAACTGGAAAATCGCTTTATACACCCCGTTTACATGGGCTCCCAAAACCGGATTTCGTAAACCGATTTCCCAACTCCGCTTTTGGATGGTCATGTAAACACTCCAAAATCGATTCTGGAAATCCGCTTCTCTAAAGCGGTTTTCCAGATCCACAATCGATTTTCGTGACCATGTAAACGCAACTGTTTTTGAAGCGTTCTTGGCTTGTCTTTTTTTTTTTTTTTTTTTTTTTTTTTTTTTTTTTTTTTTTTTTTTTGTAAGAATTTTCGGCACATATGGACAGAGTATTTTCTAATGTGAAATAAAAGTATTAATATTAGAGTGAGCATGAATCTATGTATTTAAGTAAAGAAAAATAGCGATTATGCTGACTAAATCGGGGACTGAATCAACTGTTTTTCAGCCGCCATCTTAAGTGGATTATGAAATCGATTCAGGCTGTGCCATGTAAACACGACAGCGAAAAACGGTTTACGAAAATCGGTTTTCGTCTTCCGGAAGATGTGTTACATGTAAACGTAGTGCATGTAAACACTCCAAAATCGATTCTAGAAATCCACTACTCTAAAGCGGTTTTCCAGTTCCATAATCGATTTTAGTGCTCGTGTAAACGCAACCGTTTTTGAAGCGTTCTTGGCTTGTCAGATTGTGTTTTCTTTTTAAGAATTTTCTACAATTATGGAAAGAGTGATATTTTCCAATGTGAAATAGAAGTATAAATATTAGAGTGAACATAAATCCGCGTATTTAAATAAAGAAAAATAGCGATTGTGCGGACTAAATCAGGTACTGAATCAGCTGTTTTTCATCCGCCATATTAAGTGTGCTAGGAAATCCGATTCTGGCTATGCCATGTAAACACGACAGCGAAAAACGATTTACGAAAATCAGTTTTCGTCTTCGTGCTGCATGTAAACGTAGTGATCGAAGTGGATTTCCAGAATCGATTTTGGAGTGTTTACATGACTAACCAAAAGCGGATTTGGGAAATCGGTTTACGAAATCCGGTTTTGGGAGCTCATGTAAACGGGGTGCGTTAACTCTCACAGCTCTATTGTTTAATAGAGACTAGAGAGTCAACTCACACCTCCCTTTGTCTCCCAACAGCTGCGTGGCCGCGCTGCAGCAGCTACTGCCATCTATCGGCCAGCCCGTGAGTTGCGCGTCGCTGCTGCCCTCTGGCGCGGCCTACGTGCAGCGCGTCTGTCGCGGCTGTTTCTGTAGTACCCCCGCCTACTGGGGCGTATCCCATCTCTCGCGGAATATTAATGTAAGGCGCGTCGCGCATCAGAGCCTCTCAGCTAAATGAGCGCTGGCTCCGGTGCGATGCGTCCCCCACCCACAGGCGAGGACAAAGTGAATGGGGCAGGGGCCTGCTATCTGTCACCAGTAAACGGCTCTCGGGATTACAGGCGAGCCCAGCACCGCCGCCACTAATGCAATCGAAACAGCAAACGGGGACAGCGGGCCGCTGCTGTCAAACCTCTCGCTATTACGGCGTATCATTAATGGAAGTATGATGATATGAAAAACCAGCGGTTGCGCATTCTATTGAGTCCAGTGATTCAGTGAACCCAAGATAAATATATGGGTGTTTCACTAAGTGTATTTTCCTCTGTAACTTATAAAATAATAGGTGACGGGAAATTTTAATGCGGTAGGTCAACACAAGAAATGTTACACTTTCTGCGGAGCTATGAAGATGGTTTATTGTATCATTTTCCAAAGAGTTACAGCACAAAGATATAATTTTTTAAATGGAACAATAGTTTTTTTCTATCGTGCATTGGATTCGTTGAAACCAGCTGCGTCCAAATCAATTTAAACTATATTCTTATCACAGTTTGGGAACTACAACCCTTCAAAGTTTAGGGGGCGGAGGCTACGACAGCGTAGCTGAGTGGCTGGTGGCCATGAGACAGTGGGCCGTGCCCCAGGGGATAGCCACTCGACCAGTCAGCTACGCTATCGCAGCCTCCGCCCCCGGAACTTTGAAGGGTTGTAGCTCCCAAACTAACAGTGAAAGGAATGTAGTTTAAATTGATTTGGACGCAGCTGGTTTCAACGAATCCAATGCACGATAGAAAAAACTATTGTTCCATTTAAAAAATTATATCTTTGTGCTGTAACTCTTTGGAAAATGATACAGTACACTATGTTCATAGCGCCGCAGAAAGTGTAACATTTCTTGTGTTGACTTACCGCATTAAAATTTCCCGTCACCTATTATTTTATAAATTACAGAGGCAAACACACTTAGTGAAACACCCTGTATATGTGATTGGACACATAACAAGTATTTTTATATATTGAAGAACTAGTCGTCCTGCCAATGCTTCGCTATTGCTAATATGTATGTACTCTTGATTTGAACGTTAAATGTGCAAAGTTTTATCGCAAACAGGCGAATGATATTGAGATCAAATTAAAAAAAAAACAAAAAAAACAAAAAAACAAAAAACCTCTTTCAGTTTCTCGGGAATTTTCAAGTTTTCCGGGTAATTTTCCCAAATTTTTAGTACTTTCGTTGAACGTCAAATGATCAAAATTTTATCACAATCGGATGAACGGTTCTCAACTTATAGTGTGAAGCACATTTAGAAACACATTGAAAAAGGTTCGAATTTCGCGACTTTCCTTTTTAGCGTCCCTCTTTTCATTACTCAAAACTTTTCCAAGACCATAATGAACGAAATAAAAAAAGAATTACCTCTCTCCGTCGTGAGAATAGTCAGTTATAGTGCTGAATTCAATCAAAAACACAATGAAAAGCGCACTTTCAGTTTTTCTCAAATTTTCCAATTTTCCGATAGATTTTCCAAAAAAATTATTTCAGACAAACCTTGTCCTGTCAAGCCGTACTCAAATGATACTCTTACAACCATGTAGCAATTGATTTTTATTCATACTACTTTCCAGGCGAGTTTTCCAAATTTTTATTTGATGCTAACCCTCCTCTTGCTTTGAACATAAAATGTACAAAATTTTATCGCAATTGGACGAACGGTATTGATAGATCACTAGAAAAAGCTGTTTCAGTTTTTCCCGATTTTCCTCATTTCCGTACAACTTTTTCATATTTTATCACCGTTTAAACCTTCCCTGAACTTGCACAAATATTTCAAGACTAATAATAGCCAAATCGGTTCAGCCGTTCTCGAGTTTTAGCGAGACTAACGAACAGCCATTCATATATATATTATTCTCCGTTTCTTTCTTGTAGGACACACTTTTTATAAAATGAAAAACTTTAAAGTCGTCCAGGAAGCACAATTACGCAATCCAAGCACTGTGCCGGCCGCGGTGGCCGAGGGGACTGAGGCGCTCCAGTCACGGTCAGCACGGCCACTACGGTCGGGGGTTCGAATCCCTCCTCGGGCATGGATATTTGTGCCGTCCTAGTTCGTAAGTAGTTCATAAGTAGTTTGTAATTTTAGGGACTGATGACCCCGTAGTTAAGTCCCATAAGCTTAACAAACATTTGAACATTTGATTTCCAAGCACTGTTGAAGTTCAATTTCTCACCCGTAGTTTCCAGCGACAAGGAGAAACGTCGCAATTTTAATCGGGCAGAATATTATTCCCACCTTCCTACTATCGATATAAACCCGCCACGGCTATAGCAGCGACGGGAAATGACCGTTAGTGAGCAACAAGCACAATGCTTCGTTGTGATATGTGCTTTTAATTCCTGACATGCTTGCAACAAGCGAAATTCGTAATGCTTAAAATGATATATTCAAAAAAAACAAATAAAAAGGTTTTATGTAACCTACTACCCGTTTCGGTCTTGTGCCGATCTTCAATTGGTCATACATTCATTTACATGTCCCTCTGGTTATGTGGTAAGTATTTTACTATTTATCTGTGAAACAATTACATGTGGTTAAGTAATATGTGCCGTGGAGGATTATCCGTGCGCACTGGGGCGCCATGCTGCGGTAAGCGCGGTCGTTCGCCGTAGGGGGTTCGAGTCCCCCCTCGGGCATGGGTGTTTGTGTTGTCCTTATGTTACTTCACCTTAGGTAGTGTTTAAGCTACGGACTAATGACCAAGCAGTTGAGTCCGATAGATTTACAAACATTTGAACAAGAAACATTTGTCAAAAGTATTAATAGAAGTACATTTATATTTTTAACACGTTCAAGTGTTACACAGGTAGATTGTAAGTACATACCACATAATTTCTTTCTGTATAAACAGTGCACTCCAGGAAGGAGACGTGTAAATTAATATGTCCCCGGTCGTGGGATGAATGAAACTTTTTCATTTGTTTAAAAAAATGCATATTGCCAACCATCAGCTGTTTATTATAACTTTCCCGGTTTCGGTTATGAACCATCATCAGAAAAGTAAATTAAACGAACTGATTTCGTTGGTACACTGTCTGTCACCTTACACAAGTCAATCAATAAAAGATTCGTAAAATGTTACTTGACATACTTGATGATAAAAACAAATGTTCACATTACGTAACATTGCAGGTTTTGGAGGCGATCTGATAGTTTAATATTCTTCAAAAGTGAAACCGCCAAGATCGCGAACTACGTATGTTATTTAATGACGAGCAGTTTCCGGGGATTTTGCCACCATCATCTGGTCATATTACAAGTTGGTCAACTTATTTTATTTTTAATGGAGATAAAAGATAATAAGTGCAATTAGCATTTAGTCTACATGTAAAATACATAAATTAAAACATCACAGTTTCCAAGATACTGTGACTTTTTCTGTACCGGGTGATCAAAAAGTCAGTACAAATTTGAAAACTTAATAAATCACGGAATAATATAGGTAGAGAGGTAAAAATTGACACACATGCTTGGAATGACATGGAGTTTTACTAGAACCAAAAAAAAAAAAAAAAAAAAAAAAAAAGAAGTTCAAAAAATGTCCGACAGCTGGCGCGTGATTCTGGTTTTGTAACTGCTACCCTGACGGGTGAGAGGTACGCCGCTATGTTACAGAATTGCATCATCCCCAGCTTGGCTGATAAACACATGCTGGAACGTACGATTTTTATGCAGAATGGCGCTCCATCCCATATTGCTAGACGCGATCTCTTGCGCGCGTCGTTTGATGATGATCGAGTGCTCAGCCGCCACTTTCGTCATGCTTGGCTTCCCAGGTCTCCAGACCTCAGCCCGTGCGATTATTGGCTTTGGGGTTACCTGAAGTCGCAAGTGTATCATGATCGACCGACACCTGTCGGACATTTTTGAACTTTTTTTTTTCTTTTGTACTGATAAAACCCCACGTCATTCCAAGTATATGTGTCAATCTTTACCTCTCTATCAACATTATTCCGTGATTTATTAAGTTTTCAAATTTATACTGACTTTTTGATCACCCGGTATTTTACATGTAGGCTAAGTGCTATATTGCACATATTATTTTATCTCCATTTTTTTAAAATAAGATGACCAACTTATTAAAGGTGGGGCACAGTCCTCCCAAACTGGTCGTCATTAAATAAAATAAGTAGTTCGCGATCTTGGCGTTTTCACTTTTGAAGAATATTATAAAAACAAATGATTGTTTTATTTATCAAGACCTAATGTCTAGTGACATTTCATGTATCTTTTTTTCATTGATTGACATGGCTAAGGTGACAGACAATGTACCTACGTAATCACTTCGTTTAATTTACTTTTCTGATGATCGTTCCTAACCGAAACTGGTAAGGTTATAAATATAATAAACAGCTGATGGACTGGTAGCGGAAATTATTCCATACCCTATAAAGGACAAAATGACGGAATTCTACCTGCATTTAATTAGGAAGAAATTTATTTACATATTTCATATACGACAGATGTTTCCATGCGCTCTGTTACCGTTACCTAAAGAAAAAGCTGTAAAAAATCCATTGCCTGCAACAAACTACCGGACTTTCTCTCCCCCCCCCCCCTCTCTCTCGCTCGCCCTCGTAGCTCTTACTAATAACGCACTGGGGGACAGACGGTTACAATCGTATTTTCACCGTACCGTCTGGTTGTTTTCAGTGCTGACAAACAACCAAAGCAGGATGTGCACCGAGGCAACATGTTAGCGTGCACTTCCTCTGGTATCTGCCCTGCACGAAACGTTCTGCCATTGCAGAGCTCGCGTGAGAAGGCGATATGGCCTGCAGCCGCTTAATTGTACGTCCCTCGTGAATCGAGCCCCTCATGGGCGTTACCTGCTCTAAAGGCTGAAAAGCACACCACAGCCGGCATGCGTGCTCAGTCGTGAGCACTTAGTGTAGTAACAATGACTATCATTTCATTGTTTTGTGCTACTCTGCAGATCGAGTATTTGCCTAACCTGTAGCACAATTTCTTTTCGCGTTCATTTCGATATAAGGTCTTTTTTTTTCGGATCATACGCAAGGTCTTCAAAAATAGGAAAACAAGCTGGTCGCACGTTTCAGTACGTAGTGATAACTAAAAATAAAATTATGATCTGTTTTTACTCCTATTTAAAGTACTATACTTTTCTGACAACGATCGACATTTTTGCACGAGGATCACGGAAATTTGACATATTTAATAATTATTACCTCCTCTGTTGCATACAGAGGTAAAGCAAGCAACAATCCGAAGATTGGTATGAACATCACAGTGCTTTACTAGGCATGGCCCTACTTCGAGAGCCACGCGAGAGTAGACGAGCGGTCTGAAGCGCCACGTTGTGGATCGCGAGGCCTCCCGCGTCGGAGGTTCGAATCCTCCCGCGGGCATGCATGTTTGTGTTGTCTTTAAGTTAGTTCATAAGTAGTTTGTAAGTTTAGGGACTGATGTCCGCCGGCCGCGGTGGCCGAGGGGACTGAGGCGCTGCAGTCACGGTTTGCACGGCCACTACGGTGGGGGATTCGAATCCCCCCTCGGGCATGGATATTTGTGCCGTTCTTAGTATTAGCTAGTTCGTAAGTAGTTTGTAAGTTTAGGGATTGATGACCCCGTAGTTAAGTCCCATCATAAGCTATACAAACATTTGACTGATGTCCCCGCAGTTAAGTCCCATACGCTTTACAAACATTTGAACATTTTCCTGTTTAGAGGCGGTGTCAAATGTTCAAATGTTTGTATAGCTTATGGGACTTAACTACGGGGTCAGCAGTCCCTAAACTTACAAACTTCTCATGAACTAACTAATAGTACGGACGGCACAAATATCCATGCCCGAGGGGGGGATGCGAACCTCCGATCGTAGTGGCCATGCAGACCGTGACATAAATAAGACGATCTTCAATGAGACTTGTAGCAAAATTTATTCTCAACCCTATAAGAATTATCTATTAAGTTATGAAAGGTAACTGAAAGTAAAATCTACGTAATAAAGTTACATACTTAATTACAAATACTGATGAATTTGTTATGTATAAAATATGCTGTTCTAAGTATGGTGCAAAGTCAAGACAGACACGTTAGAGCGTGGTTGGAGGTAAACTACTGCAGCACGAACCTTTTGAACTTCAAATGACTACTGGAAGCGAAGCTCGCTGAATCAAGACCAGAGTTTGATGGCACCGAGCGTCAAAGAAACGAACTAGAGACTACCAATGACGCTAATCTACCGCAGACGGGCACGCGTGAAGCTGAAAGGATGAAGATTTGCAACGGTATACTAGATAGAAAGAAAATTCCCAGACGCTCCTTCGCGCGATCTAACAAAGGCGTACGAAGACGGAAGTGGAAACGCTGTTGGGAGCGGTGTATCAGTTGTAGAGTACACAATTTCTAATGACGCCACGCACGAAAAGTAAAAGGTAAAAGTAGAAAATTTTATGCACAAAGTTTCGGAATTTTTTTTATCAGACCAGGTATAGCGGTAAATTTCGAAAACCAGAGAAACTACAGCTCTTACGTATCTATCGGGTATTGTTCGGAACATGGAGGGTAAAAGATGTGCAAAACAGAATCATAACCCGTGTAACGTAATCGATATGCATGCTCAGAACGAGAAGGGAATGTTTACTTGGTATCTTCAGTTGTGTTTGCCCGCTAGCTACCGGTCGCCTCGCTTCCATAGCGAGTGGAAGTATCTGTGTTGGATTTTCCCCCCTGTCAACAGCGGCGCGACGAAATATTGACACAGGCTTCAGGGCCCGCCTGAATCTGATTTCCAGCGGTTATTTTTGTGAAGGGACGGACGCAACCTGTCCATTTATTTTGGTGCGCTGTCAACACCAGACTCGCTAGCTGCTATCTTAAAATGTCAACACCGTATGTTTATTATGTTCCGTTGCACGTCCTACCCCGCACGGTAATTTACCTGTGTTGAAATAAGTAGAGGCAATTCTGTCTGAGCTACGGGCATGCTGCGTAAATTTTAAACTTCGGTGGCACGCCCACAGTTCTCGCATATCATCATAATTTCCTAGCCTAACCTCAATTCGTAAATAGGTACCACACGTTTCCTTTGACGGGGAACAAACTATGCGCGCAAACTATGTTGACACTCGGTGCTGTGGCTAATGGGAGAAACGCTAATTGCACATGGGAAATGCCTTCCATCAGTCACTGCGTCAGGTGCTGTTGTTGTTACTCGGATTTTAAGGGGACTAAACTGATAGGTTATCAGTCCCCTGCTCTTAGGTAAGCCAAATGCTAAAAAATAAAATCGGCACTCAACACCCAGAGGGGAAACTCTCAAGGTTTACAGAGCGACAATGAACATTATACCGATAACACAAAAGAAGAAAACATAAAAGGAAGAAATGAAGTGAACTAAAACTTTGTAGCAGAATGCCACGGCTGTATGACCACAATGCTTCAGGTGTCAACTTGTAACTAAGTTTACATGTGCCACACTTTCCGGAATACGAATTTCATAAACCGTTTTTCGCTGTCTTGCTCACTTGTTAAACCTGTTAAACCTGTTAAACTTGTTAAAAAAATGTTCAAATGTTTGTTAAGCTTATGGGACTTAACTACGGGGTCATCAGTCCCTAAACTTACAAACTACTTATGAACTACTTACGAACTAGGACGGCACAAATATCCATGCCCGAGGGGGGTTTCGAACCCCCGACCGTAGTGGCCGTGCTGACCGTGACTGGAGCGCCTCAGTCACCTCGGCCACCGCGGCCGGCTAAACTTGTTAGCCTGATCAAATATGGCGTCTTGGAAATCAGCTGTTTCCTTTCCTCATTTAATCAACCTAACAGAAAAGGCACTACTTCCCATATTAGCCGAAAATTCTTAAAAGGAAGACGCAAGTTGGCAAGTCAAGGCCGCATGGTAGTAGCCGCATAGTCGAAGGCATCATGCTACAGACTCGAAGGCCGCTCCCGTCTGAGGTTTGACACCTCCCTCGGGCATGGGAGTGAGTTGTCCTTAGTGTATGTTTAAGTAAAGTCCAGCGAGAGTCCAATAGGTTTACGAGCATTTGAAAATTTTTGGCATGCCAAGTACATTTCAAAAATTGTTACTTTTACATTGGCACGAAAATTGATTGTGGCGGTGGAAAAACGCTTTAAGGACGCGTATTTCCAGAATAAATTTTGGAATGTTTACATGAGCAACCAAAACCGGAATTGGGTAATCCGTTTACTAAATCGGGTTTCGGGAGCCCATGTACACAGGTTGACTGGATCAGTGGTGTTTATAAGCAGCTCGCCTATGGCAGAGGCTCTTTGCCTCTACGTTCGCGGCACCTCTGCTTTCGTTCTAACCAACAGTTTCCATTCCTCATCCCGTTCACATGGGGTTCCCAAAAACGGATTTTGTAAACCGATTTCCCAGTGCTGCTTTTGACTGGTCATGTAAACACTCCATAATCGATTCTGAAAATCACCTTCTTATAAAGTGTTTCACAACTATATTACACACTTCTAAAGACTGTAGTTTCACGTAGTACGAAAATGTCAACCGAAGACGGTATGAACACCTATTCATTCGTCTTTGATACCGCGAAACAGATCTCTTTTACTGCTCTTTGTTTTCCATATTTGGGGAAGAGAAACTATGGAGGTAAACGAGCAAAAATCTCTAGCAAATGTGGACTCTAAAATGCATATCTTCTGAGCACTTGGCCAGTAGAATAACTCTTACGGTATGCGTTTTAAAGGACAAGTTTACTGGACTTTTCTTCTTGGACCATAGTCCCTCCTCCCAAAACACGGAAAGGAAAGAGCATGCAGTAGAAGAGATTTGTTTCATCGCATGGAAGATTTATACGTGCTCATAGCGTAAATGATGACTTTTCGGACGATTGTTCTCATGTAAGACTTGATTTACTAAGTCCCCTTTACACAACTTCTAGAAGTGTGAAGAAAGAAATGTGAAATACCCTGAACAAAGTGGTTTTCCTCAGGCACAATCAATTTCCGTAACCACATAATTGCAACAGTTTTTGAAACGTTCTTCGGTTGATAGGTTGCGTCTTGTTAAGGATTTTCGGCTAATATGAACAGAGTGACATTTTATGCAGTGAAGGCGGGGTTATATATATGAATATATCTAACAAGGAGACCATAGGTATTGGAGTTCTGTTATTTTTTTACATTTATGTTACGTGATGTTGATGATCGTGTGACCGTTAGACCCCCAACTGGAATTGTGTTCAGCCTACATGGTACAGTCTTCTTATCTGACGCCACTTCGGCGACTTTCGTGTCAATGATGATGATGATGATGATGGCATCATAACAACTAGTACCCGAGCACAGAAAACCTCCGATCTGACCGGGAATGGAAACCGGATCCCCGTCATTAGACTACGGAGGCGTACTTTATGGTACGTAAAATTCACACTCAAACAGTAATCAATGGAAGTAATACTCTCAAATATTACGGAGAAAATAGCTTTACAATTTGTTTTATTTTTTAAATTCTTTTAGGGCCTATAATTACATGTAGCAGAGAATTGTTTCTTTCATTGTGTTCAAATACCTGCACGCTTTAAAACTAAAATTCAACAAATACATGGTAATCAATATCGTAATTTTCTGAAGAAAAACGCACGTCTATCGTTTACTCTTAATTTCCAATATTTTATGAAAGGTTGTTAATAGCGACGACCTAAGTTTACAAAAAATCACAAATTATATTTTTTACGTTATGCACTTTACTATTAATTGACAACGGTTGCCTTTGCTTGTGTACTTTGTACAGAGTTTTTCAGTAATGCCTCTAAAACGAAATCTGTGACGTTTATTGCATTGAAACTATCATTATTAACAACCTTTCATAATATGTTAAAAATTAAGAATAAACAGTTTTATTACGATGAATCTGATTAATTTTATGGTGTAGGTCTTCGAACACAACAAAAAACATACATGATATTAACAGACCGGCAGGATACAAACCGTCGTTTCCTTCGTGAAGAAAATAAAAAAAGGCAAACTTTACGAACAGCAAAAGATTAATTGAAAAGGTCGTGAGGTAGCATTTAATTCTTATAAAAGAATCAGAGGGAAGGACACTCGTTACATGAAGTAGAGAAGCGTGTATGCATAACGACAATTATCAAATGATAAAATTGCACTCTTAAGTAAATTGCCATTTATACATTAAAAACATTCTGCCTCGAGTAGTTGACTTGTTGCACTTGTGCCAGAATGTCTTAAGTTTTATAATTGGTAATTTATTTAAGGAAACAATTTTTCTGCTTCCCTACTTTATGTAATGAGTGTCGTATGTCTCTGATGCTTGTGTAAGAATTGAATGCTAGGTCAATAGGTTGCTGATAAACCTTTTACTGTTCGCAACAGACTTGCTGTTTTACTTTTTTTCACGAAGGCAATCACTAACGTAACCGTCTCCTGTTTCAAAACAGCCTTTCGTCACGTCATGTTGGTTATCTGTAATATTAGCGTCCTGCATTTAAATTTATTCCTCAGTCGTAACGAAGAGCCAAGAAATTGTCAGTAGACAATTATGTGCGGGTTTTCGACTAAAGCTAAGGAAAACTAGAACTGCAAATTGGTTTCAGTTAACACACGTCCAATAAAAACTATAATAAATGAAGCATGCGGCTTCGGTTCGCGTCTTGAAACCGAAAAAAACGACAGAAACGAGAAAGAAAATAAACAAATTTTAAACGCAGACTGGAGAGAAACAAATTTGGTTTAAACTTCATCATACGTCAGAAATGAAGCGACCCAAGAGGAACGTATCGTCGATTTGTCTTTCTTCGAACATCATTCAAAGCATTGTTTGTCTGGATAACTGTTGCGGATTCTAATTCGAACAAAAAAAATAGTGTTACATAAGCAACAGCAAATTTGTGTATTTCTCGACCAGAGATAGCCTAAATGATGCTGAATGAAACAATGAAAACGCTTTGCGCCTGTTTGGATGAAACCCAAAAAAAATTAAAGCAAAGGCAAATGAGAAGAGTTTCACTAATTCTTCCATGGGTTCTATATATAAAACATCATCACACTGATTTAAAAACACAATTTTGTTCGTCCTAGAAGTCAATTTTTATTTACTTCTCCGGTTTTCTGCTTACAAGGCTCTCTTCAGACTTTAAAGTCTATACCAACTAAATAAAAATAAAGTTGTAGAACATACACAAAATTGTTCTTTTAATTCAATATGATGGTGTTCTAACAAGAACCGACGGAAGAATCAGTGAAGATGTCCTCAGCTGTCTTTTCTTATAATTTGTTTTGGTTACATACTAACAGCTGTATCTCTGTAACCAATGAAAATTGCAATTCTTCTATAACCTCCTAAAATATTTACTATTCGTGCTGAAAATCCGGTAGAGTTCACTTACCGACGTTACTTTTATCGATTTTGCCACTGAATACGACGCTGATGCGTGGCGTAAAATAGATTTACATAAGTTGGTCGAACAGATGTTCAAATGGAATCTCCCAGGCAATACTGCCGTACAGTTATTTTCATCTGTATTGCTTATTTACGCGTCGATATTTCCCTTATGTGATTCTGATGGCAACCTGAAGTGATTGAAAATAGGCGGACTGGATGGGTACTGAAGTGGCAATCAAAGAGCCTCTTTTGCATCACTGAAACTATCTCAGGTACTAAGACGACAGAACGAATATGCTTTACATCCCATTAATTTCTTACGATTTTAGAAATAGCTGCAATTAATTTATCAGTAAGTAGTTTTGGTTTCCAATAGGTCTGTGTAATATTACCAAGTTTATAGATTCTCGTGAGTTATCTTCCACCGCTCAGCAGAAACCCGGAAGAGAAGTTATCTCTACAATTGCTCACATAGCAAATGATCTCTAAAAGACAAATAAGCGACACTT
Source organism: Locusta migratoria (assembly GCA_026315105.1). Lineage (NCBI taxonomy): Eukaryota > Metazoa > Arthropoda > Insecta > Orthoptera > Acrididae > Locusta > Locusta migratoria. Next base: position 145,378,803 of record CM048745.1, read on the forward strand.
GACCGAAAATTCTAAAAGCGATCCGGTACCGATCGCGTAGCTTCTTTTTTTATTATTTTTCTGCCTCGATTAATGTATTTAACAACAGCGATCTGAAATTACGTGCCATTCTAGTGGACACCTTACCATAAAGTGCGTCATATTTTACCCTTGCATGATAATGATAATTTCGTGTATATCAATGGATGTGTGCAGCAACTTCTATCGAATGCTCCTGATACACCCATCACCAATAGTGGAAACGGAAACTACAGTATAATGTGGAATTACCACGTGACGTCCTAGCTACTTGTCCCAAAGCTGAGGTAAAAATTTGTGTTGTCCGACCGGGATTCGACCCCGCGGTCTTATGATTTGCCGCTAGACCACCCGTCCCGAGATGTACCAATGGCCCATACCCAGAAATCGTGAAAGTAAAACACACAAATCAAAAAACAGTACAATTGGAATTTATAGTTACTGCAATAGAGCTGCGAACGCTAGCAAACAAGAAACAAAGAACTAGTGAATAACTGCCGTTAGTATGGATACAGTACGGTTCCTAATTTTAACTACCGGACAAAGAGATGTGCCTCAGTTTTCCTAGTAGTTCACACAAAAGATTATAGCCCGTAGTAGCTCCCTAGTTACAGGTAAATGATGTATGAAACCGTTATACTACTGATGATGGACCCAAGAGGTTCGTAGTGTATTGTGTGATTGAGTAAAACGCGAAAATATCAGACTGGGGGCGTTCTTATTTGTCCTTTAATTTATTTCTGAGCCAGTGACATTCCTTGTAGTTGGACCACACAGTCCCAGTAAATTCCAAGAGCGACATAAACATTTTCGAAAAGGTCATTCAGTTAAAATAAATATTCTTTGGCTATATTCTGCACAGTCGATTATTCAGTCTTTTACGCCGTTGGCACAGGTGCGTCTATAGCCTAACAACAAACTCAAGACGTTTCCACGAAAAAAATTAAGTGTATGTAACCAAATCGTTTGCAGCGTCATAACATCTAAATAGTGAGGTAGGCCTACCATACGCAGTTATTTTAATCAGATCCTCATTATGTTATGGTGTGTGAAAAAAATGAAGTCATAAATTGTTCGTTCATATGTATTTACTACCTATAATATTAGAGTTTCGTAGACTGAAAGTGATTCGTATTAATTACTTTTTGTTTATCTTCCAACTGTATTGAATTTTGTGCTTTATTCGTTATTGTGCATACGCCTGAATTAACAGTTTATGATTTTATTTACCTGTGGGTAGTTTTCTTGTTTAGAGTCTGAATTTTCTAAGTTTATCTTGTTGCAGTTAGTTGTTACATTAAAGAAATGGTTGAAACTGTCGGTTGTAGAATGTAATTCACTGTTAATTAAAAGAAAAAATATATTCTTTGGAATATAGCGGTTCTTGGTGTATGTACTAAATATAAGAGGTATTCGTTTACCCTGAGGAAACTGTTCAGTGAAAAACTTTATGCTACTTAACGAGAACTTACAAACACCATTAGATAGCTAATTTATTTTTCATTCACGCGACGTTATTTTCTGTTGTCTATTCAAATAATTCAGTCGTTTATAGCATTTTCGTTACAAAACACGAGCTGAACAGCTGAGGCAAACTATCACGAGTTTGATGATACGAGTAGCTTTGTTCTCGTTACCAGGAGCTTTCCTGTCAGCCAAATGTATATGCCTTTTGGCACCAGACAGAGAATTGAAAAAGGAAATCAGGCCTCCGAATCAATTTGAAAGAAAGTACATAACGTAAAAAGAAATCCGAATATTATTACATTGATCCATTCCCGGTTTATTTTTTAAATTCAAAAGCCAATATACTATATCCTCAGGAGCTGAAACTTAACCTTCAAGATATGGAATAGCCGTCAACCAGACAACAAGATATCAAGAAGAACAGAATTGAGCACAGAAGACGAAAATAAATGCCAAGTTCTGCACTGATCACCACTCACAGAGAATTAACACCGGAGCTACTTGCAGTAGTGTGCTAACGACCAGAATAACGAACTTAATCCACGATCACATATAATTTCGCACACTTGATTTTGCCCTATCAAAAATAGGAATTACGACTCAAGTTTAACATGCAGTATACTCTCTGTAATATTTGCACTTCTCGCTCAAAGGAATTTTCTTTCTTGCATTACAAGAATGAGACGAAACATCGAAATTACAACAGAAGTTTATAGAGAATTGTTTCTAATTTGAATGATCACTTCTCGAACAAAGCAATATGATTTCTTGTATTGCAAGAAAGTCGTCGTCAAGAACGGTTAAAACTGGAGAGAACAAAGCTACTCGTATCATAAAACTCGTGATAGTTTGCCTCAGCTGTTCAGCTCGTGTTTTGTAACGAAAATGACGACTTAAAGTCGAAGTGTTCATTGCACTATTCTTTATCATCATTTCTAAAATGTATTTGTTAAAAAATCTGAGTTAGTTGTGTCTGATTTGGGTGTAACGAGGAATCTAAATGCACGCCAGCTGTTAAAGTTTGCTGCCGATTCCAGCAACGCAAACGGAATCGCTTTTGCGTGCGGATAAACAAAATAAATTTTCTTTTTCAACTGTTCTCTGTAACTGTACAAGAACTTTGATAGTGTGAGCTGACAACGTGGTGTACGACGAGTCTTGTAAAAGTCCACAAAACGCTAACGGTCGTGCGCAGTACGCACGGCGCGTGTGTAGTAGTAGCGCGTACGTACCTGTTGTGGCCGCTGGCGCGGCGCAGCGACGCGCGGCGGACGACTGCCGAACTAGTGGCGCGTAGAGGCCAGTAATATTGGCCGGCGCCCCCCCACCCCAGCGCGCGGCTGGAGGCCTGCCTACGTGACCCGCGCCGCAGGAGCCTCCAAGGCCAGCGCGCTGGGCCCTTCGTTTGTTTATGCTGCGGGGATCCAGCCAGCCTCCCACTCCCCACACCCCACCCCCTCCCACGGAGCCCTGCCGCGATGTTCTTTTTTCGTTGTCGTCCCAGAGCTGCCCCCCTCCTCCTTCTCCCCCCTTTCCTCTTCCCTCCAGCGGACACGCAGACCGGGCCTATTCGTTACGTCGTAAATAACGTTTTTATTGTCGCCAGCGCTACCGACGCCCGTTGTTGATGGCGTGGGAGTCCTGTTTAGTGTTTACATGTGTAACGGCCCTTTGTCGAAGTCCCTACCGGTCACAGTATGTGACAGGAGTATTACTGGGTCACTTGTTGTTAAGGGACGCCTGCAATACTACTGCGTTGTAAGAAGAAATAGGCGTAACGCAGGAAGTCGCTCTCCCAAGGTCTCCGGTGGTACGCGTTAGTTATCTCCCGAGGCGTAAATGTGGAGCGAACATTAACGACCTCTGTCGCCATCCATAAGCTGACCAGCCACTTCAGTCCTGATAGCCGTTATATGGCGTAATAAAGATGGTTATCAAAATACTGGAAGCACCATACCGTTCGGTGTTTCACCATTAGCCCGAACTGTTTCCGAGTAATGAACACGTATAATACAACTTGCCAATTCTCTCCAAAACAATAACATCCTCCTTGTGATAGGACCGCTATTACTATCTGTCTGCATAAATTATCTGACGGTCAGAGTAGGTAGCAATCCGAGGCTGTTTGCTGATGATGTCTTTATGTGACTGCAGTAATACGCAATGTGACAGACAAAATTTTACCTCTGAATGCAGAGAAATGATAAGGTGATGCAAATGAGTACGTTTTCGGTCCTATAATGTTCGAATACAGCATGAGTAATGTTCTGCTTAACACGATCACGTCGTTTAAATAACTAGGCGTAGAGTTGCAGTACGATATTTTGAGTACTCCTCCAGTGTTTCGGACCCTCTTTAGATCGGTTTAAAGACCTAAAGCAAGTCAGATGTGTTAAAAAAAAAAAAAAAAAAAAAAAAAAAAAAAAAAAAAAAAAAAAAAAAAAAAAAACAGACCACACTGCGTGGTCATCAGTCCGTAGCTTACAAACTACTTAAACCTAGGTGAACTAAACTAAGGACGAACGCACACACACACCCATGCCCCAGGGACGACTCGAACCTCCACGGCGAGCAACCGCGCGCTCCGCAGCGAGACGCTTTAGACCGCTCGGCTACTCCACCGCGGCACAAATTATCTGACGGTCAGAGCAGATAGAAGAGGTTGACAGTATAAAATTCCTGGGATTACACCTTGATAATAAATTCAGTTGAGAGGAGGACATCACAGAACTGCAGAAACAACAAATCTGTATTTTCAATACGAGTGTTACAGACATAGAAGACATATAAAATAACAAAGCTTGCATACTTTGCTTACTTTCATTCCCTAATGTCATATGGTATAATATTTTGGGGTAACTCTTCAAGTCAGTCAAAAGTCTTCAGAGTCCAAAAACGTGTAATACGTATTCTTTGTGGAGTAAATTCACGGACGTCTTGTAGAAGCCTCTTCAAAATACTGGGTATATTGAACTACTGCTTCTCAATTTATTCCTTAATGAAATTTGTCATAAGTAATATATCCCTTTTCCCAACAAACAGCTCAGTTCATACATACAATACTAGGAATAAAAATGATCTACACAAGGACTTAAAAGCACTTACTTTAGTTGAAAAAGGGGCCAACTAGTCAGGAACACAAATTTTCAATAATTTACCATCAAGTACAAAAAAATTTAGCTAGAAGTAAAGATCAGTTGAAGAGGAGCCTAAAAGACTTTCTAGTGGCCAACTCCTTCTACTCCATTAGTGAATTTCTAAATTGTACCAACTGATGTATGTACTCATACTATATTAGTATTATTATATTGTCAGGTAAAAAAAACTTAAAATGTATGTATATTTATTTATATTATTAGTATTATCTATTATTCAACTTGTAAATTTTGTTTCTTGACATGTTCCACATCCACAAGGACCTCCTCAACATGGATCTACGGAATGAAAAACTAATATAATCTAATCTAGCAATCTTAGGCTGTTTGCTGATGATGTCTTTATGTGAGTGCAGTAATATTCAATATGACAGACAAAATTTTCCCTCTGAATGCAGAGAAATGTTAAAGTGATGCAAATGAGTACGTTTTCAGTCCTATAATGGTCGAATACAACATGAGTAGTGTTCTGCTTAGCACGATCGCGTCGCTAGTGGCGTAGAATTACAGGACGATGTGAAATGAAACGAGCATAAGGACATTAGTGTGGAAGGCGTACGTTCGGTTTATTGCCAGAATTTTGGGACGATGTAGTTAATCAGTAAAGGACGTCGCTTACAAAACGCTTGTGCGACCCCTTTTTGAGTACTGCTCCAGTGTTTCGGACCCTCACTAGATCTAAAAAAAAGTCAGATTTGTTACTCGTAGGTTCGATCATCATGTAAGTACGTATTACAGAGATGATGATTCCGTATAGCATTTTTGGCCGTTAGACCCCAGCTGGGATCCTGCCTGGTTCAAGTCTTCCGTAGGCGACTTGTGCATCGATGATGATAAAATGATGAGGAGGACAACACAACACGCAGTCCCCGAGTGAAGAAAATCCCCAAACCCGAGCAGGAATCGAACACGGGGTCCCTGCGTGGCAACTCGTCACGTTGTCCACTACACTGCGGAGGCGGACGTTACAGAGATGCTTCGGAAAAGCCGCGGTGGAGTGGCCGAGCGCATTGAGGCGCTAGGCTCCGATGCGCGAGGCCGTTCCCCGTCGGGGGTTCGAATCCCACCTCGCGCATGGATGTTTGTGCTGTCTTTAGTACAGATTAGTGTATAAGTAGTTTGTAAGTTCAGGGACTGATGTCCTCGCAGTTAAGTCTTATGTCTCTTAAGCTTAACAAACATTTGAACAATTTTGCATCGGAAAGTCAAATGGTAATCCCTGGACGCACGGTGACGTTCATTACGAGGAAAACTACTGAGGAAGTTTAGAGGGCGGGAATTTCGGCTGACTGCTCAACGATTCTACTGTCGCCAATTTTTCCGTAATGACCGTAAAAATAAGAGAAATTAGGAGTCGTACGGAGGCATATAGACAAACAATTTTCCTCTCGTTCTCGGAGTGGAACAGAAAATGTATTGACCTGCGCACCGTTTGACAACTTGCGAAGTCTATATGTAGATTCTTCATTAGAACAGCGATTGTCAGCGTCTTTAGTTATTCGGGACACCTAACTTCGCAAAAAAAAAAGCTTGAAATAAACTACAGATTCAAGTAAAATATAAACATCAATTTAATACAAATAAACAATCCCTGAGACGGATTTATATTTATCAATAAAATATAAACAGTAACAAAAACTTGTATCCATTCCGGAAGTGTGGAACCTGCGACTGTGATGATTAAAGGAATCAGGAGATACAACAACCAGTCGTCTTTTATTGCGTTTTTATTCACCATGACCGGTTTCGAACTACCTGGAAACCTTAACTGGTAAATAAGTTTAAAATAATATCTGTGCATCAACTGTGATCTTTGACAAATAGCTGTATATATATCTCTGTATTGTTTACGTTTGTAAAACATGTGTAATGCGAGTGCTGTGGTGAAGCATGTGTTGTGGCCAACTTTCGAACACTTTAAACCATCTGAAATGCCTAAAAATGGAATAAAACTACCGATCATCAAACAGCAGAGTGAACCAACTGTAAGTAGCGTTTCAGGATACGATTGAAAGATCTAATTTAGTGCCAAACACAAAGCTCAGGTATCATTTTCTATCTCAGCACAGCCGAACGAGTTCCACAATGTTATGAGGAACCAATCCAATAATATGAAATGTTTACCACCTGATGATGAACTGCCAAGCAGTTCGAAACCGGCCGTGGTGAAAATACTTGGGGAAAAAAAAAAAAAAAACCTTATTCAACTTAAACCTAATCTAACTTTGACTTAAAAAAAATGATCTGTAGCATAGACTTAAGAAGGTTAGGTAAAGGTTAAATAAGAATTTTTTGTTTAGTACGTGAGGGCGCGCAGCGCCCGAATCCCTCGTTCAGAAACACTAAATCGTCTATGGTAGCGAAGCGAGAGTCAAACGTTCGCTATATATATCGATCGCAATGCCGTTTCCATCGATGTACAAGGGATCTAGGAAATTACCACAATTCCACTGTGTCGTTGCTGTTTCCAAAATTAGTTAGATCGCCATATGTCCTTTCGGACATACCTACACGCACATCGGAAAAATCAGTACACCAGGAAAGACGACGTCGATTGTGATCCGATGGCGGCAGATGCCACGTGGGTGATAATATATATACTGATATGATTACAACATCGTCCGTCAACAGATAGCGTTATGACGGAGCTGCCAGGGCGCCATCTTCGTGAACCCTTCAGAAGGAGATGTTTACAGCGATAAAAGCTAGTTTACGCGACGACACTAGAGGTTCGTTCCGGCAGCTGCCAGACTGCTTGACGCGCATACGCAACGCTGAAATTGTGTTCCAGCAGCGCCTTCTCCTGCTTCTGGCTACTTGGAGTGTGGCTGTTTGGTGTTCCAGCAGTTGCCGCAAGAAGCTAGACGCTACCCGGAAAATTATTTCAGGCGCGGTCAAGCTGCCAATTTGCGCATGCGCAGAAAGGTCTGAGTTAGAGAGGGGGTAGCCATCACGTGATACGTGTATGTTTGTAGCGTGTTTTTCGATTATTTCGAAGTCACTGCAATCCCACTTGAGATCAGATATTTCTCGTTTACACTTCATCGTTATTAGGAGGGAAAGTATTTTAATTATTTCTTTAAACTCACCTTCGCCTGCAGCCAGAAACAGTGCAAAATGCGTTCCAGCAGTGCAAGTATCAAACAAGGGTTTTTACGTCACAGTAGCTGCGCATGCGCAGTAATATCTGTTTCTTTAGCGCTCGAAATTAGCTGTCTGGCAGCTGCTGGAACGAACCTTAGGTTTCATGAAACTGCGCTACTGGCCCGTGCGCATGCGCGGCAGGCGTCTGCGCAACTCGGCGAAACTAAACAGTTACGGTATCTTCCAACTTCGGCAAAACAGATTGCGCGTGTTTTTAGGTTAGGTTGTTACCAACACAGAACAAATACAACAAAAGAGCGGAGGGGGGGAGGGGGTATAAAATTCGGCTTTTGAACATATATGCGATGCATAGCATAGGTGTTTGTGCGATTCTAACGATGAAAATTTCGTCGTAGACAAAAAAAATGGCCTTAGGTCCAAAAAAATTGCAGGAAGCTGAATTTTTGGTATGTTGTTAGGACATATTAGAGTAGTATTAAACCAAGTTTGCAGCTTCGAAATCGTTTTGCGTAACTTTTAAGAGCCCAAAAACCTCGAAATTTTCGGACTTTTTTCTGGTTTTGGCTTATAACTCGTGAAGGGTTGTTTTTAGACGAAAAGTCATCTTTCGGCTAGAATATTGGATCTAATGATCATCCCACGGGGAAAGTCATACAAAATAGTTATAGAGCAGTTATTTAACTTTAATCTAAGTACTGAATGAAGTCCACAGACCCAATAGATTTCTAGATATCGTTAAAAAACGAAAACTTTGAAAAATCGGAGTAGTCCATAAATTGACCCAGACGAATTGCAGCCCTCTTCTCCTGTGTAAGTTAAAGAAAAAGGAAGAATTACTCATTGACGATGATTATTAACGCATCGTATATAAAAAGGATTTTTTCAACACTGTTTTCCGCAAATATTGAACAGAGAAGTTCCTTGAGTCACTTCCTGCCATTATGGCACCGACGGCCCCTATGAATAACATGAGGTGGTGAAAACCTGTAAGTCTCACCCCTATGTTGACAAGCTGAGGATGCTGGTGGCTCTCCACAATGTCTCGGACTTTCAAGTACAGTGGTTGATCGTAGGTCACAAAACATGTTTCCTGACCGTAAATGCTTGTTCTTTAACTGGCTTCTAAAAGTGATGTTAAAACAGTGTCGTAGTCGGTTCGGGGAGCATGGATCAAATGGAGATATACAATCTTTGAACGTCTGTAAGGAAAATCTTCTGTCACTTGCTCCATAAATCATTCCATCCTGGGATGCCTGGCATGTTAGTTTCGTTTCCAAACAACCACAGCAGGTCTAGGGATTTTGGCAAAATGACTTCAGCGATTTTCACTTCGTTAATTGAAATGGGTGACAAGCCAAATTTCTTTCTAATAGAAGAATGTTTAATGTGTGTGGCAGTGTGTGAACCTGATAGACTCTGCAGAAACAGACTTCAAACATGCTATGCTTTTGTCTGGGTGAAAGGATGAGTGAGTGGTCATGATCATTATACCACCCACTTCATGGAAAGTATTTTCTCTATTAATTGTGTTAACAATCACAACTGCATTGTCGAACACAAACTGCATAAAAGCTCCTTTGTCAAATAGTTGGCTTTTCCATGGAGGATAGCGGAACTTTCAGAACGCATAGTCTCCGTATATGTTCAAGAAATTTCCATACTTTGGCAAAGTTCAACAAGGTGCTTTGATCCAAATTTTCTATACAAATAGGTTCCAAAGCTTATTTGAATTGAGGATAGGAAAGATTTGGGCCTCGTTCCAGCCATGATTCCATGAGAAAATCCTTCGCAGTTCTTTTTCCACTGTTCGAGAGAAGAACGTTTCTTTTTCAGCATAATCTGTTCAAGCAACAGTTGCAGAGAATCAGGAACTAACGCCCTTGCGTCTTTTAAAAAGGCAACTGACGGGGGATATTGAGTAGTGTCAAATGTTTGGGAACGAATGTCTTGCAGGATAATCTCTGCTGCAGCTTTGACACTTTAAGACGCCCTTCAGTAGTTTGATTGTACCACTTTTCATAAAGAATGTTTTGTCCAATGTCTGTGAACATCAAGACTGGGCTCTGATACGGACCAACCGGCGCAAAAATATTTTTTTCTCCATATCGCCTTTTTAGATGAGCTTGAACACTTGCAACTGTTGGCTTGTAATTACCTGTGAAGGTCTCTGCAAACAAGTCACTCATGGAAAATTGGTTTTCCTGTCTTGTTTCTGCAGGGTTTGGATATATACGCTCCATACCTTCGATAAGGAAGGGATGTTCAGGACAGCCTTGTTTACCTCCTGCACTAGTAGATCGCGACAATGAGTGCAATTTTACGTAGCAATGTTTGTGGTACTTACCCTCAGCAGCAACAAGTACACTTATACATCAAAGATGCTTAATAATCTGCTGTCCCCAGTCACCAGCTTGTCTATCTGTTTCCGCAATCGATTCTTTCACTTCCAGTGTTTCCCTTTGATGGAGCTCATCCTATATATATTTGGGCAATTTTATCTGCTTCTCGAAATATTCCTTGGAGAATTTTTCACCACAAATGAAACAATAATATCCAATGATGTGACACCTAGAATCCGACGCACTTTTCCGCCTTTCCTCACACGAAGACGATGGTTGAACAAATCAAACATCTCCTTCTCGCTGGACAAATGCTTACACATTACTTTCCACAGTGTACCTCTTCCTGCATGCGTCATCTACGGTCACTTCGTTTAAAATGCACAAAAAACCTCATGTTCCTTTCAAGCCCACGTTTCTGACTCATTTTTATCAGAGTCTAAATTCCGCGTTTTTTCACTGTCACTGTTCCCTCTGCAAGCACTTACCGACGACCCCGAAACAAACATGCAACGGGGGTAGCTCCGACATATTGTGAAGAAAGTACTTAAAACGCCACCAAGATCAAGATTTAGACGACTTTTGTTACAATACGTTAATAATCATCGTCAAGGAGTAATTCTTCCTTTTTCTTTAACTTACACAGGATAAGGGGACTGCAATTCGTCTGGGTCAATTTATTGAATACTCTGATTTTTTCAAGTTTTCGTTTTTTAACGATAACTAGAAATCTATTGGGCCTATGGACTTCGTTCAGTACTTACATTAAAGTTAAATAACTGCTCTATAACCTTTTTGTATGACATTCCCCGTGGGATGATCATTAGAGCCAATATTCCAGCCGAAATATGACTAAAATCGAAAATTTGAACTTTTTGGAGAAATAAGTCAATTTTTGAAGTCCAATATCTCGGGAACTATTGGACTTACAGAGCTGCGGTTGGGCTTAAATTTTAGAATATTTTATCTACATTAATAGAGGTGTGAGTGACTTTTCGTCAAAAAACCACCCTTCACGAGCTATAAGCCAAAACCAGAAAAAAGTCCGAAAATTTCGAGGTTTTTGGGCTCTTAAAAGTTACGCAAAACGATTTCGAAGCTGAAAACTTGGTTTAATACTACTCTAATATGTCCTAACAACATACCAAAAATTCAGCTTCCTGCAATTTTTTTGGACCTAAACATACCTGACGACTGGCCTATATCTCCGGACTCGTCTCAATCGATCACGTGACGGACGTGATGTGACGACAGCTGACATGGACGAGTCGTGGACCCACAAATCTTGCAGAATTACGTGAACAGGTCGAGCAGGCGTTGATTAAAACATCCCAAGACATTCTGCGCCATCTGTATGAACGAATGGATCCCAGAATCAGCGTCTACACTGCCGCCCTTCGAGGCGTGTCTTTCAGAATGGATACTGTAGACTTGCGCATAATAGTTCGCGATCTGGAGCGCTCACTTTAGTTCGCGGCTCTGCCTCGAAATAGTTCGTTCTTTTAGTTCGTCCGCTCCCAGTGACGGCTGAGCGGCTTGGTCTGCGCATGCAGGTGGAGGGAGAAGTTCCCCCACCTAGCTGCTTCATGCGCTTGTTGCTTGAGCCGCTAACGATATCACGCAAACCAAAAGAAACAGTTTGTGGATAATTTCTCGCGTTTAAGTTTAGAGTTATCTCTATATCTTGGCATTATGGAATTTATTAGTCAGATATTGCTTTTGTGTCCCAGCCTCGTCGCCGCTTTTGTGTCTCGTTTCCGTCGTAGGTGTCGGTGGCCGAGTAGACAGACCGACACAGGAATAAAGGACGCAGCCAGTGGGAAAGCAGAAACTAGAAACACTAGAGTAAATTAGAACGAGATATATTGCACAGAATTTATACAATACTTAACTTTTACATAGCTCAGTACTGCAGAATGCTGATACATAGTTGAGCTAGAGGCCTGCCTAGTGCCTATCCAATAGCCAAGTCTTTACTGGTGCCTATCTGATTCCGAAGTGTGAACTGGTTCCTATCTCAGTCCCAAGTGAACGATGTCGTTCAGTGGTGGCCACGTGCGGAGTTCCAGCAGAGGGCGCTCGTGGCTGTCGTCGTAAGAACGCCGCTCCGTGCGTGCATGGCGGCGCGCGGCGAAAGTAGGTGGCGCGCATTTTGGACTTGTGCGACACCACAATTGCAGAGTGCAGAATACTTCAAAGCAGAAATTTTGTAGCACTGAACTATGTAATCTATCAGGCAGACGCTAACCTCGAAATGGCTCTCACCAGCAGAAGACAAACACTTGATTTTTAATTCTGTTCGCGACCTATCGCGCATATTTTAGTTCGCGACCTGTTGTTGTTGTGGTCTTCAGTCCAGAGACTGGTTTGATGCAGCTCTCCACAATAACCTACCCTGAGCAAGCGTCTTCATCTCCACATAAGAACGGCAACCTACATCTGTCTGAATCTGCTTACTGTATCCATCTCTTGGTCTTACTCTGCAGTTTTTACCCCACACACTTCCCTCCATTGCTAAATTCACAATTCCTCGATGTATAAGAATGTGCCCTACCAATCTATCCCTTCTTTTAGTCAAGGTATGCCAGAAATTTCTTTTCTCCCCAATTCTGTTCAGTACCTCCTCATTAGTTACGCAATCCACCCACCTAATCTTCAGCATTCTTCTGTAGCACCACATTTCAAAAGCCTCAATCCTCATGCGGTCCGCACTGTTTATCGTCCATGTCTCACTCCCATACAAGGCAACACTCCATACAAATGCCTTCAGAAAGGACTTCCTTAGGCTTAAATCAATATTTGATGTTAACAAATTTCTCTTTTTCAAGAACGTTTTTCTACCCATTGCCATTCTGCATTTTATATCCTCTGTACTGCGACCATCATTTGTTATTTTACTGCCCAAGTAACAAAACTCATCTACCTCCTTTATTGCTTCGTTACCAAATCTAATTCCTTCATCATCACCTGATTTTCTTAGAATGCACTCCATTACCCTAGTTTTGCTCTTGTTAATGTTCATCTTATATGCACCTTTCAGCACACTGTCCATTCCGTTCAATTGCTCTTCCAGGTCCTTTGCTGTATCTGACAGAATTACTAGGTAATCGGCAAAACGAAATGTTTTTAATTCTTCCCCTGAACTTTAATTCCTTCACAAATTTCTCCTAGCTTTCCTTTATAGCTTGCTCAATGTACAAACTGAATAACATTGGAGAAAGGCTACAACCCTGTCTTACTCCCTTTCCAACCACTGCATCCCTTTCATGCCCATCAACTCTGACAACCGCTGTCTGGTTTTTGTACAAGTTGTAAATAACCTTAGGCTCCCTATATTTTACTCCTGCTTGCTTCAGAACTTGAACACATGTTTTAGCTCGCGACCTATCGCGCATATTTTAGTTCGCGACCTATCACGCATATTTTAGTTCGCGACGTATCGCGCAAATTTTAGTTCGCGACCGGTAGCTCTCCTTTTAGTTCGCAGCTCAGCCGCGAAGTAGGTCGCTCTTTTTAGTTCGTCCGCTCGTTTTGGCTTTTGCTACCGCTACTAAAACTACAGCTGAGCTGCATTTCAGCTCGAAATGACGGCAACTGGCAGAACAGAAGGGAATCACGCGATTCTGCGCGCTCTCGCGTCCTCTCGCTCTTACCCGTCAGTCATCGGAAAAGGAGCGGACGAACTAAGAGGCGAGGGATCTGCGAACTAGTTCGCGTGGTTCGCCTGTGGGAGCGCTCTTCCGAACTAGTTCGTTCGCGAACTACACAAGACTAATGGATAGACACTTGGTACCTCAGTACCACTATAACTATCGATTTGTAAATGTAATCACTTCAAGTACTCCGGATTGCACTATATCAAAAATAAATCTTGAGCGAACTCTAAGAGGGCATCCTAATTTTTATTTCCGGTATATGTGTATATAATTAAGGTAAAGACGATCAATGATCCTTTCTTCAGGGCGGATGCAGATGAAGTCCGAACTCTTACGGGAACCAGCAAAATGCCGCGAGTGATAACGGGCAGCGGCACTGCGTCAGTCGCGTGTAGATGAGAACAAACGTCTGATATCATATTATGGTATCTCGCAATGCCGAAGCGATCGTTGTGCCCGAAAATTTAAAAAAAAAAAAAAAAAAAAAAAAAAAAAAAAAAAAAAAAAAAAAAAAAAAAGGCGCAGCGTCTAGAGTCTAGTAATCAGGAAGACCCGCGTTCGAATCCCACCTTAATTCGAACAGAATGATCTTGACCCAAGGTTAACACGGATTTAGAAAATATCGTTCATGCGAAACACAACTAGCTCTTTACTCGCACGAAATGATGAGTGCTAACGACAAGGGTTCTCAAATTGATACAGTGTTTCTTGATTTCCAGAAAGCTTTTGACACCGTGCCTCACAAACAGCTTTTTTAAATTGCGTGGTTATGGTATATCGCCCCAAATTTACGACTCGATAACGGATTTCCTGTCAGAGAGGATACAGTTTGTAGTAATCGATGGTAAAATAAGGTGATATCGGGCAGGGTAGTGTTATTGGTCCTCTGCTGTTTCTTATCTACATAAACGATTTAGGGGAAAATCTAAGCAGCTCTCTTAGGTTGTTTGCAGATGATGCCGTCATTTACCGTCTAGTAAAATCATCTGAAGATCAAAACCTACTGCAGAACGATCTAAATAAGATATCAGTATGGTGTAAAAATTGGCAAATAGCTCTAAATAATGAGAGGTGTGAATTTGTCGACAGGAGTACGAAACGAAATCCGTTAAACTTTGCTTACAACATACATCAATCGAATGTGAAGGCCGTAAACTCCACTAAACAACTAGAAATTACTATTACTTCAGACTTGAACTAGGAATAACATGTAGATAATGTCTTGGGAAAGGCGAACCAGAGACTGCGTTTTATTGGCAGAACGCTTAAAAGATTGAACAGAACTACTAAAGTGACTGCATACACTACGCTTGTCCGTCCTTTTATGGATTATTGCTGCGTAGTGTATGACCCTTATGAGGTGGGTTTGACGGAGGACATCAAGAGTCCAAAGAAGAGCAGCTCGTTTCGTATTGTAACAATACAGGGGTGACAGCGTTACGAAAATGATACAGCATCTGGGATGGGAATCATTACAACAACGGCACTTGTCGCTCCGACGTGGGCTACTTACGAAACTCCAATCGCCAACATTCTCCTCCGAATTCTAAAATATATTGTTGACTGCCACTTATCTAGATAGAAATGATCATCAGAATAAAATACAAGAAATCAGAGCTCGAGATTCAAGTGTTCTTTCTTCCTGTGCGCTATTCGAGAATGGAATGGGAGATAAATAATATAAAGGTAGTTCGACGAACCCTCTTCCAAGCACTTAAATGTGATTTGCAAAGTATCCCATGTAGATGTAGATGTTAGCACAACTTTCCCCATTGGTTCAATTCAGTGCCGACTGCCAGCTAACGTCTTTGTATCTCGAGGATATTTTCTGTTGCAATATTGCGTAAACGTGTCGAAATCGGAGAACGATACACTGCCAAGTACCGTAACGCAAACTCAAGGAAACGTACAAGGAACCCACAGAGTGCGAGATCACCAGTCTTTACTAAGGCTCGTTTGAAAGTGCTGTGTTGTAATGACAAGACAAATATTAGCTGCTAATGAGTAACGATGTGCAGCAGGTGGCGTAAAATAAGTGTCCGGGAGGTGCAGAGAACAACCTTCTGTCGGATGAATGTATTACATTTTACAAAATGGACATCGTCGACAACCAAGAAATGTACATTCTTTGTTTTTCGCCGAACCACCGCTGCGAAGCGCCTTTAGAACGCTCGACCACTTCATCCCGGCGAATAAAGTTCGGTGAATAGTTACGTAATATTAACGTAGATCAACTATGAACTACAGTTGCCTTAATTTCCTTCGAAATAGTCACCTTCCATAACTGTGCACCGCTGAGCTCTATCATACATGTCCTGGAAACTTTGCACAAAGTCTTCCTTTAGGATAGTGTTCAAAACCTCGTCACGTTTCGATGGATGTCAGAAATATCGCCAAACCTCTTTCCTTTCAAAGCGAGTGTGAGTCGAGGGAATAGAAAGAAGTCTGGAGGATTGGAATCCGGCGAGTATGGTGGATGTTTAAGATGCAGGACAACTTTCGCCCGCACTCAACTAAAATTATCAAACAGTTCCTGACAAAAATAAATAAATAAATAAAATAAAATTAATAAAAAAAGCCAAGGGTTCTGCAACTTGAACATCCGGATGTCAATTCTCCAGACGTCTTCCTATTCCTTCGACTCAAACTTCGAAAGGAAAGATATTTGACGATACTCTTGACATCCAACTAAACGTGACGATGCCTTTGAACACCACCCCAAAGGAAAACTTCGTTCAAAGTTTCCATGACTATTTCGAAGGCAAGTGTAGTTCATAGTTTATCTACGTTAATGTTACAGGACTATTCGCCGAAATTTATTGTTAGAGGTTGTACATCCCACAGAAAGTTGATATCTGCACCTCCACGAGACTGATTTTCTATCGCCTTCCTGATGCACACGATGAGTCATGTGCAGCTAATATTTTTCCTGTCATAATTGTTAATACAACACTTTCAGATGAGCTTTACTGGAAACTGAATTTGCGAACGTTCACTCAACGTGTTCCTTGTCAGATCAATGCTACAATATGGTACACAAGGATGTTGTGGTACGGTGTTCCAAATGCGTGGTCATCAGTCCGTAGCTTACAAACTACTTAAACCTAGGTAAACTAACCTAAGGACAACACAGACACCCATGTCCCAGGGAGGACTCGAACCTCCACGGCGAGCAATCGCGCGCTCCGCAGCGAGACGCTTTAGACCGCTCGGCTACTCCACCGCGGCTACGGTGTTCCATTCCAACACCAGTGCAGATGACAACTGCCGGATGATCATTGGAGCATATGTCCGTGATGCAATACTTCTTCCCAACACATCGCACACGTATTTGATTCACGGGGTGTCCCACATGTGACAAGCGATTTAAGTGTCACAATTCGAATGTTGGCAGTGTTTGTGAGGGGCACTGCTGATAGTTTGTGTTACTATACGTTTGATTAACTTGAGAAAGAAATCTTGTTTTGTATTCTAATCTCAAAAATTTCATTCAGTGACAGTTTTTTATTCGTGGAATGTCACTGATAAATGCCTTCTTTCTTTTTTATTCTTCAATCTCACTCCCCGCCAAGGTCTAGAATTTTAGTTTTAGTCGTTTTTAACCTAAACTATCAATATATTTATTGACGATGGCTATTCATATGGTTTTTTCTTACTTTCAGCGCTAAGCCAGGAACGTGTGAAAATCTTAATGGAGAGGTACTGGAGCGATCTGTTCCAGGAGATCGTATGACGTTCGATGCGGCTTCTGAAAAATGTAACATTACATGTAAAATTAGTTAAAAAGCTGCGTGCTGAGTCACTTTTTTCCGAAGATGAAGAGAAATCAATATTGAAAGCTTAGCCAAATATTCTGAGTGGGGATACCCTCGTACAAATATTCTATTTGCGCATGTTTGTAAGATAAAAAAAATGTTCAAATGTTTATAAAACCTATTGGACCAAACTGCTATGGTCATCAGTTCCTAGACTACTTAAACTAACCCATGGACAACACACACACACACACACACACACACACAAACCATGCCCCAGGGAGGTCTCGAACCTCCGACGGCGAGCAACCGCGCGCTCTGCAGCAAGGCGCCTTGCAGCGGTCGGCTACTCCACCGCGGCTGCTAAAATTCTTTTTGACAAGATCGAGTCTACTCACTACAGAAGCGTCGAAAACGGGTTGTTACTAACATCAAACGAGCTCAAGCTACACAATCTCCTGAAAGTATCGAGGAATATGTCATTCTTTAGAATTAAAGGTGTTATTTTCGCTTTCTGTGAAAAGTAACCCCACTTACGGTTTAACATCGGTCACTTACACTTTTATTTTTCTTCGACATATTATTCATTAAAAGAAGAAAAATTTACTGTAGCTATTTTATTTTAAAAAGCTATCTTCTATTTTTTCCGTTTTCGGTAGGTCGGTATTTAGAAAATATGACTACCGTATTTGAATTTTGAAACTGATCAATGACACTCCGTATCACAGTATTGTAAATAAGCTCCCTCAGAGATCTATCGTGTATGTTTTGCTGTTCAAATTTTCAGTGTCGCAAGGTAAGTGCTGATTATAGAAAAATTATAGGCACGTGCCGCGGCGACGAATGCCTTGAGACTTTGCATTTCTATGAACCATTTTCTTGTCGTTAGGTAATAGTCATTAGCACGTACAGTGTGCAGTTACATCTGCATGGAAATCGTCTCCCCTAGAAGGAAGGAGCCATTTACATGATCAGCTATAGCCTATTAGGACACTTTACGTTCTTAGTTGCAAATTTTCTTCCTTTAATTTATGTTAAGGGGGTCCTTTCTTTCTTCCGCACCATGAAAACTTACTCGCCACTTCTTGATGTTAAATTAACTGAATTATAGCTCACTATTGAGAGATGTTTTAAAATGAAACACTAGCTGAAAACCAGGCGTCCCCCAGGTACTTACTGCAGTCTCAAGTTAGTCCGTCTCTCCTTCCCTTTTCTCTATCTGTGGACCTTCGCTTTCTCTTCGACCATCTCCTCCTCTGTCATCTCTCTCTCTCTCTCTCTCTCTCTCTCTCTCTCTCTCTCTCTCTCTCTGTGTTCATCTTCTCCAAACTCTCTCTATCTCTAAATCCACCTTGCCCTTTCTCTGCCAACCACCTCCTCTTTTCGAATTGTGCTTCCTCAGTCCTTTGCCCCCCCCCCCCAGCCCACCCCATCTGTGAAAACTATGTAACTCTATTAACTCTCATGATGATCAATGGAGTGCAATCTAAGTTTATTGCAAGGTACCCTCCGCCATACCCCATATTAAATGTCAAGTACAGGGTGTCTCACGAAAGACGCCTGCAAGGCGTCCGTGTATCGCGCAGTACGGCTCCCAGCCGCCGCCACCGCATCTGCCGGCCACGGCAGAGCCCGATTCTCGGACTCTATTGTGTCGCGGGCGCATATGCTGAGTTAAAATCTAAAATACATTGCCATCTGAGTAAGCTAATCTTACCTTTATTTACAGTAGATGTTCAAAATGATATCCCTCTATGGAAAGAGCGGTTTGACATCTCTTGAACACATTTGCGAACACTCGACGAATTTCGGCTGCCGAAATCTGGGAAATGACTAGTCTAATCTTTTTGCACGAAACAATAAATTCTGACAGGTATGTAAACAATATCCTGCATCCATTTTTTCAAGAACTTTCACCCAACGAAAAGCTGTACAGTTATTTCATGAAGGACAATGCAAGACCACCCATTGCCAATGCTTCTAAAGCAAGCGATACGAAGTGTTTTTGATGATAGGATAATTGACTGGCCTCCTCGTTCTCCAGATCTAAATCCCTGTGAGTTTTATCTTTGGGGAATGTTAAAAGACAAGATGTATGCAAGCAATCTCCTAACACTCGAAGAGTTGGAAGACAGGATGGCGCTTCATCTGATCAGAAAAGCGATAATTAGCTTAACAAATTAAGACAAAGCAAAGATGATGTTCTTTACAGGAAATGCTCAACATGTACACCATCATTCCTCAACAGTAGCTTTAGTTGAGGAATAATGTTGTGAAAGCATATCCGTAGTTATGGTGAGGCACTATCAGTTCCGATCGGAAAATTCACTTGAATGCCAGTCTTGTTTAAACAACTCTCTATCTACATTATTCCGTGATTTATTAAGTTTTCAAATTTATACTGACTTTTTGATCACCCGGTATTTAAACGACATTCATAATGCTTTCTCGCATCTCAGTATTCTTAAGATCATATGTCCTGAACTATGCGTAAGACAGCGATATAATTGTGTCTATAACTATCGCGAAAGTGCAAGCAATATGTTGACAATACGTCATTAAATCGGATGAACGGCACGGCAGTGGATATTACTCCAACAGAATATCGTGATAGCCGGACGCGAGGACAAATGGGGAGTGTTCATGTACCACCTTGTAAGTTGGAGAACCGCCACCGCCTGAGTCGTTTACTTCGGGGAAGAAAGACTTACCTTCTGTTGTTGTGGCGTCACTATTCGCCACAACGACGGTGGTCGTGCAAGTCGCCGCGTCACTTCAAGGCGACGCGAAAACTCGCTTCACAGTACTTGGAACGCCGGAGCCGCCGCAAGTCTCTGCCTGCTCCGCGCGCCCTCCGATCAGAAGAGAGCTCGGCTAGATAGGCCGGCGCACCACAGCCATACCACCTTGAGAGAAGGCCGCGGCGCTCTCGTGTGACGTCAGGCAGAGTAGGTTGCGCGCGCATACCTGACTGGGTAGTCGCTGGGGCACGGCCGAAGCAGCGAGCCAGTCAGCTATGCGCGCGCAACCTACTCTGCCTGACGTCACACGAGAGCGCCGCGGCCTTCTTTCTAGAGGTTCGTTCCAGCAGCTGCCAGACAGCTACTTTCAAGCGCTATGAAACAGGTGTCACTGCGCTTGCGCAGCTACTATGACGTAGAAACCCTTGTTTGATACTTGCACTGCTGGAACGCTTTTTCCACTGTTCCTGGCTCCTGGCTGCAGGTGAAGGCGAGTTATAATTAAAATGATTTCCTTCCTAATAACGAAGAAGTGTAAACGAGAAATATCTGATCTCAAGTGGGATTGCAGTGACTTCGAAATAATCTAAAAACACGCCAAAGACACACCTACCCCCCCCCCCCCCCCCACTCTAACTCAGCCCTTTCTCCCTTTCTGCGCATGCGCAAATTGGCGACCGCGCCAGAAATATTTTTCCAAGCAGCGTCTGGCTGGTTGCGGAAACTGCTGGTACACCAAACGGCCACACTCCAAGTAGCCAGAAGCGGGAGAAGGCGCTGCTGAAACACAATTTCAGCGTTGCGCATGTACGTCAAGCAGTCTGGCAACTGCTGGAACGAACCTTAGTTGGTGGTTACTACACGATAGGCAGTCTAGCAGTCTACGAGAGTACCGGTCAACGGAAGAGTATAGCAGAGATCCGTCAACAGGGAGCCAAAAGTCTACATTAGCACAAGCTGGAACACTACTATTGACTGATATATTGGAGAACTGTTTTGTAGATACCAGAAGGGCAACACCTAAAATTTAGTATTATGTGAACTAATCGCTTCTTTCAGTTATACACCTTGTCCACAAGCCTTGCTAGCCTCCGCTCACCACCTTTCGGACCTAAGCATCCCAATCACACAAAATCTATGAAATGATTTGTCTTCTTACATAAGCAAAAGCTTGCCTATTTGTTTGGTTTCCTCATTTGTGTACGGCCGTGGCTGACTACCACGATATATTGTCCGAGTGATAAACAAAAATTCATTTTTATATATTACATGAGTAATTTAATGAACTCTTGATCTAATTTTAACTATCGAAGAACTGCGTTTTGGCGCGTAGCTTTCAAATGGATTGGCGCATCACAGCACAGGAGAAATACCGACTGTACCTTCTATTATCGGTACCCTACACCGCTTCGCGTCTTATGCATACAGCTAAGTGCTGACTCGCTCAATGGAAAGTTTCTTGGTTCTATATATGATGGCTGCAAGCCAGAAATATCGCACACCACTCAGGGGAGGGCCGTTTTTCCGGAGCAAGTTGCAATGCATCAAAGGCCTGCGCCCTTTGCGAAGAGGTGTGAGAAGAACTTCACTGCGTTCGTGTGTCTGGAAGGAGGTATACCACCGTCGCAGTTTCGCACGGACTAAACTGTTTGCGCTTGACGAAACCGCGTATGCAGCAAATTTTGTCTCTCATTTGCTTATGAAAAAAAAAAATATTATAGCATCCGCGGTGCCAACTCGCAACAAACGGAACCAAATTCACTAAATAACTCGCTACAATCGCGTTCAGTAGGCCTATTCTCACTGGCCACGACATTCACAATAGAGCACTCAGAATGCCCCTGCTTTTTATTCATTATTACAGAACAGTCACCCCCTCCCAATATAATTTATCATCACCCTCAGTTAATGTGTCACATATGCCTAGAATAATAATAATGCAAATCATTAATTGCCAAAATACTACAAAACAGTAATTAAATCATCAGTCATAATGATGGAAACCGCTTCAGCTGTATGGTATTCTTTTATTAACCAACTCGTTTCGTGGAATTAGAGCCACATCATCAGTGTTATCTGTAAATAAAGAAGAGCGAATTCCAGTAACACTCGCGTTATGCATTTTACATTTAGGCTATAGATAATTTTCATATTTTACTTGTGAGTACTATCACACAGTTTTCTTATCTATAGCCCAAATGAAAAATGCATAACGCGATTGTTACTGGAATTTGCTCTTCTTTGTGTACAGATGACCATGATGATGTGGCTCTATTGCCATGATACTAGTTGGTTAATAAAATAATACCATACAACGGAAGCGATTTCCATCATTATGACTCAAGTCTACAGCTGCGGGTGCCCACAATACATAATTTGTTTAAATCATTAATGTTATAAGACAGCGAAACCTTGGCTCTAAACAGGAAATATGACATAGAAAATCTAAAGAAAGAAAAATAATTAGGAAAATTTTGGAACCAAGATGGACCGAGAATGGATATAAACTACAGAAAACATTAAAAATTGAAGAACATTCTAACATAGACATGAGGAAAAGACGCCTCAAATTCTATGTCCACATAATGAGACTTCCAGAACACAGACAAACAAAAAAGAATAGTAAAATTAGTGGGTTCCTTTGCTAATGGAGAAGAATGATCCAAAATGTTAAAAATTAAATATCGAAAATCACCAAAGAAGAAATAGACGCAAGGAACAATTTTAGAATAGAAGTAGATAAATGGGACGTTAAACCAGACAAGAGTCCGAAGAACAGGAACAAAATGTAGCGAAGAAAGAGGAGCTAAATTCTCAGAAACAGCGAAAAACTGGTGGACAAATAAAAAGAACCAAAAGAATAAGAATAACTGAAAATGAACCATCTTTACTTAGCGTCTTCCACTCTGGGAGCGTTCCAAGAAGTAAACTTCTTCAATATAATCATAATAATTTGCTTACATCCGTGGTTCCTACAGTGCTTTTGCTCCTTTCAGGGGATCATTGACCCCTTGACATGACAGCTCCCTCTCCACCCCCCCCCCCCCTTTTCCTTTGCATCCTCACCTTGACGTCTACTACTACAATGCTACATGCGTGGCAAAGCACAAGAGATTCATCAAGGTCCGGCATTAAACGGCCGGAAGATTGTGATAACAAGTTGGCGGAATTGGTAGAAAATACGAAAATGTTGTGTAAGAGAGGACGAGGATGGATGTGTTTACGTAAAAGTAGCACTCTACCGGGGAAGGATGATTTTTTAGCTATAATGTATGGTGGAAGGATGTTGTTATATTGGTTCAAATGTTCAAATGTTTGTGAATCTATCGGACCAAACGCCGATGGTGGCCGCTCTTTCGAGCACCTCATGTAAACTATCAATAAATAAATTGTTTGTCTTTACTTTCTATTTCAGTTTTCTTTCTTTCACACTAAGACAGTGTAAGTAATTTGTAAGCTTAGGGGCTGATAACCATAGACGTTAAGTCCTGTAAGATTTACAAACATGTGAACATTTTTTTTTGAAGTATGGCCTGCCATTCCCGAAGAAAACTTCTGGCACCTGATCACAAGTGTGCCTGCAAGAATGGAAGCTGTTATTAAGGCCAAGAGTAGGCCAACAACATACTGAATTCCAGCATTGCCAATGGAGAGCGGCACCAACTTGTAAAGCCGCTGTGGAATGGCCGTGCGCTCTAAGGCGCATTGCTGAGAAGCGCGTGGTCGCTCCCCGTTGGACGTTCGAGTCCTCCCTCGGGCATGGGCATGTGTGTTGTCCTTAGGTTAGTATAAGTAAAAAGGCCGTTCACAAAGTTTTGCACAGTAGTCTCCTTTTTTTTTTTTTTTTTTTTTTTTTTTTTTTTTTTTTTTTTTTTTTTGCAAGAGGAGGATGACTTTTTTGTGAACAAACTCGGAAAAATTAGATATAAGTTGGTATATAAAAGTATTTTCTTTCTTTTACGGGTGAGGTATAATGAAACGTTAAGTAGGTGTCAGGTTGAGATAACTGTCGCTGATGGAGTTCGTCTCCATCCAAAATGACGGTTGTATGTACTCTAGTGACTCTATTAGTGATACTACACTACCCAATGACAAACGAGTCATTTCAGCAATCTGACGTCTAGTCACGCCACGCGTGTGTCATTCATTGTTGATGATTTGATCAATCGTCTCCTTATTCAAAATCACTCACTGCCGTAGATAGTCCACAGCATCGTGCATTGT
Organism: Locusta migratoria; assembly: GCA_026315105.1. NCBI lineage: Eukaryota > Metazoa > Arthropoda > Insecta > Orthoptera > Acrididae > Locusta > Locusta migratoria. The sequence goes on from CM048745.1 coordinate 145,403,263, forward strand.
CCAGCAGAGAGAAATCACTTTCCTTAAACCTCTGCAACCACCGCTTGATACCGCTGTGATCCCACTCATAACCAAGGAGAAACTTCCTGTGAATCGATGTGGCAGAGTCACCGCCGGTCTTGGAGAGGAACTCCATCACCGACCGCTGTCGCAACCTGACATCTACTTCACGGACCATTAGGGCTCAGCTGTAAATACACTCCTGGCCATTAAAATTGCTACACCACGAAGATAACGTGCTACAAAACGCAAAATTGAACGTACAGGAAGAAGATGCTGTGATAAGGAAATGATTAGCTTTTCAGAGCATTCACACTAGGTTGGCACCGGTGGAGAAATCTACAACGTGTTGACATGACGAAAATTTCCAACGGATTTCTCATACACAAACAACAGTTGACCGGCGTTGCCTGTTGAAAATTTGTTGTGATGCCTCATGTAAGGAGGAGAAATGCGTACCATCACGTTTCCAACTTTGATAAAGGTTTATCGTTTCGCGACATTGCTGCTCGCGTTGGTCGCGATCCAATGACTGTTAGCAGAATATGGAATCGGTTCAGGAGGGCAATACGGAACACCGTACTGGATCCCAACAGCATCGTATCTCTAGCAGTCGAGATGACAGGCCTCTTACACGCATGGCTGTAATGGATCGAGAAGTTGGCAGCCCTGCGCAAAGTCGGACGTGCTGTTTAAAAGCGCTCGTAAAAGAAGGAATTTAGGTAGTAATAAATTGTAATTTAACGTTTTCAACTAATTAAATACATTCATTGGCGTTTACAAGACAACACCCATCTGCACGAACAGTTCTACGACGTTTGCAGCAGCATGCACTATCAGCTCGGAGACCATGGCTGCGGTTACCCTTGACGCTGCATCAAAGACAGAAGCGCCTGAGTTCGCAACGACGAACTTGGCTGCACGAATGGCAAAACGTCATTTTTTCGGATGAATCCAGGTTCTTTTTACAGCATCATGATGGTAGCATCCGTGTTTGGCGACATCGCGGTGAACGCACATTGAAAGCGTGTATTCGTCATCGCCATACTGGCCTATCACCCGGCATGATGGTATGGGGTACCAATGTTTACACGTCTCGGTCACCTCTTGTTCGCATCGACGGCACTTTGAACCGTAGCCATTACATTTCAGATGTGTTACGACCCGTGGCAGTAATCTTCACTCGATCTCTGCGAAACCTTATATTTCAGCAGAATAATGCACGTTACAGGTCGACTGCTGCCCTGGCCAGCACATTCTTCAGATCTCTCACCAATTGAAAACGTCTGTTCAATGTTGGCTGAGCAACTGGCTCGTCACAATACGCCAGTCACTACTCTTGATGAACTGTGGCATCCTGTTGAAGTTGCATGGGCATCTGTTCCTATAGACGCCATCCAAGCTTTGTTTGACTAATGCCCAGGCGTATCAAGGCCGTTGTTACGGCCAGAGGTGGTTATTCTGGGTACTGATTTCTCAGGATCTATACACCCAAATTGCGTGTAAATGTAATCACATTTCAGTTCTAGTATAATATATTTGTCTAATGAATACCCGTTTATCATCTGCATTTCTTCTTGGTGTAGCAATTTTAATGGCCAGTAGTGTAAAAGAAAATACTTTTATGTACCAACTTATAGCTAAATGTTCCAAGTATGTTCACAAAAAGTTTCATTCTCCTCCTGCAAAAAAATAAAATAACTGGAGACAACTGTGCAATTCTTTTTAAATGTCCTTTATTGTTTGTAAGCCGAGGGACTGATAGCTAAAGTAGTTAAGTCCCACAGAATTACAAACATTAAAACCTTTTTTTCGGACTTGTAAGTCATTTCCAGGTAGTTTTTTTTTAATACTTTTGATCACTTAATGTATGAATCGTACCAGCGTCTGGCTGTTTTTGGATTTATCTGGTCCCACTGCGTCATAAATGTCATTCAGAGACACTGTAAAAAGTTTATTCCAAGGACGCTGCTTTTAACTAAATTATTTATTGCGACAGTCCTGTTTCGGCTTGAATTATATCGTCAGGTTAAATTAGACGTACGCTAACGCTCATACGCTATCCCACGGCTATGAAGTTTTATTACAGTTAACCTGACGATGGCATTTATGCCGAAACGATCCTGTCGCAGTAATTTATTCAAAAGCATCGTCCTTGGAATAATTAGTTTTTACAATGTCTCTAAGTGTCTGTATACTTCCGCAACTAAGGACTGACCTTGTACTCCGTTTCTAATGACCTTCACGGCGACGGGAAATTCATGGATAAAGGACAACAGGCGGATTGTGTCTTTCTCGACTTCAAAACGGCGTTCGACGCGGAGCCACACTGCAGACTGCTAACGAAGATAAGAGCTTATGGAATAGGTTCACAGATTTGTGACTGGCTGGAAGACTTCCTAAGTAATAGAACGCAGTACGTTGTTCTCGATGGCGAGTGTTAAACAGAGACGAGTTTATCGTCAGGCGTTCCCCCGGAGAGTGTGACAGGACCGCTGTTATTTTCTATCTATATAAATGATCTGATGGACAGAGTAAGTTGTAATTTGCGGCTGTTTGCTGATGATGCTGTGGTGTATGGGAGGGAGTCGTCTTTAACTGACTGTAATAGCATACAGGATGACTTAGATAAAATTTCTAGTTAGTGCTAAGAATGTAGAAAAATGTAAGGTGACGCGCATGAGTAGGAAAAACAATCCCATAACCTTCAAATACAGCATCAGTAGTGAGCTTCTTGATGCTGTCGCGTCGCTCAAATATCTAGGCGTAACATTGCAGAGTGATATGAAATGGAATGAACATGTAAGGACAGTTGTGAGTAAGGCGGACAGCCGGCTTCGGTTTCTTGGAAGAATTTTGGGAAGATGTACTTGATCTGTAAAGGAGATCGCGTATAAAACGGTGGATTGCGGAGTAGGTATGTAGATGTAAATGTATTCCTTACTTGTGTCACGGTTGCCTCCATATGGTACGTCCATTTGTTGTAAGGGAAGCATCAGAGCGTCATCTCAGGAGATCGCGTATAAAACGCTTGTACGACCACGTCTTGTGTATTGCTCAAGTGTTTGGGACCCGCAGCAGATCAGTTTAAGGGAAGACATAGAAGCAGTTCAGAGGCGATCAGCTAGGTTTGTTACTGGTAGGTTCGACCAATGCGCGAGTGTCACGGAAATGCTCCGGCAACTCAATTGGGGATCGCTGGAGGAAAGACGACGTTCTTTTCGTGAATTTCAGTTGAGGAAATTTAGATGGCCGGAATTTGAAGCTGAGTGTAGTTCGATCTTGCTGCCGCCTACTTACATTTCGCGTAGTGATCACAAAGACAAGATAAGAGAAATTAGGACTCGTACGGAGGCATATAGGCATTGTTTTTTTCCTCGTTCTATTTGGGAGTGGAATAGGAAAGGAAATGCCTAGTAGTGGTACAGTGTACCTTCGGCCACCCACCTTACGGTGGATTGCGGAGTATGTATGTAGATGTAGATGTATTTCTTACTTGTGTCACGGTTGCCTCCATATGGTACGACCATTTGTTGTAAGGGAAGCATCAGAGCGTCTTCTCAGGAGATCGCGTATAAAACGCTTGTACGACCACGTCTTGAGTGTTGCTCAAGTGTTTGGGACCCGCAGCAGATCAGTTTAAAGGAAGAGATAGAAGCAGTTCAGAGGCGAGGCGATTAGCTGGGTTTGATACTGGTAGGTTCGACCAATGCGCGAGTGTCACGGAAACGCTCCGGTAACTCAACTAGGGATCGCTGGAGGAAAGACGATGTTCTTTTCGTGAATTTCTGTTGAGGAAATTTAGAGGGCCGGAATTTGAAGCTGAGTGTAGTACGATCTTGCTGGCACCTACTTACATTTCGCGTGGTGATCACAAAGACGAGATAAGAGAAATTGGGGCTCGTACGGAGGCATATAGGCATTCTTTTTTTCCTCGTTTTATTTGGGAGTGGAGTAGGAAAGGAAATGCCTAGTAGTGGTACAGTGTAGCCTCCGCCACGCACCTTACGGTGGATTGCGGAGTATGTATGTAGATGTAGATGTATTTCTTACTTGTGTCACGGTTGCCTCCATATGGTACGTCCATTTGTTGTATGGGAAGCATCAGAACGTCATCTCAGAAGATCGCGTATAAAACGCTTGTACGACCACGTCTTGAGTATTGCTCAAGTGTTTGGGACCCGCAGCAGATCAGTTTAAAGGAAGACATAGAAGCACTTCAGAGGCGATCAGCTAGGTTTGTTACTGGTAGGTTCGACCAATGCGCGAGTTTCGCGGAAATGCTCCGGCAACTCAATTGGGGATCGCTGGAGGAAAGACGACGTTCTTTTCGTGAATTTCTGTTTAGGAAATTTAGAGGGCCGGAATTTGAAGCTGAGTGTAGTACGATCGTGCTGCCGCCTACTTGATTGATTGATTTTTCCAGGGAAGCCAAAACAGTCTTGGTCCAACCCGCCACTGCCCGCACCGAAACTAAGTTTATTGTGCGGTATCGCTCCCTGTATATCTAGTAAAGCCAACAATGCCCTTCAACAGTGCAAGGAGTCCCTTTAACAGTTCTTTATTAGACACAATTTCTTCGGGTCTGCTTGTCCCAAATATTCTGTGCCTTTTATTCTCCAATGCAATGCATTCGAAGATTAGATGTGATGCAGTTTCATCACCGTCATCACAGATCCTACATTTAGGGTCCTCTTCTGTTATTCCCATTGTACGTAGGTGTTTTTTGAAATTCCCATGGCCTGTCAGCAATCCAACCATGAGTCTAATCTCTCTCCTGTTCAGACCCAGGATTGCAGAGCTTCTTTTGAAAAATGGCTTTGGCATCATTACCTTGCCATGTTTTTGTTGATGGACTTTGGTCCAATATTCTACGTGCTGTCTTCTGAGCCAGTTACGTAGCTCCAATTTGATCATTGCCTTGGTGATTGTCAGGACAGGTTCCGGTCCAATAAATGGAGTCTCTGCCCCCATCCTGGCTAATCTGTCGGCATGTTCGTTGCCACTGATCCCCGAGTGGCCAGGGACCCAGAATAGGTTTACTCTATTGCTTTCCCGTAGCTCCACCAAAACCCTGTGACATTCTGCAACAATTTTAGACCTTATTGCAGGAGCTGCCAGTGATCTCAGGGCTGCCTGGCTGACTGAATAGCTATAGATGCTACGATGTTTGTAGCACCTACGCAAATTCTCCTCCACACACGCCCTGATGGCAGTGATGCCGCCTACTTACATTTAGCGTAGTGATCACAAAGACAAGATAAGAGAAATTAGGGCTCGTACGGAGGCATATAGGCATTCTTTTTTTCCTCGTTCTGTTTGGGAGTGGAATACGAAAGGAAATGCCTAGTAGTGGTACAGTGTACCTTCCGCCACGCACCTTGCGGTGGATTGCGGAGTATGTATGTAGATGTAGATGTATTTCTTACTTGTTTCTCGATTGCCTCCATACGGTACGTCCATTTGTTGTAAGGGAAGCATCAGAGCGTCATCTCAGTGCTCGGAGCAGCCGTCTTTGACTTACAGCCAGCTCTAAACAATGACCGTGTCCGCAGCGGAACACAATGGTAATCTGGAGCCGGTAAGCCGCCGCGCTGCCCCGCGGAGATAATTGGGAAGATTTGTTGAGGAGATGGGACAGATTAGGCGCTGTCCCTGGCCGGGAGCGCTCTTACGAAACTCGCTGGGCGTCCGACGCTAATAACGCCAGCAGCTGGCTTTCCCTGGCGCGACCGTTATTATGTCTTTATCTCCGCGGGTTTGTTAAGACTAATTTACAGGCCGACCGTTTCCAGGACGATAGCTCTCGATTGCGATCGCGATCGTAAAGCAGTGGGCGTATCTGATCAGAAGCAACTTCTCGTATGCAACTGCACACACAACAACTTTGCTTCTTTATGTGCGCAGCGTTTCGAGAAGAAAAACACAAGATTGCACATGCTACAGACCTACTGTGTGTGGTGGGAATGCACTCGACGTAACATTAGACAGCGTACATACTGCAGTTTTATTAGAATACTTAAAAGCAGACGTAGCACTGCTTTTTCGGTAATTCCGTGGTTTTATCTTGATGGCGAAGTCGAGAGAGGAATCTTAATGTTTGCTACACACTGCAAAACGTCACTCGAGCAAAGCGTTATTGACGGAAGGCCCAAGCCCCAAGTAACAACATTTGCCAGTTTAAAGAACAATTTATTTAAAGGACACCTGAATAGCTCCTTATTCTATAAACAAATCTCGACAATGGAGAATCATGCAAAATAGACAGATGTGATAAATACGATTAACAACCCCAAGACAAGATAGATTTTGCTAACAGGCAAATCAACCTGTACAAGCCTTTTTTTTAACATAGTAGGAACATTAGCAAAACTTAATTAAGTAAACTGTACAATATATATATTACTGGAACATTAGGAACAATTTAAAACAAAGTCATGATTGACACTTAAAAAACAAGGAAAATGCTCGCGAGCACGCATTAAAAAAAAAAAAAAATAAATAAAAAAAAAAAAAAAACAACAAGGAAATGAACTTACAAATGCAACTTAAGAACCAGTATTTACAGGACAAGAATTTAACTTAACTTGACGACGAACCGCAGTGGGCAAGAGCCCGTAAGGAGAAAGCTATCGTGAAACCAATTACAGATACTAGGTTTCAACACTAAGTGCAGGAACCCGCACACCACTGGAATGGAATCCTAACCGGGCACTGTCCGCTGGGTCCGGCCGCCAGACTACAAATCTTTAACCTCAATGCACAATTGGAACATACAAATATAAAGGAAACAATTACTAAAATGTTCATAAATCAACAACAACTTAAAAGTAATCGAATACACTACACAAAATTTTTGAAATATTACGGGACGATAGATTATCGTTAACCCAAATGTGGAAGAAAATGCACCAACATAGGCATTTGCATCCCGCGTTAAATAGTCCCCTACACTTAAGGACCACGGAAAGGTAGCGCAGAGTGCCAGTAATGAATAAATATCAAATATAAGCGCTCACAAAATCGGTGCACATAAAATATAAAATAGTATCACAAATTAAATGTTCGAGAGCGCTATTATCACCAAATAACCCTACAGATCTTGTGACAACTTACTGGAAATGATATTACCTCAAGTCCACCGAGCATAAGCTTACCAACTTGTAATCAGTTTGTTACCAAGTGCATCACCAACTAACTATGCCAGCCACACCATATCAGACGGCAATAACAACAGACATCTCCATCAACGACGTACAAATTATTTGCGAGACACTTGGCGACTTAAATAATACACACTTCTGAAACAGAGTGATGTATTACAGTACAGCACTCAAACATCCGCTGGTAGGTGTCACACTGCGATACCAAACTTGACCTCCACATTCCCTTGCTAGAGAACCATGGGGCACAGAACCGCTAACAGGTGTAACCGTCGCCGCAATCCACCGTCTCCAACCGCCACACGCCTTCGCCCCGAAAAATCACCACACCTCCCACTCGGGGAAACAGAGATATATCGGTGGAAATGGCAACGATAATCGCAATTCCACGGAACGGAACTCGAAAATCGAACCGCACGGTTCACGTATGACATACTGACGTTTCTTGTAAGAATACGAAGAAAACTAAAACATGTATCATGAATGACATATAAGTTTTCTGGGTGTTGTACCGAGTCACGATGTAAGAAGGCTATTACTTTAATAACCGACGTTTCGGCCAACGTTACAGTGGCCTTCATCTGGGCCATCTATAACGTTGGCCAAATTGTCGGTTATTAAAGTAATAGCTTCCTTACATCATGACGCGGTAAACAGCCAGAAAACTTTTGTCATCTGACTCTGACCGCGGAAGCCTACGCAATTATTTGTATCTTGAAGTTTTCCCGTCGTAGTAAGTGGTCCATCATGTGAACGACACATTTATAGTTCGGCCCCAAGGAGAAGAAAAGCTGGCAGGATTCTTAAAATATATACATGTGGCGTCTGTTCCGAAAGAACAGACGTCACTTCTGATCCTGCAGTTGTTATTACTTAATATTCACAGAATATATGACATCAACTGCGTTTGGGCAAAGCTGAAAATGTGTACCCAGCCGGGATTCGAACTCGGGTCTCCTGCTTTCTAGGCAGTTGCGCTGACCACTACACCACTGGGGACACAGTGATCACCGCACCTGCAAGGACTACCTAAGCACGCCTCCCGTTCGAATCCCGGCTGGGTACACATTTTCAGCTTTGCCCAAACGCAGTTGATGTCATATATTCTGTGAATATTCTTAAAATACCTGAATTCCATCCGCAAGAATATTAAATTTACCATCGAGGTCGAAAAAGACAGATGTCAGCCGTTTCTGGATGTCCTTGTAAGTTGAAGAACTAATAGGTGTTTGGGTCACACCGTCTACTGGAAGCCCACACACAGTAATCTATATTTGCAAGCGACAAGCTGCCACCACCCTGCACAAACCACAGGTGTGCTACTTTGTTTACAAGATAAATCAAACAAAAGTGAAGGCCGTAAACTCCACAAAATACCTAGGAATTACTATTACTTCAGACCTAAATTGTGAAGAACACGTAGATAATGTCGTGGGAAAAGCGAACAAGAGACTGCGTTTTATTGGCAGAACCCTTAAAACATGCAACAGAACTACAAAAGAAACTGCATATACTACGCTTGTCCGTCCATTTCTGGAGTATTGCTGCCCAGTGTGGGATCCTTATCAGGTGGGTTTGACAGAGGACACCGAAAGAGTCCAAAGAAGGGCAGCTCGTTTCGTATTGTCACAATACAGGCGAGATAGCGTTACGGAAATGATACAGGATCTGGGATGGGAATCATTACAACAACGGCGCTTATCGCTGCGGCGTGGGCTACTTACGAAACTCCACTCGCCAACATTCTCCTCCGAATGCAAAAATATATTCTTGACTCCCACTTACATAGGTAGAAATGATCATCAGAATAAAATACGAGAAATCAGAGGTCGAGCGGAGAGATTCAGGTGTTCTTTCTCCCCTCGCGCTATTCGAGAATGGTATGGGAGATAAATAGTATCACTTAAATATGATTTGCAGAGTATCCCATGTAGTGTACTCTAGTGCACCGAGCACATGTGGTATCTGATGACAGCCCACCTAAAGGAATAGAACATTTGCAATCAGTCTTCCGGGAAAATGGATATTCTACACGCCATATCTGGGCTCCTCTAACGAGAATGAAATGTAAACAACCACAAAAAGAAGGAAGTGTTCATGTCAACGGCGTTCCTTCCCTATGTGGGCAACCTCTCTTCTAAAATAGGAAGTATTGTGTAAGAGTATCTTCTGATCCCCCTGTGAATATCTTGGCTTTGCCTGGCTCTTTGGAGGATGATTAGTATCTGAGGAAGACGGGAATTTATAAGATTCCTTGTCAATGTGGAAAATCCTACATTGGTCAAACTAATAGCACATTACGGTAAAGATGCGTAAAGCATGACCTCCACACACGTCTACTGCAGCCCAACAAATCAGCCATAGTAGAACACTGTATTTCCACGGGACACTCCATGCATTATTCTGGAATAAAAGTACACTACTGGCCATTAAAATAGCTGCAACAAGAAGAAATGCAGATGATAAACGGGAATTCATTGGACAAATATATTATAGTAGAACTGACAAGTGATTACATTTTCACACAATTTGCGTGCATAGATCCTGAGAAATCAGTACCAAGAACACCTCTGGCCGTAATAACGCCTTGATACGCCTGGGCATTGAGTCAAACAGAGCTTGGATGGCATGTACTGGTACAGATGCCCATGCAGCTTCAACAGGATACCACAGTTCATCAAGAGTAGTGACTGGCGTATTGTTACGAGCTAGTTGCTCGGCCACCATTGACCGGACGTTTTCAGTTGGTGAAAGATCTGGAGAATGTGATGGCCAGAGCAGCAGTCGAACGTTTTCCGTATGCAGAAAGGCCCGTACAGGACCTGCAACATGCGGTCGTGCATTATTCTGCTGAAATGTAGGGTTTCTCAGGGATCGAATGAATGGCAGAGCCACGGATCGTAATACATCTGAAATGTAAGGCCACTGTTCAATGTGCAGTCGATGCGAACAAGAGGTCGCCGAGACGGTGAAACCAAAGGCTCCCCATATCATCACGCTGGGTGATACGTCAGTATGACGATGGCGAATACACGCTTCCAATGTCTATAATGCAGCGTCAAGGGTAACCACAGCCATGGTCTCCGAGCTGATAGTCCATGCTGCTGCAAACGTCGTCGAACTGTTCGTGCAGATGATTGTTGTCTTGCAAACGTCTCCATCTGCTAACTCATGGATCGAGACATGGCTGCACGATTCTTTACAGCCATGCGGATAAGATGCCTGTCATCTCGGCTGCTACTGGTACGACGCCGTTGGGATCCAGCAGGGCGTTTCGTATTGCCCTCCTGAACCCACCGATTCAATATTCTGCTAACAGTCATTGGATCGCGACTAACGTGAGCCGGCCGCGGTGGCCGAGGAGACTGAGGCGCTTCAGTCACGGTCTGCACAGCCACTACGGTCGGGGGTTCGAATCCTTCCTCGGGCATGGATATTTGTGCCGTCCTAGTTCGTAAGTAGTTCATAAGTAGTTTGTAAGTTTAGGGACTGATGACCCCGTAGTTAAGTCCCATAAGCTTTACAAACAGTTGAACAGTTGAGTTGACCAACGTGAGCAGCAATGTCGCGATACGATAAGCCGCAATCGTGATAGGCTACAATCCGACCTTTATCAAAGTCGGTATCGTAATGGTACACATTTCTCCTCCTTACACGAGGCATCACAACAACGTTTCACCAAGCAATGCCGGTGAACTGCTGTTTGTGTACGAGAAATCGGTTGGAAACTTACCTCATGTCAGCGCGTTGTAGGTGTCGCCCCCGGCTTCAACCTTGTGTGATTGCTCTGAAAGAAAATGTTCAAATGTTTGTAAAGCTTATGGGAGTTAACTACGGGGTCATCAGTCCCTAAACTTTCAAACTACTTATGAACTACTTACGAACTAAGACGGCACAAATATCCATGCCCGAGGGGGGATTAGAACCCCCGGCCGTAGTGGCCGTGCAGATCGTGACTGAAGCGCCTCAGTCCCCTCGGCCACCGCGGCCGGCAATTGCTCTGAAAAGCTAGTCATGTGCATATCACAGCGTCTTCTTCCTGTCGGTTAAATTTCGCTTCTGTAGCACGTCATCTTCGTGCTGTAGTAATTTTAATGGCCAGGAGTGTAAAACGACGCGCACCAGTAATCCTCAGTCTCGTACTCACTCGAAGATGACTGCATGTTTGTCAGCTGAAATATCGTGTCAAAAAGTCAACGTGATTTGGCTGCAAACCCGAAATATAATGCACCCAAACTAAAATAGTACTGAAAAGCTAGTCATGTGCATATCACAGCGTCTTCTTCCTGTCGGTTAAATTTCGCTTCTGTAGCACGTCATCTTCGTGCTGTAGTAATTTTAATGGCCAGGAGTGTAAAACGACGCGCACCAGTAATCCTCAGTCTCGTACTCACTCGAAGATGACTGCATGTTTGTCAGCTGAAATATCGTGTCAAAAAGTCAACGTGATTTGGCTGCAAACCCGAAATATAATGCACCCAAACTAAAATAGTCTCCGAAAAATTTTTACGAAACACTCGATATTCTGTTGCGGAGTGTTCACCAGCCACGAATCCTTACCAAATTGGCTTAACACAAAATACAGACAAGGTGCAAGGATTTTCTATCTTTGCATTCGTATGACCTCTAATTTTTCACATCTTTGAGTTCTACATCTACATCCATACTCCGCAAGCCATTCCATGGTGTGTGCTGGTGGGTACTTTGCGTGCCATTGTTACTTCCTCCTATTACAGTCAGTAAAAAATGCTTGCCTGTGTGGGTCCTAATTTAATATTATCCTTGTGATTGCTTCGCGAGATATACGTAGGAGGAAGCCATGTACTGGTTGGCCCTTCATGAAACGTACAATCTCAGAACTTTTGACAGAAGCGCGTACCGCGATGCACAACATCTTTCTGCCACTGTAGTTTCCTGACCATCTCCGTGACGCTTTAACGCTTACTAAATGAGCCCGTAACGAAGCGTGCTGCCCTCAGTTGAATCTTCTTGTCACGCGAAAAGTAAATTACCCCCAGTAGAATGCTTCTGTTGTCAGCTTCAAATGCCGACCATCTAAATTTCCACAGTAACGTTCCTAGAAAAGAACGCCGTTTACCTCCAGGAATTTCCATTTTCATTCTCGAAGCATCTCTGTAATAACGCGTGTTCATCGAACCTACTAGTAACAAATGCCTGTATATATTCCTTTTGGGGTTTCAAACACTCGAACCTATTTACGAATAGATCGTACTAGTATTCTATCATGTGGTCTTCTTTACATGTGAACCACAGTTTCACAAAATTCTCCCAACAAACTGAAATGGACCATCCGCCTTCCTGCACTGTCCTTACTCGCTCATTCCATTGCATATAGTATCTTTACGCATATATGTTTAATCGATATGACTGGGTCAAGGAGACACTATTAATTCTCTATTCCACCTTCCTACTCCTTTGTATTAACTTCCATTTTTCTACATATAGTGCTATCTGGCATTAATCACACTAACTACTGTCACTCAATGACGACTCCTTCCCGTACATCACAGCATCATCAATTCTAATGTTTTATGTTTGTAAACCTATTCGACCAAACTCCTATGGCCATCAGTCTGCAGACTTACAACACACACAGAGACATGTCCGAGGAAGGCCGCCCAGTGCGTAGCATGATGCCTTAGATCACACGCCTACACCTGAACATCACAGTATTAAGAAAAAAATTAAAAAAAAAACTACTTACAATGCCCGTATAATGTACACTATGTAAACTCCCATGGGGGACACTCCTGATGAACACTCATCATCGATGACAATGTCCTGGGTCATGTTACTGAAGTACTTTTTCGAGCCACTTGCTCTAGAAACTTGTCCCGTATGTTCATACCTTCGGTAAAATTCTGCAGTGGCACCATGCGAAGACTTCATCCACATCACATGGCTACTCTACAAAACATAGTGAAGTGCTTGGCAGTGGGTTCATCGAACCACCTTCGTACTATCTACCATTCCATTCTCGAACAGCGCGCTGGCGGAAAGAACATCTAATCCTCTGCGTTAGTGTTCTGATTAATCTTATCTTATTATGGTGATAATTTGTCCCTGTTTAGGTGAGAGTCAATAACATATATTTTTGGTTGGTGTTGACTTGTGTTTACCAAACAAATTCCACAAACAGTTGGGCTTAGATAGTATAATGAGCAGTAGTGCAATGCAACAACAACGTGACTTATCCAAAGCTATGGAACAGAGCCGTAGGAAGGTTGGAAGCGAAACAGACACTGAGGGAGGTGGCTGCAGCTATTGGAGCGTCCCAAAGTGTAATTACCAGTACCTGTAGCGATTTCACATAGCAGCAATCGTTAAAAGAAAGCAAGGCCAAGGTCGTCCACGGGTAACATCAGGAACAGACGACCGTTATCTCCGGTTAACAACCCGTCGAGACAGTAGGCTGAATGCAACTCAGCTGTAACGCACCATCCAGGTAGCAACAGGACGCAAAATATCAACAAATAAGAGTCCCAAATCGCTTTCGGCCGTTTAGCCCGCAAAAACTGGGCATGGGAACTTCAGGAACCAATGGCGGCGGGTTCTGTTCACTGATGAGTCAAGATTTTGTGTTCAGCTGGACAATCGTCGTTCCCTAATCTGGAAAGAGTGTAAAACAATCCTGCTTATGTGGTTAGGAATGACGATTTGACTGCCCAGAGGTATAGAGATCCTTCGACTTTTCGTTGTGCCCTATGCTGGTGCCATAAGAGATGAGTTTCTTCTGATGGACCATAACATCCATACCCAAAGAGCTGTGTTAGTGGACAACATGCTTGAAGGTGAGGGAATCGAACGAATGGAGTGAGCATCTTGTTCACAGGACTTCGAGTCAGTCACTACGTTTACATGCAACACATCTTCCGGAAGACGAAAACCGATTTTCATAAACCGTTTTCCGCTGTCGTGTTTACATGGCATAGCCTGAATCGGATTTCCTAACTCACTTAATATGGCGGCTGAAAAACAGCTGATTCAGTTCCTGATTTAGTCACCACAATCGCTATTTATCTTTACTTAAATACACAGATTTATGTTCATTCTAATATTTATACTTTCATTTCACATTAGAGAATATCACTCTTCTCACATGTGCCGAAAATTCTTAAAAAGAAAACACAATCTGACAAGCCAAGAACGCTTCAAAAACGGTTGCGTTTACATGGACACGAAAATCGATTGTGGACCTGGAAAACCGCTTTAGAGAAGCGGATTTCCAGAATCGATTTTGGAGTGTTTACATGATCAACCGAAAGCGGAAATGGAAAATCGGTTTACGAAATCCGGTTTTGGGAGTCCATGTAAACGGGGTGACTGTGTCTGGGATGCACTTAGTAGACGCATTGCAGCAAGACTAGCACTTCCCACAATATTAAATAATCAATTGTTTTCTCACCATTTGCGAATTCTGCCGACAATAGCTGCATTGTTAAAGATGTTCTGTTTTATGGTGACAAATGAAAATTTGTGCCGGACCGGGACTCGAAGCCGGGTCTCCCGCTTTTCGCGAGCGATCGCCTTAGCCACTCGGCCACCCGAACACGATCCACGGCCAGACCCAAACTTCCATTTGTCACATTTGCCTACATCCCCACAGTGCTTGCACACATTTAGTGTGATTCCGCGAGGGGGAGAGGACTATCTTACCATCATACGCCTATCTTGGCACACAAATTATTATGAAACATCTGTTGCGAAGGAAGAGACATTTTTGATGGCACCGCAGCTGTATATACGATATTAAATAATCAATTATTTTCTCGCCATTTGTGAATTCTGCCGACAATAGCTGCATTGTTAAAGATGTTCTATTTTTTGGTGACAAATATGACAAATGGAAGTTTGGGTCTGGCCGAGGAGCGTGTTCGGGTGGCCGAGTGGTTAAGGCGACCGCTCGCGAAAAGCGGGAGACCCGGGTTCGAGTCCCGGTCCGGCACAAATTTTCATTTGTCACCAAAAAATAGAACATCCTTAACAATGCAGCTATTGTGGTGTCGCACAAGTACAAAGTGCGCGCCACTTACTTTCGCCGCGCGCCGCCATGCACGCACGGCGCGGCGTTCTCACGACGACAGCCACGAGCGCCCTCTGCTGCAACCCCGCTCGTGGCCACCACGGAAAGACACCGGTCACTTCGGACTGAGATAGCAACCAGTTAGGACCTTCGTAATCAGATAGGCACCAGCGAAGACTTTGCTATTGTACAGGCACTAGGCAGGCCTCTAACAACTATGTATCAACATTCTGCAGTACTATGTAAAAGTTAAGTATTGTTACATTCTGTGCAATATATATATCTTTCTAATTTACTCGAGTGTTTATAGTTTCTGGCTGCTCCCCTCCGTACCTGCACCAGTGTGTCGGTCTCATCCACCCGGCCACCGACACCTACGACGAGGCTGGGACACAAAAGCGGCGACGAAGTTGGGACACAAAAGTGGCGACGAGGATGGGATACAAAAGCTATTGTCAGCATAATTCGCAAATGGCGAGTAAATAATTGATTATTTCCAAATGGTCAAACGTTTGTAAATCTATCGGACCAAACTGCGTGGTCATCAGTCCGTAGCTTACGAACTACGTAAACTAAACTAAACTAACCCAAGGACAACAAACACACACCCATGCCCCAGGGAGGACTCGAACCTCCACGGCGAGCAACCGCGCGTTCCGCATCGAGACGCTTTAGACCGCTCGGCTACTCCACCGCGGCAATTGATTATTTAAGATCATATATACGACTGCGGTGCCAGATGTTTCATAATGGCGACTGCGGTGCCAGATGTTCATAATAACTTCCCACAATGTTTGCAGAGCTGTATATTGCACTCATGGAAAAATTGGCAAATATTCCTCATGGTGCCCATGCCACTGGCCATTCGAAGAGATCACACACAATATTAGAGGACAATAAAAATAACTTTTTCACTATTGTGGATAGCCCTATGGTGACTCAAGCAAAGAGTTGAGGCATCAAAATATCACACACAAATTAAAATTGTAACCAATATATGAATAAATGTCACCACTCTGTATCTCTCCTGATCCCCTAATGATTTTGCGCAGTGTATTTCAGCCCATAGCTATTTACTACTCTTTCGACCTTCTAGTATTGATGAGGGACGCACTCTTAGGTTGTTTGCAGATGACGCCGTCATTTATCGACTAGTAAAATCATCTGAAGATCAAAACCAACTACGTAACGATTTGAAAAAGATATCAGTGAAAGTGAAGCAGTCAACAATCCGAAGATTGGTTTGAACACCACAGTGCTTTACTAGGCATAGTCCTGTTTGGAGGTGGTATGCCGTTGCCTTCCTCCGACCTTCGAACTGACTTCCGCAGCCAGTTATAGGGGGACCTACAGTTTAACGTGGGTTCCGAACCCGGTGCTACTCGGTATTTTCCACATGAGCAACACTGCCAGAGGTGAAAGAAAAACTCCTAGGACCTGGTGGGGATCGAACCCGCGACCTTTAGATTTGTAATCTGACACTCTACCACTGTGCTACGGAGCCGCACTCCAAGATATCACTATGGTGTAAGAATTGGCAGTCGACTCTAAAATAATGAAGTGTGAAGTCGTCCACATGAGTACGAAAAGAAATCCGTCAAACTTTGTTTACATGATAAATCAAATCAATCAAATGTGAAGGCCGTAAACTCCACAAAACACCTATGAGTTACTATTACTTCAGACTTAAACTGGAAAGAACACGTAGATAATTTCGTGGGAAAGGCGGACCACAGACTGTGTATTATTGGGAGAACGTTTAAAAAATGCGTCAGAAGTACTAAAGGAGCTGCATACACTACGCTTACCCGTCCTTTTTTGGAGTATTGCTGCCCAGTGTGGGATCCTTATCAGGTGGGTTTGACGAAGGACATCGAAAGAGTCCAAAGAAGGGCAGCTCGTTTCGTATTGTCACGATACAGGGGAGACAGCGTTACGGTAATAACCCAGGATCTTGGATGGGAATCATTACAACAACGGCGCTTATCGCTGCGGCGTGGGCTACTTGCGAAACTTCAATCGCCAACATTCTCCTCCGAATACGAAAATATATTGTTGACTCCCACTTACATAGGTAGAAATGATCATCAGAATAAAATACGAGAAATCAGAGCTCGAACGGAGAGATTCACGTGTTCCTTCTTCCCGCGCGCTTTTCGAGAATGGAATGGGAGATAAAATAGTATAACGGTGGTTTGAGGAACCCTCTGCCATGCACTTAAATGTGATTTGCAGAGTATCCCATCTAGATGTAGGTGTAGACACAGAAGACTTCAGCTGTTCTACGTGAGTGTTTGCAATAGACTGTACATTGGTGCCAGCTAACAAGCCAAAATCCGCCAACTCTTGGCTGTCAATCCTTCACACCCGAATCTAATAAGCGACTCCACAAAAGTATATGAGCCTGCGTGTTAGTCTGCACGAGTGTCGTGGAGAGGCTCGCCTAATTGCCTGAGAAGAACCGGCTGGCTGGTTGCGACACTCGGCGAAGTGAGTTGCGGATCTGCGTGTCCGCTGACCTTGTTTCACTCTGCAGTTGCACACGAGGGTTCCCAAAATTAACGAGTAACTTCTTGCCACGCGGTCAGCAGCGTAACGAAGTGACACTCGACCATTACGTTCCCTCCGAAGCTTCAACTGCTGTACAAACACGCAGAGTGCCTTTTGTCTGCAAGAAACTCGTTACGGATTCTAAATTAAACCAGTGTGATGTACGATACATGGCGATTGTAGCGCTTTTTTAAATTGAGTATACTGCAATATTCCCTTGTGTGACTAATAATGGGATCTAAATTTAATGTTTGTAAGGCAAGTGCGAAAAGATGTAGCAAATATTAACAATAAACCATCCCAGGTTTCATAAGATATATTCAACATTTTGTGTCTGCGGCTCCTATGATTTCCGTGTTTGCAGTAAAAAATTCTGGTTATTAGGTCCGCCTAAGACTAAATACTGCTTTTTTTTCATCTAAACATGTTTTTGCAACTCTGTGCCATCATCACTGCGTTTCTGTTTATTTATTTATAGTGTGATTTTACTCTCGGTAAATTCGTTTTTCCATATCGTACCTTGAGCACTGTAAAAATGCACACAATATAACCTTTGGCTTTATAATTTACCACGTGAAACGCATTTACCGAGAATAAACGCAAACTCTCTACACTAATTGTTACCTCTCGTAAGTAATGAATGCGTGTCAAATTTCGCTGAAATCGGTCCAGTGGTTTATGAGTAAATGTACAATATTGTCGCGTGGATGCATTAGTTTTTCGCGCATTTAATTGTTTATGACGTCATATCTCCTGAACTCTGTGTTATACGTGATCCTTCTACACCTACATCTACATGGGATACTCTGCAAATCACATTTAAGTGCCTGGCAGAGGATTCATCGTACCACCATTATACTATTTATCTCCCATTCCATTCTCGAATAGCGCGCGGGAAGAAAGAACACCCGAATCTCTCTGTTCGAGCTTTGATTTCTCGTATTTTATTCTGATGATCATTTCTACCTATGTAAATGGGTGTCCTTTCATTTACGGCCACTGTCCTATTGCTTTGAAGTCAAGTGTGCAAAATATCATAAAGATTGGAACGAAACTGTAGATTTGCATGCAAACGTACAAACACACGGACATTCTGCGTTACATATAAAGAAGATAATGATACTTACTCACACGGTAGAATGGTATACCATGTACACACCCTATTTTCTTTGTAATCCCCGTCCCATTCTATGGCCTTCCTCCAGATCCTAACAAGAGTCTGTATGTTATGTCGGTACCAAGTCTTGTTCTGCTCACACAGCCATTTCTTCACTGTGTGAAGCACCTCTTCGTCGTCCTGAAAATGTCTTCATTGAATGGCATCCTTCAATGGCCCTAAAAGTGAAACTCCGAGGGGGACAGGTCAGGTCTGCAACATTTCAAGTGTGGCAGCTGTAGATGGTCTCAGTACATACGCGGTTCTGCAGGTATAGTATCAGTCAGGAGAACCAGAAAATTGCTCGTGCCCTCAGAAATCTTCAAGTAAATCATACTAACATTTGGTATTCGCAAAATAGTTTTCGGCTGAGAAAAAATGCGGTGCATTACTTTCCGGACAACTGTCATAGTAAATCGACTCAGGAGCTGTTTCCACACAGCTGAAGATCACGGAAAAAGAACTGCGTAAGGCGCGTGCACATGTGTAGAAGATGAAATACACGGCTAATGTATGAAACAAAAGGACCCTTCAAAATGTCGCCTTTGAGCAGCTGATAAAAAAAAGTTTATAGTTCTTTGCTCGTCGAACTTCAACCTGGAAAAACATTTAAGAGTTCATATAAACAAACGACAGTCTTAAATTCACTTTGAGAACTCGAAGTACACTCCCTGACGAGAAATTGATGTAGCACAGAAGGGAGATGGAAACAAAATAAAAGTTCACGTGTTGGGAGGATCCGTGATTTAGAGCTTGGCAGTGTGATTCCACTAATCAGAATGTGACGTTGCGCCCGCTTTGGTCTGTATTAAGTCTAGGTAGTATCACTTATTAAGTTGGAGGCAAGGTTATCTGTGATACGCCGGCCGCGGTGGCCGTGGGGACTGAGGCGCTTCAGTCACGGTCTGCACGGCCACTACGGTCGGGGGTTCAAATCCCCCCTCGGGCATGGATATTTGTGCCGTCCTTAGTTGTAGGTAGTTCATAAGTAGTTTGTAAGTTTAGGGACTGATGACCCCGTAGTTAAGTCCCTTAAGCTTAACAAACATTTGAACATTTTTATCTGTGATACTGTTCCAATTACGTAGCTACGACGTCTGTGCAAATAATACCATAAGTTTGTACACAAAATTTTGCTTACCTTGTACTTAATGTGTATGTTGTTCTTCGAAAAAAATTCTCTTCTTCTACGACGTCTGTGCAAATAATACCATAAGTTTGTACACAAAATTTTGCTTACCTTGTACTTTAATGTGTATGTTGTTCTTCGAAAAAATTCTCTTCCTCTATTGATACGCCGCTTCCAATGACATTTCCAATTCCGGAAGCAGTCTTGGTACGCCTCTTGTTGGAACGCGAGAAGGGCCGTCTGCTAATTTACTTTTATCTAGTCTACCGTTGCAATTATTCGTCCTTTCAACTGGGTTCTCAACTTTGGAAGTAAAAAAAAAAAGTAATTAAAAATGTTGCAGTGTTCAGGTATGGAGAGCACAGAGCATGAGGCTGACCAGTGATTTAGTGGTTGTTTTGTATTATTATTATTATTATTTTGTGACGAGGTGTAACTGAAATGTTACATTGTTCTGCAGCCTGTCCGATACTCAGTCTTTCCTTAGCACGCACTGACCGTCGTAGGTTGGCGTCACTGGCTCGAAGAATCCAGTACGTTGTCCTCGATAGCGACAGTTCATCAGAGATTAGAGCATCGTCAGGAGTGCCCCTAGGAAAGCGTGATATGACAATTATTATTTTTCTGTCTATATAAATGATCTGACGGCCAGAGTGAGTTGCAATCCGCGTCTGTTTGCTGATGATGCTGTGGTGTACAGAATGGTGTAGTCATTGAATGACTGTAGTAGGATGCAGGATGACTTGGTCAAAATTTCTAGGTGGTGTGAGGAATGGCAGCTAGATCTAAATGTAGAAAAATGTAAAGTGATGCAAATGAATAGGAGAAACAATCCCGTAATGTTCCAATACAGCATTAGTAGTGTGCTGCTTGTCAATTAATTTCCTATGCGTAACGCTGCACAGCAGTATGAAATTTAACGAGCATATAATGACTGTAATGGAACCTGCATAAGCAGAGGAGCCCAGATCTCTAGTTTGAAATGGCTTTATTTAGACGTGTTTCGGCAATTCTAAGATGCCATATTCAAGTCTCATAATATTTAAATATCATATGGTAACATTTCGCCACATTTACGTTCTTTACAAGGTATTAGATTGCATCCCCGGCTTGAATGATGTCAGGCGTATAAAACATGTAAGGACTGTCGTGGAGTAGGCGGATGGTAGACCTCGGTTTATTAGAATTGTGGGAGGATGTGAGAAGACCGCACATAAATCGCTTGTGCGACCTCGTCTTGGCTATTGCTTAACTGTTTGTGATCCCTACCAGACCGGATTAAACGAAGATGTGGAAGCTAGGTTTGTTACTGGTAGATTCGATCAATGCTTGAAGTGTTACTGAGTTGCTTCGGTACACGCACATTATTTTATCTATATTTACGGTTCACAACATTTTAGATGTAGAGGACGTAGTTACTTCTGAAGCATCTGCTGTTACAGTGGCCGCCTCAACGAAAACTGTCCAATAATTCGTATCTGAAAGCTAAGTAGAAAACACGTGTCGTCTGCACTCTGCTGAAGAAAGTAGCAGAAATCGCACTGGATACACCTCCTCTATAGCGCATGCGCGCATCCACGGCAGAATAGAACCGTTTCTAATTCCCCACGACGGTTAAACCGTCTGCTAAAAGCGTAGCTTCAGCCGTTCTGCCGCTAGGTGGCAGGCCCTGTAGATCTGACTCGCGAACGTTAGGTGTGTCGTGTAATACCGCCTTTAGTTACTGTTTCGTTTTAGACCGTAAATCATGTTTCGGTCGGAATCTTAACAATAACGAAACTTCCGGCAGTTACACATTCAGCACAGGCGTGTGCAAGAACGCCACTCTGTTTGCTCTACATTACGAAAAGTCCCGGAATTTTTTTTAACAAACCGGTATAATTCTCCCGTTTTGAAGAAAATATCTGGTTGTAGCCAAGACCTTGACCCACCGGAGCAGGAAGTTGCCGGTCACGGTTGGCTTACGGGGTGGCTAGGAACGCCGGTGCAAGTAATGCGAGGCTGCTTTGTTTCTCGGGAGGAACGAAGAAACCGTTTTGTTTCTTCCGCCCATTAAGGAAGGCGGATGAGCAGTAACAGATTCCGCGGTAATCGCGGAGCGCGTTTCTGGGACTAGGGAATCGGTATTTAATGGGCGTCAGATTGTCGGTTGGCTCGCCGCGCGTATAATGAGGGGCCGCGGCAGGCCGGGCTGCAGGTGGCCGGGTGCCCCGCCCGGGGTAAAAAGCCGCTGATGTAGATGGATGTTCTGCTCAGGGCCTCGCTTTGTGGCAGGCGTCGCGCTCTAAATGCAGCCCTCCAGCCAGTAATCACTCACTGTTTCGCCAGCCCTCCAGCCCGGGGCGCACTAAAAACCTCCGTGCTCGAGTTCTGAGCACCACTGTGGTAGACCCGAGCACGTCGACATTACGGTCAGATTAAAATTACTCGATAGCAGTCGTCTGTCACGCGTCGCTTCAGTATTACTGCTAAGGACCGACCGAACATTCGGTCTCGCTTACGGCCAGTTTCGACCAAAATAGTGGCTTCGGCCACAGTTTCGGTTTCAGCCAGAAATCAGCCGAATCTCCGGCTTAGCCAAAATCAGCTTTCTTCAACTTGCTGGTTCATTTATTTATTCGGTCAAAAGCGTTAAATACAAAAGGTCAAAGACAAGAGTACAACTATAATACGAAACAAAAGAGATTATATATAAACAAATTACTAAAACACTAAATACAATGAGACCAAAAATTAGAAAGCTCGACGGCATTCTCCTTGGCCTGCAATAGGTCCTCCAGCGTGCAGGATACTGGGCACTGAGGGCAGTTATACAGGTGCTTGGTGGTTTGTTCGCATACACATTCGCAGAGTGTTGATTCATCCCCGAGGTAGTTCCATCTGGCCATATTGTCCTCTGTTCTACCCACCCCGCGTCTTAGTCTGTTGAGGGACTTCCACGTTTGCCACGGCAGATTTTCGCCTGGGGGGAGGGTCTCCTGAGGTGGAATCCATGTTGCGACATTTCTCGTTATCCACGGGTTTTTTCGTGCCGTTGTAGGTGATGTACTACAGTTGACAGTAGTTTTCATAAAACTCTTCCTGGATTTCAGCCTGCTTGGAGGAGTTTGGTGTCCATGAGCAGCGTTCTGTTCTACTTTGCTTCTCTCTATATTTGCGGCAACTTCCCGGCTTATATCTGGTGGGGTATCCCCGCGAGGTTGTATAGTTTGTGAGTAGGCGTTGTCAAATCAAATGTTTGTATAGCTTATGGGACTTAACTACGGGGTCATCAGTCTCTAAACTTACAAACTACTTATGGACTAGCTAACACTAAGGACGGCACAAATATCCATGCCCGAGAGGGGATTCGAACCCCCGACCGTAGTGGCCGTGCAGACCGTGACTGGAGCGCCTCAGTCCCCTCGGCCACCGCGGCCGACCTAGGCGTTGCCCTCAGGCATCCTGTCTCGTTTAGGGCAACATCCACATGCCTGACATGTACAGATGTATACCAAACAGGGCAGACGTATTCAGCAGCAGAGTATCATAGTGCAATTGCCATTGTTCTGAGTACTGTCGGTTGGGCACCCCATCCGCCGTTTGTGAGTTTTCTGATGATGTTATTGCGTGCGGATACTTTTTGTTTTATGTTTAGGTAGTGCTTCCTGAATGTCAACGCACGATCCAAAGTGACTCCCAGGTATTTTGGATTACGGCAGTGCTCCAGTTCTGTGCCATTCCATGTGACTTTAAATTTTTTGTGGGCGTCTTTGTTTCGAAGGTGAAAAGCGCATACTTGAGTTTTAGCTGGATTGGGCTTCAAGTAGTTCTTTTGATAGTATGCTGAAAGAGTTTTAAGACCATATGTTAGATGTCTCTCTACAGTTTCGAAATCTTTGGCTAGAGATGCTAGTGCCAAATCATCAGCGTAGATTAAGTTTTTTGTGTTAGGAGGTTGTGGCTGGTCGTTGCTATAGATGTTAAACAAGGTTGGTGCTAGGACACTGCCTTGGGGCAGACCGCTTTTTTGTATTCTCCATCTGCTTTTCTTGCCATCTAGTTCAACATAGAATTTACTATTGTGGAATAAAGTGCCTATGAAGCTGGTAAAATCATAGTCTCTCGTTAGCTGATATAGTTTGTGCAACATAACTTTGTGCTGCACAGTGTCATAGGCTGCGGAGAGATCCATGAATACTGCTCCTGAAATCAAGCCCGCTCGAAGCCATCCTCGATATTTTGTGTCAGATTCAGGATTTGTGCTGTACAGTTTTTCTTTGGTCTAAATCAAAGAAAAACTGTACAGCACAATTCCTGAACTTGCAGATGAAGTACGGTCACGTTCTGGATGGATCCTGTCAACAATAACGCTTTACCTCAATTGACGGTGCGCCGTTCAACTCCTAGGAGGCTCTCCTCCCGCGTAAAAATGGTGCTTATTTTGTTTTTAAGCGCAGTATTATGCAATCGTATCTAACAGTGATATTCTTATACCATGTCAGTATTGTACTTAATGGAACGGGTTGTCACACTGTTATGCTGAGAAGTTTTATTAATGACTAGATTCTTGAAATTAGCAGCTTTTTTAAATAATTAATATGTGTTTAGGTAACACTGATCATGTAGTACACAATTTCACAACTTTTCCCGGCTGTGTAAATTTATACTGACATCATTCTATTAGTCGGAACCATGACTTTATTTTAGAAATACTTTCTGCAGCTCTGCTTGAAGCTGCTATGTATTCAGGAATGCCAAAATGGAGATATGGAAAATTGTTTATCGACTGCAAAAAACGGAAGTGAAGATGGCAACATAAAGCTAACGCTCTCAAGAACAAAATCGTAAAGGTTACTTATGAAAGCAGATGAATTATTACTTTCTGCGTATTTTGTATTGTGGTAGTCATGTTGAGGCTATGACATTTCGTAGCATCTATTTCGCATGTTTGATGTGTACCTAAAGACTATCTTCCTCCAAGAAGGTGTGCAGGACTGTGGAATTTGTGGTAGCTGTACAGCAGTCACGTTAATTCGAGGTGAACGGGCCCGGAATCACATCGTACTATCGAAATTTGCATGTGAATAAGAAGAAAATTGACCTTGAAAAGGATACAAGGGTAAAAAAATAAGATCCTTTTTAAAACAAAGTTTTTAAATTGTCATTTACATTATCAGCCTAAAGGGTTTAAAGCCTTTTCACTTTTTACTTCGCGCTATAATGGTGGAGAACCTTTTTTTGTGAAAATATAACGTACCCGCAGTTGATTTGTTTTATGACGTTCGTTTATGGAGACTCTACTATATCGAGTTCAATTTATTTATTGTCTAACTTCCTTTAACTTTTCTTTTTTGAGTAGAAAATATCACAATGATGACAAAAGAATACAATTTGGAAGTACTTCAATAAAAGTACCGTCGATTTGTCTAAGCCTGTTCGTCTCCCCTTGTCATCTTCTACGGTCTGCTGATTAGGCTTATATCACTCAAGAAGGCTTAGTACGGTGAGAGAATCATGAAAATTGTGGAAAAAACTAGTGATTTGTGGTGTGACGTAAATGTACGGAAATTTTAACTTAGATACGCAAGTTTCGTTTACGGTTTCGCTCGTAACTAGAAGAGGAGCCGAATATTCGGTTTCGGTTTGGGCCACAAATCATTTTATGGTCACGCTGGAGCGCCGTGTTGCGGTGCGCGCGTCCGCCCGCCGTCAGGGGTTCGAATCCCCCCTCGGGCGTGGATGTTTGTGTCGTCTTTAGTATAAGGTAGTTCATAACTAGTTTGTAAGTTTAGGGACTGGTGACCACACAGTGAAGTCCCTTAACCTTTACAAACATCTGAACATATTTGTCACTTCCCAATTGTTGTTTATGTTTAACGCCGAGTTTTTTCATTGTGGAGGAGGAGAGCGAGCTGTTTGAGAGTTTTTTTTAATGCTCTTTTGCCATCTGGTTTAGGTTGGTTATTCTGTTTTGCTCTGCTTATTTTACTGTTCTGGGATATTATTTGGGGAGTAAAGGATGATCTTGGTTTGCGTAAGGTGGGTGTATATCGTATTCCTTGCAGTTGTGGCATGCCATATATTGGTCAGACAATCAGGACTGTGGAAGACCGGTGTATTGAACATAAACGTTACACGCGCTTACATCAGCCAAACAAATCCGCTGTTGCAGAACACTGTCTTGGCACCGGACATCCTATGGAATACAACAACACGGAGATTCTGGCATGCACTTCCACCTATTGGGATAGTGTTATTAAGGAAGCTGTTGAAATTGAACTAGCAAGCGACCTTATAAACAGAGATGGTGGTTTTTGTTTAAATTCTGCTTGGAATCCGGCACTGTCTCTCGTCAAAAAACAGAGGGATAAAATTAATGCTGCCTCACCTGTTGATTAACAGTCATATCGATATTTTTGATGTTTGGTCATTTTTGGTTGTGTTGACTCTGCTGTGACTTGTACTGTGTGTGTTAACTTCCTTGTTTACCCTTTGCAAACCGAGGTATTAAATACGCTTGCACATTGCTTGTGTAAGTGCAGTTGTGCCTTGCGAATGGCAGGGTGTTCTGCCATCGGCAGCATTCCCGTAAGTTGTTTGAACATTCATTAAGCCGGGAAAAGTTAAGGTCTCACAAGATGGCTATTACTTTAATAACCAAGGCCACTGTAACTTCGGCCGAAACGTTTGGTTGTAAAAGTAATAACCATCTTATATAACAATGCGGTACAACAACCAGATAACTTTTATGTCAACACAGAATGTTAGGATAAAAAATAGGAGCTAATAAAAAAAGTCACTACGACTATGAAATACGACGTGACAAGGTTTACAAATAAAAAAAAATTTAACCAATTGATCAAAGAAATAAAAATCAAAGTTATTTTAATTAGACTTAGAAATAAAAAGGAGGTCCTAGTGCATTATCTTCTGCACGATAAATTAGCATTGGTAGGCCAAAATTGTATTTAAATTTGTGAAAGCACTTACCAGCAAGAACATCTCTGAAAGTAAGGAAACGTATCAGATAGTTTTTTTGGAGTGTAGCCCTATACAGGTGTGAATCTTTAACAGTGGGCATACAAGACGGCTAGAAGTCATTGAGATTTTGTGCTGCAGAAGGATAATGAAAGTCATGTAATTGAAAGCCAATGTTTAAAAAAATATATCACAACAGTTTTCACAGTATCACCATAAATCTTAAATTCACAGTTTACCACATAAAAAGCCCTCTGATTCTATATGTTTGTGTGTAATTTGATTTATGTTCCCTCAACTAGTTAGTATAACGAATCCACTGTAAAGGAAATATATCAGAGCAATATGTACAATATACAGAGTGACCATAGACTTATAATTGTCACAGATATTCATTTACATAACTTGATTCTGACAATGTAGTGTACCAATCTGTTTGCATATAATTTTTATTTCTTGCCTCAACTAGTCAGTAGAATACCCTATTATAAATATTCGAAATAATTTCACTCCCAAAGTTCAATATTTATATTAATCTCCCTGAATAAGCAAAGATGAATGTTACCCTTATCCACACAATGCATAGCGTCTGCAACCGAACAACTTCACCACGCCACGGCGGAGCGGCCGAGCGCATTGAGGCGCTATGCTACGATGCGCGATTCCGTTTCCCGTCGAGGGTTCGAATGCCCCCTCGGGTATGGATGTTTGTGTCGTCTTTAGTATAAGGTAGTTCATAAGTAGTTTGTAAGTTTAGGGACTGATGACCCCGCAGTTAAGTCCGTTAAGCTTAACAAACATTTGAATTTCACCACTGTCACATCTCTGTAAACAATGTGTATGTATCTTATGTGTAGCTGGACCACTTCTGTAATTGATTATAGTGCGCATTACGATAAGTTCTAGCTTGGTGTTGTTTGAAACACATTAACAGCACCAATACAGTGCTCAGTGTCGAGTGAAACACCTACGTTAAAAACACACACGCAGTGGTCATTTAGAAAGTGTAAAATACACAAGAAAAATACAGGAAAATTTCATCACAAGAAAGGACACAACATGTAAGCTTTTGTCACACTTAATGTATTTTTTTACCTATAAATGTCTTCTATAAAACTGTTTATAAAGACGAACATAAAGAAAGTTAACCTCAGAAATATTAAACAAAATATTTTTTGTCTATCTGATGCAAGACAAGGCCCCAGCTCAAAAGCGTGACAAAACATCTGACAATGGATTTGTATAAATGCGAAACCGGTCGTGGTTTAACCCTTAAACAGAAACACCAGTCTGGGAGACCGTTAGGGTTTTTTAAATGTGGCCTATGGCAACACTGTTCTGCTTGCGACCATCCCCTCCACAGTACCTTCACATTGTTAAATAATATACGTGGCAGAAGCATTGTAGTCCAGCTTGTGGCTTCTGGCTGTCAGGTAAGCATTGATTTTATAAAACCTGTATGTCTGTCGGACCGGATGTTTCGGATTACGTTTGCAATGGCTCGGTTTGTTAGAGCGGATGTTTCGTATTACGTTCATTTTATTTTTTCTATTACGTCTTTTCCTGTGTGATATTCTTTTTCGTGTATGTTTAGAAAACGTCATGACGGATAATGCTTCAGAAGGCAATCGTAAATCTGCGAGAGGCGCAAGAAATGAGGGGATGCGGTGTAGTGATCCCAATTTTGAGGAAAAAAAAACTTTGAAGTGGTTGCAGGAGAGCGGTGATGAATCAGAGATGCAAAATGATTGATTACTCAGATGCTGATTCTGACTTTACAATTACCGACGCAAGAGAAGATGATGAGAAAAGAAAAAACGATGGGAACAGGCTGATAGTATGCGACAGTAGTGATGAAGATGATGATGATGATGACGACTATTACAATCTATTGGAAGATGAACAGGAAATAATTAGTGACAATACACGTGGAGAACAAGACGGCAAGCCAGATATTTATGTTGGGAAAAAGAACAAAAAAGATTTAGTATGGAAATCAGTGGAACCAATAATAACAATAATCGTTTATTTTGAATAAATAAAACTTATTTAATACTCAATTTGATGTTCATTTGAAATCCACAAAATATTATCCTAAACATATTAATAAATTACAAAAAAAAAAAAAAAAAAAAAAAAAAAAAAAAAAAAAAATGAGGAAGAAAAATACGGTCTGTCAGACCGGATGTTTCTAATAAAGTACTATCGATCTATGTTTCTGTTTAAGGGTTAAGAAAATAAACATTTCTTCCATACTTGGCTAGTTGTTGTTTTGATTATAAACATTATAATACCCCAGCCATAGTTCTCACAATGTCAATTTTTGACAAAGTGTCATTTAGTATCCAAAGTGGGCGTTTTTGGGACACTGGGACGAAGAGTGAAAAACTGGTAGATATTCGGATAATGGGGGCGTATGACAAGGCTAATCAGAGCGCCTTCACTCTGAGCGATATGGAAAGATTTCTTCAGAAACAGATGTGTCCTTGTCAGTGTCACTGCGAGAAATGTGGCCGTTAGCTGACAGGGGGCGGTATCAGGCGGGCCTACCTGCCACTGGCTGGCCTGCCCCCTGGGAACACAACTGACTGGCCCAGGGCACCATTAAGAGGGACCTGTCACAGGCCCACTTTATACCTACCCTCCTGGCTGAGGCTCCCCAGGGCGTTAAATCCGCCCCTGGCTGTCGGACCCATTCTCCTCTCTCTCCCCCGCACCACTCGCAGTGAGTGGAAAGTTCCATCTGGGCCGTTTCTCCGGCGCGCAGCTTGAGCCACTGTAATCTGTGGACGTTTGTGTATAGTTGGTCGAGAGTACCAAGTAGGAGGCTGGCCATCTATGCGTTCGGCTGTTTCCGTCTGACGTCACTGTCGAGAAGTTGTAACGACGCGAGATGTACTCTCACTGCACTACTCAGATTACATTCCCTTAGAAAACTAAGTGAAATGTAATGTATTATGGGCAAGATTTTTTCCCCCCAGAAACACACATTTTAGTACGCATAGACTGAACGATGCTACTTAACACTTAGAGTGCCGCGCCCGTAATATTACGTTCTTTGTGTCTTTGTGCCGCGCCCGTAATATTACGGACGGCTGTTCTCAAACGAATTCTAGCTTTCGCGCGCATCATTATCCGTACGACAGTTATCAAAAGGGAGGTAAACCCTTGTACTAGACATCTCTGCCACTAGGAGGCGCCACAAAACTGTTCACTTTGCGAAACAAGGGTTTGTGTCAGTTGACTGTGAGACATCAGGGCGAGCGTTAGACGCAACATGTCAAGCAGTAGGCCTTTGAGCGACGCCGAGATTCGCCGCATTGTTGATGAATCGGATGATGATCTGAGTGATGTTTTTGATGGCGATGACACGGACGAAGATCCAACTTATGCTGAATCAGGATCAGGTAATATAATTGATTTCACGACTGGATGGAACACATTTCCTGGAAAGAACACCCATTCCACCAGGGAAGAAGGAGGCACGAAAGACTTGTAGAGTGTGCTCAGAGAGGGGCAAGAAAGAAGCAGGAGTCGCCAGAAGGAAGGATACTTCATTGCAGTGTGCAGTATGCAAAGTGGGGTTTTGTGTCCAGCCCTGCTTCCAGCTATACCACTCAAAAAAGAACTATTTGCACTAAAAGCCTTTTGCTGATGTTTAATATTCACGATATTTGCGTGTAATCACATAAAAATTGCCATGCATATTAATAAATAGTTTATAATATGAAAAAACAATTTTTTACCTACCCGAAAACAGCGTTTCTTGTTTTGATTGTTGTGATGAAGGTTTACAAAGCAGGGAAATGTACGGAGCAAGTATTTGAAGAGGAAATAATAAGGTTTATTCCTGACCAAGAAAAATATATTAATGATTATTCCTGAATCTGTACCAACAGGACGAAATACTGTAAAAATGGCAGGCACTGGGGGAAGTCGGTTCGCATATATGGCTGGCACTCAAAGTGTTAAAGGACTGTATGCCAATACTAAGGTGGCCAATTTTTTCAAAACACAATGCGGGACATTTCGAGGATGTGAAGGAGGACTAAGATCATGTGACTCATTGTACCAGTTATTCTGAAACTAGGGAAGAAATTTAGGCGAGCAGAGTAAACCTATTCATTTATTTTTATAGTAGCATATTTAATATGAGTGACATTCTCAATTTTCAACTTTTTTCATTTACAGTTCATTAATATTTTTAAGCTTCTATTTTGAATTTTAGTGTCTAACAATTTTTACATAGTCTTTCTCCGTTGTGGTTTTCTGATCACCTTCGTTGTCTGTACTACTTCTATTTGTTACAGCTCATAGTGCATCGTACTCCAATGTGTTTTGCAATAAACTCGAATTTAATACAAACTATTTCTTAAACCATTTGAACTACTTTATTACGGACAGTGGCGTAACTGTGGGTGGAATAGAACCCCCCTCCAGCATAACCCTTAAAAAGAAAAGAAAGAAATTGTATAACAGCAATCTGGTAAAGGTAAAGATTGGAAACTCGGTGTGTTTTACCATATGCTTTCATTGGATGGGAGTGAATTAATCTTCAACAGGAGTGGTAGACGGTAGTCTGTCTGGAAACTGACTGTAAAATTTTGCTCATCAAGCAGATCTATCCCCCCTCCCCCTATTTACGCCACTGATTACGGAAGGTCTTTCGATGGAGAGTTTAAGTGCACCTTACTACAAGAAATGCTCACACACTTTCATTGTTGCATTTTCAGAATTTCACCACGTTTATATTCCTGAAGGAAGTAAGATGAATGCTGATACTGTATTTGCATGTCAAATTTTAAATAAGTTTGTACAGACATGATAATATAACATCATGTTTTCCACCTGGAGCACCGAAAAATATTGTTATACTTATTGATATGTACTTCAGAAGGCAAAGAAAATATGACAAAAAACAGAATTGTTTAGTAAGTCATCCTATAACCAAATGCACTACCAGCTTAAAACAACAACATTTTCCACTGCCAGCGAATTTATCATTTTGAAATATATAATATGTATCTTTTTTATCTTTCATATTTAATGTAGGAAGACTGTCAAAGCCGGCCGCGGTGGCCGAGGGGACTAAGGCGCTCCAGTCACGGTCTGCACGGCCACTACGGTCGGGGGTTCGAATCCCCCCTCGGGCATGGATATTTGTGCCGTCCTAGTTCGTAAGTAGTTCATAAGTGGTTTGTAAGTTTAGGGACTGATGACCCCGTAGTTAAGTCCCATAAGCTCTACAAACATTTGAACATTTTTGAACACCCAACTTGCCTCCTTTATTTCTCCGTAGTACAGCACAGGCAACAATAATAAGAATTTTTAGTGTAGTAAACACATTAGGTGCTACTGAAGAAACTGAACTGCTAATATATACGGTTACCAGACTGGCCCGCACGCATAGAGGAAAGCTCCGCCCCCCCCCCCCCCCCCCCGCCCCCAAATGTTAGACTTACACTCGATACAACGGAAGTTTTCTACTACTGATATGATTTCTTAAGAACTATTATTGTTAACAATATTATTCTTAATAATATTCATTCTTGATTACAGACACTTATTAGGAAAGAAAGGAATGAACATACATAGCTCTATGTTTGCAGAACGCTTACTGATTGCCAACCGCACTCCGAAAAAGTTA
The DNA here is from genome assembly GCA_026315105.1 of Locusta migratoria. Lineage (NCBI taxonomy): Eukaryota > Metazoa > Arthropoda > Insecta > Orthoptera > Acrididae > Locusta > Locusta migratoria. Next base: position 145,435,912 of record CM048745.1, read on the forward strand.
GAAGACACAATTATTTTACACAGAGATCTCTGGGAAGAACGTAAGATCTTTAAACATCTAGAACTCAACTGGTCATTTAGTAAATTGCCATCCTTAATTCTCGCCTGTAGACAATATTTTGAAGGCTTCTTTCAGCTGCCGGTAGCCTTTTCAATTTTTCATTTCCTCAAAAACCTAAAAAAATCTACCTTCATGTGTAATTCTCTATCACAATTGACTTGCCATTTATCTATCCTGATCCATTTTGTCTCTTATGCGTCACCATGCTATGAGCCATCTACTAATCCAGTTTGTTTGTGTTAATCTGAGGGGTTGCGCCCTTTTGTTGTTGTTGTTCGTTTTCGCAATTGTATTTCAACTATATCTGTTAGTTAGCATATTTTACAATTTATCAATGTAATATTTGTTTCCATAGCCCCCCCTCAACCCTCTCACCCCATTTTTATCCAAATCATCCATTTATTTAACATTCTTGTAAATTCGATGTAAGGACTCCCATGTTCCACGGCGCATGCGCCACCGTTCCTGGTATCCAGGCTTTGTGCTTCCCATCAGTGGACGTGAATGTCTCCACATGCGCTGACATATCTTTGAATCATAGCTGACTTTCTATAGATTGTAGAGATGTTCAGCTGTTGTGATATGCAACTATATTAAGTAAACAGTATTATTCTGATTCTGTATTTCACGATGTTTTAGACAATAGGCTTGGTATGACGCATATATCAGACATAATGATTATGAATTTGTAATTTATGATATCACATCGTCTATAGGTGTCATGTATTTCTGATGAAGACGGGTTTAGATCCGTCGAAACCATGGTCAAGTTTATTAAACTACTATTATTGCTACTGGTTGGCAGATTATTAATTTGCTATTCTTTATTATAAGTGAACGTCAAGTGCAGAAGTGGAAAAGTTGAGAAACCGTAACCGTATTAGATTTCAACTTTTGTAAAGCAGAGTATATAGTGAACAGTCCCCATAACATTTCTGTATCTGCATTTCTATGAACATTTCCATGTAGTTGTATATAGGTCAGTCAAGGACAGGTTTGAGCTAATTAGCTTAGCCTGGGTGCCCATATTCAACGAAGTAAAGATTTAGGTGCAATAACGGCTATTTTTGGGCTTTTTGCAACAGAAAAGAATAGTCTCAAGATTAGTATCTTTGTTCGTAAACTTGTGAAAGTAAATAGTTCCCTTTCACGTAGAAAAAAAATGTACAGGGAATGATTTTAGCAGGATAGGTCACGGGAAGTTTAGTAACCTCAGGACCGGGTAAAGATTTCACAAGAACCGCAGCTGTTGGGATTTCCAAGGTTAAGGGGCACAGAGATTGAGGATGGAGCGGTATTGAGGATGAGGGGACAAATTAGAGGGATCCCAGATTATCACAGCCAATATTTCAATTTACGTAAAGAACAGTCTGGTATGTTAGCTGAAAGAAAAAAAATCTTCATTTGTAAATAGACAAACTTCACATTAATCTTGCTGTTGAGAGGATCATAATTGTTGATTTTACATTTCCTTTGACGAATACCCCGCCAGTCATTTTCCAAGTGATCCAGCGACAATATACAGATTTCTTCTTTTGTACAAGGTTTAGTGCGGCTTGTGGTCCGAGACAGGTAACATTCGGCGACAGTCCACAGTTATTGCAGTAACTATAGTAATCCGTTTAATCTCAACGGTATTTTTTTACTCTACAAGAGCAACACATGCTTGTTGCTTAAAGAAAAACAAGATATATGACGTTGTGAGTCCCTACATACATTTCGAGGATCAATTTGCCAACGATACTGCAACAATGTAATTACACTTCGTAATATAATGCGAGGGATAGAGGACTTTTCTCTGAAATCACGTTGTTTCCAGACGTTGGTCTCTTTCTCTTTCTTTTTACCTTTCTGGAGTGAAACAAAAGTTTTGAAAAGTATTAAAATTCCAATTTCAAAATAATTAGAAGTCGATTTATCTTACTTTGTTGCATAGGAACTGCTTTTAACTGGCCGCATCACAGTTCGTATTTCACGATAATTGCCACACGAGTTATTTTAGTTACTAATAAATCGGAGCGGCAGAGACATAAAAAAGAGAAAAGCCTAGAAAAAAATGGCACATTCAACACACGTAAGAATTTACCGACGTTAGTTCTGGACGTCACAGGTAACCTATCGTAAGTGCAAAAATGACGATTTTGAGGTTTTTATCGTATGTTGCTTGTTTAAGTCATACCTTCTTAGGGGTAGAATACTGTATGCATATATTTTACATAAAAGAAATTAAGCAATGCGATACTATCGTATTTGGAATCTGAAACCAGTGGTAAACAATGGTAAATGACCATACGACAATTGACCTGAATATAGACCGCCGCGCTCTTTATCGTATTGGCTGTTACGATGGTTTACCTCTAAGTGTTACATTACTTCCGTATTGTTATACACATTGTAAATCACGTGCGAATAGCAGTGTGCTGTAGTTTGTGATTTTTGGAGTAGCATTTTATGACGGAATCGAAGATTAAAATGGATTCTATTTGTGGAAGAAGTAAAAGGATCGTGGAATTAGCGCTGAAGTTAGTAAGCAGTACAAGTATTTCTAGTACTTCAAGAACTAATATTCTATTCTACAGTCTCATTACATCATCAGCCTTCAACATTAAATCATTATGCATAGCTAATATACATTTTAAGATATTATTCATCATACTGGGATTTAACAAACATCTAAATGTATATTCCGCGATTTAGGAGACAAATGATCTGAATGCTTTAGCACCAGTCGACGGTAGTAATGTCGTCGAAATAGAAGGGAATAATAATGATTTTAAGAGATTATATGTTGCCTCACACATAATTGCAAAAAATGTTAGTAGAAGAGTAGTTAAAGAGAGGGAGTTTAGGCGTAATGTGATACTTCATTACTTCTTTGAAGTTCATGGCCAGAGACTACAAATTTGCAAAACATTTTTCTTAAATACTTTGAGTATTTCCGAAATGTATTTCAAGACAGCTTTGTCCAAAAAAATTAATGGTGGACTTATTGAACCAGACCAGAGAGAAAAGAAAGTTCCACCAAACAAGTTGGATGAAGAAATAAGGGACGGTATCAGAAACCACATCAGGATGTTCCCCACAATCGAGAGTCACTACAGCAGATTGTATCTTGGCAGCCATCTCAATATATCAAAAATGTATTCTTTGTCTGTAGAGCACTGCAAGGAAACCAAAATGAAACAAGAGTTAATTACAAAGCAGTGGCTTTACCGTGACATATTTACCATTGAGTTTAATTTAGAATTCAAGGAACCTACAACATACGTGTGGTGACTGATGAGTTTCAGGTGAAATTCAAAAATGATATAACAGCTGAAGAAGCAGTCCAAATTAAATCAGATTACGATGCCCACTTGTCAGAAGCAGATATAAGATATAAAAACAAGACTTTCGACAAAAATCGGTCAAAACAACCTTGATCAAAAGCAAAGATTGTCATGTTCGATCTTCAGAAATGTTTGCCGAAACCTCACCTTACTAATTCCAGTGCGTTTTATCTAAGAAAGCTCTGGACGTATAATCTGACAATCCTTGATGCTTCAGAGCAGAAATCCTATTGTTGCATGTGGGATGGAACAGTTGCAGGTCGTGGACCTAAAGAAGTGTCATCTGGTTTGTTAAAGTGGGCCCTAGCTAACCTGCCAAAAACCCAAACTGAGGAACTTGCGATATGGATCGTAACTTCCCCATGATTATTTCATATTTTTGGATTCTTAGGTGTCTTCCTAATCTTAAAGTGATAAACCATAAATTCTTATTGAAGGGACACACTCATATGGAGGTAGATGGTGTACATGCTGTTATTGAATGTGCCAAAAGCAAACTGAGCTCAAATATATTTATGTGAGGTAAAATATCGTAAGTGCTGTTTCTCCTGTAAAATTTCATAAAAATTTCTAAAAACGAAGTACATGTAGAGACTAACTAGAAAAGATATAAAAATTAGAGCTCTTCATGATTGGGTGTTTGATTTATTCTACGGGTAGCAAAATCCGAGTCGCGGCAGCTTCTTTTTGCTCTCTTCTAAAGTCAGCGAAATGTTACTTACGATAGGTTACCTCTGGCGTCCAGAGTTGACAGTGAGCAGTGGGGGCGCGTCCTATGTGTTCACTGGTTCAGTGAACCCCGGAAAAGAGCTCGTCATGAAAATAAAATAAAGAAATAAATACCATAAAAAGAGTTTTTAAACTGCCATTCTTCTATCAGATCATTTTATACGCGATGTGTCGTGATTTTGGTGGTAAATGACATTTACACTCTTCGTTGTAGCAAATATTTAACTGTTTGAAAAGATGTGGGGGAGAGCAGCCTTTGCGCATGCACGAGGCTAGGAGGGGGGTGTGCAGCTTACAGTGTCATGTGACCTAAAGGTATCTTGTCTCTTCATCATAACAGATTCATTTTGTTGTACAGTCACTGAACAGTGTGATTACTTACTTACGGTGTTTTAGTGTTCATGTGCTTATTCATATGGTCTTGGTGCTTATTATGAATGAAAAATGGACAAGTTTCAGTATCTTTTAGAAACAAATTACTCAGCTTTAAGCTTGGAGCAAAAGTGTGAAATACATCAGCTTGGTAGGCGACACCTCAGATTGAGTTGAAGCTACCACAAAACAAGCCGAGGTAAGATATTCTGCAGATCTTTTACCGAAAATATATCTGAAAAGTAAGGGGGGGGGGGGTGTCAAACCGGCGCCACTCGCTGAGGTGTGCTAAATTGTCTCTCTCTCTGCACGCCGAAACATCAATGCGCTGAGTGGGGAGTAGGTGGAGGCACCACTATCAAGATCTGGCACTCAAAGAAGTGAACCCCCAGTCATGTGAAGCACCAGCCGCCACTGGCTGGGCTCCACAGTATGGATTTGACAGCCTGTCACTTCTTCCTGTGGAGTTTCGTTAATACAACATTTATGTACCACCACTCCCACAGAACATGGAAGAGTTGAAAAACCGTATTAATTAAAACGTTTTTATTTTATGACACAAACTGTGTATAGAAAATTATGAGAGTGTTTATTTTCGGAATTAATTGCATTTATTCTTCTATATCACATTAGCCAATACAAATGTCCTAATTAAATATTATTCAGTATCTGTGATGTCCACACTCCTGAAACACCACCTTCATGACCTAGGTCGTGAATTACCTATCCCTTCTGTTCCCATTCTTTCTTCTTCCCTTCTCTTCCACCTGATGAAGGAACTGTGTTCCGAAAGCTTGTCCTTTTTGTCCCCTTTTTTTCTGTTTCTTCATTTGTGTTTCTATCGGCGGTACAGCATAAAGGTAAGTACTGGCCAGCTATTCTATCTCGTTTGAACAATATTTAAATTTTATTCACTTATACCAGTATCTTTTTGACCCCCCCCCCCCCCCACACACACACATAAGTGACTGAAAAAAATCAGCAAACTCATCTCCTTAACACACTTGTATAGTCAAAGCATAATCATAGTGATATGTGTAACTCAGTACACACTTTGATTTCATATTGTGTAGACCATGAGGTTACCAAAGATCCTATTACAGTTTTAAATTAACTGTATGACGGATATAGTTCACAAAGCTTTCAAAAACAGTAGGGGATACAGGGCATGTTGTCGAGAGGGGAAAGATGAATAACGATTCCCATCTCTAGGTAACAGCACTGTAAGCATATTACTAGCACTCCATATGATGAGGAAATAAAATACAGTGCACTGACGCAGCTTGTATCATTCCTTGCTATACCAGTGGCGGCTACTCCTTAAGGACTCTGGGGCGGCGCCCTCCCAAAAATATCCAACACGGAATACGTACCAATCGTTAATCACAAATCGACTTGAATAATTTTCGTGTAGCAGCAGCCCGTGTATGTGAATGACCAATGTTTTTAGTCTAGGTAGTCTGCCAACGAGGCTCACCGAATGTTTTCAGAATGGACTGACTGCCGGACTCTACGCGATCCGTCCGCGCCGTTAAAGGCTGGCTACGGGCGCTTGGGGTGAGTGGGGGTACTGGGGGTTGGGTGGGGGTAGTGTGCTGAACCGCGCCCCTTAGGATGGCGTCCGCGCCAGGGGCGCCAAATATAAAGGCGCACCGTCACCGGTCAGGCAGTTTCTAACAGGTGCAGTGCGTGTGATACTAGTGTCAAGGTGCGTGTTATTGCCTAATTGTTTTTCTAGTTTCCTATTTATAATGAATAATATAAATAGCGTAAACTACATTTTAACATTTGGTAGTAAACAGTTGACTTTTGAAGGAAAGTTGGAATTAAAAAAGGTTAACACCACCGAGACATGATTTGAACATTGTACAGACACAAAATGCGTGCAAAAGCAAAAGTAGTTTCACTAGGAAATTTAATCCTGCTTCATATAAACACACCAATATATAAGCATACCAATGGTATTACTACATTTGTTGGTGACAGTCTTCTAATTTCAGTAACATATGTTTGTCGTGACGAAGCATTTGTGTTCTCTGAACACTTACTTATATAGTTACACACACAACGAATTTACTTCTTACTTTATATTATTTTAAGGTACAGTTGTGGGTCTCTTGTGAAATCTAATAAAATGGAGTTACAAGGTTTTCATTGCCTGCAGAAAATATTAAAAACGACATATTTGTGCGTAAATTTGTTCGTATTTTGGTATAGGAGGAAAAAGTCGTGTTAGATGAAGGGTTAAATTACGTAACTAGCTAATAAAATTAAAGCTATATTCTCCCCGTTCAAGAAATGTTCTGAAGGGACAAAATGTCGTGTACAATTGAAGAGACATGCCGCCCCTCCTAATAAACAGCCCACCAGCCGCCACTGTGCTATACTCTGAGAATTCTCTGTGCCATGCTGTAATTTTCTATATATCCCAATTAGGGACAGCTCGTTGTGAAGGGCCACAGGGGCCCAGCCCGACCAGAAAATTTATGATATACTTTTCCAGTATTATATCAAACTGTTGGAGAGTGACATGATCCCTTGACATCCTAACTCAATTTACAATAATGTGACCAAATGGCTTTGCTTGCCTCTCACCGCAGCACAGCTCAGGGCCTGCAAGCATGTGCCTTGTGGGCTTCGATCCCCCTCTCTTTGTTAGGCAGCCATGCCGACAGCCAAGGGCCCTCACCCCCCCCCCCCCCCCACACCCCATGCACCTATAGTCGGCTTCATCAATGAAGGAGGCCCAGTTTTCAGCTGTCCTGCACATTCCCCTCCATTACCACAATGACAGCCAATAATGTTCATTCTGTAGGCCTAGACGCATGGCTGGCTGTGAGTTGTGCAATGCTTCTCCTGCAGGTGCAACTGTTGGCACTCGGCTGTAGCTCCTCCCCTCCACGCTTACCCTATCGCTCCGCCTCTATGTGCGGAAGTGCCTTCTTATGTGATGCCAGGTATAAGACTGCAGTTGTAGTTAGGTCACAGAGCTGTTTACCTCCCACCCCCCTCGCTCTAGTACTGCTTGGGGCCCGACAAAGTGGACCCCGATGAAGCGGGCTGTATCTGTTGCGCTCCTACTCCCCTTTCTTTGCACACCCATCCACAGATTCACAGAGTTTGAGGCCGGCGATCCTGGGCCCTTAGCACCTACATCAAAATGTATTCTGGAGCTGTGTTGTTGCAACTTGAGTGTTCGTAAACTGAGTATAAAATGAATAAAGTAGAATCTTTGCTTATACACCCTTTCATTCATTAAGTATGGAAGAGAAGCTAGAAATCACGTGGTTAGGTGCACATCAACTAAAAGAGTTTTTGATGTCTCAACTTGATGGAAAGCAGAAGAAAACTTTCTGCTTTGCATGGTTCTCCAAAACGTCTTGGCTAATGTGAGTGAAGAGAAACAAAAATTGGTTTGTTTCTACTGTGTGTTGTTTGGTGGTGAAGGATTGTGAACAACAGTTGGCTGCAAAAGCATTTAAGTGAATGAAGTAAGGAACATGACGAAAGTGGACTTAATTTAGAAAATGCTAGTAAATATAAAATGTTTGGCACAATTAACATTGCTGCTCAGATTGATACGGAATACAAAATGTCAATTCAGAAACAGAATGAATTAGTTATGAAGAATTAAACACAATAGTAGAGTGCTTAATGTTTTGTGGATCACATGAGTTAGCACTAAGAGCTCACAATGAAAAACAAGAGTCAGCAAACCATGGCAATTTCTTAGAGTCGTTATCTCTTTTGGGAAGTCTTGACAGTGTGTTAGATGATCTCTTAAGCAGCTCTAATAATTCCATATGTAAATATACATCACAAATAATACAAAATGAGCTTCTGGACTGTATGTATCTAGTTTACATCAAAGAACTGATTAAAGAGGTTAAAATGCCACTTTCATTTCAGTACAGGCTAACAAAACAACAGACATTATGTGCAGAAGTCAATTTGTCATACTGCAGTATATTAAGGGGAAGAAACCTGTTGAAAGATTTGTTTCCTTTGAAAACGTTAATGATAGGACAGCATATGTAATTAGTTTTAAAAAGAAGTGTGGAACCTTTCAATGTTCAAGAAAAACTCGTTGCTCAGGCATACAATGGCGCCCCAGTAATGAGCGGCAGTCACAGTGGTGTGCAGACACTGATGCAGAGCACTTTCCAACATGCCAAGTACGTTCACTGCTATGCACACCAAATGAATTTGGTTCTTCAGAATGTTTGCAGTAAAAGCATAAAGTCGATAAGATTGTTCTTCACAAATATTGCTGGTTTTACAACAGTTTTTTCTTCATCTCCCAAGGGAAGTGATTTGCTACAGACAGTCTGCAACAAGAGAATTCCTTCAGTCTCTTCAACTTGATGGAACATCCAGTCCCACATTGTAAATACTGTCAAAGAAAACAAACTGAACTTAATGGAATGTTGTGAAAAAAATTGAGGAAGAGGATTCCTGGGATGATGTTACAATAAGAGAAGCACTTGCCTTAAGAAATTTACTTCACAATCCACATTTTTTGTTCCTCCTAAATTTTTTCTATGATATCATGAAACACATTGATATTTTCTATAACACAGTTCAGATGCAGAGTGCAATTTCCATTACCATATCCAATGCATTACATCATTTTGAGTGTTCTGTATCTGAGATATAAGAGAATATTCAATGGTTTTGAGTTTCTGATAATGAGTGTATTGCTCATCCAAGAAAACGTTCCAAATGTAGCAGTGACTTAATCTGACTGCAAATGCCAAAGCAGCATGTGACATTATGACCAACAAACCAAAAGGAAGATTTCAACACTCTCATATATTTAGCAGCTTCGAAATAATTGATCCAAAAAAGTTTGCTTCTTTTAGAGAACTTTTCCCAGCCACTTTGGTCAATACTTTATCATTAAGCTACAGTCTGTTTATGTACCACAATAAATTGAAAAATGAACTGAGAGTGTTTATCGCAATGATACATTTAGAGTCATTACATCGGTTTGTAAGCTGTTTAGTTTCTTTGTGAAACATTCCTTTGAAGAATCGTTCACTGAAGTGCACAAAACATTACAAATTGTGATAAATACTCCAATTTCAACACCATAAGCAGAGCATAGTTTCAGCATTGTCATTTGCATGTTGTGCCACAGGATAGTTTACCTTATTTTTGGCCACAGTTCATTCTAATGAACATCTGGTTGGTAATCATACCAGTAAGTTTCTTTATATGAGTAATTTTTTTGTGTGCCTGTCACGGCTTGGTGTATGAATTTGCAGTGAGTTGCAAACTTGTCTTCCCGTTATTAGATAAGTGTTGAACACTAACAGACTGGCACTGGTTGGTGCTGATTACTATGAAAGAGACATGTTTCAGGTCACGTGAAAGCATCTGAATTTGAGATGGGCAAATTAATGCAAAGAAATCAAACAAGTAGGTAGCATAAAGAAATAATCAAACTTGCAGCCACATAATTATCAAGTTTTGTTTAGGGTGGAAAGATAAAAATGTTGAGTTTCATGTGAACTGTCTTTACTACATTTTTAGGAAATAATTAAAAGTTATGTTAAACACTAGACATTAGCCATAAATGAATCAGATGAAATTCACAAATGTACAAATAATATTTAAAAAAACTTAACTTGTGAGAATTGTGTTGATAAAATTGTGGTGATAAAAATTCTGAAGAAATAAGCAGACTTGTCCTTAAGTTTCCTATAAAAAGTACTTATTTGGAATGTAATTTTTGTGCACAGTAAGATGCAAAATGATTTTCTCACATCATGTGACTGTGTTTGGCTGTGAGTGTTGCTGGAAGACTTTGGGTTAATGTGTTTAAGTAAGGCAGATTTTCCTAAGGCAAAACTTGAAGAGTAGGTCTGTTAGTTGGTGTTTAAGAGTTGTGGTTCTTGTAATGGTGGCAGATGACTGTGGAGTAGAGCCTGATGTACATCATCATGTTTGATTATTCTAAAGGAAATTATCCTCAGAAATGTGAAAAGAACTATTCAAAAGAGACGGACTGGCTGTCCAGTAGTCTCTGCTCAGTGCTGCCAGTAGTAACACGAAAAAGACAAAAATATATGTGAAAAGTACCTTTCAGAAAACAAATGTCCTCCACCAGGCAGGACAGAGGAAGGAGAATAAAGAGGACAGGAGAGAAAGTCGGTTTGGGTTACTCAGAACCTAGGCTGATGTGTAAAGATGAAGGGTTATGACCATAAACCAAAGATGTTGAATGATAAATAATGAGTCATGCCAGTTGCAAAGAAAAGAGGAAGAAAGAACAGCAATGAGAATTGAATAAGTGGTGGAGAGGGAGGGCCTAGCTTAGATTGAGGCCAGGGTGATAGTGTGAAAAGAGGATGTCTGCAGGGGGTTGCAAACTACCCTCATTATGTTGTTGAACTACCCAACAATGCACAGCCTGTTGAAGATAGTGCAACAACCATGATATTTCCTCCACTGGCCTCCAAACCAGTGAATGGTGCCTGTGTGTCTGACCCTAGGCCCAGGCTCTGACTCACTGCTACACATCCACTCAGCCTCTTGCCCCTGCAGCCCAAGGACACCATGCAGACCACCACTATCCCCACAAGGAATGCATAGAATAGTATATGTGTCATAGAAGTTGTTAAATTGTTCTACCAACTGACTGGCTGCATTCATTGCCCACTCCTCAGCTGCATTCATTGCCCACTTCTCTCCTGCATTCATTGCCCACTCCTCCAATTACCTCCAGCCAAGATATGCTTCCTTACATCTTCTAACAACACATCATTACAAGTCTGTGATATGGTGAGTGTGTTTTATGTACAAAGATTTGGAACCATTGAAAACTACTGATATCTGCCTGAATCAGGAATGACTGTGTGGAAGCTGTACATTTGAAAGATTTACACAATTAAGACTCATCATAGGTACAAGATTGCAGTTGTTAGCAATGCTGTATTGGAATTGATCCTTCAATGATCAATCAAAACCTCCAATAATAAGGTACATTTAGTGGCCAACTGTCATTGCGGTGAGAGGCAGAATGTAATGTTGAGACCGGGGCGCTCGTCATATTGAGATACTTTTGTCTAGTCCTAGAAGAAATAAGTTCCTGGCATTCCAAAAAAACTACAATTAATTTTGGTGTAATATCCAACATGGTACCCTCACATCTTGTACTGTTTTAATTTCAAGTAGGTTAACTTGAAACTTGCTACATATCTCAAATATGAACAGGTCACTGACCTTGAGTGACAAATCTGTCAAGAACATTTCAATAATTCTAAATCTGCCCAGTTGTTTATTATGTGTTTTTGGAAGCATTTTTGCTTCACTTTTGGTGTAAACAGCACTCTCATATTTAAATTTATATATACACTGTGTTTCACTAAGTGTGTTTGCCTCTGTAACTTATAAAATAATAGGTGACAGGAAATTTTAATGCGGTAGGTCAACACAAGAAATGTTACACTTTCTACGGAGCTATGAACATAGTTTATTGTATCATTTTCCAAAGAGTTACAGCACAAAGATATAATTTTATAAATAGAACAATAGTTTTTTCTATCGTGCCTTGGGTTTGTTGAAACCAGCTACGTCCAAATCAATTTAAACTACATTCCTATCACTGTTAGTTTCTGAGCTACAACCCTTCACAGTTTCAGGGGCAGATACCACAAACACTGCGCATAATGCAATGCGCCCTCTAAATGTGGTGCGGCCGAGTTGTAACGTCGCCTGTGTCATGGAGTGAGAAGCTTCCTCGATGCGCTGTTAGACTGCTGACTGTCGCCGCACACAGCCGTATACCCGACAGTTGGAGCCACACAAACAACCGGGGCTCAATATAGCACAGTTACTGACATCGGATGACAATGGCATACACGAACAACGAGTATGTTGACATGTTGCTGATGCTTGGCGAGTGCCGACACAATGTCACTGAAGCAGCCATGGTGTATGCCATGAGATATCCTAGGCGAGGAGCCCCGGCAGCCATTACGTTCTTACGTGCCGAACAATGACTTCGGGAAACAGGCAGCTTGGTAATGCGCCGCAGTAACAGACGAAGACCTGCAAGAAGTGACGAGATGGAGGTGTTTGTTTTAGCTACACTACACCACGATCCTCATGTCAGCTTACGAGCCGTTGCTGCAGTCACTGGTGTCAGTCTCACATCTGTGTGGTGTATAGTACACGGCCACAGGTTTCACCCGTACTACCTGTCACTGACCCAGGAGCTGCATGGGAACGATTTCCATGCAAAAGTGACATTCTGTGAGTGGGCCATGCGTAATTTCACGCTAGAGTCTTTACAAAGTGTTATGTTCTCTGATGAGTCCACGTTCACAAATTATAGTGCAGTGAATCATACTAGGTGATCTAAAATGGCGCATCGAGGACACATGTCGCTCCGTCACAACGGCGATATTACATCTCGTCCCCAGTAACATGCACTACTGGGTCGCAGTCAATCATCTGTGGTCTATTAACGTGTGGTGTGGAATCCTTGGGGATGAAATCATTGGTCCACACTACTTCCCAGGTACACTGATAGGCGAGTTATATCGCACTTTTATAGCCGACAGTTTGGGTGGTCTCCTTGAACATGTGTGTCTACACACGAGAGTCCATATGTGGATGCAGCATGATGGTCACCCAGCCCATTATGTGTCTGCTGTTGTAGAAGAATTAAAGAACAGGTTTGCAGGAAGATGGGTGGGGCACCATGGTCCTCATTCATGGCCCACAAGGTCGCCCGATTTAACACCAGTAGATTTCTTTTTGTGGGGATATCTAAAGGATCGTGCTTATGTCACTGAGCCCACATCCCCAGATGATCTAAAACGGTTCATAGAGTACACATGTCGCTCCGTCACACCGGCGATATTACATCTCATCCACAGATCCTTTCGACGGTGCATTTCATTATGCAGTGAGGAACATGGACACACATTTGAACATCTCATGTAAATAAACTTTCCACCGCCATAACATCCATCACCCACCACACAGCCATGTATTATGTATAGCGTGTGGTATCTGCTCCTGAAACTTTGAAGGGTTTAGCTCCTAAACTAACAGTGATAGGAATGTAGTTTAAATTGATTTGGACACAGCTGGTTTCAACAAATCCAATGCACGATAGAAAAAAAACTATTGTTCCATTTAAAAAATTATATCTTTGTGCTGTAACTCTTTGGGAAATGATACAATAAACTATGTTCATAGCTCTGTAGAAAGTGTAACATTTCTTGTTTTGACTTACCGCATTAAAATTTCCCGTCACCTATTATTTTATAAGTTACAGAGGCAAAACACTTAGTGAAACACCCTGTATAAGAAACAGTCTAGAGTGCAATGATTTTTATTTGTATCAACTAGTTTCGGACCATCTTCAGGATTGCAACTCCACTGATGTGGAGCTGGGGGAGGGGTGCTTGGGACCCTCCTAGGGCGTCGCAGAAGATTTTGGCTAGAATCAATCAATGCAATGTATGAAATAATGTTTCAGACACACTTCCAGCAAGAACTTTGTCTTGCACCTCTCATAAAAGTAGCTTCAAAATGAAATTGAGTTTTATTTAACATAAGACATATGTGACAACTTATTCTGAGAAAGAAGTGTCTCTAGGAACTTTTCTATGACACCTAAAGGCCAACTACCCATCTGAAAATAATAAAAATTACTGCACATCACGAACATATATCTCTCATACTGTCATCAAAAACAAGGTAATTTATCCAAAACCAAGAATGTGGCATTTATTCTCATAATAGTGAACAACTGAGTAAATGTTTGGAAAACAAGTAAGTTATGTAAAGGACTTCAAGGAATGAGGGAGCTGTAATGCAGGCTGTGTAGCTGCTATCGTTGAGTAATCCATGCAGATGTTGTGATCACTGTGTCCCCAGTGGTATAAGAGTCAGCACAACTGCCTAGAAATCAGGAGACCTGAGTTCGAATCCTGGCTGGGTACACATTTTTAACTTTACCACACACACACACACACACACACACACACACACAAACAAGTGTTGGAATTTAAATAGTGGCAACTATTTATTCACAACTAAACCAATACAAAAGCATTATATATTTGTACCTGATACTGTCTTTCAGAGTAATCATCAGCGTTATATAGAACCCATTGCCAGCAATGTGGAAGGCATAGTATACCATTAACAGAGCCTGTTCTGTTGATGGTGCAAATGGAGCAATCTACTGCCTGCCAAATCTCTGGAGCAGTTATGAAGTGAATGCCATGAAATGGTTCCATCATCTTCGGAATCAAATCAAAGTCACAAGGACTTACATCTGGGGTGTATGTTCGTTGGTATAATACTTTCCAGTCCCAATGATTGAACAGAGCAGCCACAGCTTGTGCTGTATGCACTTGTGGATTGTCATGAAAAATGATGTGTGGGTTGCACAGAAAGTGTTGCTACTCCTTCCACAAAGCTGATCCCAGGTGATGCTCCAAACATGAACAATAATACTGTGCATTGACAGTTTGCTGTGGAGGAAAGTAATGCATTAGGATAAAACATCATCACAGTCATACACAAGAATCACTATACTGGAGCTCTGACACACTTTCAACTTTCGTCGCGACCCATAATGATGCCATTTGTTGAATTGGCATTCAGTTTTGGCTCATACAATGTGGCCCAAGTCTCATCCAGTATTATGATATGGCATAAGAAAGCCTCTCGTTCACACTCATAGCCCTCCAAGTGCATCTGAGCAGCATTGTAATGCATCTATTTCGGCATTTCTGTTGATCGTGCAGAACCCATTGTGTTGCAATTTTTTGAATGCCCAGGAATTCCTTCAGAATGCAAAGCACAGTCATATGCACTAATCCAGTTTCGTGGGTGAGCTCATGAATCATCTGGCGTTGATCACTGTCCGCTAACGCAGCAACAGTATGCACTTCTTCTTCAGAGACACTAGGACAACCTGCCTGATGCATGCCTGCTACAGTTTGCCGACCTTCGTTGAAGGCTTTTACCCAATGTGACACTGTTCTGTACAGCTATGGTGATTTTCCGCAGGCCTTTTTGAGACCTTGATGACTCTGTCATGCTGTACAACCTCTGGCACATTCAATCTTGATCCAACTCATTGTTTGTAGATTAGATTAGATTAATACTTGTTCCATAGATCATGAATACGACACTTTGTAATGATGTGGAATGTGTCAGTTAAATGAAATTTGTCTGTACATAATATTACATGACACTCAATATTTGAATATTTCATTTTATGTTATTTATTTATTTGTACTCACCGCAAAGACGTGGCGACGAGATGCGACAGGCACATACAAAAGACACACACATACAACACATTCAGCTATCGGCCATGGCCTTCCTCAGAAATAGAGCACTCACGCAATCACACAGGCACACAACACAGTCATACAACCATCTCCTCCGACTGCCACACTTCGAAGTGTGGCAGTCGGAGGTGATGGTTGTATGACTGTGTTGTGTGCCTGTGTGATTGCGTGAGTGCTCTATTTCTGAGGAAGGCCATGGCCGATAGCTGAATGTGTTGTATGTGTGTGTCTTTTGTATGTGCCTGTCGCATCTCGTCGCCACGTCTTTGCGGTGAGTTGTAACTGTCCTCACTATATTATTTATTCCAACCTGGACTTTCCATTATTTTATTTATTTGTACTTTTTATTTATTTATTTTTTATTTATTTATTTATTTATTTTGTTTTTTTTCCTACAATAATAACTTTTATCTAGAAATTCATCCAATGTGTAGAAGGAATTGCCAATCAGAAATTCTCTTAATTTATTTTTAAATTCTAGTTGGCTATTTGTCAGAATTTTGATACTACTTGGTAAGTGACCAAAGACTTTTGTGGCAGAATAATTAACCCCTTTCTGTGACAGAGCTAAATTTTACCTTGAATAGTGTAAGTCACCCTTTCTCCTAGTGTTGTGGCTATGCACACTGTGATTGCATTTGAATTCAGTTGGATTGTTAATAAAAAAATTCATAAGTGAATATATATATTGTGAAGCTACTGTGAAGATTCCTAGATCCTTAAATAAATGTCTGCAGGACGATGTTGGGTGGGCTCCAGCAATTATTCTGATGACCTGCTTTTGGCAATGAATACTTTGTTACTAAATGATGAATTACCCCAGAATATGATGCCATAAGAAAGCAGAGAATGAAAATAGGCATAGTATGCTAGTTTACTGAGTTGTACATCACCAAAGTTTGCAACCACCCTAATAGCATAAGTAGCTGAGTTCAAATGTTTCAGCAGATCTTCAATGTGTTTCTTCCAATTCAATCCTTCATCAATACATAAACCTAAAATTTTTGAATATTCTACCTTAGCTATAGATTTCCAGTTGAAGTCAATATTAATTAATGGTGTGATGCCATTTATTGTGTGAAACAGAATATACATTTTTTTTTTTCAAAATTTAAAGAGAGTCCATTTACAGAGAACCACCTAGTAATTCTCTGAAATACTTCATTGTAATTTCATCAGTTAATTTCTGTGATTCAGGTGTGATAGCGATACTTGTATCATCAGCAAAGAGAACTAGCTTGACATCTTCATGAATATAGAAAGGCAAATCATTAATATATATTGAGAACAGCAAAGGTCCCACTTCCGAACCCTGTGGCACCCCATGCTTGATAGTTCCCCAGTTAGAGGACTCGGCTGTTTTTTATGTGAATTACTTATATCAACTCTCTGAACTCTTCCAGTTAGGTATGATTTAAACCATTTGTGCACTTTCCCACTCATACCACAATACTCTAGCTTATCTAGAAGAATTCCATGGTTAACACAATCAAAGACCTTTGATAGATCACAAAAAATCCCAACGTGATTTACGCCTATCTGGAGCATTTAATATTTCATTAGTGAGAATATATAGTGCATTTTCTGTTGAAAACATAGTAACATTGTTATGTTAGACCAGTCGCTCACAAGTGACTGTGCTTCCCTCGATTATGCGCATATCGGTGATGTGGGATGGGCGAGTCCATTTGCTCCATTTGCATAGTAACATTGTTATGTTAGACCAGTCGCTCACACGTGACTGTGCTTCCCTCGATTATGCGCATATCGGTGATGTGGGATGGGCGAGTCCATTTGCTCCAAGGTAATGCACCTATGTCAACACTGTGTGCTATCAGTGACAATAGTAGATTCCATTGGATAGTGTCTCCACAGCAGTGTTGCCACTATTTAAGTTACAACACTTGTGTATATATAAATTTTCCTGCTTACAGTAATATGCCCAATAATGTAAAACTCCTTAATCTGACAGGAAAGAAATGAACTGATATTACTGTCACCAGAAATCACGTAATATGCAACAGAATTTGAAATCGGAACATGACTACTGTAGTTGTGACATAGATTCATTAAATGCATGTTGCATTAGTTACTCAGTAGCTCCTATTACTGTGGTAGGGACAAATAGATCAGTACAGTGTTAGTACACAAAAAATGCATATTTATAAAAAATCTTACAAATTCTCTATTTACTCACATTTGCTTCAGAAATATTATCACTCTTACAAATTTGTACATAAATCTCACACATCTTGTATAAGATGAATGTCTAAAACATGCCATTGAGAATATTAACACAAATTAGAGACTCTCCAGTATGAAATTTACTTGTAATTATTTTAATCTGTCCCCAAATGGGTTGTGTTGCAATCATGCATTGCAACTCACAGATAAGACAAGTTTTCTATCTAACTTACTTGAGCATATATTGAATCACAAAGGTTAACAATGTATGAAGATCACTGGTAACCAAAATCCTTTAGAGAGTACAGCCAAACAACTAGCTCTCAATAATTTACTCACTATCACAGTAGAACAAGAAGTTTAAGCTACACCAATACATAATTTTATAATCTTCTATTGCATAGCTGCTTTCCTTTATACCATGATCATGTAAATTTTTTTTTACATTGTGTTCATTAAAACAACAAATACTGATTCTTGCATTAGTTACACAACAAATTATAAGGTGTTACTATTCTCTTTTTTCGATCCATGTCTATTACTTAAAATACACCATTTTTATGCACTCTACTTGACATTTTTTGATGATTTTAAATCTTGATAATGTGTCAGGAATGATGAAAAATCACTTGCTGATCTTTATAATATGAAGTAATGTATAACATCAATCATCATATTTTTACACAAATATCCTGATAACCTGTTTAAGCTAATACTTAATTTTTAATGTTGTCACCTCCATACAATTATAACATTTCACATAAAAATGTTCAAAATGATTTCAGCACCTCAAATTAATACCTGGAATGAAGAATAAACATAAAGGAAAAAGGAAATTAATAGCCTACTAAATACGGAATGGCAACGAGGTAAAATATGGGGCTCTTTTATAAGAAAATTCAGTGCATCACAACACATTTAAGTGTCATTTTGGGGGTAAAGATGTAAAAGTATCCCATTTGGGTTCCTCTGCCCCTCCTGACCCCATGTCACCACTTTCCTTATTGCAACATCTGAATGAATTTTAGTGTGAAATTTTTATTGTGAATGTTTCCAAGACTTTGATAGAACAAAAGTATGGCCCTGTCTGCAATATATAAATAACAGAACCATGTAAAGCATAGAAAATTTGTAAACTGCTTATGCCACTTTCATGGGGTGGCAAAGCAGGTTGAAAATGAAGTGTTTTACACTGACGTCCAGAATCATTGTGCTGGGTTCCATCCAGACACAATGTTTTTATTGCTGTACATGTATGCAACAATTTTGTATGCTTTGATGGAGAAAATATTACACCAGCAATCAGAGTACTTTTAACATGACTTGAAATGCCCATCTACCCTTAATGCCTCCATTGTTAGGTAAAACTTGATGTTTTTTTCTTTGGCAAGATGGAAACTAGATTAAAACAGCTTAATTATCAGCTGTATTGCCACATATTTTACGCTATAAGTTTCTCCTGAAAGTTTTCAGGCTCTGTGTTGTTTGCTGTTTCTTGATTTCTATTGAATGGTACTATTTAGGCCTATGTAGTGTAGTAGTATTTGATGGAATGGTTGGAGTAGTAGGTCTCTTGACTCCAGGTGACAGAGGGCGTGCCATACTTGATGTGGGGCCAGCATCACTCCTCTGAAAAATAAGTATTACAATTAATAATAATAATATAATAAAGCATGTGTACATTCAGGTCTATTTTTTATTGTTAAGATACTGGTGACACATAAGCTATAGAGAAGCTTTTGAAAATTTACAGAATTATGTATTTTTGCTCTGGAATGTGAATACTAGAACTTACTGCTGGTGAAGGGCGTGGCAATGTTCCACTTTTCTTTGAAAGTGATTCAGAGCGCTCAGAAAGTGCTGGACTTTGATCCTTGTAGCCTCTGGTACTTCGTTCCAAGCTGTTCATAAATGAAGGAAAATGTTTTGTGAAATAATTTTTAATGGTACATACTATATGAAGAAATACAGCAAAGCATCATTCAAAAGTCAATGACATAAATTATTTGAAAGACGTCAGTTCCACCAAAGCTGGAATATATAACAGAGGAATATCAAAGGGAAGTACTGCATTTTACTGTCATACAACTATAATAAATAGATCAGTGAGCAGAAGGTCATGGGTTTGACCTCAGCTTTGTCACAATTTCAGTTGTATGCTTTAGCTTATACGAGTGATGTTTGAGTAAAGGGAGAGAAGGAAGATGAAGTGAGATAATACCCGGTCTACCTGCCAAGTGTCAAAGCAGAAAGAGCACATAAGGGTATAGGGCTTTACATCAAAAAAGAAATTGAATCCAGTATAATTCGAATTAACTGTGTCAGGTTATTTACCTTATGAAGGGACAGATCAAAATGGACAGATTCTATGACACATTCAATGATGTAGTTGTTATAAAGTAAAGGACAAGGACAGTGTTTTGCTCATGGGTGATTTAAATGTCATGATAGGAAATAGAACAGAAGGCTATGACAAGGTTATGGGCAAAGTCTGGAGAGGAGATGGAGGCACACAAGAACAGAAAAGAGCTCTTGGATTTCATTGACAGTGTGCACTTAGTTATCATAACAGCCTCTTTTAAGCATAAGAATGTTCACTGGTATACTTAGGAAAGCAGGAGAGCCAGGTCTGTCATTGACTGTATAATAACAGGTTAGGAATTAAGGACGGCTGTCAAAACA
Source organism: Locusta migratoria (assembly GCA_026315105.1). Lineage (NCBI taxonomy): Eukaryota > Metazoa > Arthropoda > Insecta > Orthoptera > Acrididae > Locusta > Locusta migratoria. The sequence goes on from CM048745.1 coordinate 145,456,595, forward strand.
CATTTATTGAGAGGATTCTTTGATTACATTGATAATTATTTAATCTGCAGCGAAATTGGTTTTGTGAGGCTAAAACTTCATGAAAACAGGTCCTTGTGTGGGAAGATAGTAGTGGAAAAACTTCAGGACAAGGAAAGGATAAATGTGGAGAAAATTCAGTACAAGGAAATAAGGCATAAATACATAACAAAGATCTGACAAAGGTACCAGTTAGTTGAATGTAGACATTGACAGTCATTAGAAAAAGAATGGATAAGTTACAGGGACACTGTACTAGAAGTGGCTAGAGAATGTTCTGGAACAGTGTTAAAACAGGAAGAAGCAGACAGCTTGGTGGAATTACACAGTCAAGGCAGTATGTAGAAGAAAAAAGAATGTTTTTCAAAAATAGCTCCACAATAGAACTCCGACAGAAAGTGAGAAACTTGTGTTGAAAAAAGAAGCAAAACTTAATAGATAATTTCAGCACCCAAGCAGAAATCCTGGGTAATCTTTGGAAATAGGTTGTAAACTTTGGGTGAAGCCACTGGAAAACCTTTATGGGGTTTAATTAGCAGTCTTCAAAAGGGAGGGACGAAGGAATTGACAAGTGTTTTGGACAGGTCATGAAAGCTGCTAGTAAAGTTTGTGGATACCTTGGGCAGATGGAGGGAATATTTTGAAGAGTTGCTCAATGTAGGTGAAACGTTTAGTAATGTTTCTGATCTCAATGTACAGTGGGTAGGAATGATAACAGAAACAGGATCACATTTGAAAAAATGGAGAAAATGGTCATTAGACTACAGTGCAATAAAATGGCTGGGATCAAAATACATCAAATACAGTGGAATGTCAGGCTTCAAATGGTTACACAGGATAATAAAAATGGTATGGGTATCACGACAGGTTCCATCTGACTGGATGAAAGGAGTAATCATACCAATATTCAAGCAAGGAAATAGAAAAGATTGTAACAACTACAGAATGTTGTGGAAAAAAATCTTCTCGGGTATTATTGAAAGGAGAGTGTGAGAATTAACTGAATACAAGTTTGATGAAAATTTGTATGGGTTTTGATTTCTTAGAGACTGTTAGGACCAGAGCTTTAGCTTATGGAGAAAATAGAGAAGTGCTATGAGTGGAACTATGTCATCTAGCACAAGCTTATGGCCTTGTTCTTAAGGGAAACCTATTGTTAATTCTACAAGATTATGGAATAAGAGGCAAACTTCAGCAGGCATTTAAAAGTCTGTACATAGATTGTCAGGCAGCAGTCAGAATTGGCAGTAAATAGAGTTCATGGTTGAGGGTAGTTTTAAGAGTAAGACAGCTGTAACATGTCAGCACTGTTATTCATAATGTTTATGGATAATATGTTGAAACCTGTAGACTGTCAGGGTGAGATTAAAATAGGACGAAACAAAATAATCAGTCTTACATATGAGGGTGACTTAGTAGTGATCACAATCGAGTATTGCAGAGCAAAATCAGATATGTAAGGGTTATAGTATGAAGATCAGCACCTCCAAAATGAAACTAATGTTGGTGGGAAAGAGATTTAAGCAGGTTGAGTGACAAATAGAAGGAACTAAGTTAGAACAAGTGGACAGTTTCAAGTAATTATATTTTTTTCTCACAGGATGGTCATATACTGAAAGAAGTGGAATCAAGGTGGAGCAAAGATAATGCAGTGAACACTCAACAATGATCCACTCTCTTCTGCAAGTGTAAGTTAGCAGTGCACCATTCAATCTTTCAATCAACTTTGTTGTATGTGAGTGAAAGCAGGGTGGATACAGGTTTCCTTATTAACAAGGTTGAGGTTCCATGTATGAAAATAGCAGGTATGATGGAAGGTACTAACGAATGGGAACTATGGCAGAAGGGGGTGTCCATGGTGAAAAAATCAAAGAAAACCTGAGAATGAACACCAAAGATGAAGCAGCTAAAGTGAATAGGCTTAGATGGTGGGTCATGTTACATGCATCGGAAAAGCGAGTTCGACCAAGGAGAAAGTACTTGGATTAGGTCAAGAATGATCTTAAAGTAACAGACATCAGATGAGACATTAATATTAAATAGAGGATCACAGACGAATTTTACAAGAGGAACTATGGTCTAGACTAGAAGGCGTAATCATTCTAAAATGATTATGATGCTACTTCAGCCTATAATCATTATTTACACTGGTACCCTGGCTAGTTTATAGTAAACTTGAAATGGAACTAATAGTAAGGATAAATAGAACATCATGAAGTCAAATAGCATATTCCCTTCATCCTCTTTCTTATATAATGTGGTTGTATTTTTGCAATTAAAAAATTTAAATATTGTGATCAATGCAATCTTAAACAAAGTATACAAACAGGAGGCTGTACTATATTTGGGTTATTAGTATGAAAATACAGGCTATGGAACGATAAAAGATCTGTACTACTTTTCACACTAACCTGTTACTCCGTGATCCTGACTTCTTGAACATGCCAGTGAGCCGATCTCGCATATCTCTTTTGCTTCCTCTATCTTCTTGTCCTCCTGTACTCATATCAGAACCAGATCCACCAAAATCAGAACCCTGTAAAAAATCATTTTCTATTAAAAACTTAATTCATTATTTTTGTCTAGATATAACTGGTACTAAATATGTCTGAATCTAAGAAGAAATGTAGACTAGTACCTTGTTGCTTTCGTTCAGCTTCATTTCATGATTGTCAGAGTAACAATTACCTATGAGCCTTGTATGCAATAGTGTTTAATAATGCCACTATGAAACCATTCAAAGTGGAGGATCAAATGAGAAGGTGTCAATCTCATAGAACAAATAATAATTTGAAATACTTTCAAATATCTAAAGAAACTCCAAAAGAGACCAACACGGAACAATATGTTAGTTTCAATGTCACAAAAGAGAGGATTATGGTTTGCAGGTATCTTACAATATGATGTTACTTATACAAAAATCTGGAAATCCACATACTATTGGGGAAAAATTCATTTAGCGAGCTATTGAAGAGATTTAAAAAACTGTTACACACAAAACTGCGTCCATTGTCTTCTCATTGTCCTTTCACAATTTTTTTATTTTCAGTTATACTTACAGACAGCACCACTAACAGTTAATGATATTCACTTATGTACACACTTACATCTACATGAAACTAAATATCATATAAAGAAGCATATTGAAATGGATCATTTTATAATATGTGTGGGAAATCTAATTCTTAATGCTGCTCAACATTAAGCATTGTCATTAATCCATGTCGTTTCATTGTGCCAGTCATTCTTTAAATTAAAGAGTAACTTGTGAATATTTATGAAGGTTTCCATTATTTTTAAAGACTTTGTCTTAAATGATAAAATTCTGTCATCAATTTCTCACCTGAGCACTGGCTGACATAGGATAATCAGAAGCAGTATTTGTCTCTTCAGTGCTTCGAGACTTTGTAAGTTTCTTCAGTTTCCCCAACAAACTCTTCTTCTTTTTCTTTTCTGTGGAATGTGGAGTTTCACTTTGTGTTGAGCCACCAGAAAGACGGCTGCAAAATGACAATTTTGTTAACTGATTTCTTGAGACTAGTAATTGCCTAGAAGGGTTTAAACACACACACACATACATATATATATATATATATAAAGAAACAGATTGGCTGGCCACTATTTACCTTAGTGCTGTACCACCAACAGTCACACAAAGAAGAAAAATGATGAAGAAAGAGCACTAGCTTTCGGAACATGGTTCCTTCATCAGCTAGGAGAGAAGGGAAGCAAAATTCTGTAAATTTAACATTTTTAACGTACCTGTCCATGCTGGTTTCTCTCCTCTTAAGTGGATAAAATGTTTCTGACCCTACAGACTGTAAGCTTGATAAGCTGCCTTCATTCTCTGTATCTGTCCAAATTGACTGCTGTAGTGCAAAGAGAGGGTAATACAGTCACAAACTGAATACTAAATATTTATTATCAAAAGTAATGCTTTTCCATTTTTTAAATTTAAAACAACTCATATATTTATACACATTAAAAATAGAAATCAGATAACTTACCCAAAGCACAGGCCCATCGCCAGACACAAATAAAATCACACACATACAAGCTTTCACCACCGCTGGTAGCTTCTTCAGGAAAAGAGGAAGTAAGGGGGGGGGGGAGGAGGGAAGGATACAGGTTTTAAGGAAGAGGAAAAGGAGTCATTCCAATCCCAGGAGTGGAAGGACTTACCTTGGGGGATAAAAGGAAAGGCAACAAGCACGCACACACACACTCACACATACACACGCTAACACAACAAGGTAGACATATATTTATACATATATTACAGAAGGAAACTTTCCTGATGGGATAAATATGTGTAATATTCAAAATAGTCTTTTGTATTACTTTCATCCAACTCTGTTAAAGATTTAAAAGATGTACAAATTAACTTGCAACACAGAAGAAACAAACTGCATGTATTGAAAAGAACCACTAAATACAATTCCAGAAAACTAACAAAATGGAAATATAGCATACAGCAAAGTAAAAATCTTCATTATATCCAATAAAATGAAACTATATTATTTAATGTGTTATATTATTTCCTGTTAAACCTTCAATTCATCGCAGTATTTATACTTAAATTATTTCATTTAGTATTTTGTATCTGCTGTGTTACTAATTTACAAAATTTCTACCGATTAGACATACCTGGTCTTGTGCTGACGAAGTCTGCTCCAGAGAAAGACTCTTTCTATATAAGCTTCCTTTCTTCTGAATTCCTTTACTGTTCCCTGTCTTTGGCCTCATGCGAATTTCTGGAGGATTATCTGACTCTGTGGAGGCAGCTCTGTAACAGTGTTGTTTAAAATGGTTTTATCATTGTCTACCCACTGCACTTAGATCTAATTGATATGTTGCAAATTTGAGCAAAGAAAAGAATGAAAAGAATAGAATAGCAATGTTAATGATATTAATGATAAGTGTAATGTAAAATTTATCATACATTGAGCTATGGACAAGGGAAGTTAGTTACCTTCTCATCCCCATTGCTCTTCTAGCACGATCACGATCTCTTTCTTCTTCAGTGAGTTTCTGTTGTTTGCGCAGTTCTTCAGTTACTTCAGTTAGTTTTTGCATTGTTGTTTGCAACTGTATTTTTCTGTCCACAGAGGATTCTAAACAAACAAACAAACAAATCTCAAGTAATACAAAAACAACTGCTGCATGACAACACTGGCTTTCTTTTTTAAATCCTTCACTGAATCACTACATACTAGTAAGGTTGTGTCATCAGCATACATAATCACTTTTTCATTTACTGAAATCGGCATGTCACTTACATACAATATGAAGAGGAGAGGTCCTAATACCGAACCTTGAGCTACACCATATTTTTTACCTGCAGAAATTCAGAGCATACTTTTTTTTGGTATTAGCAGATTTGTGTTTTATTTCCACACATTGTTTCCTATTTTTCACAATTTTTTTTATAATATCAGCAGTTTTCCCTCTTATGCCATAGCACTCTAGTTTGTGTAGAAGAATTTTGTGACGAACACAATCAAAAGCTTTAGAAAGGTCTAAGTACACACCAGAAACTTTTCTTTGGTGATCCAGGGCTTTGGTTATGTGACTTATGAAATTTACCACTGCAGTCTTGGTGGATCTCCCCTTTCTGAATCCATGTTGTGCATCATTTAGGATGTTTTGTTGCTCTATGAATTTTATTATTCTTTATTTAATCACTGTTTCTACTATTTTAGACAGTATAGGTGTGATTGTTTTGGGTCTATGGTTTCCAGGATCTTCATTATCTCCTCCTTTAAAAACTGGTACTACTTTGCACATTTTTAAACAGGCTGGGAATACTCCTTCCTTCATCACTGAATATATCAGGAATGTCAGAGCTGTTACTAGTTGTATGGCATAGTGTTTTAATATTTTTGCTGATATGCCATCTAGGTCTTCTGTGTTTCTATTGTTCTACATACCAATTATTGGCCCACTTTAGGTTACGGTAGTAACTCTAAAAGTGGGCCTCTGCGATCATCTTTTGACAGTTCGAAATTTAAATGAAAATAACGGCTGAACTATTCATCTGACACTAAAATTGAATAACCTAATTTGTAGAGGAAAAAATTCACTACAACTTTTCTCTCTTATGTTTTTTTCATATCTCATATCGTTTCAAATATATTTGCAAAAATAACGGCAATTTTGGGATGTCTGTCTGTCTGTCCATAACGTGTTCCCTGTTTTTAAGACGAACCGTTCAACCGATCAGCACCAAATTTTACAGACATGATTGTAGGCTGCCAGAGACCAGAACCTCCCTTTTTCAAATTTTTTGGACAAAAAATACGGTAGTAATACCTAAAAAAGACATTTGTAATATAATTGTAATTGCAAATGAACCGTTCATCTAATATGAAATTTGAATAATATGTTTTTTTCATATCTCGTATCGTTTGAGACATATTTGCAAAAGTAACGGAGATTTGACACCCTCCATTGAATTAACGAAAACCAGCCATTAGGAGATGTCATATGACATTCCTCGCGCAGAACTCTCTGTGCCATACACCATCTTGCACGTATTTGATGATTTTCTTATTGTAACTTACATATTGTCATTTCAAAGCAATGGTGCACTAAAGAATTAACAAAAACACATTGTTCTTCGTACGATAAATGACAATCTAGTGTCTACAAATGCCATATTACCATCCATTAACAACGGCCATCAATAGTATGAGCTAATAGGACTCATCGTCTGACTGACAGCTGTAGCGTAGTGGGCAAGGCGTTAGACTATGATGCCTAAGGTCGGTGGTTCGGAAGCTGTCACTGACTAAACTTTTTTTCCCTAAAAGGGTTTAAGACACACTTATTAATTAATTTTTTATTATTTAGATTATTATTTACAGTAACTTATATAACTACAAATCTAAAGTGGGCCGTAAAACACGTCAGTGCGTTTTTTTTTTTTAAATACTTTCAGTTTGCTTGTAGGGAGCAGGTATAAACTCTCAGCCACTATTTTGTGACTTTTCATTCTCTTTGCTACTGTTTTGTTTTATTTTAGAAGATTCTTCACTAAACCTATATAGTGCTGGTTTAGAATGTTACACACTTTTTGTGGGTCTGTCTGCTTCCCCCCATCCCTTTTCAATATTATACTTATATACAGTGCTCTTTTTCTAAAAAAAAAAAACGTTTGGGGGTACTCAGATATTAGATATAATGAAACGAAAATTACTCATAACTGAATCATGGGATACCACCCGTCGACCTTCACCCATGACATCATCAACATGTCTAACTACGGAAAAAAAGGTATCGGTCTCTACAATTGACTTTATTACACATATTTTGACCTATAAAACACCACTGAAAGACACAATAGAACAAAAACCATCCACAACTATCAACAACAATAAAAACTACACTAAAATATTTGTAACCTTGTTTGTTTCCCGAAATAATAAAGATGGGTGGTGTCTCGTGATTCAACTGAATCAGTTTTTAATACAGCTGAAAATTTAACTAATAAACTACAGTGTACTTTACATTAATAGTGGTGGATTTTTTTAAGTGAAATGATTAGGTACTCAGGACTTTAAAGTAATACTGTATTGAAATTTTTTATTGGTAACAAAACTCCCCTACAAAGTTGTTTAAATAGGAAGTAAGGTCTAAATATGTTAATTACTTATTCATCTGAAATTCATAAACTAAAATAAATTTTAAATTTATGATACGAATATTATAGAGGAAAAATTCCTAACAGGAAAAATATACGTAAAAATAGGTGAAGTCCACTTACCAGGTGAAGGAGCACAGGCAGTGATAGCAACAAATAAACACACACACACACACAAATGCAAGCTTTCGCAGCCTAACTGCTTTGTCAGGCAGAAGGGAAGGAGAGGGAAAAGGAATTCCTGTCCCGGGATTGGAATGACTCCTTACCCACTCCCTTAAAACCCTCATCATTTCCTTTTCCCTCTCCTTCCCTTCTGCCTGATGAAGCAGCTAGGCTGCAAAAGCTTGTGTCTGTGTGTGTGTCTGTGTGTTTATTTGTTTATTTGTTGCTCCTTCGCCTGGTAAGTGGACTTCACCTATTTTTTATGTATAAAATAAATTTTAACTTATAAAAACAAATTGTACTTCACATGTGTACCACGCGTGAAAATTCCTTGTCCCACCCAAGACGCTCTTTCATTCCAATTTTTATAAGTTTTAATGATGTAACATTTATTGGTGTTTCATCATGCAGAAAATTGTTTTATCAGTGGGAACTCAATGTTTTCAAAACAAACAAAAAAAGCAAAATTCACAAGATTCTTGTAAACTGTTGGTGGACTATTATCAGCTCACATTGTAAACTGCGGATATTCAGATTTAAATAGAAGTAAAGACAACTGTTCATATGATCACCAATCAATTTTTAATTTGTTTCTATTTATACTTATCTATTTATTACGTTTCGACTGTTGAAAAATTAGGGGCCCAGTGGAAAAGGGGCACATGCCACCTGTGGAATCATTTTGTTTCCAGCACAGTGGCATGTGCCCTTTCATTGAAAAAGAGAGCATATTATATTTGCTGTTTTTTTTTATGACTGACACATTTCCAGTGGAAAAGTGTTTCGTAGTGCCAATGATATGCTACGGTCGGAGATTCGAATCCTCCCTCGGGCATGGGTGTTTGTGTTGTCCTTAGCGTAAGTTAGTCAAGTAATTAGTGTGTAAGTCTAGCGACTGATAACCATGAAGTTTGGTCGCATAAGACCTCACACACATTTGAATATTGTTGCCAATGATACAAGCTGCAAAACTAATTTCTGCAAATAGTCAACATTGAATACAGAACAGAAGGAGGCAATATTTATTGAGCTTTATCGGTTGGGAGATTATAATAAGCAAAATGCTTATTTATTTGTTTTAGTGCGGCCTAATAATTGCAACAAAGTGCATCCAAAGAAAAGGAATGTTCAAACAGCAAATCAGAGGGAGGTTTTTTTCAGGTATTTTATTCTTGACACTCCAGTTACTGAGGTTGAAGTGTGCAGAACTGGCCATAGCAATTAAGAATGTGACACTGAGAGTCATGAATCTACAAACATGTAACTGTGCATGAACCTAGACAGAATAGAAGAGGCAAGCATTCTTGAAATGTTTCCAGGGTACACATCACGCAGAATCCGAGCAGGTCCTACATAATATTGGTTTTAAATTGCCGTCGAGTGGTACATGTCGTAATTGTGATGCTGCTTAGGCACATAATAACACAGAATCCAAAAACTACACCTTGAGAAAGCTGAAGCTGCGTATAGTGCTCTGAAAAATGAGTCAAAACAGGGTGGTTGGGATGCACTAGTTTTGTGCGTGGACTTACAACAAGCACTGCCAACACCGTATACTGTATTTCAACTTTGGACATGTAATTTCTGTATTCATCGTTGTAGTGATGAGAAGTGTTTGTGGTCCAAGAATGTTGCATCTGGAGGTGTCGATGAAGTAGGTAGCTGCGTTGTAAAGGCTTTAGACATGGTGCAGGAAGAACGTCATCAAAGGCTCATCATTTATTCTGATTCATGTGCTGGACAAAATAAAAACTGTATTATCCTAGGTTGTACCTCCTAGATCAAATAAATTTTTATGTTGTTGAGCACAAATTTTCCTGTTTCGCCTCATGTTCGATAAATTTCAGGGATTTTTGAGTTATTGAAAAACTGAAAAGAAAGACACAGGACGTGTACACTCCAGCAAAATGGATTGAATTTATAAGAAAGAGCAAACAAACGAACCCATTAATTGTGGTTGAAATGAAGGAAGACGACTTCGTGTCTTTATCTTCTATAATGAACAGTATCATCAAACATAACGTTACTGTTGACAAAAAGCCTGCAGACATCAGAAATACATTGGTGGTTAGATTATATTCATACAATCAAACTGATAAACCTGTGGGAATTAGTTTACAGAAGTGTTGTGAACGATTTACAAAGCTTACAGACTGACAGTTAGTTCCTAAGTATCCAAATGGATGTAAAATTAAGGCAGAAAAGTTTAAGGACCTTCAAAGCTTACTGCAATTTGTGCCTCCAATATATTCGAGTTTTTATCAGTCATTGATAACTGACGATAGTGACGATACAATGGAACAGAAAAACATTGATGAGGAGTTTGAATATTAATGACATGCTATGTAATATGTCAACTTGTCAAGGATTTCATTTTCTGTACTTGAAATTGTAATAAAGTGGCCTAATATTTAATATTATTTGTAAAACACCATCTAGTTACTGTAACAGCTGTTATTATCACAGCAGCAGTTCACATTACTATTCCTTAATTCCCATTTCCTGTCACAACATACTCTGGGCCCCTCAAATTTAGGCTACTACAACTGTCCCACCTGTGACAGTAAACTCCCCCTTAACTATAAAACTAGCAGAACATTGTAATTAACATCGCCACGGCCAAACGGCCGAGCGCATTGAGGCGCGTTCCGATGCGCGAGGCCGTTCCCCGTCGGGGGTTCGAATCCCACCCCGGGCATGGATGTTTGTGCTGCCTTTAGTATAAGGTAGTTCATAAGTAGTTTGTAAGTTTAGGGACTGATGACCCCTTATTTGTCCCGTAAGCTTTACAAACATTTGAACATTTTAATTAACATCACCTAGCATTAAAACAGTTTCTAAATGGACATCAGTTCATGACTGCTGTAGTCAGCACGCCTTCTTACTTTACTCTTGGTATCCGTAGCGAGATGTCTGCCTTTCATATACCAAGGTGTATAAAGCCCATAGGTTGAAACAGCTGCAATGGAGGACCAACCAATTTAACAAACATCATATTCCTGACAGTAAAGAGATGGAGTGAAACTGCTGTTGTAGGTGTGATAATGAGGTTTATTTGCGAAAACCCACATTCACATTCGCTAGTAGAAATGGGAACACATTTCACTGCATTGAGAAGAGGAAGGAGCGATGCTGGCATTTTCTTCTCCATCAAATAATCTCTAAATTCTCTGTCTTTCTTTCTGGAAGACGAAAACAACATAAGGTATTTACACTTGATTCACCATATGTTACTGCAGGGCTTTCAGGCCAAGTCGATGAGTCCAACACTTCTGCACATTCAGAGATAGCAATATCATTTGTCTGCAGAAGATTCTCGATTCGCTGTTTCAGGCAATCATAAAACCTGCTGGGCTCAAGATGTCAGCATTTTGCTCTCCTTTCAAGTATAATTCCTCCGAAGTTCAGCTCTCCTACTGCCTTGAGAGCTTCAAAATTCTGGAGCATCACGTTCCGGATTGCGCGGCCTCCCGCGTCGAAGGTTTGAACCCTCTCTCGGACATAAAAAGTTTGGGGGGACGCGTCCCCCCTGAAAAAGAGCACTGCTTATATCTTTTAAGACATGTGACTCTTTTCATTTATATAGTTCCAGACTGTTTTAGAGATGTTTGCAGAGGTTTCTATTGCAGACTTTGGCGACTTGCCTTTGCTTTCCACATCATCCTACTGTATTCTTTCTTCTTCTACTTGTAGGCCTCATGACTGTCCTGTTGTTTACCTTTCTGGTAAAATTTGTAGAGATTTATCAGTTCCTCTCTTGCTTTTTTAATTTCTATGGTGATCCATTTTTTTCTTTGGATTGCCCCTAATAGTTTTGCATACATTGGGACAAGCCACATCTATGTGGTGTTTTAATGTATCACAGAAAATTTTCCAGCTTTTTCCTCCATTTTCTTCTGTATATACATCATCCCACTTTTCTGTTTTTAGTAAAGTTTCTAGCCTATTTAGATTTCTAGTTTTCGTTTGTCTGTATTCAGTCACCTTTCTAGTTTTTGTTTGTTTGTATTCAGTCACCTTTTCTATCATCAGTCAGTTCAATTATTTTTCCAGAATGAACTTCAATAACAGTATGTTTTACCTCAATGTTTTGTCTGCCTGCAGGTATATTTGTCAGAATATGGTCTATTAATGTGCTTGATGTGTCTGTACATCTTGTTGGATCTTTTGCCTGCAATTGGAGGTTATACGTTCTCATTATGTCATGAAAACTTCTCATGTAGACATTTTCTCTCAGCATATCTATATTTAAATCCTCTGATATTATTGTGTAAGTATATTTTTTCACTATTTTGTGCAGTAGTACATTACTTCCAGTAAAAAATTTCAAAACTAGAGCTCATGCTGTAGTACATTACATCCAGTAAAAAGTTTTCAAAACTAGAGCTCGGTGATCGATATATTCCTATTAAGATGCATTTTTCTCCCATGAAGTTTATTTGTACTGCTGCTGCTTCAAAGTAAAATTCTGAGCAATTTGAAATCTGGACTGGAATGTAGTCACCTACTTTGCTGTCAGCATATATTGCCACTCCCCCACTTTTATGTTCAGATCTGCAATAATATGTTACATTTTTGTATCCCCTTAGATTGAATACTTCTAGTTCATTCTCCTTTAAGCCAAGCTCAGTCATTACAAGAGTATTGGGTGATTCTGCACTTCTAATTCGTCTGGTTTGTTAGGTGCATATTGTATGATTTGATGTAGTATTTTTAAGTTTAATATATTTGAATATATTGTTCTATTTTTCATACTGCTTTCTTTCCTTTCTGTAGGTTAAAAGTTTTGATCTTTTTGTTTGAGCTTTCTGTTTCTGGTGCTTCTAGCCATGGGTTCAGGTGGTGGTGTCGCTGATGTTTTGTGTCTCCTGCTTCTGTCTAATGAACAAATGGTAGCACTATCTGTCTTCTTGGCAGCACTTGCTGCTTCTTCTTCTGCTGCTCCATTAGAAGTAACCATTTATTCAGTCTCAGCTTGCATGAAGGAAGGAATTGGAAGAACAGAAATTACTTCTCATTGGTTGGCAGATGCTTCCAGCAACATGCTAATGTTTTGACACAGAAATTTCTTGCCCCTGTTAGGTGCATACCATGTTTCGTGTAACAGTCTCTTTGCATGGATTCCATACTTATAAAATGTGCATTTTGGTAGGCCTTGCAAATCTTTGAGTACTGCCTGTTTGATTTTTTGATTTCCATGTTTACACATGACCTTTCCAAAAGGTCATGCCTATGTGGAATTCCAGCTACAAAGACTGGTTTGTCTTCTGTAGAACTTAATATTTCCTTACGGTTTCGAGTTGCACTGCACAGATCATTTTTGTAGACATTATTAGCTCCAGCTATGACAACATTATTACAATAATTTTCAGTTTATGTGTTTTTTACGACTTCTTGAATAGGTGCACCTGGTTTTACAATACCAGTTGCTTGCATACTATGTCTGTAACATAATATTTTTGCAGTTTCATGTCCATGGCTATCGTCACAGTTTTCCGTGGATTCCTCATGTATATCTGAATCAAGTGCATGGAAACGATTATTTATTACCACAGGGTTTTGTAGTCACTGGGCTTCACATGAACAATCCTTTTTGGCATAGTAAACTCTTGTTTCCGTGTTGTTTTAGCCATTATATCCGCTTCAGTGCACTCGTTTATTGTTGGTAGGACACTGTGACTGCTTTTATTAACGCAGTCCACTGCATTTGTTGTTTTTATTATTTTTTCACCACTTTCTACTGTGATTGTGCCAGTCCTGAACTCCCAAATTGGCGTTTTGCTTGTTTTGTCGATCAGAATATTAGGCCTACTATGCGCCTTTCTCAGTTCGGCATTTTCATTTCCTAAACGCACAATCTCACGTCGTAGGACATCTACAATTAAGTGCAGACTTGATACACATTCATTTAGCTTAACTATTTCACTGTTATAAGTTGTATTTCTTCCATTTTTCACTGCACAGCTATAATTTTTATTCACTTTATCACTACAAACAACTGTTCCAGACGCCATATTTTAATACACTGGACCTCACCTTCTTGATTTGCGAGGGTTAGTTTCTGTTGTCACTTGACTGTTCCTGTTGCTCTGCAGATGAATGTTGTGTACTACTCGAAGAGCCACCTTCAGGTTCAGGTTCCTCTTGACCTTCAAAGTCAGTGTATCTATCCATTGTAATGTCATGTATTTCTGTGACATTGCCATTATCTTTCTGAATTATTATGTTATATATGTTTGAACTCCATATCCTTGACCCCAATATTATTTCCATATTCAGCATGTCAGAAATTGGTCCCTAATATTTGGACCATATGCATAGGATTAATTATCTTCATATTATCAGTGCACAGTATACTGTTTACACAGTAACTCGCTAGTGATCACTCCACGAGAAAAGTACGTACTGCAGCTATACTTCTCATGCAACTGGAGCATTAGTTAGTGCAGCTACACTATGCCACCATCTAGTGGCAGTAACAGACAGGTGCAGCGTTTTTCATGGAAATGATGCACATCACTGTTTTGTTTATTATTGCGCGGTTTCATTCAGTTATGAGCGTTTGAAGTCAAAGGTGTCTCTTGTTAGTATATTGGAATAGCCAGTTTTAAAAACAGGATGCACGCGCTGAGAATGTTTCACAAGTAGGTATAAGGACCATATTAATTTTCTAATTAGTTTTGTATTATGAATGAATGAAGGTATAGCATTATTGGCTGATGCAATTATTTTTATTTTACACCAGTTCAGAGATTGTGTGTCAATACTAATGATGAAATGATGATGATAGCACAACACCCACTCCACAAGTAGATAAAATCTCTGCTCCAGCCAGGAATCAAACCTGAGACTTCATTCTTAGTAGCACCAGCACTAACCACTAGACTATCAGCTGTGGACTAGTTTGTATGGAATTCAATTTCTTGGTACAAAGACAAGAACAATCTTAAAGTGAGAATGACTAGGATATCATTTGTTATTTGCTTATACCATATTTCCAGTAATATATTAATACACTACCCAAGATTTTATTTATCCAGCTGAAGTGTACACTTTGTGTGTGCAGAAATTATCAGATATTTGAAATCTTTTCTAGGGAATATAAAAGTAATTACAGTAATTGATAATCCTGTGCAACAAGTTCTGCAATTACTCTTCTATATTTAAATGAAGAAACATTTTTAAATAGTAATGTAGCCATAATTAGATATGCTGTGACTGATACCAGGACATCTAAAGATAAACTAAGCAACATAAATGAAGACTTCTATGTGTGATTGTGTTATGCCTCACGTGATTATTTAGCTTGTGTTATACTACACATACTTACTTTCTCATGAGTATCAAGCAACTTAATATAATCCCCATTACATAGATATGACAAGCAAGCTAAGTAAATGACTTGGATTGTTACTAATTTCTCATAAATCTGTAAGGTAAATTAGTTGTACAATAATCACACAGTAAAGAAATTGAAATTGCTATTTATTTTACAGTCACATTAGTTTTCACAGTGGAAGATGTTTCCTTGAAGAAATTTCAGAGTGACTACAGTATTCATAGAATCATTATTTGTAAATACAGTAGAAAGTACAGCTGTCAGATTCAAGTGCCAACTTCCAGAAATGAAATTTGCTTCATTTAAGCATATAAGTAATCCTTTATTTGTTTTTGTATGTCAACTGCTCAGAGAAGACTTTCGAGACCTATTGATGACTATTTTATGAAGGAGAGGCAATGAAATGAAACTGCCTCTCAGTGACTTTTATTGAAATGCACAACAGTAACTAAAAATTAGGTTTTGTACAGAGTACTCAAACATAAAATTATGAAGTGCTAACTTCTAGTGTTGAAACACATCAAATATTGTATGCAAATTATATACAGGGTAGAAAATGAGGGGGCTGGTAGAGTGTCTGTGTTCAGTCACCGGGGGAACATGTATGGGCCAACAAGATTATCACCTACCAAGTCAGCCCAAATGTTGATAGTGATGCAATCTTAGTGACCATGAACAAAGTTGGTGTGCAGATTTTCCCTTACCCACACTTGTTGATTGTGGCTGTTGAACATACCCTCTCATGTAAAGGATGCTTCATCTGTAAAAACTACACAGTTCAGAAATTATGATTGAATGGCACACTTTTGTAAAAACCACTGGCAAAATTCAATTAAATGTGGAAAATAAGATGACTTAATGGCTTGAACCTTCTGAAGGCAGTAGGGACGTTTCGGGTTTAGAAGTAGGCCTTAAAGTCACATATGCCATTACAAGAATGTGACAGTGGATAACTTACCTCAAGTGAACCTGTCTCTGTTAGGGACCTGTGGATGGCAGTAATTAGGTATGAATCTGGCACTTGATGAATTGGAAACCACTGAACGTACAAGTGTTGAGCACTCCTCCTGTCCACAAACACAAGAGTGTCCCCATTTGATGACAAACTGAAGCAGGGAAAATGAGACTCTGCAGTGTGCAAAGGTGCTGCCATCTATGCAAAACCTATCACACAGGCATATAAATAGCCAAAAGCTATGTGTTCATGCCCCAGTTAATGGCAGAAAACTGCAGTGTTGTCCCACCTGGAATATGCTAACAGCATTTGCACCACCAATCTGACATTTATTTTACTTTGGTGTCACAAATACATTGAAAATGTTGTCCTGCAGCCCCACTACAGTAACAACTCAGATGGTATGTTGTGTGCCAACTCTCTTGGTGGCAGATGATGCTATTCAATGATGCCTAGGGCAGTACACTGAGGATTACTGACATGGGTTGCTATGTGAAATATGCTTGTTATGGCCCACTCTACTAGAATATGTCTGCCTTTGTGTGTGTGCACGTGTATATGTTTGTGGGTGTGTGTGTGTTTGTTTACCTGTCCTTTTTCCCCAAAGGTAAGTCTTTCCTCTATCGGGATTGGAATGGCTCCTCACCTGCTCCTTTAAGTCTGCATCCTTTCCTTTTCCCTTTCCTTCCCTGCTCTTTGCCTGAAGAAGCAACAAATGGTTGGGAAAACTTGCGTTTGTGTGTGTGTGTGTGTTTTATGTTACTGTCACTACCTGTGCTCCTTCGCATGGTAAGTAAACTTCATCTACTTTTTATATATATTTTTCCTGCTAGTAATTTTTCCCCTATAATCTTCACACTCTGTATAAATTTTCTTTTGGCAAAAAGGTTCTCCCTCAGGTGCATCACATAGAAAGTTCCATCACTTTTGAGTACTGACTGTTTAATACAGTACTCTTATTCCATACAGTACAATTTTAACGCTAAATTATTTGTTCTAAAAATCAAGAAAGGGCAAAATAATTATTACATACCTTTAACAAATTCTTTTCTCTCCAGTGATGGTGAAGACTCACGTGATTTTGGACCCTGAAATACAACATTTTCATTAGTAAAGGAATATTAGATAATTTGTTATATTACCTGTCAAAATAATTCATGTTTCTCACCTTCAGCCTTCTTGGAGGGGTGGGAGTTAATGGAGATTGTGCAGTAGATGCTGCCATAGCAGCTGGCTTTTCTTTGCCAGCGAAAAGATCAGGTGCCAGCCTCATCAGCTCATCAACCTACACAGAAACCAATATTGATGACTTTGATAATATATTCTAATGAGTGCTAAAATGAATGAGAATCAATGGGCCTATTTGCTAAGCTGCTTCTGCATTTATTAAGTTGTTGCAGATGTTTCTGGATATTTTTTCTCAAATTTAATAAACACAACAGATACATGTAACAGGGTCATATGTTGACTCATGCCATTGGCAGCATAGTGTCCTAATGGTGGCAACAGAATTTTCCCTTTACAATGATAATTAATGTACTGTCTGAACAAGGCTACATAGAAGAACTCGTCAAACAAACACAGGAACAGCATTAATAATTAATTATTTAATTTTATAAAAAACACGTGGTATATTATGCCATCCCATCACAGCAATTTTAAGAGCAAAACAATGCTCTATCTAAGGGCTATAACATACAACACGATGCTGATTACAAACATATTATTAATAAAAAAGATACAGAATCTAAAATGGTTTGTTTTTTACCTGTTGGATGATCATGTTCACTTTCCTTTCCTCATCCTGATCTGTTTTCTTGCGAGATGATATTACTTGTCGCATTTCTTCTCTCTCTTTTTCATATCTTTCTTTCTCTCTGCGGAGTTTTTCATTTGTAGTCCTTAATTTTGCATGAGCATCTCTGAGTTCAAGAAGGTCACATTGCAGCTGTAATGGTAGATATGAATATTACATAGGCAAGTATTAATATACTGTAATGAGAAACAAGGGAAGAAAAATGAAGTTTTATAATAATAATCAAGACAAGAATTCAAGTGAGCATACAGCCAAAGAAATACCCTCATTTCACTAAAATAATATTGATGGTAAACGCTTTTCTCATTATTACCATATATTTCTGCAGATAAGACATGGGCTGAATCATTAAAAAAATAATAATAAATAAATAAATAAATAAAAATAAAAATTTGATTGAAATTTTGTCTGAAATTGGTAATTTCGCAGATGTGCTGCAAGGTGCGGCTTCGACCTCCAAACGATATATATCGAAGCTGTTAAGTATCAAAATGATACGTATCAAACAGGTGAATATTATGATTTTCAGGAATATGTCGTGCTTTTAAATGATGTAGTTAGGCAGGACCCTGAGAGTACAGCTTTCGAGGTAATTTACAAGAAAGCTTACAATCAAAGTAGCTCAGCCTGAAATGATATATATCAAACATACAACTGTAAATCGATTTAGTGTTTCTGAACCATAGATTTGGAAGCTACGTGCCCTCATGTTATACCTAACCTTCTTAAGGCTACGCTACAGATAACTTTTAAAAAAAGAATTAACGAAAACAAAGTTTTGCGCATTTTTATTTTAATATTCTCTTTTTGAGCTGTATTAATTTACTGAGTGGTCAATGGTACATAAGGCAATCTATATGCCAGAAAGCAGGAATAGAGTTAATTATTTACAATGAAGATTGGTTTTCCAATGTCGCTTGTCAAAAAGAATTTCTCAATACAGGTATCAAGAGTCACACTGAAATGATTAGAGTATATTTACGTACGGAGCTGTTAATGGGTTAAAATATTTCGGAGCTATACGCATTGCGGCTTCCTTCAAAATCCTTTATCTTCTGTTCTTGGGAAATTTCATGTTTCCACCAGCATAATATGTGCATCGGCGCGATTAATGTGGTATCGGCGAAAGAAATTACTTTTTTTTTAACTTCATGGTTTAATTTTTTTTTTTTTTAAATTAATAAATAAAATAAAAATTCTTCTTCATGATCGGATACACCGTACCACTTCAAGCACTAAAGTTCAAAATCAGACCGCAAACAATGCAACAAAGGGTGAAATCCAGGTGTACCAATCAAGAAAACTACTTATGGCGGCTTTTAACGGCACTTTTCAGAACTTCCTGAAGCTTGGCTTCCGAATTTAAGTACAAGGCATATTTTTCGATCCTGACAACTGGAAAACAAAGTGCGGTATGCATTCAGGTAAATACAGTAATTTGGGGGTCGTCTTATATACCACATATGTGCTTAAACAATAAAATTTCGATGAAAATTTGTACCACGTCTTATCTGAAAGTCGTCTTATCTGCAGAAATATACGGTAATAACAATAGAAAATTTAGGTTGGAATATAAATAATATAATGACGAGAAGTTGCATCTAACTGTAAAGACAATCACCGAGCCTCAGACAGGCATGTAAAAAAACACAAAATGCTCACACATCTTAATTTTTCAGCCACACCATCCATCAGAAAAAGGGAGTGCATGTACAACTCGTGCATACAAGTCTGCTGTCTCTGACCATTGTGTCTTAAGTGTTATTTGGATGCTGGAGTGAATGTGGCAAATAAAGCAATGAAAATCTTAGAGGAAAGAACAGAATGAATAGACTGAGTAAAAAAAATAGGGAGCCTTTAGAAAAATCATTGGGTTATGGGATAGAAGACCATGACACAAAATCTAACAATGCCTCTCAAGATGCACTGGTCGAAGACAATGGTCATGTGTGCATTAGTTGCGACTGTGATTTTGTGTGTGTGTGTGTGTGTGTGTGTGTGTGTGTGTGTGTGGTCTCTTCTCTCTTTTCCTGATGAAGGATAGGGGCCGAAAATTGAATTTGTTGCTTATGTGTGCAGCAATCTATTGAAAAGTAAGGAATACAAATACCTCAGAAACTTTCTTTCTATTTTCCTCCTGTTCCTCTTCTGTTGATTTCTTCAGCTGGTCTAAACGCCTCTTTGCTTCCAGACGTTCTTTATCCCTTTCCCTTTCAACCTAAAATGAGGCCAAAAATCACACTTATAGTAATAACGTAACTATATTTTATTACTAATAAATTTTAGAGGTTAGGAACAATGTAGAGCTGTCTTTCAAATGTGACTGGAAAAAAGAAGAAGAAGAAAACACTGCTGATAAGTGATTTTTATTAAACTACACTTACCTCAAAAAGAGTTTGGCGTAAATCTCGAGCAAGTGTTGATGTTTCTTGTAGAAGCCTGTGTTGCTCTTCCCTCTCTTTTTGCCATGCTAACTCCATGCGTGTTCGCATTCCAGCTATCTTTGTTCGACCAGTGCTTAATATCCTATCTTCTTCTAACTGAAATATGTAAACCATTAAGTTAAGCTGTTTTAACAGATCAAATCCATATTGTTATATATCATGTTATCA
Organism: Locusta migratoria; assembly: GCA_026315105.1. NCBI lineage: Eukaryota > Metazoa > Arthropoda > Insecta > Orthoptera > Acrididae > Locusta > Locusta migratoria. The sequence continues at coordinate 145,477,142 of CM048745.1, forward strand.
TCTTTAATAACACTGGGCTAAAACATTGTCAAATAATGAAGTCAAACGACTTCGAGCAAAGCCAAAATATTTATTTTCTATCTGGTTATTTCAAGCTTATATCCTTATGCATTAGCCATTACTCTTCCATGTCATTCATCGACACCATGAATTACCTGAATATGGTGAACTAGACAGTTTTATTTATAACTTTGCATGGAAGCCATGGGAATGTTATCAGTAAGAAAGTCTTGCACCAGATTGTGAGCTACAAAATTATTTAAGAGAATTTCCCATAATTTGCTATATTTGAAAGGAAAAAAAAAATGTAACAATTGATAATCATCAAAGGAAGTATGATATTTTAAGAAGTCTGTATAAAAAATTATACTCATGATTATTGTTAACAAACAATGATAGACTGAAATGTACCTCATTAACTCTTGATTGCATTTCTGCGAGTTTGATTTCCCATGAAGAGCGTTCTGAGACTAGCTCAGTTTTCAGCTTGGAACTCTCGAGTCTTGCTTCAGACAGTTCATCTTCCATGCAGCTGACTTGTTGCTCCAAAGATGCAATTTTATTGCGCATTTCTTCTTCCTAAAAACAACCAAATATAGAAAACAACTTTCCTGTGCCAAGCTTATTGTTTTACTAAGTTACTACAGTTCTACAGATGTGTGACATTCAACTGGTATTTTATGGTTAATATGTTACATATATTTTCTAATTTTAAGCAAATAGTACTCTTACTTCGTCCAAGTCACCATCTGCAGCTTTACCATCCTTTCTACTTTTCTGTGGCATTGCTTTCAGGTCTGCAATTGTCTTCTGAGCTGCGTCTAGCATATGCCTGTAATTATCTCGTTCTCTCTTGAACCTTGTAACCTGTGCCTGTAAGGACTGTATTTCCTCTCCAATCAGTGCCATCTGATTATCGTAACGTAGTTTGAGCTGAGCTACTTCTGATTTATGTGACTTTTCTTCTTGATATAATCTGCAAGAACCAGCAGCAATGTTTAAAAAATCAGCAAGGGGAGGAAATCTCTCTGGAATATTTCAGATTATATTACAGAAAGATCAATATTTCTAAACTTCAACTGCTGTTTGGAAATAATGATATTTAGTCTCCAGACAGTAAGTCACCATATAAATCAGTTTATTCATTTAAACAGAAGTAGCACAAGTTAAAGAATCTTAAAATCCAATTAATAATAGCAATTGGATGAGGGCTCTGCAGTTATAGGTTACAAAGATTTCTGGATTTCTGCTATAGTGTTTAATAACTGCACTGTCACCATCTCAATAGATAATAAAAAAGTACTATATGGAGAATATTTCTATGGCTTTGGGATATGACAAATATTAACTGAATATTCACTTTTTAAGGATTTCATATTTCTCGTTGATTGTAGAAATTATTTATCTCACAATTTTGGACTCAAGGTGATTATCAAGTGGCACTGCAAAAGATTTTCCTTCAACACATGTCAAGACTAAAATTCTCCAACATATACATACATCATCATCAGAACTGAGTATTTCTGCAATATTAATATCCTTAGCACAATTCACTAGATACCAATGATCATATACAATGCCTAAGAACATGGGTTAGTTGCAGTTTGTGTTGGACAATTGACACAATGAGAATGCTCAGTTCTTTAGAAAAAATTTAGACATGTTGAAGGACTTCAAATTCTGAATGTGCTGAAGTGAATTTTTTTTTCTTTTTTTTGCAGGACCACTTGATAATGGCCTTAAAGCCAAATTTGCAATTGTGAATTACATATTTTTTACCGTCAACAGTGAGTTCTTTCATTAAAAAAATAATGACTGTGAACCTCAACCATGAAAAGTTAATATTCTAAGCAATTAAGACAATATAAAGAAGTCTGTGAAATTAGTTTTTCAAATATATAATATATATCTGATAAGTAAAATATTTAGGCAAACTGCAGGTTATGTAATGCAAATAAAACCAGAGAAGCAGGTTATAGTTCTGTAACAGTTCCATTAATCTTGTCTGAAAATATTCAAACAACTGCTAAAACATGTGGACAATAAGAAAAAAAGTATTATTTCTAAAGATGACATTGGTTCACAAAGGAGTGTCCTTCTTGTCATCCAATAACACCCCGGACTGGAACAACTAAATGACATCCTTTGTCAAGGCTCTATCTATCATCATGCTCTGAAATGAGAGACAGCCTACCCAAGATTCTTCTGACCCCTCCTAAAGTGGTGTTCTGTCACCCACACAACCTCCACAACATACTAGTCCATTTCTATGCCATTCCCAACCCTCAAACTCTTTACCACAGAGATCAAAGACCCCGATGCAAAACCTGCCCAAGACATCTACCCAGCACTTTCTATTCCAGTCCTGTCACAAGCTTATCCTATACCATCTAGGTTGGACCTCTTGTAAAAGCAGTCATGTGGTAAACCAACTCTGCTGCAATCATTGCACAGCATTTTATATTGATATGACAAGAAACCAGCTGTCTGAATGGTCACTGTCAAACTGTGGCAAAAAGCAAAATGAACCACCATGTGGCACACCATGCAGCTGAACACGGCACTCAGGATTTCAATGCCTGCTTCACTATCCGAGCCATCTGGATCCTCCCAGCTACCACCAGCTCTTCGGAACTGCGCATAGGGGAGTTGTCCTTTTACAAATTCTACGGTCCTGCAACAATGTTGACCTCAACCAAAGATGACCTCCCATCCCTACACCCTATGCCTAACATCTTCCCCCCCCCCCCCCCTCTTCCTTCCCCACTTATTATCCTGTATCTCATGTCTTCCTTGCAACTGTGTGTCACCACTTACAATATCCCCATCACTAATTACATTTTATTTTTATTCATTTTTCCTATCTCTTTCCTGCCTTCATTTTTTTATTCTTTCCTTATTATTCTTATTGTTTCAAATTCCCCCCCCCCCCACAGCCTACCCACCACTCCTCTACACCTCCCTTTTATCCTTTCCCACCCCTTCCCTTCACTGTATTCAGCAATGCAATTCAAATTCCCGCCTATCCGAACCTTTACAATCCATCATGCAATGCGAAACTTTCCATCCTCACCATTACCCAGCATTCTTCCCCCTCCACTCATTACCTTACTCGCAGTCTAGATGCTTGTGGTGCTGGAGTGACTGGACATGGTGATTGTGTGTGTATAGTTGTCTGAGTGACTGTGTGAATGTATGTGTTTCTTTTTCTGAGGAAGGCCATGGCTGAAAATTTAAGTTATGTTAATGTGATTATCTATTTTCATGACTGTCAGCAGGCCAGCGAGCCTCTTTACAGTGAGTTGTTATCTATTCTCATTATGGATTGATAGAAGTGTTGGAAAAAAATGTGACAGTACTTAGGAGAAAAATGCAATCAGCTATATGAGAATGTAATAGAAACTTTTGTCAATCACTGCACCAGAGAAAATAATGTCTGGTCTCTTTCTAAAGTAATCCAAGGTATTTGAGATGATTAATCATTCATGCAGTTTTTGACAGGAAAAATACTTGGTTGTACCATACCTGAGCAACTGAAAACAGTGTAAAACAGCAAAAAAGTTATATCCTTAGTAAATTGTAGGAACAGAAGTAGGCTTACAGTTTCCCTTTGGCAGCTATACTACAATGTGTCTTCTCTCATAAATTTAGAAGCAACAAAATGTCACAGGAAAGTAAATGCAAATTTTAAATCCAAAAATCTTATAATTTTAATATAAACAATAATTTTAAGACTCTATTTAGACTAATATAACTTTATTGAAGAAATGCCACAATGTGTATGACTGCAGATGACAAAGCAGTTTTATGTGCATTGTCGTGAAGTGTAAATTTTTAATAAAATTATAAAAAAGAACTGGGGTTGCTGTTCAGCTATCGGATTTTCATTACCTTTGAGAGTTGAACTAGACTCCCAATCTCATATTATTTCAAATACATTAGAATTTTTACATTTATTTCCCCAAAACATTACTCCTTAATAATTTATGTGCCTAATAATGAAATTCACTTGGAAGTACACTGCAGTTCTAACAACCACAACTGAGACACTACAGTAATATTCATGTCTATGAGGACAGAATGGGTTTTGTACAGTATCTGGGCACTAAGTTTTTAAGATGTGACTTTGAGTCATTAGGCAAGAAACTGCAAATTAAAATCATATTCACCAGTTCCTCTAAATTTGAAGTCAGTTATGTATTTCAGGAAAAAAATTGCAAGAGGACTGCTTTTCTTACAACAGATTCACAACAGTTTTTCTTTGCATTAAGCAAGTAGCAGTAGAGATAAGAGGCAGGCACTTGGTAAAACTGGAGAAGCTGCAGGTTTCTTACTAATTTCAATGTAATAATCTATAGCCCTTCTACATGAAAATAGAGAGCAGCAGATTAATTAAAGTAAATTGTTAATGCAGCCTACAAAATTAGATTCAGACAGCTACTTCTCTCTGCTAATTTGTACCTTGATTCTTTCCACTTTCCTGAATGCTCTCCTTCATGACGTGATCTAAGGAACATAATTTAAGAATAAATAAATGTACTGATCAGAAGAAACACACACACACTCACCCATACACACACTGTGGAAGTTTTATCGATGTAGATCAAAATTCTATAATTCCTAGTGCTACAGACGAAAGCACAAAACAGTAATCTTAACTTATGGATGTTGTGTGTTCTTTTTCTGGGAGGGAGGGGGGAGGAAGAGGAAGAAATATTCACTGAATAATAACAGTGTGCATATGGCAAATAGCAAGTGTTAAGATGACACTTGATATTTGCTATCCTGATACAATCATTGTATTCTACTTTACACATGTAAACAATTATCTCAACAAGAACATTACTTCACTGGGTATTTAATCTTCATAGTTAAATGCCATATGGCTGAAACCCTTAAACCATGGCTTGTGATGTGTCCTTCCTAAGTTTGAATGTCTGTAAATAGCCACTTGGCTTTATTCAATGTACTTGACCAGCAATTGATGTAAGAAGGCCCGGTACACCGGAAGATAATATTACTACTGTAGTACCAGAACCGAGGTAAAGGCTTCCAATAAACTTTTATGTGCAGGTAGCTGGCTGATTATTTCAACCTCTTCAAACTTTCTGTCATACAACTGCTGAATTACAGCTATGTTTAAGTTTTGAAAATGTTCTCTTCTGTGATTATCTGATGGAAATTCTCCACTGAGATGTGAATATGTTATTTGAAAGAGATAGAGTACCTGGCCAGTACTTACCTTAGTTCAGTACTGCCTATAGTCACACAAAAAATATGCAAAAGGAGGTGAAAATAAATGTGGGCACTGGCTTCTCCTTCTGTCCCCTTTCTCTTCTGTGCTCTCCTATCTGACAAAGGAAAATATTTCCAAAAGCTAGTGTCCAAGTTAATATTGTCTCCATTTGCATCTTTTTTGTGCGATTATTAGTGGTACCCAGCTAAGGTAAGTACTGGCTAGCCACTCTACCTCTTTTGTTTAATCTTTTCTGTAATTAATGTGTCTCCTTTTTCCAATCACAACACGTAATTTTTCACTGAGCCTATAGTGGGGATAAGAACAACATTAATAAACAATGACAATGGTAAATGGAATACTTGCTCCCATAATCTACTGTACATATTGACAAACAAAGAAAGCAACGACATATATACTGGATATTTATACAACCCATGCGACCAAGATCAATTTTTCTTCACACTAAAATCACCAAGGGTTACACCTTGTGATACCACCTTGATACAGAGTGTGATGAACAACTACCATCACTGCAGTATACAGCTGTCTGCAACACATTTCAAAAATTTTCCATTGTACCATTAGTGTTTCGATAAATTTCAAAACAAGTCTCTGTTATTTTCCAGTAGTTTTATGAATATTAATTTTAAGTACAATAATGGCACTCACAGCAGCTTCTATTTCTTTTGCAACATGAAATTCACCAAAAACTATGAATATATCTGCCTCTACATTCTTTTTCTGTCTCGCACTACCTTACCTCGAGTTGAGGCATGATGCCCAGAGATAGCAGTCATGTGTGTACGAGTTGTGCTGTGACACTGTATGAATGTGTGCTCTCTTTTTTCTAAGGAATGTTGTGGCCAAAAGATTTTAGTTGTGAGAATGACTGTCCTTTTTTTTACATGCCTCTCTTTGGCTCATTGATAATATTAGTTGCAATGTATCATAAATGTATTATTGATATCGCCAATCATCAGTTATCAATCTTTGCAGCACACTGAAATCTTACCAAAAACGCAAGGGATTCTTGTGCATTTTTTCGCAGAGAGTACTTTATTATTGATAACAGCATCATCTGAGTTTAGTTTTATTATTGTCTGCCAAGTCACTGATATACAAAATGAACAGTAAGGAATGAAATACACTTGGAGCATGCCGGCAGTTATACACTGATCAGTCAGGACATCAGGACCATCTCCCTAAGAGTTGGAATGTCCATCTTTGGCATGGATAACAGCTGTGATACATTTGGCAGGGTGCTGGAGGGAGTTGGCACCATGCACAAGTCATCCAATTCCCATAAATTCCGAGAAGGGGACAGTGAGTTCCAATGCCACATTCAATCGCATCCCAGATATGTTTGATCAGATTCAAATCTATTGAATTGGGGAGTTGGCACATCAATTGCAACTCACCACCCTTACACCACTCCATCACATCCCTGGGCCTTGTGTTATGGCACATTATTTTGTCGAAAATGCCACTGCTGTTGGGAAAAAGGATCATTATACTTGTTTGACAAGTGACCACAATGTGAGCAATTTCCGCATCGAGTCCGGGCCAGTAGACGTGCTGTCTAGTGAGATTCTTTGTCCTAGAGATGCCCCAGTGTCCCTGGTGTAGAAGATGTAGGACTGCACGCTGCAACTTTGCTGGAACGACAATTCAGGGAGAGACGCTGTCAGTAGCCAGCAGGATAACTCCATTGTAGGAGGAGAGGCGCAGCCACAGATGGAAGTAGATCCGGAGGGGATCTGATGCTGTTCCAGAAGGATGGTCCGGCCAGCCATTTTCTATGTGATGTAGAACCCAGTGTAGAACAGGATCCTCAGCGGTGGATACCGCCAGGCATTGTCCCATGTTGGGAAACACAAAACAACAGTCTGCACAGCCTCATCCAAATGAAAACAAAGAAGATCATGTTTGTCAAAGACGGAGTTAGGGCCCATAGGAAGTATGGATACGGAGTCAGCTTTTGCATGCTGAGCTGTGGGACAAAAATGAATGTCATATTGAAAACGAGAGAGAAAAAGTGCCCACCTTTGGAGCCTGAGTGCCGCCTTGTCAGGAATGGAAGCAGACGTTTGAAATAAAGAGACCAATGGCTTGTGGTCTGTAATAAGATGGAAGTTATTACCATAGAGAAACTTCTTGAGAGCATAAACAATGGCAAGAGCCTCTTTGTCAATTTGTGAATACCGCAACTGCAAGTCATTTAATGGTTTGGAGGCATAAGTAATAGGATGTTCTGAACCATCAGGATATTTGTGAGATAAAACAGCACTAATACCATGTTGTGACGTATCAGTAGCTTAAACAAGTTGTTGCACAGGGCAGTAAGTGGCCAAACAAGGTGCTTTTTGGAGATGACCTTTAAGGCAGTGAAAAGCAGCATCACATTCATCAGACCACTTAAAAGGAACATTTTTCTTGAGCAAGCGAGTGAGTGGGTAAGATATCTCCACTACAGAAGGAATAAATTTGTGATAGTATGCTATGTTCCCGAGAAAAGCTTCCAGTTCTTTGACCGATGAAGGATGTGGAAGGCCGTCAATCGCGACAGTGTGTCACGAAGGGGACAGATGCCATCCTTTGAAAGGTGAAAACACAGGTACACATAGAGCGCTGAAAGAATTGAGATTTATGAAAATTACACTTAAGACAAGCCTGTTGTGAGAAAAGAGTATGTAGATTTTTGAGATGTTTATCCTTGGTAGCAACAATGTCGTCCTGCTAGTTAATACATCCAGGAACAGAGATAAATATTTGTTCAAGAAACCTTTAAAATATGGCATGCTGGCCATGACAAATGACAACCATTGGTAACGATAAAGGCCAAAAGGCATATTGAGAACAAGAAATTGACCTGATGACTCATCAAGTGGTAACTGATGATAAGCCTCAGAAAGATCAATTTTTGAAAAGTGTTTGCCTCTGGCAAGTTTGGGAAACAATTCTTACAGTCAAGGCATAGGACAAGTGTCAATAAGAACACTGAGCGTTGACAGCAATCTTAAAGTCGCCACAAAGCCTGAGACTGCCATTAGGTTTGCTGACGACGACGATCGGAGAAGCCCATTTGCTGGAAGGAACAGGAAGCTGATCTAACTCCAATTTTACAGCGTCGTGCAACGCTACAGGAATGGGGTGGGCTTAAAAAAAAACGCGGTCTGGCTTCCGGTTTGAGAGAGACATGAGCTTCAAAAACTGTGGCACACCCAAGGCTGGGAGAAAAAATATCAGAAAAGTCTGTAGACAAGGTTTCTAATTGAATGTAAGGAATCTTGTCTGATACAACATTGACAGTATCATTGACAGAGAATCCAAATAAGCAGAAGGCATCATAGCTGAACAAGTCAGCCGTCTCCGTGTGGTCAACAAAATACACAGTGACCGTTTGTACAACAGACCTATATGTGATTTGGACATCCATTTGTCCCACAAGGGAGAGTTGTTACTGATTGCATGTGCGTAAATGGCGCAACCCTGGTGAAAGGGGCAGTGAACCCAGGCGAAGATAAGTTTGTGACATAATTTTTGTGGCTGTTGAGCCAGTATTTATTTGTATCTGTACGTCTTTTCCAAACATCTACATCATGAGGTACAGTTTTTTTCCAGAAGAGTTTGTGGAGTTGACATATAATTTGCAGCCTGTATTTAAGTCAGTTTTATGTAAAGCCTGCACTTGGTTAGATCGGCAAACAGAAGAGATGTGACCCTTTTTCTTGGGGATTATCATCTTGTAAATGCTGGGAAAAACAGCAGGGAGGAGAAGGCAAGGCAGCAAGAGATTGTTTCTGTTTAGAACTAGTGCTCTGCTTGCTTTATTTGGGTTGCATGCGAGAGTACACCACTGCCACTTCCTCATTCACAACACTGCTTGGCATGTCAAAAAATGTCCCATCTGTCGTGACTTCCCCTAGGTCAGCCAAGCTTCCAATTGCGTACCTGCAGCGTGAGTAATTAAAAAAGACTCTGCTATGGCTAATACTTCAGATAAGGTTGGGTCATTTAATTGAAAAGCCTTCTGACGAACTTCCTTATTGGGAGCAGACCTCAAAATTGCATCACTGACCATTGAATCAGCATAAGATTCTTTATGAACAATAGTAATGAATTTGCCCTTTCTACTAGTGCCTTGCAGTTCTGTAGCCCATGCTCGGTATGATTGATGGGGCTGTCTTTACACTGATAAAATGTTACACATGATGCAACAATGTGTGTTTGCTTCTTATAATATGAAGAGAGAAGTGAGCACATTTCGTCAAATGACAGTGGAAAGGGTACTTTGGGAGGCGCTAATTGAGACAAAAGTTGGTAGAACTTTGAAGAAATCCATGAAAGAAACAGTGACTTTCAGAGATTAGCGTCAACAACACCAAAAGCTATGAAGTGTTTCTCATAGACTGTCAAATCTTCTGCGGTCTCCTCGTAGGGCAGAAAAGTGGGTATGGACAACATCAATGTGCGATCATTGTGTGTTCCATGAGGAACTGTTGTAGAGCCGAAGTGACGAACTTCTAATGTTCGGTGAGGTGGTCAGCCAGCAAATTTTGCTGTTCAAAGAAGATTAGCAGAATTTGTTTGAGCATTGACATCTCAAATGTTGTTTGAAGCTTAATTGGAAAAATCCCTACTTGTCACCATATGTTGTAACAACAGAAACACTCAATAGTTAACACTCATGACACTATTAAGATAAGAATGGTCCATTACCCTTACAAGTCTGAATGTGAACCGCCTGTCCCCATACTCCTTTCAGTCCTTTCACCACCAGCTGGCAGTCACGAACTTTCATATTCATACCACAGTGCCAACGGGCACGATGGAACATTTGAATTCATTCACTTGATATACAACAGCTGCTACTGCCTAAAATGGTTTATATTCATAGTGACTAGGTGGCTTATCACTGTATGTGTTTCTGTTTACTAGTCTTGAAAGCTAACATGCTGCATCTTCCCTGCCATCAAATCCTCAATTCAGTCACAGTTTATTTTATTTATTTTTTATTGCTGCACCACATGATTGAACTTTTTTCAATTAACATTAGTCTGATAGTAAGTCAAATCCTTTTAGGAAGTCGTGATTTAATGCCTCCACAGGTAATCGTCTTGATGGCTTTCAGGATGCCACGTGAGAAAAAGGAGGTTCAGTTTTCAGATGATCAATATTTTTTTAATCCATGCAGATTGGACTTGGAGAAGTTCATACTCCTCAAAATGCCTTATATTTTAGTTCAATTTTTTTCTAGGATTCTGCAATAGCAGGGAGTAAATGAGATGGAATAGTAGTTTTGTGAATCACTTCTGCTACTCACTAGGTAGGCAGGTGAGAACCTGTAGCTACTTTCTTCCTACTACTTGGCACAGTTTTTCATTCAAGGATTTGATGGTGTGTTAAGGTTGAAATGGGAGCTACCTCAGCTGCAAATTCGGACAGCAATTCCACTGGGACTCTAAGCTTTCTGTAGTTTTAGTAATTCCAGTTTTCACACCACCACTGTCACTGATATTTTTATCCTCGTCATTTTTGAAGCGCAAGAATAGAACTAATGATAACTTACATCTGTCCAAAATATTTGCTTAAAGTAGTTTTTATAAAAGGTATTTAGTATCATTTCACAAGACTTTTTATCATATCCACCACTTACAAAACCAATTTTCCCAATCATTTTTTGGATAATTAAAGTTAATCCAACTGAAGTAGAGTGATTTGTAAATATGTATACTAAAGAGCTCGGATTTTCTCTATAGATTTCAGATATATCTGGGGCATGTCTGGTGCTGAATTTAAGGCTCCAGTTACAAGCTCATGATACTAACTATTTCCATTTGTCTTGCAACTTTTAAAGCTAGAGTGACTAAATATTTAATTCCAGATAATTGTCTACAATGAAGTGTCATCTAGGAATTAAAATGGAATAGAACCTGGAAAAATTGCCACTTTTAATGATTTAAAACTAAGTGAAGTCATTTTAAGAATGAAAATACAATAATGGATTCCCAAAGGTGTAAGGTCATTGATGTATTACACTGTTTTCAAATGAAAAAAAGACAAAGAAAAATAAATATTTTCCATGTCCCACAAACTGACTAAAGAATAAAAACGGCAAATATAAACTCGAGCTATTGGAATTATGAGAATGTTTCTAGCAAAGGAGAGGAAATGTTTGGAAAACACATTATTTATCACTCTAGGAAAATTACTGTATATTTCTACAGATAAGATGACCTTCAGATAAGACGAGGTACAAAATAGTTGTAAACGTGGACCTGCTGCGACAGCGAGTCCTCTGCTGCTATGGCGCCCAATGACAGCAATTGTTAAGATTCTTCCTACACAGCTATAGATAGCTCTATGGCTCCATCTCCGCTCAATCTGACAATGCGCTAACAGCGCGAAACGCGTCATTGGTTAATAAAATATTGCAACAGAGACTGATCATTTTTAATTATTCAACACTGTTGCTGCACCAGCCGCCATCACCACCATCATGGAATGGAATGAAATGTACAAAATTTTCATCAAACTTTTATAGTTTAACCATACATCTGGCCTAAAAGCCGATCCAAAAGTTACCAAATTTACCCAAATGCAAGACTCACTTTTTTCTAGTTTTTAGGATAAAAAATTCACCTGCAACTTAGATTCGGAAATAAAGTTTCAGGAAGTTCCAAAAAATGCCTCTCGAAGTTGTCCATGGAGGTGGAGAGCCTAGTTTTGTGAATGGTAGTTCCAAAAAATGCTGCTAGAAGCTGCCATAAGTAGTTTTCGTGATTTGTCAATCTGGATTTCACCCTTTGTTGCAGTGTTGGTGATCTGGTTTTGATCTTTTGTGTGTTTTTTATTATTATTATTATTATTATTATTATTATTATTATTACTCCGCAAAGTTCAAGAGAAAAGTAATTTCTTTCGCCGAGAAGACATTTAATCGTGCCAATGCTCGTATCATGCAGGTGAAAACACATGAAATTGTCCAAGAAGAGAAGATAAAGGATTTCAATGGAAATCACAATTACTAAAATTAATATTTATATGATACAGTGATATAAAAATTAAAATTACATGACAAAATTCTTAACATGCAACTGAATTCAGACCAATTTAAATCAGAAGTATACTTACTTATTTTTCATTTCACGGATCTCTTTTTCCATTGCTGTTGTGTCTCCAGATATAGTTCGTTGTATCTTGGCCACTTTCTCAAAGTCATCCAACTTTCGCCGAAGCTCTTCATTCTGAAAAAAGTAGAGCTCTGAATATTATTTTTTTAAATTAAAATTGTTTATTCCACTTTGAGTTTGAATATGATAAATTCACCACATTTTTTATCCTGTGTTATCTTAGACAGACACTGGAAGATTTTTCTGAAAATTTCATTATTTAATTATGTGTATTTACACTTTATAAGTTCTTCCCATACCTTGTAGGACTAGCATTCCCGGAAAAAAGGATACTGTGGAGACATGGAAGCTAGGAGACAACATACTGTCAGAACTAAAGCTGTGAAGATGGGCTGTGAGGCAATGCATGTATACCTCTATTGAGAGAGGGCTTGCCTGTAAAAGGCAAAGCTCCTAGTTTTGTATCCCGGTCTAACACACAGTTTTTATTGTATTAAAGAAATGTAAATAGCAGATTTATCATAACTAAATAAGCAAGATTTCTTGAGCATGTGAACTCGCTATAAAAGACAGAAATTATTATAAATATTATTTAAACAATTGTATAAATTTGTATGCAATTGCACCTTCTGGTGCTTGACAGTCGTGGCATCCCATGACTGCCTCTTTTTTTTTTTTTTTTTTTTTTTTTTTTTTTTTTTTTTTTTAAAATCATCTGTATTCAAGATTTAAATACATTATGGTCAAATTTAAATAAATACACATGGGATAACTACACAATTATGATGATACATTATGTATGTGTTGCCGCTTTCAGATGCTGTGTTAATTAGGAAAATACAATGCTCTGATGAACATTTGCACAATAAAAAGATATAAAAATCGTAATAGCTCAATGAATAAAACTGATGCAAATATGTAGCTTTAGAGTTGATAGATTCCATGAGAATGCCATCATTCAAGGCATTGTTAGCTGAAATCAGTTGGTGTTTAGATGTTGGTAATTTTAATGTCCATTGGGAAAATATTCAATCATTGTAACTTCTGTAGTATTGAATATATCAAAAATATTATTGTTTCATTCAGTATGCCCCAGATTTCTGACGTCATAGAAGTCTTCACAACTGCTTTGTTATGGAACTGTGATTTATTATTGAATTTTGTAAACAGTCATATTTTTAGACTCCAATTACCTGCATTGGAATATCTTCTGTTCACATGCTTCTCTGGAAATACCCATTTCCACTAACTTACCAGCTGCTTGACACTCTGTACCTGCTGACCAGTCCTTAGTCAAACACATCTCTTCTTTATGTCATTATTATAGAGGTGAAAAAGCTACCCAGAAATATTTGAGAAGATTTTGAGAAAACCACCCTGAACATTCACGAGATGAAATTGACTCAAAATTAAATGGACTGATAGGTAATTGTCCCATGTGGGGTTTTGCTAATCCCCCATCAGGCACCTCCCCAGGTGGCGGATAGGGGAATGCTCTCTAGATATGGGGAGTACTGGGAAAATAAAATACCCGGGTGGACCAAAAATAGCACAGGCAGGAGAGCCTCGTGAAATGTAGACCAGTCAGGACACTCAACGCAAGCCTCGGAAACAGGACAGATTTTACTGGAACAAAAACTGGCAAAGCAACAAGGTTTTCTCTTTTGGTTCATGGAATATCACAAGCCTGCACCATCCTGCCCAAACACTAGTGAACAAATTAAGAAAATACATAGTGCAACTGGTGGCTCTTCAAGAAGTGAGATGGCAAGGAATGGGTTCACTGAAAACAGGGGACAGGACAATTTTGTATGGAGATTGCAGTCAGTGCCATGAATTTGGATCTGGATTCTATATTCATAAATCAATAAGAGACTCAGTAAAGGAATTCAAACAAGTTAATAATCATATATCATATGTCACAATTCAGACGCTATGGTTAGACATTACATTTCTAAATGCACTCGTACCCACAGAAGATAAAGATGATGAAGAAAGAATTCTATGGACATTTGGAACATGCATACAACTCAATAAGTAGGCATAATGTAAAAATAATGTAACAAGATTTTAATGGCAAAGTAGGAAACAAACCACCATTGTCAATTTTAGCTTGCACGAGGAAAGTTCAGGTAATGGGGTAATACTTATAAACTTTGCAGTGACAAATGACCTCACGATAAGCAGCACAAAATTTCAACACAAACACATTCATTTAGGGACATGGATATCACCAGACAGAAAAGCAGTAAATCAGATTGACCATATAGCTATACAAAAAAGATTCCAAAACAGCATTAAAGATGTCAGAACCTTTAGGGGTGCAGGTTGTGACACAGCACAGACCATATTATGTTAGTCATATAAAAAAAATGAAAATGAAACTTAAAAGGAAGGTAAACAGAAATAGGGAGGGAATCACTAGGTATAACACAAGAAACCTGGAAGAAGTAAATAAATAAATAAATAAATAAAAAGAAAGAAAGAAAGAAAAAAAAATCGAGAACAATCTAACAAAAACGATAATGGCCAATAGGGAAACACAAGATGTCGAAAGTAGATGGAAACTGAAGGACTGTTCAAGAATCAGCTTCCAAAGCTATAGGCAAAACAAAATTTGGTTCAACACAAAGTGCCAAGAAAAGTGCTGGAAAGAAGAAATGCAAGAAACGCATCGATTAAAGAAAGGAACAATATGGTATTGAAGGAAAGATACTATAACCTCTGCCAAGAAACACAAAGAATCCTAAGACAAGAGAAAAGGGAAACTATAACAGTATAATAAGAGAGGCAGATGATGATTTCCAACATCACAGGACAAGGCAGAGGTAACAAAATGTAAAAAGATCTTTTGCTAAATTCACTAAAAGGGAACAATTTATAAAGAATCAGAATATTAAAATATTGACCAATAATAATGACATAATAATAATACAAAAAAGATGGAAGACATACTTTTCACAACCTCTCAACTGCAGTGATCCACAATCTTACTTTACATTTGAAGAACCTGCCACAGTAGAGGTAGAAGTCACCACCCCATCAATAAATGAAATGCAGCAAGCAATAAAGAAATTAAAAAATAACAAGGCTTGTGATGAAGGCCATATATATGCTGAGTTATTAAAGAATGGAGGACCACAACTGGAAGAAGAAATACTGTCTTTAATTGAAACAATTTGGAAGACAGAAACCATTCCTGCAGACTGGAAAACTGCAACTGTATGCCCTATATTTAAGAAAAATGATCCTCCTGTATGTGACAACTGCAGAGGAATTGCTTTATTGGATGGCACCTACAAAATACTATACAGCTGAAATTTCCTGGCAGATTACTATAGAGCTGTCTATTAAACAGGCTGAATTCAGTAAAAGATAAATTAATTAACAGATCCACATTAGATCACTTATTCTTTTTAAGACAAGTAACTGAGAAGGCATGGGAGTTCAATGTAGATGACCACATATTATTCATAGATTTTAAAAAGTCCTATGATAGCATATACAGACAGACACTCCTAAATATAATGAAGGGATTTTAAATGCCCTCAAAATTAATCCATTTAGTCAAAAAGTGTATAGACGAAACTATATGTTGCATAAAGCCAACGGTAGGAGAAATTGAAAATTTTAAGGTGTACACTGGACTGAGACAAGGGGATGTCATTTCACCTTGTCCTAGAGATGATCGATAGAGAATTTACCAAAACTAATACACAACGGATCCAACTACAACACAGTAACATTACTAGATTTGCTTATGCAGATGATGTAGCATTAATAAGCAGTTCCAAAACAGAATTAATCAGAATGATGCAAAATTATTACAAAATTGCCGAGAAAACAGGATTACATGTAGATGGATTCACTTTCAAGACTGTTGAGTGCTTCAAGTACTTAGGAAGTCATTTCAGTAAAAACAATAAAACAGATATTGAAATAGATGCCCACTTAGCAACAGCAAACAAAACACTTTTTTGTTTCCACAAAATTCTAAGGAAAAGATCACTTAGCAGCAACTTCAAAATCTGCCTATATCAATCAACCATTATACTGGTAACGCTATATGCATGTGAACCATTAACATTCAGAAAGAAAGATGAAGAAAAACTGTTAACATTTGAAAGAAAAGTACTAAGGAAAATTTTTGGACCTGAATATGATGAAAATAACATTGAGTGGAGAATAAGAAAAAAATGAAGAACTGTACAAACACCGTAACATTGTCGAAGTGATCAAGAAGAGAAGGCTGAACTGGGCAGGCCATATAACCAGAATGACAAAAGACAGATTACCAAGAATAGCATTCAACAGAACAATAGCTGGATAGAGAGGAAGAGGCAGACCCAGATGCAGGTGGCGTGATAACATTCGAGAAAACACAGCCAGGATAAACAGCAACATCAACTGGACACACAGAGCACTCATCAGAAAATTGTGGAAGAGGCTTGCAGAGTAAGCATAAGGCTCGATAAGGCCCTTGGGACATATAAAAAAGAAAGAAAGAAAGAAAGAAGAGAGGTAATTGTAAAATGAGCACTTTCATCATTATGTTTACTGTCCAAAAATGAATATTTCAAAGAAATCAGACACTTTCAGGACTGACACTTAGAAATACAGTAAGGTAAGAATGTGTCAGTGGAAAGTCAAATAAACATTGAACAAACATGGTCTCATGAAAAATGATCAGTTTTCAAATATCTATTAATCCAGTTAATCTTGAGACAGTTTGAAACTTAAGGACCACAGTTCCTTTTCTTGTTAGCTTCTGTTGGAGTACAGATTTTCCTCAATTTTTTATCAGTGGTAACACATATTACCAAAACAAATATTACACTAGACTTATTTTCAACGATTCCATCAAATGACTGTGTAATTTTCCACTTCAAGAAACAACTTGTATGCAATGAAAGATAAATAAAAAAATCAGTTGACACTGGCCATAACATGAATTAAATGCTCCGTGATATTTGTTTTAACTGACTTCATGTACATACTGGAAAATCACTATTGGGAGTAGTAGTAAAAACAAATTGTGGTTTGTGGCTGTTTAAAAAGCCATGAAACTTAAAATAACAATGATAATTTCAAATAACAAGTTATTCTTCATGCAGGAGTCCAATGAACATTATTTAGGCTTATGTATTACTGCTTTTTCCAGTAATGTGTAACTCTCCTTGCTACCAGTAGGATACTGACTAAGAAAACAAAATGTTATCCACTCATCTTCAGAAAGAAAGAACACTTTGGCAAATAAGAGATGGGAATGTTTCCAGAATGAAACTTCACTCTGCAGCGGAGTGTGCGCTGATATGAAACTTCCTGGCAGATTAAAATTGTGTGCCGGAACCGGGACTCGAACCTGGGACCTTTGCCTTTCGCGGGCAAGCGCACTACCGACTGTGCTATCCTGACACGACTCACGATGCCGCCCCACAACTTTACTTCCGCCAGTACCTCGTCTCCTACTTTCCAAACTTCACAGAAGCTCTCCTGCAAACACGCAAGACTAACACTCCTGGAAGAAAGGATATGGTGGAGACATGGCTTAGCCATAGCCTAAGGGATGTTTCCAGAATGAAACTTCACTCTGCAGCGGAGTGTGCGCTGATATGAAACTTCCTGGCAGATTAAAATCTGCAGAAGGCCATAGAATATGATAGGACGGGTCAGGCTGTTCCATCCAGACCACCTCCGAGAAGAATGACACCTCATACAAATGGGATTTCGGGACAGGTGTGTATCATCCTTGGATCTGGCACAACCACAAATCACAATTGGTGTGCATCCAGGACAATGGTGACCAGTTTGTCATTTGTCTTAAGTGAATGACATCCTGCAATCAATAGCTGTATCCTGTCTGCACAACAACACAGACACCATTTTGGTCAACCCTCTGCTTACTGGGCAACAGGACACATGCTGAACAAAGGTGACTGAAATCCTAACATTTCTTCAGAACTTATTAATGAACATGTCCTGTCAATATGAACTTTGAATATGTAGTCTATCAAGGTGTGCTATATTTCTTTCTGGACATGCATCCACATTACTGTTATCGTGAAAAAAATCACTTGTTATCAAATAATTACCTCTTTACGGAAATGATCAGCCTGATCACTGAAAACACGCTTTTCTTTCTTCACAAGTTCTATTTCCTTGTTCTTCTCCTCAACAATAGTTTTCAGCCTTGCTTTCTCTTGCATCCAAGCCTCATCAGCATTTCTTGCTGTTTTTGCCTCTAGTTCCTTTAGTTTCTCCTGTCAAGAGAAATCAGGTCCATGTTATTAAACTACTTTCTAATAGAAGGGTGTCACAATTTTAATTAAATTTGTGTATCTGTTGGAGTGTTTTCTCAGCAAGGTATGTAAGAGAGCATCTGAACTTCTTGAAAATTATGAAGCATTTACTGACAGATGAAAAGTGTGATATAGGGCAAATAGGAGCTACAATCAATGAAAAACAGGGCTACATATTTGAACACAGGGAGTGAAATTTTATGTGGAAATATAACCAGCTTCTGACAAATTATAAAGCTTTCCACTGAGCCACAAAGCAATTTCATACCAACATTTGCTGTGACTAAGTCAAACTTAGACCAGAACTTAAGAACAAAACATATATGTGTATGGAGCCAAAAGTGATAACTAAGAATAACTATTGAAAAGAACTCATACAATTTTCTAACTGTTGTGGCAGTGCACTTTACTACTCAATCATAGTTCTAAATATGAATGATTACATTTCAGTTTAAATATAGGGTCTAGAGACAAAGGAAAGTTAACACATTTGAAAAACCTTATTTTTTTATGGTAGAGGGGTTCATGCAACAAAATAGTGTTACAATGTTCTTTGATTGTATCTGATTCATCCATAAATATTTTGAAGGTACCACAATACTCTCTCTCTCTCTCTCTCTCTCTCTCTCTCTCTCTCTCTCTCTCTCTCTCACACACACACACACACACACATACACACACACACACACACACACACAAACACACTTGTACCTGTCGATGACTCAATATTTGTACTATAGTGTCCGCATACGTCATGCTTTAAATATGTAACACAACTTGAAAATCTGTGACAGACTGGAACTTGAAGCAGTGTGGTATTATTTAGATGAACCATGCAGAAATCATTATTTTATCTAAAGCTTCAATTTACCACAGGCTTATATCCATATTTTAAAGTCTCTTGTAATGACACAACTTTACATTTATTAAGATGTAATAAATAACTGCAAAAGTCTTAGAATGGTCTAGTGTGTACAGTATTGAACTATGACCCTGGAAGACCTGCTTTCAAGTCCTTTCATGGATGGGAATTTTTTTCTCATTAGTCACTGAGTGAAGGCTCCAGCACCACTCAGTCTGCTGTCACAAAGTACTGAAGGACTTTCCTGGGAAAATATTGCAGTAGGAATGAGAGGCCTGTCCTCCCTCTCCCTTTCCAGTTCGACAGCAAGTAGGAATTCTGCAGTCAGCCTGATAGTTCAATCAAGGGCTTGAAATCTTGTTCACATATCCAAAAAAGCCTATGTTACATTATATTACTCAATTGAAAACATATAAAAAATAAATAAAAAATTGATATATTCAACCTAGACAGGTTACTAGATAGTAGCTGCTTGGTAGTATTTTTATTTTTTCAGAGTCCAATAGTGTAATGTCCCAGAGTAATTGCATCAGATGTCAATGTGTCAACAAACACAGATAGAAATATTTCAGAATGAGAGTCAGAGACAAGTTAAGGTGTATGTTGGTATTTAGATCTGAAAATTGGGACGGGGAGGTGTGTTTAGAAATTTATACTATCAAAGACCAAATTTTGATTGTGGTTTAATGTGTAAACAAGAACTAAAATGAATAGTGGTCACAGTTGACCATAACTTAGAATTTCTGCTACTTATGGAAAGTAGCGCAATACGGATAGAAATCAAACTGTAAACTAAATCATGCAAACTATCATGGAACTGAAAAATGTTTTGGGTTTTTTTTTTTTTTTTTTTTTTTTTTTTTTTTTTTTTTTTTTTTTTTTTAAATGTCTTAGGACAAAGCATCCACAAAAAATAAGGAAACAGATGAAAAAGCTAACAGCTGGAAGTTTAAAAATAATTCTTTGAAACTTCATATGAGTGCGTGACCACCAATCCACTGTTCACTCTAATAAAAAAACCAACATGACGGAGATGTCAAGGGAAAACTTGATCATCTAGTTGCGTGATACCAAGTACACTGTAGCCAATTTCAATGGCTGCACCAGCTGAGGTAGATGTGTACTATATTCAATCATCCACAGTACTCTCTGCCTCAGGTGCTCTATTTATCCAACTATCCTCCTCTCCACAAATTTCTATTTCAATTAATTGCTGTTCCTTTGCTTCCTTTCTATCATTCTTGCCTTTTCTTACATTATGGAATGTTAGAATTACTATCATCCACTTCATCTGTGAGAACTACTCTCTGTAGTTTTGTGTTTGTAAGTGTGTGCGTGTGGTGTGTGTGTGGTGTAACTTTATTCTCACTTGTTTACTAGTAACTGGCCTAATAGTAGGAATTTGTAGAAGAGATACATTGGGAGAACAGGTAACTAGGGTACTCCTGTCACTGCGCACAAAAATCAAATGTATAATACATTTTTAGAATGGAGTACCTGTTGATCCAGTTTTTCTTTAATCCAAGCATCTTGCTTAGTGTTGTATGTCTCTCTTAGAGTACGAAGTTCAGACTCTGCACTAGCCAATTCCCTCTTTAGGGACAAGAGTTGGCTGAAACCAAGAAACCCTCATAAGAAAATGACCACTATCTAAATTGCATCAACTAATTTATAAAATATTTTTAATAATAGCTTGAATAAAATAACTTTGTGTTTGATTATTTGTAATGGTGGAACAGATGCAAGCAACTTGCTATGCTTGACAAGGCTTTGCATGTACCCACAAAACATGGAATTCAGTAATGATGTGCTACTCAAAAAAGCATTGTGATTGGATTACGACTCACTCATATCACTTTAGATGCTGCAATGTCAATAAAAAAAGTTATTTTTATCAATGTACAATCATTTATAACAAACATTTTGTGTGTCAATTGATAATCTTTATGATTGGTTTTAGCAACATTCATTGGTACAAAAACTCATCTAATTTTATCAACATACCCCTGCAGTGTCTCCTTTTCCATGACCAGCTGGGCTTTTGTGACAACATGTTCTTCTTCAAGCATTTCATATTTTGTAGTAAGATCTTCATACTCTTGCTTTTCATTTGCTAATTCCTCTTCGAGTTCTGAAAGACAGTGGAAATTAATTATATTAACCAAAACAACATATTCAATTTGTTCATAAGTACTACTGTTTCTTAATAATGGAAAAATGACCACATTACATAACTTTTTAGGAAGGTTGTCCAATCAGCTTCATGTATTAGAAGCAGAATGTCACTGTAAAATATCACAGACTTGTGTGCATGTAGGAATCTTCAGCTGTTGATACCTCCAATAAAATATTTCTTGGTTGTATTGGAGTGGCCACAGATGGTGGGTCACATATGCTTGAGTTATGTTTGAGTGTTTGTGTGAATGAATGAATGTTTACTGATGAAGGTGATTGCAAAAATATTAAGTTGTGTGATGTGATTATTTTACGTACCTGTCTGCAGCTCAGTAATCATCTTTATGGTGAGTTGTTATATATTCTCTACTAGTGACTATGGCATTATGCTGTTTATAAAGCCATTGTTTCAACCACTGCCATAAGTAGCTTTCATTGAGGTGATGTGTTTATTACTTACCCACTCCAATGGTAAGTACAAGTCTTTTACTGTGTAATTTTGTCCTATTCATATAGTCAACTTGTCACAAACATCACTGAACTCTTTTGTTCCCACAGACTGACAAACTGACCTATCAAAAAATTAGCAGGTTGTGTGAAAGAGTTTCCAACAGCCAAGAAATAGTTCATTTTTCTGTAGCAGAAGATGAAGATGATACAGAATGAATCAGAAATAGACAATATTTATAATCACACTCAAAGTGATGCCAACATCTTGGCCAAATATATGATGTTATGAAAATAGCTTTGTTACATCACCTGCCAAAACTCAAGATGGAAAAAGTTTAATAAAATACTGTGAGGATCTTGACATGCAAATCCACTAGATGTAAACTTCACACATGAAGAACTGTGATATGAGCTTCATCTCCAATGACCACACTGTCAGTGGGATGTTAAACCCTTATCTTTCTTCCTTCGACTGTGATATATTTATGTGATGTATCCAGAACCAATGTTTGAAGCTGTAAATTCAGCCTCACATACCCACAGAACAAGCAGGTTTTGTTGAAGGGACAGGAACTCATGAACACATCTTCAACATAAGACAAATAATAGAAAAATTGTGAGAGTTTTGTCTTCCTGTTTTCATCTGCTTCCTTGACTATAGGAAAGCCTTTGTCTGTTTTATCTGGGAAACGTTGTGGCAGGTGCTTGCAGAACTTGGTGTCCCACCCAACTTGATAGCATTGATCAAAAGTCTATACAATAATCACTTTGCAGTTGTAAAGACAAGAGGTGGCACGTCTGATTCCTTCAGGGTATCAAAAGGTGTGAGACAGCGTTGTGTCCTATCCCCAAAACTGTGTAACATCCATGCAGAACTTGTCATTAGGAAAGCTCTTGATGGTTGGACAAAAGGCATCTCAACAACCTCTGCTTCATTGATGACTGTGCTGTTAGCCAACAGCAAAGATGAACTTTCTGAGCTACTAAGAATAATAAAGGACATTAGCATATAGATTGAACATCAACCTCAGCAAACTCATGATAAATCACCGAGAAGAACAGATCCAGCTTACAGATTGTTTAAACGAACTGGAAGTTGTGCATGCCTTCATCTGTCTTGGGTCCTGCAGCACAGGAAGCACTTCCCTGCACTTGGAGTATTGAAATCACAGAGAAGACGTGAAGGTGTTGCCACCGCCGAGCATATATCGATAAGTGAACACCGGAGCGCTTCCACCACGGGGGGCGCACGCGTGTGAGTACTTCGATATGTAGTATACCAGCATCTGTGACGCGCACGCGCATTGCCACCGCGATCAGGCTTATAAGGCCGCGCCGGGCACCTCGTCGACAGTCTTCGACTCACTCTGAAGATGGCCGGAAGGTACGCAGCCGAAATATCAGCAGAAGAAATGATTTCAATACTCCAAGTGCAGGGAAGTGCTTGGAACCCTGCACTTGGAGTATAGAAATCACAGAGAAGACGTGAAGGTGTTGCCGCCGCCGAGCATATATCGATAAGTGAACACCGGAGCGCTTCCGCCACGGGGGGCGCACGCGTGTGAGTACTTCGATATGCAGTATACCAGCATCTGTGACGCGCACGCGCATTGCCACCGCGATCAGGCTTATAAGGGCGCGCCCGGCACCTCGTTGACAGTCTTCGACTCACTCTGAAGATGGCCGGAAGGTACGCAGCCGAAATATCAGCAGAAGAAGTGAATTTTACGCGGTTGCATTCCCGAAATCTATTGGACTGTACATTACACCGTGAAAAGTTGAAAATGCACAACCAAATAGCATACAATTTTGTAAAATATAACATTACTTGAAATAATTTCTCTATTAACACTAGCAAGGCCAAACAACATTCTCATGTAACCATATGATTCAAGTGGAAATGGAGGTTTTACAAACAAACAGAGTTTACAGCTATAGTATTGCCACTTTTGCCAGGTGCATCAGACATTTTTATGAAGACCTTTAAAGACTCAGTACTTCAGACCACATCAATGAGTCAAACATGTTGACTTCAGCACATATGTATCACTTGTGTCATCTGGCACCATGGTGGACAAGAATTGCATGTCCACTACCATCTCTGTCAATAGCATGCTGATATCCAATTCAGAGTGGAAAATGGAATGAGTAACATGCTTCCCATCATTGATGTGGAAGAGTGTAGAAACCTGAATGGCTCCATCACTTATAGAGTGCCCAAAAAACTTGTATTACTGACATAAACATGCACACCACCTTCAGTCATCATGAAACAATTGAAACCTAGTACCATGTGCACATTACTTGGGATGGCAAATTGCCTCAGTATAATTCTTTGCTGAATGGATAGCAAACTGGTGTGCCATATCAATGACAGAATGAGAAACGTGATAAAATCTATAAAGTAAAGTAAATGCACAATATTATACATGGTAAGATGGTGTATCCTATTAATTCATGCCTAGCAGAACATAAAAGATATGTATGCCTCTAACAACACAACAGTCAGTGATGGAACATCACAGTGAGTGCAGCACAACTATACAACTTCATGAAGCCTGCAAACTATCTAGGGAGTTAATTACATCTATGACGAAAAAGTTGAGAGTGGCAACTGAAATTGTGAAACATCCTGCCAACATGAATCATATGTACATAGGTTCATATCTTCTGCAGTCAATAGCCAGCCCATCAGCCAATACTCACAGCTGTCCCCACAACACATAAGCTGTCTTGACTAGCTCTGAGCTCCATGAGAGCAAAACATTACTGTACTGACTTTATCTGAAATCACCAATACCAACCTATAGAATTGATCCAATGTCATGAATAATGAATAAAATAGGCAGAGGCACAATATCAGTTGTATGTGAATAAGTTGAAAATTTGTGTCTGATAGGAGTCGTGACAGGGTTGTGATTTCAGGTGTAGTGCCCACCATGTCTCTTTGGCATAGTAAGCGATGTAACTCAATGGTTAGCAGGAGACCCCAGCCCAGCACAAATTTTCAACTTTCTCTATTGATTATTTGATTAATGATGAAAATTCTCCTCAGAGATGATAAATATTGTTGAAATGAGATAGAATGGCTGGCCAGTACTTACCTTTGTGCTGTACTGCCGATGATAACACAAAAGAAGAAACAGAAAAAAGGGGACAAAAAGGACAAGCTTTCGGAACACAGTTCCTTCATCAGGTGGGAGAGAAGGGAAGAAGAAAGGATGAGAACAGAAGGGAAAGGTAGTTCACGATCTAGGTCATAAAGGTGTCTCTCCCACCTGATGAAGGAACTGTGTTTCGAAAGCTTGTCCTTTTTGTCCCCTTTTTTCTCTTTCTTCTTTTGTGTTATCATCGGCGGTACAGCACAAAGGTAAGTACTGGCCAGCCATTCTATCTCATTTCAACAATATCTATTGATTATTTCAATGTTCATTGGTAGCTAATCCAGTAAATTTATTTGTTCTTGACTCATAATAGTATACTGGTAGTATGTTTAGCAAATTTCTTCTTTCATTACTTTTGCTTGCAAAACATTCTCTAATTGTAGTGTGTATCCTTTTCCTATCAACAGTTAGTTGGAAGCAAAACAGAACTTTATTACAATCTGTGCATCACTTAGTAATCTTTCAATTTAAAATGCAGCAACATTCATAGCATATGTATAGTTTTAACATGTATGTTTTGTTACTGAAGCTTTAATGTGCTCTGTAGATCCATGTTTGTGATCAATTTCCTTGGATGATTATCACATGTATGACATCACAACTTCAGAAGTGAATAAGCAATATCTAAGAAATTTCTAAAATGTATTTTAGTTATTATATTTGTAATCCAGTTGTCAAGGGTCAAATGTTCTTACACTTTGAACACAGAATTGGCTTAAACAATTTTTTCCAAATTTTAACTAATTACTACTCAACAACAAGAATAGATTGTATCTTACCACAAAGATCATGACTGTGCCCCATACAGGCACGTAAAAAAGAACATCACATACACACACCTTAGACTTTGGCCATGGGCTTTATCAGAACAGACAAAACACACACACACAAACTCTGATACAATCACACTGGCACAATTCACTCATAGGTAACTGCCATCTCTGTCTGAGGTGTTCTGAATCTCATTCCCACATTGCAGGCAACTCTGAGTTGGAAGGGATGGGGAGGGGAGGGAGAAGGGAAAGGGAACAGGGTAAGGGAGGAGATAGAGATACCAATGCAGGCTGACAGAGAGTGTAGGCACTAGATTGGCAGAAAAAGATGCATCTTTGGAGTGCAGTGTGGGCAGAGGGGGAAAAAAGAGGGGAGAAATTGAGAATGAAAAATAGTGCAGTCAGGAATGAGACAAGAATTGGGAGAAAGTGAAGGCTAGAGGGGGCAAGAAATGTTGGATTGGGGGTGGGGCAGACAGAAAGTTATTCTGGGATTAGATTAGACGATATACTTTTAACACAACTCCCAACTGTGCAATTCAGAAAAGCCCAGCTGTATGTAGAACCATAAGGTGGTCTACCTTGCTTTTGCCCACAGTTTGGTAGTGGCAATTCATTCTGACAGATAGTTCTTTGGTAGTCATTGCATCAGAGTTGGTAAATCCAATGGCTGCTTTCGCGGCTGCTTTGCCTGGCCTTTGATGGAGTAAGAGAAGCCACTGATAGGACTGAAATAGGAAGTGATGGGTGGATGGATTTGACAGATCTTGCACTTTAGTCATCCACAAGGAAATGATTCCTTTGGCAAGAGGTTAGTATTTGGGGTGGCATAGGGATGAATTGGAAAGTTGTGGTGGTTGGGGGGGGGGGTGGGGGGGATGACATGGCATACCACTTTAGGAGGGTGTGTAAGGATCTTGGGTAGGATGCCTCTCATTTCAGGGCATGATGAAAGATAATCAATAATACACTAATAAAGGATGTTGTTCAGTTGCAACCATGATGTACGGGGGCCTTCTTTTCTCGGTGGTTATTGAGATGGATGAAGGATTGGGGGTATGTGAGGGTATGGTGATCTGTTTGCAGATGAGGTCTGCAGAATAGCACCTATCTGTTAAAGCCTTTGTGAGACCTTCAGCATATAGGGCAAAGTAATTCTCATCACTGCAACCATGCCATCCACATGTGGCCAGGCTGTATGGGAGGCAATTTTGGTGTGGATGGGATGGCAGCTGTCAAGATGCAGATATTGTTGGTGAGTTTAGTGAGGAAAAATTTGTAGATGAAACTGTCAGTTGAATGGATGTTAAAAGCTACAGCACAAGCACATAGTGCTAGCACTCTGCAAGGGTTCAGGCATTGTATGTATGTAAATATGCTTCTGCCTTTTAGTGAGTAGTCTCCTTTAATGCTAAAGCATTTAAATTTCTTCAGAATTTTCCTATAGATGGTCAGGTTCTGATTATTAGTGATGTGAAAGTACAAAATTTACTCCAGATTCCCAGGTGCATAAATATGTGAAATTCCTCAAACCTTACTTATACAAACTTTGCATTTATGCAAGAAAAGTATCAAACCTTTGGTTGTGTATGGAAGGAGCTAAAACATGCTTAACTCACTCTTTATTTTCTCCTGGTATTCTTGCTTCAACTCTGTTAACTTCTTTGTACTTGCTCCACTGTTACCCTCAAGTGTTTTCAGCTTCGTTCGAAGACTGGTTAACTCTTGTTCTCTATTCTTCAGTTCTTTTTCGTGGTTGACTTTAAGCCTTTCACATTTCTTCTTCTCTGCCTGTAAACAAATATCAAGGCATAGGTATCTTTTCTTGAAGTGAAGTGTTCACAGAAAATAAATTAAAAAAAAAAAAAAAAAAAAAATGAAAATTACCTGCAGGTTAGCTTCCACTCCTGACACTTTTGTTTCTAATTCACTTCGCTGTGTTTTTATTTCAGCTTCTAATTTTTGATACTTTTCTTCACTTGCTTTAAGGTTTTTCTCAGTCTGAAACATATTGAATTAATCTGATTGTTTACAATATATAAAATATGAAAATGACACTTCAAAATGATAAATTTAAAGGGCAAGCATTAACAAGAAAGATGAAATTTTCAGAATTTTTGGGTATATTTACTGATAAGAATGTATTTTGAAAACTTTAGTTCACCCATTTTGCACTTGATATTATTTTGTTAGAGAGAAACAAACAAGATAGAGTGGGTGGCCAGTACTTACTTGGAAACTGAAACTGACACAGGAATGCTTTCATGCTGTTGGGTCTGCTTGGCGGTGGCAGTTTGCACAACAGAGGGAAGTGCTTGGCCACAGTCCAGTTGCCTACCTGTCATCTCAAGGCTTAGCCATCCCACCCCTCCCCTACCCTTATACCACACAAAAGCAAACAATGTATCCCCTAAGACTGCATGAGGTTATTAGACATTTTTATTCGCTCACAAATTACTTCAGCCAACCTTACATTTTAACTTTATAGCATAAAATAAGTTGCCAATTTTGCTTCTCCCCTAATTATTGCTCCTAGAGAAATTAGGAAAACATGCTTTCTTGTGGTAAATTTTATGGAGTTTAATTTTTTATTGCTGTACATTTCCACTAGAGATCACGGTATTCAGTTATTTACAAAAAAAGGGAAAAGCGTACCTTTAAACAACCATCCACACTCACACCCAAGAGGTCAGGACTTTTAGTAGGTCATCCATGATGGTCTTCCCTACCACTGCACAAAAATTTGCAACTACATATTGTTTTCCCCAATTAACTATTTTTCAGTCTTCATTGACTGGGCTACAGTGGCAGTTGACTCCTACACCAAGAACATTGAGAGGGGAGGGGCAGTATTAAATGTGAAGATGAAAACAGCTCAGAGAAAGTAATGAAGGAACCTCCCCCCCCCCCCCCCCCCCCAAAGACAGAAGGTAAAACTTTCCTGACATTCAGAAAAAAAGTTGTATGTGCAAAACATTTTAAATAGAATGAATAACTTTGGAAGCTGAAGATGGTTAGCAAACAGATCATCCAGAATTGCACTTCTTGGATGGAAAACACCAGGAAAAGAAATTAGACAAAGAGAATAGACTGAAAATGAAGACTGCATTATTTAAAAAAAATGTTGTGATAAT
Source organism: Locusta migratoria (assembly GCA_026315105.1). Lineage (NCBI taxonomy): Eukaryota > Metazoa > Arthropoda > Insecta > Orthoptera > Acrididae > Locusta > Locusta migratoria. The sequence continues at coordinate 145,506,371 of CM048745.1, forward strand.
AACAAATATTCCTTCACTTCCAGGGAATGACTTTTTTCCCCTCTTAATAATAACGAAATCTATTACTTCTCAGACCATGTAGCCTATTTAACTAATGACACACAAGCCTTCATTATTTATTTATAATGTACTTCAAAATTTCATTGTACTCAAAACTGTACATTGAAAGGTACAGTGAAAGGTTGTATTTCATTTCCTAAAGGCAGTGAATGAATGTCAGGGGACTGATTTCAACATTTACTTACCTTCTCTAGCTTCTTTGTCAGTTCCTCAATCTGTCCTTTACTAGATGACAATTTGTCCTGCAGTGCAGAAATTTCATTTCTTTCAGCTGAGCGAGCCTTTTCAGTAGCATCATAAATAGATTCTCTCTCTTCTTTGAGGGTCTTTTCCTATTGAAAGCAACAAATCATTTGAAATAAGCTTCTCCAAATAAAAAGTTACTTAATAATATGTAGTACATGACTTCATATCAGTGCTGTTACTTATTTGACAATGTCTCGGTACATACTAAATTTCATTTTCTTTTATTATTTACCACATCTGAATGATACTAGTTTTCCCAAGGTTAGTAACATTGTTACATCTGTAAGACATCACTTCTCTAGAGGAAGAATACTAGTGACTGTTGAATAATTGTTGCCCAGCTTCCTATGCTGGGCTATAATAATTTAACTATTCACTAAAAAATTTTTGCTATCAAACCAGCAACCAGTGTAAATCCAGAAAAGATTCTGCTCAATACAAATTAAAGTAACATTATTCTAATAGACTTCCTGTCAATCAGGTAGTTACAATAATTTTTGTTGTGTCGTGGGCATTATCAACCCTGTTGTCATTGTTTTTCTGAACATTCTTCAAGGTGAGTCAGTGCCATCTAGAATTACTGGAATTGATATTTCATGTGTTTATTTTGTGTAAGCAGCTTCGATACAGCTAGTATTCAGTTTCAGTTTATTAACCATTGACCACTTACAGTGGAATAGGTTTGAACATTAAATATACAATTAATAATAATTTTACAGAGATGTCTGGCTTCCAATTTCACACAGATTTATAATTTTACAGATGTTTTTACAATTTAATTCTGTATCATTTAGAAATACCCTTATATATTGATGTCAGTAAGTTGTTGTTGATTTTTTTTCTCCCCCTCAAAAATTTTTTCTGTCTTATAGAATTGAGTAGCCAATCATTTATCTTCATTTTGAATATGTTGTAGGGCAGTGTTCGAGTGGATGTAGGAAGTTTGTTGAATAATTTAAAAGGTGTAATTTTGTGTGAGTTTACAGTCTTTGTGAGTCTATGTCTTGGTAAAAAATGTTCAAATGTTTGTAGAGCTTATGGGACTTAACTAAGGGGTCATCAATCCCTAAACTTATAAACTACTTATGAACTAGCTAATACTAATGACAGCACAAATATCCATGCCTGAGGGAGGATTCGACCCCCAACCGTAGTGGCCGTGCAGACTGTGACTGACGTGCCACAGCCCCCTCGGTATGTCTTGGTATATCAACATTTAGTTTGCCTCTGCTATTGTATGTATCATCTCCCTGGTGCAGAACTCAATGTCATGGCTTTTAACATAAAGCAAGGCTGAGTGTGTATTAGCAACTGTTAACATTTGAAGCTTGATAAAGAGGGGGCAGCACTCTTCCTTTCATTAGACATTGCACATATTTCTGATTGGCTTTTTCTGAATTTTTAGGATTTCACTTACATGGCAGGAACGTCCCCATGGTAGGATGACATACAAAATGTGGGATTTAAAAATGCCAAAATATGCCACCTTCAGTTATTCACTGGGGACTGCATCAGTCCACATGAGATAGCTTACTCTTGATATTTTCTTGCAGACATGGCTAATGTGTACCTTCCAGTTTAATTTTGAAACAATATGAAAGCGTAGCAATTCTACTGATTTTCTTTCCACATCTGTAGCTAATCCCAATATCAAAAAACAACAAGCATCTTTTGAGAATGTTTCAGAAATTGATTGAGGTAGAATAGTTTCTGCTGTACACCTTGCTCCATATCCTAACAACTTAGAAACTTATGCTAGTACCAGGGTGCAGTGGCTGCAATAGAGAGCACCGACAGACTGAGCTGTGCCTCGATGTACCCATTCACTCTGCTGAATGGCCATAGTTGGCTATATCTGGGACCACAGCCGGCTCTGAAGGCAGCGTCACCTTCTACCTAGTGTATCTTATGGGATTCAACAAGAAGATGTACGAGACTTTCTCCTCAGGATCGTCATTCACCTTCAAGAGGGCCTTGCCTTTGGAAGCTCTATGGACTCAGCATCTGAGCTTCACACAGTCACATGTGTGCAGTTTTACTGTGACCTCATGGAGGGCCTTTGAGGTAAGATTCCTTCTGTACTGGTCAAGACTGTGTTGTATGGTGTTAAGAATTTAATCATTTTATTTAATGTTCTATTATTGATGGAAAGTCTCCACTCAGATGTTAAAATATACTTCAAAAGATATAGACTGGCTGGCCAGTACTTACCATTATGCTGTACCACTGATAGTCACACAGAAAAACACAGTTGCAGATGTAAAACTAGGACACTAGCTTTCGGAACTGTGTTATTTCATCAGGTAGCAGAGACGATAGTCTCTGACTTCCATGCCACCCAGCATCTCTTCATGGTTGTTATGACTAATAACACACCTATGCACGTAATGCCAGCTAAAAGTTTTGCTGGGATCCTGAGCCGTCCCATCGAAGTCCAATACTAGATACGTCCGTACACACCCACTCTTGTCCTATCTCGTAGTATTGTCTGGAGACACATTCGCGAGCACAGTAAGCATATAACTGAGATGAGGTTTACGGCTGGCCCAGTGCCTCTCTCAATGCTGCCCAGCCAGCAGGGTGCAGTGCGGTAGTGCTGCCAGCGCCCCACAGTGGCCAGTCCTGGTAATGGGCGGCTTGCCGTTCAATCACACGTGCCGCACGTTACCACAGTGGTCTAGTGATTTCCCTAAACTGCTACAGGCAAATGCCAGGATGGTTCCTTGCAAAGGGCATGGCTGAATTCCTTCTCCATCCTTAACCAAAACTCCGGAGTTAGCTCCATCTCTTATGACAACGCTGTCGACAGGATGTTAAACGCTAAGCTTCCTTCCTACTTCATGGTCTAGGTCATAAATAACTTTCCCCTTCTGTTTCCTATTTCTTTTTTCTTCCCTCCTCTCCTACCTGATGAAGGAGCACAGTTTCAAAAGCTAGTGTCCAATTTTTTTTTCTTTTCTTTTCTTTTTTTTTTTTAATCCATTGCATTTTTTTTTTTGTATGGGACTATTATTGGTGCAGCACTAAAGTAAGTACTGACCAACCAATCTATCTCTTTTGAAGAATATTTTATTTAATATTCTTTAATTCCTCACATCCTGAAGTAATTACATGATTTGATTTGTTTCTGTGAACTTATACCACTAACTATATGAATAAATTGTGTTCCAAGAATTGTCAAATTGTCAGTCAGAACACAAGTGGTGATCAGGAACTCACCCACATAATTCATCATGGAGACCATAGAATTTACCCAAATGTTTCAGCATTTACTTCCAGTGTACCATGATGTTTCTTGAATACGGAGTAGTTCCCTATATTGATTGTGGATCAATGATTATGTTGGATGTAACCAAACAACTTTGATTCAGATCTGATTGCAATGGAAGCAGGAGTGAATGATGAAGCAACAGGACTGATTGCAGCCATCTTGTTACACCACTACATGTGATAACAGGCATATTGTGCTCTTGGCAGTGGTGGATCACTCTGCCACATCACAACAAATTTGGTCTGTTGTGAAACAAGCAGTGTATGCTTGTAGAATTTGTCACAGTTTGAAGCTGGATTGTCTGCATTGTGTACTGCTGGGTCAATGCCACAGGTGTTCATACTGGCAATGGTGCGATGAGTGATGAACATGGATAACTGAATGCAACAAAATTGCTTTTACTGATAAATCCCAGTACTGCCTGCACCACTGTGATGATTGAATTAGAGCCTGGAGACCCCATGGAGAGACACTGTAAGACTTTTGCCGTATGAGATGCCATATTGCTCCTGCATCTGGTAACAGAGTTTGGGTCAGTGTTAGATTTCAATCTTGCACCCTCCCCCTCCCTCCCCACCCCCCTACATATTATGCACACTAACTACAAGCACTACATCTCTGCCTCTCATAACTCTGGAGCTTGCTGAAAGCTTCACTGATACCGGATAATGCACAACCACATGTCATGTCCAATGCTCAAGATGTTTTCATCACCCATCAGATTGAATTGTGCCTTGGCCTCCCTGTACTCCTGATCTCTCTCTTACCGGATAACATATGGTCAATGACTGTGGGTAGATTAGTCCTGAATACACTAACTGCTCCTACATCAGATCAACTTCAGCAATATTGTAGGGTGGTCAATTATTTGTTCATTTATTTTTGCTCTTTCTGATACCTTTATATGTGATGTGTGTAGTGGGAGTAATTTGCTTGTCCTTTTATTTTTTATTTTTTATTGCATGTCATAAGGTTGTGCCTCAGAATGTATTGTTTGGTGTGTCTGCAGTATGTGTCTTGGATGACAATTTTTTCGTTGTTCTTGGGAACTGTATTCATTTGTTGTGAGGCGTGCAGTTCCTGCTTGTGGAAGGCAGAGCTGGGCTGGCGTTGTCATGGGAGGCTGGTCCCTGGCAACACATTTATGGGGGCAGTTTGCGAGGCAGGACCTATCTGTCGGTAGGGTCACTACCTGAGGTGGCTGCACTCTCCAGAAAACACTCGATAATTTATTGCATCCCTTTCAGATAGTGGACAGTGTGGGCCACATTCTGTGGGGTTCCTATCATTACGGAGCCTCTTAGAAGATAACCTCCCCAAAGACATACACTAAGTATCCATTAGCCGTCCTTGTCTGTAGAATTATAGCCGGGGGCTGACTCGGGCCATGTTTTTTCAGCGTGATATACTGCCTGGCATCCTGTGAATTTCAGCGTGCAATGCAGTCTTCTCTTGTCTGGTGTTTCATGTCCCCTTTCCACTTTGCTCTTTTATCTGTGGCTATTTGGGCTACAAGCTCGCTAGATAAGACTTTAAATTCCCTTTAGAGCAAAAGGCTGGGAAATAATGGGTGTGTCGAATTTTCGAAAGGACAGTTGGGTGGCGTCCTCTGGAAGTGATCCGATTGCCTCCGTTTTTGTAGGCGACAGGTCTAGCTATCTGTCATAGCTGTTTGTCCATCTCATTTGCTGGAGGACTGTGTTTATTATTTGGTGCACCCTGATGAATTATCTCGCCACCGTGCTTGTAGATTTAGGGTGTTGGATCTTTTTCCATGTTTTTAATAAAGAATATGGTGGCGACCCTTGATATTAACATTAATGAGGATTAAATTTAAAATTAATTTGCATATCTGTGATTTTGCACATTTGCATATCAGCGTCTGTGACAAGTAAAAATATATCCACTTGGTGGGGTTATCCCTCCATTTTTGATGCGACGTCATACAATATATGGAAGGGGAGTGGACTGCTATACCCCAAACCAGAGCCCCTGTGATTCAATACCAAGACAGATCAACTTCAGCAATATATGGAAGGAGAGTGGACTGCTATACCCCAAACCAGAGCCCCTGTGATTCAATACCAAGGCTTGTAGCAGTGGTTATAGTCAGCAATTGTATCAACACCCATTACTGTTTTTATCATCTTCCTCATGTCAATGGGGCTGTATTTTCAGTCATGTGACCTTTATACAATACGTTACCTTGCAAATAAATTAAGCTGTGACATCTTCTGTACCTACTGGTGTTGATTTTGGATGGTCAGCAGTTTATATACTTTCAGGCATATACTGTAGCTGTCACAATGTATCACAGACTAAGACTGTAATTACAACTTCAGTTTTCATCGCTCATGTAATGTCTGCCAACCTCAAAGATGAATGACTGGTCTGCAGTTTGTTTTCAAGAAAAACAACATTCACACTTAACGAACAAAGGTCTGCAAGCTAGAACACAATATTTACATTGGGGAAATGGTAAAGAACAAGTGGGGAATCAAGCCCATTGCCTTTTTAGAAATGAAAACCAGAATAATAAAGTAAAGAACAAACTAAAGGCAGCCAGTCCCCTATAGCTGACTGATGTGTGGAACCTACACATATACATCAGAAAGTTTTTTAGCTCTAGTTCTTTTTGAAGCTGACTAATGTGTGGAGCACAGACATATCAGAAAACAGTAGTTTTATTAGCTATTTTAGCTCAGTTTCTTTTTATAGTGAGAGTACACACATTCAAACAAACACACTACCACACATACACCCAAATACATTGACTTAGTCGTGGCAAGACTGATTATCAGCAGTAATTGCATTGGCGGGTGCTGATTATCAGCAGTAATTGCCTGGGCAGAAGGAAGAGGGATGGAGGAAGGGGAGGCAAAGAGGGGAAAGCACCGCAAAGAAAACACACACACACACACACACACACACACATATTCATAAAATCACCCAGACTTTCTGATGAAGGCCATGGCTGAAAATTTACGTTTTGTGAATGTGATTGTCTATTTTATCTGCCTATCAATATGGTAATAAGGACAGTTTACTACCCACTGCAAAAGCCATGGTGATCAGCTGCGACAGGCACATAAAAAAGACACACACATACAACACTTTCAGCCAGGGACGGCCAAGAACTCGGCATGCGTGCCGAGCTTTTACATGCGTGCGGATCTCTCCCTTCTGACGTCACACACCCTGCACTGCTACGCCAGCTGACTGCACACGCATGAGCAGAACTACGAACACACCACATGCGACAGTGCATTCGTATAAGGAATACTGCCCTGCTAGCATTTGGCTTAGTTTCATATTACGACATTTGAAAATATTAAGCTCTGTACAACATATCAGGTTGAGCAATACTGAACCTTTGTTGGCTGTTGGTACACCTATAGAAAAATAACAATAATGCTGGGTTTGAAGCTGCATTACACCAACAATATTGTGCTTCTCACATCGTCACTCGGTAAAATTCTTACAACATTTTAGCTGAAATATAGAAACAAGAGTAAAACTAGTCTACAGCATGCAGTATAATGTGGAATACGTGATTCCACTACATCTGAAACTACTGTGCAGAATTTGCAATAACTACAATTTTCAACAAAACATATGACAAATACAATGAAATATTCACAATTAATTTAATTATTTTTGGTTTGCTGTAGACATAAAAAAGTTCATATCCGACACAAACTGATGGCACACAAATGCACAGTTTCTCATATTTTCGTCACTCAGATTGCCACGTAATTGTGACTTATTTAGTTTCATAATCGAAAAAAACCTTTCACACACATAAGTCAATTCAAACATTGATATAACTTTTGCAGCCTCATTGTGAAGACGGGGAAACTCTTTCTGAGGAAAACCATAAAATTCCTGGACAGAAGATTGCATCACAGTGGTGGGGTTGGGTAAAGCACGGCCTACATGGAACGAGATGGATCTTAGGAATGGAGAGGGAAGGTGGGTGATAGGAGTAAAATAATAATAACAAATATATAAATAAATAAAATAATATTATAAAATATTATAAATGGACTAGTATGTTATGGAGTTTGGGAGGGTCACAGAACACCACTTTAAGAGGGCTGGAAAGGACCTTGGACAAAATGTCTCTCATTTCTGGGCATGAGGAGAGAAAATCAAAACCTTGGCAAAGTATGCAATTTAGTTGTTTGAGTCCAGGGTAGTACTGGGTGACAAGGGGAGCGCGGGAGAATTTGGGATGTGTGGGGACATAGCACGGGAGATCTGTTTGTGGACTAGGTCTGTGGGATAGTTTTTGTCTGTGAAGGCCTTTGTGAGACCTTCAGCATATTCAGAAAGGGAGTTCTTGTCACTGCAGATAGGCCGTCCTCGGCAAAAGCCACATATATGCAGAAGGCTGCAGGCAAAATAGGTCAGCAGCTTTTGAATCAATATTGGAAGAATGGTTGGGATCCTGACATAAGTCGCATTGGATACTCCCTATGCAACATATGGCAAAATCTCAACCATTTCTCCAATCAACAGTCAATCTTGCTGCAGCTGTGTGTTGGGTGTCTGTGTGATTGTGAGTGAGTGTGTGTACCCCCACTAGAATAAGACTGTGAGCTCAAAAAGCTAGCAAAAATACTGTTCTCTTTGGCATCTATCTTTGCTCTGCACATCTGACAGGTAGAAGGGATTGGTTGTGTTTCCTTATTTTACATACTATTTCCATTGTTGTTGTTATTCACCATTAGAATAATGAAAAATGATCAAGTAAAATTATTTTATAATCTATAGCCCAAACTTTCTGTTTATTATACTAAGTTTTGTGTGAATGTGAAAGAAGAATTATATAATAATTACTGGCAGCATACCATTCTACTATGACTGAATGAATTATGACAATGTTCAGACATTCACCTCAGCCACATCAAACTACAATTTGGTAACCAAGGAAGTGACTGACATAACTGGAAGAAAACCTAGTCCACAAAGACTTCTATTTCTAACATTTCACTTTTGTAGTAATCTTTTCCTCATTGGATTTTTCACTGTTTTTGTCAGACATTAAAATTCTTTTGGGTCTGAAGTTTCTACTGAGAAGCTCTGTCCTTGTTTATTGAAGCACTTTTCCATGTCATTTATGACACTTTTTTTCACTAGCATAAGTGTTTTTCTGTGACACATACATCTTCAATTTCACACTCTAATTTTCACCCACATGAAATAATATGACCAAAATTTATATTATAAAAGTAATCACTAATTTGTGTAGCAGAAGGAGCAAGAAATTATGACGATCCAACAACATGCCTGATAAATAATGGTATGTAACTGGTATGTTTTAAGCACTGTCAATGGAACACACTTTCTTCATTAAAACACTAGCTGCCTTTATAGAAACAATTTGCCAACCCATCCTACAATACCTTACGTTCAAAAATTTTATTCAGTAATTCTGGCACAAAATACATAATGGCTACTGAAAGCTTGATTTTTATTGAATGTCTTGTAAGATTCTATTTTTGTTGTGTTTCAAGTAACATGTAAGAAATGATAGTATTTTCATTTTTCGTTTGAAGATACTGCTCTCGGACTTGTGAATTTATTTTGATGTTACTGCTGTACAGATATGCACACAGGTCACATGATGTTTAAATTTAATGCAAGCAATTGCAATTTTCTGTCTTTTCTTAACTATTGTAATGCTGTTTTGAATACTACACTCTTTTTAAGACAATATCACTTTACCCTTTTTAACACTGTATGGATTCTCCAAATTGATATGGTTCATTAAACTTGAAGCTAGCTGCAAAAGACTTAGTGATTAATCAGTTAATTGACTATAGTGTGCGTTTTTCTCAGAAATAAATAATTCATTAGTCACTATCCAATTGCTAAATCTTTTGTAACACTATCTGAAATTATATTATAATGTGAAAAGAACTGCCCAACTTTGGTTAAATTTTTAAATAGTGCTCTCCTGTGTTAAACAACAGCCCAATCACAGTTGGCATCTTACCAGCTGCTCAATAAGCACTGCCTTTCCACCAAGCGTTGCTTCCAAGGAATCTATCTGCGACTGAAGTGTTGCAATCTGTTGCTTAAGTCCATCTCTTTCAGCTAGCCAACTGGCTGCCACCCCTTGCTGAGTTACCTCAGCTGCTCTTGCCCGTTCCTTCTCTTCCTCTAGCTGTCCATGTTAGTTGGCAAGAAAGGTTAAATGTGAAAGGACAAATTTACAGAAGAAAAGAGTGTAAGGGTTGGAGTAAAGAAATAAAGATAAAAGATATCAATAAAAATTATAGTCCACATAAACCACACACAAGAAGTTGAAGGTAACATAAAAATAACTACTTTACACAAAAACAAATAAGAACAGCAAACATAAAACATAAATCAAACCTCCTTCTCCAGTTTGGAAACTTTGTTTTTATTTGTTGACAGAATTCTTTCTGTCCTCTTCAACTTTTCTTCAGTCTCTTTTGCTTTCTTTTCCAGTTCTGCCATTTTCGTATTATTTTCTGTAACCTAAGCAAAAGTTATTGTCTATTAGTGTAGTAACAGCAATGGAGAAAACAAAGAATTATTATTATTTTAAAATCTGAATTTTACAAATAAAGCTAGTGAGAGATCCATCAAATAACTTTGATAAGCAACAAAAAATTTTCTTCAAAATGGAGGGAGTGTGCACCTAACATTCTCAGATGTGCAACAATGTTTTACCCAGCCGTAGTCAAGGTAAATGGCACATAATAAAATATAACAGTTTGTCACCTGAATTTTACACATTTGTGTCACCTATGAAACAGATCATACTTCTAACAGTGTAAGAATGAATACCATAATCAAGGATTGTGAAAAGTAAAAGACAAGCATTAAAAACATAATATAGTTGACAGATTTGTCACCTGAGTTTTTAAAGCTGCAATTATTCTCTGGTCAGAAGTTTGGAAATATGATTTGTAACAATAAGTATTTTTATCTTTGGAATTTTCTACTGGTCAATACAGTAAATTTCAACATTTTTATTTATTTTTTAAACTGATGAACGTTTAAACAATAACAGTTAATAATTGTGTTTGACACATTCACCGTTAGATTCCATGTGACTGACTGGAGGGGTGCAGATCTCAAAATAATGCTACGGCAGCACCAACTAGAACACACAACGGGGAACTGCGCATCTATGAAGACAGTTCTTGTTCAACCACTTCAGTGTACACATATATTTGCTTTTCAAATGTGTTTTGTTATGAATGAATTCTGGAAGTGGAATTAAAGTTCTTTCAAGATACTACAATTTATTGGCAACAAGTTTGGGAGTTTCTGTCTCATTTAGTAATGTGAACGTTAGTGTTATGCCAACTCTAGAGCAGGTTCTAAACAATGTAATTGAACAGCAACAACTTCTCACCACTGCAGTATGCAAGTTCGTTTCTGTCCACATCAATTCCTGCCTGTCATTGTTGAAAATTCCCACTTTCCCCCCTCATGATGAGGTGGCGAAGAACTGGATAGACTATGAGAAATGCCTTTGGCAGCATTTCATGGCTTTCAGTGTAGCTGACCAACAAACCTGTAAGTCTTTATTCCTTTTGTGGATATTACCAAAGTTGTATCAACTGTTGTCTCAACTTGCACCGTTGAAAGAACCTTCCTTGTAGTTTGATGAAATGTCTACTCTTCCTTCAACTTATTTTCAAAAACAGACGCATGTTGTCACATCTCGTGTTGCATTCTGTAGGTGTACAAAACAGTCTCATTTGACCTATCATGCTTGGGCTACTGAATTACAAGGACTTAGTCACAAATGTCAATTTGTAATGGACATTCACAAGGAATCATATGCTGACTCTATGGTTAGGGATGACATTTTCTGTTCTGAGCCGGATAAAGAAGTTCGCCAACGAGCTCTTCAGTTAGATAATCCCACATTGGATGAAATACTTTCCATAGCTCAGTCCTTTGAAATCATTTGTGCCACGGGCACTCAATTAGAAGCATGGGGTGATGCAAGGCGAGATACAGTCAGGTTGGGCAAATGATGATGTTGCCAGACACTAGTGCAAATGAGGATGTTGCAACAGTAAACATATACCCACAACGTTGGCCAGGCGGTCAAAACAACATGAAGCAGCAGATCAGAGGTTCGCATTCTCTTCCTTCCTGCCCTCAGTGTTTCACTAAACATACGCATGAAGATTGTCCATAGCAATGGACAACTCACCACCGATGCAAAAAGAAGGGACATGTTTCATCTGTGTGCAAGACAGAAAAAGTGCATGATGTGCACAACGGGGTAGCCGAAAATGATTCTGTACTGTATGTAAATTGCGTGCCCCCTCATTCAGGGAAACTTTACCTCACGGTGCAAATGCTGGTGAAAGGATGTGACGATGCAAGTCGATACCGGCTCAGCGGCTACTATTATTAACTCGCAAACATATTCAATGCTGGGATATCTGCTGTTGTCGGCCGTTAAGCATCACCTATGCACTTATAATCAGCAGAAGATCTCACTTCTAGGTCAATTTGCTGTAGACATTTCCTACAAATCTGTTGTGCACACCATCAGTGTGTTTTTTGTTGACAGCAGTGGCACTGAAAATTTATTTGGGTTCAATGCGTTTTGCATTTTTGGATTCTCAGTACATGACACAGTGCACATTGTTTCCAATGACATTTCTTATGCTCTGTTTGATTCCTTATCAGGGGAATTTTCAACACTCTTTCTCCTGGTATAGGTTGTGCCACCAATTTTGAGGCACATATTACTCTCGAACCTGCTGCCCAGCCGCAGTTTTTTTGGGCCAAGCCCATTCTCTTGCCTTGTGTGACACGTTCAAATGGGAGCTTGATCAGCTGTGCTTCAAGTGTATTGCATCCCATCTCTTCCAGCTAGTGGTCCTCTCCCCTCTTTATCTTTAAAAACCCCAATGGCAGTCTTCACCTCTGTGGTGATTTCAAAACGTTTGTCAATGCTCAGTGCATTATTGACACATATCCAGTGCCTCTCTCTGAATAATTATTTTCAAAGTTGGCTGGGGGTCAGTACTTTTCTAAGATTGACATATCTGAAGCATATCACCAGCTTCCGTTTGATGTTGAACCTTGCCAGTTTCTTGTTCTCAACACTCCATTTGGTCTTTATCAGTATCAAAGGTTGCCATTTGGGGCTGATAGTTCCCCTGCCATCTTTCAACGATTTTTGGAAAAATTGCTCGCCACTTTTCCTGACTGAATAAATTATAAAGATGACATTTTTGTGACCGAGGCCACCAATGACTCTCTTCATGGTATCACAATCTGTAGGGTTAAAATGCAACATCCAGAAAACTCGTTGTTTTTTTTTTTTTTTTTTTTTTTTTTTTTTTTTTTTTCTTCAAAAGTCGATTGTCTACTTGGGTCTTCAGTTATTGAGTCTAGGTATTCATACTCTTCAACAAAATTTGCTGCTATTGAGGCTTTTCCTCATCCGACATTGGTCAAGGACCGCCAGGCCTTCTGGGACAAATAGCCTACTATCACAAGTTTTTGCCTTCTGCTGCAACGGTGGCTCATCCACTACACCGGTTGCTTCATAAAAATGTGCCTTTCCGCTGGTCCGCTGAGTGTGACACTGCTTTTCTTCGTTTCAAAGAACAACTGCAGCAGGCCCCTGTCTTGCCACATATTGGCCTGGACATCATTTAGTTCTAGCCACCGATGTCACCCACTATGGGATTGGTGCTATTTTGGTGCACCGTTACACTGATGGCTCAGAATGTCCGATTGCTTATGCATCAAAGACACTCATCGATGCGCAACAGAAGTATTTCCAGATAGAAAAGGAGGCTCTCACCATCATGTATGCCTTGAAAAATTTGGTGTCTTTCTGTAGCGGGCAAAGTTTCATCTAATCACTGTTCACAAGCCATTAATTTCTCCATCCTTTGGCCTCATTCCCTGACAAGGCGGTCCACCGCCTACAACATTGGATTCTGTTCCTTTTCGCTTCAACTACGAGATTCATTTCCAACACACTGCTCAGCATGCCAATATTGATGTGTTGTCCTGTTTGCCAATGGGGTCAGACCTTGTTTTCGACTGTGAAGAACTGATGTGCTTTTATGTGGACGACTCTGAGCAAAGTGTTGTTGATGGGTTACCCATCAACGGTGACAAGTTAGCCACAGCTACTGCTTCTGTTGTGTCGTGTGCTGCATTTCAATCAAAGGGGTTGGCCTGATCGACCATCCAGAAAGGCCTCTGATCCATTGTATAACTACTTTGCCCTTCGTTTCCGCCTCACTGCTCGTAATGGTGTTGTTCTCCTCTCCACCAATGGGGCCTCACTGCGAGTGGTTGTTCCTGCATGCCTTCGGGCTTCTGTTCTTCCTCTACTTCATCAGGGACACTGGGGTGTCTTACGCACATGCCCATGGGAGCGCATACATGTTGACTATGCGAATCCCTTGCTTGGCACCTATTGGCTTATTGTGGTGGACGCCTATTCTAACTTTGTCATTGTTGTATGTTGTGCATCACCTTCCACAGGAGCGACCACCCTGGTGCTAGTCAGAATATTTTCCTTGGAAGGCCCTCCTTCCACGCTGATTTCAGATAATGGACCGCAATTTACTTCCTCTGAATTCTCCAATTTCTGTACTCAATGTGGTGTTACGCACAACACTGCTCCACCCTTCCATCCTTAATCAAATGGCAAAGTTGAACATCTCGTTCGTACTTTCAAATCACAAATGAAAAAATTGCTCACTACTTTTCCTTCTGAGCCTTGTTCCAATTCCTGGAGTCCTACCGTTTTACTCCCATGGATGACCACAATCCAGCTGAGCTCCTTCATGGATGCCAGCCTCGTACCTTGCCCCACCTTCTTCACCCTCCACCCCATCGGCCAGGGCAGACTCCATTCACAAAGTTTTCGGAGGGCGCTCCTGTTTGGGTACAGGGGTACAGCAGGTGTCTGAAATGGATTCAGGGTCGGATCCTGAGCCCTTGTGGTAAATGCCTTTACAGAGTCCGAACAACTGCTGGAGAAGTGGTGTGCCACGTGGACCAACTTCGGCCCCAAGTGACTTCGCCAGCGGGTTCTACAGCTTGGTCTGAAATGATATATATCGAACATACAACTGTGTATCGTCAGGCGTGCCCCAGGGGAGTGTGATAGGACCACTATTATTTTCTATCTATATAAATGATCTGATGGACAGAGTAAGTTGTAATTTGCAGCTGTTTGCTGATGATGCTGCGGTGTATGGGAGGGTGTTGTCTGTAACTGACTGTAATAGCTTACAGGATGACTTAGACAAAATTTCTAGTTGGTGCGAAGAATGACAGCTAGCTCTCAATGTAGAAAAATGTAAGGTGATGCGCATGAGTAGAAAAAACAATCCTATAATGTTCGAATACAGCATTAGTAGTGAGCTTCTTGATGCTGTTGCGTCATTCAAATATCTAGACGTAACATTGCAGAGCGATATAAAATGGAACGAGCATGTAAGGACAGTTGTGAGAAAGGCGGACAGCCGACTTCGGCTTATTGTGAGAATTTTGGGAAGATGTACTTCACTGTAAAGGAGACCGCGTATAAAACACTTGTACGACCACGTCTTGAGTATTGCTCAAGTATTTGGGACCTGCAGCAGATCAGTTTGAAGGAAGACATAGAGGCGGTTCAGAGGCGAGCAGCTAGATTTGTTACCGGTAGATTCGACCAATGCGTGAGTGTCACAGAAATGCTCCGGCAACTCAACTGGGGATTGCTGGAAGAAAGACGATGTTCTTTTCGTGAGTTTCTGTTAAGTAAATTTAGACGGCCGGAATTTGAAGCTAAGTGTAGTACGATCTTGCTGCTGCCTACTTACATTTCATGTAAAGATCACAAAGACAAGAGAAATTAGGGCTTGTACAAAGGCATATAGGCATTCTTTTTTTCCTCGTTCAATTTGGGAGTGGAATAGGAAAGGAAATGCCTAGTAGTGGTACAGTGTACCCTCCGCCACACACCTTACGGTGAATTGCGGAGTATGTATGTAGATGTAAATGGATTTAGTGTTTCTGAACCATAGATTTGGATGCTACGAGGTCAAAGCCGCGCTATGCAGCACATCTGTGATATTATCCTGATGAAATTTACATCTTGGAGGAAAGATTTATGAAAACAAAGTTTAGCGGAATAAAAAAAAAAAAAAGAGCTGCTCCCAATGGTGTGGAGGTGCAATGATTCCTTCCATGGTCTGCTGGCACAGCAAGCCGACCACGAGCACAACAACACCCACCAACAGTTCTTGTACCGGTACCACCCCATTGAGGTAAATACGTTAGGATTAAAAGGAGTCCACTTTATCAATAGCAGAATCTTTAAGTTGTGGACAAGCATCCACAAAAGTTGGAATAAATCCATTGCTGAACTATAGCGCGCACACACACACACATTAGTTGTATTTTTATTCAGCTTGCTATGTATGTAATAAGATAATCTAAATAACAACACACATACCATACAATGAGAGAAAATAAATAAATGAAATTCCTGAAATGACAGAATGACAACAATGGAAACAAAATTAGACACACAGTATAAGAATTTTCTTCATCTTATAATTCTTTCCACAGAACAAGGAAAGAATGATGTGTTGAGCATGACTTATTAGTAGGCACCTTCAAATTGTTTTTCGAAACCAGAATGGATGTCTCAATAAACATCCTGAACGTCACAAATTTGTACTGTTTATACTTTGTAAGAGATGAAATACTTGTGATGAATATAGAAAACAAATATAGAAAACAAATTGCAATAGGAAATATTATACCTCTTTTTGCAATCTATTTTTCTCCTGTTCCATTTTCTGGAGAGATTCAAGCTTCTTTCTCTGCTCAACACCTTGTTTCTTCTCTTCGTCTAACTCAGTTTTCAGAGCTTCTATTCTTTTCACAAATAAAGTGATTTCATCTTGTTTCACAGTAGCTGCAGCTGAAAAACCATCATAAGTGTTAGGAAGAGGGTGCAACTCGACTTAATTCATATCAACAAAGAATAATTTCACAGCAAAAGAGCACCATGCATAGCACATAATGTACCAGTGACAGGTATGCCATGATAACCCAAAATAGTATGTAGTAGGAGCTTTTGGAAGTATTACAACTATAAAATATCATCAATGTTGTAATAATTCCAAAATAAAGCTACAATACATACATGGCATATTCAAAGTATGGGCTGATATCAGAGATAATCTTTCAACATCTTCCAACAGTATCAAGTATGCTGATACCTGTTTCAACTACAATGTTGTGTGGTGGTCCCTTCCATACTAGCACTTCCAATTGTATACATGGGCACTTGTTATCCAACACCAGTGTTTGGAATTTCTGATGAGTGTACTAAAATGCACTTTCAAAAAATAATCTGCTGCAGTAACATTTTCATTTTACAACTTCCATGCCAATGTTCCCTCAGTCCTCATGTATTGCATTTCTTAGTTATTGAGTTTCTTTTTTTCCTGATCTGCTGCTACCTATTAACCTGTTTATCCTTAATTTACAATGGAAAGTCCAAGACAACTGCTAAGCTGCAGACAGGCACAAAGAAAATACAATTTCATTCACACAACTTAAATTTTTAGCCACAGCTTTTATAAAAAAAAGAGCATACATACATTCACACAATCATTATACAGTATATAAAAAAACAGTCCAGAGTGCAATGATTTGATTTTATTCAACTAGTTTCAGACTTTTTCTTTGCCATCTTCAGGAATTGTAGCTCCATTCATGTCATGGAGCTGAGCAGGCACCTCAGAGCATTCCAGTGCATTACTGCTGGAGCAATAACGCACTAAAAGGGTCCCAGGTACCTGCTCAGCTCCACAACATCAATGGAGTTACAACTCCTGAACATAGACAGACAAAAAAAAAAGAGAGAGAGAGAAAAAAGAAGGTCCAAAACTAGTTGAATAAAATAAAATCATTGCACTCTGGACTGTTTTTATATATATTTGATTGATAGTGCTATTATCCCCAAAAGAGAAGCAAAAATGTTCCCGAAAATATGTGATTCACACAATCACTGAGGCACTGAGGTACAAGTCATGCACATGTAACCACCATCTCCAGTGGGAGGGTAGGAAGAGGATGTGGGGCTAGGGTGGGAATAGAATGTTATGCACAGTCCATCAGAATGATTGATCAGTGTCAAGCTGTGACAAAAATCCTACTTAGTACAGGTTATGGACTGATTGGGCTTTGGCTACCACTTCCTGGCTGTTATCAACAACATGTTGACAGGGGCTACATCTGTCATAATGGTCAATGGGTATTCCATGCCACCCATCCCCATACGTCGATTGATGTGCCAAGTGTGCTGTTGTCTATGGTCCTGTTCGTACTGGCCATTGACTCACTAATGAGCGCTCTGAGTGACAGCTTTGCTGGTGTGCATGTACATATACACCCGTGTGCAGAGCATTGCATATGCAGATGATGTTGGTGTATTCCTGAGCAGGGCAACAGACGTAGACACTGTTGGGGCCACCCTTCAGCTCTTATCAGTGCACCTATGGCACCGACATCAATCCCTGAAAGACTGTAATGATTCCCATTGGTCACAACACCATAGACACTCCTCAACCATGGTACCGTGTTGTCAAGGAGCAGCAGATACTGGGTCTCATCGTCACCCGAGACACAAGCAGTTGCAGGCCTGCACCTGGCGGAAGGTCGTTGCACTGATCCACAGACTGCTGCAGAAGGTCACCTTAATCGACAGCCATATCCTTGCTTGAGCCTAGTATGTGGCACAACTCCTCACTATACCCAAGATGATGGCACAAGTCATATCAGAGGCAACGTTCTGGTTGCTGTGGGGACACCACATTTTCACAGTCAAGGTGGCATTCTCAACACCTCTGTTGGAGGACTAGGCCTTGTTCACTTCTACTCAAAGTGAGCAGCCTTATTAAATAGCAGATTTGACTTTTTGAGGGAAACACACCCACAGGGTCCAACAGCAGTGATTTTGGAGTTCTATCATCCACCGTCCGAGAGAGACCCCATGGTGCTACTTAGCATCCCGTACAAGATGTCACACATGCAGGGTTATTACTTCAATTGGAGTTATGTCCTTCGGACAGCAACATCGCAGTACCATATGGCTCAACAGACATACACTGTGTTCTCAGGATGCCCACCAGTCCACAAACTGGAGGCTTGCTACCTACACATCAACTGGTGGCAGGTGTGGGTAAACATCCTTCATCCACTCCTGCCGACTGCAGTCTGAGACCTTTATTACAAGTTAGTGTACAATGTGTTGCCAACGAATCAGAGGATGTTCATATATACCTTGCTGTATTTGGTAATTGTTCCCACTGTCAGGTCCTGGACACCAGAAGACACAGGTTTGAATGTCAATTGGAAAACCCTCAGTAATGTGGAGGGGGGGGGGGGCTGGGTCTGTGAGACCCACTAGTTTTTGTTTCACTGATTTTGTATCCTTATAATTGCTGATTTGACTCGAGCGGTCCACTAGCTTTCTGAAAGACCAGAGCGAAAGTGTTGACAGCTTAAATGAGGTTTTTCATTGTTTAGTCATTGTTTGGCAGTCTTTCAAAAAGCACGTGAGTCTATCAGACCCATCCCGACCGTCTACATGACTAATTTTTGCCAGTGCGATCCTGCTTATATTTTGTTGTATCGTTGAGTTACCAGTTACTTTGCAGACTATTTGTGGTCTCCTAACACCAAGGTATCAGTCAATAGTTTATAGTATAAAATGGCATGAGAAAGTCTCTCGTACAGTGAAATATACAAAATTTTATATGACAATGACAGTGAATTAAATGATTCTGATGTGGACCCAGACTTTGAAATAAAGAGTGACCATGAAAGCAATAGTGAAGTTAGTGGTGATGAAGAGGAAGATGTTCAGCCTTCCGCCAGCATTGATGCACCTACTGTTGTTGATTCAAGTACAGCTCATCATTCTGACCCAGGTACGTAACCCATAAGCTTTTGCAAAGGAAGGAACGGAGCAACTAAATGGAGAAAAACTTGTTTCCCACAAAGCATTCATACAAGACATCACAGCATAGTTACCATGCATTTGCCTGGAAGTATTCGAGCTGCAATGGATGTACATTCACCGTTAGAATCATGGCAGTTATTTTTTAGCAAGTCATTGATTGAAACTGTTCTTGGATCAACCAATATCTACATTGATTCAGTTTGAGAGAAGTACACTAGTGATGCAAACATGGCTAGGCCTACAAGTATTGATGAACTAATGGCATATTTTGGCCTTCTTTACTTAGCTGGAACATTTCATGGCGGTAAAATGAATATTTGAGACTTCTGGAATACAGATGGGACAGGAATAGAAATCTTTCAAGCAAGTATGTCATTGAAAAGGTTCAGATTTTTTACTCAATGTATCAGGTTTGACAACATCCATACAAGGGAAGAAAGAAAAGCACAAGATAATCTTGCTGCCATAAGAACCATTCTTGATATATTTGTCTCCAACTGCAATTCATATTATTCTCCATCAGAAAATGTTACTTTGGATGAAATGAGAGGCAGGTGCAGGTTCAGGATGTATATCCCAAATTAACCTGCAAAGTATGGAATCAAGGTTTTCATCCTGGCTTGTTCTAAAACGTACTATGTAAAACATTTGGAAGTCTATGCAGGTGCACAGCCAGAAGGACAATAAAAAGTAAGTAACAAGGCAGACGACGTTGTTTTGCGTCTTGTAGACCCAGTGAAAGGGTCTGGAAGAAATCTGACAGTTGACAATTGGTTTACTTCTTACCCAAAAGTCAAGAGGCTGTTACATGAGAAGAATATAACTGTTGTTAGTATGTTATAAAAAATAAGACTGAAATTCCGCTTGAGTTTTTACCCAAAAAGTCTAAAGAAGTGTACTCAAGTATGTTTGGATTTCAGAAATACATCACATTGCTTTCATATGTACCAAAACAGAACAAATCCTATTGATTTTGTCATCAATGCATAATGATTATGAAATTGACAGTTACAGCAGCGGAAAGAAAAAGCCAAGTATAATAATGTACTACAAAAAACCAAGGGCGGCATAGACGTTGTTGATGCTATGTGCGGTGAATACACAGTTGCCAGAGGAACAAGACGCTGGTCTCTCTGTCTCTTTTTTCAGATGTTGAACGTTGCAGCTCTGAATGGCTATGTTGTGTTCAAAGCCAAGGGAAATGTTTCAGTTAGAAGAAAGTACCTGAGAATGGTAGGGAAGTCTATCGTAACACCATATTTAAAAATGCGTGCAACCCAGCCAAACCTTCCGTGCCAAATTCGCAGGCTTGCTTCTAACCTCTCTGGCACCCAAGAACAAGGCATAGCTGAAGATCCACAACCAGGGAGAAGGGGAAGATGCTATAAATGCAAAGACAGCAAAACAAAATACTTTTGCAAAGTTTGCAAGGTGTGAATGTTTTGAAAAGTGATGATTTTAGAGGCCTATACCTCCCAAACTATTCATATGTTCTCAATTTCCATTTATGTAGTGATAATTCAACATTTTTGCTTCTTAGTTATTGTACTTATTTTCATTTATATTCATATTTCAATGAAATTTTCTTGTGTGTTCTGTTTACTAACATTTGGTACTACAAAGTTGTTTGTTTTTCAGTTTTATTTTATTATAATTATTGTACAATTCAGACAGGTAAAATAATGTCACTGTATCATTTAGTACTATCTGAATATGATAAAAAGTAGTCATTTTATGAAAAATACAATTCGTCACTTGTTAAAAGTGTTTTATACATTGGGTCTCTCAGACCCAGCCCGACCGTTCATGAAACTTTTTTCGCCCGACCGTTCTAGGGTTAAGTGACAACTCTCAAATGGAGTAAAGTCCATGGCATATCTTTGGACAGTCGACCACAAAATATACTCACACCCCAAGTATCAGGAGCAATTTGCCAATTTCCTGTCAGTGGCACTTATCCAGGCTGCCAGTCAGCTTTTGGCTGCTAAATTTGACCTGTTCTTCACGCTGGATGTTACCGAAGTGGGTTGACTGATAATTTGGACAGTTTTACCTTGGCATCGTTCTAACAGGTATGGAGTTGAAACCAAACTTTTCCTTGAAAAACACGCAACTAACATAGTAAGGCAGTTGTGTTTTTAATTTTGCAATATACCCTCCCAGAAGTGGGTACCTGGGTGTTTTAAATTTTCTCAAAGTTTTAATTTCACATTCTGCCACACAACAATGTACCATGTAGGAGAAGATTATCCTACTCACTTTCTATAGTTATTTTTATTTCCACTTGTCATGTTGACATACGTGTGTAGGAACATGCCTATAATGCACACCATAGTAGATTTTATTTTATATACCACAGTAGATTTTATTTATTTATTTATTTATTGCTCTCTTTCCATCTGTAAATTCCATAGTAGCAACCGAAAATGATGCCTTCTTCAGGATGAGACAGCTTTCTTTTTCCTTCCGAAGACTGAAGCATTCTTATTTTCATAAAAAGATTCTCCCTTGCACCACCAGCTCTTCTGAACTGGGCAGAAGGTGCTTTGTCCTTACAACATATTTTTACCTAATAGTTTTCCCCCTCCCCATCCTACATCTCCTCCCAATACATACGTCTCTCCCAACTGTGTTCCAGCTCTTTCCCTTATCCCCCCTACCTTTCTTTCACTTTGCCCCCTCCCCCCTTTTACTTCACTCCAAGTTGCATCTCCTATTCCCACCTATAAGTACCATTCCATCCCTTAGGGTGCAGATAACATTCTATCCCCACCATTGCCTTGCATCCTCACCCATCCCAACCTCTCCTACTGTTAAAGATAGTTTGGCCATAGAGGATAGAAATGGCAGTCATGTGTACACAAATTATGCCAGAGTGATTGTGTGAATATATGTGTGCTTTTTTTATATGAATGCTGTGGCAGAATTGTAAGTTTTGTGAATGTGACTGGTTTTTTTTAATTTTTTATTTTTTATTTTATTTTTTTTAATTTTTTTTTTTTTATGTGCCTGTCTGTGACTCAATGATTGTCTTTAAGGTAAGTTGCTTCCTATCTTCATATCCTTAATGTACCCAATTTATTCCTCTTTTCCTAATCATAGAATTGTACATATGTCTCACTATGAATGGGACACAGTTTTCCTTCTTTTCTCATTAAATATTCTCTTTCATTGTTATTATTTCATCAGTCAATATATACAATATTAAGAGGATGGACTGCAACTCCTCATAAAGCTGATCATTGAACCACAAACCACAGAAAAGGCAATTACAATCACACAAATAAAGATTCTATCCCCAGCCTTAGCCCCCCCCCCCACCACACACACACACACACACACACACACACACACACACACATTTATACAATCATACATGACTGCCATCTATGAACAGTGTGCCACAAGTATTGCCTGTCTGTGGGTCATTATAATGTTATCTCTGATCTGCTCTGATAAAAATATTTAAGAATTATCCTAATAATGGCAAGTCCAGGTTGGAATTAAGTGCAGCAGCTGGAGGTGATGGTCTGTACCATTATGTGACATGCCATAGAACTGTATGGTTAATGTGTGGTATTAATGTTATAAGTGTTGACATTTCTAAAAATAAGTTGTATATACATTTAAAATCAGGAATCAAGTTCTTCTGTATGCAAGTTTGGTCTTCTGTGACACCACTCAGCAATCATCTTTGCAATGAATAGCAATTGATTCTCATAACATCATTAATATCCCAACCTAGAATTTCCATTATCAGTCAATATTTCCACAAATAATTCATAATTAGCAGCTTTTTTCAAATTTAATGTCATATTTTGCCCTAGATGAATGCAAACCTTCACACATAATGTTCATTGTTTAATAAATTCACAATCATCTTACCTTTTTCAGCATTTAATGTAATCACTTGGTCTTCAAGAATCTGTTTCTCCTTGAACAGTTTTTCTGCTCCCTGAGCAGCTCTCCTCTTTTCATCTTCCAGTTTCTTAACAGTGTCCTCATGCTTTTTCTTATCCGATTCCCACAACTTCTTTTCTGATTCCAGTTTTTGCTTCTCCTCATCAGATTTCTTCTTATCTGAAATATAAATGCAGATGAATTCAGGATTTCTTTTGTTTATGAAAGTGATATAAGAATTATTGTAGATGAAAGCTGTCATTGCTGTGAATTTTCAACCCTGTGAAGAAAGCTACTAATTAGGATTATTCATATCCTAAGGAAAGTTGAGTGCTTATGTCAATCAAAGCCCACAATACCTGTGAAGCAGCCATTTGATTTACAAACTGTGCTGCAATCATATCACAGTCTTACACTTCAGCATGACTAACAAACAGCTCTATCAGGATGAATGGCCACCATCCAATTGTGGCCAAAAGCAAAACGGACCACCCTGTGGAGCAGCATGCAGTTGAGCACAACACATGTGATTTCAATGTCTGCTTTGCAATCCAACCATTTGGTCCCCCCCCCCCCCCGCGACTATCTCTTCTGAACCTCATAGATGGGAGTTGTCCCTACATCACATCTTACAGTCCTGCAACCATCCTGGCCTCATCCTAAGGAAACTTATCATCCCTACTCTCCACTTCCAACAGTTGCATACTCCTCCCCCTCTCATTATATCTCCTCCCAATTCAAGTCTCTCTTCCAACTATGTGTGCCTTTTCTTTTTCTTTTCACACACACACATCCCCTTTTTTCACTCCCCACCCCTTCCCTTTAGTGGATCTCACTTACCTACCTGCATACTATGTCTTGCAGCATGAAACATTCGATCCCTACCCTTACCCAGGAATGTTGGCCCTCCACTCCCCCCCCCCCTTCTCACTCGCTGTCTAATTGCTTGTTGCACCAGATTGGCCAGAGATGGTGGTCATATGTGCATGAGCTATCTCTGGGTGATTGTATCTTTTTCTGATGAAGAAGGTAGCTTAAAATTCAAGTTGAGTGAATATCATTGTCTATTCTGCGTGCCTATCTGTGGCTCAGTGATTGGCTTAACAGTAAGTTACTACCTATCCTCTAATGCTGAATTAGTAAAAGAAGAGCTTTTGAAGCATATCCGAAAGGTGGAGAGATAATACTGAATTATCAGAAGCTAGAATATATTATGGGTAATAATGATATAAGGAAGGGCTAAAATATTATCTTTTCTTTCATAATTAATATCACTAGAATCAGAAACTAGTATTCTGACTACAAAAAGAATATAATTTCACTGGGTTTACAGAAACAGATAGTTCACAAGAGAAAATCTTAGGGGCACTTAAAAAGTAAGGAGAAGGAACAGTCTGTATCAACATCTATTAGGAAATAAAGGTCGGGTGTACTGATGGAAGAAATGACCTGTATCGACAGTATTATGTATCAAAGGGCACATGGACCTATGGAAAGAGTGACTTGTATCTTAAGTTGGATGGATCCGAGAACTGAAGTACCTGTCTTGCTACAGTCAGAAGAGAGTTGAAAATGAATACTAGCATCTCAAAAGGAACTATAATTTAGAAGTATATGCTCATAGAATTATGTGTAAACATGTGTAGGTAATATATTCATGTTAAAGAAATTTTCACCAACCTCAAGTAAGATGGTATATTATGATTACATTAATACTATACAAATACCTCTGCCTAGGCACAAAGTTAAGAGTATAGTACATTTCAGCTAATAAAATAAAATAAATATCACAAGAGGTGATATTACATTTATTACATCAATGGACATTTAGAAATAATTATTAGTAAATTAAAGAAATAAAATGGTAGGCAGCAATAAGTTATATAAGGAAGTATCATAAGACAAGTTTTACATAGTGTCATAAAGGAACAATTATTTGTGATTTTAAGCATTATCAGTTTACTAAAAGTGATGAATGTGTTAAGAGAACATATAACAAAAAAATATGAAGTTGAGAAACGAAGTTCCAAATAGTAAAGAGGAAAATATTCATAGAATTATCAGAGGAGTATATTTTTGCATTTAAAAAAAGTTAAACAGTTTGTTAACAAATATATGATGTTGTTGTCATTGTGGTCATCAGTCCAGAGACTGGTTTGATGCAGCTCTCCACCCTACTCTATCCTGAGCAAGCCTCTTCATCTTCTCATAAGAACTACAACCTACATTCATCTGAATCTGCTTACTGTATTCATCTCTAGGTCTCCCTCTGTGATTTTTTCCCCAAACACTTCCCTCCAATGCTAAATTTATGATTGCTCAAAGTCTAAGAATGTGTCCTACCTATCAATCCTTCTTTTAGTCAACATATATCCGGAAATTCCTTTTCTCACCAATTCTGTTCAGTACCTCTTCATTAGTTACATGATCCACCCATCTAATCTTCAGCATTCTTCTATAGCACCACATTTCAAAAGCTTCTATCGTCTTCCTGTTTGCACTGTTTATCGTCCATGTTTCAGAAGGCGGCACTCCACAAAAATGACTTCAGAAAGGAATTCTTTACACCTAAATCAATAATTTCTCTTTTTCGTAAATGCTTCTCTTTCCATTGCCATTATACATTTTATATCCTCTGTACTGTGACCATCATGTGTTATTTTACTGCCCAAATAACAAAACTCATCTACCTTTATTGTTTCGTTACTCAATCTAATTCCTTAAGCATTGCCTGGTTTCCTAAGAATGCATTCCATTACCCTTGTTTTGCTTTTGTTAATCTTCATCTTATATGCTCCTTTCAACAAACTGTGTGTTCCATTCAACTGTTCTTCCAGGTCCTTTGCTGTCTCTGACAGAATTACTATGTTATCAGCAAAACACAATATATCTTTAATTGAATTTTCCATTGGTACTTGACAGAACATGATAATATTATCAAAAAGGAAAAATTCCTGATGTTCTGCAAAATAATTTATTGAGTTACAAATCCACTTTTGGCTTCTTAGGCCATCATCTGGTAATCAGGTTGTAAACTAATAATGGTTTAATAATTTTGCAGAACATCAGGAATTTTTCCTTTTTGATGAACAATATATCTGTTTCTCTGCTCTCCATTAGCCAATGAAAGATGTTCACCACCTTTTAGTAATTGTAAGTAGAAGACATCAGACTTTCAGAAGATTTATTATAGTTTGTGCAAATAAGATGACCCAAGTAATGAGATACTGCTGAGGAGGGCCATAATCAGTACTTTCACTACATCCAGTTTGATAGAACTTGGGTACTGCCACAAGTGGCTGCTATATAACACTGTACAGAAAAGTCATAGAAATCATTAAACACCCATAAAATTTCAATGGAAAGTAGAAAGGCATGAAACTGAATGACATCTGGATTCTGTACTGAAGAAGATAATTACCAGTCTTCCACCATGGGGCAATAGCAACAGCAGCCAACAGAAACAGACAATGGCAAATTAAGCCCAAATATTCCAAACAAGTACTATCACATCTATGGCAAGAATATGTGAAATCATAATTTGGCAGCAGTCAGTTGCAAACCATTATGTTTTGAACATTCAGTGAAGTTACAATCCCCCTTGGAAATGTCCATCACAGCTGAGGACAAAATGTTGGGTTTGAATGTGAAATCCTTCCAACTATGGCACAATAGCCCATAATATTTTAGTAACTGTTAGGTATTGTTTGCTTTGTGGGGCTGTCAAGGAGAAAAACAAAGAAAATGTGACATCCATGGGTTCATGGAATATTTCACCAGAGACAACAAATGAAGTGATATAATGTAATACTGCACATTACAGAATGATGCATTTGACGGACGGATGGAACAGCTTCTTATTTACAAGTACTCTATGCATGTCCTCTACAAAAGTGTGCCTCAAAAATTAATAGCTCTTAAACTGTGAGCAGTTACTTCATTCATAGAAATGAATTTTATGACTACACATTGATTTCCAAAATAGAGCTATTTCACCTTAGTTAAAAATCAGCTTTAGTGTGTAATATTTGAATTATATCAGGTAATGTTGGCTTAAATTCTTTTGACTGGAGTCAATCTATCTCAGCTGCTTTAAACAGTTTTATATTATGGCAATCAAACTGATACCAAGAACTGGTTGAGAAAGGTGAGGGGCTGTTCTGTGCTTCAGTGAGATCTGCAGATAGAGTGTTGGCTTTAGCTTGAAATATAACTTCAGGGAGAGGCTTGTCTTGCTTCTTGATGCGCTTACATGATCCAAGTTTTTGACAGTCTTTGAGGAAGATTTAGCTATGCATTATGAATGGCTGAACATTGAGCTGGGTTTTGAAATTATTTTTTGATTTCATGAATAACTTTTCTCACCATCACCTTTTTTCCATCTTTCTCCATTCAATTAATGTTTGTACTGGCAAGTATGTGATGTAACAGATTTTGTACCAAGCAAGTAAAACAACTTAACAACAGTCTTGAGGTTGTTTCCTTGAATAGATGTTTCATTATCTAGCAGAATGTGTGATGTTCTGAAATTTGCTGACAGATTAAAACTAATTGGGACTCAAACTTTTCACTGGCTGTCCATGCAGGACTCAAGAACTATTGTCATGTCTTCCATTCTGCCAATACCTGTATCCTACTTTCGAGAAGCTCTTCTGCATGTCTCACCTGACTAGCACATCCTCTGAAATTTTGAAAGTAGGAGACAGATTGTTAGAATTATTTGTCGTTGCTTTATTGCCCATAAGAGGCATGAAGATATAAGTGGTCAGTGTCAAAAGATTCTTTTTGTGAATGAAATAGAAATAATATTTAATATTTCTGGAAACCAAGTGGCTTACAAAACGTAAGTAACATGCAGACTGATCAAATTAAAAGTAAAATAAAAGATTATTTACAAACCTTCCTCAAGAGCCTTCTTGTCCTTTGCCGCCTTCTTTCTGTCTTTATCAGCTTTATCTTTTTCTTCACTAAGCTCTTTCTCCAGTTCCTCGACTCTCTTTGTGGCCTTCTCCAGATCTTTCTCCAGCCTATCTTTAGCCTCCCTCATCAACTTATCCTCTTCGACAGCAGTAGATGTCTTCAGTCCACCCTTCAGTCTCAGGTTTTCTGATTCTGATTTGTTCAAAATTACCAAGATGTCTCCTGCAAAACATTTGTATGGGTTGCTCAGAAAAGTCATTTTTCGCATATATGAACAACTTTCTAGAATATGTGAACAAGAAAAAAGTTTTACCAATTTCATTTTCTAGATCTTCAACCATTTTCTTCATTTGTACTTTAGTTGTCAGATCAGTTGGTTTCTTTGGAGAACGTTTCTTGTAGTACTTCAGCACATCTTGTAAAGCTTCATCTTTTAATAGTTTTAGTTCTTGTTTTAATTTTTCATTTTCACTTTCAGTCTGTAAACAATGAAACTTCTATGAGCATGACACTATCTTATTTTTGTTACTGGATTTGAAGCTAATGTTTTACAGTTTTTTACGCAAAAAAAAAAAAAAAAAAAAAAAAAAAAAAAAAAAAAAAAAAAATGCTTGCGACCAGTGCCCTGGAAAGTATTATAGTAGAGGTATGAAAAATCTTACTTCAGTTAGATAGAATATTTATGAGTGAAAAAATTAAATGCCTATGTAAATGGATCATTGAAAATAGATAACAAGAGAATGCTATAGAATTTTGACATCTGAAGAACAGAAACTGCATCCCCTTTTATATAAAATATTTATGTTAAAAGGTATCTTTCATGCTGCTGTACACTCATACATTATACAACAACAAGCAAGGTAACTAACTTGAAAAAACTAGTAGAAGTTGTGTAAATATGTATTACAGTTTGGTTCAGAACTCACCTTTCTTTAAATTTAATAAACATAGGTCTTTTAATCTAATGGCTTACCAGTGAAGAGCAATAACTATCAAGCTCTTATCACCTGATACATCACACACCAATTTTACAAAACAAAAATGCAGCTGGTTGACTTTTTGGTGCACTTACAGCACAAAAATACTCTTCAACATTTGTCTTCTGTTACATAATCATATAATGATAATAGCAAGTGAAGTTTATTTAAAATGAGTCAACATTATTATAAGAACAAGACTGTCCCTATGAAATAGAAGCAACATTACTCCACTGCCAGTTTCTCTGTCAATGTATTAAAAGTCATTAAAAAAAGGATAGACAAAATGAGAGACCAAAAGAGTGTAAATAAAGCATTTATGGAGCAGAATATCAGGAAAGGTATTGCACTATAGTGGGGATTTTAGTGATGTGTGTGATGAGAGAGCTCACAGTGTAAATTTTAAGACTACCATAAAGTAACTGAGCCTTTCCTGTCTTCAAATTTTAAGTAATTGTGAACAGTGTAAAAATTATTCTTATTTGCACAAACTTAAGACTTCAACTGTAAATCAAAGAATTTAGTTTAAATTTATGCACATTGTGAGAAGTGTTGTACTGATTTTCAGAAGCAGTTAATTATTTTTGAAAACATTTCATCAAACTTTTGACAAAGACAGTCATACAGAATTCCTATTAACAGTTGTAGATATATATATAGGTCCAGTGATATCTATATTACCTATATGTATAACTCTGGTGTCTGATCATATAACTATAGTGTGCCTGGACATTCACATGTTTTACACAAGAATTTGTATTGTCTGCCATGTTGTAATTAGTCAAATGAATTTCCGTCAGTTGATATGTGACAAATAATTCCTATATTATCTTAGATTTCAAATTTATGTCAATATTTGAAGTAAAAGGCTCATGTGAGTACGAAATCTGAACATATTTCTTTTCATTTTCTTGTTATACTTCAGAGCTGCCATGTTGTAATTAATCAAGTAACAGAATGTGAACATCTTTGGCTGGCATGCTCGGATATCTGTAGTTCAACATCTGGGTAGTATATAGATCACTGTATAGGACACTCACAACAGCAATACTTGCCAACAGATACGTGGAGAGATGTAAGTCAGTGACGTATAAAAATATGATTCATTTATTGACATTTTTGATGGTAGATGACCTTCATACAGCCAATTTATTCATCATGGATGCCTTTTGTGCTTTTGGGTTTCTTATACTGACTCTGTCCACCTTGTTTCTGAACTTGTTCATTACCATCAAACTGAGACATTAGCCTCAGAATACTGATCCCTCTTTTTGGAAGGATTAAGTTGTGCTGCCAATTTTACAGCACAGCACATATTATCCTCAAGCTTATGGCCTGCACCTGATTTTTACATGTGCATGCTGTACCTGTTGCTTTGCATAACCAAGTTAAGCAGGAATTTAGCACATTGACATCTTTGGGCGCCCTGCAGCCTGTTCCTCCCAGCAAGTGGGCATCGTCATTAGTGATTGTCAAAAAGGCTAATGGCCAGTTAAGTCTTTGTGGTGATTTCAAGAACACTGTTAATGCCAAAAGCAGCACTGACACATACCTGTTGCAACGCCAAGACAAGCTCTTTGCAAAACTTGCGGGGGACCACTTTTTTTTTCCAAACTCAACTTCTTGTTGTTGTTGTTATGATCTTCAGTCCAGAGATGCAGTACAGAGATGCAGTGGAGACCTACTCTATCCTGAGCAAGCCTCTTCATCTCCTCAAAAGAACGGTAACACACATCCATTTGGATCTACTTACTATATGTGTCTCTGCAATTTTTTCCCCACACACTTCCCTCCAATGCTAAATTTATGATTAGTCAAAGTCTAAGAATGTGTCCTGCCAATCAATCCCTTCTTTTAGTCAAGGTGTGCCAAAAATCCCTTTTCTTACCAATTCTATTCAGTACCTCCTCATTAGTTATGTGGTCTACCCACCTAATCTTCAGCATTTTTCTGTAGCACCACATTTCAAAAGCCGCTATCCTCTTCCTGTCTGAACTGTTTATCATCCAAGTTTCACTCCTGTACAAGGCAACACTCCACACAAATGCCTTCAGAAAAGACTTCCTTACACTTAAATTAATATTTGATGTTAGTAAATTTCTCTTTTTCAAAAATGCTTTACTTCCCATTGCCATACTGCATTTTATGTCCTCTGTACTGTGACTGTTGTATGTTAATTTACTACCCAAGTAACAAAACTCATCTACCAACTTTATTGATTCATTACCTAACCTAATTCCTTTAAGCATCGCCTGACTTACGAAGACTGCATGCCATTACCTTTCTTTTTGCTCTTGTTAATGTTCATGTTATATGCTCTCTTCAACACACTGTCCATTCCATTCAACTGCCTTTCCAGGTCCTTTGCTGTCTCTGACAGAATTACAATGTCATCAGCAAAACACAATATTTTAATTCTTCGCCCTGAACTTTAATCCCTATTCCAAGTTTTTCCTTGCTTTCCTTCACAGCTTGCTCGATGTACAAATTGAATAACATTGGAAAAAGGCTACAACCCTGTCTTACTCCCTTCCCAAACAATGCATTCCTTTCATGCCGTTTGACTCTGGTGGTCTGACTTTTATACATAACCCTCCTTTCCCTGTGTTCTGCCCCTGATGACTTCAGAATTTGAAAGAGTGTATTCCAATCAACACTTTTAAAAGCTTTCCTCAAATCTACAAAAGCTAGAAATGTAGGTCTGACTTTTCTTAATCTATCTTCTAAGGTAAGTCATAAAGTGAGTATTGCCTCCCGTGTTCCTACGTTCCTCCTGAATCCAAACTTATCTTCCCCAAGGTCAGAGTCTACCAGCTTTTTCATTCACCTGTAGGTAATTCATATTAAAATTATGCAACCATGACTTATCAAACTGATAGTTCTGTAATTTTCACATCAGCTTGCATCTCATTTCTGTGGAATGGGGATTATTACATTAGTCTGAGGGTATTTTGCCTGCCTCATACATCTTACACACTAGGTGAAACAGTTTTGTCATTGCAGGCTCTCCCAGTAGCTCTGAGGGAATGTCATCTACTTCCGGGACCTTGTTCCGGTCTAGGTGTTTCAGGGCTCTATCAGATTCCTCTCTCAGTATAGTATCTCCTATTTCATTTTCATCTTCTTCCTCTTCCCTTCCTACAACATTGTCTCTAAGTTTATTTCTTTTGTAAAGCTCCGCTATGTACTCTTTCCAACTTCCAGCTTTCCCTTCTTTGGTGAGAACTGGTTTTCCATCTGAGTTCTTGATATTCGTAGAGCTGTTTTTCTTGTTCCCAACTGTCTCTTTTATTTTCTTGTAGGCAGTATCTACTTTTCCCCTAGTTATACATTCTTCTACAGACTTGCATTTGGGTTCTAGCTACTCCTGCTTAGCCATTTTCCTCTTCCTACCAATCTCATTTCTTAGTCGTCTATACTCCATTTTGCTTGCTTAATTTACTGCATTTCTATATTTACTTCTTTAAGCAATTTAATTTAGTATTTCCTGTGATATCCTTGTGCTTTGTGTAGGTCTTGTGTTTCTACCTACTTGGTCCTCTGCTGACTTCACTATTTCATCTCTCATAGCTATCCGTTCCTCTTCGACTGTTATCTCCCATTACTGTCAATTGTTGTCTTAAGTTCTCTCTGAAATTTTCAAGAACTTCAGGTTCCTTCTATTTATCCAGGTCCCAATTTATCATAGAACTACTTATAAGTCCCCTGGAGAAGGTCTCCAAACATTTTCTAGCAATCAAAATGCCTTTCAGGTTGTACCAATATCCGGGTCTTTCACTTACAGTGGCCAGTGCTCCCACAATCTTCCAATGTTTTTTTGGAACAATTCACAGTATCCATTCCAAGGTGCATTAATTATCAAGATGACATTGTCATTACGGGTGCCACTAGGAAAGAGCAGTTACCAAATCTTCTCACACTGTTCATGGTCCTTCAGATGGCTGACTTCAAATGCAACCTGTCTAAGTCATGTTTATTCCTGTCTCCAGTCATCTATCTTGGCTTTCTAAAGATGGCATCCGTCCCTTGCAACACCATGTTGCTGCTATCATGGCTATGCCTAGGCCCACTGATGTTAGGGAGTTGCAGGTTTTTTTAGGTACAATCGCCTACTATCATAAATTTCTTTCCTATGCTGCCACAGTATCTCATCCTCTGCATACCTTGCTTCGTAAAAACACATGCCAGCCTGTGAAAAGGTCTTCCAATGGTTGAAAACTCAATCAAAACTGCTCCTTACTTGGTTACTTATCATCCAGGCCACCACTTCATGTTGGTTACAGACACTTCACAGATGCGATTAAGTGCCATACTTTCTCTCAAAAATTTGATGATGGCTCCGAGTGTCTAATTGCATTTGCTTCCAAGACCCTCACTGCCACTCAATGATGCTTCCAAATCGAGAAGTTGGCACTTGCTATTGTATATGCCATTCAGAAATTTCATGTGTTTCTATGTGGGTCTAAGTTTCACCTTGTTCCTGACCACAAGCTGTTGCTTGCCTTACTCAATCCTTCAGCAGCCTTGCCTGGCAAAGCTGCCCACAGCCTCCAACACTGGGCAATGTTTCTTCCCTGGTATCACTATATGATCCCCTTTCAGCCTAATGATCAACATGCCAATGCTGATACTCTCTCTTAGCTTCCAATGGGCCTCGATACCTCTTTTGATAGTAGTGAGTTGCTGTGTTTCCATTTGGATGTAGAGCCTCAGTACACCATGGAGGGGTTTTCCATAGATGCTTTCAGAATCACTGTGACTGTTGCTAGGGATCCAGTGCTCAGTAAGGTGTCTCCTTCATTCAGAATGGGTGGACAGAGTGGACTCTGAACAAGGGTTCAGATCCCTTGTGCAATTACTTTGTTCTGCACTACCACCTCACTGTCTTTTAGGATGTTTTGCTCTTGGCTACAGTGGCTCAGCTCCCAGGATGGTCATTATGGCTACTCTTCATCGGCAGGTGCTTCAGTTGCTTCATCAAGGGTATTGGGGTGTCTCTTGCACCAAAAATTTGACATGTCATCACGTGTTCTGACCTGGCTATGAAGTCAACGGCAGGTGGCTTTGCACACCACTCTCTTACTGGGGCCGCCATCCCAGCACTCTTGGGAGCTCATTCATTTTGATTTTGTGGACCCCTTTTTCTCTTCATTCTGATTGATCACCTTCTTAAAATTTCCTTATGTGGCTTGTTGTACATCCACAACCTTGGTGTTCACTGTGTTTGCTATTGAAAGTATTCTCTCTAAAATTGTGTCACACAATGGCCCTCAGTTTACCTCCCAATCCTTTTGGGACTTTTGTACTTGGCAAGGCATTTGCCATATCCAGGCTCCTCCATTTCATCTTAAATCTAATGGTGAGGTGGAGAGGATGGTTTACTCATTCAAGGTTCAAATGAGTAAACCTGTTAAAGGTTTGTCCACTGTAGAGGCCTTGACTGGCTTTTTGACTTCCTATCGGTTCACTCCCATCAGGGATAAAAGCCCCACAGAACTGTTACATGGTTTTCAACCTTGCACCCTCCTTTCATCTTCTTCAGGTTTCCTCAGTCTCCTCATGTTCCTAATCAGCAACGTTCTCGGTATAGCCCAGAGCTATGGTGCTGTGGTGCACAGTTTTTGCGAGGTCGACGCCTTCGTCAAGTTCAGTCCTATTAAGGTCTGTTGGTGCGCCACCATGGTCAATTGTGTCCACGGTTGGCAGCTGGGCCACACGGTGGGCCGTGCCGGGCTCCAGTTTACAGCTGCTTCCTGATCCAAGAGGCACACCCTGCTACTACCTTCTTCCTTTGTACTGCTACCTCTTGTGGTCACCGCTGCAACACCACCACTGTGGCCCCTGCTACTGCAGGTGCCTAAGGAATCTTACCCTTGGGTCTGTTTGACTGCAAACCCTTTTCAAGATGATGGAACACCCATTTCAGGTGTTCTGGAGAATAAATACCAACACTATTTGCTCTCGCCAGTTGTTGCTAAAAGTGCCTGAAGTCTCACCATTTCCGCCCTTATCACAATGTTCCAGTGCTAAACCTGCACCACCCCTACCAGTCCTTGGATGAACATACAAATGCCTTGGGCATCATCCCTTTGTTCCATACACTTCAGTATCAGCTAGGAACTTCACCAAGCGTAGACAGGCCTGTTTCTTCCTCTATGAAAAGAATGGGCATTGACGACTAATGTACTTCCTCATGGGCAGAACATCTACTTCCCAAAGGGGGGAGAGTGCTGCAAAGCACAATTGACCATGACACAGACTAGTTCAAATCCCGCTGACAATATTCAATGAGTCTTCCAGAGGTCTCGCCCAACACTCGAAAAGGCTACAGCCATGACATCTGGAAGAGAGCAGCAAGCAGAGGCAAGGCAAGGGCGGCTGCGTTGGCAGTTGAATTTGAGACTTATCACAGTGAGCTTGATGTGTTGTGTTGTGCATTACAGCAGTTAGAATTTTGCTAACAGTGAGCAGTTTGTTCCTGTTATTAAGTCAATGGACAGCCACTGCTGAAAGGGACCAATGCTCATTGCCTTTGTTAAGTTTGTTACTGTAAAGAAGCTATGACTCAAATTGTTTTATTAGTTTATTAACTGCACTTCAAACTCGAATTTAGTGCCAGTTGTCCCTGGCAAAGTGATGCCTAAACTCCTTTATTTGATGGACACTTGAGACATGTGTTTTAACAAATGTTAAATTCAGCAATTTTATTGTAAAATTATATGTTACTCAAGTACAAATGTACATAGTAACTGGTAATAAATATTTGAAGTGTATTTGAATCTAAATTCTATGCCCAGCCACTTTCCTCTAGGAACCTTGTGTCCTTGCTACCATTCCCTTCAGAGCATATCAGTTATCAAACATATTCAGTCTCTTAAATACACTCGCAGGGCAGGACCTTTTGCCATTACTTACGTGATAAACAAAGGGGTGCAAAACTAGGTAAGAGGGGATATGATGACCTGACCACTGTGTCACATATCCACGACAACATTAGCCAGAATGGTACATTCATTTTACGACATGCTGCACAGTTCTTTATATTATTGAAATACATTTTCATAAGTGAGTAATGTCTTAAGAATTATCTTTAATTCTCATTAGAAACTCTCTATTCTGCGAATTTTTCTTCTATTTAAAATTTCCAGATTATTTTTTTTTTTTTTTTTTTTTTTTGAGGGCGGAGGGGGGGGGGGAATCCTTTTGGGCAACTACCTACTGAGCCAAAATATGAGGCAGTGGGAATGGCTACACACATCAGACAAAGGAGAAGCAATAATGATCAGCGAGGTCTGTTTTACAGGAAAAATCAAAAGTTGGATAATCCTACACAGAATAATAAAAGCATTATGAAAAATGTAAATATTTAGCAATCTTCTCATTGTGGCTGCCTGTCACTTAAAATCACTTCTATCTCTTTTCATAACACTGTTATCTTACAGAAAATTACCACAAAAATATGCAAGAACCCAAATTAGCAAATAAATTAAGAAGTACAGTACATTAAAAGATTCTTAGAATCTATTGGACCATTTCAAGAATCAACGACTTTTCACTGACTAATTTAGAACATGAGAAATGTTAAAAATACAGAATTTGTATATACTGTTTATCTCTCTCTCTCTCTCTCTCTCTGTCTATCTCTTTCTCCCTCCCTCCCAATTTACTTCTTCACTGTCATTAGCATAATTTTCTTTTACTACTGGATTTTTTCTCTTCTATTTCATCTCATTGTCCAATTACAAAAGAGATACATCAGTATTTTCCATACCTTTGTAAAATTGGTCTTCAACTTCTCCAGTTCTTCAGTCTTTAATTTTACCTCCTTCCTAAGTTTCGAAACCTCTGGACTAATGGTTTTCTTCTTTGGTTCTGCTGCTGTTTTTTTCTCATCATCCTGTTCATCAATCTTGAGGGCGGAGGGGGGGGGGAATCCTTTTGGGCAACTACCTACTGAGCCAAAATATGAGGCAGTGGGAATGGCTACACACATCAGACAAAGGAGAAGCAATAATGATCAGCGAGGTCTGTTTTACAGGAAAAATCAAAAGTTGGATAATCCTACACAGAATAATAAAAGCATTATGAAAAGTGTAAATATTTAGCAATCTTCTCATTGTGGCTGCCTGTCACTTAAAATCACTTCTATCTCTTTTCATAACACTGTTATCTTACAGAAAATTACCACAAAAATATGCAAGAACCCAAATTAGCAAATAAATTAAGAAGTACAGTACATTAAAAGATTCTTAGAATCTATTGGACCATTTCAAGAATCAACGACTTTTCACTGACTAATTTAGAACATGAGAAATGTTAAAAATACAGAATTTGTATATACTGTTTATCTCTCTCTCTCTCTCTCTCTCTGTCTATCTCTTTCTCCCTCCCTCCCAATTTACTTCTTCACTGTCATTAGCATAATTTTCTTTTACTACTGGATTTTTTCTCTTCTATTTCATCTCATTGTCCAATTACAAAAGAGATACATCAGTATTTTCCATACCTTTGTAAAATTGGTCTTCAACTTCTCCAGTTCTTCAGTCTTTAATTTTACCTCCTTCCTAAGTTTCGAAACCTCTGGACTAATGGTTTTCTTCTTTGGTTCTGCTGCTGTTTTTTTCTCATCATCCTGTTCATCAATCTTGGTCTGGAGTTCTTTGACCTATAAATTTAGCAGAATATGGAGCATTTTATAAAGAAAAATGACTTTATTAACTGGGAAGTCATAATTTCTTGATATTTTTAAATATTTAATTATTATTTCTAATCCTTAATTTATCATGTTTTTCATGAGACTCTATTAATGTTTGTACTGTGTGTGTGGAGGGGGGGGGGTCAGTGAAATTAAATCTTAATAATGTTGGGTCACAGCATAAGTAAAAAGTTATATTCCACTTATAGCTTTGAGAGCACAACAAAATTCAGTTTTTACATTTATTTGTGAAGATAGCCAAGTAACTGTCAGTGACATTTACTGCCTATTTTTCTGGATGCACTTTCTTTGTAGTTGAGACTCTCTCTCTGTTCTACAGTGGTAAAGCCAGAGGGGGGAGGGGGGCAGTAAGCTATGGGGATGCACTGCTTCCCCCCCCCCCCCCCCCGGACTACACTTTGCTTCTTCTTAACATTTTCTAAAATAATAATGAAAATAAAATATGACATTGCTCTTTCATGTAGCTCCTGATAAGGCACCTTATTTCCTGAGCAACAGCTTTAGAACCATTGTAAGATTCTATGTTATTGGGGGAATATTTTGTATTTTAGATCCATAAACATACAGAAATGAGAAGTAAAGCAGTGAACAGCTGCAAATGCTCTGTGTGAGATAAGTCTCTGCTTATTTTTCTATTATTTTTTTATTATTATTTCCTATCTGTATCAGTCACTGTTTACAATTTGCATTCCTGGCAATCACTACACTCTCACCACATGCAATATCAAGATTATTTTAGTAACAAGTTCTGTAGTAATAATAAAAAAATCAATTTACAGAAACATAGAATGGAATCTCTTTTTCTACAAGGCATGATATATACAATCACTTGAACTGCAACATTAATGAATGTATACTGTAAATAAAAAGAATAAATACAAAGATTAATTATTTTTCAAAGAGATAGGTTGGCTGGCCAGTACTTACCTTTGTGCTGTACCGCCGATAGTGACACAAATTTAGAAAAAAATAAAAACGGATGAAAAAGGACAAGCTTTTGGAACAGTTCCTTCTTCAGGTGGGAGAGAAGGAAAGAAAAAAGGAAAGGAATGGAAGGGAAAGGTAATTCACGACCTAGGTCATGTGAATGGTGTTTGAGGAGTGTGGAAGTCAGAAATACTGCATATTAGTACTGAGCCAAGCCAGGGAGGACACAGGCACACACACACACACACACACACACACACACACACACACACACACACACACACACACGCACGCATGAACACACGCACACACACACACACACACAGAGAGAGAGAGAGAGAGAAAGGTAAAGAAGGATAATGAATAGGTGAGCTGAGGATGGAGGAAGGGGAGGGGTTAGCATAGATTTAGGCCAGGGTGGTGGCGGGAGGAGAGGATAGGTTGGAGGGCAAGTTCCCACCTCTGTAGCTCTGAGGGACTGGTGTTAGTTGGTACTATCCTTCCCTCCCACCTGAAGAAGGAACTGTGTTCCGAAAGTTTGTCCTCTTTCATCCATTTTTTTTTTTTTTTTTCTTTTCCTTCATTTGTGTCACTATCGGCAGTACAGCACAAAGGTAAGTACTGGCCAGCCAATCTATCTCTTTTGAAAAATAATTTATCATCTCTGAGGAGAATTTCCACCATTAATTAAATACATAAATTGTAATACACACATATGTATTACTGCAATGCA
The DNA here is from genome assembly GCA_026315105.1 of Locusta migratoria. Taxonomy (NCBI): domain Eukaryota; kingdom Metazoa; phylum Arthropoda; class Insecta; order Orthoptera; family Acrididae; genus Locusta; species Locusta migratoria. The sequence continues at coordinate 145,546,127 of CM048745.1, forward strand.
AAAATCTATGTATACGGAACATCTTTCCCACTATAACAACATTTTTTCCTAATGTTTTTAATGTTTGCTTATGCAGTTTTTAACTTCTAATCCTTGCATTGGGACCATATTTTAGCGCTACACGTAATTGTTGTCACATTTATTGTTTTCAATCCTTACCTATCAACATTTTCAATTTAGTTTGTTACCCTTGTTTTTTCATATATTTTCCTTCCATCACCTCTGAATTATGAACCACTATTAATCATTACGTATTCTGCAATTGTTTCATCCCTGTAAGTTTTTTCTCTGCTTCTGCAGTGACATCAATAAGTTTTGGTATTTCAATGTTTTTTTTTTATTTATTTTTTTATTTATTTATTTATTTATTTATTTATTTATTTATTTTTTTTTTTTAATTGACACATAATGCATACAATACCACAATTATTACAAAAAGGGTTTAGTCTGAATATTGTACTTAATTACATATCATTGTATATATCATGCACATTTATTGAAATAGATGCCTACTAATGTATTGTTAGTCCATAATGAATCAAAACTACATGAGGTATCTAGATGGATGTAACATCTATTAACACAACAATTCTCACAGCAAATAAACTACAAACAAAGCAATGAGTGGTTTGTATTACATTTTAATATTGCTAAGATACTGTTTCAAGTACATAATAAATAAGACAGTACCTTTTTATTTGCTTCTTCAAGTTGCCTTTCTAAATCTGATATTCTTTCCTTTAATTCTATTGATTTAACAGATGTCTCATCAGTAGCATTATTATTCATTGTCTTCTTAGTACCTCTGACAAGTTGCAATTTCTTGTTTTCTGCTGTAAGTTTCTCATTTTCAGTTTCCAGGGCTTGTGTTCGAGTTCTCAAAATTGCAGCCTCTTGCTCAATTACCTGAAGCTGACGTTTCAGGTCAAGTGTCTGTTGGTCTGTACTACTGTCCAGCGACCTAAAATAAATAATATTTATAGCAACTTGGAAGTTATTGATAAATATTACAAACATCTATTTGTTTATCAATTACCAGACTAGTAAGATTTAATATAATGAAATGTTGTACTACTGACAGAAAACTCTTACTTATTGAAGATATATTCGATTAATGATGAAAATGACCTAGGTCGTGAACTACCTTTCCCTTCTATTCCCATCTTTTCTTCTTCCCTTCTCTCACACCTGATGAAGGAACTGTGTTCCGAAAGCTTGTCCTTTTTCTCCCCTTTTTTCTGTTTCTTCATTTGTGTCACTATCGGCGGTACAGCACAAAGGTAAGTACTGTCCAGCCATTCTACCTCGTTTCAACAATTTATTACAGATATTATTGATTTAGATGTCATTCCCATATTTTTATGAGTACAGTAGAGTCTTGCTTAACCAAACTTCACTTGTTTGACAGTCCAAATGATCCAAGACATAGGACATTGTATATTTACACCAGACTATACTCCAGCGAGTCAAAGAATAATGAGTCATTCGCTTAAAATATAACTTTCTGCCATGAACTGGTCATTGTCACAGTAAAGATCTAACTAGCGCCTTAGGCCATGCTGCGCATATCAGTGTGGTGATTGATTCACCTACTGTTCAATTTTTAATTTTTTATTCCCTTTATTTATTTACTCTGTGATGGCTTCAAAAAGAAAGAGGGTGTTAGTGTGTATGGAAGATGATCTGAAGGCAATTAACAAAGCTGATTTAGCATTAAAAGTGACCCAAGATTGTGGTGTTGGACTTCTAATTATAGGTGATTGGAAGACAGAGTGGATATAAAAACATTGTATTCAGAAAAAGAGACATCCAAAATCCTTAGAAGAAAGGAAAACCATTAAACTACATGAATACCAAAAGGTTTGTAAAGCTTTGCATCTTTCATTGATCCATAATAGGGATAAAGGTGTGTCAGATCTGTGCCAACATTGAATAAAAAGGTCCTGCAATTCTGTGAGTAGTTTAATGAAGGTGGCCCTGACTTTGCAGCTAGCATTGGCTGGCTGGACCGCTGGAAGAAGAGTTACAGAATTTGAAAATTCAATATTTATGGAGAAAAACAATTAGCTAATAATGAATGAGTACAGATCTTTACAGAAAAGTCTATGATTTAATTGATAGTGAAAGTGTTATGGAGAACAGTTGTTTCACTGTGGTGAAACTGGCCAAAATTATAAAATGCTGCCAAGCAAAACACACACAGCTCAGACTGAAGCATCAACTCCAGAGTACAAGCAATTTTAGGATATAATAACAGTACTTGCTTGCGGTATTGCCACCAAAACCTAAAGTTTAAACTTGCTGTGATCAGGAAATGAAAGGACCCAAGAGCTTTCAAAAAGTTTCAAAACTTGCTTTGCCAATCTTGGATGAACTCAGAAATTTTTGAAGAATGTTTTTTTAGCGAATTTGTACCAAAAGTTAAACAGATTTTAATGAAGAAGAACTTGCTGAGAAAAGCCATTTTAGTATCAGATAATGGTCCCACTCATTCACTTGGGTTGAACTACGAGATTGAGAAATAAGAGCACTGTTCCAGGCACCAAATGTTGTGATTATTTGTCAGTCTGTGGACCAAGGGGTGTTGGAATCACTAAAAAGAAATAACTGTAGAGAGCTTTTGTCATCTTTGATTGACACTATTGACTAAGGAGAAGAATATGACGGTGAAATTGCATCAGTAAATCTAATAGACATGGCTTACATTTTGGCACAATGTTGGGAAAATGTTGTGACAAGTACAACTGCTAAATCATAGAAAAGTCTGTTACTTGAGGAGACAAGATATTCTGGCAATGAAGAAATTAGTATAGCAAACATGGACATATGTTGCCTTTGCTTCAAACAAATCCCTGAATGTGTAGTTGCAACTCATGATGATCTTAATGAGTGGCTTTCCCTCGATGACCTGTATGAAGACACTGATGAAGACATTGTTAGCACTGTTAACAAGAGTGAAAAGGAAACAGAAGAGGAAGTTGATAAAGGTGGTGTCAACACACAATGAAGCTCTTGAAGCAATACTGGAATACATGGGGCAACAAGACAAAACTTCCAGCTTTTTGCATCATATAAGCGAGACTGCACTGTAATTGAAAAAATTAACACATTGATAAGTGTTAAACATGCTAAGATTATGCTAGATTGTATAAAATATTTGGCAGTGGCTTTATCCAATGCTATTAATAAAATAGCTTAGCTGACAAAGTTCTGCTGCTTAGATATGTCTTTTTGGTCTACTCTCACTACTACTTATCTGTGGTTTCAAAATTTTAGTATAACAAAACTACCTTTCCTGCATTAGAATAATTAAAATATTATGAGTACGGCACAGTTTTATATTGAATATAGATAATAGTACTATTCAAACTGAATCAAAATTAATATCTGGCACCATTATTGCTGCTATGAATGAGTGCAAAAGAGGAAACATTAATGGTAGGTAAGAACAAAATTATAAGCACTACTTTAGAAGATTCCATTAAAAATGTTTAGTTCATTACATACTTGCTCTTTTGTATGGTTCCCTTGGAAAATCGTTTCTGTGTAACTGTTAATTCAGCATGAAGTCTCTCACAATCTCTCTCCTTTTCTATCAGTTTCTTTCGAAGCTCTGACAATTCATCTTCAAGTACCTAATAACATGAAAAATCTTTTACCTAATCCATCTAAGACATTAACATTATTTTATTAACTACTAAGGTTAGATAACATTTGAAAAAGATGGATGACTACCCTAAGATATCAGATTATCCATCCTCTGATATATAAAAGATCTGATTATCATTTCATACCTTTTTATTTTATACCTGGATGAAGAATTTGCCAATAAAATAGATGAAGTGCAGACATACTATGATGTAATTAATTCACAACATCTACAGTTCTTTGGAGAGAAGGAAGTAAGGGCCAATTAATATAAAGGAGAAAAGTAAGGAACATAACTTGAAATAAATGTACAATGAATTAAGATACCAGTCTGGTTTGAAAACATGACATGTACAGGTTTAAGGACAAGGTGGTAACTATGTGTGTGGACAATGAAAAGCACTTAAATATCATAACACACTAATTTATTGTGTGTTTTTTTCTTTTTTTTTTTTTTACAATGGAAAATCCAGTTGGAATGTCAATAATGGAGGATAAATAACAACTCACCACAAAGAGGCTCACTGATCTGCTGACAGGCATGAAAATAATCACATTCACACAACTTATATTTTCGGCTATGGCCTTTGTCAGGGAAAGAAATACATACATTCATGCAATCACTCAGACAACTATACAAATACAACAACCATATCCGACCACTCCAGTGTCACAAGCATCTAGACAGTAAGAGGTGGGGAGTGGAGGGGAAAGGATGCCAGGTGTGAACACACACACACACACACACACACACACACACACAACACATGAAATGGAAGAGGTGTAGGATACAGGGGGTAGGAACTATTGGGGGTGGAGAAAAATTAATTATTGTAGATTGAGGCCTAGATAATTTTGGGACTGGAGAATATACTCTAAAGCTAACTCCCATTTGTGTAGTTCAGAATAGCTGGTGGTGGTTGGGAAGATCCAGATGGCCAGCATTGTGAAGCAGCCATTGAAATCAAGCATGTGCTCCTTGTTTTCAGCCACAGTTTCGCAGAGGCCATTAATCCTAATGGACAGTTGGTTAGTGGTCATGCCAATATAGAATGCTGTGCAGTGATATCAGCACAGTTGGCAAATTACAAGGCTACTTTCACAGGTGGCCTTGTCTCTGGGTAGGAAAAGCCTGGACTGGAATAGGAAGTGCTGAGTGGGTGGATTGGACACTGTCTTCCACAGGGATGGTGCCTGTGGCAGTGATCTGGGGTTCGTGGTGGCAGAGGGATGGACTAGGATGTTATAGAGGTTGGAAGTGCAATGGAACAGCACTTTAGGAGGGGTGGGAAGGATCTTGGGCAGGATGTCTCATTTCTGAGCATGAGGACAGAAAAGAAAAACTTTGGTGAAGGATGCAATTAAGTTGTTTGAGTCCAGGGTAGTTCAGGGTGACAAGGGGAACATTATTTTATATATGGTTACTGTTGGTAGAGTGAGGATTTGGAAGGGGGGTTATGACATGGAAGATCTGTTTCTAAGTCTGTGGGGTAGTTTATGTCTGTGAAGGCTTTTGTGAGACCTTCAGCATATTGAGAGAGGAGGACCTCCTGTAACTGCAAATATGCCATCCACGGGTGACTAGGATGTAAGGAAGAGATTTTTTGATGTGAAAGGTATGTCAACTGTCAAAGTGTAGGTATTGTTGGTGGTTGGTAGGTGTAATATGGACAGAAGTGTAGATGGAGCCATCAGTAATGTGGAGGTAAACAGCCAGAAATGTGGCATGGTGGATTGAAAAAGACCAGTTGAAGCAGTTGGAGCAGAATGTACTGGTACATTCTCAGACCCTGAAATTATCCAGGCCTCAACCTACAACAACTCCCTTTTTCTCCACAACCAACAGTTTCTACCCCCCGTATCCTACACCTTTCCCATTTTGTGTGCTGTGTATATTTGTTGTGTTTTGCTTTGCTTTTCTCCCATCCTGAACCTCTCCACTCCATAAGGCCATGCTGTATCCATCCTCACCACTGGAACACAATTTTCCTGCCTCCCCCCCCCCTCCCGTCCCCTCTGCTATTCCCTCACTGTGATTTAGAGTGCAGCAGCTGGAGATGATGGTTGTGCGACTGTGAAGTGTGTCTGTGTGATTGTGTGAATGCTTGTTATTCTGAAGAAGGCCTGTCACAGCTCCTCGTTATGTCTTTTTGGTGAATTGTAAACTTTCTTTATTATATTTTTGAATTCCAACCCAGTTGCATTATACTTTAAAGAAAATACACATTTGTATACCTTAATTTTCTGTTCATACAGCACATCACTTCCTTTAGCAGGTTCTGGTGTTGTAATGGCAGCAGCACTTTTACGTGTTGTTTTGGTTGTTAATTTGTCTTGTAGGTCTTTAACTTTCTTCTTTAATGTTTCTCCTTCTTTCTCAAGTTCTTCAACTTTTCTTCGTAAAACAGCAGCTTCCTAAGTAAATAAAGGCATGGTTATATAAGCAAAAGCTTGGATGAACTAATGAATGGGCTTTTCATTGTTAGTTTCTACTAATTTAGTATGTAAAGGTAAGTTGAACCATTTCTGAATAGTCTTCTATGAAATTTAATGGTAAATATAGTACCCAAATGTACTTAGAATGTAAATAATTCACAAGTAAAATAACAACACAACAAATAGTAGAGGCACAGAATTGTCAAAATATATGCAAGCACCCCCCCCCCCCTCTCTCTCTCTCTCTCTGTGTGTGTGTGTGTGTCCTCTAGCTAGTGAAGTTTTCAGTCATGCTTAAGTGCCTATCAGTATCTCTACTGCTGCTATATTCCTAAATTAATTTCTTTATAATTTATACTCAGACTTTCTCAAAAAACTAAATCACTGAGAGTTTCCCATTCTACTTCATTTGTTTTAAAATATAACTTACCATTCCTAAAATACAAACATCAATAATCTGATGTACTACAGAACCTTAAAAATATTAGAGGGTAATCAAATTTTATTTTAATTTGATTTGTGTAAGTTGATCCATGACAGCTTGTAAGGCTGTTGCAAGCTTTCAATAGTCAAGTGCAAACTTCTTTAGGTGAAATTGATAATGTGGAGTTGTCACATATTCATACACAAAATTGCATAACATGACTGAAGACAGTAAGGACATGATACTGTTCTGACCGACTTACTGCAACTTACAGTGACTCAAATATTGTCTGATGAAAACAACACATGCTGTACGAACATCAGGGAGTCAAGACATACAAAAGAGAATAATGATAGAACACTTCTTAAGACATTAGTTGTAACATGTGTCTTATTCTGCCACATACAAATATTTTCTTCCTTGTTTATGCAAAAATATTCACCAAATATCAGTGTCATGCTTTTAGAGATACAACTGACCAACCCCTTTTGTATTGTTACTCAGAAAATATTCCTTAATAGTATGATTGCTCAGTTTCTCCACCATAGTAACATTCAATTGCAAAAGGGCTTAAAAAAGCTTGATTGTGCTCTCTACTTATATTTCATGATTATTGGGCATGATCAGCAAACAAGTTCACTTCACCTGTTATAGAGACATTTTGCTAACGACAATCTTTCTGAAAATCATGCACATGAAGTGTTTACAGTATCCAACTTTATTTAGTTATACAATTTTTCTAGTGATTTTATGTTATGAAATTGCAGTGGACATCAAGGAAGGAAGCTCTAAGTACATATTTACCTGTTCGTTGAGTTCAAGCAGTAACCGCAACTCTGCTGGATCCTCTTCATCTGATATACCTTCATCTTTTTCTATTGGAGGCTCTGGTGTCAATCGAGCAGGACCTGGACTGTTTCGATGACCTTAAATGAAATTACATTTTCTCTCCAATGTACTGTGCACAATACTAACATAGAACAGCACTAAAATATGAATATAGGGATAATTGAGAATTCCTTTAAAATTGATATTCACATAACCTCATCAACCATCAAATTATGTGCATTTTACAAGTATACACCTAACAAGTAAGTTGATTTAGAAATCTATGTATGTCACAGGTAAAACTAAGATATATTATATGTAATATAATTAACTATAGCATACCTCTGTCACATTTCTTGAAGCAAATATACTAATGAGACAATTGTGTAATAAAAATGGTACTCATAATGAAATTTAAAAAAATGATATTAACCACTTCCTCCACAGTCGGTAAATGATCCCCAGCCTCTACCACCACTTTCCTATACACAAACAGTTTCATCTCAGATGACATTAAACCCTAAACTTCTTTCCTTCTACCAACAATTCTTGTTCCCATGGGCTTGCGACTATCAAAAGCAGTCTCTTTCAATATCCTTCAGAATCCAAACCCACTAATTCAATCATCATGCACCTTATTAAATATATCAAAGGATGCATGTCACCATAAAGACAATCATTGAATAACAGACGGACACAGTAAAGACAATCATACTCACACAAATAAATTCTGAACCCAGCCTTCATCACAAAAAGAGAACACACACATTCACAAAATCTTGCAGGCACAACTCATGCAGTCAACAGTTGAGTACAGTAGTTGGAGACAGTGGTCATATGTGCATACTCCAACCTGGACTCTTCATTTTTAAATGTTACTAATTATATCCTGACACACAACCACTTCTCTTTACGGTGGAAGGTGCACAAACAAATCTGTAGCACAGTCATAGGTCATAGGTTAGCACAAGACACACCAAATAGAGTAGCCAGTCTCATTTGCTATGTGTTCTGCCTATGTTTATAATTAGAAAGCCAAGCAATTCCATTTTATAGTAAAGTATCTGGAATTACCTGAAACTTGTATTATCTGAAATAATTGAAATTAAAGTTCATTACGAGTGCAAACTTTTCTGGGTAATACTTCTAAACTGCTAGATTATGGACTTTGACTAACTACTTTTGTTGACTTATTTTTCTGTTTCTTTTTATATACATCATTAATTGATTCACTTACTAATTAAGAAGTTGAATTTTTTGTTTAATTATTTATTCTCTTCAATATTTCTACTTTTAACAAAGATAGGGGAATCCCACTGTGAATGACAATTAGACCCAGATATTTCATTAATTACCTTATCTGCAATTTTTTCCCTAAACAAATTTACAATAGGAGCTTGTAATTCATACTGCATTACAAATTTTTATTTTGTTGATTTATGAACAATTATGCTATTTTTGAGATCACAAAATGTTCTTGTGCCGGTCTTGACAATGACCACACGAAATTCAGTAGTCTACATTGAGATATAAAATGAGCAACAACTATGCCTCTCAACAAAGGCAATGTACCATTATCTCATTACCACATTCGGACTGTGAAGGTCAGTTGTTATTTCACCATTACCATGTAGTTATGAAATGCAATAAGGGAAATGTGTACATCATAAACAATGAATGTTTGCATCATCAGTGTTAAAAGCCAAACCACCACTCACTGTGCACTTGCTAAATTGTTCTGGTACTATTACTTCCTCTGAACATTGGTGTTGAGAGTGGTATTTTGTTACCATCTAAAACCATATGTTGCAGCATGTGAATAAGTTATTGTTGTATTGAAGTCATAGTTACTGCACTAGGAGTGTCTACAACATGCCTTGATCTAGTGTAGAATGCACTTTTCTGTTCTTGCCGTGTGAGACCTCCTAAACTGGACAACAAAGTGAATATCTACATCTTCATCTACATTCATACTCTGCAAGCCACCCAATGGTGTGTGGTGGAGGGTACCCAGAGTACCACTATCGGTTCTCCCTGCTATTCCAGTCACATGTTGTTCGGGGAAAGAAAGATTGTCGGTATGCCTCTGTGTGGGCTCTAATCTCTCTGATTTTATCTTCATGATCTCTTCGCGAGATATACATAGGAGGGAACTATATACTGCTAGACTCCTCAGTAAAGGTACGTTCTTGAAACTTCGACAAAAGCCCATACGTGACAGAGCGTCTCTCCTGCAGAGTCTTCCACTGGAGTTTAACAATTATCTCTGTAATGCTTTCTCGATTACCAAATGATCCTGTAACGAAATGCGCTGCTCTCCATTGAATCTTTTCTACTTCCTCTATCAAACCCCACTTGGTACGGATCCCACACCGGTGAGCAGTATTCTAGCTGTGGGCGAACAAGTGTACTGTAACCTACTTCCTTTGTTTTTGGACTGCATTTTCTTAGGATTCTTCCAGTGAATCTAAGTCTGGTATCTGCTTTACCGATGATTGATTTTATATGGTCGTTCCATTTTAAATCACTCCTAATGTCTACTCCCAGATAATTTATGGAATTAACTGCTTCCAGTTGCTTGCCTGCTATAGTGTAGCTAAATGATACAGGATCTTTATTTCTATGTATTCACAGCACATTACACTTGTCTATATTGAGATTCAATTGCCATCCCCTGCAGCATGCATCAATTCGATGCAGATTCTCTTGCATTTCAATACAATACAATAATCCACAAAAAGCCTCAGTGAACTTCCGATGTTATCCGCAAGGTCATTTATATATATCGTGAACAGCAACGGACCCACGACACTCCCCTGTGCCACACCTGACATCACTCTTACTTGTGAAGACGTCTCTCCATTGAGAATGACATGCTACATTCGGTAATCTAGGAACTCCTCAATCTAATTACACAATTGGTCTGATAGACCATATGCTTTTACTTTGTTCATTAAATGTCTGTGGGGAACTGTATCAAATGCCTTGCGGAAGTCAGGTAACACAGTTTCTACATGAGAACCCGTGTCTATGGCCCTCTGAGTCTCGTGGACGAATAGCGTGAGCTGGGTTTCACACGATCACCTTTTTCAAAACCCATGCTGATTCCTACAGAGCAGATTTTTAGTCTCCAGAAACATCATTATACTTGAACATAATACATGTCCCATAATTCTACAACTGACTGATGTTAGAGATATACGCCTATAGTTCTGCACATCTGTTGGACGTACCTTCTTAAAAACAGGGATGATCTGCACTATTTTCCATTCTTTCAGAATGCTACACTCTTCTAGAGACCTACAGTACACCACTGCAAGAAGGGGGCAAGTTCCTTCGTGTACTCTGTGTAAAAACGAACTGATATCCCATCTGTTCCTGCAGCGTTTCCTCTTTTCTATCTCTCTGTCAATTATTTCAATATCTGCCATTTTGTGATCTGTGCAGCAGTCTAGAGAAGGAAGTACAGTGCAATCTTCCTCTGTGAAACAGCTTTGGAGAAAGTCATTTAGTAATTCAGCCTTTAGTGTGTCATCCTCTGTTTCAATGCCATTTTCATCACAGAGTGTCTGGACATTTTGCTTTGATCTACCTACTGCTTTGACATAAGACCAAAATTTCTTAGGATTTTCAGCCACGTCAGTACATCGAATTTGTTGAACGCCTTTCGCATATCCCTCCTCATGCTACATTTTGCTTCGTTTAATTTTTGTTTGTCTACAAGGCTTTGGCTATGTTTATGTTTGAAGTGAAGTTCCCTTTGCTGCCATAGCCATTTTCTAACTCGGTTGTTGTACCAAGGTTGCTCCTTTCCAGTTCTTACGATCTTGTTTGGTACATATTCATCTAATTCATATTGTACGATGGCTTTGAACTTTGACCACTGTTCCTCAACACTATCTGCATTTGAGATAAAACTTCTGTATTGAGCCATCAGGTACACTGAAATCCGCTATTTGTCACTTTTTCCGAACAGAAAAATCTTCCTACATTTTTTAATATTTCTATTTATGGCTGAAATTATCGAGGCTGTAACTGCTTTATGATCACTAATTCCCTGTTCTGCGTTAACTGTTTCAAATAGTTCGGGTCTGTTTGTCACCAGAAGATCTAATATGTTGTCTCCACGAGTCAGCTCTGTGTTTGACTGATCAAGGTAATTTTCAGATAATGCACTCAAAACAATTTCACTGGATTCCTTATCCCTGCCACCCGTCATAAATGTTTGGCTCTCCCAGTCTATATCTGGTAAATTAAAATCTCGTCCCAAAACTATAATATGATCGGGAAATCTACTCGAAATATTTTCCAAATTTTCCTTCAGGAGTTCTGCAACACCAGCTGATGAGCCAGGAGGCCTATAGAAACATCCAGTTACCATGTTCGAGCCTGCTTTAACCGTGACCTTCACCCAAATTATTTCACACTTCAGATCTCCGTCTATTTACTTTGATACTAGTGCACTTTCTATCGCTATAAACACGCCTCCCACTTCATTGTGCAGCCTATATCTGTGGTATACATTGTAGTCTGAGTTCTGAATCTCATTACTCTTTACATCTGCTTTTAGCCAACTTTCTGTCCATAGTACTATGTGGGCATTGTGACCGTTTATTAATGAGAGCAATTCTGGGACCTTTGTATAGACGCTCCTGCAGTTAACTACTACCACATTGATCTTTTCATTTCCTGTTGTGTTCTGCCTACTGCTACCTTGTTGCGGACTCAGGATGCATCTTGTCGGGCCTAGGGAGAGAATTCTCTAACCTAAAAATCCAGAGGACCACGATCAGTTCGGGGAACGACACTACAAATAGTTAGCTCATATTCCACCCCACAAGCAAGGCTTTCAGCCTTCACCAACTCTGCCAACCGCCCGTATGAACTGAGTATGACTTCTGAACCCAGCCAGCAGGAGTCGTTGGTGCCAACATGAGCAACAATTTGCAGTCGTGTGCACCCAGTGCTCTTTATCGCCGCTGGAAGAGCCTCCCCCACATCTTGGATGAGAGCACCCGACAAGCAAACAGAGTGCACACTGGCCTTCTTCCCCGACCTTTCTGCTATTTCCCTAAGGGGCTCCATCACCCGCCTAACATTGAAGCTCCCAATCACTAATATTCCCCTCCCTCCGTGTGCCTGCTCGGACCCCACTGAAGGAGTGGCCACATGTCCACTTACAGGCAGAGCGGGCGAAGCTGCATGGCCAGCCTTCACCATTGACCTTTCACCCCGAGCGACGCGAACACTGTTGAACCCGCCACACCCCTTGAGGAGAGGGTGGCTCAACCACTTCCAGCACACACGAAGATGTCCCTACAGCAGGGACTGTGGGTGAAGCGTGTAACACCTGTGGTGTCCCATGCGACGCACCAGAGCTCCCGCTGCCACAACACTCCGAGGCAGCAGCCTGAAGATGACCAACAACACACTCAGCTGGTCACGAACATGGGCTGCTCCTCCTGCGTGCGTACACAGCAGTCACACATCCTATCCATCCTAACAAATCAACAATTGCCTGTAGAGAGTTAAGTACCTTGTTACTAGTATGAGTTTATAAAAATTGACACTGCTCAGCCCACAAATAAATCGCAATAGTTCGCTCCTGCTTAGCTGTAACTGTACAGGTGTTGCTGTGTGTGCAGCTGGTGCGCCCAACACTACCTATCAAATACGCGAGAGTGAACTATTAAAACAGTAGCACAAATGAAATCTGCCAAGTAAGTGGGAATAAACCTCTTAAAACAGCAGTACTAACAAAAATGGAGAACTAGACTATCCTTTTCCCTCAAGGAAAGTCTTTCCTCTCCTGGGATTGGAATGACTCCTTTACCCACTCCCTGAAAACCCTGATCCTTTCCTTTTCTCTCTCCTTCCCTGTTCTTTCTGAAGAAGCAACCCAAGGTTGCTCAGTTTTGTGTGTGTGTGTATGTGTATGGTTTTATTTATATGTATCAACAAACCAGTGCCTTTTTGCCTGGTAAGTCAAACTTTCTTTATTTTTTATAAATATTACTAAAATGACCACCATATCCGACCACTATGGCTGTAGATGTCAGATATGTGTGCTTGAATTGTGCCTTCTTGACAGCTGGTGTGTATTCTTTATGCCTGAAGAAGGTTCTGACCAAACAATTAAAAATTATGTGAGTGTACAATTGCCTTTATGGTGAGTTGCAACCTATACTCATTACATATTTGACTCCTACAAGGAAAATTTAGATATCATGGAACTTAAGTCTAGTGTCCCACAGTGACATAAGCAATATTTGTGCTTTAAGGTCATAACAATTCACATGGTTAAAGACTTTAAATGCATATACTGTGTATAGAATTACTTAGGTAATAGAGCCTAATTTTTCAAATTTACCTACTCTTCACTATATAATTTGTCTCTCTGGCACATGCCAACAGCTTATCTTCAGGAATGCAGTAAACTCATATATTTGCATTTATAGTCAAGCACTTTCACATGCAAACAAATATGTGGGAAGTTTTCAAGATAACAACTGTTACCACTGTTTAACAAAAAATAATTTAACTTCAGCCCGTCAAACAGTTGAAGGTCCAGAACTGAATGACAACAATATGTAAAATGATATATTTGATTAATGATGGAAATCCTCCTCAGAGAAGATAAATTATTTTTCAAAACAGATAGATTGGCTTGCCAGTACTTACCTTTGTGCTGTACCGCCAATAGTAACACAAATGAAGAAAAAGAAAAAAAGGGACAAAAAGGATAAGCTTTTGGAACACAGTTCCTTCTTTGTGAGAGAGAAATATTGCTATTCAACACACAGCAGAGAGGCTGTTGATTTGCATTCAGGTACAATGAAAAATATTGCTAAAATATTTTAAGCCTTTGGAATAAGTCCTCCTTTCAAGGCACAAAACAGACACATATTCTCACAAGCACAACTCACATACACATGGTCACTCTTTCAATTCTCAGAGACAGTGGTCATGTGTGTATGAGTTGTGGTCATGTGAAAAAAGCTTAAAATATTTTAGCAGTACCCCTCTGTGATTTAACATCTTCTCTGTTTGGTAAGAAGCAATCTATCCTTTCTGTATTGTTGTTATTCTAAATTAATCTAATCTTGACAAACACATAAAATGTGTCTAACAAAAACTATGTAGTTAAGAACAATAGGTTTGAATGTTTCAAACAATATTTGTTTGCAAAAATTGTTGTTTATAAAACATATGATGTAGTGCAACACATTACCTTTTGTTATTTTATATAAGCCAACATTACTTTAAAAAAGTTTGCTAGTTATGCCAGTTTGCTTTTGAAAGGTTACTGATTTATTGGCATAAGCTGCTGATTTTCTAAGCTGCGCGAAAAATTAAATACAGGGTGACTCCAAAGAATTAGAAACTTTGGAATGGACATTAATGGATGAGCACATTCCTTAAAAATACACTATTGGCCATTAAAATTGCTACACCAAGACGAAATGCAGATGATAAACGGGTATTCATTGGACAAATATATTATACTGTGATTACATTTTCATGTAATTTGGGTGCATAGACCCTGAGAAATCAGTACCCAGAACAACCACCTCTGGCCGTAATAACGACCTTGATAAGCCTGGGGATTGAGTCAAACAGAGCTTGGATGGCATGTAAAGGTACAGATGCCCATGCAGCTTCAACACGATACCACAGTTCACCAAGAGTAGTGACTGGCATACTGTGATGAGCCCGTTGCTTGGCCACCATTTTCCGTATCCAGAAATGCCCATACAGGACCTGCAACATCAGTAATGCATTATCCTGCTGAAATGTAGGGTTTCACATGGATCAGATGAAGGGTATAGCCATGGGTCGTACTCGTAACACATCTGAAATGTAATGGCAACTGTTCAAAGTGACGTTGATGCGAACAAGAGGTGACAGAGATGTGTAACCAATGGCACCCCATACCATCACGCTGGGTGATACGCCAGTATGGCAAAGATGAATATATGCTTCCAATTTGCGTTCACTGCGTCGTCACCAAACACGGATGCGACCATCATGATGCTTTAAACAGGAACTGGATTCATCCGAAAAAATGACTTTTGCCATTTGTGCACCCAGGTTCATCATTGCGTACACCATTGCAGGTGCTCCTGTCTGTTATGCAGCGTCAAGGGTAACCACAGCCATGGTCTCAGAGCTGATAGTCCATGCTGCTGCAAACGTCGTCGAAGTATTCCTGCAGATGGTTGTTGTCTTGCGGATGTCCCCATCTGTTGATTCAGAGATCAAGATGTGGCTGCACGATCCATTACAGCCATGTGGATAAGATGCCTGTCATCCTGACTGCTAGTGCTGCTAATGATACGAGGCCGTTGGGATCCAGCAAGGTGTTTCATATGGCCCTCCTGAACTCACCGATTCCATATTCTACTAACAGTCATTGGATCGTTACCAACGTGAGCAGCAATAATGCAATACAATAAACCGCAATCGCGAAAGGCTGAAATCTGACCTTTATCAGAGTTGGAAACATTATGGTACACATTTCTCCTCCTTACATGAGGCATCACAACAATGTTTCACCAGGTAACACCGGTCAACTGCTGTTTGTGTATGAGAAATCAGTTGGAAACTTTCCTCATGTCAGCATGTTGTAGATGCTGCCACCGGCGACAACCTTGTGAAAATGTTCTGAAAAGCTAATCATTTGCGTATCACTGCATCTTCTTCCTGTCGGTTAAATTTCGCGTAGCACATCATCTTCGTGGTGTAGCAATTTTTTATGGCCAGGAGTGTATTTATTTATGACAATATGTAGTACAGATTATTGACTGTCTTAAGTATTTTTATTTCTTGACTATCACATCTGAAGATGAGCTACACAAGCCTGAGAAGAACATCATGCTCATCAAAACTTTTCAGTAGAAATCCTGGAAATCTTTTTTTCATATTCTTGGTTTAAGTTTTTCAGTGGTATGGTAAACCACACTCTTATAGTGACCCCACAAGAAAGAAATCAGATTCAGGCAGGTCAGGCAATCCTGAGGGCCATATCATGTTACCATACCTTGAAATGGCATGGTTACCACACAAGCATCTCACAGCTCTCATAGAAATTTGCAATTGCTTTGTCTTCTTGCAACAACTATTGGCAGGAAAAAGGCGCACAATACAGTAATCTCATACTTGGCAATGTATGTCCCTGACACTGAACTTGGTTTTGCAGATACCAATAGCAAAAATTCTGTCTAATGACACAGTTATTGAGATGAAAGTGAGCTTCATCTGACATCTATGGGTTGTTAATAAAACTGTCACTGTCATGCACTTTTGCTAACTTGCATTCAGCAAATGGTCTATGCATTAGCAGTGCATTTAGTTAAAGATGTTGAATGATCTGCAGCTTTTATGGATGAAACTTTAAATATACTATCTGCATTAATTGGAAACTCAAATGATGCAACTGTAAAGACTCTTTGTTTCATCAGACAGATCAGTGTGGAGATCTTATGAAAGTAATTTTCACAGCCTGGAGACTGTCACCTATACAAGCAATTTGGAATCTCCCTGCAGCTTCAATGCTGCTTCTTCAATGCAGAAAATGTTGATTTAAAACTGTGGATCACAAAATGTCGACTGCATGAACTGAGGGAACATGACCATGATGCTGTCTAATGTTGAATTCTCAATATGCAGCCTCCATCCTTCTTTCTTGTAATAGACTTTTACTTCAAAGGTATGTTGCGCACCATTCCATTGCCCCATGCTTACTAAAAGGCAAGACAGTGCAAGCAGTAATCTGTAAGTCGTTTGGTGCCACCTACTACAATATGGTTCAAAATTTCACATTCTTTTAAGTCACCCTCTACATACATGTAGTAAATTACAGGATATTGTGCAATATACAGCAATGAAAAGTCCAGTTTGGAATTAATAATATAGTAATAAGGACAGTTTACAACTCACTGCAGAGACATTGCGACAAGCTGTGACAGGAACATACAAAAGACACAAATATGTAACACTTTCAGCTATAGGCCATGGCTGATAGCTGAAAGTGTTGTATGTGTGTGTCTTTTGTATGTGCCTGTCACAGCTTGTCACCACGTTTTTGCGGTGAGTTGTAAATTATCCTTATTACTATATTATACAGCAATGAAAATTAGACTGAATTCTAGTTCTTTATTCTGTTTGTCACTTAAAGCTTCATCATGAAAGTACTCTACGTTTCTCAGAATTATGTGTCTCCTTGCATATAGTTTCTACTATGTAGATAACATGTCACAACTGTTACCTTATCAAATGATTTAATATATCATGTTACATGGAATTTCAAAATAGCAAATAATTTGGTACATTATTGTTAGCAAGGGTAGCAAGCAAAAGTTTATTTCCCACTAAATATAATTTTTGATTCGTGGATGAACTGTTAAATGTGTGAACTTGTAACTGAACTGTCACATCATAAAAGCAGCATAGCTTTGAGACTAGCAAATAAGTTACCATATTATCATTAAGCAAGGGTAGCAAACAAGTGCAAGTTCATTACAATGCACACACTTTAATTGCATTTCCTGTGGGCATGATTATGACTTAATTAGTAGGAGTGAGGATTGCAGGATTATTTATTGAACTGGATAAAATATTAGATATTCTATACTCAGAAAGCCACAAATTAAAGCACGCTGTCAATTTTACATTAAGGTAATAGACAGTCTTGAATTATGTCTCATTTCATATAACTAATACAAGACTTAATAAAATAAAAAAAGTCTTATAAGAATAGTGCTAATTAATGCAGCCGTAGAAAATGGTCACGGCTCAGAAAGAACATAAAGCATTCAATGCAAGAAATTTGTGGGATCATAAATCAGAAAACAGGCTGTTGTAAGAAATGCAAGAGGAAAAAAAGCAAGAACTACTATTACAAATGATGAATTAGGTTTCCAACCCTCAGGCATTTGTATATATCTGTGTAAGATAAAACATACTTCTGGCCTTTGTAGCCATTTTCTTCAGCTGCAACACCAGCGATTCATTATCATCCTCCACCCTAGCTGACTTCTTGCGCAATCTTTGAGCCTGAAAAGAAGGATTTCAGTGATTTACAGTCTAGAACTTACAACTAATAGCAATATTGTCTGGAAACACACAGTGAATAAATGTCAATAATGGAAAAAATGACTTTGTTCTTACTTTTTTTTTTCAAACATGGAAAATATTACTGTGTGGTTTCAGAGAACTGCTTTGCTAGAAGTGCTTTAATTTCCTTGTGTACATATAACTAGATATCACACAAAACTAGTGTAAAAAACCACAAGAAAATTAAAACTTCCTTGTAACACATGCATATTGTCTTCATACCTAAAGGCGTCATCAGCACTGACATGGGTGAACAAGATGACAGAAGTGCTCCATGTGGATACATTGTAGACAGGGAAAACTGCATCTGTCGCATGGAAATAGCATTTTGACGATGTGCAGGTGCTGTGCTTGTTTCATTGACAAATTCATCAGGTACAGTCTGGATCCCAACAGATATAGTATCTTTTACATTTTCCAAAGCACTGCCATTCACTGATTTACTATTGTCTGTTAGTGTTTCTGCTGCATCTAGAAATTCATCTGAATCTGATTTGTTCACAACAAATGATGCATCATAAATGTTTTCTACACTATCTAACAAACTTACTTCATTTTCATTAACAATCTGCACATTCACTGATGCATCAGTGTAATTTGTAAAATCAGTTTGGATTTCTTTTACATCTGAAGAAAAGTGAACTGCATAAGTTTGAATTTCTCTTGACTCCACACTGCACATATCCCAATCTGTCTGTGAACTCTGACTTGCAGACACTGTGTCAGTCTGTGTTTCAACTTCAAAATTTCTAAGTGCACATGTCTGTGTCTCTTCATTTATTGTCTCAAAGTGCAAAGTCTGTGTTGATGACACTTTATATACTGTTTCTGGGAGAGATACCTGAACTGATTTTGTAGTGCAGTCACTCACACTCAGTGTTTGTGTTCCTATGTCACATTTTTCAACTGATTTTGATGGAAAACTCATTGCTGTATGTGACTTAAATGCTGACTGGATTACCACTGGACGAGCCAGTGAACTGGCTTGAAGTGGATCTTCAACAGATTGCCATCCAAACGATGAATGGAGCACTTCCTTGGAAACAGGTGTTTCATGATGACTCAGGCCAGAAAGCTTCGACAATAACTCAGAGTGCACATCTGAGGGAAGTGCTTCTGTGATATCTCTTAATATTTTAGACCGTCCTCTTCTCTGCAGCTAAGACAATATTAAAAATCTTCTATTACAGATTGGAAAAAAAAAACAGCCTTTTTTTTAAATACTTTTAAAAAAATAATGCTATACATGGTATAGCAAACCAGTGACTATTGGAAAAATTTGTTTGTTTCAAAAATTATGATCTGAAAGTTATAAAAAAAAGTCACTAATAATTTAAACACCTTTCTGTCACCAAACAAATCATTTTAAAAATAAATAGTCTTAAAATTAAAAAATAAAAGGAAATACATATGGGCAAAATTAAAAGAACCACTGTAGATGAAAGAGGGGAAAACTGAGAAATAAGATTCAAGAGCTACCAATTCTAAATGTTAACTGTATTCTTAACCAGAAACTAAGTTGCATTTTCATTCTGTAACTACTCTATATGGTAGTTTGCATAGCAGACACTGAGATTAGAAATTATTTGCTTGCAATACAATTATCCATGTATATTTGCAATTAAAGACTGCCTTCAGAGCAAATAAATATTTTTTATGCTTTTTGTCTTCTTTGGTGCATCACAAAATTTCTTAAGCTACTGATTTCACGTCAGAAAAACTGTGCCATAGCCAGGCAGATATCAAATTATTTAAAATAACATTGGGTTCAGGAAAGACACAAAAATGTCAAATAGGGTTGTCTAAATGATTACAATAGTGCAGTGACAGGGTCACATCCACAAACTTTTACATAAATGCCAATATTTCAAGGCTGTGTTTACCACAGTTGCTTTGCGACATTCAGTAATTCGATTTTTCTATGCGCCTTTTTATTTCAGTTTGTACGTTTATTAGGCACTCATGTGCACATTAGATTCAAACTCGCTTTTAAGCAACAGTGTAGTCTTCCTCTTAACACAGTACAGAACACACTGCTACTTGTAAATGTAACATGCTTCTTACTAGAAGTGAAATATATTCACTGTTCTGTGAGGTTCTTGCTTCAGTTTATTAAATTTGTCATGTACTCATGTGTATATTAGATCTGGATTTGCATTAAGTATCTTGTTAGTGTATTCTTCTGCCATGTGAATTGCAACGGATTTGTTTTATTTTCATTGAATTAGTACCAGCACTAGTCGCATCTGTGAAGTCTACATCGTGTCTTTATAGTCATTAGTTTTTCTGGAAATTTTACATATGAATAGGGACTGTGAATGCTGTGTGTGGTTGCAGACTGAGCTGGTGACTCTTCACATCCAGCTTCAGGCTATGTTAACTACCATTGCACTGCTCGAGGCTGTGATCAAGGGATGTCATTGTTTTTGGCCAGTCGTGGGAACTGAACGGCCAATGTGCACTCCATGTGTATACTGGGTGGAGTCATTATAGATGTGGAAGGGGTCCTTTCAGATGTGATAAAGAGTACAGGGTGCAGCCAACTACAGGTGGTGCCTCACATTGGTAGCATTGTTATGTGTTGCATTGAATAGGAAGAGATTCTCCGGTTTTAAGCAGCTATCTGAAGTTGTAAAGACTTCCAGTCTTGCTTGCAAGATGAATGCAGAGCTCACCATCTGCAGCATAGTTGAAAGGATCAATTGGAGGGCCTGAACCAGATGCTCAGACATTTATGCAACTGTACAGTCTACAGATTTCTTGACTTATGCGATCGGGTGGTGGGGTTCCGGGTACTGCTGAATAGCTCAGGAGTTCGCTACAAGCAGGAAGGGGATACACAAGTAACAGGAGCTGTGTGGCATGGACTGGACAGTTTTTTAGGCTAGAGGACCACAAGAACACACAGAAAGGGTTTCAGTCAAAAAGGGTACAGGTCAAAGATAGGATGAACATAGATCTAAGAAAAAAAAAAAAAAAAAAAAAAAAACATATTGGTATAACAATTGTAAATTGTTGTAGCTATGTATGGAAAGTACCAGAGCTCCAAGCACTAATAGAAAGTACTGAATCTCATTATAGCCACCGAAATCTGGCTAAATCTGGAGACAAGTTCAACTGAAATTTTTACAAAGGAGCAAATGGTGTTCAGAAAGTATACATTGAATAAAATAGGTGGCAGGGTATGGTGTATTTATTGGTGTCACAAGCAGTTTATCCTGTAACAAATTGAAGTAGATTACTCCTGAGAGTTGGTAAGGGTAGAGGTTATAACTCACAACTAGAATAAATTAATAATTGATTCTTTTTACCGATACCCCTGACTCGCACAATTCGATTACAGAAATGTTCAAAGAAAGCTTGGATCAAATTTCAGAAATGTACCCAAGGTATACAATTTTAATTGGAGATGACTTTAACTTACCCTTGATATGTTGGCAAAAACCGGAGGCAACCATAAAACATCATTTGAAATTTTACTGAACACTTTCTTTGAAAATTATCTCAAGCAATTAGTTCATGAACCCACTAGAATAGTTCATGGTTGTGAAAACATACTTGACCTCTTAGCAACAAATAATATGGAGCTAATAAAGAGCATCAAAACAAACACAGGGATTATTGAACACAGAGTTGTTGTTACAAGACCGAATATCAGACTTCCCAAATCCACCAAAATTAAAAGAAAAGTATATTTATTTGAAAAGGCAGATAAAAATTTGATTAATTCTTCCTTGAGTGAGAATCTCCAGTCTTTTGAAACTAACAATGTGAGTTTAGCTCAGATGTGGCTTACATACAAAGAAATAATTATGATACCCATTGACAGATTTATACCAAACAAATTAACAAAAGAGGGGGCTTGACCCCCTGTGGTACACAAAACAGGTTATATCACTCTTGCAAAAGCAAAGAAAAAAGCATGCAAAATTTAAATGGACACAAAATCCCCAAGTCTGGCAGTCTTTTATGGAAACTTTAAATTTATCTCGAACTTCAACGTGAGAAGCTTACAACAGTTATCACAACGAAACCCCGTCATATAATTTGGTAGAGAACAACAAGAAAGTCTGGTCTTATTAAAAATGTATTATCAGCAAGAAATAATCAATACCTTCACTACACAATAGCAATGGTGATGCTACAGATGACAGTTCTGCTATAGCAGAATTGTTTAACACAGCCTTCTGAAATTCCTTCAACAGAGAGGATGAAGCAAATACTCTATTCATATCAAGAACAGCTACCAGCATGCTTAGTTTAGAAGTAGATACCCCTGGAGTACTAAATCACTTTACAAAAGTAGATTCCCAGACTGAGTTCTATACTAATTAGGTTCGTTTCGGAGTATGCTGATCCAAAAGCCCCATACCTGGCAATCATGTAACTGCTCACCCAGTGAAAGATCTGTACCCAAAGACTGGAAAGTAGTGCAGGTCACTCCAATATTGAAGAAAGTCACAGGCCTACATCACTGACGTCGGTTTGCAGCAGGATTTTAGAACGTATACTTTACTCAACCATTATGAACTACCTCAAACAGAACGATCTATTGACCCATAGTCCACACGGATTCAGAAAGTATCAGTCTTGTGAAACACAGCTAGCTCTTCACTTACAAGATGTGATGAGTGCAAGGGATGTCAAATAGATTCCATATTTCTAAATTACAGGAAGGCTTTTCACACTGTACCTCACCATTGTCCTCTCAAGGCCATGGCCAAAAATTTAAGTTGTGTGAATCTGATTGTCTATTTTTCATGCCTGTCAGCCACTTGGTGAGCCTCTTTATGGTGAGTTATTATCTATCCTCCATTATTGGCATTCTAATCAAAATGTGTGCTTAAGGAATATTGCCACACTTGTGTGACTGGATTTGTGATATTCTCTCAGAAAGGACACAGTATGTTGTTAACTGATGGTAAGTAATCGAGTAGAATGGAAGTGATATCTGGTGTTCCTTAGAGAAGTGTTATAGGACCCCTACTGTTCCTTATTTTCATAAATTAATTTAGGAGACACTCTGAGTAGCTCTCTTAGACTATTTGCTGTCATTTATCTGTTAGTGGAGTCACCAGAACATCAAAGCAAGCTCAAAGTGATTTAGATAAGATATCTGCAGGGTGCAAAAATTGGCAATTGACCCTTAATAATGATAAGTGTGAAGTCATCCATATAACCACTAAAACAAATCCATTGAACTTCCTTTACATGATAAATCAGTCATATCTACAGGCTGCCAAATTCAAGTAAATATCTAGGACTAACAATTATAAACAACTTATATTGTAGAGAACACACAGGAAATATTGTAGGGAAGGCAAACCTAAGGCTACATTTCATTGGCAGAACACTTAAAATGTGCAACAGTTCTACTAAGAAAACTGCCTACACTACACATGTGCATCATATTTTGAAATATTGCTATACATTGTGTGATCCACACCAGGTTGGACTGATGAATGATTTAGAGAAAGTTCAGAGAAAGGCAGTTTATTTTGTATTATTACGATATAGGGGATAGAGTATCACAGAAATGATGCACATGTTGGAGTGGAAATAATTAAAAGAAAAGCAATATACGGCGAGATCTATTTGCGAACTTTCTTTCAGCAACTTTCTCTTACAAATGCAAACATATTTTGTTAGCACCCACCTACTTAGGGAGACAATGATCATCATAATAAAATGAGGAATCAGATCGAAAAAAGAAAGATTTAGGTGTTCCTCCTCTCTGTGAGCTATTATAGAATGGAACTACAGAAACATATAATGGTTGACAAACCCTCTGCTATTCAATTCAATGTAACTTGCAGAGTATTTATATAGATGTAGATATAGAATAAAGGATGTTGGGAGAGGTAGTGTTTGAGAGCATCGAGACCATGGCCATCAGAGATATGGTGTAAAGGGAAGAAGTGTCAACAGTGACGAATAAGGTTCCAGGAGATAAAGGGGTCAGAATGGAGGAGAGTCAGTGAAGAAAGTGTTTTGTATTCTTAATGTGGAAGGACAGATTACAAGCAATTGGTTGGAATGTTGGTCAATAAGGAGGGCTGAAATTCTTTCATTGGGAGAATACTAAGCAGCCACAACTGTGTACCCAGGGGTATTTCTTTTGTGGATTTTGGGACCCTTGTAGAAGGTGAGTCTGCAGGATGTTGGGGTGAGGAAGGATATGATTCGGGGGAGAGGTTGTGAGGAGGGCTGTAAGATTATGGCAGGGGTTGGAGTTCTTGTTGAACTTTTGGGATGGGGGCCACCTACAAAAGCAGTCATATGATACACCAACTCAGTTATAATCTCTGCATAGCTTTTTATATTGGTATAACTACTAATCCATCAAACTGAATGGTCACCGGCAAACTATGGCGTAAAGTATGAGACAACATGAAGGATAGGTAACAACTCACCTTAAAGAGGCTCGCTGAGCTGCTGACAGACACGAAAATAGATAATCATATTCACACAACTTACATTTTCATTCATGGCCTTCATCAGAAAAAGAAACATATACATTCATGCAATCACTCAAACAACTATACACACACAACCATCATGTCCGGCCACTCTGGTGGTTGCTGAAGTAGCCAGACATGACGATTGTGTGTGTATAGTTGTCTGAGTGATTGCATGAATGTTGCTGCAATTTCAAACATGGAGAAAAGGAGATTATTTGGGAATGATGATGACATCGTGGCAGGGCAGGAGCGCCCCACTCGCCCCATGCATGGCCACCACAGGGTGAACAACAGCAGCAGTCTGTTCTGTATGGTCAAGCTAATTTAGTCTCCCTCCTGCCAGTACTGTTTCATCGATCACAACAGGGCATCTTGCCCTTGACAATGGGTAATAAATGCCAAAAAAAAAAAAAAAAAAAAAAAGCACACATGGCTTCAGTATGTCATTCACAGCAGTCTTCTACAGATATAGACATGGAGATTAACCTCGTACGAGGGTTGCAGTCTTCCTCCATATTATTGGTCGATGTGCTAATTTTTGACAAATCTGTGTGTTTAAAGTGGACACGTGGGCCTCAGTTTCTTTGCTAAATTTTCACACCTATATGCGACTGGGGTCACCCCCACTATTTCCGGTGGCATGGGCCTTGCACAGTTATATCACCAATGTATTCTGGTGATTGGTCAATTAACTGCCCCCATGACCTACAAATTTTTAGTGAGTTCAATCACCTTCTTAGTGGTGGATGATATGGCGGCAGTAAATATTGTTGGCATGGATGCCTTTACTGCTTTTGGCTTTACTATTTCTGATTCTGTTAATTTCGTGTCAGACACTGCCTTTTCAAGAGCTGGAATCCATTTGCCAGGAATTTTTGTTGTTCTTTCCTTGCAGACTGGGGTGCGCTACCAGGTTTACAGCTCATATTACAATGAAACCTACAGCGCTACCAAGATTTTTTTGTGCCCACCAGGTTCCCGTGGCCTTGCGAGACCAATTGAAAGCTGAGCTGTACCATCTTCAATCTCTGCAAGTTTTGTGCCCCATTTCTTCTAGCGAGTGGGCCATGCAGCTGGTCATTTTTAAGAAATCCTCAGGCTCCTTCCGAACCTGCGGCAGATTCAAAGTGTCAATTATTGCACAGTCAGTGATCAACTCCTATACTTTGCCCCACACAGATGAGTTGTTGGCATTACTGTCAGGCTCCCAGGTTTTTTCTCAGCTGGATTTGGCGGAGGCATACCTTCAACTTCCTCTGAATGAGGACTCCAAATGCCTGTTGGTTGTTAACATGCCTTTTGGCCTTTACCAGTACCAGTGGTTACCATTTGGTGTAGCCAGTGCACCAGTGATAATCCAACGTTTCCTCAAGTAACTTCTGTGCCCCGTTCCAGGCTGTGTAAATTACCTTAATGGCATAGTGGTCACAGGGGCCACTACCACTGAGCATCTTCGCAACCTGTGGGACCTACAGCTGGACTCTACTGCAATCTGGCAAAGTCTCGCTTTTTACAGCCATCAATCCCCTACCTCGGGTTCGAGATCTCATTGGCAGGGATTCGCCATTGTTACTTTGTATCTGCACCCTGCATCCATGAATGATTTGCAGGTGTTTCTAGACAATATCATCTACTACCATCATTTTCTGCCAGGTGCGGCTACTATTGCGCAGCCCATTCACCGCCTGCTCCATAAGGATTTCCCCTTTTGGTGGTCAGACAACTGTGAACATGTATTTAGTCAGCTCAAGCAGCTTCTAGTGTCGACTCCTTGGTTGGACCTCTACACTCCGGGACAGCACCTGATCCTTGCCATCAATGCGTCCCAATACAGTGTCAGAGCAATGCTAGCACACAAGTACTTGGATCGTTCTGAACGCCCCACTGCACATGCTTCTAAAATGTTGACTCAGACTCACCAACACTACTCTCAAGTTGAAAAAGAGGTGTTGGCTACTGTGTACCCTCTTAAAAAGTTCTACATTGTTAAGTTCCACTTCATCATGGACCACAAGCCATTGGTCTCACTCTTTTGGCCTACCGCAGCATTGCTGGATAAGGCTGCTTATCATTGAGTGCTGGGTGCTCTTCTTGTCCCGATACAATTTCGAAATTCACTTCCAGCCCACCACCCAGCATTCCAATGCTGACGAACTGTTGCACCTCCCCTGTGCTCTGGACCTGAATTTTGATCGGGAAGAGCTTCTATGTTTTTATGTGGATGACGAAGCAAAGGCTACAGTCAAGGTGTTCCCTGTCTGTCTTCTGAATTATCGGTGGCTGTTTCTTACGATCCAGTGCTGAGAATGGTCTTAGGATACATTCATCATGGCTGGCCAGATCTTCCCCTGCACTGGGCTTCAGGTCCCCTGCAGAATTATTATTATTTTTGATGGTACTTGTCAGAATGCAAGGAGGTTCTCTTATTGGCTACTGAGGATCGCCAGGCTCATGTGTTCGTGCCTTCTGGCTTATGCTCAACAGTCCTGTTGTTGCTGCATGAGGAACACTGGGGGTGGGCATCGAGCACCAAAACTTTGGCTCAGCGGCACATGTTTTGTCCAGGTATGGACAGGGATATCACACGCTTGGTGCCAGCTTGTTTGTCTTGCACCTCTTAGCAGGCAGCTCCATGAATGTCCCTTTCCCCTTGGCCTCAGCCAAACACGCCTTGCGAGTGTATCCATGTGGATTATGCTGCTCCCTTTCTTCACTCTTATTGTTTTTTTTTGTAATTAATGCATACTCAAACTTTCCTTATGTTGTATGCTACCACACGTTGTCCTCAGCCATAACCACTCAGTCCCATTCCAAAGTGTTTGCTATTGAAGGCCTACCACATATCTTGGTTTTGGACAATGGACCTCAATTTACCTCTACCACTTTTGGGGATTTTGTGCACAGTTGTGGAACTGTCATGTCCTGCCCCGCCCTTTCATCTCCAGTCCAATGGAGAGGCAGAACGCTTGCTCCATACATTCAAAGTCCAAATGTGCAAATATATTGCAACTTC
Organism: Locusta migratoria; assembly: GCA_026315105.1. NCBI lineage: Eukaryota > Metazoa > Arthropoda > Insecta > Orthoptera > Acrididae > Locusta > Locusta migratoria. The sequence goes on from CM048745.1 coordinate 145,574,052, forward strand.
TTATGTGTACGAGGCTCCTCCAGTTCCTCTCATCATACCAGTTCACTCCAGTGAGCGATCACAACCCCACAGAATGCTTACACAGCCACCAACTGCACACATTATTCCATCTCCTCTTGCCACAAGCAAGGGCGCCCTCTGCACAGCTGTCAACCTGTTACTCCCCAGGCTCCACTGTTCGGGCATGGGGGTTCAGCTGGAATCCACACTGGCTGCTGGGTATCTTCATGGCCTGCAAGGGCATGGAACACTGCAACTGGGATCAGTAACGTCCGTGGGCCCTGGCCAAGCCACCTCCACCGCCACAGACTCCATCACTACTACCTCCATTGTCTCCCCTCCACCCTTGCACTCTCTCATCATTTGTCACTGTTCATCTTTTGCCGCCGACCTCCTTGACGCCACTTCTGGTGCCAGGGTGTCCGTTTCCAGTACCCTGTATAGGGCTCCCTACCGTGCCAGGTGGGGCATCGTCGCCCTCTTGGTGGCACCCTCTATGCCTTCGGTGATGCTTGCAACTAGTGGGGGCACCTCCACACCCAGGGATGCTGTCTCCAGCTCTGGAGAGACAGCAGGGGTGAGGCCCAGCAAGGGCCAGCTCCATTATCAGATTTTGGGGGCTCTGCCCTATCCCATACTGGAACACTTCTGCACACAAAGCTCACCTATCATTGCTGGCTGTATCCCACTGCGGGTGGGCCGCCTTCATTCACCACATCCCAATCAGTATCGGCCGTACAGCCATGAACTAGCTTGCCGGCTCACCGATGACTCCAATGCAGCTACTACTGTGGAAACATTGATGGACATCTGCTGGCTATGTTCGGCGCCCATTGACATTTTCCACTGAGGGGGGAGGAGTGTTGTAATGTTTCAAAGTACGACACTCTGAATGACGCGCACTGCAACCTATGAGTGCACCACCGGCCACGAGACAACAGCACTGGTGGCAACCGGCACATAACCTAGCGACTACCGATACCCGGACAGAAGAGGCAGCTATCCACTCGGGCAGTAGTTGTTTATCGTGAGTGATTTGCAGCGTCAATAGTACCTGGTCTAGTTGTTGTTGTGTGACTGTTAAAACATTTGGTACACATATTGCTTCAACCTCATGAAATGAAAACAACTATGCTGTGAAATAAAACTATTATTCATTCCGAAATTACAATTGATTTGCAAATGGCCCAATACAGGAATTTCTGAAACCTTTAAATTCCTGTACTATTCATAATAACCAAAATAAAGGCAGTCTGCTGGAAATTTTGCACCTCTGGGCATTTGTGAAATCAAAAACTGCAGATGAGAAACATTCTACACTGTGTTTCTGCAAACTGTGGACTGTAAAATCTGACTAAAATCCTCCATTGCTTACTGTCCACAGCAGAGTCAATATGTTCTTGCTCAAGCCTGTTATCATCTTTAACAGTTGACTTGAGTTCATCCAGTTTATTATGAGGCTTCTGTGACAACACATTCCAAGTTTTATTTGCTCTCAAGTGTGCTCACTGAGGTTTGTAGTTACATGTAGTGCAGGGCCCTTCATTTCAACTGATTCCTGCCTTTAATATGAAGTGGTACCATGATGAGTGCAACATGCTCATGCATTATCATACTGCAACATAAATCCTTCACCAAAATTTTGATTATAAGGCAGGATAGGTTGAAGAATTCTATTACAAAACTGCACAGCTACCAAATACCTCATAGGCAATATAAGGCTAATCACATATGTACATGATAACAGCTCAAAACAAGTACCATTGTAATTGTTGCCTACAGCCAAACTGATCATACAAAGGCAGTTAAATATTGTCTTGATCGACACAGTTCTTCTACTTATCTCCAAATCAGAGTGTGTAGTTCTGCTCCATTATCTATAAACTTAAATTTGTAGGTAGAGGCCACTCACTGGTTTTACTGATGACAGACAACCAGTACAAGGCAACATTTTACGTCTCACAATAGCAATCAAATATCTGAATGATGTCATTGTTGCAATGTGCCATATTTAACATCAAATATGCTATAGATTCATGCCCCATGGTTTCCACATTTGAGTCATCATGCGCCGAGATAAACACAAGTGCCCCAAAGCGTACTCACCTCCTACATGAGCAAACAGCTTCAGACAACAACAGCACATTGTCATTTTGTCAATTAAGTCTCTGGGAATACATCCACTGCCACAGAGCTTGTTTAATTTTTTAGCTATGCGAAGTGATATGCTTGTAGGATCTCACATCATATCCATGCAACTATTTAGGTCATTACACACACATAGAATGACGCTTCACTCTGAGTCAGTCTCAGGCACTGAGAATGAAAGCATTAAACCAATCTGGATCAAACCTTGAAGCCACAGCTAAAATACCACTGCCAATCTGACACCATGACCAGCCGGGTTAAATTATTATATTTGCCTGTGTTTGTATGAGAAATCTTTTGGATTTTTACTTTGTTCGCCCTATTAGAAGTTATACTTCTAACTGTCCCTCAGAATTTATTTTTGTCGGCAGCCTTTAAGTAATATTACTGTTCAATTAGCCTTCAGAAGTTACTTATTTTCACCTAAGTACATTAAAGAAGTATTTATTTCCTGTAGTGGGCTAATATCTGACTACCGTCAGTGATGACTTTTTGTGTTACAGTAAACTTGTTCTAAATTTTCTAACTGGATATTTTTTAATCACCTTCAGTGGACTTATCAGTTGACAGCTAGGAACTTTATGAGCCCTGTACCTTTATTGGCTCTAGTGGTACATCTATGTCATCCCCTATCAACTAGAAACAAGGTCTTGGTTTATTTTAGAGCCAGGGTCCCATATTAGAAAGTTTTTTGTTTGGCTCCAGGTCTAAAAAATTTCATCATTCCATCCTGTCCACTGGTGAAAAGTATGTTTGACCTTGACATGAAAGTAACACCTCAGTCCTTTCTGTACTGCCCAGCATTTGTCAGATGCAGTGAATCATTATTGAACTGCAGACTAGTAACTCCACAACATCCAGACACCCAGCCATTATCCTCAAGGCACCTCCAAGGCCACTCATCTCTAGACAAGATTAACATCACTTCCTTCTTCTGGAAAAGCACAAACCCTTAACCTGCATCGTAATGACACCATACAATACCTGTCACCAACCCCAGTATTCATCCAGAGAGAGCTTCTGATAACAGTACTGCCACAGTTTCCTTCATCTGACAACAGAACCTGCCATTCAATCCTCCTGCATATGTGGACCTCACGGTGTCTCCCACCAGCACATTTCTGGATTGTGCCTCTCCCCTTCCACCCTGCTCAGATCCTGGCTAATATGCACACATTTGTAATGACTAACTTGCTGCCACACAATTTGTCATCCTAAGTGCATTTGCATCCTAAAGACAAAATTCGTTTGCTCCTCGAGTGCTTCCACACTTACCTTCACCCTCTTTGGATAGTTTTCCTCTCTAGTTCGAGAGCTATCACACTCATCTCAGACTACCACAGACAAACCAGCTTATACACTGTTTGGTATCCTTTCAGATTCACTGCAGATGGCTTGCATCATGGCTGCAGCCTGTCTTGTCAGCTGATCCATATCCAGATGTGCCAGCCTTAAAATGGAGCCAGGATCACAGTCTTTGGACGTGGCTGCTAGATACTTTTTACATCACTTCTTCAGGATTGATGCTGTGATGGGTCTTCACTTTCCATCTCCTGATAGTGCAGGCATGGCATTCTTCTTCTGGCAAGAGAACAGACTGCTGATTTCCCTCTTCACACAGATGATTTCACTATCTGTGTGGTGAAACAATACTGTGCCCTGTACTTGACAGCAATTGCACAATACTCTCACACCGTATAAGTTGTACATCTTAGGAGTCAGCACCAGAGAGCCAATCACTGACCTGTACTAACATCCAACAGTATGTTAATTTGTTATCTCTGAAGTCTCTAGCAACTGCCACAAGAAGCATCATGACCACCGACAATAGAGCACCTTTTCACAACTATGGTGTTACAATTATTATACCTATTTTGCTGAATTATTTCATGTGTTCATTAGCAGGTCACATCGTATCCATCAACTGTAACAGTATTTAGGCAGACACAAAACCTTGAACCAGCAGTTCACTCCCAGTCAGTACTGGGGCATGATTGCATTCCATGGAGCTATAGCTACAATGATGACACCATTCTGTGACTGTGACCAGCCAAATGGACTTCTAAATTTGTCTGTGTTTGTATCAGTATTCAGTTGGTCCTCTCATAACTTTAACTTTGGGCTATCCTTTGGGACTTTAAATTCAATGACATAGCATGCTTCATTGATCTATGCTTAGAATGTAAGCTTACTTCTGCATCCATTAAACACGTGAATGTGTTAAGTAATTTAAGGTGATTGAAGCAGAAATGAGATACAGATTTTTGTCTCTTTTTTAATATCATCATAGAGTGCTGTAACAGTTTTATCAGTTTATATGACATATTCAGTCCCATAAATTTTTGTTTTGGTCAAGTAGTTCCACTGAATTCCTGGAATTAATTCACTATGGACTATGGCTGTGCATCAAATCTAAAATCCAATAAGAATGTCAATTCATTGGATAACATTCTGTCTTCGTAATTTAGTGGAAGCACGATAGATTGTGATGCAGGAGGCCTGGGTTCGATTCCCGACTGGGTGTTGCATCATCCTCATCATCATTGACCTACTAGTTGCCGAAGTGGTATCAGCCAAAAAGACTTGCACCAGGCAGCCTCAGTTGGGGGTCAAACGGTCATATATGCCATATGATGATGATCATCATCATCATTATCAGAATTGAATCACAAGTGTTTAATAACACTAACACTTAACGATAATTGTATGGAATTTCAAAGATCAATAGTAATAGGTTCTAGCTAAAACATACCCTAATTTTTAATTCCTTCATGAGGTTGTACATGAATGTGTAAATGAAAAACATTGCAAAACACAGAACAGGAAAATTAGTAACATGTGAGAAATGATTAATTTGTAATTACCTCTTCCTCAGCAAAACGAAGCTGCTCTCTTAAGTCTGCTTCTCTCTCCATGGCATCTTGGAGATCTCTCAGTAACTGTGCAGGATCATCTTGAGAACCCCCTCTGGTTAAAGATTCTCGAGAAAGTTTCTGAAATATATAATACAAACTTGTCTTTTTAGCAGTTTAAACTGAGTAAATCCTTTAAGATTATTGCAAACAGTAGAGCCACAAATGATGCACACTTGTTTCTATGAATTTAGCTCTTATCTGTGACTAAAATCCTCTAATTGTAGAGTAGAAATCATAACAGAGTAAGTACCAATAAACTGAATCTGATTTATTCATTTTTTGTTCTGGAATGACAAACAATTGTAATGAAAAAATATTGAACAACTTTTTTATTTGTTGTCTACAGAATAAGTCACAAAACTATTGCAATTTTTTAAAGTTACCTCCTTTTCTCAGTAAAAAAAGGTGTGTGTGCATGTGTGTATATGTGAGGGTGTGTGTGTATTTGTTTACCTTCCTTTTTTCCCCCAAGGTAAGTCTTTCCTCTCCCAGGATTGGACTGACTCCCTTAAAACCCTCATCCTTTCCTTTCCCCTCTCCTTCCCTACTCTGCCTGAAAAGGCAACTAGGTTGCAAAAGCTTGAATGTTTGTTTGTGTGTGTTTTCATTTGTGTTTTTGTGCCTATTGGCGAGCCTGTGCTTTGGGTAAGTCAAACAATCTTTATTTTTATACATAAAATAAAAAGGTATAGTTACATGGCATGTTACACCAGTGGAGAGTGATACGTTTAATTGTTAATAAAAATACACCTCTTTACATTGTTCAGCATAGATCACTGATAAAATATATTTATTACTCTTTACCAGTTTTGGTGATTTAAATCATCATCTTCAGAGGGTTTTAAAAGTTCATGTTCAGGAGAACATGTTAAATAAAGACTTTCTCATTGAAATATAAAATGAATAAAATTGCATTGTCAACATGATAAAATATACAACACCAAAATGGATCATCATATTAGATTAAAAGATAAAATGTGACTGTTTCTCATGTAAGTATAAGACAGAAATGTGGAAAACTGGAAGGATCCCAAATGACTGGAAATGTGTGATCATAAACCCACTTCATTCAAGTTGCATATGAAAAGTTTGGTGAATAGTCTCAGGAATAATAGGAAACAAGAGTTATAAACAAAATATCAAAGTAATTGCAATTGGCTACAATACACTTCTGACATTGGTTGTACAGCTGTTGGAAAATGTCCAGAAATGCTTCTTGTGGAATTGCTTAAAGCACTGAGGTCATGCGTTGTTGGATCTCTACAACCCCTCAGACACACACTTTTTACTCACTGCTTCAACACCATACACTTGCATTAACATCCCATGGGTCTCCATCACTGTTTTACCTAATTTGAAACAAACCCAGATGTTCATATGTTACTCCATTTTGCACTCATTGTTGAAATGACATGAGTTCTCAAACTAACCCTAATAGCTGGGTCACGTCATGTGCCTGCAGTGCTTTGCGCGATAGGGGGCCACTTGTTGGTATGGTCTCATTGTGTATGCATGAGCACCTCCTCTGTGCCAGTGCAGTTTTTAAAATTGGGGACCATTCACCAAACTTCTCAGATGCACCTTGTAAAAAAGATAACTGGTAAGATCAAAAAAATTACAGGGGCCTATCTCTACTTCCAACCACTTATAAGGTACTCTCTAAAGCTGTGCCAAGCAAAGTTGAAGAATAGGCTGGTCACTTAATTAGAAAATATCAAGCTGGTATACAAAAATAAAAATCATGCATCAGACAGATATTCAACAAAAAACAAATATCTGAACAAGAGCCCTAACAAGTCAGAACACTGTTTTGAAATTTATAGACTTTAAGAAGGCAAACAACTAAAGAAACCAACAAATATTATTCATTACTTTGAAAGACTTTGGAAGTGACAAAGAAAAAAAGGTAAATAAATAAAAGAAAAGGAGAGAGAGAGAGAGAGAGAGAGAGAGAGAGAGAAGAGAGAGAGAGAGAGAGAGAGAGAGAGAGAGAGAGAGAGAGAGAGAGAGAGAGAGATCATTAAACAGTGACAGGTACCATCTCAGCAGTCAAGCTCTTCAGAGAAATCTCTGATCCATCTGAAATTAGGACAGAAGTCAGATAAGAAGATGGATTATCTGAATTAAGGAGAAAATAGTGAAAACCTGGGTAAAGGCTCTGAATTCAGAAGGAATAAGAAGAATATGCCATGGGGCAGAAAGACAGCACCTGGAAATCAAATGTTAAGCTTTTGTCAATGAACTTGCTCTCTCAGCCAACAAAAGAGGAGATGCCCAAAAAATGCTTAGCAGCCTTCATGAAACAGCAGAAAAAATGGGCCTTCAAATCTCCATGAAAATATGGAATGTATGGATTATAAGTATGGAAGTGAGTGATACATGGAAATTAATTGTGAGAAGATTAATAGGACAGTAAAGTTGAAATACCTGGCGAAATGCATCCAACCAATGGATAAGGGGGAAAACAAAGAAACAGCCATAAAATCTGACTGTCTTAAAAGCTAATCCAGAACAAATACAAGCAGCAAATGCCATCATATAAATGCAAAACGAGACACCACAATTCAGTCATAAAAGAAGAAGTGTATATGCCTCAAAATGTCTATCTTAAATACAGAAGGGAAACTTCAAAAAATCAAAAAGAAGAACAATTCTGAGGAAAATACTTGGTCCACCAAGGACTACCAATGAGACTTTAAAGAAGAGGAGAAACAAAGAAGTATATAGAAAAGATCATGGACACAATGAGGGAGGGAACATTAAAGATCTAAGAACAGCTATTACCCTTGAATTATGCAGACTGGCCAAAATGATCTTCAAATACATCATGGGATTAAAGGCAAAAGCTAAATGGGTACATTTACATCTACATAGCTACTCTGCTATTCACATTTAAGTGACTGGCAGAGGGTTCATCAAACTGCATTCAGATTATTTATTTACAGTTCCATTCAAAGCAACGCCAAAATTTTTCGGTTTCCATCCAATTTTTCTTACCTTATTCTGTTGATCATGTCTCCCTTTGGAGTTGAGTGCCCACAAGATATGATTGGCTTTGGAGAAGAAAGGTGGTGGTGGAAATTGTAAATATATCTCACCCAACAAATAATGCCTTTCTTTTAATGATTTCCATCTCAACTTCCATGAGACTCTGTATCATGGTAATACAATGTCCTCCAATTGTCCAACCTGGTGAGGATCTCACACTGTGTAGCAGTACTACAAAAGAGGATGTATAAGTGTGCTGTAGGCAGTCTCTTTTGTGGAATTGTTGCATCCTCTAACAGTTCCACAAATGTAAAGCAGCCTTTGTTTTGCCTTTCCAAGATTTTCTACAAGTTCTTTTCAATCTAAGTCGTTTGTGATGGTAATTCCTAGGTATTTAGTTGAATTTATTACTCTTACATTTGACTGATTTGTGGTGTAAATGAAGTTCACGTGATTTCTTTTAATGCTCAGATGGATGACATCACTCTTTTCATCATTTAGGACTTATTGGCATTTTTGCACCATCTGATATCTTATCTAAATCATGTTGCAGTTGGTTTTGATCCTCTGGTGACTTCTCTAGATGATAAATTACAGCATCATTTGCAAACAGCCTAAGAGGATTGCTCAGATTGTCTCCAAAATTGTTTATGAAGGCAACAAACAATAGGGGTCCTAAAACGATTCCCTGAGGAATCTGTTTTAGTTCATGACTTTCCATCAGTTAGTATCAACTGTGTCCCTTCTGATAGTAAATAATGAACCCAATTGCACAATTGAGACGATATTCAATAACCATACATTTTTATTAGAAGCCATTTGTAAGGTATGGTGCCAAAAACTATAAATATGGAATCAATTTGATATCCCTTGTCAACAGCACTCCTCACAATGTGTTAATAAATAGGTAACTGTGTTTCACAAGAACATTTGTTTCTGAATCCTCGAGGTAAATCATAATCTTCAAACAAAATATATGTTCCAAAATCCTGCTGCAAATCAAAAGAAATGATATCGGGCTATAATTTTGCAGATTACTCTTATTGCCTTTTTTGAATACTGGTGTGACCTGTGCAACTTTCCCGTCTTCATGTAGAGATCTTTCACAGAGTGAGCAGTTGTATATGATAGCTCAATATGGAGGTACTGCGTCAGCATACTCTAAAAGGAACCTAATTTGTATACAATCTGACCAGAGCACCTGCATTTGTTAAGTGATTTAAGTTGCTTTACAACTCCAGGAATATCTATTTCTAAATTATGCATGGTGGCAGCTGTCCTTGATTAAAATTCTACAGTATTTACTGTGTCTTCTTGGGTAAAGAAATTTTGGAAAGCTGTTTTAGCAGCAGTCTCAGCCTCACCATTGCTGTCACACAGTGAAGATACTGATTGTGTTGCCAGTCATGTACTTCACATATGAACAAAATTTATTTGGATCTTCAACCTAATTATGAGACAGGGTTTCATTGTGGAAACTATTATGTCCTCTTTCATAAGAAGCTTGCACTTTCAAGTTTCAGTAAAAGACAGACAACATGTTAAATTTGGCATGCTTTTTCATTGTTTCTGTAACTGTGTACTAAGCTGTTTTGTGTACCATAGAGGGGTCAGCCATTCTTTTGTTAATGTATTTGTTATAAATCTCTCAGTAGTTGTTAATACTGTTTCTTAGTATTTTAGCCAGATCTGATGTAGACTCAACTTTGTTAATTTTGAAATAGTGAAGACTCCCACTCAGGAAAGCATAAAGGGAATTTTTATCTGATTTTTTTCAATAAATTATATACATATATTTATTTCCACCCCCATGAACCACAGACATTGCCGAGGTGGGGTGGCTTGTGTGCCTCAACGATGCAGATAGCCGTACCGTAGGTGCAACCACAGCGGAGGGGTATCTGTGGAGAGGCCAGACAAACGTGTGGTTCCTGAAGAGGGGCAGCAGCCTTTTCAGTAGTTACAGGGGCAACAGTCTGGATGATTGACTGAGCTGGCCTTGTAACATTAGCTAATGTGGCTTTGCCACACAGCTACTGCGAGCGGCTGAAAGCAAGGGGAAACTACAGCCGTTACTTTTCCCGAGGACATGCAGCTCTACTGTATGGAAATATGATGATGGCATCCTCTTGGGTAAAATATTCCGGAGGTAAAATAGTCCCCCATTCGGATCTCCGGGCGGGGACTACTCAGGAGGATGTTGTCATCAGGAAAGATAATACTGGCATTCTACGGATCGGAGCGTGGAATGTTAGATCCCTTAATCGGGTAGGAAAATTAGAAAATTTAAAAAGGGAAATGGATAGGTTGAAGTTAGATATAGTGGGATTAGTGAAGTTCGGTGGCAGGATGAACAGGATTTCTGGTCAGGTGAGTACAGGATTATAAATACAAAATCAGTTGGGGGTATCACAGGAGTAGGACTGATAATGAATAAGAAAATAGGAATGCGGGTAAACTACTATGACCAGCACAGTGATCGCATTATCATTGTCAAGATAGATACGAAGCCAACACCGACAACAGTAGTACAGGTTTATATGCCAACTAGCTCTACCGATGATGAGGAGATCGAAGAAATATATGAGGAGCTAAAGGAAATTATTCAGACAGTTAAGGGAGAGGAAAACTTAATTGTGATGGGAGACTGGAATTCGGTAGTAGGAAAAGGAAGAGAAGGAAAAATAGTAGGTGAATATGGACTGGGCAGGAGGAATGAAAGAGGAAGTCGCCTGGTAGAATTTTGCACGGAACATGATTTAATCGTAACGAACACGTGGTTTAAGAATCACAAAAGAAGGTTGTATACGTGGAAGAGACCAGGAGACACCGGAAGGTATCAGATAGATTTTATAATGGTAAAACATAGATTCCAGAACCAGGTGATAAACTGTAAAACATACCCAGGGGCAGATATAGACTCTGACCATAACTTGTTAGTCATGAACTGTAGGCTGAAACTGAAAAAACTGCAGAAAGGTAGGAAAATAAGGAGATGGGACTTAGATAAATTGAAGGAAAGTGAAGTTCTGGAGAATTTCAGAGGGAGCTTTAGGCAACAATTGACAGAAACAGGGGGAAATAAAACAGTAGAAGAGGAATGGGTAGCATTGAGAGATGAAATTGTGATGGCAGCGGAGGACAGAATAGGTAGAAAGGCAAGACCTACAAAAAATCCTTGGACATCACAAGAAATACTGAATTTAATTGATGAAAGAAGAAAATATAAAAATGCAGTAAATGAAACAGGCAAAATGGAGTACAGACGACTAAAAAATGAGATTGACAGGAAGTGCAAAATGGCTAAACAGGAGTGGCTAGAAGCCAAATGCAAATCTGTAGAAGAATGTATAAGAAGAGGAAAAGTAGATACCGCCTACAGGAAAATAAAAGAGACATTTGGGGACAAGAAAAGCAACTCTATGAATATCAAGAACTCAGATGGGAAACCAGTTCTCAGCAAAGAAGGGAAAGCTGAAAGGTGGAAAGAGTACATAGAGCAGCTCTACAAAGGAAATGAACTTAGAGACGATGTTGTGGGAAGGGAAGAGGAAGTAGAACAAGATGAAATAGGAGATACTATACTGAGAGATGAATTTGACAGTGCCCTGAAAGACCTAGGTCGGAACAAGGCCCCAGGAGTAGATGACATACCCTCAGAGCTACTAAAGTCTCTGGGAGAGCCAGCCATGACAAGACTATTTGAACTGGTGTGTAGGATTTATGAGACAGGCGAAATACCCTCAGACTTTAAGAAAAATGTAATAATCCCCATTCCAAAGAAATCAGGTGCAGACAGGTGTGAAAATTACAGAACCATTAGTTTGATAAGCCATGGTTGCAAATTTTAACACGAATTATCTACAGGAGAATGGAAAAGCTGGTAGAAACTGACCTCGGGGAAGATCAGTTTGGGTTCAGGAGGAACGTAGGAACCAGGGAGGCAATACTCACTTTACGCCTTATCTTAGAAGATAGATTAAGGAAAGGCAAACCTACATTTTTAGCTTTTGTAGATTTGGAGAAAGCATTTGACAATGTTGACTGGAATACACTCTTTCAAATTTTGCAATCAGCAGGGGTAAAATATAGGGAAAGGAGCGTTATTTACAACTTGTACAAAAGCCAGACTGCAGTTATTAGACTAGAAGGGCATGAAAAGGAAGCATCAGTTGGGAAGGGAGTAAGACAGGGTTGTAGCCTTTCTCCGATGTTATTCAATTTGTACATCGAGCAGGCGGTGAAGGAAAGCAAGGAAAAATTTGGAATAGGGATTAAAGTTCAGGGGGAAGAAATAAAAACATTGCATTTTGCTGATGACATTGTAATTCTATCAGAGACAGCACAGGACCTGGAAGAGCAGTTAAATGGAATGGACAGGGTGTTGAAGAGAGCGTATAAAATGAACATTAACAAGAGCAAAACAAAAATAATGGAATGCGGTCTTAGAAAATGAGGTGATGCTGAAGGAATTAGATTAGGTAACGAAACAATGAAGGTGGTAGATGAGTTTTGTTACTTGGGTAGTAAAATAACATGCGATGGTTGCTGTACAGAGGATATAAAATGCAGAATGGCAATGGGAAGAAAAGCATTTTTGAAAAAGAGAAATTTGCTAACATCAAATATTAATTTAAGTGTAAAGAAGTCTTTTCTGAAGGCGTTCGTGTGGAGTGTTACCTTGTACGGGAGTGAAACATGGACGATAAGCAGTGCGGACAGGAAGAGAATAGAGGCTTTTGAAATGTGGTGCTACAGAAGAATGCTGAAGATTAGGTGGGTAGATCACATAACTAATGAAGAGGTACTGAACAGAATTAGTAAGAAAAGGGATTTTTGGCATACCCTGACTAAAAGAAGGGATCGCTTGGTAGGACACATTCTTAGACATAGGGGAATCGTAAATTTAGCATTGGAGGGAAGTGTGTGGGGTAAGAATCGCAGAGGGAGACCAAGAGACGTGTATAGTAAGCAGATTCAAATTGATGTGGGTTGCCGTTCTTATGAGGAGATGAAAAGGCTTGCTCAGGATAGAGTAGGGTGGAGAGCTGCATCAAACCAGTCTCTGGACTGAAGACCATAACAACACATATTTATTTTGGCTGATTTGGGTATTTCAACATTTAGTCTTGCTGCAAGAACTCTCAATTCACTGTAAATGTTTTGAGCTCATTATTAGCTCATGATTATTTGTTGCCAGAAGCTAAAGTGTGTTTTCACAAACATTTAATGTTCTAGCGGGTTCTTGAACGAATTGTTCAAAATAATTTTCAGAGAATGTGTTCAGCACACTTTCATAAGATGTTTTATATGTACCTCCAGCTCTGAACATGTATTTTTGCCAGCAAAGTGAGGGTGAATTAAAGTGACAACAAATTATAATTGTATGCTTTGGACATGTGTTTGATATTTGATTCTAGCTTTCTTTGAATATTTCAGCAACTGTACAGTCTGAGTCACAATCCAGTTGTGGGGTATGGCTTTTATCTATATAAGGTACAATCTACTTTAATTTTGTTGCAGAATAAATTGCCTGTAATAGCAATAAACACATCTCCACCATGTTTATTTAACATATCCTTTCTTGACACCATTTGGCCCTTTGTAAAAATTTAGCTATCCACAACGATTTGTACTTTCTATAATCACTTGGAGCTCTAATACTCTCTCTACACAGTTACAAATTCATGAATACTATACTGATGGTTCGTAGATCTGTGTTCTTGTGTTTGTGATGTGCACAAGGCTGAATCACACTTTGTGAGTTCTGGAGACCCTCTAAACATAAACCCTGCAGCCTACACAGTCACAGAACCATTTGGATCTCTGATCCAGACCCTCATATGAGATCAGATTTGCTGTAGGAGGATGCAACAGAAGTTGCAACTACACTATAGATAGTGCACAACAGAAAGGAGTTCAGAAGCAGAGTTGACAATATGGAATCTTTTTTCACTTGAATCCAATGACATATGGAAAAACTTATTTCCTTTTTGTTATAATGTGTACTTTATCAGCCAGTTTCTTAAAAGCAAATCTTCAGGCTGAAGCATAGTAACCACAAATAGATTAATTGGTTTGTCAGGTCTAACTAAAAAAAAAAAAAAAATAATAATAAAAAATAAATGGAACTTAGCCCACTACTGATTTACATTCTACAATTATATAAATAAGTATAAAACACACTATATATTGCAGTTAAATAATCTTAGGAAGCAAGCAAGAACTACAAATCTACGTATTTGCACATTATATCAGAATTTTTAATCATCATCCACACATATGGAGAATGTATCACAAGAGTGTAGAATCATATCAGTATATGATAATAATGGAATATTATTTAAAAAACTGAATATCTGTTTACTATACCTTCAGAAGAGCACCCAAAACTGAACAGGCATAACTATCAATGGTGTATGATACTGTTGTTCTACAAAATTATGTGAGGAAGTATTGTATTCAGCCAAACCATAAACTTTACACAACTTACCCTTCAAAATGTATTGATAAATTTTTTGTTTAAAATTAAATATCATAATTTTTTAGCTTGAGTCATAAGATAATTGAAAATCTTACAATTTACTTCTACTTAAAAGTATATTTCCACTTTTGAATAAAAGCAATAAATATGTTCATTCTCATGTTGACACACAATGACATAATGTTAAAAGAAATAAAAAACCTCTAAATTACACTAACCTCTCCTGAGGATGTCTTTCCAATTGAACCAAGCATGGGAGGTTTCTTTGTAGTTTTCTTGTCTTCCTTAACTTCTTCTTGAGCCTTCAGTTTTTGTAGAGCCTCATCTAGTTCTTTTTGCAGTCTGATTGCCACCTAAAATACAATCAGACACTGTAGTAACAATATTTGTAAAGAGAGTTTCTTGTGAAAAAATAGACATCCTATGGAACATAAGCTGTATTATTTTCGTAATTATACAAGATATTTACAGAACAACACAAAATTGTTTTTATTGGATGTATAAGGGGCATTCAAAAAGAAACAAGACAGAGTCTGGAATGCACAAACTGGTGACAGGAGTGTAATAAGGTGTGGATCTGACCAGTGTGTGGAGGTTCACAGCCCACTGCTAGAGAACATGCGTGCACATCGAATGGCTATACAAAGATACCATCAGCGTGCATCTATCATCCAATGCTGCCATTCACATTGCAAACAGTGACATGGAAACACCGAAAGAAGAGCAAAGAGGTATTGTTCATTTTCTGACAGAGGAAGGAGTAGGGGGAACAGACATTAATCGACGAACATCACAAGTGTATGGTAAACACTGGACATCTCTTACAAGGGTCAAGAGGTGGCACTTCAGGGAAGAACAGGTGTCATTAGGCAATGATGAACGGTCTGGAGCACCACACTGCATTACCAATGACATCATCCAGCTGGTTTATGCAATCATTACCCAGAATCACCATGTGACAGTGAAAGACATAGTTGCCATCATCAGATTGAGCATCATAAGTGTTCACACAATCATGAAGGAGCGAATTGTGTGCCCATTGGATGCCCCGTGGTATTCAAAGACACCAGGAAGCATGTCAAATGGCCCACTGTGCTCATTCGCTGTGCTATGCTCAGGAAGGAAATGTGTTCCTGGCATGAGTGGTGACTGGAAATGAGGCATGGCATCATCACTTCAAACCAGAATCAAAATGACAAAGTCTCCACTGGAAGCATTCAGGATCATCACCATCAGAAAAAAACCAAGGCCATCCACAAGTGCAGGAAAGGTTATGCTGACATTCTTCTTTAGCCAATATTGCCCCCTTTAGATTTACTCCCAGTAGCACACGACAACAGTGAATGACCAGTCTTACTCGCAAACCTTGACCACCCTTGGCCAACAATCAAATCAAAACGACCAGGCAATCTCACCCAAGGTGGTCATTCTGCTTCATGACAATGCAAAGCCTCATATGGCCAGCACAGTCAGGGCACTCCTGCAGAAATTCAAATGGGAGGTTTTGGGCCACCTTCCATACAGTCCAGATCTCACTCCCTGTGATTGCATCACTTTTGTTCCCTTTAAAAAGGCTCTCACATCAGACATTGATGTCCAGCTGTATGTGTGTAATTGCTTCACATCACAGTACTGGGAATTTTATCAGACAGCCATTCACTACCATGTGTCACAGTGGGACAAGTGTCTCAGCAACCAGGGTCAATACATCTATATACAGGTACTGATTTTTGTAATTATGCCTCTGGTGTATTTCTTTCTGAATGCCCCTTATGTGGTATACTGTAAGGGGATAATCTCTCTTCACATGCTTACGTTATTAAAAATACAAAAATTGAAAACTTTTGTCAGCGGAAAGTCAACATGATGCTGATAGCATAGTGAACATCAGTAGACCTACTGTGGTATAGATTCATGTGCTTTTATTAAGACTTTATAAACCAAGTAGCAGTGATGTGGATTTTGGTTGGAAGACTTGTCTGGTATAGTCCTCCATGATGTGTAATATAGCACATTAGATAACTGTTTCCTGCGATTTTACACCTACTTCTCAACTGTACTGATAGTAGATGTATTACAACATCAAATGTTTATGTAATAATTCATCAAGACATATTATTCAGTGGTTTTCTTGAGGTATAGGATTCAAATGGTCCATGTGATTGTAAGAATGTCATGAGCTGGTAACTGTTCATTTCCAGGCACAGCTCTAATTTTACTCTTTCTAATAGGAATTTTATGTTTCCATATAGCCACTAATTAAAAGAGTTATTCCTTACTGAAGTTTTGACCCACTTGAAAATACTTACAGTACTTGAAATTTTAAGTTTCTTTAACTTTCAGATCTTAAACGTATAGTTTTGTTGATGCATTTTTTCGAACTCAGCTTAAACATTTAATTATCCAAAAGAAATTGAAAATTTACCCAAAACTAACTAAAGCACCAAGTAAAATTCAAAAACTGATTTCATTAATAATCATTATTGTTCTCTATGTGCACCACTACCAGGCAGTAAGTTGGCAGTCTACACTTTGTAACACCATGCTAATCCAATATTGATAAAGTTCTTGCTTCATAATTACTTGGTCAACATCTCTGAATTAAACTTGGCATCTCAGTGAAAATAATGTAGTTCAGGTTTACCAACATGTAAAGATCAGAGTGTGAAAACTGTATCAGTTAGTCAGTATAAATACTATATGAACTTATTTAAAGAAAGTTATTGTAACATTCCACCTTACTTTTCTGTGCTGATAAACTAGGAAAGATCTTACAACTGACTCCAAGAACTGATATAATCATCCATCTTCAATCAAATGGGACATTGGAGAAGTTTCATTATTAGTACTTATATATCAATGGCTTCATTGGGTGAATGTGTTCAGAAGATGCTGTCAGTGTGTGGAATCCATCATGTACAGTTGCTAACTTGGTGTTTCATCTATTGCTGAACTGTGAGACCAAGCAATTTCAAAGGATGAGATTTCAAATTACACAGGGTAAGGACTTACAGCCACACACCTACATTACACCACAAGCCAAAATATGCTGCATTGTGGAGGTGATCTTATACCACCACTACTTATTCCCTTTCTGTTACATTACCAAATAGAGTGAGGGAAAAATGATTACCTACTTTGTTCTGCATGTGCCCTAATTTCTCTTTCTCATCTTTATTACCCTACACAAAATGTAAGTTGGCAGCAGTAGAACCATTCGGCAGTCAACTTCAAGTAGTGATCACCTTTAAATTTCCTCAGTAGAGTTTCTAGAAAAGAAAATTCTCTTCCCATCAAGGATTCGCATTTTAGTTCCTGAAGTATCTCTGTAAAACTCACATGCTATAAAATTTACCAGTAACAAATCTAGGCTCTGAATGTCTGTTGTCTTGTTTTAATCCAATATGGTGGGGATCCCAAACACTAAATAGGTATTCAAGAATGGCTAACACTGGTGTTACATTAGGCTCTCACTAATCCAGCCATTCCTGGCACACATGAGTGCCACATTAACAAAAGTGCCAGATTATTAAGATTGCTCATACCAACACTATTCTGCATAGAGTATGTATATGGAAGAACTTCTTTCCTTTCTGGCAGCAGTACTCTGTGCAAGTGTGAATGATTGGGTAAAAGCATAGGTCAGTTTAGCTTTCCATTTTCAAGAAGGATCATCAGACGGCCTACATCACTGACGTTGGTCTGATGTACACTCATATTATGGTTATTATAATGGCAGCATGGAGCTCTGTTGAATGCTTGTCTATAGGAAATGGAAGACAGCCTTCCTGGGCACCTTTATTTACTGGTTTCTAGGTCTCATATGTAAAGAGAGAGAGAGCAGCGTTTGACAAAATTATTGACTTCAGAACCTGTGTACATTCCTACATAGTAGGTTGTCTCCAGGAATGTCATAATATATATATGTGTGTGTGAACTATGTTCTAAAATTAGTTTCCTCTTAAAAGATACTATACACAAATGTAAAGCATGTAACAATTTCAAATGCAGTACTTATAAGGTCCTTTAATTATAACAATGTTACACTGATTCATTGTTGTGTTCATCCTTTTGGATGTGCACAGGATTACTGAAAATGCTGCATGTGACAACTATAAAACAATGCAGTATTTCTTTAATTAGTAATGCCATTTATTTTGCATTGGTTTCATGTTCTTTCAGTGATTAAATACATTTCTGTGTTATGGCAATTCTTTTCTATTCAAAAGTTGTAAATCCTGCAGATAACGTACACTACTAAAGAAGAAGTGATTTCGTGAGTAGTAAATGTAAATACGACAACCGCCAAATACTACACGTTAGCTTAGGGATTTATTTGTAAGGGGGGGGGGGGGGGAGGGGTGTGAGAGAAACAATAGCTTTCGTTCTTACTATAGTGTGTGCATTTAGCAGTGTTTTTAAGTCTGCATTAAAGAGTGATGCAAATGCCGTCACATTCTATAAGCTTTAAACGATAAGTCACAGGTAAAAACAACATTTGGTTTCAGTATCTTCAGTGCCAATATGTGTCCTGTATTTGATTTTGTAAATCTAGTCACCCTAGCATAGTACTCTTTGTAAAACTGAATTGGGATTCAATTTGGATATGGTGACTCATTTGTTTTCAACTCTGGATCTCTGTCCAACTTCTTTGGTTTCTACAAATGTCTGCCTAGGTGTGTTTGCATGTGGATATGTGTGAGTGTGTGTGTATTTGTTTACCTTCCTTTTTGTCCCCTAAGGTAAGTCCTTCCACTCCTGGGATTGGAATGACTCCTTTTCCACTTCCTTAAAACCCGTATCCTTCCCTTTCTCCTCTCCTTCCTTCCGCTTTTTCCTGAAGAAGCTGCCAGTGGTGGCGAAAGCTTGAATGTTTGTGTGTTTTATGTTTCTGTCGACGAGCCTGTACTTTAGGCAAGTCAAAAATCTTTATTTTATACATATTTTTCCCACCAGGAAAGTCTCCTTCTATAATATATATATATATAAAGTCTACTTACCAGGCAAAGGAGCACAGGCAGTGATAGTAACAAATAAACACACACACATACACATACATACAAATGCTAGCTTTCGCAGCCTAGCTGCTTCGTCAGGCAGAAGGGAAGGAGAGGGAAAAGGAAATGATGAGGATTTTAAGGGAGTGGGTAAGGAGTCATTCCAATCCCGGGACAGAAAAGACTTACCTTGGGGGAAAAAAAGGAGGGTAAACAAATGCACACACACCCACACATTCACACAGACACAAGTACACCTAGGCAGACATATTGTAGAAAGCAGCTTTCTACAGTACGTCTGCCTAGGTGTACTCGTGTCTGTGTGAATGTGTGGGTGTGTGTGCATTTGTTTACCCTCCTTTTTTCCCCCAAGGTAAGTCTTTCCTCTCCCAGGATTGGAATAACTCTTTACCCACTCCCTTAAAACCCTCATCATTTCCTTTTCCCTCTCCTTCCCTTCTGCCTGAAGAAGCAGCTAGGCTGCGAAAGCTAGCGTTTATGTGTGTGTGTGTGTTTTTTTTATTTATTTATTTATTTGTGCTACTATCACTACCTGTGCTCCTTTGCCTGGTAAGTAATCCTCATCTACTTTAAATCAATATTTTTTAATCTATATTTATTTTGTTTGATTATTTTATTTTATTATTTTTATTTTATTTTATTTTTCTCCCCTCATCCTAAGCTGCATTTCGTTATTCCCATCTAGGCCGAGCTGTACCCATCCCCACCACCGTGACACAACCTTCCTATCCCCTCTTCCCACCCCTCCCTGATTTACAGGCCGCAGAGCGTGATTTGAAGTGCGGCAGCCGGAGGTGATGGTTGTATGATTGTTGTGTGCCTGTGTGATTGCATGTATGTTCTATTTTCTGAAGAAGGCCATGGCCATAACTGAAAGTGTCGTATGTGTATGTCTTGTGTTCGTGCTTATCACAGTTCATTGCCATGTCTTTGCGGCGAGTTGTAAACTGTCCTTATTACTATATTATAAAGTGCTATTACTGTGTGACACCAATATTTGATGTTTTATTCTTTTAATAATAGTTTAGGATTTATTTAAATATAATTTCCATTTTATCAGAGCTATATATTCATTGCTCTGTTATAGTCTATATACATAATTATTAGTGGGCACTAGAACATTGAGACATATAGGGTGTGGCCAGTATAAGCTTTTGTTAAATTAAGTAACGGTTGTATAATTTGGGAGATTTTCAGGTGTTGCACTATCTTTACATGACAGAGGTGCACTCGGTTTGTTGGTCTGGGAGCTGTTCTGCAGGTTTTTGGTGAAGGCAAGGCAGTGGAGGGATCTGTAGTATACAGGGGAACACTCATTTTCCATCCTGATGCCCAGGGAACAGAACTCGCACCATAACATAACCAGTGCAGTGAACCTCTGAATACAAGCGGTTTTGTAATACAAAAAATATAGGCCTGTTAAGATTATAAAATTCCTTTTTTAACATTAATTCTGAATTGAATAGAAAGTAGATCATTTTTATATTACAGTGAGTTAATGATGAATAGCAGCAAAGCCTGAAAACTGCATTCAGGATCCAATCAATGGGTAAATGAACATGATTCAATAATTAATTCTAATTTTTTTAATCTACTTTTTCAACTGTTGTCTATAAAGTGGGATCCTTGTTAATCAGCAAAATTTGATTCTGAATCTTGCCTGAACTATGAAACACTTATTAATTATTATGCAAAATACATATTTCTGTCAGATACCATGTAAAATAGAATAATTTCTTCCATTCTGAAAAATACACATTAAAAACAATGTTCAACGATTTACAAGATAGCTGTATAAGAGAAAGAAAATTACATTTGTTACCTTTGAGGTAATAAAAAGGGTAGTTTTGTTAGAGTTCATGATGAGGGGGGCCACCAGAATATTTTTACTTGCAAGGGGGTCACAAGGAATATTTTTCATTTGAAAGGGCTCGCATATTGAAAACGGTCAAAAATCACTGATTTACAGAAGCAGAGACCTAGGGAGTGTGTGTGAGGTTAATCCAAGGCAGATACATATCACAGGCTAGTGAATACTATATAACACCAACCTGGCACAATTTTTCTGCTTTCACCATTGATTTTATTCAATGTTCAATGGCAACTAATGTAATAATTCATCTGTGGCTTATAGGTATGTTTGTTTGTTGCAACAATAAGTAAAAACTCTGGTTTTTGCAATTCAGTCACTGGTGGTCATCACAAAACTGAATATATAATTATTATGTATACTTGTGTGATGTGTGAGCTGCTGCCTGTTGACAGAACCACTGGATCGGCCAGACAAGAGACTTGGTGGTTGTTTTTATGTGATTAGTGCAGCACTCAGAAACAGCATGGTTTGGTTGGGGGCAAGGAAAAGTGTAGTTTTTTCCTTCAGCACTTGATACCAACTATCAAAGTGTGTAGGGAAGTGAGAGTATGTAGGAAGATTGCTGTAAGTTCTTGATCCTGTCTGGATATCCAAGGGTATACCCTGACAAGACAGAAGACTGTTTCTGTTTTAGTTTGACGTCCTAGGGAGCTTGTTTTAATAGGAATTGAGATGCACAGTTAACTCTGTCCCCTCTCCTTATATTCTCTCCACATTTATTCCAATGACATTTTTTAACCTGGTACATAATGTAGTAAATTCAAAAGTGACACTACATTTTATATGATAAGAAATGTCTGTGAATGGACCAGGAGTTACAGGTGATAGCTTGGTGTATCACATGGGTCTTACAAATGAGGTAGAAGATTGGCATTACACTTGTCACAGGATTTGTACAATCAGGCAGATGATAGAATATTACTTTATGAGGGAAAGGTAGAATGCATCACATTTCCAGTCAGACACAAAAGTTTTCTAAATATACTGATAACCTTGCTAGAGCCTTTACAAACTGACAACATCCTGCCCAGTTAGTTCTAAAATAGCTTTATCATGATACTTCTTTGTGTGACAGCAACAAATCCATTGTCACAGCGAAGTAGTCACTCACCATTAGTATCACCCACACCTTCAAAAATCCAACTACTCTGCACAGGGTTTTGACTACCGCGTTTACTCAAATCTAAGCTGGACTTTTTCCCCATTTTCAGGATCCAAAAATCCACCTGTGGCTTAGAATTGACTGCAAAGCAAATAAAAGTTGTGAAAAATTACACTAGGACCCACAACAACTAACTTTTGCCATTGTTGAATATAAACAGCACTGGTACGCTTTGCAATCTCAAAGATACATAAGCCAACTGGTGCCCATCCAAATAAGTTTTTTCTGCTTCTATGCTAAGAACCTTGTTGGTTCTGCTTATAATGTTGTCAAGTTTGGGTACTATGGCTACAAATGCCAATAAAATGTTGAAATTAATATTCTGCAGTTTTTGTAGTTATCAAATTATGTAGAAAAACGAAAATAAAGTCAGAAATGCATTCAGTGCACCAGCAGTGAAATGCTACTGCTTCTCAAAAGAATAATATTTACTGAAAACTTAAAATACAAACAAGGAGAAAACAAAGGGCATTTCAGAAAAAAAGTTGACATTTTTGCAAAAGCAACATTCCAGTCAAAAACTTCCTGAATGACACCTCTTTTAACAATCAGTTCGAAAGCACTAAGGCTTTGTCTTAATTGAAATAGTCCAAATCCTATTGAATTTATGCATTATGTCTAATCATTTTTAAAAAAGTATAAAACAGTTGTGAATTTGGCCAAAAACAAGAGAAAATATGAATTTGAGAAAAAAAAGGGGGGGGGGGGATCCTTGGGGATACCATACCCAAAATCCTACTGTCAGTACTACAATGCTCGCCGAATCTACCAATATTTATTCCTCCAACTTCTACCCCCACCCTCCAGTACTCACACCAACACTAAGTATTTAAATAGTTTCTTCAGAACATATGCTGTCTTTGCCTTTGCCTCTAATTCTAAACACCAGTGTTTCAGTTTTGCTGTAGCTAATGGTAGATCCAAGCTAGGTGTTTGTGTGCTTAAACTAAGACAAAAATTACAGCTTCAAAGCTAGCAAAGTTTCTGTGCTATTGTGTGGGTCTATGAATTACACATCAAACAGTTATTTACGAATTTTACTTGATCATCACCACAATGAGCAACAATAAGTGTAATTTATATTTCTGGTTTTGGAGACTATCTTAGCTTAGGTAAAAAAATTCTATAAATACTGATTACGGCATGATATAAGCTGAAATGTGACGTACTAGCTCCTAATAGACATACTGTATAATTAAAGTTACATCTGGAAACAATAACCATGGCTTTATATAAAATTGGAAAGTCCAGGTTGGAATAAATAATATAGTGAGGACAGTTTACTACTCACCGCAAAGACGTGGCGACGAGCTGTGACAGGCACATACAAAAGACACACACATACAACACATTCAGCTATCGGCCATGGCCTTCTTCAGAAATAGAGCACTCACGCAATCACACAGGCACACAACACAGTCATACAACCATCACCTCCGACTGCCACACTTCGAATCACGCTCTGCAGCGAATCCAGATTCGCTGCAGAGCGTGATTCGAAGTGTGGCAGTCGGAGGTGATGGTTGTATGACTGTGTTGTGTGCCTGTGTGATTGCGTGAGTGCTCTATTTCTGAAGAAGGCCATGGCCGATAGCTGAATGTGTTGTATGTGTGTGTCTTTTGTATGTGCCTGTCGCAGCTCGTCGCCACGTCTTTGCGGTGAGTAGTAAACTGTCCTCACTATATTATTTATTCTAACCATGGCTTTGATATATAAAACAAGAAATTAGTGACTCTGAGGAGAAATCAAAGAACTCTTTTTGTTATATCATAGAAATGCACATTAAGAGGGTTAATTTATTATTAATATGGGATTTACAAATGAATTATCATACTTCATTAGCCACAGCAAGTTCTTGTTCCATGTGCTTGATTTGTTCATTTTTATCAAGACCCGTCTGTCCACCTGCCAATTCCCTGCATTTTCGCTCTGCTTCCAACTTCTCAGCTTCCATCTGCTCAGCTTTTCGTTCTGCTTTGCGCAACTTGAAAGACAATATCCGACAGTTTTTGGCAGTCTGCTCAAGTTCTTTCTTCAGCGATGTGTATTCATCAGCCTGATCTTCTCTGAAAGGTAGTAAATACATTGAAATTAATTTCAAGATACACTACTGAGAACATGTAAAGAACTACTGTTGTAATAAATTTTAACAGAAGTAGAGTCAGTACATGAAATTTTAACTCAAGTAGTCCTATGTATGTGACAATCTTAAGCCTAAGTAACAAAAATCACTAACAAAACAAATGAATTAGCTTAAATTTTTATTTATTTATTTTTATTTATTTATTTTTATTTTTTATTTATTTATTTATTTATTTATTTATTTATTTATTTATTTATTTATTTTTTTTTTTTTTGCATCAGTTCTTTGACAGAATAAAAGGAGTGAGCCATGAGGTAACTTCAATTTCGAATGGAAAGTGTGTGAGTTAGTACTAAGATTCTTGAGTTCTTGTGGCAGATTACTTAAAATGGATGCTGCAGAATACCGCGTGACTTTCTTCACAAGAGTCAAGGAGGTGTGATCCAAATTTAGATTCGATTTTT
Organism: Locusta migratoria; assembly: GCA_026315105.1. Taxonomy (NCBI): domain Eukaryota; kingdom Metazoa; phylum Arthropoda; class Insecta; order Orthoptera; family Acrididae; genus Locusta; species Locusta migratoria. The sequence goes on from CM048745.1 coordinate 145,599,188, forward strand.
GTCTAGTATTCTCAGAGTGAAACCTGCTAACTTGTGGGAATAAGCTGATATTGTAAACAAAACAACAAATGACATTAAAGAAAATGTTTCTACATCACAAACTAATAAGCCACCCATTATGCTATGCCCCAGTGGAGTGGCTGAATGGTGCAGGCTGTGGTGGCTCAGCGTGTTCAGCCAGAGGTCTTAAGGCTCTCTGTAATTAAAAAAATTAGCCAAATATTCACCTATGTCAATAATCAAGGATAGCTAACAACTCACCGTAAAGAGGTTTGCTGAACTGCTGACAGACACAAAAATAGATAATCGCATTCACACAACTTTAATTTTTGATCATGGCCTTCAATAGAAAAAGAAAGATATACATTCACACAACTACACACACAACCATCATGTACGGCCACTCCAGCGCCACAAGCAACTATACTGTGAGTGAGGTGGGGAGTGGAGGGGGAAGGATGCCAGGTAAGTGTAGGTGGGGGTGGAAAGTTCCACGTTGCATGACACATTGTATAGGATGCCTGTCAGAATTTCAGCAAAATTCTTTATGGAGAGTTGTTATCTATTCTCCAAAACTGAAAAGAAAAAAGCAGTCTAAGGTGTCTTGCTGTGGAACATGCAGTTGCTCACTGTTGGAAGTTTGAGTCCCCCTTGGTCATGGCTGTTTTGTCCTCTGATTAATTTAATTAGTTTCAGTAGTTTGTAAGCATAGGGTCCAAGGATTAAAGACATTAAGTCTCATAGATTCGTGTCACCAGTTTGAGTGGCTATCCTTTTCAAATCACCATCTACACCATACTCTCCTTTCCTATCAAGATTAATCCCAGCTCCACCCACTATCACTACCTGATCCTCTTTTGAAAAATTCCTACATAAATCCACTACCTTACAAGTAACCTGAGCTAACACTACATTGGGCTTCACTAGTAAGTACTTCCTGCAACTCCTGGCCTACACCTCTGCCATGCAAACTACCTAACAGCTGAACCTTCTTCTTCCTAATAGACATCTCTACTGATTTTGCCTTAACTCTGACAGTTGGTTAAATCTATTTGCAACAAGCAAAGTGGAACTCTCTGAATATCTCCTCCAAGCTATGTTCTTGCCAACTGCCAACCATAGCCCCTTCCCCACATTTTCCCTTCTTAAGCCTATCTAGTTCATTCTCAGCATTTTTCAACTACAACTGAAGAGCACAGATATTACACTCCTGCTTTATCTATCGACTTCTTCCTGTTGCATATCCTGTACATCCAGGAGAGAACATCACTACAGTACCCACTTGCATACCCTTTGCATTGCCCCCAATGAAAATATTTTGTACAAATCCCAGGTATAGGATAGAACAAATTCAGCAATTTTCATTATCAAAATGATTTGAGGAAAAAAGTTATCTTACAATACTTCCCTCCCAGTGGCCCAGTGAAACTGTTAACTCGATTAATGCATAAAATACACATAATCAATGAGACAGAATGAGTATGATAGGCAGGCAGCTGTTTGAGTAGTAAAGACATTAAAAATTAGTCTGTATGTGATATTATAGCTCACTTTTATAATGAGAAGAAATAATGAAGTTGAAAACACACACCTAAAGTTGTCTTGTAACTCCTCAATCTCTTCTTCAAGATCTCTCAGCTCCTTTTTCATGTCTTCATTTTCATCCATGAGCTCTTCACACAGAGTTTCTGCTGCTAAGAGTTTTGATCGCAAGTCATCCACAACTCTCTGAGTGGCGTTCTTGTCTGGACGAGCTTCTAATTCTTCTTCCAGTTCTTTAACTCTTAAAGATAAACTTTTCTTGTCATCTTTCACATCTTCCAGCTGAGTCTGTAGTTCATTCACCTTTTGCTGCAACTTGAGAACCTGCAGCAATAATAAATATAGTCATATTCAAATTAAATCATCCTAGAAAGTGATATGTATCATCACACTGCAAAACATTCATGGATAAAAGAAATTCCAGGTATATTTAATCAAATACTTACATACCATTTCTGAAAAATATGCTATACAAACAATTTCACATCTGGACTATTAGCATTATTAACCATTCTTTAAATCCTATCACTTCCTCCAGGAAGGCTAAAAGTGAAAATGGTTTTGTGTTACCTTCCTGCTGTTTTACACAGGGTCTAGAAAAAAAACCTCCACCATTTGTTGTAGCTGGTGTGCGAGTTGTTGTGAGGATATTGGCGTGGAATGTGTTTCGTTTGACAGCATTGTTGTTGCAATTTTCAGTGTGTGCCATAGCGTGGCTTGGCGAGAATCGCGATTTTGTTGCGGAGGAATTTATTCGTATTGGTGGTTCTGTGATTGGTACTCAGCAAGCGTTTTGGAGACATTTTGAACTTGGCTGACATGATCATGTCCCTGATAGGAAAACTATTCAACTGTGGGTGTTAAAATTTAGAAGTACAAGTTCAGCACTGAAAAGAAAACCTACTGGTCGTCCTCGGACTGCAACAACGCTGGAAAATGTGACACGTGTGAGAATGTCTGTGTAACAATCGCCAGTGCGTTCAGCACTTAAACATGCAGCTGCCCTTGGATTATTTGATAGAAATGTAAGAAGAATTCTTCATAGAGAACTTCATATGCATCCCTTCAAAATCATGGTTACACAGGAATTAAGTAATTGTTATTGTTCGATTAATGATGAAAATTCTCCTCACCTAGGTCGTGAATTACCTTTTCCTTCCATTCCCATCCTTTCTTCTTCCCTTCTCTCCCACCTGATGAAGGAACTGTGTCCCGAAAGCTTGTCCTTTTTGTCCCCTTTTTTTCTGTTTCTTCATTTTATGTTACTATTGGTGGTACAGCACAAAGGTAAGTACTGGCCAGGCATTCTATCTTGTTTGAACAATATTTAAGTTGTTATTGTGGTGTTTCTGTTATTTTTGGTTTTCCTTGTCACCCTTAATACAAAAATAGAAACACCTTATGGTGTCACACCACGGAGAGCGCATTATAATCTGAAGATGGCATGCTAAAGGGCGAAACGTGTCATTAATTAATAAAATAATTTGCAATCAAGATGGTTTGAAGGAATATTTATTCTCACTGATTGCTGTACACCATGGATTGGAAACCCTCTCTAGGTTTCTGAACATCATTTGGATCAGCTCCACTTCAGCCGAGGCCACTGTAGGGGCATTAACAAAAACATTCTCTATTGAAGGTCTTCCACACACAATTGTAACAGATAACAGATCTCAATTCTCTGCAGATGTTTTTCGGTCTTTCTGCGTGCGCCAGGTCATTAGGCACATGCAGCCTCTGCCATTCCATCCACAATCTAACGGGGAGGTGGAGAGACTCATGTGGTCATTTAAGGTGCAGATGCGCAAATATACAACCTCTGCATCAGTTGATGATGCCCTCTGCTCTGGTGCACTCGCTGGCAGGAGTTGCTCCCATCCTCTCCGATCATCGGGCGGCTGGCCTGACGGCACCGCTATTCGCCGCCCCCGCTCTGGTACACTCCGCGCGCCTTCTCGCCAGAGGCGCCAAACCAGCGGACAGCCAAGTTTATGTAGTGGGACCATTCTCCTTCTCCGATGACCGGCGCCGTGCCCGTGTTCTGCCCCCCCCCCCCCCCAAAGAAGGGGGAGGTATGAATACTCCAAAATCGATGTAATTTACAAGTCACGGGCCCACAATTTGCGGCACGCCACCAGAGGCCGCACGGAAAACTCGACATACCGACCACCACCAGAGGACGTATGAACAAGCGGGACAACGCGGCCAAGATGCCACCTGATGGGGAAAAGCATGCTCTAAGCCGGGCAGCCGAGCCGCTTGTCTAGTTGATGTACCGACGGAAACCTGTACTGTTTAATAAATAAAAGAACTTGAAGTCCTAAAAATGACCAAGGCACTAAAATTAAATACACTCAATCTTATAGCACCACTACTCACAATCTTTCTTCCTGCACATTTCTCAGAAATGAAATACAAAGAAGGAAAATACATTCTGCTACACTACATGCAGAAGAAGATGTAGCATTGTAACAATTCCCACATTAGCTTTTCCGTGTTTGGTGCCAATAGTAATTATAGAATCCAGAAAACTTGCTGGTGTTAAGTATATGTTTTTTCTGTCAATGTTGACAATTACCAAAAGAAAAGTAATGGAGAATGCAATCAAGTGTCACAATACACGCCTCAAGACACAAAGGAATATTAAACATTAGTAACCAGAGAAATGTATTTATATCAATGGGGACAGTGTCTAAGAACAATACCAGTCTGTCTGCAATTTTGCAAGAGCTTAATTAAGATTCTTTTAAGATTCTTTTGTTACCTTAGAACGAGTTCATAAAAATTATCAGTGGAGTGATGGTTTAAATTAAATTTCAGACAGGTGGGAGGGGGGGGGGGTGGTTGACAGAGAGAGAGAGAGAGCACATTTGTTCAGCCATGTGTTACATTTTTGAGTAATGGAAAATGCAAGTTTGAAAACTTAATTATATTTTTGAACTTCTTGAAGAATGCTAATAGCCATAACAAAATTACATAAACTTGGAAGAGAGCTAAAACTTTTGTGCAGAAATATGCACACAAATATATTCAGCTAAATTATAGTTACCTCTGAAGCTGCAGTTTTACTTGGAGCCATGTCTATAGAGGCTATTCGCCGAAGCAACAAGTCACTTTTTTCACGTTCTAACCTTTCACATTTACTTCGCATGGTCTCAAGTTCCTGCTTCAGACTTTCTATTTGATCCTGTAACACAACAAGCTAAAACTGAATACATGTTACATAAATAAAAATAATTGTTTGCCTAAAATATGTCCTATATAGTAATGGTAAAATGGGAAGCCTTAAATGAGATACAGCACTACATCAAATTCACATTTATAAATAATGAGAAATATACAGAAGTAAGAAATGGACAATCAACAAGTTTTGTTACAAGTTTTTGACTTTGTGAACTTCTGCACTGTATCCGATTCATGTTTTTCTAAATTATATCACATAGCCAAGACAGAGGCAAATATCTGAAGCTACTAATAACAGTAGTATGAAAATGACAGATTGCAACTCACTATAAAGACACTTGTTGAGCTACAGACAAGCACAAAGAAAAGACCATTCCAATCACACAACTATCTTTTGACCAAAGCCACACATTCATATGACCATACGGGCACAGCTCAATCATACACAAGTGCCATTTCAACTCCAGCTGCCATACCTCAGTTGCCACATCAAATGTTAGTGTAGTCTAGAGTAGGGAAGGGAAGGGAGGAAGCATGCAGCGCAAGGAAAGGGTGCAGGTGGGAGGGGGGGGGGAGAGGGTAGATATACCAGCACCTCCAGGACTATAAGGGAAGCTAAGGCTGCAAGATGCAGGTTTGGACATCTCTGGGGAGAGTAGAGGGGAGGCTGGGGAAAAGGAAGCAAGCAGAAATGAGAACAGCAAAGAATAGGGAAATGTGAGGGTACAGGATTGAGAAGAGGTAGGAGGTAACAGAATATACAGGGTGGAAGCTGTTCAATGGAGGATGTAGGAACAGAAACTTACAGTAAGTTGAATTTGGCAGTGGTCATTCATCCTAGTGGACAGCTGGTTGTATATATATTGCTATGTGTCAGTTTCACTACAACTGTGAAATATCTTGGATGATTTGAATAATTTTATTATATTTGGTTCGTTTTAATATAGGGGTGATTCACAAAGAAAAAGGGGGAAACTGTAAGGAACAGCTGAAAATCAAAAATCCGTAAACTGGTAATTTCGTATGGGCATTGTCTCTTCAGATTAGCATTTTATGTGCTGCCATACTTTTGATCCTATTGTGATAAAAATTTGGACATTTGATCTTCAAAATGAGAGGAATGGCACTGTCACATAATAATTGGTACAGTGCATGGCAGAGGGTACTTTAAAACAGACTCAAACACCAAATATACACTTTTATTCTGATCTTGATGAAATTTTGCACAGTTGACCTCTAAAACAAGAGAAAAATCACTGTCTACAAAATATTTCATAGGGTTCATGGTGGAGGGTACCTTACTCCAGACCTCGCCTCAGTTTTACTGATCACTATGAAATTTGGCAGATATATGTAATTTTTCATACACAGGGAAGGAGATGAACAGACAGAGGAGACATAAGGAAGCTGGCAGAGAACGGGTAAGGTAATGACAGAGGCAGCGAGATGGATAGAGGGAGTGGGGAAGAGGAGGAGGAAGAGGAGGAGAAAGAAGAGGTGGGTAGATACACAAAGGCATGAGGAAGATCTGGGAAGAGAGAGGAAGGAGAATCATCTGGACTAACTCAATATTGGAATAAATAAATACTCAAGCAGTGCTGGGTTTTCATATATTACCCACACAAAAATCTGTGCAATGACAGCAGCAGAGCTGCTAAACGACATGGCTACTTTCACAGGTGGCATGGCCTCTGATGAGGTAAGAACATCTGGAATAGGAACCAATGGCTGATTGGAATGGGTAGATCTTGCAACCTGGTCTTCCACAAGACAAGAATGTGAGAGGTATATGGATGGACTAGGATGTTGTGGAAGTTGTATGGGTGACAGAATACCACTTTAGGAGAATTGGAAAGGTCTTGGGTAGAATGTCCCTAATGTAACAAGATACAAACTTGTTACTCAGAAATTACCAGCAACAATATGATTTTTGCTAACATCTACATCTACATATATACCCCACAATCCACCATAAGGTGCATGGCAGACAGTACACTGTACCACTACTAGGCATTTCCTTTCCTATTCAGAACTAGGAAAAAAAGAATGCCTACATGCCTCTGTACGAGTCCTAATTTCTCTTTGTCATTGTGATCACTATGCAAAATGTAAGTAGGTGGCAGCAAGATCATACTACACTCAGCTTCAAATTCCGGCCCTCTAAATTTCCTCAACAGAAATTCACAAAAAGAACATTATCTTTCCTCCAGTGATCCCCATTTGAGTTGCTGGAGCATTTCCATGACACTCGCACATTGGCCGAATCTACCAGTAACAAACCTAGCTGCTTGCCTCTGAACTGCTTCCATGTCTTACTTTAAACTGATCTGTTGCAGGTCCCAAACACTTGAGCAATACTCAAAATGTGGTCCGCCTTACTCACAACTGTCCTTACATGTTCGTTCCATTTCATATCCCTCTGCAATACGTTTAGATATTTGAACGACACAACTGCATCAAGAAGCTCACTACTAATGCTGTATTCAAATATTATGGGATTGTTTTTCCTACTCATGTACTACTACATTGAGAGCTAGCTGCCATTCTTTGCACCAACTACAAAATTTTGTCCAAGTCATCCTGTATGCTATCACAGTCAGTTAAAGAAGACACCATCCCATACACCACAGAATCATCAGCAAACAGCCGCAAATTACAAGTTAGTCTGTCCATCAGATCATTTATATGGATAGAAAATAATAGCGGTCCTCTCACACTCCACTGGGGCACACCTGATGATACACTCGTCTCTGATGAACACTCGCTGTCGACAACAACATGTTGTTGTTGTTGTTGTTGTGGTCTTCAGTCCGGAGACTGGTTTGATGCAGCTGTCCACAATACCCTATCCTGAGCAAGCCTCTTCATATCCACACAAGAATGGCAACCTACATCTGTCTGAATCTGCTTACTGTATCCATCTCTTGGTCTACCACTGCGATTTTTACCCCACACACTTCCCTCCAGTGCTAAATTCACAATTCCTTGATGTCTAAGAATGTGTCCTACCCATCTATCCCTTCTTTTAGTCAAGGTATGCCAGAAATTTCTTTTCTCCCCAATTCTATTCAGTACCTCCTCATTAGTTACGCGATCCACTCACCTAATCTTCAGCATTCTTCTGTAGCGCCATATTTCAAAAGCCTCAATCCTCTTCCTGTCTGCACTGTTTATCGTCCATGTCTCACTCCCATACAAGGCAACACTCCATACAAATGCCTTCAGAAAGGACTTCCTTAGGCTTAAATCAATATTCGATGTTAACAAATTTCTCTTTTTCAAGAATGCTTTTCTACCCATTGCCATTCTGCATTTTATATCCTCTGTTCTGCGACCATCATTTGTTATTTTACTGCCCAAGTAACAAAACTCATCTACCTCCTTTATTGCTTCGTTTCTCAATCTAATTCCTTCAGCATCACCTGATTTTCTTACACTGCACTCCATTGCCCTAGTTTTGCTCTTGTTAATGTTCATCTTATATGCACCTTTCAGCACACTGTCCATTCCATTCAATTGCTCTTCCAGGTCCTTTGCTGTATCTGACAGAATTACTATGTCGTCAGCAAAACGCAATGTTTTTAATTCTTCACCTTGAACTTTAATTCCTTCTCCAAATTTCTCCTTGTTTTGCTTTATAGCTTGCTCAATGTACAAATTGAATAACAATGGAGAAAGACTACAACACTGTCTTACACCCTTTCCAACCACTGCATTCCCTTTCATGCCCTTCAACTCTGACAACTGCTGTCTGGTTTTTGTACAAGTTGTAAATAACCTTATGCTCCCTATATTTTACTCCTGCTTGCTTCAGAACTTGAAAGAGTTTATTCCAATCAACATTGTCAAAAGCCTTCTCCAAATCTACAAAAGCTAGAAATGTAGGTTTGCCTTTTCTTAATCTATCTTCTAGGATAAGCCGTAAAGTGAGTATTGCCTCCCATGTTCCTACATTTCTCCTGAACCCAAACTGATCTTCCCCGAGGTCGGCTTCTACCAGCTTTTCCATCCTTCTGTATATAATTCGTGTTAATATTTTGCAACCATGCCTTATTAAACTGATGGTTCTGTAGTTTTCACACCTGTCTGCACCTGCTTTCTTTGGAATGGGGATTATAACATTTTTCTTATAGTCTGAGGGTACTTTCCTTGTCTCATACATCTTACACGCCAGGTGAAACAGGTTTGTCATGGCTGGTTCTCCCAGAGACTTCAGTAGCTCTGAGGGAATATCGTCTACTCCAGGGGCCTTGTTTCAACTTAGGTCTTTCCGGGCTCTGTCAAATTCTTCTCTCAGTACAGTATCTCCTATTTCATCTTCATCTACATCCTCTTCCCTTCCTACAATATTGTCTCAAAGTTCATTTCCTTTGTAGAGCCCCTCTATATACTCGTTCCACCTTTCAGCTTTCAATTCTTTGCTGAGAACTGGTTTTCCATCAACGTCCTTGATATTCATAGAGCTGTTTTTCTTATCTCCAAATGTTTCTTTTATTTTCCTGTAGGCTCTATATTTTTCCCCTATGTATACATTCTTCTACATCCTTGCATTTGCCTTCTAGCCACTCCTGCTTAGCCATTTTGCACTTCCTGTCAATCTCATTTCTTAGTCATCTGTACTCCATTTTGCCTGTTTCATTTACTGCATTTTTATATTTTCTCCTTTCATCGATTAAATTTAGTATCTCCTGTGATATACAAGGATTTTTTGTAGGTCTTGCCTTCCTACCTATTTTGTCCTCTGCTACCTTCACTATTTCATCTCTCAATTTTACCCATTCCTCCTCTACTATTTTATTTTCCCCTGTTTCTGTCAATCGTTGCCTAAAGGTCTCTCTGAAATTCTTAAGAACCTCAGGTTCCTTCAATTTATCCAGGTCCCATCTCCTTATTTTCCTACCTTTTTGTAGTTTCTTCAGTTTCAGCCTACAGTTCATAACCAACAAGTTATGGTCAGAGTCTATATCTGCGCCTGGGTATGTCTTACACTGTAAAACCTGGTTCCGAAATCTATGTCTTACCATTATAAAATCTATCTGGTATCTCCCGGTGTCTCCTGGTCTCTTCCACGTATACAACCTTCTTATGTGATTCTTGAACCAGGTGTTGGTTAGAACTAAATTATGTTCTGTGCAAAATTCTACCAGGCAGCTTCCTCTTTCATTCCTTTTGCCCAGACCATATTCACCTACTATCTTCCCTTCCCTTCCTTGTCCTACTACCGAATTCCAGTCTCCCATAACAATTAAGTTTTCCTCTCCCTTACTTGTCTGAATAATTTCCTTTAGCTCCTCATATATTTCTTCGATTTCCTCATCATCGGCAGAGCTAGTTGGCATATAAACCTGTACTACTGTTGTCGGTGTTGGCTTCTTATCTACCTTGACAATGATAATGCGTTCACTGTGCTGGTCATAATAGTTTACCCGCATTCCTATTTTCTTATTCATTATCAATCCTACTCCTGTGATACCCCCAATTGATTTTGTATTTATAGTCCTGTACTCACCTGACCAGAAATCCTGTTCATCCTGCCACCGAACTTCACTAATCCCCACTATACCTAACTTCAACCTATCCATTTCCCTTTTTAAATTTTCTAATTTTCCTACTCGATTAAGGGGTCTAACATTCCACGCTCCGACCCGTAGAATGCCAGTATTGTCTTTCCTGATGATCACATCCTCCTGAGTAGTCCCCGCCCGTAGATCCGAATGGGGGACTATTTTACCTCTGGAATATTTTACCCGAGAGGATGCCATTGTCGTATGTTCATACAGTAGAGCTGCATGTCCTCGGGAAAGGTAACGGCTGTAGTTTCCCCTTGCTTTCAGCTGTTCGCTGTAGCTGTGTGGCAAAGCCACATTAGCTGATGTTACAAGGCCAGCTCAGTCAATCATCCAGACTGTTGCCCCTGTAGCTACTGAAAAAGCTGCTGCCCCTCTTCAGGAACCACACGTTTGTCTGGCCTCTCCACAGATACCCCTCCGCTGTGGTTGCACCTATGGTACGGCTATCTGTATCATTGAGGCACACAAGCCACCCCACCTCGGCAATGTCTGTGGTTCATGGGAGTGGGAGAACAACATACTGTGTTCTATTACTTAGGAAGTCTGCTAGCCAGTCACAAATCTGTAAACCTATTCCATAAGCTCATATCTTCGTTAGAAGTCTGCAGTGTGTCACCACGTCAAATGCCTTTTTGAAGTCGGGAAAATCACAATCCACCTGTTGCCCTTCATCCATGGCTTGCAAGATGTCATGTGAGAAAAGGGCAAGCTGAGTTTCACAAGAACGATGTTTCCTGAACATGAAGTGAATAACTGATTGGCTCTTTCATGAGAAATGGCAAGAGTAAGATCCAACGAGATGGAAGTCAGTTATCACAGATGCATACCAGCCGTGACAGGCAGAACATTGAGCCTTGGCTATTAACCACAAGTGCACAAGTTCTTGGTATTGGGAAGGAATATCTTGTGTCTTGTGGCTTGAAGCTCTGTTTGCAAACTGAATTACAAGTGTAGAAACACTGTGGCACAAATGAGTCTCAATGCTTTTCAATGAGGATGTCAGATATAAGGTACATCCCCAATGGCACATCAATTATGGTACATGCATGGTGCTGAAATTCAATGTTGGACAGATCAGAACTGAACACAAGGTTAAGCTGGCAGAAACCCCATGTGGAGATACTGTCTTAGTCCCAGCAGAAAGCAACCATAGTAGATCAGTGTCAGGTCACACAATGGTATTAAGTTTTGGGCAGAAGCAGGTAAATGAAGAAAGAAGTGTACTGCTTCAGAAGATGGCTGTAGTGATATAGAAACTTACAGAATGGGACCAGACTGTTAAAACTGTAGACAGTGTCAGGGGAGTCTTTCTATATTGTGTAACTCAAAAATTTTGGCTCTGTGCAACAGAAGCTGTGAAACAGCAATGAGAGCGTGAGGTGCAGCCACTTGTAAGTCTGGTAAGGTGCTTGCCTTATGGTGAAGTTATAAAGATTTGACACTAGATTATGTTCAATGTGTGTGGCACCTGAATCAAACAACTTTCCTGCAACAGCAGTTCTATTTTTGTGTTCCATTTACTGGTTATGAGCTTGCTTTGATATCATAAAAGAAAAGACAACACCATATTCAACATTAATAGTAATTATCATTGGTGGACAGGGTTGGGAAGGTGATTTCTAGGTGAACAAGCATTTTGTCGATACAGTCTTTATTGTCGCTAATGGATTCCACAAAACAACAAATGAAAACAAGTGTAAGATCAAAAATTGTTAACATGTATAATTCTAATTGCATTATTAAATTGTTCTTCAGTTGGAAAAGTGAGTTTGAGGGACTGGCTGTTCTTTAATCTTGCAAATGCCACAGGGTCATTGAAAGAAATTTCTCCAGATGGGTTGTGATAAAAAGATCTAAGTACTGTTACCGATCTCGTGCAACTAAGTAGCCAAGAGTGTACGCTGCCATCAATAAATCTGAGAACTTTGCTGGTGCTACAGTACTTTACCCTCCTGTTGAATGACATCAGCATGCAAGTTGGCTATGTGGAGGGCCATTTGGCAATGTGTCTCACTGCAGCTCATGACTTGTAGATGCAAAAGATGAATGGAATAACAATCCTTAATCAAGACAGAAATTTCTTTGTGACTGGAGCCCCTAGAATCTGTGTCAAAATTGTTCATTTTCTAGCCATCTTGCTGAAGAGACCAATTTGTCCATCTTATGCACAGTGTGACATGGAATGACAAATGTCAGAGTTCAGGCAGACAGATGCTAACTCAAATAGGTGCTTGGATCAATATGATTTTGACCAAGAGAAATAAATTTTTTTCTTAACTGTCAGTACAGTTAAGAACAGATTGACTCCAGGATAGAACTCTTCACAAAACAAGAAAATTCTATAAGTACACACAGCTCCTATTATAGAGACTGCTTATTCCAACTGCCTATCATGTACTCCTATTGCCTGCCATGTTCTCATTCTACTTACCAAACTGTCTACTCCTGCTGCTTAAGTTGCTCCTCCCCCAAGTAACTTGCAGAAGAATAAATACTCCCAATGCTGTGAAACCTGGGCGTACTGAATTTTCAAAAAACTTACGGGTATGCTGCTGGTTGAAATCATCGACCACCACCAATATTTTGACATGAGCATACCCTGCCATTCTTAAGGCACAACTATCAACTGATTATGTCACCTGGAAGATACCCATAAGTTGTTTGAAAACTCCCAATGTTTCAAATCTGGTTCAACCAATGGCGAACCTTAGTGCAGCAAAAGCACAGGAGCACCTCTCTCCTGATGCACTGAGCATTCCCATGAAGGTTAATGTTCACCGAGTTTGCAGATAAATTCTTGCACTCCAGGGAGCATGGACTGGTGTCTACCATGTGCTGTGATTGCTACCTTAGTGTTGCACATGTGATGGCTGTATCTACCCTCAGTCTCTCATAGAGCCTCCACCTCCCATGGTGTACAGGCTGACTGTCACCACATTGTCCTCCACTGGCCAGCAAACAAAGCATTAGTCTCTGTTTTTATGGCACTTTCCACAGAGCACAAAAGTAAGCACTTTAATTAACAATTCCTTTCATCACACCACATTCACAGCCTCCGAACTGCAAAATAGCATCCACCCTGTGAACACCAACCACCAAACAGTGTGCCCAGGTACTCAGCATGGCTTCCTAATATTTCACAATTTATTGCTCTGTTAAATATTTCTTGCTCTTTCTAGTTTTTTTTTTTTTTTGTAACCAATTCTCTAGCTTTGCCTGCCCATGCAAATTCAAAGCTCCATTTGATTCTCCACAAAACCTGTATAAGGCCTTATGATTCTCATTACCTACAGTGTAGGAGGTGAAAGAGGGCCATGGGTAATGGATTGTTATGTGGGGAATAAGTGAGGCACCTCCCAACTGCTATCTAGCAAAGGGTTGCTAAAAAATCAGAATACCAGGCTGCAGCTACATTTTCATTAGATACTATGCAAATTCTCTTTTGCATATCAATTACAAATGTTATAAACCTAAAGTACTAACCTAATGACCATACCTGCAGCTCATTGTCATTGACTAAAGTGGTCTCTGTTGTTTCTGTGCCAGTAGTACTTGTTGCATCATCATCACTACTTTCATCTTCAATGCTATCTTCGGAGCTCGTACCACTACTTGAGGAACTGCTTGTAGTTATTGTTGATGCTGGTTTTGCTTTATTGTTTACAGCATTATTCTTAGAGGCATCCTTGTTTTTGGCAGATTTTTTTACCTTTTTAAGTATACAAAAGAGACAATTAGCAGAAAATAATGAGCAGTCTATATTATTACACTACTATTTAAAAGATGACATCCTGAATATTTTGCACATGAAAGTAAACTGCTGAATCCCTAAACAAATTTGACACACTATAGCAAATGAAATTAATTTATGTTTGAATGAATTTATCAACAGACAGTATGAACATTGGAAAAATAAGACGAAAGTAATAAAGAAATTATCCTAGCACAGTATCTCACTGTAAATTAGAAAAACAATTTATTAAGAAAAGAAAGCAGTTAGAGTGAATTGACATCAGAACACTGTAAAAGAAATGGTAGATTTTCACTTTAGATCCCTGCAACATATCTGCCAAGTGGGAAACCACCTGGAATTGTGTCATAAAGCAGATGGTGAAGACCTACGGTAACTAGCTTATCAATGCAGAGGTTTTAGTAAACAAAAAAGTGAAGAGACCTTTGAGCTATTGCAATATATCACCTTTAATTATGGAAAACCATTGATTGATTTAATGATTGGTATACAAGTACGCAAAAAGTATTATTTCAAGGGTTTGGAGGAAGAAAATGTTAAACCTCAATTAAAAAAAAAAAAAAAAAAAAAAAAAAAAGAGACTAGTTGTGTTTCTAAATTCACCACTTCATGACAACAAATAGGTCCATATGTACTGCTAGATAGCATTGTGTACTATGTAGTTCACTGTGTCTTGTTGTTGGAAGTTATCCAGTGACTTGTGATTTGGAATAGTGGTTTTTATTTTTTTTTTCCCCCTTCAGTTTAAAAAGAATTAAATTCAAGCATGCATCTAGGATTTTCTATTACACTCTGTAAGGTCATTTTGAACACTTGACAAGAAGAGTCAGTGGTATATGCAACCCATATCGACATTCAAAAAAGGTAAGGAATGGGGAATGCATTCAGTCACCTTATCAAATTAATTTATGAACCTAAAAAACTTCTAAAAGAAAACAGTATTCACACAACTTTTTAAGTGTCAGCTCTTTTATGACAGAAGTACGCACATTCAAACACAAAACCCCACAGAAACCTAAATGTGCATGGTAATGTTTGGAAGCTAGAGCAAATGCTGTTTCCTGTTACACATTTCTGTGTTCCATGCATCAGTCAGCAGTAGGTAAGTTAATGCCCCTCCCTTATTTTTTACATAGTTCCATCAAGGAACGTCCATTACTGTTAGTATTCAAAAATGCATTGCAATATAGCAGAAGGGTGTCATTTCAGTATTAGTGGATGGCCTGGTGATCATGTTTACTTGATTGAATGTGATATTCCTTGTTACTATGCAAAATGATATATTATTGGTTAGAAGGAAAATGCATCCATTGTTAAATTAAATACAGTACCTTTAATATGAATTGCAAATATTAGTCTGTATAAACTATTATCCAATAATGAGAAAACTTTCTAACAATATTTTGCCACTGTATGCATATTTGCTGATTTTCTGAAGATGGGCTAATTCAACAGAGACTTATGTTCAACACATCATAATGACTCAATAAAACACAAATGAAACAACATACAATGTATTACTATGCACTCTACTGATTTTTAAGTGTATTTGATAAAATAGAAATGACCAATAACAAAAATGGCACTGTCTACAGAGATGGGAAAGACTAGCAAAGTAAAAGCATGGCAGGACATTCCTGATTTTATACATGTAAGCCAATAGTATACAAATGTGACTTGAAGGCACAACTCGCTGATGGTAATACTAGAGAGGCACAGTATTACTCACAGTTATACTATCAGTGAACATGGCTCTACTACATTTTAAAATATTATCTAAATTTAAGCAATGCACACATGAGCCAAAATGCAAAACCGATCAAACAGTAAGCACTGGATTTTGAGAGCAAATGGGGTTAAAAATTTCTTAATTATAGTCTACAATTATTCAAGGTAAATAAGAACAGAAGAAATGAATAAAAGAAATATTACATGAAAGGGGACTTCTCTGTACCTCAGTTTTGTGTGCTACAGTTGGTGGTTTAAGTGCTTAAGAACAATTAACTAACAATTTCACATCACCATATCATCGGCAGGTCTTACTTACTATCATAACATTATTTACACTCATAAGTTATTTACAAATTGAAACATGAGCCCTTTAGAACACTTGTATTTGTACAGTTGTAGGATATTGCCAGAAAATAGCACTTATAGAATGAAAAGGATAAGTGTCACATTTGGAGTAAAACCACCTTCAGTATTTATCATTAACAACAATTCACTAATGATCATATTATTTTCACTATGGTCTAATAATAATTCACTTCTAGGTTAAATATGATCAATGGCGGACTAAGCATGTCAGAGACCCTGGGCAGCAATACAAAATGAATCACCCCTCCATGGCCGCACATAACTCTCCCTCACCACGATGCATCATTGCTGACGATAACTACACCAAGTTAATGGCAAAACAAAATGAGGCCCCTGGACTATTTGGAAATTTATGTATTTCTAGAGTAAGTTCTGCAAAAAATGAATTATAAATATGTAATGCAGAATTTATAATTTGTTTACTCTATGTTCTAGTCATTGTAAGACACATATGAACAAGTGCAAGAAAAAATGTGCAAGGTTATGAAGAGAATAGTAGTATCTGCAGCAGCTCATCCAATTCCTCAGATGTGTGGTTGTTTTGCTTGTGCTGGAAAATAATGAAAAGCTTGTCCAATAACATTATTGGTGAGTAGTTTTATTTATTTGTTCCATTTTTTTCTTCAAATCCAATTAAAGTGCTTTTTGTCACAGTGAGCAAGAAAAAATGAGTTCTTAATTGTGTCCATAACTACAGATTTTATTCTCATTATTATTCCTCATTTCCGGTTTGTTATACATGCTAAAACACCTTGCTGTTGAGAAACCTCATCTTCTATGTGTTCACCCCTGGTAAATGCATGATCAGGCCATGCATTGCACTTCTGTGGGGCAGCCCAGGCTGTGGCATTGTTTACCCGCACTGTCTCAATTCAGCGAAAGATTAGGTACCTATGTTAATATTTTGCATATGTATGGGCCTCAAACTCCAAACTGCTTCTCATTTAAGAAACATAGTTTTGAATTTTATTCGAAAGAGCCTCCAGGTCTTGAAGCTCTCGAGAGTTGGATGCCCCACCAGGACAAGAGGTCCAGGACAGTGGACCCCCCCCCCCCCCCCTGCCCTTCTTAGTCCACCACTGAGTATTATGCACACTGCTATTACTATACCTGTATGATGAATTCCACTTCTGGATTTGTAGGCGCCTCTACAGAGTGGACCTCTTTCAGAGACTGTATCTTCAACCTTCTCTGTTTACTGACGTTTTCTCGCTCTTCATTCTGCTGGGCTCTGGATGGGGATGGGGTGGGTTTCTGCTGCCTGGCAGGTTCAGGTGGAGCCGGACTGCTGCTGTGATTACTCAGGTCTAACAAATGTGACAGGTCACTAGTGTGCCGGCGAAAGTAATAAGTGGCCGATGCTGCTGATGATGCTCGATCTGTCATGAGCAGATGCAATTTTGTATCCCAGAAGTAAAGGATCAATGAATGTCCGCTTCCTTAAAGGTGTTTCTACTGCATTAATATTTGTGTTACTTTAGGGATAGCAAATTTTCAAACTACTATCTGAAAATCAGGAATTACATGATGGACCATCCAGAAAGTAACTCACATTGGTTAATACTGACAACATTGTGAGCTGGCTGTGATTTTGTGTAGTGGGGCACGAAGGCACACCTACAATTAAATACCATTTGGATTAGGAAAACCATGTTCCACTGGATATTCATAGGGTTCAAAAGAGTTTTAACAGCTCCTCCATGTGATATTTGAGCAATGGTTCACTTTATGAATGCACATAACATAATAAAGTAGATATCCATTAAGAAATCTCCAAGATTAAGACCTATCTTGATGAAGCAATGTCTGAATTGTTTATTCTTGTGGTGGATGCTAACATACAATTGAAGATGAGAGATGACACACGATTACAGAATATAATCACCAAAAGTGATTGAACAATTTGGATAATAAAATGATAAGTGATTAATGGAGACTGACATTTTACCAGGATAATATTATCTTCCAGTTTCCAGAATCTTCAGAAAAAATTTGGATTATATTGTGGCTCTCAGATTCTACATCTGTATTCCGCACGTTACCACTGTGAACTGCGTTGTAAGTACTCAAAGTGCTGTGTTCACATGCTGAAGTTACTATAGAAACAAATAAATGTTTCAGTGTGGCTCTTGATCTGGAATGAACTGAATAACGTAAATCCTTTGATCAAATTATCATCAGGGATGACTGTAACATTCTTCCCTGGACCTGGACTTGGAAACCCACAATTGATAGTAAACTATGTGAAAAACGTAATACTTACAGCACACACACACACACACACAAACACAAACACAAACACACACACGTGTGTGTGTGTGTGTGTGTGTGTGTGTGTGTGTGTGTGTGTGTGTGTGTGTGTGTGTATTAATGACTGATATTGTCCACACACTGTGAAGGCAATAATGTACCTCCTTAGGGATGCTGCGCATGTTTTTGCTACTGTTTTGTGACTGAATGTGCCCCATTCCGATACCAGAGGGCTATCTCACCCTGTTGGTGCTTCAGAGGAGTTCAAAGAAAAAATCATTTGTACATTTACAGGTACATCATAAATGTAAATGGAAAAGTGTGTGTAATTGGCAGAATTGAAGATCTTTTGTATATTATAGAGAAGACTTATAAAATAAAGACAGAGAACATTTCAAGACAGTGTATAAATAATGCCTCAATTTGGACTTTCTACTGTTAAATGATGATTCAGTTACTTCAATGTTTCAGCTGTCTGTGAAGTGAGTACCGTTGTCAAATTATATCTCTACTCAGATAATGGTACAGACCTTTAGTCATTATCTTTAGTACCTGGCCATTTGACCACTTTGAATTAAAGTGAACAAGATTTACTGGAAGTAGATAATTATCCAAAACTGCCAATATTCTGGGAATAAGTTAGCATAGCTTCACATTTTTCAGAAGTCAGACGAGTTTGACTATTATATTCACTTCTTTGGGACTGTATGGTTTGAGACTTAAGAACAGAAATGAATCTGTACAATTGTAACAATTAAAGGCTAAGATAATTTAATAGGCTGCTGTGAAGTTACAAATGAATAATGGAATTTTCAATATTACTCAGCTTCAATGTGTCCTTTAAGTGCCAAAAATCTGATTATTGTTCAAAAGTCCGGTTTTTCCAGCTAGAATCTGAGAGTAAATTTTCATTGCTGTATTGGGTTTAGTATACATATATATATGAAAAAATGAATGTCATATGGAAGCTCCGTGTGACTCAGGAATAGGATGCATGCTCAACTGTGATGTGTGTAGACTGGCATAGAAAACAGTTTAATATTCACAGAATATATGACATCAACTGCGATTGGACAAAGCTGAAAATGTGTACCCAGCCGGGATTCGAGCCCGGGTCTCCAGCTTTCTAGGCAGTTGCGCTGACCCCTACACCATTGGGGACACAGTGATCACCGCACCTGCAAGGACTACCTAAGCCCGCCTCCCGTCAGATACAAATTCCCATCTTCGCCCTGCCCACAGTACTCAAACTCGTAGTTATTAAACTAATTCCCATAAGAGAAAGGGCTTCAAACTTGCCCACCCCTCTCCACTAACGATAGGATCATTGCCCGTCACCGGCAAGGTAGTCCTTGCAGGTGCGGTGATCACTGTGTCCCCAGTGGTGTAGGGGTCAGCGCAACTGCCTAGAAAGCTGGAGACCCGGTTTTGAATCCCGGCTGGGTACACATTTTCAGCTTTGTCCAATCGCAGTTGATGTCATATATTCTGTGAATATTAAATAATAACAACTGCAGGATCAAAAGTGACGTCTGTTCTTTTGGAACAGACGCCACATGTATATATATAGAAAACAGTATTCTTCTGGATGGGCACTAAATAGGGTGTGGCTTAGAAGTGAAGTGGTAGACCAGGAGTTCAACACTCTACATTTCAATAGCAAAAAGTCTGACCTAATATTTCTAGCTGTTACTTACCACTTCTTTCATCTCTGATAATGTTAGTATTAAAAATGTCAAGTTACCCACTGGTTTAGAATCCAAGTTAAAATGTAGGTCTCCTCATAAATGGCTGAGAGCATCTATTCACTGTTAGAAGGAATGCAACAAATATACCACCACCAATAGGAGGATACTTAGTAACCTACGATGGGATTCAAATCAACTTTTTTATAGAATTTAGCTTTACTACTTGACCAAATCATTGTCTTGGGAAAATAAAACTTTTTTTATGGGATCAGCTATGAAAAGCAGCAGGGTTTACCAACTCTGTGCAAAATTTTGAAAAAAGCAGATTTTTTTGTAAAGAAATGAACATCTATTAACAATACAGTGAAACTCAAAATGAGAAGTTTTTAACATTAACAAGCTACAGGTTTAGCAATACTGGTGAAGGACACAGAAAAGAATACTAGCAAGACTCAAAAACTATAACTCACCATTGATTGCAGGAAGACCCAAACTGGCATTGACAAAACAAATCAGCTCGTGAGCTATCACACATCTACATTTACATAAAATACTCTGCAAATCACATTTAAGTGCCTGTCCAAAAATGTGTAAATTGGTTGAAAATGTATCATTTGTGGAATCAACAGTCCCTAGTATTATTCTGTATCCACATTTCCTAGTTGTGAAACTTACTTTCTGGTTGGTTCTTATATCATGCTACAACACAAGTATACCAAAATTTATAAAAGGTTAAAGTTACTTACAACAGGAATTGGGGTAATCATGGGAAAAATATTTGTATTACAACTTATCAGCAAGCAGAAAATTCATTCATTACAAAACAAGGAAAGTTTTATCAAAATTGAAAAAATAACTGTCAAATAATTGTGAATCTACTCTACTTAAATATTAAGGAATTCACAGTGGTGATCAAAACAAAATTACATCAAATATTTACTGTGCTGTTGTGGGTATACAACTACATTTGTTTAAGTATTCAACAAGCTACTGTGATAAAAAAAAATTACGAGTGATAATAGATACTAATGCTACAGGAAATATACACTGAATATTAAAATGACAAAACTATAAGCCACTGCCAGAAATGTAAATTCCAGTAGAAAACTCAATACAACATGACTGAGATTACAGTATTAAATTTCCTTTGGATCAAATATTTAAAGTGACAACAACACACCAAACTAATGTCAACAGGAATACATGTACCACAATAGATGTTATTACTGTGTCTGTTCCATGCTATATTCCAAGTAACCCAATAAATATATTTAATGAGTACTGTACAAATAAATAAAAATAAAAAAGTTCTATAACATAAGCCATAAATAAATGCAAAAAGTGGCTTACAGTTCAGTGAAACATTTGTATAAGCATTAGTTCTGCTACAATTACATGGACATGTTAGAAAGCAAGGTCATAAATTATGATTCCAATAAAAGAAATTGTTGTTAGCCACAAATTACATCACCGAAACTTATTATTTTTAAATTTCATGCCAATCTCAGTAGCGGCACATGCCTGCTTACATACCAAGTTCTTCAAACAGATAGAACCATTAGATCCAAGACACAAAATTGCATGTTCATCTCTTCTTTGAATATGCTTGCATTCTGCACAGTTTGACAGACAATGCATTTTCAAGATACTCCTGTATCTCATGACTTGTTAACTCCAGAACACATAAAATATTTGAGGCAGTTACCATGTGTGAGAGCACATTGCAATTCATGCAGATAAATCATAAGCAGCATCATTCACTTTAAAAGATATTTTAAAATTGTTTATATGTATAGATTCATTTGTTTATATTATGTTTTAAACTGCAGGGTATCTGATTAAATATATGTTTCATGAAATAGATTTTATATCCAAGCTGTAAATTATAGTCATGATAACAATATTTAGGAATTTAATAAGCTTTAAGACCATTTATTACATTACACAAAATACTTCATTAGCTGCACATTTTGTCAAGAGTGACTTAATTAATCACACATGAATTAAGCAACTGTGCTTACTCAACCAATCTGTGATGACAAAATAACAGCAATGTGATTATTGTGACAGAAATTTGAGCTTTCAGAGCCACAGTTTCACCTTTAATCATGGAAAATTGGAGAGAGTAAAGATGTTCAAGTCAGGGCAGTGTGCATGAACTGACATTTTTTTAACCTATAACATGAGTATGCATGGTAAAATAATCCAGTTTGTAACTGTGACCCTCATTTTTCTTGTTTTCCTTTCACTCACAGTGAAGAGACCTATAGTCTAGTTCCAAAAGCTTATCATTCAATCAGTTTCCATTTTTCTTCAGCTCTCTCAGATTGTGGTCATCTGTCCACATTTATTGCAGTCTGAACAATTTCTCATTTTCACATTTAATTTTTCTATTTTTAGTATTGAAGTTATATGACAATAACAAAACATTTCTGTTGTACTGCCAATTTAGTGAGGAGCATAGTTTATAGCAATATTGCCAACAGCATGCTGAACAAATGGACAATATAGACATAAACCCCTATATCAGAAAGAACAATATCACAAAAGACATGGAAAGCAAAACATGTAGACTAATTGAAATTGAAGCGTATATACAGAGCACATGTATAAAAGGCTATTTGTCTTAAATATAGTTAAAATAACATTAAATATTGACAAATAATCTTTTGTCACATTATATATGTGTTATTTTTTGTTATGTTCAAATAACATAGTTTTATTGGTGTGAGCTATGAGTTGCATCTCTAGTACTCATGAAATTAGTAATAAAGAGAAAAAAGAAAACTTAAAATAAGGAGCACAGTGTTTCAAGCAAAGAGTAACCATTACTCATTTAAAAGATGTAGTTGATAAACGTAAAAATACAACAGCTTGCAGAATTTTAGCTGTAAAATTTGTTCACTCCTAAAGCACAACAATCAAATTAAGCTGATTGTTTTTCAAGTATAATTAGTGTGCCCTCTCCTGTATTTGAAGCATTTCTTTTAAGTTGTGGAGCAATCTATATTACATTCAAATAAATAATTCATGTAGTATAGAAACAAGTCTTCACATTTGAAATGATATAATAAAAACAATGTTCCAGTTAGCAATGACTCCTTTGGAAAATCCAACTGCTTGTTGAAGCCTATCCATTAACTTCTGATAAAGAGAATTCCATACCAATGTAGCAACATAATGAAATTAATGTAAATCAAGGAAAATGAGCTTATTAACAAGAAAAATAACAATGGATTCCATTCATAAAATAGGAACATAATGTAAAAAAATAAATAAATAAATAAAATAAAATAAAAATATAACTGTATTGTAGGGATTATTGGTAATAAGTCAATAAAATAAAAATTTTCCTATTATTATTTAGTTAAAATATCTTTCTTAGCTTTATATGTTATGAATTATACCTACACTGCATATGAAATTAAAATTACATTGCTGCAACGTAACTAACATACTAGCACTGTATAGGATGTACCTTGCCCTGTATCTTCAGGTTGAGGCTGAGGTCTCCGCCTAGGTAATGTGAAGCTGAATGATGTCGCAATATCAGCCTTTGTATCATCCTTTAGGTTTCCTAAATCTGGAGTTGAAGTCCAGGAGGAAGCTGGCCTTGAAGTGCCAAATCTGAAATATTGTGCCAAACATTCACATAAGTCTTCCTAAATAGATATGCTGTGCATGTGGATGAAGTTTTGACATTATCATATAGTTAGGAACACAAAAAATAAATTTAGTATGCTAATAACATGAACCTCATTACACTTATTTCTTTCAAGTAGTGCTATACAAGAGCTTTATTAACTGAATCTGAAAACAGGAAACCTTGTTACCAATGTCATCATTTGCACCTCTGGGTTGTGTGTTAAACCACTCATTACCCTTTTTAATAAAGAGACAAATGAGGACAAACTAAAATGGTCATCATTACTATATTGCATAGTCTCCCAACCAATGGCCACAACTGTTTGGAACATAAATCTCTTCTGCATCTACTGTCTTACCACCAGCTCCCTGTTTGCACCTCATACCTCTTTTCTCCTTTCTTTTGAACACTGCCCTCCACTTCTTTCTCCTTGTTCTCCCTCTTGTTTTCTTTCCGGCCAACTTCATCTTGTGTATCTTCCTGGGTATCCTCCCTTTAACTTAACATGTCCATATAATTTCGGCCTTGATTCCTCTGTTTGTCTTGTAATTCTTCCTCCTTCATTAATTCCCTGATCCTCTCACATATTAAACTGTCCTCCTTTGTCACTCAAGTACTGCTCTGGGTTTTCATTTCATTTGTCTGCATTTTACTTCTCCCCCTTCTTTTCATAACCAAGGTTTCTGATCCACATGTCAGGACTGGTACACAGTATGACCAATATATAACCCTCTTGCAATTTTCAAGGGCTTTCTTACCCCATATCAGTCTTCTAACACTCTTCCTGAATACTCCCCAGCTCATTTATTATTCTGTCATTTCTTCCAGTTTCCCCAAGATACTTGAATACTGCTGGCCGCGGTGGCCGAGGGGACTGAGGCGCTACAGTCACGGTCTGCATGGCCACTGCGGTCGGGGGTTCGAATCCCCGCTCGGCCATGGATATTTGTGCCGTCCTTAGTTTAAGCTAGTTCATAAGTAGTTTGCAAGTTTAGGGACTGATGACCTGGTAGTTAAGTCCCATAAGCTATACAAACATTTGAACATTTGAATACCCCACTTCCTTTATTCTGTGTTTCAGCAATTGTTAGTCCAGTTGTTTGTCCCTCCTCCTTTCTGGTTATGATCATCTCACTCATAGTTATGCTAAATTTCATCCTGTATCCTTTACTTTATCTTCCCATATGTGCAACTGCTCCTGTGCTTCCTTCTCTTTATATCTCCAAATCATTAAATCATCTGCAAACATCATTCCATCATCAGTCCCTCATTTATTCTCTTCTCTCCACTCTATATCTCTTTACATCCTCATTTCCACTTTAGAATAGTCAATGACCATTCCTCAGTCATCTCTTCCTTCCCATTTACACCTTTCTTCTCTCTGTCATATCAAAAATCCCCTCCCGCTTTCAATTCAATATATGTATATTCAGAGTTTCAAACCACCGTTCACTTTTAAAGCTTTGTTGTTGGCTTTCATTTCAGCCCTAACAAGGCTTCTTCCATTCTTGAAAAAAGTGTGCAGAATCCACTACTGCCTTGCTGGGTTTCCTCACCTAGCACTCCCTGCTCGACCATCGCGGATTTTGATGAAATTTTTAGTGGACATTCACACATGTCAACAATGAACATTCGTATATTTTAAGGCACGTCAAAGCAATACTGTCTGAGATATAGTCAGTTGTTTGACACCATACGAAACTTTGCGCAGGGGGAGCCTAAATTTTTTTAAAACTGAGTTCTTATAACCTGGGCAATATTTCATTGAAAGAAATGACATTTAGCCATCTTATACAACTGTATGCATTCTCTTGGGAATAATAATGAAAATAATTTTATGTGTCATATACAGACAGTAAAATTCAGCCAAAGTTGCTCAAAAAATTGTCGCCAAAAAAAACTTCAAAGTTTGGCGTCCTACATCTCAGGGACTAAAGCTATGGCGAACATGAAACTTGGCATGTGGTAACCTAACAATACAAGGTTCTCAAACATAAAGTTTCATTTAGGAACCCCTTTCAATACTGAATTAATTAACTGCAAAGTTGACGATTTAAAAAAAAAAGTGGTATTTTTTACCTTATTTTGCAAAAAACTGTGTTCATAAAACTTTTAAAACTGGGATGACTAGAAAGACCATTATTGTAACTGCATAAAAAAGTGTGTTTGATCATCCAATGCGGGCTGACAATGCTAGATAATATTAATCAAAGTTGAATGCGTAAATCACGGTAAGGAAAAAATGTTAAACTTTGGATTCTTATATCTGCTAAAGTAAATGCATGCTGAACATGAAACAGTACTTAACAGGTTGGCAGCACAGGGATGTGGCATAAAAATATTCAGCCTCCAACTATTTTCTACTATTCTACAAAATTGTTGTAAACATTACTATTTGTTTGAGAAGGTGAAAATAGGATGTATTCAACACTTCTTTTACAAATACCGGTTTCTAGTAAAGCTTCAAAACCAGTCTCATATGAATCAACATGTTTTAAGGAATCACAGACATATAGGTTTAATTCCCAACACTGACAAACAATACTACTAGCAAACTTGAAGCAAACTAGGTGGAAAAATAGTGCTAAGAAGAAGGTTTTACCTTTGGGTTTTATATCACTTTAACGAAAACTACGATAAATGTGAAATGTTGCACACAACACCTTAGTAACATAAGGTTTCCCAGTGTGAAATATCATTCACGTACTGCTTTCCTGATTTCTGCAAAAATGAGTTCAAAGTTTCAATTTTCGAAAAATTACAAATGTGTATTTCATGTAATTTGCTTTTTGATCATTTGTTTTTCATAATTGAATTGTATCTATTCACAGTTGGAATGGGCATGTTATCAAGCATCCAGAAAATCATGTTCAGTTTTCCAATGTGTGCTAAAAATATCTGAAAATGATGGACAAATTTGAAGGAATATACTGCATCAACAGGCCACACTGCAGCAACCTGTTGTCCGTGTTTTGCTACACACATTTTTTATTTATGTACTGAAAAGTTATATCACACTTTGTCGTGATGAACTTAGACTCAACCATGGAACTGAGGTCCTGCAGCCACCCTCATACGCTGCCTTACATTGACTTTGCATTTGTCCAGACCTCCCCCAGCTGAACGAGCATTTTACAACCCTGTTCCCTGACGCTGGCCCGAAAAATGATGCATTTTATAGCTGAACACGGAGAATAGTAAACCAAGTAGGTTTTCGAGTTGACCTCCCAGCACTACCTGCAGTGACCTGGCGGTTTCCTAGCTCATGAGTTGTGGTCCTGACAAGGTATTGTAAAATTTTAGATGAACGACTTTCCAATGTTATAAATCTTGTTTAAAATTGATGTAAGTTTATCGGTGAGTGATGATGCAATGCCTGAATGGTGATCAGAAAGAAATTATCCTCAATGCCACAAGGGCAACTTCTATTCAAAGAAAATTGGGATTGAATCAGTGGACAGTTTGTAAGTAGAGCAAAAACTATTTGTTGCCCTACAATCAGTGATCAAGCTTAAGGATAATGCCCAAGTCTGCCTGCACCACAAAGAAATATTCCTCAACATGTATGAGATCGCACAAGGCAATATTGAGAGAAATTACTTATTGATTTAAAAATTAAAAACCACATGCAACATAACACGAGACAGGTTGCTACATTGTATCGTGTTGACATGGTAGATTCCCTTAAATTTGTCCGTCATTTTCAGGTTTTGTTAGCACACATTTTAAAACTGAACATGATTTTCTGGATGCTTCATAACATGCTCATTCCAACTGTGAATAGATTCAATTCAATTACGAGGCTGGTTTTGAAGCTTTACTAGAAACTGGTATTTGTAAAAGAACTGTTGAATACACCCTATTTTCACCTTCTCACATAAATCGTAATGTTTACGACATTTTTTTAGAATATTGGAAAATAGTAGGAGGCTGAATTATTTTATGCCACATTCCTGTGCTGCCAACCTATTAAGTACTAAGTTTCATGTTCAGCATGCATTTACTTTAGCAGATATAAGAAACCAAAGTTTAACATTGTTTCCTTACCGTGATTTACGCATTCAATTTTGATTCAAATTATCTAGCATTGTTAGCCTGCTTTGGATGCAGCAATTATGCAATTATAATAATGGTCTTTCTAGTCAGCCCAGTTTTAAAAGTTTTATAGAACATTTGTTTTCCAAAATAAGGTCAAAAATACTGCACTTTTTTCCCCTAAAATCTTCAAATTTGCAGTTAATTAATTCAGTATTGGAAAGCGATACCTAAATGAAATTTTATGTTTGAGAACCTTGTATTGTTAGGTTACCAAATGCCAAGTTTCATGTTCGCCATAGCTTTAGTCCCCAAAATATAGGACGCCAAACTTTGAAGTTTTTTTGGGTGCCAATGTTTTTAGCAACTGAATTTCTCTGGCTGTATATGGCAAGAAAAATTATTTTCATTATTTTTCCCAAGAGAATGCATACAGTTTTACAAGATTGCCAAATGTCATTTCTTTCAAAGAAATATTGCCCGAGTTATAACAACTCAAAGTCTTCAAAAATTTAGGCTCATTCTGTGCAAAGTTGCGCATGGTGTCAAACAACTGACAATATCTCTGACAGTACTGCTTCAACGAGCCTTAAAATTTACCAATGTTCATTGGGGACATGTGCGAATGTTCACTAAAAATTACATAGAAATCCATGATGGTCAAGCAGGAAAAAGTTCCGAAATTAGGCAATTTGACATGGAATAATCCCATAGCTTCACCAAAGCCCCAGTAGCTGCCACAGTTCAGTGTTTCTTTATGACCAAAGTTTCCATTGTACTTGGCTCCCAGAAACAGTCTCTTGCTTTGTATCATTGCCTGCTACCACACTGTGGATGACGAGTTACACTTACAGAAGAAACTATGAAGGATACAAAATTGTGACTTTACATATGTACCTAGTGATAGCTCTTGATTTCATTTAAACTAAAATAGATGAGCATCAATATTTTTAGCTTTATATATTCATTGATACTTACAGAAGGAAGAAAAACACCAAATCATAACAGAGACACTACTTCCAAGAATTTGTTGCTCTTTCTATAATATTAATAAAACTGTTTATCAAAAACTACAAGCTGATCCTGTAAAAGTACTTTTGCATACATGAGGAGTAAATGAGCGAAGAATTGTTACAATAAAATGAATTTAATAACTGGCATATATTACTAGTTTTTGTGTACACTAATCAGTCAGAACCTTATGACCTACTACCAATATAAGCCCAGCCAGTTGATAGCAGTGTCACCCGACAAGGAATGGCAGATAGTCAGACACACACACAGTGCACGTATAGTACCAGCAAGCATGCTGCCCACGTGTGGAAAGAGCAAGCCACAATATCCATCAGAATTTGTCCAAGGGTAGATTGTGATCGTCAGGAGGCTCAGCACAAACATTTAGGGAACTACACCACTAGTCAGATGTTCAAGGAATGCTATGGTGAGTATACACAACAAGTCGACAAACTAGGGTGTAATCATGTCCAAACGTTGATGGCTTCAATGGCCACACACATTACAGTAGTCGAACATTCTGGTTGGGTAAAACAGGGCAGGCGGCAGACTGTGGTGGAACTAACATTATACATCAATGCTGAGAAGAATACAGGCATGTCGCAACACAGTGCACCAAACCCTTCTAAAGATAGGCCCTCAAAGTGAATGACTTATGAATATGCCAATATTATCATTATGGTATTGACAACTATGATTGAAACTAACATGTGTCCAGTCTCATTCGATGTAGGCTCCGTGCTTGGACACTGCACAATCATACCAATGGGAAGGTGCAGATCTGACATCTTTCAAGGGAAGTGCATGAATACTGCAACATGGAAACAAGCTGGTGGCAGCTCATTTATTCTCTAGGAATACTGATGTTAGCATCCATGGGTCCAATGGAGCTGGTGCAGGGCACAATGACAGCCAAGAAGTATTGTACACCCTTTCATGACAATCATGTTACCCAATGGCAGTGGCATCTTTCGACAAGATAATGCACCATGTCACAAGGACAGGAGTGTGATGGAGTGATTTGAGGAATACAGATGCAAGTTGCAGTTGATGTACTGCACCCCTCCTCCAACTTACCAGATTTGAACAGAATTGAATAATCTGATATGTAATTGAATGTGGCATCGGAGCTCATCAACTCCCTCTTCTGAATTAACAGGATTTCCTTGATGTGTGTGTGTGGTGTGTGTGAAGATGTGGCACCAGTCCCTTCAGTCAGTGTTGCATGCCAAGAACTGTCCATGTTATCCATGTCAAATGTGGACATAAAGGCTATTAAGTAGTTCTGGCTGATCAGTGTAACTGTAATTACACTATAAGCTACATGCAACATGTTTGTCATAGATGAGTGTGTCTTGTTGATCACTCCAAATTTAATATTTAACCTCAATTGTCAAAAGCTAAGGCAATATTATTGTACAGCATAATTTCACTAAATACACATTAATTCTGTTCTATGCAATACAAAAAGCATATTGACATTGAAACAACATAACAAATGACAATAAACAGCGAAGTACTGAAAAAATGTTACCTTATGTAGATAAATTAATGTTAGTTTGCAACCAGCAAACTCTGTAAACAAAGCAGAATAAACAAAACTGTTAGTAACACTGTCACACAGCAAACAATACCAAAAATTTAAACACAAAAGGTGCTAACACAGTGGAATAGCATGCACAATGTACAAAACTCTCTCATAAAACTTTAAAAAATAAGATATACATACATATTTACCAATGAAAAATGTGATTGGAATGTCAATAATAGAGGAAAGATAACAACTCACTATAAAGATTTTGCTGAGCTGTTGACAGGCACATACAATAAACAATGACATTCACACACCTTAAATTTTTAGTAATGGCCTTCATCAGAAAAAGAAACATGTACATTCACACACTCACTCAGACAACAATACACACACAAGCATTGTCTCCAACTGCTGTGGGTAGTGCTGGAGAGAGCAGAGATTGTGGTTATGTCTTGTATAGTTGTCTGAGTGATTGTGTGAATGCATGTGTTTCCTTTTCTGGTAAAGGCCATGGCATAAAAATTAAGTTGTGTAAATGCAATTGTCTGTTCTATGTGCCTGTCAGCAACTCGGTGAGTGTCTTTACAGTAAGTTTTTATCTATGATACACATACTTACTTTAAATTTTAGGAAACACATTTTGTTTTAAAATTTAATTTCAATAAAGATATGTGCTTCCTAAAAAATATAAAATGAATTGCAAATGTGAACCCAAATTACAATGAGACATAATGTGTGATAAAATTCAAAAGTTTTACTACTGATTTAGCATTTAATATAAGCTACACTGAATGTCCCAGTGTATAATGATGTGCAACAAAAGAACTACCAAATTTTGATGAAGCTATAAGGCAATGTAACACTAGTAATTTCACTAAATACTAGTAGCAAACTTACAAATGGTAACTAAAATCAAACAGCATTCAGATAGAGAGAAATATGGACTGTTCAACCATCTGACTATAATTACAATAGAGATTGGCTACAAAGGTACAAAATGCGAATAAGGTAAGGTAGTGTGAGCAAAATACTACAGGGCTGAATTCAACACAGTAAACTGACTACAACTGAAAGGTATAAACTACAAAATCAGAGGCATGAATATCAATTGTCTACAGAATGCTGGATGTCAGTGTGGAGCATCACCTTGATGAGGACCCACTGCTACTGCTGCTAGAAGAGTCTTCAGACTGTGATGAAGAAGAGAGCCAGCTGCTGCGGCTACTGCTGCCGCTACCCAGGCCACTATCCGTACTGCTCCGACTGTCATCACGAGAGCTGCAATTTTATATTTACACATAATGGCTGTTCTCATATTTCTTTATTCCTGTGGAAATGTAGCAACACTGCAAAATGAGCTGCACAATGTCTAGCCTTCTCTTAGGAGAATATTAGGAACGCCGTTCTCCTGAACTACTTTTTTTTTCTCTTTCTTCAAAAAATCCTCTAAATTCTTATGTCTCTTCCACCGTCAAATAACTGATTCTTCTTGTTCACTCTTCTCCGTGTTATTTCATAATATGGGGTCTGTACTGTCAGCAATTAATACAAGTTTTCTGTGGATGATGATTGAATCATTAAGGCAAAGTACGAGAGACGCAACTTACAAACTTCATTAATATTTTTTATATTCAATGACTGTCAACAGTCAAATATAATGCTGAGTAACACAATCCTTGCATGTCTGCAGCAATCCCTACTGTCATGTACAGTGAATAACATGTTTCAGAGATTCCACTTATTTCAAACTGATTCTTGTTCATACTTAGGAATTACATCAGCATTAAGTCACCATACAGAGCACATTTAATTCTGTCTTCATTCTTCAACAGTTATATTTTCATTTTCCCTTCAACTAAGGTTATAAATTCATGCTAACATGTTTGCAGTCAAGCCAGAGAATCATGGTGGTGGAAGGAAACTTCAGCATCATTATTTACCCAACAAGGGAATGATGGGTAGTGGTCCATATTTCCTGATGAACAGACTGTCCATCAATGTTGTCTACCAAGTCCAAAAACTATATGTGTTGTTATGTGGAAAAAAGATGTGACACTGTCGCTGGTAATACGTCTCCCAGATGGAGACTTTAGGATTTTCTATGAGCGACCACTGAGCAGAATGGAGAGTATAATAGGACCTACAACTAGGTCTAAAATTGTTGCAGAATGTCACAGGGTTCTGGTGGAGCTAGGGGAAAGCAATAGAGTAAACATATTGTGGGTCCCTGGCCACTCGGGGATCAGTGGCAACGAACATGCCGACAGATTAGCCAGGATGGGAGCAGAGACTCCATTTATTGGACTGGAGCCTGTCCTGTCAATCACCAAGGCAATGATCAAATTGGAGCTACATAGCTGGCTCAGAGGACAGCACGTGGAATATGGGACCAAAGTCTATCAACAAAAACATGACAAGGTAATGATGCCAAGGCCATGTTTTAAAAGAAGCTCTGCAATCCTGGGCCTGAACAGGAGAGAGATTATACTCATGGTTGGATTGCTGACAGGCCATGGGAATTTCAAAAAACACCTACATACAATGGGAATAACAGAAGAGAACCCTAAATGTAGGATCTGTGATGACGGTGATGAGACTGCATCACATCTAATCTTCGAATGCATTGCATTGGAGAGTAAAAGGCACAGAACATTTGGGACAACCAGACCCGAAGAAATTGTTTCTAATAATGAACTGGTAAAGGGACTCCTTGCACTGTTCAAGGGCATTGGTTGGCTTTACTAGATATACAGGGAGCGATACCACACAATAAACTTAGTTTCGGTGCGGGCAGTGGCGGGTTGGAGTAAGACTGTTTTGGCTTCACTGAGAAAATCAAATCAAATCAAATCAAATCAAATCAATGATAGGACCTAAGTGAACGACATCTAAAAATAGGTTCCTTGCTAATGGAGAGAGCTTTAAGAACTAAACAAATGTGGGGAAAGACAAAGAGTAGAATTAAAACACAAAGGAATTTCCAGCAATCACAGTCAGTAGGTGTTGAATTACATCAATGGGAAAAGCTGCTCATCAGGCACAAATTTTCAGCTTGTAAACACACTACCCATGTAGTGCACCTGCCAGTTTAACTGATTACTCACAGCATTTCACCAATTTCTGTAAGAGTTCAAGCATGGTATGCATCCCCACTGATGAAATGATCACTGGCCATCTTCACCTTAAAATTTTGTATAATTATGGTATCTCTTCAGTCATACATGTCCAAAAGAACAGTCTGAGCATTATAAACAGAGATTGGAATATTTCAAACAAATACCGGTAAGCACAGAGACAAATTGCTAGTGCTGCTCTGAGATGAAGAGGTTTGGATATGAGAGGAAGTCATATTCTATCACATTGGTTCTGTTACAATATTTGTTATTATTACTATTACAGTATATTTTGAATTATTAGCAGTATCAACAATTGGCTTGGTTAAAAATTGAGACAGCCAGTGGAAATCTACACATTAAGTAACAATAGTCATGTTCCCAGTTTGAGAACCCTTGATCTATTCATGTCTAATATTTAACAATATAGTGAGGACAGTTTACAACTCAAAGACGTGGCGATGAGCTGCGACAGGCACATACAAAAGACACACACATACAACACATTCAGCTATCGGCCATGGCCTTCTTCAGAAAATAGAACACTCACGCAATCACATAGGCACACAACACAGTCATACAACTATCACCTCCGACTGCCGCACTTCGAAGTTGTAAACTGTCCTCACTATATTATTAATTCCAACCTGGACTTTCCATTATTATACATGTCTAATATTTATATGATATCTCTCACAGTCCAAGTAATACGCTGTATCTTGAAAAGATAATTGCAGCTGATGTGAGCATACAGTTATAGCTAGTGCAAGAAGTTGTGGCCCCTGCTTTGTCAACCTATGCACTGGGCGAATCCATTCCTTTGTGTTGGAGGGGCGGCTGCTTCAGTTCTGTGTTGCCTACTGGTCATGGACTGCAGTTAATAGCCGAAGTGAACGGCTTAGCAGGCAACAGGCAATTGAGCTGGCTGCCTCTCAGAAACTCGAGAATATGTTTCTGCACTCGGGCCACAACCCCTTGTCCGAACTCTACCTTCACAACACTGGAAACAGCACACTTGAAACACAGTGCATATATCCACCCCCGTCCTTTAACCAGTAACTTGCTGCAAAAGCTAATTTGTATGCCTTGCAGTTTATTTACTAGGAGTGTAAACTTCGTATGATAAAGACTATCTTGACACAGCAGTACCAATAGTCTGGGTTGGTCATGAGATCACAGTGCCCTGGACACGAACTAGTTATAAGGTGTCACGTGAGACTTGAGTGCCTTTCAATCCCATGCAAATTGACTATTGATTATGTGACTGTGAAATGCAAACAAGGGAAACAACCATGGTTAAACCAAAACCAGACTGAGCACAAAAGGACAAGTACAGACTGTTGAGCCTTGTGGGCGTGGTTGTAATAAACAAAATCAGCAGAAGTAACCACTCAACAGCAGCCTGGTTGTGAATCACACCGTACCATGTAGCAATTCACTAGAATGGTTTGGGTTTGACGAATTGCAGTTAAGACAATGCTGAATTCTGCAGGACATTAAAATGTTGTACAGCAATATGTAGTGCAGCAGCAGCAGTTTGGATACATTGACTGTTTGTATCAGCTTCAGAATGCTTCCTGTTGTGCAGAAGCATCTTAAATCATTGGTTTGGGTGGCCTGAATCAGTTCATCTACATCTACATACATACTCCGCAATTCACCGTAAGGTGCGTGGCGGGGGGTACACTGTACCACTACTAGGCATTTCCTTTCCTATTCCACTCCCAAATAGAACGAGGAAAAAAAGAATGCCTATATGCCTCCATACGAGCCCTAATTTATCTTATCTTGTCTTTGTGATCTTTACGCGAAACGTAAGTAGGCGGCAGCAAGATCGTACTGCACTCAGCTTCAAATTCCGGCCCTCTAAATTTACTCAACAGAAATTCACGAAAAGAACGTCGTCTTTCTTCCAGCGATCCCCATTTGAGTTGCCGGAGCATTTCTGACACTCGCGCATTGGTCGAACCTACCGGTAACAAATCTAGCTGCTCGTCTTTGAACCGCCTCTATATCTTCCTTTAAACTAATCTGCTGCGGGTCCCAAACACTTGAGTAATACTTAAGACGTGGTTGTACAAGCGTTTTATATGCGGTCTCCTTTACAGGTGAAGTACATCTTTCCAAAATTCTCCCAATAAACCGAAGTCGGCTGTCCGCCCTACTCACAACTGTCCTTACATGCTCGTTCCATTTCATATCGCTCTGCAATGTTACGCCTAGATATTTGAATGACGCGACAGCATCAAGAGGCTCACTTACAAGCTCAGTTAAAACTTCCTATTTACCGGAGGCTCTGTCTTCTCTGATTTTTGCTCTTGAGCAAGCCTGGGTACTGTAATCATTCCTCCAATGACAGACATCTCATTGAAAGTGTCCCCAGCAGAGCTCAATCTGTCATATAGGTGAAGCGTTCTGTATTGTCCACAAACAGGTGCTCGGATGCTTTTGATAAGATTGTGTACAATATAATCAGTACATTAGCAGAGCCTGCCACTGATGTATGCAGGTGGGTTACCTTGCGCAAGAGATACACATGGCTGTGAGAAATTAGAGCGGCCTCCAAAGTGCATCTGGCAAGCACAGCTAGTGGGCAGGCTGTGTGTGAGTGAGTTGCGCAATATGTCTTCACTACCAGCACCGACTTGCCACTCAACACACAAACGCCAAACTCATTATCCTATGAGTTCCCTAATGGATCGCCAGCAGCACAACTGTTGCTATATCTTCCACAATTACTTTCAGCTGCATTCTTAATTATATGTTGAATACAACATTACTTGTCTGCTAACTGCCCAGACGCCATAATATGGAAAAAGAAGTGTAGTGGGTGTGCTTCTTTACTGACAGGACAGTGTCATATGGCGGGAGGGATGTAATTACATAGCGACCATTCACGTGATGTAAAAACCAATACAGTAGAACCCCTCAAATCCGACCTCGGGATATCCGACTCCTCGGGATTTCCGACCATGTGTCCGACTGTCTTCTGCCGGCGACGAGTCAAACTGACTCAACAGTGCTGTGCATTGTTTCTATGTTAAACTGCCAGTTGTGTTCTGATTGTCGACGTGAACGTTGCTCTACTTTATTGTTTTTTGTTTTCGTGATAAACTGTGTTGTGCGATTAGTGAAAGTTCGCTATGGCTTCTCGAAAACGTAAGCGTGTTTGCGTTTCCCTTCAACAAAACCTTCAAGTGCTTCAACGTTTGGACCGTGGTGAGTCACTAGTCAAATTAACCGCAGAGCTAGGGGTCGGCGTGACAACTGCAAAAGACTGGAGAAAAAAACCGTAAATTGAAACAAAAGAGTATTAAGGACTTCTTCAGATGCCAGTTGTGTTCTGATTGTCGACGTGAACGTTGCTCTACTTTATTGTTTTTTGTTTTCGTGATAAACTGTGTTGTGCGATTAGTGAAAGTTCGCTATGGCTTCTCGAAAACGTAAGCATGTTTGCGTTTCCCTTCAACAAAACCTTCAAGTGCTTCAACGTTTGGACCGTGGTGAGTCACTAGTCAAATTAACCGCAGAGCTAGGGGTCGGCGTGACAACTGCAAAAGACTGGAGAAAAAAACCGTAAATTGAAACAAAAGAGTATTAAGGACTTCTTCAGATGAGGTACTGTACACACTGTATGTAATTGTTTGCCATTTTGATTAAATAGTACATTACTGTATTTTTAATGTTTTCGTTAA
Organism: Locusta migratoria; assembly: GCA_026315105.1. Lineage (NCBI taxonomy): Eukaryota > Metazoa > Arthropoda > Insecta > Orthoptera > Acrididae > Locusta > Locusta migratoria. The sequence goes on from CM048745.1 coordinate 145,636,306, forward strand.
TTAATATAAAAATAAAACTTTTCCATTTTATAAAAAAAACATACTTTTTATTAGAATATGTACTTAAAATAATTTTTTATTGAATACAGTAATTACGATTAAGCAGCACTGTGTGTATTTTGTACAATACTTATAATTTAGTGCAGTATACGGCTGTTTTGGCCCGAAAAGACGTGTTTTATTGCTCCTCGGTATATCCGACCTTTTGGCCGTTCCGACCACGGCACGGTCCCGTGAAGGTCGGATATCGGGGGTTCCACTGTACATCGAAAATGAATTGAGATATCGTCCAGCTCCCAAAATTCCCGTGTCTTGTCTATAATTCGTACAAAGCACTATGAGCTAACATCACCCATATACAATGGCTATGGAATACATTATAAGCTACACAAACACTTGAAAATTTCGAGCAATACGTTACTTAGTTTGATGTAGCACAGTAAATGTGACGAAACCTGAAAACGAATTCAATCCCTTAACAAGAGATGAAAATTACACTGTAAGAATTGCAAAATCACTTTTTTTCGCCAAACCGTTTTGTTGCGATCAGATAAATACTTCAAAGCAGTCGCAACGCAATGTGCTTGCGAACTGTGATGCCGAGCTGTAGATTTGTCAGTCACTCAACGTCCGCTAGACGTAGGTAGCTTCGCTTAAGGACAAACGTATTAACTAGCCCAGGGCTTACGAAAACTCGTCACAGTGCATTGTCCACGCCATTGTCATTAAAATCGTTCCACCGTGCATGAGACATCGAACAAACGTCAAATCGGCATCAACTGATTTGGTATCTACCCAATTACCATTTCATTCGATAAAAGTTTTATAGGAGTAATGTCATCTACTTTCCATACATGCTGGTGCAAAAGTCACAAAAGATTGAATTTTTAGGTTAAGTTTTACCACAGACAATGTTACTCTGTGGTTTTAATTACCGTCCCGACAGTCTCGCGTGATAATGTTGGCAATGATGTGACGTTGGCATTAGCCAATCACGTTACGACACAAATGTTTAGTCTTAAAATCTTCGTTTTACACTGAGCGGACACGGGTACATACAAGCGCCTGTCAACCACATTGCAGGAACAGCATTAATTATTTACTTCATGGTCTGTACGAAACACTAATACCGTCATTATATGTGGATTTATAGGAATATTAACACCTTGGCAAAGATTTTCTACAGTGTTGTTGATGTTGCCAACATAATCACCGAAGGTCGCCAAGATAGAAAATAGAATTTTACCGAAATAGAGTAGTATCACTGCCCAAATAATGAAAAGTGTCGTACATGTTGTCTTCAATAATGGTCTGAACGTCTGAGGCTCTTGAGATAGAGTCCTTGACGATTCCCCATGGGAGAAAAATCCATGGCGTGATATGTGGTGAACGTGGAGGTTTGCCAATATTCAGAACCGGTCCTGGCTTGCGCAAAGCCCTATCAAAACATCCACGAGGGGCTCACCCGCATCTTCCCCTCCCCCCTCCAGCAGAGCTTATAATTTAAGCATGAGCAATAGTCACCTGTTGACACTGGATATTACTGTAGCGCATTTCATAACCTCTGGTTCCTTAGGCTCCGAGACAGGCAAATCTGAGACGTACTCCAATGGCCATAGTTGTCACAATGAATACATACGTGAATTATATTACATTAAAAGTAGCTCCTGAAACAAAATGACGGATGATAATTTTTTCAAGTTACGGTATGTTGTAATGTTTTGCGCGGGACCCTGTGCGGTTGCACCGTTTGCAGATACCTGTATTACTATAAAAAAAAAAAAAAAAAAAAAAAAAAAAAAAAAAAAAAAAAAAAAAAGAAAAAAAAAAAAAGAAAAGAACTTTCGAGATTTGGAGGCCCTAGTAGAACGAGATGCCAAGCGCGCTACAAAAATAAATAAAAATAAAATAAAAGGTCCTTCTCGGGTATTTGGAGGCCCGGGGCGGTCCGAACCCCCCCCCCCCCCCCCTTACTCGGCCACTGGTATACACTACAGACAGTTGTTTTGATATGAAGTGCAGTAACACCAGTTTTACAAAAAATAAATAATTTAACGCGAAAATCCTTTCTTCTTTCGTTAACATCATGACAATGCGCAAAACACGTCTCACAGGTCACACTTTCAATAATTACCTGGTTTCAGATTTTATAAGTGTTTCTATTGTTTGTTACTGCAATGTATACCAACGTGACAAGGCGCAATTGTCACCATCTGGTTGATTAGATCAAATGTGCTTTTCGTTCCATTTGATCCAAACTGAGGAGCTCCTGTTGGATGAAGAATATGTCAAAAGCAAGATACACAATAAATACTTACAAACTGAAATCAGATGTGTTAATCACTAGTATAACTGAACGGTATAGTGGCTGGACACCAGGCATAATTGCCGCTAGCATTACCGAATAAAATGCAAACCACTGTGGTACAGACCTAGGCGGTACCTATCTTTGTTCAGTTAATTTGCCTCTCATATACACTAAAGAGCCAAACAAACTGGAAAGGCACGCGTATGCAAATACAGAAATATGTAAACACCAAGAGGACGGCGCTGCGGTGGGCAACGCCTGTGTAAGGCAACACGTGTCACGCAGGCTTTGGATCGGCTACTGCTGCTACAATGAATGACATGTTATCACGATTTAAATGAGTTTCAACTTGATGTTATAGTGGGCGCACGAGAGATGGAACAGAGCATCTCCGAGGTAGCGATGAGGTGGAGATTTTCCTTTCATGTCACGATTGAACCGTGAACATGGGGAATCCAGTAAAACATCAAATCTTCTACATCGATGGGCCGGGGAAAGATCCTACAACAATGGGGCAACGACGACTGGAGATAATCATTCAACGTAAAAGAAGTGCATCCCTCCCGCAGATTGCTGCGAATTTCAGATGATTGGCGTTTCAGGGCGCTCAACAGCGAGGTCATCAGCGCCCGCGCGAATTTCAGTGTTCGGCCATCAACAAGTGCCAGCGTGAGAACCCTTGAACGAAATATCACCGACACGGGTTTTCGCATGTTGCCTAGTCTGACGTTTCCAATAGTATCCAGCGCATGACATGCGTGGGTATGGAGACATCCTCATGAACCCACAGACCCTGCATATCAGCAGGGAACTGTTCAAGCTGGTGGAGGCTGTGTAATGGAGTGGGGCGTCAAAGCCTGTGCACTGCCAGCCAAGGGTAGTCATAACACAAGCAAACTATTTGTCGTCTGTAGCACTGTGATGAGTTTGGAAATACGTGCACGGTGTGTTTCAGAATGTTCTTAATGTTATTTAAGTGATTCTCCGTGCAGAATTTTGCTGATATGACACGAAATGCCTAATATGAATCGTCGGATTCCAATATCGGTAAGATGTCTTATTAATAGTTCATAAATATCTTATTGTTGTTATGGTCTTCAGTCCGGAGACTGGTTTGATGCAGCTCCCCACAATACCCTATCCTGAGCAAGCCTCTTCAACTCCACATAAGAACGACAACCTACATCTTCTGAATCTGCTTACTGTATCCATCTCTTGGTCTTCCTCTGAGGGTTTTACCCCAAACACTTCAATGCTAAATTCACGATTCCTTGATGTCTAGGAATGTGTCCTACCAATAGATTCCTTCTTTTAGTCAAGGTATGCCAGAAATTCCTTTTCTCCCCAGTTCTGTTCAGTACCTCATCATTAGTTACGCGATCCACCCACCTAATCTTCAGCATTCTTCTGTAGCACCACATTTCAAAAGCCTCTATCCTCTTCCTGTCCGCACTGTTTATCATCCATGTTTCACTCCCATACAAGGCAACACTACACACAAATGTCTTCAGAAAGAACTTCCTTAGGCTTAAATCAATATTCAATGTTAACAAATTACTCTTTTTCAAGTACGCTTTTCTACTTATTGCCATTCTGCATTTTATATCCTCTGTACGGCGTGATCTGTTTGCGAAGTTTCAATGACCGACTTTTACTTTTGAATGTCAAAATATTTTGCTAGCACCCACCTACTTAGGGAGACATGACCATCCCAATAAAATAAGAGAAATCAGATCGAAAACGGAACGATTTAGGTGTTCTTTCTTCCCGCGCGCTATTAGAGAATGTAACGGTAGAGAAAAGTTATGAAAGTGGTTAATGAACCCTCTGCCAGGCATTTAAATGTGGTTTGCAGAGTATCGATGTAGATGTACTGCGACCATCATTTATTATTTTACTGCCCAAGTAACAAAATTCATCTACCTCCTTTATTGTTTCATTACCTAATCTAATTCCTTCAGCATCACCTGATTTTCTTAGACTGCGCCCCATTACCCTTGTTTTGCTCTTGTTAATTGTCATCTTATATGCACCTTTCAGCACATTGTCCATTCCGTTCAATTGCTCTTCCTGGTCCTTTGCTGTCTCTGACAGAATTACTATGTCTTCGGCAAAACACAAGAGTGATCCAAGAGTCAATACAGTTTCAGCCGACTAGTTGCATAAAATAGTTTACATCTATAAACCTTTATCCAGGTTTCGGCAAAATTAATTTTGCCTTCTTCAGAAGGATACAATAAAGCTCACATTAAAAAAGTCGTTAAAATGCTATAAGCGCCGTTGTTGTAATGATTCTTATCCTAGATCCTGTATCATTTCCGTAACGCTGTCTCCCCTGTATCGTGACAATACGAAGCGAGCTGCCCTTCTCTGGACTCTTTCGATGTCCTCCGTCAAACCCACCTGATAAGGAACTGACACTGGGCAGCAATACTCCAAAAAAGGACGGACAAGCGTAGTGTATGCAGCCTCTTTAGTAGTTCTGTTGCATCATTTAAGGGTTCTGCCAATAAAACGCAGTCTTTGGTTCGCCTTTCCACGACATTATCTACGTATTCTTTCCAGTTTAAGTCTGAAGTAATAGTAATTCCTACGTATTTTGTGGAGTTTACGGCCTTTAACAGATTTCTTTTCGTACTCATGTGGACGACTTCACACTTCTAATTATTTAGGGTCAATTGCCAATTTTTACACCATAGTGATAGCTTATTCAGATCTTTTTACAGTTGGTTTTGATCTTCAGATGATTTTACTGACGGTAAATGACGACGTCATCTGCAAAAAACCTAAGAGAGCTACTTAGATTTCCCCTAAATCGTTTATGTAAATAAGGAACAGCAGAGGACCAATAACACTACCCTGTGGAACGCCCATATCACCTCTTTTTTAGTCGATGCCTTATCATCGATTACTACACTCTTCTGAATTCAAACACCTCCGCTAGCCACCGACTCCCTGAGTCATGAACATTATTCAGCATTATTGAAAGATTCTCTTCAGTCGTTGGTCCCTTTCTTGCAGGAACTTGTCGCGGCGGCAGCGATGTCGGATATTTGACGTTTTACCGGATTCCCAATATTTATGGTGCACTCTTGAAATGGTCGTACGGGAAAATACCCACATCATCGCTACCTTGAAGAGCTGTGTCCCATCTCTCATGCGACGACTATAACACCATATTCAAACTCACTTAAATCGTGATAAACTGCGATTGTAGTAGCAGTAACCGATCGAACGCCTGTGCTAGACAACTCTTATGTTATATGGACGTTGCAGACTGTAGCGCTGTTCTCTGAGTGTTCACATATCTGTGCATACGCATGCCTATACCAGTTTATGTGGCTCTTCGGTGCAAAACAGATCAGATTTTGGTAGCTTTGCTTACCGAAACCGGTAATGACCACTATAGTGATCTGGGCTACGCAGTGGTTTTATTCTACTGTAATTTAAGATTGCCACTCGCTTCGATATGAGGACATTATAGAACATGTGAGTAATGAGTTCAGGAGTGCCAATACTATCGTAAGCAGGTTCCCACTAATACCACACAATTAGAGGTAAGAAATATTCGTAATTATTCTCTGTTTCCGCCGTTGCAGTTATACAGTTTGTATAGGTTAGGTTATGATATTTTGCAACTGTAAATTAGTCTACATTAGACTGGACATCACTCACATTGTCACTTGCTTACATTACTTACAATTACTTTTTTTTATTATTAAAAGTTGCCTCAAAATCGCCTAACAGCCCTCCACGTTACAGAAATGGCGAGTTTTCGACAAATTTATAAAAAAAAGTGTAATTGTGAATAGTGACAGCAAGTGGAATTGTGAGTGCTAAAAATAAAGCGAAATGCGTCTTCTCTAAATTAGACTAATTTACAGTTGCAAAAGACGGTAACCTAACCTACACAAACTGTAGACAGAAATATTGTTTGCTCGGCTATGATCGCACAGCCACGTAACACTCTTTTAGTCAGGAATTGTGTACAGCAAGCCAAGTATTCATGTCGATAGTATGACAGCATTTAGAGCATTTGGTTTGCAGAGTCGTTAATATCTGACGTGGTGGCTGTGCCATATCTTCAAGGTCTCCATAATGTTATTTTTGAACATCATATAAGACCGCAATTTGCCCATGTCGTCTGCACCTACATGTCGGCAAACATTAATACGAAAAAAAAAAAAAAAAAAAAAAAAAAAAAAAAAAAAAAAAAAAAAAAAACCTTCCCCGTTTTCTCCATTCCCTGTACTCACGTGCTTAAGTCTCCCAGTATAGGAGTCAAAACCCCAGCGAAACTGTCCTCAAGGACACGTGTGACGAAGAGGCAACGGTGATTGGAGAGCAAAACATACTCCAAAGCGACAAAAAAAAGACAGTACTAACGCGAGTAAAATAAAGTGGAACAAAGACGGAGGCAGCGGGCCACTGAAGCAGCGAAGTGGCAGAGGAGGAGATAGTAGTAAGAAGCAGCGAGGGAAAGAGATGTAAACAGTTAGCTGAAAACAGTGATTGTGGAAAAAACAGGAGAGAGCACCAATGGGAGAAAAGAGGTAGTAGAATAATCAGGGAGTTGCAAAGGCTTAACTCCAAAGAGATACTGGGCAAAAAGATTTAGGACGCAAAGGGGATGAAAATTTTTGTCAAGGAAGGCAGAATGACGATAAGCAGCTGCTTCCCCATTTTTCCGCCAAAGTCTTTAAAAGCTGAATGTTTCCCTTTTTTTTTTTTTTTTTTTTTTCCTCCCTCAACAGGAGCATTTTGCCTCTGTGAAAAAATACTTCATGTAACACAGACCTACCTCAGGGGAACACAGAAACAAACGAAATTCTTCTGTCGATATTTCTCTGTAGTTTATCAGCCAGGGATAATCTGGAATCTGAATAATATGACAGCCTCTTGAGTCTCCATGTGTGATGAATCCATTCGGTAAGTTACAGACATTTCATAGCGCTGAAGTAACACCGATTACATTTATATCTACAGGGAAATGAAAATAAATCTGGCCCACAAAATATGTTTGCTTCTTAGGGTAGGCAATACACTATACGCCTTGCAAACGTATAATGTACATTAGACTGCCCATCTTACGGTACAAAACATATTCTCTGGACTAGTTTTATTTGTATATGATTTACAGAAGTAGAATAGGCTTATCTTCATACATTCTCTGTCTTTCTCTCTCTCTCTCTCTCTCAAACCTATCTGCCCACCCACAAAGACAAACACATTAGAGTGTTAAATTGTAGTATTAGCGTAGACACACACAGATCATTGTAACTCTTGTCGATAAGAAAGCACTGATATGAGTCATTCTCTAGTAGATTATATCCAATTCTTTGGATTTTCAGCCAGTGCCTTGAATGCTCTCACACCGTTATTTAAATTACGCCCACTGTACATAGCAGACAAAACAGTAACATTTAACACATTGAAAATATGTTTGCAGCAAGCAATTATACAAGACAGTAATGCAATGTAAATATCTGTAGCGCATGAGCAGCATTTGCCATTAAGGGCAAAAGCATGCGCGCATATTTTCTCCTTGGCATACTTTTTTAGGAATGCAAACAATAAAAGGTAATTCCACAACAAATATCATATTTAACACAAACACTTATTATGAAACAAATAAAATGAACACAGACCATTACAGACGGGCAGCAGTTCTCTCTGGGCATGTATATATCATGTTGCAGCACGAAATCGTTATTATAAATTTGTGTGGGAGAGCATACCAGGTATTGGAAAAAGAAAAGTTATTTTAGCTACTGCGTTGCTATGAAGTTAAACGGTTTATAATTATTTTTTGTACTAGAAGCCTATGATCAGTAATACGAAATTATCTCTGTAAAACAGAAATTTGTATATGGTATTTATTCAAAAATGTTCAAATATTTATAATTATAAGGGACCGAACTACTCTGGTCATTAGTACCTAGACTTACAAAAAACATTAACTAATTTATACTAAGGGCACACAACCATGCTCGAGGGCGGACTCGAAGCTCCGACACGAGCGGCCGCGCATTCGTAAAGTGATACTCCAGACAGTATGGCCTTTCCTGCGCGGGATATGCTATTTGACTCGCTCGCTAAGCAAACCATGAGAGGGCACGGGTATTATTACCCTGCCCTTTAACAATTGGGTCCTGTATGTCTATTAATCGTTTTTTTTTTACCATATGCTGAATGTGTTAAGTCTTTGTCACCTAAATGTAAATATGTAGACATGAAATGAAAGTGCGCATGTCTCTGCTAGAAAAATCATGACGCGGTTATGAGCGAGGTGCCCAAAAACTTGCATTACACGTTCATCGGTGTCATCTCAATATTTTTTTTTTTTTAATTTTTATTTTGCAAATGTAAATTCAATGAAGGCGCGGCACTATGGCAGTCACCTCTACGCATTTCTTCAACTGACAACTCAAGGGATGTAGAAGGGGGGAAGGACGAGTGAATGTGGGTATATGGCAGCCATTTTCGTTAAAATATTTCTTTTAGTAGCTCCCCAATTCATCGAGAGGTGCATTATGTGAGTCAACATTAGAATCTACAGTTTAGTTATGATGGCATGCTAAAGTTGCGGCCGCGGTGGAGAAGTCGAGCGGTCTAAGTCGCCTCGCTGCGGAGGTTCGAGTCCTTCCTTGGGCATGGGTGTGTGTGTTTTCCTTAGGTTAGTTTACCTTAGTTTAAGTAGTTTATAAGCTACGTACTGATGACCACGCAGTTTGGTCCGATAGATTTACAAACATTTGAACATTTTGAACTAAAGTTGCGTTTTTATTGCCTTCACTTCTAAGGCTCGTTTCAAATAGCTCTCATCAATAGTCCATTTTGTATAAGTCTGATTATCTGTGAAAAAGCTGTTGCAACATAAATCTACTGTATTTCAATTTGCTTATTGCACTGTAGCCTTCGTTTCGTAAATGTTTACCACACGCTGTCCCAACTTCCTTCCATTAGCAAACTGACGATTCCTTGATGATTCGCGGTGTTCTGAGTCAACCAAGCCCTTCTTAAAGTTCAGTTGTGCCATAAATATGTTCTCCCCAATCCGATTCAGTATCTACTCATTTGTTATTCTATCTACCCAATTCATCTTCAAAATTCTTCTGTAGCACCACATTTCTAAATAATCTCTTCTCTATAATTTAAGAAAAATGAAACCAGCCAATTTGACTTGAAATGATACTGTTTATTCCATTAACCGGTTTTCGAACCTTCTGAGGTTCGTCTTCAGATGGGGCATGTGTTACATGTTCAATTCAATCGTGATGTTGGGTGCTGGCTCTGTGGTTGGAAGATGGACACATGTTTTATAAATTGACTTACACTTTGCTTTAGGTCGTGTTTTCTATCTGTAAATTACATGTAATTTGTTCTTTTACATACTGCTACTTTATGGCCTACATTTTATAATTAATTTCCATTTTACTGATTTCTTTGTGATTATATGACGGAACAAAACCACTAGATTTTCACTGTTAATCTCTATAATACACTGCCAAAACGAACTTCACCAGCGTCCAACATGTGCTTTTACAACTGATGTTATTTACAAATGTCTTCATTCGAAGATATAACATTCTTTGTACATGAAAGTTTGTTTTGTTTTTGTGTGATTCAATCGATCAATTAGCAAATTATTTCGTTAATATTAAAGTGTAAAAGTGAATAATAACTTATGTCTATATTGTCTTAATATGTATGTATATATCAATGAAAACGACAAGAAAAAAATTCACATTAATGCTTATATTTATTCACAGACTAGTGTGTCCTAGAATATTAGTAAAGACTAGGTTCTTGCTTAGGTGTTTAAATGAAAGTAGATATATATGGTTATTCTATTACTGCGGAAAAGAAGTAATAGGTATTTATATATAGATAAGGTAATTATGCATTTGTTCTTTGGTATTGTTTTGACCTCGTCAGAAGCATATGAAAGAGCTGTTATGAGTGGTGGGGAAGGGGGTAGTATGGGGAAGTGGATGGTTGGGGAGGGTGGGAAGGGGTGGTGGGAGGAGTATTTGGAGGTTCTTTTGTATGTTGTGTGCAGAATGATCCTCTTGGGCAAGGTGTGCGGCAGAGCTGGATTTAAGTTATTGAGACAGTGCGTCCATGTGTCCTTTAAATCTTGTTGTAAAGCTTCTTCTCGTTTAAATAAAAGAAGAAAAAAGGAAGCTAGGACATGAATATTGCAAGTGAGTTTTTAGACACCTTATTTTTAACATTTTTGTATTGCAAGTGAGTTTGTAGACATCTGATTATTTATATTTTTATACATTGGTTTTTCTATTGTGGATAATTTTATTATGTAATTTGTTGTTTTTGGAGCAACTTATTTCTATGTCATGTGTCTTGAAGAGATTTTCCTAGGAAAGCTAGGCTTATAAAGATGATTTTTTTATGTATGTGTCTGTCCAGCAATAGGTTACTTTGTTTTCGTTGTTTGAATCCTGCTATGATAGCAGGATTGTATCCGTTGCTGACAGCAATTGATTTTATGATGTTTGTTTTGTCTTTCATTTGAGTCTACTGGACATAATTTATTATTCACTTTTGCACTTTAATATTAACGAAATTACTTGATAACCGATCAATTGTACCATACACAAACAAAACAAACTTCCCCGTACAAAGTGTGTTATATCTTTGAATGAAAAAGTTTGTAAATAGCATCAGTTGTAAAAGCTCATGTTTCACGCTGGTGAAGTGTTGACAGTGTATTATCGAGACCAACAGTGAAAATTCGAGTTATGTGGTACAGTCATCTAATCATAAGGAAATCCATGAAATGGAAATTAATTATAAAAAGCCGTCATACATTCGCAGTAAGTAAAAGAACACATTTCACGTAATTTCCAGATACAAAACAGGACGTAAAACAACGGATAAGTCGATCTGAGATCTGGGTGTGAGTAAAGCCTGGTTTACACTGGGGCAACATAGTGGCATGCGACAGTGCCGCACACTTGAGTCACGCGACACAGGCGACACAACATTCGTCATGCCGCAAGCTGCCGCAGTGTGCCGCAGATAGCTCCCGAGCTGAGTGGGTTCGTGTGCGACAGTATCTGTGACGCAGCGCGTAGTTCGAAAACATGGAGTGGTCCAACGAGAAGTATTTGGCGTCCATCGAGGACTACAGACAATCAGAAGTGCTGTGGAATGTGCGTGACAGCAATTATAAAAATAACAGACTAAAAAAGAGAGGCTCACCTGAGGACGGGGATACCGCCCGTCAGCTTTGACCCGTACGTCATCGCAGCGCGGTAGTTTTGAGGTGCGTGAGTGATTATGTGGTGGTTCCGTTAAAGACGATATAGGTGTATGTCAACTGATATATATTTCGTATGTGAGCACCGAAGGCGCGAATTTTTGGGCTAAGACCTGTGATCGATGGTACTGTGGTGTCGCACAAGTCCAAAGTGCGCGCCACCTACTTTCGCCGCGCGCCGCCATGCACGCACGGCGCGGCGTTCTTACGACGTCAGCCACGAGCGCCCTCTGCTGCAACTCCGCTCTTGGCCACCACTGAACGACATCGTTCACTTGGGACTGAGATAGGAACCAGCTAACACTTCGGAATCAGATAGGCACCAGTGAAGACTTGGCTATCGGAAAGGCACTAGGTAGGCCTCTAGCTCAACTATGTATCAGCATTCTGCAGTACTGAACTATGTAAAAGTTAAGTATTACCAAGTCTCTAAGAAATATAGATCTCGATCTAATTTACTCTAGTGTTTCTAGTTTCTGCTGTCCCACTGGCTGGTCACCTCCTACCTGCACAAGCGTGCATCCTTTATTCCTGTGTCGGTATTTCTTCTCGGCCACCGACACCTACGACGGAAACGCGACACAAAAGCGGCGACGAGGCTGGGACACAAAAGGTACATTCTGTTATCTATAATAACTACAGATTATTTGTATCTACAATAGAGAAGTATTAAGATATCCCCTATACTGGTTTTCCGACATCTTGATGACGTCATGGGTCAAAGCAGACGGATGATATCCCAGTCTAGAGTTATGCCTAATTTCCTCTTACACTATCGTTTCCTTTTCCGTTGATTTTCTTTTCCATTGTTGGCTGCACCTGCATGTGCAATGACCAAGTAAGCCGCCGCTGCAGTCACTGGAGCACCCACTCTCCTACAAGACCGACTCCATGTGGCACGAATTCTGTTGCTTTGGTATAAATTAAACTGCCGCATGCAACATACGCTGCAAGATTTTGTTCTTTGTAGCACGCTACAAGGCGACGCATACCACATTTACGTAGCATGCCGCAATGTTGCAAGATGTTGCCCCAGTGTAAACGAGGCTTTACAGGGCCAGCGCAGTGGTCGCGTGCTGCCCAGAGAGAAACTGACTGCTCCGGTCGTGCAGGAAGGCGCCGCTGTTACTGGACCGCAGCTGCAGCGAGTATTATGTGAGGGTTACTCGCCGGCCTCACTCGGCGGTGGCGTCGACGGGTGCAGGATGGGAGATCGGCGGGTGCTAGCGTCTACCTGTAGGCGAGAGGCGAGGAGCGAGCGACTAGTCTACTGAAGGCGTTCGGAGAGAGGGGCGCGTCGACGAGCGCCTCGACGGACACTGACCGTGAGGGCGACGAGCTGGTGGCCCAGCTGGTCAGGCTAGGCGACGACGACGTCGCCTCGTCGCGGCGCAGCGAGTCCGCCTGCTCCCTGCCGCGCCCGCCGTGCTCCTTGTAGTCTCTGCAACACAAGCAACAGCCAGTAGTCACTAAGTGTTCTTACCAGCTCTACTACTTCTACGTGGGTACTCCGCAAGCAACCTTATTTTGGGAGTAAGTTGTGTGCAGTTTGGGACTACTGTCCATTTCATAATGGGTTGAGTTGTCTGGTTGGGTACTACTTCTACGTGGGTACTCCACAAGCAACCTTATGTTGGGAGTGCAGTTTGGGACTGCTGTCCATTTCATAATGAGTTGGGTAGTCTGGTTGGGTACTACTTCTACGTGGGTACTCCGCAAGCAACCTTATGCTGGGAGTGCAGTTTGGGACTACTGTCCATTTCACAATGAGTTCGGTTGTCTGGTTGGGTGCTACTTCTACGTGGGTACTCCACAAGCAGCCTTATGTTGGGAGTAAGTTGTGTGCAGTTTGGGACTACTGTCCATTTCATAATGGGTTGGGTTGTCTGCTTGGGTACTACTTCTACGTGGGAACTCCGCAAGCAACCTTATGTTGGGAGTAAGTTGTGTGCAGTTTGGGACTACTGTCCATTTCATAATGGGTTGGGTTGTCTGGTTGGGTACTACTACTACGTGGGTACTCCGCAAGCAACCTTATGTTGGGAGTGCAGTTTGGGACTACTGTCCATTTGATAATGGGTTGGGTTGTCTGGTTGGGTACTGCTTCTACGTGGGTACTCCGCAAGCAACCTTATGTTGGGAGTAAGTTGTGTGCAGTTTGGGACTACTGTCCATTTCATAATGGGTTGGGTTCTCTGGTTGGGTACTACTTCTACGTGGGTACTCCGCAAGCAACCTTATGTTGGGAGTGCAGTTTGGGACTACTGTCCATTTCATAATGGGTTGGGTTGTCTGGTTGGGTACTACTTCTAAGTGGGTACTCCGCAAGCAACCTTATGTTGTGAGTGCAGTTTGGGACTACTGTCCATTTCATAATGGGTTGGGTTGTCTGCTTGGGTACTACTTCTACGTGGGTACTCCGCAAGCAACCATATATTGGGAGTAAGTTGTGTGCAGTTTGGGACTACTGTCCATTTGATAATGGGTTGGGTTGTTTGGTTGGGTACTACTTCTATGTGGGTACTCCGCAAGCAAACTTATGTTGGGAGTAAGTTGTGTGCAGTTTGTGACTACTGTCCATTTCATAATGGGTTGGGTTGTCTGGTTGGGTACTACTTCTATGTGGGTACTCCGCAAGCAAACTTATGTTGGGAGTAAGTTGTGTGCAGTTTGGGACTACTGTCCATTTCATAATGGGTTGGGTTGTCTGGTTGGGTACTACTTCTATGTGGGTACTCCGCAAGCAAACTTATGTTGGGAGTAAGTTGTGTGCAGTTTGGGACTACTGTCCATTTCATAATGGGTTGAGTTGTCTGGTTGGGTACTACTTCTACGTGGGTACTCCACAAGCAACCTTATGTTGGGAGTGCAGTTTGGGACTGCTGTCCATTTCATAATGAGTTGGGTAGTCTGGTTGGGTACTACTTCTACGTGGGTACTCCGCAAGCAACCTTATGCTGGGAGTGCAGTTTGGCACTACTGTCCATTTCACAATGAGTTAGGTTGTCTGGTTGGGTGCTACTTCTACGTGGGTACTCCACAAGCAGCCTTATGTTGGGAGTAAGTTGTGTGCAGTTTGGGACTACTGTCCATTTCATAATGGGTTGGGTTGTCTGCTTGGGTACTACTTCTACGTGGGAACTCCGCAAGCAACCTTATGTTGGGAGTAAGTTGTGTGCAGTTTGGGACTACTGTCCATTTCATAATGGGTTGGGTTGTCTGGTTGGGTACTACTACTACGTGGGTACTCCGCAAGCAACCTTATGTTGGGAGTGCAGTTTGGGACTACTGTCCATTTGATAATGGGTTGGGTTGTCTGGTTGGGTACTGCTTCTACGTGGGTACTCCGCAAGCAACCTTATGTTGGGAGTAAGTTGTGTGCAGTTTGGGACTACTGTCCATTTCATAATGGGTTGGGTTCTCTGGTTGGGTACTACTTCTACGTGGGTACTCCGCAAGCAACCTTATGTTGGGAGTGCAGTTTGGGACTACTGTCCATTTCATAATGGGTTGGGTTGTCTGGTTGGGTACTACTTCTAAGTGGGTACTCCGCAAGCAACCTTATGTTGTGAGTGCAGTTTGGGACTACTGTCCATTTCATAATGGGTTGGGTTGTCTGCTTGGGTACTACTTCTACGTGGGTACTCCGCAAGCAACCATATATTGGGAGTAAGTTGTGTGCAGTTTGGGACTACTGTCCATTTGATAATGGGTTGGGTTGTTTGGTTGGGTACTACTTCTATGTGGGTACTCCGCAAGCAACCTTATGTTGGGAGTAAGTTGTGTGCAGTTTGGGACTACTGTCCATTTCATAATGGGTTGGGTTGTCTGGTTGGGTACTACTTCTATGTGGGTACTCCGCAAGCAAACTTATGTTGGGAGTAAGTTGTGTGCAGTTTGGGACTACTGTCCATTTCATAATGGGTTGGGTTGTCTGGTTGGGTACTACTTCTATGTGGGTACTCCGCAAGCAACCTTATGTTGGGAGTAAGTTGTGTGCAGTTTGTGACTACTGTCCATTTCATAATGGGTTGGGTTGTCTGGTTGGGTACTACTTCTATGTGGGTACTCCGCAAGCAAACTTATGTTGGGAGTAAGTTGTGTGCAGTTTGGGACTACTGTCCATTTCATAATGGGTTGGGTTGTCTGGTTCGGTACTACTTCTATGTGGGTACTCCGCAAGCAAACTTATGTTGGGAGTAAGTTGTGTGCAGTTTGGGACTACTGTCCATTTGATAATGGGTTGGGTTGTTTGGTTGGGTACTACTTCTATGTGGGTACTCCGCTAGCAACCTTATGTTGGGAGTAAGTTGTGTGCAGTTTGTGACTACTGTCCATTTCATAATGGGTTGGGTTGTCTGGTTGGGTACTACTTCTATGTGGGTACTCCGCAAGCAAACTTATGTTGGGAGTAAGTTGTGTGCAGTTTGGGACTACTGTCCATTTCATAATGGGTTGGGTTGTCTGGTTGGGTACTACTTCTATGTGGGTACTCCGCAAGCAAACTTATGTTGGGAGTAAGTTGTGTGCAGTTTGGGACTACTGTCCATTTCATAATGGGTTGGGTTGTCTGGTTGGGTACTACTTCTATGTGGGTACTCCGCAAGCAAACTTATGTTGGGAGTAAGTTGTGTGCAGTTTGGGACTACTGTCCATTTCATAATGGGTTGGGTTGTCTGGTTGAGTACTACTTCTACGTGGGAACCCCGAAGCAACCTTATGTTGGGAGTAAGTTGTGTGCAGTTTGGGACTACTGTCCATTTCATAATGGTTTGGGTTGTCTGGTTGAGTACTACTTCTACGTGGGTACTCCGCAAGCAACCTTATGTTGGGAGTAAGTTGTGTGCAGTTTGGGACTACTGTCCATTTGATAATGGGTTGGGTTGTTTGGTTGGGTACTACTTCTACGTGGGTACTCCGCAAGCAACCTTATGTTGGGAGTAAGTTGTGTGCAGTTTGTGACTACTGTCCATTTCATAATGGGTTGGGTTGTCTGGTTGGGTACTACTTCTATGTGGGTACTCCGCAAGCAAACTTATGTTGGGAGTAAGTTGTGTGCAGTTTGGGACTACTGTCCATTTCATAATGGGTTGGGTTGTCTGGTTGAGTACTACTTCTACGTGGGAACCCCGAAGCAACCTTATGTTGGGAGTAAGTTGTGTGCAGTTTGGGACTACTGTCCATTTCATAATGGTTTTGGTTGTCTGGTTGAGTACTACTTCTACGTGGGTACTCCGCAAGCAACCTTATGTTGGGAGTAAGTTGTGTGCAGTTTGGGACTACTGTCCATTTCATAATGGATTTGGTTGTCTGGTTGAGTACTACTTCTATGTGGGTACTCCGCAAGCAAACTTATGTTGGGAGTAAGTTGTGTGCAGTTTGGGACTACTGTCCATTTCATAATGGGTTGGGTTGTCTGGTTGAGTACTACTTCTACGTGGGAACCCCGAAGCAACCTTATGTTGGGAGTAAGTTGTGTGCAGTTTGGGACTACTGTCCATTTCATAATGGTTTTGGTTGTCTGGTTGAGTACTACTTCTACGTGGGTACTCCGCAAGCAACCTTATGTTGGGAGTAAGTTGTGTGCAGTTTGGGACTACTGTCCATTTCATAATGGATTTGGTTGTCTGGTTGAGTACTACTTCTATGTGGGTACTCCGCAAGCAAACTTATGTTGGGAGTAAGTTGTGTGCAGTTTGGGACTACTGTCCATTTCATAATGGGTTGGGTTGTCTGGTTGAGTACTACTTCTACGTGGGAACCCCGAAGCAACCTTATGTTGGGAGTAAGTTGTGTGCAGTTTGGGACTACTGTCCATTTCATAATGGTTTTGGTTGTCTGGTTGAGTACTACTTCTACGTGGGTACTCCGCAAGCAACCTTATGTTGGGAGTAAGTTGTGTGCAGTTTGGGACTACTGTCCATTTCATAATGGATTTGGTTGTCTGGTTGAGTACTACTTCTATGTGGGTACTCCGCAAGCAAACTTATGTTGGGAGTAAGTTGTGTGCAGTTTGGGACTACTGTCCATTTCATAATGGGTTGGGTTGTCTGGTTGAGTACTACTTCTACGTGGGAACCCCGAAGCAACCTTATGTTGGGAGTAAGTTGTGTGCAGTTTGGGACTACTGTCCATTTCATAATGGTTTTGGTTGTCTGGTTGAGTACTACTTCTACGTGTGTACTCCGCAAGCAACCTTATGTTGGGAGTAATTTGTGTGCAGTTTGGGACTACTGTCCATTTCATAATGGATTGGGTTGTCTGGTTGAGTACTACTTCTACGTGGGAACCCCGAAGCAACCTTATGTTGGGAGTAAGTTGTGTGCAGTTTGGGACTACTGTCCATTTCATAATGGTTTTGGTTGTCTGGTTGAGTACTACTTCTACGTGGGTACTCCGCAAGCAACCTTATGTTGGGAGTAAGTTGTGTGCAGTTTGGGACTACTGTCCATTTCATAATGGGTTGGGTTGTCTGGTTGAGTACTACTTCTACGTGGGAACCCCGAAGCAACCTTATGTTGGGAGTAAGTTGTGTGCAGTTTGGGACTACTGTCCATTTCATAATGGTTTTGGTTGTCTGGTTGAGTACTACTTCTACGTGGGTACTCCGCAAGCAACCTTATGTTGGGAGTAAGTTGTGTGCAGTTTGGGACTACTGTCCATTTCATAATGGATTTGGTTGTCTGGTTGAGTACTACTTCTATGTGGGTACTCCGCAAGCAAACTTATGTTGGGAGTAAGTTGTGTGCAGTTTGGGACTACTGTCCATTTCATAATGGGTTGGGTTGTCTGGTTGAGTACTACTTCTACGTGGGAACCCCGAAGCAACCTTATGTTGGGAGTAAGTTGTGTGCAGTTTGGGACTACTGTCCATTTCATAATGGTTTTGGTTGTCTGGTTGAGTACTACTTCTACGTGGGTACTCCGCAAGCAACCTTATGTTGGGAGTAAGTTGTGTGCAGTTTGGGACTACTGTCCATTTCATAATGGGTTGGGTTGTCTGGTTGGGTACTACTTCTATGCGGGTACTCCGCAAGCAAACTTATGTTGGGAGTAAGTTGTGTGCAGTTTGGGACTACTGTCCATTTCATAATGGATTGGGTTGTCTGGTTGGGTACTACTTCTACGTGGGTACTCCGCAAGCAACCTTTGGGACCACGGCTAATCAGTATGTAAGAGGATAATCCCCCAATAGCCCTAATTGTAGGTTTTTATTTAATTAGATTATCAGTTTCAGTGCCCCATTAGCATTAAGGCGGCCAACCGTCCCGGATTCTGCGGGACATCCCCGCATTTGGACTCGTTTTCCCGCATTGAGATGATTACTGAAAATGTCCCGCAAAATGGCAGAAGCGTCTCGCATTCACGCATTCCAGTTGGTCTAAGAGCACAAGCCGGAACTATTTGTGTACACACGCCATGTCATACAGCTCATAAGTTAACTTCGCAATGCATCATCTGCGAATAAATAACAGTCTTTTTACGTTAAATACAAAAGAAAAAATGCTCACATCATATATTTCAAAATGAGAAATTCGCTAGCAGTATAAGTTCTTTTCGTTTTAAGCTGATACTGCATTTTCTCATAGGATGACTTAAAAAAAAAATAAAAAATAAAAAAAAATGGCATTCGCGCGTCTGCATGCCCGAAACTTATTGGATTATACAATACGCCGCAAAAAGTTGAAAATGCACAGTATAATGGAATATTTTTCGGTGCTCAAGGTGGCAAACATGATAATATTAATCACAGTTTGTATAAACGTATTTAGAATTTGACATGCAAATATCAGCATTCATCTTACTTCCTTCAGTAATAAAAAGGTGGTGAAATTCTGAAAATGTAACAACGAAAGTGAGTGAGCATTGCATGTATTAAGACAAAATAAAACTTTGCACTTCGTCGAAAGAACTTCTGTAATAGAGTAGTTCAAATGGTTTTAAAAAGTAGTTCTTATCCGATTTAATTCGAAGTTATTGCAAAACACAATTCTTTTGGCGGAGTAAGCTAGTTATCAAAATGTGTGGAGCACGATTCTCTAAGAGCTGGAACAAATAAAACTAGTACAGACAACGGTGATCGAAAAAAACGTAATGGAGATAGAATATGTAAAAATTGTCAGACTCTGAAATTCGAAATAGGACATGACAATATATTAATGAATTGTAAATAAAGGTGGAAAATTAAGAAAAAAATGTCACTTATGTTACTTTAAAAGTGAATGAGTATGCCTACTCCGCTCGTCTAACTTTCCTAGTTTCAGGATAACTAGCACAGTCACGTGATTTTAGTCGTCCTTCACTTCCTCGAAATGTCCCGCACTGAGTTGTTAAGAAGTTGGCCGCCTCTCATTAGCACCATCTTCAGTCCCGAACAGCGTGTTGCAACTATCCCATCAGTTAAGACGGGTTCACACTGGCACAAAAAGGACGCCACTGACATATTTCACGAATGTTCTTAGTATCAATACCCAAATTTTATGTGGGGCCACTCAAACGTCACCACTATTCAGCCTTGCCACAAAGAAAAAGTCATTTGAACTTTGTGACGCCACTTTTCTCAGAATCAAATCAAACAACCGCCATCTTAATTTCAAGGATTCTGCCGCTAAAACTGTAATTGTACTTATGCCTACGTATCACAAACTACATGCATTTTAATTGGAAACTAATTTAAAAATGTTTCAAGATATGTGGTTTTTAAGCAGGGAAGACCAGGGTAACGGCGCCACCCTGGGTAATCGCGCCACCCCAGTTTTACGCCGAACGGTTGGCAATACGAGTACGCATGCCGGTGTTATATATCCGTTACCTACTACGTAACTAATTCCTGTGGTCGCAGTCTGTGTTTGTTGACAGGTATTAATCGTGTGAAATAAATTGTTGATTTAGACGTTTTTGACCTAATTTTCGAGCCTGTATTTTATTGAAATAAGTACCTCTATAGGCTGTCAGTGCTTTTTAATACTCGTATGAACGTAATCTGTAGATATTTAGCTTCGATTACGTGTCTCTAACCTAATTGTTTCGCAAAATCTCCGACTTTAAATTGAGGTTCTTAGCCATATTTTTCAACTGGAGCAATGACGCCATGGTGGAGAATTTAGGCAAAATGAAGTGTAATACAAATGTATACATTTTGTGAAATGGGTACTTGCAGAATGTAGAGAATGTAGTAGGTTTGAAGTGCCAAAAACTACATCAGTATTTCGGATTTTTGCGGTGTCTTAATCAAGCCTAAACTATAAAATGTATTTGCATCAATAAGTACATGAAACTTTCTAAATGTCTAATACAGAAGAGTGATAAGTATACATTACAACAGTTATAACACTTACTTACTACTACTCACTCATCGTGTAGGTTTATCCTTGATTTTCATTGCCCCGGAACCCAGGGTAATGGCACCACTGCGTATACTTTCACAATATATTTTTTTACAATACAACTAAACAAAATATATTTCTGAAAAAATTGTTATAAAGTAGTATTAGCTGGCAAAGCTGTAATATTATTCTTTACGAAAAACACACACCTTTAATGAGGGAAAAAATCTGGTTTCCCCTACGGTTTGTTAGGCTATAGTGATTGTGTAACATCGGAATAAAAGGAAAAATTTACGAGAGCACATTATCCTTAATTTGCGTATTTTATGATTTTCTTATGTAATGTATGCTTAAGATTTGTGTGTGACTAAACAAGTATTAAAGTATTACTGATTACTGAAACGTGATTCGTAGTTACAACAGCCTACTTAATTCTACAAATGGTGAAAATATATGTGTTGCTGGCAGTATATTCAAATTCTGGAATATACCTTTAACAAGGGTTGGTAACACTTGTCGAATTATTCCTTCAGTACTTATCACACCACACCCGAACTCTCACGGTAGTCGACCAAACTCGGCGAATAATAAAGATAATGGGCAGGGGCATTGCAACGGTACTTTGTCTATAACACACTGGACTCGCGTTCGAGAGGCCGGTGGTTCTAACCCGTCTCCGAGCAACCTGATTTAAATTTTCTGTGATTTCCTTAAATCACTCCAGGTAAAATCCGGAAATGGTTCCTTTTAAAGGAGACGGCCGATTTCCTTCCTCGTGTTCAAGGAATCGTCAACTTAGCATAAGAAGGAAGTGTAACGGGTAAAAATCGTAGACCGAGACCGAGGGACGAATACAGTAGGCAGATTAAAAAAAAAGTAGGTTGCCGTACGTATTCCCTAATGAAGAGGCTTGCACAGGACAAGGTAGCTGGAGAGCTGCATCAAACCAGTCTTCGGACCACAACAACCCTGACAATAACTATCCAAACATGTGACCGTTTATTTCGCATTTATAGCACAGAGCATACAGTTAGTTTTTGCAGAACTCGTTTCAAATGGATGTAGCAGTCTTTTCAAAACTCGTTTTATGCTACTTATTTCACCAAAAACGTTAGAGATATTGATGTGTTTTCTCATAATTTGTTTAGTATGCCATAAATATCAGAAGCAGCACTCTACTGCTAGTGCTTATTCTGATATTTATGTTCTGATTAAAAAAAGGTTCTTCTGGTAGTGTTATATAACCCCTGGAATAATTATTTTGCTTAACGGTATACCTTGCGTTCATTAAGGACTAAGGTGACACTTGTCACATGTGCTGATGGGAGCTCTCCTGTAAGCCTATACACAGGAGACGGAAAATGCGCAGATCATATTTGCCAACAACATTAAATATAAAAATCAGAGTGTAAGTGCAAATATTTTTATATACATTAATTTTATAAACATTCTCAGAGTTTGCGTTCATTTTTCTCTGCCTCAAATAGTCGTCCTACACAAACAACGAAAATGTTGCAACCTGATGTTTTCTGTTTTGCCGTACTGGGCCGTAGGTAAACGCCGCCTGTGTGTGTTTTCTCGTATTCTCACCTCACAGCCCAATGCTCGAGTAGTCGCTTTACCCTTGATCTCGGGGAATTTAGGTGTCCTGTATTTACGCATACGTGGCGTTATTACCTAAATTGAAACTTTCGACATATAATAAGTATGCTTAAAAGTTTCCAAATAACAAAACACCCTTATTAAATGTTGTTCGTTCTGAGCCGCCTCTAGAAGTATTTGCACTTATATCTGACATCCCGTATAATGTAGGGAAGTTTATGCGGTGATTAAAGACAAGCAGGCAATAAAAGCTATTCTGTGTCAAAATTTAAGATCCATAAATGTTTCAGTCTCGTCTTTGGTAACCATGACAGTGGTGCCTCTTAAACATTCGAGAAGCTTGAACTGAAGACGTGAACAAGTACTCTTAAGATCCTGTAAAATTGACCACTGCCACATACAAAAATTAACCTGTGTCAAAGTTGTATATTAGGGAAATGATTCACTCACATCAGGTGTGATTCAATAACCGCACTGTGATAGTATATGAATCTATATAAGACATTGATAACATATTTTTGTGCATTAGCGTGAAACGGAATCTAGAAAAACTGTAATTAATTCCAATCTGCACTGAAACATTTCCTCCTACTTTATTTCGAAGAGATGAGTAGAAATAGTGATATGAGATGATTGAAAATTGAACGATTTTTTCCCAGGCCCATGCATTAGCCAGGAGAAAGATTCTAAAATTCTCTATATAGTGGCACAGTAAAAGGAATGCATTAAAGTGTTCCCTAAATCTACACATTATTTTCCTCATGGCAGACATAGTTTCATGCCACCGAATTCGTTATTCGTTAGAGGTGAGAATGAATCTCGGAAGAAATACAGGAATATTCTAGTAAAGTTTGAAAGGGGCTGGTGTGGAGAAAAGACTGTTTTTCCAATGTCTTCAAACTAATTTCTAAAGAAATATTTGAAGTCTACCTTGCCTTTCAAAATGATGAATGTATAAACAAACAACGAACAGTAATATTCAATGTGCTGTTAAATTCACGTTTTTCCTCGGACCTGATATAGGTTGGGATGTATTGAAGAAGAACATTCCTTCGTTCAAAGCCGTGAAAACATACTGCGAGTATTCCAAAGAAAACCCGTGTGAGTTCAGAAAAAGTGGAAGGATGTAATTAATTACAATTACATTAAAGATGTGTAAGACCTTAAGGGACCAAACTACTCAGGACATTATTCCCTAAATTTAAACATTAATTAAATTACCTTTAAATGCTGCTAAAGACAACACACATCCATGCCGAGGGAGGACTGGAACCTCCTGTGGTAGCGACCTACAACTACACAATCTCTGCAAGTGGTGAGGAAAATGAAGGTCATGACAATTCAGGGAGAATTTATGTTTATGAGGTTGAAGAGTCTCCTAAAATTTTGTAGAAGAAAAAAAATAAATATTATATTAAAAGTTTAATGTTAAAAAAAAAGGCATTTGAATATTCAGGTTACAAGTCACCGTATGTTACTATAATGTAGGTTTTGAAAAATAAAGCGTTTTTTCTGCTCACAAAAAATTTTTCTTTTTCCATACATGATCCAAACTTTATTACTATTATTTCTGGTTGTTTGAACGAACATGCATCTAATTCTGCTATCCAAAATGACATTGATCCTGAAAATAGACCTATTCGGACAAACGAGAGTCTGAAGATGTAAGCTTGCTAAGGAAAGCACAGCCTACCCACTTTACAAATTTTTTTATCGGATCCAAAACACCACCTCTTTCTAGAAGAACGATTACGCGTGACACAATGTGTGTGTGTGTGTGTGTGTGTGTTGTTCTTAGGAAAAGTTAGTTTGTAAGTCTAGGGACTGATGACCACTGCAAGTTAGTTTCATAGCATTATAAACATTTGAACATTTTTTTACACAAAAGACGATATCAATTCATTTTTTACTTTCTAGTACTAGGTGGCAATTATAGAAGCTTTAGCAGAATTATTTATACTCTAAAGGTAATCGTGTTTACTTTTGCACTCGCAAAAGACAAACAAGAAGATGTCTGTTTTAAGGACCAATGTAATTGATTTTGCAGCTATAAATGTTCTCTCTTTATTCAGAAATTAACGTCCAGAAAATCATACTGGTAAAATCACATACAAGTGGGATTTTCTTGTATGAAATGGAAAGTAATTGGTGAGTGTTAAGGGTGGCAGATGGTCGGGATTCATCTGGATTCTCTCTCTAAATACACCATAAAAATACAGAATCACTCGACCAACAGCTTCTTGTACAGTTCTGTATAAAACATTAATTTGATTTCGGTCCATTGTCGAACGGAACAAACATCTTTCAAAAGGCAAAGACATGTCAAATCACAAAATTTGGGCATATATATATGAACAAAAGAAGGCACAGAGTGAAAAAATTAAAGGTTTTTGGGAAGAAAAAAAGAAGAAGAAAGACGGGAATAAAAGCTAGATTTTTGTGTTTTTCGCGCTCTCCTTAAGGGGAATGTACGCAAATAAATAATAATAATAATAATAATAATAGTATTGCGTGTGTACGAAATGAGTCCAATTGTGTTTACAACGTAATTAAACTCAAAATTTTTAATGTAATTGGAATGTTTTGGTTTGCAGATTCTTAGTTTGTACAAGAAACCTGCATTTCCATATAAAAAGGGAAGTAGGAAGTCGTAGCACTTCAAAATTAGATAATTAAAATTAGGAACTTACTGGAATTCTCAGGTAGCAGCAGTAGCAGATGTCGACAACGTTATTTTTTCAAGATAAAAAGCGAAATAGCGACAGGAAGTAACTTTCTTCCGTTGCAGGGAAATTTGATTTTCACTGTTCGTCTTAAACATTTCAATCTCCCAATCTATATTTGGGAAATTAAAATCTGCACCTAATACTGCTACATGGCTAGGAAAATATGTTTATGCTGGTGACAGCATTCAAACCTTTTAATGAATTAGTATGTATGACGCCTATTCTTTCAGACAAGTCCGGAGGAACCGACACCATTCGTTAACTTATTTATATTTATGACAAATGAGAAATTTTTGACATTAGCAGTTATTGGGCGTAGAAATAAATCTAAAAGCAACACGTGAATGTTAGTGCCGGACTGGAGCTCGGGCCCGGATTGACATATAATTATACAGAGTGTACATGAAGTCCGGGAACACTTTATTTATTTCAACACTATACAGATATCATACATATGTCATTTTGAAGAGAAACCCTGAAAGTTTTTTCTTTCATGTATACCGCCACAACGTAGTATGGTAATTTGCCGACAGTCAGCGCTAGTCGCAAACATGGCGAGTTCAGGTGCTATGCAGGCCATGGAGTCCCCCCACCCCCCTATCGACAGGCAACACTCATGGCACAGCGGTATACTAGGAAACGCACTCAAGAGGCTGCAACATGTCCAAGTAGGAATATCCAGGGACGGTGTCTCGGCGAAGAAGAATGTCCTGTACAGTTTTCGACGAGACAAGGCACATAAACATTTATCTTTGGGGAATCAGTGAATTCGTATGGATGCTTCGTACCCCATATTCGGTAATTGTGCCTGTTAACTTTCTCATTAGTGTGAAAAGTGACTTCGTCACTTAAAATTAAGCTATCAACAATGTCAAACGCATTCAAATGTTGCAACTGCGAACAAAAAGCGCTTGTCTATGTCGTCGTCATTGAGCTTCTGCACTAGCTCCGATTTGAATGGTTTCATAGACAGCTTCTGTCGCAGGACTTTCCCCACTGTCATTGGAGCCATTTAGAGTTCACGGAATACACGATACACCGATTTCTTTGGACCCCTTATGAATGTGTCTCCACATTCACTTCATTCACACTGCGACTTCCGCTTCTCTTTGCCGGGCACAAGCAACCAGTCACAACGAATTTGTTGTGGCAGTGGTAAATGACCTTTCTCGTTGATGGCTTCTTACCGTAATTGGTTCTAAACATCCGATGAACAGCTGTAACACACTTGTTTTTGTCGAACTCCAACACACAGAAAGTTCGCTGCGCACCGGAACTCGCCACGCTTGAGACTAGCATTGACTATCGGCAAATTACGCTGTGACCTTTGACATAAATAAAAAAAAAAAAAAAAAGGAAGACCGAGAGAGAGAGAAACTTTCAGAGTGTCTCTTCAAAATGACATATGTATGATATCTCTACAATGTTTGGTTGTTGTGCAATAAATAATTGGAAGTGTTCCCGAAATTTATGTATAGCCTGCATATACGGCTCAACAGGAAACGACCATTTCTGTGCTGGTGCACAAATGTCGTTCGACCTCTTCCGGAAATACATGCGAAGGCTGCCAACAAAGGTGAACGTGAACGAGGACACTACATTATGGTGTTCAGCACCGAGAATTAGGGTTTACGAATAGCCTATTCGGTCACGGTGACCGTTTGCATAAAATGAGAAATCTACTTTCTAGTTCCGGTGGAGTACAAATTTTCAAGTGTAGCCTCCGATCTTTTTTTCAACGCCCAAGAATAGCTAATGTCTTAATTTCTCTCTTGTCATAATTAATTAAAAACAGGTAATAGCTACTACGTTGCGTTACACTCGAAGAAATGATTTATACTTACTTACCTTATAAACTGATTCATTTAATTGCGTCTATCCGCGTTACGAGCTATCGTGGGTATATGTGATACGCGGTTATGACAGTTGGAAATATCCGCGTTCGGTGTGCACTTTCTGAAAGCGCCACTGCTTCCGCTTTCCACATATGTAGGAGCCCTGGTGGCATGGACACACCCATAGCCTCCGCAACTCGCTTCAACCGAGCTAGGAAGCGCAGTAGCAAACGGAATGAACTCGCATTCTGGTGGAAGGCCATTCAAATCGGCCTCCGGCCACCCAGATGTAGATTTCCCGTGATTTCCAGACAAATTCCGGGATGGTTCCTTTGAAAGTTCACGGTCTATTGCCCTCCCTGTCCTTAGCAAAAACAACCCAAGCTTGTTCTTCGTGCTCCCATCAAAGAGTCCATAGATCTGCTGACCCAATTATTCGACGAAACTGTTGTGAATTTATTCATACATACTCTGACGTCATCATATTTTTTATATGGTGGAGGATACTTCAACCAGATTGACTTCGTTGTGTGGCCGCAGGGACGTGAAAAACTGAGTGAATTCTTGGACCACATCAACAGCATCCATGACAAAATCAATTTCACGATGAGGGTGGAGAGAGATGGTGGCCTGCCGTTCCTTGACGTACTTGTCAGGCGCAAAACAAATGGATGCCTTAGCCGTAGTGTCTACCGGAAACCCACCCACACGGACCTGTATCTGCACGGAAAAAAAAAAATCAAATGTTTGTAAAGCTTAGCCGGCCGCGGTGGCCAAGGTGACTGAGGCGCTTCAGTCACGGAAGTAGTTTGTAAGTTTAGGGACTGATGACCCCGTAGTTAAGTCCCTTAAGCTTAACAAAATTTTGAACATTTTTGTAAAGCTTATGGGACTTAACTACGGGGTCATCAGTTCCTAACTTACAAATTACTTATGAACTAGCTAATACTACGGACGGCACAAATATCCATGCCCGAGGGGGATTCGAACCCCCGACCGTAGTAGCCGTGGAGACGGTGACTGGAGCGCCTCAGTCCCCACGGCCACCGCGCCGTATCTGCATGCTACGGGCCACCACCACCCATCGCAAATACGATCTCCTCTAATGACGCTGGTGCACAGAGCAGAAGTAGTCTCGGACAATGAACATCTGCAGAAGGAACTGAGCCACTTACGAAAAGTGTTTAAGAAAAATGGCTACAGCAACCGCCAGATAACAGAAGCTCTTCATCCGAAGACACACAAGCAGAAGACCGTCGAGGAGGAGACAAAGAAGCTTTCATTTTTGCTGTTTTGTGGCTCGGTAACGGGAAAGATTAGCCGTCTTCTTAAAATACACGAGATCGACATGGTCTTCAGGCCTCCAATAAAATTCCGACAGATGATGAGACCTGTGAAAGATGATCTATGCCTTAGATCGCCAGGTGTGTACAAGATACTGTGTGGGTGTGGACACTTCTACATCGGACAGACAGTGCGCAATATTGAACAGCGCTGTGTTGAACATGAAAGATGTTTCCGCCTACGTTATTCCGAGAAATCAGCAATTGCATAGCACGCTCTAGAAAGAAAAAAAACCGTTGCATTGCGTTCGAGGATACATCAGTCATTACCAGAACAAATACTTTCTGGGATAGCTCAATAAAAGAGGCTATCGAAATTAAAAAAAAAAAAAATGAAAAAATGTCTTAATAAAGACGGCGGCTTGCAGCTGATCACAGCTTGGGACCAACACCATCTAGAGTAGGTGTTGCTGGGACCCGGCCATCGGACGGTTGAAGCGGGCGCGGCAGGCCACCACCACCGGCGCTCTCGTGTGACATCAGGCAGAGCAGGTTGCGCGCGCATAGCTGACTGGCTCGCTGCTTCGGCATAGTGGGCCGTGCCCCAGCGGCTACCCAGTCAGCTATGCGCGCGCAACCTGCTCGGCCTGACGTCACACGAGAGCGCCGCGACCTTCTCTCTAGGTGGTGTTGGGCAGGCACGCGGCCATAACATTGCCATATATGGCGATGCGGCTGAGCACCAGTGACGTCACGGGGGCCGCGCAGGTATATAAGGACGGCGGCAGCAATGATAATAATTCCTCCCTCCCAAAGACCCGAGAAACGAACAATACCAGACTATAAGGCCGCTGACTGGGAGAAACACGAGCGCATAATCAGAGAAGAATTAACAGCGCCACTCACGATAACTGACGATGAAGACCTAGAAAGCGTAAACAACAAGTTAGAAACGGCAGTACAAAGAGGTATAGACGAAAGTATTCCAAAGAAAGAAATAGCAAATTGGAAACCAACCATACCCCAAGCTGCACTACGGCTAATAAGAGAAAAGGAAAGAATATACAGGGAGATCAGACGTACAGGAGATCAAACACTAAAACCAGAATGGAACCGACTAAATGCCCGAATTAAGAGAACAATATCAGAATATAGTCAAACAAAATGGACAGAAACTTGCAAGGAACTAGATTACAGAGAAGGTGGGAAATTTTAGCACCGCTTCAAAACACTCACTGGCCAAAAAAGTATATCAGAGCCCTGCCTGAACATAAACAATGAACCAAGGACGAACGAAAAGGAGATAGCAGAGGCATTCAAAAACACACTAGAGACAATACACGCCTTCCCACAAGACCCTAGATTTGATGAGGAATATAGAACACAAACAGAACACCAAATACAAGACAGCATCACAACACCAACGGCGGACAATGAAGAAGAATCAGAACTAACAGCAGAAATAACAGAGGAAGAGATAACAGAGGCTATATCAACTGGAAAAAAACTCAGCACCTGGGGAAAATGGGATACGGCGAATATACTTACGAAAAGCACAGGAAACATTAGTCCCCATACTACTACTGATCTTTAACTACTGCATTAACAAAGAAACGACACCTGAAACATGGAAAAAGGACAAAGTGATAATGATTCAAAAGTCGAACAAACCAAGAATAGATCCATCCTCATATGACCCATCACGCTACTAAATGTACTAGGAAAGACATACGATAGAATACTAACAGACAGGCTAAGAAAATTCACAGAACAGAGACAACTAATACCGCACATACAATCAGGCCTTAGAAAAAAAAACATTCAGCAATAGATCCCCTCCTAAGACTCTCATGCGACATAACAAATGCAATAAACACATGCATATGCACGCTCGCTATATTCCTCGATATTGAGCATGAATTTGACAAAATCTGGCATGGAGGACTGCTAATGAAAATAATGAAGATCGGAATCCCAGCAAAAATGACCAGAATTATACAAGGAAAAATAACAGGGAGAACATGCAGGATACATGTTGGAAAGGAAACATCACAAAGTTTCACCCCACGAGCCAGAGTACCACAGGGCGAAATACTAACTCCACTGCCGGCCGCGGTGGCCGAGGAGACTGAGGCGCTCCAGTCACGGTCTGCACGGCCACTACGGTCGGGGGTTCGAATCCCCCTCGGGCATGGATATTTGTGCCGTCTTTAGTTGTAAGTAATTCATAAGTAGTTGTAAGTTTAGGGACTGATGACCCCGTAGTTAAGTCCCATAGACTCTACAAACATTTGAACATTTGAACTATCTCCCCTATTATACACAATATACACGACAGACATCCCTTTGCCAACCACAAACCAAGAGGCAGTTGCGTTATACGCGGATGACACCGCTTACTGGGTATGCGATGTCAACACAGAGAGGGTAGATAGGAAAACGAACACATACCTAAACCGCCTACAAGACTGGATGGCAAAAAAAAAAAAAAAAAAAAAAAAAAAAACAGAATTAAACCGAACCCCAACAAAATTCAGATGTGCTGTTCAAACACAGAAACCTAACAAAAAAGAAAAACCAAGACGAGAGAGACATAAGTCCCACACTCTGGGGAACACCACTCCAAGTACACAACACAGCGAAATACCTGGGCCTCCATTATGACAAGTATCTTAACTGGAACGCACACCTGCAAGATACAACAAAATAAGAAAAAGGCAAGGCCTGGTTCGCCTAATTCAAGGAAGGTTCGAAGCTTGCATTAACAAGACAGCAATACACACATAAAAAGCATTAATAAGGCCTCTCCTAGAATACGGATCCCCGGCATTAGTAGGAATGAACCCCACGATAGCAAACAAAATGTTTTTAACAGAGAGGAGGCTCCTGCGTAGTTTCATGAGGATGGAACACAGAACACCCAGAGCACAAGTATATGCTACAGCAAAAGTCATCCCCTTACAAACAAGGCTAACGACACTTAGAGCAAAATACGGCAAAAGAACCTTAGAACATAGACCAGACCTCGAAGAAATCCTAAGAAACAGAGTACCCAAAACTCGCAGACCAAAATACAAATACATACACTCAACAGGCCTATCTCATTGACGTCGATTTGCAGTAGGATTTTGGAACATATACTTTGTTCGAATATTATGAACTACCTCGAAGAGAACGACCTATTAACCAATAGTCAACACGGATTCACGGAAAGTATCGCTCTTGCGAAACACAGCTTGCCCTTTATTCACATGAAGTGTTAAGTGCCATCGACAAGGGATCTCAAATCGATTCCATATTTCTGGATTTCCGGAAGGCTTTTGATACTGTACCCCACAAGCGGCTTCTAATGAAATTGCGTGCTTATGGAATATCTTCCCAATTGTGCGATTGGATTCACGATTTCCTATCAGAAAGGACACAGTTCGTTGTAATTGACGGTAAGTCATCGAGTAAAACAGAAGTGATATCTGGCGTTCCACAGGGAAGCGTTATAGGTCCCCTACTCTTCCTCGTGTTTATAAACGATTTAGGAGACAATCTGAATAGCTCCCTTAGACTGTTCGCGGATGATGCTGTCGTTTATCGGTTAGTGAAGTCAACAGAGGATCAAAAGCAACTGCAAAGCGATTTAGACAAAATTTCTACTTGGTGCGAAAATTGGCAACTGACACTAAATAAAGAAAAGTGTGAAGTAATACACATGACCACTAAAAGAAATCCACTGAACTTCAATTACGCGATAAATCAGTCAAACATTAAGGTCGTAAATTCTACCAAATACCTAGGTGTTACAATTACGAACAACTTTGACTGGAGAGAACACACAGGAAATATTGTAGGGAAGGCGAATCAAAGGTTACGTTTCATTGGCAGAACGCTTCGAAGATGCACCAGCTCCACCAAAGAGACTGCCTACATCACACTTCTGCGTCCTCTCCTGGAGTACTGTTGCCCCTTGTGGGACCCTCACCAGGTGGGACTGACGGGAAGATATTGAGAAGGTTCAGAGAAGGGCAGCTCGTTTTGTTTTATCACGTTACGGGGGGGGGGGGGGAGCGTCACGGAAATGTTGCGCGAATTGGGGTGGAAATCGTTAAAAGAAAGACGTTATTCATTGCGGCGTGATCTGTTTGCGA
Source organism: Locusta migratoria (assembly GCA_026315105.1). Lineage (NCBI taxonomy): Eukaryota > Metazoa > Arthropoda > Insecta > Orthoptera > Acrididae > Locusta > Locusta migratoria. The sequence goes on from CM048745.1 coordinate 145,668,808, forward strand.
AGTTTCAATCACCGACTTTTACTTATGAATGTGAAAATATTTTGCTAGCACCCACCTACTTAGGGAGACATGATCATCCCAATAAAATAAGAGAAATCAGATCGAAAACGGAACGATTTAGGTGTTCTTTCTTCCCGCGCGCTATCAGAGAATGGAACGGTAGAGAAAAGTTATGAAAGTGGTTAATGAACCGTCTGCCAGGCACTTAAATGTGATTTGCAGAGTATCTATGTAGATGTAGATGTAGATGAACAGAACAGTTGCCCAGAACACAACAAAAAGATACCCTGAGCCTGACAATGACAATGCTGCCAATAACACAAAATGAAGCCACACCAGCACATCTTGACGACCTCACATAACTCAAACAGACAACAAGAAGACACAAGCCAAAGGAACGAAGAAGGAAGAAGAAGCCAATACAAAATGTAGTAACCAACCACTGCACACAGCAGTGGAATATACCTAGTAAATAGTATTTTTTCCTTTTAATAATAATATTCCTTGTTAATAGTATTTTTCTTTTCTTTTAATTTTTTTCTTTTTTGTAACCAAAATAAAACTGTTAAAAAACTAATCTACATAAACTTTTTTAAAATAAATAGATATATGTAAAACCCTCTTGCTGAATAGAGCATAAAGACGCTCTCGAACAGCTTGCCACGTTCTCTTAAGGGAATGGAATGAAAAGATTAAAAAAAAAAAATTTTTTTTTTAATGATAAGACAGTCACTACTTGACAATGGCCGAGAAGATTTCGGCCGAAAGCTCGTGGATATCAAACCACTTGACGCGGCTGGAAGCCCGAGACAAAATCCGCCCTTCATATTTGTTTTGGCCGATTCATCAGAAACACGTTATATTTGGTAACGTATCTTATATCTATAAATTAAAGACGTATCAATGTAAAAGCCTTCAGAAGATCCGATGATAAATAATAATGAACTCACTACTCACCACCTAGCGAGAACAGCCATGAGGTTAGCTGCTTCGTGTTGCGCCATCGAAGTTAGTGGATTCGAGACCGACTGTAAGCAATTTTTTTAAACCCAATATTCTTTTAACAGATACGGGAACAACAATGACTTTTGTACTGTTACTTGCTACATACATTTGACGTTTTAGTAAACGTGTCGCGATTTTGAGAGTAAATGACATTGATACTCTTTTGTTATAACAAATATTTAACTGTTTGAAAAGATGAGGGTGAGAGCATCCTTTGCGCATGCGTAATGTTAAGACGGGGTGCTGCTTACAGTGTCACGTCACCATCGTAACCATTTTTAGAGTCACTTAACAGATACTCAGTTACTTAATGTGTTTTAGTGTTCATGTGTATATTCATATGATCTTAGCGTTTTTTTATGAAAGAAAAATGAACAATGTTCAGCTTTAAGCTTGGAACAAACGTGTGAGATAAAGAAGCTTGTTAGGCCGATGCCTCAGCTCGAGTTGAAGCAAGCGCAAACAAGCCAGTGTAAGACATTATGCAGATTTTTAACGAAATTGTCTCTTTGAACGCCGAACGGGGGGAAGGGGGGATATAGATGTCGGTGTTATATTAAGATCCGGCGCTCAAGGACGTGAACTCCATCATCTGAAGCACCAGCCGCCACTGCTGCTTACTGTATTCGTCTCTCGGTCTCCCTTTACCGTTTTTACCTCACACATTTCCTAAATTGAATATCACATGGTATCTCAGAATGTGTCCCACCTATCGATCTCTATCTTCAAGAGGAAGGCCCCAGATACGGCCAACCGATTCGGCTAAAATTTCGCAGGTCACTTGTGTTCAACCTAAAACGAAGGAATCTATGATATTTTGGGTCAACACCCCCGAGTGTTTGAGAAAATCACACCTATAGGTTATGACGGGCAATCAACTCAAAATTGGAGGGATCGATAGATAATTGTAAATAGAGCATCATCCGGTATGGGGTCCGCAAACGCATACCTTTTCAGAAATAGAGGAAACGAACTTCTACAATTGCCTCGTTGTAAACGAACGTCGTGCGGTTGGTTATCGGTGATTCCTCATGAGGAATTCGCAGCACTTTTACTCGAAGCTGTTTTCACGTGTTAAGGCTTAAAAGTTTAATACATTACTAACTCGCGGTGTTTGGGAAATTGGTTTGCCTACTTATTATTATTATTATTCCTTATTGATTTCCTTACCTTATTAACGTCCTATCCATATAAAGTGAGATATGGAAAAATACAAACGGAAATAATAATATCCGCTGGGTTTCTTCGAGATTCGAACCCGGGTTCTCCGAATCCCAGCCATTTACCTTTGGTCGTTGCGCTATCGGCGCTGTCGGCGAAAATCGTTTACCATGTGGGCACAGAAGCAGCAATTGTAAACGTTTCTTTCCTCGATTTCTGAAACATTATGCATTACGGACCCCATACCTGACGATGAAAATTCTCTGTTTACAATTATCTATCGATCCCTCGTATTTTGAGTCGATTGCTCGTCATAACCTTTAGGGGAGATTTTCTCAAAAACGCGTGGGTGTTGACCCAAAATATATTAGATTCCTTCGTTTTAGGTTGTACACAAGCGACCTGCGAAATTTGAGCCGAATAGGTTGGCCTTGTCTGAGACCTTCCCCTTGTTAGTCAAGATATGTTAGAAACTTCTTTTCTCCCCAATTCTGTTGTGGACCGCCTCATTAGTTATGTGATCTAACCATCTAATCATCATTAGTCGGTAGCATCACATTTGAAAAGCTTCTATCATTTTTTGTCTGAACTCTTCATCGTCCACGTTACACTCCCGTACAATGTTACACTCCCCCTCCTCCCTCCCCCCCCCCCCCCCAGGGTGCCCAGGGTTCTTTTGTAAGTACGTGCTTGGCGAGCACGGGACCACGAGTTAATGCAGCCTTCCTTCCTTCTTTACTTCCCGGACTGTATTTCATTTCCTATCCTCACTCTTTCCCCTCCCCACCGGAGGACTGATAACCTTAGCAGTATAGTCCCCCTATTCCAAACAAACCCAACCCAATGCTACAATTCAAATGCCTTCAGAAACGACTTCCGAATATTCATATTACTTTTGGATGTTTGTGTATCATTTTTCATACGAAGTAATATCGTTAATTTCGTTCGTTCGTATCTAAAATACACGACACTATTCCGGTATTTCGATATCGAAGTGTAGCTTGCCAAGAGCTCACAACGCTGCTGTCGCACTGTATAAGAGCATTGCCAGTTGTTGCGTGTGTCGTTCGAAACTTACGAGGTGCTTACGAGTGAACAGAGTGCGAAAAGGAGGGGAGGGGGGGAGGGAGGGAGGTTGGCGCCGCAGACGGAGAGTGCGCTGGTTGGCCGGGATATTTCCGGATCGGCACGCGTGGCCGACGTCACGCAAACAGCCGGACGCGCCGTGTCAGCACCGCCAGCTACTTCGCCTCTTGCTCAGTGAGGCTCTCCTACACTCTACACGTCGCTACTGCTCTCCACTCTCTGCTGATACCAAAAGCATGCTCACATTTTTCATGATCTAACCTATTCGCTCGGGGATTCTTGTACAATCTTTCAAAAAATGTTCAAATGTTTGTTGAGCTTATGGGACTTGACTACGGGATCATTAGTCCCTAAACTTACGAACCACTTATGAAGTATCTAATGCTAAGTACGACACAAATATCCATGCCCGAGGGGGGGGGTTCGAGCCCCCGATCGTAGTGGCCGTGCAGACCGTGACTGGCGTGCCGCAGACCGCCCGGCCACAGCACATTATTTACTTGACTAGAGAGTAAACTCCTTATGCTAACCATTATATAAATACATAACACGAAAACTGTGTAAAGATTACTAATTTATTCGTACAAGAAGGCCAATGAAAGTTACATAATTCGAAAGATTGTTTGTCGTAGATTTCACATATATAAATATTATGTGTGCCTTTAGCCATTAAAAGTGGTAAAAGGAAGTAGAAATTTTTCTATCTACAGCTTGCATCAAGTTCTACATTCTCCAACAATCAGCTCACTGATTGGCTATTCGCCTCGACCAAAGAAGCTGTAATGCAGCGCATCAGCAGTATTAAAATAAGTGAATATCGAAAGATGGAGTGCTCCTAACTCACTTTCTTGTGCCGTTCAAATGCTTAATTTTCGCAGTAATTCAAATGTTCAAATGTTTGTATAGTCTATGGGACTTAACTACGGGGTCATCAGTCCCTAAACTTACAAACTACTTATGAACTACTTACGAACTAGGACGGCACAAATATCCATGCCCGAGGGAGGATTCGAACCCCCGACCGTAGTGGCCGTGCAGACCGTGGCTGGAGCGCCTTAGTCTCCTCGGCCACCGCGGCCGGCTCGCAGTAATTACGAGTGTTTAGAGTAAATGGATGTTTTCATATGAATGCCGATATAAAGGATGATGCGCCGGGAGAGGCATCTAGCGGTGCTCGGGTGGAACTACGAAGTCGAGAATGCCGATATAAATGATGATGCGCCGGGAGTGGCATGTAGCGGTGCACGGGTGATACTACGAAGTCGACATGTTGTCAGCTCTGGAATCCTGAATATCGCAGTATAGAAATAACATTATTTCTTGGCGTTGTATAAATATACGAATGAAAGTTATATAATTCGAAAATGGCATAAGAAGTATATACTTCCATTTTTATTTGTTGTTATTGTGTCAGGCATTTTCCTTAACACGTAAAAGATACCGTTTCATACCTCCCAGTGCCGGTTAAATTTTACCAAATATCCGAGCGGCCTCCTATGATAATGTTGGCAACAGATGCTGAATAGTGAGAATCCTGTGAGTCTTCATTTTTTCAACCATAAAGCAGGAACAGCATTATTTGTTTACTTCATGGTCTGTACGATACACTAATCGAGTGATTGTACGTGCTTCGAACAAATGGGCAAAGATTTTCTATCGTGTTATGATGTTGCCAACATAATCATGCGAGGCCGCCGACATGATACGTAAAATTTTACCCCCAGGTGACCATTGTAAACACAATTGATCGATTTTCGACCACAGGCAATACTAGTGTAAATAAACACATGCGCGGGTATTCGTCAGTGGTCGTAGCATCCGTTGACTAGTGTTTTTTCGCCTTGGGAAAAAAATGAAGGAAGATACGTTTTAACATCCCGTCGACGTTAGCAAAAAAAATGTTAAGCTTAAGGGACATAACTACGGGGTCATCAGTCCCTAAACTTACAAACTACTTATGAACTACCTACAACTAAGGACGGCACAAATATCCATGTCCGAGGGGGGGGATTCGAATCCCCCGACCGTAGTGGCCGTGCAGACCGTGACTGAAACGCCTTAGTCCCCTCGGCCACCGCGGCCGGCTCGACGTTAGCCTTTGGACGTAGACCCTAATTCTATGAGGGGTGTTCAAATGAAAAGGTACGAAACGCCTTAACAACCAAACTGGTTTAAATTTGAATGTACCGCTTTGGGATAATGTAGGGCGACATCTAGGCACGCGAAGCATACGTCGTCACCTACCCCTAAAAAATTGAACGTTGTGCCCACAGCAGACAAGGTGATGCTCACCGTCTTTCTCGATGTTCGAGGTCCGATACTCCTCGAATTCCTCGAGCACGGAAAAACCATTAACAGTGACGTGTGCTTTGAAAGACCCAGTAGCCTTCGCAAGTGCATCAAGAGCAATCGGCCTGGCCTCAGGCCTGCTCACGGAGGGAGTCCAACTGGGAGCAATTTGAGCATCCACCCTACAGTCCATCAGTATGGTGTCAGTATTCTACATATTGTTAGAAGTTGGTACCACTGCGTACTTATCAACACTGACAAGGGGACCACATGGGTATCGGATTTATTTATGGTACGTGAAGTTCAGAACTTAAACAACAATCAGCCAACGCCATTCGACGCAACTCTCAATAATTCTCTAGAAAATCGACTTTGAAATTTTGCAAGTACACATAAATAGTAATAAAAAAAGTTGCTGATCTGTCAGTGTAGCTCAGATGATAGCGTTCTGGCCGTACAACCATACGATCGGTGGTTCGAAAACATTTTAGGATCTCTAACTCCACGTGTATTGTCAGTTTTTGTTTATGTGTATGTAGACGAGCTGAAAACGTCGTCGCATAAAACGATGGTTGAGTAGGTTAGCTGCTTGGAAATCCAGTAGTAGCTATGGAGATGACTTTCCAAAAACAGTGTCGCAGCTCTTCTTAAACTGAACAATCAAAGAGTACCGTCGTCAACTAATAGTGAAGCCAATACTGTAAAAAATGTAGCTTATGTTATTTTATAGAAACCGATATTACTAACAAACTTCTATAAAATACATAGAAAATTACGAATAAACAAAAATAGGTGCAATTTTCGTAAAAATTATCATTAGATATTAAAATTGTGTAAGTATTCAAACTTTTATTTTATTATATGGGTTTCTCTTTTCCTTGCGGTCGTTGATCGTGTTTGTTCGTTGTTGTTCCATGTCTTTCTGACTCAGCTTTGAGCTACACCGACACATGCTGTAACTTATTTAATGATTGTTACTTACTCTTACTTGCAAAACTTCAACGTAGATTTTATCGAGAATTTCTGAGAGTTGCGTCGAATGGCTTTGGCTGATTGTTATGTGAGATCTGAACTTCACGTACCATAAATATAAAATCATTCTAAAACCCGTTACCCACGTGGTCTCCTTATTAGACACGACCGCAGTGCACAACTGACATACTGACTTGAACTTTACCTCGCTGGATATTAAACGCTTTGTTCTGCGATGGTCTGTACAAATAATCGGTGGAGTGCTTGATCTCTCAATTTCTAAAATGACCAATTCGATGGAGTGTGTCGAAAAAAGCTATTCCTCTCGGTAATGAAAGCGTACACAAAACGTGTTTTGTAGATGTGAACATATCAGAGCTGTACAACTATTACTCCAAAGACCTTGGTTGAGGCTACGATATTCACTGCACATTACTTACAAGTTGCAATGATGACAGTTGGTATTTCTTTTATACGTGTCGAATTACATTTCTCGAATAGTGACTTCTACATGCCACAGAACTAAATAAAGTGTTGAATCAATGTTACAATTGAAGTTTGTAGTGCTGTGATTTTCTTTGTTTGCATGACATTTAATAATTAACTAAACGGCGACTAGTTACAGTTTTCTCCGAAGTCAGAGTCGTAGGTTCCAAATAAATGATAGATAAAAGCTTCCTGAATGCATTCAATTATTTTCAAAAACCCAGTAAGGTTTCAAAAGGGTTTACAAAAGAATGCAGAACGAGTTTTGCGAATGTGCCTATTCATCACAAAGAGTTTGTAGCACTCTTAGTGGAGCATGCATAATAGATACAGAAAGCTGGTTGAAATATGAGATTGATAGTGATGGCAATTTGATTGGTTGCTTGGTCTGATGTTGAAAGGGACTAAACTGCAGTAGTCATCAGTCCCGGTGGCATTTTGCGGAAAATTTAATCTTACATGGAAAATAACATGATAATGGTAAATGGAGGATCCGACAGAGAAGAAATGGAACGAGTACAAGTACAGGTAAATGAGGTGGCATTCTTCCGTTCATTGGTAAAATACTGAGGAAATCTAATTTTTGCTTAGAGGATTATTTACAAAACACTCAAACGACCCGTTATAAAATATTGAACTACTGAGTGGGCTCCATACTAAGTACAACTAACATCTTGTAGCACTTCGTAGTGTAATCAATGTCACTCTATCACAGTGCAGAACTAACGTACGAAGTCTTGGACGCTACCACAGAGTAGAAATATCTCTAGAGTGAGCATAGCATTCTGGTCATGTTCTCAGCATTAAGCTGGAATTGTCACGTGATCTAGGGACGACGCTGTTCGTTAATACACACTAAACACCACGTCGTGTCACGTCCTGTTAGGGTTGCTCGGTAGCAAAGTTTTAACTACGACGTCTTCTGGTAACCATAAATTTAATTTATTTTCGTCGGGCTCTGTACTGTGATAGTAGTAGGTTTTGTGCTTTTGTTGTTTCTTAATTCTGAGTTTATGACTGATTTGTTTCCGTGGTGATCTGCAGATGTACCATTACGAATTGAATTTTTTTCCATTGAGTGTTGTTCCAGAGGTGATGTCGGAATGTTAAATACCTAAAAATAAAACTTACTGAGATGAACAAAGCTGAGTTTTGGTTTATGGGTTTGAATATTGGTCAATTGTTTTGCGGGAAAATTCATGTCGATAATCTGAAATGATGGTTTTCTTCTCAGCACTTTCCCCACTTACAATTTATCAAAGACATGACCTTTACTATGATCAGTAAATAATTTCATCGTTTTTATTTTCTGAAATCTAACACTATACTCCAGCCAGCCGCAGTGACCGAGGGGTTTGCGGCGCGTCAGTCACGTTCTGCACGGCCACTACGGTCGGGGGTTCGAATCCCCCTCGGGCATGGATATTTGTGCCGTCTTTAGTATTAACTAGTTCATAAGTAGTTTGTAAATTTAGGACTGATGATCCCGTAGTTCAGTCCCATAAGCTCTACCAACATTTTGAACACTATACTCCAATTTTTATTTATTTTTTATTTGGATGGTAGTTATAGCTCCACTCCCATTGCTCGGTACAGGGCTAAGCACATTGATGTGACGAAACGTACAAGCTGACTAGACGGTTATTGTGAATGAATCTTTAGCTTTCCACAAAGTTTAAAGGTTATTCAATTTATATCACTGACCACGTCCGTATTTTTCCAGACACTTTTGAAGGCGCAGGTTTACTATCAAGTCATTTTGCAACACCCTGGAATTATGGCTGTGTTGCACTATATTAGGTTGAAACGTGATAACCCATTTGAGAATTGCGGAAGACAACGAATCTGCATGTCGAATCTGTTGCAAGAGACTGATGTATAGCATAGCCTACGTTCACGACAAAGTCGGTCACACTTTATCAAACGAGTAACATTACTCCACTCAAAAATTGAAATTTTTTCAGTAGTGCCATTCACAGGTAAATTTTGAACTCGATAACTCCTTTGTAGCACTTTTTTCATTTGCATATTAGCTGCTTTAAAACACATAATCAATGCCTTATCAATAACGATAGAAAACTGCAAAATATGGAATGGCTTTGAAAACAGAACAGACCTTTCATCCTTTCCAAACCGCTTAATGACTAACAATATACTGTTCAAATTTTCAATCTGCACACTTTACAGGCAAGAACTCATCACTTTCGTCACATTGAAAAAAACTACCTGAACGGAAATGCTGTTGAATTTTACTTATGGGGTCCACCACTTAGTGTGGTAATGTTGGCAACAAAATGTTGGCTTTACGAGGCTAATAAATTTTCCGACCACACATGAGTACATAAAAGAATCTGTTGATAAAAGAGCAGGAACATCATTAATTATTTATTTCACGGTCAAAACGAAATATTGTTCCCTCTTATTCTATGTGATAGAGTTGTCAGAGACCATTAAGTGGTTGTTGGCAACATCACCACACTACGCTACTATGCCGCTGAGATAGTAAGTAAAAATTTACTCCGAATTACCAGTTAGCATATTATATACTCGCCAGTGACCGCCAGCTGCTACGTGTGAGTGTGAGCTGAGTCACCTTGAAGTAGCATATCTGGTGATTCATCACAGAATTCGCAGAAACTGGAGAAATCGTAATTGGTAAAGTTTTGAAAGGATAAGTTGTGAATTCACAAACTTCTGTTCTGAACAGCGAAAAATCAAAACTAAATGTCACAGCTACCGAAAAGTAGCATTTACAGAAATCACTGTTACCGGACAGTCACTGTTTATGTCATCCCCATTACAGACAAACGTATGTCGTCCTGAGATCACGTGACCCCAATGGCAGTAGATGTTGACAACTCAAGATCTATTCTGCTCATCTGTATGCTCACTCCAAGAGATATTTGTACTCTATGGACGTTACCTTGCAGTATATGATACGTTTTGTTGTGCGACGGTCAACACAAATGATCGGTGAAACGTGTGGTCTCTCTGACTTCGAAAGAGGCCAACGCGATGGTGCGGGTTTAGTGGAAGCACCTGTCATGAAAACCGCTGCACTGTTTGACGCTTCACTGTCGACAGCATCCTCGGTAATGATTATTTAGATAACGCACCAGAACCTAAAATACTAAAACGTGAAAAACGAAATATTGTAAAAGATAATCCATGTGGATATTACAGGCCACTCGCCGGCAGCGGTGGCCGAGGAGACTGAGGCGCTCCAGTCACGGTCTGCACGGCCACTACGGTCGGGGGTTCGAATCCCCCCTCGGGCATGGATATTTGTGCCGTCCTTAGTCTTAGGTAGTTCATAAGTAGTTTGTAAGCTTAGGGACTGATGACCCCCTAGTTAAGTCCCATAAGTTGTACAAACATTTGAACATTTGAATAGGTCACTCATGATATCATACACAAATAAAGTCGAAATGCGTATGCGATATAAAACTTTTATCATTCTGCTGCATAGACGGATTACATAATAATCTACTTTATAATATAAAATATCAACCGTGGGGCCGCGGTGGAGTAGCCGAGCGGTCTAAAGCGTCTCGCTGCCGAGCGCGCGGTTGCTCGCCGTGGAGGTTCGAGCCCTCCCTGGGGCATGGGTGTGTGTGCTTGTCCGTAGGTTATTTTACCTAGGTTTAAGTAGTTTGTAAGCTACGGACTGATGACCACGCAGTTTGGTCCGATAGATTTACAAACATTTGAACATTTGAACCAACCGTGGGAAGACAGGACAAAAGGGAACTAACAACGCAAAGTTTTTATTGCTTCACCCCGAACTTTAATTCTTTCTTCCAGTTTCTCCATGTATTCCTTCACAGCTTGCTCATTGTACAGATTGAACAACGTTGGAGAAATGCTACAACCCTGTCTTACTCCCTTCCCAATCACTGCGTCCTTGTAGATCAGACTTGGAGTCCTGATGGAGGATTGTAGCAACTATTACAAAAATGACTTTAAAAAAACTTTTGGGCTACAGTGACGATGAGGATCCAGATGGTGGTGAATTTTTTATCCCTCTTACGCGTTTTGGACGATGTCCATCACCAGAGAATCTAAATAAAATACAAATTTAAACAAAATTACAATGTTCAACATGGTTTTCTTACATTATAAACTAGAGGACTAGTGCGAATACTTTGCACCGTTAGTGGAATGACAAAAAAGATGGAAAAACTGCAAGTGAAGTTGAGTGTTCAGGCATAGTTTTCTTCAGAATCAATCAATGCTAGTGTTTAAAAGCGCAAATGAAGAGTTTGATCCACTGAGTGCTGTTAGATCAAAAATAACTACGTACTTTAACTAGAACCGAAGACATCGTAAAATAAAACGATTAAAATATCATTGCAAGGTCAGGAGGATACCGCGTTTGAATAAAAATAAAGGATGGAGAGACTTAAGTCAGTTCTGATACTTGATGACAAATCTGCGAAGAAATCCTTTCGTTTAAAGCAAAAACGAAGGTAATCGGCCGGCCGCGGTGGCCGAGGGGACAGGCGCTCCAGTCACGTTCTGCACGGCCACTACGGTCGGCAGTTCGAATCCCCCCTTGGGCATGTATATTTGTGCCGTCTTTAGTATTAGCTAGTTTGTAAGTTTAGGGACTGATGACCCCGTAGTTGAGTCCCATAAGCTCTACAAACATTTGAACATTTTTTTGAAGATAATCGGTCGGATAGAACGGCCTGACCGACTGAATTTAGTTTACAGCAAGGACATCCCCATAAGAAATATACAGAACGAAATCGCGTTTCACTATAGGAAAAGGAAGGCGATAGTTATGTAAATTCTGATACTTGATGACGAATCTGTGTATGAATACCTTTCGTTTAAACAAAAATGAAGGAAATCGGCTGGGTAGTTTCGTCTGACCGACTGACTTTAGTTTTCGTAGATTCTTTTTATATATTAGAAGTGAAACAGGCTAAACCAAGTTAGTGACATACATCTGGTCATAAATGAAATACAAAAACAGGGCGTTATAGTTCATGTGTAACAGTTTTCGACTGATCATCGAATACAGCGTGGTACGTTAAGCATAACAGACTGTTCTGGTATGCTACAAGTACGTAAGCAGGAAAGTATGAAAGAAATTGCCCTAGAGGGCAGCACCAAACGCTTTGGTTACCATTAGTTCAGTAAATCAGATTATAAAGAAAATATACAAAAATGTTCAATGTCTTAGTTAATGCAATCTTGCAAATATACAAAATGTGTATGACATGTGAAATGAATATTTATCAAGATGAACAAATTAGAGCCATAACTGATTTAACTAAGTTTATTTACTAGAATGTCATTAAAAATTCGAAAAACAGTTTATGGCTTCCTGTGAGCTATTCTGGCTCCTTTCGAAAATTTACATTTACTTCAAACCTCTTCTAATATGTCCAAAACAATACCCTTATTAGCAAAATGTAGAACAGACATATTATCGTAGAATGAATCTTTCACTCTGCAGCGGAGTGTGCGCTGATATGAAACTTCCAGGCAGATTAAAATTGTGTGCCGGAACCGGGACTCGAACCTGGGACCTTTGCCTTTCGCGGGCAAGCGCACTACCTACTGCGTTATCCCGACACGACTCACAATGCCGCCCCACAACTTTACTTCCGCCAGTAGTTCGCCTCCTACTTTCCAAACTTCACAGAAGCTCTCCTGCGAACCATGCAAGACTAGCACTCCTGGAGGAAATGATATGGTGGAGACATGGCTTAGCCACAGCCTAAGGGATGTTTCCAGGATGAATCTTTCACTGTGCAGCGGAGTGTGCGCTGATATGAAACTTCCTGGCAGATTGAAATTGTGTGCTGGAATCGGGACTCGAACCTGGGACCTTTGCCTTTCGCGGGCAAGCGCACTACCGACTGTGCTATCCCGACACGGCTCCTTTCTTCCAGGAGTGCTAGTCTTGCATGGTTCGCAGGAGAGCTTCTATAAAGTTTGGAAAGTAGGAGGCGAGGTACTGGCGGAAATAAAGTTGTGAGGCGGCATCGTGAGTCGTGTCGGGCTAGCACAGTCGGTAGTGCGCTTGCCCGCGAAAGGCGAAGGTCCCAGGATCGAGTCCCGGTTCCGGCACACAATTTTAATCTGCCAGGAAGTTTCGACATATTATCGTGTTGGTACTCCCTTAAATGTTCACCCAAGGCACTGCTATTACTGGTGTATCCGTGATCACGGAATCTTATCACGAAATTCTCTTCCGGTTTGTGCAACATAGAATATTTCACATGAACGATTTTAAGAAAACTAAATTAAACACTGTAATTTTGTTTGAACCGCCGAAACGCGTAAGGGAAAAAAAAAAAAAAGACATGTTCAAATGTTTGTAATCCTATGGGACCAAACTACGCGATCCGTAAAGTGGCTCTCCAGACCGTTTTTATTTTTTTTTATTTTTTTTGTAACGCTTACAAACGGCTTAAACTAACTTAAGACTACACATACACCCATGCCCGAAGGAGGACTCGTACCTCTGACGGGGAACGACCGCGCGCACCGCAGCAAGGTGCCTTAGTACGCTTGGCTATTCCTCCGCGGCGAACCGCTCGGCTACTCCCGCGCGGCAAACGCGTAAGAGGAATAAATAACCATTATCTGGATCTTCATCATTGCTCCAGCCCAACAGCTTTTTTTAAACTCTTTTTGTAATAGTTGCTGTAATGGCTAACCTTTTGGATTTTTGCCAGTGGAGGTGGTTAAAAAGCGATGTCAACAAAGAAAAAGTAAACGAAAGAGCCGATTTGACGTTCGGCTCATTAAAGAACGCAAAGAGCTACACGCGAAGTTATCAAGAAAAGTTAAAAGTGCATTGGAGTTTGTGGTGAAACATCTGAAAACAACTGTGAACGTCCTCATTTGTCTTTACAGTAAGTTTGTTTTGGGTACATACTAACAGTCGCATTTCTGTACTCAAAAATTGGAAACATGTTATATGTCATTTTAATTGTACCTCGTTTATACTAGCATCATCTATTTTTTTTTTTATTACTACTGAAATACCCTGAATTTCGAATACAATGTAGACTATACAGGTTTGAAGGGCAGACGTTAAACGTCTCTGTTTTTCTCAGAAGGCGAAAGCGAACAGAGGTGTTCTGAGAACCCTGACAGACTAAACGCACAGGCGCGTGCGCACACGCACACACAGAAACACACACACACACACACACACACACACACACAGTGTATACATGTTGACATGCGCTCTAAAATTGCCGTATAGTAACGAAAAACAAGTGATTCGGACGTCTAATCCAACATCAGGGCAGTAAAACATCTTTAGAGACGAAACTGTTAGTCTACAAATGTCGGACGTTCCTAAACAAAGAGCCTGCAGTGTGGACCAGTGAGCACAGAAAACAAGAAGGCATTCCAAGAGAAACAGGATGCTGTCAAACAGTGGGCGGCCATTATTTGATTTCTTCCGCTGAGGTCAAGTTTTCAACGGCTCCTCTGTGGGGAGCATTGAAAGGCAGCAGCTTTTCTTAATTTTGAAGACATCTCTTTTAACCCTCCTACATCCGAGCTCATAAGACGTTCGTACAGAATAATTGCAAGGAAAGCAAGGTAAGAAATTAATGAGGATTAAACAGAGTACGTGGTCGTGAGCGAAGCACCCAAATACGGCAGTCCAGTTACAGTTGAAGATCTCAATCTTAGAAGAGTGGAAATCTTGAAATATTTGGGAAACATCGTTAGTGAACAGAATAAAATGGAAATATAGATTAAAGCGAGAATAGCAGAAGCACACAAAGCTTATTTTGGCTTACGATTACGACATGAGCTGTACAGTAGAGTTGGTTCGAGAAGCTTGTAACTGTGGGTCAGAAACCTTTACACTTAAAAAATCAAATGACAAGAAATTATTAATTCTTCAGAAGAAAATATTAAGGAACATTTATGGCCCCAAGAGACTCCCAGATACACAGGAGCGGGGCATATCAAAAAACCATCAACTGAAGAAAGTAACGGGTGAACAAAAAGTCAGTATAAATTTGAAAACTTAATAAATCACGGAATAATGTAGATAGAGAGGTAAAAAGTGACACATATGCTTGGAATGACATAGGGTTTTATTAGAAATAAATAGAAAAATAAAATAAAATTTAAAAAGTTCAAAAAATGTCCGACAGATGGCGCTTCATCTGATCAGCAAAGCAATAATTAGCATAAGAAATTAAGACAAAGCAAAGGAATTGCTCAATATGTTCACCATCATTCCTCAACAATAGTTGTAGTCGAGGAATAATGTTGTGAATAACACTGTAAAGCATGTACGGAGTTATGGTGAAGCATTGGCATCGGATGTTGTCTTTGAGCATCCATAGATAGGTCGGTCGATCACGATAACTTGCGACTTCAGGTAATCCCAAAGCCAATAATCGCACGGACTGAGGTCTTGGAACCTGGGAGGCCAAGAATGACAAAAGAGGCGACTGGGCACACGATCATCACCAAACGACGCGTCTAGCAGTATGGGGTGGAGCGCCATCCTGCATAAAAATTATACGTTCCAGCAGGTGTTTATCAGATAGGCTGGGGATGTTGCGATTCTGTAACATAAATGCGTACCTCTCGCCCGTCACGATAGCAGTTACAAACCCAGAATCACGCAGTTCTTCGAAGAGAAAAGGCCCGATAACGGTAGATGTGGTAAATCCAACCCATACCGTGACTTTCTCGTCGTGCCAATGGAGTTTCCAAGAAAGTTCTAGGATTTTCGGTGGCCCAAATCTTGCAGTTGTGGACGTTGACAGACCGTCGGAGCGTGAAATGAGCTTCGTAGGTCCACAACACGTTACTCAACCAATCATCTTCCGTCATCTTTTGAAACGCCCACACCGCAAATGTCCTACGCCTTATTAAATCGCCTTATTCAACAGTACATGACGCTGATGGATTTTGTAAGGACAGCAATTTTTTCACACGCCATTGGCATCAAGAACAGCCCGGATCCTTGGAGGCTTAGAATCGACAAGGAAAAAGGCCTCCTCCCTGGCGCTTATGAGCTTGGACATACGCAATGCTCTTCAAATGTTCAAATGTTTGTAGATCTATCGGACCAAACTGCGTGGTCATCAGTCCGTAGCTTACAAACTACTTAAACCTAGGTAAACTAACCTAAGGACAACACACACACCCATGCCCCCGGGAGGACTCGAACCTCCACGGCGAGCAACCGCGCGCTCCGCAGCGAGACGCTTTAGACCGCTCGGCTACTACACCGCGGCTGCAATGCTCTGTTCTTGGACTTTAAATTATTCGGGCTGGGTAATTTTTTCCTCCATTATACAATTGGGAAGGACGACATCGACAAAGACGTCGTGACAATGACCCTGAAAAATAGAGTATGGACTACAAAAGCCAAGAACGGAGAGGACTGGAAGAGGAATGTAGAGAATACCACGCTCTCCTAGTTCCAAGTGGCAATTAAGAAGAAGAATATCCGGCATACAGAACAGCACTTACAACTATGGGCTTAGGTCCATTTACTCAAGGCGCACATCAAACATGCAGCCCAGGCTTTGCCAGGGTCAGATAAAGGGCAATATAGCGGATACGAGACCTATAACGTAAGCCTATTTTAACAGAGGCCAATGTTGAATTCCTTTTTTGTAGTTTGTTTTCGTAAATAATATTGATCATGAACAACGCTTGTCCTCCTTCGTCATGTTGGGCTGTACTCGATGTTATTGCAACGCAATTTTGAAGAAAAATATCAACATTTATATTTGTTAGGACAAGTGCTGCAATCTCCTGTATTTATTCTTCTTAAGGTCTTCAGTCATCAGGTTAATTAGCAGCGGGTCGCCATGCACATCTGTTTTCAGCCTTACTAGGAGACGACATAAGTATCGGGTTTAGAATTTTGTTATTTTTGGTACGTTAAGTTCAGAACTTAAATAACAATCACCCAAACCCATTCGACGCAACTCTCAAAAAATCTCGAGAAAATAGAGTTTGAAGTTTTGCAAATACACGTGAGTACCAATAATTAAATGTGTTGCACACCTGTCGGTGTAGCGTTCTGGCCTTTCAACCGTAGGGTCGATGGTTGAATCCCACCGTGACAATTTTTTTCGTAGATTCCGAATATTTACAGAATTTTAATATCTAATGATGATTTTTACGAAAAAATGCAAGTATTTTCGTTTATTCCTAATTTTTTATGTTTTATAAAATGTTGTTAACAATCACGGTTTCAATAAAAAAACATAACAAGTTACATTTTTTACAGTATTGGCTTCACTATTAGATGATGATTCCCTTTGTTGTTCAGTTTGTGAAAAGCTACGACGCTGTTTCTGAGAGAGAGGAAAAAAAAAAAAAAAAAAAAAAAAAAAACAAACAGTAAGTCTGTCATGACGGTATTTAAACCACCGACCATACGGTTGTAAGGCCACCTTTTTTTCCGCTACTTGGAAAGTCATTGGTAACTATCAAGATGACTTTCCAAAAACAGCGTCGTAGCTCTTCACAAACTGAACACTCGATGGCAACCGTTCTCAGCTAATAGTGAAGCCAATACTGTGAAAAATGTTATGTTTTGTTTTGCTTCAAACCATCGTTATTAACTATCTTTTATAAAAATATAGAAAATTGCGAATAAAGAAAATATGTGCAATTTTTCGTAATAATGTAGATATTAAAATTCTGTAAATATTCAGACACTACGAAAAAAAAAATTTAAAAAAAAGAATAAATACATAAAACATCAGTCAAGGTGTTATCCGAACCATCGACCCTATCTAGCTTGATTCCATGGTGGAATTTGTGCTCCACGACTGTATTTGACTTGTGGAAAATTTCAACAATCATTCGTAAATATTTATTGGCAGATCTACATTTCGACCACTGTGTGGTCATTATCAATGCTTAAAACGATTAAAATACTCAAAACATGGAGGTTGAGATGTTTTCAAGTATTTTAATCGTTTTTATGCACTGATAATGACCACACAGTGGTCGAAATCTAGATCTGCCAATAAATAACTATTTTTACGACTGATTGCTGAAATTTTCCACACATCGACGCTATTGCTTATAAGGCCAGTACGCTACCACCTGAGCTACACCGACAGATGTATATCTCGACTAATTATTGATACTCACGCGTACTTGCAAAATTTAAAAAGTCGATTTTCTCGAGAACTTTTTGAGAGTTGCGTCGAATGGCTTTAGTTGATTGTTATTTCGGTCTTGAATTTCACGTACCATATATAAAACCCATGTGGTATCCTTGTTAGACCCTATTCACATGGGAATATTTGTCTCAGAGCGACTGAGATGCTGTGCGACCGCCGGCCGCGGTGGCCGAGCGGTCTGCGGCGTGCCAGTCACGGTCTGCACGGCCGCAGCGGTCGGAGGTTCGAATCCCCCCTCGGGCATGGATATTTGTGCCGTCTTTAGTATAAGCTAGTTCATAAGCAGTTTGTAAGTTTAGGGACTGATGACGCCGTAGGAAGTCCCATAAGCTCTACAAACATTTGAACATTTTTGTTGTGCGACCAGAAGACGCGACAAGTGTAGTTCAATGGGGCCATCCAGACGGGGAGACTTGCGTGGGCCGGCCGCGGTGGCCGAGGTGACTGAGGCGCTCCAGTCACGGTCAACACGGCCACTACGGTCGGGGGTTCGAATCCCCCCTCGGGCATGGATATTTGTGCCGTCCTAGTTCGTAAGTAGTTCATAAGTAGTTTGTAAGTTTAGGGACTGATGACCCCGTAGTTAAGTGCCATTATAAAAAAAAAAAATAAAAATAAAAATAAACAGACTTGCGTGGCGGCGTTGCAGAGTCGCCGCGACTATAGCATAGGGTATATCCCGACCCGACATGCTGGTCGCCGAGTCTTCCAGTCTCCTGGTTGCATTCGTACCATTTGGTTGCCAATGTGCGAACAATGTTTAATTTGAAATTCGAGGTAGAATAAGATGTTTGCTACCTTCTTGATGAGTTACAGACTTGAAATATTCAATAGCTCAGGACATGAAAAAAAGTTCAAATATTTGTAAATCTATCGGACTTAACTCCTAGGTTATCAATCCGTAGCTTACAAACTACTTAAACTAACGTAAACTAACTTAAGGACGCCGGCCGCGGTGGCCGAGGGGACTGCGGCGCGCCAGTCACGGTCTGCACGGCCACTACGGTCGGGGGTTCGAATCCGCCCTCAGGCATGGATATTTGTGCCGTCCTTAGTCTTAGCTAGTTCATAAGTAGTTTGTAAGTTTAGGGACTGATGACCCCGTAGTTAAGTCCCATAAGCTATACAAACATTTGAACATTTTTTTGGTACTATGTGAAGCCTCCAACAATCAATTTGCACAGGCAGATGACATTAATAACAACGTATTTCAGTTTTACAGTTCTCATTACTAGAAATCAGTGTAAGAGTTTTCGGGCCGTTGTAAATAGTAGCATTCTTTTGTTTGTTTGTATAGTCTATGGGACTTAACTACGCGGTCATCAGTCCCTAAACTTACAAACTACTTATGAACTACTTACGAACTAGGACGGCACAAATATCCATGCCCGAGGGGGGATTCGAACCCCCGACCGTAGTGGCCGTGCAGACCGTGATTGAAGCGCCTTAGTCCCCTCGGCCACCGAGGCCGGCAGTAGCATTCTATTCCTTTGTGTTTCTGCTTATATCGAACGTATTTTCTTAATTTAATGCTAGTCAAACGGAACAGTGCCGTAGTCGAACGCATAAATATCCCTATGCCCTTCCACCGCTTCTCACGGTCGACAGTGACGTCACACGGAAGCGCCCGAACGCTGGAGAACACATTGGCTCAACCTTCTACGTAGTAACCTTGCTTGTTTATTTCTACATCTACATACATACTCCGCAATTCACCGTAAGGTGCGTGGCGGAGGGTACACTGCAGCACTACTAGGCATTTCCTTTCCTATTCCACTCCCCAATGGAACGAGGAAAAAAAGAATGCCTATATGCCTCCGTACGTGCCCTAATTCCTAATTTCTCTTATCTTGTCTTTGTGATCTTTACGCGAAATGTAAGGAGGCAGCAGCAAGATCGTACTACACTCAGCTTCAAATTCCGACCCTCTAAATTTACTTAACAGAAATTTACGAAAAGAACCTGGTCTTTCTTCCAACGATCCCCAATTGAGTTGCCGGAGCATTTCCGTGACACTCGCGCATTGGTCGAACCTACCGGTAACAAATCTAGCTGCTCGCCTCTGAACCGCCTCTATGTCTTCCTGTAAACTGATCTGCTGCGGGTCCCAAACACTTGAGCAATACTCAAGACGTGGTCGTACAAGCGTTTTATACGCGGTCTCCTTTACAGGTGAAGTACATCGTCCCAAAATCCTCCCAATAAATCGAAATCGGCTGTCCGCCTTACACACAACTGTCCTTACATGTTCGTTCCATTTTGCTAGTAGGGTGATGCATATCACTGTTGTTTGTATCGATGTGAATCAATCTGTAACAATTTGTATTTCCAACTTTTTTTCACATTTCTGCATATATGCAAGACACTTCCACTTTTCATTGTCTTGTTTAACTTACCGGAATTACATAAAAATTCACGAATTTTTCACTCCCAAAAATCTGCTTTCCTGACACGGTCACCCCACCCCCTCCTCCGCCCCCCTAGAGCCGGGCCCGGTTATATTCGAGAATAGAACACATACATTACTAGAATGATAATCGGTGTTTCAATAATGACTTTAAGTAACACACACCGCGGAAACAAGTAGAACACCTGGAAAGTTGACATCGATTTTTATCCGATAACGACGGATCCCACCTGTGGTATAGTAGATGAACTGATAATAGTTTGAACATCGTCCGACAACTTATGTCAAATGTGGCCACAACAAAAAATCCAAAGGATCACGTCCGGGGGATCGAGTTGTGCAACGTACTGGGGTCCCCAGCCAATTGTCTATCAGACGTCTGTGTGAAGTGTTTTGTGGCATTTCGATCGTTTATGTCCATACAAGAAACTTGCAGTAGCGAAGAAAAAAACAGTTTCCCAGCGCATTGAATCTCCAAAATTACAGGTAGTTTCTCATTCCAGGACGATAATATATATGTTGGATGACATTATGGCGTGGAAGGAAGCTTAGGGTTTAACGTTCCGTCAGCAGCGTCGTCGTTAGAGACGGAGCTCACGCTCAGAGTTTTGAGTAAGAATGGAGAAAGACATCGGTCGTGCCTTTCAAAATAACCATCCAATCATTTCCCTGTAGTGATTTAGCGAAATCGCGGAAAACTTAATTCTGGATGGCCGGGGGTGGATTTGAACCACCGTTCTTCCGAATGCGAGTCCAATTTGTTACCTCTGCGCCACCTCGCTCGGTCATTATGTACTGTATAATGTTACACTACTTGGCACAACGGATACTCTTGCATGAACTGGTATGTAGTATGGTGTGATACATCGTGATGTACTATGAGACAAAATGTGATTCATTTGTTACATTACGGTATATCGAGAGTCAATATGAGTTGGTCACGTGTTACATCACAACTTGATTTCATGTGTAACACCACAACACACAGTTTCATTACATTGCATGTCACGTGCAACATGATCGTCTTCTTTTTCTTTAATGTTCACCCCTGAGGTTGGTTTGAAGGAGAGTGTCATTCCTCTCTTTTGCCTGCCATCATTCCACATATGTATTGCGTCCAACACCATTCATGATCTGTTGCATGTATGACATCCGAGGTCGTCCCCGGCGATTCCTTTCCTCAGTTGGGGCTTAGGATGTATCCTACTAGTTTGTCTCTTCTTGTCTGTCTGTGGTTCCACAGAGCTCTGGTTCATCTCCAGGGCTTCTAGCCGTCTTCTGTCTTATTTCCCCACTGTGCAAGTTTCACATCCGTGTAGGGTCACACTCCAAATAAAATCTTTCTCGATACTCTTGTTTTCATACTGATGATGTTGCTGCTGAGTAAGTTCTTTCTCGAACTAAAAGCAATTTTGGCCTGCTACATCTCACAATTTCTTTCCTGCTTCTATCATTCTTTGTGGTTTTACTTCCTAAATAGGTAAATTCCTCTCTCACTTCTAGCTTCTTTTTCTTTATTGTGATTTTAAAGCCACGTTGTGGTGGCAGGCCGGTGGCAGCTTCATTGCTGCTCTTCAGCCGACAGAAAAACAACATTGACAGGCAGATTTAAAACATAAAAAGAGAAAAATAAACGCAAAATTTAAAACATTACAAGGAGATAAAAATGGAGAATTGACAAAACATAGAGTAGTCAAAACCCATATTCAGAAATTAAAATGGCTACGGGGTTTAAAACTCAAAACTCGTAGATGAAAAACACTCACGGGAGACAGGAAACTATGACGATAGCACATACTTCAAATCATATGGCAACACAACCGCTTCTAGCTCCTCTTTTCCAATTTTTATTCTTAAAGGTTCATGTCACTTAATATGAGATGTTGAAAGGCAGTCGTTGTTTCACGTGTCACAGATAGTCGTTATGTTCCAAGGCTTTACATTTACGTTACTGTGAACAAAACCTGACATCTATTGTCATATATCGACAGTTCTGTAACATTTTACAATATTTTTATTATTTGACGAACCGGTTTGCAATTGTTACCCCATCATCAGGTACTGACTACATATAACAGTGAAAGTTTAATGGTCAAAATCGTACACTGGTGCTTACAGTTAAAGGATTAGAACTAAACTGAGAGGAATTGTTCCATTGAAATAGTTGCATGAACTGCTGAAATACATAAAATATGTGACAAATATAGCAATAGGTGCATAGCGAAACACCTCAGGAAGGATCTCATAAAGATATTTGTTTGGAGTATGCTTCTGTACGGAAGTGAAACATGGACACTCGGAGAAGTAGAAATACATATTAAAGCATTAGAGATATAGGTGACTCCCCTCTATAAGAAAGGAAAGAGAACTGACCCACACAATTACAGGCCAGTTTCGTTAACATCAGTTTCATGTAGAATTTTGGAGCATATTCTCAGTTCGAATATAGTAAATTTCCTTGAAACGGAAAAGCTTCTTTCTATGAATCAGCACGGGTTTAGGAAACATCGTTCATGTGAAACTCAGCTTGTCCTTTTCTCACATGACATCTTGCGAGCCATGGATGAAGAGCAACAGACGGATTGTGTTTTTCTCGATTTCAAAAAGGCGTTCGACGTGGTGCCACATTGCAGACTGCTAACGAAGATACGAGCTTATGGAATAGGTTCACAGATTTGTGACTAGCTGGAAGACTTCCTACGTAATAGAACGCAGTACGTTGTTCTCGACGGCGAGTGTTCATCAGAGACGAGTGTATCGTCAGGCGTGCCCCAGGGGAGTGTGATAGGACCGCTATTATTTTCTATCTATATAAATGACCTGATGGACAGAGTAAGTTGTAATTTGCGGCTGTTTGCTGATGATGCTGTGGTGTATGGGAGGGTGTCGTCTGTAACTGACTGTAATAGCATACAGGATGATTTAGACAAAATTTCTAGTTGGTGCGAAGAATGGCAGCTAGCTCTCAATGAAGAAAAATGTAAGGTGATGCGCATGAGTAGGAATACATAATGTTCGAATAAAGCATTAGTAGTGAGCTTCTTGTTGCTGTCGTGTCGTTCAAATAACTAGGCGATATGAAATGGAACGAACATGTAAGGACAGTTGTGAGTAAGGCGGACAGACGACTTCGGTTTATTGGGAGAATTTTGGGAAGATGTACTTCACCTGTAAAGGAGACCGCGTATAAAACGCTTGTACGATCGCGTCTTGAGTATTGCTCAAGTGTTTGGGACCCGCAGCAGATCAGTTTACAGGAAGACATAGAGGCGGTTCAGAGGCGAGCAGCTAGATTTGTTACCGGTAGGTTCGACCAATGCGCGAGTGTCACGGAAATGCTCCGGCAACTCAATTGGGGATCGTTGGAAGAAAGACCAGGTTCTTTTCGTAAATTTCTGTTAAGTAAATTTAGAGTGCCGGAATTTGAAGCTGAGTGTAGTAAGATTTTTCTGCCGCCTACGTACATTTCGCGTGGTGATCACAAAGACAAGAGAAATTAGGCCTCGTACGGAGGCATATAGGCATTCTTTTTTTCCTCGTTCTATTTGGGAGTGGAATAGGAAAGGAAATGCCTAGTACAGGTACAGTGTACCCTCCGCCACGCACCTTACGGTGAATTGCGGAATATGTATGTAGATGTTGATGTAGTGCTTTCGCAGAATGCTCAAGTTTCGAGGGTAGACAAGGTGACAAATGAAAAGGTTCTCATCAAGAACTGATGCCATGAAACACAGACGGGACACATGGGACGGCCATCTGCTGAGCCACGATGGTATCATGAAATGTACGTATCATTGAAGGGACAGTAGAAGGAAGGAATACACAAGGCACACAGCCAGACGAGGTTACCAGCTGCACCACATACACCGCTCTGAAGGGGAAGGCTCTATCCACATTTAATTTAAGTCAGTGGCAGAGCCTTAAACTATTAAGTCTGTTCGCTTTTTATAGTTCCTTGAGTAGAGGTGGAGCATCTTTTCGACTAATTGTTGTGTAAATCACAAGTTCCGCGAAAGCATTTGATGCAGAGATGTTTATCTACACAGGCGCCACATATTCGAAGCAGCTCATAATTAGACAAAGAAACAATAGGACGCCTGTTCACTGCGTACTGAACTAGGACCGGAACATAAAATGATGAATATTTATAAGCGATATAATCCACTGTTGCTACTGTCCCTGCCGATACCATCGATTAACCGAATTAAAAATATCTCAGGGAACTATAAATAAAGGAAGTGTACTATGTGAGCCGGCCGCGGTGGCCGAGGGGACTGAGGCGCGTCAGTCACGGTCTGCACGGCCACTACGGTCGGGTGTTCGAATCCCCCCTCGGGCATGGATATTTGTGTCGTCCTTAGTAGTAGCTAGTTCAATAATTAGTTTGTAACTTTAGGGACTGATGACCCCGTAGTTAAGTCCCATAAGCTATACAAACATTTGAACATTTTTTTGGTACTATGTGAAGCCTCCAACAATCAATTTGCACAGGCAGATGACATTAATAACAACGTATTTCAGTTTTACAGTTCTCATTACTAGAAATCAGTGTAAGAGTTTTCGGGCCGTTGTAAATAGTAGCATTCTTTTGTTTGTTTGTATAGTCTATGGGACTTAACTACGCGGTCATCAGTCCCTAAACATACAAACTACTTATGAACTACTTACGAACTAGGACGGCACAAATATCCATGCCCGAGGGGGGATTCGAACCCCCGACCGTAGTGGCCGTGCAGACCGTGATTGAAGCGCCTTAGTCCCCTCGGCCACCGAGGCCGGCAGTAGCATTCTATTCCTTTGTGTTTCTGCTTATATCGAACGTATTTTCTTAATTTAATGCTAGTCAAACGGAACAGTGCCGTAGTCGAACGCATAAATATGCCTATGCCCTTCCACCGCTTCTCACGGTCGACAGTGACGTCACACGGAAGCGCCCGAACGCTGGAGAACACATTGGCTCAACCTTCTACGTAGTAACCTTGCTTGTTTATTTCTACATCTACATACATACTCCGCAATTCACCGTAAGGTGCGTGGCGGAGGGTACACTGCAGCACTACTAGGCATTTCCTTTCCTATTCCACTCCCCAATGGAACGAGGAAAAAAAGAATGCCTATATGCCTCCGTACGTGCCCTAATTTCTCTTATCTTGTCTTTGTGATCTTTACGCGAAATGTAAGGAGGCGGCAGCAAGATCGTACTACACTCAGCTTCAAATTCCGGCCCTCTAAATTTACTTAACAGAAATTTACGAAAAGAACCTGGTCTTTCTTCCAACGATCCCCAATTGAGTTGCCGGAGCATTTCCGTGACACTCGCGCATTGGTCGAACCTACCGGTAACAAATCTAGCTGCTCGCCTCTGAACCGCCTCTATGTCTTCCTGTAAACTGATCTGCTGCGGGTCCCAAACACTTGAGCAATACTCAAGACGCGATCGTACAAGCGTTTTATACGCGGTCTCCTTTACAGGTGAAGTACATCTTCCCAAAATTCTCCCAATAAACCGAAGTCGTCTGTCCGCCTTACTCACAACTGTCCTTACATGTTCGTTCCATTTCATATCGCCTAGTTATTTGAACGACACGACAGCAACAAGAAGCTCACTACTAATGCTTTATTCGAACATTATGTATTCCTACTCATGCGCATCACCTTACATTTTTCTTCATTGAGAGCTAGCTGCCATTCTTCGCACCAACTAGAAATTTTGTCTAAATCATCCTGTATGCTATTACAGTCAGTTACAGACGACACCCTCCCATACACCACAGCATCATCAGCAAACAGCCGCAAATTACAACTTACTCTGTCCATCAGGTCATTTATATAGATAGAAAATAATAGCGGTCCTATCACACTCCCCTGGGGCACGCCTGACGATACACTCGTCTCTGATGAACACTCGCCGTCGAGAACAACGTACTGCGTTCTATTACGTAGGAAGTCTTCCAGCTAGTCACAAATCTGTGAACCTATTCCATAAGCTCGTATCTTCGTTAGCAGTCTGCAATGTGGCACCACGTCGAACGCCTTTTTGAAATCGAGAAAAACACAATCCGTCTGTTGCTCTTCATCCATGGCTCGCAAGATGTCATGTGAGAAAAGGACAAGCTGAGTTTCACATGAACGATGTTTCCTAAACCCGTGCTGATTCATAGAAAGAAGCTTTTCCGTTTCAAGGAAATTTACTATATTCGAACTGAGAATATGCTCCAAAATTCTACATGAAACTGATGTTAACGAAACTGGCCTGTAATTGTGTGGGTCAGTTCTCTTTCCTTTCTTATAGAGGGGAGTCACCTATATCTCTAATGCTTTAATATGTATTTCTACTTCTCCGAGTGTCCATGTTTCACTTCCGTACAGAAGCATACTCCAAACAAATATCTTTATGAGATCCTTCCTGAGGTGTTTCGCTATGCACCTATTGCTATATTTGTCACATATTTTATGTATTTCAGCAGTTCATGCAACTATTTCAATGGAACAATTCCTCTCAGTTTAGTTCTAATCCTTTAACTGTAAGCAACAGAGTACGATTTCGACCATTAAACTTTCACTGTTATATGTAGTCTGTACCTGATGATGGGGTAACAATTGCAAACCGGTTCGTCAAATAATAAAAATATTGTAAAATGTTACAGAACTGTCGATATATGACAATAGATGTCAGGTTTTGTTCACAGTAACGTAAATGTAAAGCCTTGGAACATCACGACTATCTGTGACACGTGAAACAACGACTGCCTTTCAACATCTCATATTAAGTGACATGAACCTTTAAGAATAAAAATTGGAAAAGAGGAGCTAGAAGCGGTTGTGTTGCCATATATTTGAAGTATGTGCTATCGTCATAGTTGTGAGTTTTAAACCCCGTAGCCATTTTAATTTCTGAATATGGATTTTGACTGCTCTATGTTTTGTCAATTCTCCATTTCTATCTCCTTGTAATGTTTTAAATTTTGCGTTTATTTTTCTCTTTTTATGTTTTAAATCTGCCTGTCAATGTTGTTTTTCTGTCGGCTGAAGAGCAGCAATGAAGCTGCCACCGGCCTGCCACCACAACGTGGCTTTAAAATCACAATAAAGAAAAAGAAGCTAGAAGTGAGAGAGGAATTTACCTATTTAGGAAGTAAAACCACAAAGAATGATAGAAGCAGGAAAGAAATTGTGAGATGTAGCAGGCCAAAATTGCTTTTAGTTCGAGAAAGAACTTACTCAGCAGCAACATCATCAGTATGAAAACAAGAGTATCGAGAAAGATTTTATTTGGAGTGTGACCCTACACGGATGTGAAACTTGCACAGTGGGGAAATAAGACAGAAGACGGCTAGAAGCCCTGGAGATGAACCAGAGCTCTGTGGAACCACAGACAGACAAGAAGAGACAAACTAGTAGGATACATCCTAAGCCCCAACTGAGGAAAGGAATCGCCGGGGACGACCTCGGATGTCATACATGCAACAGATCATGAATGGTGTTGGACGCAATACATATGTGGAATGATGGCAGGCAAAAGAGAGGAATGACACTCTCCTTCAAACCAACCTCAGGGGTGAACATTAAAGAAAAAGAAGACGATCATGTTGCACGTGACATGCAATGTAATGAAACTGTGTGTTGTGGTGTTACACATGAAATCAAGTTGTGATGTAACACGTGACCAACTCATATTGACTCTCGATATACCGTAATGTAACAAATGAATCACATTTTGTCTCATAGTACATCACGATGTATCACACCATACTACATACCAGTTCATGCAAGAGTATCCGTTGTGCCAAGTAGTGTAACATTATACAGTACATAATGACCGAGCGAGGTGGCGCAGAGGTAACAAATTGGACTCGCATTCGGAAGAACGGTGGTTCAAATCCACCCCCGGCCATCCAGAATTAAGTTTTCCGCGATTTCGCTAAATCACTACAGGGAAATGATTGGATGGTTATTTTGAAAGGCACGACCGATGTCTTTCTCCATTCTTACTCAAAACTCTGAGCGTGAGCTCCGTCTCTAACGACGACGCTGCTGACGGAACGTTAAACCCTAAGCTTCCTTCCACGCCATAATGTCATCCAACATATATATTATCGTCCTGGAATGAGAAACTACCTGTAATTTTGGAGATTCAATGCGCTGGGAAACTGTTTTTTTCTTCGCTACTGCAAGTTTCTTGTATGGACATAAACGATCGAAATGCCACAAAACACTTCACACAGACGTCTGATAGACAATTGGCTGGGGACCCCAGTACGTTGCACAACTCGATCCCCCGGACGTGATCCTTTGGATTTTTTGTTGTGGCCACATTTGACATAAGTTGTCGGACGATGTTCAAACTATTATCAGTTCATCTACTATACCACAGGTGGGATCCGTCGTTATCGGATAAAAATCGATGTCAACTTTCCAGGTGTTCTACTTGTTTCCGCGGTGTGTGTTACTTAAAGTCATTATTGAAACACCGATTATCATTCTAGTAATGTATGTGTTCTATTCTCGAATATAACCGGGCCCGGCTCTAGGGGGGCGGAGGAGGGGGTGGGGTGACCGTGTCAGGAAAGCAGATTTTTGGGAGTGAAAAATTCGTGAATTTTTATGTAATTCCGGTAAGTTAAACAAGACAATGAAAAGTGGAAGTGTCTTGCATATATGCAGAAATGTGAAAAAAAGTTGGAAATACAAATTGTTACAGATTGATTCACATCGATACAAACAACAGTGATATGCATCACCCTACTAGCAAAATGGAACGAACATGTAAGGACAGTTGTGTGTAAGGCGGACAGCCGATTTCGATTTATTGGGAGGATTTTGGGACGATGTACTTCACCTGTAAAGGAGACCGCGTATAAAACGCTTGTACGACCACGTCTTGAGTATTGCTCAAGTGTTTGGGACCCGCAGCAGATCAGTTTACAGGAAGACATAGAGGCGGTTCAGAGGCGAGCAGCTAGATTTGTTACCGGTAGGTTCGACCAATGCGCGAGTGTCACGGAAATGCTCCGGCAACTCAATTGGGGATCGTTGGAAGAAAGACCAGGTTCTTTTCGTAAATTTCTGTTAAGTAAATTTAGAGGGTCGGAATTTGAAGCTGAGTGTAGTACGATCTTGCTGCTGCCTCCTTACATTTCGCGTAAAGATCACAAAGACAAGATAAGAGAAATTAGGGCACGTACGGAGGCATATAGGCATTCTTTTTTTCCTCGTTCCATTGGGGAGTGGAATAGGAAAGGAAATGCCTAGTAGTGCTGCAGTGTACCCTCCGCCACGCACCTTACGGTGAATTGCGGAGTATGTATGTAGATGTAGAAATAAACAAGCAAGGTTACTACGTAGAAGGTTGAGCCAATGTGTTCTCCAGCGTTCGGGCGCTTCCGTGTGACGTCACTGTCGACCGTGAGAAGCGGTGGAAGGGCATAGGGATATTTATGCGTTCGACTACGGCACTGTTCCGTTTGACTAGCATTAAATTAAGAAAATACGTTCGATATAAGCAGAAACACAAAGGAATAGAATGCTACTGCCGGCCTCGGTGGCCGAGGGGACTAAGGCGCTTCAATCACGGTCTGCACGGCCACTACGGTCGGGGGTTCGAATCCCCCCTCGGGCATGGATATTTGTGCCGTCCTAGTTCGTAAGTAGTTCATAAGTAGTTTGTAAGTTTAGGGACTGATGACCGCGTAGTTAAGTCCCATAGACTATACAAACAAACAAAAGAATGCTACTATTTACAACGGCCCGAAAACTCTTACACTGATTTCTAGTAATGAGAACTGTAAAACTGAAATACGTTGTTATTAATGTCATCTGCCTGTGCAAATTGATTGTTGGAGGCTTCACATAGTACCAAAAAAATGTTCAAATGTTTGTATAGCTTATGGGACTTAACTACGGGGTCATCAGTCCCTAAACTTACAAACTACTTATTGAACTAGCTACTACTAAGGACGATACAAATATCCATGCCCGAGGGGGGATTCGAACACCCGACCGTAGTGGCCGTGGAGACCGTGACTGACGCGCCTCAGTCCCCTCGGCCACCGCGGCCGGCTCACATAGTACACTTCCTTTATTTATTGTTCCCTGAGATATTTTTAATTCGGTTAATCGATAGTATCGGCAGGGACAGTAGCACAGTGGATTATATCGCTTATAAATATTCATCATTTTATGTTCCGGTCCTAGTTCAGTACGCAGTGAACAGGCGTCCTAATTATGAGCTGCTTCGAATATGTGGCGCCTGTGTAGATAAACATCTCTGCATCAAATGCTTTCGCGGAACTTGTGATTTACACAACAATTAGTCGATAAGATGCTCCACCTCTACTCAAGGAACTATAAAAAGCGAACAGACTTAATAGTTTAAGGCTCTGCCACTGACTTAAATTAATCTTGTGCACGTAGTAATTACGTAGTTATGGCATAAAATGTAAATGTAACACCGATGCTGCTTTGATCGTAAAAGCATATTCACGACAAAGAGACGCACGAGTGTAATATGTGAAAATAATACGTTATATATGATTAAAGCTGACTAAATCCAAAAATGTAGGGGTGGGGGGCGGTTGAAATTTTTGCACGGGGCGGCAAAATTCCTGGGGCAGGCCCTGAATATAAAACACAAACCAAACACAAACACACGCACACACAAACACAATAGTACACATCGCTGCTACCAAAAGTTTCGAATTACCGCCGAAGCGTGTGAGATTACGCCATGCTGGAAGTACTGATGCCAGACTCGGTAATAAACGGGTGAGGACCACTCCAGTCTGTTAAGGGGAGACGGAAGGTAACTGGGCTCAAAAATTCAATTTTTAGATTTTAGCGTATTTGAAATTCCTGGTATTCCTGCGTGAAACAGTTTTTGTTTTATTTAAATCCGACAATTTTTTGTGAGTTATGATGGTTTTTCTGACGCTCTGTGCAATTTGGCCACGCCTTCCGTTTTGCGCCATGCGGAGAAAATGCGCACAGTATTCTTTTACTCCTTGTATATTATTTCATGCTTTTATTGTTTTTATCGCTTCAATGTTTCCTACTCTGTATCTAATATCGATACTTTTTGTTCGGATCATGTTTGTTATTGTTTTCTAACGCTATTGGTTGAGCTTGGTGAAGTTTGTTGTGAGTGAAGTACGTCTTGATTTGTATTTTCGTTGGTCTCGCGTATTTTCATAAAAATTATACTAATCCATGTGGTGGAATGGAAGTAGCAGGAGTTCTCAGGATTTTTAATCGCTCAGTGGGAAACAGAGGTGTCAGATACACACAATATTCAGGGGATGGTGACAGCAAGGCTTATACCGGGTATGTGCAGAACAACCCTATGGTCCTAATGTCACAGTTTCTAAATTAGAGTGCATTGGGCATGTCCAGAAGAGAATGGGGTCCAGGTTAAGAAGATTACTAAAAGAAAACTCAAAAATAGTATTGGAAGATGGTAAGAAGATAGTTGGGAAAGGTCGCCTGACAAATGCTGAGATAGACTAGACTACAGAATTATTATGGATTGGTCATAATAAGAAATGTAGAGAATTTAGAAAACATGAAAAAAGCTGTATGGGCTACCTATTTCCATAAGCTATCCATAAATGAAAATCTTGTGCACTCTCTTTGCCCAAATGGTCCTGATACTTGGTGCAGGTACAGGAGAAGTGACACATATGACCACAAACATTCTTTACCTGCAGCAGTAATGAATGAAATTAAACCTTATTTAGAGACGTTTATAAAGATACCTTGTTGACGAAATGTCTTGATGGGAAAACCCAAAATTTAAATGAATGTAAATTCTGTCATTTGGACCCGGTTACGAAAAACTGTATTTGTTCAGATCACAACCTACAAATTTGGTGTTTATGATGCTATTTTATGCTTCAATGATTCTGTAACTAGAAAACTGGATGTTTTGGAATTATTGGGCATACTATTTAGTGGAAATACTGCAAAATCCTTGGAGCAAATAGATAAAGAGAGAATACGCAAAGCCGATATTGCTAATTTAAAATGCACAAAAGAAGCTAGACAGAAAAGAAGAGGGACCAAGAGAAGAAAAGAAGATCAGTATGATTCAGATGATGCTCAATATGGTGCAGGAAAATATTGTGGTAAGTAATTCTCACCAATAACTGTACTAGAATTGCAATATTAAACTCTAAATTTATTTATCTCAAAACTACTTTTTTTTTTTTTTTTTTTTTACTTTCAGGTACCATTATTTGATAAACTAATAGGTTAGAAAGACGAAATGTGGACTTTTTGTACTAAAGATGGTAATAAATCATTACAAGTAAATTGAAAACCACAATAAATCATCAACTGTTTTATAATAATTAATGCACTAAAAAAGTTGATGAAATGATGAAAATTAGATGGGTAAATCACGTAACTAATGAGGAGGTGCTCAACCGAATCGGGGAGAAAAGGAGTTTCTGGCATATCCTGACTAAGAGAAGGGATAGATTGGTTGGACACATTCTGAGACATCAAGGAATTGTGAATTTATCATTAGAAGAAAGCGTGTGGGGTAAAAATCGTAGAAGGAGACCGAGGGACGAATATAGTAAGCAGATTCAAAAGGATGTAGGTTGCCGAACGTATTCTCAGATGAAGACATTTGCACAGGACAGGGTAGCGTGGAGAGCTGCATCAAACCAGTCTGCGGACTGAAGACCATAACAACAACTAAAAAAGTTAAATGTTACTGGTGAAAGAATTAAAAAAAATTTTCTTCAAAACCATTAGAGTTATTATGTTCATTTTACTTGTAAATTGAGACATATATGTTATATATATGCAATAAAAATTGCGTTGTTTTATCACTTATAGTTCCTTTGAAAAGTGTACCTATTCAAAGGGTAAAATAGCATTGGCAGAGTAGGGATAAAAATTGCCTCAAAACAGATCGACGCCGGCCGCTGTAGCCTAAGTACCTTATTTCGATCGTTGGTATGAGTTTATCCTGTAGCGCGCAGCCTGGTGGAACAAGTTCCAGGCATGGAATTTGGGACAGCCAGAGAATCTTCCGCAGGAGAGAAGCAGTTAGCGGCGCAGACGAGGCGTGGCGGCTGGAGCGGGTGACGCACGCAGCTGGGATGCGCATTCTTTAAACGCGTCTCGTGCCCAGAGTTCCGCCGAGTCACATCTGTCGCTTCCCTAAACGCCTCTGTGTCGCGTAACTGTGCCCCGCCACGTCGCAACGCGAACTGAAAAATGCACGTCATGTTTGAGGACACAGCACTAATTCACCTCTGAAATTTGTCAGTCACCCACACGATTACCCGAGCGGTTTAAGAGTCGCTTTTCGGGACCTGGGAGGTATGCCGGCCCTGGTTCGAATCCGGCCGGCGAATTAACAATAGCGGATAGATGTTAAGGTCAGGTTAACAAACATGTAGAATCCACCACTCACTCCACATGTTTAACACTATAACCACAGTTTAACACATACAGTCGCGATACTCACTGCTATGAAAATTGGGGTCAACCGAAGCACAGAATACAACCCGTCTGCATTGACAAATGACGTCTACATCTACATCCATACTCGGCAAGCCATCCGATGGTGTGTGGCGGAGGGTACCTTGAGTACCACTATCGGTTCTTCCTCCTATTGTAGTCACGTACTGTTCGCGGAAAGAAAGATTGTCGGTATGCCACTGTGTGGGCTCTAATCTCTCTGATTTTATCTTCATGATCTCTTCGCGAGATATACGTAGGAGGGAGCAATATACTGGTAGACTCCTCGGTAAAGGTATGTTCTCGAACGTTCGACGAAAGCCCGTACCGAGTGACAGAGCGTCTCTCCTGCAAAGTCTTCCAATGGAGTTTATCGATCGTCTCCGTAACACTTTCTCGGTTACCAAATGATCCTGTGACGAAGCGCGCTGATCTCCGTTGGATCTTTTCTACTTCCTCTATCAATCCCACCTGCTACGGATCCCACACCCGTGAGCAGTATTCAAGCTGTGGGCAAACAAGTGTAATGTAACCCACTTCCTTTGTTTTCGGTCATGTCTTAGTCACAGAAAAATGCCGCGGTGGAGTGGCCGAGCGGATTGAAACGCCACGCTTCGATGCGTGAGGCCGCTCCCCGTCGGGGGTTTGAATCCCCCCTGGGACATGGGTGTTTGTGTTTTCTTTATTATAAGGTAGTTTATAAGTAGTTTGTAAGTTTAGGGACTGATGACCCCTCAGGTAAGTCCCATAAGCTTGACAAACATTTGAACCTTTGAACATAGTAAAGTTTACAAAATTTAATTAGAAATGCAAATTGCTACCATATCGTGATTCGCAGAAGTTCATCGAGAATCAGTCACTACATGGGTGTAATCCGCTACACTTATCTGCAAGCGCCAGCTTAGCTGGGACGAGCGACATCGTGCAGGATAACGGCCAACTGCCCGTTGCGGGCATCGAATCACAGCTTCCAACCGATTGAGCGAAACGCAGACAGCACTCAGCAGACAGCGAGGAAGGAGGACATTTTACACTATGTCGCAGACGAAAGGTAGTTGGTTCATATGTCTTCTTCACTGTGTATTGTGCTATGGTTACGTTTTAAGACGACGTAGGTCTATGTGCAATGTTTATAGATTACTAGCTTATGATTACCCTCTTCGCTTGGTTAAAGTTTTATATCTGTAGTTTTGTAAATGTCATATTGAAGGGGAAAAAACTGCAGTGAGAGACTTTATGTTTAGTTCTTCATTTTTTTAAATTCTTTTTATTATTACTTTTTTATTATTTGCACACATCTCTTACATGCAAAATATTTACATTAAATTACATTCTCATAAACTTTATTTGATGTTTGGTTGTGTGGCACATACACATGTAATTATATTTTGTGCTACTCCCAAAAGTGAAAGTGCTTTAGGAGGGTCATTAATTTAAAAAAAATGTTCAAATGTTTGTAGAACTTATGGGACTTAACTACGGGGTCATCAGTCCCTAAGCTTACAAACTACTTACGAACTAGCTAAGACTAAGGACGGCACAAATATCCATGCCAGAGGGGGCATTCGAACCCCCGACCGTAGTGGCCGTGCAGACCGTGACTGGAGCGCCTCAGTCCAACACCTCCTAGAGACAAGGCCTTACAACAGGCCGTGCCTACGTCACATTTAGAGGCCGCGGCCGCCATCTGACTGGCCGGCCGCTGCGCGGCGGTGGGCGTGCCCCAGCCAACAGCCAGTGAGGTGGCGGCCGGGGCCTCTAAGTGTGACGTAGCCACGGCCTGTTGTAAGGCCTTGTCTCTAGGAGGTGTTGCTCAGTCCCCTCGGCCACCGCGGCCGGCGTCATTAATTTACTGACCGGAATAGCACTAATTATTTATTTCTTCACTAACATAATGGAGTATGCCCCTCGTTCTACGTGATTGATTTTTCAGAAAGCTCTGAACTGCCATTGCCATCATCAGCACACTACGCCGATGGCGTAAGTAAAATTGTACCCCGTGTTCTAGTGTATTACACCACAATAGTGAGAATGAAAAAAACGAAGCATCGGCATTGTTAGTTATTTGGTGTGCTATGTAAGTAACATTTCAATTTGTCCTTTTCTGTACTATGGCGTTTTCTACGTATTTCTAAACATAACTAACTCAAAGTGTAATGAGGATAGGCCTACACCAAAATTAGAACGGAACCTACGTTAAATTCGATTTTCCTTGCAAAGTATTCTTATGTAAATATATTCAAAGAATTCACATGAAGGTAATTTTGGAACTGTCAATGCAATTTTATCACTTGAGCAGCATATACTTATATATGCCTTCGAACTTTCCATCACAGACATACATTAACGTATGTCTTCAGTCTGTGTATTGCAGTGAGCTCAAAGATATTATGGAGGTGGTACTATGTATTATGAAACCGTGACGCTGGACGCATATTTGTCTCTCTAATCCGGTTGTCAGTATTTTGATCCTATGCACTACAGTTGTCTCTCCAGTGTTTATATTGAGATCGTTGGTGTATTGCCAGTGTAGTTAATGCTCAGTTAATGTATGTCTGTGTTTCCCAGTGTTTTATCTTTGAGTCTTTTTATCTTTGAGCATCTATTAATCGTCGTATTGCTTCACATTTTAGGGACTTTTGTTCGCCACACTCACCCACCGCCACACGCCGCGACCAAAACACCATAGTGCACACCGCGAGCCTAAAGGCTGCTCTAATACATAACCGCCATCGGTATGCAGTGAATAATTTTGGCTACCAAGTGAAATATACGGACACACGTCCCACGTTCCATTTTTATATATGTATATTGATTACTAAGAGCTGTCAAACGGAATTACGTCGCTAAATGTAATATGAACAAATGTGAGTAGCGATGCATCAGTACCATGCATGAGCTAACTAAGGAAGAGAAACGAAGAAGTCGTCTACAAATTCGTGGAGGAATATTCAGACCCTACCGATTACGTTGCTAGTTGCTAAAGTGAATTCATTAAGAAGACAGAGTGACAAAGCTACACCAGATTTAAAATGGAGGTTTTTCATTTTTCATTCCAAAGCGGTTATCACAGCCAATGGATTATAATCACAATCTAACATACACAGTCGCAACACTCACTGCTTTGAAAGTTGTTACCGACTAACAGTTGCAACGATACTAGCGTTCCTAGTGGTTGGCAAGGCGCCTTAAGAGTAATGTTTGTTTATTATAGCTTTTATACGTAATTACTCAAATAGTTTCTGTAATTTTGCCATTACGAGCATTAATAAAATATAAAGACACACCAATTTCACATATTCATTGACATAAACAACAACTTATTCATGAGGCAATATTTACGAATATAATTTGCAGCTTATTCCGCTGAATGTAATAGAATATAAACATATGAGAAACATAAATTGCTGTTAGCTCCCTTCTTAGATATAGGCACTTTCTTTGACGTGTAACACCTCGGTTTGGAGTCTAACGATTCAAACATTTTTACGCTTCATTCGTCTTTCGTTTAAACTAATATACTGTCAAATGTATTTACTTTTGATTATAGAACGAATGTCTTCAACATTCTTGCCCTTCGTGGTTCAGATGTAGCAACAATTGTGGATTGGTTTTTGCTTTGTTCGGGAACTGTTATTTTTGCTTTCGACGTGCTATTGGCACGCTTGTGAGGTTTTTAGCCACAGCTGTGGTGGCTAATTTGGTACATAAATAATGTAGGTATTGCATTCAACACTCACTGGTTTCAATGGAATTCTAGTGAAGAAAACTTGATGTTTCTCATTAGAAAAACGAAGTCTTTCTGCAAAAGGTCGGGACTTCTGTTGTGTATTAGCATTTTTTTCCCTTAATAGAACATGAAATTCATTGAAAAGAGAATCTTAAACTGTCCTGGAATGCACCGTGTCATTCCTACCAATGCTTCTTAAGAAACCTCATAAGGAGAAATGTGGAGCTATTTTGCAGTTATTACCGATTTTATGAGACTATATACTTTCCCTATTGTAAGTTAAAATCAATTTAAACGAAACTATTCACACTCATCTTTTATCGTATTCAGAAATATACCTTGCCGACCGCTTGGGGCGTTGCTGTCGTGGTGTCAGTGGTGACTGCATATGTTAGACTGTGCTATAACTTTTTGTATATATCCCCCCCTTCCTTACGTGAGAGCTGTTCGGTTGAAGTCACTCAATACCAGTTATATTATTTTGATTAATTTCGAGCTCTCCAACCACAGAGTAATGAAAATATCATAAGCGTAACTGACTACGTACAATCTTTGCGCTCAATCTAAAAAAATAGTTTTCACCCATCTAAATCTTTATGACGTCATCCCCTCTAACTTTGAGCCATGCAATCATATAACTTTGCAGGAGCATGTAATAGTATCATGACTAATATTATAAATGGGAAAGTGAGTTTGTTTGTTTTTTAGACTTTCACACCTTAAACACTCAACTAATCAACATAAAATTTTGCATACGCGTTGTCAAAATGTTCAAATATTTGAAGCCTAATGGATTTAACTGCAGGGTCATCAGTCCCTAAACTTACAAATTACTTATGAACTACCTTACACTAAAGACGACACAAACATCCATGCCCGAGGGGGGATTCGAACCCGCAACCGTAGCGGCCGTGCAGACTGTGACTGGCGTGGCGCAGTCCCCTCGGCCACTGCAGCCGGCATAAGCGTTGTCACGAGTACAAAAAAGAACATAGGGTACCTTTCATAAAGAAAACAGAACTTTTCACGAAGGATCTATACACGGTGTAACATGTATAACTGCAAATATTTCTAGAGACGACTCAAAATTATACATACAAGGTGCATTCAGTTGAAGATGAGCGAAACGTCTTGACAACCACTGTGAGAGACTCCGAAGCCTACACAAGTCCCTCAAGAGCAAACTGCCTGGGCTGCTCACGGAGAGAGCGATTCTGCTCCATAATAATGCGCGTTCAGACGTCTCCTGGGTCACACGAAGTGTATTGGCCAAATTCAAGTTGGAGCAGCTTCAGGATCCTCTCTACAGTCATTACATGTCGCCCTGTGACTTCCATGTGTTTGGTCCACTAAAACACATCTCAAAGGGAAGCGCTTCAACACTGACGACGAACTGAAGGACACAGCAGAGGACTGGCTCTTGTCCCAATCACAGCAATTCTGGGAACAGGGAATCCGGCTCCATAAACAATCTGATAGTTGCGCTCAGGCTTCTGGTGATTACTTTTGAATAAAGACTTAAATTATGCCCACAGTGTCGTTTCATACCTTTTCATCTGAACGCTCCTGCTATAGAAATGTTTTGTCAGTTTCGGACTTTTAAATATGGCTATTAAAAGTTGTAAATTTTCAGGTTAGATAATACCTCCACGTATGCGCAGCGCCAGGATGCCTATATTCCCAGATATCAGGGGTAAATGTGAATGACTCGAGTACTATGGCAGCGGGCTGTCTACAATATATGGTTGAGCAGCGTTCACTTGCAGTCCAGGTATGGCCAAAGATACCTTTGTGTTTGTTGTATGGGGCGACTGATAGACGCAGAGAAAAAAGAAACAACACAATAATATGTACATATTAAGGTAACACACATAAAAATATCTGAACCTATAAATGTTACACACTGTATATATAAAGCAGAATGTCAGTTTGTTTTATTCCGATCTCAATTAAATTTTACGACACTTTACCATCAAAACAAGAAGACCACTGGAGCGCACAAACAATTTACGAAGGTATGAAAAGTGTAATGAATTGGTTGAGAGTCCGCTATTCCGCTGTAGAAGTTTATTATCCTTGAAGTTTACACTACCACTTTCATGTCCTTTAGACACATCTTCAGGTGAATAACTACCTAAGATAGTGATAGAAATAATGCAAAAAATCTCTAATTTCTTTCAAATATACTCTCAATTTAAAAGATTTAAAAAATAGTATACGACTTTTTTAATTATTTAAGAATGCCAATTAAAAAACTTAATGGCACTGTCATGCTACATCTTACAAGGAAAGTACTTGGGCTTGAACAAAATCGTATGAGTGATAATGTAAAGATCCCTTATTGCACTAGTGATACTCCCGCATCTGCAAAGCTCTGCAGTCGTTCGTTAGAGGCCTCTGCGTGTGCCATGCCGCATTGCACTTTGACCTGTCTTCCACATAAAAATCACTTTTTCTGTCAGACACCAACGCATAGTTCGTGGTACCAAACATTGCACTGACAAATGGCGCGAAAACTTATGTTGATCGGAATTGTACCTACATCGAATTTGTACCACCTTACCCTATAGTAATTTTAGCTGTGGATGCCCTAGTTATTAAATAGTGTATCTTATAAAACTTAGACACCGTTCG
This sequence comes from Locusta migratoria, assembly GCA_026315105.1. Lineage (NCBI taxonomy): Eukaryota > Metazoa > Arthropoda > Insecta > Orthoptera > Acrididae > Locusta > Locusta migratoria. Next base: position 145,709,201 of record CM048745.1, read on the forward strand.
ACCTATCACCATTAAAGTTGGTACATGGATATAATGTTTTCGAAGAGAAGGTTGTTATACCCCACAAGAAATGGTACGGTGCATGGTGGAGGGTATATTGCAATAAACATCGATACCGTTTCACATATGACAGGCCATGAATGGTGGGAGGAAGAGACGGACTGAGGGAGGCTTAGGAGAAGATGGGTAGGGAGAAGACGAAGAGAAAGCAGGGGGAGGGGATATTGGATGCCTAGCTCTAGATGAGACTAGGGAGGATTTGTAACACGTTGTAACTTCGCGATAGGTTACGTCACACGCAGTCAGGGTAATATGACACACATGTCACGCTGCAGAACACACGTGGCCACTAAAGTGCTACTGACGCTGAGATGAACAACGTTATAAGTCAAAACCTCGTCTGATATACAGGGTGTTACAAAAAGGTACGGCCAAACTTTCAGGAATCATTCCTCACACACAAAGAAAGAAACTATGTTATGTGGACATGTGTCCGGAAAGGCTTAATTTCCATGTTAGAGCTCATTTTATTACTTCTCTTCAAATCACATTAATCATGGAATGGAAACACACAGCAACAGAACGTACCAGCTTGACTTCAAACACTTTGTTACAGGAAATGTTCAAAATGTCCTCCGTTAGCGAGGATACATGCATCCACCCTCCATCGCATGGAATCCCTGATGCGCTGATGCAGCCCTGGAGAATGGCGTATTGTATCACAGTCGTCCACAATACGAGCACGAAGTCTCTACATTTGGTACCGGGGTTGCGTAGACAAGAGCTTTCAAATGCTCCCATAAATGAGAGTCAAGAGGGTTGAGGTCAGGAGAGCGTGGAGGCCATGGAATTGGTACGCCTCTACCAATCCAACGGTCACCGAATTTGTTGTTGAGAAGCGTACGAACACGTCGACTGAAATGTGCATGAACCACATGTTTTGTCGTACTTGTAAAGGCACATGATCTAGCAGCACAGGTAGAGTATCCCATATGAAATCATGATAACGTGCTCCATTGAGCGTAGATGGAAGAACATGAGGCCCAATCAAGACATCACCAACAATTCCTGCCCAAACGTTCACACAAAATCTGTGTTGATGACGTGAATCGAGGAAGTACAGTACATACAATTGGGTATTTTGACAATTGTTTACACGAATTATTTCAGTTTACATTTAAAGAGAAATACTAAAATGAGCTCTAACATGGAAATTAAGCGTTTCCGGACACATGTCCACATAACATATTTTCTTTCTTTGTGTGTGGGGAATGTTTCCAGAAAGTTTGGCCGTACCTTTTTGTAACACCCTGTAGAAGCCAGTCAAGCATCATAGAGACTCTTTCAAATTCAGGAAATATCGCGACCACTGTTTCCAGGGCAAAATCTACGCAAATTGCGGTGAAATTATTATATAGGCTGCGACGAGATAAAGCTGTAGTAAATATTTTTCCACTAATACTTGCAGAAATAAGACAGCTAGCTTAACTCACCTGAAACATCGCTTGCACCTGGTGGGCCAGCGCACCTGAGGGTGGAAGCCAAGGGGGCACAGGGGGTCGCCTTTGGAAGCTGGAAACTGCCGGTTGTACATTATTTCTGAAAAAGAAAGGGAATCACTTTTAACAGCTATATCATCCAAAAAGTATAAACATCATTCATAAAGATCCTATAGCAAACTGGAGTGACAAAGAAAATACTGCAGAGATATGTAAACACTCACAAGAAGAACACCAAGTATGGTACCAACGGATTTTGCTCGGTCGCAGGTATGTTGTGAGGAAATTCCTCCAGACCATCGACCTAAAAGGATTTATTCCAATGGGCCTTGATTTCTAAAAAAATAGAGATCAAATTCGCAGCAAATTACCACGCGTGACGTGTCTACTTATACACAGCAGTTACCGCTTTTTTTTTCTTTTCTTTTTTTGCAACATGCTATGCTCCCATGCAGGAGACCCGGGTTCCATAGCTAGCGGCAGAACAATTTTTAAAAATTGTAATTGCTACTTTTTATATTTCAAAAAAATGAAATAATAATTAAGCAAAGAAAAAGATATAAAGAATGGAAAACAAAAATAATGAAAAGTCACACGATTAAAAAAAAAAAAAAAAAAAAAAAAAAAAAAAAAAAAAAAAAACAAGAACATAAAAAAAATAAAGAATTCTTCCCCTTCGGGTCATTTATTATTCACTTTCCTTCATTTCTCTTCTTTTATTGTGCATAATTATATGCCTTTATACCCACTCCTATGTTACAGCTTGAATAAACAGTCAGGATAATAGCAAATAACACAGTAGCAACTGATTATTTTACTTACTGAGCAGTGTTATTTACTCACTGTCGCCATCGTCATTATCTTTAACACCTGTACAAAATTCTGGGTGATAATTGTGATAGAAGCAGCGAAAAAAAAAAAAAAAAAAAAAAAAAAAAAAAAAAAAAAAAAAAAAACAGAACATTGTAGCACCACGCATATCTAATAAATGCTACCGCTTTAGAGGCGCAAGGTGTTTTCATCAGCGATACTGGAAAACACTTCGAAAAAACAAACTGAATAAAATAATCGTCGCGCAATACATAACATATTGAGCGAATGTTACATGTTTTTATCCTGACCATTTACTGCAAACGTTTACATAAGAATGGTTATAAAAATACATAATTATGCACACACAGCGGTGTGAAAAGTAATTGACCCATGTCGGACTTGAACCCAGGTCGCCTGCATGGCAGCCTCGCATCTTGCCGATTACACCACGCTGTCTCGCTGACCGGTAACCGCCATTCAAATTTGATTTCGATTTTATTAGAAATCAAGGCCCATTGGAAGAAATCCTTTTAGGTTGATGGTCTGGAGGAATTTCCTCACAAACATACCTACGACCCATAAAATTCCGTTGGTACCGTACTTTATGTTCCCCTTGTCAGAGGACGCCGTTGTGGTAGGCAATCCCTATGTAACACAACAGGTGTCTGGCGCAAGCGTTATATCGGTTACTGCTGTAACAACGGTAGGCAATCACGATTTAGGCGAGTTTGAACGTGGTGCTACAATAGGCGAACGATAATCTCCTAGGTAGCAATAAGGTGAGGATATTTCCGTACGACCAATTCACGAGTACACCGTGAATATCGTGAATCCAGTAAAACATCATACCTCCCACATCGCTACAGTCGGAAAAAGATACTGCAAGAACGGAACCAACGACGACTGAAGACAATCGTTCAACGTAAGTACAACCCTACCGCAAATTGCTGCGAATTTCAATGCTGGGTGATCAACGTCAGCGTGCTAACCATTCAACGAAACCATCCATATGGATTTTTGGAGCTGAAGGCATACTCGTGTACTCTTGCTGATTGCACGACACGAAACTTTAAGCCCTTTCTATACGAGACGTGCAACTCGCACAAGGAAGTCGTTGTCAGCTGCAGCGCCCCTTGCGATAGACCGTCGAACTACAAAGAAGCGTTCAAACGGTACGCATATGTTGAAGCGTCTGCTTTACGCGTCTAATTCGTTTGTTGTCACCTTACAGCAAATGAATCGCCGCGTTAACCTCACTTTTTGAAACTGTGTGGTATGTTGTGATGATTAAAACATTTATTTGTATTTTAGACTGCCACTGTGCAACTGTATTTGTTTTCATGCAGTTCATGCGTAACTACGTCGCTCACATGCGATAACGTCCTTATTATAAAATGCGATTACATACTTCCAGCCTCTGCGGTTTGAGGCGCATATGTATATGATGAACAAGCTCAGGTGTCTATACATAGAACTTTCACTTTGGTAAAGCTTCAAGTAATGCTCACCAAAAATAAATATTTCATCTGTTAACTACAGCATGTTTCATAAAAAATAGCAAATATTTTAGAAGATGGTAATAAAGACGATTTGCAGTTAAAATTTCATATAACGTGTGTCCAATTTTTATTGGGTACAGAGATACAGTTCTCGGTATGTACAACAAACTGATCTGGATATTTTGACTGATTCTGTCGTCGGTTCTTGGTAGATCACCATATTGACTTTTATTTAAATAACCGGTTTTCGACGTAGTTTAAGGTCTGACTACTTCCTAGTAAGCCGAAAACTGGTAACTAAGAGGAAATGAACGTGTACAAAATTATACTTTTAAGTGTGATGTTGTACTACCAAGAACCTACGGATAAATCAGTGAAATTTTTTATATACATTTGCTCTACGTCTCTTCGGATTTCATATTAACAGCTGTATCTCTGTATTAAAAAAAATGTACACAGGTTATATTAAATTTTAATGCAATTTCTCTATAGTATCGCCTCCTAAAATACGACTGTGTCGAAAAACTACGTTCCTCTGAGCATGAGACAAGTACATATTCTCAAACAAATTTCCGACTTGGCTTTGTTTGTCAGCTGGGTTTTCATTCGGTCGTTTGCGCATGCGCGGAGCACTTCCATACGCGTGAGAATAGGGTCCATCCTATTCCGTCTACTAGCGATCGTATGCGTGCATCTTGTGCAAGTGGACGTGTCTACACTATAGGCGAACGGCGTGACCGGTGCATCATGGGTAATCTCGTAAGCTCTCACTTCCGGTGTAGAAAGGTATTTACGCTTCGCCCAGGGCCCGTGAACTCCGACAATGGACTATTGATGTCTGGAAACATGTTGCCTAGTTTGACGGAGTCTTGTTTCCAATTGTATCGAGCGGAGGGACGTGAACGGGTAGGTAGACAAGTTCATGAACCAATGGACCCTGTATATAAGCGGGGGACTGTTAAAGCTGATGGGGGCTCTGTAATGGAGTGGTGCGTGTGTTGAATTGACATGGGACCTCTGATTGTCTGGATACTATTCTCACAGGTGACTTGCGAACGCATCCTGGCTGGTCACCTGCATCCATTCATCTCTCCATTGTGCATTCAGACGTACTTGGACAATTCCAGTAGAACAATGCGACACCCCAAAAGTCCTGAATTGCGACAGAGTGGCTCCAGGAACACTCTTCTGAGCTTAAACATCTCCGCTGGTCACCAAACTCCCAAGACATGAACATTATTGCACTGTGGATGTAATGCCAGGTATTTTTAGGTCCAAAAAAATTGCAGGAAGCTGAATTTTTGGTATGTTGTTAGGACATGTTAGAGTAGCATTAAACCAAATTTGCAGCTTCGAAATCCTTTAGCTTAACTTTTAAGAGCCAAAAAACCCCGAAATTTTCGGACTTTTTTCTGGTTTCGGCTTATAACTCGTGAAGGGCGTTTTTTTCACGAAAAGTCACTCACACCTCTATTAATGTAGATAAAATATTCTACAATTTAAGTCCAACAGCAGCTCTGTAAGTCCAATAGGTCCCGAGATACTGGACTTCAAAAATTGACTTATTTCTCCAAAAAGTTCAAAATTTCGATTTTAGTCATCTTTCGGCTAGAATATAGCCTTTAATGATCATCCAACGGAGAAAGTCATACTAAAGAAAGTTATAGAGCAGTTATTTAGCTTTAATGTAAGTACAGAACGAAGTCCATAGGCCTAATAGGTTTCAAGTTATCGTTAAAAAACTAAAAGTTGGGAAAATCGGATAGTTCAATAAATTGGTCCAGGTGATTAATGTTTCAGGAAACAAATATTTATTTACAGGTAGTGCCACTTATTACATAATGTACATGTAAAACCTTAAGTGGTACGTCGAGGTGAGAGTTGAGGTGGCCGTGGAGGGGGCTGTATCGTCGAAGGAAACGCCCTTCCTGGCTCGGGCTCCGTTGTTTCTCCTGTCTGTTGGAGCTCTGTAACCGAAGTTGGTTCGTCCACATCTTCGTCTTCCTCTTCCGAATCTGCCGAGACGTTTGGGGTGTTGCGGCATGTCTTGCCTTGGCTCATTCGGCAAAGAAGAGAGCACTAGAGCCCTGCTCTTTGCCATGAGCAGCTCCCGTCACCACACTCATTCCTACATTTGCACATCACCTTCATTAGTGCTGATGGCGCTGCGTCTTGGATTGCGGTGATAGGAGTTAGCCCTTGCTGGCTTCTTGTCCAACCCCAGTCAGAGGGCTCTTTCTCGACGCCCAACAACATCTGAACCTGGTGGTATGTCCTGTAGGAGTGCTGGGCCGCTGCTTCTTGCGTTGGGGATAGACGAGAATGCTAGACTTTAGCACTCGCAGCAGACTTGAGGAAAAGTTCGTAGCGGAGAGTTTGAAGTTGACGTCCTCTCCACCACTATATAGGGCGACCAAGCACTTCCAGCATGCAGAGGCTATCTCTTCTATAGCGGCATGTTGCTTAAGAAATGTGGCAGCCACTCCAATCAGCTGGGTATTCTTTTCAATTATGTCCATCATTTTTGTTTTTTTCTTGCCCAAAAATGGCAGATACCGTGTCGCAACCAGTGAACGCGTGGAGAAATAGCTCTAATCCAGGAGGGACGACATTTTTCCTCAATTGAAGGATGTTGACGAGAACTGTTTACAACTGGCTCCACGCCTTCCACCTTTTTGGAGGAATATGTTCCTTGTATTGGAGCCAAATCCATTGAGGAGGAGCAACAAATCGACATCCTCTCCAACTATTATGACGTGTTCATGTTGGCGGCTCTTCTCTAGCGCCGTCCTGATGATAAGGCAGTCAGCGTCGTCGGTAGTTTGCTTGATCTCTAGTCCTTCGCTCTCCATTCCAGCGCGAATAACGTTGATCAAGCGCAGCTTGTCTTTCCGTTGTAAAGAAATTTTTTCTGAGTCACTTTGATCACAGTACAATCTTGGAGGTTGGAGTCCTCCCTGGGGCATGGGTGTGTGTGTTTATCCGTAGGTTAGTTTACCTTAGTTTAAGTAGTTTGTAAGCTATGGACTGATGACCACGCAGTTTGGTCCGATAGATTTACAAACATTTGAACATTTTAAACAATCTTGGAATATTATTTTGCTGCATGCAGGTACCGCATAACGGCGTAGTTGCTCAGCTGCTTTGTGCTACTGCCCGGCCCCTCCTCTGAGTTGCCATCGAACACCACAGCCACATTCCTCCCATAGCGATGGACAGTGTAGGAAATGTAGGCTGCTACAATTTCGCAGATGTTGTTGTTACGTTGCCAGATAACTGTCTATAGCAGATGCCCTCCATCGAAAACAACAAAAGTAATTGGTGTGATGGAGATGTTTTCAGTGAGAAGAGTGAAATCACTGAAGAAGGTGGTTTTTGTGCTCTTCCGCATACGCACCTCCGAAAATAGTGCCACGAGTTAGAGGGTCATCTCGAAGGCGAAGTACTGTCATAAGTCTTGATCTGACTTTTTCGTAATGCACAACCTTTGGAAAATTGTGAGAGGGTCAATAGCGACCACCTTGTTATGCACTTTCACTGTAGCTGTAGCCAATGTTCGTACCTTGTCATTCCTTTTACAAATAACATTGCCTGATGGACAGTAGTTTCTCATTCAAAGGAAATGGTGTATTGGGATTCAAACCACGTTTTTAGTTTGTCGAAGTAGTATCTCGGTCGATACGAGAGGATCTCATGTCAACGTGTTGCTCAGTGATGGTGCAGGAGACATCCCAGAATTACTCCAAGCCCTCACAGATATTCAGCATATACACCGTGCAACCAGTCCAGCGCGCTAGGACACTGCTGGAGATCCCGCGTTTTTTCACTGTCACTGTTTCCTCTCCAAGCACTTCCCGACATATGAAACAAACATCCGACGGGGGTAGCTCCGACATATTGTAAAAAAGAAAGTACTTAAAACACCACCACGATCGAGATTTAGACGACTTTTGTTTGAAATGTTCTTCAGAGATCCTTGTACGGTCATTTCTAAGGACAGACTGCGTGTAGTGAGGAAGACAAGAAGTTTGGGAGGGATGATAGAACTCCCGCTGGGCCTCCACTCGGGGTGAGGGTGGCAGGGATGGCTTTACACAACAAAAGGCCTCGCTACGAATGAAAGTCCCAATCCTTTAATGGCTGACAAACACCCACAAACAGAGAGGCTTTCGTTGTTTTTACAGTAATACCTACTTTCACAAATATATTGGTATGCACTAACACATAAATTACACCTATTTATATAAAATGAGTTAATAACCACCGTCAATGACTAATTCCTCCTTTTTCTTTCACATATATAGGATAAGAGGACTGCAATTCGTCTGGGTCAGTTTATTGAATACTCCGATTTTTCTTACTTTTCGTTTTTTAACTATAACTAGAAATCTATTGGGACTATGGACTTCGTTCTGTACTTAGATTAAAGCTGAATAACTGCTCTATAACTTTCTCTATTATGACTTTCCCCGTGGGATTATCATTAAAGCCAGTATTCTAGCCGAAAGATGACTAAAATCGAAAATTTGAACTTTTTGGGGAAATAAGTCAATTTTTGAAGTCCAGTATCTCGGGAACTATTGGACTTACAGAGCTACGGTTGGACTTAAATTGTAGAATATTTTATCTACATTAATAGAGGTGTGAGTGACTTTTCGTGAAAAAAACACCCTTCACGAGTTATAAGCCAAAACCAGAAAAATGTCAAAAAATTTCCAGGTTTTTTGGCTCTTAAAAGTTAAGCTAAAGGATTTCGAAGCTGCAAACTTGGTTTAATACTATTCTAATATGTCCTAACAACATACCAAAAATTCAGCTTCCTGCAATTTTTTTGGACCTAAAGCCATTTTTTTGTCTACGACGACTGGCCTACTCGTACTCTTACTGATTACTGGACAGCAATGCAGCACGCATAGCGTCAGTTTTGTCCAGCACTACTTTGAGTCCATGCCGCGTCATATTGCGAGGCTTCTGCGTGCTCGCGGGAGAGCTATACTAGTTTCTATGGCTTTTCACTGTATAACAACAGTACTGTTTCAAGAAATTCCAGGCCGACTTTTACAGCTTCTAAAATAGCTTATAGATGACGTAGAGGAGCTCGACTGTTGCTTTCGTTGGCGCTTGAAGCATTTTACTTTAGGAATGTATGAGTCGTCAGTAATAGCTCGTGAGGACACATTTATGGTTTTTACAATTTTTTAAATGTTGAAAAATAGCTTCTAATTTATTACAGATATGATTATGGAGAAATCTAGACAACGAAGCTGCTGCCAATAATAATATGCATAACTTGTGTGATCAAAGAAAGAATTCTTTTGTGTATTTTTGTTCATAATTACGCATAGTTTACAGCGATGAGGAAAGCTTCCGTGTCACTTCGTTTCGTCAGCGAACCCGGCAATGCTTCGAAATTGGTACTACGTATGGGAACTGGATATATACCCTAAGCTCCTTCTCCTTCCCTCTCTTTAGCCCTATCCTCCTCCCTTCTTCTCCTCTTCCATTCGTCTCCTCCTCCCCTCTCCCTTTGTCTCTGTCCTCCTCCCCCTCCTTTCGTCAATCTCTTCGTCCTTCCCTTATCTCTAACTATAACCTTCATCCCACTCCCTGTACATCCCTTATCCCACACTATCCATCTCCTCGTCTCCTTCCTCTCTGCGTCTGTCTCTTCCCTCCCTTTCTGTATATCCGTTTATTATTTCCTCCTCCTCTGTCCCTCCTCCCTATTTGCCTCCTCTTCCACCTTCTTCCCTTTTGCAGCCACCTAAGTATCCACTCTGACTGATCACTATAAAATTTGGCATATATATGACTTTTCCTATACAGGGGAGAGAGGAGATTGAAAGAGAACGGGGGAAGGTAATGACAAACAGTACTCTTTCACTATGCACCATATGAAATTTTATGTAGACAAAAACGTTTTTCATGTTTTGAAGGTCAAATGTGAAAAATTTTATCGCAATCATATAAACGTTATTGATGGAGATCTGTCAACTATTGTCAATTCTAATCAAGATTGCCAACTGCATCAATTAAATGTTTTCTCGCGGTCGCGGGTATTTTACTGCCGCAAAAAAAAAAAAAAAAATAAATAAATAAATAAATAAATAAAAATAAAAAAAATAAAACAATAAAAAAATAAAAAATAAAATAAAATAAAATAAAAAAGAATAATAATAGTAATAATGATAATGATAATAATAAAATTAATCTTTTTATCGGGTGTGTCGTAATGTGAAATACGGAACAACAATTACTCTCAGAAAATACAATTTAGTCTTTGAATTTTCAATTTTACTATATATGTAAAATGGTTTTATCGTTTGCAATGTTCTACGACGTATGATTCAACGAAATGAATACTACCAACATGTGCGAAATCGAAGGCAAAATTGTGTTAAAATTTTAACCGAATCTGTGAAGAATTTCTGAAGAAACGATAATTTACATTTGTACCTGCATATGTTCCAAACCGCAAATCTTCCAAAGTTCATAACCGAGTGCTCTATAATTTTGACACAATGTTCTACTGGAATAAGCGAATGTTTTTATATACCTAACTTCAGTGCTTGATTTGTAACGGTAACCTTCTTGGAAGTGTTTTTGAGTTCGTATCACATCTCAAAATCCGTACCGGTACGGCGTAATATATATATATATATATATATATATATATATATATATATATATATATATAGAGAGAGAGAGAGAGAGAGAGAGAGAGAGAGAGATTTCTTTGATTTTTTTTAAGCGTACACAAACCAATAGGATATTTTTATACACCGAGATTACCGAACAAGAGTTGCTCATAGGATTATTTTTATGAAGTGAGAAAACGGCATAATTATTCCATATAGTCCATCAAATGTATAAGTTAAGCACATTACAGTATGCCTCTAAAAGATTATTTACTTATTCATCTGTTCATCTTTAAGAACCAGACTGAATGGAGCAGTCACACACGTGAGTCAGTGGTGAATACCATGCTCTACAGCCAGACCTACACCTCACCTTGCACATGTGCAAAGCTTGCTTTACACTTACGTTTTCATACAGACAACTATGTGTGATATCGGACGGTAATATATTGCCTTTGTGGCTATTTCACTCATAGCAATCTAAACTGTTATATTTCGTTGATTCCTAATCACACGTGGAAAACACAACATACACTGCCGGGAAAAAAATTAGTACATCTGAAAAGATGACGTAGATTTTGATCCGATGACAGTGGTCTCGACACTTGATCTTACACACAGACCGACTACTACGGCTCCACCTCCGAATATTAACGAAGGTTACCGAACTGCTACGAAGCCGACGATTCGAGATCGGGTAGAAACTTTCCCTGGCATATGCCATCTTGCTTTGTGTATTTCATGATTTTCTTACTATAACTCAGGCGTTGTTATTTCAAAGCAATCTTGTTATTAAAGGCAAATGTTAATTCCTAAAGTGGCACTTCTGGACACCAGATTATAATTAATCGTACTAAGAATGACGTGTTTTTGATAATTCTTCAGTGTGCTATTGCTTTGAAATAACAACGCTTGAATTATAATAAGAAAATCATGAAACACAAAAGCAAGATGGCATATGCCAGAGAAAGTTTCCACTCGATCTCGAACTGCTTAATAGCAGTTCGGTAACCTTGGTTAATATTCGCAAGTGGAGCCTTAGTAGCCGGTCTGTGTGTAAGAGTCAAGCGTCTCGCGTCGTCCGCCACAGACAGCATAGTGACTTAGCTACTAGTGTTCATGTATGTGTACGTTTTAATACGGAATGTTTACAACCGTAAGGGTCAGAGTGATATCAACGTGTGAAGCAAACAGACGACATGCCTCGGAGATGCACTCGTGCTTCCTAGAGCCAAGTGAGTTGAAAAGGGGTCAAATGGTAGCCTTACGAGTGTCGGGATGCTCCTTCAGAGAATTGCCACCCAAGTGGGACTTTGCTGCGTCACGATACTGGTTGCAATGGTCACGTGAACACTCCCACACCCGTAGATGAGGTTCTGGACGTCCACGCAGCACAGACGTCCGCCATGATCGTCGTATTGTAAGGGCAGCAGTGGCAGATCGTGCAGCTACCACAGCTCAGATATGAGAGTTCGTGAGCCCAGACGTGTCAACACCAACTGTTGCCAACCGGTTACTAGCAGTGGGAAACGGTCGCGCTTACCTCTAGTCTGGTGCCGTCATAGGATCACGAGGAACAGCGGGCCTTGGTCTACACGGATAAAAGCAGATTCTGGCTGCATACAAGTGTTGGTCATTCGGGCGTACGATGAGGTCCTGGCGAGCGCTGTTTAGTACATTTTATTCGTAGAAGACACACTGCCCCCACCCATCCCAGGCCTTATGATCCGAAGTGAGATAAGCTACAATTGCCTTTCCCCTTCGACGAAACGCTTACCAGCGCTCGGTACATGTAGAATGTTGCAATATTTGTTCTTTTCCCATTCAGTCCGCCTGTAATCACCAAATTTTCAAATGTTTGTTAAGCTTATGGGACTTAACTACTGGGTCATCAGTCCCTAAACTTACCAACTACTTATGAACTACCTTATACTAAAGACGGCACAAACATCCATGCCCGAGGGGGGATTTGAACCCCCGACCGTACTGGCCGTGCAGACCGTGACTGAAGCGCCTCAGTCTCCTCGGCCACCGCGGCCGGCACCAAATTTTCGACGGGGCGTTAAACAGTACTGTTTCTTCCTTCTGTCTCCATTCTTGCAACAGAAGGCGATGTGTTGTTCCAACGGGATAATGCTCGCCCACACACTGAGCATGAAATTCAACACGATCTTCACTCTTCAATCGAGCACGTGTGGGATTTGATGGGACGACAACTGACTCGTGCGACTCATGTACCCGCAACATGGTCTTGCTGTATGTATTTGATGCACAAGGCAATGGCGTCATGCCTGTTGCGCATGCGTAGAAGCTCCCAAAAAGATGCACAGCCGAGCTTTACTCCTGAACCTGATGCCAAGTTTGGCGGAATCTAGACGAGTGGCACTGTAGCATAGCTTGGTAGAATTAAGTGCTGTATGCAACAGCGAATATAGATTACATTTTCAGGAAGGGGTAGGGGAACTAAAGCAAAGATCTGTAATTTCAAGTAGAAGCCCCACAGTGGGAATCCAGGATTTTGGTCTAGGGTAGGGAGGGCTGAGCTCATAGAAATTTTGTGGCATCGTATCTCAAACTGGTTTTGATTAAAAAGAAAACAACCACCAGTTGCATGGTTGCAGATTTATTAACAACAGATTTCAGGCAATTATTGACCTTCTTCAGGTGTATTAATGGTGCCCTATATGTTCACTCAGAGTACTGTGTAATGACACTGAAATCAGTCATAGATTTAAAGAGATAAACTGTCCTTCAAAGTACCGTTTCATACCTACCAATGCTTCTTAGGAAACTCAATAAAGATAATTGTAGAGTTATTTTGTAGTTATTACCGATTTTTACGGCACTAAATGCCTACCCTATTGTAAAAAGCAAGTTAAAATCAATTTAAACGATACTCTTCATTTTCTCCGATATTGTACTGAGAAATGTATCTTGCCGGCCGCTTGCATCGCTGCTGTCGTGGCGTATAAAAATCAGTGGGAGTGTCGTGATTGTATATGTTACACTTTGGTTAGACTGTTATAATAATCACTTTATGAAAACATGCTCTTTTTTCTTTTTGAGACATTGAAGGTGTCACCCATTGATCTCTATAATATATCGAGATCACTGGTGTCACCACAATCTAACACTGCCTTCACGAAGACAGTGACGTGGTGCAGTGTTAATAATTGAGGTCACTGCTGTGATGTCACGGCACATTTATTATAGCATCTCTGTGTGCAATTTTTTTATTATTTTTTTTATCTTTGACATTAATAATGTTCTGTTGCTTGTTACTGATTTCACGTAGGACTCTAGAGAATATTTTTGGTGCAGAAACCCGGAAGAAAAGGATCGACGCATACGACACGTGGACCAATTTCTGCGAGCAGTACTTACGCCTTAATTAATAAGGAGGAGCAGCCACGTAATCACATTAAGGTATGATGTGCAACATTATAATGTAGTATCACGCTTGCGGAAAGAGACTTTCACGACTGTTACAGAAGAATTTTCTTTGCTCTGCTCTTTGAGTAAAAGTATAAGCCCTCCAATTAATGTGATCAATAATGCATTTACTACGCAGTTTTTTATATACTAGATCGAGCTACTTATTGTTGTTTGCTTGAATTCCGCGCTTCACTATTCACATATAACCACTGAAGTACGATGTAATTACTGATGGTTGTTCCCTCTGCTTGAATAGCGTGCTGCTTTTTCACGATCAGCTGTAACCGGTTTTTTTATTTTATAATTTTTTTACTTGTTCTGTACACTACGACTCTTTTGTGGGATTATTATAATACTTTGCTTTGACACCAGTCATGCTTAAATTTTACTTACGATGTTGGCTGCCTAGCTTGTTGATGTTGGCAACGGATAAAATTGGCTGCAAATGAGGCGACGAACGACGGGCCAGATGCAGCTAGCCAATTCAGACAGTTTCAATTGTTACGCAGTTACAAGAAACAAAACGATGTTAAAGAATGTTCGATGCGTCCCCTTGTTCACACTTTATGATGAATCGCGACATGATTAAGTTTTATGCACGGCCTCTGCGGTGTAGTGAGCTATTGTTGGCAACGAAATGTTCCCTTTACGATGATAGTTAAATTATTGACCGGAGAAGAGTGCGTACCAGAACCTGACAACCACATAGCAAGAACAGCATTAATTATTTTCTTCATGGTCCCGCCATTCTACGACTTCAGTAAAATTTTACGTACGAGGGAATGAATCCTTTGTGTTGACATTGAAGTAAATAATTAATGCTGTTCCTGCTTTATGGTTGACAGTTTCTTGTATGTATATTGTGTGCATGTATTATCATCGGAAAGGGAACATTGCGTTGTCGACATTAGCTCTCGTACCATAATGCGACTAAACATTAAATGTCAAACAACAAAACGCGTTCGTTTATTCTGCGTATGAAACCAGTAAATCTCATTAGAAACCGCATACAAGTGCGATTGGCTAATGACGTCGTCACACAACTGCCGCCATTTTCATCCGTTCCCAACATCAACATGCTAGGCGGCCAACATCGTAGGTAAAATTTAACCCCAGTCATTAAATTTGCTTTGTACTGTTATACTCACTGCTTCAATTCTCTAGCGAAATCTTTCACCCTAAGGATACTTAATCCCATTCACATTTTTTTCTCTCTTTCGGAATGTAAAACTTCTTAAGAAGAATCCTCAATAGAATTAATTGTTTCTACGAAATTATGAGCTTCTCTCATTCGAGTCAGGATAGTCTCAGACGTCGAAATGTAAATCCTTGGCTGTATAATATGGAAACTTGTTTTAAAGCGCTAGTGGGACTCTCAGATTGAAAGAGGAACATGTAAGAGATAGGAAAGAGCTCCAACTTTTGCATTACCTGTATTTCCATAACTTGACGTTTCGTGGAAAAACTAACATACCTAACATAGCAAGAGTGCACCCACGTTATGGGAAAAAAGGATTATTGTGGGCGGTTTATATGACACGTGGAAGTGGCTGACGAGTGAAGTATGTCATTATTTGACCAAGGATCGTCTTCCATTATCGTTCCAAATGGTAAATCCTGTATACACTCATCAGAGTCACGTGGTCGATATGAAGTTCGATGTATGTCGTTTGGATCTCGTTATTAGCTAGGGAGTCATTCTTGAAAATTTCTGAAAGGAGTCTATCGATAGTAATTCATCTACATCATTACTCTGCAAAACACAATGAAGTAATTCATCATGGAGCACAAAAGTATTCATTGCACAAAAGCGTGTAGTTAGAATTATTTCTGGAACTCACCAAAGATTAATCTGCAGACATTTAAGGATCTAGGGATTTTCACAGTAGCTTTAAAATATATATATATATATATATATATATATATATATATATATATATATATATAATGTTCAAAAGAGATAGAATGGCTGGCCAGTACTTAACCATATTTTGGTAACGCCGATAGTGCTCATAAAAATGCTTTCGGAAATTTATATTTCCTTCGTCAGGCAGGAGGAGGGAAGAGAAAGGTGACTCACAACCTAGGTCATGAGGTGGGGTGGGTGAATGAGCACATTAACAATGTGAGTAACCTTCCCCTTCTGTCCTTTTCTCTTCCCTCCTGCTGCCTGACGAAGGAAATATAAATTTACGATAGCTAGAAGAAAGAAGAAACATTTAGTTTCATCGCCATTTGTACCTTTTTGTGTGTACACTATCGGCGGTACCAAACTATGATAAGTACCTACCAGCCACTCTATATCTTTCGAACTTTACTTTCACATCTCAGTAGACAATTTCCGTAATTAATAAGTCAACCCAAGTCAACACTAGGATAAAGGACGATCTACACTATTCAAGATTACGTCTAACTTTGCCACGGAAGGTTATGAATTATGCTACCACAGAAAAGTCTTTGGTCACTTACAAAATAACATCAAATGTCTAATACATAGCCAACTAGCATTGTAAAAAAAAAAATTGAAAGAATAAGCACTAAAGGCCTAAATGAATTTTTACACAAAATTAGTAATTTTATACAAAAATATTAAATATAAAAAAATGTTGTATGTCATACGTTTGTTACCTTTAACTAAACTAACACTTCTACATCATTAAGAAATCTCGTATTCATGCTACATGGAAGAAGTATTAATCCAATCGAATGTAACTACTGCACCACCTCGCTCGGTAAGCTGGAGAATTTCCTCGTTCTGGAACTGTATGTTTGTGTTCCCCTAAATATTTTCTCTCATCTTCTCCACAAAGACGCTATAGCCGCCAAAGTGTGGCGTCAAAAAACAAAGCGATGAGGCGACCGAAAAATTACGGGCGGGATCTCGCGGCCAATATTGGCAAACAATCAGTTCATTTTCACAGGATATAGAATGAGCGGTGTTTCTGAGAGGGAGGAGAGGCGGGAGGGGGCGAGGTGTAGTGGAGATGGAGAGGGGTGTCAGCGGGCCTCAGAGCGGCCGTTATATATATATAACTGAGTCGCCGTAAACACACGCAGGCCACATGTGCCAGGCCAGACGGCCGCTCTACTCTGGCGAGGCTGCCAAGGCTCCGTGGGGTCGAGGCACGCCGATCGCCAGATCCGGGAGTCCCGGATATCGGCAGAACGAACAGTCGGTCCTACAGGGGGTGGGCAAAATAATTTGAACGCCTAACTGGAGTTGGACCACCATTGGCTTTGAGAACATGTTTGTATAAAGGAAATTAATTTCCTATACGAGTCGCGATGCTGCTGGAAGAACAGGTACCTGTTCGTACAAGAGTTGGAAGTTAAATATTGCAACTATTTATTCACAACCGATACTAAAGGGTTACATGTTCGCACCTGTTACTGTTCTTCGAAGTAAACACCGGCGTTGTGTAGAACCCGTTACCAGCGATGTGGAAGGCGTAGTATTACCGTTTGCAGAACCTGTTCTGTTGATGGTCCGAATGGAGCGGTCTACTGCCGGTCGAATCTCTGAAACAGTTCTGAAGCGAGTGCCACGAAGTGGTTCCTATATCTTCAGAATCAAATCAAAGTCAGAAGGACTCGAGTCCGGGGAGTATGGTGGGTGGTACAGTACTTCCCAGTCCCATAGACCGAACTGAGCAGCCACAGCTTGCGCTGCATGCGACCGCGCATTGTCGTACAAAATGATGGGTGGGTTGTGCAGAAAGTGTTGCCGCAAAGCTGGTCGCAGGTGATGCTCCAAAAACAAACAGAAATACTGTGCATTCACGGTCGGCTGTGGAGGAACGTAATGCGTTAGGATAACACCATCACAGGCGTGCCCGAGAGTCAGCGTATCTTTCACCATACTGGGGCTCTGACGCACTTTCAACTTTTGGGAGGTGGCTTGCGGATCATAGATGTAAATGATGCGAAAGTCGCGTGAGAGTGGCCGCGCACTCTAAGGCGTCTTGCTGTGGAGTGCGCGGATGCTCCGCGGCAGAGGTTCGAGTTTTCCCTCGGACATGTGTGTATGTGGGTGTGTGTGTGTGCGTGTGTGTGAGTGCACGCGACGCGCGCGCGTTTGTGTGTGTGTGTGTGTGTTGTCCTTAGTATAAGTTCAAGTAGTTTGAAGGTATACGGACTGATATCCACTGTAGTTTGGTCCCATACCTTTACAAATATTTAGCATTTATTTATTAATTTATTTTTGATGATGTGAAATAAATGCTGCTCATGATTACTAAAGCTGCCTACAAGTGGTACGAATAAGTAAAGAATGGGAAACAAATTGTGTGATTAAAAGTATACAGGGGGCCTAAAAATAAAATGTTTTGTGAGTGGGTAGCTACGAATATTGAAAATAAATACCTTGTTATAATGCTGTTTAGAACGAAAAATAAGATTGGTGCAATATCGGTGTTAGTGCGAGCGCTAATGTGCTGTCAAAATGTATGCTGAAAACGGTTGCATCACAGCCTCTGAGAAAAATTAAAAAGAAAGGATAGTGATTGGCCTTTAAGAAATTACGTTGGTGATGTACAGCAAATGATACCAGAGAAGAAAAGGAGGAGAATTATCTCCAAAAATAAATCTTCGTGAAATAAATGTTATTAAGTTGTATCTTAGAAAATTAAGGGGAATGAAATACGTAACTAATGCAGCGTGCTTTATACTGCAAGTTCACCAAATAATTATGGGAAAACGCGCTTGTTTTCCAAAAGCGTCCGCCTCCGCAAACCAGTAGAGAGCGTAGCATATTGCCATGTAGGGTGCCCAGGTTCGATTCCCGGTCTGGTTGCAGATTTTCTCTACTCAGGGAGTGTTGTGTCGTCCTCATCAGCATTTCATCATCATCGATGCGCAAGTCGCCTAAGTGGCGTCATCAAAAGACTGCCACAAGGCAGGCCGAACACGATCCCAGATGGAGTCTAACGTTCAAAATGTCACACAAAAATTATCATCATGTCCAAAAGCGCTTCTAGCTGAAGCCCACACTGATGAAAATTATAGAAATTCCTCTTTTATATCGTAATTATTAACGCTCTGAGGCTTGATTTTTCTCAAGAAAGAAATTAATTTTATTCTGTAACTGTCATGTTTTAATTGTACTGATTTTAGGAGAAAGATTTATCCAATTATATGTAATCATTTTCATAGCGTACAATCGTGTGAACTATAATGCAAGGCTTCTTTTTATGCACTAAAATAACTAATTTTGAACTACTGTTGTATGAAATAAACTGATCATTCAATAAATGGAATGTTCTTACGCGCCGCGGCGGAGCGCGTTGAGGGCTATGCTACGATGCGCGAGGTCGTTCCCCGTCGGGGATTCGAATCCCCCCTCGGGCATGGAAGTTTGTTCTGTCTTTAGTATACGGTAGTTCATAAGTAGTTTGTAAGTTTAGGGTCTGATGACCCCGCAGTTAAGTCCCATAAGCTTTACAAACATTTGATTTGTTCTCACGCAATCACGAAGCGATTCGTAACAATGGCCAACCATCATTTTACGAATTACACGTCGTACTGGAAACAAAGATTACAAAATTAGTGAAAACGGGGAAAGGCATTTTGAATGAAATAATTATTTCAAATGAACTGAGGTATTTATTACAATTAATTAATTATAAGCTCACACTTACATAGCCAATGTGGAGCGACAAAAATAGTGACGTCCGATTTATTCAACAGTAAGAAGACGAAAGACGACGAGCGATTCCGTTTTTCCTTGAGCCCAGTCAAAAAAACTCATTAAATGGAGTGCTACAACGGCACGTGAGCAGGATTTTCCCAGTTCCGCATTCTCTCCTTATGAGGGAACGACGATTGTCCGGATGACAAAAATCTTATCTGTGAACAGAACCCGGCTCCATTCCTTAAGACTCCAATCCTGTTGTTCCTCCGTCCAGTTTCTCCGGGCTAAATAGTGTCGACATTTCAATGGGACACACACCATAGGCCTCCGTGGGTAGCGAACACATTCCCAAAGGCGATTTCGAACTGTTTGTGTTGATATTGCGCGTCCTGTTGCTGTCTGAAGAGTGTGTTGCAGCAGTCTTGAGGGGCTGTTAACAGAAGATAACGGCCATCTCTTCCTGATGTTACCCGTGGAAGAACTAAGCGTTGCCTTCCCTTACCGGTTCCAGTTGTCTGAAATCATGTTCAAGTCCTCGAAATTACACTTTAGGACATTCCAATTGCTTAAGCCACCTCCCTGTACCGCTTCCAACCTTCATATGGCTCTCCATGCCATACCTTCGGGTGAGTCACTATGTTGTTGTTGCATTGCAGTACCTGCTCGCTGAACTATCCGAACCCAACAGCTTATGTAATTCATTTAGTAAACATGCCAACACCAACCACCTCTGCAGCAACTTTCGGTTATTACTACTATTAGGATGCCGTAATGTCGTCTCCACTCCATAGAACCGACATAAAAAACGTCGAACCATTTTAGTTCATTCTACCGATGGCAATACTTCCGAACATAGATATTGACCAGTGTACTAAATTCGAAAAGAAATGCAGTTACAATGCAGTTAAAAATTAAAAAAAAATATATATATATATATAATAATTTGATAAGGCAGATCCTTTGGGTGAAACTGTGTAGGAAAGTGCGAGAACGGTAACAGTGCCAGAGGCGGAAGCCTGTTTATAGCCACGAGCTCGGCCCTCAAGAGGAGACTCAAAGTTCCCGACGTAGCTGGCGGCTGCCAAGAATTCCCCATGTACGCTGCGTCGCCATCAGGCCGCAAACAATGGGCCGCTCAGGTGCAGCGCCGAAGAAATCGACGGGGTACATGTAGTGTTCCGAATCTGTGGTGTGTTCAGGCTACATTTATAACATTCCCCGGAGAGAAATTGGTGCTGAGTCACTAGTGAAGTGAAGAAAATATCGAACGTACAGTAAACCCCAATAAACGGAAATCGCATCGACAGAAATCGGGGTTATCCGAACGCCTGCAAAAATACCAAATAAATAATATAAAAACCTGTACTGCACGAAAATAATTTGAGGCGAGAATGTACTGAGCTGCGGTTAGCGGGAGACGTGTACATCTGACAAGGGATCTCAAAATCAGATGCGGAAAATCAATTAGGTTCATTTCTGACAGGCCGCTTTAGCATGAACAAAAATGAAGATATTTTGGCTCACTATCTCCCAGAGATCCGTCGTTAACGTCCAAGACACTAGATGGACTCAAAATTAACTAGAATCATTCCGAGTATTGGCTAATTACATTTTCCATTTAATAGTTATACAAAAGCTGTTATGCTCATGTTATATACCCTTCATATATATTCGAGAAATCTTCGAGCAACTAAGGTGTGTGGTACATATCATACATTCGAAGCAAAAATAAAATGTGTTTTTAAATTTTTGACGAAACTGGTATGGTCATCAGTCCTGAGACTTTACAAGCTGCTTAAACTGACTTACACTAAGGACAACACACGCACACACACACACACACACACACACACACACACACATGCCAGAGGGAGGACTCGAACTCTAACCAAAAAGCGGAAGTGGGAAAATCGGTTTTACAAAATCTGGTTTTAGGAGCCCATGTAAACAGAGTGTGTGGTAGCTGCTGTGAAACGGAAGCTATTGGTTTGTGCTCTGGTGAAGGCAGTGGCTTTAATCATCAATACAGAAGAGTTCACAGTCCTCATGGATCGATGTCAGTACTCAGTGAGTATCAGGTTTATCAAACGCTGTGTCGACATACTATTTTCTTATCCCGTTCAATACGGGGAGCGAGGCGGCACGATCAACCGGTCTGCAGTAAGCGACAGAGGACGTACCGACGAGCGGCACGCTGTCAATCATTGCGAAGGGATGCGGCCGGGTCGGTCGCGGTGGCCAAGCGGTCTGCGGCGCGCTAGTCACGTCCTGCACGGCCACTACGGTCGGGGGTTCGAATACCCCCTCGGGCATGGATATCTGTGTCGTCCTTAGTGTTAGCTAGTTCATAAGTAGTTTGTAGCTTTAGCGGTCATTTCCTTGCGGCAGTCATTTCTTCTCTTCACCAGGAATGTTCATCTGGGAGTCTGTGGGGCGGTCAAACGGCGGTATGTTTGTAAGTAAAGGACCCAGTACGCTGTCTTCAGCAGCGAATGTATCTTCAAGGACAAGTCTTTATACATAAATGATATGAGAGGCATGGAGTAACAATTTGTAGCTCTTTTCTGATGACACTACTATGTACGGGAAGTTTTCGCCTTTGAGTGTCTGTAGGAGTTGCAATATGACTTGTTAGACAAAATTTCTAGTTGCTGTGATAATGGCACCTAGCTCTAAATGCAAATAAATTAAAGCGAATTCTTAAGAGTGGAAGAAACAATCCTGTAATGTTCGAATGCAGCGTTAGTAGTGTGCTCCCTGACATTGTCAATCGATTATATATTTAAGCATAACGTTGCAAAGCGATATAAAACGGAACGAGCATTTAAAGAAGGTGGTGAGGAGGGCAGATGATCGACTCAGTCTGATAAATTAATTAATTACTAATCTTTAAAATTTCATTGCGTCGTTAACATTATTAAATTAATTTTCCCAAGTCCTTAGACTCTCTCAGTTTATTGTCTATACAGAGGAGTATTAGTTGGAGGGGGCAAGATAATTTTTATTAAATGGACATTTCGCCATGGGCTGTCCGCGACTGTACCGTTTAGGTTAGGGGTATATTATCATAATAATAATCCGTCTTCAGACACAATAATTTTATTGTTTTTATTGTCCGACGCATTTCGGAGCTATAACTCCATTTTCCAGGACTTTAATACTGTATTTTTGTGTTACATCTGATTCAGTTGTTCACCTAACGGTAGAAGAACAACACAGTTGTTAGTGTTTGGCGAGAAATTTGCCGCAGGCGTTAATACAAGGATCTTATAATAAACATACTGTGAAGTATTGTGAATTGTTACCTGCATTTGTCGAGATGAACTTATCTCCTGCATTGGTGAAATAACTTCAGCATTTGCACACAATTTTACAACACATTTTTGCAACTGTCAAGTTTATGCCGGTACTCTACACATTTATGGCGTATTGAAGCTAAAGTTACAATCATTTGTTTTGATTATCAAAGTAGGTTAACAAAGTAAAATAACATTTTTAAGATGACTGAGAGTCGGTAATTTTTTGTTTACATTAGGCATATTCAGCTTAAACTTTGACAAACTTATTATTATTGTTTACATTACTAAGTGGTTTAGTGGTTTGCAGGGATTGTTGAAAGGTTGTTATATTATTTCTATAAGCAAAAGATTTGGGAGATGTAGACAGTGAGGGAGGGGGGGGGAGAGGCAGAGAGAGAGGGGGGGGTATTTTTGCACAAGTTAGGATTTAAGGAACGTACTTACGTTGTTTACATTTTGTGTGGCTGCTGTATGAAGAGGCAATCTTCATTAAATACAGAAAGTAATCTATTTTATTCGCTGTCAGTCTGTCATTGAGCATGTCAGTGGGTTGGTTGATCTGTTGTTTGTGTATTTCTAGTGCCTCTAATATACTAAGTTTGGTACCTGATGGTTGTCTATGGCAGATTGTTAGGTATTTGTTGATGTTTGGGAGGCTGTGTTTGCTCTCATGAAGGAGAGTTGCTAATGTAGATTTATGATGCACTTTTAGACGTAGAGCTGACATATGTTCATTATATCGTATGGCAAATAATCTGCCTGTCCTGCCTATTTAATAACTGGGACAGTCTGGGCATCTCATCATGTGAACACCTGTTTTTCATTCCCCATTTAATAGATAAAGAACACGCCCAACATGGCGGAATCTTATTCGGTTTCCTGGTCGTTATTTCAAAGCGACGTTGGAAGCAGTGATGGAGGGAGACGAGTTACCGAGGTTTGGGAATTCGCGTTAGTCCAGGACGCCCAACCTGAAAGCCGGGAGAACACTTCGTCTTTGCGGGAAGTTAGCCGCTGTCGGCGGCAAGGAACACCTATACCAGCTACCCCTCCCTCCCTCTGTTAGGTTGGCTATTGAGACCTATTTGCATGCGGCGGAAGTGCACAACAGTTCGTTGTTCGCGTCATTAAGCAGCCTTGAGAGCAGCTCTCCAGTCCCATTTCGTTGCAGTGTCAAAAAACAAAAAAAGTTCAAATGTTTGTTAAGCTTAATGGACTTAGCTAGGGGGTCATCAGTCCCTAAACTTACAAACTACTTATGAACTACCTTATACTAAAGATGAAACAAACTTCCATGCCCGAGGGGGGATTCTAACCCCCGACCGTAGCGGCCGTGACTGGCGCGCCGCAGACCACTCGGCCACCGCGGTCGGCTCTAGTGGTGTCAACATCGCTAGGACGGCGTGCTTGATTTATCGTCACTGAGTAGCACGTGCTTCCCATTACCAAATGTTCAAATGTTTGTAAATCTATCGGACTCAACTGCTTGGTTATTAGTCCGTAGCTTAGAAACTACTTAAACCAAGGTAAACTAACCCAAGAACAACACACACACACACCCATGCCCGAGGGGTGACTCGAACTCCCGACGGCGAACGGCCGTGCGCACCGCAACACGGCGCACCAGTAGTGCCAGTACCGCCAGTACGCACGGCTAATCCGCCGCGGCAGTTCCCATTAGCTTCGGAGCTGTCTGTCTTAGCCAGTCGCGACCGACTCGTGATGTATCGTGCTTCGATGTATTCTGCTCTGGTGGTGATTTTGATAGTGTTACCGCTGCATTTACACCGCCGGATTCGGGTGTTGCAAAACGGTATCAAACGGGATAGTTAACTTATGCCGACCCCTGTTTCTGTGATCGTTTGCGTAACCCATGGCTAGTTCTATTTCATCTGTGAACTCTCTCTGAGGACATCCATGCCCGAGGGGGGGGGATTCGAAACCCCGACGAGGAGAGCGGCCTCGCTCATCGCAGCATAGCGCCTCAATCCACTCGGCCACTCCGCCGCGGCACATTTTTTGAACTGACACTCACTACTTTCATTCTATAGCTTCCCTTAAGGTCCCATTTTTTTTTTAATTTAATTAATCATCTACTTGGTAACGAAAGACCAGTTGAAAAAACGAAGTACAAACGTAAAATACGATAATACGATAAAATTCCATCCGGACCTAAAATCGTACGCGTGCTAAAGGAAGTCTAGTAGCACGCGTACACGCGGCGGTTGGCGTCGCCGCGGCTAAGTCCGTTATCGCTGACGTCACTACTGGCGCGGGTTGCATACCGCGCAGGGGCAAATGATTACGCGGCACTGTTGCGCGCACACATCACTACTAGCGCGGGTTGCATACCGCTTAGGGGAGTCGTTACTCCCCCCATTGCTGGTACCCCCCCACGATTTCTCCATTTGTTGTTGCTGTTGCATTCCTGTTTAACCGGTAACCTATCCTCCTGACCAACCTGACCAACTCAGACTACATTACAGTTCAGTATGTATAGTGTTCTTATCTTAAAATAAAACTGTTATTGAAACTAAAACTACTTCTTTATTTCAATGACGATAATAATACAACACATCTCCAATAACTCTAATCTTACTACAATTCAACATTCCTTTAATCCAAATAGCGACGCCTTCCTGTTTGTTAACTCTACGATGATTACGAGTTCTAACAACAAATGGCATGTTACAAGAGTAATACGATTTACCCATATCCTTATTATACACTTGTTTAAGGCTATTGATAATATAGACATTAGGAATGCGACGAATAATGTAGGGGCACAGGTGTTTCTGCAAGGACCTAGTGTGTTTAAGGCTATTGATAATATAGACATTAGGAATGCGACGAATAATGTAGGGGCACAGGTGTTTCTGCAAGGACCTAGTGTGTTTAAGGCTATTGATAATATAGACATTAGGAATGCGACGAATAATGTAGGGGCACAGGTGTTTCTGCAAGGACCTAGTGTGTTTAAGGCTATTGATAATATAGACATTAGGAATGCGACGAATAATGTAGGGGCACAGGTGTTTCTGCAAGGACCTAGTGTGTTTAAGGCTATTGATAATATAGACATTAGGAATGCGACGAATAATGTAGGGGCACAGGTGTTTCTGCAAGGACCTAGTGTGTTTAAGGCTATTGATAATATAGACATTAGGAATGCGACGAATAATGTAGGGGCACAGGTGTTTCTGCAAGGACCTAGTGTGTTTAAGGCTATTGATAATATAGACATTAGGAATGCGACGAATAATGTAGGGGCACAGGTGTTTCTGCAAGGACCTAGTGTGTTTAAGGCTATTGATAATATAGACATTAGGAATGCGACGAATAATGTAGGGGCACAGGTGTTTCTGCAAGGACCTAGTGTGTTTAAGGCTATTGATAATATAGACATTAGGAATGCGACGAATAATGTAGGGGCACAGGTGTTTCTGCAAGGACCTAGTGTGTTTAAGGCTATTGATAATATAGACATTAGGAATGCGACGAATAATGTAGGGGCACAGGTGTTTCTGCAAGGACCTAGTGTGTTTAAGGCTATTGATAATATAGACATTAGGAATGCGACGAATAATGTAGGGGCACAGGTGTTTCTGCAAGGACCTAGTGTGTTTAAGGCTATTGATAATATAGACATTAGGAATGCGACGAATAATGTAGGGGCACAGGTGTTTCTGCAAGGACCTAGTGTGTTTTGCGGTGGTGTTCTCCAGTTTACAGTTGCTAGAGCTGACAATGCTCCGAGCCATGGTAATGGTTGGATTACAGCTGCAATTGTTCGTGGTAACGGTGATACTTTAAAGGCGCAAGGTGGACTTGAGAGTTTTAATAATAGAGATGTGATTGCTTATCGGACATTTCAAGTGTTTGAAGTGTATAATAAGGATATGGGTAAATCGTATTACTCTTGTAACATGCCATTTGTTGTTAGAACTCGTAATCATCGTAGAGTTAACAAACAGGAAGGCGTCGCTATTTGGATTAAAGGAATGTTGAATTGTAGTAAGATTAGAGTTATTGGAGATGTGTTGTATTATTATCGTCATTGAAATAAAGAAGTAGTTTTAGTTTCAATAACAGTTTTATTTTAAGATAAGAACACTAAACATACTGAACTGTAATGTAGTCTGAGTTGGTCAGGTTGGTCAGGAGGATAGGTTACCGGTTAAACAGGAATGCAACAGCAACAACAAATGGAGAAATCGTGGGGGGTACCAGCAATGGGGGGAGTAACGACTCCCCTAAGCGGTATGCAACCCGCGCTAGTAGTGATGTGTGCGCGCAACAGTGCCGCGTAATCATTGGCCCCTGCGCGGTATGCAACCCGCGCCAGTAGTGACGTCAGCGATAACGGACTTAGCCGCGGCGACGCCAACCGCCGCGTGTACGCGTGCTACTAGACTTCCTTTAGCACGCGTACGATTTTAGGTCCGGATGGAATTTTATCGTATTTTTACCGTTCAAAGTGTATTTAGTTGAGTTTTTTGCGCTGATTACGAATATGTAGGTCTCATTTTTGTAGGTTGCATAGTTTTGTAGTTATTGAAGGTTTAAAAGGGCCGTTAGGAGCTTTCTCGCGGTCTTTCTGGATCGGATCGACGTTCATTATGGTTCGTAGGCGGAGGATCAGGAGTTCTCGTCCTACAGTGTTTAAGGCTATTGATAATATAGACATTAAGAATGCGGCTAATAATGTAGGGGCACAGGTGTTTCTGCAAGGACCTAGTGTGTTTTGCGGTGGTGTTCTCCAGTTTACAGTTACTAGAGCTGACAATGACGTTAGCCGCGGGATTCGAACCCCCGACGGGGAGAGCGGCCTCGCTCATCGCAGCATAGCGCCTCAATCCACTCGGCCACTCCGCCGCGGCACATTTTTTGAACTGACACTCACGACTTTCATTCTATAGCTTCCCTTAAGGTCCCATTTTTTTTAATTTAATTAATCATCTACTTGGTAACGAAAGACCAGTTGAAAAAACGAAGTACAAACGCCTGGCACAGAAGATCTGCTGGTGAGTGATCGTTTAGGGAACGATGTTGGTCGGTGCTTCTTTGAAATTTAACTATCGCATCTTTTCTTAAGTCTCTCGAAAAACGAGAGATTACAGCTACAGCTACTTTCTTCAACATCCCCAGGCTACAATCTGTAAAGGAGAAAGCATATAGAGCATCGGTATGACTCACTTTGAGTGCTCGTCGAGTGTTTAGAACCGTCACAAGGTCAAATTAAAGGAAAACGTCTAAGCAAAAAAGAGGCGAGCAGATGTAATTGTTACTGGTAGGTTCGATCAACACGGGAGTTAAATGATACGTATTTCAGAAACTTAAATGGCTCTGTGGAGGGAAGCTTTCTTTTCAGGGTCGGTATTTGAAGCTGACTGCAGAACGCTTTTAGTTTCATCAACTTAAATTTCGCGTAAAGACCAAAAAGATGAGAAAATTTATGGGTCGATGCAGAGAAGGGCTAAGGGTCTGCAGCCTCCGGCAGCACTGCACCTGTTTCTTCTTAATCTCAAGAAAAGAAAAGAAAAGAAAATGAGGGGGCGAGAAAGAGAGAGAAACTAGCCGTTAAAACATGTCTCGAAAATCGTATTTGGCAGTATCTTTCATAAATATAAAATCCTATTTTCTCTCCTTGCCTTTTGGTTGCGGGCCGTCTACCTGAGGACTTACACAGACAACAAAAAATTCGTTTTCAATATTTCGCGTGATTAATGGCCGAATTAAAGAAAAAGAATGAAGTTCTGTTACAATCTGGTCACTCACAGGTAAAATCTTACATTAAGTTTAACAGAATAAGGCAAGTATTACAATTAGAAACTGTTCACATTATCTGACATCGTAGGTTGTGGAGGCGTTCTGATAGATTGTCTTCAAAAGTGGAAAGCCATTTATTTTATGAGGACCGGTTTCAATGAGCAATGCCACCATCATCTGCTCATATAATATTATACAATGTGGTCCTCTGACATAGTTTAAAAATGGCGGTTAAATGGTACGTGCAACAAAGCACATAGTCAAAATATAAAATAGATAAGTTAAATCATCTCTTACACGCTATTGATGATTTAACTTACGTATTTTATATGTAAGAGAGTCCCTTACCAGTTGTTGATTCAAGCTAGGTATTTTATATTTCGACTAAGTGATATGTTAATTATGATGATCGTGTGCATTTTTGGCCATTTTACCCCAGCTGTGATCGTGTTCGGCCTGCCTGGTGCAAGTCTTTAGATGACGACTTGCACATGGGCGACTTGCGCGTCGATGATGATGATGTGATGACGAGGACGACACAACACGCAGTCCCCGAGTAAAGAAAATCTCCAGCCTACCACGCTGTTCACTTGAATACGGAGGCGGACAGTGCAATGTTGTACATACTATTTAACCCCCACTCTTTAAATAACGTAAGATGACCACCTTGTATAATTTCATACGATCAGATGATGGTGACATAGTCATAAAATAATTATATTGCGATCTTGGCTTTCTGCTTTTGAAGATAATTAGGAACTGCATTTGAATCGACTATACGAAACTTTTTCTCGCATACACGCCTCACGAGATGACAAAGAGAAAAAGGTTTATCGCTTACTACATTCTCGTTGTTCATGCAGTCAAACATCAGTATCTGCCATACGGCTTTAATTTATTACTATACGAAACAGTCTTTGCGGACAGAGCAGAGCATTATGACCACCTGCTTAAATAACCGGTATGTCCCTGCGGGGTATCAGTCCCTAAACTTACTCACTACTTATAAAGTACCTTATATTAAAGACAACACAAACATCCATGCACATGGGAGGATTCGAACTCCCGAACTCCGGTCTAACGCATCGGAGCATAGCGCCTCAATGCATTCTGCATTTTATATCCTCTCTACTTGGGCCATTAGAATTTATATTGCTACTTAAATAACAAAACGCATCTACTACTACCGAGCGAGGTGGCGCAGTGGTAACACACTGGACTCGTATTCGGAAGGATGGTGGTTCAAATCCACCTCTGGCCATTCAGATTTAGGTTTTCAGTGATTTCCCTAAATCGTTCCAGGCAAATGCCGGCACGACCGATTTCCTTTCCCCATCCTTACCCAAAAATCCGAGCGTGAGCTTCGTTTCTAGTGACCACGCTGTCGACGGGACGTTAAACCCTAAGATTCCTTCCTTCCTTTCTTCATCCACTACTTTTATTATGCCGGCCGCGGTGGCCGAGGGGACTGAGGCGCTCCAGTCACGGTCTGCACGGCCACTTCGGTCGGGGGTTCGAATCCCCCTTGGGCATGGATATTTGTGCCGTCCTTAGTCTTAGCTAGTTCATAAGTAGTTTGTAAGCTTAGGGACTAATGACCCCTTAGTTAAGTCCCATAAGTTCTACAAACATTTGAACATTTTTTGAACTTTTGTTATCTAATCCTCCAGCACGCCGGATTTTCTGACACTACATTCCATTACCCTCGTTTTACATTTGTTAATGTTCATCTTATACCTTCCTTTCAAGACAGTGTCCATTCAGTTTAACTGCTCTTCCAGGTCCTTTACTGTCTCTAACATAATTACTATGTCGTCAGCAAACGCAAGGGTTTTATTCCTCTAACAAATGTTCGAATTTTTGTAAATCTATCGAACCAAACTGCATGGCCATCAGTCCGTAGCTTACAAACTACTTAACTAAGGTAAACTAACCTCCCGGGGAGGACTCGAACCTCCGACGGCGAGAAACCACGCGCTCCGCAGCGAGGCGCCTTAGACCGCTCGGCTTCTCCACCGCGGCTTTAATTCCCTCTCCAAATTTCTCCTTGCATTCCTCCACAGCTAGCTCAATGTACAGATTGAACAACATTGGGGAAACGCTACAACCCTGTCTTCGTACGCAACCACTGTGATCCTTTCATGCCGTTCCACCTTTGGCAAGAATAACAGGGGCAACGCGTTTTGGCAACAAAGCAATGAGGCCTTGGTAGGTCGCTGAAGCTGGCACCACATCTGTACACTCAAGTCACGTAACTCCCGTATATTCCGAGCAAGAGGGGGGAGGGGGAGGGAGAGGATGATGGCATCTGATGCCACTTACAATCACGTGCCAGATGTTGTCGGGTTCATATCTGGCGATTTGGAGTCCAGCACATGAATTGATACTCGCCACTGTATTCCTCGACCCACTCCATCTCACTCCTGGCCTTGTGGCGCATTATCTCGTTGAAAACTGTCACTGCCGACCAAAAGGCAATTGTGTACTGTCGGTAGTAAACGTGCTTTCAGTGCTACATGTTGTACGTCACTGAGCACCAAGTTTTGGGACTTGGAGTTGATTTTGTTTGCGGCTTGAGAGCTCCGTGCATCATACAAGTGGCCGGCGCGTGTAGGAGACAAAGGCGCGTGGCCGGCGGCGTTTATTTCTAGGAGGCGGTCGGCCGTCTCGGCCGCGATGCAGCGCGGCAGGTGGCGGCTATTCCTGGCCAGCGCCTCTCCTTGTCCTGTAGCCGCAGCCTGCCCATACTCCTCGCTTGTCTCGCCCATTCCAACGGCTCTTCCGCACTGTCTAATTTCTCTTTCTTATTTCGTCACTTAAAGTTCCCCCACCCTTCCCCACCACTCCTGGTGGCGGACTGCCAACGACCACACAGCCGCTATTGATCTTTTTAACTCAAAAACAATGTTCAGTTGATTTTTTTAATGGAAGCCAAAACAGTCTTAGTCCAATCCGCCACTGCCCGCACCGAAACTAAGTTTATTGTGCGGTATCGCTCCCTGTATATCTAGTAAAGCCAATCAATGCCCTTTAACAGTGCAAGGAGTCCCTTTACCAGTTCTTTATTAGACACAATTTCTTCCAAGTCTGGTTGTCCCAAACGTCCTGTGAATTTTACTCTCCAATGCAATGCATTCGAAGATTAGATGTGATGCAGTTTCATCACCGTCACCACAGATTCTACATTTAGGGTCCTCTTTTGTTATTCCCATTGTATGTAGGTGTTTTTTGAAATTCCCATGGCCTGTCAGCAATCCAACCATGAGTCTAATCTCTCTCCTGTTCAGGCCCAGGATTGCAGAACTTCTTTTAAAATATGGCTCTGGCATCATTACCTTGCCATGTTTTTGTTGATAGACTTGGTCCAATATTCTTCGTGCTGTCTTCTGAGCCAGTTACGTAGCTCCAATTTCATCATTGCCTTGGTGATTGTCAGGATAGGTTCCGGTCCAATAAATGTAGTCTCTGCCCCCATCCTGGCTAATCTGTAGGCATGTTCGTTGCCACTGATCCCCGAGTGGCCAGGGATCCACAATATGTTTACTCTATTGCTTTCCCCTACCAGAACCCTGTGACGTTCTGCAACAATTTTAGATCTTGTTGCAGGAGCTGTCCATACCAACAACTGATAAGTTTCAAGGGACTGATGACCCCGTAGTTAAGTCCCATAAGCTTTACAAACATTTGAACAACATTTGATAAGTTTCAAGGCAGCGGTTTGCAAGTAATGTATTGGGATGTAGAATGTGAGACTACTCAGCGTTTTACACTGAACAGCCAAAGGAACTGGTATACCGCGGTGAAATGGCCAAGTGCACTAAAGCGACTTGCTGCGGAGTGCGCAGTTACTAATCCGCCGAAGGTTAGAGTTTTCCCTCGGGCATGGGTGTATGCAGTGGCGGCGCGTCTTATGTGTTCAATGGTTCAGTGAACCCCCGAATAAAAGCTCTTCGTGAAAAAAAAATGTTGTTTTAAACTGACATTCTTCGTTTCGACCTTCTATCAGATTATTAGATTATTTTACATGCTCATTCTAAGTATTCTTATCGCATGAGAAACCTTTTACGTCGCGGACACAGCACATAAACGAGTCGTAACGCGGCCGTTTAATATAGGCGCTAGTGGCCTATTCTCTAGGTGGTGCACATCAGCGGCTGAGGTTCAAATTCCCTTCTGAACCCCCTGGAGGCAGCATAATGACGCCTACGCGGCAGGGAGAAGCGAGGAAACGCCGACAGATCACCACCACCAAGAGAAAAGGCCGCGCCGTGACGTCAGGCAGAGTAGGATGCGCGCGTATAGCTGACTGGCTCGCTGCTACGGCATAGTGGGCCGTGCCCCAGCGGCTACCCAGTTAGCTATGCGCGCGCAACCTACTCGGCCTGACGTCACATGAGAGCACCGCGGCCTTCTCTGTAGGTGGTGTTGGACAGACACATCAGCTCCTGGCTACTCGAGCTCGGGCGGTTACGAATGAATGGTCCTGTATCAAAGTGAATGGAACTACTGCGCACCTCGCCTTGCGCATGGGCAAATAATCCATGAAGGCAACATCCGCCCTTCATATTTGTTCTTAGCGCATTGGAGATTTCTTAAAAACACTTCATATTTGGTAAAATAACTTATTATATAATTATCAATTAAAGAAGCATGAACTGTAAAAGCCTTCAGAAGATCTGATATAATAATAATACAGTGACTACTCACCACCTAACAAGAATAGCCGTGTGATTGACGCCATCGCGTTGTGGTGTTAAAGTTAGTCGGTTCGACCCCGACAATAAGCTTCTTTTTTTAACCCAATCTTCTTTTTAACAGATACCGCCTATATATTTGGACGTTTTTATGAATGTGTCACGAGTTTGAGGGCGGGGGGGAGGGGGGGGGATTGTCAGTCTCTGCACCAAGTGTCTAAATGCTGCACATTCGCTTAAAGCTTATAGAACTTCCTCGACATTATGTGGTGAGATATATATATATATATATATATATATATATCAATTTGTTAAATTGTAATGACGCTACAATAGTACGTTGGGGCACGTCATAAATTAATTTCACGCCGAAAGACTTCTCTCCGTTAAGAACGACGTGATATGTTCGCTAGTAACTCTTCAGTCAAATCAGAAAATTGACCTGATATTCCATACATTCCTATTTTGTACATTAGGCGACAGTGTGGTAACGTTATGGACAACCGAGCAAGATGGCGCAATGCTTTGTACACTGGACTTGCATTCTGGAGGACAGTGGTTCAAATCTACCTCCGCCGGTCCAGATTTAATTATTCCATGATTTCCCTACATCCATGAAAGTGCGAGTGGATTTCCTGGTTCATCCTTATCAAAACTCTGAGCATGAGTTCCACCTCTGTCGACGAGACGTTAAACCCTCATCTTCCTTTCTTCCTTCTCGTATAGAACGACTTCAGGTGGTCAATAAAACGCTATCTGGCTATCGTGAATGAATAGAGCGAGCTCGGTTAAACATGATCGTTGTTTCGAAATCCATGTTGATTCCAGCAGAGGATATTTTCGATCGTAATACATTTCCAATAAATCTGATATTAAATACACTATTGGCCATTAAAATTGCTACACCAAGAAGAAATGCAGATGATAAACGGGTATTCATTGGACAGATATACTAGACCTGACATGTGATTACACTTTCACGCAATTTGAGTGCATAGATCCTGAGAAATCAGGACTTGATACGCCTGGGAATTGTGTCAAACAGAGCTTGGAAGACGTGTACAGGTATAGATGCCCATGCAGCTTCAAAAACGTTCAAATGTTTGTAAATCTATCGGACCAAACTGCGTGGTCATCAGTCCGTAGCTTACAAACTACTTAAACCTAGGTAAACTAACCTAAGGACAAACACACACACACCGATGCCCCAGGGAGGACTCGAACCTCCACGCCGAGCAACCGCGCGCTACGCAGCGAGACGCTTTAGACCGCTCGGCTACTCCACCGCGGCCCATGCAGCTTCAACACCAATACCATGAGTAGTGACTGGAGTATTGTGACAAGCCAGTTGCTCGCCCACCATTGACCAGACGGTTTCAATTGGTGAGAGATCTGGAGAATGTGTTGGCCAGGGCAGCAGTCGTACATTTTCCGTATCCAGAAAGTCTCGTAGAGGACATGCAACATGCAGTCGTGCATTATCCTACTGAAATTTAGGGTTTCGCAGGAATCGAATGAAGGGTAGGGCCACGGGTCGTAAATCTGAAACGTAACGGCAAATGTTCAAAGTGCCGTCGATGCGAACTAGAGGTGACCGAGACGTGTAACCAATGGCACACCATACAATCACGCCGGGTGATACGACAGTATGGTGATGACGAATACACGCTTCCAATGTGCGTTCACCGATGCGACCATCATGATTCTGTAAACAGAACCTGGATTCATAAAAAAAAGACCTTTATCAAAGGCGGAAACGTGATGCTACGCATTTCTCCTCCTTACACGAGGCGTCGCAAAAACGTCTCACCAGGCAACGCCGGTCAATTGCTGTTTCTGTATGAGAAATAGGTTGGAAACATTCCTCATGTCAGCACGTTGTAGTTGTCGCCACCAGCGCCAACCTTGTGTGAATGCTCTGAAAAGCTAATCATTTACATATCACAGTATCTTCTTCCTGTCGGTTAAATTTCGCGTCTGTAGCACGTCATCTTCGTAGTGTAGCATTTTTAATGGCCAGAAGTGTAAGAAAAGCGGTGAAATCTGTCTGCAATTCGATTATTTTTCATGTTAGCATATCACACTCCATTGCCCCTAAGTCGAATAGAAGCGTCTTGTTCCAACTGTCGTTATACATTCTTTCCTATGTAATAAGTTATGTATGTACAGAATTTAAGTTTCTTCAACTGCGTCAGGTTTACGCTTACACGTAACCACTTTCTCATCTTCAACCCCACAAATAGGAGTACAAGGGCAATCTTTTGGTACTATGGCATAAGTGTTTGTTTGAATTTACTCAAGGAGAACCATTGCTGACCTACTAAATACACTTCACATTGACCCACTTTTACATATACAAAGTAACTGTACTAAATGGAAACAACGCGTGAGACGGTAAGGACCTCATGGGCTAAGGGCGAAAAGTTTTCCACGTGCAGATAAAAGACCTTTAACAGTGAATGTTCAAATGTTTGTAAATCTATCGGACCAAACTGCGTGGTCAGCAATTCGTAGTTTACAAACTGTTTAAACTAAGGACAACACAAACACACCCATGCCCCAAGGAGGACTCGAAACTCCGACAGCGAGCAACCGCGCGCTCCGCAGTGAGGCGCCTTAGACCGCTCGGCTACTCCACCGCAACCTTTTAACAGTGATTCCGATATCAGCACATGGTAGGGAACACGTCAGCACAGGAAAATTATGGCGACTGTCCCATCTTTATCACTTATCTATGGACACGAGTAGCAGATCTGTTATTTCTAAACTGCTTATTATAGCAGACAGTGCTGTAGAACGGAGACGATGCTAGAAGATAGATTTTGTAAGGTGGTACGTTGTCTCCCTGAACATCAGTACAAGTGGGTAGAATGATATTGCCGAATAGGTTAAAGTTGCTTATATTCGTAGCTTTAAATTTTGAGTTTTAGTTTACTGCCACTCCTTATACGAATTTGAAAACTAGTGGATTGCAGATGTTGCTCTAGAACTTGTTATCTTCGATTCTGCGCATTTAAGACAGTTGCCATTCTGGACATATGCCATCACCAGGGCTTGCCGAACACTTGCGGTCAGCTACTTCGTGTGTATACGCACTAAATTGTCGGTTACTGCCCAATATATGAAATTACATGTACGGTGACCTGAAACAGTATGTTTAAAAAATTTAATATGTATTTAAATCTTCCAACAAAAAATATAGCCCTACCGCCCATCTTCAGTCTACATATCTTCTTTCCACGGTTATTGAGTGCAGTAGGAGTAGCCCTTCGTCTTGGAAGGACAAGGAAAGGAACAATTTTAAAAAAGAATGTGAATTTTCACAAATCAAATTGAATGCTGGGTTAGTGGATAGTTTATTTGCTATGATTGAGAGTTCAGAAACCAATAAGGAATGAAAGACTATGTAAATGAATGGTTAAAAGGAGCGACATACTCCTTATGACTTCGCTGACTAGACTCCGACATGCCTTGCGGTCAAAGAGTCATTGATAATGTGTCGCTTGTTCAAGACAAAGAAAAAAATATTGCCACTAAACATGGAATTAAAGTTAAAAAAAAATAAAAAAAATAAAAATAAATAAAACCGTAATTTCAGGTAACAGCAGAAGCATCTGAAAGATTTTTAATGTTAGTTTCGTTATGACAAAATTCCAGTCCTTAATCATTAAGAAGTAGTGAACCACGCTATGTCAAGTTAGTTTCATCATTAACGTGTATAGGGATACTGTTGTAATGCCCGAAACACTAGCTAATTTTTCCAAATAATAAAGTCTGGACCCAACACACTTTAGATGCCAAAACTATCAATTACTATTTGGGCAAGTTTAAATTTAGTCTAAACAAGTTTCATAATTTTTGTGCAAGAATTACGGTACACTTTACTTATAAATATTACTTGGCGACGATAAGGCTAGTTTAATATACTTAATAATTTGAACCAAATAATCTGCGTTGGTTCAGCTGTCTTCGTGTGTTCAAGTGAATACCAACTCTTCAGAGAAGTTAAATCGCAAATTTCTGGCATCGCAAATGCCTGAGGTCACTAGTGTCCTAATACCGTTTCTGGAACCATTTCCTTGTCTTCACTTTACCTTCTTCCAGTGGTCGTAGTTAAAAAAAAAAACGTACTATAGAATGTACAGTATATAGCAAAAGAGGCGAAGCACGAGGAGTGCGAAAAAAAATTTCACGGCCTGAAGGGTCTGAGACGTTTCTTCAGCCATAAAATAAGAGTCACGCTTACCCGGGACATTTTAGTATAAGCCCCATTCTGCGAGTACCTTCCGAAGCAGTTACTTCGATTCCCCCCCCCCCCCCCCCCCCTCGCACTTTCTAGAGTCGGGATGTCATAAAGCCGTTTTATCAACTACTTGGATTTGCGGTTCTATTACTGTTCCTATTCGTCCTTGGTATCTTGGATGAAGGAATTGAGATGGAGCTGCGTTGGAGCTGGTCTTACACGTGTTCTATCACAAACGGACCTGGGAATCTTGTTGGCGACAAGATTATCTCAGCCCCACGTAGACACTTCATAGATACATGTTAAATGTGTGTACGAGCACTGTCCTGTTCGAAAGTAGAACCACAATATTATCGCATAAGACACTAGGATGCGGGTAGCTAATGTCAACTAAGGAGGGGGGTCTAGAACACCGTTTCTACAGGTCTCATCTCTCCAGTTGCGATTATCACGCCTTTGGTCCCTTAAAAAGACCTTCAAGGATGATTCACATAGAACGAGGTTGTACGGCAGACAGGACACCGTGTTTTACCTTATGGGTATGTTCAACATGGTGCGTCATTGGGATGATTGCCTCAACGGTGCTTTTTATTTGATTCGTGTACTTGTTCATGTCTTTATAGGCTTCGAATTGAAATGCCCCTTTTACGTGCGCCAGTCTTTAGACACCGATTTTGATGTTTCATTTGGAAATGTCTGTAACCAACACAAATGAGAATAGTGCTTGTGAGGTGGAAACGTGTAAAATACAGAAACTGCGCCCCGTTTTCCGAGTTATTAAGATACGCCTACGCTTCGCCTCGCCTCCGAGCGCGCACCTGACGAGTGGCCGCGGAGAACGAAAATAAGCAATCCTCGAAACAGAACACGGCGTGGGCGGTCGCTGGCCAGCTATTGTCAGTCCGCCGCAGCAGGGAGCCGCTCCTACTATCCACTTAAGGAATCAAGAGGGACACTGCGCCTGCATCGTGCCGGACGCGATAAGTTGTTCATCTGTCAAGGAGCTGGCAAATACTCGTTTGTAATTTGTCGGTTACGTTATTTGTTGGAGTTAAACTGTGGTTTCTCTGTGTACGAAAAGACGCAATTATATTAAAAACTAGCAAACCCAGCAACGCTTCGCAGTAGCTAATGTGTATGGGACATACAACCCTAATCTCTTCTTCTCCCTATGTCTATTCCTTACACCCTATGTCTATTCCTTACTTCCCCATCTTCCCCATCTCCCCCTCTTATCATACACCACACCCAATCGCCCCCCCTCCTATCTGTATCTGAATCATCCCACCCCCTTTTTAAAACCATTTCATTCCCAAATACAACTTTCCTATTTTATGTAAAAATGACTGGGAAAAGGAAAACAAAACCGCACATACTTACAGCACAGCTTAGCATGTTTTTCTCGCATCGAGCACAATAGAAATGCTTTTTATGACATGTTTATATCTTCTAGGGAGTTTTTTAATTTAAAACAAAATAACTGTAGCATGATCATACTTTAATTCCCTAAGAAGAAAACAGAGATTCCATATGAAACAAAACAATTAACTGAAGTATAATAAGTGGAATAGAAATACAAAGTTTCGAAAGTGTGTCTTGCATTCATTGCAACGCCTGTTGATGAACGATATATTTTGTCTTTCCGTCCGGAGAGAAAACGAACAGTGCAGGAGGTTTACCAACTCTCGAACACGCCACATGTCAGAACTATTTTCATCTCGTCTGAACTCGTCTCCAATGACCTCGTTGTTGACGTGAATTGAAACACCAACCATCCTTCCTCCTACTTTCGCTTTCGTACAAGTAGTCTGCAATACAGACAAACACCATCATAAATTTCTTTCCTACTATTTAAGTTTGTAATTAACGGTGACACACTGCCTCTTCACATAAATTCGGAAATCGTCACTTATTTTGTAGCTCTGATAACCATATATATTCTACTATTTTTACTTTCTGATTTCCTCGTGTTACTCCCTCAGCATCTCCCGACTTAATTACTATTCATGACTCCTGTTTGACCTTTGTTGATCATCTTATAATCTTTTCCAAAAAACACTCAATTACGCGTAAATGTTCTTCCAGGTCCGTTGCCGACTTTGAGAGAATTGCGATAGCATCGGGATACGTAGCCGCGGTGGAGTAGCCGAGCGGTTTGTCGGGCGCCGTGGCTCAGCGCGCCCGGTCAGGGGGCTAAACGCCCTCTGTAATAAAAAAAGCTGAGCCAAAGATTCAACGAACAATCACGAACTAACCGAAACAACGACCGCAGCGCATAGATCTACCTGAGAACAAAAAAAAAAAAAAAAAAAAAAAAAAAAAAAAAAAAAAAAAAAAAGAGCGGTCTAAAGCTTCTAGCTGCGGAGCGCGCGGTTTGTCCTTAGGTTAGTTTACCTAGGTTTAAGTAGTTTCTAAGCTATACAAACATTTGAACATTTTTTTGAAATCCCGGCGTCACCCGGGTGGTTATTTATTCCAATCTTCAATTAGTACATCTCTCCTTCCCTTTTCTCTGTCTGGTCACCTTCTGTTTTCTTGTCCCTCTGTTCGTCTCCTCCCATCCCCGCACACTTTATCTCTCTCTGTCCATCTCCTCTGTTCACCTGCCCCCCCCTCCCCACTCTCGCTCTGTTCATCTCCTTTCACCTGTCTGTCACCATCTCACCTCTCTCATTATCCTCCTCTCCCCTCTCTTTCTCTCCGTCTCCTCCCTCTCCTTTCTCTCCGTCTCCTCCTCACCTCTCCCTCTTATATATGAAAACATACATATATGCGCCAAGTTTCATTATGACTGGTCAAACGATGTCAAAGTCGCAAGGTGCCCTCCGCCATGGTGAATTGGCTGGCTTGCAGATTATAAATATGCCCTTCATGGAAACTAACATTTATGTGCTGACTTTCGTAGTGACCAGTCAAACAATTT
Source organism: Locusta migratoria (assembly GCA_026315105.1). Taxonomy (NCBI): domain Eukaryota; kingdom Metazoa; phylum Arthropoda; class Insecta; order Orthoptera; family Acrididae; genus Locusta; species Locusta migratoria. Next base: position 145,749,642 of record CM048745.1, read on the forward strand.
GGAGCCGGCCGCGGTGGCCGAGGGGATTGAGGCGCTCCAGTCACGGTCCGCACGGCCACTACGGTCGGGGGTTCGAATCCCCCCCTCGGGCATGGATATTTGTGCCGTCCTTAGTTGTAAGTAGTTCATAAGTAGTTTGTAAGTTTAGGGACTGATGACCCCGTAGTTAAGTCCCATAGACTCTACAAACATTTTTGAACAATTTGGATGTTTGTCGTAACGTAGACTCCGCTATGCACCTACAGGAGCTTACGAAAGGTAACCCACGTATTAGTTCGGGGTATAAGCCTTCTTCATTCCACATTTTAATTCAATTTCGGCCAGCCGTTTCAGCGTGAAGAGTAACAAACGTGTTACCCCATTTTAAGGTACTCTCCGCCATGCACCATACGCCGCTTTCCAAAAGGTAGCTCATGCGGTTAGTCAGGGTATTAGCTATCTGCATTCCAAATTTCCTACGCTGTTACAGCGTAAAGAGAACTAAACGTGTTAACCCACGTGTCAGATACGCTCAGACACGCATCATACGGTGGCTTTCGAAAGGTAGCCCATGTATTAATCAGGATACCTCTTTTCCACATTTCATTCATATCCGTTCAGCCCTTTAAGCGTGAAGACGTAAGAAACGAATTAACTAATTGTAAAGGACCCTCCGCTATGCACCATACGAAGTTAATGTTAGTATGTCTATAACATACCCGCGAGTGCGTGCAATGAGTTGACAAAGTTTTATCGCAATAGGATGTATGGCATGGCCGTGCATAAAATACGAACAAAAAGACAAACAAACAAACATTTAACTTTGTACATTTTTTATTTATCTATTTATTTTCCAATTAGCATTAAAGCCATACCTTGGTTACAAGAAATTCTTTATGCTGGTGGTTTTCACCCCAATGATTCGGTACGCTTGGTATGCATCAAAGCTGACAGCCAAAAAACCGTCATTTAAAAATCTGAATGAAGTATGCTTTCCACTGAAGCATATTTTTAAAAATGTTCTGACTTTACATTGCTTACATAAAATTCGCATGGTCTGGACAATATTTATGTTTTAAATGTTTCTTTGATGATTAATCGCACTGAAAAATGTAACATAACTTCCAGAGAGAGATACTAGAATTTTCAAAAATTTTATTTCATACGAAACTTCGCCGAAATTGAAAATTAACTGTCTAGACACGTTAATTGATTGAAATGATTGCCCTGAGCAGATCCTTTCCCGAAAGATAGACCGACAAGGAAAAACAATCGCCACCTCGTAGATGCGGTGTCCCATCCCTCGTACACCATCTATAAAACCACATTCAAACTCACTTCAATCTTAATAACCTGCCATTGTAGCAGCAGTAACCGATAAAACGCCTACTCCAAAAAATGTTCAAATCTTTGTATACCTTATGGGACTTAACTACGGAGTTATCAGTCCCTACCGGCCGCGGTGGCCGAGGAGACTAAGGCGCTCCAGTCACGGTCTGCACGGCCACTACGGTCGGGGGTTCGAATCCCCCCTCGGGCATGGATATTTGTGCCGTCCTAGTTCGTAAGTAGTTCATAAGTAGTTTGTAAGTTTAAATCAAATGGTCAAATGTTTGTAAAGTCTATGGGACTCAACTACGGGGTTATCAGTCCCTAAACTTACAAACTACTTATGAACTAACTAAGACTAAGGACGGCACAAATATCCATGCCCGAAGGGGGATTCTAACCCCCCGACCGTAGTGGCCGTGCAGACCGTGACTGGAGCGCCTCAGTCCCCTCGGCCACCGCGGCCGGCAACGCCTACTGCACATACCTGTTGTCTTATATTGGCTTTGCCTACGGAGCACCGTCCTTTGAGTGTTTACGTACCTCTGTGTGTGGATACGCATGCCTATACCAATTTCTTTGGCTCTTCAGTATATTTTGCGTTAGTTGTGCGCAATGTTCCATGAAATGGAATCCAATCGGAATATACACTGTAAGGTACGACTCACAACTTCGTTCGTCGATAGTGTATTAGGGATGCATCTCAGTGAACCTAATCTAACCAACACGTGTACGCAGTGGAGCCAACTTGTGAGAAGATGCGTGCTGTTGATATTGTCGACCCCCTGCTCGTCTACATGCTTACAATACACGTGCTACAGCCCTCGTGTTGGTGACCTACATTGCGGCTGGAAGCACGTTTGGTGCTTGTCTGCATTTTTCATGGCAACACCACGGAGTTTGTCTTTATTCGTGGACTGTCAGTACTTGACATTCAGTATTTTCGTAGCCCCCGTCCTTTGTTTACGCGTAGACGTGCAGTGATGGGCGAGCTGCTGGCACTTCCGCAGCCCGGGCCGGGCAGTAGCACGGCGCGCGGCGACGTCAGAGGCCGCTGGCGGTAAATATAGACGCCAGCGCCGGCGTGGCCTGCCAAGCTGCCCGGCCCGCCACCGTCTACCCCCTCCCTACTGCTCATTATTTCACTGGGTCGCCGATTTTCTGACGGATTTCACGCAGTCTCTACACTTTCCACTCCTGTGTCAACCTCCTTGTCTCTCAGTAGTGTTTAAGGGCCCTACACACGATGTGATTTTTTGGACCAATTCGTTGGTCACCCGATAAATTGGGCGGTTTTAGGCGCTACCCGACCAACTTTCCTTGTCGGCGGTTGGCTGTGCCTGACCACCCTATCTCCGATTCCCCCACCACTTCCCCCGACAAGTTGTACAGTGTGTAGGGCTTCCCTACCAACTTCCATGCCTGAGGTCGTCTGCACAACGAACACGCGAAAAGAAAAACAGTTCGACAAACAGACATTAGAACAGGGTGGCGCTGCGTGCAGTTGATCGGAACGTGTGTAGGTTGTTACCAATTGGTTGGTTCGTTGGACATCTTGTTGGTTGTACGATGAATCGTAGTAAGGACCTTTACAAAAAAAAAAAAAATGTTCAAATGTTTGCATAATCTATGGGACTTAACTACGGGGTCATCAGTCCCCAAACTTACAAACTACTTATGAACTACTTAGGAACTAGGACGACACAAATATCCATGCCCGAGGGGGGATTCGAACCCCTGACCGTAGTGGCCGTGCAGACCGTGACTAGAGCGCCTTAGTCCCCTCGGGACCTTTATACCGAAGATCTCAATTATTACTTGGATGTATTCCAATGTACAACGAGAGGTAAAAAGATTGCCCGCCCCGAATAATTTGAAGAACAGCATTGCGCATGTCCACGTTCAGAAGTATCAGTTTTGCAGACTCCGACGGTGTGTGAGGCTTTAGCTATATTCTTACATCAGCAAATATAAGCAATGCGAGATGCAAAATGCCTACAATATTTATCACAACGAAACTCTTTCTCGTAATTTGACTGAAAACCCAAAGAGATTTTGGTCATATGTTAAATATACTCGGGGCAAGTCACAAACAATACCTTCACTACGTGATAGTAATGGCGATCCTGCCGATGACAGCGCTACTAAAGCAGAGTTACTAAACTTAGCTTTTAGAAACTCATTCACCAAAGAAGACGAAACCAATACTCCAGATTTCGAATTACGAACAGATGCCGTAATGAGTAACATAGAAGTATATATCATCGGAGTAGTGCAGCAACTAAAATCACTTAACAAGAACAAGTCTTCTGGTCCGGATTGTATACCCATTAGATTTCTATCTGATTATGCTGAAGCGATAGCTCCTTACTTAACAGTCATATACAAACCGCTCTCTCATAGAAGGATCTGTACCAAAAGATTGGAAAGTTGCACAGGTCACACCTATATTCAAGAAAGGCAGTAGGAGTAACCCACCAAACTACAGGCCTATTTCATTGACGTCAATTTGCAGCAGGGTTTTGGAACATATCCTGTATTCAAATATTATGAATTATCTCGAACAGAACGATCTATTGACCCAAGGTCAACACGGATTTAGAAAATATCGTTCATGCGAAACACAACTAGCTCTTTATTCACACGAAGTGATGGGTGCTATCGACAAAGGTTCGCAAATCGATTCGTGTTTCTTGATTTCCAGAAAGCTTTTGACACCGTACCTCACAAACGGCTTTTAATCAAATTGCGTGGTTATGGTATATCGCCCCAAATTTGCGATTGGATAGGGGATTTCTTGTCAGAGAGGACACAGTTCGTAGTAATCGATGGTAAGGCATCGACTAAGACAGAGGTGATATCGGGCGTTCCACAGGGTAGTGTTATTGGTCCTCTGTATTCCTTATTTACATAAATCATTTAGGGGAAAATCTAAGTAGCTCTCTTAGGTTTTTTGCAGATGACGCCGTCATTTACCGTCTAGTAAAATCATCTGAAGATCAAAACCATCTGCAGAACGATCTGAATAAGATATCAGTATGGTGTAAAAATTGGCAATTGACTCTAAATGAGAAGTGTGAAGTCGTCCACATGAGTACGAAAAGAAATCCGTTAAACTTTGTTTACAACATAAATCAATCAAATGTGAAGGCCGTAAACTCCACAAAATACCTAGGAATGACTATTACTTCAGACTTAAACTGGAAAGAACACGTAGATAATATCGTGGGAAAGGCGAACCAGAGACTGCGTTTTATTGGCAGAACCCTTAAAAGATGCAACAGAACTACTAAAGAAACTGCACACACTGCGCTTGTCCGTCCATTTTTGGAGTATTGCAGCCCAGTGTGGGATCCTTATCAGGTGGGTTTGCCGGAGGACATCGAAAGAGTCCAAAGAAGGGCAGCTCGTTTCGTATTCTCACGATACAGGGGAGACAGAGTTACGGAAATGATACAGGATCTGGGATGGAAATCATTACAACAACGGCGCTTATCGCTGCGGCGTGGGCTACTTGCGAAACTCCAATCGCCAACATTCTCCTCCGAATGCGAAAATATATTGTTGACTCCCACTTACATAGGTAGAAATGAACAGCAGAATAAAATAAGAGAAATCAGAGCTCGAACAGAGAGATTCGGGTGTTCTTTCTTCCCGCGCGCTATTCGAGAATGGAATGGGAGATAAATATAATAATTGTGGTTTTGTGGTTCAATGAACCCTTTGCCAGGCACTTAAATGTGATTTGCAGAGTATTAGATGTAGATGTACTCGTATAATACCATGTAGTATCTGTCGAGGTTCGTTCCAGTTTTACGCTTCGCATCATTTCTCTTGAAAGTCATTAGTCGAGCACGTAGAAATGGTTGAAATACAAGAACTTCATTTCATTAGGGCCTGCGGCATTGTGTATGTCTTTTAAGGAAATATTGTTAATCAAAGTAATGCCAAAATGCTGCTTTACAGATGTTAAAAACTGTTTATTAATATAGCAATAGGCCTACTTCGGCACTGTGGCCATCATTAGGCTATCTGCGGACAAATATTTAGGGTTAAAATGAGCAAAATAAAGATACTTACAATTTTGATACATTTTTCGTGATATATTATTCCAGACTTCATCTACATCTACATCTACATGGGATACTCTGCAAATCACATTTAAGTGCCTGGCAGAGGGTTCATCGAACCACAATTATACTATTTATCTCCCATTCCATTCTCGAATAGCGCGCGGGAAGAAAGAACACCTGAATCTCTCTGTTCGAGCTCTGATTTCTCTTATTTTATTCTGATGATCATTTCTACCTATGTAAGTGGGATATTTTCGCATTCGGAGGAGAATATTGGCGATTGTAGTTTCAGAAGTAGCCCACGCCGCAGCGATAAGCGCCGTTGTAGTAATGATTCCCATCTCAGGCCCTGTTTCACTTCGGTGACGCTGTCCTTCCTGTATCGTGACAATACGAAACGAGCTGCCCTTCTTTGGACTCTTTCGACGTCCTCCGTCAAACCCACCTGATAAGGATCCCACACTGGGCTGCAATACTCCAAAAATGGACGGACAAGCGCAGTGTATGCAGTTTCTTTAGTAGTTCTGTAGCATCTTTTAAGGATTCTGCCAATAAAACGCAGTCTCTGGTTCGCCTTTCCCACGATATTATCTACGTGTTCTTTCCAGTTTAAGTCTGAAGTAATAGTGATTCCTAGGTATTTTGTGGAGTTTACGGCGTTCACATTTGATTGATTTATGTTGTAAACAAAGTTTAACGGATTTCTTTTCGTACTCATGTGGACGAATTCACACTTCTCATTATTTAGAGTCAATTGCCAATTTTTACACCATACTGATATCTTATTCAGATCGTTCTGCAGATGGTTTTGATCTTCAGATGATTTTACTAGACGGTAAATGACGGCGTCATCTGCAAACAACCTAAGAGAGCTACTTAGATTTTCCCCTAAATGGTTTATGTAAATAAGGAATAGCAGAGGACCAATAACACTACCTTGTGGAACGCCCGATATCACCTCTGTTTTAGTCGATGCCTTACCATCGATTACTACGAACTGTGTCCTCTCTGACAAGAAATCCCCTATCCAATTGCAAATTTGGGGCGATATACCATAACCACGCAATTTGATTAAAAGCCGTTTGTGAGGTACGGTGTCAAAAGCTTTCTGGAAATCAAGAAATACGGAATCGATTTGCGAACCTTTGTCGATAGCACCCATCACTTCGTGTGAATATAGAGCTAGTTGTGTTTCGCATGAACGATATTTTCTAAATCCGTGTTGACCTTGGGTCAATAGATCGTTCTGTTCGAGATAATTCATAATATTTGAATACAGGATATGTTCCAAAACCCTGCTGCAAATTGACGTCAATGAAATAGGTCTGTAGTTTAGTGGGTTACTCCTACTGCCTTTCTTGAATATAGGTGTGACCTGTGCAACTTTCCAATCTTTTGGTACAGATCCTTCTATGAGAGAGCGGTTGTATATGACTGTTAAGTAAGGAGCTATCGCTTCAGCACAATCAGATAGAAATCTAATGGGTATACAATCCGGACCAGAAGACTGTTCTTATTAAGTGATTTTAGTTGCTGCACTACTCCGATGATATCTACTTCTATGTTACTCATTACGGCATCTGTTCGTAATTCGAAATCTGGAATATTGGTTTCGTCTTCTTTAGTGAATGAGTTTCTAAAAGCTAAGTTTAGTAACTCTGCTTTAGTAGCGCTGTCATCGGCAGGATCGCCATTACTATCACGTAGTGAAGGTATTGTTTGTGACTTTCCCCGAGTATATTTAACATATGACCAAAATCTCTTTGTGTTTTCAGTCAAATTACGAGAAAGAGTTTCGTTGTGATAAATGTTGTAGGCATCTCGCATTGAAATCCTCGCTAAATTTCGAGCTTCTGAGTACAATCGCAAATCCTGGGGATTTCGTGTTCGTTTAAATTTAGTATGCCTTTTCCTTTGCTTTTGCAACAGTGTCCTAACCTGTTTTGTGTACCAAGGGGGATCGCCTCCTTCTTTTATTAATTTATTAGGTATAAAAGTTTCAATTGCTGTCGATACCACTTCTTTGAATTTGAGCCACATCTGGTCTACACCTACGTTTAGTGTTAGAAACGAGTGGAAGCTGTCTTTCAAGAAGCAATTTATTTTGTTTCTATCTGCTTTCCTGAACAAATATACTTTGCGTTTATTTTTGGTAACTTTGGGACTTTCGATATTCAATTTCGCTACTACAGCTCTGTGTTCACTAATACCTGTATCCGTTTTGATGCTCATTATGAGCTCAGGATTATTTGTTGCTAAGAGATCAAGTGTGTTTTCACATCCATTTACAATTCTAGTTGGCTCATGAACTAATTGTTCGAAGTAATTCTCAGAGAATGCGTTGAGTACAATTTCGGACGATGTTTTATGCCTACCTCCTGATTTGAAAATATAATTTCGCCAACAGATCGAGGGTAAATTAAAATCACCACCTACTATTATCGTGTGAGTCGGGTACGTTTTTGTAATTAGACTCAGGTTTTCTTTGAACCTTTCTGCTATTGTATCGTCAGAGTCGGGAGGCCGGTAAAAGGAACCGATTATTAACTTCTTACGATTTTCGGGTACAACCTCTACCCATAATAGCTCGCACGAACTATCAACTTCAACTTCGCTACATGAAATACTACTTTTGACGGCGACAAACACGCCCCCACCTATTTTGTTTAATCTATCCTTTCTGAATACCGTTAGATCTTTTGAAAATACTTCTTCTGAACTTATTTCCGGCTTGAGCCAACTTTCGCTGCCTATAATGATGTGTGTTTCGGTGCTTTCTATTAACGCTTGCAGTTCTGGAACTTTCCCGACACAGCTACGACAATTTACAACTGTTATACCGATAGTTTCCGGATCTACATTTCTCCTGTGATCCACCTGAACCCTTTGAGATTGCCCATTTCCCATTTCCCCGAAGCTCTTTATCCTAAAAAACCGCCCAGTCCACGCCACACAGCCCCCGCTACCCGTGTAGCCGCTTCCTGCGTGTAGTGGACTCCTGACCTATTCAGCGGAACCCGGAAACCCACCACCCGATGGCGCAAGTCAAGGAATCTGCAGCCTACACCGTCGCAGAACCGTCTGAGCCTCTGATTCAGACCCTCCACTCGGCTCTGTATCAGAGGTCCACAGTCGGTCCTGTCAACTATGCTGCAGATGGTGAGCTCTGCTTTCATCTTGCAAGCAAGACTGACAGTCTTTACCACTTCAGTTAGCCGCTCTAAACCTGAGAGAATCTCTTCAGATCCGAAACGACACACATCATTGGTACCGACGTGAGCCACCACCTGCAGTTGGCTGCACCCCGTACCCTTCATGGCATCCGGGAGGACCCGTTCCACATCTGGAATGACTCCACCCGGTATGCACACGGAGTGCACGTTGGCCTTCTTCCCCTCCTTGCCAGCCATCTCTCTAAGGGGCTCCATCACCCGCCTAACGTTGGAGCTCCCAACTACAAGTAAACCCACCCTCTGTGAAAGCCCGGATCTTGCAGGCTGGTTGGTGACAGGGTGAGAGACACCATCCGACTCAGGAACGTCGTCCTGAGCAGACAGCGCCTCAAACCTGTTCGCAAGACGAACCGGGGAGGCCTCACGATCGGTCCCCCGGAATGTCTTGCGCCTCCTGCCACGCACTGGAGCAACCTCCCACGCAACCACGGGTGGGATGTCTGCCTCACTGCTAGCAGTTTCAGGGCATGTCGCTGCCGTAGGCCGATCGGTGGAGTCGACGGGAGTCCGTTCGGTCCCCACCGCCGGCCAACAACAACGACGCCCATCGATCGCAGCTTCCAACTGTGCAACCGAGGTTAACACAGCTTGAAGCTGGGAGCGAAGTGTCACCAGCTCAGACTGCATCCGCACACAGCAGTCACAGTCCCTATTCATGATTACAGTGCCAACAAAAACAAAAACTACAGTCGCGATGCGTTCAAAGGAAAACTAAACTGTTCGTTAGAACGCGGATGTGAATCCAATACGCACGACAGCTCAGTATAACTTTACAAATTGAGACGAGAAAGTGTAGACGAAACTCAAAATACTATATGTCGCTTCTAATCAGAAAACAAAGACAGACGACTGTCGCGACGCGATTCACACGGCGGAATAATACACTAACCAGATATTTAACGCGAATATGAATCAAACAAAAACGCGAGCACACAATAAATTTAATTCACTCAAGGGAAAACGCACTGAAAAGTAAAAATATGTAGCTTCTAGAGAGAAGCCGGTTACACTTACAACTGATAAATTACTGCTACGCTACTGGAGAGGTATGCTCTGGACGACGTCCGCTGGGCGACTTACTTCCATATGGCATCGTGGAGGTATAACTTATTATAATAACTGCATATAATTGCAGTATAAATGTTCTTTAGATGATTATATATTATGCTTATCAGGTATTAATTGATAACTGCTGTTATGTCAGTTTGAGATATCCTCCAGCGATGCTCTATGGTTACAGTTTGCTTATTACTGCATATAGTGGGATCTTTGGTAGTGAGGTGTTATCTTTATTATGTTATGGTATTACAATGCATATCTTTGTTTTAACTCGATTCGAAAATTTTAATAAAGTTGTCTAGATAATGTTTGTGTTTTAGTTCGGTTTGTTCATTTAAAATTTCGTCAGGGCTTTCCTTCAAATGTGTATAAATTTCTATATCTTCCAGGATGTTCATATGATAACCTTTTGGTGTGATATGTAATATTTTCATTGCGTCTGTAATTTGATCTGTTTCGTGATTTTCCGAAAGAGGAGGGGGTGTCCAAGACGCAGACTGCGTCATTGAAATTTCTGGGGAGGATGGGGGTGAAAATTGGTACTTTTGGCCAGCGTGGGGGCGGCTTTGTAAAACAATTTACAAAACGTGAACTAAAAGATATTTAATGTCAATCTGAAATGGCAAAACAGGACGTAATATCTCTGGTGTGGGTTGCAGTTTTGGGGGGAGGAGTCATTGGCCAACGGGGAGGGCACCTCTGGTGTGTTGCATCCATCTGGGAAATTGCTGCTCGCATACGACGATGTGGTTGCGGAGCGACGAATGCGTAGAGAATGGTTCACGAAAGGCCTTAAAACACGGCGACAAGGGTCAGGTCACACCAACTAGATCATCCCACGAATGAGGTGGCGATTATCTACATTACGTAGGTATTACCATATTATCCCGTTCCTGGCTTGCCACACATAAAGAAACGACTCACGCTGTTACGTCGCAGCATGCCGCGCTACTGCTGACAACATCGCCCCACTATGACGCGTAAGTACAGCACGTCTCGGACTGTGTCCCGGAGTTTTACCAAGGGCTCTACTAACTGAGCTATCTCGGAACGCTTCGCAGCCCGTCCTCACAAAACTTTACATCCCTTAGGCTATGGCTAAACCATGTCTCTACCATATCCTTTCTTCCAGGACTGCTGTTCCTACAGTTTCGCAAGAGAATTTATGTGAAGTTTTGAAAGTAGGAGGCGAGGTGTTGGCAGATGTGCAGTTGCGTCGACGACCGTGAAGCGTGACGGGATAGCTCAGTCGGTAGAGCGCTTGCTCGCGAAAGGCAAAGTTCCTAGGTTCGAATTCCGGTTCAAGCGCACAATTTTAACCTGCCAGGAAGTTTCGGAGCGTTATCAGTTTGACCTACTTTAATCACATCCTGCAACTCGTAGCAATACCCTTTCCACATGACACATCAGACGCAATTTTGTTTTCCGTAGGACAATGCACGACCACAAGTTGCCGCACGGACATGTGTCTTGTCGGTGTCACAGGATTGTGGGATAGTTCTCCCAGTTATCTTCCTTACTAGATACTAAAAACAAAAATAAAAAGACCGAAAAGCTGTTCGTTATTAGTCGCAGTAATTGGCAGATGCTGGACGAATGTGATTTATTGACTTCTACCATCCTTCAAGATCACGTTGTCGACGGGAGCTAACCGTAGTCTTAATTTTTTTCTTGAGAAATTTGTATTAGTCCAAACAGGTTTTTAAGGAATAAAATTGAAAAAGTTGCTCGGGAAATTGCAAAAATGGGCAGCAGCTGTAAGTGAAATGTCCTGTTCGATTTTTGTACGAACTCATGATTAGAACGAGGGACACAGTTAATTATGTTTTTGTCTTGTTCTTTGTGGTCCTGATCAAGCTTTCAGAAAAAAAAACCTTGTACAATTACAAAAGAAATACAGAAAATTCGTACAAATTGCAAAAATCACAATTTTTGTATTCCCGACCATAACTGACGATAGGAACGACATATTTGGCTGGACCAATCACCATGAAATATGGCGTATGTTTTTTCCATGTAGTATTTATAGTCTATTAGCTGAAAACTCGGCGTTGCCCGGGTATTTATTTATTTATTCCTGCCTTTTTTCAGGTATATATTTATTTGAATAAGGGCTGCATGTCTGTAAAAGATTATAACTTGATGCGTGATAGGGCGGTTAACCATGAACGTTACTGTTTATGTGCTCATATATCATGAACTACGTGCTCTACTGTGATACAGTTTGAAGTTGCATGTATACTGTCTGTTAAATTTACTGCGGCTACCGTTTGTAGGGTACAAATTATAAATTGTAACATCATACCGAAAGCCGTAGTTTTAGTCCATTAGCAGCGGAACGTTACGTTTATGTGCTCATATCTCATGAACAACGGGTCGTATTGTGATACAATTTAGAAGGTACATTTAACTATATGTGTGTATACTGCCTGCAAAATTTCCTGTCGCTACAATTTATAGTGTACAAATTATAAATTGTGACGTCATAACGAATGCCCTAATTTTACTCCATAAACGGCGGAAAAGTAATAAGCGAGAAACCTTTTTCCTTTCGTCATTTTACTATGGTTGCCAGCGAGAAAAAGTTTAATAAAGGTTTGAAATTATGTTTAAAGTTTGTTGCAAGTCGCTAAGTACTGTCATTTTCATACAGAGTATTTCGAAAGTCTCGCCGCATTATATGGCATCTTTTGCGATTTCTATTGGTTATGACGTAATATCTTTTGAACCATGTGCCGTGTGTGATTCTTAACCATGCAGCAATTGTTAACTCTCGGAAAGGAATGTGTGTACCAAATTTGGTTGAAATCGGTCCAATGGTTTAGGATAAAATGAGCAGCATTGTCGCAAAATGCTGTTTTTCGCGCATCTCATAGTTTACAACGTCATATCTCGTGAACTATATATAGTATGTGATTCTTACACTTACAGCGACCGTCCTCATGGATTGATGCTTACGTGTACAAAATTTCATAAAGATTGGAACAAAACTAGATTTGTATGCAACACGTACAAACATACGGGCACTCTGCTTTATATATTAGACAAGTAACCGGTGCATGGAGGAGGGTGCCTTAGAATGGACACCGTTTGAGCAGTCAATAAACTCCATCAATGTTTGACGGATTCATCATGAAGGTCAGCAGATATATCTTTCGTAGTGTGGAGGAGAAGATGAACTGCGAGAGGGGGAGGATGAAGTGGACAGAGGGAAAACGTATCAACTTTGGATGGATTAAGGTAACCAATAATCCATTCAAAAACAAAGTAGTTAATTAGAGCACTTATTGAAACTTCCTGGCAGATTAAAATTGTATGCCGGAACCGGGACTCGAACCTGGGACCTTTGCCTTTCGCTGGCAAGCGCTCTACCGACTGAACCATCCCGACACGACTCACGATGCCGCCTGACAAGTTTACTTCTGCCAGTACCTCGCCTCCTACTTTCCTAACTTCACAGAAGCTCTCCTGCGAAACATGCAAGACTAGCACTCCTGGAAGAAAGGATATGGTGGAGACATGGCTTAGCCACAGCCTAAGGGATGTTACCAGAATTAAACTTTCACTCTGCAGCGGAGTGTGCGCTGATATGAAACTTCCTGGCAGATTAAAATAGTGTGCCGGAACCGGGACTCGAACATGGGACCTTTGCCTTTCGCTGGCAAGCGCTCTACCGACTGAACCATCCCGACACGACTCACGATGCCGCCTGACAAGTTTACTTCTGCCAGTATCTCGCCTCCTACTTTCCAAACTTCACAGAAGCTCTCCTGCGAAACATGCAAGACTAGCACTCCTGGAAGAAAGGATATGGTGGAGACATGGCTTAGCCACAGCCTAAGGGATGTTACCAGAATTAAACTTTCACTCTGCAGCGGAGTGTGCGCTGATATGAAACTTCCTGGCAGATTAAAATAGTGTGCCGGAACCGGGACTCGAACATGGGACCTTTGCCTTTCGCTGGCAAGCGCTCTACCGACTGAACCATCCCGACACGACTCACGATGCCGCCTGACAAGTTTACTTCTGCCAGTATCTCGCCTCCTACTTTCCAAACTTCACAGAAGCTCTCCTGCGAAACATGCAAGACTAGCACTCCTGGAAGAAAGGATATGGTGGAGACATGGCTTAGCCACAGCCTAAGGGATGTTACCAGAATTAAACTTTCACTCTGCAGCGGAGTGTGCGCTGATATGAAACTTCCTGGCAGATTAAAATAGTGTGCCGGAACCGGGACTCGAACATGGGACCTTTGCCTTTCGCTGGCAAGCGCTCTACCGACTGAACCATCCCGACACGACTCACGATGCCGCCTGACAAGTTTACTTCTGCCAGTATCTCGCCTCCTACTTTCCAAACTTCACAGAAGCTCTCCTGCGAAACATGCAAGACTAGCACTCCTGGAAGAAAGGATATGGTGGAGACATGGCTTAGCCACAGCCTAAGGGATGTTACCAGAATTAAACTTTCACTCTGCAGCGGAGTGTGCGCTGATATGAAACTTCCTGGCAGATTAAAATAGTGTGCCGGAACCGGGACTCGAACATGGGACCTTTTATTTCGCGGGCAGGAAGTTTCATATCAGCGTACACTCCGCTGCAGAGTGAAAGTTTCATTCTGGAAACATCCCTTACGCTGTGACTAAGCCATGTCTCCACCATATCCTTTCTTCCAGGAGTGCTAGTCTTGCATGTTTCGCTGGAGAGCTTCTGTGAAGTTTGGAAAGTAGGAGGCGAGGTACTGGCGGAAGTAAAGTTGTGAGGCGGCATCGTGAATCGTGTCGGGATAGCTCAGTCGGTAGAGCACTTGCCCGCGAAAGGCAAAGGTCCCAGGTTCGAGTCCCGGTTACGGCACACATGTTAATCTGCCAGGAAGTTTCATATCAGCGCACACTCCGCTGCAGAGTGAAATTTTCCTTCAGGGCAGTTATTGCTCTTTACGAACTTCAACGAAACACGACGACTAGTTTTGAACGCCTTATTAATGAAACTATCCTACACACCAACTTAGGTTTATGGGCAGTACATACCAGCATAATAAAAACAGCGTTTCATTTGAATTGAGTATTGGTGCCAGGTAGTTATCTGCTCATCTTTAGTAGAAACGAGCAGAGCAGAACGAACAAAGGCGGCAGCACTTAGCGGGGCGATGTGCGGCCGTCTCTCTTGGCACACGCCCCGCCGCTTTTAAAATCGGAAACGCCTTCACACACGCGCGCTACGAGCTGTAGTCGTCCCACGCGCTTCTGGCGCCCTGTGAATGGACACCTGACACCTCGCGCGGAATATATCTTGCGACGGCGCCGCTCGGTTTATGTCACTGTGAAAGCTTAAACATCCACAGACCTGAAAATTGTCGCAGTGTTTATTTTTGCAACAGTCTTGCGACCCTTTACATCTATATATATATACTCCGCAGGCTGCAGTGTATGGAGGGCGATACCTCGTACCAATATCATCGACTTTCCTTCTTCCTTGCGTACTGGGAGAGAAAATAATGACAGTTTACATCCTTACTCTCGTAGAATCTGCTCGAAATATACGATGGTGGCCGCGAGAAGGTCTCACATTCTTCTTCGAATACAGATTTGCTAAATTTACTCAACAGCTTTTCACGTCAACTTCCAAGAATTCCCATTCGAGGTCCCGAAAACTTATAGAACACTTTCGTATTAACTCTTTTTTTTTCCTCTTCTTTCTTTCTTTCTATCTGTTTGTCATTTTTTTTCCCGGATGTTCAGAGCAGACGTTACGTTTCTCAAATTGCATCGAAGAAAACTTGACTCAGACTTTATTCTTTTGTTGAAGAGAGTTATCAACTCCCAGATCGAACATGGTGGTTTAACGTCCGGTTATGGAATAAGACTTCCTTTTACGATCCTAGCAGTGTGATCTTGAATTTGTTCGTTATTGTTGTCATGCTTACTAGGTAAGGACTTCAAACACTAGTACAACATCTGTTCTAATGTTTTTCTCACTAGCATCTCGCACTCTGCGTCCTTTAAAAATACGTACCATTTTCAACAATCCTTCCAACAAATCTAAGTCTTCCGTTAGCCCTCATAAGCTGATTTTAAATGTTCAAATGTCTGTAAATCTATCGGACTAAACTGCGTGGTCATCAGTCCGTAGCTTACAAACTACTTAAACTAAGCTAAACTAAACTAACCTACGGACAACACACACACCCATGCCCCAGGGAGGACTCGAACCTCCATGGCGAGCAACCGCGCGCTCCGCAGCGAGGCGCTTTAGACCGCTCGGAATCTGATTTTACATGAGCGTCCTCTTCCACGTTACGTATTACTGCCCCTAAGTACTTCTACCATCTGAAGTGCTCAAGATGTTCACCAGTAATCATTCATCAGATACTACCGACGACTTCCTCTTCATTACAAGCACTAACTTACATCATCGACACCATGCGGAAATATTTTACTGGTCTCCCTGTCATTCCCTACGCTCGTCCAAGCAAGTATGTTTGTGTCGTCTTTCGTATAAGGTAGTTCGTAAGTTTAGGGACTGATGACCCCGCAGTTAAATCCCTTAAGCTTAACAAACATTTGAACGCTCGTCCAACAGAAATACTTTCCGGTAAACAACAACCATCTTTTATAAATAATCTTACAATGTTGCTAATCTTATTTACGTATTAAAATTTGTAGTTACGTTCGGCAGTCCACAGTCCTACACAGGGCAAACAAAAAGTATCTGTTCTATCTATACTAACATGTCTTCTTTTGTTCTCTTTGTCAATATAGCACATCTATGGTGCATTAAATACAAGAGCTGGTTACCAGTGTGGCTGATTGTGTGTGGAACGCATAAAGATTCTTACGAATTTGTGACACTCCTTCCGATTAGGCTAAAGATTGTATC
The DNA here is from genome assembly GCA_026315105.1 of Locusta migratoria. NCBI lineage: Eukaryota > Metazoa > Arthropoda > Insecta > Orthoptera > Acrididae > Locusta > Locusta migratoria. The sequence continues at coordinate 145,766,193 of CM048745.1, forward strand.
AGAAGTTCTCAAATTACTTATACTATCAATTTAATAGTGATAAAGAATGCATTCTCATAAAAAATTCACAGTTCAACGCACTATTTAAAAAAGTGTGGGGTCAATGTAACATCCATCATTGAGAATCGGGCAAAACCTGAAGAGACCTCCTTCCAGACGATGAAATTCGCTATTACATGTGTTCTTTCAACTTACCCATTTTTCTTAGTTAAGATAAGTCATAATGGTGTTTCTCCTTAAATCGAGACAATACCTCATCAGTTATCCGATCAATTTGCATAAATCTGCGCTGTCTCATAGAAGGTTTGAACCAGTATATCAAATGTTCAAATGTTTGTAGAGCTTATGGGACTTAACTACGGGGTCATCAATCCCTAAACTTACAAACTACTTATGAACTAACTAATACTGAAGACGGCACAAATATCCATGCCCGAGGGGGGATTCGAAACCCCGACCTTAGTGGACATGCAGTCCAGTATATCATCAGAATAAATTGGACTCGTTTTGTTTGCGAAACTTGAATTATAAATGCGTATAAACTACGATTTTACCAATACACGGAAAAGAAATCGGTGTAAACAATACTATTGTTTAAATGGCTACAATTTGCCGCTGACCACAGAATAATGGTCCTCTGCGCCAGTGTGCAAGAATCTCACTCATCAACAAGAAAGCTCTCCCCAGTCGCAGAGGAGGATTAAAATTAGCGACTAGCACACAAGACGGCAATGGCAGACTGGCACCGCTGCCAGAGAAGCGACGTGACATGTCACGGTCACAACGTGACACGCTGAAAGCGGAATAAGCTACAGCACGGCCAAAACATAAGCCACCGCCAATTCACGACCACCAAGATACTTCTATTTTCATATCTTGCATAAATCTACTTCGGAAGGTTTCCAACATGAGGCTAAAATTTGCATTCTGCATTAATGCCCAGAAAAAAAGAACGCCTTGAAAAACTAGAAGACATGCACATTAGTTTTATCTGCTGACATTATTACCATCTGAACCACGTCAGCCCGCGGATTTAAGGTCAACATCGATATCGCGGTGCAACACATCGTAGAATGAGGCTGCAGATCCCGTTGTCGCTAGAAACCGAAGGTAATGGACCAGTGTGAGTTGAGCAGTCGTGCAGGACACCTCAGACACATGTGAGAACCGTACTACAGTCTAACATACCAGTTGGGTTTGGGGGGCTCGTTCTGTTGTGAGTCCGCCTGCTCCCGGCCGCGCCCACCGTGCTCCTTGTAGTCTCTGCCACACACGCCACAGCCAGGGGTCACCACGTGTTCTTACCAGCTGCACTACTACGTGGGTATTCTGCAAGCAACCTTATGTTGGGAGTAAGTTGTGTGCAGTTTGCGACTACTGTCCATTTCATAATGGGTTGGGTTGTTTGGTTGGGTACTACTTCTACGTGGGTACTCCGCAAGCAACCTTATGTTGGGAGTAAGTTGTGTGCAGTTTGCGACTACTGTCCATTTCATAATGGGTTGGCTTGTTTGGTTGGGTTAGTGGGACTAAACTACTGAGGTTATCAGTCTCCCGGTGGGGAGGGGAAGGGGTGAGGATAGGAAAGGAGTGGAGGGGAAACGAAATGCAGTCCGGGAAGTAAAGAAGGAAGGACGACTGCATTAGCTCGGGGCCCCGTGCTCGCCTCGCACGTACTCACGAAAGAACCGTGAGCCCCTTGGGGCGTAATATACCAGTCTTGTTCTGTTAGCGACTGACAGCTCGGACGGCACTAGCGCTTCTAGCGGTGAGTAAGGGAGCCGCTGTTAACGTCACGTGTATCGCACGAATGACACTTTACTTCCCCATCCTTTTCTGCGTATTTTACGTCACGATTTTTTCAAAGACTCTAAGGTGTTAGTCTAATACCAGAGGTAAAGCATGATGCTAAAAGAAACACCAGTGGACGTAAAAAAGATGGAATGAAATGGCGAAAGCTAGAAGCTACTTGCCGCGCGGTCTGGAGTGCCACGTTGCGGATCGCGCGGCCTCCCGCGTCGGAGGTTCGAATCCTCCCTCGGGCATGGATGTTTGTGTTGTCTTTAGTGTAAGTTAGTTCATAAGTAGTTTGGAAGTTTAGGGACTGGTGGCCCCGCAGTTAAGTCCCATAAGCTTAACAAACATTTAACATTTAGAACCTACTCAAATCAAATGTTCAAGTGTCTGTAAATCTATCGGACCAAACTGCGTGGTCATCAGTCCGTAAATTACAAACTACTTAAACCTAGGTAAACTACCCTAAGGGCAAACACACACACACCCATGCCTCAGGGAGGACTCGAACTTCCACGGCAAGCAACCGCGCGCTCCGCAGCTAGACGCTTTAGACCGCTCGGCTACTCCACCGCGGCTAGAACCTACTCACACAGAAATATATGCCAATCCGAATATTGTTGTAGCATTCTCCATTAAAACAAAAATAATATACATCAACACACAATCAGTTTCAAGCATACGAAAGCTGGTGTTGTTGCTCTTTGACCTTTTCGTTTAGTTCTGTGTTTAATTTTGAGGACCCTCGTTAGCAAAAACTAAGTTTCGTCTTTATTATTGTTACGTGTCGGATTAGGTACTAACAACTAACAGTAAAAAATAATATAGCTGTAGTTGACAGTTTTCCAGATGTCCTCGTTACTTTAGCATATATGGCAAACACGAATTAATTAGATTTACCAGCGGCGGAGTGGCCGAGCGCATTGGGGCGCTATGCTCCGATGCGCGAGGCCGTTCCCCGTCGGGTGTTTGAATCCTCACTCGGGCATGGATGTTTGTGCTGTCTTTAGTGTAAGTTAGTTTATAAGTAGTATGTAAGTTTAGCAAGTGATGACCCCGCAGTTAAGTCACATAAGCCTAACAAACATTTCAACATTTTGTATTAGATTTATTTAAAAAAAAACTTATTTTCGAACTTTCAATTTTTGCTAAAATATGAGGTTTTAGAGTTATGCGGTACATTCTTAAGAATCTTACAGTATAGCTTAAAATGCGCATTTTCTTTCTGTGCCTTTGCCCAACTAAACTGCAGTGTATAGTTCTCTATATGGTCCTCGTGAGTCTTTTCTACTCTGAGAAAGATCAAACAATTATTATTCTACCCCCCCCCCCCCCCCCAGGGGGCTCACGGTTCTTTCGTGAGTATGTGCGTGGAGAGCACGGGGTCCCGAGCTAATGCAGTCTTCCTTCTTTCTTTACTTCCCGGACTGCGTTTCCTTTACCCCTCCCCTCCTTTGCTATCCTCACTCCTTTCCCTACCCACCGGGTGGATGATAACCTCAGTAGTTTAGTCCCCATATCCTAACCAAACAACCCAACCCAAATTCTATTTAAATATACGTAATTTTCAGGCGAATCGTAACGAAAGCATTTTAGCATTTTGGTAATATTACATACCACTCGGGGACTTTAGGAACCTGAAAAATGACTAATGTGGATTCTTTTTCTGGTTATTGCTGCATTTCATTGCGCTACAAGCGATTTCAGTTTCAAAAACCTTCACAGAAACGATTATAAACTGCGAATAACAGGTCTTACTGTGCACGAGATACTATCAACTCATTTTTCCCTGCTGACCGCTTCGCGCGCTACTATCGCGAAGGGTAACAAAAATTCTCCCGATTGTCGCGACTGGTACGTTAGGTTGGTCGTCCACTGGTGCCGTGAACGTCCGTACGTCTGACCTCTGCAGCTCGTTCACTGCAACCAATTTTACACCCAAACACGGCCAGGTGCAAGTTAGTCGCGAGGCAGCTGCACTGGTCGACTGGACAATGATTTCTATTTTTTAGAAAATTCATACCTCACGAAACAAAGGTCCAGGATGAAGCGAAGGGGGTTCTGGGTTAGTCCTATGCTAAGCAAACGAAGCAGACTAGGAGAATTTCATCATTTAAATGAACTGAAGAGCGACACGTCTTTCATGTCCCATAGTGGCCTGTTCTCGTTCACAAGACCAATAAGCCTCCTTGCACCCATTCTTGTTAATTAGCGCGAAAAACACTCAGACACGAGCAGTAACAGGCTCTCGCTTCCACTGGCTACGTCCGAGTAAGTCCGACCAATTCCATTTCCCTGGGATCCATCTGTCAGCCGTACGTATACGGTCATATGCGGCCGTCCTGATCGGGTGCAGTGGACGTGGGCTAGCTGCGATGCGTGGCTCGGGATTAGTCGGACGAATGCGTTCGTATACGACCGTGCTGCTAGTCGGACGAATACGGTTCCAGTGGACGCTCAGAGACAGTGACCTTACCGTCAAATCAGTCAGTTTAAAAGAGGCTGGGGGGCACATCATTGGCACTAGAGAATGTGACGCATCCAACCGGAAAATTGCTGCTCGTGTGGGATGAAGTGTTTCGGCAGTGCAGCGGGTGTGTGCAGAATAGTTCACAGAAGGCCATAAAGCACAGTGTGATGGTCATGTCGCACCACCCAGACTCCTGCCCCCCTAATCCAAAAACATCGACGCCTCATCCGAGTGACACTGCGTAAAGATTTACGTTCTCCTTGGTTCTGGTGGAACATTTTAACACATCGTACACTAACAGGCATGACAGTTCGACGCAGATTGTTGCGGCATGGGTTACGCGCGCGTCGTCCACTTCCCGCCTGCCTTGCACCAACGTGCAGAAACATGCTAGACGGCAATGGCGTCACTGGGGACAGGAATGGCATCAGATAGTGTTCCCGGATGAATACAGGTTGTGTGTGTTCGAGAACGATGGCCGCATTTCAGCATTCCAAGGACAGTGGGAGCGTCTTTAGAATAGAATGGGGTAAGTCTGCGCAGCGGGGAAGACTGCGCAACGCCTGTGTTTCAGTTTTAAAGATCCAGCAGTTGGCTGCTCTGGAGGGCTTGAAACAGCCTCTGTGGCTGACTCTTTGTTGTCATAGTTTCCTTGTTTGTAGATGTAGTGCTAACGGCTGCGTAATGCGGTAAGAAATATTTTACTTTATCTCATATAAAATTTGGTCTTGCGAAAATAAGCTCTGCCTTAGGCAATAATGAGCTCACGATGTTTATACTACAGTGAACTACGATTTTTGGTCAGACTTGTGATATATTGAAACATAGAAATCATGCAAAGAGTTTTCATGTGCAGACAAAAACTGCAGTCTTGTATTGCGGGGCTAGGTTACGCGTTTTGTTTGGGATAAAACTGCGCACTGCGTTATCTTACTCCATCGTCTATAATTATTGGTTTTCCGTTGTTGTGAAGCTAGAAACGTTTATGAGCATTACAGGTCGATATTGTACATCGATAGTAGTCTTCAAAGAGGTAATTTTTTTCTATTGTTGCGTCTACCAAAGAAAAACTGGACGGAGGACATGCAGTCCAGAAACGCTGGAAACCGCAAAAGAGGGCCTGAAACCGGAAAGTCTATAAACGACAAACTACAGCCACTGGATCGCCGCTTCTTCAAGCCGCTGAACAACAAAGCGGCCAGTGGCTCATTAATCATCCTGGATATGTAATTGCGCAAGAATGTGTTGCTGAATTGTTCGAAACTCCTTATCAAAGGACGGACACAATGGCAAAGGCAACAAAGGCGTTCAGAATATGCGGCATTTATCCAACGGATCGCCACATTCACTGAGGAAGATTTCTTGCCTCCATCTGTTACAGATCAGTATGACACAATTCAAACTGAATCCCCTCAGAGCCATACTTCACAGACATCTACAAATGAACCAGAGGCTTTCCCCAGAAGAACTAATTCCTTTGCCAAAAAGAAAAAAATGCCTAAAAATAAGGAAGAAAGGGAAGAAATCCAGAATAGTCTCTGGGCATTAATCGAAAAGCAACTGGAATACCAACTAGAGAAACAAGAGATGAACAAACCAAAGGGAAAACTGTTTGATTCTGATGAAGCGTGCTGAAAAGTACAACAATCCGCCAAAAGAAGATTGGATTCAGCGTCTAAAATGCGAGGAGCGGCGGCATGAATCCTGTTCTTGTTATGAAGGTTCTGGACACTTCATTTGTGACCTATGTTTAACAGTGTTACCTCCAGTGGGAATATTATCCTTCAGGTTCTCTTTCACAAGCTCTACAATTGTTCAATTAAGCATATTTTGTACTAAAACTCGTTATTATATGCCGATTATATTTATGTATACGATCAATTAAATAAAGGATTGAGAAAAAGGATTGAGTGACACGTTTTTCTCATTTTAATAATAACGCGCAAATTTACCCCACTAGAAACGCACTCTTACCCACGATTGGGTAAGTCTGCGCATTTGCATTACATTTTTTTTTTATTAAATGTAATGCAAATGCGCAGACTTACATGTCTAAACTTAGGCTGAAGTACATACATGTTCAGAAAAAACAACACATCGTGAAAAAATATAGATAGGAACTTAATACAGGGTGTCTCACGAAAGACACCTGCCAGGCGCCCATGGATCGCGCAGTACGGCTCCCGGCCGCCGGCACCGCATCTGCCAGCCACAGAAGCGCCCAATTCTCGGACTCTCTTGTGCCGTCTGAGTAACCTAAGCTTACATTTATTTACAGTAGATGTTCAAAATGATGTCCCTCTATGGAAATAGCGGCCTGACATATCTTGAACACATTTGCGAACACTCGACGAATTTCGGCTGCCGAAATCTGGGACACGACTAGTTGAATCCTGTCTTCCAACTCTTCGAGTGTATGGGGTTTGCTTGCATACACCTTTTAACATTCCCCAAAGATAAAAGTCACAGGGATTTAGATCCGGAGAGCGAGGAGGCCAGTCAACCATCCCATCATCAAAAAGTCTTTGTATTGCTGCCATAGAAGCATTTGGCAATGCGTGGTCTTGCATTGTCCTGCACGAAATAACCGTACAGCTCTTCGTTGGGTGAACGTTCTTGAAAAAGTGGAGGCAGGATATTGTTCACATACCTGTCAGAATTTATTGTTTCGTGAGAAAAGATTGGCCCAATTATTCGCCTTGCACTAATTGCACACCACACTCCAGTTTTCATGTCATGTAGAGGTTGTTGATGTAACTCATGTGGATTTTCTGACCTCCAGCGTCGATTGTTCTGCGAATTTACGTAGCCTGACAAATGCAGCCATGCTTCATCAGAAAAATAAAGCATCTCAGGATCAACTTTCCCATTGTGCACAGACTGTAACAGCCAGTTACAGCCGGCCGCGGTGGCCGAGGAGACTAAGGCACTCCAGTCACGGTCTGCACGGCCACTATGGTCGGGGGTTCGAATCCCCCCTCGGGCATGGATATTTGTGCTGTCCTAGTTCGTAAGTAGTTCATAAGTAGTTTGTAAGTTTAGGGACTGATGACCCCATAGTTAAGTCCCATAGACTATACAAACATTTGAACATTTTGAGCCAGTTACAGTAACGACGTCGAGCAACAGTATCTGAGTTAGTGAGTTGATGCACTACCGTTAGTTTGTACGGCTTCATATTCAGTTTGTGTACTGATCTGTGAGCAGATGCTCTTGACACACCCGTCTGAAGTGCCAAATGGCGAAGGTGTATGCAGGCAATCCCCATACACTCGAAGAATTGGAAGACAGGACTCGACTAGTCATTTCCCACATTTCGGCAGCCGAAATTCGTCAAGTGTTCGCAAATGTGTTCAAGAGATGTCAGGCCGCTCTTTCCATAGAAGGACATCATTTTGAACATCTGCTGTAAATAAAGGTAAACTCAGGTTACTCAGATGGCAATGTTTTAGACTTTAACTCAGTGTATGCGCCCGCGGCACACTAGGGTCCGAGAATCGGGCGCTGCCGTGCCTGGCGGATGCGGTGGCGGCGGCCAGGAGCCGTACCGCGCGATCCGCGGACGCGTGGCAGGCGTCTTTCATGAGACACCCTGTATATTACGATATATCACCTGATCCCCTAATCGTTTTGAGCAGTGCAGTTAAGCTAGATTAATAGCAAATGTATTGACAGTATCTATGAGTACAGTTTACTGAAATTATAGTACACTCCTGTCAGCTTCATTGTAGGTCACAAAACCTCATTAATGAGTGAACTATGGTGAAAGAGATCATGCCTGAACTTAGTGCGGGTTGGCACTGAAAATACTGTAACACCCTACCAGCATATTACAACGAGGGTAACTTCACATGCGTACAAAATGAATGGCTAGCACAAGTAACTGGAGTACAGTGCCAACTATCATCACATTATTCCAAATGTTTGCAAATATATGGGACTTAACTACTGTGACCATCAGTCCCTAGGCTTACAAACTACTTTAACTTATGCTAAGGGCCCACATACACCCATGCCCGAAGGAGGACTCGAACCTCCGATGGCGAGCAGCGGTGCGCTCCGCAGCTAGGCGCCTTGAATGTTCGGCCACTCCACCACGACCACGTTATTCCCTCAAGAATTAATAGTTTCGATGCTCAAATTAACTGACAACTAGGTGGTCAATTGTATTGTTCAGCATATGAAGGTGTACAATAATACACAGGGTCTAGAGGCATGGCTCACAGGTTCCATATTGAGTACATTTATGAACTGAGTATGTTCAAGAATAAACTCCACGAAGAAAATTAATGAATAAAAGATTTTGTCGCAGCCACGTGAAGCATTAACAAGAATATGAGGAAGGAACATTAATAAACGTTTACTTTATGTATTACAAAGGACTAGGCCTTACTTCAAGTGAGATATTCGTTTTCATAGCGCTTCGTTTTCCAAAGTATTACATTCACAAACATGATAGGTGTATTAATAGGACCGTAAACTCACCAAGTTTTGTTTTTGCCATCTTCAAATGTTCTGGATACGTAAATATAGTCCTTTTTTTTTCACCAAACGGAAAAAAGCAAAAGTCGTTATGTTAGGCGACTTGCGGGATTAAATGAACAGTGCTCTTCGCCGAATCCAACGATACGGAATTCGTTGTTAATGTAGCGACGAATATCGATGCCCAGTGAACTTCGCCTCGCTTTGATGTAAGATGAAATTCTCGTAATCAGCAGTCTCTTATGAAAATAACCATAATTGCAAGTTTGCGTCGTATCAAGGTCACAGTTTCCAAATAATAACCATACATACAGTTTCGTCTGTGATATTGCACAGATAACATTACCCTCGATGAATCTTCGTTTATATGGCGATTCTTATCCATAATTCCTTCTGAATGCACGCAGTAATCTTTTATCAATACACATCTCACATATTCCAATATACAAACACATTTTTATTGCTATGTCGTCCTTTTGTTAAGGCATTACATTTGTGACGCCAATCAGTAGGCACAAAGCAAAATTGGGAAATTTACGATTCCACTTAAGCATTAATCACATCCTGACGTGTTATACTTTGCAACATATAGCACAAATAATTTACACAACCACAACAGCAGCAGTCTGTTAATCATTCAATATTTCAAGCTGAAGTAAGTACTGGCAGTACCATTGTAAATTTGTACAAGATATCATAAACGTTTCTGGGTATGTTTTCGCGACATAGTTATTTATAATATCATAGCTCTAACCAATGTTTCGCCGTCGTTTACAAAACCCGGCTCCCCTGTTTACAGATTAAGCAACGTGACAAGATTTACAGTAACTGACTTTGGCCGCAGAAATGTACCGGTATGCAGTTACAATCTCAAATTTAATAGAATGCTTCTAACAAGAATGTGTTAGGAATAGAGTATATTCACCACGGTATTGTGCCTGCGATAGTGGTGGCTTCTCATTGTTTTCACTAAAGCAGTACAAAAAAGGTAAATAGGAAAGTTCCCCGCGGGAGTGCCGCGTGGTCAAAGACTGGGCGGTCGCTCCCGCCGGAAGTTCGAGTCCGCCGTCGGGTACTGGTGCGTCTGTTATCCGTAACTTAAAGTAGTTTGTAAGTCTAGGGACTGATGACCATCTCAGTTTGGTCCAATACCTTTACAAACATCAGAACATTTTGAATGCGAAAGTATCTACGCCTGCCTCTGGTATTTCAGTTTATATAAGCCAGTCCACGTTTAGTGAGTTTTAACGAAGGTTTATTAAAATTTATTTCAAATCAACCGGCGTTATCCATGCACAAAAAGTATTCTGGTTTTCCCGGATAAACTCAGAGTACGGTGCGGTGAAATTCGGACTTATGTCAGCCCTATAGTTATATTGTGCGAAGTGACTTTGGATCCTGTCTCGCACTGATATTGGTTCTTAGTAGGTTATCCATGACAATGTACAGATATTTTTAATCGTTAAATCAAAAGATGGATAAAATTAATATATATATATATATATATATATATATATATATATATATATATATATATATAATTTTTTTTTTTTTTTTTTTTTTTTTTTTTTTTTTTTTTTTTTTTTTTTTTTTTTTTTACAAGACCGGTTTGCTCTACCATCTTCCACTTCAGTTGGCAAGTGTTGTTTCCTCCCCAAACTCACACTCGAAATTAAGGAAATTGCGTCTTTGAAACAACCGTAAAAGTTGGTTCCTCTAAACAGGATTAGGAGCAACAACAACTTTCGATGAGCGTTAAAAACATAACAGCAATGGAAAAAGGTAGATAATTGACATAGTTGGAAGACAACGCACAAAATTAATAACGAGTAAGGAATGCCGGCCACTTCAGCAGACACGCAACAATGTCGTCTCGCTTCGCAGGCAGTTGGCGCAAGCCGTTGGCCGCTGTCTAAAAATGAAATTGGCTGCCGTTCTAAAGTACAGCGATCGACCACTGCAGGTAACTGCGCCTTTTCCACGTGTCGTTTTACAACCGACACAATGAGAGTCGTAATAGTGCGTGACTCAGTAACCCTTGGGCAAAACTTAACTTGGTTTCACGAACATCAAGAAATGCCTGAAAATGCTGACTTGATTTCAGCGCAATAGGCGTCAGTCGAAACCACACTCCGAAATACATTCATTCGCACGTGGGAGTAAGAGGGGAAGGGAGGGAGTACGACTTTGGCCGCCCCAACTCCTTGCTGCGTTTCTGGAGTAGGCAGGTTTCATTCATCACAGAATTCTGGTGTACTTCAAGAAAAGAAGTTCCACGATTCTGCTGAATTTTTCATTTAGCCAATTCTAGCACCTAAAAAATTTAGTTCTGGCAGGATAAGTCTCGAAACAATTTCTACGGATGACTATGCATACGTTACACTGACCTTACTCTTATGGTATAAAGTGGGCGTGTGTGGTTAGTTATCAGAAGTAATGGGAGTTTGTGGAGGATTTTTTCCAAGCTGGACGGATAAAACACAATCAGAACCAACGAATCACAGAAGGGCATCATTGCACAATGGACCAAATTAAAATACAAAATAGCACCCCACACACATAGTGACTGAAGTTTACAAGCCACAGCGTATTGTGCAACAGCAAACATAGACATATGCGTTTTACTATATTACTTCCTTTATGAACAGCGAGGTAGTTTTCTTAGATTTATATAAAAATTATACCTGTTACAAAAAGAATTAAGTTCTAATGTTTGTACACGTATTGGACCAAATTACTATACTCATGAGTCCCTAGACTTACAAACTTTTTAAGGACAACACACACACACACACACACACACAAGTGCGCGCGGGGGAGAACTCGAACTTCTTTCCCAGTTAATGCCCAGTTCGTCGCACCTATTACGTAACTCACGGAATACAATTTTTTACGCTTCGTACCTTATATATCAGTACTAGAGAGTTATAGACTTGTACAATTTCCATAACATAAAATTCAAAGCACGACAGCATCAACAAGACATGTTAAAAATATATACTATCAGATAGTGAGAACTAAATAGATTATTCATCTGTTGCAACCACTGATCTACCAATTCCACTACATAAAAGTAATTTCAACCAACTTAACGAAAGGCAGTTTCTGATTAAAGTTTGAGTTCCAATAAAACTCCTGTTTTACTTTATGTTAAAAAAATCCATTATGAGAGTAGTAGCATTGGTTGGTTGTCTTCCGTTCTCAGAAAAAAAATCGTTTCGCGTGGCATTCAGATGTGATAAAAATTTCACTTTCCCCGTAAAATAAGAAAGTTTCGATCGTCACCGCTGCAAAGACCTTCATAGACGTAATATTAAACCTCTGTGCCGCTTATAATACCGGAGAGGCATAATCAAGGGCATAAATAGCACTGTAGAAACCTGAACATAACAAAAAGGAAATTCGATTTCTTGTTTGCGCGTCGTTTTGGAGGCCACACACTATGCAGATATATGTTAACAATCAACAACGCAAGTAATATACCACGAATATAGCAAAAACTTCCATAAAAATTGCTAAAAATAGAAACAATAGGATATTCGTCCTAGCGAAAATCAATTGTGTTAGAAAGTATGTAAGTAACTCTGAATAAATGCACCTTCTGTTCCCCAGGAACAGAAATAAGTAGTACTGTTTAGTTCAGGTCAGTTGTGAAGTTGTACTTACATGAAATATTTTTCCGGGGTTTTAAGCTTGTAATTTCGTGGAATTCAGTTGAAAAAAATTCACCAAACTGGCCAAGGTCCAAGTAACGTAGTTCGAAAACAAAATTATGCTAACTTAATGACACTGACACTGGATACGTTGCAACACTTAGTAATGGCACTTCTTGCCAATAACTTGGGTACATAAAAACGCTACTTTCATGAAAACTTTTCTTGAGGACTTAAGTAAAGGGAACTCGATAACATTCCATTCTGAAGAGAAAGCCTATTTGCTTTCTCTCGAAGTGAAATATACTTATAAACCTAAACGCGATTCGCTCAATTTCGATCTAGGCGGGCTAACTACGTTACTGTTCCTGACGGGGATCTAAATGGAACTCGCGAGTGCTGCGTTCAAATCTGTGGAGGCCGCTCGCCAGGCTCCTGAGTAGTTGCTCCGTTTCCCGCACAGAGGGCAGAAACAGCGCAGAGCTATCATACCGCCTGCAACCCCACTATTTTATTAGACGAAGCTGCTTTATGCAACAAGTAAATTAACTTCCATTAGTTGAAAATGTTAGTACAACCATCAAATCTAACTATAACTGTCCGTAAGTAGCCTGTCTCTATAACCTGGATGGCTAATGCGTTAAAACAGTCTTTTTCTTTGCAGCTTTTTACCCCACCCGCTACTTTTGAGCAGAATATAAAGACGATTACAACAAATTAAACGTTTTAAGTTCCTTGGGTAGGCTGAAAAATTTTGTCAGTACAGTAACTTTTCATTATTCCGACACTGTTTCGCCTCCTACACAGTAAACTTTACAGTTTATTCATGATTTGGGAATCACTACCCGGTACATGCTTGTCAGTAATATTTTAGGCTTTGTTGACATTCGTAATTATTCTCTTCATTTACGCACTTCACGTCAATGCTGCAGAAATAGAAGTGGTATACACCTGTCACCTTGTGTTGCCAGGTGTCCCCATTTTCGCGAAACGTCCATATTTTAAAGAGTCTGTTGACACGTCCCGAATTATCCTTGATCGGGACGCAGATTGTCCCGATTTCAGGTCAATCAAAAATTATAAAAGTTTCTAAGCTAGAACAATGGTGCGACACCGACATCTCATCATTACCGCGTTTTTCTTGTGCGCTGCTTTCGCTATTGTTGTGCAAGTGCTCTGCCTCGTCTCATATTTCACTTACACAGGAAGACACGTTTAAGTTTTATTCGTTTTGTTCACCTGCCTTTTTTTCCTCTTTACATGAAAGCTAACTTAAGTTGTATCCCCGCTGTCTTTTCTATGTATTGTTGCCGTCAATATTATCTTTATAGTTCATAACGTTCTGTTCTGATATTAAATGCACTTTTAATGTTATCCATTATAAGTGAAGTGAACAATTTTGTTGGGGGGGGGGGGGGGGAGAGAAGTACGGAAGGAAATGCCAATACACAACATCCTTGTACCTCTTGTGTATATGTTAACTGCGGGTAACAGACTGAGGGTGACGGTTGCACTGAATTTAGAAAAGAAACTTGAGTAACTTTATTCACATATTTCTTAAAATATACTTCTCATATGAGTGGCAGTCTTTATTCCTTTGTTTGGTTTTTAATAATAATTTAGGAAATGTATGAACCTGTATTTGCTCCAGTCCAAATTCAAATGTTTGTAAATCTATGGAATTTTACTACTCTGTTCATCAGTCCCTAGGCTTACAAACTACTTAAACTAACTTATGCTAAGGACAACAAATACACCCATGCCTGAGAGAAGACTCGAACCTCCCGCAGCGAGCAGCAGAGTGCTCCACAGCTAGGCGCCTTAGAATGCTCGGCCATTCCACCATGGCTTCTCCAGTCCTAAGACATGTAAATATGGGATGACTGTCACTAATATTGAAATACATTATCTCTCTGGCCAAATATGGGTGTTCTCTTGTACCCTGGAGCTTCTTTAATAGTGACCAAACAGGACGTTATCTCACTTTCTTCCAAAATGAAACTTCTGTGTTACAAAGGGTATAATATAATGATCAGAGTCACTAAAAAATTAAGGCAAAAGATTGATGATGAATTCTTTTGGGTTTCACCCGCAGCAGTTTAATAAATACCGGTATGTACATATTGAAACTGCCTTAGCAATTAAAAGATAGCTTGCTACTCCTGGGGAATAAAACCATGCCTAGTTTTCGGCTGACCACTGAACTAAGGCAAGGGGATAGTTTTTCCACCAATATTATTCAATACAGTGCTTGTGAAGATCATTAGAGAAATGGGTAGTTTTAACTCTCAGGGTATCTAGGTAGTGAATAAGAACATCACACATCAAGCATACACAGATGATACACACACATAAAAGAAAATTAGAAGATGCTAATGATGATTACAGAAAGCATAGCAAGCAAATTTGGACTGAAAGTGAACCTTACCAGAACCAAATACATGCTAGATGGAGGAGCACAGCACCCAGAAATCCAGGAATTAACAGTGGAGATCAACATCTACAAATGGATAAAGAAATTTAAATATCTTGGAAGTATAATTTCAGAAAACTCATTACTGGAAATGGAAATATGGCAAGAATTCAAGCAGGTAGTAGATGCTTGCACTTGCTAGACTTCTTGGAGCATATCACAAGACCTTGAACTAACATTAATTCTTCCTCTCATTCTATAAGAGTGTCAATGCTAGAGCACTAGAAAACTAAACAGGCTCTCAGTTTTCGAGATGCTTGAGGAAAATATTTGGACTGGTTCAGAACAACATAACAGAAGAGTGGAGGAGAAGACACAAAACATAATTAGAACAATTCTATGATGAAACAAAGATTGTGGGATTGATGGGAAGTAGAAGATTAAAGAGGGCAGAACAATATTCATATGAATGAGGAATATTGGTTTAGAATGGCCATGGATTTGATACCAATGCGAAAAAGACCACTGGGGTGACCTAGAAAAAGATGGATTAATATTGTTAAAAACGAGATAGAATGGCTGGCCAGTACTTACCATTCTGCTGTACCGCCGATAGTAACACAAATGTAGAATCAGAAAAAAAGGGAACAAAAAGACAAGCTTTCGAAACACAGTTCCTTCGTCAGGTGGGAGAGAAGGGGAGAAGAAAGGATGGGAACAGAAGGGAAAGGTAGTTCACGTCTTCTTTTCTTCTTCCCTTCTTCTTTTCTTCTTCCCTTCTCTCCCACCTGATGAAGGAACTGTGTTCCGAAAGCTTGTCTTTTTGTTCCCTTTTTTTCTGATTCTACATTTGTGTTACTATCGGCGGTACAGCACAATGGTAAGTACTGACCAGCCATTCTATCTTGTTTTTAACAATATTTATCATCTCTGAGGAGAATTTTCATCATTAATCGAAAAAGATGGATTAAAGGGATAAGAGAAGACATGCAAATATTTAAAGCCTGGAAGAACTGGAAGGAGACAGTGAAGAATCACAGTGACAGGAGAGCCTTGGTTATATGACCACATTGGGATCGATCACATAAATTAAAGTAATTATTCCTGGTAGGTACAAAAATGACCATAAGATGCACATTTAATGACAAAAATGACTTTAACCTCTTCCTCTATATGCTGATTCTTTAACTTATGTATCAAAATTGTATTGTTGACACATATCTTCAAATGGACATTCTTATTATGAGGCTTCTGATGTCAGAGTAAGACTGAATGCAATAACAAAGAACAAAAACTTAACAACACTACAAAATTGCATACTTTACTTAAAAACCATAATCTACCTAATTTGCTTTAGTTAAATACTGCAAAAGAGTGAATTTTTCCACAGCCAAATAATACTTTAGTCTGAGAAACAAAATTGTGCCTTGAACATGTAAAAATAGAGATACATATAAAGGCCAACTTTTAAATGTCATGCACGGAACTTTAATTAAAATAGTGTATAAAAACAAAGCACTGCTTAAAACTGTAAAATGTAACTCAAAATATAGTTTTAATAAAATATTTATTTCAGAACAAGGTACTGTTTATTTTAATAAGACAAACATAATATCTTAATACTTATATGACATCATTCAAATTACTTAATTCTTGAGTGCATTTAGGTATGTTGTGGTACGATGCAATATCTTGAAAAACATACTAGGAATATAGAAAAAAATTATGACTGTGGTATGTTTGACAACTCTTCTGTAACTGAAAGTACAGAATATTTGTAAAAATATTTAAAATTAGTTATAGCCACCTAATAGTTGTAATTTGTCATGTCAAAGAAAGTATGTGACATTCATTACTAAATAGGAACTACCTTAAATTATTGTCAGAAAAATAATACTGACTTATAAAAGCTATATTTATTTCAATTGTCTCAATTTGAGAAGCAATGTCACAATTTCCATAATTCCATATCTCAAAACTTAATGTACTCCACCTGGGCACACTATGTCTGACTTCAGTGAAGGGCAGACAAGAGATTTAAATGCAGATTCAATCCAGAGTTGGAAAGGAATGGTTGAAGATTTGTTTAATCAGGAGCGGGCATATACATGAGCATTATTGGTTATTGTACACCATAATGATGAGAGTTAAGTAATGTATTAAACAACAAATGTTGGTTATTGCTCAGCCATTTACATTCATTACATATTGTTTCGGTTACTGGGCACCTTTAAAAAACTGAGCAAAGATCTCATTGATAAACAAAACAATACCATGTCTACAAAGAACCAATTATGGCAACATTTGGCCTGAAGTCATTAATTCAGGTTTAAGTCAATAATATATTGACCTTCAGTATACCGGTACATGTACATATATTAAATAGTATTATTGATGTGTGTGTGTGTGGGGGGGGGGGGGGGGAGGGAGGACCCACACATCAGATTATATGTCCAGATGACACTGGGTAGCATGTACAAAATGAGGTGCTGTGACATTGTGTTGGAAACATGTTTTGAAACAAATGGAGTCGCGTACCTTCCAAATGGCCTTGGAGTAAGTCGTCAATGAATTGCGGTTACACAAAATACATTCAGATGATTTAGAATAAATGGCATAACTACATGTTGATCCAGGAACCCTACCCAAATCTTCAGCCAAGTGGGAGGGGGGGGGGGGAGGAGGACAAGTAAGTTTATCAACCCATACTCAACTGTTGTGCAAATTGGAAACGCCTTTCCTGGAGAGCCTGGCTTTGTCAATGAAAAGGATCCATTTGAAAAGTCTAGTTCATCCATACAATGATGCAAGAACCACTAGCAGAAATGGAGTCATGACTCATAGCTTCTTCAAACTTGTGTGTGTGTGTGTGTGGCTTCAATGTGTGAAGCACTGATTATTCATGCTGTTGGTATACCCATCTCTCAGGTCTGCTGGTACACCACAACAGATGAGGAGTGTAAAAGTATCTGTCAGTGTGGAAAACCCTATATACAACTGTTGAGTGGGCCTCTAAGTGCACAGAACTTTGCCTTGTAATAACATGATGTCAGTGTTTTACACATTTGCATAGTTCACAATGCAATGGTCAACAACGAAACACTAAAAATATACAACTGAAATATCTGCACTACTTCTACAGTAGTGCACCCTGCCCATTAGCCCTCTTGCCGCACCCTATATTGTATTCCTGCAAGGGATCAAGCATATTTACGTGTACGCACTTATATTGCCGCGAGAGACCATGAACCCCAACTGCTGGCGTGGCGCAGGGGATAGCGTCACGGACTGCGGAGCAGAAGGTCGCCAGTACAATTCCGCCCACCGGCAAAAATTTATTTCTTTGTAATTGACAATTCCAGAAGGTTCTACATCTTTCTTATGTTCACTTGTAAATTCTACTTGTTTCTTATGTTAACTGTTCTTCTAATTTCTGGTAAATTCTCTCTGTGTAAATAGCAGAGCACTCTGCCTGAGAGGCAGTCAGTGCTGCGTGTATGTTGAGTTTGTAATAAATGTGCTTTCAGTATAAGTGCTGTGTTTAGTTGCCTTCGAAGTCAAGCCTACTTCCATTGCAACGATTCGACCTGTCTATTTTGACGAATGACATGAAGATAAAGACAATAGTTTTTTAACAAGCAGAACAGATTAATAGCTTACGATTGTGTGTTTAAAAAGTGATCTGTAGCTTATCTCTAATAGTTAGGTACAGGTTAACAGAAAGGTTTTTTTTTCTCACCAGTGAGCACTGAAAGTGTGAGTCTTTGGGCTTAGACCTGTGATCGATAGTACATTCTGTTGTGGCAATCTGTAATTTAGGAGGATAATCACATATTATTTATTATCTACAATACACAAGTATTACGATATTATTCTGTATGTTTATATTCTGGTTGATATATCTACGTAGTGTATCTTGTGAGACTCAAATATGACATCATTGGTCAAAGCCGATGGGTTGGCTCTCGGTCTTCAGTTATGCCAAATTGTCAGTTGCTTGTTGGGGGAATGTATAAAATTATTCATATACACCACATCAATAATTGTATATATGCCACAACATGCAACTGAAAATTTCTGTGTGGATGCACAAACATGCCTGTCCCTTGTGGGAGTACAATCATAACTGCGAGTAAGGGAAAGTAATGGGCAGGGGGCACTACCATCATAGTGTACGACATGTTGAGATATTGCGCAGGATGGGAAGTATCGCTGGATAGCATAATTGGCCCAAAGTGTTAAACCTGGATTAGAATCCTGCCCAGCACAAATTTTCAATTTTGCCACTGAATGTACCATCCTGAAAGTGACAATTTAGCTTAAGTTTACAAACCGTTGCAGTGTAGTGTTCAGATGTTGGCTATGCCCACTGCATGTGACGAGCCAGTCAGGTGATAGTTACGGCAGCCAACAAAATTTGCTGATTTATATTTGCACAATATTCATATATATCCACTTCACATTCTGGTGATGATTACAGTCACTTTACTGAGGGGGGCAAGGCACATTGAAAAGCTGTCAACCATGGAGCAGGAACAGCATTAATTATTTACTTTATGGTCAGTGAAAAAAAGTGATCATTTATTATGAATAAATGAGGTCAATTTACATTACGTAAAACAAATATCTGATTGGCTGTCACCATCTGTGCTATGATTGGTTGACTGAGGCAGCTACCAACATCTGAACATTTGACACAAATCCGCGACACGAATTGTACACTTTTACAAACAAATTCAAGGCACAAAAACCAGTCACTGACACCACTATTAAAAATTTTAATGGAACATTTGTGTTTATGATATTTACAGGGCAGCACACATTAAATAAGACAAAACATCAAGGTCATATTTTACTTCAATCATAGATAAGATTACAAATTATGTAATAATATTATAGAGGAAAAAATTCCTAACAGGAAAATATATGTAAAAAATATATGAAGTCTACTTACCATACAAAGGAGCACAGGCAGTGATAGTAACAAACACACACACACACACACACACACACACACACACACACACACACACACACACTCGCGCGCTAGCTTTCGCAGCCTAGCTGCTTCATCAGGCAGAAGGGAAGGAGAGGGAAAAGGAAATGATGAGGGTTTTAAGGGAGTGGGTAAGGAGTCATTCCAATCCCGGGACATGAAAGACTTACCTTGGGGGAGAAAAAGGAGGGTAAACAAATACACACACCCTCCCACACATTTACACAGATGCAAGTACACCTAGGCAGACATACCATAGAAAACCAAGAAGTTAAGAAGTTAGCATTTCTTAACTTCTTTGCTTTCTACAGTATGTCTGCCTAGGCATACTTGCATCTGTGTAAATGTGTGGGTGGGTGTGCATTTGTTTACCCTCCTTTTTCTTCCCCAAGGTAACTCTTTCCTGTCCTGGGATTGGAATGACTCGTTACCCACTCCCTTAAAACCCACATCATTTCCTTTTCCCTCTCCTTCCCTTCTGCCTGACGAAGCAGCTAGGCTGCGAAAGCTTGTGTGTGTGTGTGTGTGTGTGTGTGTGTGTGTGTGTGTGTGTGTGTGTGTGTGTGTGTTTATTTGTTATTATCACTGCCTGTGCTCCTCCGCCTGATAAATAAAATTATGTAATAAGAATGGCAAAAGTATAATAATCCTTAAATAATTACAGGAAGTGCAGAAAGCTAATTGGGAATTGTAGATACTAGTGCATTGTGTGCTTTCACTGTTTGATGTGGAATGGATGGCAGCTGTCATAATGCAGGTACTGTTGTTTATTGGTAGGTTTGATGTGGACGGATGTGTGAAGTTGGCCGTTGTACAGACGGAGGTCAACATCGAGGAAAGTGGCATGGGATTTGGAATAGGACCAGGTGAATTTGATGGTACCAAAGGAGTTGAGGCTGAAGAGGAAATTTTGGAGTTCTTCTTCACTGTGTGTCCAGATCATGAAGATGTCATCAATGAATCTGTACCAAACTTTGGGTTGAGAGGCTTGGGTATCCAGGAAGGCTTCCTCTAAGCGTCCCATGAATAAGTTTGCGTACGAGGGGGCCATCTTGGTTCCCATGGCTGTTCCCTTTAGTTGTTGGTATGTCTGGCCCTCAAAAGTGAAGAAGTTGTGGGTTAGGATGAGGCTGGCTAGGGTATTAAGGAAAGAGGTTTTAGCCAGCTTCATCCTAACCCACAACTTCTTCACTTTTGAGGGCCAGACATACTAACAACTAAAGGGAACAACCATGGGAACCAGGATGGCCCCCTCGTGCTCCACTATTTATACACAGAAAGAATTATCTGGAACTTACAAGTACACCAGACAGAAGAAACATGTAGAACAAAGAAATAATTTTTTTCTGCCAGTGGGAGGATGTTGGAAGACTCGTGGCATTGCTCCCATTACCAAAAGAAGAGTGATGCAGTGATAGATTCTCTTTGGAGCCTGCTGCAGTGTCCTGAATCTTGTCATGAGTCCTTTGTGTGGCAGTTCCGGAGAATCCTTCCATTCTGGCTGCACGCCTTCCTTAAGGTGATGAGGACAGGCACCAGACCTTCCTGTGATGAGGACTGGCACCAGACCTTCCTGTCGTGGCTTCTTCATTATCATAAGGGTATGCACAGTCCTTGGACAAGAGGCTGTTTCTGTCTATCTGTTCACTGGGATCATGGGCAATGTCTTTTAATTTTTGTAATTTTGAGGAAGGCTCATAATCCTCGAATTTGTACGTGATGTCCGACAGGCGGCGTACAACATGATACGGACCAAAGTATTGCTTCAGTAATGTTTCCGATAGCACAACTTTCCGCATAGGAGTAAAATTCCATACCAAGTCCCCTGAACTGTACACAACAGGTCAGCGCTCCTCGTTATATCACTGATAGTCCTTCTCCCGGGCGTCCAGTAGGAATGGGAACAACATATCCATTGTTGTCTCGGCTTCACGACCACGGAGCAGGAAAAACGTGTCAAGCCTGTGGTGTCTTGCCTTGCTGTATTATAAACAAATGTCAAGACTAGCAGTATTGCATCCCAGTGCTTCAACCCAACATCGACAGCATATCTGCTAACATCTTGTTAAAACTTTCTGTAAGACCATTTTTCTGTGGATGGTAGGCAGTTGTTATTCTGGGGACAATGTCACTACATAACATTACCTCTGATACTAGTTTTGACATGTATACTTTTCTTTGATCAGATATGACCACACGTGGTGCCCCATGCTTCAAAGTAATGCCTTCTACTAGGAATTTCATGATCTCTGGAGCTTCTGCAGTCCGCACCATTTTGGTGACCACACAGCGGTTGAGGTAGTCAGTACAGACTATTATCCATCAGTTGCCAGTTTTTGACTTTGGAAACCTACCTAAAAGGTCGATTCCAATCTGGTGGAATGGATCTGCTCCAGGTGGAATTGGTACCAGATACCCAGGAGGTAATTGTGGCATATACTTCCATCACTGGCACACCTTACAGTAACTCACATAGTGCTTGACAAATTGGTAGACGTGTTGCTGATAATACCTGCATCTGATTCTATCTATGGTCGTCTTCATTATTGGAGAATCATGGAAATACTTTAGAATAGGTGGCCAGATATGAGCTGAAACAACCAGTAGGCATTTGGGACCCAGTGGATCTTGGTTGCTCTTATACAATGTCTAACTCAGTGAGGGCTGAACTTTCATCCATACTATTGTGTTCAGCTAATGGATTCCACGAAAGGCAGTCAGCGTCCTTGTGTTTGTGCCCATTTTTTAATACACTGACATCATACTCTTGGAGTCTTAGTGCCCATCTTGCTAGTCCACGAGATGGATCCTTCAAATTAGTCAGCCAACAAAGCATGGTGGTCTGTCATGACAGTGAATGGTTATCGAATAAATACGGCTGGAACTTGTTGATAGCCCAGATAATGGCGAGAAATTCTTTATCGGTTGTAGAGTACTCTAGATGCATAGGATATCAGCACCTTCCTGAATTTGTATAAGCACTGCACCAATCCCGTAACCACTAGCATCTGCACGATATTCGGTTTCTGAATTTAAAGGTTAAAACTGGTGCAGAAGATGGAACCTCCTTAAGTGTCTAGAAAGCTCTTTCTTTCATCTCATCTCAGTAAAACTTGGCGTCTCCCTACAAAGGTTCTTGCAATGGACGTGCCTTGTGACAAAAAACCTTCTATGAAACGACGATAGTATGAGCACAGCCTGAGGAAACTTCTCACATCACGGATGTGCTGAGGAATTGGAAATTCTATGACTGCCCTTACTTTATCTGGATCAGGACAGATACCACCTCCGTTCACTAGGTGCCCCAGGATTTTCATGTCTTTGGCAATGAAGAGGCAATTCTTTGGTTTGAGGTGGAGACCTGCTGTCTGAACACAACACAGTTGACACACTGTTTAGACGTTCCGCAAATGTCCTTGAGAAAACAACAATGTCATCTAGATATCAATGTCACATAGTCCATTAAAGGCACTGAAGCAAGTTGTCCATCATGCGTTTGAATGTGGCCGGGGCATTAGACAGTCCAAACGTCATGAGTTTGAATTGAGAGGCTTTCAGGTGTAATGAAAGCAGTCTTTGCCCCCGTGAGCTTCATCAATCTCAATTTGACAGTAACCTGTCTGCATGTCCATTGTTGAGAAGTATATAGCTCCTTTCAAGCAGTCTTAAGGTGTCTGCAGTGCACAGCAATGGGTAGACATCTTTCTTTGTAATTTTGTTAAGTCACCGATATTCGACACAAACGCCACGTGCCATCCTTCTTCTTCACGAGGACCACTGCAGATTACCAGGGACTCGCTGAATGCTGAATAATGTCATCATGCAACATCATCACTACTTCTTCCCGAATTATTGGTCTTTCAGCTGGTGACATACTATACGAACGCTGACTAACTGGTGGATGATCCCAGTATTGACATGGTGTTTTATCGTGGGCCATTTCATCTGGTATACACCTGAAAATTGGTGTAGTATGGTTAACATCTGCTGACGTTATTCCTGGGTCAGACTGGGCCCTCGCTGCAGTACCACTCATCGAATATCTTTGAAAATATTAATAAGAACCTGATACAATTTATTGTCAGTATTTTAAAGTTTTAATCTCTATTTTAATATCAGAAAGATGACTATAATTATTTTATCTTAGAAATTGACAAAGAAATGTGTGGCTGATTATAATTTTATATTTTTTGGCTAAATTCATGTATGTAGTATTTTCATTGGCTATCAAAGGGATGGAGCTGGTTGTTGTTGTTGTTGTTTGGGGTTTAGAGGGGACTAACCTACATGGTTATCAGTCCCCTGTTCCTAGTGAAGACGAGACATCCAAGTAGGAAAAAGTAAAATATAGCTCAACACCCAGAAGACAAGCGTAAGGGCACACAGTGCCAATGAACTTGGTACTCTCAACAACACTGAAGTAGACGGCAATAAGAGATACCAAGTGTTGAACTAAACTAAAATAAAGCAGGAAACAGAGGCTGGCTGATCACAAACAAATACAAGATGATTCAGTCACTCTGCACAGACTAAAAACTGGGGTAAAAACAGGGTAGAAGTAAGAAAAACATCAGAGTAAAATATGAGAGGTGGGAGCCTGAGACGCCAGGCACAAGCCCACCACTAAATAGAATGATAAAATCCAGCTGCGCATATAAAACCTAAAACTCGGCCATAGAGGCATTGTCAGATAAAATCAAGGCAGGTGCAGAAGGTAGATTAAAAGACTGCCGCAAGGCGGCTAAAAGCGGACAGTCCGACAGGACGTGAACCACTGTCAACAAACTTCCACAACGGCAATTCGGTGGGTCCTCTTTACGTAAAAGGTAGCCATGTGTCAACCACATATGGCCAATACGTAGGTGACACAGGACAACAGAGTCCCTACGGAAAGGCTAGAAGGATGACTTCCAGACGGCCGTAGAGGACTTGATCGCTCGGAGCTTGTTGGGAGTGATCAGTGTTGCCCATTGCATGTTCCAAGCCTCAAAAACCTTGTGGCGCAAATCCAATCGGATATCCCGTTCTGGAATACCAATATCCAGGGGAGGAGCAGTGGTGGTGAGCTTAGCCAGCCGATCGACTCGCTCGTTTCCCGGGATGCCAATGTGGCCGGGGATCCAAATAAAGTCCACCGAACAGCCAGACTTGTCGAGTGAAGCGATGGCGTTTTGAATGGATTGCACCAATGGATGGGAAGAGTAATAGTTGGAAAGGGCTTGCAGGCCACTAAGGGAGTCGCTGCACATGACATACGACTTCCGGGAGCATGATTTGAGGTGATCAAGAGCACGAGAAATGGTGATCAGTTCAGCTGTAAAAATACTACAGCACAGCTGCCAACCTTTAGAACTGGCTGTCGGTAATGATGCGCAAGACCAAAGAGGACGTGGAGCTGCGGCCGTGCCCCAAGAATATTTTAAAAATTTAAGCCTGACACTGTATTCATAAATATCTGCCACGAACCGTATAAAAACTATTCTGTATCAAAAGACTGAGGTTAGAAGGAAGAACCTAAAACATTTGTGTAAATACCATGAATGGCTTAGAAATATTCCTGTAAGTTTCAAATAACTGTCTTTACGGAAAGTTAACAGTTGCCGAAGGACAGACAAGGGTGAAATTCCTTGCATTTTTTAAATATAAAATCCTTAGCAGCTAAGGATACACAAAATGGTTTTGGATTTTAAACGACTAATAAAACCACTGAACAGAGATGTCATAAATGGCTCATCACTCATATTTAATTCTAGTTGCACAACACTGCTATGAAAACAGGTACACACGAGAAAGGCCAGTAAAAGCTTTTCTCTTCGGAAAGGAACTGGCTAACTTCCGTCACCCGGTAAAACATGTGGGCTGTTAAACTTGAACCATTATACTCATTACAGACCACAGAATTTACATAGATCTTGGGTGTACAAGCGTGCATTTGGTAGGTGTGTAGGAGATTATAGGGGGGATTTGATCCAGATTTGTTCCAACGGAAATGTTATCTTTAACATTTCCTACAACTTTGCTATGTAATCGGGAATGGAAAAAATTATTTATATAAAACTTTTATCGGCTATTACCGAAATGTAGATAGTACCTACTCCGATTTTCTTAAAACACATCAGATTGTAAAATGTCTAGATTCCGTAATTTTTCACGAACTTCCCATAATTCCGTAAATATGACGATAAATCCGTAACAATTACGGACAATCCACAATAGTTGGCAGCTATGCTACAGCCACGTGGCAGGACCGTTTTTCTGTGTGGTTGCCATGGACAAAAGCGTAACTGGCTCTGCCATTTACCAGGTAGCCATCAGTGTACAGGACTTCTGCATCACGGTGAGCAGAAAGGAGTGTCAGAAACTTGCAACTGAGTGTCAGTGGTGAAAGTAATGACTTTGTATCGCAGGACAGTTGCAAGTGGAGCTTCAAACGGGGGATGGACCAAGGAAATGGGCAGGAAAAAGCGTCAGGGAGAGGTCGGGAATGAAGTGAGGAAAGGAGTGTATGACCACGATTGGAAGACTTGATCTAGGCTGACGTGGTGGAAAAGGAGGGGTAACAGTAGGAAACAAAAGCCTGTGATTTGGATGGTGTGGCGTGGCGTGGCTTGGCATGGACTCTAGCAACATAGCTAGCAAGAAGCTGCTGCCGGCGAAAGTGTAAAGGAGGCGTGTAGTTGGTTCTGAGCATCCACAGGAAGATGCTGAAGAAACTGGCTATGGACACGATCTGGCCCTGGACAAGTATCGGGGCATGCAGCAAGGGCAGATTGAAACTCCCACTCGCTAAGGGTGCATTGTACGGCTCCTGGTGATGTATCTGTGACAGTGGCTTCCGCTCAACTCGGTCTTTTATGTTTTATGGTGCGGAAGGCTGCACTGTAAGCTTCAGTCGAACTGACGCCTGCATAAAACTGTGCCATGTGCTCGGCGACAGCAAGCGGGTCTGAGCAGACAGTACCCTGTAAGCGAAGACAGGGGATTCCTGCTGGAGGGCGGTACCCGAAAAGACATCGAACCTGGGTCCGCACCCGAGAAGGTGAGGCACGAGATCCAATAGAGGCGACATACCTCTCCCAGCTATCTTTCTTACTTTGGCGTATAAGCCGTCGAGCTCGGGCCCAGAGCCGTTTGAAGACAATTGGGTGATCGATGGTGGGATGTCACCGGTAGCACTGAAGTGCCCTATGCCGATCCCGAATGGCTTCAGCGATGTCTTGTGACCACCAAGGCACAGATTTGCACCGAGGGGTCCTGAGGTGGTTGGAACAGTGGCATCAGCAGCGGAAACTATGGCGACAGTCCCTGTTGGACCGCCACATCCACATCGGCTGGCAGTTGAGCAGGAATGACAACGGCAGAGGTGTAACGCTACCAGTCAACCCTATGGAGAGACCATCGAGGCAGTTGTTCCGCCTGTTGAGACTGTGGGAGCAACAAAAAGATAGGAAAATGGTCACTCCCGCAGAGGTCATCGTGGGCCCTCCAACTGAGGTGTGGAAGAAGGATTGGGCTACAGACCGAGAGATCAATGGCTGAAAAAGTGCCATGCGCAACACTAAAGTTTGTCGGGGAACCAGTATTTAGAAGGCAGATGTCTAGTTGTGCAAGAAGAGTTTCAACATCCCTACCACGTTGAGTGTCTGTTCCGCCGCATAAAGAAGAAACAGTGGGGGCAGCTGTGCTATCAGAGCAGCAAGATTAGTGGACGAAACATCCCTGTCTGGAGGAAGGTATATAGAACAGACAGTGAATTCTTGCATAGCCCGAAGGCAAACAGCAACAGCCTCAATAGGTATGTGGAGAGGCACAGCAATACTGGGGTGTATCTACAAACACCGCCAGAGGCTCTGTCACATTCGACACAGTTGTTGAAGTAGCCCCGATAGCCACAAAGGGCTGAGGTCCGCTGAGCAGGAAACCAGGTTTCCTGCAGTCATTCACGGCACTGGGAAACGGCACAACAACTGCTGCAGCTCAGTTAAACGGTTGAAAAATCCTCCGCAATTCCATTGGAGAATTTGATTCACTCCTAGCTGGAAAGCCATAATGTAAAACTAAAGATCGTCAGTCCAAAGATTTGCGGTCTGCTAGGCGTTGTGCATCTACATCTACATCATCTAGGACCATTGGCTCGAGTGTTTTAGTGAGGGTCAGATCCTCAAGAGACACGAAGTTCTGCACCTCATCTTCCGACGTAGATGATGCAGGAATTTGTGGCTTTGAAGTCACTGAGGAGACTTTCTTCTTTACCTCCTGCTGCCCTTTCGGTCTTAAGGGCTGGGAGGACTTCACACACGTGGTTTCTGGGCCCGATGTCGATCGGGAAACCCATCGACGGGGGCAGGCGGATCCTGCAGCCTCTGGCTGGGACCCTCCAAACCACTCGTGGAAGCCTCAGGAGGGAGTGCCACAAGGGACCCCCTTCCGGGCGAGAGGGGCCGGGAAAGACTGTTCCTTCCCTGGCTGGGGGGGTGGGGACTGGTGTCCCTGATGATGGGGTAAATATTCCCCCACAGGTGTTGGGGGAGCAAGGGGTGTAGATGGTCCCCCCCCCCCCCCCACCCATCGTGGGGGCAGTAGAAGATTGTTGGCCCATAGGGCCCACAGATGGAGAGGACATTGGTACCACCGATCGCAAGGAAATTGGTGCCGCTGGGACTGCAGCAAAAAGATGATGTCATCTAAACAGGACGGAGTCTTTCATAATTTTTGCGTGCTTCAGAGAAAGTGAGCCGAGCCAGGATCTTGATTTCCATTGTTTTCCTTTCCCGATGAAGAACAGTATAATTTGGTGAGCATGGCGGATGATGTTGCCTGCAATTTACTCAAACAGGAGGTGGGGTACAAGGTGTGTCCGGGTGCGATGGCTGCCCACACTCCCTGCAATTCGTGCTGGAAGTACATCGGGACGACATGTGCCCAAACTTCCAGCACTGGAAACACCCCATAGGGGGAGGGACATACGGCTTTACATTACACCGGTATATCATTAT
Source organism: Locusta migratoria (assembly GCA_026315105.1). Taxonomy (NCBI): domain Eukaryota; kingdom Metazoa; phylum Arthropoda; class Insecta; order Orthoptera; family Acrididae; genus Locusta; species Locusta migratoria. The sequence goes on from CM048745.1 coordinate 145,794,997, forward strand.
CTTGACCATCTCAGGCAGTGTATCGTCTTTGAAGGCCAAGATAAAACCACCGGTGGCAACCCTATTATCTTTGAGTCCCCTGTATACTTGCTGGACGAAGTGAACCCCTCAACACTGCAGGTTTGCTCTTAACTCTTCATCGGTCTGGGACAACAGATCTCTATGATAGATTAGACCCTGGACCATGTTTAGGGACTTGTGGGGCGTGACAGTCACAGGGATGTCACCCAGATTATCGCAGGCAAGCAATGCCCGCGATTGGGCTGGGAATGCCATTTGTATCAATACAGCCCCACTCTTCATCTTTGAGAACGACTCCACTTTGCCAAACTTGTCTTCTAGCTGTTCAATGAAGAACTGTGGCTTAGTGGACAGAAAAGACTCTCCATCGGAACGGGCACATACCAGATATTGTGGCGAGTACGGTTCAGATCGGCAAAGGCCTCTACGTTCCTCCCATGGGGTGCCAAGGGAAGGGAATGTCTTAGGATCGTAAGCAGTTGCATCAAATTCCGTTTTGCCACGCTTAGAGAAGCCAGGTTTGTGTGTGGAGACGCTATTGTTTGCTCGCTTCATTCTGGTCCCACGAGCAGCTAGGGAACTAAAAGTCCACCCAGGCAGAGCCCCGCTTGCCTGGGTAAGCCTTGTACAACTGAGATGTGGTAGGTTCCTCAGAGGTTGCTCGCTAGCGGCTGTTCAACCTCAACAGCCATGCATCTCCTCGCCACGTAGCACAGCTTGAGATGGAGGTTTTTTTTTTTTTTTTTTTTGAGGTTTATACCGTCCTCATGACCCGGGCAATTAAGCCAAGATCCCCGGGCTCTGAAAAGTACAACGTTCCACCGTCACGCCGAACGATGGTCGTTGAAGCATGCACAGAGCTTACGATGTAGCGGACTGTTGGTGCAACACAGCCCACAGCTCAGGACCCCGGGTTCACCAAGCCCGTACTCAGCAAATTGATCCTGAGCCCCTGAGGGGGGGGGGGGCAAAAGAGTGGAGCCTCAGCTATTTAAGAGCAGTAAACCTTGCTCCAGCCAGCAGTGATGCACTAGAAGGCTCCAAGTTACCTGCCACCTCCACAACATCAATAGGTATAACATCGTTTTATTTCTCTTTAATAATTTAGTTTAACTTTGACACTAATGTATATTGCTGAAAGTCCTCTACATGGAACTACGATATATTTCAGAGTTAAAATTCCTGAAGATGGTCTAAAAGAAGACCGAAACTAGTCAGGAGGAAAAATTAATTATTGCACTCTAGACTGTTCTCTATATATAAACATTTTAGTTAGTTACCATAGTTTTACAATAATTCAAGTGAAATAAATAAACTGACATTGAAATACCCATACCCCAAAACTCAACACCCATCCAGCAAGATTTTTAGTATGTTGTTCAAGACAGTTTTGATAACCACTGTAAATAATTTTGGGACTAAATTCCTGTTTGCAGTACACTTACAGTACTACTGCATTTAAACACACTTTCATTACAGAAATAGGTAATTATTTTCATTGAACAGTACTAATGCAAGAAATTATCCAATGGGAAGGTGCTGACCCAACATATGGAGGAACGAGAACACCCAGTAACTTCCTGGCAGCAAAACTCTGCTGAGCCGGTCTACTCCAACTTGATAAAAAGAAATTCTGAGTATAGAGTGAAGTATAACTTATTACCACTGGGACATGTACTATCACCATTACAAAGTGTTTCACACGACATACATAATGGACAACTGGACATCCAGTGTCTGAATACTGTGGCCAGTAGTGCAAGAATTTTACTTGTGTGAATGTGTTTTGCATTTGGGAAGAAGGAGCACGTTAAAAAACTTAATGCTTTAACAGTCTTTTTCCATTGTACCTGTCTGACGCTGCATTTTCTCCCTGATAAGCAGCACTCTATCCTTCTCATAATATTATTACTTTTTTCCATGTTCATATTGACACTAGATAGCTTAAACTCTGCAAACGCTCTGTTTTCAGCAGTTTACTATAATTAATAGCTATTTTGTTTTTGCTTTAATTTTTGTAGTATTAATAGTTATAACTGTCTAAGTGTAACGTAGATTGACACTGCTGTACCACATGATAAGTAAGGCTAACTGAATGTGTAATGAAGTGTTTTATAATACTGATGCTAGGAATTTAACTCGTTGATTGCCATGATGACATCAGAGGCGTGCCAGAGCCCCCTGCTGTGGATGCTGGCGGCCAGCATGTTAATAATCTCATTGAACAACACACTAAAAGCGACACATTGCACAAAAGGTTACACTAATTATCCACTAGCCCATACTAAGAAAGAAAAATGCAGCAAATATAAGGCAGTTAAAATTATCAACAATACCTGTAAGCAAACATTTTGTTAATCATTCTAAAATATTTGAGTTTTTTTTTTTTTTTTTTTTTTTTTTTTTTTTGTGGTTTTAGGGCGCACAACTTCTATGGTCATTAGCGCCCAGCCAAGAACATAGATTCGCTATGATCTAAAAAAATGTAGACTGTCAGAACATCAACAATAGGCTAAAAACGAAAGATAAAAGACAATTAAAAGAGTTAAATATCCTTGGATAAGTTGGCCAAATTGATAAAACGCAAAACTCGAGCGGCTGCTCGTGTGTCATCAGCTAAGATTTCCTCCAGAGTAGACGGATAGTGAAGGGCTACACGGAGATGATTAAAATTAACACAAGTCAGTAAAACATGTCGCACTGTCAGCAGTTCACCGCAGGAGCATAGCGGTGCAGGTTCGGCGGATAGCAAGTGACGGTGGCTGAAACGGCAATGACCGATCCGCAACCGAGCCAGGATGACCTCCTCCCGCCGAGAGGGGCGTGAGGATGTCCTCCAAGCGGTCGGGATCGGTTTGACAGTTCGCAATTTATTGTTGTGCAGTGAAAGCCACACACTGTGCCATTGCGACACGATACTCCGGCGAAGAGCCCGTTGAACATCGTCCGATGGGACGCAAAAGGTAGCCATGCGAGGCAAAAGAGCTGCTGCCTTGGCTGCTGTGTCGGCGGCCTCATTCCCGGGCACACCCACATGGCCAGGGACCCACAGGAAAGAAACGTGACAGCTGTCATCCGCCAGCAACTGGAGGGAGCGTTGGATCCGATACACGAGAGGATGGTTCGAGAAAGGGTCCTTAAGACTCTGCAGGGCACTAAGGGAGTCAGAACATATGGCATAGAAAGGGTGGCGGTGGCGGCAGGTATACAAAACGGCCTGGTGGAGGGCGAAAAGCTCAGCCGTGAAGTTTGAGCACCGGTCAGGGAGCTTGTATTGGAAACGGTTGTCCCCGACGACGAAGGCAGATCCGACACCGGCAGTGCTCTTGGAACCATCAGTGTAAATAAATACGGCATTATCGAACCGCGAACGGAGTTCGACAAGCCTCGAGCGGAATACCAAATCCGGAGTGCTCTCCTTGGGGAGCGAACTAAGTTCGAGGTGTGTGTGAACCTGGGCCTGATGCCACGGTGGCAATGGGCTTTCGCTCAACCGAAGGGTGGAAGGAAGGGTAAAATCGAGCCGTTGTAGCAGACGGCGAAACCGAACTCCCGGTGGAAGCAAGGCAATCGCAGACAACTGATATTGGCGATCGAGTGAGTCGTCAAAAAATAATCTGTAAGATGGATGGTTGGGCATCGACCGTAGGCGGCATGCGTACCGACACAAGAGTATGTCACGTCGATTGGTCAAGGGTAATACAGCAGCCTCGGCATACAGACTTTCAACAGGGCTGGTATAAAATGCACCGGTCGCCAGACGTAATCCACGATGGTGGATAGAGTTGAGACGGCGGAGAATCGACGGCCGTGCTGAAGAGTATACAAGGCTTCCATAGTCGACCTTCGACTGAACAATGGCCTGGTAAAGGTGAAGCAGGACGGTACGATCCGCTCCCCATGACGTGCCACTGAGGACACGAAGAACGTTAAGGGATCGGGCACAACGGGCAGCCAGGTAGGACACGTGCGTGGACCAGCAAAGTTTCCGATCCAACATGAGTCCCAAGAATTTTGTAGTCTCCACGAAAGGGAGAGCAACCGGGCCGAGACGTAGAGAAGGTGGAAGAAATTCCTTGTATCTCCAGAAATTGATACACACAGTTTTCTCAGTGGAGAATCGGAAGCCGTTTGCGATGCTCCAGGAATACAGACGGTCAAGACAGCGTTGGAGAGAACGCTCCAAGAGACACGTCCGCTGGGCGCTACAATAAATTGCGAAATCGTCAACAAAAAGAGATCCGGAGACGTCGGCTGAAAGGCAGTCCACGATCGGATTGATTGCAATGGCAAAGAGCACCACACTCAAGATGGAGCCCTGTGGTACCCCATTCTCCTGGCAAAAGGTATCTGACAAAACAGAGCCCACCCGCACCCGGAACTTGCGATCCGCCAAAAACGCTTGAATGAAAAGAGGAAGGCGGCCCCGAAGGCCCCATGTGTGCAATGTGCGGAGAATCGTATGCCTTCTCCAAGTCGAAGAACACGGCTACTGTTTGACGCTTCTTCAGAAAGTTGTTCATAATGAAGGTCGACAACGTAACGAGGTGGTCAGCAGCAGAGCGGTGTCGACGAAAACCGCATTGGATATTAGTCAGGAGGCGGCGAGATTCGAGGAGCCAGACCAACCGAGCGTTAACCATGCGTTCCATCACCTTACAGACGCAGCTCGTCAGAGAAATAGGACGATAACTGGAAGGAAGGTGTTTGTCCTTCCCTGGTTTGGGGATGGGGACAACAATGGCTTCACGCCAACTTGTGGGAACATGACCTTCAGTCCATATGCGATTGTAGGTACTAAGAAGAAAGCACTTGCCCGCTGGAGAGAGGTTCTTCAGCATTTCAATGTGAATGGAATCGGGCCCGGGAGCAGAAGACCGGGACAGGGCGAGAGCACGATCTAGCTCCTGCATGGTGAAGGCGACGTTATAATTTTCCCGATTAAAAGAGCGGAAAGAAGGCGGCCGTGCCTCCTCTACCTGTTTGCGAGGGAGAAAGGCAGGGTGGTAATGGGCAGAGCTCGAAACCTCCGCAAAGAAACGACCCAATGCGTTTGAAACATCAGCTGGGTCCACGAGGACCGCGTTCTCCACGGTCAGGCCAGGAATCGGGGAGTGGACCTTGATGCCGGACAAACGGCGTAGGCCACCCCAGACAACCGTGGAGGGAGTAAAACGGTTAAAAGAACTAGTAAAAGCAGTCCAGCAAGCTTTCTTGCTGTCGTTTATGATACGACGGCACTGCGCTCTCATACGTTTGTAACTGATGCAATTCTCCAAAGTTGGGTGGCGGCGGAAGGTGCGTAAAGCACGGCGCCGGGCTCGAAGCGCGTCGCGGCAGGCTGCAGTTCACCAAGGGACCTGGACACGACGTGGAGAAGAGGATGTACGAGGTATGGAACGTTCAGCAGCAGTGAGGATAACCTCTGTGAGGTATTCGACCTGACTGTCACAGTTGGGAAAATTCTGATTGTGAAAAACAGCCATGGAAGAATAAAGCCCCCAGTTGGCTTTAGAAATGTTCCAACTGGTGGGACGTGGAGATGGGGAATGATGTAGGAAGTGGATGATACAAGGGAAATGGTCACTCGAGTACGTGTCAGAAAGTGCATACCACTCAAACCGACCGGCAAGCTGAGGAGTGCATATTGGGAGATCTATATGGGAATAAGTGTGTGTTGTGTCAGAAAGGAAGGTCGGTGCACCGGTGTTGAGGCAGACAAGATCGAGGTGGTGGAGAATGTCCACCAAAAGGGAGCCTCTCGGACAAGGTGCCGGAGAGCCCCATAGGGGGTGGTGGCCATTAAAGTCGCCTACCAACACGAAAGGTGAAGGGAGCTGGTCAACAAGGTTTAGCACATCTGCCCTAGTAAGGGCAGATGACGATGGCGAATATATATTACAGAGGGAGAAGGTAAAGGTGGATAAGGTGATGCGGACGGCAACTGCCTGTAGGTGAGTGTGCAAGGAAATGGGATGGAAATAGACGTCGTCTCGAAGGAGCATCAGAACCCCTCCATGGGCTGGGACACCTTCCACGGGTGGCAGGTCGAACCGCACAGAGGTGTAGTGTGGAAAGTCTGCACGATCACGTGGACGCAACTTAGTTTCCTGGAGGCAGACTAGAAGCGGGCAGTGCAATCGAAGGAGTAGTTTTAACTCCTCCCGATTAGAACGAAAGCCGCGAATGTTCCATTGAAGGAGCGCCATGATAAAAATGAGAGAAGAAATAAGGATAAAAACCAAGTAGCGAGCGGGGTCACCTCGACGGCCGCTGAGGACCGGATTTCGAGGGAGCACTGCTATCGCTGTCTGGGGGCAAAGGGTCATGTTCCATTGGTTCGCCCGACGCGCCTGCCACCTCCCTGAGTTGATCAGGAGGGGCAGTTTCCACCGCCGGTAAAGGGCCGGGCGCCCGGCAAACGGAGCGTCCCGGCAACTGTTGGACGGCGCGACAGATGGGTCACGCCTCGGCGGGGAAGGAGAGGAACTCTTTTTCTTGTCAGCTCTTCTGGAAGAGTGACGGCGGGAAGAGGCAGTTGACGGTTGGGAAGCCTGAGAACGCAGAAAATCCTCACGGACGGGTTCCTTTTTCAAGGTCCGGGCATCTTGTTTAGGTGCCCGCGGTTTACTAGAGTTGGACGAAGACTGTACCCTAGAAGCAGCAGGAGGAAGCGGGGACGTGGAACGGGCAATCTTCGGGCTGGCAGATCGCACAACTGTGTCAGCGAAAGTCAAGTCACATGTCTGGGTACTGGAATCCTTGGTAGGTCGAGTTGAGGTGAGTACCTTACTGTATGTACCCGCTGGGAGGACAGTGGGCTTTCGACTCGCCAACAACTTTCGAGCGGCAGATGTTGATACCTTCTCCGTAACCCGAATTTGCTGGATTACCTTCTCATCCTTGTATACAGGGCAGTCGCGAGAGGAAGCCGCATGGTCACCGTTGCAGTTTAGGCAGTGAGGGGACGGAGGTGGGCAATCCCCCTCATGGGCGTCCCTACCACAAGTGACACACTTTGCTGCATTTGGGCAATGTTCACGGGTATGGTTGTACCTGTGGCATTGAAAACAGCGCGTTGGGTTAGGCACATAAGGTCGGACGGAGATGACTTCATACCCTGCTTTGACCTTCGACGGGAGGTCAACTCTGTCGAACGTCAAAAATACAGTACGAGTCGGTGTCAATTGGTTATCGACCTTTTTCATCACCCTGTGGACGGCTGTCACACCCTGATCGGACATATACGATTGGATGTCTTTATCAGACAACCCATCAAGGGATCTCGTGAAGACTACCCCCCGTGACGAGTTGAGTGTGCGGTGCGCTTCGACCTTAACTGGAAAAGTGTGCAACAACGTAGTACGTATCAGTTTTTGGGCTTGGAAGGCACTTTCCACTTCCAGCAACAATGTGCCATTGCGCTGACGTGAACAGGTTTTAACAGGGCCAGCAATTGCATCTACACCTTTCTGTATAACGAAAGGATTGACAGAATTGAAATCCTTTCCGTCGGTGCGAGAGACAACCAGATATTTAGGAACATTAGGCAGAGTCTTTTTAGGCTGAGGCGAGTCTAACTTACGTTTGTGGGTCAACGTCATGAAAGAAGATAAGGAGGAAGTCATCGCGGAAGTGTCCCCCGTGATTACCGGCGTCTCCGATGGCGCGCTCCTTCCTAGTGGGGGCCCTCTCCGAGGGCTTACCCGCCTTAGGTGATTGTTCACACCTCAGGTCACACCTCCCGAGAACTGACGGAGGGACCAATCGGCACGTTCGGAAGGTACCAGCTCGGGTAATCACCCCTCCCTGGGCCTGGCCTTTACCAGGGGGTACGTACGTACCTTACTTGTCTACCCGGGGCGGGGAATTACGCGTTACCCCGTCACCTGCTACGCACGATAATGCGTGGGTCGGCCTTCAGACACGCACAGGGAGGAAAGAAGAAGAGGATAGGAAAGGAAGAGAAAGAAGGAAAGAAAAGAAGTGTCTCAAACGCCGAGGCGGAGACTAATGAGGAGAAGAAGGCTAGGAGAGTTCAAGGAGAGAAAGACAGAAAACGAAAGGTAAGAAAGGAAGGAACGAAGGAAGAAAAAGCACAACAAGAACCACCGTATCTCACGAAATATGCCCGTCTCCGGGCGAAGGCATAAACCGGGAGGGAAAGTGAAGCAGCCTGGGGCAGAAGAAAGGCTGCTCCGGCTCGGGGCCCCGTGCGCGCCACACACGTACCCACAAAAGAACTGTGGGCCCCCTGGGGGGAATATTTGAGTAATACATACTGAACATTTAATGGTAACAGGAATAAAATCCAAAATAGTGTAATGCATCATTTTGGAAAAAGATCAGAAAATTATTAATATAGCTGTCATGTTTGTGTAGTACAAATAGCTCTTTTCAGTATTTGACAGTTCCGTTCACTTTTGTATTTTTCACACTTTTCTTGCCATTCTTCCTCTAAAATTCACTTTACTAAATTTCATTGTGTACAGCACACTCAAGAGAAACAACAATGACAAAAATAGCAACTCAATCATTGTTTTATTTTATTTATGTATAAAATATTTTGGAATGTGAACAACAATGATTCAATAACATCCTCATTATAACATCATTATACAAAATGCAGTAACACAAATAAAAGACGAAAACACTTTCAATAAAAAAATAGATTCACCAACCAAACACTTAAAGAATACTACCGTAATTTCAAATGCAATGAAATCCCTCACAGGTGGTTAGGGAATATTGTCAGTGTCTTTGACAAACAAGAGGAAATTAATTTCCTGCGGGTTTCTAAAATAATTTTTGTCTGACACAAACAACATTATGCCCTTTTATATTCTGTTTTGTACAATTATTTGCAAGAAATTTAATGATTCCCCCTCCCATTGAATTTTTAGATTTTACCACACATTACGGTATTAAGATAGGTTGGAGGGAATGAGGTGACCATTTTTTACCATTAGCCCACTGTTCTCCTCTTTGGCAAATAAAATCGTAGTTCAGATAAATTATTTTTCAAAATAGATAGATTGGCTGGCCAGTACTTACCTTTTTTGCTGTACCGCCAATAGACACACACACAAAGAAAAAAAAGGCCTAAAATATAACAAGCTTTTGAAACAGGATTCCTTCTTCAGGTAAGAGAGAAGGAAAGTAAAAAGGATTGGGAAGGTAATTTTCTTCCCTTCTCTCTTAGCTGGAGAAGGAACCATGTTCCGAAAGCTCGTTATATTTTCATCCTTTTCTTTCTTTCTGTGTGTGACCATCGGCATTACAGCAAAATGGTAAGTACAGGTCAGGCAATTTACCTCTTTTGAAAAATAATTTATCATCTCTGTGGAGAATTTCCATCATTAATAGAAAATTGTAGTTCTGAAATAGATCACATTAGTATCTATGTCTGCTGCAACTGAAAAACCCCACACATATTTCCTTAAAGCTCAAACATTAAATTCCTTTTATGTATGTAATAAATATGCGAACAACTATCCTTTGATGTTACCAAACAACTGTAATTCATATTGCTGGTAAAAAAAAATCGTTTCTTGAAATCAGTTTTTTCTTCTGAAAGAAACTTACATGCTTTCTTTCTATTAAAATAATAATAATAATAATAATATGAACAGTTGAACTGAGACACAAAAATTAATGCCCCAGAAGTTAAATTCTCATTAATGCTATTTACAAACATTAACAAATATATTATTTCAGAAAACAACATTTCTTCTTATACAGCATACATGAATACAATTTCCGTATTACATTTAGTACAAAGCAGATGCAACTCTTAAGTAATCCCAGGTAGCAGAAAAATATGCCTGAATAAGAAAGTTGATAGACTGTAGCAATGCTGACTAGAAAAATCAAATGATGATACCTATGAATAGCATTAAGTATTGATAAATTACTATTATAATATTCATTTAGAATAACTATGAAAGCAACATCACATCAGAATACTACATGGCCTTAGGTCATAAGCATTTGTGTGCAAATTAATTGTTGGTTTTGCTTCTGCTTGACAGAACACTAAAATGAACTAAAGATGAAAATTTAGAATCTCATCAATAAGTAGGTTATTGAACATATGGGTAGGCAAGAATATCTATCTCCGTTGTGTCCTTTTATATGAGCTAACCAGGCTATTAGCTAAAGTGATTTAGAAAAACAAAATATATCTTAAATCTGCTCGATCAAATGAAGTTTGAAAGCTATAATTAACCCAAATGTTTGTCTGAACAACACAGTGCTTTACTAGGCAAGATCTTATTAGAAGTGGTACTCTGGTGACTTTCTCCAACCTCCAACTGACTGATTACGTCCATTACAGGAGACCTACAGTTTAGTGTGGAGTCTGAACCACGGCACAACTTGGAATTTTTCACATTAACCAACATGACCATAAATGGAAGAGTTACAAATCCTAGAACTGACCAGGCATAGACCATTAGACATTTGGATCTGTAATTGTGCACTTTACCACTAAACCACCACTAACCCAAAAATTTGTTACATATTTAAGATAATGAACTATTTTTCTTTAATTTCAAACCACTTCTATTTTGGAATCGAAAACCCTGACAGGTAGATTCAGATGCAAAACTAGATTGTGTTTTCTTTCTCTATGATCATTGGTGCCTTTTCTCATGGTGTTTGAGAGTTTTATCTTGTGTATCTACTGACAGTGCACGACTAATTGATGTGTAGTGACATATTTTTGTGGTATGATGATGAAGAATTTTATACCTTGTGTATTGATCAAATTTTTTTCCATCAACAGGATCTTATATGAATAGCCAACACTGAAATAGGCATTAGTAGCCTAACCATGGACACACAGTATTGCTAACAAAAACAGATATAATATTTTTGTAAAATGTCAATGTTTGCTGCCACAAACCTAAAATTACATTTACCTGGATCATACAAATTTGACTTGGAATTATTATTTTTTAACCACAATAATGAAAAAGAATTTCTCTCCAAAGATTAAAAGGTTGAGTGAGTGCCAAGCAGACATCTAATATATACATAACAGAATTACAAACAAGTATTGCCCTTTGGTAGGTAGTTTTGCTTAGTACTGGCAAAATCTGTTGCCTCAAGGATAAAGTAGTGCCTCTAGACAGAACGTATTACACTCAAAACACAAAATTTGCTTTGAGTTAGTATTATTGAGATGTAATCACAGGTACACATACAGTCAAGATGTTTTCATTGATACATCATAACTTGCTAAGTGCTTGACACACTTTAGACCTAGTGGGCCTCTTCAGAGTGTTTGCAATAAATTCACTTGCTTCAAGAAGCTTCTCCATGTCAATTCCTGTCTCAATACCCATCCCGTGTAACATGTAGACAAGGTCTTCTGTAGCAACATTTCCTGATGCACCTTTGGCATATGGACAGCCACCTAGGCCAGAAGCTGATGAGTCCACAACTGTTACACCACACTGAAAACACAAAGGACAATGTGATGATAACCATGTTTGCACTGTTTATAAACAGCTGTTTTATTAATATAGTAATACTATAATTAAAGCTAAAAATAATAATGGAATAACAAGAAGCTAAGAGTCATAGCAGGACTGAAAGATAAAGCAGGAGTTTGATCCCCATCAATCATCTGATACCTCTCAAATAATGAATTTTCATTTCACACATACTTTTAACATGGTTCATTTCTTACAAAGCTGATCTTCAAATATTTCTTTAATAATGTTTTATCAAATTCTGGTAAAGCCTTTAAACTTTGCTGAACAGACTTCCAAAGAGGAGGATATTTGAGCTGAACCCAATTAAATGGTTTCAGGGTATGAAATGGATAAGCTCATTTCTGAACTAATCAATTAACATCTTATAAAATAAACTTGAAATGTCGAAGAAATGAGACTCTTTCAGCCAGCCACTTTGCAATGGACTTATCAATGACTGAATTTTTATAACTGGAAAACCTGCATGTCATGTGAAAGAATTACAAAGTACCAACCAAACACTTGTCCCTCATTCACTTTCAGTTGTAGCATAGTTTCTTTGTTGTTTGATTATGACCACATTAGTTATCCATTTCGTTGCACTATACATTACTTAAAAATTCGTTATTTCAAAATGTGTGGGATGATTAATAAAATATGGGACAATGTACATCCCAAATTATTTTGTCGGGACACTCATGCCAAATAAAGGACAATTCTGTAAAATACAGAGCAAATGGTCACACCACATCATTTCATTTACCAAGCTACATTTTATTTTCAACACACCTTTTCCTATTGAAATACTTGATAATTACAAATTGGTTATGCAATTGTGCTTTAGTTTATTCAATCTACAGATGCATTTGTTGGAAAACTTTTGATACATGTCGAATAGTGCACACAAATTGTGTTGTCTCGTTGCAAAGTCTGCACAACAGGAGGGGTGTGAACGATCAGCATGTAGTAAGGTAGGTGTAATTACACAATTTAAGCCTATGTGCAAACATATATCTAGAGTAACTTGAAAGCTAACAGATCAAGTAGGATGAATAATTTGACAATATAATAAGAACAGTTTACAGCTCGCCGGAAAGAAGTAATGACAAGCTGTGACTGCACATAAAAAAGACACACACACAACACTTAGAGAAGACATTGGCCATGGTCTTCTACATAGCAAAGAACATTCACACAATCCTACAGGCACACTTCACAGTCACACATCCATCATCTTCAGCTGCCACACACTGAATCAGAGTGCAACAGTCGGAGAAGATGGTTGTGTGATTTAAGTGTGAATTCTTTATTCTGAAGAAGACCATAGCCGATAGCTTAAATGTTGTATATGTGCGAGCCACAGCTCATTGTTACATCTTTGTGTTGAGTTGTAAACTGTCCTCATTTTATTGTTGAATTCCAATCTGGAGTTTCCATTATTAATGAATAATTTGACAAATACAGATGTTTAATAATGTTTCCTGAATGTACCAATAAACTAATAGTTGCATAAACAAATGATAACTGCATTCTGCCAGATGAATCTTGTAAAACAGTAAAAATTTTGTGCAGCAACACCTGTCACTTTTCAAGCTACTGATACTGTAAAATAAAAATTATGGGTAGCAAGTTAATCATGTTTCAGTTCTTTTAACCAAAGGCAAATGTTTGTTCTCCATCTGCGTCTTCCAGAAGTAGGATTAAGCTGTTGGAATAGCTTGTGATTTTTGCTATAATCTTGAGCATAGATTTCGATCAAAATTTTATATTCCATTTGCCTCTTCCGAAAAAAAAAAAAGTTTAATGACATTGTAATTGTGCCTTAATATAATAAAATTATGAAGATTCAGGGGCACTTCAGTGTACTGCAAATATGTATTAATTTTTCTTACTCTTACTAAACTGGCAAAATTTTCTATGACTTCAGTTTGGTTATTCTTTGGCCTTGTTTCTCTCCTAGGAAAGGACACTTTCAATTAATACTTTTATGCTTCCTCTTGATAGCTACTGGCATTCCATAGAATTACAATCAAAAGAAGGAAATAATGATGATCTTATTGATAACCCAAAAACAATTTCAGGATGGTCAAGGCAACATGGTACTTATATGCTTCGATTTTGAGACCAAATCTGCTTTGCCTGCAATTAACTTTTATTTAAAAAAGCACTACCGGTTTCGCGTCCTGTAGACGCATCATCAGTTGCTCTGCAATGTACATAAATGAAAGGGAGATACAAGAGTGTCTTTTGAAGTTAAGAGAAAAATTCAATAAAACTGCTGACTGTAAAATAAAATTAAATATACCGTAGAAAAGTATTCACTAAAATCCCTTAGAAAAACATGTCTGCCATTTAGCCATCCCCAGCGTTCACGTAAAATTATAAAACTTTTATTATTCAAAAGACACTCTTGTAAGTCTCTTTCATTTATGTACATTGCATAGCACCAGATGATGCGTCTACAGGACGCCAAACCAGTAGTGCTTTTTTAAATAAAAGTTAATTGCAGCCAAAGTGGATTTGGTCTCAAAATGAAAACATTTGGCTGTGGATGCCCGAAATTCAAGATAACATACTTATATGCTTGTTTTATTCTGAGTTCTGAAACAGCACTGAAGGTGAGAATTTAAAAAAGCAACAGAAGACCTATTCCATAAAATGCAGGTTCTTTTTTTGTTACTCACCTCTAAAGAAGTGAGGACATTAGCTAATGCTTGTCCGTATGTATCATGACAATGGACTGCTAAACTTTTTACAGGTACATGTTTCATCACTTCTTCCAACATTGTTCTCATGGAACCTGGTGTGCCAACACCAATAGTATCGCCAAGTGAAATTTCATAACAACCGTATTCATAAAGAGTAGCAGCCATCTGAAAATAAAAATTTGTTTTGTGATCATAGACAATACCTTAATGTGATCACTGACTTTATTAGTTTCTCATAACTTATTACTTGGCACTATTTGACTAAATTTATGCAGATTTTCTTTGTACCTCTTTTTTTTTCAGAATAAAAGTACATAAGTATTTAATGATATTAGTAACTAATTAATTTATGACTATTTAACAGTAGTGAACAGGACAGTCAAATTCATTTCATGCTAGAGACCAATGGTGCTTCGCTCCTCTTGTGGCTCCAACACATAGGAAACACTGGTGTATCGGATCTTTCCACAGTCACCTTTAATTTGATAGGTGTGTAATACTTTAGCTACAGTGGCACAACATACGTGATAATATTCATATCACAACGTAAATTTTCTGGAGTATTTTTAAGCATTACCTTTGAAGAACCACAGTTGCATTTCATATTGTTGAAGGAAAAACTAGTAGGGAGCTCAAATATATAACCATTCTACATTTGATAGTAGGATCTTGTTGCTTCGTCATAATGGCAGTGCAAATTTTACCCATTTACCACACAGTGAATGCCATTGAGCCATTAGGTGCTTACTCAAAACTTATTACAAAAAAGACAGAGTAAACTTTGGTGGCTGCTTGTGACATATGGTACTTTGAATTCAATGCCATTGAGACTTATCAAGAAGGTAGTTCAATTAAATGGTATTTTACAACTGTGCTGCTCTGCACAACAAACTGCTAGCATGTGGATTGCCAATCAGTCGTCTTTTGCGAGAGTTGCAAGCTAGTCTCATTTTATTGTTCAATTCCAACCCGGACTTTCCATTGTTAGATGAAGATATAAAATATTGTCTTCACATGTCAAGAGAAACATTAATCGTTAATACGGGTGACTGTGACAGCAGGGCCACCCTCAGGTAGGCTGCAGTGAAAGCAATGAAAGTAAGCTAAGGAATTTATATTTAATAAGTAAATGAAAACTAATACAATAGAATAAATCATTCTGCCTATAAAAATTTATTCCAACTAACTGCTGCACACTGTAATTAGATATTTCATTGACTGACAAAACACTGTACATTGAGAACATCTTCAAAAAGTTTTAAAATACATGTTTTATGTTTTAGTGTTTATTGGAAGCTTTGTTCTTTCACTCTGCACGTGCAGAAGAAGTTTATAAAAGAGAAAGGGGGGAGTCTCTCTCTCTCTCTCACCTTCAATCTTATTGTTGTTTCTTCTATCAATATAAATACCATATGGGCAAGAGTATTGTCAATACTAGAAACTGACTGATACTAACCAAACATACCTCCAAAATGTTTTGAGTGTGTGTGAGAGTGTATTATTGATTCCACAATTCATCACGCTGTTATTCAAATTTCCCTTTTTGTTTAAAGCAACTGATACATTCTGATCCCAACTGACTTAAACTTTAAACCTTTTTTAAAATGATTAAAAAAGAATGGGTTAATGTGTTATGGAAACAACCCTTGTCTATGCAATAGGTTATTGAACATCGAACTCTAATATTATCAACAAAAATTATTTTTACATATCTGTCCAAAAGTATGAATACTGTTCGAGGATATTAAAACACTCAATTTCACTAATTACCCGTCTGTACCAAGACTGTGTTGGGCAGCCAGGGATGGCTAACGTGTGTGGATGAATGTGCCTGAGTGATTGTGTGCATGAGTGTTCTCTTTCTGAGAAAGGCCACGGCCGAAAATTTGAATTGTGTGTGTGTGTGTGTGTGTGTGTGTGTGTGTTTGAGTGTCTTATTTGTGTCTGTCAGTGGCTGAACATTCATCTTTATGGTGAATTGTTCTCTATCTACATATTATTATTAACAATCCTTACTGGATCTTCCATTGTTGTTAAAAAATCACAAAGTCACATGTAACTGTTAATCAACCAGGACTGCCTACCTCACTGTTAGATTTTTGACTATTCTTTCTCATATTAAAATTATCAAATCATTTTTGTCACATGATAGCATATTAGAACACTAACAGTTGAAACTGAAGGAACTTACAATAAATCACTGCTAATCAATTGCTATTTTAAAGAGTTTATTTTTTCATTATGACTTTTCAAAATGCCTGGCAGCACATCTTCAGATGTTTACGATTCATAGTCAATGTTTCTTTAGTAACAGCATTGCATCATTTTGTAATGGAAGCTTCTGAGGAACCTAATATCAAACTTTGCAAAAAGGTTTTGTTCCCTAAACATAAATGAACATGCACATCTGAAGATTCAATACTCATTAAATTCATGTACTTTCAAAAGGTTTTAAGCCATAATTTATTGCCATTGGTTTGTGGGAAATGGACTCCACTTATACAGATCCATTACCTCAAGCATGTCACAGTCACTATAGTTTTAGCTTTATGAGCTTTGAGTGTGGTTGTTGCTTCATATAAAAGAGTGACCTGCAAGCCAGTAAGTATATGTAGATCAAAAAGAGTGCTCATACCTGGTGTATGGTATGACAACTACTCTTGATCATAGTCTTGCAGAGACAACAGCTACATAAATTTTAAAATATCATTTACAGTCACTGTCAGCAAGTGCTGATCACTACAGTGACAGCTTCAGTTTTTGGCACTATTCCTCCATATGAAAGGAAGTGTCTGGGTGGTAGACTGGTTCGACCTGATGCTAAAAAGGTCAACATCTCATGGAATGACATTTCCTAGTAACCTGCAAAACTAACACCTGGAACATAATTGGTATTGTAATAATAATAAAAAAAAAGAGCAACAATTCTTATTAGAGGTTTCCAACTTCAATGTGTTACATAACTTCAGGTCTAGTGCCACAAAATGCAGTTTCTGAACAGATGTTTCACGCAACTGCTGACAAACTGTACTGTGCAGTCCCAGTGCTGCAGATGATCTGCAACACAGATTGAAACCAGTAGATAGTACTACAAAGTTATGGTCTACATGGAGTCTGGAAGTGTTAGCAGACAGCAGCCCTTTATAGTAGTACTACAAGCATTTAAAGGAAATGGCACGTGCCTCTTTTCTGGTCTGTAGGCTGTGTGTTTGAAATGTGTACATGCAATGAAAACGTTGTGTAGCTCACAGATCCACTTTTATGTCAATGGGATATTTATGAAAGCACAAAATGGCCCAATGATTCAAGGTTTAGATAAAAACCTTTGAAAGAGCATGCTTGCTTACAAATAATTACGCAAATTCACCTAACTTTTTTAACAAACATCTAATGTACAATCTGGTGAGGTACAACACGCTAACAGTCATCACAAACTGTCAGAAGAGGATATCAAAGCTAGGGATCAACCATAAAAAATTGATAATGTCAAGTAGTATTTTAAGAAAGTCAAGTTTGAGAGGCTGGCTGAATAAAACGCCATGGAAACTATTTTCCATGCATAAAGTTCTTGGAAACTTGCACAGTGTGTTCATAGTCATGATCACAGTTAATCATTACTAGTATGATTAAAACTGATATATTTAGGGGGGAAAAAAGCAACCTTACATTAACATCATTCTTCCTGACCACTTGCACAGCATTCACTTATATAGCAAAACTATGCTATAGAAATCATGAAAATTGCCGCACTGCTGTTTCTGGACATTTTACACCACCACAGATCAAATAGTTCATTGAATAATATGGTCTACAAGAAGATGACCCATACCATTACATACATTAATTTAAGACATTATGATTCCAGGAAAGAACTGATTTGGGAATTTTAGAATATGTAACCAAGGGAACTTTGGGTAAACAAAATCTATGGATCAAATGCGAGTATCTGCATATCAGTGATATCTTGAGTCACGAGTGAGTGAAAAAAAACTTTCTGTGAAGAAGTGGGTGGAAGCACAGCAGCTCACAAACAGTATAGGCTGTACAGTAGAACCTCATTTTTACTCTTTTCAGGGGACTTCAGTTAAACGGTGTAAAATGCGGGAAACCGTAAAATGAGGGAAATAATGTTTTGACTGGTAAAATATGCTTACATGATAACCCTTGCATTTTCATAGTTTATTTGTGATATATTTACACCATAGGCATCAAAATACTCGCCAGTAAGTTTATTATATAATAAAGGCTATCCAAATTTTTACCATTTTAAGCACCAGACGGAACTGTAACTGGTAAAGGGAAGTAGAAATTTTTGACAGAATTTCATTCATCATAATCTATTAGTTGGGTCAAATCTAGTCTTCGATACCCCTTTGACCAATGATGTCATGTTTTACGTCATTCCGTCCCACGCGTGGTTTCAATACTCACTGTTTACGTGTGTCTCATACTTTTGACGACACCTAGGTGGCGTTACATTATCATTTTGGTGTTATTTGATTTTTGTAAGGTTTAGGTCTCGTTGGACCTATACCTAAACTAACTTTCAATTTAAAAAAGTTATCTGTAGCCTAGCCCTAAGAAGGTTACGTATAGGTTAAACAAGATTTTTTTTTGTTTTAGTACATGAGGGCATGTAGAGTGCCCAAATCTCTGGTTCAGAAATACTCAATCGGTTTACAGTTGTACGTTCAACATACATCATTTCAGGTCGTACAACTTCGGGTGTAAGCTTCCTTTTAAAATTACCTAATTATAAATGTATTTTGAAGAGGTGGTATCGTTAAGAAGATTTGAAATCTAACTACTGATACCATGTCACTGTTGCAAGCGGCCTTCTGACTGCTGAATATACGATAGCTTGGCGTTTATATAGCAGCGGATGAGGGAGAGGAAGGGGGACATTGGTTTGCCTTTATTGGTGGTTATATTATTGCACGCCATTGGTGGAAAGCGGCAATGATGATTGGTGTTTTACACACTTGTTTTTCCGCTGCTATATAAATGCCAAGCTATTGTATATTCAGCAGTCAGACACAGACCATGATGAAGGCCGCCTGCAACAGTGGCCAAAACGTCGGTTGAGTTTATAAAATGACGACGCGGTCTCATACCCGGAAGAATTTTATTGATAGTGACAACAGCCGCGGAAGCGTACGTTTGCATCCATAAGCACAGTTTACACAAGGAAATGGATGTTTCCAGTTTAGTATTCTTTCTTCAACTATGGTAGGTCTATTCATCTGTTACGTTAAAAAGATGAGATTGGTAGCTCATTGGTAGTGTGTCAAATTCCTGTACCCAAACACATCACAAAGTTTTGTGCTTTATTTATTTTTTGTACTTAAATTATATTTTCTTCTCTACCATTTTTCCAATATCCTCTTCAGTAAATATCTAATGGCTTGTGAATTTGTTGTCTAAAAGTAATCTTCCTTGGAAGGTAATATTTATCTGGCTTCTCATAAATTAATATGGTAGCAAGTACATTTGCATTTCAAAATTAATATTATTTGCCTAATAAATATGTAGGTCTCTTACAGAAAAATGAAATAAAAACAAAATGATTAGCTTCAGTATATTTCCATACACAACTGGCTGAAATAAAAATAAAAAAGCCTCTCTCTATTGTTCCAGTCTCTAATAAAAGGAAAAAGGAACAACTACATGTTTCCCATTTCGATCTGATTTCTCTTATTATGATGATCCTGTCTCCCTACGTAGGTTGGTGCTAACAAAATCATAATCCAATAGTCAAACCCAGAGCAGCAATACTCCAAAATAGGATGAGCAAGTGTAGTGTAGGCAGTTTCTTTAGTAGAACTATTGCATCTTCTAAGTGTTTTGCCAATGAAAAACAGCCTTTGGTTCACCTTCCCCAAGGTATTTACCAATTAAAGTTGTTCATAATTGTAATTCATAGCTATGTAGTTGAATTTAACAGCCTCCATAATTGACTGATTTATCGCGTAAATGCAGCTTAATGCATTTCTGTTTTAACTCAAATGGATGTCTTTCACTTTTCATTATTTAGAATAAATTTCCAATTTCTGTACCATGCAGCTATCTTTTCTAAATCATACTGCAGCTGCATTTGATCTGCGGTTGATTTTACTAACTGATAAATGACAGTATCATCCGCGATTAGTCTACGAGAGCTGCTCAGATTGTCTCTTAAATCATGCATAAAGATAAGGAGCTGTATAACACTTCCCTAGGGAATGTTTGATACACCTCTTTTTTACTTCACGACTTTTTGTCAGTTATTACATTCAGAAATTCCGACAGGAAATAACAAATCCAATTACACGAGTAAGACAATATTCCATAAACGCATAATTTGAATCAATGTGTGGTACAAAGGCGTTCCAGAAACCTATAATTATAGAATCAATTTGAGACCCATTGTTAATTACAGTCATCAAATTAGTTAAGTGATTTAATTTACTTTCATACTGCAAGGAAATTTACTGCTTTTGCAGCTTTTCTTGATTTGCACTGTAGTGATTGAGAGGCATATGCCTCAATTCGTTGACGATACCTTTGATCTAAATTACGGAACTGAATTTTCCATTGTGAGAATATAATGTGCAATACATTTATATAAAAGAGCACAATCTGTAGATTAAAAATTTGTATAAATTGCTTAGTACAGCTTGAAATCTAAGTTTTAGTGTATAGCTCATTACATGGCTATCTGATCTAAAACAGTACAGTTATTGTTACAATAAAATATTTTTAAAATGTAAACCATACATATCACATGTTACACTGCAATTGTTACAAAAACACTGGGGTAACTCACCTTTGCAACAGCTTCAGGTTGAATTTTTCCCTCATATGGGCACCCACACACACAGGAAACATAGCCTCTAACTTTAATTCCATTGTTTAAAGCTTCATTTATTACTTCCTTGAACCTCTGTTGACTTTCACTGATAGAACAGTTTATGTTTTTCTTGCTGAATGTTTCAGAAGCAGCTCCAAAGACTGCTACTTCCTTAGCTCCAGCTTCAATCTAGATGAAAATGAATGTTTCTGAATAGGTTTGTAGGATTCCACAGCCAGTATCATTTAGAATAAAATTATTTTGGTGTTAGGTCACATCATTATCAAATCAAATACTAAATAAAGGAAATGAATTACTGTTCAGACGACTTAGTAACCACCCTCTTTGGGATGGCTAACAACTGTGCAGAGGACGGATGCATAGTAGCTGAAACCTCAGGAATTCATGCTTTAGTGTTTTATAGTGAGGTGGCCCAACATCCAGAATATTTTATTAAAAAATGTATCTTTTCTTTGTGGTTACGTACAAATACATTTATTTCTACTACATATCCTACAGCAGCATTACACTTCAAAGGTGGTAATAGGATAGAGGTTGTTATATCTCTAATATCATCCTACCCATTCATTACTCCAGCTTTGCTGGGGTTTGGAACACTTGCACGGAATGATATTAGCACAGTGACTGGGGCTCTTGGTGGGCAAACCAGCTTTTCGCTGGTACAGGTACACAAACAAGTCCAGTAGCTCAGCACAGTCGCTCCTGTGATCAGGCTGGAGTTCACACCACAGCAGTAAACAACCATGTTTCACTTCAAGGTGGCTTGTTAGCATGTTTCATGGGAAATTTATTTTTAATACTGCTGTTTTAATGAGAACTGACAAGGATTCAACACAATGAGAATGGATGATGAAATTCATAACTTTTTCTAATATTTTGATGATGCAAAAATTGGGTTGCGCCAATGAAATATGGTCGCTTTTATGTTTGCAAATTTACATTGAGGAAACAGAAGTCTACATGACTAATTTTTATATGAAATTAACCATGCAAACTTCACATTATAGGTGTGTAAGTTCAAATTGTAGGCATCTTTCCACGCTGGCAACATAACATGAAAATCTGGAAAACTACACAACCCTTTGCTAGCTAAAGAGCAGAAGAGTAATTTCATCTAACAACAGATTAATTGACTGAGTGTTCCTTCTATAAAATAAAACAAAAGAAAAAAGTATTTTCACATGTAGTGAAAATGTTTCGAAAGTTGTTGAGCCGTTTATATCTCTGCTATCATATGACGATGACTTTCTTCAAGTATGCTTCGTAAAAGCATTTTATTTAGAACACTGAGTGTATAATAAAAATATTAGGCATCCTGCACAGATATGTTGATGTGTCCAACAGCTTTGTAGTTTCTAACCTGGCCATTATGCTACTTTCACCATTTGAAAAATAGCTACTCTCCATTTTACCAGAAGACTCTGCATTAAGTTTCAGTTAAAGAAAAAAAAAAAGAAAGACTATTTCACATATTTGGAGCATTTACTCATAGATACTGTGGTAACGCGCGGCGCGATTGTTTGAATGGTGCGACGCCCATTACCACAACTGGTTGCTGTGGGGCACTGGCTAGACTATTGCATTGCACCCTGCCGGCCGCGCGGCGGTTTGAGAGAGGCACCGGGCCAGCCATGAACGTTGCCTCAGTTGTATTCTCACAGTCCTCACTTAAGTGGTTGTGCCTCTGGATGATACCAATAGCTGGGACGGGAGGGTTTTTTTTATTTATTTATTTTTTTGTGTTTTTAGGGAGCACAACTGCTGTGGTCATTAGTGCCCAACACTGCCCATAGTAAAATAGAACCGGGGTTAGGACTTAAAATGGCTTTTGCCATGTTTGCACGATGTATAAAAAGTAAAACTCTGTTAACAGAATGCGGGTCATCAGCTAAAATGTCAGACATTTCAAATGGTAAACACAGATCGTGACGGAGACGATTAAAAAACAGACATTGCACTAAAAGATGGTTCACAGTAAAAGGTTCATCACAGTGCTCACGTAAGGGAGCAGGACCACCACATAGTAAATACTGGTGGCTATAACGGCAGTGGCCAATACGAAGCCGGGCCAGAACAATCTCCTCTCGGCGGGAGGGTCGAGATGACGTTGACCAGAGATCAGGCACAGGTTTAATGGCTCATAATTTGTTCCCTGACAGGGATGACCAATGTAGATACCAACGGGAGATAATACGCTGGGAGACACCAGCGCGAAGGTCATCAGAGCTAGCAGAAAAGGTAGATAGCCGAGGAAGGTGAACTGCCTCCTTGGCAGCCGTATCCGCAGACTCATTCCCCAACACTCCCACGTGGCCAGGGACCCACAGAAACGTCACAGTTGTTCCACTCGTTGAAAGAGAAGTAAGGCAATTGTGGATGCTTTGTACCAGGGGATGGGCAGGATACAGAGTGCGAAGGCTCAAAAGAGTACTGAGAGTCCGAGCAAATGACAGTCTTATTGAGCGAGTTTCGCCGGACGTATTGGGTGGCCTGATATAATGCATACAGCTCAGCTGTAAAAATGGAACTCCACTCAGCAAAACAATATTTAAAAGAGACGTTGCCAAGTACAAAGGCACACCCAACACCTTGGTCTGTCTTTGAGCCATCAGTGTAAATGAACAAATTGTCATCAAATTTGAACCGAAGTGCGAGAAATTCTCTCTGGTAGAAAAAACTAGGTGTGGAGTCCTTTAGGAGAGAATGAAGGTCAAAGTTAACACTGATTTCGGGGCTTTGCCATGGTGGAGAGGAGCTCCCTCCAGTCGAGAAGATAGCAGGCATTGTAACGCCGAGCTGGCCGAGTAACGAACGCAAGCGTACTCCCGGCGGTAGCAGAGCAGACGGGCGCATGGCGAAGAAACTGTCAAGTTAGTCGTTAAAGAAAACTGCATACGTTGGGTGTCCTCGCATGGACAACAAATGGCTACCGTAACGGCAAAGTAGGAGTTCCCGACGGTAAGAAAGAGGTAGTTCGGCGGCCTCGGCATAGAGGCTCTCAACAGGGCTAGTGTAAAACGCTCCCGTCGCCAGACGGATACCTTGGTGGTGGATTGTATTAAGGCGGTGCAGTATGGATGGTCGAGCTGAAGAATAAACAATGCTACCATAGTCCAGTTTGGACCGAACTATGGTGCGATACAGATGGAGGAGAGTAGACCTATCAGCTCCCCACGAGGTGCCACTTAACACCCACATCACATTGAGAGAGCAGGTACAGCGAGCTGCCAAACGGGAAATGTGGGGAGACCAACTTAACTTCCTGTCGAAAACAAGTCCCAAGAAAGTCGTGGTATCCACAAATGGAAGTACTATGGGGCCCAGACGGAGGGACGGGGGAAGGAACTCCTTCCGTCACCAGAAGTTCATGCAGACTGTCTTGTCAGCTGAGAATCGAAAGCCAGTGTCCATACTCCACATGTGGAGAGTGTCTAGGCACCGCTGAAGGCGCCGCTCCAGGAGACCCGTTTGCTCAGAGCTGCTGTAGATCGCGAAGTCGTCAACAAAGAGGGACGCTGACACTCCCGGTGGAAGGTGATCGGCTATAGAATTGATTGCCACTGCAAATAAAACAACGCTCAGGACTGAGCCCTGGCGGACTCCGTTCTCCTGAATAAAAGTGCTCGATAAAACTGAACCAACACGCACTTTAAAAACACGGTCTGTTAAAAATTCGTGGATAAAAATTGGTAGGCGACCCCGAAAACCCCATGTATGCAGAGTACGGAGGATGCCCATCCTCCAGCAGGTGTCGTATGCCTTTTCCAGATCAAAGAACACCGCTACTGTCTGGCGCTTCCGTAAAAAATTATTCATTACTGAAGTAGATAAGGCGACAAGATGATCAATCGCAGAACGGTGCTTGCGAAACCCACATTGGACATTAGAAAGGAGATGTCGCGTTTCAAGCCACCATACCAGGCGCCCGTGAATCATGCGTTCCATCACCTTGCATACACTAATGGTGAGGGAAATGGGGCGGTAGCTGGAAGGGAGACATTTGTCCTTCCCAGGCTTTGGTATGGGAATGACTATGGCTTCACGCCAGCGTTGCGGAAAGGTGCCTTCTATCCATATGCGGTTGTAGGTGGCCAGTAGGAAGTGCAAGCTTGTTGGTGAAAGGTGTTGCAGCATCGCCACGTGAATGCCATCTGGTCCTGGAGCAGAGGACCGCGAAGACGAGAGTGCGTGGTGGAGCTCTCGTACAGTAAACTCGGTATTGTAGCATTCACGGTTCTGAGAGGTAAAGGGCAATGGAGTCGCATCCACCGTCTGTTTTCCTAGCAAGGAAAGCGTCAGTGTAGTGTGAAGAGCTAGAGACCTCTGCAAAATGTCGACCCAGTACGTTGGCTATTTGTGGAGGATTGACGACGGTGTCAGTTGCGACACACAGACCGGGAATCGGGGAATGAGCCATAGTGCCTGAAATTTTTCTGAGGTTACCCCAAATGTTGGAGGAAGGGGTAGACCTATTAAAAGAGCTCGTGAATGAGCGCCAACTGGCACATTTACAGTCGTGAAAGAGGCGACGACAATAGGCCCACAGCCGTTTGTATCTGATGCAGTTGTCGAGCGTGGGCCGTTGGTTGAAGATTCTAAGGGCACGTCACCGTGCTCTTAGAGCGTCACGGCATTCCACGGTCCACCACGGGACAAGAGGACGAGGGGACGACGTGAGTGGGAAGTCTTGCAGGGGATGGAATATTCCGCGGCTGTCAGAATAACTGTGGTAATGTGTTCCACTTGGTCGTCTATACTAGGGTAATGATAAGTACCAAAATCCGCCAGTGACGAGTAGAGCTCCCAGTCCGCTTTGGTTATCTGCCAGCGGCGTGGATGCTCAAGGGTGTCAGGCATCATTAGGTGAATTACACACGGAAAATGATCGCTTGAATGTGTGTCTGAGAGAGCAGACCATTCAAGACGCTGTGCCAGCTGAGCAGTGCAGATAGCTAGATCTATATGGCTGAAAGTATTTGTGGTGTCTGAAAGATAAGTTGGTTCATCAGTGTTAAGGCAGATGAGCTGAAGGTGGTTCAGTATATCTGCCAGGAGGGAGCCCCGTGGACATGGTCATGGGGAGCCTGAAAGGGGGTGGTGGGCATTGAAATCTCCCACCAACAAAAACAGACACGGAAGCTGGTCAATAAGACCTAGAAGATCGGATCTAGTGACGGGAAAGGAGGAAGGAGCATAAATATTGCACAGTGTGAAGATAAATCCAGGAAGGTATATCCGGACAGCAACAGCTTGTAGTGGAGTACACAAAGGGACCGGTGTACTGTGTACGTCATCCCGAATATGCAACATTACGCCCCCGTGGGCTGGAATTCCTGCCACTGGAGGAAGGTCAAAGCGAACGGTAGTGTAGCGTGGGAAAGTAATTCGAGTATCAGGGAGCAATTTTGTCTCCTGTAGAGAGAAGATAATTGGGTGATATGTTCGCATTAGAAGCTGCAGTTCTGTCCAATTCGACCGGATACCACGAATGTTCCATTGAAGAATATCCATAATAGGATAAAATGAGATGAAGGTGGACATCAGCCCGACGAAGGTGGCGGGTCACAGTGTGAATGTTCGCAAATGGTAATGTCTGAGACGGGAGGGTCTTGCTCCATATTCTCAGAGGTGACCACAGCAGCTGCGTGAGTGTGGTCGGCAGCCCCATCGTTGGCTGATGCACCTGGAGAGAGTATAGGCTTCCAGGGGATGCCATCGTCACATTGTGAGGTAGAAGGGGGGAGAGTGTTCCCCCTATTTGACTTCTTGGATCCCTGGTGAAGCTCCTTGGTTGGCTCAGATGTTTTGGAAGGGGCGCGGAGGAAATCCTCGCGCAAATGCTCCTTCTTAGACTTACGAGTCTCTATCTGTGGTTTCACAGCTGAAGATGAAGATTTGGAAGAGGTACTCACACTTTTCGTTGAACGTGACACCGTTGTCGATGTAGACTGTTTGACAACTACTGTAGTAAACTGTAGGTCACAAGTCTGTGTGGCCATATCCCGCGTTGGTGGAGGTGTTGCAACTACAGTACTGTAAGTACCACGCGGTGGAGTCTTAGGCTTACGACTGGCATACATCTTACGTGCAACTTGTATTGGAACCTTTTCCTTCACACGGATTTCCTGGATGGCCCGTTCATCGGCAAACATGGGACATTCCCAGGAGGAGGCAGCATGATTCCCATTACAATTGATGCAATGGGGGAGGCGGTGGTGGACAAATCCCCTCATGGGTCTCTTTACCACAGGTGACACATGTGACCGGGTTCTTGCAAGACTGGCTTGTGTGGTTGAAGCGATGGCACTGATAACACTGAGTAGGGTTAGGGATATAAGGTCGTACTGTGACTAGCTCATACCCTGCCTTGATCTTCGGCGGCAGAGCCACTCGGTCGAAGGTCAGAAACACTGTGCGAGTGGGGACTAAAACATTGTTCTCTTTTTTTTGTCACTCTGTGTACTGCGACGATGCCTTGCACTGCCAGATATTCTTCAGTTCATCCTCAGTCAGACCATCCAAACTGGCCGAGAAGGCTACCCCTCGGGAATAATTGAGGGTTGGATGGAGCTCAACACGAACCGGGTAGATATGGAGCAGAGTAGCCTTAGCCGCTGTGCCCGGGAGCCACTTTCTGTTTCTAACAGTAGTGTTCCATTACGCAGACGGGTGCAGGTCGTAACTGGGCCGTCAATGGCATCAACCCCTTTTTGAATAATAAATCGGTTCACCGACGAAAAGGATTGTCCTTCCTCAGTACGGGTCACCACAAGGAACTTTGATGTCTGTAAATTTTTCTGTTCAGAGACACTATTGTCCAGTACGTCAATTTCTAGAGACTCTTTACATTTTCTTTTTTTTAGAACCATCGCGAATGTATCCCCCATGATTGCCAGTGTCCCCGATGGCACGCTCCTTCCCGCTAGGGTCCCCCAACGGAAGCACACCCGCCTTGGGTGATTGTTCCCACCCCAAGTCACACCTCCCGATCTACAGACAGAGGGACCAATCGGCGAATCGGGAAGGTATCAGCGCAGGCAATCGCCCCTCCCCTGGCCTGGCCTTAACCAGGGGTATGCACGCACCCTACATGCCAGCCCGCGGCTGGGACTTACGCATTACCCAGTCACCCATATCGGTGGTCATCAAGTGCGTACAGGAAAGGAGGAAGAGAGAAATAGTAGGAGAAGAAGCCTCAAACGCAGATGCGAAGGCAAATAAAGAAGTGAGAGAAGAGCTTAAGCCAAAAAGGTCAGAACTTCGGTTCACCGAAGGATGCACAGACTCGGTCCCAAGAGAGGGGAAAAGGACAGTAGAAGAATCGTTGTGTATCATGGAAAGGAAAGAGTGCTACAAAGGCTGGGGCCCGTGCTCACCACGCACGTACCCACCACAGAGCGGTGAGCCCCCGGGGGGAGGGGGGTGGCGGGAGTGGTCGTGTGTCACAGAGGATTTCGTCAGACTCTGATGGGACGGTTCACGATCCTGGCAACAATTGTAACTGGCTTAATGTGCATAGGTGTGTTATTAGTCATAACACAATTTGCGCCGAGGGTTCTGTTTGGAATGGCGTGTGCACCATCATGGACGATGGTGGAAAACGAAGTACTAGGTCCGGCGGATTTTGTTACCCTCGTGGGGACAAATCCTACAGCAATTGGTACAGACTGTGGTTTTGTCCGTTCAGCGGTTGACTACGATTGTGTCAGGTGAGGCGGACCACTTTGACTCTCTGGTGTCGCGGTTGCAGTCAGCTCCTCTGCCAGTGATCGATTCCAGTTCTGTCTCTCCCATTACAGTGTTTCCGCCTCCTTTTTCTGACTTTGATGATTCTTTAGAAGACTGCAACACTTATGAAATCAGGCTACGTCAACATTTCCTTGCGTTTGGGGTATCCAACCCAGCGTTGTGTAAAGCTGTCGGCACATGGTGTCTGAACGTGTGTGGTCAATGTGCCGAGTCCACTGTCCACCTGAAAGCGCGGAGACAGTGCAACTTGAGCATACGAGATGTGTGCCTCAACGAGCTACACACAACCACAGCGTGCTCCAGCAACGGTTGTCGGCAGTATAAGTTGCTGGAATCACACTGTTTACCAAATCAAAAGAGTGGAATTGCTACTTTACCTCTATTGAACTGCTTATTTCTGAGCTTGCGCTTATGTTAGTTATGTTCTCTGATACTCCAAAATAAATAACAACAAAATACCTATGAACATAAGACTCTCATAAAAGTTGCATTTCATGTCAATAAGTGCAGCGAAAAATAAAAGTTTTATGACAAAATGTGCAATATAAAATTAGGTCTTCACAACACAAAGATTATTGCAAGAGTCTCGCTTTTTAGTAAATCTTAAAAGATCATGCTTTCACGGTCAGTGTTACTATTCAGTAGAACAATGTTAAGAACTTGTAAAATGCAATACGCGAAACATTATGTGCATATTTTACTCTAAGTGAGGTGCCACCTGCCTTGTTCAAAAAATGAATCCAACAAACTCACTCCTCAGAGGGTGCACACTTATTTTTTCATAGCATCGAATATTATGCAGTATACTTCTAAGAAATTTATAAGAAAGTCTTTTGAGTCTATCAGAAAACCAAATAAAAAAAGAAAAAATATTTGCTTATGTGGAGCCTTATGTGGCCAGTTACATTACCAATGTACCCTTCACCTACGATATTAGACACGTCGTATATGCTACTGGGTGATATGTCAGTTGTTGAGATGTAATTACAAAAATGATACAAAGAACTATTTGTGTTGATAGATCTTCAGTCCGCCTTGCCTTGAAATGCCAATTACTGTAATACGGAAATTTTTTAACCACATATAAGACGTTTCCAGTCATTTATTCCAACAAATAATAAATTAATGGCCGGTTTTCGAGAGATTCTCGGTTTACTCAGTTACTTTTACTTGCTTTAAAATGCCATATATTCATAAGACCTAAGTTATATACATAAAAACCACTTAATACAATGGCCAATATGGCACCTTCGTGTCTCTACTGAAAAGAGCTGCCCCCCTCCCCAGATAGCCACGTGGTGTAACGTCGGGGGCATTCTCCTACCTTATTGGTGATCGTTCAGACGCTTGTTGAGAATATGTGGCATGCTTGATACTGCCCGACACCTTGGGAAAGCCTTGCTAATGTGCAGTTCGCTCGTTGTGACGTCAGAAACTCGCCACTTGTTTAGATACACACTCCGCGTGTTGACGACTTAAGGCTTTATTTTATTCGTGGGTCTCCCCTCACATCTATCAACTTTTGCGTCAACTAACTTCCCTGCAGGAACCGGCTGCTTTATCTTTTGATGAGATGTGTCGTTTGTTGTCGGCCCAACTTCACCCCCATACGCATGTTATTGCAGCGCAGGTTGAATTTTACCGGTCACATAAGAAACCCACTCAGTCCTATCGGGCGTGGGCTGCACGGTCTTAGCCGTCGGTGTATGTTCATTACTCTGACCCACAAGGAGTAACATGCGGACGATATGGTTTGGGACGCAATTCTCCAACTTGCACCAGATAGGGAAGTGCACCAACGTGCCCTACAGCTGGAAAATCCTACCCTGACAGATGTTTTAAACATTGCGCAGTCTTTTGAAGTCTCATGGGCTGCAGGGGATCAAATTGAGACTTGGGGTGATATCGCTGCAGTTTCGCAGTCGAGCTCGGCACCTTTGGATTGTGCGGACATCGCTTTCGTACAGGAGCGCCGCATGTGCGAACATAAACAGTATGCAGCTTTGCAGCAGCTGCGGTCCACGTCACACACTCCCACTCGTACACAGAGACCTTTTCCATCTTGTCCTCTTTTTTTTTGTACAGCATGTCAGTGCAGATTGCCCCAAGCATTGGGTTATATGTCACTCGTGCAAGAAAAAAAGGCTACATGGCTTCTGTTTGCCGTTCCTGGCCAATTGAGCAAGATGACAAGATGGATGTTAATCTTGTCCAGAATGTTCACTCTCCGTCTCCCAAACTTTTTGCTGAAGTTCAGATTTTCGACAGGGCGGTCACCTTACTTGTAGATATGGGAGCTTTCGTTTCTCTTCTCAATTATCTCACATATGTACGGCTTCGCTCGCCTCCCCTGGCTGCTGTCAATCGTTCTTTGCATGGCTACAGCCGCCAGCGCATTCCTATCCTGGGTCAATTTACGGCTTCCATGGCGTGTAAATCTGTTGTCAGGCCGGTCACTTTTCTTCTTGTTGATGACACTGCAGGTGCTAACATTTTCGACCCGGATGCTTGTAATGTTTTTGGTTTTACTATCAATGATTCTGTCAATCTCCTCTCGGATTCGGTCCCTTTCACAGAGTTGGATGCTCTCTGTAGGAAATTTTCTTCCTTGTTTTCGGGTGGACTGGGTTGTGCGGTGGGCTTAACCACCCACATTACTATGAAACTGACGACATGCCCCAAAATGATTTCCAATCCATGGTGTACAGCAATCAGTCCCTGCCACGTCTGTTAAAGATGTACAGGTTTTCTTGGGCAATATTGCCTATTTACCAGGGGCTGCCTTGGTGACGCATCCCTTACATTGTCTGCTTCAAAAGAGTGTTCCCTTTGCCTGGTTATCTGAGTGTGAATGGGCGTTTTGCACATTAAAGTGCTTACTGATTTCAGCCCCTTTGTTTAACGGCGTATGTTCCTGGGCAACATTTGGTTCTGGCTATGGATATGTGTCAAGATGGCATTCGGGCTGTTTTGACCCATAAGTATCCTGATGGGTCTGAAAGCCCCGTCGCGTACACCTCTTAAGTTGTTGACAGCTACCCAGCAACGATACTCTCAAATTGAAAAAGAGGCATTAGCCATTGTGTATGCTTTGAAGAAGTTTCACGTTTACTTGTATGGTGTCAAATTTCATCTTATTACTGATTGTAAGCCCTTGGTTTCCCTATTTCACCCTACAGCGGCGCTTCTCGACTAGGCAGCTCATAGATTGCAGCGTTGGGCTCTCTTTCTTTCCCATTATAATTATCAGATCCATTTCCATTCGACAGCACAACATGCTAACGCGGACACATTATTGCGCCTTCCAATGGGTCCTGATCCTGACGTTGATAGACAAGAACTTTTGTGCTTTTATTTGGATGAGGGAGCTCAGGCTACTGTTGATGGTTTTTCCTATTACGGCTCCAGTATTGGCCAAGGTGTTGTTGTCCAATCCCGTGCTGTGGCGCATTCTTTGCTACATTCGTGTGGGCTGGCCGGACGTCTCTCCGCGTAGGGTTTCAGACCCCACTCTGTAACTATCATTCCTTCCGTTTTCGTCTGTCTGAATGAGATGGGGTTCTCCATTTGGCTACAGACGGGACAGTCTCCATGGGTACTGATTTTGGCAGATCTCTGTTCAAAAGCGCTTCAGATGCTTCCCGAAGAACTCTGGGGAGTTTTCCGCACAAAAACATTGGCTCGCTGGCATGTGTTTTGGCCCAGCATCGATGGTGACATTCAAGGCTGGTGGCTAAGTGCTCGTTGTGTGCTTCACAACAGGCGGCACCTCGGGCATGTCTATCTTCTTGGCCACAACCCTGACAGCCGTGGAAACGAGTGCACATCGATTATGTGGGGCCCTTTCTTAACTCCTATTGGTTTTTTCTTGTGGATGCTTATTCAAACTTTCCATACATTTTTCGTTGCCATACCATGTCCACTGCTGTAACTATTCAATCAATGTCTTAAGTTTTTGCTTTGGAAGGGTTTCCGCACACGTTTGTTTCTGATAATGGCACCCCTTTCACTTCTTCTGTTTTTCAAGATTTTTGTGCTCGTCCGGGCATTCGCCACATTACGGCTCCTCTGTTTCATCCCCAGTCTAATGGTGAAGTGGAATGGTTTGTGCATACTTTTAAAGCTCAAATGTGCAAATATGTGACCTCTTAGTTGGTTGGTTAGATTTTGCAAGGGGTTTCTTTTTTTTTTTTTTTTTGTGGTTTTAGGGCGCACAACTTCTATGGTCATTAGCGCCAAGTCAAAAACATAGATTCGCTATGGCCTACAAAAAATGCGGACTGTCAGAACATCCAGAAGAGGCTAAAAACGAAAGATAAAAGACAATTAAAAGGGTTAAACATCCTTGGATAAGTTGGCCAAGTTGATAAAACGCAAAACTCGAGCAGCTGCTCGTGTGTCATCAGCTAAAATTTCCTTCAGAGTAGACGGCAAGTGAAGGGCTACACGGAGATGATTAAAATTAACACAAGCCAGTAAAACATGTCGCACGGTCAGCAGTTCACCGCAGGAGCACTGCGGTGCAGGGTCGGCGGACAGCAAGTGACGGTGGCTGAAACGGCAGTGACCGATCCGCAACCGGGCCAGGATGACCTCCTCCCGCCGAGAGGGGCGTGAGGAGGTCCTCCAAGCGGTCGGGATCGGTTTTACAGTTCGCAATTTATTGTCGTACAGTGAAAGCCACACACTGTGCCATTGCGACACGATACTCCAGCGAAGAGCCCGTTGAACATCGTCCGATGGGACGCAAAAGGTAGCCATGCGAGGCAAAAGAGCTGCTGCCTTGGCTGCTGTATCGGCGGCCTCATTCCCGGGCACACCCACATGGCCAGGGACCCACAGGAAAGAAACGTGACAGCTGTCATCCGCCAGCAACTGGAGGGAGCGTTGGATCCGATACACGAGAGGATGGTTCGAGAAAGGGTCCTTAAGACTCTGCAGGGCACTAAGGGAGTCAGAACATATGGCATAGAAAGGTTGCGGTGGCGGCAGGTATACAAAACGGCCTGGTGGAGGGCGAAAAGCTCAGCCGTGAAGTTCGAGCACCGGTCAGGGAGCTTGTATTGGAACCGGTTGTCCCCGACGACGAAGGCAGATCCGACACCGGCAGTGCTCTTGGAACCATCAGTGTAAATAAATACGGCATTATCGAACCGCGAACGGAGTTCGACAAGCCTCGAGCGGAATACCAAATCCGGAGTGCTCTCCTTGGGGAGCGAACTAAGTTCGAGGTGTGTGTGAACCTGGGCCTGATGCCATGGTGGCAATGGGCTTTCGCTCAACCGAAGGGTGGAAGGAAGGGTAAAATCGAGCCGCTGTAGCAGGCGGCGAAACCGAACTCCCGGTGGAAGCAAGGCAACCGCAGACAACTGATATTGGCGATCGAGTGAGTCGTCAAAAAATAATCTGTAAGATGGATGGTTGGGCATCGACCGTAGGCGGCATGCGTACCGACACAAGAGTATGTCTCGTCGATTGGTCAAGGGTAATACAGCAGCCTTGGCATACAGACTTTCAACAGGGCTGGTATAAAATGCACCGGTCGCCAGACGTAATCCACGATGGTGGATAGAGTTGAGACGGCGGAGAATCGACGGCCGTGCTGAAGAGTATACAAGGCTTCCGTAGTCGAGCTTCGACTGAACAATGGCCTGGTAAAGGTGAAGCAGGACGGTACGATCCGCTCCCCATGACGTGCCACTGAGGACACGAAGAACGTTAAGGGATCGGGCACAACGGGCAGCCAGGTAGGACACATGTGGGGACCAGCAAAGTTTCCGATCCAACATGAGTCCCAAGAATTTTGTAGTCTCCACGAAAGGGAGAGCAACAGGGCCGAGACGTAGAGAAGGTGGAAGAAATTCCTTGTATCTCCAGAAATTTATACACACAGTTTTCTCAGTGGAGAATCGGAAGCCGTTTGCGATGCTCCAGGAATATAGACGGTCAAGACAGCGTTGGAGAGAACGCTCCAAGAGGCACGTCCGCTGGGCGCTACAATAAATTGCGAAATCGTCAACAAAAAGAGATCCGGAGACGTCGGCTAAAAGGCAATCTACGATCGGATTGATTGCAATGGCAAAGAGCGCCACACTCAAGACGGAGCCCTGTGGTACCCCATTCTCCTGGCAAAAGGTATCTGACAAAACAGAGCCCACCCGCACCCGGAACTTGCGATCCGCCAAAAACGCTTGAATGAAAAGAGGAAGGCGGCCCCGAAGGCCCCATGTGTGCAATGTGCGGAGAATGCCCGCTCTCCAACAGGTATCGTAGGCCTTCTCCAAGTCGAAGAACACTGCTACTGTTTGACGCTTCTTTAGAAAGTTGTTCATAATGAAGGTCGACAACGTAACGAGGTGGTCACCAGCAGAGCGGTGTCGACGAAAACCGCATTGGATATTAGTCAGGAGGCGGCGAGATTCGAGGAGCCAGACCAACCGAGCGTTAACCATGCGTTCCATCACCTTACAGACGCAGCTTGTCAGAGAAATGGGGCGATAACTGGAAGGAAGGTGTTTGTCCTTCCCTGGTTTGGGGATGGGGACAACAATGGCTTCACGCCAACTTGTGGGAACATGACCTTCAGTCCATATGCGATTGTAGGTACTAAGAAGAAAGCACTTGCCCGCAGGAGAGAGGTTCTTCAGCATCTCAATATGAATGGAATCGGGCCCGGGAGCAGAAGACCGGGACAGGGCGAGAGCACGATCTAGCTCCTGCATGGTGAAGGCGACGTTATAATTTTCACGATTGAAAGAGCGGAAAGAAGGCGGCCGTGCCTCCTCTACCTGTTTGCGAGGGAGAAAGGCAGGGTGGTAATGGGCAGAGCTCGAAACCTCCGCAAAGAAACGACCCAATGCATTTGAAACTTCAGCTGGGTCCACGAGGACTGCGTTCTCCACGGTCAGGCCAGGAATCGGGGAGTGGACCTTGATGCCGGACAAACGGCGTAGGCCACCCCAGACAACCGT
This sequence comes from Locusta migratoria, assembly GCA_026315105.1. Taxonomy (NCBI): domain Eukaryota; kingdom Metazoa; phylum Arthropoda; class Insecta; order Orthoptera; family Acrididae; genus Locusta; species Locusta migratoria. The sequence continues at coordinate 145,830,776 of CM048745.1, forward strand.
GGAGGGAGTAAAACGGTTAAAAGAACTAGTAAAAGCAGTCCAGCAAGCTTTCTTGCTGTCGTTTATGATACGACGGCACTGCGCTCTCATACGTTTGTAATTGATGCAATTCTCCAAAGTTGGGTGGCGGCGGAAGGTGCGTAAAGCACGGCGCGGGGCTCTAAGCGCGTCGCGGCAGGCTGCAGTCCACCAAGGGACCTGGACACGACGTGGAGAAGAGGATGTACGAGGTATGGAACGTTCAGCAGCAGTGAGAATAACCTCTGTGAGGTATTCCACCTGACTGTCACAGTTTGGAAAATGCTGATTGTGAAAAACAGCCATGGAAGAATAAAGCCCCCAGTCGGCTTTGGAAATGTTCCAACTGGTGGGACGTGGAGATGTGGAATGATGTAGGAAGTGGATGATACAAGGGAAATGGTCACTCGAGTACGTGTCAGAAAGTGCATACCACTCAAACCGACCGGCAAGCTGAGGACTGCATATTGCGATGTCTATATGGGAATAAGTGTGTGTTGTGTCAGAAAGGAAGGTCGGTGCACCGGTGTTGAGGCAGACAAGATCGAGGTGGTGGAGAATGTCCACCAAAAGGGAGCCTCTCGGACAAGGTGCCGGAGAGCCCCATAGGGGGTGGTGGGCATTTAAATCGCCTACCAACACGAAAGGTGAAGGGAGCTGGTCAACAAGGTTTAGCACATCTGCCCTAGTAAGGGCAGATGACGATGGCGAATATATATTACAGAGGGAGAAGGTAAATGTGGATAAGGTGATGCGGACGGCAACTGCCTGTAGGTGAGTGTGCAAGGAAATGGGATGGAAATAGACGTCGTCTCGAAGGAGCATCAGAACCCCACCATGGGCTGGGACACCTTCCACGGGTGGCAGGTCGAACCGCACAGAGGTGTAGTGTGGAAAGTCTGCACGATCACGTGGACGCAACTTAGTTTCCTGGAGGCAGACTAGAAGCGGGCAGTGCAATCGAAGGAGTAGCTTTAACTCCTCCCGATTAGAACGAATGCCGCGAATGTTCCATTGAAGGAGCGCCATGATAAAAATGAGAGAAGAAGTAAGGATAAAAACCAAGTAGCGAGCGGGGTCACCTCGACGGCCGCTGAGGACCGGATTTCGAGGGAGCACTGCTATCGCTGTCTGGGGGTAAAGGGTCTTGTTCCATTTGTTCGACCGACGTGCCTGCCACCTCCCTGAGTTGATCAGGAGGGGCAGTTTCCACCGCCGGTAAAGGGCCGGGCGCCCGGCAAACGGAGCGTCCCGGTGAAACAGAAGACGGCCGAGGCCGGCAACTGTTGGACGGCGCGACAGATGGGTCACGCCTCGGCGGGGAAGGAGAGGAACTCTTTTTCTTGTCAGCTCTTCTGGAAGAGTGACGGCGGGAAGAGGCAGTTGACTGTTGGGAAGCCTGAGAACGCAGAAAATCCTCACGGACGGGTTCCTTTTTCAAGGTCTGGGCATCTTGTTTAGGTGCTCGCGGTTTACTAGAGTTTGACGAAGACTGTACCCTAGAAGCAGCAGGAGGAAGCGGGGACGTGGAACGGGCAATCTTCGGGCTGGCGGATCGCACAACTGTGTCAGCGAAAGTCAAGTCACATGTCTGGGTACTGGAATCCTTGGTAGGTCGAGTTGAGGTGAGTACCTTACTGTATGTACCCGCTGGGAGGACAGTGGGCTTTCGACTCGCCAACAACTTACGAGCGGCAGATGTCGATACCTTCTCCGTAACCCGAATTTGCTGTATTACCTTCTCATTCTTGTATACAGGGCAGTCGCGAGAGGATGCCGCATGGTCACCGTTGCAGTTTAGGCAGTGAGGGGACGGAGGTGGGCAATCCCCCTCATGGGCGTCCCTACCACAAGTGACACACTTTGCTGCATTTGGGCAATGTTCACGGGTATGGTTGTACCTGTGGCACTGAAAACAGCGCGTTGGGTTAGGTACATAAGGTCGGACGGAGATGACTTCATACCCTGCTTTGACCTTCGACGGGAGGTCAACTTTGTCAAACGTCAAAAACACAGTACGAGTCGGTGTCAGATGGTTATCGACCTTTTTCATGACCCTGTGGACGGCTGTCACACCCTGATCGGACATATAGGATTGGATATCTTCATCAGACAACCCGTCAAGGGATCTCGTGAAGACTACCCTCCGTGACGAGTTGAGTGTGCGGTGCGCTTCGACCTTAACTGCAAAAGTGTGCAACAACGTAGTACGGATCAGTTTTTGGGCTTGGAAGGCACTTTCCACTTCCAGCAACAATGTGCCATTGCGCTGACGTGAACAGGTTTTAACAGGGCCAGCAATTGCATCTACACCTTTCTGTATAACGAAAGGATTGACAGAATTGAAATCCTTTCCGTCGGTGCGAGAGACAACCAGATATTTAGGAACATTAGGCAGAGTCTTTTTAGGCTGAGGCGAGTCTAACTTACGTTTGTGGGTCAACGTCATGAAAGAAGATAAGGAGGAAGTCATCGCGGAAGTGTCCCCCGTGATTACCGGCGTCTCCGATGGCGCGCTCCTTCCTAGTGGGGGCCCTCTCCGAGGGCTTACCCGCCTTAGGTGATTGTTCACACCTCAGGTCACACCTCCCGAGAACTGACGGAGGGACCAATCGGCACGTTCGGAAGGTACCAGCTCGGGTAATCACCCCTCCCTGGGCCTGGCCTTTACCAGGGGGTACGTACGTGCCTTACTTGTCTACCCGGGGCGGGGAATTACGCGTTACCCCCGTCACCTGCTACGCACGATAATGCGTGGGTCGGCCTTCAGACACGCACAGGGAGGAAAGAAGAAGAGGATAGGAAAGGAAGAGAAAGAAGGAAAGAAAAGAAGTGTCTCAAACGCCGAGGCGGAGACTAATGAGGAGAAGAAGGCTAGGAGAGTACAAGGAGAGAAAGACAGAAAACGAAGGGTAAGAAAGGAAGGAACGAAGGAAGAAAAACCACAACAAGAACCACCGTATCTCACGAAATATGCCCGTCTCCGGGCGAAGGCATAAACCGGGAGGGAAAGTGAAGCAGCCTGGGGCAGAAGAAAGGCTGCTCCGGCTCGGGGCCCCGTGCGCGCCACACACGTACCCACAAAAGAACTGTGGGCCCCCTGGGGGGATTTTGCAGGGGACTAAATGGCACAGGTTATCAGTCCCTTGTTCCAAGTGTAAAGAGTACAGGGATGATCGCTACAAAGTCGTATAAGCATATGTGATAAAAAGCACCAAGCAAAGGTGTTAACACGTCATGCAATAAAAGCAGCAAGGATAGAACACCGAGAAAGGAGAGAGAGAATTAAAAAAAACTTACCTGAGGATCTTGGTTGGATGATCACAGTAATAAAAGCAAAACATCCGGCCACTCTGTGACACAGTTAAGAACCCCCTACCTGAAAGTGCTAGGTAAGTGGGGAATAAATATATACCAAACACTCAATAAAATTCAGATGGAATTATGTAACCCACTCGGAAGGATAAAATTTAAAACTTTATCAACCATAGAGGCATCGTCTGCTGAAACTGAGCTCAAGGCGTCAGGGAGGTTAAAACCCCGCCTCTGGGCGGTGAGGTGAGTACAATCCAAGAAAATGTGAGCAACTAATAAATCGGCACGACAGCGGCACTAAGGTGGGCCCTCGTGACGGAGAAGGTGACTGTATGTCAACGAATTATGGCCGATACGGAGGCGACATAGGGCGACAGCGTCCCTGCGAGGGGCCCGTAGAGAGGATCTCCAGACGTTCGTTGTCCCCTTTATAACCCGTAACTTGTTGGGGAACTGGGATGTACGTCATTCTGCATCCCACAAACTGCAGGCTCGATTCCGCAGCATTGAACATAGGTCAGGAGAGGGTATACCCACCGCCAGAGGAAATTTAGTGGTGGCCTCTTTGGCTAACCTGTCTGCCAGATCATTTCCCGCAATCCCGATGTACCCCAGAGTCCAGATAAATACTACTGACTGCCTGCGTTGTTCGACGGCATGGAGGGACTCTTGAATGGCTATGACCAACGGATGGCTGGGAAAGCATTGATCAACAGCTCAAAGTCCACTGAGGGAGTCGCTACAGATGACGTAGGACTCCCCAGCAGTGCCGGTATGACAGATGTGGTCAAGTGCACGAAAGATGGCTACTAACTCCGCAGTGAAGACACTGCAGCCAGCCGGCAAGGAGGGCAATCTGTGATGCCCTGCATGCATGTAAGCATAGCCAACACGACCACCCACCATTGAGCCATCAGTGTAAATCACTTCTGAGCCCCGTGACATGTCAAGGAGAGACAGGAATTGGCAATGAATGATCTCTGGGTGAACTGAGAGTTTGGGGACTGTGACAGTTCAAGGTGAAGGTGTGGGCGGTGTACACACTATAGTGGACTACGCGATTGAAACTGGAAGAATGACAGGAGTGGAAAAGAGTCCAATTCACGGAGGAGTAATTGGGCACGAACACCAACTGTCATACCCGACCTCGGTCGCCATTGTCGGAGTGGCCTAACTGGAAAAAGGAGACGATGGTTGGGGTGATGAGGCAAGCCATGAACATGAGCAATATAGTTACACAGCAGCTGCTGGTGCCTGGTTTGTATTGGTGGAATTCCAGCTTCCCAAGGAGACTATTAACAGGACTAGTTCGGAAAGCTCCTGTCGCAAGTTGAACACCACAGTGATGGACTGGGTCCAATAACTGCAATGCTGATGGCAATGCTGAACCATAAGCAAATCTACCATAGTCAAGTTGTGACAGCATACTGCGGTCTGCGCCCCAAGTAGTGTTACTTAGGCAGCGGAGGGCATTAAGGTGCTTCCAGCACTTCTGCTTGAGCTCAGGGATATGAGGAAGCCATGTCAGCCGGTCGTCAAACACTAGCCCCAAGAACCGATGCATTTCCACCACATTGAGCAGATGGCCTTCTATGTAAAGCTCAGGATGTGGACGGGCTGTCTGACGCTGGCATGAATTCTTTGGCATGACGTCACGAGTGCTGGACTGCTGTGCACATTGATCTCTATTTTTATATAATTTTAGGATTAATATAATTATTTTATCTGTTATTTCATGATAATATTCAATCTAGAGGTGTTCTAGTAAAGGATCATCAGTTATTTTACCGTTTGTTGTGCCGTATTTGCTTTAAGTGGTGTTATTTGTGTTTGCGTGTGCATCGGCATCGACGTCTTACTGCTTTGTTTACATCTGGTGGCGAGTGGTTCCAGCCGTAGCGGTCTCCGAAAGCTAAGTTCCAATAAGTGTCTGTGTTATCACGCTAGTTCTTTATTAAATTTAGTACTTTTCAACAGGTGTCTTCTTGCAGTTTTGAACGTAATTGAGGTTGGGGAACTTTCCGTTAACTCTTGTACTCTCAATGTGTTTAGTTAGTTTATTAGTGACATTTGAATTTGAACTTGTTTGTACAAGAAACAGTGTAAAGTTTGTGTGGTAATGTTATTTGCTCTTTTCTGATACTAGTGGTTGTAGTATTAGTTCTTGTTGTTACTTGATTTGTAGAGACAGATTTGTTGATTGCTGTAGTTAAGAGGTACTTCCTCATTCTTTTGTAGAAACGTAATAAACATAATGTAGACATCTAGTTTTTCTTAAAAAGTAATTGTGAAATTTTACCATGAGTGAAAAGTGTGGGCTCTGTCGTAGGGTTGTGCATAGTGGGCTGCAGTGTGGGATTTGTAGTAAGTATTTTCATGGGGGGAGTGCAGTGGGAAAACCAGTGGGCATTGTGGTGAGTTTCTCTCCTGGAACTGTAGGATTTGCAGCAGGAATAAGGTGATAGAGGAGCAGGAGCATTTGATCTGCGCCCTTCAGGTGCAGTTGAAAAACGCTGAAGAGGAACTAGCTAGGTTGAGGAGGGGAAGGAGGGCTGGGGAATGGGAACTGGCAGTTGGCAAGAAGGCAGCTAGAAGGAGGTATTCAGATAGCTTCATGTTGCAAGTTGCAAATAGGTTTGACCAACTGTCAGAGTTGAGTGGAGATGAACCTCCTGTAGCTGTAGGTGTAGGAAGTACGCAGCAGACCTCAGCTGTTAGGAAGTCGAAATTTGTAGAGAGGTCTCTAAGGAAGAAGAAGGTTCTGCTTTTAGGCAGTTCTCATGGCAGAGGTGTTGGCCAACAATTGCAGGAAGTACTTGGGAGTGAGTACCAGGTCACCAGCATAGTGAAGCCTAGTGCAGGATTAGCTCAGGTCACTTGTAACATAGGGGACTTATGTAGGAATTTCTCAAAAGAGAATCAGGTAGTTATGGTGGTGGGGCCGGGAATAGTCTTGATAGGGATGGGAATATGATATAGGTGGTAATCTGGAAAGGATAGCAACTCAAACTGGTGGCACAAATGTGCATTTCGTGCAGCTGTTTCAGCGTCATGATAGGCCTTGTCTTAATACAGCAGTCAGGCCTGTTAACATGGGGCTTGAGAAGGCGCTGATGACGGAGGGCATGGATCACATTGCAGTGGTGCCAGTTGAGACTATCCAAAGGTCAGATTTTACTAGTCACGGAGTGCACCTCAATAGTTATGGAAAGGGGAGGTTGGCAAAGCTCATAGGTGACAGTGTAGTAGGGGTTGGGAGTGTCACTCATGGAAAAATTCCTGTAGTAGTTGGTGTTAGGGCTGCACCTTATTTAGACTGAAGACAGCTGATAGGTATTCCTGCTTAAAAGAAGTCCCTCTAAGAAAGGAACCACCTTCGATAAAGTCTAAGGATCTAAGTAATAAGGAAATTACTATTTTTCATCAAAATATGCAGGGTATCAGAGATAAAGTTAATGAACTGCTTATTGATACTGATTCTGACATTATTGGTATTTCAGAGCACTTTTTAAGTGATGTGACAATTCAGAGACTTCCTTTGCCAGGATACAGGTTAGCTGCCTTCTACTCTAGGAGTTCCTTTCAGTGTGGGGGAGTGGCCAAGTATGTAAAAAACAATTTTTCATCGGAGTCAATCGATTTTTCTAAACACAGAAAAGATATTTGAATATTGTGCAGGAGTTGTTAATGTTACTGGAACTAAACTAGTAATAGTTGTTATTTATAAGTCCCCTTACTCAGATTTTAAAATGTTTCTGCCCAAGATGGAATTGGTTCTGGGTTCACTGTATAGGAAGTATAAAAATCTAATTGTGTGTGGAGATTTCAACATTAATTGTGTAGGTGATAGCTCAAGAAAAAGTCAGCTTTTAGATCTATTTAACTCCTATGACATGATGCAAACAGTATTTTTTCCAACGAGAGTGCAAGGAAATAGCAGTTATACCATTGACAATATTTTCGTTCATTCTTCATTATTGGAGGGGCACTCCGTCAGCAGAATAGTAAATGGCCTATCAGATCACGATGCCCAAATTTTAATTTGTTCTCAAACAAATGTTAAACATAAATATCAACTACTCCCCACCTCACTAACAGTTTAGTTTTCAAAATATCAGATTAAAATACTGCCCAGTAGCTTCCTAGAGGGATGTCTATGGATGAAAATTTTATTGTAAATTGGCTTCAATTTGCTGATCACCAATATTACTTCATCTGGTATTCTGCACTTAGCCAGCTGGACCAACTTGCGATGGTAGCACATTGCACACAATTTTTAGTGGAGTTTAATCTTAAAAATGTTCAAATGTTTGTAAACCTATTAGACAAAACTGCTATGGTCATCAGTTCTAGACTTACAAACTACTTTAACTTACTCTATGGCCGGTTAAAGTGCAGTTTACGAGTCTGTGGATGGTGCTTGACAGAGGTTGGCAACAGCGTGATGGATGACGGGAGGTGAAGGCAGCCAATCAAGAGTTGCCTTTGACAGCCAATAAGGAATAGCTTTAGTCTTCATGGTTAATAAACATTGTAATACTTACAATGACAACTAATATACTCACCAGACAAGGGTACATCAAGAACCTGTCAATCATTGAGAACGGACAGCATTATTTATTAATTCTGAGTTGGACACAAAAGATTATTTTTCTCACTTTCTGTCAATAGGTTTTGAAAGAGCAGGCATACTTTCTGTTCACCATGAAATAAATAATTAATGCTGTTCTTACTCTATGGCTGACAGGTTGTTGATGTACCCTTGTCTGGTGAGTAAATTAATTATTTTTGTAAATACTAAATGTAAATGTTTGGTTGTTCAGTATATCACTGTCACACTAGCCCCTTCCTTATATATGTAAAAAAGAAAACATTTAGTTTGGATTATAAATGAAATGTCAATTAGTTGCCAAAAAAACTGCACAAAAAGGCCAGAACAAATTTTAAAACTGACGCCAAATTTATTAGACATCAAACATGCAACCTTATTGGCCACCCGAACGTGACTCCTCTTTGGCTGCCTTCACCTCCTGTCATTCATCGCACCGTTGCCAACCTCTATACATGTAGCACCAGTCAAGCTGCACTTTAACGCAAAGGCCAACACACACACATTCATGCCCGAGGGAGGACTAGACCTCCAACAGCGATCAACCGAACACACTACAGCAAGGTGCCTTAGAGGGCTCAGCCATTCCACTGCAGCTGTTCAATCTTACCATTCATTCCTTTGTTGAACTGACTCATAAAACACAGACAAGTTGTTTCCAGTGGAGGAAAATAAGCTCTTTCGAGTGGTGCTAGAAATAAGAACTTCTGAAATGACCCTTCTGCATTATTTGCACTGTATCTGGTTGCTGATTCTATGCAGATTTATACTTAGCACGATATTTATAACTGAGTATGATACATATTATGTACTTAGGTAGGAAGATGTATTGATAGAGTACTGTCCCAGCTAGTGTTAACGTATGTGCCAAGTTATAGTTCTTTTGCATGTTTTCTTCCAGAGGCATCAGCCTCCAAATAACAAACTAGAACCTATTTCTCTGTAGGTTTTTATTTTGGGTACTGTACTTAATGCATTGTACTGGTTCATGCCACACACTGTATTCATGATTTAAGGCAAAAAGTTTTATAGTTATCTGGTACCAAATGGTTCCTAGTTGCAGTTTCCTCGATTAAAGAAGTTTCAAACAGTGGTGTTTGTTAAGTTTCACTGCAATGTTATTGAAAAACTTCTCAAATTCAGAGCCACAGTTTTCAAAATACTGCTTATTACGAACTCAAAGTTTGCACAAAAATCTGTGGTATGTACGAGTGTGAAACTATTGAAAAATATGTTTACTTGGGATGTAATGACCCAGTGAGTAGTAAAACTATTACTTACAGAAATTGAAAGAAAAGACTGAGAATGGATACTTACAGCAGCATTAAGTCCCTTGAGGTTTGGGACAAGTACAGGGTAGCTTACATTCTCCAATTTCCTTATGCCCTGCAAAACTTCCTTGTGGTCTGCCATTTGAGGAACCCATTTTGGTGATACAAAACTTGTAACTTCTATTGTTTTAAATCCTGCACTTGATAAACGGTCTATAAAGTCTATTTTCACTTCAGTTGGAACAATTTGTGGTTCATTCTGCAGACCATCTCTTGGACCAACTTCGACGACACGAACACTTTGAGGGTACTTTGGAGGAGCATGTGTCTGATGGAAAAAAACAACAAGAGAATTTAAAAATCACAATCATAAAAGCTGTAAGTTGATGTTACAGAATAATAATCATAAAAATACTGCAATCAGTAAACTTCCATGGAATATTTATACAGAAATAGAGGGACATTTATTGGATGCTATTCCAACCATTGGCTTTGATCAGTGCCATTGGCGTGTTGAGCGGTAGGTGAAGTACTTTTGACAAGCTAGACTGTAGGTGTCTATACTGATTGACAAAGTACTTTAATATTTTTACAAATACAGTAGATCATAATTTTAAAGGATGTGTTAGGCAGGATGCTAAGAGTACATCTTAAATTGTTGCAAGTGAACAAGCAACAATGGCACTGTAATGCTCGCGTGTTTGAAATGTACCGATAGTAGGCCGCAACTCCGATGTGCAACACATCTAAATTAACATAAAACTTTTAACAAGCCCTATGATTTAATTAAAAACACTAATCAATTGAAACAATGATTACTTGCAGTTGGCTATGGCTAAAATACCGGTTTTTTGACATGATGACAAGTGGAATCGTCTCTTAAAATTTTGCCAAAATAGTAAGAGTTGTGGAATAAGGAATTACTGCTACTATAGAAAGTCTAAGGAGCCATCATACAAATTTTTACCAAGTCAAGTATGCCAGTATTCAAAGAGAAACTGGACTTCATTAAACTTAAGCGATATCAATACAATATGTATGAAAAGAATTTTGGAGACAATGCAACTCCTCCTTGTGCCAAAGGAAAATCACAGTTTTCAAAGAAGCATAAGAAAAAAGAAATCTTTTCTACAACCTACATAGCTTTGGATAACAGTGACTGGTAATTTCCTAGAACTCACGTACATCAAATGAGACAGCATTGTGATATCTCGAACATTAGATTCTTGCTCCTCATTCGATATGACAAACTCAAAGTGATTGATTTATATTGTATTTTTGATTGTGTTGAATTTGTGATATTTTCTTGTAATTTACCAACTCATTATGTGGTTGCCATTTGAAATACCGAAAGAAATATCGTAAATTTCCAAGAATGGTATATATCCAACATTCAACTGTAAATCGATTTAGTGTTCCTGAACTGGAGATTCGGGCACTATGCGCCCTCACATACTAAAAAAAAACCTTCTTGTTTAACCCATACCTAATGTTCATAAGGCTAGACTACAGATCAATTTTTTTTAAGTGAAAGTTAGGTTAGGTATAGGTTAAACAAAAAGTTCTTTTTAGTATGTGAGGGCATGTAGCACTCGAATCTCCTGATCAGAAACACTAAATCTTTAATGGTAGCGAAGCGAGAGTCGAATATTCAATATATATCAATCACAATGCCGTTACATTCAATGTACAAGGGCCCTACGAAATTACCCAGTTTCTTTTCTAAGTTAAAATAAATCCCACACCCTGATCTCACCCCTACCCTCCCACATAAAGGCTACACAAACTGACTCCACTAGCATCATTTGACAATTTTAAAGTGTTTCTGTGGAAATGTTCTAGATACTGTTGCAATTTTTATATGAGTGAAAGAACTTGATGGTTCATTATAATGTCCTTGGGTTGAAAAATGTTTACATGTTCTCTTCCTGGAGCTTTCTGAATGTAATAAATTTCAAACACAGTAGCTCATAACTTGAAACCTCTACTTTGATACAAACTTCAAAAGTGCACACTTATTCTCAACGAAGGAAGTGTAGGATTAATTGTTCTTAATGATCTGTTTCCTACGTAGCAAACAAAACATATTCTCAGATGTAAGGCATTTGAAACTCAGTCTTTTTCATAAAACATTCTACAAATTAAATACAGGCTTACAGATACTGCTGCTCCACAAACCTGCTTCCCCCCCCCCCCCCCCCCCCCCCGTTAACTCAACTATTAATCTGAGTGTCCTGCTTTTTATAAGCTGGACCATACAAAGAATTATCAGAATGGCCTCAGATTTTCTACAAGGAAATCAGTCACATACATAAAAACATAAAAATCATGGGGAAAAATTGTCAATAAACTGAAAAGCCAAAGCTTTCCTTTTCCGGGTATTTAGTAGGTGCTACATGACACCATTCAACCATATCAAAAAGATAATTTGGCATTTTGGCATTTTTGAGACAAAAGTTTACTCCAACATTTCAGAAGGCTGTGCAGCAAGTGAACTTAGACATATATTCCCAATCCAAGGATATCATTTTGGTTGAAGTTATTACCCTTCAATTACAAGAAAAAGCTATGAAATATATTCGGAATAGTTACAGAGATACAGAATTTTAATTTTTTTCCCTTGAAAATTCTATGTGAGAAATAACACCAGAGACATCATCATTGAGGCATTAGAGGCTTGTGAGCCATGATTTTTAAAAAATTCGAAACATATATCTTTTCTTAATCCTATGTAACTGAATAGCAAGGTATGTTAAATTTTAAAAATATCAGAGACACAGCAGCTCAGCGACCCTCTTTATGGTGAGTTGTTATCTATCATCCGTTATTGATATTCCAATCTGATTTTCCATTGTTGAAATCTCCTTGATTTCTCTTATTTTCAATTTCATGTGATTGCTCTGAGTATGTTTAAAGCCCTGCTGATTTTTCAGTGCATCATATAAATTAGGCCTATGCCAATTAATATTTTCTGTGTGTAAGGCTAACTACTAGACAAGGCTATTCAAATATATTGAGAGTGTGCTGAATTCTACATCTCACATTTTTAGATATCCAAACGAGGTTTTTACTTCTAGATAACACAAAACAACAACCATAGGTGAACCATACTCTTAAGCAGAGTCCATATAGGTCTATGTCCATTTTCAATGACAATTCTTAAAAGTCAATTTCTGCAAATAAATAAATTGTCCCTTTAAAATAAAAAGAGAGTAGAGCCTACCTATAATAATATAAAAAATAGCACATGAATGTGCAAGTGTATAACATGTTACAAACGAGGCATAACTGAAGACTGGGATACCACCGGTCAGCTTTGACCCATGACATCATCAGCATGTCGGAAAACGTGTATTTGGGATATCTTAATACTTCTGTATTGTGGGTAAAAAAATAATCTGTTGTAATCCTCGTAAATTGCAGAGAACAATGTGCTATCGATCACAGGTCTCAGCTCACATGCGAAAAAAAGAAAACTAACCTAACCTATACCTTACCATCAGAGGAAAGCTACAGCTAACTTTTTAAACACAAAATTTTAATCTATAATCTGTTCTGTTTGTAAACAAACTATTGTCTTTAACTCAGCTACCATATAATTACTCGTGCCTTCTACAAAAACGCACGCACAACTACTGCGCTGTGAAGACGTCACGTGTCAAAGCTGATGGGTGGTATCCCTGTCTTTAGGTGAGCCCAAAATGAAAGCATAAATTAAGAAATACACAGTGCACATGTTGAAGTCCGTAGATGAAAAGCCAACAAACTGTATTTTGTATACTACTAACCAATTTTCAGCTTATTTTCCTATAATTGGGTTACAGCTAGGAGGTGCCACCTTGACTATTAAGCTGTTAGCCAACAGGGGTATAATGAGGGGGGGGGGGGAGTTGAGCCTGTTAAATGCCGCATCCACTATAAGCCTGTCTGAGGCAACTACTTCATTAAAGTTGGCACCACCAACAAACACATCACTATAGTAGAGGCAATATTAACAAATTTTGCTCAACACAGGCCAAAGTCAGCATTCCATCAATAATGGATACTTCAATTCTAAACATGCTAAGGGTCACCTGTAGACGGGGATACCGCCCATCAGCTATGATCCTTGACGCCATTGCAGCAGTTTTGAGATGTGTGCGTATTTGTAGAAGGTGTGAGTGATTATGTGGTGGTTGAGTTAAAGACGATAGTTTGTTTACAAACAAAACAGTTTAAAATTTTGTGTTTAAAAAGTGATCTGTAACTTCTCTCTGATGGTTAGGTGTAGGTTAACCGAGAGGTTTTTTTTTTTTTTTTTTTTTTGTTTTTTTTCTCCTTATGAGAGTGCGGAAGGCGCGAATTATTGGGATAATACCTGTGATCGCTGGTACATTCTGTTATCTATAATAACTACAGATTATTTGTATCTACAATACATAAGTATGAAGATATCTCCTATACTGGTTTTCCGACATCTTGATGTCATGGGTCAAAGCAAGCAGACAGGTGGTATCCCAGTCTCCAGTTATGCTCATGCTAAATATAATTTATTTGAAAACTGATTTTTTGCACTATGATGGTGCTACATCCATGACTAAGGTAAGAAGATGCAACAGTAACAAACATATTGCACCAGTTTTAGAGCCACGGCCTCCTGCATTCTAAACATGCTGGACAATCAGCAGTGAATTACACTAGTCTTACGCACATAAATAGCATATTGTTGTTGTGGGCACATTTCTGTTATCGAAAAACAAAAGGATAGAGGTATCTTTTCAAATTTTTGCTCATCTGTAAAATATTGACAGCATAGTGCCAAGTTAAAGAGGAGAATGTACTCCAAGTTCTGGATAAACAATGGGGATGAACACAGTTAACATAACATTGGCTGTTCCATGTACTGAATTTCACAAAAATACCCTCAATGTAACTAAAAACAACAGGAAACTTGTGATCTGCTGCAGTAACTTTTGCAGACTAAACAAAAACCGCATACTTCGGCCTATAAGTATTACATGTCCAAAGTGTATTGTGGCCAGTGTTGCCAACAGTGAAATGGGATTTCCCACTAAAATGCTTATTAAATATCACTAGAAACCACTAGATTTTATTCATGTTTAACAAAACCATTATATTGTTATTGTTTGAAGTAAATATGAGACAATTCAATTTATGCATATTTATTAGTATTATTTTTGGAATATTTGTTTCTGTATTTTGTTGTCCTGATGTATATCTGGTATGTTATAATTTATGTTTCTGACATGATTAATCGTAAAAGCTTGCATAACAATATGGGTGCACAAAAATGGGGAACAAAGACAGAATAACGTTTATTATAAATGTTAAGGTGAGATAAATTGAGGTGCTACGAGACATTAAAAAATTAAATAGTGCTGTAACTAAATTCTGCCTTCATCAAGTGTTTTTAAAGATAGTTTTTTTTTTTTTTTTTTTTTTTTTTTTTCGATAAAATCACCGAAATATTTTTTTTTAAAATCCACCATCATTCACACTAGCCGCTAGATGTGATATTTGCCCAGAGGCCTTTTTTGTATGGGCCTAGTGCATAAGTATCTGGCTTCAGGTCACAGTGTTGTAATAAAAAATTTAACTTAATAGATAAGTGTGAGAAGATACTTCATTGTTATGTACTTTATAATTTATGAGAATAAATTATTTGAGGACATCCTTCTTTCACATTAAACACCTTCACAAGGTAAGAAAATGATTAACTGACTGGCAGACTGCTGATAACTTCATCGACACACCAGTTCTGATGCACAAATTAAAAATCACATTACCGGGAATAGTGAACAGAGTAGGAAATTCAGTGATATTTAACAGTGAGAAAGTATTAACATCCTAAAGAAAGGTAAAACTGTTGATATTTTCATTCACTCACATAGTTCACAGTTATCCGCCAAAAGGAAGGATTTGCTTGCAATGGTGGTCTTTATATATGACAACACCATTGACAGTTTCTTTACTGGTCTAAGTGTAATAATACCGCCAACTGAGGATATTAGTTTTGTTTACATGTCTTATATTTACGAATGTTTTGCCTGCCATAGCTTGATATCAGTGTTGGTCTTGGCCCATTTAGTCTGAATAAGGTAATATGTGAAGCACCTTCTGCTCTCATTGTTTTTCTGGACAATTCAATACAACATTCTCTGTAATTTCAATATTCTTTATATTTCCAGAATACTAATAAATGTACAATACCTTTAAAAAAAGTGCACAAATGTCACATGTCATGCTATGCTGTTTTTTTTTCTCTCCACACACCTCAAAACATTAGACCTACTTTTGGCCCTTAGCACATTTATATTAGGTCTTCAATTAATTTGAGCCTTCTCTTATTTTGTAATGGACAAGATAGAAATAAGCTACTGTTTATAATAATTGCCTAGTTGTAAATAGTGACACAAAAACATTGCTCGGAACCGGTGTCATCTGTCATTACCAAGGTATGAAAAAATATTGCTAATGTTCCTCATATTAGGCCTAGTAAATACAAATGGGGAATAGGATGGCCCAGAGAATAGACTAGGTCATTCATAGCGTATTAACAGAACAGCATGACATCACAATAAATAGCCTCTCTTGAATATGCCCATATCACAGCATTCTGGAAAGAATAAGCTATAGGTCTACCTAATTAGTAACTAGTGCAAAAGTGCAGGGCAGGTGGTTGTGAGACATGGTGGAAATGAGGCTGCAGGTGCATACGAGGGAGTGCATTGGCTAATCGTTACAAGTGTTTAAGTATGATGGGAGAGTTGCATTTTTAATGGTGTTCAAAGACCTGCAAAACTATCTACTCCGGTGCAATGAACTATAAATTTGAGAATGCACCTTCATGCAAAACTGCAAGGACGGGCGTATTAAAATTCTTAAGTAAAACTGGAAGAGGCCTAAGTCCTAATCCACAATCAGGAAAATGTTTATCATGCATTAGCAGCCAACTCCATGTCTCACCTCACTTTCGATATCATATGTGAAAAACGAAAAGTGGCACTGCTTAACAACTGCTTTTGCTAGTCTCCACATAGTTACAAGAGAAATCCATGAGGGAAACTATTTTCGTGTCTACAAGAAGTCCTTACATTTGTGACATTCTGTTGCTTACAGCTGCACAGACACTGCACGACGTGTAGTGTAACTTCCTTCGCAGGTTATCCAGTAAACACTTTCAGTAAAACACATCCGTTACTTACTGAAAAAAACTGCGATACTATGCCATTGGTAACACCTCTTACGTTGAAACAAAAATACTTTGAATGTATGACAACATTCCTCACACCACACACCACAGCCATATTGAATAATACCGCCTCAAAAGCAAAGATATTGAAATATAGTAGATGGTACAGTCACAGTCTATCACACACAGTCGCGAAACTCTCTAGGAAAAAAAGTGCAGCTGTAGCGATACTAGCGCTCCAAGCGGCCAGTAGGGAATAACAGTGGAATGGTATGATACAAACTGAGAAGTTACCGTTTCTAATGCTGTTACTTTCTTATTTCCTGCTCACTGAACGTTGCTCCGAATTTTCTAATACAAATACGAAAACATCATTAAATTAATATCACTGCTTCTGTTAATGGCAGTCTATAATTTAACAAACTGTCAGCGCAGTGTAATTTATACAGTTCACAATACCCGAGTCATATTAGTATCGTCTGACAACTTTTGAAAGCAGAAATGAAATGCAACCTGATATGCTGAAGGAACGGATTGTGATTATGTTCGCGTGCTCGGTGCGTACTGACATATTACACGAGTCTTTGTTTTAGCGGATTTCGGACATTGTAATGTTTTGAAAAGTACACACGATTTTTACATTGTAGGAGACTAGATTCTACATCGTCGTTTAAACCATCTTATCACCTCGTCCTTGCTTCTGTGCCTTTCGTGTACCTATCATAATTTTTTTAGCTACTTGGCAGGTATCAAACTGAATATCTTCAAGAATGTGACGTGCTAACATTAACAGTTTATGTATGGACTTATTTATTTGTAGCTACGTTTTCACTGTACCAAACTAGTAGGTAATCGACAAAATATGTTAGTATACAGTGTTATCATTTTTGTGAAGCTGAGGTACGAACCTAATGCAGTCATTCATACATTACTTTTATTCAGCAGTAATATTATGATATAGTGGTCAAGTATTTACGATTCTCATTAACAGCAGAAGTTTGGACGTGAATTAATTGTTAAATATTTACTTCTATGCCTGAAAGTATAACTAACCACAGTAAACGAACACCTGTTATTCATAACATTATTCTTTTACTTCTGGGCATCCTTTGCAAATGAGAGATTTCCGGAATATATTTTTGACGGTTGCTACAATTTATAGCGCCACAAAAGCTCGTAAATACGAAGTTATTTTGAAAATGCTGCTTCATTCCAAATGCACATTCATTACTCAATCGCTTCGTGGTGTGATTTTACGACCCGGCCGCCAGGCAGCGCTGCAGTCGCGAAGTTGCAGAAAATCACTGGGAGTTTCGCGACTCTTTATGTTCGACTCTGGTACAGTCGCGCTGAATAGATAAGCTACTCACTGTTTCCTCCGAGATAAGGTGCATTAGTGCCGCAACGATTATAAAATTCTGACTACACGTTAGGTCTTTTTATTAAATATTAACGCCCTCAATACTTGACTCTTGCTGCTGAATGAACAGCACAACTTGCATTAAAAAGACACTTGTTGAAGTGAGACTGTTTAGACAACGACCACGGCCAGCTTCCGCAATTGACGTCGCAGAACTGAGCTGCTGAAGTCCCGCAGGTGCGCTGTTCGCACTTCGCAGTTGTGCCCGTGACCTTGTCTGAACTGGCAAGTGCAAAAACTGGTTGGGGAGCGACATACATTTCGCAGAAAGCCACGAAATCCTTCACACATTACTGACATCCAAAGGAGTACGAAAAAGTGCAGGACATTCTCATCATCAACAAAACTATTTGTACTCGGTATTAAATAATGAAAGTCATCTAAACGAAACCGTTGTACTTAAGACAAAACTCTCGTATCGCCAACAACAAGAAACACTACTTCAAAAGAAAGACAACTGTAGTTATTAAAAGTTTGAAGATGTCCTTAGAGCTCCTCCGATCAAAATGACATACAACTGTACTTCACTTATTACTGATTAAGATTTATAAAATTCAATTGATTGTTATTATTTCCATATACACTATGTCTTCTGTGCTCTAAGTATACATAATATTCATTGCATTCATTGTAGTCTCCTTCGTATGCAGAGACCTGCAAGCATGGCATGGGTCCAATGGGGGCGGTGACGATTCTTTTATTTAACCATACAAACAAAATTTTAGGTTCAACAAACATGGCCGTATCTGGGTTATTTCGCAACAGAGAAGAATTCTAAAACTTGTGAAAGTAAATGCCTTTTATATAGAGACAAATACCGGTACATCGAATTTTAGCAGAATAGGTTACGTGGAGTTGAGTAGACCCAGGGCTGGTTTAAGGAAGGCTCACAAGAAACGCAGCTGCTGGAGGCCTGGAAACTAGGAAACCCCGAGATTGAGGGGGAGCTCGAAATTGAGGGGGCTCCGAAACTGATCGACCACGAAATTGATTCCTGCCAAAATATGACTTTACCTGAAGAACGGTCTGGTTTATTGCTAAGACAAAAAGAAAAAAATCTTCAAATCTAAGAAGTTAACAGGCAGCATTCACATTAATTGTGCCGTTGAAAGCATCATAATTGTTTCCAGAATGAAACTTTCACTCTGCAACGGAGTGTGCGCTGATATGGAACTTCCTGTGCTACGCGCTCCAGTCACGGTCTGCACGGCCACTGCGGTCGGGTGTTCGAATGCCCCCCTCGGGCATGGATATTTGTGCCGTCCTAGTTCGTAAGTAGTTCATAAGTAGTTTGTAAGTTTAGGGACTGATGACCCTGTAGTTAAGTCCCATAGACTATACAAACATTTGAAACATTTTGAATGGTTTGCAGCAGAGCTTCTGTGAAGTTTAAAGTAGGAGGCGAGGTACTGGCGGAAGTAAAGTTGTGAGGCGGCATCTTGAGTCGTGTCGGGATAGCACAGTCGGTAGTGCGCTTGCCCGCGAAAGGCAAAGGTCCCAGGATCGAGTTCCGGTTCCGGCATACAATTTTAATCTGTCAGGAAGTTTCATCATAATTGTTGATCCTTGTGTTCGTTATGCCGGTAGTCACTGGCCAAATGAATCGGCGATAATACAAATTTCCATCTCTCTCTCCTACAACGGTAGACCAAATGCGGCGTATGGTGCGAGATCAACAGGCAGCATTCAGTGACAGACCTTAGCCATTGCAAACTCTGTAGTAATCTGTTTTCCTCGACTGTAATTTTTTTTATACATTATAAAATCGGCAAAGGCTTCTTTGCTGTTGAATTTCAATGTAATTTTCGAGGATCATTTTGCAACAATGTCATTATACTTCATAACACCATGTGAAGGAGAGGGAAATTTTTCGATTGTAGAAACTATTTTCACAGACGTAAGGACGGCCTTTCTGAAAGAGTTGGAATAATATTTTGCAATTTACTATAACATACTCAAATAAAATAAAATCATAAACTGTTCGGTATCACTGTAATGTTAGAAATGCCTAATAAATTGTTAGAGTCCTATTTGTACGATTCTATGTTCGTTAATTTTAAGTGCCTACTCCTGTATTTCGGTGCATGTTTTAATGAGCACATCTAACAGGGCTAAAACAATTGGTAAGACCATCAACAATGGCAGCGTCGTTTTGAAATTCGACGGCAAAGAAAGGAAACTATAAACGAAGATATTGTGAAACCGACACTCCTCACTGTTCCTGTACTTTAACACGTTAAACTCCATAAAAAGTAACTGAATTAAATGCTGAGCAGACTGACAGGCTGTATTGGTACCAATAATGGCCATTCCCATGAACCACAGACATTGCCGAGGTGGGGTGGCTTGCGTGCCTCAACGATGCAGATAGCCGTACCGTAGGTGCAACCATAGTGGAGGGGTATCTGTGGAGAGGCCAGACAAACGTGTGGTTCCTGAAGAGGGGCGGCAGCCTTTTCAGTAGTTACAGGGACAACCAGGGCCGGCGGAATCTCAAGTGCCGCCCCGTGCAAGCTGCTAAATTGCCGCCCCCCCCCCCCCCCCCCGTTTTTATTGCATTTAATTTACTTTTTTTTCTCAAAACGTTTGTCGAATTTTATTTGAACAAATCTGTAGCAAATATCAGCAATCAATCGCAATTTTTGTTTTTACTTTTCAGATCTACCTTGGTTTCGGCCACTGAGTGGCCAGTCTCAAAGCTTTTATTATGTGCTTACGTCTTAACCATCATGTTGACAGTTACGTTCAGCATGACAGTATAGATGTAAACATAAAGCATTGAGAATAGCCACACTGTTCCCAAAATCTACGTAGATCTGGAAAAAAATGCAACTGATTGGTGACATTCTCTACAGATTTGTACAAAACAGTCGCTGGGCGTCAGCTCAAAAATGGAGTCAAACCTCATTGAAGAAATCTATCTAATTTTAATAAGCCTTGTGAATTTACTAAAATGATCAAATGTGTGTGAAGTCTTATGGGACTTAACTGATAACGTCATCAGCTTAAACACTACTTAACCAAATTATCCTAAGGACAAACACACACACACACACACACACACACACACACACACACACACACAAAAGCCTGAGGGAGGACTCGAACCTCCGCCGGGACCAGCCGCACACTCCATGACTGTAGTGCCTTAGACCGCTCGGCTAATCCCGCGCGGCATGAACTTACAAAATTAACGTTTTGTTTTGTGCGGACGAGAGGGCATTGTTGCTAAAAGACAATAATTCTCACGTTTTTATCCGAACCACAGCGACCAGTAGTTTACTTAGATGAAACATGAATTCACGCGCATTATACAGTAAATAGATGTTGGCAAAGTGATAATGTGCGAGTAGTATTTTCAAACAAAAGTGGCGGTCAGAGTTTAATTGTTCATGCAGGCGGAGAGATGTGTCTCATGGCTCAAAAACGAAAACGGCCGCCTATCACTCAGAAACGGTCAGCAAAAATCTTCAAAAATACGTCGAAACCTAACTTATTCCAGGCTTACTACCAATGTCTTTATCCCTTTTAATAACTCGCAGCATATTTACCCATTCGGAAAACTTCTCGCCTTTGTATGTGTTGGAAATATTTGACTGAGTAATGTTCAACCATTTTTATTTATTTATTTTTATTTATTTTATTTTTATTTTTTATTTCTTTTTTTTTTTTTTTTTTTTTTTTTTTGCGTAATGCGGGAAACTGCAATTGAAGAGCTTAGCAAAATTGCTTCAATCTTGTAACCGCAGTATCGAACATTGCATTCGAATTTTCAAATTAGATTTCGTCTTCAGCAAAACTAGTTGTGAGTAAACGCAAGGCACGAACAGGCTGGCAGCGCTCCAGTCATAAGAATACTGGCGTGTACGCCAGACTGCTTCAACCTATCTGTCGGCCGCGGTGGCCGAGGGGACTGAGGCGCTACAGTCACGGTCTGCACGGCCACTACGGTCGGGGGTTCGAATCCCCACTCGGGCATGGATATTTGTGCCGTCCTTAGGATAAGCTAGTTGATAAGTAGTTTGTAAGTTTAGGGACTGATGACCCCGTAGCTGCCGATGATGAGGCGCTCGAAGAAATGTATGATGAGCTAAAGGAAATTATTCAGACAATTGAGGGAGAGGAAATCTTAATTGTTATGGGAGACTGGAATTCGGTAGTAGGACAAGGAAGGGAAAGGAAGATATTAGGTGAATATAGTCTGGGCAAAAGGAATGAAAGAGGAAGCCGCCTGGTAGAATTTTGCACGGAATATAATTTAGTTATAACAAACACCTGGTTTAAGAATCACAAAAGAAGATTGTATATGTGGAAGAGACCAGGAGACACCGGGAGATACCAGATAGATTTGATAATGGTAAGACATAGATTTCGGAGCCAGGTTTTAAACTGTAAGACATACCCAGGGGCAGATATAGACTCTGACCATAACTTGTTGGTTATGAACTGTAGGCTGAAACTGAAGAAACTACAAAAAGGTAGGGAAATAAGGAGATGGGACCTGGATAAATTGAAGGAACCTGAAGTTCTTAAGAATTTCAGAGGGTACTTCAAGCAACAATTAACAGAAACGGAGGAAAATAAAACAGTAGAGGAGGAATGGGTAGCATTGAGAGATGAAATAGTGAAGGCAGCAGAGGAAAAAATAGGTAGGAAGGCAAGACCTACAAAAAATCCTTGGATATCACAGGAGATACTAAATTTAATCGATGAAAGGAGAAAATATAAAAATGCAGTAAATGAAACAGGCAAAATGGAATACAGACGACTAAGATATGAGATTGACAGGAAGTGCAAAATGGCTAAGCAGGAGTGGCTAGAAGGCAAATGCAAGGATGTAGAAGAATGTATAAATAGGGGAAAAATAGATACAGCCTACAGGAAAATAAAAGAAACATTTGGAGATAAGAAAAATAGCTCTATGAATATCAAGGACTCTGATGGAAAACCAGTTCTCAGCAAAGAAGTGAAAGCTGAAAGGTGGAAAGTGTATATAGAGAGGCTCTATGAAGGAAATGAACTTAGCGGTAATATTGTAGAAAGGGGAGAACAAGTAGATGAGGATGAAATAGGAGATACTATACTGAGAGATGAATTTGACAGAGCACTGAAAGACCTACGTCGTAACAAGGTCCCTGGAGTAGATGATATTCCCTCAGAGCTACTGAAGTCTCTGGGAGAACCAGCCATGACAAAATTGTTTCACCTGGTGTGTAAGATGTATGAGACAGGTGAAGTACCCTCAGACTTTAAGAAAAATGTTATAATCCCCATTCCAAAGAAAGCAGGCGCAATCAGGTGTGAAAACTACAGAACCATCAGTTTAATAAGTCATGATTGCAAAATATTAACACGAATTATTTACAGGAGGATGGAAAAGCTGGTAGAAGCCGACCTCGGGGAAGATCAGTTCGGGTTCAGGAGAAATGTAGCAACTCAGGAGGCAATACTCACTTTACGGCTTATCCTAGAAGATAGATTAAGAAAAGGCAAACCTACATTTCTTGCTTTTGTAGATTTGGAGAAGGCTTTTGACAATGTTGATTGGAATAAACTCTTTCAAGTTCTGAAGCAAGCATGAGTAAAATAAAGGGAGCGTAAGGTAATTTACAACTTGTACGAAAACCAGACACTGGTTATGAGTTGAAGGGCATAAAAGGGATGCAGTGGTTGGAAAGGGAGTAAGACAGGGTTGTAGCATTTCTCCAATGTTGTTCAATTTGTACATTGAGCAAGCTATAAAGGAAAACAAGGAGAAATTTGGTGAAGGCATTAAAGTTCAGGGGGAAGAATTAAAAACATTGCGTTTTGCTGACGACATATTAATTCTGTCAGATACAGCAAAGGACCTGGAAGAGCAATTGAACGGAATGGACAGTGTGCTGAAAGGTGCATATAAGATGAACATTAACAAGAGAAAAACTAGGATAATGGAGTGCAGTCTAAGAAAATCAGGTGATGCTGAAGGGATTAGGTAACGAAGCAATAAAGGAGGTAGATGAGTTTTATTACTTGGGCAGTAAAATAACAAATGATGGTCGCAGTACAGAGGGTATCAAATGCAGAATGGCAATGGGTAGAAAAGCGTTCTTGAAAAAGAGAAATTTGTTAACATCGAATATTGATTTAAGCCTAAGGAAGTCCTTTCTGAAGGCATTTGTATGGAGTGTTGCCTTGTATGGGAGTGAAACATGGACGATAAACAGAGTGGACAGGAAGAGGATTGAGGCTTTTGAAATGTGGTGCTACAGAAGAATGCTGAAGATTAGGTGGGTGGATCGCGTAACTAATGAGGAGGTACTGAACAGAATTTGGGAGGAAAGGAATTTTTGGTATACCTTGACTAAAAGAAGGGATAGATTGGTAGGGCATATTCTTAGACATCAAGGAATTGTGAATTTAGCGTTGGAGGGAAGTGTGTGGGGTAAAAACCGCAGAGGAAGACCAAGAGATGGATACAGTAAGCAGATTCAGACAGATGTAGGTTGCGATTCTTATGTGGAGATGAAGAGGCTTGCTCAGGATAGGGGATTGCGGAGAGCTGCATCAAACCAGTCTCCGGACTGAAGACCACAACAACAACACCACCAATAATGGGAGTAGGGATGCTCTAGAATAGTGTTTTCAGGATATTATTTGAATATCGCTCTGTTTTTTTTTTCGATTTTTGTGATCCTGCTGTCTGCTAGAATCACTAGATTTTCCTGCGAAGGCGACGCAACTAGTCTGGAGGATGAAATTTTGCCGACAAATTGAATGTTCGAAGAAATTCTGGGATTTCAGTCGGTCATCGTTAAATCCACAACAGGATATTTCATCTGGACACCTGCCAAACTTATTCAGATGAGCCACAAAGACTGAGGAAGACTTTTTCTCTTTTAAAAACTGGGTGCCGCGACACCCTGGGGTGTCGCGTAGTAGTATCAAGGGTGTCGCGAGACTAACAAATTTAGACTCTAAACAAAAAATCTTGTCATAAAAGCCGGCCGCGGTGGCCGAGGGGACTGAGGCGCTCCAGTCACGGTCTGCACGGCCACTACGGTCGGGAGTTCGAATCCCCCCTCGGGCATGGATATTTGTGCCGTCCTTAGTTGTAAGTAGTTCATAAGTAGTTTGTAAGTTTAGGGACTGATGACCCCGTAGTTAAGTCCCATAGACTCTAAAACATTTGAACATTTTTTTGTCATAAAAAACACAAAATATCCTTCTCTGAAGATTCGCCTGCAGCTAATCTTCCTTCTCTTCAGTCAGTGCACCACAGATCACGTATGAAAGGAATAATCGGTGCATAGACCAAAGATTATCTATGGTCTATGTAATCGGTGCACATTAATTGCGTGCTCAGCCGCTAGCCGGCAGCTCTGCTTCAGCAGCAATAGACACTCAGGGTTCGTTCAAGCAGCTGCCATTTGCCAGATTCCAGCAAACTGAGCATGCGCAAAGCTACCGCTGATACTCAATAACAGCTCTTCCAATGGGCAGTTTGCTGGAACTGGCAGCTGCTTGAACGAACATTCACTGTAGTCTGCTTTCCTTCTCAAAAAGCTACAGCTGAGCGTTTTTTAATGAATCTATCGAATCCACGTCACCCTCGGTAGCGTTTCTTACAATTAAATGTCAATCATTGACACGGTGGCTGTAAAACTTGCCACAGATTGTAAAAGCAGTCACAATTGTCCACTGACTAAAGCTATGCAGTAGCGATGTTTAGTATGGAATATGGCCACGTGATTAACGGAGAGTAGTATTTTAAATACAGTGAGCGTTGGTTCGAACCCTGGTATGCGTTAATATTTTTTTCTCTCAGTTTCCTGTATGTAACAGATTCTGGGATCAGAAATGACATTTTATTCTTACTTGTCACAAATATTTATCCGAAGTCGTGGTGAAGCAAGAACCTAACAATATAACTTAAATAATAATTCATCACTTGTCATAAATACATCCTCTTTATTTCTGCAAATAATGTGATAATATTGAACTGAAAGGGAACAGCCACTGTGCTGTCTAAATCAGAAATCCAAGCATCTAATTTCCACTTTGCCGTTTTCAATCGATCCAGCAAAACCATATCTGGCCCTGACACGTACACACGACAGCGAAAAACGGTTTCCGAAATTCAGTTTTCGTGTTTCGAAAGTTGAGTCGCACGTAGAAGAAGCAAGTATTACTGACTGAGTTAGGCATTATTGTCTGCGGTGTTACTCTGTTGTACATCTTCGCAGTTCCTAATGTTTCATTTTCTTGCGATGAGTGTACGTATTTGTTACAGTCAGGATCAACATTAAACATGTCAATGCGTACGAGGATTTCAGTTTCGTTTACAAACTAAACTTAAGCGCTTTATTTCCGTCCCGTCCCCCCCCCCCCCGCTAGAACCATTTAAATTCTACCATATGTATTTATATTAGTGAAAGGGTGTCGCGCAAAACTGTAAGCTATAAAAGGGTGTCACCATGAGAGAAGTTTGGAAAGCACTGTCGTAGAGTATGCAGGCGCACTGGCAGTGGAGCTAAGAACTGCTTTTCAGCAGGGAGACAATGTAATTATACAAATGGTTATTAAAGTATTTATCAAGAATATATAAATTGGGGTATTTAACCCAAAATAACAAGAAAAATGAAAGTGTCGAAATTTTTAGACATACACGGGAGACCATTAAACATTGTATGTTATGCGGTGACTATAACAATGAAACACTGATGAAATAGATGTGACACATTGAGATTGAAGCACTAGGAAATTAAGGGTGGTAGTCCTACTGGTCTACCTCGAGAATGTTAATATAAATGCCCCATTTTCTCAGGAACTGTTGAGTATATAAATGTGGTGTTTTTATCGCATGTTCTCGCATGTTCTGTGACTGTATTGCTCTACAATCACTTCAGTTTTTTTTTTAATTTTTTTTTATTTTTACCGAAACATATAATTTTTTGGTGTCAATTTAAACAATTTTAATTTCTTGAATTTTAACTATTTCAGTAAATATTACTAAAGTAGAGCTACAACAACATTGTACTATCCATTTTAGCTATATAGTAAATAATTCATTGATAAATTCAGAAGTTTCTGAGAAAAAGGGGCATTTATACTGAAAAATGTCATTTTGAGAAAATTGCGTTTAAAGAAAAAATTTTAATATACAGCCCACTGTTACATAAAAAATATTATGTGGAAATATGCCGTCGATATGTTACGGATGTCTGAATATGCTAGTACAAAAATAATACATTTATAAAATAGCGAGCAACAAATAATTACAAATAGACAGTAACTATGTACGAATATACATCTGTAGCGATAACACAAATATAAATATTTGTGACATTTCTGTCAAGAAGTTTTGTTACCTTCTGCAATGGTATATGACAAAAAAACCTATGTATAATGTTATAATATTAAATATAAATTCTTATCAGTCTCATTGTCACCAATAATTAAACCTCTATAAAGATGACATGTTCTAATGTAGCTTCTTTGGCTTAAGAATTGATTTTGTTCATTCTAGTGTGTCTAACACCCCATTTACATGGGCTCCCAAAACCGGATTTCGTAAACCGATTTCCCAATTCCGCTTTTGGTTGGTCATGTAAACACTCCAAAATCGATTCTGGAAATCCACTTCTCTAAAGCGGTTTTCCAGTTCCACAATCGATTTTCGTGTCCATGTAAACGCAACCGTTTTTGAAGCGTTCTTGGCTTGTCAGATTGTGTTTTTTTGGTAAGAATTTTCGGCACATATGGACCGAGTGATATTTTCTAATATGAAATAAAAGTATTAATATTAGAGAGAGCATGAATCTGTGTATTTAAGTAAAGAAAAATAGCGATTATGCTGACTAAATCAGGGACTGAATCAGCTGTTTTTCAGCCGCCATCTTAAGTGGATTTGGAAATCCGATTCAGGCTGTGCCATGTAAACACGACAGCGAAAAACGGTTTACGAAAATCGGTTTTCGTCTTCCGGAAGATGTGTTCCATGTAAACGTAGTGTAAGTTTGTGTAACAATTACAGAATAGCTAATTTAGAATATCTTATGATTAGCAATATTGAAATGTACTAGAAATACCTATTTTGTGAATACTTTCTCATAAATTTTTTTGGAAATGTATTCAGTATATAATCTGCTAAATTTTTAAAACACATAGTACGTGTTCACACATTATGTATTTATTGTTCTTCTGTACGGGAGACTCAAAGATGGCCTAATTTGGGCCGAAATCGGTAATCATGAATGAATGAATGAATAAATAACAACCGTGTATTTTCAATATGCAGTAATTAACGCACCTAAAAGCTGTCCTTTACCACCTACGCAAAATATATCTAGGAGAGATCAGCTTCACAGTATCGAAGACGAAAGAGGTAGTGATAGTTCTTGAGATAACGCATTTTTGAAATCATCTGTAACAAAGACTTTTTTCGTATTTTAGTTTTTTGTTCATCTTCAACAACTGTATTATTGGTAGTTTATAAATAAGGCAGCAACCGGTCACACAAGAGCAATATTTTATTTCTACCGGTTTTGGGAATTTAGTGCCCTTTTCGAAAGACGTATATTGGTGACCTTGTATGTTCCGCTCACTAATATGCTTCTAAAGAAGCGCATTAAGTTTCCGATCCCAGTCCAGATAAAATATTTCACCTTTGTAATTCCGTCTCTAATGACCACAATGTCGGCGGGACGTTAAACGCTAATCTTCGTTCTTTCTACCTTTGCAACTGGTCGCTGGTTTTTTAACACCTTTTTTCTATGTAGTATCGTGTAGCTTTACTAGAAGCGTCACGCCATTTAGTATTTAGGTCTTGAATTTAGTATTTGTGTCCTGAAATACATTACAGATATGAACGTCGGAAGCGAGGTCAAATTCAAAATTTTTCATGATTGTACGAGGCGTGTTTTTTAAAGTAAGTGCCGTTTTGAAATTAATAAAAGACATGCTAAGATATCTTAATAATTTTATGCGCACTGGGTACCTACATCAGTTGTCTACGCACTGACGCCATTACGGTCTGATTCTTCCTTGTTTACTTTGTGTACTGAGTGTTTAAGATGCCTCCGATAATCGTGAGTTCCGCCGACTGTGAAGTACGGGCTGTTGTAAGATTTCTTACTGCTAAAGGCCTAAAAGCGATCGATATTCATTGTAAGATCTGTGCAGTTTACGGAGAAAACATTATGAGTGATGAAATGGTAAGAACGTGGGTGAGAGCATTTAAAGATGGCCGCACAAATGTGGGCGATCTTCTATCGTTAATGAAAGTTTGGTGCAGGAAATGGACAGTAAGGTGAGAGAAAACAGACGGTTTAAGATTTCCTCCTTGCGGGATGACTTTCCTAATGTTTGTCGTAGTGTCAGTGGTGGACCAAGGGGCGGGGGGGGGGAGGGGAGCGGTCCACCCTGGGACTTTCGTCTTGGGGGGCCTCCAAATACTCCGAAAGATTTCTTTTCTTTTTAGTTGTAGCTATTTCCGCCTCTCGTTCTGGGGCCTCCGAATCTCGAAAGCTATGTTTTGTGGACTGGCCCATACCTCTCGTCCTGAGAGGACCTCCAAGAAGCAAAAGTTACTGTTTTATGGTAATACATTTATTTACAATTGGACGGGGGGGGGGGGGGGGGCTCATTTTGTTTTGCTACCGCCCCGAGCCTCCGGCAGCCTTAGTCCACCACTGCGTAGTGTTTTCTATGGCATTGTGACCAAGCAATACGATGACGAGGTCAAAACAGTTGTGATGCAGTCAGGCGGCAGACGGCGGCAGGCTTCTATGATGAGGGTATTCAAAAACTGGTACAACATTATGACAAGTGCCTAAATTAAGGTACAGGCTTTAATGTAAAAATGAAATTACTGAGATATTTAGCACGTCTTTTTTAAAATTTCAAAACGGTACTTACTTAAAAAAAAAACACGCATCATAAACATGTAGGACTTAAGTTCTCAGTTATTAGTCTCTAGGCTTGCAAACAACTTAATCTAACTTAATGACAACACACACATCCATGCCCGAAGGAGAACTCGAACCTCCGACGGGGAGCAACCGCGCGTTCTGTAGCAAGGCGCCTTGGAGCGCCCGACCAGTCCACCGCGGCTGCGAGGTCACGTTGGTCGGTCTCCTTGGTGGTATTTAGCAGAAATTCATTATGTGCTGAGATGAGGCCTCACCCAATTCTTTCCTCTCGTTATCGTGCAAACACCACGTTATACTGCGCACTCTTCCAACGTAATCTCTTACTTAGCAGATACATCCATTACGCAACTTTCACACCTTGCGCGGGGAAGGTACCGTTGCGTACAAAAGAAGAAAAACCTTCTCGATTGAGCGGCCGGACCCTACTCTTAGTGATTTTCCCGCCATACGAATCTATCAGTCTTGTGTAGAAATGAGTGCCATGTCTGAAATGTTAGTGACCTGTGACGTGGAGAGCTGTCGTCTGTGAGTCACCGCTCCAGTTTCCACTGCTACTGCACCAGCACGCGTGAGAAGTGTAGTACTTGCGTTGCGCAGTCCGCGATGAAAAACGAATCCGTACAGCCAGTTGAGCAAGAGTGGAGAACGGCCTACTAGGAGACTGGCGGTCGCTGACCATTTGCAGTGGGCTGCATATCGAAGACGCAAATAAGCTGAACAAACATTTTATTAATGTTCTTTTAGAGTACGTACCACCGCCCAGATGGACCGAAGGGCCGGCCGCGGTGGCCGAGGGGACTGAGGCGCTCCAGTCACGGTCCGCACGGCCACTCCGGTCGGGGGTTCGAATCCCCCCTCGGGCATGGATATTTGTGCCGTCCTTAGGATTAGCTAGTTCATAATGTGGACGACACATTCATAGTGTGGCCCCACGGAGGGGATAAACTGACAGAATTTTTAGACCATCTTAACTCCATTCATGAAAACATCAAGTTCACTATGGAGCGGGAGAAGAATGGCTGTTTACCGTTCCTGAATGTTCTGGTTCGACGCAAAGAGTATGGATTCCTAGGTCATTGCGTATATCGCAAGCCCACCCATACAGATCTTTATTTGCAGGCGTCCAGCTGCCACCATCCTTCGCAAACTATGAGTGTACTGAAAACCTTAGTTCACAGGGCTCAGGTAGTGTCTGATGCTGACAGCCTACAGGATGAACTCCTGCACCTGGAGGCGGTTTTCAAGAAAAATGGCTATTCACAACATCAGATTAAAAAAGCCTTACAAATAAAAACATCAGATAAATCGCAGGAGAAAGATGAAGAGGAACGGGATGTGAAATCTACAGCCTTCCTCCCATACGTGGGTAATGTGTCTTCAAAAATAGCCAGAATCATGAACAAACATAAAGTGGATGTGATCTTTCGCCCACCAGCTAAGACCTCAGCTCTTCTGGGATCTGTCAAAGATGATTTGTTATTGCGAAAAGCGGGAGTTTATGAAATCCCTCGTGAGTGTGGAAAACGTTATATAGGTCAAACCACGAGCACTGTGCAGGAACGATGCGTTGAGCACCAACGGTATACACGCCTTCTTCAGTCCAACAAGTCTGCAGTAGCCGAACATTGTATTTCTACTGGCCATTCCATGAATTACAAAGGAGTAAAGATTTTAACCACAGCTTCTACTTTCTGGGACTCTGTTGTAAAGGAAGCTGTACACATACAACTGGCGGACCACCTGCTAAATCGTGACGACGGATTTCATCTTGACAATGCATGGAAGCCACTTATATCACGCCTTCGTTCTGAAAGAATGTCTGCGTCTTCTATTCCGATTGATATTACCACTTTTAATGATTAATTATTCATTTGTAAGCACCGTGGATACGTAACAGCTCTGTTTATGTTTGCACTCACTGCTCACAGGTTATCTTTGAAGTATATATTTATCTGTGACTAGCGCAGCAGTTACGAATGTGATATCTTCGAGCATGCGCAGTCTAATCCTCAGTAGCTTTGCATCACGTGATTTACCGTATAAATAGGCACGCGCGGACGCTGAGAACTCAGTCTTGGACTCGCCTTGAAGATGGCTGTGAGGTCTGCAGCCGAAATATCGGACGAAGAATTGTCGCTGTCCCGGGTGCACTCCCGAAAGATGATGGAATAGTTAATAAGTAGTTTGTAAGTTTATGTACTGATGACCCCGTAGTTAAGTACCATAAGCTATACAAACATTTGCACATGGACCGATGGGGCACGAAATAACAATGAAGAAAAGCGGTAACTTATTTATTATCATTACCACCCCCATTAAACATAGATATTGCCGATGGGGTGGCTTGTGTGCCTCAGCGAAACCGATAGCTGTACCGTAGGTGCAACCACAGTGGAGGGTATCTGTGGAGAGGCCAGACAAACGTGTGGTTACTGAAGGGGGCAGCAGCCTTTCGAGTAGTTACAGGGGCAAGTCTGGATGATCGACTGAGCTACCATCAGCTAACGTGGATTTGTCACACAGTTACTGCCAACGGCTGAAAGCAAGGGAAAACTACAGTCGTTACTTTTCCCGAGGACATGCTCCACTGTATGAATATATAACGTTGGCATCATCTCGGGTAAAATATTCTGAGGGTAAAATAGTCCCACATTCGGATCTCCGTGCGGGAACTACTCAGGAGGATGTCGTCATCAGGAAAGACAACACTAGCATTCTACGAGTTGGAGCGTGGGAATATTAGATCACTTAATCGATTAAGGAGATTAGAATATTTAAAAATGGAAATGGGTAGGTTGCAATAACATATAGTGGGGATTAGTGGAGTTCGATGGAAAGAGGAGCAGGATTTCTGGAAAAAAACATAAATAATTAAATAAATAAACAGCTGCGGGAATAGTCAAGAAAGAAACGAAGCTGACACCGACCACATTAGTGCAAGTTTATATGCTCACTAGAAATGTATGAAGAGGTAAAGGAAATAATTCAGCCGTCCGCGGTGGCCGAGGAGAGTGAGGCGCTCCAGTCACGGTCTGCACGGCCACTACGGTCGGGGGTTCGAATCCCCCCTCGGGCATGGATATTTGTGCCGTCCTAGTTCGTAAGTAGTTCATAAGTAGTTTGTAAGTTTAGGGACTGATGACCCCGTCGTTAAGTCCCATAGACTATACAAACATTTGAACATTTTTGAAATAATTCAGACAGTTAAGGGAGAGGAAAACTTAATTGTGACGGGGAACTGGAATTCGGTAGTAGGAGTAGGAAGCAAAAGAAAAATAGTAGGTGAATATGAACTGGGACAATAGAATAGAATAAAAATATAGAATAGAATAGAATAATGAAAGAAAATCGTATACGTTGAAGAGATTAGAAGACATCGGAAGATACCAGATAGATTTTATAAAGGTAAGACATAGATTTAGAAATCAGGTTTTAAAGTATTACATGGGCAGATATAGACACTGACCACATCTTATTGATTGTGAACTGCAGACTGAAACTGAAGAAACTGTATAAAGGTAGGAAAATAAGGGTAAGGGATCTGGATAAATTGAAGAAACCTGAAGTTCTTGAGAATTTCAGAGGGAGATTTAGGCAACAATTGACAGGAACAGAGAAAAATGAAACAGTAGAAGAGGCATGGGTAGCTTTAAGAGATTAAATAGTCGGGTCAGCAGAGGACCAAATAGGTAGAAAGACAAGATCTTTAAAAATCCTTGTATATCACAGGAAATACTAAATTTTATTGATGAAAGGATAAGATATAAAAATGCAGTAAATGCAGCAGCACACATGACTAAGAAATGAGATAGATAGGAAATGCAAAATGGCTAAGCAGGAGTAGATATAAGCCAAATGCAAGCATGTAGAAGAATACAACACTAGAGGAAAAATAGCTACCGCCTACAGGAAAATAAATGAGACATTTGGAGAGAAGAAAAAGAGCTGTATGAATATCAAGACTTTTGTGTCCCAACTTCGTCGCCGCTTTTGTGTCCCAGCCTCGTCGTAGGTGTCGGTGGCCGAGTGGAATGAGCCCGACACAGGAACAAAAATAGCACGCTGGTGCAGGTACGGAGGGGAGCAGCCAGAAACTATAAACACTAGAGTAAATTAGAAAGAGATATATATTGCACAGAATGTAACAATACTTAACTTTTACATAGTACTGCAGAATGTTGATACATAGTTGTTAGAGGCCTGCCTAGTGCCTGTACAATAGCAAAGTCTTCACTGGTGCCTATCTGATTACGAAGGTCCTAACTCGTTGCTATCTCAGTCCGAAGTGACCGATCTTTCCGTGGTGGCCACGAGCGGGGTTGCAGCAGAGGGCGCTCGTGGCTGTCGTCGTGAGAACGCCGCGCCGTGCGTGCATGGCGGCGCGCGGCGAAAGTAGGTGGCGCGCACTTTGTACTTGTGCGACACCACAAAGACCTCAGATGGAAAACCAGTTCTGAGTAAAGAAGGGAAAGCACAATGGTAGAAAGAATATATAGAGGGGCTCCACAATATTGTAGGACGGGAAGAGGAAGTAGATGAAATAGGAGATACTGTAATGAGAGATGAATTTGACAGAACACTGATGAATCTGAGTTGAAGCAAGGACCCTGGAATAAATGACATTCCCTCAGAGCTACTGAAGTCTCTGACAAAACTATTTCACCTGGTGCGTAAGTTGAATGAGACAGGCGAAATACCCTCAAACATAAAGTAAAATTTAATAATACCTATTCCAAAGAGAGCAGGCGCAGACAGATGAAAATTGCATAGTTGCAAAATTTTAACCCGAATTATTTACAGAAGGATTGTAAGGCTGATAGATGTTGACCTAGGGAAGATCATTTCGGATTCAAGGGAAATGTAGGAACACGGGTGTAATACTCACGACTTAAGTACGTCTGAAAAATTCGGCGAATTGTCTGAGGAAATATAGGAAACAAGAGTTACAAACAAAATACCATAACTGGTCTTCGAAGTAATCGCCATTGGCTACAATATACGTCTGATATTTGTTGTAAAGCTGTTGGAAACTGTCAACAAACGCTTCTTGCGGCATCCCTCGAAGTACTGAGGTCACGCGTTGTTGGATATTCGCAACCACTGAGAGACACTCGCTGCTTGAACACCATACACTTGCAGTGACAACCCATTGGTCTACGTCGCAGTTTTGCCTAATTTGAAACAAAACTTGATGTTAATGCGTTGCTACATTTTGCGCTCCATGTTGCAATGACACGAGTTCTCACACTGGCCTTGTTCGCTGGGTCGTAGTGTGTACCACCGCTTCACTGCAGTGCTTTGCACGATAGGGGGCGTTTGTTTACATTTTCTTCAACGTGTATACGCGAGCACATCACCCTTGCCAGCGCAGCTTGTAAAATATGGGACCATTCATCGAAATTTACAGACCCACTTTGTATTAATTCTTACAAGGAAATTACTTGGACTCGAACAAACACAAATGCACCAAAATCGTGTGAGAGATAATGTAAAGGTCTCTTAATGCACTGATGACACTCCCGCATCTGCAAAACTCTGCAGTCGTCCGTTAGAGGCCTCTGCGTGTGCCATGCCATATTGCAGATTGAGCTGCCGGTACGCCAGTAGGGACTAGCAGGGATGGTGCAGCGTGCCTCTGAAGTCGCGTTTTGTGGCGTTGTTTGTGTAGTGAAGCGCCAGATGGGTCGCCGATTGGTAATCAGTCCTGCTAATCTAGTGCGATTGCTTGAGATGAAGTTACGAAGAACCCTTTTTCGAGAAGATGGTAATGGTGTAGAAGATGAATCATTCGCATGTTTTCTGGTATCTATTATAGTGCATAAATATGAGCATAAGTTAGAAACAGATACTGTTCTAATACTAACACATAATGATGATGGTAGGGATGATACTGACGAACCAGTGGACAACTTGAAAAGTATCACTGACGTGGCGTTCAACACTGATATCGCAGAATGTGCAAATATGCCATGCGATCAACTTGCATTTGATCGCTGTGCGTTGTGCAGTCATTCATATTGATCGGAGCAGTTGCTTGACAATCACCATTTGCATTTATAGTTAAGATTTCTGCATTGCGTATGGGGTCTACAATTACATATACAGTGATATCAACAGCATGAATGCAGAGTTTTGCAGAAAAACGACACCCAGCAGCACAATGAGGGGTACGTAATGGTCCTATAAGCAAACGTTCATACATACATGTTTGTTCGAGCCCTAGTCTCCTCCTCGCACACTCGCTCAGTTACATTTAAGAAATAATAATAATAATAATAATAATAATAATAATATGCCGCGCGGGAGTAGCCGAGCGGTCTGGGGCGCCACGTTACGGATCGCAAGGTTTCCCGAGTCGGAGGTTCGAATCCTCCCTCGGTCATTAATTTGTGTGTTGTCCTTAGGTTAGTTTAACTTAGTTTAAATAGTTTGTATGGCTAGGGACTGATGACCAACGTAGTTTGGTCCTATAGAATTACAAACAAACAACAACAACGACGACGACAATGATAATAATAATAAAAAAAATAATAAAGGAATTCGTCCGTGAAGTAGGTGTCTGTTTTTTTGTTTTCTCTCTAATGAGATTTATTATAAAACTAACATCAGCTGCAAAATGATTCAGTTTTGTGACACTTGAGTTGTAAATAGTAGCTTATAGAACGATATTAACTAATCGCGGCTTTGCGTGCAATGCAAAGATGATGAGGACATAGGATAGATATATTCATGCGTGGATGTAATTTCTACAACGTATTTAATGTAACGCGGTTGTAATTGTTATATATTTGAACTATGCTACGTATGACTTTGTATGCGTACTTTTGTAAAATATATTGTTTAGCAATTATGACTTTCCCTTCAATTGAAGCTCTTATTTCGTAGAGATTTGGCCTAGTCACTACACAATTCCTTACGGCCTCACATCATGAAGCGCAGACACAAGGCCGACGTAAGATGCTTCTTCATAGGGCAAGTGTAGAAGGCACGAGAATCCAGATTGCTGGAAAATTACACAGTCTCGGTATTCTGCGTTCATGAGTCAAGCTGCAATTAACCCCCTTGCATGTCCTTCATTCTCAGAACAAATTAAAACAGTTACGCGCTGTTTCCAGTAACAGAAAGGAGGTAAACTGTGTTCGTCGCATTAAGTTAATAATGTGTTCGGTCTCACGTATTTTAATTTTATAGCCGTGAAGCCGAGTTGGCTTCAATTTCCCATCGGTGTTATCCCAGAAATTAGTTTGTCTGCGGCCAACGATTCTTTAGAGCTGCCAATGCTGATTACCGTGCGTTGCTGACTCGAAATTCTTTCTCGCGTCAATTAAGTCGTTAACTTTAAGTATTTGGATTGCTTCTTTAATGCCTGAGAGCTGGAAGACAGAACACTGAACACTTCGTAGTTCATACCGTAGCCCGTATCAAGTCAGTGTTCAGCAACAGTAAATTTTTTTCAGGCTGACGCATCTGCCTCTAAAAGTTGTGGCGGTCTCTTTTTGAAAAGGTTGAGCATACGAATCACGGGTGCGAAAGTTCATATGCAGTAAACTGAGATTTTATACTTCACCTCTGGTTAACCGCTGCTGGACGTACCTACGATAGGTGTTGTGAATTAGGTCTTCAAAATTTTTTCACAAAAAATTAAAAAGCCACCGTCTTTACTATTATTTTATTCTTTTTATTACTAGGGGAGTTCAATAAGTACTGCAACACATTTTTTCTGCGCCAATTTTGGTTGAAAAACCTGGCTTTTCTTTTGGAATAATTTGAAACATTCCCGCTTCGTATCTTATAGTTACATTGACCTCCGATAGGTGACATCGCTCTAGGGATTCGCTAAAATGGCGCCTGTAACGGAGGTGCGTTCCAAACAACGGGCAGTAGTTGAGTTTCTTTTGACGCAAAACCAGAGCGTCTAAGGCTATTGCAGAATGTCTACGATGATATGGCAGTGCACAAAAGCACGTTGAGTCGTTGGAAAAAGCATCGCCACAAGGTCAAAAAACCTATCCAATTTTCAGCGTGCTGACCGGCCTTGCACAGCTTTGACTCCTGTAAGGTTGGAACGTATGAACTCTCTCGTTCGAGATGATCAACTCATCACAATCAAACTCTTTTACTACTGAACTTGTTGTTTTCTATTGATAGTGCTATGACAATCGTACACCAGTTGGGATATGCAAAGATTTGCTCCCGTTGGGTCACTCTATGTCTAACTGCAGACTATTAACAGCAAAGGAGAATCATCTGTGCGAAATTGCTTGCTCGTCATGAGGCTGATGGTGACAATTTTGTCAAATGGCTTGAAGTTGCGCTACACCCACTTCCCTACCAAGAAAAATTTTAAGGCCATGCCCTCAGGCGTTGAAGTCTGGGACATTGAATAGGTTATTCTGTTCGATGTCCCTCTCCACGATCAAACGATCAACTCTGAAGTGTACTGCGGTACTCTTCGAAAATTGAAGAAACGACTTCAGCTTGTTCGTAGGAGCAGAAGTCTGAACGAACTAATTCTTTTCCATGACAACGCAAGATCTCCAGTACCCGAGAGGAACACATGAAACTTTAGTGCACTCTTCTTCCTTAGCCACCCTACAGCCCCGATGACGCCGTCGCATTTCCTATGTTCGACCAAATGAAGAAGGTGCGTTCGCTTGTAGTTGGGAGCTCCATCGTTAGGAGTCCCTTAGAGAGATGGGTGCCAAGGAGGGGAAGAAGGCCAACGTGCACACCGTGTGCATACCGGGTGGAGTCATTCCAGATGTGGAACGGGTCCTTCCGTATGCCATGAAGGGTACGGGTGCAGCCAACTGCAGATGGTGACTCACGTCGGTACCAATCATGTGTGTCGCTTCGGATCTGAAGAGATTCTTTTAGGTTTTGAGCGGCTATCTGAAGGGGTAAAGACTGCCAATCTTGCTTGCAAGATGACAGCAGAGCTCACCATCTGTAGCATAGTTGACAGAACCGACTGTGGACCTCTGGTACAGAGCCGAGTGGAGGGTCTGAATTAGAGGCTCAGACGGTTCCGCGACCGTGTAGGCTGCAGATTCCTTGACTTGCGCCATCGGGTGGTGGGTTTCCGGGTTCCGCTGAACAGGTCAGGAGTCCACTATACGCAGGAAGCGGCTACACGGGCAGCGGGGGCTGTGTGGCGTGGACTGGGCGGTCTTTTAGGATAGATGGCCTCGGGGAAAAACAAAATGGGAAATCTCAAAAGGTGCAGGTGGATCACAGGAGGAATGTAGATCTAGGAACTATCGGCATAACACTTGTAAACTGTCGTAGCTGTGTCGGAAAAGTACCAGAACTCCAAGCGTTAATGGAAAGCACTGAAACACACATCATTGTACGCAGTGAAAGTTGGCTCAAGCTGGAAATAAGTTCAGCAGACGTTTTTCAAAAGATCTAACTGTGTTCAAGAAAGGATAGATGAAACAAAATATGTGGATGCGTGTTTGACGCCGTCAAAATTAGTATATCGTGTAGCGAAATTGAAATTGATAGTTCCTGTGAGCTATTATACGTAAGGTTGTACCTGAAAATCGTAAGAAGTTAATAATTGGTTCCTTTTACCGGTCTCCCGACTCTGACGATACAATAGCAGAAAGGTTAAAAGAAAACCTGAGTCTAATTACTAAAACGTACCCGACTCACAAGATAATAGTTGGCGGTGATTTTAATTTACCCTCAATCTGATGGCGAAATTATATTTTTCAAATCAGGAGGTACGCGTAAAAATTCGTGTGAAGTTGTTCTTAACGCATCCTCTGAGAATTACTTCGAACAGTTAGAATTGTAAATGGATGTGAAAACACACTTGATCTCTTAGCAACAAATAATCCTGAGCTCATAACGAGCATCAAAACGGATGCAGGTATTAGCGAACACAGAGCTGTCGTAGCGAGATTGAATATCGAAAGTCCCAAAGTTACCAAAAATAGACGAAAAGTATATTTGTTCAGGAAAGCAGATAGAAATAAATTGCTTCTTGAAAGACAGCTTCGCCTCGTTTTTAACACTAAACGTAAGTGGCTCAAATTCAAAGAGGTGGTATCGACAGCAATTACAGTTTTATACCAAATAAATTAATAAAAGAAGGAGGTGATCAGGTCAGGACACTGATTCAAAAGCAACGGAAAAGGCATGCGAAACTTAAAAGAACAGAAAATCCCCAGGATTGGCGGTCCTACACAGAAGCTCGAAATTTAGCGAGGACTTCAATGCGAGATGTCTACATTACTTATCACAACTAAACTCTTTCTAGAAATTTGACTGAAAACCTAAAGAGATTTTGGTCATATGTTAAATATACTAGGGGCAAAACACAAACAATACCCTCACTACGTGGTAGTAATGGCGATGCTTCCGATGACAACGCTACTAAAGCAGAGTTACTAAACACAGCTTTTAGAAACTCATTCACCAAAGAAGACGAAACCAATATTCCAGATTTCGAATTAAAAACAAAGGCCAGGATGAGTAACGTAGAAGTAGATACCATTGTAGTAGTGAAGCAACTAAAATCACTTAACAAGAACAAGTCTTCTGGTCCGGACTGTATACCCATTAGATTTCTATCAGATTATGCTGAAGCTATAGCTCCTTACTTAACAGCCATATACAACCGCTCTCTCAAAGAGGGATCTGTACCAAAAGATTGGAAAGTTGCACAGGTCACACCTTTATCCAAGAAAGGCAGTAGGAGAAACCCACTAAACTACAGGCCTATTTCACTGACGTCAATTTGCAGCAGGATTTTTGAATATATTGTGTATTCAAATATTATGAATTATATCGAACAGAAGGATCCATTCACCCAAGGTCCACACGGATTTAGAAAATATCGTTCATGCGAAACACAACTAGCCCTTTACTCACATGAAGTTATGAGTGCTATCGACAAGGGTTCTCAAATCGATTCCGTATCTCTTGATTTCCAAGAGGCTTTTGACACTGTACCTCACAAACGGCTTTTAATCTGCGTGGTTATGGAATATGTTCAAATATTTAAATGTTTGTGTAGTCTATGGGTCTTAACTACAGGTTCATCAGTCCCTAAACTTACAAACTACTTATGAACTAACTAAGACTAAGGACGGCACAAATATCCATGCCCGAGGGAGGATTCGAACCCCCGACCGTAGTGGCCGTGCAGACCGTGACTGGAGCGCCTCAGTTCCTGCGACCACCGCGGCCGGCGGTTATGGAATACCGCCCCAAATTTGCGACTGGATAGGGGATTTCCTGTCAGAGAGAACACAGTTTGTAGTAATCGATAGTAAGCATTGACTAAAACAGAGGTGATATCGGGCGTTCCACAGCGTAGGTCCTCTGCTGTTCCTTATTTACATAAACGATTTGGGAGAAAATATAAGTAGCTCTCTTAGGTTTTTTGCAGATGACGCCGTCATTTACAGTCAATTAAACTCATCTGAAGAAGTAAATCAACTGCAGAACAATCTGAATAAGATATCACTATGGTAAAAAAAAAAAAAAAAAAAAAAAAAAAAAAAAAAAAAAAAAAACTGGCAATTGACTCTAAATAATGAGAAGTGTGAAGTCGTCCACATGAGTACGAAAAGAAATCCGTTAAACTTTGTTTAGAAGATAAATCAATCTAAAGTGAAGGCTGTAAACTCTGCAAAGTACCTGGGAATTACTATTACTTCAGACTTAAACTGGAAAGAACACGAAGATAAAGTCGTGAGAAAGGCGAACCAGAGACTGCGTTTTATTGGTAGAACCCTTAAAAGATGCAACAACACTACGCTTGTCCGTCCTTTTTTTGGAGTATTGCTGCCCAGTGTGGGATCCTTATCAGGTGGGTTTGACGGAGAACATCGAAAGAGTCCAAAGAAGTGCAGCTCGTTTTGTACTGTCACGATACAGGGGAGACAGCTTTACGGAAATGATACAGGATCTGGGAGGGGAATCATTACGACAACGGCGCTTATCGCTGCGGCGTGGTCTGCTTACGAAACTACAATCACCAACATTCTCATCCGAATGCGAAAA
Organism: Locusta migratoria; assembly: GCA_026315105.1. Classification (NCBI taxonomy): domain Eukaryota; kingdom Metazoa; phylum Arthropoda; class Insecta; order Orthoptera; family Acrididae; genus Locusta; species Locusta migratoria. Next base: position 145,872,531 of record CM048745.1, read on the forward strand.
TATATTGATGACTCCCACTTACACAGGTAGAAATGATCATTAGAAAAAATACGAGAAATTAGAGCTCGAACGGAGAGATTCAGGTGTTATTTCTTTCGCGCGCTATTCGAGAGTGGAATGGGAGATAAATAGTATAAAGGTGGTTCGATGAACCCTCTGGCAGACAGTTGAATGTGATTTGCAGAGTATCCCATGTAGATGTAGATGTAGAAGGACGCAATACACGGGACGTAATACGCAGATAATGAAGTTACTGATGCAGCACCTTTGTCCCGACATCGACCAGTGGAATAGTACCGTGCAGCCGTACAGGCCCTCAGTTCAAGGTGGCGTCAAGTTGTAACATCGAATGGAAATTACATTGAAACATAGTGTCGTGTAGTTAAAAGATTAGAGAAATAACATGGTGTACGAGGATTGGAACTTAAATAGTGGCAACACTACTGTGGAGACACTATGCTATGGAATCTACTATTGTCGCTGATAGCACATGTTGTTGATATACCTACCTTACCTCCGAGCAAATGGACTCGCTCTTCCCAAGTCACCGGCGTGCGCACAGTCGAGGAAAATAGTCACTTGTAAGCGAGCGGTTTAACGAAACGGTATCACTATGTTTTCGAAACAGGAACAACGGAGTTGGATCAACATTGAATGTGCCAGAGGTCGTATAGAATGACAGTGTCATCAAGGTCTCCAAGAGACGTGCGGGGAATCGGCATTGCCGTACGTTGGCTAAAAGCCTTCAACGAAGGTCGGAAAACTGTGGCAGACATGCATCGGGCAGGTCGTCCTAGAGTCTCTGAAGAAGAGTGCATACTGTTGACGTGTTGGTGGACAAACTGTTCGTGAGCTCGCCCACGAAACTGGAAACTGGATTTGTGCATACAGCGCAAGCTGTGGCCACTCCGTTAGGTCGATGGGACTGGGAAGTACTGTACCATCCACCATACTCCCTGGACTTCAATCATTGTGACTTTGATTTAATTGTGAAGATGAAGGATGTACTTTGTGGCACTCGCTGTTCCAGAGATTCCACAGGCAGTAGACCGCTCCATTCACACCATCAATAGAACAGGCTCTGCTAACGGTGTACTACACCTTCCACATCGCAGGCAACGGATTTTACACAACGCTGGTGACTACGTTGAAGATCAGTAACAGGTGCAAACATGTAACGCTGTTGTATCGGCTGTGAATAAATAGTTGCCACTATTTAAGTTCCAATGCTCATATTTGAATGCTGAATAAAACAACCAGTGTTTCAGAAAAAAAGTGAAGCATTACTTATTAAACTTCCCTGTTAGAAGCTTATTTCATTTAACGTATAAATAAGGAAACCATAGTTAACTGACAAAATAATATCTTTGAAGTTCACCATTGTGTGAAAGTCCAACGTCAAATGACGTCGCCAGATACCGCGAACCTGGTTGCATAAAATTGTCACTAACGACTTGCGTTCAAGAAATTGTGTGCCAGTTGGGTGTCGTAAAACCGACTCTTGAGCACAAATCGAAACGCTTTGGAGGAAAGGAAAATAGAAGGAAGATTAGGGTCAACGTCCCGTCGACATTGTGGTCATTGGACACGGGAAACCATTTGGAGCAACAATGACATTTCTGCAGCGGTATCACGGTTTAAAATCCAGCTGCACTTATTACGTGCTGGTGCAAAATAAGTGTATTTGCGCAGCACTTAGCGGCCAGCTGGTAATCTGTATCCGGTATCACAGACTGGCTGTGCCTAATTTTTATATTATAAAAATAATTTAACTGAGTAGTTTTACTTGACGAGAGCGTATCGTTCTGACCTTTCCCACTAATATGTAACTATAACACCTATAGTAGGTGTCGAAATGAGGTCAAAATATTAGTGTTAATTAAAGCAATCAGTGACATGTAATCGAATGCTTACATTGAGCTACGTTTGTAATCTCAGACGCCAATGTAGAAGGCCTTAAGAAATTTTACCCTCTCATTTGGAAATTAAAATGTGTTTCTTTCAGTGCTTTATTCGTTGTTTATCGTCGGATAGCCTTACAACTTGTTTCTACAAAGCTTCATTCACCCGTTTTTTTCGGAAGACTTCTCGAGTAACGCTACTTATAGCTCTCCTTTAAACCTGTAGGACACACTAGATTCTCTCGTGGCCGAGGGGACTGAGGCGCTCCAGTCACGGTCTGCACGGCCACTACGGTCGGGGGTCAGAATCCCCCCTCGGGCATGGATATTTGTGCCGTCTTTATTATAAGGTAGTTTATAAGTAGTTAAGTCCCATAAGCTATACAAACATTTGAACATTTTTGATTTGTATTCTCGGTCCTTACGTGAGATGAACATTGGTGACAATAAGATCGCTCTGTAGTCTCTAACAAATCCTGGTTCCCTACACGTTCACAATATGTCTTCTTGTATCGAAGGATTTCCATTTAGGTTCACGAAGAGTTTCTGTAATGTTGATCGAACCTACCACCAACAAATCGAGACTTCTGCCTCCGAATAAATACAGCGCGGCAGCTCTGTAATTAAAATATTTGAAAATGCCGAGGGCGGAATCATGATTTGAGGAGTCTTGGCGCTGGGTTCCTACTTCAGTTACGATTATGTGGTAAAGAGGTTTTGGTTTTCCCCACATTGGCGCCCATTGGATGGCCATTATAACATCTGTCTTACTGTAGCTGTGTTTCAGTACGAAAGCAAAGTTTAAATGACGAACCGAAGCTGGCACCCACGCAAATTATGCTAATCGATTATATTCTATATCGAAAGATGGCACCCACGCAAATTATGCTAATCGATTGTATTCTATATCGAAAGATGTCAATTAATGCTCCGCTTATGAAACTATTTTATGTGCGCTGTTCGAATTTTATTCGGATTTTGTGACAGCACGTGCTAAATTTAGCTAGTTTTAAACCATCATACCGCTGCAGAAATGTCTGTGTCAATCCAAATCGTTTGCCGGCCTAGCGACCATGGTGGCGACGGAACGTTATCAAAAATGTTCAAATGTTTGTAGAGCTTATGGGACATAACTACGGGGTCATCAGTCCCTAAACTTACAATTACTTATAAACTAGCTTACACTAATGACGGCACAAATATCCATGCCCGAGGGGGGATTCGAAGCCCCGACCGTAGTGGCCGTGCAGACCGTGACTGGCGCGCCGCAGTCCCCTCGGCTACCGCGGCCGGCTCATCAGCCCCTAAACTTACAAACTACTTATGATCTAGCTTATACTAAGGACGGCACAAATATCCATGCCCGAGGGGGTATTCGAACCCCCGACCGTAATGGCGGTGCAGACCGTGACTGGCGCGCAGCAGTTCCCTCGGCCACCGCGGCCGGCAAAGCCTTATCTTCCTTCTATTTTCCTTCCTCCCAAAGCATTTCAGTTTGTACTCGGATCTCAGGTTTTCCGCATCCACGTGTCACACAATTTCTTGAATAGCGAGTGCTTTGTGCCAGTGTCACGCAACAAGAAAATTTGACTGTCTGGCTCCTTAAGCGTATGCGACGGTTCTCCAGGATCCGCTGCCGCACCAGCTCAATCAGTTGTCATCCGCATCCAGTATACTTGTGACTACGACCAGTGGGAAGTCACATTCTATTCCCACCACAATCGTCATCGTTACGATATATAATCCCCTAGACTGCTCAATCAGTAAGTCGTCATAACGCCTCAACAACAGCAGCAGTCGCCAGGAAGAAAGAATCGTCAGTTCTCGACAAAGAAGAAGAATGAAGTATCTCGTGATATAGGATCATTGACATTTTTTCATGTCTAAACACACTATACGGGACGTATATAAGGTCCGGAAACACTTTCAATTATTTATTGCTGAAGAACTAAACATTATACAGATACCCGCTCGATTACCCGTGTTGTCTAACGCACCGCTTTCCGAGACGGAGAGGCGTACTGGCCCCGGTTCGAATCCGCCCGGCGGATTAACGAAGGGGGTCGTAGTGCCGGCCAGCCTGGATGTGGTTTTTAGGCGGTTTTCCACATCCGCCTAGGTGAATACCTGGCTGGTTCCCAAGTCCCGCCTTAGTAACACGATTCGCAAACATTTCATAACACTTTACACTTTCACACATATGACACTATACACAGACATTTGGGGTACACATTTCCTCCTGGGAGGAGGGGGGTGGCGGCAGGAAGGGCATCCGGCCACCCCGTCATTACTAACATGCCAAATCCAGAATAACAAAGCTGACCCTGCATGTGCGGGAGAAAGGGCAGAAGAGAAAGAAACTAACCAATATACAGATTCTATACATATTGCATTTTGAAAAGAAACTCTGAAGGACTTTTTTAAAATTTATTTTTAATTTTTTTACAAATATTCGATATGCGAAACATGAGTGACCTGGCAAACGTCAACACGGTAGTCGAATTCTTGCCATACCCGTCCCTGCATGGCATCTTAGACTGTGGCAGTCACATCCCGTATTCTCTTCCTGAGCTCTGCTGTATCACGTGGTAGAGGCGGTACATACGCCAGATTTTTAACGTGTCCCCACAGACAAAACTCACACGGAGTGAGATCTGGTGATCGGGGAGGTTATTTCATGAAGCACCTCTCTTCTTCTGTAGCACGGTCGATCCATCGATACGGCACTACGGCAGCTGCGTATTCAAAGAAAAAAATGTTTGTATAGTCTATGGGACTTAACTACGGGGTCATCAGTCCCTAAACTTACAAACTACTTATGAACTAGGACGGCACAAATATCCATGCTCGAGGGGGGATTCGAACCCCCGACCGTAGTGGCTGTGCAGACCGTGACGGGAGCGCCTTAGTCCCCTCGGCCACCGCGGCCGGCGCTGCGTGTTCAGATACCCACGAAATTCACGTTGAAAATGGGGTGGAGCCTCATTCTGCTGAACGGTGAACAGAGAGTACGATTGCATCAGCCATTGCTGCAACATGTCCAAGTTGGTATATCCAGTAACAGTGCTCTCGGCAAAGAAGAATGGCCTGTACAGTTTTCGACATGAAACGGCACAAAACATTTACATTTGGGGAATCATGCTCAAATACAATGCATTCGTGTGGATGATTTGTACCCCAGATTTGACAATTATACCTTTTCACTTTGCCATTAGTATAAAAAGTGGCTTCGTCGCTGAAAGTTAAGCAATGAACAATGGTATCCCCATCCACATTCAACTGTTGCAACTGCGGACTAAACTCAAAACTGTTGTCTTTCTCGTCGTCATTGAGCTTCTGCACTAGCTGAAATTTGCATGGTTCCATAGACAGCTTCTGACGCAGGACTTTCTACACTATCATTGGAGCCATTTCGAGTTTATGGGACGCACGACGCACGGATTTCTTTGGACTCTTTGTGAATATCTCTCTTACGCGCTCCACATTCACTTCACTCACACTTGGTCGTCCGCTTTCCTTTGCCGGAACGAATTTGTTGTGCCAGTGGTAAACGGCTTTCCTTGTTGGTGGATTCTTACCGTGTTTGGTTCTAAACATCCGATGAACAGCTGTAGCATACTTGTTTTGTCGAACTCCAGCACACAGAAAGCTTGCTCCACTCCTAACTCGGCATGCTTGCGGCTATCCCTGACTATCGGCAAAATACCAAATTACGCTGTGGAGGTATACATGAAAAAAAAAAATAACTTTCAGGGTTTCTCTTCAAACGACGTATGTATGATATCTGTACAATGTTTGGTTCTTGTGCATTAAATAATTGAAAGTGTTCCCGGACTTTATGTACAGCCTGTAACGTCATCATGTAACTGATTTCGCTCTATCCTTTCATCTGTGAAGCGTCTAAACATGTTTCCGTTGGGCTGGACTTTGCGTTATCCGGAATTTCGTCGATTCCACTCGTAACCTCACAAGGGATGATGAAACACCGTCGCCGGCCGCGGTGGCCTAGGGGACTGCGGCGCGCCAGTCACAGTCTACACGGCCACTACGGTCGGGGGTTCGAATCCCCCCTCGGGCATGGATATTTGTACCGTCCTTAGTATTAGCTAGTTCATAAGTAGTTTGTAAGTTTAGAGACTGATGACACCGTAGTTAAGTCCCATAAGCTCTACAAACATTTTAACATTTTTGAAACACGGTCACAGCAGTTTCCTGCGGAAACCCTGTACTGACTGCCGACCTATGCGCTCTTCATTATGGGCACTTTGATGACCTTAAGGAAGAAGCTAATACCTGCGTCGTGCCATCTGCTTGCTCATGTTGTTCCGACCGTATACCTGACAGAGCTGACGATGAATTCCGATGGGCAGAAGGAATAAGAGACGCTATTTGAGGCCACTACTGCCGTGTACTGCCACCAGGCGGGACCTGTCCTGCTGACATTTGATTGTCATGTCATACATTAGTTGCGCATGCGGAATATTCTCTCTTAAATACGTCTACTTTAAAGGAAACAACATCGGGAAACTTACTTTGTGGATGAGGCTCGTACTTCTAGCCATCAGATACTAATTACTGAACGTTGCATGTCGCAATGTAATTAGCAACTGCAGTTAAAAGTTACTAATTAATAGTTATGGCGCGTCGTGTGGTAAACATCCCTTTGTAACAAAATGGTATGTGTTGGTGAAGAAACTTTCCATGTAGGCACCCAGTGTGTCCGTCACACACTTGACCGTAAATCGGGGCTACCAATCGCACACGCGTGTACAAAGAAGGCGTCACGGTCGAAGAGGCCCGCGTCCTTCCCGATAGCACCGAGGAAGACGGTAGCTGTTGCAAGAGGAGCCCGGGTCTGGACGAAGGCCTCGGCCGCCCGGTTTCTCAGCGCCTCCGCTTTGCATAGAAAGAGGGCTGGGGGCTGCTTCCCATGCAGCTGCCGAGGATCGGCCATGGCATTGTGGTCTTCCCGTCGTTGGCGCGACTTCCCCATTGGCGGCACGCGGACGTCCTTTCGCGCTTTCTCATACCGCCACTGTTGCGAAATGGGCGATGACGCCGACGCAAGGCTGGCTCTCACCTCTTATCACGTCTGCTTCCCACTTTCGGACTCTGTGCTGATGGGAAATGCCCGCTACTGGTCTTTTCGCTAAGGTGGAGGTAAGGACGTTTAAAAATTATAAAATGTTCAAATGTTTGTACAGCTTATGGGACTTAACTGCGGGGTCATCAGTCCCTAAACTTACAAACTACTTATGAACTACTTACGAACTAGGACGGCACAAATATCCATGCCCGAGGGGGGATTCGAACCCCCGACCGTAGTGGCCGTGCAGACCGTGACTGGAGCGCCTCAGTCCCCTCGGCCACCGCGGCCGGCTAAAAATTATACGCTGAAGTGTCGACAGTCATAAGATATAATACCAACCCGGACAAAGTTCAGCAACTACAAGCGGCATCAACATGTAGTTAGACGTCCCTTGTAGCAATACGAGGCCACGCTGTCTCCACAGACGTTCACAACTGCGATAGTGTTTCTGGTGCACCTTCCTGTGCACCAGTTGACTTGTCGACTGTGTCCCATAGGTGGCACTCATGCTGGGTGGTGTGGGGGCCAAATCATTACCTAGTTTTCTCAGGTCTTTCAAACCATTTGCGAACAATTTTGGCCCGGCGACATTGCGTATTGTCATTAAAAAATCGCACTGACGAGGTGGACATAAAAACGTTTAAAAATTATACACAGAAGTGTCGACAATCATAATACCACCCCGGACAAAGTTCAGTAACTCGAAGCGGCATCAACATGTCGTTAGACGTCCCTTGTAGCAATACTAGGCCACGCTCTGTCCACAGCCGTCCACAACTGCGATAGTGTTTCTGGTGCACTATCCTGTGCACCAGTTCACTTGTCGACTGTGACCCATAGGTGGCACTCATGCTGGGTGGTGTGGGGGCCAAATCATTACCTAGTTTTCTCAGGTCTTTCAAACCATTAGCGAACAATTTTGCCCCTGCGACATCGCGTATTATCATTTAAAAAAATCGCACTGACGTGTTGTACGGCCCACTTTAGATTTGTAGTTTTATACGTTTTTGCAAACATTATGGACCAAAATAATAAAAAGATAATAAGAGTCTCTGAAACCCTTTTAGGAAAAAAAGGTAGTGGCGGGTTCCGAACCACCGACCTTTAGCGTCATAGTGCTGATGGGAAATGCCCACTACTGGTTTCTTCGCTAAGGTGGACATAAGAACTTTTAAAAATTATACACAGAAGTGTCGTCAGTCATAAGATATAATACCACCCCGGACAAAGGTCAGCAACTAGAAGCGGCATCAACATGTCGTTAGACGTCCCTTGCCGGCCGCGGTGGCCGAGGGGACTGAGGCGCTTTAGTCACGGTCTGCACGGCCACTACGGTTGGGGGTTCGAATCTCCCCCTCGGGCATGGGTATTTGTGCCGTCCTTAGTCTTAGCTAGTTCATAAGTAGTTTGTAAGCTTAGGGACTGATGACCCCGTAGTTAAGTCCCATAAGTTCTACAAACATTTGAACATTTTTTAGACGTCCCTTGTAGCAATACCAGGCCAAGCTGTCTCCACAGCCGTCCACAACTGCGATAGTGTTACTGGTGCACTATCATGTGCACTAGTTGACTTGTCGACTGTGACCCATAGGTGGCACTCATGCTGGATGGTGTGGGGGCCAAATCATTACCTAGTTTTGTTCAGGTCTTTCAAACCATTTGCGGACAATTTTGGCCCGGCGACATCGCGTACTATCATTTAAAAAAATCGCACTGACGTGTTTTACGACCCACTTTAGATTTGTAGTTTTATGAGTTTTTGCAAACATTTTGAACCAATATAATAATCTAACTAATAAAAAATTAATTAATAAAAGTGTCTGGAACCCTTTTAGGGACAAAAATTAGGTAGTGGCGGGTTCCGAACCACAGACCTTTAGCATCATAGTCCCTCGCCTTGCCCACTACGCTACGACTATGAATCAAACGATAAGTCCTTTAATATCATACTATTGGTGGCCGTTGTTAACTGATGCTAATATGGCATTTGTAGACATTAGATTATCATTTATCGTACGAAGCACGATGTGTTTTTGTTAATTCTTCAGTGCGCCATTGCTTTGAAATTACAACATGTAAGTTACAATAAGAAAATCATCAAATACGGAACGCAAGATGGCGAATGCCAGAGTTCTGGGCGAGCAATGTCACATGACATCTGCGAACGGCTGGTTTTCGTTAATTCGTTGGAGGGTGTCAAATCTCCGCTATTTTTGCAAATATGTCTCAAACGATACGAGATATGAAAAAGCATAAGGGAGCTACGTTGTAAAGAATTTTCTCCTCTACCAATTAGGTTATTCAATTTTCGTGTCAGATGAACGTTTCGTTTTCAATTACAATTATATTACAAACGGCTTTTTTTGTATTACTACCGAATTTTTTGTCCGAAAAATTTGAAAAAGTGAGGTTTTGGTCTCTGTCAGCCTACAATTATGTCTATAAAATTTGGTGTTGATCGGTTGAACGGTTCGTCTTAAAAACTGGGAACACATTACGGACAGACAGACAGACATACATCCCAAAATCGCCGTTATTTTTGCAAATATCTTTGAAACGCTACGAGATATGAAAAAAAAAATTAAGAGAGCAACGTTGTAGAGAATATTCTCCTCTACAAATTCGGTTATTCAGTTTTCCCTTCAGATGAATAGTTAAGCTGTTATTTTCATTGAAATTTCCCTATCATCAGCTCTTCCCAACCTGAAGCCGTCCAGGGTCGAACCGACAAGGTAACACGATCAGGAAAGGCACTGAGGACTATGTGAAGTTTAAAAGGCACTCGATTAACATTAAACTGTGCCGCACTACCGTAACAGATACTTTCGTAGTAACTGTTAGGACGCACAACTCTACGCAAAAGCCATTGCTAGAGATACTGAAAATACAGGCTGGCGCATTCGCCATTTTTCCCACACTAATACTAAACACAGCACGGAGCTCATGCGAACAGTGTTGTTTTGCTCAAGTTTTGTGAATTCTTTTATGGAGCCTTATGTCGTGCTATTTTGAATTTGAATTCCGTTCGTAGAGACGTTGCGTGCCTTGCATGAATAGGGCTTAGGTCGTCGCTAGGGTTGCTTGTTACTAAAGCACTCCAAACCACACAAGGAATCAAACTTAGAAAAAAGTTCTTGGTCAAGTTAATTGCAGCACATTTTCCAAGGTTCTTCTACCAAAATAAAGTCGTTGTTATATGGAAACGGATGTTTATTGAGTCTTCCATCACTACAGCACTGTATACATTTTGTGTAAAGTTTACAACTGCCCTTAACTGACATCAACTGCCCTCAACGGCCATCAACTGTCATCAACTGTCATCTACTGCCCTCAACTACCGCTTGCCGTCAGTAGCAGCATATTTAAATACATAGATTTTGGCGCCAATGACGCGAATACGTTACGTGACGTGACGTCACGTTTACAAATTCTGTTTCAAACAAATTGACTACAAATTTTACAGAAATTAATACAGTTCGAATTAGTGGTTAAAAATAATATAACTGGTTACAAAAGTTGGTAAAAAAAGGTTACAATTCATGCAATAAATTAATTATTTAAAGGTAAATGGTGCGTATTTCGCTACACGACCGCTAGGTGATACAATAACATTTGAGCTGTCAGTTTATGTAAACAAACGAGTCCGCACCTGACGTCTTATGATTGATCTTCAAATTCAAGATTTTACCAAAATTTTAAGCTAACGATAATTTACAAGTGAAAAAAAAATGTTCATAAAGGTGTATGGTTTATCAAAACTTAATAGATGACAATTCTAGTTTTTCGTAAATAGTTCGAAACTGATATAATCTTTAGAAAAACCGTTAGGTTCATAAAATTTACAATATTCCCGTTTCAAAAAAAGATCTTAATAGTGACTTTTATCGTGATGTTTTTAACTCAGGATCTTCAATATTTCCTATGAAACGTCACATCGTGTTTACATCGGTATGTGGATTTGACAAAAAAAATCGCGTTTTCTTTACTTATTGCTGGTTTTCTCTGCTGTCCGAATAAAAAATAAAGGTGCAAGAATCATATATATTTCTTTGATCGAATCGCATACCATGTTTATGTTTTATTTTCTTCGCGGAATTCGAAATTAACTAGTTCCCCGTCTTGATATAAGTGTTTGTTGTCTGCTATATACTCACATTGGTAAATATTACGTTATTGAGAAAGTTTTGGAATGTATTACAAGCACAAAAACAAGAAAGACTGTTAGCATACAGGAGAAAAGGCGTACAATACTGATGTTGGCAACAACCACTGAATGCTATTTAAAAACCCATTCACATAGAATGAGAGGAATAATCCTTTGTGTTAACCATGAAATAATAACGCTGTTCATTCTCTAAAGTTGACAGGTTTTTGTATGTACCGGTACTCTTTTCTTGTGAGTAAATTAATCATTGTTTTAAAGCAAACATTTCGTTGCCAACATTAGCACACTACGCCGTCGCAGCCGTTAGTAAACTTTACCCAGTACTCTATCTCACGGTAGTTATATTATAGTCCCTCTTAGATATGCGTCAATATTGACATTTACTTATAAGATACTGAACTGAGGCTGTATTCTGTGATTAAACGTCAGGTTCCGTTCTTGCATACTACAAGTTATAATGCCAAAACTTCGAAATACCACAATTACCATTCAGTGATTGTTGGTAATATCAGCACAGTACGCTACCACCGCCATAAATAAAATTTTACACATTATGCATATATTCTTTTCATTTTACTGTTTGTAATGCATTAGCATATTCTCAGTAACGTTAATAGAAGTATAATCAGCAGTCTTCTTCTTTTCCTTCGTCTTTTCCCACTCAAGTGGGGTCTTCCCTCCTTGCGAGTCTTCTCCATTTCTCTCGGTCCCATACCTCCTCTTTCCTTAGATGTTTCTCGCTGAAATCTTTACGTGTACAGTTCCTCCGTCTTCTTCTTGATCTCCCTCTTCATCTGTCACCCTCCACAACAATTGCTGTCATTCTCTTGCCAACAAAGTGTAGCCCCTTCTCAAGACATGTCCATACCACTGTAATCTTCTCTCATGAACCTTCTTTAATAGCTCAATCACTTTAACACTGCCTTTTACTTTCTCATTTCTGATCCTTTCGGCTCTGGTGACGCCACAAATTCTTCTCAACATTTCCATTTCAGCCACATCCATTGCCTTACAATGTGCCTTAATTGGTGCCCATGACTCTGCCCCATAAATCATTACAGGTCTCACGAATGACTTATTCCTCTGTCACAAAATACACCTGACGTCCTTTTCCATATCATTCATCCAACCTGCACTCTGTGGGCTATTGCGATGTCCATTGCTGGACACTGTCGATTCTAAATAGTCAAAGCTATCGACTTTTTTCAAGTCTTTCCCATTCAACTGTTCTTCTTGTAACCATAGATACATTTACTCCGTTTTCTTCCTATTGATTTTCATTACTCTGTCTTCCAAAGCTTATCTCCATTCTCATTTCCAGTTCATTCTTGTTGATGCTACATAATCAGCGGTGTGAGTACAAAACTCCTTGATATTGTGTATTTGTCAATCTACTACAAGAGACACATATTGTACTCTAAATGCTGTACGTTCTGTAATGTTTTGCTGTCTTATGGTATTTTGGGGCTGCTAACTCCGAAAGGCAGATCTCTGTTAAGAGGTAGTAATTTCAAAGCAACTAAAGAAAAACTTACGTTCCAATGTCACACACGGTATTGACTATTAAATATTGCTTCAGTCCATAACAAATATTACTTACTGGCAGTGCGCTCCATCCAGGTTCCCAGTTCCCGCTACGACAGTTAACATCCATTTTTTTTTCTCCGAATGTTTTGGGAAACGAACCATTCTGAATCCATTTGTAGAATGATTAGTACAGTTTGTGGCAGCACAACCAACCATAACTTCGTGCTAAAGAGCCGTGACGTAAATCCTATATCATCACAGCAGGTTTACACTTAGGAGCTACGGGGAGCATAATGCGAATGAGCCAACTCGTACTTATTGCTGTCCGCAATGAGAGGGATTTCAAATGTTCAAATGTTTGTATAGCTTTTGGGACTTAACTACGAGGTCATTAGTCCCTAAACTTACAAACTACTTACGAACTAGCTAATACTAAGGACGGCACAAATATCCATGCCCGAGGGGGGATTCGGACCCCGACTGTAGCGGGGTTGGAACACTTGCGCGGAGTGACAGTTGCGCGGAGTGACACTTGCGCGGAACCCGGGCCCCTTGGGGCGGCTAGTGGCTTTTCCTGGGTACAGGCACACCAACAAGTCTAGCACTGCTGTTGTCAAGTTTCCACACTGTCAACGTAACACGAAACTCAGTGAAATTGCACAACTCTTTCAAAGCTGAAGAGCAATATAGTAACTTGTTCTAACTACATGTGAATTCGTTGAGTGTTCCTCCTCAAAACAAAAAGGTATTTCAACAGTGATAATGTTTGGAGAGTTATTAAGACATTCTTTGCTACTACAAGACGATGACTTTCCACAGTGATACCTCCTAAAAGCATATTATTCAGAACACTAAGCATATCAAGACACCTGCGCAAGCAATAAATATATTAGGCATCCTGCACAGATACGCTGATGTAATTGACCGCTATGTAGTTAACCCCACTATCGCGCAACTTCCATCTCTTTAAAAATAGCTACTATGCTTTTTAATAGGAGACGCAACCTTAAACCTTCAATTAAAAAACGTTAATAATAAGTCAATGAGTATTTTACATACTTGAAGCGTTTATTCGTAGACCCCAAAACGATTTGGCTGTATTCGAATTAGAAATACATCTAAGAACTGTATGAAATACGGAATGTGTAAGGGAATGTCACACACCGAGAAATGCTAAAGATAAATTCTATTTTCCATCACCGTCATATAGAACCATTTTTACTCCGAACTTGGCATAAACCAACAGGGAGAAACAAGTTGCAAGACTTCCAGGAAAAATGAAGCGAAGTTGACAGCCAATAGTTGGTTATAAATTACATTGCCTGTTAACTGTATAAATATAAATTACGGAATACGCGGGACTCCTGTTCAGTACAGTCAAAAAGGTCTAAGGTAATAGGCAGTGGTTTACAATCAGATATCCGTACCACTCTCCTCCTCAAGAAGTCTGTGTGAAGATTTATATTCAGAAAATTCAAGAAAAAGGTGTTGAAACTACAAGAAGCAGCTCATTTACTCAGGAAGGGAATACGTTATGGTGCCCGTAAATTTGAATGGCTGTATCTCTTGTAGTAACATTCATTTTCTGATAAAATGTTAAAATCCAATGTACCAGAATTTTGTTTTTCTAAACTCAGTGCCAACTTTTTTTGTCGAAAGTTTTGCAGGAAGTAGTCTTGACGTGATTTCATTCTTCTATGCATTAATATTATCAAACATGTAATTTGTGTCATAAATTGCGCGGCCGGTCCGGTCGGATGTTCGAGTCCTTCCTCGGACATGGGTATGTTTGTTTGTACTTTGCCTACGTTATTTTAAGTAAGATTAAGTAGTGTAAGTCTAGCGACCGATGACCTAAGTAGTTTGGCCGCATAAGAGTACACATATACATGTAATTTATTTATTTCATCACCACAAAATGTTCAAATGTTTGTAGAGTCTATGGGACTTAACTACAGGGTCATCAGTCCCTACACTTACAAACTACTTATGAACTACTTACAACTAAGTACGGCACAAATATCCATGCCCGAGGGGGGTTCGAACCCCCGACCGTAGTGGCCGTGCGGACCGTGACTGGAGCGCCTCAATCCCCTCGGCCACCGCGGCCGGCTCATCACCACATTTAAGTACTAATAATTAAAGAAACTTAAATGTAGAAATTTGAAATAAACACTGAAAACAAATGATTGGTATTTCTCATAAAATGAATGCACAGAACGGTTGAATTATGTCTTGTGAATGTACCTACAAAATCTGCCATATGAAAATTGTAGTGTGAGTCCCAAATTTGTTTTTTATGTAATAACATTAAAAACATATTAAAAATTGAGAACTCGAAAACCACTGAAGTTATGGACTTGAAGCGTTTTGTGTTGCTAAATCTTTACATAGTAGACACGATTTTAAAATTTGGTTGCTATCGCCAAAGTAGACGAAACGTTAAATTTTTTGGTGTAATCTTCGCCGTGTAGACTGTATGTTGTAGAAGTCTACGTCGAACCTAATTAGAATCATACCACTGAGGAGAGAACGTTGTTTGCACTTCTCCTGCGTTTCCAGTCGCCGTGCTGTGCTACGTAACGACATCGTACCGTTCCACTTTACCGAGAGCTATATATGTATTAGTGTGATGTTTGTTCTTTCGAAATAAGACATCACACCAATATATATATCATTTAGACGCAAAGATTCTGGGTTCTGTTTTCATCGCTAACGCGACTAACAACGTCAGATCTCGTGAGTAAACAGTTAAAGGTTATGAGTGCCACTGGAAAAATTCATAAGTAACACCTGTTGTTTGAGGCTTGAAGATGACCTGAAATAGCCGAAATCGATATCTCATAATAAACATAAGGTGTAGCTGTCTATATTACATAATGCTATTCCTAACATATTTAAAAGCTGCTCAAAACCACCTACAAAAAACCTTTATAATGAGAATGTATATAATTCCACGATCAAGTTGAGTTTTAGTTATTTGTAGTAATACACCCAAAGATCTGCCCTTGCTTTTAGTGCCTTGATCAGCTATTTATTTTTAGAGGTATTACTAAGGACAGGAAAAATTCGCATTTGCGATAAATGCGAATGTAGATGCGAATTCTGACTCAAAATGCAGTAAATCCGAAATTGTAGTTAGCAACGGTTGCACTCAATTCCGATTTCATCACATTCCTCTTCACATGGTGCTGTATTGTAAATCGTGTGATATTTGTATGGCGTGTTATCTCCCTGTTGAATGAGGCTGTGATATCTCCGGACCGTTACTACAGCTCCACCTCGCTCGGTGGGCCTTTCCCTGAATACGGCACAGGTAGCGGCTGGAGGGCGTGGAGTAGGGGTGGTGTATCCCTACTTCTGGAACACCCTGTTCACTACCTGCAGCGTCCGGGTCTCCGCGCAAGTGTCTACAAATTCCCTTTCCGCGCAAGTGTCACTCCCCGCAAGTGTCACAAACTCACTGTAGCGGCCGTGCAGACCATGACTGGAGCGCCTCAGTCCCCTCAGCCACCGCGGCCGGCGAGAGGGATTTCCTGGAATCTATTATTCACGGCACACTCTTGGCACTGTGGATCTCGCAATACTGAACTCTCTTACAATTTCGGAAATGGAATATCCCATATGCTAGCTGCAACTACCATTCCGCGTCCTAATCACGTCGGAAACCTTTTAACATGAGTCACCGGAGTAAAAATGACATTTCTGCCAATGAAGCGCCATTTTATCATCGGCGTGTGCGATAGTAGCGCCATCTTTATAGCTCCCCCATGACTTTTGTCACCTCAGTGCAATACAGATGATCCTATTCTCTTCATCCCTTTTGCCAATTTGAAATTCAAAATTCAAATGTTTGTAAATCTATCGGACCAAACTGCGTGGTCATCAGTCCGTAGCTTACAAACTACTGAAACCTAGGTAAACTAACCTAAGGACAAACACACAAACCCATGCCCCAGGGAGGACTCGAACCTCCACGGTGAGCAACCGCGCGCTCCGCAGCGAGCCAATTTGAACGAGGAAAACTGCGACAACCCAACAAATCTGTTGTTGCGGAACACTGCTTAGGTACTGGTCACCAAATGGAATGTAACAAGACGGAAGTCTTGGCGTGGACTTCCTGCTTTTGGGATTGTATTATCAAGGAAGCGATTCAAATAAACTAGCGGATAACCTTATGAATAGGGATGGAGGTTTTTGCTTAAATTATGCATGGAGTCCCGCTCTCTCAGTTGTCAAGAAACAGAGGGACAAAATTAATGCTACCTCACCCATTGAAAACTTATGTTTGTTGAGCGATATTTCTGACGGGTTTGGTCTTTGGTCGTGTGTTATCGTCGTTTGCTTTCTTGCTCGGTGTGTGTTGTCTTTCCTCTTGTCACTGAAAACAGGCGTTTTGAAGTCCTTGCGCATTGCTTCTTTGCTGCGTATTCCTAGATGTCTCCAAGGCTTTCGACTCCGTGTGGCATGTTGGCCTCGAGTACAAACTGTTTGTACATGGGGCCTCAGCATCGAACGCGGTCCTAGCGAAGTCATGCCTCACCGGACGGACCTTTCACGTCAGGACTGACAACGGAAAATAACGGAAAGTCGAGAGGCAGGGCCATATGAGCAAGATTACCTCAGGGCTCAGTACTAGGACCTCTGCTCTACTCTGTTTACAGCAGATGCACCAAGAAATGCACAGTTCGAGTTCGCGCTCTACGCAGATGACACTGCCCTATATACCGGGAGCATGAATGTTCACCTCAAGAGAGGACGCCTGCAGGGAGGCTGTGATGCATTGTGTGCCTCCGACACCAAATGGCGCCTAAAGTTCAATGGTTCGAAGAGCCAGGAGGTCGTCTTTAAGAATACTGCCCCCAGATCTACAGCAAGTCACCATTACGGGAGGCCCCATTTCGCAGAGGTCGACGACTAAATAAATCGGAGTCACACTCGACAGAAGGCTCACGTGGCTCACATTCGCTACGTGAGGTGTAGAGTGCTAGCACGCCTTCTCGTCCTGTGCCCTCTGCTCAACCCTCCGTCGTACCTGCCCCCACAACACGGCATCACGCTTTACCTACACTCTTGGCCATTAAAATTGCTAAACCACGAAGATGACATGCTACAGACGCGAAATTTAACAGACAGGAAGAAGATGCTGTGATATGTAAATGTTTAGCTTTTCATGTTTTAGCATTCAGAGAAGGCTGGCGCCTGTGGCGACACCTACAACGTGCTGACACGAGGAAAATTTCCAACCGATTTCTCATATACAAACAGCAATTGACCGGCGTTGCCTGGTGAAACGTACCATCAAATTTTCGACTTTGGTAAAGTTCGGATTGTAGCCTATCGCGATTGCGGTTATTCGTATCGCGACATTGCTGTTCGAGTTGGTCGCCATCCAATGACTGTTAGCAGAATATGGAATCAGTGGCTTCAGGAGGGCAATATGGAACGCCGTGCTGGATCCCAACGAGCTTGTATCACTAGCAGTCGAAATGACAAGCATCTTATCCGCATGGCTGTAACGGATCGTGCAGCCACATCTCGATCCCTAAGTCAACAGATGGGAACGTTTGCAAGACAACAACCATCTGCACGAACACTTCGACAATGTTTGCAGCAGCATGGAATATCATCTCTGAGACCATGGCTGTGGTTACCCTTGACGCTGCATATCAGACAGGAACGCCTGCGATGGTGCACGCAATGACAAACCTGGGTGCACAAATGGCAAAACGTCATTTTTTCGGACGGATCCACGTTCTGTTTACAGCATCATGATGGTCGCACCCGTGTTTGGTGACATCGCGGTGAACGCACATTGGAAGCGTGTATTCGTCATCGTTATACTGGCGTATCACCCAGCGTGATGGTATGGGGTGCCATTGGTCTCGGTACCTCTTGTTCGCATCGACGGCACTTTGAACAGTGGCTGTGACATTTCAGATGTGTTACGACCCGTGGCTCTTTCCCTCATTCGATCCCTGCGAAACCCCACATTTCAGTAGGAAATGCATGACCGCATGTTGCAGGTCCTGTACGGACCTTTCTGGATACGGAAAATGTTCGACTGCTGCCCTGGCCAGTACATTCTCCAGATCTCTCATCAAACGAATACGTCTGGTCAATGGTGACCGAGCAACTGGCAACTGGACGTCTTCCGCCACACCCAATAGGTTGTGGTATAGGAAAGAGACAGCGTGTTAACTGATCGCAAATTGTGATTATTTTATTATACTGTATTCCCTGAGCAGGGAGAATGAAAACAGGTGGAAGTTTGGGTCGGTCCTGGAGTTGTGTTCGGATAGCCTAATGGTAAGGCGATCGCTGGGTTCGAGTTCTGGCCCGGAACAAATTTTCGTATGTCACCGTCTGGGAGCACATCTATACCTTATACAGTGAAGTTGTGAGAAATTCGCAATTGCGAATATATATTGATAAAATATTTCAACGTCACCATACAGTAATTTGAAATGAAAGTGGCTTGCGGAATAAGTAAAGATATGCAAGTGTCTCAAACGTTCTCTAACCAGTTACCTGTTAAGACGGATGAAAAACGGGGGACCTGATTTCCATTAACACGGCACGACGCTGCAGTACCGGTCCCCAGCAGAAAGGCGGTCGTTAGGTCTGCTTAGCGTACACGTCTGGAGGGCAGTCGGGTGAACGGCGGAGGTACGGACCTCGCGCGAGTGCTGCTACTGGTCTACGTGAATTGCGCAACGGAGAGTGGCGCTAGTACGGAGGAGGCCGTTCCTCTGGTGTGGCGACGAGTGTTCGCAATTAGCGAGAGGCGGAGGTGCAGCTGCCAAGAACAGGAGCACCGCAGCCGCGGAGAGTGGAAGCAAGGGCGAGCGGGTAATCGACAGCGCACTAGCGCCTTCCAGAGGGCTTCTGTGGATCCT
The DNA here is from genome assembly GCA_026315105.1 of Locusta migratoria. Classification (NCBI taxonomy): domain Eukaryota; kingdom Metazoa; phylum Arthropoda; class Insecta; order Orthoptera; family Acrididae; genus Locusta; species Locusta migratoria. The sequence continues at coordinate 145,892,112 of CM048745.1, forward strand.
CAGCGGCACGTGCTTCAACTGTAGGCAGTGCTGGAATACTCAGTTTCACAGCTAGCATGTGGGCACACAAACGTCGTCACAGATAAAGCAACTGTCAGACGAGGGCAGAAAAGTGATCTACACTTGACAAACAATTTGGGGAACAGTTGACATTTCTAGATTGTGAAGAACCGTCATCGTCAGAATGAACTATAATGGTTCGACGTCGTTCTGCCGGTTGTGCGGAGTGAAAACAACAACATTACGGCACTCAATGCGTACCGCCTCCGTGCAGGCGTCTTGTCTTTAGGTGAGCATTCATGCTCCCGGCAAATAGGGCAGTGTCATCTGCGTAGAGTGCCAGCTCGACCCGTGCAGCTAGTGGTGCATCTGCTGTAAACAGAGAGTAGAGCAGAGGTCCTAGTACTGAGCCCTGGGGTAATCTTGCTCATATGGGCCTGACTGTCGATTTTCCGTTGTCAGTCCTGACTTGTTAGATAATATTAGAAAGTTTCACAAGCAGTTGTGTTCAGATAGTGTAGGGAGCAGGTAGTGCAATGCAACAACAATGAGACTTACCCGAAGCTATGGCATGGAGTGGCGTAGGAGGGTTGGAAGCGGGACAGACACAGAAGAGGCTTGGCTGCAGCTCTTGGAGTGCCCCAAAGTGGACGTGGACGTGATTTAAAACAACAGAAACTATTAAACGAAGGCAAAGCCAACTTCGTCCACGGGTAACATCAGCAAGAGATGACCGTTGTCTCCGGTTAACAACCTGTCGAGACAGGAGGCCAATGCAACACAGCTGCAGCGACCCTCCAGGCAGCAACAGGACGCGCAATATCAACACAACCATTCCGAAATCGCCTTCGGGAATGTGGCTTTACGCAGAGAGAGGCCTATTATGTATTTCATATTAGAACCATAACACCTTTCAGCCCGCACAAACTGGGTGGAGGAACATAAGGATTGCGGCCGTGTTCTGTTCACAGATGAGTCAAGATTTTGTGTTCAGCCGGAAAATCGCCTTTAGAGAGATTATAGAGAATAGAGTGATCCGCAAAATATACAGGCTCACATTACTGACGTCGGTTTGCAGCAGGATTTTAGAAGATACACTCTCCTGAAATATTATGATCTACTTGTGGATTTTTTTCCAGCAATCAGTCGTAGTGTTGTCATTATCGATGCTTAAAAACAATTAAAATACTTAAAACATCTCGACCTCCAGTTAGAGGTTGCGTTCGTACTGACGCAGCTGTTACAATTCGAACTACCTCGAGGAGAACGACCTGTTAACCCATAGTCAACACGGATTGAGAAAGTATCGTTCTTGTGAAACACAGCTAGCTTTTTACTCACATGATGTGATGTGTGCTATCGACAAGGGATTTCAAATAGATTCCGTATTTGTAGATTTCCGAAAGGCTTTCGACACTTTACCTCACAAGCGTCTTCTAATCACATTGCGTGCTAATGGAATACGGGCACAATTGTGCGAATGGATTCGTGATTTCCTGTCAGAATACTTTGTAGTTGATGGTACGTCATAGAGTAAAACAGATTGTAGGAAAAGCGAACCAAAGACTATGCTTCGTCGGCATAACACTTCGAAGATGCAACAGTTCTACTAAAGAAACTGCCTACATCACACTTGTGCATCCTATTTTGGAGTATTGCTGCGCATTTAGGATCCCCACCAAATGGGACTGACAGACGTTTTAGAGAAAGTTCAGAGAAGGACAGCTCGTTTTGTATTAATCGCGATATAGGTTGGCAAATTCTCAGGGAAATTATGTACGAGTTGGGGAGAAAATCAGTAAAAGAAATGCGTTATTCGTTGGGAGAAGATCTATTTCCGAAATTTCTTTCAGCAACTTCCTCTTGAGAATGCGAACATATATTGTTAATACTCACTTACATAGGGAGACATGGTCATCATAAGAAAATAAGAGAAATCAGATCGAAAACGAAAAGATTTAGGTGCGCCTTTGTCCCGCTAGCTGTTAGTGAATGTAACTGTAGAGAAATATCATAAAAGCCATGCACTTCAATGTGACTTGCAGAGTATTTATGTAGATGTAGACACGGAGGAATACTTACCGACAGTCGTTTCTTCCGCGACCTGAATGGAAGGAAGGGTCGATGGAATGCAGGGAACCTTCCGAGATGATCACGGAGATGGCTTACTGAGTGTGGATGTAATTGTTGCTTTCAGGATTTTCTAAAAATATCGGGTGACCGAGCATTGCTCGGGGATTTTCTTTTCTATATATACAAATTATATATACAGGGTGATACAAAAAACTTTCAGGAAACATTCCACACACAAAGAAAAGGAAATATGTTATGTGGACATGTGTCCGGAAACGCTTCATTTCCATGTTAGAGCTCATGAGGAGTGACACATTGTTGGACGAATCATTCGTAGAAGTGTACCCGTGGAGGCCAATCAGCTGCTGATAGTGCCTGCACACGCTGTACATGGTACGGAAACAACTGGTTCTCCCGTAGCATTCTCCATACACTGACGTGGTCAAAGTTACCTTGTACAGCAGCAACTTCTCTGACGCTGACATTAGGGTTATCGTCAACTGCACGAAGAATTGCATCGTCCATTGCAGGTGTCCTCGTCGTTCTAGGTCTTCCCCAGTCGCGAGTCATAGGCTGGAATGTTCCGTGCTCCCTAAGACGCCGATCAATTGATTCGAACGTCTTCCTGTCGGGACACCTTCGTTCTGGAAATCTGTCTCGATACAAACGTACCGCGCCACGGCTATTAGCAGGTGCTAATCCATACATCAAATGGGCATCTGCCAACTCCGCATTTGTAAACATTGCACTGACTGCAAAACCACGTTCGTGATGAACACTAGCCAGTTGATGCTACGAACTGATGTGCTTGATGCTAACTGGCGGTGAATCGAAGAAGTAAAGTACATACTAACGAAACAATTGGGTATTTTGACAATTGTCTGCACGAATTATTGCAATTTAAATTTAAAGAGAAATACTAAAATGAGCGTTTCCGGACACATGTCCACATAACATATTTTCTTTCTTTGTGTGTGAGGAATGTTTCCTGAAAGTTTGGCCGTACATTTTTGTAACATCCTGTATATATAATTTTGGAAACTCGCTTTTTTACGAAAAATACGACTGTTTAGGTGAACTTAAAAAGAAAAAAACTGTGTAAAAACAAATTTTTATCGAAATCGTTAGAGTAGTTTCCGAGACAACACACACGCGCGCGCGCACACACACACACACACACACACACACACACACACACACACACACACACACACACACATATATATATATATATATATATATATATATATATATATATATATATATATATATATATATTGCTCGTTTAAATATATACTATAAACGTAGCGCTCCAGTGGCGACAGTGCTACTCGCCGCGTTTTCGAGGTTAACGTATCTTCTGTGATCCGAAAAACAGGGAATTAATGTTTTGACGTGTATGTATACTGTTATGACGTCTTCTGTGTCTGGGTGGAAACGCTTGGTCGACCAACACTGTTCCATCTACACAAATACTCAACTTTGTTGAAGTACACTGAAGTTCATACACAATTGTTACAGAGCAATGAAAGTAAACATGTACGGTAATAATCCAAGGAGCAAGTGGACTGTTGCAGGCCGGCTGGAGGCCGGCGTCAGGAGGCGCGGTCCGTGCGCCGACGCGGTTTGGAGGCGGCTTTCGTTGCCAACCTCCTCATGTGTCGTGGTCGGTGGGGGAGTCGATACTCGACGACTCTACATATACAATTTTCGAAATTCGCGTTTTTACTAAGAATACGAGTGTGTAGGTAATAGAGGTCTGCAAATCGCCGGTTTCGCTCGCTCGTACTCGATCGAGTGCGCAACGCTCGGCGGTGGCGCGGCGAGTGTGTTACGCTCGCAGCGAGCGTGTTGACACTCGAACGAGGCTGCGGGGGGTAGCGCGGGCAGAGGCCGCAGAGCGTAGTGCTGCCGCTGTACTCACAAGAAACCTACCCAAGTGTCAATCTCCGATTTTTATGAAATTTGAATATAATACATGAAAAACTATGGGACACGTATTTTTTTTTTAGTGGCGGAGAAACATATTTAAGGGGTGAAACGGTTCCTCCAAAATTGTCGCTAATATAGAAACATGGCGATAACTTAGAGGCTAGAGAAGCGATTTTTATGATGTTTGGTATGAAAGTATCTTTTGATAAAAGACAAATTCCATAGATTCAACTTCGATAAAATCAAAATAAGTTTTTGAGCTGTCCCCCAATTGTCACTTCCCCTGCAATGTACCTAGGCCGATCTCTTATCAAGACACGAGAGAAAGCGAGGATCCTATGTATTGCACATATTATGTAGATAAGAAAGACGACAGTGGCAGTGGGGGATATATCAATGTTGCAACTGGAAAAATTCCCTTTAAGGACTCACTCGGAAAAGGTAGAGGCGAAGCAGCCACGCACAGTGCCAAAATGCTACGGGAATATATATTAACGGGTTGCAACACACACACAGAGAGAGAGAGAGAGAGAGAGAGAGAGAGAGAGAGAGAGAGAGATGCACAAAACTAACCTATAGGGTGTACATCAATATCGTGTATTTAATATCAATATAAAATACGGGCAAAGTATTCCAGGACTTGAGAGTGATAAGAGGAATGGATATAAAATACAATCACTTCCTTGTTAAGACGGCAAATAACACCTACAACTAAACAGGCACTAACAGTCCACAAAATGGGAAAGAAAGATCCTGGAAAACTCATTTAGTAAATGGTCTTAGCACAGAAACTTTATGTTAATCACGTATAATAACCTGTATGGTGAAGTATAAAATGAGAAACTGAATGGTTAGTGGCGAGCGGGCAGTGTGGACGGTCGGGCCGGTCTAGCGTGCCCCGCTCGAACGAGCGTGGAGGAAGTCGAGCGCAGCCACACGCCTTGCCGCAAGCTGCAGCACCGACACCTCCCGGACTGTCATAGAACGACATGTACAACGCGATTCGAGCGAGCAACCGAGCGAGGTGCAGACCTCTAGTAGGTAAACTTCAAAAGAAGAAATAATACAAATTTTCATCGAAATCGTTAGAGCCGTTTCCGAGAAAGCTGAGGATTGCTCGTTTAAAGATATAAGTCTGAAGGCCAGTAAGGTGTGCGGAAGTGAGGTACGCCTCGCCGGTCCTGTGCACGGGAGACAGGCCGCGCTGCTTCTCGCGCAGGCGGCGTCGGCGGCCGGCGCGACCCTGTTCCGCAGAAACTGGAGCGGCGGGCAGCCGTCGCGCGCTCCCAGGGCGACTTTCGACGGCGAAATGACGCGGAATGCCCTGGAAGACGCGCGCCGCCCGGGGAAAGGAAGCGGTGGGGGCGGCGGCCGCCGTGGAGGGGCGGCTAGAGAGGCGGCGGGCGGCGGGCGTGGTTTTCACTTTCCGGGGGCGGCGGATAGGCAGATGGACGCGGCCAGTCGCACGTGGGCCGCGCGGACCGCCGTAGCACCACACGACGCCGCAGCCGGCGCCACCACCGGTAAGTCCGCAGCCCGCGCTGGCCCTCCGAGGCGGTACGCACTCGACTGTTTCGACACGTGTTGACCGGAAGTTGCTGTCACGTGACCAGTCGACTTGTTTCGAGGTGTCTTCCACTTTTCATTCTGCTCTTTGCTGACACACATAAATATCTGAATTCTTGTGGCAGCTTCTTGAAAATGGATACAGCGGAATGGTGCGCGCCTTTCTGCACAAACGCCAAGGAGATGTGATCCAAATGCAGAATCGATTTCTGTCAAGTATTTACGAAGTGAAAGCTGCTAATCATCAGAATAAGCAGGCATTGTTAACAGTAAACGACATTAAAGAAAATATGTAGTGAAAGGGTTCGTGGATACCACATCCGCGGCTGAAATAGAACATTGTATTCAGGTAAACAATTCGTGTGACGATATCCATCATGTATGTGCTGCGAATACATAGAAAGAAAGATCCTATATTATTTAGCTACACTATAGCAGGTCAGCAACTGGAAGCAGTAAATTCCATAAATTATCTGGGAGTAGTCGTTAGGAGTGATTTAAAATGGAACGACCTTATAAAATCAATCGTCGGTAAAGCAGATGTCAGACTTAGATTCATTGGAAGAATCCTAATGAAATGTAGTCCGAAAACAAAGGAAGTAAGTTACAATACACTTGTTCACCCACAGCTAGAATACTGCTCACCCGTGGGGGGTCCGTACCAGTTGGGGCTGATAGAGGAAGTAGAAAAGATCCAACGGAGAGCAGCGCGCTTCGTTACAGGATCATTTGGTAATCGTGAAAGCGTAAGGGATATGATCGATAAACTCTAGTGGAAGACTCTGCAGGAGAGACGCTCTGTCGCTCGGTACGGGCTTTTGTAGAAGTTTCGAGAACATACCTTTATCGAGGAGTCAAGCAGTATATTGCTCCCTCCTACGTATATCTCGCGAAGAGATCATGAGGATAAAATCAGAGAGATAGAGCCCACACAGAGGCATACCGACAATCTTTCTTTCCGCAAACAATACATGACTGTAATGGGAGGGAGAACCGATAGTGGTACTGAGGGTAGCCTCCGCTACACACCATCGGGTGGCTTGCGGAGTGTGGTTGTATATTTGACACTGTACCCCACAAGCGGCTTCTTATGAAATTGAGTGCTTATGGAATATCTCCCCAATTGTGCGATTGGATTCACGATTTCCTATCAGAAAGGACACAGTTCGTTGTAATTGACGGTAAGTCATCGAGTAAAACAGAAGTGATATCTGGCGTTCCACAGGGAAGCGTTATAGGTCCCCTACTCTTCCTCGTGTTTATAAACGATTTAGGAGACAATCTGAATAGCTCCCTTAGACTGTTCGCGGATGATGCTGTCGTTTATCGGTTAGTGAAGTCAACAGAGGATCAAAAGCAAATGCAAAGCGATTTAGACAAAATTTCTACTTGGTGCGAAAATTGCCAATTGACACTAAATAAAGAAAAGTGTGAAGTAATACACATGATCACTAAAAGAAATCCGCTGAACTTCAATTACGCCATAAATAAGTCAAACCTTAAGGTCGTAAATTCTACCAAATACCTATCACTTACAATTACGAACAACTTTGACTGGAGAGAACACATAGAAAATATTGTGGGGAAGGCGAACCAAAGGTTACGTTTCACTGGCAGAACGCTTCGAAGATCCACCAGCTCCACCAAAGAGACTGCCTACATCACACTTGTGCGTCCTCTCCTGGAGTACTGTTGCCCCTTGTGGGACCCTCACCAGGTGGGACTGACGGAAGATACTGAGAAGGTTCAGAGAAGGGCAGCTCGTTTTGTTTTATCTCGTACGGGGGGGAAAGCGTCACTGAAATGTTGCACGAATTGGGGTGGAAATCATTAAAAGAAAGACGTTATTTAATTGCGGCGAGATCTGTTTGCGAAGTTTCAGTCGCCGACTTTTACTTCTGAATGTGAAAATATTTTGCTAGCACCCACCTACTTAGGGAGACATGACCATCCCAATAAAATAAAGAGAAATCAGATCGAAAACGGAACGATTTAGGTGTTCTTTCTTTCCGCGCGCTATTATAGAATGGAACGATAGAGAAATGAAAGTGGTTAATGAACCCTCTGCCAGGCACTTAAATGTGATTTGCAGAGTATCTATGTAGATGTAGTGCTCCGTTTCAACTTCGTTATTGCCTATTTATTTATATATACATGTGGTGTCTGTTCCGAAAGAACAGACGTCACTTCTGATCCTGCAGTTGTTATTCTTTAATATATGACATCATCTGCGACTGGGCAAAGCTGAAAATGTGTATCCACCTGGGATTCGAACCCGGGTCTCCTGCTATCTAGGCAGTTGCGTTGACCCCTACACCACTTGGGACACAGTGATCACCGCACCTGCAAGGTGCTACCTAAGCACGCCTCCCGTCAGATACAAATTCCCAGCTTCACCCTGCCCACAGTACTCAAACTCGTAGTTATGAAAGTAATTCCCGTAAGAGTAAGGGCTATCAAACTTGCCCACCCCTCCCAATTAACGATAGGTTCGTTGCCCGTCACCGGCATATCATATGTGGCGTGGCGTCTGTTCCGAAAGAACAGACGTCACTTCTGATCCTGCTGTTATTATCCTTTAATATTCACAGAATATATGACATCAATTGCGACTGGACAAAGCTGAAAATGTGTACCCAGCCTGGATTCGAACCCGGGTCTCCTGCTTTCTAGGCAGTTGCGCTGACCCCTACACCACTTGGGACACAATGATCACCGCACCTGCAACGACTACCTAAGCACGCCTCCCGTCAGAAACAAATTCCCAGCTTCACCCTGCCCACAGCACTCAAACTCGTAGTTATGAAACTAATTCCCGTAAGAGCAAGGGCTATCAAACTTGCCCACCCCTCCCCATTAACGATAGGATCGTTGCCCGTCACCGGCATATTATATATATATATACATGTGGCGTCTGTTCCGAAAGAACAGACGTCGCTTCTGATCCTGCAGTTGTTATTCTTTAATATTCACAGAATATATGACATCAACTGCGAATTGGGCAAAGCTGAAAAGGTGTACCCAGCCGGGATTCGAACCCGGGTCTCCTGCTTCCTAGGCAGTTGCGCTGACCACTACACCGCTTGGGACACAGTGATCACCGCACCTGCAAGGACTACCTAAGCACGCCTCCCGTCAGATACAAATTCCCAGCTTCACCCTGCCCACAGTACTCAAACTCGTAGTTATGAAACTAATTCCCGTAAGAGTAAGGGCTATCAAACTTGCCCACCCATCCCCACTAACAATGGGATCATTGCCCATCACCGGCATATTATTCATTTCGTTGTTGGTGTTTTCTGTTATTTCGCTGTTGCTGTCTTTCGGTGAACGAGAGTGATATACGAGGGTAAAAAGCAGTCAACAATCCGAAGATTGGTTTGAACACCACAGTGCTTTACTAGGTATGGTCCTGTTTGGAGGTGGTATGCCGTTGCCTTCCTCCGACCTTCGAACTGACTTACCCAGCCAGTGATAGGGGGACCTACAGTTTAACGTGGGTTCCGAACCACGGTGCTACTCGGTATTTTTCACGTGAGCAATTCTGCCAGAGGTGAAAAAAGTGGAAAGTGACAGATAAAAATCCTAAGGCCTGGCGGGGAAAGTCAATTATTATCCGTAAAGTAGTTATAAAATTTTATTGTAATAAAATACGAAACTTACAAGAACATCATTTTTCACATAGTCTCCTTGCTTTTCAATGCACTTTGTACATCGCTCTACAAGCTTCCTTATGCCCTCATAAAAGAAGGTTTTCGGTTGAGCTGCGAGCCAGGAATGCACCGCTTCCTTCACCGCTTCGTCCGAGTCAAATCGACGGCCCCTTAATGCCTGTTTGAGTGGACCAAACAAGTGAGGGAAGGGGTAAGATCGGGACTACATGGAGGATAATCCAGTACTTCGAATTTGAGTTTCTGGAGCGTTTCAGCGGTGTGGACAGCAGTATGTGGACGGGCATTTTCGTGCAACAACACAACACCTTCTGACAGCAATCCTCGGCTTTTGCTTCGAATTGCAGGCTTTAGCCTGTCAGTAAGCACCTCATTGTAACGTACACTGTTCATTGTTGCGCCACTTTCACCATAGTGTTCCAGTACAGGACCTCGTGCATCCCAAAAAACCGTAAGCATCAGTTTTCCTGCGGACGGTTTGGTCTTGAACTTTTCTTGCACGGCGAATTTGGATGTTTCCATTCCATACTCTGCCGTTTACTCCCCGGCTCGTAATGATGGATCCATGTTTCGTCACCAGTAATGATTCTGTCTAAGAAGTTGTCCCCTTCGTTACCATAGTGATCCAAATGTTTTTTGCAGATGTCGAGGCGCGTTTGCTTATGCAACTGTGTGAGTTGTTTTGGGACCCATCTTGCACACACTTTACGAAAGCCAAGTCTGTTGTGAATAATTTCGTAGGCAGAACCATGACTAATTTGAAGACGATGAGCCACTTCATCAATAGTTAATCGTCTGTCTAAGAGAATCAGTTCACGTGATCGCTCAATGATTTCTTCATTTATGGCGGTAAACGGGTGCTTAACACTCATGCGACCATTTCGGAATTTTTCAATCGACTCGTACACACTTCTTTGTGGCAAAACACTGCTCCCGTACTTTACTGAAAGTCTTCTATGAATTTCGGCCCCTGATACAACTTCCGCCCACAAAAAACGTATCACTGAATGTTGCTCTTGTTTGGTGCAAATAGACAGCTGAGCAGCCATGATTAACAGCACGGCACCGACAACGAAACTAACGTAGCAGCTTGTAAATTGCAAAGATATAACAACAAATAAAGCATGCGTCACGAACGTAAAACGACAGTACTACCAACATAAACAAAAATATAACTAAATTGTGGATAATAAACTCTAAACTCACTACTGTATAAAGTTCATTTATCTGAGAACATTCGTGTGTCGAAAACTGGAAAAGGTAGTGTCCACAATGCGGAATTGCATGATCAAGATGCAGTTCCTTAAAAAGCCAACAAATAAAATGTTAACCCACTATGTACAACCTTCCTTAGGGTTTATTTTGCGGACGGAGAAATTAGTTACGGAATACAAAGTTCCTCACTGCTTCTTCCCACAAATCCCCTAAACCTCCACAACCTTAGGGATGTTGACGCGTAGCAGAGTGCGTTTGTACCGCTCTACATTATGCACGAGGTGTCGTAGTTGCTGTACAAACGTTTATGGAAAGTATAGAGTTCTGACTCACCCGTTGTCTTCTATAGTTGTGTCCCCAGCGCAGAAGACGGCACACAGGTCGTTGGTTCTTCTTCAACGTACGAGTGAGGCTAGAATAAGTTCGGTAAGATTGAAGTACAAGAAGCGACTCGCGAGATATTCAATTTTCAGGGATGCCATTTATTTCGTTTAGTTGCAAAATGATAATAATTAATAAACTTCTTAACGTGAGGATTACTTCCTATATAAGCAACTATTATCAATACTACACGGCCTATGCTGTCAGTAGTTCATAGTGAGACCTCGAGTGTTAACTGCTAAACTTACTCATGACCGGCGCGGACCGGCGCGTATTGTGGTCAGCTCGAGACTGAATCTGAGGCGCATTGCGAGAGGGCACCTGACGCTCTATTTAGCGCCAAAACATGGCCATCGCGCGCCTTCTGCACTATCGTTCTTGTTACAATAAGAGAAGACACCTTAAACTTCTTAAAGTATCAAAACCTAGCCTGTCCTTGAGAGATATTTACAACAAATACTCAGCTCAGAATAATTAATAGTTAGTAAAGAATAAATGAAACTAATATTAAAAAAAGTCACGTGACATGAAATGCAGTAGCCAATGCGAGGAGAGTACCAGTAACATCGGCGGGCTTTCCCAGGGGAACCAGCACCTACTGTGCCATATGCTACTGCTGCCGGCCGCGGTGGCCGAGGGGACTGAGGCGCTCCAGTCACGGTCTGCACGGCCACTACGGTCGGGGGTTCGAATCCCCCCTCGGGCATGGATATTTGTGCCGTCCTTAGTTGTAAGTAGTTCATAAGGAGTTTGTAAGTTTAGGGACTGATGACCCCGTAGGTAAGTCCCATAGACTCTACAAACATTTTATGCTACTGCTCCCCACCCCACCTTCCAACACATGCTGCACTTCTGTCTTACTTCCGCGTTTATAACACGTACAATGTCAGCTAAGAAACGGCCAGCGGCCAGAAATAAGAAGTGGCCAAAGGTCAGGAATATCACATATGCTCCATTCGAGTAACTTCCTACCCAATAATTCTGCGACATCTAATTACTTGACATGAAACTGTACTGCATAACGAAATACTGCCCTTTGTGTAGGTAGGTTTGGTATATGAATAAAAGATGATCAATAAACAAATGGAATTTCTGTCATGTTATTACTGCAGTGCATTAGAACGAAATACAAAAAAATTGAATGATTATGTCATGCTACGGAATTTCCGTGTAAAAACTCGACGAAGTAGTCTGATATTTTCAGTGTTTAACTGTCACGTTTGTTATGTCAAAATACTTAGACACACAGCAAAATTATTGTCGAATCTGATTCGCGATTGTGTATTCAGAAAATAAACTGCTATACTTCATTAAGTTCAATGACTACATGTGTGAATTTACTAATTTTAAGCACAACTGAAAACAGTTAATCGAGTACTTGTTAATCATTTAAGAATATTGCCTGTTTTGGCCAAATGTGACACTGAACAGCTTACACCTGAAATAGTGAATATATTGACAGTCATTCCTAGTGCAAGCTATGTTGAATACTAACAGCAATTTTGATTTGGCGAAGCCAACAGATATAAATCCGAAATATGTCGTGGAGGTAAACTGTTCTGCAGTGTGGGACAGTGTCAACGTTTTCGCCAGATTTATTTTGAAATATTAACCTCATTTCATTATAAGAATTAAAAGTTCCAGATAATCGCAGGGAAAACGAAAACAATAAACACGTTTCCGTTGGGTATTTTGGTGCATCCTCTGCACATATAATGTAAGCTAAGTAAATTACAATGACGGCTTACAGCGTAACTTTTACCCCATTTTGTTTGTTGTTGATGAACTACTACAACATGAGATGGGAATTATACAACTCAGGCTAAACTGAAATCTTCGATAGTTTGAACAACAAATTCCGTCAGGAGCAGGACTGCAGCCTTGTGTTTACGTATGGGACAGTCACGTGACGTAAACTTCCGGCAGCTAAACATCAGAACAGCCAAATGCGTACTGCCGCGAGACAGATCCGTCTTGGCACCGCTGATAGCGACTGAGGGTCACCGAGACACAAATACAGCCGCGTATGCCAGTACTGAGTGTTAACCCAGTCTTGTTCCTCGACGACAATGTATTAAAAGCTAACTTATACTGTATTTTGTGTATCAGTCCTTAAAGTCGCATTATTTTTGGCGAACAACATGCTTCTAGTACATTTTGCCGCTCAGTATGGCGTGTAGCCACTTCTGAGGCATTAATCTATCCATTTTGGACGTTGTGTTACGTTGCCTTCTGTACGTGGCTGTGAGTGTTAGCGTGAGTGTGGTCCATGTTATTTTATTTCAGCAGTGAATTGTCTTGTCCTTGGTGCTGTGGCGGGGATAAGACTAGCATTATTGATCTGACAGTGTTAAGTATCAACAAAATAACATCCCAAGTAATAAAATACCTGGATAAAAACGTCTGTGTTGTATATAAAATACATGATATAAAAAACAATAGTTCGATCAAAAATTTTTAAACACATTTTTGATGTTCAGTGCGCTGTATTAATACAGAAAACAGCGAATATTAATTTTTCCAAAGCTAAATTCATAACGTGGGAATGAAAGTGTCAAGGACAGAATACCACTGCATAAAGCAATCGGTCATCATACAATTAGGAATTACCTGGCGCCCCACAACCTTTAGTCTAAGAGCCCTTACTTTTTCTTATGTACCAACGTGATCAGAAAAAAGAAATAAAAATAAACTAAAACAGAACACTGTGAGGAGCCAGCGACCCCTTTGCTTAAAAAAAAAAAAAAAAAAAAAAAATTATCGTCGGGGAGTAAGGAGACGTTGTGTTGTGATGCCGTAACGTGAAGGTCGTCCGTGTCGTGTGCGTCCCCACCCTTACCGTATTCGGAAAAAGTAAATACCAAGATCGTGGTATAGTTTTTTTTATTTTATTTTTATTTAATTTATCTACTTATGAGATAGACTGCGCTGTGTATACAATTTACTATAAGGCATACATGGATATTTAGTTTGTGTGTTTTGGGTCAGGGTCAAGGTTGGCGTTTTTTTTTTTTTTTTTTTTTTTTTTTTTTTGGGGGTGGGGGGGTAGTGCTGCGTGTGTGCTACAGTTGTTATTTGTGTTATTGTCTTCTACTTGTATACGCCGAGTGTAGTGAGAATGCTTACTGTTGCACGGAGAACCTTTTTAGTGGAGAGGTTTTCCGAACAGGAATAAACTTCACGAAGCATTGAGACGACAATTTAAATCGCTTTTTTCTATGTCGAGGTGTCCACATCGTGACACTGTACGTGATTTAATTCAAAAATTCCGGACAATAGGTTCAGTTCATGATGCACCACGACTCTAGGCCTACGGTTTTAGCGGAACGGAAGTTAAACGACATTTCGGACATCATGTTGTGGAGTCCAACAAAATCAGCACCGAAATTATCACAACAGGCTAAAACCTCTCGTACGACATCACATAAGGCCATAACAAAAGAACTGGGGCTGTATCCGTGTAAAATTACTGCAGTGCAACAATTACATTGTATGGACCATATGAAAAGAATAGCATATTGTGAATGGTCAGCGAATTATTAACAGACATGAGGTTGGTGTTTTAGGTCGAAAATTTTTCACTGATGAGGCTTGGTTTCACCTATCTTGCTACATTAATTCTAAAATTTAACGTATCCACATGCCTTAAGAGGAACGCCATTGCACGCAGAGAAAATCAGGTGTGGGTTGCCATAACACGAGCGCGAATTACAGGGCCGAAATTTTTGGAAACTACCGTCATATCCGAAATCTATTGTTCCCAGATAATTTTTCTATTTATTGCGCTGCTGAATGAAGATTAGATCAGTCATTCATTTTTCCAGCAAGACAAACTACTACTCATACAGAACACCGATTCTACGACTTGTAGATGAAATCTTTGGAGACAGAATAATTACGAAAGGTCTCTGGCCCCCTCGCTCATCGGATTTGTCTTCTCCCGACTATTTACCTTGGAGTGCGGCTAAAACTTTTTTTAAAAAAATGTTCAAATGTCTGTAAATCTATCGGACCAAACTGCGTGGTCATCAGTCCGTAGCTTACAAACTACTTAAACCTAGGTAAACTAACCTACGGACAAACACACACACCCATGCCCCAGGGAGGACTCGAACCTCCACGGCGAGCAACCGCGCTCTCCGCAGCGAAATGTCGTTTAGACCCCTCGGCTACTCCACCGCGGCAACTTTTTTTTTTTTTTTTTTTTTTTTTTTTTTTTTTTATCGAAATAACCCAAAGACGATACATGATCCTAAGACAGCGATAACTTAATATCTGCATTCGATTACACGTGAAACATTGGTAAGAGTATTTGAAAATAAATGTAAACCTGTTGAACTATGCCTTCAAGAAAGAGGAAATCATTTCCAGCGCCTACTATGATAATGGCGAATGCAGTGTATTTTCCTGTAGTTGATATAACAAATTAATTTCATTGTTTTAATTGTTATAATGTTGAACCCCATATCGCAACATAATTACAGCCAGTAGTAGTGAAACCCGTCCGCTAGCTTATACTACGAGATGAATGTGCTGCCACACTTAAGCGCTCCGCAAGGCGAGACACGTGGAGCTGCCGCTGCGGAGAGACTTTGCGGACATATATTACTGCACATTAGTGAAAGGTAGACGGAGGAGTGGACGCGCAGGTACCTCATGCCGCAATAAACGTCGAGGAACTGCCACTCCTGCTAGTGTACGTTGTGTCACGCTGTTCCACAGTTGCAACAGTGCTGAAGGCGATGCAGATCTGCCCTGCAACTGCACTGCGATGAGGTGTCGATTATCTATCTTCTTGGGAAGTGGTCTTGGTTGTACGACCTGACCCATCTCATGTTCTTCGGCCTCCTGTGACCCTTTCTGCACACACACCTTGTACTGCCGAAAGACGTCGTCCCACACGGGCAACAATATCGCGGATGGATGTATCACATTTTCTCATGGCAGTAACGCGTCTTCTTTCAAACCCAAATGATTTGATGACTCGGTTGGCGCATACGTCTGCCAGGCACTCAGCTCATCTGCTCAAGTCACACTAATCCATTACCTTCACTTTATAGCAATAACGAGATTCACAATCACATTTTACCGGTAGTTGGTGTTACGCCTTAAAATCGATATTGACGCTGAATCCGCGCGTCACATGGTTCAAATGCTAACTGAGGGTTTTTGCTGCTGTTTTTCTTGTACGCTCAACGATACGTCTTAACTACAAATTGGTTGAAATTTGAATATGCCGCTTTGGGATAACGCAGGGCGACATGTATGATCGCGAAGCGTGCGTCGTTACCGCCCCCTAAAAAAATCAAGGTTGTGCCCTCAGCAGACAAGGTGATGGTTACCGTCTTTTTCGACTCACCGAATTACTCGAGCACGGAAAAGCCATTAACAGTGACGTTTACTGTGAGACGCTACGTAGCCTCCACAAGTCCACCAATAGCAAACGGCCTGGGCTGCTCACGGAGGGAGGGATTCTGCTCCGTGATAATGAGTGTACACTCGTCCCCAGGGTCACAATACTGGCTAAGTTGAAATGGGAGCAACTTGAGCATCCTCCCTACAGTCCTGGCATGTCGTCCTCTGACTTCCATCTGACTGATCCGATAAAAAAAATAATCCTCAAAGGGAAGCTCTTTAAGGCGGATGACGAACTGAAGAACACATTAGAGTACTGGCTCTTGTCACAGTCACAGGAATTCTGGCAACAGGGAATCCTTCAGCTCATTAAAATGTGCTCTGGCCTCTGGTGATTACTATTGAATAAAGATTTCAATATACTCACCGTGATGTTTCATACCATTTCATTTGAACACCCCTCGCAAGTAATATGTTAATTTTTCTGCTTTTGATATAGGCTTTGCTATCTATACCGTTTACTACAGGGCGTATAGGTATATTTTCTTTGTGTATTTCAGGTTGGCTCGAAGTGTTAATGTTTGAGGGTTCCTTCTTATTAATGATTTCATAGTTTGGCTATTCATAGTGACGGCAAACAAATTTGGAACGATCACTCCTCCTACCCAGAACCCACACAGTCGTGTGTTGTGGATTCATCTTCTCTTACACAGATTTTCGGATTTTCATTACCCAAAATTCTGCACTTGTGCTTATTCAAGCACCGACTGAGAAAATGATTCTTTTCGTTAAGTTCTTGTTCTCTGTTTTTCAAGTCCCACTGAGCAAATCGATGTCTCTTTCCATTATTAACAGGCTCCAACAGTTGTGTAAGCTGACTATTGCACACACGCCTTTTCATAGGGTTTGAAGGGATTTCATGCAGTGAACTTGGTGTCCTTCACGACAGAAATGATTTCAATCAAAACGCGGTCATCCTGTTTTCTTAACGTTTGAAACAGAAGTCGTTGTATCAAACTTCCGGATCAACTTCTGAATTGATGATTTCGTTGGAGCAGCGTTGGCACAGATTAGCGAATTTCGAGGGGGCAGACTTAGAGAAGCAACGCGTCTGCTTTAAAATTTTGACAGAACCCTCACAGTCACAACATGCGATGCAGGAAGCCTACGGGTATGAGTGCTTAAGCGTACTCAGTGTTACGAATGGTTCACACGGTGTGAAACTGGCCGGACGGAAGTTACACTACACCATTGTTCAGACTGTCCTTCCATGTCTATCGAAGACGTTCATGTCAAGAACTTCAACGAAATTGTGCGTGCCAATGAAGTCTGGTTGTCCGAAAGATCGCGGTAGAAAGTATTTCAGTTGGATCACGTGATGAAATACTGAGTAGCATCTTGGAATGCACTGTGTTTCCGCCAGGTTCATCCAAAACTCATGAGCAGGACCATCGCCTCGCAATCTGGTAAGAGCTTCTGGATTGCGTAGACGAGAACGAGATGTTCTTAAAGAGCATTCGAGGTTACGATGATGAGACCGAGGATCAATCTTCACAATGGGTCGGCTAGGTTCCCCAAGACCAAAAAAAGCTGGTTAAGTCAAATGTAAAAGCCATACTTAATCGTATTTTTTTCATTTGAAGGATTAGTTGATCACGAATTCGTGTCACATGGATAAACTGTCCAAAAAAGAGTTCGAAGTTTGTGTAAATAAGGGAGCAAACTGTTGATTCATTGGTCCTTAGACTTGCACTCTACTTTGACTTACCCTAAGGACAACATACACACCCATGACCGAGGGAGGATTCGAACATCCGGCGGCCGCGGCCGCGCAATCTGTAATATGGGAAAGAAACTGCCTGAAATGTGGGCAGACAATTTATGGCTTTTTCATTACGATAACGCATCCGCATATTCAATAAATAAATAAACCGAAACCACTGCGCTGACCCCCCCCCCCCCCCAGGGGGCTCACGGTTCTTTCGTGAGTACGTGCGTGGCGAGCACGGGGCCCCGAGCTAATGCAGTCTTCCTTCCTTCTTTACTTCCCGGACTGCATTTCCTTTCCCCCTCCTTTCCTATCCTCACTCCTTCCCCTCCCCACCGGGGGACTGATAACCTCAGTAGTTTAGTTCTCCTAACCCAACCAAACAACCCGATCCACTGCGCTGCCTCCCGCTCAGTAGACTTCCAAAGTAGAAAACCCCGTTTAAAGGACGAAGAGTTGTAACGATAGACGAGATAAAAATGAAATTCTTAGACGGAACTTCTTGCGATCTAGCAATAGGTGTACGAAGACTGCTTCCGGCAATGGAAACGGTATTGGGTGCGGTTTATCAAATGTGGACGATATAATGGAACTGCCATAAGGTTCATCTTTTTACTCTGATTTAATTTCATAAAAGTTTTCTAAGTCTGGTATGGGATCAAAGATAAAATTTCGAAAAAACTTATATTTCATTGATAGAAATTGCTAAATAAATGATGGAATCAGAATGGATATATTTACACATTTTGAAAGCTATTTGGAGTAGATATTGGCGGCAGTTATACTATAAAAAGAGTCGGAATTTACCTTCCTTGATTTGTAAGATCCGCTTATTCTGGTGTTGTAGCTGTAATAAAGTGCATATTTACGAAGGTAAATCACCGCCATGAAATAGTTTTGGACTGGTTACGCGATCTGTTTCGTGCAGCTGACCTTGCCTTAAAATTTAGTTCCGTGACCAGTCGTAAGTTACGGTGAAAATCTCAGACTGAGAATTACCGGACTTCGAATATTTAACATGACAAGAGAAAACGCGATTGCAACTTCTGAAATGCGTATTGATTTCGAATAGGAATAATCTGGTTTGAAAGTTAATAAATTTGTCAACAATCACTGCTCGAATGTTCGTCAGCCGTAATGGCATCCAAACCCGCAACTTATCAGGGCTGAATTACTTCGCCACCGGCCGTGGTGGCCGAGGGGACTGAGGCGCTCCAGTCCGGGTCTGCACGGCCGCTACGGTCGGGGGTTCGAATCCCCCCCTCGGGCATGGATATTTGTGCCGTCCTTAGTATTAGCTAGTTCATAAGTAGTTTGTAAGTTTAGGGACTGATGACCCCGTAGTTAAGTCCCATAACCTATACAAACATTTGAAACATTTTTTTGAATTACTTCGCCAGATATCAATTCCGCGGACTGAAATGAAAAATTCTCATTATATTAAATTTTGGCAACATTTCTTACGTATTTATCTCAAAAGTCAGTCTCAGTTGCAAAGGTTTTCTTTGTTTTACTGACGCGTTTCGCCCTCTTGAGACATGATCAGATTATGTAAATATACGGTGAGCTATTTGTCAACATCGTAAAATAAACCATCTAGGACATATCGTCATGGTTGATTAAAGTTTTTTAAAAATTTTGGCGTTATGCAAACCAAACACGTATTGCGCACAGCACAGAGTGGCCAGGTAGAATACGGCCGGCGATGGCTTCCGACCTGTTGCGGGTTTGGTTTCGCTTAACGCCAAGATTTAGGACAAATTTTAACAATCATGATGATAGGTTTTCTTCCTAGATCATCGTAAAATAAACCATCTAGGAGGAAAACCTATTGTCATGGTTGTTTAAATTTGTTTTAAATCTTGGCGTTAAGTGAGACCATATATTTACACAATCTGATGCTGCCTCAAAAGCGTGAAACGCGTCACTAACAAAAAAAAAAAAAAAAAAAAAAAAAAAAAAAAAAAAAGTAACTGACTTTTAAGATAAATTCATAACCAGTTGCTGTACCAGCCACCAGTATGGAGTGGAACCAGTTTAACATTTTTTCGGTTTATTAAGACAAATGATTACACTATACTCAAGTAGGTAAAATATGGATAACAGGAGCTGATACGTATACGTCTAAACAGTTTGGAAGTTAGGAACAGACAGATGAAGTGGAGAAACGCTGTTCTCTCTCACGTGCCGAGAAAAACAAGGGAATACTGATTAAGGTTCAGAGATATACGAGAGAGAGAGAGAGAGAGAGTAACGTTGCGAGATAAAATATATCTTCGGTTAATTTTTTTAATTGTATCGTTTCAACGTGAATATTTCGAAGGAAACCGTGTACAATAAGTAAACGGTAAGCGTAGGGGACCAAGTTCCAGATTTTTTCGAATAAAGCTTGTACATTTTTCAATATTAAATGACAGCGACTTAATTTTTTAATTCGGTCGATAATTAAACGAAAATCAGTTTGTTGTTCGTCCTAAAAGACATTAGATGCGGGACTCCCCACCGGTGGCGACCGGATTTTGGGTTCAGGATAGTGTTTTAATCCGCTATGCAAGTGAAATCGGAGTACTGCGTTGTGCAACCCCCCTCCTCCAGATGGCCAATCGGTCACGTCCAACAACCGTGTCACTCTGTGCCAAAGCATCCTCTGCCAATGACGACAATGGGTGCGGTATGGAGGAGCAAGTAGTCAACACACATCTCTTCGTGGTTTCCTGACTTGAAACCGCTGATAATATGTCAAGTACCTGCACCATTGGCCAGTCCTCCCACCAACGAAAATATACTTGATAGTATCAGTAATCGGACGCAGATCCCCCGCGCTGATCACTGAGACCCGGAGGGCGATAGGAGGAATAGAGAAAGAATGCAGATTAAGCGGATTCAGAAAGTAACATTCTTGTGAAACACAGCTATCGCTTTACTCACATGATGTGAGGAGTGCTATCGACAAGGGATGTCAAACAGATTCCGAATTTATAGATTTCCGAAAGGCTTTTGACACTGTACCTCACAAGCGTCTTTTAATCACATTGCGTGCTTATGGAATACCGCCACAGTTGTGTGACTGGATTCGTGATTTCCTTACATAAAAGACACGGTACATTGTAGTTGACGGTAAGTCACCGAGTAAAACAGATGTGATATCTGGCGTTCCCCAGGGAAGTGTTATGGGGCCCCTAAAGTTGCTTATTTTTATAAACGATTTAGACAAAATCTGAGCAGCTCTCTGTTCACGAATGATGCTGTCATTTATCGGTTAGCAAAGTCACCAGAAAATCAAAAGCAACTGCAAAATGATTTAGGTAAGATATGAGCATGGTGCAAAAAGTGGCAATTGACCGTTAACAGTGAGTAGTGTGAAGTCATCCATATGACCACTAAAAAAAATACGTTAAACGTCATTTACACGATAAGTCAAGCAAATCTACAGGCTATCAATTTAACTAAATACCTAGGAGTAACAATTACGAACAACTTAAATTGGAAAACACATAGAAACTATTGTAGGGAAAGCAAACCAAAGACCAGTTTCGTTGGAAGAACATTTACAAGATGCAACAGTTCTACTAAAGAAACTCCCCACATCACCCTTGTGAAATCTATTTTAGAGTATTGCTGCGCATTGTGGGATCTCCACGAAGTGGAACTGACAGACGATTTAGAGAAAGTTCAGAGAAGGGCAGCTCGTTTTGTATTATGCGAAATAGGGGGGAGAGTGTCACGAAAATGATGGGCGAGTTGCAGTGGAAATCGACAAAAGAAAGGTGTTATCCGTTACAGCGAGATCTGTTTGCAAAATTTCTCTCACCAACTTTCTTTTCCGAATGCGAACATATTTTGTTAGCACCCACCTACATAGGAAGACACGATCGTCGAAATAAAATAAGACAAATCAGAACGAAAACGGAAAGATTTAGGTGCTTTCCCCCCCCCCCCCCGCGAACTATTAGAGAATGCAATTATACATTTTTGACGACATTACAGCTTTCAATGAATAAAATAAATCGCAAATTGTGATCAGTTATGGCTTCACTGTACTAGGTGTAGATTTAAATTTACTTCATTCATTGAACGCTGTAACGTCGTCAAAAATATATAATTGTATACAAGCCGAGGCTGGGCTTCTGACGACTATTAATTGTGTCTCGATACCTCATGGTCTGTTGTCCCCGGTACGGGAATACAGTATTGTGGCTGCGAGCATTACAGAACAAATAGGCTGTGGTATAGGAAAGAGACAGCGTGTCGAATGGAGATTTGGGTGTGGCGGGAGACGTGCAGGGAAGAGTCCTCTGCAGTCGGGCTGGTCACTGTGTCCTCGGTGGCGGAGTGGTCAACACGTCTGTCTAGTAAGCAGGAGGTCCCGGGTTCGAATCCCAGCCGGGCATAAATTTTCATTCGCCGCACTTTGGTATTCTATCTAAACTTAATACAGCGAAGCCATAACTGATCGCAAATTGTGATTTATTTCATTAGAGAATGCAACTGTAGAAAAATATCATAAAAGCGGTTCGATGAACCCTCTGCCATGCACTGCAATCTGACGTGCAGAGTATTGATGTAGATGTAGATGAAAAATAACCACGTGCGATCATCTGAGAGAGCCGACTAGACTGGTTGGTCTGCGCTCGCTCCTGGCGCTACTCTACGTCTCTGGCCCGGGTGGACCCTGGACTGCTGCCACGCTCGTGAGCGGAAGCCAGGCGAGCGCTCCTGTCGCAGCTGCCAAGCGACGACTCACTCTGCTTTCTACGGCTGGTTTGGCTTCTTCCGTCATACCACTGCCCTCTCCTTGTTAGGCGGAATTCCTCTTTCTCCTGCTACTACTCTCAAAGTGGCTGCTCAAGATACAGCGGTCACCCGGCAGAAACTGCTCGGTTTGTAGACTGGAGAGTCCGTTAGATTGGGTGACCATATTTCCAAAATAAAAATACGGGACTCATATGGGTACCGATACGTGTGACACTAAATGTTACCTTTACCTGTAGCATAATGCATAGATAAGCACACGAACTGATGATGCACATGCAGTATAGTGGACAAAGCCATTCTCTCCTCTCCCCCCCCCCCTCCCCGCTGCTCACCAAGCTAACGTGTCGTACTTAGTGGTTCTCGTATTTACATTTTCTCGAAATCACTTATTTTAGTAAACTATTACCACAACAGGAAAAGTATTTAATTGCTTAAAGAACACGAAAGCAATGGTACAAGCTTCGGAATTACGGGTTTTCGGGACGGGACGAACTACATATTAAGGTAATCTCAGTACCCAAGATGTACAAAGTCATACAAAAATTAACGAAACGTAGCTACTCGCCGCGGCTGAGTGGCCGAGCGTTCTAAGGCGCCTTGCTGTGGAGTCCGCGGTTGCTCCTCCGTCGGAGGTTAGTCCTTCCTCGGCAATGGGTGTGTGTTGTCTTTAGTGTAAGTTAGTTTAAGTAGTTTGTAAGACTATGGACTTGTGACCATAGGAGTTCGGTCCAATAGGTTTACAATCATTTGAACATTTTGAACAGAACGACTTGCACAACTAAAAGCCAAATAAATTCCATTAATAATTAAAGAAATACTTCTTCTGTTTTAGTACTCACATGCAGACAAGCAAGAAAGCCAGTTATCATTTCTCTGTGAATTATATTTTGCAGATGAACGTGTTTCATTCCAGAGGTCGGTATTTTCACATAGTAATCACTACATGAAGTATTTTGAAAGTGAGTTATTATAATTACTTCCTTCACATTCTGCACTCTAAATATGCTGTTTTCGCAGTCCATAGAATGTTTGTGTTGGAGAACACTGGTTCCATATCAGCATTTGCTCCAGATATCTTCAGATGCAAATAGGTTGAAAATGAGAGACCAGTTTTTACCAACTCGCTACACATTTCTCAATTAACAAATTTTCTCTTCACGTATATTTTGAAGATGGCTCACTTTCTCAATAAGCTGATCTTCACATCTTTCTCGCAACATATTTTCATCAAACTCAGGTAAATTTTTAATTTTTTACTAAACAGACTTCCAAAGATGAGGATATTTGAGCTGAGAGTAAAATGCGTTCAGCAGATCAGATGGGTAAGCCCATTGCGGTGTATAATCAGTTAAAGTCTCGTGGAATGAACTTGAAATGTCCAAGAAATCAGACTCTTTCCGCAAGGTGTCTTCTTGCGAAGAATTCATCAGTAATTGAATTTGTATAGTAGTTTAAATTGATTTGGACGCAGCTGGTTTCAACGAATCCAATGCACGATAGAAAAAAACTATTGTTCCATTTAAAAAATTATATCTTTGTGCTATAACTCTTTGGAAAATGATACAATAAACTATGTTCATAGCTCCACAGAAAGTGTAACATTTACTGTGTTGACCTACCGCATTAAAATTTCCCGTCATCTATTATTTTATAAGTTACAGAGGCAAACACACTTACTGAAACACCCTGTAGATTAAGAACAGCAAAGGACCCAAGGCAGAACCTTGTGGGACCCCATTTTTGATAACTCCCCAGTTAGAGGAGTTAATTTTTTCTTCAATATCATGTGAGCTCCTTATTTCAACTTTCTGCGATCTTCCAGTTAAGCATGATTTCAACCATATGTGCACTGTCCCACTCATACCACAGTACTTAAGCTTCTCTAGAAGAATCCCATGACTTACACAATTAAAAGACTTTGAGAGATCACAAAAAATCCCAACTGGTGATGTCCGGTTATTCAAAGAATTTAATATTTCTTCACAGATAGTATATATAGCATTTTCTGTTGAAAAGCTTTTTTGAAAACCTAACTGAAATTTTGTTAGAAATTTATTTTCACTAATATGTGAAGTATGTGAAGAAACTCGAGAATACATAACTTGCAAAAAAAGAAATAATAATAATAATAATAAATAAATAAATAAAAATAAAAATTGGTTACAGCAGAAGAAGTGAGATGGGGCGGAAGTTGTTGACATCAGGCGTATCCCCTTTTTTGGGCAAAGGTTTGCATTTCAGTCTATCCGGAATAATACCCTGCTTTAAAGAACTATTACATATATGATTGAGAATCCTACTTATCTCTTGAGAACAAGCTTTTAACGCCCTGCTGGTAATACCATCAATTTAATATGACCTTTTACTCTTGAAAGAGTTCATTATTTTCCTAATTTCTGAAGGAGAGGTGGGTGGAATTTCAGTTGTACCAAATTGTGTAGGAATGGTCTCTTTCATTAACTGCCTTGCTACTTCTAATGAACATTTAGATACTATTTTCTGTACAACATTTAACAAGTAATCAAATTTTGATAGTAATACCCTCTACCTCTGCTCTTGGTTGCCCTGTCTCCCTTTTTATAATATTCCAAATTGTTTTAATTTTATTATCAAAGAAACTAATCTCAGACCTGATGTATATGCTTCTTGATTTTTAAATAACTTTTCTTAATGTAGCACAGTAATTTTTTATAATATTTTATTGTTACTTGGTTATTACTCTTTCTTGCGGATAGATATAGTTCCCTTTTCCGGTTACAAGATATTTATATTCCTTTAGTAAGCCATGGTTTTTGCATGGTTTCTTACAATTACTTTTAAATAATTTCTTTGGGAAACAGTTTTCAAATACCCTTACAAATGTATCATGAAATAAGTTGTATTTTAAATTAACATCATGTTCCTTATCAACCTCATCCCAGTCTAACTGCTGTAGACTTTCCTTGAAATTTCTAGTTGTGAAGTCATTAATTGAGCGCACAACTCTCGAGGACTGTTTCGAATTACTGAGCGGAGCTATGTCATATAATGTTACTAGCTGTGCACCATGATAAGAAAGACCATTCTCAACAGGACAAGCATTTACGTTGTTAACCTTATCTTGGTCTATAAAAATGTTACTTCTGTCCTTTACTACCCGAGTAGGAAAACCAATAACGGATTTCAGATTGAATGTGCCAAGTAAGACTTCCAGGTCTTTCTTCCTATTAAACTCTTTCAACATTGAAATCAGTTCAGTACAAATAATAATTTGCTTCCCCCTACCTGACAATAGCACAACAAGGCATCCAAGTTTTTTCAGAAATAACTGGAAGTTTCCTGAAAGGGGCCTATATACTGTTACAATTATAAGATAATCATCATTGATAGTCCAGTCAAATAAGCCAAAAAAAGGCGTCAACCTCGGAATGAAAGGTAACAAGCTGAATATTTGCATGAGCCTTTGTTTTGGCATTCTAAATGATGTGTCAAAAGTCTCATAAAATCTCGTGTCCGCGTCTTAAGATATTAAAGGTCAAAGGTCACGAAAATCAGTTTTTCGCAAATATCTCGCTTCCTATGCGTTAAATGGTATTTGCATCTCAGACAAAAGTTGTAGAGCATGAAATTCTCTACAATTTTTGTTTGAAACTGTTTTTTGTGCAGTTCATCGTTTTTTAGATAGAGCGCGGAGAGCGCACAGGTCAGAGCGCTCAGACATATAAGACGTAATGCAAGTCAATCGCGAATCCCAGTCAATGGTAGGTTGTTTAAAGTTAATAAATCATTGCAACAATTACAATAACAAACCTTCATTCTTTATGAATTATGTTCAATACTTCATAATATTATTCATAAATCAAAAAGATTTGTTTAATAATATTTACTTATTTAAGGAAATTATAAAGTTATGAAGCCAAATACTTCAAGTATATTTTAATTATATTCTAATATATCTTAATTACGTTTCATGTAAAAAAGAATAAAATTAACTATAATTAAGACTTAATTATATTTGAAGAAAAAATATATTAAATGAAAAAAAACGAGGAAATACGTTTTATGTAAATCTTTATTTATTAGTCATGTATGATTCATTTATTACAATTAGAAGTTCAAACATGAGGAGGATTTTTATTCACTTTAATTATTAATCATACATAGGTCTCAATTTTCATCTTCTTGATCATCATCGTCGTCTTCATCCGGTCGCTCGAAAACGTCCATTTCATTATCATCATCCTCGTAATCGACGATCGTCGTCTCTAAACCTTCCAAGATTTCGGGGTCATATACACTTTCTTCATCGAGATCGTTCTGGTGTGATGACACATTGAGGCAAGCTTGCCCATTACACTGGCCACAAGCAGAAGAACATTGCATCCCCGATTTCCTGCACCCGCAGCGCGAACCACAATCATTTTTGCAGTTGCAAAATATTGTATTCATGAGCTCGTCTGGTGCAGGTGGTAATATTGTTAGTATCGGCTCCAAATGTTCATTCTACAGCACCCAACCCCATTCCTGGGGTTCTTTATAGCTTCCTAACCACATTTGTACTTGGTAGTAAGCACGATTTATATGTTGATGAGCTGCTGCACTAGTTGGTGGCAGATTTGATAGTTGCACAGGTTTATTAAATTTTGTCGATTTAAGAAAAATTGCGTGTATCGAAGATGATCTATATTGTCTTCAGATTTTGGAACGTTATATATTGCCAACAAGATACGTACTCCTTATTTAAGTAACGGCGCAGGGCAATTTTCTTGTTGAAATACTTGAGCTAGCTGATCCAAAAAGTTTCTCCAATATTTTAACAAAAGTTCTTTTGCCTTTTTTAAACAACGCAGATTTCGTGTCACAGCCACTCACTGCGTGCAAAAGTAAAATGTGTTTTTTACAACGGGGATAATGTTCAAAACTTTTGGAGGAGTATATTTGTGTTTTAACATTGCTTTTACCAACTTTTTTAAAGAAAATTTTTTATTTATGCGATAGAGTACGTCCAATTAAAATGACAAGCAAATCAATATCTTCTCCTACGATGACGGCAGTCCTTTGGTGCTCTGATTCTTCAATACCTGTTTCGATTATACAAACATCAGCATCATCTCTGGTTTGTTTTGTAGTGATATTAACAGTTTTTAATTTTTCAACAAGCAAATCAATTAGCTTTTTTTATTAGATCGATATGATAAAAATTTCTCTTGGCTGATGCTGCTATAGAATTTTCACTGATATACACTTTTCGACACACGGTATGCACATTCACAGAAGCTAAAGTATTTAAATAATCTATATGCCCGTCATTTCTTGCAGTGCTTGCAGTTTTTAAAGTGTGTAAGCCGCGCACAACATGCACATCACCTTCTGAAAGCAACTTATCACATATGAAACACAAATTAGCCATAACTCTGTACAATTATAATTATTTTATTCATCGTACCATTGATTGTAAGTCGCAGCTGACCTCGTATTACGTCTTATATGTCTGAGCGCTGTGACCTGTGCGCTTTCCGCGCTCTATCTAAAAAGCGATGAACTGCACAAAAAAAAGTTTAAAACAAAAATTGTAGAGAATTTCATGCTCTACAACTTTTGTCTGAGATGCAAATACCATTTAACGCATAGGAAGCGAGATATTTGCGAAAAACTGATTTTCGTGACCTTTGACCTTTAATATCTTAAGACGCGGACACGAGATTTTATGAGACTTTTGACACATCATTTAGAATGCCAAAACAAAGGCTCATGCAAAAATTCAGCTTGTTACCTCTCATTCCGAGGTGAAACCCTAATTTGACTGGACTATGAGTTGATACACCAATAGATGAAGTAGTACAAAGCCCATTCCCCTCACTCTCCCATTAACCCTTCCACAATATATTTGAATCGAAAGTCAAATCATCCAAACTCCAAAAATTTCTAGCACTCTTTGACAGATATTAAAATCACACACAAAGCGCGCGCGCGCGCGCGCGCGCGCACACACACACACACACACACACACACACGCATAATGTAGCCGGCCTGCCTCCTTTCCTTTTCTTTCCTTTTGTGTGACTACAGCTTTGGTGCAGGCAACTCGACGAAACTGAAGGCGAGGTGTCGTAGTTGTGTGTGTCATCGCAATTCGTGGAAATAGGTATGGGTTTGGTGTCTTAATAAGGGGGTTGGCTCACTGTAATATTCAGCCTAACAAAAGTTTGATAAAGATACATGTTTTAAGTTTAGTCTTAAGTTACTAATCAGAAACTAGGTTATTTGTGAGCC
This sequence comes from Locusta migratoria, assembly GCA_026315105.1. NCBI lineage: Eukaryota > Metazoa > Arthropoda > Insecta > Orthoptera > Acrididae > Locusta > Locusta migratoria. The sequence continues at coordinate 145,921,080 of CM048745.1, forward strand.
TGGCACATTTTTGTCGAATATTACGCTGAACACAATCACGACATAGAGCAGAATTTCGTTTTATGAAGACACTAATATTGGTGAAATTTTCGAATGAATTTAGTTTTGCACTCTAATGTCAGACTAAATAGAATTAAAATTGTCCAGCTAACAAAAATAACTGATAAATACTAGAAAGTTTATATTATAGCTTTCTTAAGTCGTCGCTGACCGTTATTGTTGTCTGTGAAATAATAGCAGTTTGTTTCTACCGTATCAATATATGATGGCGTCTCCTGGGTAAAGTATTCCTCAGGTAAAATAGTCCCCCTTTCGGATCTCTTGGCGAGGTGTTCTCAGGAGGATGTCCCCATTAAGTAAAACAATGAAGGCATTCTGCGAATCGGAGCGTCGAATGTTCTATCCCTTAATCGGGTAGGTACATAAAAAATTTGAAAACAGAGATGGATGTTAGGTATTTTAGGTATTTTGGGGATTAATGAAGCTCGTCGGCAGGATGTACAGGAATTCTGGTCAGTTGAATACAGGGTTATAAACAGTGTTGGGAAACGTAATTGAAAAAGTTAATTAGAATCAATTACAATTACTTGGAAATATGCGTATTTAAATAAAATTGCAAATTACTTTTTCAAAAAGTAATTAGTAAAATTACAAATTACAATTACTTTTTAGTTTGGTGACGTAAGTACAACAGAAAGAGAAATAGGACTGCATAGAGCAAAAATGAAAAACATTAAAATAGAACAGATTTCTTAACAGAGGTGCCCACAGTGGGGTCATGACGCAAACTGCATCATTGGAATTTCTGGGGAAGGGGGGGAGGCGTGAAAAATTAGTACTTTTGCTCATCCTTGGGGGGGGGGGCTTTATAAAACAATTTACAAAACATAAAATAAAAGATATTTAATTTCAATATTAAATGGCAAAACAGGACCTAATGTCTCGAGTGGGGAGTTGGGGAGAATTGGACACAGTTTGGGGCGGGGGTATGGGCACCTCTGTTTCTTAACACAGAAAACAATTCAACACCATCTGTTCCAACCCATTCAGTTGGACTTCTCTTCCGCTTTATGCAATCCATTCTCTCAGATCTAAAGGTTGTTGCCGCTACATTATTCAAGAGGCGTCATTCAAGTACTGTTGTACCCAATGGAAAAGTGAAGCCACACACCATGTACCTTGCTGATTAGTGGTCTGAATTAGAAAAAAATGGCCATTCTGAAAAGCATCACTGGGACAGGAAGTTGACGAGAATCGTAAGGGAAAAAACACACCAAACAACGTTAATAGAGGTATGTAAAATGTATGAATAAAAGAGAGAATTGTACAAGTATGAATACTAAAATTAGGCACAAATGAAATACACATTTACAGTTTTACATTACTGCTTACTTTGCAAGACAGTTGAATTTCAAAATTTTTTTGTCACTAAGAAAGTGAAACAAGGAACATAAAACTCTCGTTCAAAGCAATCAATTTCAAGAGAGAACCTCCGACCATTCATACTACTATGGACAATGCAAAAAACGCATGTACATTGCACCAAAGAAGTGACAGATCTTTCACCGACTGCGAAATACCTACAAAAGACGATGAGCTGATATAAAGTAACGATTACTGTTTTATTAGAATAAGTAAAGTACAAGTACAAATTATAATTTCTGAAACGTATCGATTACAAGAAAAAATTATAAAAATTGTAATCATTACATGTAATTCACTTCCTTTAACTCAATTATTTTCCATCACTGGTTACAAATAAAACATCAGTTGGAAGCAACGCAGGAGTAGGTCTAATAATAAATAAGAAAATAGGAATGCGGATAAGTTAGTATGAACAACATAGTGAAAGCATTAACATAGCAAAGATATACAGAAGCCAACACCGACTACAATAGTACAAGTTTATATGTCTACAATCTCTGCCGATGCCGAGGAGATCGAAGAAATATATTAGGAGATAGAAGAAGTTATTCAGACAGTAGAAGAAGAGGAAAACTTAATTTTGATGGAGGATCTCGGTAGTAGGAAAAGGAAGAGAAGGAAAAGTAGTAGGTGAATATGGACTGGGGAAAAGGAATGAAAGAGGAGGTCGCATGGTAGCATTTTATGCAGAGCACAACTTAATAATCACAAACACCCGGTTTAGTCATAATGAAAGAACGCTGTTTACGTGGAAGAGACCAGGAAAAACTGGAAGGTACCAGATTTACTTTATAATAGTAAGACATAAGTTTAGAAGCCAGATTTTAAACTGTAACACTTATCCAGGGTCATATATAGACTCTTACCATAACTGTGTAAATTGTAGATTAAAGCTTTACAAAAAGGGAGAAAATTAAAACGATGGACCATGGACAAATTGAAGGAATCAAAGATTATTGAGCGTTTCAGAGGGAGCATTAAGCAAGGACAGTTATTAGAATCGAAGGGCATGAAAAGGACGCAGTGGTTGGATAGGGAGTAAGACTGGGTTGTAGCCTTTACCAGTGTTATTCAATCTGTACGCTGTGCAAGCTTTGGAGCAATACAATGAGAAATTTTGGGAAGGAATTATAGTTTCTTTCAGAGACAGCAGAGAACCTAGAAGAGCATTTGCACGGAATGGAAAGTGTTCTGGTAGGAGGTTGTAAGCAAAGCAAGGCTAACGGAATGCAGCGTTAGATAATGAGGCGATGCTGAAGTAATTAGATTAGGCAATGAGATAAAAGTAGTAGATGAGTTTTGTAATTTCGGTAACAAAACACATTCTGATGGCCGAAGTAAAGAAGAAATAAGATGCAGAATGTCTATGGGAAGAAAAGAATTTCCGAAGTAGCGAAATGTTTTGACATCCAAGATTAATTTAACTGTTAGGAAGTCCTTTATGACAGCCTATTTGGAGTGTAGTATTGTGCGGGAGTGAAACATGGACGATAAGTAGTTCAGACAGAGATATGACTGAAGCTTTTGAAATGCGGTGTTTCAGATGAAAAATGAAGATTATATGAGTAGATCACGTATCTAATGAGGAGGACCTTAACAGAATTGGGGACAAAAGCAGTTTCCGGCATATCCTGAGTAAGAGAAGGGATAGGTTGGTGGGACACATTGTGAGACATAAAGGAATCATCAATTTAGCATTAGAAGGAAGTGTGTGGGGTAAAAATCGCAGAAGGAGACCGAGAGACGAATACAGTAATAAGATTCAAATGGATTTAGGTTGCCTTTCTTATTCGGAGATGAATAGGTTTGCACAGAACTGGGTAGCTTGGAGAGCTGCTTCAAACCAGTCTGCGGAGTGAAGAGCCGCGGCGGAGCGGCCGAGCGCATTGAGGCGCTATGCTGCGATGCGCGAGGCCGTTCCCCGTCGGGGGTTCGAATCCCCCCTCGAGCATGGATGTTTGTACTGTCTTTAATTCAAATGTTTTTATAGCTTATGGGACTTAACTATGGGGTCATCAGTCCCTAAACTTACAAACTACTTATGAACTAGATAATCCTAAGGACGGCACAAATATCCATGCCCGAGGGGGGATTCGAACCCCCGACCGCAGTGGCCGTGCAGACCGTGACTGGAGCGCCTCAGTCCCCTCGGCCACCGCGGCTGGCCTGTCTTTAGTATAAGGTAGTTCATAAGTAGTTTATAAGTTTAGGGACTGATGACCGTAGTTAAGTCCCATAAGCTTCACAACATTTGAACATTTTTGAGCCGAGTGAAGAACACAACATCGTGTTAAACCTGCCTCTCTGAACCAAACTGGATTTTATCACTGCTAATATAATTATTTTCTTCTTAGCTCAAATAAATTAAATATTAGGAATTTTTTGAAGAATCCTTCTAGCGGTTAAATATCACCTGTTAAATCACCGAACCGAATAAAACTATTTACACTTCAAAACTTCGTATTTTTTCCTAACAAATCATCACTGAGAAATATATAAGCTGTCTCTGATACTACCACTAGCTCTCGAGATCAAAGCACAAAAGAAAAAAAAAAAAATCTGCTATGCACGTCTTTTATATCTTGAAAGTATACTCTGTATTTGTTAGAAATTGACCTCTTTCAATTCATTCTAGTCCTTTTCATTGAAATTTTTTTAATTTCTCACAATATTTATTCAAAACAGTATCAAATAGAAGTGAAAATTACAAAATATATTTAAATAGTGATTTCCATATTAGCGACATTTTACGATAAATCAGAAGCAAATCTCTCTATATCCTTCCTCTCACACTTAGTTTTTTTCTATACTCTTATCGAAAAAAAAAGTTAAAGTGCCTCATTCTATTTCGTAAAGAGATACCAGACGTGTGCAGTCAACGTACACTTTCTTAAGTTTGCAACTGATACAAAACAAGTGAAATACGAAAAGATACAAATGAGTTACGTCTATGAGATAGATGACTTAGACGTTCACAACGTAAAAAATTCACAAAAATTACTTAAGTGTCTTATTGTGCGACATTCAACTATGACCGTATGGGAAGAACCGAAAAAGGCGAAACGCCTCTAGGAAAAATAAATAAACTGCTGCAATAAATGTTCAAATGTTTTTAAATCTGTGGGACTTAACTTCTTGGTCATTAGTCCCTAAACTTACAAATTTCTTGAACTAAGTTAAACTAACCTAAGGACTACACATACACACACACACACACACACACACACACACACACAAAACCATGCCCGAGGGAGGACTCTAACCGCCGACGGCGGGCAACTGCGGGCTCTGCAGCAAGACGCCTTAGACCGCTCGGCCACTCCAACGCGGCTGAAATAAATGGATTTATTATCTATCACGTCAGTAATTAACACTGGACAGTATATTCTGAATCAGATGCTATAATTACAACTTGAACATCAAACGCTTCTGGTGAAAGCTCTCCGTCCAAATAAGGTTTACAATGTTCTTTTGTTTTGCGGAGCTTCTCCGGAAGGATTACATGGAGCTGCGTACTGTGGTCCAAATTCCCAGGATTGCTAGGCAAGCGCTCAGACACATCAACGTAGATCTTTATCTATGCACGACGTCCCAGGATCACCTCAAACCTACAAAATCATAAGCCACAGGCCTCTACTAGTAATTCCACCAATAAAAATAAATAATTAAATAAAAAAATAATAACAAAAACAATATTTTCTAAGATAAATCCTACCTAATCATCAACCGCTTGCTCTACTATTCCAGCCTAGTGCGGATGCCAATCATACCTGACTAACTTATTCAGTTAAACGTCGGTCGTATACGCCACACACACGCATGCTTGGTGGAACTGGTTGCTGGAGGTATGCTAGCACTATGCGTGCTCAGGCGCGATATTACCGAAGCCTTGTTTTCTCCGCCTAGAGCTGAAGCCTTTCTCTTACACTGTCTCCTGCACAGTTAAACGTGTTCTGCAAACCCCTACAGTCGATGCCTCCTGTTATGTTCAGGCGCTTCAGTACTTCCTGATTTCAAATCAAATGTTTGTAAACGTAAAGCACCAATCTTCTGAAGTCATCTGTCTCTAGACTTACAGAAGTAGTTAAACTAACTTATGCCAAGAACAACACACCCACACACCGACACACATACACACACACACTCGAACCTCCGACAGGGAGTAGCCGTGCAATCCGTGGCAAGGCGATTTAGACAGCCACGGCCATTCGCATGTGGCGTAGCGATTTTGTGAAATTTATTTAGTATTAGCGCTGTTGGATGAATCATAGAAGGCAGTGTTTCAACAGACAGCTACTCTCTGAAGAGGATCGAATTACTTCGTGAATCTATCTTCGGGTCTTCTGCATCAAAGGAGAACAGCTACAACTCTTCAAGAAACAGTCTTTATAGTTCAACGGAATGTTATCCATTCCTGTACCAAAACATACGCCATTTACTATAAGAATGTGAAAGCCATAAATCTGGTCCTTAGTCTCTTCAATTAACGGTTAAATTCTGGTGAGACATGGCGATTTTGCTGTCGAGGGGATATGCTTGACAAACTTCTGTCGCTCTAAAAGCACGACTGCGTATGTGTAATTTGCAATGTTTAAGTTCCAGCCTTACTGTTTTTATCGAAGAGCATTACTCGAATGAGTAGTGAGTTTTACAGTTAATATTGTCGTGTTAGTTTTATGTTGTCTGGTCGCAAGCGTTTTTTAATATTGAACGTTCGTCGTCAATAAACTTCGGATTTCGCCCAGTATTCCTCTTCGGCAGTAATGTTTTGTTGTGATTACGTTCTCATTACACAGGATGCTGCCGTTAATGAGTATAACGTTTGCGTTCACAGATGCTCCAATTATACACCAATGGGCGTATAAAAAGAGGGAGATTACATGACATTACAAAATTGAAGCCAATGTCCGCCGTCTTATTTGACTACAGTTAATAATTGCTTTTTGTTCTTAATTTTTGACGTGTGTACGTAATAGCTGATTCCAGTACTTAATATTACAGTGATGTTTTTAGTAAAATAAAGTCAGGAGGTCAGTTTCGAAATATTTCTGGTCTTGAATGCGTAACTTATCCAGTAATACGACATATTTGCCCTCTTTAATGTGACATTTTTTGTGTATTCGTTTCGAAAAACTAAGAAGTACGGTTTGTGATGTAAAAACGATGTAGCTCCTATCAGTTTCAATGTTTAGAGAGTTGTAGTTGTTTGATTAAAATGGCAGTATGTATCCTTTGTAGTTGTACTAATCATTATTATCGGAGACTATAGCTCAAAGAAATAACGTTTCATTCGTAAGTGGAGTAGACATTTACAAATCAAGATAGAATGTCTTGCTTCTTTCCGCATTCCACATACTTATGGGCTAGCAAGGAAAACTTAGCCAAGATCGCTGATCATCAATTTCTAGTTATGACGCCCGGCTTCGCTGAACTATGTCAGCATCATCTGGTCCAATAAAATCATTTTACAAGGCCATAATCTTGTAATATCAATCAGTTGCTACATAACATACGTTACAGTGCATGGGTGCACTATGTCATTATAATAAAACATAATTATCACTGTGAGTGACAATAGCAAACTCAAGTATATTTGATACTTCTCTTCTAGGTTATCTGAAAAAAAAAAAAATGCATAAAAATAATCACACAAATGCTACCAAATGTGTCATATTAAGTGATCAAATGCGCATTTAAGATAATAAAATCGTTTGAAATTGCTTTCCTGAGACTATGTTATTCGCGTAAACACTGTTAGAACAGTTTTTGCATCCGTATGACAGAAACGAAGAACAAGAAGCAATCGTAAACAACAGCCTACTACTACTTTTAGCATAAACTGTGTTGGTACCCGGTGCGGTGGCTGATGGGAGCCACTGTTGATGAATTTGCCATTTACAGTCTTTCATCTGCCACGCCACCTATTCGTGCGAACAATAAGTCGTGGGACGATAAAGATGGCTTCTAAACAAAGCACAGCAGAAGTGCGTAGTGCCATCGTTCTTCCTTATACCTCCATGTGCGCACCACCATGCTGTCATCTTTGAAATAGATCACGCATTTCACCGATCGTTTCTGTTGACCGTCGCAGAAGAAGTCGTATAATCCACTGGAAGGTAACGCCCAAGGTTTCGTACGTCAGTTGTGGGACTGAGACAGCGTCTAACTGTTAATTACATTTGAATTACTCATAGGTATCAACTTGCAACAATTTTCAGTATACATCGTGGTGTTAATTTATTTTGTCCAGCCACTGCACGTAAATGGCACGCGAAAAATCTCACAATGAGGGATCATTTTGAAGTCTTTATGTGTTCAGCTCCATCGAAATGCACAAAACCCTGGAAACGTTATCAACAGGACCTGACTAAATGAGAAGCTTATCTCTTTGAGAAAATTCATTTCTTGTATTGCCACTGTTCCGCCATTCTTGAAGTATTTATAATAATTTTCTGTTGTTCCTCATAACATGAAGTGGTAGTGGTGGAATGATTCATTGTACAGGGAGACACGAAACCACAGAGAATTTTTACACTTTGTTTTTTTACGTTCTTTCTCAAAAGCGTCCCACACGCGAATAGTGTTTATCTGTGAACTAGATTTCTGTTGCTCGCCGTCGGAGGTTCGGGTCCTCCCTGGGGCATGGGTGTGTTGTCCTTAGTTTAAGTAGTCTGTAAGCTACGGACTGATGACCACGCAGTTTGGTCAGATAGATTTACAAACATTTGAATTAGATTTCCGTAAATGAGTGAGAACATCGATGCCATTAGAGATAGAGGATTTCCTCAGACGAGCGGGATGCTCGTGAGCGGTGGACGATTTGAGAACAGATTCGTTGATCATTTTTGTCACCTTAAAGAAATTTGGAGGTTCACAGAACTTTGAATCAGAAACGAGGCTTGAAACTTCGTTCTCCAAGTTGTAATTCTTGCGTTTTATCACTCGTTCATTTTGTTCAACACAGGTATAAAGATACAAAGTTTAATTATTATTTGCCTAAATCACGCCAGGCAAATGCTTGTATGGTTCTTTTCAAAGGACACGTCCGATTTTCTTCCCAATTCCCGAGAATACCTATCTGATGGTGTGTTCCTTTTCTAACGACCCTAATCTTCTTTATTTAACATAAACACTTGACCCAGCAAATGTATGTACGTGTTTTGGGGTGGGGGAGAGGGGCCATGTGGTGTAACGGAGCCCTGTAACGTACCTGCTACTAACTGGTGACTTCCATAAGCTGAAGATAAACAAATGTCACTTTCACGTAGTAAGGTTATAATTACAAAATTATTAAGTTCAACACATTACCAGAGTGTCATAGGTAGGGTGTGTCTTGTAGAGTCTGCTTCGCTTGTAAAGTTCTTCGTATGCCTGAAATTCTGTTAAGGTTGCGTGCTGGGTGATATCCTACAGACCTATATCACTTGAAGTGAACTCAAAACACAAGTCGCACTTTTCATAAAACTGTATTCAACAAAACATTACATTGTTGGAATTAATCCACATACTGACATAGTGACTCCCCAAAGTCAGCCTTAATAATGGCGCACCTCTCTGCGCGGGTCCTTATATACTATTTTGACGTGTAGACAACAATACAAACTATTGTTAGAAACAGGAAGTTGTACATTTATTATGAACAACAGATTTGTTTAAAAATATTTTTCATATTGGTAAGTAAAGCATAAAATGTCCGTTCTTTTAAATACGATCATTTTGAGAATAATTACTACGATTAAGCAATATATGCTATTATATGTATACGAACAATGGAATTCATAAAGAAGTTAATAACGTGAGAATTATGTTATGAATACAATTCCTAACATGTACACAGCTATGTTTTAGCAAGCTTTACTTTTGACAGTCTTTCCAGTTGTTTAGATATTATAGTTTTCAAGGATGCTGATCATGTGGTCATGTTGGTTACAAATTAAGTCTTCTGAATTTATATAATTAATTATTGCCAGTATTACATTAATTCTTCAGATGGCATTTTAAGTCCATGTACTGAGTTTGATGTAAATCTAATATCATTTAACATGCTGTTATTGCTACATGTGCTTCGGAATACAGCTTTAATATGCAATAACTTTGCTTCCTACCAATAAATGAACATTAAATGAGCAGCTATTGGTTTTTGTGGTGAGTTTACAATCTGCTAATATTCTTAAATCAAAGTTATCTGATATCTGAAGTTCAGCATAAGTCTAATACACAGGTATTTTCTTATAAGAGTTACATACTATATCAGAGTGTTTCATGATAATCTATTCTTTCATGTTCTTTTTCTTTCCTCCTGCCATACGATTTCCCTTATCATTATTTATTTTCACTGCTGTCGGTCTGACATTTAGATTGCTATCTATATGCTACACAAAATATCAATAATATAGATAGCAGCTTACCGTAAAGCCGATCACTAAACCGGTGACTGGCACGTAAAATAGACAATCGCATTCAGACAACTTAAATTTTCTGGCATGGCCTTCATAAAAAAACCATAAGCACACATTCACACAACCACTCAGACATGACTTGAGCACACGAATCGACCATCTGGCCGCTGCAGAGCATCAAGCTTCTCTGAACGTGGAAGGAGGACCCAGGGGCAGGCGGCTGATGTTGACTTAGGTCGTCGTCAAATTTTGTGTTTCATTCTGTTTCATTTTTATTTCAGAGCCCCACTGGGAAACAGTTTGTCTTGACAGCTGAGACGTCCTAGCTAGTTGTTAATGAGTAAGCAAAGCTTTCGTAGTCACCACGTTGTTTACTTTAAGTTTACGATGTGTTTTACGCGGAAGTCATAAATCCGGCTGTCATACGTGTAATTTATTCCTTAATACGCCGAAGCCGGCCGCAGTGGCCGAGCGGTCTGCGGCGCGCCAGTCAGTCTGCACGACCGCTAAGGTCGGGGGTTCGAATCCCTCCTCTGGCATGGATGTTTGTGTCGTCTTTAGTATAAGGTAGTTCATAAGTAGTTTGTAAGTTTAGGGACTGATGACCCCGCAGTTAAGTCCCTTAAGCTCTACAAACATTTGAACAATACGCCGAAATCCACACACAAACATATGTAACTCAATACACACTGTAAACCTGATGCTGTCATGATTCCCTACGAAATGAAATGGTCATATGGCGTTTTTGGCTGGGAGCCCCGTCAGGGACTGTTCGGCCGGCTAGTGCAAGTCTTTTTTCTTGACGCCACTTCGGTAGCTTGCGTATCGACGATGAAAGTGATGATGAGGACAACACAACACATAGTCCCCTGACGGGAATAGAACGCAGGCCATTTGCGTGGTAGTCAGCAACGGTGTCGGCGGCGGACATGATCACTCATTGATCTATAGCACAGCGTTACAAATAATGCATGCTTCGGCGATATTACAGCCGTGTCACCTATCTTGTAAGCTTTAACCCATCCTTCACCTCTCAACGATGTGAGGAGTCGCCAGAAGCGACACATGGTTCGCATTCCACGTTAAGCTGTAGGTTCCCTTTCCCCTGTTGGATAACTGGGGTAGGCTAGGGACACGCAAGTCGCCGAAGTGGCGTCCAATTGAAAGACTTGCACCAGGCCAATGAGCCACACGAAATTATTATTATGCGCTTCAAAGCTTACAAGATATGGTGACACGGCTGTAACATCACCGAAGCATGCATTATTTTGTAACCGGTGCGAAATATTCAGACATCTCGACTGTTACGCTGATTGAAATAAATTCAACGGCGTAGTTGAAAGTTTATGCCGGACCGGGTTCAGTCCCGGATTTCTCGTTTCGGACCGGCGCACAGTGGGACGGAATTTCCAAAAGTGGCCAAAACCCCGAAAAATGAATTTTCCATTCTCGTAATTTTGATGGGTGCGTTGTGTAGGGGAAGGATTGGTGCATTTCATTCCAGGAGGAGAGGTCGCAACCTTCGATACCTGTCGAATTACGTCAGTTCAAAAGTGATCGTCGAGAGCAGACGCGGCGCTGTGAGAGCGAGGCAAATTTACTCTCGGTTTGTGAGTGAATATTTTGGTAATGAAGTGAAGAATGTGTAAACGGTTGCTACAGATATGTACAAAATGTCCGTACACTAAATAGGTATAAATTTCATGGTTATCCCATTTATATTGTATTTTTCTGATGCCTGTGCAAAACGGCCATGCTTTGCCGAACTTGGATTTTCAACTAGAGCAAAAGTAGCATATATCGCAATATACCGCGGAATTGCAACTCCCAGACTATATACATTAATTATCTGATGGAATCGACAAGAATCAGGTGCCAAAATCTGCCATTTCTCAGGTATAAAAAATATTTACAAGTGCCCGTGCGGCCGACATTTCGTAGCATGGTCGATGCAGCGCTCGCCGCGGTAGGCTACGGAACTAAGCTACATTTATTACTTCTATCATTGATTATACTATTACATTGATTATTTGTGTTCTGTCACCGTATCTGAAGATTGTTTCATTATATTATTGATTACAATGAGTGTGGTATCGAAGAATTGTTTTCCGATATATTTTCGACACTGTTATTTTCTTATAATAGCAAATCACGTTGGCAGTGTATTAATTATTATTGTCTAAATACAATGTATAAGCTATTATTAATAAATTATTGTGGATTTTCATGCGTCACATTGCTATATTAACTCCGCCATTTTATTTAGAAAATTATTACCATCAAATTTGTAATCAGCGACCTCAAAAACCGCCGTTGATGAGTTTTGTGTGAATCAAACGTCTTCTTGGGGTTTTGGCCACGTTTTAAGGATTTCGTCCCACTGTACGCTGGTCTCGTTAACGAGTTATTTATTTTTTTATTTTAACCAGTTAATAAGCCAGGTACGCTTACTCTCCTGTCCAGATTCTCAACTCATAGCACAGCGCAATGGTAGTGACCCTGACCCACTACTTCCTCTTGCTTATAGCCTAACAGTATTCCCGCGTCGCGCGGGCATGGCCACGCGGTCTAAGGCGCCATGTAATGGATTGCGCAGCCGCTCCCGCCGGTGGTTCGAGTCCTCATTCGGGTTTGTCTTGTCCTTAGCTGAAGTTGGTTTAAGCAATTTGTAAGTCTAGGGCCGGTGACCTTAGCAGGTTGGTTCCTTAGGTTTAAAACATTTGCACATTTGTATTACACCAAGGGATCAAGTGTAAAATTTGTATAGGTTAGGTTACCGTTTTTTGCAACTGTAAATTAGTCTACTTTAGACCAGATGCGTTTCGCTTTATTTTAAAGCATCTTCAGTGGTCAACTGTACAAGAAATATTTTTGTTTTACATTTTTTGTTTGATTTTTATTAAATTCGATCGATAACAGTTCTCATGCAATAGGATTATTTTATTCTAAATAAAATGAACTAATAATAGTACTCAAGTATTTTTATTTCGTCCTCTTCATATGTATTTTGTAGCACGTTGCCACTTGCTGCCAGGAACTGATTACCATAGTAGTTTGGTCCCTTTCAAACCCCAACCCAACCAACTTGCTGTCATTTTTTATATTTACACTATTTGAAGTCGCATTTTTAAAATAAAAGTTTTTGAAAACACACCATTTCTGCGTGTATATTGTTTGTTTTGTTTTTATTTATCCTCTCTGTGTGTGTTATTTGTTTACAAGTTCTTTGTTGGCACTGACAGATGTGTTTTGTTTCATTTCTGTCAAAAACAAATAACATCCACAGAGACGATAAACAAAACAAATAACATACATAGCCTGCCGGATCACAGAAATGGCGAGTTTCCAAAAACTTTAATATAAAAAAAGTGAAACAGTAAACAGTGTAAATATAATCAATGGCAGCAAGTGACAATGTGCTACAAAACACACATGAAGTTGTTGTTGTTGTTGTTTGTTGAGTTTATGGGGCTTAACTACCCGGTCATCAGTCCCTAAACTTACAAACTACTTATGAACTAGCTAATACTAAGGACGGCACAAACATCCATGCCCGAGGGGGGATTCGAACCCCCGTCCGTAGTGGCCGTGCAGAACATGACTGGCGCGCCGCAGACCGCTCAGCCACCGCGGCCGGCTCACACATGAAGAGACAACATGAAAATACGTGAGTAATTTTCATTTTATTCAGAATCAAATAATTCTATTGCATGAAATATGTTATCGATTAATTTAGTAAAAATCAAGCAAATAATGTAAAACAAAAATATTTCTTGTACAGTTGAGAATGAAGACGATTTAAAATAAAGCAAACGCGTCTGGTCTAGACTAATTTACTGGGCTCGGCTAGATATGCCAGTGCACCAGCCACGAGTTCAGTCTACGACTCCGTATAGCGGAGTACGAAGCAGAGCTAGCTGTGCTACCGTTCCATGAGATCCGACTACAGTGACTGTTGATTGTAGATAGGAACAGATCATAGCAGAACTGTGTACTATGTAATAGGCAGCAGTGTACAAACACAAGCATCTCACGTAAAGTAGGGTATTACCTTCAATTATGAGAAAGTATATATGAACTAATCACTTCGTTCAGTTGCAGACCTTGTCCACAATCCTTGCTAGCCACGGCCCACCTCCCAAACCTAAGTATCCCGAGGACACAAAGAGGCATAACTGTAGATTGGGATACCACCCGCCTGTTTTGGCCCATGACGTCATCAAACCAGTATTCTGCATTGTAGATACAAATAATCTGTAGTTATTATAGATAACATAATGTACCATTGATCACAGGTCTTAGCCCAAAAATTCGCGCCTTAGGTGCTCACATAATATATAACCCACACGTAACAATCAGAGAGAAGATACAGATCACTTTTTAAACTCAAAATATTAAACTGTTTTGTTTGTAAACAAACTATCGTCTTTAACTCAGCCACCACATAATCACTCATACCTTCCACAAACACGCACGCACCTAAAAACTACCGCGCTGCGATGACGTCACGTGCAAAAGCTGACGTGCGGTATCCGCGTCTACAGGTGAGCCCAAAAATAAGTAGAATGCCAACAATTTAATACACTCCTGGCCATTAAAATTGCTACACCACGAAGATGACGTGCTACAGATGCGAAATATTACCGACAAGAAGAAGATGCTATGATATGCAATGGCTTTTCAGAACATTCACACAAGGTTGGCGCCGGTGGCGACATCTACAATGTGCTGACATGAGGAAAGTTCCAACCGATATCTCATACACAAACAGCAGTTGACCGGCGTTGCCTGGTGAAACGTTGTTTTGATGCCTCGTGTAAGGAGGAAAATGCGTACCATGACGTTTCCGACTTTGATAGAGGCCGGATTGTAGCCTATCGCGATTGCGGTTTATCGTATCGCGACATTGCTGATCGCGTTGGTCACGATCCAATGACTGTTAGCAGAATATGGAATCGGTGGATTCAGAAGAGCAATACGGAACGCCGTGCTGGATACCAACGGCCTTGAATAACTAGCAGTCGAGACGACAGGCATCTTATCCGCATGGCTGTAACAGATCGTGCTGCCACGGCTCGACCCCTGAGTCAGAAGATAGGGACGTTTGCAAGACAAGAACCATCTGCACGAACAGTTGGACGACGTTTTCAGCAGCATAGACTATCAGCTCGGAGACAATGGCTAACGATTACCCTTGACGCTGCATCACAGACAGGAGCGCTTGCGATGGTGTACGCAACGACGAACCTGGGTGCACGAATGGCAAAACGTCATTTTTTTAGGATGAATCCAGTTTCTGTTTACAGCATTATGATGGTCGTATACGTGCCTGGCGACATCGCGGTGAACGCACATTGGAAGCGTGTATTCGTCATCATACTGGCGTATCACCCGGCGTGTTGATATGGGTTGCCATTGGTTACACATCCCAGTCATCTCTTGTTCGCATCGCCGTTACATTTCAGATCTGTTACGACCCGTAGCTCTGCCCTTCATTTGATCCCTGAGAAACCCTACATTTCAGCAGGATAATGCTCGACCACATGTTGCAGGTCCTGTAAGGCCTTTCTGGATACGGAAAATGTTCGACTGCTGCCCTGGCCAGCACATTCTCCAGAACTCTCACCAATTGGATACGTCTGGTCAATGGTGGCCGAGAAACTGGCTCATCACAATACGCGAGTCACTACTCTTGATGAATTGTCGTATCGTGTCGAAGCTGCATGGGCATCTGTACCTGTACATGCCATCAAAGCTTGTTTGACTCAATTCCCAGGCGTATCAAGGCCGTTATTACGGCCAGAGGGTGTTGTTCTGGGTACTGATTACTCAGGATCTATGTACCCAAATTGCTTGAAAATGGAATGACATGTCAGTTCTAGTATAATGTATCTGTCCAATGAATACCCGTTTATCATCTGCATTTTCTTGGTGTAGCAATTTTAATGGCAAGTAGTGTATCTCAACTGATATTGAGAACAGTTGAGTATATCCGGGGACCTCACTTTTCAGCGCAACCTCGTGATGTAATTGTTTTTGTGAAACTCTTCAATAAGGAAAGTTATAAATTAACTGAATCAATACTCAGAACAAATTCGGATGTAGAATATAAAGATGCATCAGGTAAGGCTGATTTAGGAGGTAGTGAAGTGGCACTTAAACTGGGACACACTGCCGCTCCTGAAATTAGATTTTTTTTGTTTGTTACTTTGAAAATCACAAAGACCAGAGGATTAGGTACCGTTCAAAAAAAAAAAAAAAAAAAATGTTCAAATGTTTGTAAATCTATCGGACCAAAGTGCGTGGTCATCAGTCCGTAGCTTACAAACTACGTAAACCTAGGTAAACTAACCTAAGGACAAACATAGACACCCATGCCCCAGGGAGGACTCGAACCTCCACGGCGAGCAACCGCGCGCTCCGCAGCGAGACGCCTTAGACCGCTCGGCTACTCCACCGCGGCGATTAGGTACCGTGAGAGCAACACTAAATACGACACATGAATGTCATAATACAGGCAATTACAACAAGTCAGTTACAATGGGACAGATGTCATGCTCAAAATGGGTTTGTTAAACCGTGGTATGTCCTGATGCGTGGAAAGCTTGTGCTATGCTGATATGTAATCTTCGGAGAAGGATCGTACCACAGTCTAACATATACAGTCGCGACACTCACTGCTGTGAAAGTTGTTACCAACTGACAGTTGCAACGACACTAGCGCTCCTAGCGGTGGGTAAGCCGTCGAAAGAGTGATGTTTGTTTATAGTTATTTCTGTACGTAATTAACGAAATAGTTAATATAATTTTTGTGTTACAAACATTAGTAATATATCAAGAGACATACTTAATACGGAAATTAATGTAAAAACAGTCGAACTTAATCGATTCAGTGGTATAACAAAGAACTTCGTCATGAACCAATACTTACGAATATGTGTATATTTGCAGCTTATCCCGCTGAAAGTAAGTAGAATATAAACATAATAGAAACATAAATTTCTATTTTGGTCTGTTCTTACTATGACAAAGCGTTTTTGACACGTATCATTGTGGTATGGAGTCTAATGATTCGCACATTTTTAGGCTTCACTCGTCTTTATTATGAGAGCATATTCTTTTGAGTGTGATTACTTTAGCTTAAGAAGACAATGTCTTGAAGATTCTTGCCGTTTGTGGTTCAGCTGTAGCAACAATTGCGGAATTGGGTTCTTCTTTGTTGAATACGGTTCGACTGCTTTTTCCGTTTTCTTGTCACGTTTCTGATGTTTTTCTTCAGCTACAGTTGCGGTGGCTGATTTGGTACGTTAAATTCTGTAGTTATTGCATTCTATATTCATTTCCTACGTTCCAGCCCAACCGATTTCACTGGAATTGGAATGGAGACACGTTAACGCTCTTGAGAAGAAAAAAGGCGTCTTTCTGCCAAAGGCCGGGTATTCGGTGTTTCCTAGCCATTTTTCAATTTTCAATAGTAAATTAAATTATTCAGTATAACCCTGTGGGTTACAAGATAAATAAACTGTGCCGCAATGTACTGTTTCCAACCTTGTCAGGGATCTTAGGAAACCTAAGAAACACAAAGGTAGAGCTATTTTTAAGTTTACCTATTTTATGATATTACATACGTTCCCTAATGTAAAAAATGTGTTTAAATCAATATAAACGATACTATTCGCACTCATCCACTATCGTATTCATAGAAGTAGCTTGCCCTCCGCTTGGAGCGCTGCTGTCGCAGTGTATAACAAAAATCTGCCGAAGTGTCGTGACTGTATATGTTAGACTGTGATCGTACGCAGAATGTAATAATGGCAGGGGACGAGAGCCCTGTTGCCCGCGCGATCATAACAGAGCGTGCAACTGCACCTGCAGCGCTGGCTCAGCGACTGTTGCGCACTCGCTTGCGTTCATACTGAGTCGCCGGGACGCGTCACATTTCGTGGAATTTCCACGACCGGCTCTGGCTGCGACGGCTGTGTGAGCGGCGCACTGGCGCTGTGGCGCATCACATTATCCTGCAGGGAGGGCCCAATCGACGTGGCTCACAAATGGCGTGACTAAGCATACGGCACTGACCCACATTTCAAGTCAAGTTTTCCTCACTGTCATTTCCTGCATATTCCAACATCACGCTGTACTCGTCAAGACGAATCTTTATAAACTCGATGGGGTACGGACATTTTAATGATAATAATTACAATTTTTTATGTAAATTACGAGACCATGGCGCAAGTGCAATAAGATAATCGCCGGCCGCGGTGGCCGAGGTGACTAAGGCGCTCCAGTCACGGTCTGCACGGCCACTACGGTCGGGGGTTCGAATCCCCCCTCGGGCATAGATATTTGTGCCGTCCTAGTTCGTAAGTAGTTCATAAGTAGTTTGTAAGTTTAGAGACTGATGACCTCGTAGTTAAGTCCCATAGACTATACAAACATTTGAACATTTTTGAGTAAGATAATCAAGGCTGACGTGTACTAGTCAACTAAACTATACAACTCTGTAATTGCAACTGCGGAGAAGGATGTCAAAAAGACAAAGAAGAATTATGCATCAGGTGTAGTTCTCCAGCCCCACAGAAATTGTCATTTGCCTGTTGGAGGGTTAGATACGTTTATAGATAATTATGGTGTCGGTTCTTTCGGACACCCGATCGCCTGCGGGAATACAGTTACAGCGAGGGAACGAGCGAGGAGGCGCAGTGATTAGCACAATGGACTCATATTCGGGAGGACGGCGATTCAGATTCGCTTCCAGCAAAGCATAACCCAGGCGACCGGATTCCTAATCACTACTCACAACATGCTAATGAACATGGCTTGTCAACATTAACTTCCTGCCTCTAAGTTTTTCACAGTGTGGTGGAACAGGGACGGGATAACTGCGATGGTTAATACAGTTACTCATGTTCATCTTTAGTCGCTAATCAAGAGAGTATCTTGATACTAGAAAGTTTTATCAGTTGCTAAGACGTTGTTAATTAGTTATTAGTCATTCACAATCTAACCGTGTAAATTTTCAAGACTTCGTTACGATCAGAAAAAATATAGGAATATTTCCTTTAAATAATTCACAAAAAATAAATTAGGTTCTTGTAAGAGTGGGACAAGGAAACTAAGACTGTGACCGGTACTAAAATTAAATCAAACACAGGCACTACTGTATGCTGTCGCTAACTTGTACTGAAAAAAATTAACATTCCACTGCCTGCTAAACACTGTTTTTCCATATTCACACTCGATATAATATAATATCCCATTCGAAGATAGTAATAATTTCAATGAGAATTAAATTGTTTTCTGAAATAAGTCGAAGTTCTACACAAAAATCAAATTACTCTTCCTATACCATTTTCTTGATTATAAATAACTCTTCATAAATGCAAGATACTTTTCAATATTAACAAATATTTATTCTTCTTCATACTAATACAAAACCAGTTTAGCAAGAGACCTGAACCTATACAACCAGCTTGGACTGAATCTCAAACAACAATAAAATAAGTTAATGTTCTTTTCTTTTCTTCTTTGAAACAATTGACGCAAGGCAATAAAGAAGGTGCAGCTAAATTCGTAGCCCCGTAGCCGTCGGTTAAATTCTGCTAGCGGTCACATACTTCAAGGTTGGCTGCGGCGGCGACGCCGCTGTCCTTGTTGATTGCGGCGCCTAGATCGTACATGTAACATACAGAAAATAAAACATTTTAAGATCATACTATAAAATAACAATATTTAATTGAACATCAAATATATATACATTTTAAATAAAAGGTTTCGTTTTTCCTGTTTAGAACTTCAAAACAGGGCTGACGTAGGAAAATGTAGTACGACTATCTTGTCCCACTACAACAGACGTCCAATTCTTTTTTTTCTTTTAACTATCATTATTATTTGCTTTTCTTCTTTTTTTTCTGAACTTGAGTGTACTTCTCTCCTTTACAAGTTGTGATCTGTTTGCTAGAAAATCTTCAACACAACAAACAGTTGTTTTAACATTCTGTACGTCAGCAGTTTCTTCTTTAGGGGGCAGTGCCCAACTGTATGTTCAAATGTTCAAATGTTTGTAAGGCTTATGGGACTTAACTACGGGGTCATCAGTCCCTAAACTTACAAACTACTTATGAACTACTTACGAACTAGGACGGCACAAATATCCATGCCCGAGGGGGGATTCGAACCCCCGACCGTAGTGGCCGTGCTGACCGTGACTGGAGCGCCTCAGTCACCTCGGCCACCGCGGCCGGCGCCCAACTGTATATAACGCCTTCTAAGAGTACAGATTCCACCTTGACGCCTGTATTTAATTTGAGGTTGCGTGAAAGAACAGGGCGAAATGCATGCCAGGCAATCGTTGTTTTCGAAACCTGATTCGTAAACAGGAGATTTTTCAGTATCCAAAAATATCATAACATGCGAGCATAAAAAGGTTTCAAAATTCAACATCATCGTGGAAGTGTTCGACGTTCCTTCTCGAAAACGGAAATGACCTGCGCCTTTTTTTCCCTGTCAGTGTGAACGCTTGACTGCCCCAGCTACCTACGGTACACCGCTAGTACAATAGAAACAAGTTTCTTGCAGACAGTGTAGGATCGTGTTGGTATCCCGTCAAGTTCAGCCACCTATCTTTTGTTAAGCGATTACAGATACTTTTCTAAAGGAAGACATGCTGTTTCACTTAAAATAAGATCAAGTTTATTAGACTTTATTTCAAGTTAGTAGAAAGAATTATATGTTCTAGTTTACTAACTGTTTGAGGCATGAATCACCTAATGCTAATTTTCACATCGTTCAGTCTTTATTTCTTTTTGTGGGTGTTTGGAGAGGGTAACTTTTGCGGTAAAACTCTGGAAGGGAGCAAGATTCGCCCCGTCGACAGCGTGGTCATTACAGGCGGAGCTCGCGGTCGGATTGTTCGGATAAGGATGAGGAAGGAAATCGGCCGTGCCCTTTGGAAGGAATCGTCGTGGCATTTGCCTCAAGTGATTTATGGACATCAAGGAAAAACCTAAATCTGGAGGGCCCGAGTTGCATTTGAACCACCGTCCTCTCGAATGTGAATCCAGCCGCGGTGGAATGGCCGAGCGCTCTAAGGCGCCTTACTGTGGAGCGCACAGTTGCTCGCCGTCGGAGGGTCGATAACCTTCTTCGGGCATGGGTATGTGTGTAGTCCTTACCATTAGTTACTTTAAGTTAGTTTAAGTAATTTGTAAGCCTAAAGAATGATAACAGCAGCAGGTAAGTCCCTTAGAATTAGAAACATTTGAACATTTAAATGCGAATCCAGTGTGTCACTACCGCTCCCCCTCGCTCTGTTTCGTAGCAACTTCATGACATGGTCTTTCCCAGAAAATAAAAAATGATGTTCAAATGTTTGTAGAGCTTATGGAACTTAACTACGGGGTCTTCAGACCCTAAACCTACAAAATACTTATGAACTAGCTTATACTAAAGACGGCACAAACATCCATGCCCGAGGGGGGATTCGAACCACCGACCCCAGCGGCCGTGCAGACCGTGACTGGCATGCTGCAGACCGCTCGGCCACCGCGACCGGTTCCCAGAAAATGTTCATATGTTTGAAATTTTAAGTGACCAAACTACTCTGGTCAACGGTCTCTAGACTTACAAACTATTTAAATTCCAAATTAGACATTAAGTCACTGATGAGGTATGCGCCCATTTTCAATTTCGTAATTAAATAATGCTATAAGGGACGCTTTAAAAATATGAAGGCCACAGGAGGTGATGCGGCTGTTATTTATTGACGCGTTTCGACCTTGTCATCGTCAAGTTGTGCTGAGGACACACACACACACACACACACACACACACACACACACACACACACACACACCCAAGCCCGAGGGAGGATTCGAACCTCCGGCACGACCGGCGGCGCGATCCGTAACGTTACGTTCCAGACCTCACAATCATTCCAGCGCATCGGTATTTCCTATCCCTCATAATTCTCTCGGCTTATAGCTGTATAAACTGTCGTGCCCCAGTTAATACACCGGTTCCCGTTAGATCACCGAAGCAATGTTAGGGTTGGCTAACACTTGGGATGGGTTACCGTCTAGTTCTGCCGAGTGCTGTTGGCAAGCGGGGTGCACTCAGCCCTTGTGAGGCTAACTGAGGAGCTACTTGCCTGAGAAGTAGCGGCTCGGAGTACGGGGCGCTGACCACGTTCCCCTCCGACCTGCATTTGCTGACGCTCTCTTCAGATCAATTAGTCCTCACCAAAGAAGACATTAATTTGGACAACTTTAGAAATGTGAACAGGTGGGGTTTAACAGCTTTAAGATAATTGCTGTTTACTTTATTTACTCAAGGCTATCGGTTTCGGTTAGTGAACCATTCTCAAGCGCTAGCAGAGTTTAGCCAATAGCTTAACATATCATGCTACGTTAAGCTATTGGCTAAACTCTGCTAGCGCTTGAGAATGGTTCACTAACCGAAACCAGTAGCTTTGAGATAATAAAGTAAACGGCTATGGTCAACATGTCATTTTACAATTTTGATGACATTATTCTAGCAGGAGCAGCAATCTTCGCTCAAGGTATTTATGTTGAAAAAATGGTATTGATCGCAACTACATTTTATTTTGTTTTACCAAAGATAATATCGAAACCGGTGAAATAAAATAACCTAGTTGCGATATAAAATGCAGAATGGCAATGGGAAGAAAAGCATTTTCGAAAAAGAGAAATTTGCTAACATCGAATATTAATTTAAGTGTAAGGAAGTCTTTTCTGAAGGCATTTGTGTGGAGTGTTGCCTTGTACGGGAGTGAAACATGGACGATAAGCAGTGCGGACAGGAAGAGGATAGAGGCTTTTGAAATGTGGTGCTACAGAAGAATGCTGAAGATTAGGTGGGTAGATCGCATAACTAATGAAGAGGTACTGAACAGAATTGGTGAGAAAAGGATTTTTTGGCATACCCTGACCAAAAGAAGGGATCGCTTGGTAGGACACATTCTTAGACATCGAGGAATCGTAAATTTAGCATTGGAGGGAAGTGTGTGGTGTAAAAATCGCAGAGGGAGACCAAGAGACGCGTATAGTAAGCAGATTCAAGTGAATGTGGATTGCCGTTCTTATGAGGAGATGAAAAGGCTTGCGCAGAATAGAGTAGGGTGGAGAGCTGCATCAAACCAGTCTCCTGACTGAAGACCATAACAACAACAGTTGCGATCAAGACTGTTGTCAACATAAATACTAAAGATGCAAATACACCAGAACTCGAATCAATAACATCTGACAGCGTGCGTAATTTATAAGTAGGTATCCATGGACTAAGAAAGCAATTCACTTAACTAAAGCTAGTCTTCCGGTCACGACAGCATACAACTTAGTTTCCTTTCAGGGTATGCTGTTGCAATAGCCCCATACAGAACCGCACGCTCAGCGGAAGATCCGTTCCAAAGACTGGAAACTTGCACAGGTTACTCCAATATTCAAGAAAGGCAATAGGAGTGATCCGCAAAATTACAGGCCTCTATCATTGACGTCGGTTTGCAGCAGGATTTTAGAACATGTACTTTCCTCAAACATTAAGAACTACCTCGAACAGGTATGGGTATTGACCCATAGTCTACACTGATTCAGAGAGTATCATTCTTGTGAAACAGAGCTCACATGATGTAATTAGTGCTATCGATAAGGTATCTCAAATCGATTCCATCTTTCTAGACTACCGGAAAGCTTTTAACACTATACCTCACAAGCGTCTGCTAATCAAATTCCGTATTTATGGCATATCACCACAGTTGTGCGACTGGAGTCTTGATTTCCTGTTAGAAATGGCGCAGAACGTTGTAATTGACGTCATCGAGTAAAAGAGAAGTGATATCTGTCAGTAAAGTCACCAGAAGATCAAAAGCAACTGCAAAATGATTTAGATAACTGCATTGTGAAAAATTGGCAATTGACGCTAAATAGTGACAAGTATGAAGTCATCCATATGAGCGCTAAAAGAAATCCGTAAACTTCATTTACACGATAAATAAGTGAAATCTACAGAACGTAAATTCAATAAAATACATAGAAATTACAATTACGAAAAACTTAAATTGTAAAGAACACGCAAAAAATAATGTAGGCAAGGCGAACCAAAGGCTACGTTTCATTGGCAGAAGAGAAGATACAATAATTCTACTAAAGAAACTGATGATGCTACACTTGTGCGCCCTATTTTTGAGTATTGCTGCCCATTGTGGGTTCCCCAAGTGGGATTGACGAATTATATAGAGAAAATTCAGAGAAGGGCAGCTAATTTTGTATTATCACGATATAGGGGTGAGAGTGTCTCAGAAATGATGCATGAGATGGGATGAAAATCATTAAAAGAAAGGCGTTATTCTTTGCAGCGAGAAATTTCTTTCACTTTTCTCTTACGAATGCGACCATATTGTTAGCATCTACGTACACAGGGAGAGATGACCATTATAATAAAATAAGAGAAATCAGACCGAAAACGGAAAGATTTAGGTGTTTTTTTTCTCGCGCGCTATTAGAGGATGGAAGGGTAAAGAAATAATAAAAGCGGTTCGATGAACCGTCTGCCATGCATCTCAGTGTGATTTGGAGAGTATTCATGTTGATTTATGCGGCATTCAGGTTTTCCTTTAAAAAATGCTTTAAAAGATGTGGTAATAAAGAACTGTCAGATTCCTGAATCCCAAAAAAGAGGAATGCAGAAATTTCAAACTCCGTGTAGTACTAACTAAATACTCCGTACTATCTTTTCTGCCCGTAGTTTTCGCTCTTATGAGTCATGCGGGATTAGAGAGTGAAGAACTGCACTGGAGGGGAACAACAGAGTATCCACTAATAGTTGTGTGTGCTATTATTATTAGATGTTTACTACAAGAGAATATTTAACGTGACTATTCTGGGTACATCGCATGACGACAGTTGATGTACTGAGGCTGTCTGGAGATGGGCCAATACTGGCTGCCAATTCAGTGGCCTGTCGGAAGTGTCTAGAAATCAATACGTATTGCCAGCATCGTCGAATAGTGGCGAGTCGAGTATTACTCCAGCCGGCTTCATTGAAGCTAACTAGAAGTCCTCTCCCAAATGCCGAACCATAGGCATGTTGTTTACCCATCAGTCTGCGAAGCATAGCGTCCAACTAAATACATGGAATGAAATTCACGGAGACGTTACGGCATGGCATGGCAATGTCCCCTGTTTAGTATCCTTGTCATTTGTGCGGTGAAATTGTGCTACAGCGTTGCTCATTCATCCATTGGCCACCAAAATTTACAATTTTGCTTTTCTTATGGGTATTATTTGGCGAACAATTTGTATAACTCAATCGTAACGAGTCTATATTAGATGATCAATATGACTAATACTGAGTGTCTTTGTAAAAGACAGAGTTCGAAGGCTGTGTAACTCGACAGCCAGCATTTTAACAAACGACGTTCAAGCTTTGTCAAGTTGCCTCGAGGATTGTATGCATTATCAGCGTTCGGGTTTGGCGCTGCCCGGGTATTTACAATGGTCACAATAATTAGGGGATCAGTTGAGATGTCTGGTTTCTGAAATATTGTCATTGGCAGAATGGACTAAAATTGTTCGATGTGGAGACAATAACATTACGGCAACCGAAATACTGGTAATAACAGGAAGTTGATGCAGAGGGGGGTTGATGTTGCGTTTATCAAACGAATGACACAGACAACTGCGTTCAGATAGTGTAATGAGCACACAATACAATGCATAACAATGTGACTTACCCGAAGCTTTGGCATGGAGAGCCATAGGAAGGCTGTCAGCGAGACAGAAGGAGGTGGCTGCAGCTATTGGAGCGTCCCAAAGTGTAATTTCCAGGACTGGCCGCGATTTCAGACAAGAGGAACCGTTAAAAAAGGCAAGGCCAAGGTCGTCCACGGGTAACATACGCAGAAGATAACCGATATCTCTGGTTAACAGCCCGTCGAGACAGGAGGCTGAATGCAGCTCGGTTACAAAGCACCCCACAGGCAGCAACGGGACACGCAATATCAACACAAACAGTCCGAAATTGTCTTCGGCAATGTGGCCTCTATACACGAAGGCCAATGGTGTCTATCCCATTAACACCACGACACCGTTTAGATCGTAGAAACTGGGCGGAGGAACATTAGCATTAGAGTTGTAAGGCGAATAGCGTCGGGTTTACAGATAATATTTTGTGTTCACCCTGACAATCGTCGTTCCCTCATCTGGAGAGAACGTGGATCTTGGAACTATCCTGCTCATGTGCAGGAAACATCACCTTACCATGGTGGTGGACGAATGGCGTTGGCATCAGTCAGTATTAACGGACGTACGGTCCTCTATATCGTACTTCCAGACGTATAGAGAAGTGATCCTACCAACTTTTGTTGTGCTCTACGCGGGTGCCATAGGAGATAGTTCCTTCTGGTGAATAACGCTTGTCGTCGGAGAGCTGCGCTGGTGAACAAAATGCTTGAAGCTAAGGGGATTGAAGGAATGGAGTTACCAGCTTGTTCACCGGACTTAAACCCGGTTGAACATGTCTGACATGTACTTGGTAGACGCATTGCAGCCAGACCAGCACTTCCCACAACTAGAACAAAGCTGGATATTGCACTCATGGAAGAATGGCCAGCTGTCCCTCAAGAGCTGATTGATAGCCTCATACTGTCCGCGCCACGCATGTAAACTTCAAGTAAAGAGTTGAGAGAAAAATATCGTAATGTCCAAATGGCCAAATGTTTGTATAGCTTATGGGACTTAACTACGGGGTCATCAGTCCCTAAACTTACAAACTACTTATGAACTAGCTAATCCTAAGGACGGCACAAATATCCATGCCCGAGGGGGGATTCGAACCCCCTACCGTAGTGGCCGTGCAGACAGTGACTGGAGCGCCTCAGTCCCCTCGGCCACTGCGGCCCGCATATCGTAATGCATCACACACAAATTATAATTGTAAACAATATCTGAATAAAATACGTTACTATAATATGTATATTGTGTATGATATCTCACCTGATTCCGTAATTGTTTTGAGCAGTGTATTATAATTTTACGTCAGTCCATCTTGTTCTCCATCTATCCGTCGCCTTCTGCCCCTCTGCATATTTGTCCCGTTTGTTTGCTCCTCGTGACGTCATACCTCGTGAATAATATGTTCTACGATAAAATAATTTTCCTATACATAGACTGAAATGAGTTTCGAGTAGACTCGGCTGTAAAGACGTAGTAAATTACATCCTCATGCTTGATGGTGCGGTTTTCATTCATTTCACTGTTATGACGTCGTATTTACTGATATATTGGGCGTCCTATGATATAATTTCGAAGGTACATTCATTGGTATATGTGTACACTGTCAGTAAAAATGTCTGGCGAATATATTAGTGAGAAGTAATAAGTTTTAATATCATGCCGAAAGCCGTAGTTTTATTGCATGCAGAGGAAAAGAAGTAAATGATGAAGCTCTCTCCTTTCATTCCTTTTCAGCGACGGAAGTATCATGTAAACTTGAAATTACGTATTTGTTGCAATTCGTTAAGTGCCCTAATTATCAAATAATGGATGAATAAAATCTCGTTATTCAAACGTCGCGTGGTGTTTTTTTTTTGTCTCATTGTTTATGGGTTCAAATCTCGTGAACTATGTGGCGCAGGTGGTTTTTACCCCTATGACAATTGTTCACTGATATTAAAGACAATTTGTATAAAATTCGGTTGAAATCGCTCGATTAGTTTATGGGGAGATGTGGTAAATTGGCATACGATGTGGAAGTTTTTAGCGAATTTCATTCTTTATTACGCCAGTTTGCTCGTATCCTGTGTTTTACCACCACAAAGATGTTTTGTGATAATAAGTAACATGTGTAGTAACTTAGGTTGAAATCAGTCCAGTAGTTTGAAATAGTGATTAGGCATTAACACATACATTCAAATGTTGAAATATTTGTAGAGCTTATGGGAATTAACTACGGGGTCATCAGTCCCTAAACTTACAACTTACAATCTACTTATGTACTAGCTAATACTGAGGACGGCACAAATATCCATACCCAAGGGGGGATTCGAACCCCCGACCGTAGTGGCCGTGCAGACTGTGACTGGTGCAGAACGCTCGGCCACCGCGGCCGGCTAACACATTCATCCGTTTTTATAATACACTGTCGGAAACATATAGTGCACCGAACTCACGATTTTTTTTTTTCGTTTGCGGTTTAACCCATCCCTCGTCAGTCAACGGTGCGACGAGTCACCAGGAACGCCATGTGGTGCGGATTCCACGTTAAACTGTAGGTCCCGTTTCCTCGATTGGATAACTCGGGTAGGTTAGGAACACGCAAGTCGAAGTGACTTCCAATTGAAAGACTACGCCACCTGGAAAGACGACGTCCATTTTGATCTGATGGCAACAGATGCCACCTATGGGATAGTAGACGTGTTGATAATGATCTGAACGACAAGAGGTAGCGCAGCTGCCAGAATGCCATCTGAGTTTCTTTAATTGGAAATGTTTACATCCATAAGAGTCACTCGTGAGTGTGATATCAACGTGTGGTGCAAACAGCTGCCATGCTACGTGTACCTACTCCTGTTCCCTACAGCCAACTGTTTGAAAGAGGTCAGCGGCGCTGGAATAGGCGTGTAGTCTGGGGCACCACGTTCAAAAAAAAAAAAAAAAAAAAAAAAAAAAAAAAAAAAAAAAAAAAAGTTCAAATGTTTGTATAGCTTATGGGACTCAACTACGGGGTCATCAGTCCCTAAACTTACAAACTACTTACGAACTAGCTAATACTAAGGTCGACACAAATATCCATGCCCGAGGGAGGGATTCGAACCCCCGACCGTAGTGGCCGTGCAGACCGTGACTGGAGCGCCTCAGTCCCCTCGGCCACCGCGGCCGGCAGCACCACTTCGATCCGCGCGGCCTCTCGTGCCCGAGGTTCGACTCTTCCCTCGGGCATGGTTGTGTGTGTTGTCGTTATTGTAAGTTAGTTTAAGTAGTTTGACTACAGAAGTTTGGTCCCTTTAGGATTACAAATGTTAGAACAATTTGGACAGGTCATATTCTGATCTTCCAATTGAAGGGATGGTCCTTTCGGAGAATTGCCCCACAAGTTGGACGTGCTGTGCCAGTTGGAAGTTACTAGGTGCGTCTCAAAAGTTTGGTAAATGGTCCCCTGTTTTACAAACCACGCTGGTGAGGATGAGGTGCCCGCCCAAGCACATTGAGGGACATGTCAACAACCGCCCCCTATCGTGCAAAGCACTACAGTGAAACGGTGGTACACGCTGCGATCCAGCTAACAGGCTCAGTGTGAGAACTCGTGTCATTGCAATGTGGAGCGCTAAATGAAGCAACGCTTTTACATCAAGTTTTGTTTCAAATTAGGCAAAACGGGGATGGAGGCCTATGGAAGTACAGAGTACATAGCACAGTGCATGTGTTTGAGTGGTTTAAATGCTTTAGAGACGGAAAGGAATGGTTCGAGGATGAGGCACGTTCGGGGTGACCATCCACAATCACATTCCCAGAAAAACATCGAACGTATGCGACGGATGCTTGCCTTCTTTCTGTTCTCCGGACTTAAAATAGCCCTGAAAGGCTTACGCTTCGAAACGTTTGCGAACCTCATTGGTTCAAGAGATAAAAGAAGAAACGTATGCTGATACTTTCCAACATCTGTACAACCGATGTCAGAAGTGTACTGTAGCCAATGGCGATTAGTTTGAAGGCCAGTAAAGGTATTTTGTTTGTAACTCTTGTTTCCTATATTTCCTGAGACAATTCAGCGAACTTTTCAGATGTACCTGATATGATGATGATTTCGTGTGTCATTTTTGGCCGTTAGACCCCAGTTGGGATCGTGTTCGGCCTTCCTGGTCCAAGTCGTTAGCTGACGCCACATGGGCGACTTGCTCGTCGATGATGATGATTACGAAACGATGATGAGGACGATACAACACGCAGTTCCCGAGTGGAGAAAATCGCCAACCCGACCGCGAATTGAACTCGGGCCCCTTGCATGTCGATCTACCGTGCTATCCACTGAACTACGGAGGCGGACACCTTGTATGACGACTGCAATGGTCACACCAGTACACGATATTCTGGACTTCCACACAGCAGGAGCGGCAGATAGTACAGCTACCACTGCACAGATAAGAGGATTTGTTTCCTACCTGTCTTTAGCAATGGGAGTACGGGCACGTACAGATCAGCCCGTCTTCTACTCACGCCAAGCAACGACGTCCACTCCTCTACTGTTGCCGTCAGAAGACTAGTTGGAATGGTGGGTCGTATTCAGCAATGAAAGCGGAATCTGCCTGCAGGCATGTGTTGGTCGTTTATGCGTACGACGTAGGCTGGTGAATTGCTCTCTCGTTCTCTCGTAGAATACATTTATCCGAGCACATGGTGCCCCCTCAGGCGTTGTGGTCTGGGATGTTTGTAGAGGGAACGCTGAACAGGGGTCGGTACGGAATGTTGTTAGATCGGTATTTTTACAACAGAAAAGTGATGTATTGTTGTAATAGGATAATGCTCGTCCATTCGTCCATACACTGTGCGTGAAGTTCTCTTCCAAGACCTGCTGCAACTTCTCTCGCCATCACCATCCCCGGACATGTCTCCAACCGAGCACGTGTGGGGATATGATGGCACGACAACTGACATGTGTGACTCGTCAACCCACAACTCTTCCAGTATTACGAACAGGTCTGGCAAGTGTGGAATAATGTATCACGAGACAGTATTCGCATTCTGTAGGATCGCATGAATGCCAGAATTAGCAGTTGCGTTGCCGCCCACTGAGGCTTCCCCAAGTAATGATATTACGTATGTCAGTATACTTGAGCTATTGATTTGTGAATGTAACGATTCCATGTACTCCAAATGCAGTGTTTGAACAGTTCTGTGCCACATACCTCCCCCAGAGATTCGTCGCCAAGAAGGAATCGACAGAGAGTATAAGAAAATATTATCTACCCCACCATTTCCCATAAAATATCTCTATGCTTAGCTTTCCAGCTGATAACAGAGGATTTCTCGCCCACCTGGGCGGCCTCATGGGACATTTTTTAAGGGCAAAACAAACATCTCACCCCCAGCCCTTCCACTAAACTCAACGGCATGAAATCCCCTCGCAGGGTGTGGTCTTTTATGAATCGTTTTCGCACAAGAGTGGGTAGATGCAATTACAGGAAGTACAAATGGGGAATGACACTATATCAATCATGTGATTGCGGAGCAGACACCCAAACTATGGATCACACAGACTGCCCCTGCATTCTTTCGCTTAGGGGTTAGCTGGTCCTCACAATAAAATGAAGCTGGACTGAAATGCCTTAAATCACTCATAATGGCTCTGTGACGAGAGATCCTATTCTCACACAATTTTTAATCACCTGAACGTTAGTACTAGAACAATAGTTTAATATGGTGGCTGACAAGAACCATACGATAATAATAATAAATATTTGATAATAAGTGATTGTCTTGAGTAATTTGGAAGACTCAGAGAATGAACTATTGTTTTAAAATTTTTTTTTTTGTTACGGAATAAAGCAGTCGGTTGAATGATATGGTAGTAAGGCCATGTGCTTCAGGGCGGAGATGGGCTCCGTCGATCAGGGACGCAATGTTTTATCGTTTATAACAGACGGCGGTCAGTGTGCTAGAACTAGTTTAAGTGACTTCTGATATAACATACAATCAACTTCTAGAATCACCTTGACTTCGTATCCGAAGTTAACTAACAACCCAACAACAAACATTATACTGACCGATAATGAAGATTCTCATATTCTTCCTCTTAAGATTCCTCAGATTGTAGAATAAATTAATTCATAATTAGTCCCTCAAGCATCTTTAATAAATTGACAATTTATATTTCATTACGGTCAACATACAACGTTTAATTTTCAATGTTCCACCCTACGAGATTTTTGTTCCACAGCACTATAAATGCAATCGATACTGTATTAACAGTAATCGGGAAACTTCAGTGATACGCAACTATGCCTGTAAGCCTTCAGACCACATTCAAAGTTCACTTTAAAATAATCATCACTCAAGAAAAAATCAATTAAACATTTTAAATAAATGTTTAGAAATCTTGATAACACTTCGATGACTTCTTTTTTAACTTTTTATTTAAATATATGTGACGTATGAAAGATGACATAATTCGGTGATATAAATAATTTCTCATCACGACCAGTCTCTGTACCGACGAAACATTTTCAAAAACATCTCTCATTTACATTTTATATGCCTTGTCGTTGCTTAAAAAATGTCAATCGAGGTATATCGTCTCAAATTTGCGACTTGATAGTGGATTTCCTGTCAGAGAGGACACAGTTAGTAGTAATCGATGGTAAGTCATCGACTAAAGCAGAGGTGATATTGGGCGTTCCACAAGATAGTGTTATTGGTCCTCTGGTGTTCCTTATTTACATAAACGATTTGAGAGAAAATATAAGTAGCTGTCTTAGATTGTTTGCAGATGACGCAGTCATTTGCCGTCTAGTAAAATTATCTGAAGATCAAAACCAACTGCAGAACCATCTAAATAAGATATCAATATGGTGTAAAAATTGGCAATTGACTCTAAATAATGAAAAGTGTGAAGTCGTCCACATGAATACGATAAGAAATTCGTTAAACTTTGTTTACAAGATAAATCATCAAAAGTGAAGTCCGTAAACTCCACAAAATACCTAGGAATTACTATTACTTCAGACTTAAACTGGAAAGAACACGTAGATAATGCCATGGGAAATGCGAACCAGAGACTACGTTTTATTGGCAGAACCCTTAAGAGATGCAACAGAACTACTACAGAAACTGCATACACAACGCTTGTCCGTCCTTTTTTGGAGTATTGCTGCCCAGTGTGGGATCCGTATCAGATGGTTTTGACGGAGGATATCGAAAGAGTCTAAAGAAGGGCAGCTCGTTTAGTATTGTCACGATACAGGGGAGACGGCGTTACGGCGTGGGCTACTTACGAAACTCCAATCGCCAATATTCTCTCCCACTTACAAAGGTAGAAATGATCATCAGAATAAAATACGAGAAATCACAGCTCGAACGGAGAGATTCAGGTGTTCGTTCTTCTCGCGCGCTATTCGAGAATGGAATGGGAGATTCGATGAACCCCCTGCCAGGCACTTAAATGTGATTTGCAGAGTATCCCATGTAGATGTAGATGCAACAGCAGGCAATGTCTTCAAGTTCAGCGCGCCGACCTTCGGCTAATCAACGATAGCGACCAGTATTATCTTGCTGACGTCGGCGGAGAACCCGTCGTAACACATGAAACAAACAAAGGCAAACAAAATTCACACAAGTGTGTGTTCCCAAACATTAATGACAAAACAATTCGCTATTTTATTGTCTTCTAATATATAAAGCAGAGTGTCCGTATGCTTGTACGTGTTGCATACAAATCTACAGTTTTGTACCAATCATTATGAAATTTTACACACGTAAGCTTCAATCCATGAGGACGGTCGCCGTAAGTGTAAGAATCACATACGATATATAGTTGACGAGATATGACGTTATAAACAATGAGATGAGCGAAAAACTGCTGCATTTTGCGACAGTGCTGCTCAATTTCTCCTAAACCATTGGGCCGATTTCAACCAAATTTGGCACACACATTCCTTACCGTGAGGTAACAATTCCTGCATGGTTAAGAATCACATACGGCACATGGTTCAAAAGATATTACGTCATACCCAATAGAAATCGCAAAAAATGCCATATAATGCGACGAGACTTTCGAAATACACTGTATGAGAATGACAGTACTTAGCGACTTGTAACAAACTTCAAACATAATTTCAAACCTTTATTAAACTTTTTCTCGCTGGCAACCATAGTAAAATGATGAAAGGAAAAAAGTTTCTCGCTTATTACTTTTCCACTGTTTATGGAGTAAAACTAAGGCTCTCGCTATGACGTTGCAATTTATAATTTGAACACTACAAATTGTAGCGACAGGAAATTTGACAGACGGTGTACAAATATATAGTTAAATGTAGCTTCTGAATTGTATCACTTTCCGACACGTAGTTCATGAGATATGAGCACGTAAACAGTAACGTTGCACTGTTCATGGACTAAAACTACGGCATTCAGTATGACGTTATAATTTTTAATTTCTACACTATAAATTGTAGCCACAGGAAATTTTACAGACAGTATTCACATATATAGTTGAATGTATCTTCTAAATTGTATCACAGTACGACATGTAGTTCATGAGATATGAGCACATAGTAACGTTCATGGAAAACCGCCCCATCACGCACCAGGTTTTAATCTATTACTTCTTCACCACTAATTGTGTTTCCAAGAGATTTTACAGACATGCAGCCCCTATGTATATTATGAAAAATGGCAGGAATAAATAAATAAATACCCGGGCAACGCCGGGTTTTCATCTAGTCTAATATATAAAGCAGAGTGTCCGTATGTTTGTACGTGTTGCATACAAATCTACAGTTTTGTTCCAGTCTATATGAAATTTTGTACACGTAAGCTTCAATCCCCGAGGACGGTCACCGTAAGTGTAAGAATGACATACGATGTATAGTTCACGAGATATGACGTCATAAACAATGAGATGCGCGAAAAACTGCTGCATTTTTCGACAGTGCTTCTCATCTTCTCCTAAACCATTCGACCGA
This sequence comes from Locusta migratoria, assembly GCA_026315105.1. Taxonomy (NCBI): domain Eukaryota; kingdom Metazoa; phylum Arthropoda; class Insecta; order Orthoptera; family Acrididae; genus Locusta; species Locusta migratoria. The sequence continues at coordinate 145,955,595 of CM048745.1, forward strand.
TTTAAACCAAATTTGGTACACACATTCCTTTCCGTGAGGTAACAATTGCTGCATGGTTACGAACCACATACGGCACACGGTTCAAAAGATATTACGTCATAACCAATAGAAATCGCAAGAAATGCCATATAATGCGGCGAGACTTTCGAAATACACTGTATGAGAATGGCAATACTTAGCGACGTGCAACAAACTTTAAACATAATTTCAATCCTTTATTAAACTTTTTCTCTCTGGCAACCATAGCAAAATGAAAGGAAAAAAGTTTCTCGCTTACTAATTTTCCGCTGTTTATGGAGTAAAACTGCGGGATTCTGTATGACGTTATAATTTGTAATTTCTACACTACGAATTGAAGCCGCAGGAAATTTTACAGGCAGTATAAACACATATAGCTGAATGTACCTTCTTAATTATATCTCAGAACGACACTTAGTTCATGAGATATGAGCCCTTAAACAGTAACGTTCCACTGTTCATGGACTAAAACTACGGAATTCACCATGACGTTACTATTTTTAATTTCTACACTACAAATTGTAGCCGCAGGAAATTTTACAGACAGTATACACGCATATAGTATAGTGTAGCTTCTGTATTGTATCACATAAACAGTAACGTTCATGGAAAAACGCTCCATCACGCAGCAAGTTTTAATCTATTACTTGTTTACTACTAATTGTATTCGCAAGAGATTTTAGAGACATACAGCTCTTATACAAATGAATAAATACCTGAAAAATCGCAGGAATAAATAAATAAATACCCGGGCAACGCCGGATTCTCAGCTAGTCAATGAATAACTGCGGAACTAAGCTTTACGGGGGAAATAGTGGACGACTGAACACACGCCCACTACCTCAGGCTGGTGCTGGGAGTATCCCGGTGCCGGTTGCCGAGACCACGCCTCGCCGGCCGGTGTGCTCGGCTTTCTCCGGTGCATCGGCCGCGGCCGGACAGACGCGAGGCGGCGAGGCAGCAGCTGACCCCGATCTTCGCCTGCCTCACGCACACTCAGCTGCTGCCACTCACCACGCCTCTGCCTGGACACCGCGGCCCGCTCAGCGTTCGCGTGCCTGCGCGCGCTCTGATAAGGCCCGTTTTGGACGGCCGGTAAAATATAGCCTGCTATTTTATCGGTGGAACCCTTCTTTGCACACACGCCGGAATTTTACCGGTCAAACGAGCAGTCACTCGGCTGTCGTGGTCGAGTGAAGCTGATTCCTACATCCACATAGATACTCAACAAATCACATTTAAGTTCTTGGCAGAGGGTTCATTAATCACTTTCATAACTTTTCTCTACCGTTCCATTCTCTAATAGCGCGTGGGAAGAAAGAACAGCTAAATTGTTTCATTTTCGATCTGATTTCTCTTTTTTTTATGGAATTCTCTACACAATCGCCACAAAAAAATAAAGATTGAAAATTAAAATTGACTTCGATGATGTCTTAGGTGGAGGTGTGTAAAGAATGAAATCGCAACAGCTGTCAAGATATGTTTATTCCGACACTACCGGTTTCTCATCAGTAAAGATGCATCTTCAGGTGGTTGACATCTGTGAATAGGAAACATCTGAACTAATGACTGTAGTCTGTAAAAGGGCCAATAAATAAAGTTTTTTGGGAATACTTGATAAACATTCTTTACAAAACGAAAAAAAAATTTAAAAAGGAGAATAACGAAAGTACTTACAAGACAATGATTACATATTAATTGGAACAGCATCCAGCTTTCAGGGTACTTTATTAAAACATTCACACAACAGGGTGTGGTCGTCGTTAGGTAAATAACATTCCCGCTTTATCATTTATAAAGAAACCACTGATGGGAGTCTAGAATCGAAAAACCGATTGGGTGAGATGTGCTACCCACGGTCAAGACTCTCAGTGAAAGGTCAGTCTAAACCGCGTGAATTGTTAAAAGTGTGTGATAATAATGCCACAATTATTGCTTACCAGGAAAACAGACGGCATTTCCAATACTGGGAAGTGATGCGACGCGGTAACCAACACGTGCGTAGTCAAATTGAAGTGTCACATGTGTGAGGTAAGCTAAGAAACCTCACATAACACATCGTTTACCACCAGAGGGCTCTCCCATCAAGGACAATGAAGGCCGGGCGCCGAGTACAGAATACATACTACAGTTTTAATAAAATGACAAAATCCTTATAAAAATATATAAAAAATTAAAAATAAAATTTAAAATGCCTAGTAAAATTGTATACTCCTCCCTCAAAATGTGGAACATATTGGGATGCTCATGTCGCCCTATGTAGGTGGATGCTAGCAAAATATTTTGACATTCAGAAATAAAAGTCGGTAATTTAAATTTCGCGAATAGATCTCGCCGCAACGAATAACGTCGTTCTTTTAATGATTTCCACCTCAAATTGTGCAACATTTTCGTAAAGCTTCCCCCCCCCCCCCCCTGAACCGTGATAAAACAAAACGAGCTGCCCTTCTCTGAACCTTCTCAATGTCTTCCGTCAGTCCCATCTGGTGAGGGTCCCACACTGAACAACAATACTCCAGGAGAACTACCTTATACTAAAGACGGCACAAATATCCATGCCCGAGGGGGGATTCGAACCCCCGACCGTAGTGGCAGTGCAGACCGTGACTGCTGTCCACCCTACTCTTTTTTCAGCAAGCCTCTCCATCTCCTCACAAGAATGAAAATCTACATCCATTTGAATGTGCTTACAGTATTCGTCTCTTGCTCTCCTTCTGCGATTTTCCCCCACACACTTACCTACAACGCTAAATGTACGATTACTTTATAGCTAACAATGTGTACTACCAATCAATACCTTCTTTTCCACTCTGATAACTGTTGTCTGGTTTTTGTGCAAGTTGTAAATAACCGTCCGATCCTTACATTTTACTTCTGCTGATTTCAGAATTTGAAAGAGTGTATTCCAAACAATATTGTCAAAAGCTTTTTCTAAATCTACAAAAGCTAGAAATGTAGGTTTGCCTTTCCTTAAGCTATCTTCTAAGATAAGCCATAAAATGAGGATTGCCTCCCGTGTTCCTACATTTCCCCGAGGTCGGCTTCTACCAGCTTTTTCATCCTTCTGTAAATAATCCGTGTTAAAATTTTGCAACCATGAGTTATCAAAGTGATGGTTCTGTAATGTTCACACCTGTCTGCCTCTGCTTTCTTTGTAATGGGGATTATTACATTTTTATTAAGGTCTGAGGGTATTTCGCCTGTCTCATACATCTTATACACCAGATGAAATAGTTTTGTCATGGCTGGTTCTTCCAGAGACTTCATTAGCTCTGAGGGAATGTCATCTACTCGAGGAACCTTGTTTCGACTTTGGTCTTTCAGTGCTCTGTCAAATTCATCTCTCACTATAGTACCTCCTATTTAATCTTTATCTACTTCCTCTTCCCTTCCTACAATACTGTCTCTAAGTTAATTTCCCCTCTATATACAGTTTCCACCTTTCACCTATTTCTTCTTTGCTCAGAACTGGTTTTCCAACTGAGTTCTTGATATTCATATAGCTGTTTTTCATGTCTCCTTTATTTTCCTGTAGCCCGTATCTATTTTCCCCTAGTCATACTTCTACAGACTTGCATTGCCTGCTAGCCACTCCTGCTTAGCGACTTTGCACTTCCGATAAGTCCCATTTCTTAGTTGTCTGTACTCCATTTCACCTGCTTATTTTACTGCAGTTTTATATCTTCGCACTTCATCAATTAAATTTAGTACTTCCTGGGATATTCACGAATTTATTCCACTCGTTCCTTCCCTATTTCATTTTCTACTGTTTTAATTCCCCCCCCCCCCCCCCGTTTCTACCTATTTTGTCTAAAACTCGTTCTGAAGAACTTCAGATTAATTCAGTTTATCCAGGTCTCATCTCCTTATTTTCGTACCTTTCCATAGTTTCTTCATTTTCAGTCTACAGTTCATAATCAATAAGATATGGTCAGTGTCTTTACAGTTTAGAACCTTGTTGCGGAATCTATGTCTATCTGGTATCTTTTGGTGCGTCTTGGTGGTCTCTTCTACGTGTACAACCTTCTTTCATAATTCTTAAACCAAATGACCGTTATGAATAAACTACGTTCTGTGCAAAATTCTACCAGGCGCCTTCCTCTTTCACTCCTTTCCCTCAGTGCATATTCACCTACTACTTTTCTTCGCCGTTCTCTTCCTCCTGCCGAATTCCAGTTTCCGATCACAATTACCTCTCCCTTAACTATCTGAATAAATTCCTTTACCTCGTCATGAATTCCTTCGATCTTCTCATCATCGGCAGAACTATATGATGATAGAAATGTGAAAATGAATGAGGAAGTGCCAACAGTGGCGTATCCAGGATTGAGGCGTGGTGGGGACTGAAGTTACTCACCGGGGTGACGAGACTTCCAAAAAAAAAAAAAAAAAAATAAAAAAAAATAAATTAATCCATTTAAGAAGAATTTTTGCTATCCATGAAAATTCTTTTTACCTGATGTACGGAAAATGCCGTAGAAATTTCTAATTTGCTCCAATAACTGGAAAATCGAAACATGTAGCTTCAAATAAAAATAAATGTTCAAATGTTTGTAAATCTATCGGACCAAACTGCGTGGTCATCAGTCCGTAGCTTACAAACTACTTAAGCCTAGGTAAACTAACCTAAGGACAACACACACACCCATGCCCCAGGAAGGACTCGAACCTCCACGGCGAGCAACCGCGCGCTCCGCAGCGAGACGCTTTAAACTGCTCGGCTACTCCACCGCGGCGCTTCAAATAAAACTGTTGATAATGGGTGGCAGTACTCTCTCTTAGTGTCAAGGAAAAGAATCCAAAAAAATGAACTATTCATCGAAAACACCTGAACGCGCTAGCTTGAACGCAGCCCTTGAAATTCACAGTTTTTCACATAGTTAAATCCTTTATTTACGTATCTCCCAAGCAATCACGAAACAATAAACTACTTTGTTTTATTTATTTTCATCGTAAGTTACTGAGAAAAGAGACCAAGAAGCAATTAAATGGAAGCTTAACACAAAAAGTCTAATTAGTATGTTATGTTAATTACAGGGATTTTGCATTTTTAGACTCACAATTACATGCTGCCGGTAAATAGAAGTTAATTATTCTAATGCTGAGATTCTTTCCCTTCCTCACCCTCTCTGTCTGTCCCCCCTCCCTTTTCTCTCTCTCTCTCTCTTTCTCTCTCTCTCTCTCTCTCTCTCTCTCTCTCTCTCTCTCCTTCTTTCCCTCTCTCTCTTTTTCTTCTCTCTCTCTCATTTTTCGTCGCCGTCAGTTTCAGCAGCCAATATTGTTCTGCAGAAATTACTGATGTACGTGCCCTGTAAGTACGAAATTTCTATATTTAGTTTTTCAAAGTATTCTGTTATTTTTTCATGTTATTTGTTTTTTCTTTGAACATGAGTATATTAGCATTTTGCAAGACGCAAGTCAAGCTGTTCTAAACGTACAAACTCCACATCTCTAACGATGCACTGTTATCTGTTTAAGGATCTTTAAAATGTTTTTATTGTCCTGTGTTATTAACTGATATTTCATTAATAAGATGACCTGTCAACAGAGATGATTGGCGATACTGGCTGTTTTACATAATAAATTAATTGTCAGATCGCCCCCCCCCCCAAAGTTTGACACACTTCATAATATTTAACTATAACACTAATTGTGTTCAGGCATCGAAACCTTGGAATGACGTTCTGTTATAACATGCAGACTATACTGTGAAAACAGCTAAATACGATGGATTCTAATAAGACGTCTGGATAATTTTTAGTTTGTCTATTGTTATCCGAGCGCGCCGCTGCTCGCCGTCGGGGGTTCGAGTCCTCCCTCGGGCATGGTTGTATTTGTTGTCCCTAGCTTAAGTTATTTTAAGTAGTTTGTAAGCCTAGGAACTGATGACCAGAGTGGTTAAGTCCCACAGATTTACAAACATTTGATTTGATTGTTATCCAGTTTCGTTGTTGTATCGAGTCGTACGTCATTTTGACGTTAGTTCCTAGTAAGCCAGAAGTCTAAGTTCTCCTGTAGATCTCACCTCCTATTCTCACATACCGTTACAGCAGGTGTTCGCTCACTAGCTGAAGATGGAGATTTGTTGGTAAAGTTTCAATTTAGGTCTTCGTTTCGTCTCTGTCACCGTTACTGCTATTTGCGAATGCTCTCCATTAACTCTATATAACTTTTCTTCGGTTCCATGGTCAAACTTTTTGTGTGACAAAATTGCTGCTAACAATCAGAGTAACGATGTGCAAAGAGTGGTAGGAGTTGTTCGCATTGACAGTTCCCCGGAGAGGGAATATGTGGACACTTGCCTGGAGTTCAGGATACTGCAGGTAGTGGACAGGGTGTTCTAGAAGTGGGGTACACCGGCCTGCTACCTGTGGGCACGCTCGCCGTCTGGGTTGTCAGAACTTCCGGTAAAATGTAACGGTCCGGCGTCGTTACGTAGCAAAGCACGGCGCAGAGCAGGAAGCTCAAGAGAAGCGCCAAGCATATGGCGTCTGCTGAGGAATGATAATAATTAGGTCCGTCGTATACTTTCCATATTTCTGGATTTCCGGAAGGCTTTTGATACTGTACCCCACAAGCGGCTTCTAATGAAATTGCGTGCTTATGGAATACCTCCCCAATTGTGCGATTGGATTCACGATTTCCTATCAGAAAGGACACAGTTCGTAGTAATTGACGGTAAGTCATCGAGTAAAACAGAAGTGATATCTGGCGTTCCACAGGGAAGCGTTATTGGTCCCCTACTCTTCCTCGAGTTTATAAACGATTTAGGAGATAATCTGAATAGCTCCCTTAGACTGTTCGCGGATGATGCTGTCGTTTATCGGTTAGTGAAGTCAACAGAGGATCAAAAGCAACTGCAAAGCGATTTAGACAAAATTTCTACTTGGTGCGAAAATTGGCAATTGACGCTAAATAAAGAAAAGTGTGAAGTAATACACATGACCACTAAAAGAAATCCGCTGAACTTCAATTACGCGATAAATCAGTCAAACCTTAAGGTCGTAAATTCTACCAAATACCTAGGAGTTTCAATTACGAACAACTTTGACTGGAGAGAACACATAGAAAATATTGTGGGAAGGCGAACCAAAGGTTACGTTTCATTGGCAGAACGCTTAGACGATGCACCAGCTCCACCAAAGAGACTGCCTACATCACACTTGTGCGTCCTCTCCTGGAGTACTGTTGCCCCTTGTGGGACCCTCACCAGGTGGGACTGACGGAAGACATTGAGAAGGTTCAGAGAAGGGCAGCTCGTTTTGTTTTATCACTTTACGGGGGGGGGGGGGAAGCGTCACGGAAATGTTGCACGAATTGGGGTGGAAATCATTAAAAGAAAGACGTTATTCATTGCGGCGTGATCTGTTTGCGAAGTTTCAATCACCGACTTTTAGTTCTGAATGTGAAAATATTTTGCTAGCACCCACCTACTTAGGGAGACATGACCATCCCAATAAAATAAGAGAAATCAGATCGAAAACGGAACGATTTAGGTGTTCTTTCTTCCCGCGCACTATTAGAGAATGGAACGGTAGAGAAAAGTTATGAAGGTGGTTAATGAACCCTCTGCCAGGCACTTAAATGTGATTTGCAGAGTATCGATGTAGATGTAGATACTTAAATTCGAACATATAGTATACACAGTGAAGAGTATACTTTTCTTCTTCTTTGGCGATAGCAACCAAACTTTAAAAACTTGTCTACTATGTAAAGATTTAAAAATATCCAAGGTTTTAAATCTAAAACTTCTTTGGTTTTCGAGTTCTGAATTTTTAATTTGCTTTTAGTGCCATTATAGAAAACCATTGTTTGATTCTCATAATTTTCGCACGACAGACTTTGTAGGTACATCCACAAGACAAAGTTCAACGGTTCTGTGCATTCATCTTATGAGAAACTTTATCTTTTTTTTTCAGTGTTTATTTCAAATTTGAGCCTTAAATTTTCTTTGATTAATGGTACTTAAATGTGGTAATAAAATAAACAAATTACATGTACGATAATATCAATGCATAGTAGTATGCAAACACACACAGACTACGTTCTGCAAAAATTTCATTCAAATTTATTAATACTGATGATAAAAAAAGTTGCACTGAGGGTAGAAAAACAAACTTCTTGTTAAATGGATTTTAACATTTGATCAGAACATGAATATTACTACGCCAGGTAGCCTTTTTCATGAACTTTCTGAATGAAAATCTACTGTAGACGTCTTGAGGAGGATTAGTAGTACAGATATCTGATTTTAAGACACTGTCTATTCCCTTAGATTTCTTTTATTGTATTGAACATGAGTTCAGTCGCCTACCTAATTTATATTTACGCGTCAACAGACAAAGTAAATGATATCCAAGGATTGACTGGGAATTGATTGACTTCAATTTTCCTGGAGACCTTGCAACTTGTTTCTCCGTGTTTTAATTTATACCAAGTTCGGAGTAATATGTTTCTGTTTGACGGTGACAGAAATGGACATAATTCGTGTGTCACAGTATATTACCCAATCTGAATATCAGACATTTTTAGACATATTTGTAATTCGAATACAGACAAATCGTTTTGGGATATAAGAGTAAACACGTCAAATATGTGTAACAGATTTTCTTTTCTTTTATTTTTTTTTATCGTAGCTTTAGGGTGGTACCCCCAAGTTGTTGGAAAATATGTTTCCTTGGACCACAGGAGACACTGTGGTATGTATATTTCCTGTAATTTAGTTTTTGTGATAAGTATACTTCCCAAGAACCACGGAAAACCGTAATTTGGTGATAAGTATATTTCCAACAGCCACAAAGCTATAATTAACAACAATCGGAAACCAGAGCTACTGTGGCGGACTACCACTATGGTCCAGGAGGGTACAGAAATGATAACACACATTCCCATGAATGCAGTAAAGGAATAGCGTTAGTGGGAAGTATATCCCCCATGGCCCGAAAAAGGGTTAACCTGGCAGACAAGTATACAGGGTGTTACAAAAAGGTACGGACAAACTTTCAGGAAACATAGCTCACACTCAAAGAAAGAAAATATGTTATGTGAACATGTGTCCAGAAACGCTTAGCCGGCCACGGTGGCCGAGGGGACTGAGGCGCTCCAGTCAAGGTCTGCACGGCCACTACGGTCGGGGGTTCGAATCCCCCGTCGGGTATGGATATTTGTGCCGTCCTTAGTATAAGGTAGTAAATAAGTAGTTTGTAAGTTTAGGGACTGATGACCCCGTAGTTAAGTCCCATAAGCTTAACACACATTTGAGAAACGCTTAATTTCCACGTTAGAGCTCATTTTAGTATTTCTCTTTAAATGTAAGTTGAAATAATTCGTGCAGATAATTGTCAAAATACCCAATTGTTTCGTTAGTATGTACTGTACTTCCTCGATTCACCGCCAGTTGCCCCAATTGAAGGAAGGTAATGTTGACTTCAGTGCTTGTGTTGACATGCGACTCATTGCTCTACAGTACTAGCATCAAGCACATCAGTACGTAGCATCAACTGGTTAGTGTTCATCACGAACGTGGTTTTGCAGTCAGTGCAATGATTACAAATGCGGTGAATCGTAGAAGTACAGTCCATACTAACGAAACAATTGGGTATTTTGACAATTGTCTGCAGGAATTATTTCAATTTACATTTAAAGAGGAATACTGAAATGAGCTCTTACATGGAAATTAAGCGTTTCCGGACACGTGTCCACATAACATATTTTCTTTCTTTGTGTGTGAGCAATGTTTCCTGAAAGTTCGGCCGTACCTTTTTGTAACACCCTGTATAATAGGATAATATATTGGGACTATCAGACGATGAGTTCTAAAATGTTTTGACTTAAGTGTCGAGACCACTGTTTGCGGAGCGATGTATTTCCCTGCCTAGACACCGCAGGGACTTCCGCGAAGTGACAGTCGTGTGGGACGGGGAAGTACGCAGGGTAGGAGGAGAGGTGTTGAGCAAGTGTCGAACTTTCGCAACAAGAGGCGGCCGCTGTGTACACTGCGAGCTGGCACCTGGTCGCTTGTCCCGCAGTGTTGCCGCCCACCTCGCAGACAATGGTCGCCGTTGTCCGTGAGAACCAAAGCAGCTAGAACCGACGAGCCACAGCTGTAACAGGAGCGTACGAACTCTTGATCGCTGGCAGAAGGAAGGATGGCCAACATGTTTTTCCGGACCTTTTTATTTATTTTTTAAATATGATTTCTACACATTTCAAATACCAACAGCGAAGAACAACTTCATATGCTTCTGCGAGAGGGGTCAATATTTTCTTTGGAGTCCACAGCTTGAATTCAGTGATAATTCACCGATTGGGAATGCAGCTTTCATCGGTCAGTCTTAATTATGAATCTTTCGGGAATACCAGGCGTCATGGCGTTATGTAGCTTTCTCGCCTGTGAGCCATAATCAAATGTGTGCTCACAATTATAAAATAGACACACACTGCCGGAAACATAAATTTTTCTTCCAATTCACTCAATATTTATTTTTGAAAAAATGCATATAGATTGTAGTACATAATGACATTACCTGACATTGCAGGTTTTGAAGGCGATCTGATAGTTTAAGATTCTTCAAAAGTGAAACTCCAAGATCGCGAAATATATATTTAATGACGACCTATTTCGGAGGACTGTGCCATGTTAGTATGTACTGTACTTCCTCGATTCACCGCCAGTTCCTATACCTACATACGATGGCCAACCAATAAATTTCGCGATCTTGGCGTTTCACATTTGAAGAATATACAGGTTGAACCGCCTAACACTTGCGATTGATGTGCGGTTTTCACAGGATGGATTAGTAGTCAGGGGCTCGTATTTTTAGTCAACAAAGAGATTGTAATATTACTTAGAAAGTGTATTTTTTCTGCAAACATGCAGTTTTTTTAACGGAATTATGCTTGTAGACGTTAAGAAAGTAAAAGTAGGGTACACTGGAATATCAGTAGTGTTTGTTGCAGGATTCTAGTGCAAGTCGTTTACGAGAATCGTGTTTTGAAACGTTCCCACTTGGACATTTGCTTGTGCCAGTCAACCCACATAGGTACGATGATGTTATGTTTGACCGCTGTGGCGTAGCCGACTGGTCTAAGGCGCCTCACTGCGGAGCGCGCGGTTGTTTGCCGTCGGAGGTTCGAATCCTTCCTTGGGCGTGTGTGTGTGTGTGTGTGTGTGTGTGTGTGTGTGTGTGTGTGTGTTATCCTTAGGTTAGTTTACTTTAGTAAGTTACGGACTGTAAGTTACGGACTGATCACCACGCAGTTTTGTCCGATAGATTTACAAACATTTGAACATTTGTTATGTATGCTTACAGCGTGCTTGTGTGTTCCTTGAGTGCACAGCGGCTCGCTAGTTAGCGTGTAACAGTCCAAGCGGTAGGTCGTGAGTGTACGATGGGTTTTACCCGCGCAGAAAACGCCGACATGCTCATGGTGTATGGAGAGTGTAGGAAGAATGCCGGTCGTTCTTGTACGGTGTATCCCAATAGACGTCACCCATCCCGGCAATTATTAATCAACCTCTTCAACCAGTTATGTGAAAGTGTTAGCGTAACACCGAGACAACGTAACGGAAGGAAACAAGTGACGACAGACGAGAGGGAAATTGATGTTGCCGGCCGCGGTGGCCGAGGGGACTGAGGCGCTCCAGTCACGGTCTGCACGGCCACTACGGTCGGAGGTTCGAATCCCCCTCGGGCATGCATATTTGTACCGTCCTAGTTCGTAAGTAGTTCATAAGTAGTTTGTAAGTTTAGGGACTGATGACCCCGTAGTTAAGTCCCATAAGCTTAACAAACATTTGAACTTTTTTTTTTTAATTGATGTTCTTGCTGCTGTTGCAGTTAGTTTATCCGCATGTCAGCTCCCTCGCAATCGCACGAGGAAGTGGCACGAGTCACGCAAGTGTCCTACGCATTCTCCATCGACGTAAGTTCCATCCGTATCACATCTCTCTCCATCAAGAGCTGCATGGAAACGATTTTTAGAATCATGTTAGGTTCTGTAGATGGGCTTTACGACAGGATACTGCAGATGTATCATGTATCTTGTTTAGTGATGAAGCCACATTTACCAATCATGGCCAGGTAAACCGCAGAAACATGCACTATTGGTCTGCTGACAATCCCTCTTGGCTTCGACAGGTGAACCGTCAGCGTCCGTGGAGTGAAAACGTGTGGTGTGGAATAGTGAACCAGCAGCTCATAGGCCCGTATTCCATAGACGGAACACTGACCGTGCACAAGTATCGCAGCCTTCTAGCAGACCATCTTCCACGGATGCTAGAAGACTTTCCTCTGCAAATTAGGAGGAATTTACGGTACCAAGATGATGGCTGTCCAACCCATAGTGGACGAATTACTACATCGTGTCTTCATGAATTGTTCCCAAATCGATGGATTGGACGCAGAGGCTCGCCCGTTTCCCGGATTTGACACCTGCAGACTTTTTTCTGCGGGAAAGCTGAAAGGTGCTGTCTACAAGGACGTACCAACCACACCCCATGATATGGCACGACGTATTAGTGCAGACTGCTCGGACATATCCGCTGAAATGCTAGCACGTGTCGTTCCATACCAGACTGACAGCGTGTATTTCTGCTGCCGGTGGTCACTTTGAACACAACCTATGATGGTAATTTTTACTGGTTGGAATCCACAAACTAGTGTATGCACTTGTGTTCTTCTTTAGTGTGTGTTACCACATGTATTGTACAAGTGTCGGTGTGGGAACGTTTCAAAAGACGATATCGCGTTAACGATTTGCACTACAATCCTGCAACAACACACTACTGATATTCTAGTGACCCCTACTTTTACTTTCTTAACGTCTACAAGCATAATTCCATTCAAAAAACTGTATGTTTGCATAAAAAATACACTTTCTAAGTAATATTACAATCTCTTTGTTGACTAAAAATACGAGTCCTGACTACCAATCCATCCTGTGAAAACCGCACATAAATCGCACTTTCCGTTTCCGCAATATTTCCGAAGCAAGTGTAAGGTGATTCACCCTGTATGGAGAACATGTAATGATTACATTTGCGCGTCAATAACTGAAGGTGTACTGAGGTGCCAGATGTCGTACCATTCTGAAGCACCCATATTAATATATGGTGTAGCCTCTGTTAGGGATGCAGCGGTTTCAGGAGGTGGGCCGTGACTAGCAAGAAGTGGACATGGGTCTGTAACTAAAATAACTGATTAGTCCACATGTATTTATTTCAGATGAAATTAATACTTAACTTTGCTGTTGTTGTGATGGTACAAAATCTTCCTATTAAACAGTTCTACACGGCAATAGTAAACTGTTCTGGTTGTGCTAAGACACTCTGTTGGCTCTCGTATGCGGAACTCTTCTGTTGACTCCTGGATTATAACTGTAGAACTATCTGGTGCTGCTGTGGTGCGCCGGTATATGCAGCAGAGCCCGCTTCTTGCTATTGGCCGTCGCGCGAAACAAGCAAAGAGATACCGAGACTGCGGGCGCCCCCGGCGGCCGGAGTACTACAGAGCGACTTATCGCCCGTCTTGCGCGGACCGCTGGCGTTGTGGCGACTAGCGATGCCACAACAGCTTCCACCGTAGGTGCTAACTCTTGAATCATAAAGATGGCTAATACTGTCTCGAGGTACAATATTCCACGCTTGTTCGACTTGCTCACGAAGTTCTGCGACAATGGTGGGTTCACGAGTCTCATGTGTCAGTTTTCCTGCCGTCATATCCCACTTATCCTTGATTTGAGATAAGTCCGGAGATCATACTGGCCAGTGAAGGTGCAGAACGATTTGAAAGCACGTTGAATATCACGCGAGCACTATCGTGTTGGAACAGCACATTACCTTCCTGTTGTAAGAACAGCAAAAGAACCGGTCTTGAAACATTCTTCATGTACCGAGCGCTGGTTAGAGTTCGCTCCACACACACACACACACACACACACACACACACACACACACACACTCATACACACACCAAAGGACGATAAACCCTAGGGTGGACCCAGTGTGTTTTGTATGAAGTACTCTACAAGACAGCGCTCGTCAAGTCTACGTGGTATGCGCAAACCACCATCACTTGCATGAAGTCGGAGTCTGCTTTTATCGCTGAAGACCACGGCCCGCCATTCCATCTTCCCAGTGAGCCTCTGGTGGCGACAGTAGAGCCAAGCACGTCGATGCGGGGGCATGAGTGCAAAACAGGCTAGATGTTTCCAACTGCTAGTTAACGGTTCTTCAAATGTTCAAATGTCTGTAAATCTATCGGACCAAACTGCGTGGTCATCAGTCCGTAGCTTACAAACTACTTAAACCTACGGACAAACACACATACCCATGCCCCAGGGAGGACTCGAACCTCCACGGCGAGCAACCGCGCGCGCCGCAGCGGGGTGCTTTAGACCGCTCGGCTACTCCACCGCGGCTAGTTAAAGGTTGAAAACAGTTCCTGTTGACATTTCACGGCTCATAAACCCTCGGTAGCACAGTGGTAATGCGGAAGCGTATGAATCCAGAGGTCGCGGGTTCGATCCGCACTAGATCCTAGGATTTTTATGTTCAAATGATTGTATAGTCTATGGGACTTAACTACGGGATCATCAGTCCCTAAACTTACAAACTACTTATGAACTACTTATGAACTAGGACGGCACAAATATCCATGCCCGAGGGGGGATTCGAACCCCCGACCGTAGTGGCCGTGCAGACCGTGACTGGAGCGCCTCAGTCCCCTCGGCCACCGCAGCCGGCGCGTTGTCATCAGTTCGTAGCTTACAAACTACTTAAACTAAGGTAAAGTAACCTAAGAACAAACACACATGCCCATGCACTAGGGAGGACTCGAACCTCCGACGGCGAGCAACCGCGCGCTCTGCAGCGAGGCGTCTTAGACTGCTCGGCTACTCCACCGCGGCAGAATTTTTATCTATCACTTTCCACGTTTTTCACATCTGATGTGAGAAATATCTAGTAGCACCATGGTTCGAATTCCACGTTAAAGCCGGCCGCGGTGGCCCAGGGGACTGAGGCGCTCCAGTCACGGTCTGCACGGCCACTACGGTCGGGGGTATGTTTAGGGACTAATGACCCCGTAGTTAAGTCCAAAAAAAGAAAAAAAAACTCCACGTTAAACTGTAGGTCCCCCTATAACTGGCTAAATTAGTTCGAAGGCTGGAGGAAGGCAACGGCATACCTCCTCCAAACAGACCATGCCTAGTAAAGCACTGTGGTGTTCAAACCAATCTTAGGATTGTTGACTGCTTTACCTTAAACCCTTTTATCTGTGCTGTGGCAGTTCTACCATCTGCCACCTGCCCTTACAATACGACGATCTGGGCGGACGCCTGTTTTGAGAATGTTCTCGTAACCACTGCAACCAGCATCGCTACATTACTGATGCAAAACAATTCTCCCACAAAGGACTATCCGGTCACTCGGAGCGCCACAATGTGCTGACTTTCAAACTCGCTCAGTTGGTTGTAGGAAGCACGAGTACGTCTCCGTGGCATGGCACCTGTTTTCTTCACACGTTGTTATCTCCCCGAGCCTTATGTCTGTAAACATTACCTATTTAAGACTTCACACAGCTTGCACTCTGGCAGCTATATCACTGTGCTGTCTATTGGGGAACGACGTTGACACGCCGGCCGCGGTGGCCGCGGGGACTGAGGCGCTCCAGTCACGGTCTGCACGGCCACTACGGTCGGGGGTTCGAATCCCCCCTCGGGCATGGATATTTGTGCCGTCCTTAGTATAAGGTAGTTCGTAAGTAGTTTGTAAGTTTAGGGACTGATGACCCCGTAGTTGGGTCCCAACATTTGAACATTTTTTTTGACGATGACACCATTATTACTACATGTAATATCCCCCAGGTGGAATCGACATTCATCGGATAAAAATCGACGTCCTAATTCCTGGTGCACATTTTTTTTTTCTGTACTGAGCTTACACAGCCGAAACTTTGGATAATCGATCCAGGTTGAGAGATCGTAAAAGTATGGCAAATGTCTCCAAAATTTCACAGAACTCCTTGCGGCATGTACCACATCTGCGCTCTGCAGGAAGTAACGTATCACTGCACCGTCGGTGCAGTTCTCATATCATTGTAAAGAGGCATTATATAGAACCGCACTGTACGCATTCAGTATAAAACTTTCACTCTGCATCGGAGTGTGTGCTGATATAAAAACGCTGGGAAAAATGGAAGTAAGGTTGTATGTTCACGCATAGCTTTCTTAAGAATCAATCAATGCATGTGTTTAAAACCGCAAATGAAAGAGCTTGATCCGCTGAGTGTTGTAAGGTCAAAAAAGAACCGAATACCGTAATTAGAACCAAAGATATCGTAAAACAAACCGATTAAAATATTCAATGCAAGGTCAGAATATCGCATTTGAATAAAAATAAAGGATGGAGAGACTGAAGTTAATTCTGATACTTGATGACAAATCTGTGGATAAATACCTTTCGTTAAAAACAAAAATGAAGGAAATCGGGCGGGTAGTTTAATCAGGCTGACTGACTTTAGTTTTCGTAGACATCTACATCTTCATCTACATAGGATACTCTGCAAATCACATTTAAGTGCCTGGCAGAGGGTTCATCGAACCACCATTATACTATTTATCTCCCATTCCATTCTCGAATAGCGCGCGGGAAGAAAGAACACCTGAGTCTCTCCGTTCGAGCTCTGATTTCTCGTATTTTATTCTGATGATCATTTCTACCTATGTAAGTGGGAGTCAACAATATATTTTCGCATTCGGAGGAGAATATTGGCGATTGTAGTTTCAGAAGTAGCCCACGCCGCAGCGATAAGCGCCGTTGTAGTAATGATTCCCATCTCAGGCCCTGTTTCACTTCGGTGACGCTGTCTTCCCTGTATCGTGACAATACGAAACGAGCTGCCCTTCTTTGGACTCTTTCCATGTCCTCCGTCAAACCCACCTGATAATGATCCCACACTGGGCAGCAATACTCCAAAAATGGACAGACAAGCGTAGTGTATGAAGTTTCTTTTGTAGTTCTGTTGCATGTTTTAAGGGTTCTGCCAATAAATCGCAGTTTCTCATTCGCCTTTCCCACGACATTATATACGTGTTCTTTCCAATTTAAGTCTGAAGTAATAGTAATTCTTAGGTATTTTGTGGATTTTACGGCTTTCACTTTTGATTGATTTATTTGTAAACAAAGTTTAACGGAATTCTTTTCGTACTGACGTTGACGACTTCACACTTCTCATTATTTAGAGTCAATTGCCAATTTTTACACCATACTGATATCTTATTCAGATCGTTCTGCAGTTGCTTTTGATCTTCAGATGATTTTACTAGACGGTAAATGACGGCGTCATCTGCAAACAACCTAAGAGAGCTATTTAGATTTTCCCCTATATCGTTTATGTAAATAAGGAAAAGCAGATGACTAATAACACTACCCTACGCAACGCCCGATATCACCTCTCTTTTAGTCGATGCCTTACCATCGAATTCTACGAACTGTGTCCTCTCTGACAGGAAATCCCCTATCCAGTCGCAAATGTGGGGCGATATACCATAACCACGCAATTTGATTAAAAGCCGTTTGTTAGGTACGGTGTCAAAAGCCTTCTGGAAATGAAGAAATACGGAATCGATTTGCGTACCCTTGTCTATAGCACCCATCACTTCCTGTGAATAAAGAGCTAGTTGTGTTTCGCATGAACGATATTTTCTAAAACCGTGTTGACCTTGAGTCATTAGATCGTTCTGTTCGAGATAATTCATAATATTTGAATACAGGATATGTGCCAAAACCCTCCTGCAAATTGAAGTCAATGAAATAGGCCTCTAGTTTAATGGGTTACTCCTGCTGCCTTTCTTAAATATAGGTGTGACCTGTGCAAGATTCCAATCTTTTGGCACAGATCCTTCTATGAGAGAGCGGTTGTATATGGCTGTTAAGTAAGGAGCTATCGCTTCAGATAGAAATCTAATGGGTATACAATACGGACTTTTCTTTTGATGTATAAGTGTGAGGTCATCCATACGACCACTAAAAGAATACGTTGAACTTCAGTTACAGGACAAATCAGTCAAATCTACAGGCTGTGAATTCTACTAAATACCTTGCAGTAACAATTACGAACAACTTGAATTGGAAAGAATACATAGAAATTATTGTAGGAAAGGCGAAGCAGAGACTGCGTTTCATTGGCGGAACACTCAGAAGATGCAACAGTTATACTGCCTACAGTTCACTTGTCCGTCCTATTTTGGTGTATTTTTGCGCAATGTGGGATCCACACTAAGTAGGACTGACGGACGATTTAAAATCGCAATGACAGATATTTCTTTTAATACGTTCTATTTTTGGATAATATTCTTCGACAGATAGGTTGAAACTGTCTTTATCTCATTCAGAGTAGCAGCTACTGGTAAATCAGACGATGTGTCGAAAGTTTCAGTAATCCCAGGAGTGAATAGTGAAAGTAAGCCGGCCGCGGTGGCCGAGGGGACTGAGGCGCTACAGTCACTACGGTCGGGGTTTCGAATCCCCCCTCGGGCATGGATATTTGTGCCGTCCTTAGTCTTAGCTAGTTGATAAGTAGTTTGTAAGCTTAGGGCCTGATGACCTCGTAGTTAAGTCCCATAAGTTCTACAAACATTTGAACATTTTAGTGAAAGTAAGTAAACAAATGGCTAGCTCCTGAATGGCGATATAGGTACAAAGATCAGTCGTTGAAGTTGTTGACGATGGAGCGTCGACGAGTGTTACGTATTATCTTGAAACTGAAATATTCAAATGCTTGTAAACGTATGGGATCAAACGTCTGTAGTCATCGGTACCCAGACTTACAAACTACTTAAACTAACTTAACCCTATCACAACTCCGACATCCAAGCTCCAGGGAGGACTCGAACCTCCGGCGGGAGCGGACGCGCAGTTCATGGTAGGCGAGTAGAACGGCACGGCATCCTCGCGCGTTGTGTTTTCTTCCCTGGTAGCTACACGAAGCCGCACGCTAGTGAGCTGACGTCAGTACGACGGGAGGCTAGACACAAACATGTGTGCGGTGTGCGCCAGTTGTTACGCTACATCACGCACAGGCTTCACTGAAAAAATAAGTTACTTCCGACTCTGTAACCTGTTGTACTGCTGGGAGGCCCACGTTTCCTGTTTGTGAACCTCACTGTTATTGAAATACACTCATTAGGTTTACATGCAACACATCTTTGGGAAGACGAAAAGCCGGCCGCGGCGGCCGAGGGGACTAAGGCACTCCAGTCACGGACTGTACGGCCACTACAGTCGGGGGTTCGAATCCCCCCTCGGGCATGGATATTTGTGCCGTCCTAGTTCGTAAGTAGTTCGTAAGTAGTTCATAAGTAGTTTGTAAGTTTAGGGACTGATGACCCCGTAGTTAAGTCCCATAGACTATACAAACATTTGAACTTTTTTTTTTTTTTTTTTTTTTTTTTTTTTTTTTTTTTTTTTTTGGAAGACGAAAACCGAATTTCGTAAACAGTTTTTCGCTGTCGTATTTACAGCCCACTCAATATTGGCGGCTGGAAAACAGCTGAATCAGTTCCTGACTGAAGTCAGTACAATCGCTATTTTTCTTTCCTTAAATACACAGATTCATTGCTCACTATAATATTTATACTTCTATTTCACTGCATAATATGTTACTTTGTAGATATGAGCAAACAAAAACAAAAAGACACAATCTGACAAGCTAAGAAGTTTCAAGAACGGTTGCGTTTACATGGGTAGGTAAATCGATTGTGGAACTGGAAAACCGCTTTATAGAAGTGGATTTCCAGAGTTGATTTTGGAGTGTGTACATGACCAACCAAAAGCGGATTTGGGAAATCGGTTTACGAGATCCTAATTTGCGAGCCCATGTAAACATACGTACTGAAGAGGCAAAGAAAACGGTACACGAGCCCAATATCGTTTAGGGTCGCGCAAGCACGCGGAAGTGCTGCAGTGCGTTGTGGCATGGACTCGACTAATGTCTGACGTTGTGCTGGATGGAACTGACACCACGCATCCTGCAGGGTTGACCATAAATCAGTAAGAGTACAACGGGATGGATATCTCTTCAGAACAGCACGTTGCAAGGCATCCCAGATATGCTTAACGATTTTCATCTCTGGGGAGTTTGGTGGCCAACGGAGGTGTTTAAACTGAGAAGAGTCTCCCTGGAGCAACTTTGTAGCAATTCTGGACGAATGTAATGGCGCTGGAGTCTCCTACTGGAATTGTTCAAGTCCGTCCGAATACACAACGGACATGAATGGATGCAGGTGATCAGCCAGGTTGCGTACTTACGTGTCGCCTGTCATCAGAGTCTTCTGTCTACATTCAGGGTCCATGGATTCCCAACGTTATCTCCATAACTGTACACGTCCATTACTCGATAGTTCTGGAAACGAGACTCGTCAAACCAGACATCATGTTTCCAATCATCAACAATCCAATGTCGGTGTTGATGGGTCCAGGCCAGGTTTAAAGCCTTGTGGCGTGCAGCCAGCGAAGGTACACCATTGGGTCTTTGGGTACGAAAGCCCAAATCGATGATTTTTCATTGGAAGTTTCACACGCTGAGACTTGTTGACGGACCAATATTGAAATCCGCAGCAATTTGCTGAAGAGTCGCACTTGTGTCACGTTTGAACGTTTATCTTCAGTCGCCGTCGGTCCCGTTCTTCCAGGATCTGTTTTCCGGGCGCAGCGATGTCGGAGATTTGATGTTTTACCGGATTCCCACATAGTTGTCCATGAAATATGTCATGCACCTTAAGACAGGCAACCCAACGTACATCATCTGCTGCAAGGGTGCACAATGTATATTGGATTCCCTATCTTAAACCTTTATAGGGCAAAAGAACTTTTCTCCTTATTTTAAAGTTTATTAGGGACGTGTCTGATAACCCCAAAAATATTTAAAAATATCTATTATATGTTTTTAGCTTTGGAAATAGGGTGGTACATATGTGTACTACTGCATTATAACGAGGACAATAGTCCGTCAGTGTGCAGTGGTTAACTATTGTACCAAGCCCTACAAATGACACACGTTTCAGACAAGTTTTATTTTGTGCGATCAGTATTTTATCTGAACTAAGGCCATCAATCTGCATCTACGTTTGGGTGAGGCAATAAAGAGTGGCACCCAAAATACATTCGGAACATGTAAATTTTTCGAGAAGAGATTTTTGCGAAAATTCGTGGTATTTTAGAGATGTGGTTTCCGCGAAATTTTCTAAATTACGCAAGTAATACACATTTTTTGATTCTGAAGGTAGCAGGGGTAAAATATAGGGAGCGAAGAGTTACATTCAACCTGTACGAAAACCAAACAGTAATTATTAGAGTCGAAGGGCATGAAAGGGTCGCATTGGTTAGGAAGGGAGTAAGAAAGGGTTGTAGCCTTTCCCCAATGTTCTTCAATCTGTACATTGAGCAAGCTGTGAAGAAATGCAAGGAGAAATTTGAAGACAGAATTAAAGTCCAGAGAGAGGGAATAAAAACCTTTGCTAACGATATAGTAATTCTATCAGAGACTGCAAAGGAACTGGAAGAGCAATTGAATGGACTGGACAGTGTCTTGAAAGGAAATATAAAATGAACTTTAATAAAACAAGGGAAATTGAATGTAGTAAAACGAGTATCATGGAATGTAGTGTCAGAAAATTAGGCGATGCTGAAGGAGTCACATTAGGTAATGAGACAATAAAAGTAGTAGATGAGTTTTGATATTTAGGTAGTAAGATAACTTCCGATGGTCGAAGTAAAGAAGATATAAAATGCAGAATGGCTATGGGAAGAAAAGCGTTTCTGAAGAAGCGAAATTTGTTGACATCCAAATGTTCGGAAGTCCTTTCTGAAAGAATTTGTCTGGAGTGTCGCATTGTGTGGGAGTGAAACATGGACAATAAGGAGTTCAGACAAAAGGATGATACAAGCTTTCGAAATGTGGTGCTACAGACGAATGATGAAGATCAGATTCGTAGATCACGTAACTAATGAGGAGGTTCTCAACAGAATTGGTGAGAAAAGGTGTTTCTGGCATATCCTGACTAAGAGAAGGGATAGGTTGGTGGGACACACTCTGAGACACCAAGAAACCGTCAAAGTAGCATTAGAAGAAAGCGTGTGGGGCAAAAATCGTAGAGGAAGACCGAGGAACGAATACAGTAAGCAGATTCAAAAGGATGTCGGTTGCCGTTCGTATTATCAGATGAAGAGACTTGCACAGGACTCCAATGATCACATTATCTGTTAGGTTTTGAAACAATGCTCTGGCACGCAGCAATTCCATCTGAACCACCAGAAAAGACTGCCTGCAGTAAATATAGTTTTGCGCTAAATGTATTTCATCTACTTCATCTACTTCATATACTTCGCTAGCCACCTCGCAGTGTGTGGCGGAGAGTACTTTGTGCAGCACTTCCTCATTTTCCTGTTCCAGTTGGTTGTTTCACGGGAGACAACAACTCCAGGTAGGCATGTGGGGTTCAATGTCTCTAATTCTATCGCTGTGGTCTTCTTGCGAGGAATGTGGAAAAGGAAGCTTTATATTGGCCGACCATTGCATAAACGTATGTTCTCGAAAATTACACAGACACCCATACCGTGATGTATAACGCCTCTCATGCAGAGCCACAGTCACCTCTCCCTTTCTCCCCGGGGAGGCATTTTAACACTCAATAGGGGCATGCAGAAGTTTGATAAGTCATGGTTTCAAAATTGTAACACGAATTATCTACAGGAGACTGGAAGCTGACCTCGGGGAAGATCAGTTTGGATTCAGGAGAAACGTAGGAATCAGGGAGGCAATACTTTACGACTTATCTTAGAAGATAGATTAAGGAAAGGCAAACCTACATGTATAGCTTTTCTAGATTTGGAGAAAGCTTTTGACAATGCTGATTGGAATACACTCTTTGAAATTCTGAAGTCAGCAGGGACAAAATACCGGGAAAAGAGAGTTATATACAACTTGTACAAAAGCCAGACCGCAGACTCGAAGGGCATGAAAGGATAGCATTAGTTGGGAAGGGAATAAGACAGGGTTTAGGCCTTCTCCGAACTTATTCAATTTCTACATAGAGCAGGTGGAATAGGGAAAATTTGGAATAGGGATTAAAGTTCAGGATAAAGAAATAAAAACATTGAGTTTTGCTGATAACATTGTAATTCTGTCAGAGGCAGCAAAGGACCCTGAAGAGCAGTTGAATGAAATGGACAGTGTGTTGAAGAGAGCGTATAAAATGAACCTTAACAAGAGCAAAACAAAGATAATGGAATGCACTCTTAGAAAATCAGGCGATGCTGAAGGAATTAGATTAGGCAACGAAAAAATACAGATGGTAGATGAGGTTTGTTACTTGGGTAGTAAAATAACATATGACGATCGCAGTACAGAGGTTATAAAATGCAGAATGGCAATGGGAAGAAAAGAATTTTTGAAAAAGAGAAATTTGCTAACATCTAATGTTAATTTAAGTGTAAGGAAGTCTTTTCTGAAAGCAGTGAAACATGGACGATAAACAGTGCGGACAGGAAAACAATAGAGGCTTTTGAAATGTGGTGCTACAGAAGAATGCTGAAGATAAGGTGGGTAGATAGCATAAATAATGAAGAAGTACTGAACAGAATTGGTGAGAAAAGGAATTTTTGGCATACCCCGACTAAAAGAAGGGATCGTAAATTTAGGATTGGAGGGAAGTGTGTGTGTTAAAAATCGCAGAGGAACTCCAAGAGACACGTATAGTAAGCAGATTCAAGTGGATGTGGGTTGCCGTTCTTATGAGGAGATGAAAAGGCTTGCTAAGGATAGAGTGGGGTGGAGAGCTGCATCAAACCAGTCTCCGTACTGAAGACCATAACACAACACAATTTGCTGGAAGGAAAAAAAAAAGAAAAAGATAAATACATTATGACATAATAACAAATTAAAATTTACATCCTTACTGATATATTGCAATTATAAGTGTATCAGTACTAGACAATGCATTTAATAATTAACTTTTCATTTCTGAATTAAAAAGATGTTTAATAATTATTAATAACTTCCTAGTGCCTATCTCGCAAAGGTCTATGAAGGAGGGTTTAATATTAGACGTACACTCTGAATTCTTATATTTTAACCCACATCTATTTTTGTCTTGAAAGAAGTTAACGCAGAAAACCAGTTTCGCAGCTGTATGAAGTTGAAAATGGTTGAAGTATTCTAAATACTTTTGTTTTCAGCTCAGAGAATTCATCATCTACCTCTTCCCAAATTGAGAGCTTGATTACTAAATTGACCGTGAAGTCTATAAAGAATTTTTCTTCGTCAGTTGAAAAAGTTGCGAGTATTTCCGAAATGTTCAAATGTTTGTAATAAACCTATTGGAACAAACTGCTATGGTCATCAGTCCCTAGACTTACGAACCAATTAAACTAACTTACACTAAGGACAACACACCCACCCACCCACCCACACACACACACACACACACACACACACACACACACACACACACACACATGTCCGAGGTAGGACTTGAAGCTCCGGCGGGAACGGCCGCCTAGTCCGCAGTATGACGCCATAGACCACGCGGCTATTTTGCCCGGCGGAGTGTTATGAAACGGATGCTTATCGCTCACGTAACATGTTACCAACATTGCGTCAAAAAAACTGTTTTTTAAATTCCTTTATCAAAGGTTATAAGCATAATGTAGCGGATCAATGTTGTGAAATAGCGAACAACGTCATAGTGCTGTTCACGTTTAAAAAAAAGAATAACAATCATTTGTCGGATCAGTTTTATCATAAGACCGTTGTACGAACTTGAATATGGATGCGTTTTTAGTTTGCAAAATTTTTTGATCAGTAATGACCCAACACCTCTATTTTAATGTTTATTGCATTAAGCTACCAGTTTCAATAATAGCACTTTTTAGACCCCTACTTAAATACAGAACCGACACATGCTACAACATTGTGCGGACTAAATGAAACATCAAAGATCATAGTTAACTGAAGAGTTACAAATAATATTTTATGGAAATGTTTAACACGCAGCGTAATATAAAAATGAAATAGAAAATAAGAAGTTCTAATACACATGCTACAAAATGTAGCCGCGGTGGAGTAGCCGAGCGGTCTAAAGCGTCTCGCTGCGGAGCGCGCGGTTGCTCGCCGTGGAGGTTCGAGTCCTCCCTAGGGCATGGGTGTGCGTGTTTGTCCGTAGGTTAGTTTACCTAGGTTTAAGAAGTTTGTAAGCTATGGACTGATGAGCACGCAGTTTCGTCCGATAGAATTACAAACATTTGAAGAAAATGTAAAATAGGAAATAAAATAAACCAAACAAATGTGTGAACTCCAAAATTAAAGAAGTTTTACGTATAGTAATATAAGCAGCTAAAATGACGAAAAAGGTCCGTGACATAACAAATCCCATATACTTCCTCATTTTGTAGTGATCAGGAAAAGGTAACGCAAGATACGTTGTCTTGAAATGTCTAGATTTACTATCTTCCACGGCGATAGAAAAGTGTCTCATACAATGAAAAGGAAGAAAAGGGGGTAGTTAAGTAAAATTTATAGCTGAAAAGGGGACCGATGGAACATATATAAAATAATTTTAGTATGCATTCATGAAGGACACAGCAATATGAGTCATCAAGTTCATGCATTGGTCAAAATGAAAATCTCAAACAGTACGAAAATTGAAGTCATCATGGTGATTAAAACAGTCTTATAGAAGCAGCACGGCTAATATCGTGATCTAATCACACAACATGACTGTTCTAATATTCATGCACCATATTCACGGTAAATGTACTTTCAAATCAACGGAGAAAAACGGGATGGAACCAAAGAATCTAAATAAGAATATTCACACACACATGTTTGTAAGAGGTAAAATGTTCAAATGTTTGTTAAGCTTATGGGAGTTAACTACGGGGTCATCAGTCACTCAACTTACAAACTACTTATGAACTATCAACAAAATTCTTCTGGGTATGAAACCGCGTCGTCATTTTATAAATTCCACCGACGTTTCGGCCACTGCAACAGTGGCCGAAACGTCGGTGTAATTTATAAAATGACGACGCGGTTTCATACCCAGAAGAATTTTATTGATAGTGACAACAGCCGCGGAAGCCTACGTTTGCATTTACGTATGAACTACCTAATACTAAGAACGGCACAAATATCCATGACCGAGGGAGGATTCGAACCACCGATGGGGAACGGCCTCGCGCATCGGAGCATAGCGCCTCAATACGCTCAGCCACTCCGCCGCGGCGGTAAGAGGTAGATACATAAGTTGAAAACTATAAATGGTATAATTCTATAATTAAAGTACCAAAATATTCATGTACATCTAAAATGTTCAAATGTTTGTGGAGATTATGGGACTTAACTACGGGGTCATCAGTCCCTAAACTTACAAACTACTTATGAACTACCTAATACTAAGGACGGCACAAATATCCATGCCCGAGTGGGGATTCGAATCCCCGACAGTAGTGGCCGTGCAGACCATGATTGACGCGCCTCAGTCCTCCCGGCCACCGCGGCCGGCATCTACATCTACATACTCCGCAATCCACCGTAATGTGCGTGGCGGAGGATATACTGTACCACTACTAAGCATTACCTTTCCTATTCCACTCCCAAACAGAACGAGGAAAAAAATAATGCCTAAATGCCTCCGTACGAGCCCTAATTTCTCTTATTTTGTCTTTGTGATCACTATGCGAAATGTAAGTAGGCGGCAGCAAGATCGTACTACACTCAGCTTCAAATTCCGGCCCTCTAAATTTCCTCAACAGAAATTCTCGAAAAGAACGTCGTCTTTCCTCCAGCGATCCCCAATTGAGTTGCCGGAGCATTTCCGGGACACTCGCGCATTAGTCGAACCTTCCAGTAACAAACTAGCTGCTCGCCTCTGAACTGCTTCTATGTCTTCCTTTAAACTGATCTGCTGCGGGGGCCAAACACTTGAGCAATATTCAAGACGTGGTCGTACAAGCATTTTATACATGGTCTCCTTTACAGATGAGGTACATGTTCCAAAAATTCTCCCAATAAACCGAAGTCGGGTGTCCGCCTTACTCACAACTATCCTTACATGTTCGTTCCATTTCATATCGCTCTGCAATGTTACGCCTAGATATTTGAACGACGCGACAACATCAAGAATCTAACTACTAATGCTGTATTCGAACATTATGGGATCACTTGACATTTTTCTACAATGAGAGCTAGCTGCCATTCTTCACACCAACTAGAAATTTTGTCTAAGTTATCCTGCATGCTATTAGTCAGTTAAAGACGACACTTTCCCATACACCACAGCATCATCAGCAAACAGCCGCAAATTACAACTTACTCTGTCCATCAGATCATTTATGTAGATAGAAAATAATAGTGGTCCTATCACACTCCCCTGGGGCACGCCTGACGATGCACTCGTCTCTGATGAACACTCGCCGTCGAGAACAACATACTGCGTTCTATTACTTTGGAAGTCTTCCAGCCAGTCACAAATCTGTGAACCTATTCCATAAGCTCGTATGTTCGTTAGCAGTCTGCAGTGTGGCACCGCGTCGAACACCTTTTCGAAGTCGAGAAAAACACAATCCGCCTGTTCATCCATGGCTCGCAAGATATCATGTGAGAAAAGGGCAAGCTGAGTTTCACAGGAACACCATATATCTGCAGAGAGGTAGTGCTGTTATAGGACTGTCGTATCTAGAAGTGTATGAGATAATAATTTTCTTTCTCATTTTTGTTTTTTCGACTGCATGTTGCCGCGGTGGAGTAGCCGAGTGGTCTAATGCGACTTGCTGCGTAGCGCACGGTTGCTTGCCGTCGGAGGGTCGAGTCCTCCCTGGGGCATGGGTGTGTGTGTGTGTTGTCCTTTTAGTTTACCTTAGTTTAAGTAGTTTGTTTGCTACGGACTGATGATCACGCAGTTTGGTCCGATAGATTTACAAACATTTGACATTTGACTGCACATTTCCTAATATAACGCATAACGATACGTACTGAAAAAAGAGTGGCATCTGGGGATCGAAATCTAACTTGTGTAATGTAAACACCAGTAGTCGCCAGGACAACGGACTAACAGCATGTTAATTATGGAAAACCGGTAATGTATCGTCAAACCCATTTTCCTGATGTGTTCGCCATTTTTTTTGTTTAGTTTCAAATGGACTGTCAGATTTGCTTGTTGGTCCGTTAGCCCACCATCAAGACTCTTTGCTATCACTACTTTACATTTCGAAAAGTGCAAAAGAATAAAACTCGACGGCTTGTGTTCGTCCGAGACGTGTGTATCGTCAGGCGTGCCCCAGGGGAGTGTGATGGGACCGCTATTATTTTCTATGTATATAAATAATCTGATGGACAGACCAACTTGTAATTTGCGGCTATTTGCTTATGATGCTGTGGAGTAGGGAGAATGTCATCTTTAACTGACTGTAATAGCACACAGGATGACTTAGACAAAATTTCTAGTTGGTGCGATGTGGAAAAATGTAAGGAGATGCGCATGAGTAGGAAAAACAATGCCATAATATTCGAATACAGCATTAGTAGTGAGGTTCTTGATGCTGTCATGTCGTTCAAATATCTAGGCGTAACATTGCAGAGCGATATGAAGTGGAACATGTAAGGACAGTTGTGAGTAAAGCGGACAGCCGACTTCGGTTTATTGGGAGAATGTTGAGAAGATGTACTTCACCTGTAAAGGAGACCGCGTATAAAAAGCTTGTAGGACCACGTCTTGAGTATTGCTCAAGTGTTTGGGACCCGCAGCAGACAAGTTTAAAGGAAGATATAGAGGCGGTTCAGAGACGAGCAGCTAGATTTGTTACCGGTAGGTTCGACCAATGCGCGAGTGTCACGGAAATGCTCCGGCAACTCAATTGGGGATCGCTGGAAGGAATACGACGTTCTCTTCGTGAATTTCTATTAAGTAAATTTAGAGGGCCGGAATTTGAAGCTGAGTGTAGTAAGATCTTGCTGCCACCTACTTACATTTCACTTAGTGATCACAAAGACAAGAGAAATTAGGGCTCGTATGGAGGCATTTAGGCATTCTTTTTTCCTCGTTCTGTTTAGGAGTGGAATAGGAAAGGAAATGCCTAGTAGTGGCTTACGGTGGATTGCGGAGTATGTATGTAGATGTAACCTGTTGCCTCCGTAATTTGTTAAGTTGAACGCACGCCCAGAGCACGCGTGTCTCTTGGTCGGATTGTTGTGTGAGCTGCAGCCTTGGCAGTGACCTCGCGGCTGTCAGCGGCAGATAACGTGACACTGCTGTGGCTATCTGCGCCCGGCTGCTCTCGCATCTGTGCGGGGGAATGCGCCGACGGTCTCCAAGGCGAAGGCCGCCGCAGAGAAAGTCCGAGCTGCTCGTTCTCACGCAACTCCGCTTACCACCAGCTCCTCTGGTAGCGCAGTTGCTGCTGGCCGCCGTGGTCGGCGCGTCCGCCGGCCAGGGGGCTAAACGCTCTCTCTAATAAAAAAAACGACCTATACGTCGCTGTTTAAAATCCGGCCTATAGGGATCTTTTAAAGACATTTAAAACATTCCTCACATGGCGTAGCTTACGTTTTGCCCCACTGCTCAATTTAGTAGCTTGCAATCTAACTACGCCAACATAATATTTACAAAACAAAGAAGTCAGGCAATGGCGAGAAGTAGAACTGAGACAAAATTAATAATATTGAATTAAAATTCAGGAGACTCTTCATACGTTCCTAGCTTTCCGACATACTTCAATTTTTTGTGAAATCTACGGTGTTTGGACTTTACCATCACTATATTTCTCAATTTATACTTTATGTTTTCTATTAAACATTATCTTTCGTGCGTCGGTGCATTTTCTGTTCTTTATCTTTCCGATTTTTTGTTCATTTCTAATCTATAAATGAATTGCTGTTCGTTAGTCTCGCTAAAACTCGAGAACGGCTGAGCCGATTAGGCTAACTTTAGTCTTGAAATATACGCGTAAGTCCAGGGAAGGTTTAAACAGTGATAAAATATGGGAAACTTGTCCGGAAAAGAGGAAAATTGGGAAAAACAAATGTTTGTACATTTCATGTTAAAAGCAAGAGGAAGGTTCGCATCAAATAAATATTTAGAGAAGTTCGCCCGGAAAGTAGAAAAAATGGTCACATGTTTGTATAGTCTATGGGACTTAACTACGGGGTCATCAGTCCCTAAACTTACAAACTGCTTATGAACTACTTACGAACTAGGACGGCACAAATATCCATGCCCGAGGGGGGGATTCGAAAGTAGAAAAATTTAGGAAAAACCGAAAGCGATTTTTTTTTCTATAAATGTAAATCGCCACATGGTTGTAAAAGTATCACTTGAGTACGACTTGACAGGACAAGGTTTGTGTGAAATAAATTTCTTGGAAAATCTATCGGAAAATTTGAGAAAAATGGAAGTGCGTTTTTCAATGTGTTTTTAATTGAATTCAGCACTTAAACTGTGTATTCGCACGACAGAGAGAGGTAATTCTTTTATTTTTATTTGTTCATTGGAAAAGTTTTCAGTAAAAAAAAGGAAAGTCGCAAAATTCGAACCAAGTTCCTTTTTCGATGTGTTTATAAATGTACTCAACACTAAGTTGAGAATCGTTCACACGATTTCGATAAAATTTTGATCATTTGACGTTCAACGAAAGATGAACGTTATTATGAACCAAAAATTTGGAAGTTACCCGGAAAATTTGAAAATTCGCGAGAAACTGAAGGTGCCTTTTTCAATGAGATATCAATATCATTCATCAGATTGAGATAAAATTTTGCATATTTGACGTTCAAATCAAGAGTGACGTTCTTATATATTAAACATCTGGAAAAGTTTCCCGAAAAATTGGACAGTTCAGAAAAAATAGAAAGAGAAATTTCTATGAAATATCAGTACCATTCATCTGATTGCGATAAAGTTTCACACATTCGACGTTCAAAGCGAGAGGAATGTTTGAGTGAAGGAAAAGCTTGGAACAGTTGGCCAGAAAATAGGAAAAATTGTGGAAAACTGAATGAGCTCTTTTCTATGGGATATCAATATCATTCATACAATTGCGATAAAATTTTGCACATTTGACGTTCAGACTATCTGATGATGCCTTTATAAAGCTACTGGGTCTAAGACATATGATTTAAATTAATATGGTTTATATTAAGAGGTAAGTGATACGAAGTTCACCGGGTCATCTAGTTTTCATTTTATAATTTTTCGCTCTTTGTGGAAATTTTCAGTCCTCTTGTTTCGACGTATCTACTTTACTGTCATCACCTATCCCATTGTCCAATCGATCCTTCACCGCCAAACTGTACTGCTATTCCACTTATTCATTTCTGTTACTCGTAACTATACCAGTTTCCTTCGGAAGTTGCTTCAATCTCTTACATAACTTTTTATATATATGTTCATATGTGTGTGAAGTCTTATGCGACCAAACTTCGTGGTTATCAGTCGCTAGACTTACACACTAATTACTTAACTAACTTAAAGTAACTTACGCTAAGGATAACACTAACACCCATGCACGAGGGACGATTCAAACCTCCGACCGTAGCGGCCGCGCAGACCGTGACTGGCGCGCCGCAGACCGCTCTGTCACTGCGGCCGGCTACATAACTTTTAACTCTGCGATTATATAATGTGTAAAACATCTACAGGATGTTTGAGAGCTTAGAGAAGAGAAAATACGTTTCCGATGATAACGGTATGAAATTCAGAAAGCTTACATCGTAATTTTCGCAGTCACCGTCAAAGTAGGCGAAGAAACTAAGGTGTCAAGATCAAGTGAATACGCCTGATGGGAGACAGTACGTTGACATGCTGTTTCTTGCCAATAACTCCCTCAGCATTAACAAGGTGTGTACTGGTATGTTATCATGATGCAAAACCCATTCTCCCATATTTTATGCCGTTCGTCTATCTTCACTTTATGTTCTCAAAAGATCGCAACGTACCTTCCCTGCGACTGACCATACCAAAGAAAATCCATATTAGCAATTTAATGAGTGCGAAAATAAATAAATAAAATCAATTGTACTCATTTGATGTCGCTTCGACCCTGGTGCACTTTTATGCGCCTGGGAGAGAATGGCGTCTTCTACTACGAAGACTGTTTTATTTCAGGTACATAACAGTACACCCATGCTTAATCGTCAGTTACGACCTTTGACAGAAAATTTGGTTCTCCTCGGATTGTTGTTTACAGGTTTTTGGACACCTGAAGACGATGACCTTGTTGGTCCACATTCTAAAGACGCGGAAGCAACTTCGCTGCAAGTTGTTCTCTTTTCAAGTCAGCATTGTAACTCAAGAAATTATAGAGATTTAACAGATATCATGGATGCCTTAAGTCCTTGTGGGTCACCTCACGCGATTGTTACCGGGGCCGGCCGAGCGTTCTGCGGCGCGCCAGTCACAGTCTGCACGGCCACTACGGTCGGGGGTTCAAATCCCCCCCTCGGGCATGGATATTTGTGCCGTCCTTAGTGTAAGCTAGTTCTATGTAGTTTTTAAGTTTAGGGACTGATGGCCCCGTAGTTAAGTCCCATTAAGCTCTTCAAACATTTGAACTTTTTGATTGTTCCCGGAATTGTGCGAGATGACGATTCGAGTCTTTGTGTCCTAAACATACTCCCAACAATCTTTAAATACGCTTTAAGCAATCAAGTGTTGTTGCTCTGCTCAAAGTTTGGTAACTAAAGGCATTCGAGTTTCAAAAAAATGTTCAAACGTTGGCCATCAGTCCCCACTCTTACAGACTATTTATACTAACTTATGCTAAGGACAATAAACACAATAAATTCACCCATGCCCGAGGGAGGACTCGAACCTCCGACGGCGAGAAACGGCGTGCTCCGCAGCTAGGCGCCCTGAAACACTCGGCCACTCCATCGCAGCCATTCGAGTCTGCTGGTCTCCATACACAGTTTCTTGGAGTTTAAATTAAATTTTGATGCCTTTTCTTTGTTCTTTCAAATCAGACATTTCAAAATATAGTAGAAAATCATGTGAAGGAATCAGCAAGAATGTTCACACCGATTCACTCAGTATGAAGCTACATGACTGACTGACGGAACCTAGTTTATTCTGCCGTCTTTTAGGACACAATATTCAGATTCTCCAAAAGTTTGGTTAGCTCCTCTAATAACGGGTAAGGCGAAAAGAAATTCTCACTGGCCCCCAGGGGGCTCACGGTTCTTTCGTGAGTACGTGCGTGGCGAGCACGGGGCCCCGAGCAGTTTTCCTTCCTTCTTTACTTCCCGGACTGCATTTCATTTCCCCCTCCCCTCTTTTCCTATCTTCACTCCTTCCACTTCCCACTGGAGGACTGATAACGTCATTAGTTTAGTCCCTCTATCCCAACCAAACAACCCAACCCCAAATTATCATTGGAACTAGATATTTAGTTTTCTTGTAATTAGCTATGTAACAGACCGGTTCACCGTGAACATCAACAGTTTTGTACGTAAATGTTATTGGAAGGAAAATCAAACTCGTATTAGATTATTGAATATACATCAAATAAGACAAAAGGCAAAGCATTTTTAACTGTTATGGAGGTTCTTAAAACAATGCGCACTATCCTAACTAGTATGACAGTTTTCATGTATTCTTTTGCTTCTTTGTGTTTTTATTCAGGAAATTGTCCCAAAGAAACATTGTGTAAGGAAAATATCACCTCTTACAATGAAGTCCGGTGAATAGTCCTGTAACATTAACGTAGGTGAACTATGAACTATAGTTACCAAGTTCATAGTTCATCTATGGTAATATTACAGGACTATTCACCAAACTTCATTGTCAGAGTTTGCGTATCCTAGTGCTGGGAAATAATTAGGCGCATTTGAAATTCACTGAAGGTACAGATATTACTGTGAGAAATGCCAAAGTAGGCTGTTCTGTTGAAGCGGGGTGGACATATCTGAAAGCCGCGCGGATGTATCCGAGCGGTCTGGAGCGCCACGTTACGGATCGCGTGGCCTCACACGTCGGAGGTTCGAATTCTCCCTCGGGCATTGATGTGTGTGCTGTCCTTAGGTTAGTTTAACTTAGTTTAAGTAGTTTGTAAGACTAGGGACTGATGACCGACGTAGTTTGGTCCTATAAGATAGGAAACTTTTCAAACATCTCTGAAAGAAGCAATTGTTGGAAAGACAACGAAGGTAACTGCGAAGAACTATGGCTAACAGAAGAAATACTTCAGCTCATAGACGAAAGAAGGATGCATGAAAATGTTGAGGGAAATTCGGGGATATGCTTAAGAATGAAATAAATATGAAATGCAGGGAAACAAAATCGAAATGCAGGAAAAAAAATGTGAAGAAATGGAAAAGGTAATGATCGATGGCAGGACTGGCTTAGCAGACAGAAAACTCAAAACTATCTTCCGTGAAATTTAAAGCACCATTGAGTACTGTGGTAATCCCACAGTTAAACGAAGAGGAGAGATCAAGAAGATGAAAAGAGTACATTGGAAGCCTCTATGAGAGGGAAGATATTTCTGATGACGTGCTTATAAGAAGAAACATTTTGATATCGAAAACAGAATATAACCTGCATTAGAATCTAAAAGAGCTGTGGAAAACTTAAAATAAGGCAGAAGATGTAGATAATATTCCATTGGAATTTCTAAATTCAGTAGTGGAAACGGCAACTAAATGAGTACTCAAGTTGATGAGTAGAATTTATGAGACTGGCGAAATACCATAAGACTTTCAACAAAATATCATCTTGACAGTTCGAAAGTTAGCATTGACATATAAGTGTGGAAACTACCGGACAAGAATGGAAAAGAAAATTGAGGATGTAGTAGATAACGATCGAGTGAACGCATCAGAGAGGCAGTTCTGACATTACTGCTGATAATGGAAGAAAGACTGAAGTAAAACTAAGACACGTTCATAGGATTTGTCAACTTAGAAAAGGCGTTCGACAGTGTATATGGGTGCAAGTGGTTCGGTATACTGCTTAATATATGGAAGAACCAACAGGGAATAATGAAAAAACAAAGGCAATGAAAAATAAGTGTTTCGATTGTTCAAATGTTCAAATGTTTGTAGAGTCTATGAGACTTAACTACGGGGTCATCAGTCCCTAAACTTACAAACTACTTATGAACTAGCTACAACTAAGGACGGCACAAATATCCATGTCCGAGGGAGGATTCGAACTCCCGACTTTAGTGGCCGTGCAGACCGTGACTGAAGCGCCTCAGTCTCCTCGGCCACCGCGGCCGGCTGTTTGGATTGAAAAGGGTGTAAGACGAGGTGCAGTCTTTCGAACCTAATGTTCAATATGTAAATCGAAGAAGCGATGACGAAATTAAATATAGGTTCGAGAGTAGTAATATTGAGAGTGAAAGGACGTATTAAGATTCGCCGATGACATTACAATTCTCAGCGAAAGTGACGAAGGATTAGGATCTGTTGAATGGAATGAATAGTGTATTGAGAACAGAAGATGGACTGAGAGTAAACCGCAAAAAGACAAAAGTAATAAGAAGCAGCAGAAGTGAAAGTAGCGAGAGACTTAAACTTTAAAATTAGTGATCAATACGTAGAGAAAGTTAAGGAAATCTGCTGCCTAGGAAGCGAAATAACTCACGATGGACGATCAATGCGGACTGTCACAGGCAAAGAGGTGCATTGACGTCCAAGAAGAGTGTACTGGTATCAAAAACTGCCCTTAATGTCAGGGACAGCTTTATATGGAAGTGGAACATGGACAGTGGGGAAACAGAAAGAGAATCTAAGTATTTGAGGTGTAGTACTTCTTACGAATGTTGAAAATTAGGTAGATTGATAACAAATGAGGAGGTTCTCTGTAGAAGAAAGGACCGAATGAAAAACACTGTCAAAAGAAGGACGTAGCAAATTTGTTAACACAGAAGGGACAGTAAAGGAAGCTGTAGAGTTTGAAAACTGTGGTGTGCGACACAGACTGGGCAAAACATCCAGCAAATACGTTTGGACGGAGGGTGCAAGAGCAGCTCTGACATTAGTAGATTGTCGCAGTAGAGGAGTCGCTTCCAGCCAGTCATAAGACTAATGATCAAATAGATAAATAAAAGTTTAACTATTTAGAATGAAACATTACAAAATATTAATTCTGTCATACTATTACTTCGCAACTTGACAATTGCTCAATCAGTAGCATCTGAATTGTCGCTGACGTTTTGTTCCACTGGTAGCTGAGCACGCTCTGTGAGGTAAGCAGCATTCTTGTATAGGTACGACAGATCACAGTTGGCACACTCGAATTCGGCAACTTCTTATGAGCGCGACTAGGGTATTGCAAATAACTCAGTTAATCCCTAGCTCAGTTTCGTCGAATACACTCTTAGGTAACAGTTGAAGCCACCAGGGATGGAGAGAAAAAAGTGGCAGATATGTTTTAGACATATTTGGCGAGCTGTTGATAGTAATCGTGGTAGTTTACACTTAATTTGCGACGGATGGAAATTCAAACCTCTGAGAAGCGTTGTAGGATTTGAATAACGCGGATGGCGAAGTTGCGGTCACGATTTGCGGTGTTCCGTGAAACTGATCCCTATAAGTGGTTGGAAGACCAACAAAACCACACTTAAATTCCAGAACACGTAATAAATAAAAGAATGTTATCAAATTTTCTTAAAATTTGGGATTGAAGAACATCAAAATTTATTCGTAAAGAAGTAGATGCACATAGTATCAATGACAACCACTTTAACACTAGAACCACCGGAGTTTCTAACAGCCTAAAACCGCCAACGGGACAAAAGTGTCCCATTTCAGATCGATGTGTTACTGATTGATCCTAGTCTTTTATTTTTAAGGGACAGGTACTTCTTTAAGAAATATTGACAC
The DNA here is from genome assembly GCA_026315105.1 of Locusta migratoria. Classification (NCBI taxonomy): domain Eukaryota; kingdom Metazoa; phylum Arthropoda; class Insecta; order Orthoptera; family Acrididae; genus Locusta; species Locusta migratoria. Next base: position 145,992,494 of record CM048745.1, read on the forward strand.
TGATAGCCTCATATGTTGTTTTTATTCTAAATATTAAGTACAAACGTGCTAGATACAATTTAATTCAAAACGATTTCATGTAACAACATCAATGTAAAATATTTTCTTTATTCTTAAACAAATGAACTACAGTATGCAAATACTTTAAAATTGTTCGTTTTGTCATAAAGAAACCAAAATTTTTAAATAGAAATCCAGCCATAGCATGAAGTTTCCAGTTCAAAATGATATTTTCTACAACTAAGAATATCATAATACACCATCAATACATTATCGTTCTCTAATGTCATTCTGCACTTCTATACATTTTCCAAAGATAAAATTACAGTCTATGTTATCCCTTCTACACACCTACTGGTCATCATTGTCTGTAGATTGTACGTCGTACTCTGCACAGACGTAAGGAACTACAGCAACACATTTCTTGCTAACTGATTTGTTACACGATGCACATGTGTATAAACTTTTTCCTTCTGTCAAGGTCAGCAGTTCCCACTTACATCTGATGCTTCAATGTGAACTGGTAGAGTTTGACTCTGGTTTCTGTTTAGTTTTTGGCAAGTTCATCTGCATGCTTCAGAAGGAAATCTCGTCTTGTTATTCTGATTCCTCCTAAATCTAGAATATTATAAAATGAATGAACAGGCCACCATCTTCCATCAGCTTTCACTGTTTGTGGCCCAAATGGTCAACAACATTTATTCCATACTCGGATTCATTGGAACTTGTCACAATGTCAGGCTTTGACTTCATATTATTTCCAATTTGTACATGTGGATGCAAGAAACTGAGATTTATTACTTTTTTCCTGGCTGTGCTTGATAAACTGTGAGGGTCATAGCGTCGTTTTTGAAAACTACTTTCTTGTGTAGGTTCTCACGAGCTTACTTCACGCACTCAGGTACTTTCCTTCTAATTGTGTTTATGGTACCAAGCATGCTGGTTCGATTTGTTCTTAGCTCTCTTGCTAGTAAAAGTGACATGAAGAAATTGTAATTATCAGAATGTTCTTCACTGCTCTCTGATTCATTCGAACTCTCCGTCGAACTTTTTTTTCATCATCATAAAAATCAGTTGAAATACCATCTACATATTCCTCTTCTGATTTATCTTAAATACTATTCAGCAACGCTAACAGCTGCTCATCTGAGAGACCACGCCGACGAGCCATGTTGCACTACCTCACAGACCCTGTCACCTATATTTATATAAATTTTTACTGTCAAAGGCACTGAACTCATTGCTTCACATCATCATTGTAGCAGTGGACAACAGTAAAAGCCTCTAACAGTCTACAGCAATCGGTAACGTTTAGTGTATACAATGGGACAAAAATATCCCATCGGCGGTTTTCGGTATTTGTTGTTTTTTCTCAATAACTACGTGACATATAGCGATGACTTTCATTTAGAAATGGACTAGGGTAAGAAACATTAAAAGTCATGGAGCCTCATCCACCTCATGAAACAATTAAACGAAGGGGAGGGATTTAAATATTGCCGCGGGAAAAAATGTCCCATCGGCGGTTCTAGTGTTAACTGCAAAAGATTGAAGGAAAATACAGAAATCATTATTCAGGCTCGTTTCAAAGTTGTGCTGGAACTGAAAAATTTGCGGCGGAAGCTCTGACTTATCCCAGACGGAAGTTACAATTACAGAAGGTGAAACTTATCCTCAAAATGACAGCGAAGCTGGACTCGTTATATTTTCCATGGACTGAAATCAAATATTCCAATGTTTGTAAACCTGCTGTGTTTATCACTGACTAACTACTTAAAATAAATATACATATATGGTGTCTGTCCGAGAGAACAGACACCACTATTGATACTGCAGTAATGTTTCATATTTACAGAATTTATGACATTAACTGCGAATGGGTAAAGTTGAATATATGTATCAGCCGCGATTGGAAACCGAGTCTGCTGCTTGCTAGGCAGTTGCGCTGACCCTCAGACCACTGGGGTCACAGCGGTCATCACAACTGCACGGACTACTCGAGCACACCTTCCTTCAGATATTCCTCATCTTTTTCCTGCCCACTATGACACAAACTAACGTATTTTTTTAATTTTTAATTTTATTTTTTTTAATTCAAACTGATTCCCGTAGGAGTAACTACCTAGGAGTGTGTCCGCACTGAAGAAAGGACCATGTCCCGTCATCGGCTTATATATATATATATATATATATATATATATATATATATATATATATATATATATATATATATATATATGTGTGTGTGTGTGTGTGTGTGTGGCGTCTGTTCCGAAAGAACGGACATCACTTCTGATCCTGCAGTTGTTATTCTTTCATATTTACAGAATATATGATCTCCACTGCGAATGGGCAAAGCTGAAAATGTGTACCCAGCCGGGATTCGAACCCAGGTCTCCTGATTTCTAGGCAGTTACGCTGGCCACTATACCACTGGGGACACAGTGATCATCGCACCTGCAACGACTACCTAAGCACGCTTCTCTTCAGATACAAATTCCCAGCTCTACACTGCCCACAGTACTCAAACTCGTAATTACGGGCAGGGAGAAGCTGGGAATTTGTATCTGGTGGGAGGTGTTCTTAGGTAGTCCTGGCAGGCGCGGTGATCACTGTGTCCCCAGTGGTGTACGGGTCAGCGCCGCTGCCTAACAAGCAGGAGACCCGGCTTCGAATCCCTCCCGACTACATACACATTTTCAATTTTATCCATTTGGAGTTAATGTCGTAAATTCCGTGAATAAGAATACTTGAAATAACCTACGCTAAGGACAACACACTCACGTATGCTCGGGGGAAAACTCGAACCTCCGGCGGGAGCGGCCGCACAATCCATTGTACGACGTCTGAGACCGAACTGCCATAGCTGTGCGGCTTGTCGATCAAATCTCATTTCTATATCAATAGTAAATTATAGCGAAGGATAATAATTTTAAATGTGCAGAAACATTTTCTTCATCTATTTACAATTTACTATTAGTGTGGACGTTCTTACATACCACCAGTATTCAGCCTTGCCCTTCATAGAGTTGCTAAAAGTGGCGAATTTACCAGAGTAGATTTAGTGCAGTGCAGTGCCGAAAAATGAACATGAGCATATAAAATAACCGTTATTCTCAATAAATGTTCCAGTATGTGTACTGTTAAATAAAATCTTTGCTTTTGTGTATGTTTTGTTTTCATTTATTGTTTTGAATCCACTGCAAATAATAACAGCAGATTGGAATTGCCGCATTCGTGTGGTCCGTTCGGGGACTGATTTAGGAGATTCTATTGATATGATGTCCGTTCTTTTCGGACATGTTCGAAAGAACACCATGACATCATGTCAGTTATTGTATATATATACCCTTAATATTCCTAAAGAGAATTGACAATTAACTATGAACGCATTAATACGCTCGATCCGTTGCGAGAATCCAGTATAGGCTGCGAGCAAGTGGAACTGATGGACAAGGGGCACTGCCAACGTAGTGTGCTGTAAGTTGACAATTTGGGTTGGAAGGGAAACGAGGCTGGATAGTCTAATTGCAGCCGTGCGTCATGGTATAACGCCCTCGGTCAGAGGGCTCAACGCCGTCTGTAATAAAAAACTGAGGGAAATACTCAGTGAAGAACCCACAACAAACATCAACAAAGGACTGCAAAGTATCGGTCTACCCGGAAAAGAAAAACTAGACTGCTGTGACCGTTGGGTCCTGAAGTTACAAACTACTTAACCTAATTTAAGAACAACACATATACCCCTCCCCAAGGGAGGACTAGTACCTCCGACTGTGATCGTCCGCGCAAACCGTGGCAAGGCGCCTTAGACCGCACTGCCTTTATAGCTCGACCTCGCCGCCGCAACGCTGCTGTACCTCACTCGACTTGTGCGCCGCTTGACGCCTAGCTGTAATCAGGATTAACGCAGGAGTATTGCGCCACCTCGTGACGTAAATTTGCTGGGCCAGTTACCTGGTAGACGCGTCAGCTGAGGTGTGGAGAACGGCCTCTGGCTCAGCTCCATGCTAAGCACCGTCCGTTCACACCACTGACCGATAGCGCGGCGGGTCCGTACCGCTGCTACTGTAGACATTCTCTCGCCATCTAATCTATCTCCTCTCTCCTCTGCCTCTGCGTTTAATAGTTCAAGTGCCATTGCATTCTTAATGTTGCCACCCTTGCTTTTGATTTCACCGAAGGCTCTTTATACTTTTCGCTACGTTGAGTAGATTAGATTAGATTAATACTTGTTCCATAGACCATATATACAACACCTCGTGATGATGTGGAACGTGGCAGTTTAGTAAATTTTGTCAATACATGACAAATATTTTAAGGATTTTTTTTTATTTTCATTTTTATTGTTTTTTTCTGTGTCAAAGTTAGATTTAACCTTGAATAGTGAATAGTGTTGTAGCTATGCACACTGCTATTACGTTTGAATTGGGTCGGATTGTTAATAACAAATTTCATGAGTGAATGTATATATTGTGAAGCTACAGTGATGATCCCTAGATCCCTAAATAAAAGTCCGCAGAATGATTTTGCGTGGGCTCCAGCAATTATTCTGATTACACGCTTTTGTGCAATGAATACTTTTTTTACACAATGTTGAATTGCCAGAGGTTATGATTCCATTTGAAAGCAGTGAATGAAAATAGGCATAGTAAGCTATTTTACTGAGATGTATATCACCAAATTTTGCAGTGACACTGATAGCATAAATAGCTGATATTAAACGTTTCAGCAGATCTTCAATGTGTTTCTTCCATTTCAAATCCTTGTCAATGTAAACACCTAAAGTTTTTGAATATTCTATCATAGCTACAAATTTATTTCAAAGTATAAATTTATCAATGGTGTCATGCGATTACTATATGAAACTGTATATACTGGGTTTTATCAAACTTTAATGAGACTCCATTATTACAAAACCACTTAATAATTTTCTAAAAGACATCATTTACGATGTCATGTTAATTCCTGTTTGTGAGGCGTGATAGCTATACTTGTATCATGAGCAAAAAGAATTAGCTTAGCATCTTCGTGAATGTAGAATGGCAAGTCATTAATATATATTAAGAACAGCAAAGGACCTAAGACCGAACCTCGTGGGACCCCATTTTTCATACTACCCAGTTACAGGAATTAATTGTTTCTTCTATGAACTGCTTATTTCAACTTTCTGCACTCTTCCAGTTAAGTATGATTTAAACCATTTGTGCACTGTCTCACTCATATCACAACACTTAAGCTTCTCTAGAAGAATCTCATGATTTACACAATCAAAAGCCTCTGAGAGATTACAAAAAATCCCAACTGGTGATGTCCGGTTATTCAAAGCATTTAATATCTCTTCTGTGAAAGTATATACAGCATTTTCTGTTGAAAAGTTTGTTTGAAAATCAAAATGACATTTTGATAGTACTTTACTTTTACTAATACGGTATGTGAAGCAACTCGAGAATCCATAACTTTTTAAAACATTTAGGATTAAGCTGTCAGAAGTAAGATGGGGCGGTAGTTGTTGATATCAGACGTATCCCCTTTTTTATGCAAAGGTTTAGCGATAGCATATTTCAGTCTATCCGGGAAAATACCCTGCTTTAAAGAGCTATTACATGTATGACTGAGAATCCTACTTATCTCTTTGTAACTAGCTTTTAATTCCCTGCTGGAAATCCCATCAATTCCATATGACCTTTTACTCCTGAGAGAGTTTATTATTTTCCTAATTTCGGAAGGAGAGGTGGGTGGAATTTCAGTTTTATCAAATTATGTAGGTATGGCCTCTTTCATTAACTGCCTTACTACTTCTAACGAATATTTAGATCCTATTTTCTCTACAACATTTAAAAAGTAATCATGAAAATGTTTTCAACTTCTAACTTTTTGTTAATAAAGTTTTCCTTTGTTTTGATGGTAATACCCTCTTTCTCTGCTCTTGGTTGGCCTGTCTCCCTTTTAATAATATTCCAAATTGTTTCAATTTTATTATCAGAGGAACTAATCCCAGACATGATGCACATGCTTCTTGATTTTTTAATAACTTTTCTTAATGTAGCACAGTAGCTTTTATAAAATTTTATTGTTTCTGGGTTATTACTCTTTCTTGCCGGTAGATATAGTTTCCTTTTTCTCTTCTTGCAATGATTATTTCATTTCCAATGTCTGTAAATTTTTCATGCATTCATTTCGCCTTGGCTTCCATGCACTTTTTGTTTATTTCGTTCCTAAGTGACTTGAATTTCTGTATATTCGAATTTCTCTGAAAATTGCTGTGCATCATCCTTTCGTCGATCAGTTGAACTCTTTCTACTGTTATCCACTGTTTCTATGCACTTTCCTCCTTTGCAGCTAAGTTTATCTTTCCGTAATTTGTGGATACTTGTTTCAGAGTTGTCCAAAGAACTTCCTGCTGTCGTATTAATTCTCCAAGTATCTACATTTTTATTGAACTTCAAATGTGCCTTATCGTTTTTGAGTACTTTGCATCCCATTTACTTCATGCTTTTGGAGTATTAGTTTAATGAGTCCTGGTGGTAAAATTTTAACACGATTTATTTACAGATGGCTGGAAAGTCTGGTAGAAACTGACCTTGGGGAAGATGAGTTTGGATTCAGGAGAAATGTAGGAACACGTGCAATACCCACCTTACCACCTATCTCAGAAGATAGATTAAGATGAAAGTTAACAATAGCAAAACAAGGGTAATGGAATGGAGTCTAAAAAAAGTCAGGCGATGCTAAAAGAATTAAATTAGGTAATGAAAGAATGGAGGTGGTAGATGAGTTTTGTTACTTGGGCAGTAAAATAACATACGATGGTCGCAGTACACAGGATATAAAATGCAATATGGCAATGGAAAGAAAAGCGTTTCTGAAAATGAAAATTTTCTAACATCCATTATTAATTTACGCCTAAGGAAGTCTTTCCTGAAGGCTTGTGTGGAGATTTGCCTTGTACGGGAGTGAAACTTGGACGATAAATAGTTCAGACAGAAAGAGGATAGAGGCTTTTGAAATGTGATGCTACAGATGAATTCTGAAGATTAGCTGGGTAGATAGCCTAACTAACGAGGAGGTAAGAAGGGATCGATTGGTAGGACACATTCTTCGACATGTAGGAATCGTGAATTTAGCATTGGAGGGACGTATGTGAAGTATAAATAGCAGAGGGAAACCCAGAGACGAATAGAGTAAGCAGTTTCCATGTAGAGGCTTGCTTAGCATAAATAGAGTGGAAGGCTGCATCAAAGCAGTCTCTGAACTGAAGGCTACAACAACAAGCCATAGAATACGTGCCTATCACTAGAATAAAACCAGATTAGCAGCATTCTCATTAATCTAACGTTAACGTCACCTCTTTCGTGTATGCGGTGAATGTACTTCCGTTCTACATCTACATGGGGGTGTTCTACAAGAGTACCTGACTGAAGGTACCACTTTCATACTATTTATCTACCATTCCATTCTCGCATAGCGCGCTCGAAGAAGGAACACTTAAATAACTCCGATGGAGCTCTGATTTCTCATATTTTACCATGATAATCATTTCTCCCTTTATAGATGGGTGTCAATATATATTTTCGCATTCTGAAGAGAAAGTCAAAGACTGAAATTTCATAAGTAGATCTCGCAACAGAAAACGCTGTTATTGTGACGATTCCCACTCCAACTCGTTATAATTTCCGTGACACTCTCCTCTTATTTCGTGATAATACATAATGATCTGCCTTTCTTTGTACTGTTTCGATGTTCTCCTTTAATCCTACCTGATACAGGACCCATACAGCGCATCAATACTTCGAAAGAAGACGGTCACGCGTAATGTAACAGTCTCGTAAGTAGTTCTGTTGCATCTTCTAAGTGTTCTGCCAATAAGCCGGCCGCGGTGGCCGAGGGGACTGAGGCGCTTCAGTCACGGTCTGCACGGCCACTACGGTCGGGGGTTCGAATCCCCCCTCGGGCATGGATATTTGTGCCGTCCTTAGTTGTAGGTAGTTCATAAGTAGTTTGTAAGTTTAGGTACTGATGACCCCGTAGTTAAGTCCCTTAAGCTTAACAAACATTTGAACATTTTCTGCCAATAATTCGCAGTCTTTGCTTCACCTTTCCCACGTTGTTATCAGTGTGTTCATTCCAATTTAAGTGACTCCTACGAGGCGTGTTTTTTTTTTTAAATAAGTACCGTTTTCAAATAAAAAAAAAAGATGTGCTAAGATATCTCAATTATTTTATTCTTACATGAAAGCCTGTACCTTAATCTATGTTATACCAGGTTTTGAATACCTTTCTCACATAAGTCTGTCGCCTGACTTGTTAACCACTGCATCACAACTGTTTTGACTTTGTCATCGTCTTGAAGATTCCGCAAAGAGGAAATCGTAAAGCGACTGTTTTCTCTTACCTAATTGTCCACTTCCTGCACCAAACTGTCATTAGCGACCGAAGGACACCCACTCCATTGTTCATCGTGCACATTTGTGCGGCCATCTTTAAACGCTCTCACCCACTTTCTTACCATTTCATCACTCATAATGTTTTCTCCGTAAACTGCACAGATCTCACGGTGAATATTTTCGCTTGTTGGCCTTTAGCACTAATAAATCTTATAACAGCCCGTACTTCACAGTCGGCGGGACTCACGATTAATCGGAGGCATCTTAAACACTCAGTACACAACGCAAATAAGGAAGATTCAGACTGTAATGGCGTCAGTGCGTAGACAACAGATGTAAGTGCCCAGTGCGTATAAAATTATTGCGCCTTTTTTTAATTTCAAAACAGTACTTATATAAAAAAAAACACGCCTCGTATTTGTAATTTCTAGGTATTTAGTTGAATTTAGAGCCTTCAAATTTGATTTATTTATCTTGTAAATGAACTTTAACGGATTCCTTTTTTTATTCTTGTGGAGGACTTCCACTTTTCATTATTTACCGTCAAATGCCAGTTTCCGCACCATACACATATTTTATCTAAATAGTTCTCCAGTTAGTTTTGATCTTCTAGTAACTTTAATAGACGATAAATGACAGCATCATCTGCAAATAATCTAACAAGACTCCTAGATTATTTATGTTGTTAGGAAACTGCAGGTTTAGCGATGCCTTTCCATCAGTTACTAAGAACTATGTCCTCTCTGACAGGAATTCCTCAATCAGATCACAAATCTGAAAAGATTGCCCGTAACAACGGAATTTGATGAATTGCCTTTTCTCATGTACGGTGTCAAAAGCCTTCCGAAAATCTAGAAACATAAAATCAATTTATCCTTTGTCGATAGCACTCATCACTTCATTTGTGTAAAAAGCTTTTTGTGTTGTGTTTAACAAGAATGATTTTGTACTGCAGCAAAGACACCATCTCTAAGTTCAGTATAGAAGGACGATAGCATGATTGGAGTTTAACGTGTAGGCTACAGCACGGTAGATCGAGTACAAGCTATCATTACGAAAGCATTGCCAAAGAAATATACCTTTTAAAGAAAGCAACCGGTAGTTTGCCTGGAGCTACTGAGGGAAATCAAGTGAAATCTAAATTTGCATTGCCGGACGACGATTTTAACTAACATCATCCAAAATGAGAGTCCACTGCGTTAACCAGTGTGTAGTCTGCGAGTTAGGTATGAAAATCACTTCTGCCTGGCTGTGTTTACACTGTGAAGTACGTGAATAATGCCCGTCATACTGTTAAGAGAAATCCAACCAAGTATCAAACAAAATCAAAGCACGCAGCGCGTATACATATTGGACCAAAATACTATGTTCATCAGTCCCTAGACGTACAAATTACTTCAACTAACTTACACTAAGGACAACACACCCACTCATGCTCCAGGAAGGACTCGAATCTCCGACGGCGATCGATCGTGCGCTCCGCTGCAAGGCGCCTTAAAGCCCTCGGCCACTCCACAGCGGCCATTTGTACAGAATGGTGCACACTGAGATAACTTAGCTTCCTGGACTGGGTACCTAGCCTCACATGGGCACCAAATAATAAAGGTTTTTCGAATTAACGATTAATGTATAACCTCTGACAATAAATTTAGGTGAACCGTTCTGTAAGATTAACGTAGGTGGACTATGAACTGCAGTTACTCTACTGACGTTCGAAATACTCACCTGGCATAACTATGCACCGCTGAACTCTGCGATACACGCCTTGGAAACTTTGCACGAAGATCTCAGCGGTGCATAGTTATGTAACGTGACTATTTCGAAGGACAGTAAGGTAACTATAGTTCGTAGTACATCTACTTAGCGTGTTGGCGAAACGCACCGCAACGAACATTTCAGAGATAGGACACGATTGGACCTAAAAGTATTGTTTTATAAAATTAGGAATTAGGAATTAGCCTCCTCAGTCCTGGGAAAATTTTTTCTATATTTTTGCATTTTGTTTTTATTTTATGATTAATAATATTCCAAAAAGGCTTCAAAATATTTTTTAAAAAAACCTGTCTCTTTATAATCTACAATGTTCCCTATAGGGGACATCAGGACACTAGGTACCTCAACAGTCAATGTGGGGTTTGATATTTAACTGTACAGTTTATGTTAATATGCTCTTTCTCATTTATATTATTAATAATATAGGCCGATTTTACATTAACTAAAGAGTTCCATGGAAATTTGAGTGCTCACATAGCCAACAAACCGCCTTTCTATTCTGTCAGCCATTTTAGCACTGCTGCAGAGTGGACAAATGGCAAGCTAGTGTGCCTTTTTCAGTTCCAACATGTGCTGCTGCCTTCCGTTTGTTTGCTGAAATGCCTTGCACTGCGACCAACATTTGAATATTGTCACCAGATTTGTTTTATGTCCCCTACAGGGGACGCAGCGACCTCCTCAGTGTCCTAAAATGATACATTATGATATAATTCCTTGTGTTGTGTATTCCGCGTAAGCCAGCCTGTTCTTCTCGGAGAAGCATTCGCACCCTACGATCTCAATTATTTGCTGTGTGTATTCCAGTCTTTATCTCGCCCTTACACCTTTTACACTCTACACCTAGGTGTAATACCAAGGAGATTACAGATGTCTTAACACAAGACGTAGCAACCTTCCCTTCTTTTTGTGTTTTGCAAATCGTCCTTTCTTCGCCGATTCTACGGAGAACCTTCTTATTCGTCCTCTTAACAGTTCACCTTATTTTTCAACATTCATCTTCAACACCGTATCTCAAGCGAACAATTCTCTTAACATGTTTAAATGTTTATAAACTTAAGAGACCAAACTGTCATGGTAATTGTTCCTTAGCCTTCAGTTTGATTCAACTAACTTAGGACTGCACACACACACACACACACACACACACACACACACACACACACACACACACTCCCGCGAAGGAGGGTTCGATCCTCCGACGCGAACGACTGCGTGATCTGCAATGTGGCGCCCCACATCGCACGGTAATTCCAGCGCGGCTGGATTGTCTTCTACTTCGTTGTTCCTACAGTCTGTGTTTCACTTCCATTGCCTCTTATCGACTGGTACCGCGTGCAATGTCATAACCAAACAATAACTCAATATTGAGATTGAAAACAGCCACAACAGAATTAACTTCACTTGGCCGGAAAGGACGACATCGTAGTTTTTTTATTTTTATTTATTATTTGACATGCCCCATTACCTAGTAATATTACATGTTTGGTGCTTATTTTGCTTACAAGACAGCAGCACTCCGTACCTCCATCTACTTCGTGATCACCATTTTTGATATTAAGTTTCTTGCTATTTTCATTTCTGCTGCTTGAAATTACTTTTGTCTTCTTTTTGTAGTTTAGTCTCAGTCCGTAATCTGGATTAAAATATCTATTCCATTCAACAGATCCTGAATTTATTCATCATCTGCACAGGGGATAATGTCATCGTTAAATCTTATTACTGATATCCTTTCATCTCGAATATCTATTCCTAACTTTCTTTTATTAATTTACGTCATCGCTTCTTAAATGTATGAACTGAGCAGGAGAGTGAAAATGCTGCATCCGTGTATTCCATCTTTTTATTCGAGAATTTCAAATGTTGTTTTGTGGAGTCTATGGGACTTAACTATGGGGTCATCAGTCCCTAAACTTACAAACTACTTACGAACTACTTACAACTAAGGACGGCACAAATATCCTTGCCCGAGGGGGGATTCGAACCCCCGACCGTAGTGGCCGTGCAGACCGTGACTGAAGCGCCTCAGTCTCCTCGGCCACCGCGGCCGGCTCCAGAATTTCGTTCTTGGCGCTATTGTCTTATTATTCCCTCTTGGTTTTTTTCGCTATAGGTTACTCCTGCTTTTGTCAGCATTCCAAGAACACCTTTTTAAAAAATCTTGCTTCCATTATTAAGCGCATTATCAGGAAATTTAAGATTTATCAAGGAAGATACTCAAAACTTTTGTAAAATCATGTTTCCTGTTACTTCGACGATGAAATAAATGTGCTTGGCCCCTGTTGCACCGGCAACCCAACCAACACCTTCCGCTTTCCGAAGCCTATCTCGCAGGCGCTTCTCAGCTCTATTAAATCGAAACGGAACCTTTGCTACTAACGTTGGCACTTACTTTCTATTAGGAACATTATATAAAAAAAGAAAAAGGTTTATAAATGCGACTTGACTACTAAGGTTATCTGTCGCTTGGCTTACAAACTACCTAATCTAACTTAAACAAACCTAAGTATAACACACACACACACACACACACACACACACACACACACACACACTCAAGTGCCCAAAGGAAGACTCGAACCTTATATGGGAAGCAACCGCCCGCTCCACTGCGAGGCGTTTTAGAGCGCTCAGTCATTCCATCGCGGCCCTCCAGAAGTTCTGTCTACTGTCTAAAACTCAACAACTACAATATTAACCCTGACGGAGATAATATTATAATATTTTCTAAAAAAAAAGAGTAAATAAATAATAAAAACTATCATATACACATACATCTTCGTTTATGAACGATGTGTGTATTGGTGCTGTACCTGCGGTTTAAGTACATATAGGGACGTTTGTCTTTGTACGTAGGTAGGAGGAAAATGTACAATTATTTTAATTGTTATTCGTTTCGCGAAACTTATCTTGATATCCGGGTTGGGTAATCTTTTCTCTCGACATAATAATGCCGTTTGGAAAAAAAAAAAAAAAAAAAAAAAAAAAAAAAAAAAAAAAAAAAAAAAAAAAAATAATAATAAAATCAAAAAAATCCGGTGTAATTGTTCCAATAATGGGTTTCAAATTTTCTTGTCTACTGCCAAGAACAGGATACACAATATACACATGGTAACATATTTTATTCAGATATTGGTAAAAATTGTAATACAGTAGCATATTTTTCTGTATAAACTACTTACATGAGGTTTACATGACGTTAATTTAGACCGAGCCACCATGGGGCTACCATAATAGTGAAAAGACATTCCATTGGCCTCTAATATGGTGTGTGATCATCTCGAACGGCCAGTACAGTTTCATACCTGCGTGGTTATGAATGAGCTCTTAGGGATATTTGATCATTCTTCCACGAGTGAAATATCCAAATCTGCAACCGTTGTGTAAGATGCTGGTCTGGCTGCAATGTGTGTATTCAAGTGTATCCCAAACCTGCTCAGTCGGGCCCAAGTGCGGTGAACAAGATGACCACCACATTTGTTCGATTCCCTCAGCTTCAAGCACGTTGTCCACCAGTGCAGCTCTGTGGACACGAGCGTTATCCTCCACCGGAAGGAACCCATCTCCTATGGCACTAGCCTAGGGCACAACAAAAGGTTGAAGGATCTCGTCTCTGTACCTCTGAGCAGTCAAAGCGCCATTCTGAACGACATAGAGTTCCGTACGTTCGGCAATACTGATTCCTGCCCATACCATTCGTCCACCAGCATGATATGGTGATGTTTCCTGCACATAAGCAGGATTGTTCCGAGTTTCACGTTCTCTCCAGATGAGGGAACGACAATTGCCCGGCTGAACGCAAAATCCTGACTCATCTGTGAACAGAACTCGGAGCCATTCCTTACGACTCCAGTCATGATGTTCCTCGCCCACTTCCTGCGGGCTAAATAGTGTCGTGGTTTCAATGGGATATACACCTTACGTTGCGTGCGTAGAGGTTATGTTCTCGAAGGCGGTTTTGACCGGTGTATCTTGCTCTCATTACGAGTACGTCATAATTACCTACCTGGTGCCCTGGCCATTCCTACAGTTTGACATCTAACAGAGCATCCATTTTATTTTCATTTCTTCGGTACATTATTTTTGTTATTGAGCTAGGTGTTGAGTTTTAAAGCTAATTCTACGATAATTGTCGCTCTTAACTGCCCTTGCTATGTTCGGAAGTGTTTGGATGATATTTTCCGAAAGTATAACGGAGTATCTGCAGTGTCATCGAGTCTACACACCAGCATGAATAATCGTTTGAGGACCACTTCCTACAATGATTTTAGAAATGTTATCTGTTCTTTCTTCCTTATTTGATTAAATGTCTTCTAATGCTCTGTTTGTTTAACCCGTAACCACAGACGTGAATTTGTGTTACCTAACCATAGACATGGAGTCAAACTGACTCCATGTATTTCCTTTGTCATTTACTGATTTCTATCACAACATTTATTTATTTATTTAATGTGTAACTAAGGGGTTTTGAACAATTATTAATGACAATTACAATGTTTAGTAAATCAGTATTATATTTAAAACTAAAGATTTTATAAAATATAAAACCTGCTAGGTGAATTATAAAATTAAACCTTTTTCAAAGTGTTACTTAAATTATTGACTTATTAATTTCTTAGAAAGTAATAAACAATGTCTTTTCTCTATAACTTCACATAAAGGTAATGTAAAATATTACTCTTTTGCAAAATAAAGTTATCTACTTCATACAGAACTGTTACACACAACTGATGATCACTGTCTACACACTGGACGATTAGAACGTCTGCATAATGTGATGGTGTTTCTTTTCAATTTTTTGGGGCATATACATCAGTATTTTCTAGTTGCCAGCTGTTCTCCACCGAATACCGTTTGCTCCTCTTCTTTACCAAGAACCTTCCTCTTAACGGTAAGATTAGAATGTATAAAGTACTCTAGCTGCGTTTATATAAATAAAAACTTTTCCCAGGTATATAATTCAGAGAAAGAAGCTTACTAATTTTGTCTCACACAAACAGACATGTAGAGAGAAACTGAGTCCGTAATTCACGAAATTCGGAAACAAATATGTGACAACGAAACAGTTGAGTGGTCTCGACACTGCACGTGCAGGCTAAGGAAAGATTGGTTTGAAGGTACTGAGAGTACGGTACGGTTAACGGAAGTGAAACAGTGTGCAACCCGTCTGTTGTTACGGGTTAATATTGGATCCTCCCTGTCTTACATTTCGACGCTTATTCCTTCTTCTACCACGCAGACTGAATTTCACCTTCTTGTAGAGGGCTTCAATGATTTCTCTACCTACCCGCTCTCGATTCCACGTTTAACAGTGAAACTTCACACACGCTTATAATGGAGATTTTCTTGCCTTTTCAGTATGCTGGGTCAGCAGTTAACAACACTATTCCTTTTCGGAATTATTTTTTAGCGAGTGTTGTGATCTTGTACTTCAGCGAGCTTGTACAATAGTTCACTGTGCTTTAATTTTTTTACGACGGTGAGCAATCATGTGCTCCGCAGCAAGGCGCCTTAAACCGCTCGGCCACTCCACTGCGGCGTCCCGATTTCGGCACACAATTTTAATCTGCCCTAAAGTTTTATGTCAGTGCACACTCCGCTGCAGAGTGAACATTTCATTCTGTAATCAATACATGTATTCCATATGCTCTGTTTCAGCAATAAATCTTTAGTACACTGGAAAACTCTAAGAGGATATACTAACTTTTAACTGCCGGTAACGTATTTCAAAGCCCCGCTGGAGCTAAAAGCAGAAATTTGTATCTCTTCTTATCTTTTCTTTGCTTGCATTTGTTCATATTTCCGTACTAGGGAGGAGAACATTATGGGAACCTTAGAAGATGCAACAGTTTTACTAAAAGAAAGTGCCTACACCAAACTTGTGCGTCCTAATTTGGAGTACTGCCGCGAGTTGTGGTATTTCCATCAAGTGGAACTCACGGAGAATGTAGAGAAACTTCAGAGAAAGTCAACTCGTTTTGTAATGTCGCGATATAGGGTAAGGAGATTCACGGATTTCATGCACGAGCTTGGGTGGAAATCATTAGGAGATAAGCGTCATTTGTTAGCACCCACCTAGGTATGGAGACATGATCATTATACTAAAATAAGGCGAATCAGATGAAAAACGGAAAGATTCAGGTGTTCCTTTTCCCACTTGCTTTTAGAGAATGAAACGGTAGATATATATCATAAAAGCCGTTCGACGAACCCTTTGCCATGCTCTTCAATGTAATTTGCAGAGTGCTTATGTAGATGTAGACAGATGTAAAAATGAATGTGTTTAATGGTAAATTTTTTACTGCGCAACATATTCTGTACTTACTGAAACCTGTCCTAAACGTGGATGTTCACTACTGTGAATGTATGTGAATGCAGTTATAAACACACGTCACAGGGAAGATACATATGCAACTTTTTAGTTTAGATTTGCAGCTAAGGCCTGTGGAAAGGCATTTGGATTTTAGAAACTATTTTAGCTGACTACTACGCCGTTACAATACGGTGTGACTCCTACCATGAGGACACAAAGCAGCTTCTTTGCATTTCAGACAACGGGGACGCTGCGTTTAGATGGCAAGCAAGGCGAGATGGGGCAAATGTTGGCACACTGGATTTGTATTTGGGAGGACGGTTATCCGTGATTTTCCTAATGCCTGATCGGTTTCCTTCAAAGATTACGAATGGTTTCCTGCCCCATCCTTAACAAAAACAATCGTAGCTTGTGCACCGTATCTAATGAGCACGCTGTCGACAGGATGTTAAACCCTAATATATCGTTCTTCTCATGTTTCTCAGATGATGAAGCGAGAAAAAATTGGTCTGAAGGAACCAGACGTTTCCATCCTAATCGGAGGAGGCGCCTACCGTTTCTGGCGATTTCATCATGGTAATCGATCAGTTCGTCCCTTCTCAAGTTTTTCGATCTTAGCGAGTATTCCTTGTTTCACTTTATCTGGGAAGCAGTTTTATAGAGAAACAAAAAAGTTAAACTCAGAAGTTAGGAGCAATGTTGATCTTGCCAATGATGATTTGGTCAATTCAGATGGAGCCGAATTTCCCCATGAACTGACCACGATTCGCGAATTGAGTCCTATATCTGTTTTATTTTAATGATTCTTTTCCATGGGAGTCACAAGCTAACTTTGACGCGTCAATCGTTCTGCAGCTGTGAACCTTGGTGCGTGAACAGAATCGTGCTGATACTGAGTTCCTTACTCTTCTAAAAAACCTTGCTGAATAATAATAATGGGTTCTGTTTGCTCTTATGGAATCGCATGATTAATGTTGACGTGTGTTCCATGTATGCGTTCTTTATACAGTTACGTAGATGGTAAAGTTTGCCATAATGTGCATACCGGCACACACAACCTTCTCCTGTGGTTAATCTATTGACCACCTGTAACAGAAAGTTACTTGGAGCCACGGCGGAGCGACCGAGCGCATTGAGGCACCATGCTACGATGCATCAGACCGTTCCCCGTCTCGAATCCCCTCTCGGGCATGGATGTTTGTGCCGTCTTTAGTTTAGGGACTGATGACCCCGCAGTTACGTCCCATAAGCTCTACAAACATTTGATTTGAGTTACTTGGAATGTTTAATGAAGTGCAATCCCTGATAGGTGTCTCTGAAGTTGACTACTGAAATTTCCGTTTGACAGTGATGTTGTGGGGATAAAAACTTATGCTAATAGTTACTTTTCGTAGACTTTTAGACGACTTGTACTCAGGGACAGGTAGATAACACTGAGCACTGTATTTGCGTAACTAATAGATGACGGCTACAGAAAGCCCATTGTTATATGGCAAAAGCTCGTTCGCCTATAATGCGAAAGTGACTCGGGTCATTAAGTTTTCACGAGAGAAACAGAGCCAGGTGGCACAGTGGTAACACAGTGGACTCGCATTCGGGAGGACGGCGGCTTGCAACCAACCCCGGCGATCCAGATCTAGATTTTCCGTAATTTCCACAAAGCGCTCCAGGCAAATTTTGGGATTGTTCCTTCGAAACGGCACGGCCTATTTCCTTCCTCATCCTTACCCAAAACTCCGAGCGTTAGCTTCGTCTCTAATGACAATGATGTCGACGGAAAGTAAACCCGTTATCTTCGTTCCTCCTTCTCATTTCGTTTTTCACGGGACTAAACCCATGAACCGGCTATGATACCATAGGCTACTGTAGGATCGGCAAGAACAAACTAAATAACACTTTTAAAAATGGGGAGTGGATGAATCACAGTGATAATGAACCACATTAAAATATTATTACATTTGTTGGATTATTACTCTAACCAACGGCCGTAAATTTTTGTATATATTTAGTTAGCAGTGTCGGCCTCACATTGAAACCATCTTCAGGCCCCTAATATAAACCGAGGTTCCTGGTTATTATATCATCTTATGATCACAACATGGTTTTTCCTCGAAGGAATAATTCCTCAAGGAATAATAGGGTAAATGAAATTCCCATCTGAGTCGTGATGCTTGAGAAGTCAATTGACACAGTGCTACTCCTGCTACCGTAAAAGTGGCTAACAGTGTTCTATTGTTTGCGACCTATCTGAAATTGGTCTACAAATACCGTGTAATACCGCACTGTATAAATGTATCTTAAATACTCCAGAAAATTTGTTATTGCATGTTCCAAACAATTCAACCAAAATTTGGTTGAATCTCTCTCTCTCTCTCTCTTTCTCTCAGAGATCGAAATTAGATAGCGGCCACTTAGTTTGTTTTTGTGAACATCATTTTGGTGTATTCTATTAGTTTACCATTAAGAATGATATTCTGAATCGTCGGAGGTTTGTAGTATCATTATGTACAGATTAGTGAGCTGATGTTTACATTTGCGAAAAGGCTGTTCACGATGTGACCCGCCAACGAGTTATATTTAACGTCGTTTTCTAATCCAGTTAGTGCAAATACAAACTTCATGTTGGTTGTTAGTGTTAATATTTACACCAGTGATGCAGTATTTCAATATATGATAAAAGACGCTTTCGAACGCATCTAATGAATGCAACCATTTTAATAAAATTTCAGACGAATATTAATTTCGTCAATAATTAGATCTATTTCACAGTATCGCATTATTCCGCTTCCACTGAGAGAGAGAGAGAGAGAGAGAGAGAGAGAGAGAGAGAGAGAGAGAGAGAGAGAGAGAAAAGTGTCGGATTTGAACACGGAACTCAAAATTCATATTGAATCCATCATTGCTGGTGGAACAATGATTGCGAATAGTCAAGAGTATGAGTATTGGCAGAACCCCTAAAAGATGCAACAGAACTACTAAAGAAACAGTACGTCCATTTTTGGAGTACTGCAGCCCAGTGTGGGATCCTTATCAGGTGGGTTTGACGGAGGACATCGAAAGAGTCCAAAGAAGGTCAGCTCGTTTCGTATTGTCACGGTATAGGGGAGACAGCGTTACGGAAATGATACACGATCTGGGATGGGAATCACTACAACAACGGCGCTTATCACTGCGGCGTGGGCTATTTGCGAAACTCCAATCACCAACATTCTCCTCCGAATGCGAAAATATATTGTTGACTCCCACTTACATAGGTAGAAATGATCATCAGAATAAAATACGAGAAATCAGAGCTCGAACAGAGAGATTCAGGTGTTCTTTCATCCCGCGCGCCATTCGAGAATGGAATGGGAGATAAATAGTATAATTGTGGTTCGATGAACCCTCTGCCAGACACTTAAATGTGATTTGCAGAGTATCCCATGTAGATGTAGATGTATAAGGAAGTGGTATACCAACAGCCGTAAGTTTAAAAGAAACATTCATTCTTCCACTACCAGTTTCGGCATTCCATTATACCAGGTCCCTGCGTATTGAACCTACTCAAGTGACTAAGGCAAAAACATTAAAATATAAAAAACTGAAAGTATTGTATGGTACCACAATGAAAATACAATATAGGTATGAAACCACTATTCAATGACGCATAAAGATTATGTACAAACGTAAACATTTTTTTAAAAATAATTAATTGTATAATAGCGACATTTAGAATCCCAAAGCTGACATAGGGAATTATAGTGTACGACTAAAGAGAGTCGTTTTGGGGGGTTAAAACATTACCACGTTTGTCGGCAGAGGCACATAAAAAGTAAATAAGGTAGGCCAGCCTAAAATATACACATGAATCATACACTCAAAGGAGGGAGACATGCAACATACGTGTTAGTGGTCACTTAGAATATACGGAACTAATATATCACAAAATAAAAAAGTATAAAAACGAAATATATATAAAAAGTCACAGAAAAGTATCATCACAACAAGAGGATGAGTAAAGGTAACAGGTAAGGAGAAACTGTAACATGCGCGTTATTACCAAGTGCATGGTACATTTTCCGCCTGACAGATATGTAGTAATGAACTACTTATAGAAGCAATACTCTACTATTAAGACATCGAAGGTCAAACAAACATATATAATTGAAACACAGGGCAAGAATGCCACAAATGACCATAAAATTAACAACCATGTAAAGACATATACGTGGACTGAGTAAATATTAAAAGCAATACGTTGGTACTATAAAAATAGTCACCAACTAGGGAATAAATGTAACATGTACAAAAACATGTGGGAGGACAAATAATACTGTCAAAATTAAACATCACAGCAATACAGAAAGTAAATCATTGTCTAACGTATTCATATCATACTGGGAACTAAAGCCAACGATATACTGATATAAACTTACATTAAACACTCCACTGTCAGGGCAACCTCGGACAACGAAATGTCAAAAAATAAACATGTTGTAACAAACTAGAATGAAACAGAAATTATACAACAACACATCACAGGAAACTCACATTAATCCATGTGCCGTAAACCACGATCAGTTTATATAGTCACAGATCAGTATAAACGTAACAAAACAACAGCAAGATCCCAAATGAAAAAAAAAAAAAAATGTTCAAATGTTTGTTAAGCTTATGGGACTTAACTACGGGGTCAACAGTCCCTAAACTTACAAACTACTTATCAACTACCTTATACTAAAGACGGCACAAATATCCATGCCCGAGGGGGGATTCGAACCTCCGACCGTAGGGGCCGTGCAGACCGTGACTGGAGCTCCTCAGTCTCCTTTTTTTTTTTTTTTTTAATTTTCTTAACTGCTACTCCACAGTTGTCTTTTTTTATTATTTATTTTTAGGAAAAGTAGGGTTATATAAAGGATCCATTTTTATTTACAAACTGAAGCCTTTATTATAATCATGAAATCAAATGAAGTCCAGTGCCCTACCTGGAAGAAATTTGTCAACTAATACATAATGGAAAAATAACTGTATAAATGATGCCACATCCGGCATGCTGCATCATTCGTGACATTTTCTAACTTAAAGGAATATAACGTAAAATAAACTGGGGCCTCCTCTGTTATTGTAGCACCATCCGGTCGGTGTTCGAGGTGATCTTCTCGAACTTATTAGGTCTGATCCATTCAATTGGTCGGTATATTCGTTAAACTATCACTATCATCTTCTCGTACCCAGTACACCCCAGCCAGGTGGCGGGTCAGTAAACACTACCTCTAAAAAATTTGCGTAACTTTCCTTGTATTTACCAAGTCGTCGTAGCTTCGTGTGTCCATCCTGTAAATAGTGCCAATAGTCCAGTTTGTTCGTGTTTGCATAATGATATATGTAAAGTACCGTCATGCCCGTTACCCACGCCACCGCATTCGTCTTCTGACGTGGGAAATATGTTTTATCTGGGAAAAATACTATGTCCGTTGAGATTTCTGACTGTACTGTGCGTATCATGAACGCTATGATCTTCCGTGCCAGATTCCACACTCCCAGCGCTGTGCCGCAGACCAACCGATGTTCGTCCGTGTCGAGCGTGTCGCATCGTAGGCATACGGGCGTGTCTGTCATGTGGATAGCATACTGTCTCTCCTTCGTCGGGTACTTCCGGTTAACCACCATGTACCACGTTGACCTGGCCGATGTAGGGAGATGGGGGTGGTGCACTGTGCGCCACACAACATTCCAGTTAATCGCAGGGTACCTCCGTTCCATCTTATTCCGTTCCATGCGTCTTACAAGCAGTCTATACACATCTTTGGAAGTCGGTGATCGGGTAGTTGGTAAATCTGCAAGCACATAACTGTGTTCCACGAAGATCTTTCGGATGTGTGATAATGGAGGCGTAATATGCCCAACACTAACCGGTAGAAGAAGCGATGGCGGTGCTAGTTCTTAGATTATCGCACCCGTTAGGGAGTAGTTCCTGTTACGCCACAGTTTGCACATGGTGTTAATATACATTGCTCGAGCCTTTTCGTAGACATTGACTAGGCCAACACCACCTTCCCGCGTCGGGAGCGTGAGCGACTCGTATTGCACCTTAAAGAGCTGTCCCATGGTCACGTAGTATCCAAAGGCTGCTTGTATCCTCGTGGCCATCGTACGTGGCAAAGGGAGAAGGTGTGCCACGTGGCACATCTTGGGTGCGAGGTGGAGGGTGACCAGTGTTACTCTCTGCAGCATATCCATCGAGCGCAGGGCGTTGAGTCGTACTGATGTGCGTAGTTGACACAACAGCTTACGGTAGTTGTCTGCTGTTGTTCGTGCCGTCTCCGTATGGAAAGTGATACCCAAACATCGTAGGGTTTGCACCACAGGTAAGGGTCCTTCAGTTCCTGGTTCCTGGTTCCTGGTTCCTCGGCCTACATTCATGAATTGTGATTTTCGAAAGTTAACCACGCTACCAGCTGCCTCCCCGTATTTCTGTAGCCAATCCATTGCTGTGCGTGTCTCCTCTGCTGTCTTCACTAGAAGCACTACATCATCAGCATATGCTCTACATTTGAAGGACTGATTCCGTAGAGTGATACCTGTGAGTCGTTGGCGCAATCCTGCAAGACATGGCTCTAGTGCGATGGCATACAAGATGATGGACAACGGATCTGACTGATCGTAAAATCTGGAAATGTTCTGTTCTCCCTCCATTAATCAACACCGCTGACCGGGCACCATGCAACAACTTCATCACCATAGTGGTAAAAGTAGGCGGAACTCCCATCCTGAGCATCACTGCCTTGAGGTAGGTGTGATCCACTCTATCGAAGGCATGGTCAAAATCGATGCCTATCAATGCTCCACGTAGACGACACGCCTGGGCAAGGCAGATAACATCACGATAGTCTCCCAAGGCCGTATGAATATTGCTTGTACCTCCGAGACATGTCTGATCCCTGTTGATTCGCTCCTTTAGCAATGTTTTTAAGCGACATCCTATTATACGCATAAGGATCTTGTAGTCGCTATTTAGGAGGGTCAAAGGCCGATAATCGCATGGTCGCTTGCCTCCCTGTGGTTTCCGAATTGGAATCACCAACCCTTCTGTGAATTCAGTGGGGACTGGTAACTCCTGCGCTATTATCTCGTTAAACATACTTAACCACATCGGTGCCATAATAGTGACAAACGTGCGATAGAATTCCAATGGGAAACCGTCTGGACCCGGGGATTTGTTCGGAACTCCTCTTTGGATGGCCTCCAACATCTCCTCTTCCGTTATTGCTTGTAGGATGTCTGCTTCCGAGTTCGCGTATGTCATGTCTGGGATCTCATTAAGGACGGTCTCCATTGCCTCCTGTTCCACCTCGTCGGCCCCATAAAATCTGGTGAAATGGTCCTGGAACCCCTGGGCTATGTCTTTCTGTGCTGTATATTTCCGGCCGTCGTCGTGTTCAACCTCGTGAATTAATCCCCGACGTCTACATTGTCTCTCCCGTATGACATAGTGCATGGAGGGCTGTTCATTGTGGAGTCCATCCTGCACCCTCGCACGTATCATTGTACCTGCCATTCTGGATGTTGTGAGTTGTATGAGTTTTGCCTTGACATGGTGTACGGCTGTTTGGCGTTCTGGTGACGGAGGTTGGGAATAGAGTTCCCGGAGGGTCGTATAATAAAATTCAGAGGTCATGCGCTGCCAACGAGAAGCCTCCTTCCCATAAAAAATAAATGTTCTTCTTAAGGCTGGTTTCACGCACGTGAACCACCAATGGAGAACAGAACCATATGCATTTCTGCGCCTTAGGCAATTTTGCCATGTTTCCTCTACCATACGTCGACATTCTGCGTCGTGAAGATGAGAAACATTCAACTTCCAATTACTTCTTCGCCTCCATACCTTTTGCCGGGCGAGGGTGACTGTACAGATATATGCCTCGTGGTCGGTGAACGCTGTAGGCCAAATTTCCGCATCCACTGTCGACGCCATCAGTCTTCGTGAAAGATAAATCCTGTCCAATCTGCTCGCCGAGTGGCTGCTGATGTACGTGTATCCCTGTTGTCCAGGATGTTTGAGGTCCCACGTATCAATTAATTGCATCCCGTTAACCAGCGCTCTGAGTTCTTGACATGTCGTGTAGTTAGGATGTTGGTCCTTCCTGTCTAGTACACAGTTGAAGTCTCCCCCTATGATACAAGCCTCGTATTGGCCCCTGAACAATGGGGTCACCTCTTGGGCGTAAAATTCCTGGCGTTCCCTCCTCTTATCGCTGCCTGATGGTGCATAAATATTGATCAGTCGTACGCCTCCTATGGTGACGGCTGTTCCGCGTGATGTGGGCAGATACTTTATGTCGACAGCACGTATCCCTTCTTTGAGTAATATTGCCGTGCCGATGCCTCTCTCGTCGCACGGTGGGCAGTAAATGTCGTATCCATAGAAGTCCTGGCTGTGAAGGACTCGTACTTCCTGCAGCAGCGCTATGTCTATATCCGTCGCCTTGAGCATGTCGCTGAGCATCTTCATCTTGACGGGCGTTTTTATGCCACTTGCCTTGTGCCCCATTCCAGTCCCCCATCGCCCTCACTTGCTGTCATACGTTAGTCGAAATGGCCGCCCGGACTCATTCCGCCGGGGTGCTGGTCTGCTACTCCTTCGTTCTCGTCTGCGTACTGAGTCGCCTCTGTTGCCCAGTCCAAATGCGTTCTTTCGGCGCCATGTTCTGTTGCCCGGTTGACGTTCTCAACAGTCAAAGATCCTTTATCTGTTTCCACCTCGTCTTGTGTCACGTCGTTCCTCTGAACACAGGTCGCCGCCCCACTTCTCTCTTCGCTCGGTATTCCTTCCGCGGCCGTTGTTTGTTGCTCCTTGCTGTGGGTCACCTCGTCATTCGTCTCTGATTCCTTGCTGTCTTTGTCGGACGAAAGGCGGCGTTTCCTCCGCCGTTTTGGCGCTCGCTGCTTCCGTTGTCTGACCTCCGAATCTGAGGTCAGTACAGCCTCCTGATCGTCGTTTTTCAAGTCCACTTCCTGCTCCTTCGCACTGTCAACTTCCATTTCCGCCGCGTCCTGCAAGGGATGTGGCGAAGTCATAACGTCCTGCGACCGCCGTTCATGATCCATCTCCGCCTCTTCTGGCTTTGATTCGTTAGATTGGTCTTCCGACGTTACACGCTGGTTCGGTTCTGGTGTGGTTCTCGTATCACCGCGAAAGGCCGCAGCATACGTCAAGGGGAGCACCGTCGCATGCTGCTGTTGTTGTGGATCATCACGTGGCAGTTGGAATAGCCTCCTTTGCGTACACTCAGACCTCACGTGTCCCTCCTTTCCACACCCCGAGCAAGTTCTCGGTTGTCCGTCGTAGATGACGATTGCTCTACAGCCACCGATATACAGGTATGACGGAACGTGTTTGCGTAATTCAATCTTTACCTGTCTTACGCCGTTCAGGACACGATATGTTGCAAAAGTCGCCCATTTCTCGGCTTCATGTGAGATAACCGTGCTGTACGGGCTCAAAGCCTCTGTCACCAGTTTTTCAGGCAAGTCGAACGGTAGCTCGAAGACGCTGATTGTTCTTAATCCCATTCCGGCGTGATCCACTGTAACCGTTCCGACATTTCCGTCTGAATGGCAAAAACGGAGACCGTGTTGGTGTCGTTGTAATATTCTATCACATGCCGCTTCATCATTGAGCTTGCAGTAAACGACGCTACTGACTATGGACAAGTGTATTCCTACCAGAACGTCCGGCTCGATTTTTACCTCATCTCGTAGAAAGCGTTCTATTTCGTAGGCCTTTGGTCGTGCAAAGTCGTTATTGAAAGTGAATCGCAGTGTCGATTTACGGTATGAAAAAGCCATAGTTCGATCTGTGCACTACTAAATTACACCGCTACGCACTCCGCGTAAGGAACTCGCGCGCTGCGCCTGTGGCCGGGACGTAAACAACGCCCGAGCCGGTGCACGGCCGAAGCCCAACTGTCTCCTCAGCCACCGCGGCCGGCTATCCCAAATGATCTCACAAACTCACATAAATGATACTGCAAACCACGATCAGCCTAAATAGTCGAGAGTTGAAAAATACGTATATAAAAACACAGAAAGAGGAACATATCGGTATCCAAATATTGAAAATAACATGCAACAGTCTAGAATTCATACAAGGTCGTTGAACAACCTACATTTAATATACATCTTCCACCTAAAAACGGAAGAGCCAATAAAAACAACATCATAATTAGAACCTGGGTACCCCAGAACATATTATGAACCTGGGCAAAAGAAGGGGTGGAGGGGGAGGGAAGAACAAGATGACGTCATACACCATAACATTCACATGGTACACGTAGGTACTATATTCATAATACCAACTGAAAACATGAAGAAGAGAAAAGGCTCCCAAATAGCGTATAAATGTATACACACATACGGGAGGACACAGACTACTGTCATCATAACGACAGTGATACGGCAAAAGACCATGTCATTAAAATTAACCATCTCTGCAAGACAGAAAATAAATCGTTGTCAAAAGTATTCATATCAAACAGGGATCTAAAGCCAGCGATGTACTGATAGACACCTACACTATCGACTCCATTGTGAGGGCAACCTCAGACAACGAAAGGTCAGAAAATAAAACATGTTTTAACAGCTTTGAAAGAAACAGAACTTTTACAGCAAAACGGAATATAAAAACTTAAAAAACAGTCAGAAGTCGCCTTCGGGAATGTTGCCTCTACGCACGGAGGCCTACGGTGTGTGTCCCATTAAAACCACGACACCGTTTAGCTCGCAGAAACTGGGCGAAGTAACATCTAGATTGTAGTCGTAACAAATGGCGCCGAGTTTGTTTTCACAGATGAGTCAAGATTTTGTGTTCAGACGGACACTCATAGTTTCCTCATTTCTAGAGAACTTGGAACAATCCTGGTTATGTGCAGGAAACAACATCATACCATGGTGGTGGCCGAATAGTGTGCGCAGGAATCAGAATTGGCGAACGTTCGGATGTCTATGTCGTTCAGAAGGGCACGTTGACTGCTTGGAGATACACATGGGATATTCTTCCACTTTTTGTTATTCCCTGTGCTGGTGCCTTAGAGATGGGATCCTTCTGGTGGACGATGACTCTCGTCCCCACTGAGCTGCACTGGTAATCGAACGAATGGAGTGACCAACTTATTCACCTTACTTAAACCCGATTGAGCATGTCTGTGATGGACTTGGCAGACGCATTGCAGCCAGCCAGCAGTTCCCACGACGGTTGTAGGCCTGAACATTGCACTCGTGGAAGACTGGCCAAATATTGTCGCGTTGAAATGGAAGCAGACTTCGAAGGCAACTGAACACAGCACTTGAAAGCAGCTTTATTAGGAACATGACATACACGCAGAACTAACTGCTATTTATATCTGTTTATACACAGCTGCTATTTATACACAGACAGAATGTACCAGAAATTAGAAGAACAGTTAACATAAGAAACAAGTAGAATTTACAAGTAAACATAAGAAAGATGTAGAACATTCTGGAAGTGTTAATTACAAATAAATAAATTTTTGCCG
Source organism: Locusta migratoria (assembly GCA_026315105.1). Classification (NCBI taxonomy): domain Eukaryota; kingdom Metazoa; phylum Arthropoda; class Insecta; order Orthoptera; family Acrididae; genus Locusta; species Locusta migratoria. The sequence continues at coordinate 146,020,501 of CM048745.1, forward strand.
GTGGACGGGATTGAACCGGCGACCGTCAGCACCGCAGTCGGTGCCGCTATCCCCTGCACCACGCCGGCAGTCGGTTTAGGGCTTGTCTCGCGGCAATATTTCTAAAGAGCTGTCCATGCTACGCAGGCATCGATAATGACTATTTCACTTTTATGGTAGCTCCATGGTCCCTCGTTCTAAGTAAACGCTACGAAAATCTCAGGAAAAGAGTTGAGGTGGCAAAATATCTTACACTGAAACTGCAGTTGTAGCCAATATCTGAATAAAATACGGTACTATATATTTACTGTGTAAGATGTCTCAATAGATCACCTAATTTTTTTCAGCTGTGTGCATGGCTCCACGATGGTAGTTGTAGGTTCCTAGTTCTGTAAAAGGAGATGGGACCTACTGCCGTTGGTTCCATTCAATTTAACATCTACGTTTCGTCTAACGTAGGGTGAGTAGATTTCCAAAATAAAAATAGGGACACATATGGCTAGCGATGCGGGTGACACTAGATGTTGCCTTTATCTGTAGCACTAATGCATACATAAACACACGAATTGACGCGAAGAGTGGACAGAGCTAGTATGTCGTAGTCGGTAGTTCTCGTATTTACCTTTTCTCACTTATTTCAGAAAACTATTGCCGCAACTGGAAAATGAAAGCAATGGGACAAGCATCTGATTAGGGGTTTTTGGAACATGAAAAGCTACATATAAGGTGATCTCAGTAACTAAGACATACCAAGTCAGATGCTAATACAAAAATTAACCAAACATGGATACTCGCCTTGCTGCGAAGCGCGTGGTTTCTCGCCGTCGGAGTTAGTCCTTCCTCGGCCATGGATGTGTAAGTAAGTTAGTTTAAGTAGTTTATAAGTCTAGGGACTGGTAACCATAGCATTTTGTCCAATAGGTTTACAAACATTTGAATATTTTGAACAAAACTACTCGCAGAACTAACAGCCAAATAAATTACATTATTAATTAACGAAATACTTTTTCTTTGATAGTTATTACATGCAGACAAGCAAGAAAGACAGTCATGACTAGTTGCGCACTTTACGTATTTCTCTACGGTCGGGGGTTCGAATCCCCCCTCGGGCATGGATATTTGTGCCGTCCTAGTTCGTAAGTAGTTCATAAGTAGTTTGTAAGTTTAGGGACTAATGACCCCGTAGTTAAGTCCCATAAGCTGTACTAACATTTGAACATTTTTTTACGTATTTCTCTGTGAATAATATTTTTCAGAAGAGAGTGTCATTCCGGAGGTCGGTATTTTCACATAATAATAACCACATGAATTATTGTGAAAATGAGTTTTTATTTACTTCCTTCACAGTTTTCACACTAAATATGTTGTTTTCGCAGTCCATAAAATATTTGTGACGAAGAACACGGTGTCCACATCAGCCCCAAACTGCTTCCCCCCCCCCCCCCCTTCCCTCTGTTTTCCTCCGGCGTAAACACGACGGCGCTGCCACAGTGGCGAGCAAGATGTTTGTTTGTATAGTTTATGGGACTTAACTACGGGGGCATCAGTCCCTAAACTTACAAACTACTTATGAACTAGCTACAGCTAAGGACGGCACAAATATCGATGCCCGAGGGGGGATTCGAATCCCCGACCGTAGTGGCCGTGCAGACCGTGACTGTAGCGCCTCAGTCCCCTCAGCCACCGCGGCCGGCGGCGAGCAAGAAATTACTCCTCCTCCTCCCTCCCCTTGTTCGGCAGGTAGTCGAGGCGCCATGCTATAGTTCCCGAAGCCGCTCCCTCCGAGGTTTGGTTTCGAGGCGGCAGATTTGCCGCCCCTCGGGAAGTGTCGCTCTTTGCGGCCGCACGTTTCGCACGTGCTTTGCGCCGGCCCTGGTAAGAGGGTCGACTTAACGCACAGTTTTAACGGAGAAATAACATTCCAAAACTGACCAAGATGGCGGACTGGCTTCAGCTGACGTATGGGCTCAGCATAGATAATGCTTTAACCTCATTGGGTCGAGGCGACCTTCCATGAAGCGCAGTTCGGGACAGCGCCTGGGTCCCCCTGGCAGCGCTCGGCGGCGCCATCCGTCTTGCCGGCCTCCCGCCGACAGCGCCTCCCATTGTTTACATTGTGCGGCCAGGGCCAGCCCTCAGCCTGCAGCGTCGCTGCCTCTACCCTCGCCGGCTACCGTGGCCGCCCCATTACGCGCGCCGCCACGCCGCATCCCCCGTGTCGTTAGACTAATGGTCGCCGGATAAATAACCCCTGGCCAGTGTTTATTTATACCTCTCATCAATTCCTCCAGCCGGGAAACGCACACCCGCGCGCCATGCATCAGCCGGCGCGTCCGCTTCTTTTTTCAATTAGCGTTATTTATAAAGACAAACGTGTAATTTACCGCCCCGGGGCCCCGTCGTAAATCTGCAGGGGGGATGATGCATCCGCAGCCCCGACCGAGCGCGCCTGTAATTGTGCCGCCTCGAGCGTGGGGAGGGGAGGGGGATAGGAGCTGATGGAGCAGGTGTCTGCACCCAAGGTGACCCCCTTTCGCACCTCAGCCTCCGCCACCCACGCCGCGGGGCTATGAGGGGTGGCGGTCGCGTCTGGAAGGGGCAGGAGGCGCTAGAGTTTTGAGATTCAACTACGCGGCTCGAGAACTGACAAGCCAGGTCAGACCCAGTATTAGTACGAGGCTTTGTGCCTTGTTCCTAACCGTGGTTGCCCAAATTAACCTTGGAGCTCCAAAAAACAAGAGGACGATACTATGATGGAAGTATTGCTGCCCTGTGTGGGATCCATATCAGGTGGGTTTGACGGAGGACATCGAAAGATTAATAACAGCCGACATTTGTCGGCAGGAGAGTGATCTTAAATGGTTAGAATGAAACACTTCTTAAAGAAGAGTAGCCTAGATCACATTTAAAGCAAAATTACTTTATTTCACTACTAGTTTCGGCAATACTTGTTGCAATACTTGTTGCCATTATCAAGTGACAGGCCTATATTAAAAACTGCAGTGCACATGTGTAGGAAAAGACTTAACGAATTCTTGGTTTTCCAAATGGCCGACCAATAGCAAAGGGGGAGTGAGACAATTGTTGTCGTACAATTGCTGCTGGCAACTTCAAATCAGCTGTTGTTACATGTTCAGTGGTGGTTCTCTTGATGTTAAGTGAAAGACACACAATAATGTGTGTTGTCAAAAATAAAATGGTGCCACACCACTGATTTAGTGCCAAGCAAGCCCTCATTGACAGACAGAGAACAAGTGTAATATAATTATAAATCACTAAAGTCATGGTGAGAACAATAATACACAGTGTGAATTACAGGATAGCCCAACAGAAGCTATAAATTACCTGTACACAGTAAATGAAAAAAACAGGCTAGAAGCGGTGACATCGAAAGAGTCCAAAGAAGGGCAGCTCGTTTCGTATTGTCACAATACAGGGAATACAGCGTTACGGAAATGATACACGATCTGGGATGCGAATCATTACAACAATGGCGCTTATCGCTGCGGCGTGGGCTACTCACGAAACTCCAATCGCCAACATTCTCCTCCGAATGCGAAAATATATTGACTCCCACTTATATAGGTAGAAATGATCATCAGAATAAAATACGAGAAATCAGAGCTCGAACAGAGAGATCCAGGTGTTCTTTCTTCCCGCGCGCTATTCGAGAATGGAATGGGAGATAAATAGTTTAACGGTGGTTCGATGAACCTTCTGCCAGGCACTTAAATGTGATTTGCAGAGTATCCCATGTAGATGTAGAAGATAGGAAAGCAACTTCAATCACTTAACTGAAGTACGTTTGCCGATCGCGATTGTATACCAATTAGTTTCCTTTCAGAGTATGCTGATGGAGTAGCCCCATACCTATACTCCGTTCAGTGAAACGAGAGACGGTGTGTAAACCCACGTAGGCTCGTCGCCAGGGGTGGACAAAACGGAGGCGCTTGCTCAGTATCGCTTCATCCTCTTCAGTTGTAAAGCCGCCGTGTGTGTTGTATAGCGGTGATATTTGAAGCTGACTCTAAATTTTAAAGACCAGTTGTCGAATAGTGACACACGTTTTAGTGTTTGCAATCACATTCAGTATTCAAGCTCTCCACCTAATAAGCGGTCGGGTGGCAAATCAGTACAAAGCCACATATTCCTTGCAGTCTGACAGTAACAGACGTTTCTAGAAAGTGATGATGAATTTGAAAGAAATGTGGTATCAAAAGAAGTACATGAATTTTTCTTTCATAACGAATGGCCAATAATTCACGAAGTGCTTGTTGTCGTAGACGAGTATGGAGATTTGGGCAATTTTCAGAAGCCCAAATTTTATAGATTATTTAAAAAAAATAATATTATATATGTTCGGCTTCCAATATCACTGCTATATAACAAAACACATAGCGGCCTTACACATGAGGCGAGACTGAGCGAGAGACCCCTTCTTGTTCACTCCCTGGTCTTGCGCCTCGATGTATTTGCAGTCCGTCTCTCGTTTAGGTGAATGGAGTATAGTTATCTTATACAACCGCTCGCTCAGCGAACGTTGCGTACCCAAAGACTGGAAAGTTGCACAGGTCACTACACTATTCAAGAAAAGCAATAGGAGTGACCCGCAAAATTACGGGCCTATATCACTGACGTAGGTTTGTAACATGATTTTAGAAAATATGCTTTCCTCAAATATTATGAACTACCTCGAAGAGAACGACGTATTAACCCACAGTAACACGGATTCAGAAAGTAACACTCTTGTGAAACACAGCTAGCCCTTTACTCACCTGGTGTGGTGAGCGCTATAGACAAGGGACGTCAAATAGATTCCTTATTTCTAGATTTCCGGAAGGCTTTCGACACTGTACCTCACAAGCGTCTTCTAATGAAACTGCGTCTTTACGGAATATCGCCGCAATTGTGCGATTGAATTCGTGATTAACTGTCAGAAAAGACACAGTACGATGTAATAGACGGAAAGTCGTCAAGTAGAACTGAAGTGATATCTGGCGTTCCAAAGGGAAGTGTTACAGGGCCACTGCTGTTTCTTATTTTTATAAACGATTTAGGAGACATTCTGAGTAGCTCCTTTAGACTCTTCGCGGATGATGCTGTCACTTAACGGTTTGGAAAACACCGAAAGATCAAAAGCATCTGCAAAATAATTTAGATAACATATCTGCATGGTGCAAAAAATGGCAATTGACCCTTAATAATGAGAAGTGTGAAGCCATCCATATGACCACTAAAAGAAGCTCGTTAAATTTCATTTACACGATAAATCTGACAAAACTACAGGTCGTAAATTCAACTAAAGTATTATAGGGCAGAACACTTAGAAGGTGCAACAGTTCTACTAAAGAAAATTACCTCCACCACACTTGTGCGTCCTATTTTGGAGTTTTGTTGCGCATTGTGGGATCCCCACCTAAATATTTAAATGTTTGTAAAGCTAATGGGACTTAGCTGCAGGGTCATCAGTCCCAAACGTACGAATTACTTATGAATTAACTTATACTAAAGACAGCACAAACATCCATGCTCGAGGGGGGATTCAAACCCCCGACGGGAAACGGCCTCGCGCATCGGAGCATAGCGCCTCAATGCGCTCGGCCGCTCCGGGGATCTCCACCAAGTGTGATTGACAGACGATTTAGAGAAAGTTCAGAGAAGGGCAACTCGTTTTGTACTGTCGTAATATAGGGGGGACAGTGTCACGGAAATGATGCTCGAGTTGGGATGGAAATCGTTAAAAGAAAGCCGTTATTCGTTGCGACGTGATCTATTTGCGAATTTTCTTTCACCAACTTTCTCTTCCGATTCCGAGCAGATTTTGTTAGCACCCACCTACACAGGAAGACATGATCATCAAAATAAAATAAGAGAAATCAGAAAGATTTAGCTATTAGAAAATGGAACTGTAGAGATATATCATAAAAGCGGTTCGATGAACCCTCTGGCATGCACTTCAATGTGACTTGCAGAGTATTAATGTAGATGTAGAAAGTAACGCACAATAATATTATTACAAAAATGTTTAATGGGCATCAGGAAATAGCCAAATACCGTACCATGACCTGGTCAATAATAAAGACGCCAGACAGACAATCGACATCACTCTAAAGTAGGGCTCTCCAAATTATTAGACTGTGAGGGCCACGTTTCAAGTTTCGATTTTCAGAGGGAGCCGGCCTATATAGTTTGAGACGACCGAAAATTGAAATACCAGCCGTATAATTTGACCGGTAAGGACAACAACGTTGAGAAAATTTTGAATTCAGAAGAGAAACATAGCCTAATGCACGAGTAAAATGTTTTCTAAGCCTTCGTCAGTCAAGCTAGTTTTCTGTTTATATTTCGTAAATATCAGCAAAGGAATTGTTTTCACATCTGTAGGTTGTGCCAAATTCTTGTGACAAAGTTTGTGCAAAATCTGTCCTTAATTAACACGGAGGTCTTCATGTAAACAGTGATTGACTTCCCTCGTTTCATTGCCAGTTTTTAAACTTACTTTTGTATCTTCAGTTTCCCGAACCCGTTTTCAAATGTTCAAATGTTTGTTGAGCTTAAGGCACTTAACTGCACTGTCATCAGTCCCTAAACTTACAAACTACTTATGAACTACCTTATACTAAAGACGACACAAACATCCATGCCCGAAGGGGGATTCGAACCCCCGGCCGTAGGTGCCGTGCAGACTGTGACTGGTGCGCCGCAGATTTTTTTGTTTAAAATATAGTCCAAGTTTAATGTTTCGAATTTATATTATCCAACACCACTCCCATGAACCACAGACATTGCCGAGGTGGGGTGGCTTGCGTGCCTCAACGATACAGATAGCCGTACCGTAGGTGCAACCACAGCGGAGGGGTATCTGTGGAGAGGCCAGACAAACGTGTGGTTCCTGAAGAGGGGCAGCAGCCTTTTCAGTAGTTACAGGGGCAACAGTCTGGATGATTGACTGAGCTGGCCTTGTAACATCAGCTAATGTGGCTTTGCCACACAGCTACTGCGAACGGCTGAAAGCAAGGGGAAACTACAGCCGTTACCTTTCCCGAGGACATGCAGCTCTACTGTATGAACATATGATGATGGCATCCTCTCGGGTAAAATATTCCGGAGGTAAAATAGTCCCCCATTCGGATCTCCGGGCGGGGACTACCCAGGAGGATGTGATCATCAGGAAAGACAGTACTGGCATTCTACGGGTCGGAGCGTGGAATGTTAGATCCCTTAATAGAGTAGGAAAATTAGAAAATTTAAAAAGGGAAATGGATAGGTTGAAGTTAGATATAGTGGGGATTAGTGAAGTTCGGTGGCAGGATGAACAGGATTTCTGGTCAGGTGAGTACAGGATTATAAATACAAAATCAATTGGGGGTATCACAGGAGTAGGATTGATAATGAATAAGAAAATAGGAATGCGGGTAAACTACTATGACCAGCACAGTGATCGCATTATCATTGTCAAGATAGATACGAAGCCAACACCGACAACAGTAGTACAGGTTTATATGCCAACTAGCTCTGCCGATGATGAGGAAATCGAAGAAATATATGAGGAGCTAAAGGAAATTATTCAGACAATTAAGGGAGAGGAAAACTTAATTGTTATGGGAGACTGGAATTCGGTAGTGGGACAAGGAAGGGAAGGGAAGATAGTAGGTGAATATGGTCTGGGCAAAAGGAATGAAAGAGGAAGCCGCCTGGTAGAATTTTGCACGGAACATAATTTAGTTATAACAAACACGTGGTTCAAGAATCACAAAAGAAGGTTGTATACGTGGAAGAGACCAGGAGACACTGGGAGATACCAGATAGATTTTATAATGGTAAGACATAGATTTCGGAACCAGGTTTTACAGTGTAAGACGTACCCAGGGGCAGATATAGACTCCGACCATAACTTGTTGGTTATGAACTGTAGGCTGAAACTGAAGAAACTACAAAAAGGTAGGAAAATAAGGAGATGGGACCTGGATAAATTGAAGGAACCTGAGGTTCTTAAGAATTTCAGAGGGAGCTTTAGGCAACAATTGACAGAAACAAGAGAAAATAAAACAGTAGAGGAGGAATGGGTAAAATTGAGAGATGAAATAGTGAAGGCAGCAGAGGACAAAATAGGTAGGAAGGCAAGACTTACAAAGAATCCTTGGATATCACAGGAGATACTAAATTTAATCGATGAAAGGAGAAAGTATAAAAATGCAGTTAATGAAACAGGCAAAATGGAGTACAGACGACTAAGAAATGAGATTGACAGGAAGTGCAAAATGGCTAAGCAGGAATGGCTAGAAGGCAAATGCAAGGATGTAGAAGAATGTATAAATAGGGGAAAAATAGATGCAGCCTACAGGAAAATAAAAGAAACATTTGGAGATAAGAAAAACAGCTCTATGAATATCAAGGACACGGATGGAAAACCAGTTCTCAGCAAAGAAGGGAAAGCTGAAAGGTGGAAAGAGTATATAGAGGGGCTCTACAAAGGAAATGAACTTCGAGACAATATTGTAGGAAGGGAAGAGGATGTAGATGAAGATGAAATAGGAGATACTGTACTGAGAGAAGAATTTGACAGAGCCCTGAAAGACCTAAGTCGAAACAAGGCCCCTGGAGTAGATGATATTCCCTCAGAGCTACTGAAGTCTCTGGGAGAACCAGCCATGACAAACCTGTTTCACCTGGTGTGTAAGATGTATGAGACAGGCGAAGTACCCTCAGACTTTAAGAAAAATGTTATAATCCCCATTCCAAAGAAAGCAGGTGCAGACAGGTGTGAAAACTACAGAACCATCAGTTTAATAAGTCATGGTTGCAAAATATTAACACGAATTATATACAGAAGGATGGAAAAACTGGTAGAAGCCGACCTCGGGGAAGATCAGTTTGGGTTCAGGAGAAATGTAGGAACTCGGGAGGCAATACTCACTTTACGGCTTATCCTAGAAGATAGATTAAGAAAAGGCAAACCTACATTTCTAGCTTTCGTAGATTTGGAGAAGGCTTTTGACAATGTTGATTGGAATAAACTCTTTCAAGTTCTGAAGCAAGCAGGAGTAAAATATAGGGAGCGCAAGGTTATTTACAACTTGTACAAAAACCAGACAGCGGTTGTCAGAGTTGAAGGGTAGGAAAGGGATGCAGTGGTTGGGAAGGGAGTGAGACAGGGTTGTAGCCTTTCCCCAATGTTATTCAATTTGTACATTGAACAAGCTATAAAGGAAAGCAAGGAGAAATTTGGTGAAGGAATAAAAGTTCAGGGGGAACAATTAAAAACATTGCGTTTTGCTGACGACATTGTAGTCCTGTCAGAGACAACAAAGGACCTGGTAGAGCAATTGAACGGAATGGACAGTGTGCTGAAAGGTGCATATAAGATGAAGATTAACAAGAGCAAAACTAGGGTAATGGAGTGCAGTGTAAGAAAATCAGGTGATGTTGAAGGAATTAGATTAGGTAACGAAGCAATAAAGGAGGTAGATGAGTTTTGTTACTTGGGCAGTAAAATAACAAATGATGGTCGCAGTACAGAGGATATAAAATGCAGAATGGCAATGGGTAGAAAAGCGTTCTTGAAAAAGAGAAATTTGTTAACATCGAATATTGATTTAAGCCTAAGGAAGTCCTTTCTGAGGGCATTTGTATGGAGTGTTGCCTTGTATGGGAGTGAGACATGGACGATAAACAGTGCGGACAGGAAGAGGATTGAGGCTTTTGAAATATGGTGCTACAGAAGAATGCTGAAGATTAGGTGGGTGGATCGCGTAACTAATGAGGAGGTGCTGAACAGAATTGGGGAGAAAAGACATTTCTGGCATACCTTGACTAAAAGAAGGGATAAATTGGTGGGACACATTCTTAGACATCAAGGAATTGTGAATTTAGCATTAGAGGGAAGTGTGTGGGGTAAAAATCGCAGAGGAAGACCAAGAGATGGATACAGTAAGCAGATTCAGACAGATGTAGGTTGCCGTTCTTATGTGGAGATGAAGAGGCTTGCTCAGGATAGGGTATTGTGGAGAGCTGCATCAAACCAGTCTCCGGACTGAAGACCACAACAACAACAACAACATTATCCAACATTGTGACTGAATTGATCAAACCATGCGTTTTTCTTAATGACAATGCATGTTATATTACTTGAAGACATCATAGATACATAACAGAACACATTCGTTGTTTTGTTGTCTTTGTCTAAAACAGGGCATTTCACGTCCCATGCTTGACTGAATATATGTCTCTTAGTATCGACTGTTCTCTTTTTAGCTTCAACAGACATACTGCACAAGTACTGTGAACAAAGAACGTACACATATTCCCAACACTGAAATCATTAAATAAATCACTATAAGTACACAAGACGAAGGTAGCAAAACAAAGCAAGGAACAAGAAACCAGTTACCTGGAGATATGGCGCTCTTAGTGGGGTCTCTTATTTACGAACAAGTGAAGGCCATTTTTGACGTGCCCTGAATTCTGCGATGATCCTAAGAAACTTATCGCAGAGTTATACGAGTGGAAAGTTCACGACAAATAAAAAGAATAAAAAATAAAAATAAATAAATAACTTTCTCTCTAGGGCGTACCGGATTCAATCCCTTCGGAAGCCGTATTTTGGAGAGCACTGTTCTCGAGTCACACCCGGCAGACTTCACTAGAATAACAAAAGGATGCAAACAAATACTACCCGGTATGTATGTACAGACGAGAGCACGTCAGACTTCAAATATTCAAATGTTTGTTAAGCTTATGGGACTTAACTACGGGGTCATCAGTCCCTAAACTTACAAACTACTTATGAACTACTTACGAACTAGGACGGCACAAATATCCATGCCCGAGGGGGGATTCGAACCCCCGACCGTAGTGGCCGTGCTGACCGTGACTGGAGCGCCTCAGTCACCTCGGCCACCGCGGCCGGCGCACGTCAGACGACGGAGAGGGTTCGGGAATAGTATTATTGGGCCACTTTAGATTACGGTAGTAACACTAAAAGTGGGCCTTTGCGATCGTCTTTTGACAGCTCGAAATTTAAATGAAAATAACGGCTTAACCATTCATCTGACACGAAAATTGAATAACCGAATTTTAAGAGGAGAAAATTCTCTACAACTTTGCTCTGTAATGTTCTTTCATATCTCTTATTGTTTCAGAGATATTTGTAAAAATAACGGCGATTTTGTGATGTCTGTCTGTCCGTAACGTGTTCCCTGTTTTTAAGACGAACCGTTAAAACGGATTAGCACCAAATTTTACAGACATAATTGTAGGCCGCCAGAGACCAGAACCTCCCTTTTTCAAATTTTTCGGACAAAAAATACGGTAGTAATAAAAAAAAGCCGTTTGTAATATAATTGTAATTACATACGAACCGTTCATCTGACACGAAAATTGAATAGCCTAATTGGTAGAGGGGTAAATTCTCTACAACTTCGGTCTATTATGTTTTTTTTCATATCTTGCATCGTTGCAGAGATATTTGCAAAATAACGGCGATTTGACGATGTCTGTCTCGCTGTAACGTGTTCCCACGTATTAGGTCGAACCGTTCAACCGATCGGCACCAAATTGTTGGCTACCAGAGACCAGAACCTCGCTTTTTGAAATATTTCGGACAAGAAATACGTTAGTAATACAAAAAAAGGCGTTTGTAATGTAATTTTAATTGCAAATAAAACTTTCATCTGACGCGAAAATAGAATAAACGTATTTGTAGAGGAGAATTTGTGCTCGGTCAGAGGAATCGGCGACGTCTGTAACGAAAAATCTGAGTCATCGACGAAACAATCAAAATACACAACGTCCACAACGGAGCGATCAAAGCGAAGAACCAATGAAAAGAGAGACAGAGGGCTCAACGCCATCTGTAATAAAAAGTGAGCAAAATTCTCAAATAACAACCCAGAACGAACATGAACAAACGACAGCCAGACTGGCAGACATCGCCAAATCGTCGTTATTTTTGTAAATATCTCTCAAACGATGGAAGATAAAGAAAAGATCAAAAAAGAATGAAACAACAAGAAAGTGAAGTTGTTCAGAAGTTTCTCATCTATTCAATTTTCGTTTCAGATGAAGTGTTAAGACGTTATTTACATTTAAATTTCGAGCTGTCAAAAGGCGATCGCAAAAGCCCACTTATTACAGTAACGTAAAGTAGGCCAAAAATAGCTTGCTTAGCAGGCTGGAGCGTATCTTCAATTTCTTCATGTTTACAATGACCTTGATGTCGACGGGACGCCCTTGTTTTTTTTTTTTATTATTACTTCGTGACGTTATCTTTTTATTAAAAAAAGTTTAACGTCCTGTCGACATCAAGGTCATTGTAAACATGAATAAATCGAAGATTGGCCTACTTCAGGCTACTGTAATAAGTGAGCCTTTGTGATCTCCTTTTGACAGCTCGAAATTTAAACGAAAATAACAGCTTAACAGTTAATCCAACATGAAAATTGAATAAACGAATTTGTAGAGGAGAAACTTCTCTACAACTTCGCTCTTTCATGTTTTTTTCCTTGTTTTATTACTTAGTGACGATATCTTTGAAACCGAGCGAGGTGGCGCAGTGATAACACACTGGACTCGTATTCGGAAGGATGGTGGTTTAAGTCCACCTTCGGCCATTCAGATTTAGATTTTCCGTGATTTTCCTAAATCACTCCAGGCGAATGCCGGGATGGTTCCTTTCAAAGGGCATGGCCGATTTCCATCCCCTATCTTTACCCAAAAATCCGAGCGTGACCACGCTGTCGACTGGACGTTAAAGCCCTAAGATTGCTTTTGTTATGTTTCAACAAGTAATCGGGAGACCATGTATTGCCATGATGCCATACCCCAACACACTGGGTATTCGTTCGCTGTACGTTCCCCAGATATCTTGGGCAATATAAATATTCGATACGGTTTGCCGAGAGATCCTGTAAACACTCACATTGCATTTTCTTCCTGATATACTGGAAAGTTTCTTTTCTTACCCTTCCTGTTTTATTGATTTTCTCTTCAGTAGTATATGAATGTGGGTTGACGGAGACCACGCTGTCGACTGGACGTTAAAGCCCTAAGATTGCTTTTGTTATGTTTCAACAAGTAATCGGGAGACCATGTATTGCCATGATGCCATACCCCAACACACTGGGTATTCGTTCGCTGTACGTTCCCCAGATATCTTGGGCAATATAAATATTCGATACGGTTTGCCGAGAGATCCTATAAACACTCACATTGCATTTTCTTCCTGCTATACTGGAAAGTTTCTTTTCTTACCCTTCCTGTTTTATTGATTTTCTCTTCAGTAGTATATGAATGTGGGTTGACGGAGATGTATTTGAACCTCGCCCTGCCCGTAGTCTATCCTTATAACTACTGCATCGCCCCTCTCAGACCAGAGACAAATCGCACGAGATTTATGTTCACATGTATAGAATAATTCAAAGATAGGTGTACAGCAGCACATCCCTGTCATGAAAGTAATGATGCTACAGGAGGCACAAGTAAGTGGGCGGATGCCGCGTGAGAAACACAATGTAATCAGGCTACTACCTGTTGGTCGGCTTGTCCGCTCGGTTCACAGAGGACAAGTGTGTGATTAGAAGGCGCTAGGGGCTGCGTGCTTTGGGAGCTGACACTCATCTGGCGGCAGACAAATAGCTGCATCCCTGGTGACCGGGAACGCGCGTAGCTTTTTGTGGCTGGAAGTACGCGCTTGCTTGCCTGCGCGAGCCTGGCTGGGCGGCGGTAAGCGGCTTAGGCGCGCCCGTCGCCATGGAGATGTATGCAAAGCGCGCAGCGGAATGCGCCGGATTCACTTTCACTGCGCGCGGCGCTTGCGTCACCGCAGGATGCTGCGACCGCAAAACTGCCTGTCGCAGGGTCGCCTCCACCGTACCATCTCGGCTGGCATGCCAGTACGTTGCTCAGACAATACATGAGTCATAAGAAATATGAAGCGAATTTTATCCATTATGGATGTTGAAGAACTCCTTATAGGTTGTGGAAATAAAATCCACTACCAGTCACAATTATTGCTGATTTATTAAAACACTACCGGTTTCGGGCTTGTGCCCATCTGTGTTCAATGTTGTTAACTGTTCAAAGAAAACGTAAATTACATTGTGCTTATCATACAGATATACATACACAAGTGTCGTATAGATATACAAATACAAAATAAGTATGCTGTGTGGTGGAGTGGTTTCTGTTAAGGCTATAAGTGCATTCACATATACGTAGGGTATCCAATTCGTGTTCGTACAATTTTCACCGGAATAATTTTAATATTTATGTTGGTTTGTATCTTGCATGTGACGTATCTTGTTATCTTCTACCTCTTATTGCATATTTCAGAGAATTGTCTACATATGTGTCAAAGACAATATGAATTTCAGAAAACTCGCCATACTTTGAAACAACTGTTTTGCAGAACTGATTTGTTAACTCAACAATTGTTTTCGTCTGATTTCATACTTACAGTTTGTGGATCTCTCCATTCCATCAACAAGTGCGACTGAATATTTCTTTCCTTCAACTTGAGTTGAACTAGCCTTAGTTGTAATTTCTTCTGACTCTCATCCAGAATCTGTCGTTTTAGATGCAAGGTTTTCTAAATGATACATTAGCAATGTAGTACATTGTTCCATCACCTGCGAACACAGAACGTGGAACAGGAGATAGTTCATACATTCGAATCCATTCCTTCAGATTAAGTTCCACTACGCCAAGTTTTGTTTCCAGTTTTATTTTCTTGCCCAATGTTCCGAAAAGATTCAATTTGTTTTGGGGAAGAGGTTCCCAGATACTAACCGCACCGTTAACAATTCGTTCATGTACGAAGTCCCGATGTTTCTCCAGATCTAATTCTGGCATTATACAAACGTCAAGTTCTACTTCAGAGGGAGCTTTAGTCATTGTCACAATATTGAGCAACTCATTACTCGTGCATTAAAATGGATTGATGAAATTTTGGAAACACTTGACGACAGACAGAACATTCTTTTTACAACGATTTGCTGATGTCTGTGATACATCGTGCTGGATTGAAACTTTCACTGGTTCTTTACTACGAGAACAAATGTTCGACAGCTCAGGAAGTGTCAGGAAAAATTTAGAGTTGTGAATTTTGTGTAGTCCCTAAGATGCTCCCGCAAACTTTCATTTTTCTGTTTTCCTGCTCAAGTGCTTCATCTCCTCCTAAGGAACAGAATGGAACATCACTTTTGTTTGGAGCCCAGCCATTTTTCAATTGTAACCACGTTTCATTATCAGTTTTCCGCAATCTTCCCATTTCGGCTACGTGTCATGCACACAGTGCACTACAGTAGCCAAGGTCCATTGCAAAAATAAAAATAAATAAATAAACATAAATAATAATAATAATAAATACTTAGTGAACTCATTCAGTGCACCCAGCTTTAGTTTCCCGTTGCCACTATGTACTCCTCTAATAAACGAAAGAAGAGTTTTATTCAAATATTTGTTAAGCTTATGGGACTTAACTGCGGGGTCATCAGTTCCTAAACTTACATACTACTTATGAACTACCTTATACTAAAGATGACACCAACGTCCATTCCCAAGGGTGGATTCGAACCCCCGACCGCTCGGCGAAAGATGAGTAAATACCATCTCCATGTAATTTAGAATTATCATCAGAGTAGGATTATCTTAGCTCTTCTCATAGTAAAAATCTTTAGCCGGCCGCGGTGGCCGAGGTGACTGAGGCGCTCCAGTCACGGTCAGCACGGCCACTACGGTCGGGGGTACGAATCCCCCCTCGGGCATGGATATTTGTGCCGTCCTAGTTCATAAGTAGTTCATAAGTAGTTTGTAAGTTTAGGGACTGATGACCCCGTAGTTAAGTCCCATAAGCTTAAAAAAAAAAAAAAAAAAAAATCTTTAAATTGTTTCTGCGGTTCAAGTTCTTTTATATCTACTATATCGTGATTTGTTTTTCGAATGAGTTCTGAGTATCTAGTGTTCCACGAATCTACCATCTCTCCATGAATTACTTTAATATTTTCTTGAAATGTCGGATTTCTCCCTTCGAAATCATTTTAATTTTAACCAAAACAGTTTCATTTACGTAAAAATTGCTGATAACATAATGTGTAGTATGTAGTTAGATCTTTTTATTTTTTATTTATTTATTTTTAAAAAGATAATTAAAATCGAATGATTGATCAGGAGCGAACTTACAAGGGCTTAAGCGCGCGATGACTCCCCATCTTTTCCCACCACATCCCACCTCCCAGTCGCGAGCCTGAGATGTCCACCATCACTTTTCTCAATCCCTACCTTATAAGCAACAAAATGATACCACCCACAATACTGTACCGTTAAACTGCACATGGGATGAAAAAAGTGACCCCTAGAAAACTGACTAAGCAGTCGTCTGACAAAAAACTTTTTAGAGCATATTTTAGACTGAATGTCTTGGTAGAGGTATGCAACCTTCATTGTAAAATTTTAATAATGCTTTTAAAAATGCTTGAGGTTGCTTGAATAATGAAAAGATGTTGTCAGTAGATTATTTATTTTCGTGTCACTGTAAGGTTTTAAAATAAACGCCTTTTGCTACTGTGAATGGTTTTATTTTTATATTTTTAAATCACCCATACGCGTTTCGCCCCCTCCCCCCCACCACACACACACACACACACACACACACACACACACACAGAAACAGAGGAAAAAAAAAAACCACCCACCCACATACAGACACACACCCACACACACACACACACACACACACACACACACACAAAGATACCTTCAAACATTTTCAATGAAACAGTTGAACTTCAAATAAGCTAAGGTTGGCAACACTACAAAACAAACAGCAGTAGACACAGTATGGCAGCAGGTGACAGCAGAACCAGAGAACTACAATGTGTTTCGAAAAACAGTGTAACATTTCGACCTGGTTGCCAGAATAAGACTGAAGTGGAGTAGCAAGTGCTGTAAGTACACCATTTTATTCCAAAAAACGAACTGTTTTAAATCAGAAATGAAATGTTTTAGATATGTAAGAGACCTAACCTATATGTATAAACAAAAAGATGTAAATATTTGACACCCACTGATGATGCCTTGAGAGAAAGGCGAAACGCGTTTGGGTGATTTAAAAATATAAAAATAAAACCATTCGCAGTAGCAAAAGGCGTTTATTTTAAAACCTTACAGTGAAATACAATTCAGCTGCTGCTCAAAATGGCCACTGCAAGCAACGTATTTATTTTCAGTTCACAACATATTTCGGGCGTAGCCCATCATCTGGTGATCGATATAATTTGTCATATAAAATACTTATCTGTCAATACATAAGAACAGTATTTTATATGACAAATTTGAATACATCAAATCTGAATTTATATAATATCGATCACCAGATGATGGACTACGCCCGAAACACGTCGTGAACTGAAAATAAATAATCTACTGACAACATCTATTGATTATTCAAGCAATCTCCAGCATTTTTAAAATCATTATTAATACTTTTTAGAGCAATTACGTGTCATACACTACTGTCCTAAACATATTTACAAGGCTATAGCTTAATACCGAAGTTGGTGAAGGTAATATTTCGCCAGCAAAGTGTCACGCATTTTTTGAACCTCACATCTGCGTGCAGGTCGGTAGAGACGTGACGCAACTGAGGGTGGCTGGTGGTGTGTGTCCAGTCGGGCAGGATAGCTCGCCGCCCACGCTGCCTGCTGGCGGCCTTGACTTTCAGACCTGGCGAGAGCGGTGTACTGGAGGGGGGGGGGGGTCGTTACTGGCGTTTGCCGTGACCCGAGCAGTCGCTTCCTCAGCCCGGGGCGCAAATGCCAGGCGGCACGTGCCGGCGCGGCGCGGCGTCCCGTTACCCGCGCTGCTCGCTCACGTTGCGCAGGTGCTGCCGAGGGCCTAACATTACTGGCTTATTACTGGGGACGGCTGCACTAGCCCACTGCATCCTCCTGACAGTCCCCGCCGCCGACGTCACCGAAAATTACAAGCGCGACGACACACACAATAGCTCCACTTACTACAGTTCTAGTCCAGTCAATGAGTGCTCAAAAGAGGAGTGTAGAGTGCATGGAATATGCGAGAATTTTTCAAAAATGTTCAAATGTTTGTAAATCTATCGGACCAAACTGCGTGGTCATCAGTCCGTAGCTTACAAACTACTTAAACCTAGAATGAAACTTTCACTCTGCAGCGGAGTGTGCGCTGTTATGAAACTTCCTGGCAGATTAAAATTGTGTGCCGGAACCGGGACTCGAACCTGGGACCTTTGCCTTTCGCGGGCAAGCGCTCTACCACTGAGCTACCCCGACACGACTCACGACACCGCCTCACAATTTTACTTCCACCAGTACCTCGCCTCCTACTTTCCAAACTTCTCAGAAGCTCTCCTGCGAAACTTGCAAGACTAGCACTCCTGGAAGAAAGGATATGGTGGAGACATGGCTTAGCCACAGCCTTTCTTCCAGGAGTGCTAGTCTTGCAAGTTTCGCAGGAGAGCTTCTGAGAAGTTTGGAAAGTAGGAGGCGAGGTACTGGTGGAAGTAAAATTGTGAGGCGGTGTCGTGAGTCGTGTCGGGGTAGCTCAGTGGTAGAGCGCTTGCCCGCGAAAGGCAAAGGTCCCAGGTTCGAGTCCCGGTTCCGGCACACAATTTTAATCTCGTACTTAAACCTAGGTAAACTAACCTAAGGATAACACACACACCTCCAAGGCGAGCAACCGCGCGCTCCGCAGCGAGACGCTTTAGACCGCTCGGCTACTCCACTGCGGCCGAGAATTTTTGACTTCAGAACTTCGTTAGGGATAGGAGATGAACATACTAAAAGTCCACGCCCCTGGGGGGTGAGCTAAAGCTGGGAGGGCCTTCGATATTCGTCGTGGGGCTTCCCCATCGTTAACCCTCTCCTGGGCGTTAGGTACTGACGACCTTGACGACATGTGCACTGCAGGCGATAATAAATCAGCCTAAACTCTTCCCCCTCAGAAAAACGAAGATGTTGCGTTGAATGCACTTTTTTTTCATTCTGAATCACATTCAGTGCTTGTAAATACTGTAATGGTATGATTCATAATATTATCATAAAATCTACAATTATAAAAAGGTGTTCTGTTCCAATTGCAAGTACTTTCTTGTCATTGTTAAAGTGTTGTTATTTACCATGCTAGCACGTTTCATAAGGTAAAAACGTCACAGCCCCTCAAAACATTCATTTCTGGATGGACATCGAAACTGAGCGCACATCTTATAAATGATGTATCTTCTGATTGGCAGAAGATAAGGTAGCAAATGTGCATATCAAATTGAAGGAAATTTAATGCTCTACAACTTTCTTTCTGACAAATTTTTTTGTGAAACGATCGAGTGAGTCACTAGAAGTAAATGTTTGACAAATTAGAGTGGTAAAGATGATTTTTTCCGAAATTGTCGATTTTCAATAACGTATATGTCGTAAACCGTTTGGAATTCGACGTAAATGGATAGAAACAATTTTATAGAAGATTCAATTATCTTTCATTTTTATTTGGAATATTTTGTTCCTAAAGCAACCCGTTTTCGAGATATAAGCGGAAAACCAAAAAATGGTGCCTTTCCACCTCCTCCCCGCTTTAGCTCACCCCTCCCCCCCAGGGGCAGGGACTTTTAGTATGTTCACCTCCTAACTATCCCTAACAAAGTCCTGAAGTCAAAAAGTCTCGCATATTCCATGCACTCTACAATGCTTTCATTGACTGGGCTATTCGTACTATGCTTCATTGTGGCTTATACAGGGTGAATCACCTAACACTTGCACTGCAAATATTGCGGAAACGGAAAGTGCGATTGATGTGCGGTTTTCACAGAATGGATTGGTAGTCTAGGACTCGTATTGTAAGCCAATAAACAGATTGTAAAAATACCTAGAAAGTTTATATTTTATGCAAACATACTATTTTTCAAGTTGAACAATGGTTGCTTCTATCATGTACTGGAATTTTTGTCACCAGCTGTGTACAAAGAATTTTGAATGACAATTTTATCACGTTTAGTTTGGCAGCTACAACCATTCAAAGTTTTGGGGGCGGAGGCTACGACAGCGTAACCACTGGCTGGTGGTCACGAGACAGTGGGCCGTGCCACTCTGCCAGTGAGTTACGCTGTCGTAGCCTCCGCCCCCAAAACTTTGAATGGTTGTAGCTGCCAAACTAAACGTGATAAAATTGTCATTCAAAATTCTTTGTACACAGCTGGTGTAAAAAAAAAAAAAAAAAAATTCCCGTGCATGATAGAAACAACCACTGTTCTATTTAAAAAAACTGTATGTTTGCATAAAAAATACACTTTACAATATATATTACAATCTGTTTGTAGGCTAAAAATTCGAGTCCCTGACTACCAATCCATTTTGCGAAAACCGCACATAAATCGCACCTGTGTGTGTGTGTGTGTGTGTGTGTGTGTGTGTGTGTGTGTGTGTGTGTGTGCGAGTGCGTGTGTGCGTGTGTAGACGTTAAAACTGACTATAGTACGACCTAGTATCTTAAACGGTGTGGGACTAACACTTTCACCTATAGTATCAGTGTGCTGATAATGTCAGAATGTCTACAAATTCTTTAAAAGTTTCACAAAGAAACACTAACAGATTTTTCGTGTAACACACGTGAATACCAAATAATAATATAAACGAATCTGACTTTCACTTTAAAGATTCAAGTTCTTTCAATGGAACTTTATGTGCAAGGAATGAGATTTCAATTATAAGCACACAAGAAATAATTATTATATATTGAGAGTGGTACTACTTTCTGTACTGCCTTGTCGTAACTCGATAAGTAACCTTGCGAATGTCTCCACTGCCGATAATAATAACGAGTAACACAGTCTGCCTGTCGAGTCACCATTAATATATTTTTTCGCCATAAAAATGCACCAAAATTAATTATCCTTTTCCGGTACACAGTCATTAAGTATGGCAATTCAATATAGTTTGTGGAATAACACCGTTAACTTGAACCATCTGCGAGTCTGTGGTTCTTATTATGCTAAATCTTTTACGAAAATGTTTATCCGTCGTGGTGCTAGAAACAGCTGTTTATTAGCATGCGACTGTTTCAGAGATAAATACATACATTGCTGTTTCGCTATAATACTCTCTGGCCATGCTATAAAAACTTAATATTTGAAACTTGTTAAAATGTGAAAATAATCGTTTGCATTGTCCAGAACACTTCACAAATTATCATTTTTAGTTATCTTATTATCTTAAAACCTGTATCTTTTCTGGTTTGGATAGTATTCAGAAATTTCTAAAAAATTTTACTTCACGACCCCAGTTTATGTAAGCTGCAACTCGAATGACTGCTTCAGGTAACAAATAAATAATTATCCACTCTCTTTTCCTTTTTTTAATAAGTCGAATAATTAATAATTAATAAACTCCTTTCTGAACTTATAAGTCACAAATCTACAAATAAGAGGATACACATAATTTCCTTTAACCCACGACGGATTTGTTTTTGGTTACGTTTTTTCACAATACACAAACAAAAGTTAAGTAACAAGGGCTGGCACAACTCTTTCTCCACTCTAACGGTACTAGATATAAGTAAACAAAACAAAACAATTCCTACGTTCACCACCAATTTTTACTAACCTTAAGGAGAAAATATGTAATGCAAAGCTCAACCTGTCGACGATTAACCTTTTTATGCCACTCGTTACTCTATGCGAACTGAAAACTTCGCTGTGCTATGTTCTGTTGAAATATACAATCTATTCTATAGGTCTATCAAAATCGAGTTTTCCGACTATAATTTCTTGCTTGCGCGTTTCTTTGGTGCGACTATAATTAAATGTTCTGCATGTGGTATTGTAACTATCAGGGACCGTGATTTCTAAAGTGACTCCTATCGTTAAATTCTGATCCCAAAATTCCGGAATACTCGCGAACGCAGTCCGAGTAACAACACATAAAATAAATGCGAACCATTCGTAGTTCCTTTCTATGGTTCGAGGGTGCAATTTGGTTCATCAAATATTACCGAAACCTTACTACGGGCTTCAGAATCACTTTCCCGGAGTCAAACAAGTCGTCATATCTACCGACTCATAAACCATAAATTCACAGGACTATTTATCAGTAATTAAGAGCTCTCTAATCTCTATCACACCGCAGAATCTTAGTAAAAGAGACCTCGTCTCAACTTCATAAGTCATTTCGCACGAAAAATGAATATTTCTCACTGTTATTCCACTTGTTGCGCTTCGGCATGGGTATTCTCTGCTTCTTAGAGAATAAAACGATAAAACAGTTATAGACCTATATACTTCTGAATTGATCAGATTCTTCGGCACAATCTAGGCTGGAACTTTCACGATGCATCTCGCTCTACGTCCTAATTACAACCATTCTACAGAAATTTCAATGGAAAAGTGGGGAAAAGGGTTATGAAAAATATCCCTCATTTAGGAACAGCTTTCATTGTCAGCTGCAAAATTTTAGACTCCATAATAGATTTCCACTCGCCTAATGGCAGAAGCCACCCCCATGAACCACAGACATTGCCGAGGGGGGGTGGCTTGCGTGCCTCAACGATGCAGATAGCCGTACCGTAGGTGCAACCACAGCGGAGGGGTATCTGTGGAGAGGCCAGACAAACGTGTGGTTCCTGAAGAGGGGCAGCAGCCTTTTCAGTAGTTACAGGGGCAACAGTCTAGATGATTGACTGAGCTGGCCTGTAACATCAGCTAATGTGGCTTTGCCACACAGCTACTGCGAACGGCTGAAAGCAAGGGGAAACTACAGCCGTTACTTTTCCCGAGGACATGCAGCTCTTCTGTATGAAAATATGATGATGGCATCCTCTCGGGTAAAATATTCCGGAGGTAAAATAGTCCCCCATTCGGATCTCCGGGCGGGGACTACTCAGGAGGATGTTGTCATCAGGAAAGACAATACTGGCATTCTACGGATCGGAGCGTGGAATGTTAGATCCCTTAATCGGGTAGGAAAATTAGAAAATTTAAAACGGGAAATGGATAGGTTGAAGTTAGATATAGTGGAGATTAGTGAAGTTCGGTGGCAGGATGAACAGGAATTTGGTCAGGTGAGTACAGGATTATAAATACAAAATCAGTTGGGGGTATCACAGGAGTAGGACTTATAATGAATAAGAAAATAGGAATGCGGGTAAACTACTATGAGCAGCACAGTGATCGCATTATCATTGTCAAGATAGATACGAAGCCAACACCGACAACAGTAGTACAGGTTTATATGCCAACTAGCTCTGCCGATGATGAGGAGATCGAAGAAATATATGAGGAGCTAGAGGAAATTATTCAGACAGTTAAGGTAGAGGAAAACTTAATTGTGATGGGAGACTGGAATTCGGTAGTAGGAAAAGGAAGAGAAGGAAAAATAATAGGTGAATATGGACTGGGCAGGAGGAATGAAAGAGGTAGTCGCCTGGTAGAATTTTGCACGGAACATGATTTAATCGTAACAAACACGTGGTTTAAGAATCACAAAAGAAGGTTATATACGTGGAAGAGACCAGGAGACACCGGAAGGTATCAGATAGATTTTATAATGGTAAGACATAGGTACCGGAACCAGGTTATAAACTGCAGGACATACCCAGGGGCAGATATAGACTCTGACCATAACTTGTTAGTCATGAACTGCAGGCTGAAGCTGAAAAAACTGCAGAAAGGTAGGAAAATAAGGAGATGGGACTTAGATAAATTGAAGGAAAGTGAAGTTCTAAATTTCAGAGGGAGATTTAGGCAACAATTTACAGAAACAGTGGGAAATAAAACAGTAGAAGAGGAATGGGTAGCATTGAGAGATGAAATAGTGAAGGCAGCAGAGGACAAAATAGGTAAAAAGGCAAGACCTACAAAAAATCCTTGGATATCACAGGAAATACTAAATTTAATTGATGAAAGGAGAAAATATAAAAATGCAGTAAATGAAACAGGCAAAATGGAGTACAGACGACTAAGAAATGAGATTGACAGGAAGTGCAAAATGGCTAAGTAGGAGTGGCTAGAATACAAATGCAAGGATGTAGAAGCATGTATAAATAGGGGAAAAGTAGATACAGCTTACAGAAGAATAAAAGAGATATTTGGAGATAAGAAAAACAGCTCTATGAATATCAAGAACACAAATGGAAAACCAGTTCTCAGCAAAGAAGGGAAAGCTGAAAGATGGAAAGAGTACATAGAGCAGCTCTATAAAGGAAATGAACTTAGAGACGATGTTGTAGGAAGGGAAGAGGAAGTAGATCAAGATGAAATAGGAGATACTATACTGAGAGATGAATTCGACAGAGCCTTGAAAGACCTAGGTCGGAACAAGGCCCCAGGTGTAGATGACATACCCTCAGAGCTACTAAAGTCTCTGGGAGAGCCAGCCATGACAAGACTATTTGAACTGGTGAGTAGGATGTATGAGACAGTCGAAATGCCCTCAGACTTTAAGAAAAATGTAATAATCCCCATTCCAAAGAAAGCAGGCGCAGACAGGTGTGAAAATTACAGAACCATCAGTTTGATAAGTCATGGTTGCAAAATTTTAACACGAATTATCTACAGGAGAATGGAAAAGCTGGTAGAAGCTGACCTCGGGGAAGATCAGTTTGGATTCAGGAGGAACGTAGGAACCCGGGAGGCAATACTCACTTTACGTCTTATCTTAGAAGTAGATTAAGGAAAGGCAAACCTACATTTTTAGCTTTTGTAGATTTGGAGAAAGCATTTGACAATGTTGACTGGAATACACTCTTTCAAATGCTAAAGTCAGCAGGGGTAAAATATAGGGAAAGAAGAGTTATGTACAACTTGTACAAAAGCCAGACCGCAGTTGTTAGACTCGAATGGCATGAAAGGGAAGCATCAGTTGGGAAGGGAGTAAGACAGAGTTGCAGCCTTTCTCCGATGTTATTCAATTTGTACATCGAGCAGGCGGTAAAGAAAAGCAAGGAAAAATTTGGAATAGGGATTAAAGTTCAGGGGGAAGAAATAAAAACATTGCGTTTTGCTGATGACATTGTAATTCTGTCAGAGACAGCAAAGGACCTGGAAGAGCAGTTGAATGGAATGGACAGCGTGTTGAAGAGATCGCATAAAATGAACATTAACAAGAGCAAAACAAAAATAATGGAATGCGGTCTTAGAAAATCAGGCGATGCTGAAGGAATTAGATTAGGTAACGAAACAATGAAGGTGGTAGATGAGTTTTGTTACTTGGGTAGTAAAATAACATGCGATGGTCGCAGTACAGAGGATATAAAATGCAGAATGGCAATGGGAAGAAAAGCATTTTTGAAAAAGAGAAATTTGCTAACATCGAATATTAATTTAAGTGTAAGGAAGTCTTTTCTGAAGGCATTTGTGTGGAGTGTTGCCTTGTACGGGAGTGAAACATGGACGATAAGCAATGCGGACAGGAAGAGAATAGCGGCTTTTGAAATGTGGTGCTACAGAAGAATGCTGAAGATTAGGTGGGTAGATCGCATAACTAATGAAGAGGTACTAAACAGAATTGATGAGAAAAGGAATTTTTGGCATACTCTGACTAAAAGAAGAGATCGCTTGGTAGGACACATTCTTAGACATCGGGGAATCGTAAATTTAGCATTGGAGGGAAGTGTGTGGGGTAAAAATCGCAGAGGGAGACCAAGAGACACGTATAGTAAGCAGATTCAAGTGCATGTGGGTTGCCGTTCTTATGAGGAGATGAAAAGGCTTGCTCAGGATAGAGTAGGGTGGAGAGCTGCATCAAACCAGTCTCCGGACTGAAGACGATAACAAAAAATGGCAGAAGAACCATGCTCTCCTTCACATGCACAAATAAGGTATACACACTAGTCAAGTCCACGCACCAATCAACGAGACCAATAAAACAAACAGAGAAGAAACAGATAAATTTTGGGAAGAACTGGAAAAAATTATGGTAAAAATTCCAAATAAACATAATGTAATATTGCTAGGAGATTTTAGTCCACAGCTCGGCAGTGAGTGAAAATGGTAAATGATAAATGAGAACGAAATTACTCTTACAGAAAACTGAGCGAAATAACAGCGTCAATAAACGACGTCATTTACGGACATCCTTACAGTGATGTTTTAATTTCTAGTGCTGACATTATACACCTAACAGTTGTGACGCCGTAGCTTCGCATTATGCGTGTGCCACTGAAAATGAACCATTTAAACATGAACGTCTCTAGAATGTCGTTTCACTACCGCTGCGACTTTTGTGTGTCAAGCACCCTATCAGTATACAGTGCAGAATTTGGAAGCTCTTTCATTTTCACTTATATTATTATTACATTTATTTTATCCATTATAAATGTTTTTCTTTAAAGCCTGCGACTGTGATATCAATGGATTTGTTTATAAATGAAAATACTGCTTCAGTCAGGAATGGTCGCAGTATTTACACTGATAAGCAAATCCATTATTATTATCATTATTATTATTACTGTGACAGTCGGAGATTAAAATGTATGACAGAGAACGTAACAAAAGAATTATAGATATTAAACCATCTACTTGCTTTTACTATTCTTTAACAGTAACGTACACACATTATTGTCTTGTACTCTGCGGCATTGGCCCCTCACTTAGCTTGCATTTATTGCGAATCTTTGATCCAGCGCAAAGTTCCAAGCGACTGGAAAAAGGCAACAGAACGCACCAACAGAATTACAGTTTGCTGTAGAATTCTTGAACATATTATTAATTCTAATATAGTAAATTTGCAATATCCTGCTGTTTGCTGATGATGCTGTGGTGTACAGGAATCTGTAGTCATTGAATGACTGTAGCAGGATACAGGATGACTTGGACCAAATTCATGGATGGTGTGAGAACTGGTAGCTAACTCTAAATGTTGTATAAATGTAAGGTGATGCAGATGAGTAGGAGAAACAATCCCTTAATGTTGAATTACAGCATTAATAGAGTACTACTTGACAAAGTCGCATCAATTAAATACCTAGGCGTATCGCTGCACAACGATATGAAATGGAGCGAACACATAAGGAGGGAGAAGGCGCATGGTCCACTTCGGTTTATTGAGAGAATTGTCAGAAAATGTGATTCATCTGTAAAGGAGACCGTATATAAAACGACTGAACGACTCGTCTTGAGCATTGCTCAAATGTTTGGGACCCCCAACAGATCGGTTTAAAGGAGGACGCAGAGGCAGTTCAGAGGCGGGCGGCGAGTTTTGTAACTCGTAGGTTCGATCGGTGCGCGAGTGTCACGGAAATGCTCAAGAAAAATGGGAGTCGCTGGAGGAAAGGCGACGTTCCTTCCGAAAAACACTGTTGAAATTTAGAGGGCCGGAATTTGAAGCGGACTGCAGAACGATTCTACTGCCGCAAACCTAAATTTAGCGTAAAGACCACTATGATAAGATCACAGAAATTTGGGTTCGTACAGATGCATACGAGCATTGGTTTTCCCCTCGTTCTATGTGGGCACATCTCCCGCAGCAGCTATTAAAATTGACTACAATAGTAATCCGTCTTATGGTGACTGCAATTAAAAACATTTGTATTACACAGACGCGTTTCGCTTATTATTTTAAAACCATCTTCTGAGGTCTGTAAATGATACAAAGATTTGTACAGTTTGTATTGTATACATAGATTAAAAACAGTTTTTGAAAACTTTGTTCACGTTAGGCCTACGTGATTTTAAATTGATATTCAGTCTACTCACGGTGTTCTCTCTTCTTTACATCTCAGTGCTGTTCCTCCGTCTTGTTGCCTGGAGTTGGCTGGTTTCTGAAGTGTGTTTTCCGGTTGTGTACGGAACTTTTCGAATGTTTTTGTGGCGTTTCTTTCGTTTCATATCACCAGTTTCAAATGGAGTGCCTTTCGTTTTGTTTAATCACTTCACCACAGTGTCACTATGTTGTTCGAGTAGTAGGTGAGTGTTACCAACGTAATTATATTCAACATGTGTGTGTGTGTGTGTGTGTGTGTGTGTGTGCATGAGAGATTTTCAGAGAAGAGGATGTCTGAGATGTGTTTCAGATACGTAAATGCAGGTTTAATTGAGATACAGTGGTGTGTGTGGGGGGGGGGGGGGGAGGGGTCAGAGGGTAGTGCGTTGTGGTAAAAGGGGCGGTTGCTTTCAGAACTTGTATTTTTATGCTAGGTGGGCAATAAGCTTGAAAACTGTGTCGTTTATTGGATTGGTTTGGTCATTTGTGAGATGTTTCTTTTCTGTTATTGTGTTTTGGAGATGGTAGTTTTCTTGAAGGGTGAGAAGGTGTTAATTGTGGTTGTTTATTCTTATTATTTCTGTCTGTGTCTCTGGTCTTGATTTTATGTTGGTTTAGGTGTAAGTGTTCTGCAAACGTTGACTGACTTGTTGTACATGTTCTTTATATCTGTTGTCAAATGTTCATTTAGTCTGAACAATGTATCTTCCATGACATGTATTGCATTTCAGTTGGTATAGTACTGATTTTGTGTCTGGATCTGTATTTTTTTTATTGATTTTGGAAAATATTTTTGAAGTGAGTTTTTGGTTTGGTGGGCTATTTTGATGCCTTGTTTTTGAAAATGTTGTATATTCTCTGTGTGTATTTGTTATTGTATGTGATTGTATGCTCCTTTGTGGTGTTCTTGTATGTGTGTCTTGTATGTTTGATTGTATGGTAATCTGCCTTTGTGATGGTGGTATTGGTGTGTTTATTAGTTTTTTTTTTAAATTTTATTTTTCAGCTTCGTTACCAAGTTTTCTTTGTATCCATTGTTTGTGGCTATTTGTACTATGGTATTCATTTCTTTTTGGTAGTTATCTGTGTGTAGGGGTATGGTGTTTAGTCTGAGGAGCATGAATCTAAGTGCTGCATTTTTCTGTGTATCTGGGTGATTGGATGTGTGGTGTATAATTGGGTCTGTTGTTGTTGGTTTTCTGCATATGTCATATGTATGCTGGTTGTTCTGAATCTTTAAGGTGAAATGTAAGAAGTTTAACTGTCAGTTTTTTTCTTTTGCTATCTGGATTTTGTCAAAAACAGAATTTATGACAGTATATCACTGGTGATATGCAAACAGATTCAAATAAGTGAAGTGATAACAAAACAGGCGAAAAGTGCCGCACACAACCGGAAAACGCACGTCAGGTACCAACCAACTCCAGCCAACAGACGGAGAAACAGTAATGAGATGTAAAGAAGAGACAACAACATCGTGAGTAGACCGAATATCAAGATAAAAATACAGAGACCTAACGTGCACAAAGTTTCAAAAACTGTTTTTAATCTATGTATACAATACAAACTGTACAAACCTTTCTATCATTTACAGACCACAGAAGAAGCTTTTAAAATAAAATGCGAAACGCGTCTGGTGTAAAACAAAGGTCTTTAATTACAGTCAGCATAAGACGGATTATCTATTATAGTCAATTTTAATAGCTGCTTCCAAAGATGGCAACACAACCGAACATAGAAAATCATACTGTTTTGGCTCTGTAATGAATGTGGCAAGCGATATTGCCAGCACCTCTGACGTCTCAAGAGGTGCTCCTCGTGGTGCAGCACATCCTGCTCGTGATGGATGTGTGTGTACGGTGTGCAATCAGAGCCTGCCAGCAACAGCGACAGGCCCGGTGCGAAGAACGAGAGGTTTACGTCGCGGCAACACACCCTTCACTTCTGCAGAGAAGGCGCCCAATTATCGGGTACGGTCTGGGTACCGAGACCACTGCACGACGTGTGGCAGGAGGTACACTGTGTACGGAAGTTCAGCGGCGAATCACAGTCAATACTACGCGACAGCAGTGGTGGGGCTATATCATTACGTTCCTTAGCAGTAGGCTCTTAGAAAATATAAGCTCCTGGCCATTAAAATTGCTACACTACGAAGATGACTTGTTAAAGACGCGAAATTTAACCGACAGGAAGAAGATGCTGTGATATGCCAATGATTATCTTTTCAGAGCATTCACACAAGGCTGGCGCCGGTGGCGACACCTTCAACGTGCTGACATGAGGAGAGTTTCCAACCGATTTCTCATACACAAACAGCAGTTGATCGGCGTTGCTTGGTGAAACGTTGTTGTGATGCCTCGTGTAAGGAGGGGAAATGCGTACCATCACGTTTCCGACTTTGATAGAGGTCGGGTTGTGGCCTATCGCGATTGCGGTTTATCGTATTGCTGCTCGCGTTGGTCCCCGATCCAATGAATGTTAACAGAATATGGAATCGGTGGGTTCAGGAGGGCAATACGCAACGCCGTGCTGGTTTCCAACGGCCTCGTATCACTAGCAGTCGAGATGTCAGGCATCTTATCCGCATGGCTGTAACGGATCATGCAGCCACGTCTCTATCCCTGACTCAACAGATGGGGACGTTTGCTAGACAACGACCGTTTGCACGAACAGTTCGACGACGTTTGCAGCAGCATGGACTATCAGCTCGGAGACCATAGTTGCGGTTACCCTTGACGCTGCATCACAGACAGGATCGCCAGCGATGGTGTACGAACCGAGGAACCTGGGTGCACGAATGGCAGAACGTCATTTTCTCGGATGAATCCAGGTTCTGTTTACAGCATCATGATGGTCGCATCCGTGTTTGGCGACATCGCGGTGAGCGCACATTGGAAGCGTGTATGCCGGCCGCGGTGGCCGAGGAGACAGGCGCTCCAGTCACGGTCTGCACGGCCACTACGGTCGGGGGTTCGAATCCCCTCTCGGGCATGGATATTTGTGCCGTCTTTAGTATAAGTAGTTTGTAAGTTTAGGGACTGATGACCCCGTAGATAAGTCCCATAAGCTTAACAAACATTTGAACATTTTTTTAAGCGTCTATTCATCATCGTCATACTGGCGTATCATCTGGCGTGATGGTATGGGGTGCCATTGGTTACACGTCTCGGTCATCTCTTGTTCTCATCGACGGCACTTTGAACAGTGGCCGTTACATTTCAAATGTGTTTTGACCTGGGCTCTACCCTTCATTCGACCCCTGCGAAACCCTACATTTCAGCAGGGTAATGCACGACCGCACGTTGCAGGTCCTGTATGGGTCTTTCTAAATACGGAAAATGTTCGACTGCTGCCCTGACCAGCACATTCTCCAGATCTCTTACCATTTGAAAACGTCTGGTCAGTGGTGGCCGAGCAATAGGCTCGTCACAATACGCCAGTCACTACTCTTAATGAATTGTGGTATCGTGTTGAAGCTACATGGGCATCTGTACCTGTACATGCCATCCGAGGCGTATCAAGGCCGTAATTACAGCCAGAGGTGGTTGCTCTGGATACTGATTTCTCAGGATCTATGCACCAAAAAATGTTTGTATAGTCTATGGGACTTAACTACGGGGTCATCAGTCCCTAAACTTACAAACTACTTATGAACTAGCTTACACTAAGGACGGCACAAATATCCATGCCCGAGCTGGCCGTGCAGACCGTGACTGGAGCGCCTCAGTCCCCTCGGCCACCGCGGCCGGCGATCTATGCACCCAAATTGCGTGAAAATGTAATCACATGTAATCCAATGAATACTCGTTTATCATCTGCATTTCCTCTTTGTGTGGCAATTTTGATGCGCAGTACTGTGTTTTCCGCAAACATTATGAACTACCTCGAAGAGGATGACCTATTGATCCATAGCCAACACGGATTCAGGAAGTATCGTTGTTGTGAAACACTACTAGCTCTTTGGTCACATGATGTTACGAGTGTTGCGGACAAGGGCTCTCAAATAGATTCCGTATTTGTAGATTTTCGGAAGGCTTTCTACACGGTACCTCATAAGCGGCTTCTAATCAAATCGCGTGCTTATAGAATTTTGTCACAGTTGTGTGATTGGATTCGCGATTTCCTGTCTTGAGAGGATACAGTACATAGTAATTGACGGAAAGTCATCAATTAAAGCAGAAGTCATATCTGACGTTCCCCAGAGAGGTGTTTTAGATGTCTTACTGCCTTTATAAACGATTAAGGAGACAATCTGGTTCTCTTAAAGACTTAAACTGTCCGCGGATGACTGTCGTTTTACTTTATCTACCTTAATATTTTGGAAGTCACATTGAAGTGCATGGCAGAGGGTTCATCGAACCGCTTTTATGATGTTTCTCTTCAGTTTCATTCTCTAATAGCTCGCGTAAAATAGGAACACCTAAACATTTCCGCTTTCGATCTAATTTCTCTTAGTTTGATGATCATGTCTTCCTGTGTAGGTGGGTGCTAACAAAGTCTGTTCCCATTGGAAGAGAAATTTGGTGAAAGAAATTTCGCAAATAGATCTCGTCGCAACGAGTAACGCCTTTCTTTTAATGATTTCCACCCCAACTCGTGCATCATTTCCGTGACACTCTCTCCCCTATATCGCGATAGTACAAAACGAGCTGCCCTTTCTCTAAATCGTCTGTCAATCGCACTTGGTGGGGATACGACAGTGTGCAACAATACTCCAAAGTAGGACGCACAAGTGTGGTGTAGGAAGTTTCTTTAGTAGAGCTGTTGCATCTTCTGTTCTTCCAACGAAACGTAGTCTTTGGTTCGCTTTCCCTACAATATTTTCTGTGTGTTCTTTCCAATTTAAATTGTTTGTAATTGTTACTCCTTGGTATTTAGTTGAATTAACGGCCTGTAGTTTTGACGTAGTAAAGCCACAAGAAGCAACTGAAGCCATCAATATGAACAGTAAAAGAAATCTCTTAAACTTCATTTACACGGTAAACCAATCAAGTCTACTGGCCGTAAATTCAATTATGTACCTAGGTATAACAAGTACGAACAACTTTAATTGAAAAGAATATACGTTTTGGAGAGACGTTGGTTAGGTATCGTTATACGAAGTGCCGCCAAGTTTTCGCGGCTCAGTCCAGACGAATCACGGAAGCTTTCTTATGCAATCCAGCCTTGATTATTTCCGGCCTGCGACATTAGGGAAAGCTTTCCGCTTCCCGCGACTTCACATCTCTCTAGGCTTGAAGAGCTGATTACACTTTCGTACTCTCTTTGTCACGCTGAGAAAGTTCTGGAGCTGAGAAGTGAGTGCTATAAAATGAAAGGTAAATCTTTAAATGTGAAGATGAATGAAAATTAACTCCATTATTTTAAACACATGTATAAAATTTACCTCTAAATTTGGAGACATGAACAGGCGATAACAATATTCCCCGATTCAGTAAACATTTTGTCTTTGGCGTTAATTCGCCATAAGACTGCACGGTAAGAGATATTATCATTATGGCGTGATTATCACGATTTTGCGGCTCTTGGCGCCCAGTTCATGTTTTAGAGAAGATCACGCGGTGAAAAGACTACAGTTTAGCTCCCTGGAGCGCCCATTTGTATCGACATAAGGACACTTGCTTCTTTGTAGCTGCCTTGCAGTACAGTACATATATGCAAAGTTAGAAAGAGAAACCTTAACTGGCGCCCGGGAAAACAGTGTGAATCGAACGGTGCTCCGAGAAATCCTTTACATTTGAGCAATAGCTCGTTGACTATATTCACAGGGTGGCAAGAAAACCTATTAGCTGACTTTGTCTTTTAGTATTATAGTGTTGAACCAGATATATACAGGGTGTCCCAGCTATCTTGTCCACCCAAAATATCTCTGGAACAATAACAGCTATTGGAAAACTACTTTCACTGGTATCAATGTACGGCTGGTGCCCATGAATGTACATATTTGGAAACATTCTAAAACGAAAGCAAATGTGTTTTTTAACACAAACTTATGTTTTTTTAAATGACACCCTACATTTTTTCTTCAGCAATCCATAGCATGACTAATCACATAAACTGGCGTTGATTGCTTCGCAATATTTCAATTACATCCCGAGATGTTACGCGCGTTTAGCGTATTTCAAGCGTCAACTTCGCGTCGCAATATCTCGGGATGTAATTGGAATATTGCGATGCAATCAACACCATTGTTTATGTGATTCGTCATGCTGTAGATTGCTGAAGAAAAACTATAGGATGTCCATTAAAAAAAAAAACGTAAGTATGTGTTAAAAACAAATTTGCTTTCGTTTTAGAATGTTTCCAAATATGTACATTCATGGGCCCCAGCCGTACATTGATACCGGTGAAAGTAGTTTTCCAATAGCTGTTATTGTTCCAGAGATATTTTGGGTGGACAAGATAGCTGGGACACCCTGTATATATAATAGCGACTTTTAAATCTAAGCACGTTACTGCCCGAGAGCAAGGAGGTCCACGGCTTTGCCCTGCCCTTCGATCATAGATACTGGTAGACTGGGCATGACATCGTTTTCATGGCACCAATATTTCTGCAGCTAAACCATTATTTTGCCAACAGTCACGTGGCAGTGTACAGCTTTAATTAGGATTATACAGAGCTTTTGTGATGGGATGTAACATTAAATTTCAAGTGCAAGTGTTATTAGTTTAAAATGATTGCAAACTGTGAAAACTGTGTTGTTTATTACATCCGGCTAATGTTTGCCAGGATTGTGAAATGACTCATCAGCGGTGGCGAAGCACCTCAACAATCGATCAATCTTCGTATGGTAAAATCAATGATAGCATGACGATACACTCAGAAGACAAAGGGTGGTTGCTATCTAACTTGGAGGAAATTAACATTTTTTGTGCTTTAAGGGAGGATTTCAACTACGAGCTAAATGAGAAGACAGAACTGTCTAGAGGGAATTAGTGGTCCCACGTTTGCAATATCCTTGAGAAACAGTGACTTTTCTACTGTTTTCATAAGTGAAGGCAGTTTTAATTTTTGATGATTAGGGACGCATGCTGTATTTTGTGGCTTCGATTTGACTGAATAGATTAGACACAATTTCTCAGACGTCGGGCTAGTATTATCGTAGGTTTCCGTGACAGTTTCGTGTCATACGGGACGGAGCAGCTGTCTTGTAGTCTGCAGCTGTGCCTCAGATCAGCATATGTTTATGCTGAGAAAGCGTTTATGTTGCGTGTTTCGTACTGATGACGTTGCCTAGTGGCAGATTAATTTCTTGAGGTATGTTATTCTGTGAATGACATGTTGAACCGAGAGTAGTCGAATTCATAGCGTCATATGTTAATATGTGCCTCCTTATTTTTTAGCACATGAAAATGGGATAAGGTAGTTCCGAGACATGTTGTTGTGGCCTTCGTCCGAAGACTGGTTTGATGCAGCTACCAATCCTACTCAACTCTGAGCAAGCCTCGTCATCTCCTCATAAGAAAGGCAACCCACATCCAACTGAATCTGCTTACTACATTCGTTTCTTGGACTCTCTCCACTTCCCAGTCGAACCCTTCTTTTAGTCAAGGTATGCCAAAAATTCCTTTTCTCCCTAATCCTGATCAGAACCTCTCATTAGTTACGTGATCTACCAATGTAATCTTCAGCATTCATCTGTAGCACCACATTTCAAAAGCCTGTATCCTCTTCCTGTCCGGACTATTTATAGTCCATGTTTCAGTCCCGTACAAAGCAACACTCCACACGCCTTCAGAAAAAAAATTCTTTACACTTAAATTAATATTCGACGTTAGAAAATTTCATTTTTTCTTAAACGCTATTCTTCCCATTGCCATTCTGCATTTCATATCCTCTCTACTTCGACCATCATATTTTATTTTACTTCCCAAGTAACAGAATTCATCTACCACCTTTATTGTTTCGTTTCTAATATAATTCCTTCAGCATCGCCTGATTTTCTAAGACACGTGGTCCTATGTTGGAATCACGCCATGTGTATAGCCGCTCTGTTGTTTGTCCGCTCTGTTAGTATCTATGGTCGAAGTCCGTGCCACTGGGCATGGCGCACTTGCGGCATGGCCGGCCATGAGCACCCCATCAGTCTCAACAACTACTTTCCAAAATGCTGGGCAGAATTTGTTACATGTGCTTACAGATGTCCTCTATTAGCAGTCACAGACTGAAAAAAAGGGACGCAAGAATCTGACAGAATGTAGTAGATGCCTCTGTCAAAGGCAAAAATGAAACTTCCTGGCAGATTAAAACTTTGTGCGGGAACCGGGACTCGAACCTGGGACCTTTGCCTTTCGCGGGCAAGCGCTCTACCGACTGAGCTATCCCGACACGATTCACGATGCCGCCTCACAACTTTACTTCCGCCAGTACCTCGCCTCCTACTTTCCAAAAGTTTCGCGGGAGAACTTCTGTGAAGTTTTGAAGGTAGGAGGCGAGGTACTGGCGGAAGTAAAGTTGTGAGGCGGTATCGTGAATCGTGTCGGGATAGCTCAGTTGGTAGAGCGCTTCCCCGCGAAAGGCAAAGGTCCCAGGTTCGAGTCTCGGTTCCGGCACACAATTTTAATCTGCCAGGAAGTTTCATATCAGCGCACACTCCACTGCAGAGTGAAAGTTTAATTCTAAAGGCAAAAATGGCTGCCATCTCTCACACTGTCCCATAATTACTGACGGCAGCATACTTTATTCACTGACCCTGCTCAAAGATCAAATGAAACCAAGTGAATATGGGGAGTGGGAGTGGGGCAGAAACTGTTTCTTGATCCATGAAAGTTTGAAGAGAGGGAGCGACTGCCTCTCCTGCCCGCTATTAGATAAGCCGTTGATTTACAGTGTGACAAAGGAGTCGACATTCTGGCCTTATCTGAAAACAATCCGGAGGAAAACATTCTCACAAGTGGGAAACTCATAATGGCTTTAAACAAGCATTACTTTCGATAAAAATGTTATAAATTACTTAAAGTTGTATAATAAACGAAAAAATCGTGAGTTATCTGGAATTTACACTCTGTGCTTCACTTTAAAATGCTAGTCCTGACGTTCACAACGATTCAGTGCATACATTGTAGATTCGATTGTTGTCAAACAATTCTTCAATGCTGTAGTGACCATACGACGCACTCAACATTTTGTAAAACAATTTATTTTCTCTGTCGCAGTTGCACAGCTTTGAAGTGAGTGACTAGTTTCGGGCTCTACCGTCCATTATCAAACCGTTAGCCTCTTTCAAGCCGTGATAATACAATGCATGTTACAAATGGCTGATAAAATGTTGTTCAGTACACGTTGAAGGCCTGTGGATGTATCACCTGTTTTAACTGCTATTTTAAATTTTAACGTCATTAGTGACATGTATTAAAAGACGATAATGTACAACTTTTTATCAGCCATTTGTAACATGCATTGTGTTATCACGGACTGAGAAAGGCTAACTGTTTGATAAAGGACGGTACAGTCCGAAACTTGTCACTCACTTCAAAATTGTTCAACTTCGATGGACAAAATAAATTGTTTTACAAAATATTCCCAGTTGCTGATCCTAAACCATCTGTACGATGAATTTTCATACACTAAACATTGTTTAGTGTAGAGTACTTCGAAACCGAACTTAAAAACAACAAAGTTAGTATATTAATTTGGCGCCCCACTTTAGTTTCAGAGACTAGGGACTGATGGCCCTGTGTGGTCCCTTAGAGGTTTCCAAACACTTGTGAATCACAAAGGCGTATATAAGTGGCGGGGGCAGGGGGCAGCTCTTCATAGTTTTCATATACGCTGGTCGCAGGACAGGAATTATTTGAGGTGCAAGAAATTATGTAAATCGCTGGGATCAAGATGAGGTTTGCATGCTAGATGATGAAACTTTTGTGACTCTTCGACAGTGCTGAGACTAATTGCCAGTTTTGCGACATGTCCCAAATACAATAACAATTTAGACGGCTCCCGGTTGTAGCTCAAATTCTGTCTACTGGTAGCTTCTACGGGGTGATCAATCCTCAGCGCAACCGCCTGTGCAGCGTGCGACTTGCCGGCGACGGCAGCTGCGGTGCCCGCTTAGTGGACCGGCCGACGCCCGCACAAAATTTTATATAGGTTGCTGCGCAAGGTATTTCTGACACACACAACAGAAACACTTAGAAAAGTTTATTACTCACCTGTATTAAGCAAGGACGTGCTGTAACTGCCTCCCTTAGTTGTTCGAGCATTTCTGACACCTGCTGAGGACATTGCTCATTACACTCATTGATTTTGAAAAAGGTGCATGGCTGAAAAATTGACCCGAACTTAACATTCTTATTGGATGAATCATGGTTCCACTTATGTGGGTATGTTAATTCGCAAAATAATCGTTACTGGAGTTAGGAAAAGCCTAACTTAATACACGAGCAGCCTTTGCATGATCAAAAAATAGGAGTGTGGTTCACTATTAGCGGCGAGAGAATAATAGGCCCTATATTTTTTCAGGAAACAATTAATAGTGACAGGTATGTTGAAAACATATTGCGGCATTTATTTGCCCAATTAACTGAAAGAGAACTGGCCTTTGCGACATTTTAGCAAGACTCTGTGACGGAACATACAGCCAACTTATGATTACGGGAAATTGGTAACGCGTTCGGTGAAAAAATTATCACTAAGAACATTTGGCCCCCTCGTTCTTCCGATTTAACCCCGTGAGACTTTTATTTGTGGGGAGCATTAAAAGAGAAAGTCTACAAATCAAATCCCCACACTTTAGATGAACTAAAAACAAACATTCGTCATGAAATCACTGCAGCTTCTCAGAGGGAACTTCAGAGTGTAATGAGGAACTTCTTCAGCAGGTGTCAGAAATACTCGAACGACGAAGGGAGGCAGTTCCAGCAACTCCTTGCGTAATACAGGTGAGTAATAAACTTTTCTTATATGGCAGATATAACTTGCGCTCCAAACCATATTAAATTTAGTGAGGACGTCGGCCGACCCGCTAAGCGGGCATCGCAGATTCCATCGCCCGCAAGTCGCACGCCGCAAAGGCGGTTGCGCTGAGGATTGATCACCCTGTATGTACAGGATTTCATGAGAGCTGACGCTGATGCAAGTTTCTATTTATATATATACAACGAAGAATACTTAACGTTTCTTTGAGAACTGTATACAAGTGAGTGCCAGTACTGTTTGCACGTAATTCCTCAACATAGTATCACTTCATGCCCACAGACATGAGAATACATTCAACACATAAGTCGTAACACTACGCCGCGGCGGCATATCCATGCATACTGAGACGCCGTGCTGTGGCGCGCGCGGCCGTTTGCTGTGGAGGTTAGACTCCTTCCGCGGGCATACGTGTGTTTATTCTCCTTAGGTTAATTTAAGTTAGCTTAAGTAGGTTGTAAGCCTAGGGACTAATGGTCTAGCACTTAAGTCCCATAGATTTACAAAGATTTGAACATTTGAATCGTAACACTATCACAGTGTCCAGAATAACGGATGACTACTGACTGACATACTATTGCACATAACTGTCTGCCATCGTATCAGACTCCAGACCGTAGACTGCACCGAGTTCGTGGCGTGGTGCGCATTTAGCGATGCTCTGACTAATAACAGCATACTTTGCACACTTTGCGACCGTTGGCCACGCCCCTGGAGGGCGTTCATGCAACCCCACCTAGAAGACAAGGCCTCACAACTGGCTGTGCCTACATCACACCGAGAGGCCGCAGCCCCTTAGTGACTGGCTGGCTGCTGGGGCACGCCCACCGCCTCGTTGCTTCCGGCCAGTCAGCTTGCGTTTGTGGCCTCTCGTTGTGACGTAGGCAAGGCCAATTGTGAGGCCTTGACTTCTAGGTGGGGTTGGTTCATGTAGTGGATCTGCGTGACAGCGAAGCCTGGCGGAGAAAGCGCACACGGTACGACTTATCGCGTGCGTTCAACTTGACAAATATTTTAGAAAATAACTTGGAAGAAACGGTATGTGAATGAGCAGAATCGCAGGCAGAGACTGCAATTTGCTAAAGAGGTAACCACGAAGGAAAAAACGTGGTGTAACGGCGTCACTTTTAATGGCGAAGGTAAAGTTAACATTTTTGGTGTAGCGGAAGAAAAATGAACAATTTGAAGTTACATTGATTTTATGTGGAAGATGCCAGTGATCAAAATTGTTCCAGGAAGTGATCACAATTAAACCTAGTGTGGTACATTTTCGACCGATTTCTCTCAATTCTGTAACCGTTTTTTACAATGCTTTCAATGCTTTGCGAATCGTTGGAAGATGTACCTTCTCGTTTGGAAACTCACTTTCTATTTTGGATTGAATGACAGTAAGCTGCTTCTTTATTTTCTTACTACCCTCAGTTCCGGACGTTGTCCGGGTGTGTATTAATTACATTCTTATACTAGTTCGTCTCCTTCTTCTCACTTCGTCCATCGCTTCCACCCCAGTCTCTGTACATTTCAGTTTTCATGCAAGATAATCCTTATGACTTCATAACTGATGAATCACGTGTCCTACAATATCATATTCCTAATATGGAGAGTGGAATATTAAGAAACCGTCTACGAAATACGTTGGTAGTAAAGACGTAATAAATTACAACATCATGTGTGATGGTGCAGATTTTAATGCATTTCCTTGTTTTTGACGTCTTATTTTCTGCACTATTTGTCTGCAAAATACGTCGCGAGTACAGTTAGTTGTAATGCCGTAATAAATCGCACGTTCGCTTTTTCATAAACCTAATAATCTATGACATATCTCATGAAATATCTGTCGTACTACGATGTAATTTTGTATGTCCAACCTGTTCTTTGTATGTATAATTTGTGTAAAATGTCTAAAAAAAAATCATATCATTCCTAATGCTGTAGATATACTATTTGAACAGCAGAAAAATAGTAAGCGATAACTTCTTTCTTTTCACTGTTATGTTGGCGTTATCAGCGAGAAAACGTTTCGTAAGTCTCTAATTGCAATTATTGTCAAATGGTGGACAAATGAAGTCTCGTTATTCACGCGACGCATGACGGGGTACTTTTTTGTGAACCTCATTTTTTATGACATCATATCTGCTGAACTATGTGTCATACTTTGTTTCTCTCCCCATTCTGATTATTTATTGTGGGTAAGGAATATTTTTACTTAGTTTCATTGAAATCGTTCCGTTAGTTTAGGACGAGATGAGGAAGATTGTCGCATGATGTGATAGTTTACTACACTTAGAGGTATGCATGTATACATACCCACATTTATATGGTATGTAGATTATATTCATCTTATCAAGTAAACTCAACTTGTGTCGCTGGCCCTTTCTTGGCGTGGATTTTGTAAGGTCCTCGTTTACGGATTTGCTTCTCGTTATTTACCACAATTATGTTGAACACGACACAAATTTGTCTATAATCAAACCTGGTGTTTTTGGGGTGATGTTGTAGCGCATACTGTACAAGTACGGAACAATAACTGATGTAATAAAGCTTAGTACCGTCAGGACACTTGATCGCATTGTAAACAAACACTCCATGTATTATTAATGTAAATCACGCATCAGGTGTCAATAATAAAATTTATATGCCAGAACGAAATGTTTCGGAATAACATTATACCAGTATCAAGTTCTGTAAACGAAGGAATCATAAAATAAAAGAGGGCGCTTTATATCTACCTCTCAATTACTAATATTCAAACTTACCATCCTACTAGGCAACATCGTCAAAAATAACAAATCGTCAAGCGGAACCATATGTTGTCCACTAACAGACAGTAGTTCCCAACTTCAAAGATTATCCATATGCATAACAGCTGTCATTGGTGACCAAAGATATTATTGTTCCGACATCTAACACCTATTCATAAAGTCATCCTCTAAAATTGAAGGTATTGTAATGGAAATACGCCCTAAGTTACATAGCGATGTTAAAAGCTAGACGTTGATATTTATAACAGGAGACATATAAGTGCTTCTCAAGGAGGAGATTGCTCCAATGTGCCCAGTAATGGCTTCTAGATAGCTCTGTCTTCTAGTAACGTACTCAATGAGATGACAGTTGTACGATGGCGTCAAAACAGATGAAACACTCCGTGTACCTCCTCAAGGGCATTCCGTTATCTTCGGACGACTGACGTGAATTACGAGTGTTATTCATTCTATGACGAGTGAAAGTGCTTTTATCAGTGGAGAACAGGTATTAAATGTCAAATGTTTCTGTAGCTTATGGGACTTAACTACGGGGTCATCAGTCCCTAAACTTACAAACTACTTATGAACTAGCTAATCCTAAGGACGGCACGAATATCCATGCCCGAGGGGGGATTCGAACCCCCGACCGTAGTGGCCGTGCAGATCGTGACTGGAGCGCCTCAGTCCCCTCGGCCAGAGAACAGGTATCCAACGACAGAATCCCAGTCGACTTTTTTCCCCAAAGTTGGATTCAATCAGTTTTTCCATTCGTCTGTAAGTAATTCGTGTTAGTATTTTGAAACCATTACTTATTAAACTGATAATTCTGTAATTTTCACGTTGTCTGCACTTGATTTCTTAGGAATTGGAATTACGATATTCTTCTTTAAGTCTGAGGGTGTTTCCGCTACAAATGGACTCGCATTCGGAAGGATGGTGGTTCAAATCCATCTCCGGCCATCCTAAGTTAGGTTATCCGTGATTTCCGTAAATCACTCCAGGTAAATGCCCGGGATGGTTCTTTTCAAAGGGCACGGCCGATTTCCTTCCGTATCCTTATCCAAACATTCCGAGCTCCATCTCTAATTACCACGTTGTCGACGGAACGTTAAACTCCAAGCTTCCTTCATTTTTGTTTCCCCTGTATCATACATCTCGCATAACAGGTGGAACAATTCATTTGCTCTAGCAAGCTCACTGGCTACAGCTTCGAGGCAGTGGGCTGTTCCCCAGCGGCCAACCAGTGAGCTTTCGAGGGCAGCCTATCGGTGTGATGTGACACGGACTTGTGAGGCCTTGTATCTAGACGGTGTGGGTTGTCTCCCACCGGCCAGCCACTCAGCTAGACGACAGCGACCTGCTCAGCGTGACGTGGCACAAGCGCGCCGCGGCCTTCTCTTTCGGTGGCGTTGCCTGGGCCCGGTGTCTCTGCGGCAGAACGCGAGCCTCTCTCGCAGCCTCCCCGCCCGGCGTCCCCCGGTTGCCTAGGCGACGCGTGCTGTCGGCTGCGGCGCGCGGCGGTCTTGCTCAACACAAGGGCCGCGGCTTCGGCTTGGTGTGCAGTGCTGTGCGGGCTCCGCTGCTCTCGCGCTTCCGCGGGTCCGCCGTGACGTCACAACACACAATCACAACCGCGCTACCGGTCCGCCGGCGGCAGTCGTCCACGAGGGCACCAGCCGGTGGCCAGTGAAAGCGATCCAGCGGGAGTGTCGTCCTGCGCAAGTCGACGGTAGGTGCCGCATTCGATAAGAGACACTACGGGGGCGGTATTCCGCAGCGTTGTCTTGTTATGAGAAGCTGTTGGCGGTATTGTTGGGGCGTGTTCCTACGGAGGTAGAGAGGGTCCTTAAACTAGATTCTCGAGTGGTCGTACCCGTAACGAAAAATCTGTCTGGTAGTTTATGGTGACAGTGTATAGTGAAAGTGATTAATCTGTGTGCATTTGACCTTGTGGATACTGTCTACTTCGCCGTTCGTACTGACACTGTAAGTACAAGACATCATTTTTCGGTACATTTCGTTAGGGTCAACTGAGGCACGGGACATCATCCGTCACCTTTGACCGCTGACTTTGAACATTTATCATTTTTCTTTTATAAAAATTCAGTTCAAGATCGATCAGGACTGGCAACTATTATTAAATAATTTTTTATTTATACTCTTCACCGTTCCAGTTGGACATTTATTTGGAACTTGTGGACAGTTTCCGCATATTTCGTCCATTTTTAAATTTTCTGTATATGCAATATGAATAAAAACCCTCTAGTTCGCTAAAATTAATTACGTTTCGGCATCTGCCTCTGAACTTCCACGGTAAAGTTCAGCGTCAATAATAAAATATGTACCTAGTAGATACGGCAGTTGACGTACCTACTAGGCAGATATTTTATTAGTGATGCTGAACTTTACCGTGAAAGTTCAGAGGTTTTTAGATCTGATGATGGCAGATGCCGAAACTTCGTAATAAATGAATATAATTTTAGCGATCTAGACAGTTTTTGTTCTTAATGAGAAATATGAAGATCGCACACTCTTTGAGGAAATTCCTTTCCTTGATACAAAAATTTGGGTCAAATCCAGTATCCGATACCGCTCTTGCCAATGACGTCATGTTTTACGTCATTCTGTCCCGCGCGTGGTTTCAGTACTCACTGTTTAAGTGTCTGATATTTTTGGCGTTGTATTATCCTTGTTTGACCAATACCTAACCTAACTTTTAATTTAAAAAAAAAAAAGTTACCTGTAGCGTAGCCCTAAGAAAGTTACGTATAGGTTAAACAAGAAGTATTTTTTTAGTACATGAGGGTGCGTAGCGCCCGAATCTCCGGTTCAGAAACACTCAATCAATTTACAGTTGTATGTTCGACATAAATATATCATTTCAGGCCGTATAACTTCCAGTGCAAGCTTTGTTTAAAATTACCTAATTATTACATGTATTTTGAAGAGATGGTATCTTTAAGTAGATTTGACCTATTTAGGTGAAATCTAACTACCGATACCATGTTGTCGTAAACATGAGTTCGTAGTACCACTCGATTATGTATGACGTCGTATGTGACGTCATTTGTCAAAGCGGTATCGGAGACTACAGTTTGTCCCAAAAATTTTGTATGCTCTTCAACCATAAGAAACCAATTACATCTTGATGAAAAATGGTTCTTTGTTTCTGCACATGCATTTAATCCGCGCATGTGCAAAAATAAAACATTTTTCATAAACCTATAATTTTAAAATCAGTTGGTTTATTACAGTGGA
The DNA here is from genome assembly GCA_026315105.1 of Locusta migratoria. Taxonomy (NCBI): domain Eukaryota; kingdom Metazoa; phylum Arthropoda; class Insecta; order Orthoptera; family Acrididae; genus Locusta; species Locusta migratoria. Next base: position 146,065,113 of record CM048745.1, read on the forward strand.
AGCACAGACAAAAAGTTTGAAAATGGACGAAATGTACAGAATCTATTCGCAACTTTACAAATAAATGTGGTAACTGTGATACTGAAGAATATAAATAAAACACTTTTCTTTTGTTACGAATCTGTCAAGACTTTTTGAAATTGAAATTGATCTCTCTTCCACCGGTGGAGAACCATCATTAAATTTAAAAAAAATAATAATTTAATTTTTCGATCTTTCGTAATGGAAACTGTTGGCATAGGTCTGTGGTGAAGAAGACTTTCTTTCTGAGTGGTTGAAAGTTTTATTTTCTGAGTTTTGTTATGTGTTTAGGAATGTTGTTTTCACTTTTTTTTCTTTTCTCTCTCTCTCTCTCTCTCTCTCTCTCTATTTTTTTTCGTTTTCTATGTCTTCGCCCGCTCATGACGTCATGGGTCAAAGCAGTCAGGTGGTATCGGTATGGTCATTTCCCATACGGCGCATGGTGATACCGTTTTCATATCTTCTTTTCGCAGTCCTAGTATCCACCATCACGCCACAGACATTAAGGTGCAACTTTGAAGTGTCTTTATTTATCTGCTAACCATATGATGTACTTGCCGAAAATTTAAATAACTGCCAGCTGACTCCTAACCTCTCCCCTCTCGAATGAGATACTACTTTTGAGAATTGCTAAGTAGTTATATTTAAATTTATTATTGACTTTTCGGTTCATGAAAAGTTATCGGTTCGAATAAGACACCTGATAGAGCAAATGGCATTCGTCATAATTCCTGAAAGAATTCAATTGAATTCATATATGTAATTAAACTTCTTGAGTCTACTGATGCTACACTACACATTTCTATTTTAATTATTCTATTATATATTCTACTTGTCATTGCTATTGTGAGAACAGAAAAAAATTTAAACGAAATACAATTATTGGAGATATTTAACATGCAGAAAGATGCAAAATTCAGTTACGTGACATTCAATACTTTGTGGAAAATTGAGAGATTTCCGTAGAGATGAAGAACATGATCAGTTGCTTATGTAGATAGTTACAGAATCCCGACTACATTTAACAAAGCTTTATCTAAAATTTCCCACTAAAGCCAGTAGTAACGTCTAGCGAGCGAGAAGATATTACAAGGTCATACGTAGACAATAAAGCATTAATGTAACGGTAGTTTACGCTTCTCGTCACTAGAGCCTTCTGAATATTCTGCCACGATTCTTTGTGAAGCTAATTAATTTTAGAAATTTGTTCACGCATTTTTTTTCGTCTCTGTGTGCACAACATAATTAAGTTTCCGCGGATCGGCAGACATTACAACACAGTGTTCTAAATGCATGGTCCATATCCTTAAATAGTTTGAAATATTGCACACAGTAACTACTTCTTTTAGTCTTAAGAGTCCCATTTTTATCCTTATACCTGGTAATTTTGTCAAAAAATTTCTCTGAAGACCACAAAACTCGGATCGTAGGAATGGTTCTACAACCCCCCTAGTGACTCAGAGTATATGACATCTGTAATGCGGAACAGGTGTTTACCATGTCCGCCATTTATTACTATAGTTGCAACATTTTAATAGGATCACACTATCAATAAGATAGAATCGATTTAATTCTGGAAGGTTCCGTCTATACATTCCTTCACCTTCCTTATATTCACCAGGAAAGTCATTAAAGGCCTCTGCAAACAGATATTTTTGTGTAATGACTATGTCGTCCTTGTTGAGGGGATATTGACGTCATTGAACAAAGCAGACACAACATTTATTCTGAATGAGCTTCTTCTCCAATAAACGCATTAATCGGAGATATCGGTCATCTTTTTGTTTTATCTTCTCCTTCTTTCATCCACTGCTCTTCTTCCTTCTCCTCCTTTTAACCCCCCCCCCCTTCCACCCCAACCCATTTTAACAATACCCTTCCAGTGTACGTTCTCACAGAAGTATCCTGCGTTGCCTTCAATATTCCAGTAGTTGTTAATAATACAAGTACATTGGAACACATTAAAACGTAAATGAGCATGATGTAACATTTTATAGATAGGCAACGTCAGATTGATTTTTAGAATAAAAGAGATCTCATCGACCCCTCAGATTTTTTTTTTTTTTTTTTTTTTTTTTCAAACAAAAATGTTTAAATGTTCAGATGTTTGTATAGCTTATGGGACTTAACTACGGGATCATCAGTCCCTAAACTTACAAACTACTTACAAACTAGCTAACACTAAGGACGGCACAAATATCCATGCCCAAGGGGGATTCGAACCCCCCGACCGTAGTGGCCGTGCAGACCGTGACTGGAGCGCTTCAGTCCCCTCGGCCACCGCGGCAGGCGATTTTTTCTTCCTTTTTCGTAAACGGCGCTTAACGTCAAGGTAATACATCTCACTGACCGTACGCCCTTGACGCAAAAATTCATGACGCACTACGCCACGGTAATCGCAAAAAGAAGGTGAGCAAAACTTTGGCGTTTGATGGAACATGGATGACGTACTTTTTACGCTCTTGGCTCTCCGGGATGCTTCCATTGCGACGATTGGGCTTTGGTTTCGACGTCTTAACCGAAACCCGTGTTTCGTAGCCAGTAATGACCCTTTTGAACAAATCAGGATCATGATTGCCGTCATCCAAGAGCTCCTGTCCGATGATAATGTGACAGTTGTTCTGATCGAAAGTTTTGGAACAAACTTCGCTGACACACGTCTCGTGCCCAAAACGTTCGAAAATATAACATGACACGAGCCGATCGAGGTGCCAACACCCTCACCAACTCCTCGTACGCTAATTCGACGATATTTCCAAACAATTTTCTTCACAGCTTCGATGTTAAATTCTACTGCTGATGTGCTGGCGCGTCGAGAGCTAGGTTCGTCAATCATCTCGGTCAAGAGCTTTTACCACTTGTAAACATTTCTTTTTACTTAAAAGACCACATGGGTATAGGATATTAGTATTTTTTGATAGTTTCGGAACTTGAAGTTCCGAAGACAAATAACAATCAGCCAAAACCATTCGACGCAACTCTCAAAAATTCTCTAGCAAATCGACTTTGAAGTTTTGCAAGTTTCGGTAAGTGCCAATGACTAAAACAGTTGTAGCATCTGTGGGTGGTAGCGTTCTAGCCTTAGAACCTTAGGAGCGGTGGTGGTTAAAAAAAATGTTCAAATGTTTGTAGAGCTTATGGGACTTAACTACGGGGTCATCAGTCCCTAAACTTACAAACTACTTATGAACTATCTAACACTAAGGACGGCACAAATATTCATGACCGAGGGGGTATTCGAACCCCCGACCGTAGTGGCCGTGCAGACCGTGACTGGCGTGCCTCAGTCCCCTCGGCCACCGCGGCCGGCAGCGGTGGTTCGAAACCTGCAGTAATACGTTTTTTTTCTCTCTTAGTTGTTTTCGAATACTTGCGCAATTTTAATATCTAATGGTAATTTTTATGAAAAATGCACTTATTTTGGTTTATTCGTAATTTTCTGTATTTTATAAAAGGTTGTTAATAATGCTGGTTTCAATCAAAAAACATACGTTACATTTTTTACGTTGATTGAAAATCCCGCCGCCTGTGAAATCAGGCCGGTGATTCGAGAAAAGTGAAACCAAGTGAAATTTATCGGCAAATTTGCGATGTTTACGGACCAAATGCGATGAGGGATTCGATGGTGAGAAGATGGGTCTGACAGTTCAATGGCGGGCGTAGTGATGTGCACGATGAAGAACGAAGTGGGCGTCCACCTTTGGTTACAGAAGAACTGGTTCACGCGATTGATGACAAGATCCAGGAAAACCATAGGTTTACAATTAGTGCTCCCTCTATGGACTTCCCCCAAATTTCACTGTTTCCAACTGGTTGAAGACACAGGCTACAGATTTCTATGAAGAAGGTATACAAAACCTGGTGCCAACCTATGACAAATGCCTGCAAAATTTCGGCAGTTATGTGGAAAAGTAGTTTAAGAGTTGTAGAATTTTGTGCAATAAAAATTTCTTCTGTATCTGTGTACAATTTCATTTTATTACCGAACGGAGCTTACTTTCTGGACGCGCCTCGTATGTTTGGCACATGTGTACCATGCAATTTGAAAAATCTGCTTACTTTTTAACATCCCTTTTATAAGACACAGTTATACACCCTGAAGAAGGGCAATAATTGCCCGAGATTAGATTTACTTTTCGTTCCAGTTGTAGATTGTAGATGTAGAACATCGAAACCGGGTAGAAATCTACGACCTTGCATGTTGCTGCCTTCTTGTGCCATTGGCAGTCAAGTAGCAAAAAAGTCTGTTGTGCATATCCTTAGCCAACTCGCTTAATTATTAATCTGAAGGGAAGTGTGCGTATATTTGCAGATATTTTTAGAGGTACGGTCGATATGAATGTCAGCACAGGTTACGTCACTGGCCGTCGTCTATTTGCGAGGCTCTCAGGAGCGGTACGGCCGGTGCCTGGGACGGCGAAAGGACATTCCGAGCTCGTAGACCTCTCCAGTGGCGAAGGCCGCGGCTCGTTTTGGGATTCAGAACGGCGAGGAGAGCGCTGGGAACTCAGGCGCGTGCTCAGCGCTGAGGAGCCGCTGGAATACCCGCGCACGCAGAGGCTCCTGCAAATTTTACAACCTACCAGAGGAACACCGAGAGCCATCCATAAGTGGGCCTAACTGCTTTAATCTGTAAAGCTCACTGTTAAACTGCTCATGCAGTTCAGGTGGCTCGTGGTTTACACAAAACTGTTATTCAATACAATATCACCTCAACCGTAATACTTCCTTTAGTTACAGTAACAGGCGTTTATTTGCGTCATGGATGAAGCCTTGGTTGAATGCTCTCGGGTCAACGCCGGGTGTGGACTGTGCTATCCCGCGCTCTTACGATACTTTTACCTGTTGTTGTTGTGCTCTTTACTCCGCAGACTGGTTTCATGCAGCTCTCCACGCTAGCCTGTCCTGTGCACGCCTCTTCATTTGAGGAAACGTACGGCAACCTACGTCGTTTTGAATCTGATTACTGTATTCGTAGCAGAAACTCCTTTTTTCCTCAATTCTGTTGACCACCTCCCCATTAGTCACGTGATCTCGAAATCTAATCTCCATCATTCGTCTGTAGCAACACATTTCGAAAGCTTCTACCGTCTTTTTGTCTGAACTCCTTAACGTCCACGTTTCACTCCCACACATCAGACAAATGCTTACAGAAAGGGCTTCCTAACATATTGGATGTGGATAAATTTATCTTCTTCAGAAACTCTTTTCTTCCCAAAGCCAATTTGCAATTTGTATCTTCTTTGCCGGCCGCGGTGGCCGAGGGGACTGAGGCGCTACAGTCACGGTCTGCACGGTCACTACGGTCGGGGGTTCGAATCCTCCCTCGGGCATGGATATTTGTGCCGTCCTTAGTGGTTAGCTAGTTCATTAGTAGTTTGTACGTTTCGGGACTGATGACACCGTAGTTAAGTCCCATGAGCTCTACAAACATTTGAACATTTTGTATCTTCTTTACTTCGGCCATCACAAGATGTCTTGTTAACCAAATATCAAAGCTCATCTACTACTTGTACCGTCTCTTTACCTAATCTAACTCCTTCAGCAACGCCTGATCTTCCTACGCCACGGCTGAATGGCCAAGCGCATTGAGGCGCGTTCCCCCTCGGGGGTTCGAATCCTTTGTTTTTTGTTTTGTTTTCGAATTCAGTTATATAAAACATTCTGGGATCCATAATTCCATGTGTTGTGTCAGTTTTTGTTCATGGGTATGTAGAAGAGCTGAAATCTTGTCGTCACTTTAAACTATGGTTGAGTAGGTTTGTTGCTTAGAAGACAATTAGTAGCTATGGAGATGACTTTCCAAAAACAGTGTCGTAGCTCTTCACAAACTGAACAATCAAAGACTACCGTCGTCAACTAACAAATCAAATGTTTGTTAAGCTTATGGGACTTAACTACGGGGTCATCAGTCCCTAAACTTACAAACTACTTACGAACTACCTACAACTAAGGACGACACAAATATCCATGCCCGAGGGGGGATTCGAACCCCCGACCGTAGTGGCCGTGCAGACCGTGACTGGAGTGCCTCAGTTCCCGCGGCCACCGCGGCCGGCGTCAACTAACAGTGAAGCCAATACTGTAAAAAATTTAACTTACGTTTTTTATTGAAACCATCGTTATTAACAACCTTCTATAAAATATATAAGATTACGAATAAACAAAAATACGTGCACTTTTCGTAAAAATTACCATTACATATTAAAATTGTGGAAATATTTTACCACAACGAAGAAAATAAAATATCTATCACGACAGCGTTCGAACCACCGATCCTATGGTTGCAAGGCCAGAACGCTTCCACTTGAGCTACACCGACAAATGATGCAGGTCATTTATTTTCTGTCTGACATTTTGAAAAGATAACGTTAAGTACGTGTAGTAAATTCAGGTGCTCAATGTAATGGCATTTCGTGGTGCCTTCCTGGAGTGAAATTCCAACGTGCTGTGCGAAGAAAGGTCTCCTTCTGCGAAACAAAAGTGAAAGTGTACGCAGGCGCGAGAAAAGCGGTGGAGACAGCTTTCGGTAGTGTGGCATTCTAGGATGGAGACGTGATCATACGAGCCGTTTAGGGGTTAAGTAAATGTGTTATGTCTTAGTATTACAAAGGTTACAAACAACGCGAGAAGCTTTGGTTCTTACATTTTACTTTTAGCAGGCCTCTTATTTTCAGCAGGCATCTCGTCACTTACTATAGTGGAAGACGCTCTGTTTGGAGCACATTCCTTGAATTTATATAGACCAAATCATCTATCCAGCATGTGTTGCTTGTTTTCTACTGATTAGCATGCATGTACTAGTAATTCCGAAATGAGTTTTCTCGGACTGTGGACTTGTTGGCTAAGGCTACAGGAGCCAGACTACATTACAGCCAGTAATATTATTTATTCTTTCAACTTTTGTACGCGCAATCGGACGAATGATGTTTTTGTATTCTGTTAGGGAATGAGTAAATGGGTTTTCAAGAAGAAATCAAATACGCCTATAAATGCATTCCAAAAGCTAAACTCGAAAATATTGAGTCTCAGAGATGTTGTCGATTTTGTTTTAAATTTGAGTTATTGTAGTAAAAGTAGCGAATGTTTACTGATATTCGCTCGAAATAGATTGGTCAGCTGTTTGAATACCTAGCGTACCACACATATATTATGCAACCGTGGTGGAGTGGTCGAGCGCTCTAAGGCATCTTACTGCGGAGCGCGCAGTTGCTCGCTGTCGGAGGTTCGAGTCCTCCATGGGGCATGCGCGCGTGCGTGTGTGTGTGTGTGTGTTGTCTTTCATAATTCTGTTAATTCGATAACTATGTATTAACGTCAAGGTTATTCGTAATTCTAACAATTTGTGCCGGCAGTTATCTTGTTCTAGCACACGCCTGTACATCTATATTTCCAGAAGGATCGACCGCGAACCCTCAGACAGAATTCATGCTTATGCTGTTTGCCACCGATCAACGACACTGGCGACCTATGTATCTGTAAAAGCATGCGCGGTCCCCGAGTTTTAAGAGGACGAAGCGAGTTGTAGGGCGTCAGTCGATGGGCTCACACAGAGGTGGCTGGAAAGCACCCAGCCGAAATGTTAGAAGAAACAAAATTTATGTACTTCCGACAGTTAACTTTCTGGCGAGTGCGATCAGCAGTGATGTAACTTCTTGGTTTTAGCGTGTGACCTGGAAAACAGTATATTTGTGCATCAGATTTTACAATACCAAGCTTGCCCTCTTCATTGTAACATGACTTAATCACACTTGTTGTTGTCGTTGTTGTTGTTGTTGCTGTTGTTATTGTGGTGGTGGTCTTGAGTCCGCAGATTGGTTTGATGTAGCTCTCGACGCAACCGTGTCCTGGGAAAGCCTCCTCATCTCTGAATAAGAACTGCAACCTACATCCTTTTGAACCTGCTTACTGTATTCGTCTCCGTCTCCGTCTGATTTTTACGACTCTCACTTCCTTCCAAATCTTAATTGACGATTTAATGATGTCTCAGAATGTGACCCACCAATCTATCCCTTCTTTTAGGATATGCCAGAAACTCCTTTTCTCCCCAATTCTGTTGAGCACTTCCCTATAAGTTACGTGATCTACGTATCTCATCCCCATCATTCGTCTGTAGCACCACTTTTCAAAGCTTCTGTCACATTTTGTCTGAAGTACTTGTCGTCCACGTTTCACTTTCCTAAGGGCTACACTCCAGATGAATGGGTCTAATAGGACTTCCTAACACATTAATAGTCTTCTTCAGAAATGCTTTTCTTCCCATTACTTCGGCAACAAACAGTTATTTTGCTACCTTAAAAAGAATACCCGTCTACTACTTTTATCTTTTAGTAACCTAATTCCTTCAGCATCGCCTGATTTTCTTAGAATACATTCATTGCCCTTGTTATGCTCTTGTTAATGTTCATTTTCTACGCTCCTTTTAAGACACTGTCCATTACCTTCAGTTGCTCTTCCAGATCCTTTTGCTGTTTATGACAGAATTACCTTCCAGGTCCTTTGCTGTATCTGACAGAATTATTATGTCATCGGTAAACCACAAAATTTTTATCATGAACTTTTTCTTCAATTTTTTTCCTTCTTTCCTTCACAGGTTGTCGGTGCCCAACTAATGCTTACCTTTCATGCACATCGACGCGTGTAACTGCTCTCAAAATCAAATATTTGTAAATCTATCAGACAAAATTGCATGGTCATCAGTCGCAGCTTACAAACAAACTAAGGTAAACTAACCTAAGGACAACACACACACACACAGACACACACACACACACATTTTGTGTCCCGACTTCGTCGCCGCTTTTGTGTCCCAGCCTTGTCGTAGGTGTCGGTGGCCGAGTGGAACGACACCGACACACTGGTGCAGGTACGGAGGGGAGCAGCCAGAAACTATAAACACTCGAGTAAATTAGAAAGAGATATATTGCACAGAATGTAACAATACTTAACTTTTACATAGTACTGCAGAATGTTGATACGTAGTTGTTAGAGGCCTGCCTAGTGCCTGTACAATAGCAAAGTCTTCACTCGTGCCTATCGGATTACGAAGGTCCTAACTCGTTGCTATCTCAGTCCGAAGTGTTTACTCGTTGCTCTCTCAGTCCGAAGTGCCGGTGTTCTTCAGTGGTGGCCACGAGCGGCGTTCCAGCAGAGGGCGCTCGTGGCTGTCGTCGTGAGATCGCCGCGCCGTGCGTGCATGGCGGCGCGCGGCGAAAGTAGGTGGCGCGCACTTTGTACTTGTGCGACACCACACCCCTCCCCCCCAAACCGCCGCGCCGTCGTGGCGTAGGGCTGAGGGCCACGGCGACGGCACTGGGAGGAGGGCCTGAGCGGGGGCGTTACTGGTGGGACGGGCGTCGTAGCTGAGGCCGGGATCGAGACGCCGTCCGCGCCCCGGCATCCGCCTTGAGATCCTCCAGGGAACCCGCCGAAACCTGGGGAAGGGCGCCCGCCCCCGCCCAGAGGGAGCAGGTCATCTTCTGAGGTGCGTGGCCCAAGCTGGGGGGGGGCCGCACGGTCCCGGAGTCCCTCTCGGTGACGCTGTCATCTGCGGCGGCGACAGCGGCGGCGACGACTGCATCGGAGGTGCGTCGACCTCCATGGGGACGATCTCGTAGTCCGGGGACGAACGATGTGGTTGTGCTCCCTGGCGGTGAACTGGGTCTGGAATCAAGAAACCGGAGACAGGATCGCGCGGTCTGTGCAGGCGCAATTGGTTTGCGTGGCGCCGCAGCTCCGACCCTGTGGAAGAACGTACAACATACATATGGCGCCCAAGCACGCGTTGAATGGTGCCCGGCAACCATGTCTTCTTGTTTCCAGCAAACACTCTGTACAGCACCGGCGTAGCAACCTGAAAACGCGTAGCGCCATACGAACCGACTCGGTGCGTGGGAGGCTGCAGCAGGTGAAGGAGAGTGCGGTGACGGCGGCCGTGTAGCAGCTCGGCAGGAGACGGGCCGTCACGTGGCATGCACCGATACGTAGACAGGAAAATTTGAAGAGCTTGCTGCCTGGAGTGCTGACCTTTCATCTTTTCCATGTGTGACTTGAATGTTCGGACGAAACGTTCTGCTTCACCATTGGACTGAGGGTGAAAAGGTGCGGTGGTGATATGCTGAATGCCATTCACACGACAAAACTGTTGAAATTCCACACTAACAAACTGAGGTCCATTGTCACTGACGATAGTTTCAGGCAAGCCTTCGATGCAAAACACTGATGTTAAGGCACTGATTGTACTAGAAGCTGTCGTTGAGTTCATGGCAATCACAAAAGGAAACTTGCTGAAAGCGTCTACAACAATTAACCAGCGCGTATTCCAGAAAGGTCCGGCAAAGTCAATGTGTAAACGTTGCCATGGTCCCTTGGGGCGTGGCCAGTCTGAGAAACGCTGTGGAGGAGCCGCCTGATGCTCCGCACAAACAGTACACTGTGACGTCATGTCCTCTATCTGAGCGTCCATACCAACCCAGGTACAATGACGTCTGGCCAGTTGCTTTGTCCTAACAATGCCCCAGTGTCCTTGATGCAGGAGGCGTAACACTTCACGTTGCAGGGAACGAGGAACAATCACTCTTGCTTGGTCGTTGTCGGTATGCAACAACAGTACACCCTGACTTAAAGATAATGCATGACGTTGTGCAAAATAACGTCGAACCAGAGGCCGATCAATGTCTTTGGCTCTGGCAGGCCAACCAAAGCGAACAAAACGTGCTACCACACTTAGGTCTGCATCCGCAGCTGTTTCCTGTGCAACCCGACGAGAGTTCAAAGGGAAATCTGCGACAGCGGAAGCATCTCTGGAGTCTATCTGACAACATGCCATTTCTGAAGAATCAAACGAAACATCCTGGCCAACCGGAAGTCGGGAAAGTGTGTCCGCGTTGGCGTGTTTAGTGGTAGGTCGGTACAAAATCTCATACTGATAATTAGACAATATCAAGGACCATCTCTGAAGCTTTTGTGCCGTTCGTGGCGGAATTGGCTTTGTGGGTGAGAACAACGACGTGAGAGGCTTGTGGTCTGTCAACAAATAGAATTTCCTGCCATAGAGATAATGATGAAACTTTGCGACGCCGTAAATGATTGCTAAGGCCTCCTTTTCTATCTGACTGTAATTCTGTTGCGTCGGCGTCAGTAGCTTGGATGCAAAGGCAATAGGACGATCGTGACATCCAATACGATGTGAGATTACAGCGCCTACACCGTACGATGAGGCGTCAACTGCTAACACTACAGGCTTCTGTGGGTCAAAGGGAATCAAACATGCATCACTGAGTAGTGCAGACTTTAGTTTGTCAAAGGCAACCTGACAATCTTTAGACCATACAAAAGGAACATTCTTCCTACGTAAGTGATGCAGTGGAGCTGCAATCTGAGAGGCATTGGGAATAAATCTGAAATAATAGTTAAGCTTTCCCATTACTGCTTGCAATTCATGCACATTCTTAGGAGGAGGCAAGTCTTTGATTGCTCGAAGATGTGACTGTAAGGGATGAATTCCTTGGGCATTAATCACATGGCCTAGGTACTCTATTTCAGTTTGAAAAAACGAACACTTTGCTTTATTGCAACGTAGACCTGCTGCAGTCAAAACTTTGAAAAGGCACTCCAGGTTTGCTAAATGTTCTTCAACTGTACGTCCGGATACCACAATATCATCTAAATAGTTCGAACAACACGGTACAGAAACTGTCAGCTGTTCCAAAAAACGCTGAAAAATAGCGGGGGCGGAAGAACTGCCAAAGGGTAGGCGTTGAAATTGAAAAAGGCCCATGTGAGTATTAATGACGAAAAATTTTTTTGACTCGTCATCAAGTGGAATCTGTAAGTATGCCTCTGCTAAATCAATCTTAGAAAAGAAACGAGACTGTCCTAATTTGTCCATCAGTTCCTCAGGTCTGGGCAGAGGGTAAGTGTCTACAATTGTTTGACTGTTCACTGTTGATTTGAAGTCCGCACAGAGACGAAGTTTTCCTGACGGCTTGGGTATAATCACTATAGGCGAGGCCCACTGACTCGCAGAAACAGGAGAAATCACCCCACTATCTTGCCAACGTTTAAGTTCTTCGGCAACTGTATCACGCAAGGCAATAGGCACTGGTCTAGCTTTACGAAATTTTGGAACTGCAGATTCTTTTAAAGTCACATGTGCCACGAAGTCTTTTGCACAACCTAGTTCCGGCGAAAACAAGTCACTGTATTTGTCACACAATGCATTGATTTTATCCTGAGGCACTATTGACGAAATTTGAAGCACATCTCTTTGAATTGATAAACCAAACAAGTCAAAAGCATCTAGTCCAAAAATGTTCTGTGTCGATTTGGCCTGAAGAACAACAAAAGCAACCGTTTTTGTTACACCTTGGAAAGAGGCAGGCAGGCTACATGTTCCTAGCACGGGAATATTTTCACCTGTGTACGCCGTTAACACTTGCTGTGACGGCGACAATTTTGGAGAACCCAGAAGTTCATAAGTATCTTTATTAATTAAGGTAACAGCGGAACCAGTATCAAGCTGAAATTGCACAGTCTTATTTTCTATGGAGAGATTCACAAACAGTTTTTGCTTGCGGCGCTCGACAGGTGCGCGAATGTGGGCAACGTCTGCTACGGTTTGTTTGCTGCACTTGCGCGGGCCGCGTATTGAAGGAAGCGGCTCAGACTCGGCACGCAGGGGATTAACAACACTGTCACTAGATGACACTACCGCCGGATCGGCGTCCGCGCAATGCGAGGCTACTGCACTAAAATTACTTTCAGTATCTACAACAAGTCTACTGGCACTATCTACACAGTACGGGGCACTTTTACAATAAGAAGTTGCAGAAGGCACTAGGTTCACTACAGGAATGCACTGTTCATAGTCATTTTGCTTGTCCCGAACCCTTTTCCGTTGCACTGTTTTACGCGCTCGACAGCGCTTGCTACGTGGTGCACTATATAGTTTTGCCATAGGCGCAGAACTACTTTCTTGCAATTGATAATCAAGGAAAGCAGTGTTCAATTCCACAGCCCGTATAACATTTACAGAATGAACTGCTCTCGCACTTTGCGAAGCACTGTTTCTAACGTTACTGTTCTGTGAGGTTTTAATTTGCATACACACAGACTGCACATGTCCCGATTTGCCACATTGATAACAGGTTGCGTTGCGACTAGGGCAATGAGCACGCTTGTGGCGAGACACACACTGGGGGCAAGATTTACGTACATTTTTCTGAAATGAGCGTTGGCGCCCGTTATTCAAATTACTGTTTCTAACACGACGGGACGACCTTTGCGTCGCACTTTTACACTGGCCACTGTTCACTGTCTGTTCAGCACGGCCGGTAGAAAAATAAGAATCACTAGTGCTATACTGAGAACTACGGCTAGGAAAGCGTCCGTTGCGGCGCACTGAATTTACGCTATGGCTTTGCATTTCTACATCAGCTAAGTCAAAAGTATCATGTGCTTCTATAAGCTGCAGTACACTGTCTAATGAAGGGTCAGATTGTTTTAGAATTGCTGCTCTAATTCTGGGGTCCTGAATGTTCTGCGTAATCGCATCCCTCAACATCACGTCACTATACGAAAGTCCACAAGAGCAAGTAAATTTACATTGGCGGGTTAAGCCCTTCAATTCCGTGATCCACTCTTGGTGTGACTGTTCAGGTAATTTTTTAAGTCTGAAAAATCGGTATCGTGCAGCGGCTACAAGAACTTTTCTCTCATAATGAGCATTCAGTGCATCTACAATTTGTTCAAAGTCTACATCACTAGGAGATGCGTGCGGGAATAGTTTTTGCAGTAACACGAAAGTTTTGGGGCCCACCACAGACAATAAAAGATGCTTAACAGTCTGACCTGTAAGTTGATGAGCCGCGACGAGTTCTTGAAACTGCGCCAGATAATCACTCCATTCTTCCTCACGTTCGTTGTATTGGCGAAACGTAGGAAGTGTTGCGGCGGCAGGTGTGGGCTGCCGAAGCGGCGGCTGTTGTTGTTGGTTAGCTGCCCGCGCTGTCAGGTCGGCCACCGCCTGGAGCAACTGGGTGATTTGTGCCGTCTGTAACTGAATAATTTCCATTAAGTTTGGGTTCGGGGTAGTGGCCATGCTGACCGATTAGGCGCCGCGTATACAAAATAACTTATAACAAAACACAAATGCAATATGAAAGAGGACGCTCTGCAACAAAAAAGTCCACAAACATGTAACAAAATATCTTCCCCCAAAAATCTTATAATAAGGGTGGGTGGGCGGGAGCAATTTTTGCGTGCTCCGACTGCTGCTGTCTGGCTGCTGCTAGCGGGCTGGTCCAAGGTTCGTCTATCACTCCTCGTCGCCACTTTTGTGTCCCGACTTCGTCGCCGCTTTTGTGTCCCAGCCTTGTCGTAGGTGTCGGTGGCCGAGTGGAACGACACCGACACACTGGTGCAGGTACGGAGGGGAGCAGCCAGAAACTATAAACACTCGAGTAAATTAGAAAGAGATATATTGCACAGAATGTAACAATACTTAACTTTTACATAGTACTGCAGAATGTTGATACGTAGTTGTTAGAGGCCTGCCTAGTGCCTGTACAATAGCAAAGTCTTCACTCGTGCCTATCGGATTACGAAGGTCCTAACTCGTTGCTATCTCAGTCCGAAGTGTTTACTCGTTGCTCTCTCAGTCCGAAGTGCCGGTGTTCTTCAGTGGTGGCCACGAGCGGCGTTCCAGCAGAGGGCGCTCGTGGCTGTCGTCGTGAGATCGCCGCGCCGTGCGTGCATGGCGGCGCGCGGCGAAAGTAGGTGGCGCGCACTTTGTACTTGTGCGACACCACAACACACACACACGTGTCCCTGGGAGGACTCGAACCTCCGACGGCGGGCAATCGCGAGCTACGCAGCGAGGCGCCTTAGACCGCTCTGCCACACCACTGCGGCTATAACTGCTCTCTCGTTTCGCAAATGTTTGTAAACCTTGAAAGACCACCATTAATTGTAAATTAATTCTGGCTGTAAAGGAGTCAGCTAAAAAGCTTACTTTAAACATAATACTCTGGCCGTAAAACCAGCTAAAGGATTAGCGTGAACTACTGACTACTTCCCGCAACAGAACCTTGTTCCCTGACCCAGAATTTAGAACTGACTCAAACTTTACTTTAGCAGCAGGAAGACAAGGAGACGTTGGCCAATATATGTCATAGATCACGAGAATTACTCACAATCATTAATATACAAGCCACCCCGAAGTAAACCATTTCATGAAGGTGGCTGTGACAACATTTATGGCGCAACAGAATTAAAACATGATAATTTGCATCTGAGTTTGTTCTCAGCACTGGTGAAAAACAACAATACATAAAAAAAGGGATGGTATTCATTAACTAATATTCCTAAGAAGGACAAAATTTAACTGACAATAAATTATTTATTCAGTTCAATCATGAGCAAATGGGGCACCAATTTTGTTAAACAATAAAAATCCATACCACGTTGAAAATTAAGCTGCAGTAATCTGAACTGAACATCGTAGGAAGAGAGATTTACAATCAACAAGCATTCAGCCACTCACACGCGCGAAGCGAAGCGAAACTCATCCAACTTAGCGTGCTGATACGAAGCACAAGCAGGCGCCGCTATCGTAGGGGAAATTCAGCAAGCCAGGATGTACCACACAACACAAGAAAAAATTAACTTCGTAGGTCTGTCCTTCTTTACTTGAGATGGTACGCGATAATAGCGAGATTAAATTTCATTCAATCAAACTGTGAGCATGCAGAATTATTGAGACACATGACATGTGTCTGCTACATTACATATTTGTACCCCACTCAAGGCGAAGTGCTTAAAGATCGCATTCATTTCAACAAAAACCAGCGGGATCACAGATTACGAAAGAAGAATACTCAGTAGTAAGGCACTGGTGTGTGAGCAGTGGCGAGAACTCAAGTGACTAGCTATAAACCCTTGAAGTCGGAGTTCAGAGTCACGTGGTTCCGAAAACCAGTAAAAATATAAAAATTCAATTTCTGGAAAATAAAGAAAAATAGGTATGGCATGAAACCCTTTGAAGTGCATAGGATATCATAAGGAAGCTAAAGAAATACGGTTAGACGCGATTGGGAAGGTTTTACATGGATGGACGAAGTCCAGCCGTCAAAAATCAGAAAAGTGGAGTAAATTCAATGTCGGAGTACATCAACTAAGAAATACGGCATGCAGCCCCTAGAAATACGTAGTATTTTATAAGCAAGCTAATGAAGGGGGTCGTACAAGGCGAGAAGAGAATTTACTGACGTAGTCTAAAAGCAGAGTACAAGTTTGGAAACGAAACTGCAATTTAAGATAGTTGGAGAGCAGATCGCGATGTGCTAACGGAAATCAGAAGGATATAAGCAGAATTTCTTGCCTGAAGGGCATAGAAAATGACACAGGGGTAGGTGCAGGCTTTGTTCTAAGAACACACCAAGTGCAGTACATATCACTCGCAGAAGGATAAAACGGAAAAGGTTATTTCCCATGCACTACACAGAATAAAAAGATTCCCGCATATTAGTCGCTTTCCACAAAGCTAGAAAGAAATTAAACAGAGTTCAAACACGGCCAGCTAGTCTCTCATGGGTTACCAATTCCCAGCCGTTATCAAACCAAATTAGATGCATATTCAGCGCGTTTAGCTAAGCAAAATTGCTGAAATGAAATTGAATACATTTCCGTATATGATCGGAGAAACTGAAAAATGAACCTAAGATCTGAAGTCTAACAAACCAGACAACGAATCGCTACCATCTCAAGGGAGGAAAGAAAATCAGAACGTCTTACCAGGTCGAAGCGCAACCACAGTATGTCCAGACGACCCACGGGCCCGCCACCAGCGGCTGTAAATCGGCAGAACCCACAAAAAACGAGGTGGGGGGAAGAGCTTAAACTCGCGCATCCTGTCGAGGCTCGCTAGCGGGCACTGCCAACCCTACTTGTAATCAAAGGATGGAGGAACCTCTTTGGTAGCATCAAAATATGTTCAAATGTTTGTAGAGCTTATGGGACTTAGGGACTTAACTATGGGGTCATCAATCCCTAAACTTACAAACTACTTATGAACTAGCTAATACTAAGGACGGCAAAAATATTCATGGCCGAGGGGGGGGGATTCGAACCCCCGACCGTAGTGGCCATGCAGAACGTGACTGTCGCGCCGCAGACCGCTTGGGCCTCGCGGCCGGCTGTATCAAAAGCAGAGGTTGTTAACGACTACCTATCGACTCGAAGCCAGAGATGCAAATCGCGCAGCCAGCAGCCAACGACTAAAATTCTCATACATACACTCAGACTGTCATGCTAGAAGATACTCCTACATGCACATACAGAATAAAGCAAGTACACATTCTCACAGGGACAGTGGTGTCACAGAGAAACCGTTCATCTTGCCACATTCATTGACACAATGATAAATTATTAGCATAATAAAATCCCAGCAATATTAACACAGTATTACAGAATCTAACATTTTAAAAACATGAAATTAAATGCTATTCCTCATGCCTCCGAACGAAAGGGGTTCTCATTTTGCAAAAAGGCCGTCTAGTGAAATTAGTTAATTTACAAAGTTAAAAACCTAGGGAAGACGGCAGACAGACGTCTTTCAACCTTTTGGACCTTTTGGACGTCCCTAGACGTATAAAGTACTTAAATTCACACTAAGGACAACAAACACACCCATGCCACAGCAAGGACTCGAACGTCCGACGGGAACAGCCATCCAGTCCGTAGCAGGACGCCTTAGACCGCGTGGCGTCTGTAAAAGTTGTAAACAACCTTCCGTTCACTGATATCGGGCGTTTCTCAGGGTTGTGTTATTGGTGCTCTGCAGTTCCATATTTACATAAACGATTTGGGGGAAAATCTAAGCAGCTCTCGTAGGTTGTTTGCTGATGACGCCATCATTTATCGTCTATTAAAATCATTTGAAGATCAAAACCAACTGCAGAACGATCTAAATATCATTGTGGTGTAAAACCTTGCAATTGACTAAATAATGAGAAGTGTGAAGTCGTCTTCATAAGTATGAAAATAATCCGTTGAACTTAGTGTACAAGATAAATCAATCAAAAGTGAAGGCCGTAAACTCCACTAAATACCTAAGAATCACTTAAGACTTAAACTGGAAAGAACACGTAGATAATGTCGTAGGAAAGGCAAACTAGACACTGCGTTTTGTTGGCAGAACTCTTAAAAGATACAACAGAGGTACTAAAGAGACTGCATACACTGCTCTTGTCCGTCCTTTTATTGGAGTATTGCTGCTCAGTGTGGGATCTTTATCATGTGGGTTTGACGGAGGACATCGAAAGAGTGCAAAGGAGGGCAGCTCGTTTTGTATTGTCACGATACAGAGGAGATAGCGTTACGGAAATGATACAGGAACTGGGATGGGAATCATTACAACAACGGCGTTTATCGATGTGGCGTGGGCTACTTGCGAAACTCCAATCGCCAGCATTCTACTCCGAATGCGAAAATATATTGTTGACTCCTACTTAAATAGGTAGAAAAGATGATCAGAATAAAAAACGAGAAATCAGAGCTCGAACGTAGAGATTCAGATGTACTTTCTTTTCGCGCGCTATTCGAGAATGGAATGGGATATATATATTACTAGCTGCTCCCCGCGGTGTTACCCGCGTTTCAATAGTCAGACATTAAAGTGCCAAGAAAGGGCATAAATAACTACATGACTGTTTGCGACATTGTTAGCACGGAATATATAATTGTCTTGGAACGGATGAAGAGCCAAAAATCTATTGCAATACGTCCCTGTAAACGACGTTTCGAGACTTCTTGTTCTCCGAGTATACGTAGAGATTTCTAGCTCTCGATACACGGGAGCAGCCTTAGAGCTGTCCGTGCGAGAAACATGGGGAGGCCAGATGAATACCTGCCACTTTTTATGTTTGTCCTTGACTCTTGTTTATAGTAATCGAGAAGGCCACTTTCAATTGGAACTGTAACCGATTAATCTGGAATGGCAAGTTTGTTGGGATGATGGGAATTCGTGGTATTAATACAGTCTCTCTCTTGGCTCCACCGGTGATGATGGTGGCCTGCACGATATGCCTTCTCAGGTTCGTGATGCGTAACCTGGTGCCATTGCATAATCGTGGTGCATCCAAGTTACGCATCAATAAAACAGGCACACCCACCTTCAGCTCCAACTTGTGGGATGGCACCCCTGACAGTAAGTAACTACAATAACAACAATACAGTAATCGAAAACAAATGCCAAGTAAAGGAACAAAATAAACAGCAAACGTAACGGAGAAAAGTAACGAAATAAACAAAAAACGTAACGGAGAAAAGTAAAGAGACAAAAAAAGACATGTAACGGAGAAACGAACTGTTGAGATCCTAAAAATGCAAAGCGAACCAACAAAAGAACTAAATGCAAACGTTCTAATGCTATAAATAATCGAAATCACCAAAGAAACTATTATTCATTGAAATCCAAAGAGAATACAATTTTAAAGAATTACGATAACATCACAATGTTCGAACATCTATAAGGTTTCATATGTTAACTGCAGCGTACCGCCTGCCATCTGTTGAGTGCAGTTAACGTACGCTATTTATACGTGGCAGTTCGCGCTTTGTACACAAAATAGGGCTTGGTATCTAGATCCCATTCTACACAAAACGTCAATGTTTTTTCTTGCCATAGTACTTAGAGCATATTTTATTTAAAGTCTTCAATTTATATACATACTCCCTTCATTTGTTACAACAAATGAAAATGAATGCGGCATAAACGCCAACATTCAGATTTATTGTGTATGTAAGTTAAGCCGTTTTGGCAGTATCCAAGAATCTTTTTGTATATTCGAAAGTAAAAAATATAACAATAACAAAGAAAAAAAATTCACTATAGCAGGACCCGAACCATTGCCCAAAATTACGGGAGTTTATAACATGACGCGTTAACCCTTGCGGCCAAACATGTCACATCCTACAACACCCTTGTTCTGTTATATTAGAAGCTTCTTACAACCGTTACGTATTTCTATGGATATATTTCAAATAAATAACTTGTAATAAACGTTTTGAAAAGTAGCCTATGTCCTAATCCAAGACATAAGAAATCTCTATATGAAATTTCATCTAAATCAGTGCTGTAGTTTTAGCGTGATGCGGTAACAAACATACAAACTTTCGCATTTATAATATGTATAGGATAAAGGTGGTTCGATGAACCCACTACCAGGCACTGAAATGTAATTTGCAGAGTATCCCATGTAGTTGTAGATATTTTACCCGTGCTACCTTTAGAATTTGCAGGTGTGCGGCTTGCCTCATCTCAAGTCGAGGTCACGGCCACATCTAGCGTCTCCTCGCGTTTTCTCCCGTCTCATGTAAACAGTTCTGACTGTTGCGCGCAATTCGTATGTACGGACCGTGCGACAGTACTTAGTCGTAAAGCCACGCTGGTGACCACTTGACTCTGCACGCACTAACACTACGGGACGCACCTCGCATTCTCGCGAGTGCGGAACGCCGCACGCTTCCTGCGGACTCCGGCCCTCAGGTTTGTGGACGGGGATGACGAAACCGCGTGTGTGGTGCGCCCACTCTCGCTTTCGTCACGGAGTCGCTACTGGACGCTGGCGGGCCGACCTCTCGCCCACGCGGATGTCTCTGTTGTTGGCCGGCAGCCCTTTTAGGGAGCAGGCAGCAAAACAACAACATCCGCCCTGTCCGCCGCCCGCTGAAGAAGTTCCCATTAGACGCAAACTTCCTCTCTGCGTCTTCCAGCCTGACTCAGTGGTCGTAACACTGCCATCAATTATTCATGCAGTCCGCGGTTCTCACTCTTATGTTATAATAATGACATTACCTGACATCGCAGAGAGGAGGCGATCTAGAATGACTAATTAGCTCCAAAAGGAAAACAGCCAAGATAACAGTTCTATTTATTGATCGACGACCGGTTTAGATGTACTTTGCCACCGTCTGCTGCGCGAATATAGTGACCCACTTTAGGTTACGGTAGTAACACTAAAAGTGGGCCTTTGGGATCGTCTTTTGACATCTCGAAATTTAAATAACGGCTTAACCATTCACCTGAGACGAAAATTGAATAACAGAATTTGTAGAGGAGAAAATTCCCTACAACTTTGCTCTTTTATGTTTTTTTTTTCTTCTGATCTAGTATCGTTTCAGAGATATTTGCAAAAATAACGGAGATTTTGGGATGTCTGTTTGCCTGTCTGTCCGTAACGTGTTCCCTGTTTTTAAGACGAACCGTTCAACCGATCGGCACCAAAATTTACAGACATAATTGTAGGCCGCCGGAGACCACAAACTCACTTTTTCAAATATTTTGGACAAAAAATATGGTAGTAATACCAAAAAAGCCGTTTGTAATATAATTTTCATTGCAAACGAACCGTTCATCTGACACGAAAATTGAATAACCTAATTGGTAGAGGGGAAAATTCTCTACAAATTCGCTCTATTATTTTTTTTCATATCTTGCATCGTTGCAGAGATATTTGCAAAAATAACGGCGATTTGACGATGTCTGTCTGTCTGTAACGTGTTCCCACTTTTTAGGTCGATCCGTTCAACCGATCAGCTCCAAATTTTACAGACATAATTGTTGGCTACCAGAACTTCGCTTTTTGAAATATTTCGGACAATAAATACGTTAGTAATATAAAAAAGCCGTTTGTTATGTAATTTTAATTGCAAATAAGCCGTCCATATGATGCGAAAATTGAATAAACGAATTTGTAGAGGAGAAAATTCTCTACAACTTTGTTCCCTTATGTTTTTTCATATCTCGTTTGAGCTATATTTGCAAAAATAACGGAGTTTTGACACCCTCCATTGAATTAACAAAATCAGATGTCACGTGACATTCCTCGCCCAGAACTCTCTCTGGAATACGCCTTTTTGCATTGCGTATTTGATGTTTTTCTTATTGTAATTTAGACGTTGTAATTTAAAAGCAATGGTGCACTGAAGAATTAACAAAAATACGTCGTTCTTCGTACCATAAATGATAATCTAGTGTCTACAAATGCCATATTAGCATTAGTTAGCAACGGCCATCAATAGTACGACATTTTAGAACGCAACATCAAACTCTCATCTGTAGCATAGTGGGTAATGCGCTGGACTGTGACCCTGAAGGTCAGTGGTTCGGAACCCGCCACTACCTAATTTTTTTCCTGAAGGTTTTCAGGCTTATTAATTAATTTTTTTGTTTACATTATTATTTTGGCCCAAAATGTTTGCAAAAACTTATAAAACTACAAATTTAAAGTGGGCCGTAAAACACGTCAGTGTGATTTTTTTTTTTACAATGCGATTATGTATTTAAAAGATGTAAGTTAAAAAGTTAAGGTGCAAAATTCCACTTAGTCAAGTGCTGAGTGCAATGTTGCACTTTAACTTTTTAACCTCCATCTTTTAAATACATAACCACACTGTAGATATATATGCGAGCAGAAGCACATCAAAACCGGTCGTCGATAATTAAATAAAACTGATATCTTGACTTTTTATACTTTTGCAACTTATTAATTATAACAGTTGCAATAGTTGTCTCCCTTGCCCGGGTGTGTGTTTATTCCTGACATTTGTTTGCTTACCTTTTTCTTCCCTTTCTGTCCTTGCTTTTTACCTTACTCTCTAACCATATCAGTTTCGTTAACATGGATCTCAATCCTTATGACGTCAAATGTCACAACTATCTCTCCTACAGTAAAATAATTTTACAAGTTCGTAGTGCGTAATATTAGGAAACTTCTTAGTTTCTCCATTATTGGATACTTTTGCTGTTGCCGCAGTTTAATGAAAGTCCAGCTCCATTTCCATTAACTGGAACTTTATTTAAGTCCACACGATCGGTTTCGGCCTATGTTAGGCCATTTTCAAGTGTATCGTAACCTGCGCTTCTTCATTTTCAAATGTTCAAATGTTTGTATAGTTTATGGGACTTAACTTCGGGGTTATCAGTCCCTAAACTTACAAACTACTTATGAACTACTTACGAACTAGGACGGCACAAATATCCATGCCCGAGGGGGGATTCGAACCCCCGACCGTAGTGGCCGTGCAGACCGTGACTGGAGCGCCTCAGTCCCCTCGGCCACCGCGGCCGGCTTCTTCATTTTCTCCAGGCGTATTTCATGATGAAATAGATCTCGGATGAACAGCCTGGTGTGTGTGTGTGTGTGTGTGTGTGTGTGTGTGTGTGTGTGTGCACAAAACACAATATTTCGGCTATCGACAATGTTGCCAACATCAGGAGTACTGATGTATACCGCCGCGGCATTCTGTCTTGTGCGAAGTAAATTTTCTTGTAAACCTATTGCTACACATTATTTGCAGGTTACGTGCCGCGTCGGAGTGGCCAAGCGCATTGAGGCGCTATGCTACGATGCGCGATGCCGCTCTCCGTCGGGGGTTCGAATCCGCCCCCCCCCCTCGGGCATTGATGTTTGTGTCGTCTTTAGTATAAGGTAGTTCATCAGTAGTTTGTAAGTTTAGGGACTGATGACCCCGCAGTTAAATCCCTTAAGCTTAACAAACACTAGCATATTTTGAACAAGACAGAATGTTACATATGTAAAAGTACTGTACAGAAGCAGAACAGACGTTATGCCGTAGAGGGAGCAACGTAAAGTGATAAAAACAATAGAATGCTGAGAGAATTTAAAACTTTTGGCACCAATACCGGGTACAAGACTATAATGGCGATGCATTAGGTAGTAGTTTAGTGTCTCGCCATGGTAGCTTCAGACTCTAATCCAACCATCGGGCTGGTGAAATTGGGAGCCGTCGGTAAAAACGATGTCAATGTCCATAGTTCAACGCGCCTTCGCCGACGCAATCGTTGTGGTAATCGCAGGTATGGACGTCTCACGGTCAAGTATGATGGACACTTTTACAAAAAGTTCAAACTACTGTGGTCATCAGTCCCTAGCATTTCAAACCTCTTTACGTAGAACCGCTCACTCTAGCCTCGTGAAACCACTGACGTTGCTGTTCCCAAGTGACTGGTAACAACGTTGCTACGTACATTAAAAGATGCCTGTTGGCCACCAGGTACTAATGTAACGTCTTAAAACAGCGTCTAGACTCTGTATGAAGTTACGCCCATCTTCTCCGAAAGGTAACCTCCACCCTGGGACAGTGGCTGAGGGCATTAACAGTTCGCTAGGAGATTTCTTTACCGACTACATCCCATAAGATATATGTGTCTGTTTTGGCCTGTTATCTGCAATGGTCTCTATTTCTCAGCCTGGAGTGCGTCCCTGTGGCTCACACAGCCTCTCAACAATTCCAACAGTAAAATCAATATATGACATATTGAGTCATGAGGTACTACCCGTCGATCCGCTCGAGAAAATTGCAAATGAGACTCGTCAGACCAGGCAACATGTTTCCAGTCATCAACAGTCCAATGTCAGTGTTGACGGGCCCAGGCGAGGCATAAATATTTGTGTCGTGCAGTCAGCAAGGGTACTCGACTGGGCCTTCGGATCCGAAAGCCTATATCAATGATATTTCATTGAATGGTTCGCACACTAACAAATGTTGATGACCCAGCAATTTGCGAAAGGGTTGCAATTCTGTCACGTTGAACGATTATGTTCAGTCGTCGTTGGTCCTGTTCCTGCAGAATCTTTTCCGGCGGCAGAGATGACGGAATTTGATGTTTTACTGGATTCCCGATAGTCACGATTTGCTCGTGAAACGTTTTTATGGGAAAATGCACACTTCATCACTACCTCGGAGATGCCGTATCACATCTGTCGTACGCCGACTATAGCAGCCCGTTTAGACTCACTTCCAATCGTGATAACCTACCACTGTAGCAGCAGTAACCGATCTATCGCCTGCGCCAGATACCTCTTGTCTTACATAGGCGATGCCGACCGCTGAGTTACCTTCTGTTTACCTCTGTGTTTACAAGCGCAGGCCTGTACCAGTTTCCTTGGCTCTTTACTGTGCATTGTCACAAGTAGCTTAGTGTGTTTGCTGTACACAGGACAAATTAGATGGTTACTGATACTACTTTCGTAGTTGCAGATTATCTGTTCGCGTGTCGTTGCATGTGGCACTGCAGGACGAGTGTTAGAAGGCTCGTTCGACTCTTTCCTGCAAGGTCGCTCATTACAGCGAGGCATCTGCAGAAGGCCGCCAGCAGAAGAAACTCTAGCTCCATGGCAATATGACAGGGACGCTGTATGCGTTTACAAACGTCATCGTGACGGAAGGCAAGGCAGTTACTACACGGAAGTGTTGGCCGTATGGAAGCATACACGCGCTGAACTGTACTGTTGGTACTAAACTCTACCACGGATTTCAGCATACAAATATAGCCAGTAGTTTATTTTCCACCGAACATTAGTTACGTTGATTTTAAGTGAGCCATATTGCTTTGTTGATCGGATTGCACAATGTACAAGTACTGCTGTGGTGCTTCTGTTTAGTGTGCAACAAATCAAATAGAATATTTCTTGGGGTGTTCCAGAATGTGTAATTAGGAATTGATACATAGAATAAACCTTACCGCAAAATAAAGCAAACACAAACACACCCACATCCACCCACTCATCCACCCACCCACCCATCCATCCACCTAATAACACACACCCACCCCCCCCCCCCCCCCCACACACACACACACACACATGCACACATGTATAAATTTGACGGATCTTAGAGACGAGTGAATGCATCTACAACTACACGGGATACTTTGCAAATTACATTTAAGTGCCTGGCAGAGGGTTCATCGAACCACCATTAAACTATTTATCTCCCATTCCATTCTCGAAGAAAGAACACCTGAATCTCTCTGTTCGAGCTCTGATTTCTCGTATTTTATTCTGATGATCATTTCTACCTGTGTAAGTGGGAGTCAACAATATATTTTCGCATTCGGAGGAGAATGTTGGCGATTGTAGTTTTGTAAGTAGCCCACGCCGCAGCGATAAGCGCCGTTGTTGTAATGATTCCCATCCCAGATCCTGTATCATTTCCGTGATGCTGTCTCTCCTGTATCGTGACATTACAAAAAGAGCTGCCCTTCCTTGGACTCTTTCGATGTCCTCCGTCAAACCCACCTGGTAAGGATCCCACAATGGGCTACAATACTCCAAAAATGGACGGACAAGCATAGTGTATGCAGTTTCTTTTGTAGTTCTGGTGCATGTTTAAGGGTTCTGCCAATAAAACGCAGTCTCTGGTCGCCTTTCCCACGACATTATCTACGTGTTCTTCCCAATTTCAGTCTGAAGTAATAGTAATTCCTAGGTATTTTGTGGAGTTTACGGCCTTCACTTTTGATTGATTAATCTTGTAAACAAATTTTAACGGACTTCTCATATTTATAGTAAACTGCCAATTTTTACACCATACTGATAACTTATTCAAATCGTTCTGCAGTTGGTTTTGATCTTCAGATGACTTTACTAGGCGGTAAATGACTGCGCCATCTACAAACAACCTAAGAAAGCTACTTAGATTTTCCCCTAAATCGTTTATGTAAATAAGGAACAGCAGAGGACCAATAAGACTATCCTGTGGAACGCCCGATATCACCTCTGTTTTAGTCGATGCCTTACCATCGATTACTACGAACTTTGTCCTCTCTGACAAGAAATCCCCTATCCAATCGCAAATTTGGGGCGATATACTATAACCACGCAATTTAATTAAAAGCCGTTTGTGAGGTACGGTGTCAAAAGTCTTCTGAAAATCAAGGAATACGGAATCGAATTGCAAACCCTTGTCGATAGCACCCATAACTTCGTGTGAATAAAGAGCTGATTGTGTTTCGCATGAACGATATTTTCTAATTCCGTGTTGACCTTGGGTCAATAGATCGTTATGTTCGAGATAAGTCATAATATTTGAATACAGGATATGTTCCAAAACACTACTGCGAATTGGCGTCAATGAAATAGGCCTGTAGGTTAGTGGGTTACTCCTACTGCCTTTCTTGAATATAGGTGTGACCTGTGCAACTTTCCAATCTTTTGGTACAGATTCTTCTAGGAGAGAGCGTTTGTATATGGCTGTTAAGTAAGGGGCTATCGCTTCAGTGTAATCAGATAGAAATCTAATGGGTATACAGTCCGGACCAGAAGATTTGTTCTTGTTAAGTGATGATATCTACTTCTACGTTACTCATTACGGCATTTGTTCGTTACTGAACTGAGAACAGGACAATGAACGATCTAAGTTTTGGTAAGACACCTAAAGGAATGCATGCGATGCTAATACTTGTTTGTGGTGATCAAGCACTTCCACGAAGTGGACGAGTGGTTCGCCACTTTTTGAGGAGGCCGGGAAAGTGTTTCTGACAGTACCCGACGTCAATGAAGAAAATATTGAGAAAGTGAGGTCATTAATCACGAAAAGTCGTCGATTAACTGTGTGCATGATAGGGGATGTACTGCAGATCAACCGTGAATCCGTGCGACATATCCTTATCCGAAAGTTAGGGAAGAGAAAAACGTGTTGTCGTCTTGTGCCATATAACTTCACCGACGATCAGAAGCAGACACGTTTGGAGTCTTGACCGGATTTTGTCTAAACGACGGATTCGAATCCTTATTTCTGGAAACGTGTTGTCACTGTCTCCGGCACGACCTTGAAACTAAACGGCAAAACATGGAATGCCTTTCTCCGATATCACGTCGTCGGAAAATTACGCATAAAAATGAAGTTCATCACCTTTCTCAATAGTCAAGACATTAGCCACGAAGAATTTCTACTTGAGGGGGCGACATTGAACGCTGCAAGGTGCGTTGAAATTTTGACCCGTTTCATGCAACGTCTACGCAGAGTACACACAACAAGATTCCTGGTGTTTTGTTTACGACAACGCTCGCCCCCACAGGGCCAATATTGTCAAACAGTTCTTGGAAAAATGAGGGTGCTGCAACTCGCCGGATCTCAATTCTTTAGACTTCTTCCTATTCCATCGACTCAAACTCGCATTGAAAGGAAAAGAGGTTTGACAATGTTCTTGACATCCAACTAAACGTGACGAGGCTTTTGAACAACATCGAAAAGGAAGAGTTCGTACAAAGTTTCCAGGACATGTATCACCAGAACTCAGCGGCGCATCGTTATGGAAGATGACCATTTTGAGTGACAGTACGGTAACTGCAGTTCTCAGTTCGTCTACATTAATACTACAGGCCTATTCATCGAATTGTATTGTCAGAGATTGTATTTTGATGCGGTAACTGCAGTTCTCAGTTCGTCTACATTAATACTACAGGACTATTCATCGAATTGTATTGTCAGAGATTGTATTTTGATGCGAAACCCTATGGAGCCAGCTAGGTGTCCTGATACTTTTGATGACATAATGTAGACGTATCAGTAACATTGAATCTTATGGAGTATCTCAAGAGTATTCTGTTTATTGTTCACCGTCACATACCAAGTCGATTTTACATCGACTTCTTGGCTACGCGCGCTCCCTTTCCGTCCGTCTCAAATTCCCACAAATAGGACACTATGGATGCAGAGTCCCTATCGCCCATGTCCTCTTATTCTCGCACGAATTCGAACGTTATTACGACATCTTCGATGAAGTAGATGAACCACGCGCCGTCGCCGTACAGCAACACAAACATAGATTTGTGTGTTATCTGTTCCGTAGGACTTCGCAGATGCGGTAATAACGTTCGACCTAGTGCGGGAAACCGAAATGGCGAACGTAAGAGGGCATGGACGATGGGGGCGGTACCGGCGTAGCCTGCGACCTGTGGGAATTTGCGACGGAAGCGGGGTGGGCGCGGGTGCCAAAAACTGATCCGAGAACGCATCGATCAATTTCTTACAAACATTCAACCACGTCTGCAAAATATCGATCCACCCTAAGAATAAATAAAGAGGGTTAGGCGATCGCTGGCCCAAAGTGGAAGAACCGAGTTCGAATCCCGGCCCGACTCAAATTTTCACTTGACGTCCTTATTTCAATGCTCTAGTGCAGCTAAAGTAATTCCTTTCTATATTTCCCTTTTTCTTTCGTTTAAAATGAAATAATGGTTTGTCAAGATCCCAAAAGGATTTTTACTATAACTGACTATCGGTTTCGGCATACAAACGTACCATCTTCCGGTCAATGATAAGATGTTACATTTGTACTGTAACTGCATGGCCCTATATTATGATTGATGGAGGTACAAATAGTGCGGCAAAGATAAAATACATTAAAATATATAGGTCGAGGCAAGCCACTGTACAGTTCTCTTATTTTTTCGAAGAGTCTGCACGTAAATCTTCGACAACACAGGAGAATTGTATAATGGCGAACTTCATTGTATATATTTTAATGTATTTTATCTTTGCCGTACTATTTGTACATCTATCAATCATAATGTCGAGCCCTGTAGCTACAATACAAATGTACCATCTTATCAGTGACCGGAAGATGGTACGTTTTTGTGCGAAACCGCTCTTCATTGATGTAAAAAATTGTTTTGCGGTCTTGGTAAAACATTATTTTATTTTAATTGAAATGAGGTTGCTTGCCTAACATGAGAAAATCTGACATATCCCACTGAAACCGGTCATCATTAAATAAATATTTTGCGATCTTGGCGTCTCACTTTTGAAGGTTATTAATCTATCAGATCGCTTCCGCAACCTGCAATGTCAGGTAATGTCAATATTTTTATTTTTATTTATTTATTTATTTTTGATCGAATGTAAAGTTTTCGAGAAAGATAAACTGCAGACCCTGTCTCCTTTGTAGGAAAGCATCTCAACATGGCCCCTAAGCACTTGACCACGAAAGGCAGTGGTGCCGAGTTCGAATCCCAATCTAGCCTAAAGTTTTAATCTGGCGGGAAGTTTCATACAAGCGCTCACTTCGTTGCAGAGTGAAACTAGATCTGGATTTCCAGAGGGAGATTTGAGCTGCTGTCCATTCTAACTGAGTGCCTGAGGTGCTCGCAGGCGCCTCGCTGTCTACGGTTGTTTACAACATGTAGCTACGGCGTCTCGTTACCAATGGATTTCCCCGCTGCGAAAGACCGCAAAGGGGAAAGCGTACGTCGAGTCGTCACAGCGCTCCCCGCTAACGGGCTGTTCGGCTGACGTCTCCCTGTTTTGAGAGAGCGAGGGGTGTTCAGTGACGTCACACTGCGTCAACGTGGGGCGCGACCAATAGCACTGCGCAGCTCCCAGTATCTGCAGTCTTCTCACACTGCCTACGTGCGTCGTGAGGATAGGATTATACACGAACGCACTGCTCTCTCACACACATAGAGCCGCTGAATTTTTGACACTCGTCGTCGTCGTCGTTGTTATTTTTGTGGTATTCAATCCTGAGACTGTTTTGATGCAGAATTCCTCGCTAGCCTGACCTGTGTAAGCATCTTTATCTCTGAACACGAACGGCAACCTACATTTTATTAACCTGCTGTCTGTAGTCGTCTCGCGGTCCCTCTCTGAAACTCTTTACCCCAGAGACTTCCCTGCAATGTATATAACCTTCCCCGAATTGACGTCGTCTGAGAGCGAGCGGGAGGAGAAGTAACATTTAGCTCGCCCGGGGCAATTCCAAGCTTCTTTCATGTAGAATTGTGCTCGTTCGTTTCTCACTCAACAATGTTCCGTAAAGCCCAGAATTTATCCTCTAGTGTCATATACCTCTTGCACTTATGATTTCGTGATGTCCCAGAATGTGTTCTAACAATCGCTTCCTCAAGTAAAGACTAGCTAAAATCTCTGCGTTGGCATGGTATTTATTTATTTCATACTCTGGTTAGACCATCTCTCCTCTCCTCCTCTCAATCTGTTTGTCTCTCTTCCTCTTCCCTCTCTCACCATCTTCCCTTTCCCTCTATTTGCCCGTCTCCCCTCCCCATCTCCCTCTGTCCATCTTCTTTTGTTGTGTTCAGCTCCTCCTCTATCTATGAAAAATGGCATACATCTGTTAACTTTCGTGGTTATCAGCGAAATAGTGTCAAGTACATTGCATTGTACCATCTACCATTCACCATACGGTCGCTTGCGGATTACAAAAACCTGCCCAACGAAATTATACACACATCACACAACTTTCATGGTAATTAGTAAAAGCGTTTCAAAATCTGTTGTACTCTCTGCCATCCACCGAACAAAAGATTAAGCAAGCAGTGATCTTCCTCTTACTTTGTTGCTCAAATGTGCAATTTTTTTTCCAAGATCGGAATAAAGCTGTAGATTTTTGTCGAATTCCGTGACTAAAGTACCCCCGTCATGCACCAACTAAAATTTTATGTAGATAGAAACTTTTCTCTTATATTTAAGGTAAACTGTGCAAAATTTCATCGAGACAGGAATAAAAACAGATTGGTATGAATTTCAAACAAGCAAATTAACACAAAACGGCTGTTTATCAAGAATCTCATTGTTTATGACATCATATCTGCACCAAATTTTGATAACATCCTTCAAATGGTTCAGGAAGAGATATGCAGCAGTGTTGCGTGATGCAGCAGTGTTCGCGCATTTCTTTGTTTATGTCGTCATATTTTCCGAACTATGTGAAATACAGTTATGTAATTATGCGACAATGTAAGGAATACTGTGACAAAGTTTCATTACGCTCATATGAACGTTACGGCAGCGCATTAAATACGAAAAAAACGTAGAAACAAACAGTCATATACAGTAGAAGTGACAGAATTTTGTTTTCTCCGCAATTCTGTTCAGCACCTCCTCATTAATTACGTGATCTACTCATCTAATCTTCAGCATTCGTCTGTGGCACCAAATTTCAAACTATATCATTTTTTTCTGTCTAAACTCCTTCTCGCCCAGGTTTCACACCTGTACAATGGTACACTCCAGACAAATGCTTTCAGAAAGGACTTCCTAACCTTTAAATTGATTTTGAATGTCAACAAATTTCGCTTCTTTACATATCTTCTGTTCTTCGGCCATCATTATTTTGCTACTCTAATAATAAAACTCATCTACTACGTTTATTGTCTAGTTACCTAATCTAATTGCTTCAGCATCGTCCGATCCAACATCGATCAATCCAAATGTTTGTAAATTTATTGGACCAAACTTAAACTAACCTAAGGACAACACTCTCACACCCATGCCTGAGGGAGGACTCGAAACTCCGACGGCGAGCAACCGTGCGCTCTACAGCAAACGCCTTATGTCGTACACTCACGGGAGGTGGAAACGCACGTGGACGAAGGAGTGGTTACGACACAGCGTGGAATTCAACGTTCCACTTCCCTGACAGGTGTGAAACGAAGGATCTGTCATGTCAGATTCTTGCTTCATGGAGTGGAACGTAGCCAATGAGATGTTACTTGGGTTTCACGTGATAATCTGAACTTTCGAGCCGTCATTTTGCAATCTGTCTTCCACATTTTGCGCCTTCTTTGTTTGTAGCGTACAAAGTATATAAAGTTTTTAAAGCGTCAGAAAATTCAGGGATTTTTGAAAACGCTTCATTTCAGATATAATTTGTTACAAGAAAATTGCTGTAATCTCCTTACGGGGGGAAAGCGTCACGGAAATTAGTGTAGAAATCATTAAAAGAAAGACGTAATTCATTGCGGCTTTATCTATTTGCGAAGTTTCAATCACCGACTTTTACTCCTGAATGTGAAAATATTTTTCTAGCACCCACCTACTTAGGGAGACATGACCATCCCAATAAAATAAGAGAAATCAGATCGAAAACGGAACGATTTAGGTGTTCTTTCTTCCCGCGCGCTATTAGAGAATGTAACGGTAGAGAAAAGTTATGAAAGTGGTTAATGAACCCTCTGCCAGGCACTTAAATGTGATTTGCAGAGTATCTATGTAGATGTAGATATTAATAACTTTAAAAGGTTGTGGTATTTAACGATAGTTAGTGTTACGACTTGTGTACCGTGAAAGAATATCGTTCCCATGCTACGGTGCAATGCCATTGTATCAAAGGAGCGTCTTTGTGGCTCTATATCAAGCTAAATAATTCTCTCTATAAATCATATTAGGGAGGACAAACAGCATGGAGGAATGGCGTAGTTAGTAGCGTCGTTAAGCTGCGGAAGAAAAGCCCTACCACATACATAATTTTTTCTTTCCTGTTTTGTGTACTAAACGTTTCTGGTCCTTTGTTGTTAATTTAAATATAATATCCGATATTCATTGTTATTTCTTTTAAGAAGACGGATTAGCGCGGTAGTTAGCGTCACTCGTTGTGGATGAAGACAGATGTGAATAACAGGTTTGCGTCTACACACATACAGGTACTTTTTTTAACGATTTAGTTTAATTACGTTTTATGGATTTTACATTAATTTAATACAGTCTGATGATATCCATTTTTTTCGACGTCATTTATTACAAACATGAACTAACTATGACCACAAAAAAAATTGAGTTTTTCGTGCTAGGGCACAGGGGGCAATAAATTTCTAGATCGCACACTACATCACTCATCTTTCCCCACGGCGTTTAAAATCTATCGCAGTTACGTTGGCAAGCGTGTGGTCATGGAAGCAGATGCAGTAAAGGAGGGACAGTGTTTACGTACAATTCTAAAAGCAGAAATTATCACAAGAGGCCGCGGCGGATTAGCCGTAGCACTGGGGTGCAGTACTGCGGTGCGCGCAGCCGTTCGCCGTCGGGGGTTCGAGTTCCCCTGGGGTATGGGTGGTTGTGTTGTTATTAGGATAAGTTAGATTAAGTAGTTTGTAAGTTTAGGGACCGATAACCACTGCAGTTAGGTCCAATTACAGTTTTTGACGGAAATGTACTCAGCACAATTTCCAAAACACTTCTCTAGTTTTAACCACATTTCATTTGCTGCAAGCTATACGCTGTCAGACTCTTTTTAAGTTCAGGATTCGACAATTAAGGGCATGTGCAAAACAGATTGCGGCACTACACAAGGACTAAAATACCTGGAATCTTCGACCGCTTGTTTTCTACAAAATTGATCAAATAACCTTAAAAAATCACACACATACAAACAAACGTGCAAATGAATAGCAACCATTTTCTTTTCTTTTTCTCAAACAAAGGGCGCGCAGCATCGCAAGATTTGTAGGTAATGTTCCTTTAATGACCTATTAAATAAATAAATAAATCCATTTTAAAAATAATATACTAAGAGTACTCTGTATGCACAGTAGTTTGAATATCATTGTATCACCCATTCGTGTAAATAACTGGTTTATTTGCTTAAGTATTTAATGTCTAATTGCCCAAAAATACGGGTATTAGCACACACTTGGGCAACACTGATCATTATATAAAAATCTGTCATAAAAAAGAAAGAGCTCTTTTAGTAGCGGTAGCAAAAGCCAAAAAGAGCGGACGAACTAAAACGAGCGCCTATTTCGCGGCCGAGCTGTGGACTAAAAGGAGAGCTACCGGTTGCGAAGTAAAATATGCGCGATTGGTCGCGAACTACAACATGCCTTACCGGTCGCCAAACGTATCTCGTTTCTTCTTTTCCGAAGACCGACGGGCAATAGGGCGCACAGCAGAATTAAAAATCACGTGTTTGCCTTATGCTGAATAGAGCCATTTCGAGGTGAGCGACTGCCTGCTAGATTACATAGTTCAGAGCTACAAAATTTCTGTTTTGAAGTTTTGTGTCCCAACTTCGTCGCCGCTTTTGTGTCCCAGCCTCGTCGTAGGTGTCGGTGGCCGAGTGGAATGAGACCGACACGCTGGTGCAGGTACGGAGGGGAGCAGCCAGAAACTATAAACACTCGAGTAAATTAGAAAGAGATATATATTGCACAGAATGTAACAATACTTAACTTTTACATAGTACTGCAGAATGTTGATACATAGTTGTTAGAGGCCTCCCTAGTGCCTGTACGATAGCAAAGTCTTCACTGGTGCCTATCTGATTACGAAGGTCCTAACTGGTTGCTATCTCCGTCCGAAGTGACCAGTCGTTCAGTGGTGGCCACGAGCGGCGTTGTAGCAGAGGGCGCTCGTGGCTGTCGTCGTAAGAACGCCGCGCCGTGCGTGCATGGCGGCGCGCGGCGAAAGCAGGTGGCGCGCACTTTGTACTTGTGCGACACCACATGAAGTATTCTGCACTCTGCAATATCTGCTAATAAATTCCATAATGCCAAGATATAGAGATAACTCTAAACTTAAACGCAAGAAATTACCCACAAACCGTTTCTTTTGGCCAGCGTGATATCGTTAACGACTGAGGCAGCAAGCTCATGAAGCAGCTAGGTGGGGGAACTTGTCCCTCCACCTGCAGACCACGCCGCTCAACCGTCACTGGGAGCGGACGAACTAAAAGAACGAACAAGTTCGTGAAAGAGCCGCGAACTAAATTGACCGCTCCCGAGCGCGAACTATTATCTGAGAATACAAACGGCAATGTACATCCTTTTGAATCTGCTTACTGTATTCGTCCCTCTGTCTTCCTCTCCGATTTTTACCCCAAACACATCTTTCTAATGCTAAATTGACGATTCCTTGATATCTCAGAATGTGTCCTACCAGCCTATCTCTTCTCTTAGTCAGGATAGCCAGAAACTCCTTTTTACCTAATTCTGTTCAGTACCTCCTCATTAGTTACATGATCTAACACTTCAATCTTCATCATTCGTTTGTAGCAGCACATTTCGAACTCTGCTATCGTCTTTTTGTCTGAACTCCTTATCGTTCATGTTTCACTCCCATACAAGTCTACACTCCAGACAAATGCTTTCAGAAAGGACTTCCTAACATTTAAACTAACATTGTATGCCAACAAATTTCGCTTCTTCAGAAACGCTTTTCTCCCCTTAGCCATTCTCTATTTTATATCTCCTTTACTTCGGCCATTAGAAGTTATCTTGCTACCAAAATAACAAAACTCATCTTCTACTTTTATTGTCTTATTGCCTAATCTAATTTCTTCAACATCGTCTGATTTTCTGACACTACATTCCATTACCCTAGTTTCACTCTTGTTAATGTTCATCTGATATCTTCCTTTCAAGACATTGTCAATTCCATTTAATTGCTCTTCCAGGCCCTTTGCTGTGTCTGACAGAATTACTATGTCATCAACTAACCGCAAGTTTTGTATTCCCTGGACGTTAATTCCCTCTCCAAATTTCTCCTTGCATTCCTTCACAGCCTGATAAATGTACAGATTAATCAATGTTGGGAAAGACCTACAACCCTCTCTTACTCCCTTCCCAACCACTGCAACCGTTTCATGCACTTCGATTCTAATAAGTGCTGTCTGGATTTTGTACAATTTGAATATAACTCTTCGCTCCATATATTTTACGGTGTTATAGACATGGTCCTGCCGCGACAGCGACTCCTCTGCTGCTATGGGGCCCAATGACAGAACACAAATTGTTAAGCTACTTCCACCACAGCTATAAATAGTTCTGTGGCTCCATCTCCACCCAATCTGTTGATGCGCTAACAGCGCGAAACGCGTTATTGGATATAATAAAGAATGCTAGTATTGCCTGTGGTCGAAAATCGACCAATTGTGTTTACAATGGTCACTGGGGGTAAAATTTTACGTATCATGTCGGCGGCTTCGCGTGAATATGTTGGCAACATCAACAAAACGATAGAAAATCTTTGCCCATTTGTTGGAACCACATAGAATGACTCGATTAGTGTATCGTACAGACCATGAAGTAAACAAATAATGCTGTCCCTGCTTTATGGTTGACAGGTTCTTGTATGTACCATCGTCCGCTCAGTTAAAATAATTGCCCTCGATATTCCATGAGAAAACATCAGCGTTGTCAAGCGATTGGCTAAAATGAAGACTTACAGTATTCTCACTATTCAGCATCTGTTGCCAACATTATCATAGGAGGCCGCTGGGATATTTGGTAAAATTTAACCGGCACTTGGAGGTATGAAACGGTATCTTTTACGTGTTAAGGAAAATACCTGGCACAATAAAAACAGAACTATATACTTCTCATGCCATTTTCAAATTATATAACTTCCATTAGCCTAATATTTGAAATGGAACTAAAATATCGGTGTTCGTATATTTAATACAACGCCAAGAAATAATGCTATTTCGATACTGCGATATTCAGAATTCCAGAGCTGACTACATGTCGACTTCGTAGTTCCACCCGTGCACCGCTACATGCCTCTCCCGGAGCATCATCATTAATATAGGCATTCTCGACTTTGTAGTTCCACCTGAGCAACGCTAGATGCCTCTCCCGGCGCATCACCCTTTATATCGGCATTCATATGAAAACATCCATTTCCTTTAACCACTCCTCATCACTGCGAAAATGAAGCATTTGAACGGTACAAGAAAGTGAGTTGGGAACACTCCATGTTTCGATATTCACTTATTTTAATACGTTATTTTAATACTGCAGATGCGTTGCATTACAGCGTCTTTGGACGAGGCCAATCAGTGAGCTGATTGTCGGAGAATGTAGAACTGGATCCAAGCTACAGATAGGAAAATTTCTACTTCCTTTTATGACTTTTAGCGGCTAAATGCACATATAATATTTATATTCGTGAAATCTACGACAAACAATCTTTCGAATTATGTAACTTTCATTGGCCTTCTTGTACGAATAAATCTGTACCACAATTTTCGTGTTAGCGTATTTGCATAATGATTACAACAGAGACTGCGAATTATTTACTTACGCTAATGTCAACACACACACCCATGCCGAGGGATGACTCGAATGTCCGGAGGGAGCGGCCGCGCAATCCACGACATGGTGTCCGACACCATACGGTTATTCCCGCGCGGCAACGACGTCCATGAAGAGAAGGCAAACTGTTTTGAGTCAGTGTGATGTTATAACGATCTGGAATCGTTTTCGAACTATCCCGTACTGTCGCTCTAGGGCAGCAACTGGAGGAGACAACTAATATCTGTGCGTTGTCGCTCGAAGGGAAATCAAATGTTCAAATGTCTGTAAATCTATCGGACGAAACTGCGTGGTCATCAGTCCGTAGCTTACAAACTACTTATACCTAGGTAAACTAACATAAGGACAAACACACACACCCATGCCCCAGGGAGGACTCGAACCTCCACGGCGAGCAACCGTGCGCTCCGCAGCCAGACGCTTTAGACCGCTCGGCTACTCTAACGCGGCGCTCGAAGGGACCTCGACCAGATTTCAGCCATGATAAAGAACGACTATAAGGGCCACCGACAACCATGTGTCAAAACAAACCGAAACAGACTCCACGTCAAAGTAGAATGCAAATGGACGCGACGCTCGATCTCTCAAGAGTACCGGCGAAATGCTGTGAATAATGAGGATAATGGGCACTCCTTCAGTTGTTTATGAATAAGTTGAGAATAAGGGTCTGGTGGCAGGCATGAGGGTAATATTGGTAACTACTGCTGCCGGGTGGCGTTGTGGTCAGAGCTACTGCCTCGTAAGCACCAGACCCGAGTTCGAATCCCAGTCCGGCACCAATTCTCGACTGCTTCATTGACGTTATTCAACGTTTATGGCAGCTGATATCTGCAGACTAAACTTCGAGATCATTAGTGTCTCCCTCCCACTCCCATCCCCACCCTCAATGTTTCTAGTTTGTTAACTGAGGGGTCATCAGTCCCTAAACTTACAAACTACTTATAAACTACATTATACTTAAGACATCACAAACATCCATGCCCGAGGGAGGATTCGAAACCCCGACGGGGAACGGCCTCGCGGATCGGAGCATAGCGCCTAGATGCGGTCGACCACTCCGCCTTAGCGTCAGTGTCTAGATCAATATGTTTCAAACTGGACCGAAAAAAATCATGAACCGATTACAGAGACCTGGTGAGGCTGACATTCCGGCAACACACAACTGTTGATAGGGACCTCACTTTCACACCATTCTCCTCAATTTTGTTTGTTGCGGGATTTCCTGTACATTATACGGTATATCTTATCGACAGCCCTGTCTCTCAATGCCATCAACCTAATGATTATCACCAAAACTGCTACCATTAGAAATCACTATTTCAGTTCCAGATAACGTGCGAGAACTTTCCTCGTCGTAAAAGTTCTTATTATGTCATCAGTCGAAATTTCAACACTCCTTTAGTACGTCCGAGATATATTATGCCATAGAAAATATTTCATCTAGATTGTTTAGTGCGGGCAAAGCTATTTTGCCATGAATATATAACAGCACTGTCTAAAGTCTCGAAACTAGGAACATTTGCCCTGGAATATGCAAATGCGATCTATTACGACAACAAATAACAACACCGAACAAGTAAATCTGTGGAATTAGTATGTCTTCTTGCATGTCTTCTTTCGGCCCTAGTGCGTTTTCATTATTCGGTGACCTACTTTTCTATCGCAACTTTTTATTCACTTGTAAAAGTTTAGTGTATGTAGATCGTCAGGAATTAAAAGAACCATCTCCATACAAACAGTAACAAAGAAAACCTGTCAATCATTCTGAAAACCTGAAAAGTTATTTTAATACAAGTAGTACGCGAAAATCTTTCGATAACTAAGAAAGTACTAGAGCCAGCCAGTAAACAATGACCATACTGTGACAGAACAACGTTCTTTTACATGCTCCAAAATTTTAGATTTTTTTTTCAGAACGTGTGCGAAGTTTCGAAAGATACTAACAGATTACAAAGTGACGGTGATGTATCAAAATGACGTACACGCACGACATTCTATAGAAACAATTTGGTGTAACTGAATCCTCGATTGCAGAAAAAATCTTCGTGGCCATCTATGTACAGCTCATCCGAGAAATGTTAGGTGCTAGGCAAAGAATGTAAGCACACACACATCACCGTGATCAACCTCTATCGAGACGCTTCAATGTGGTCGCTTCCACTATGGGGGAGAGCAGTAGAACCTATTCGTGCAGGCTGACAATTACTGTAGCTACCGGTGAGCATTGGAATTGCTTGTGAAATGACTATCTTGGATACCCAAATGTGTGCTAATGGTGGGTACATCTAAATCACACAACGGGTCAAAATACTGAAATAAAATTTTTATCCAAACTGATGAAGCAGTCGTTTGTTGTAGATTTTGTTGTTCTCAGTCTTGTCTCACACAACTCTGTCCTTGCTGTACTACACTGCCAAGCCCCTTCATCTTCGAATAACTACTGCAATCTACACCCAATTGTTATTCATCTCTTGGTCTATCTGAACAATTTTTAACCTCCACGCTTCCCTCCGGTACTGCTTTGGTGATACCTGGATGTCTCAAATGCGCCTACCAAACGATCTCTTTTTAATCAAGTTGCATCACAGATGTCATAATGCTAGTTCTGTTCACTACATCCTGATTAGCTAGGCAATGAACCCATTTGATCTGCAGCATTATTCTGTGGTATCTCATTGAAAAGGTTCTTTTCTCGTCTTGTCTCAACTGCTTATTTTATTTTATAAAAAACACGACCCCTTACATATAAATTACTTATTGCACACGACTAGTTTCGACAGGCGATTTTCATGAAACAATTTGAAAAACCACCACCTTCTCATCATAATGAGAAAATGCACAAGATGTATCAAATTATCTCCAAATTGTATCATCAAATGCTTATCGTCCAAGTTTCACCTATTGATCTTTACTTGCGAGGATACCTAAGTGCACTCCTTTTAGCTTTTAACAACACACTCTTATAAAGCGCTGGTGTAAGTTTCTAGAACGTGAGGTACACAAAGTGTAAAACTAATCATCCAAAAACAAATGATTAATGGTATTATTAAGTTAAGGAGGAACATGATTTGAGAAAAATATGTGGGTCATTATTTTTAGATCTTCGGGCATTATTTATTAATAATCCATCGCATGCAACAAATTAAGGATTAAGTAAATAACAGAGCAAATAATACATGACAGTCGAGGTTTATAAGATAAAACAAATCTCTAAGTTAATGGACAACATTCGAGAAGATAGAAGATATGTTGTATTGGAGAAAGGAAAAGGCTGACTTAGTTTTACAAATGTCTTCCTTAAATCCATTGCTACTGAAGGAAGGGAAGTAAAGTAGTTGCCTCCCAATAGATTTTCCAGGTTGATCGCTAGTGACCTCTCCGTTGAGTGCCCCTAAACCACACACACTGTTCGCTCATCTTCGAAACAACTCAGATGTACTTCATAGTGAATTTTCACCAATCCACGAACCTGTGAGTTACGCTGTACTTATCTCACGCATTTGTGTGAATGTCCCAGTCGCTCAGTCAAAACCGAATTACTTTCGGAATGTTACTTTCGAAAATGTTTGCATTTATCTCATATCCATAGACACCTGTGTTGGACCTGTAGCGAATGCCCAAAAGGAAAAAGACCTTGTACACATTTCATTTCAAGAAATTATCGCAAAACTAACAAGGCTACTTCATAATAAAAAAAAGTAGGTTTCCTCTCAGATTACTGTGGGTACTGACAGTCAAAACTTCCAAGCAAAAAGTATTACTTTTTAAGCAGAACGTTTACGTATCGAGTTAGATGTTAAATACATGTTATTTCATACACAACAGTATTTGAAACAGAAACCTACTATCTATTTAATGAGCCTGAAAAAGCGTAATTTAATGTAACACATGTTACTAATGTTTAAATATAATCTTAAAAGACAGTAAACAAAGTTTTTTTGTGATGTTCCGGAACTTAAGTAATATACACCAGTCAATATCAAAAGGAGGTTCAAAGTCGATTTTCTCGACAAATTTTGAGAGTTATGTCGAATGGCTTTGGCTGATCATTATTTGAGTTTTGAACGTCTCGTGCTATATATGTCAAAAAATTCTAAAATCCTATACCCATATGGACTGCTTTTTAGTCTGCCCACATTCATTTTATGCGCCTTTTACGTTGAAAAGTTCAGTAGCAAAACATTTAACCGATGACAAACCATGGTAGGGGACATCATGATGCAGCTTTGCAATGGCTACTTCCGTTTATGGGGGGAGCTCTAGCAGCCCTGTTGCTTCCAATTGTTCGTACTTCATTTGCACAAGTACCTCTACATAAATTACTGGGGTTACAGAACACAACGATCATTTGATAAAACAACTAATGCTGTTATACTATAGACAGAAATAATGAGACGTTGTAAGCGTTTATTCACTTTCAAGATTCATATATCTGCTGAAAAAAACTCCCTATAATTGTCAGTCGACCCACGCACGTCATTATTCCGAGGTTTAAAACAATGGGGTATCTCGAAGACTCGTGTTTAATTCCTTTCCGGTTGGTTAGACATAGGTTGCCGGCAGTTTTATAAAACCATTAGAGGAGAATGTATGAAAATTTCTGCTGTGTTTAAGACGTAACAAATACAAAAATATCTTAAAAGGCTCTGAGACATTTTGAATCTTTCATGACTAACTTGTAAATGGCTAATGGCCCAAATCACGATTTTGAATTTAAAAACATTATTTATCAGAGTAAAATAGCGACGTTTCCTTTATATATATAAAACACGTAGATAAAGAATATATAGATCTACAGTCATTGTCCTACGAATTATTAGTGAGCATAACAGGCAGGAACGTTAAAAGGAGAAGATTCAATAAGAAATACACTCTTCAACGAACATTCTGCTTATTTTCCAATGGAAATTACGTACAAATTGTAGCTTGTACGGTCCATTTTCTCGTAAGTATCTATCCATGACAATAATTTTTCCCAGTTACGGTAAAGTCTAGTAATGTAGCCGCGGCGGAATAGTCGTGCGCACTGAGGCGCCGTGCTGCGGAGCGCACGGCCGTTCGCCGTCGGAGGTTCGAGTTCTCCCTCGGGCATGGGTGTATGTCTTGTCCTTGGGTTGGTTTAACTTAGTTTAAGTTGTCTGTAAGATAGGGACTAATAATCAAGCAGTTAAGTCCCATACATTTACAATCATTTGAATTTTTGGGATGTGATGTAAGTCGGCTATAAAGATTAACCTACATGCATTTATTACTACTTTTCTGTCTGTCATTATCAGATATAAGATCTCAAACACATTAGTTGCAAAAAGCCTACGGTTAGGTACACGGCTTGCGATATTCCTGGCCGCTGGCCGTTTCTTTGCTAACATCGTACGTGTCTTAAATGTGGAAGAAAGAAGTGCAGCATGTGTTGAAATGTGGGGTGGGGAGCAGTAGCATATGGCACAGTAGGTGCTGGTTCCAATGGGAAAGCACGCCTATGTTACTGGTACTCTCCTCGCATTGGCTGCTGCATTTCACGTCACGTGATTTCTTTTGAAATTAGTTTTGTTTATTATATACTAAATATTAATTATTCAGAGCTGAGAATTTGTGATAAATATCTCTCAAGGACAGGCTAGGTTTTGACAGTTTAAAAAGTTTAAGGTGCCTTCTTTTATTGTAACAAGATAAGAGCGATTTTGCAGAAGGCGCGCGACGGCCCTGTTTTGGCGCTAAATAGAGCGTCAGGTGCCCTCTCGCAACGCGCCGCAGTTTCAGTCTCGAGCTGATCACTATACGCGCCGGACCGCACCGGTAAAGAGTAAATTTTTGTATAATTGTGACAACAGTCGAGGTCTCAACATGAACTACGGGCACCATAGGCCGTGTCGGATTAACAATAGTTGTTCATATTTTATTATTTATTTAATAAATGGCATCCCTGACAATTAAAAATCTCGTGAGTCGCTTCTTATGCTTCCATCCAACAGAACTTATTTTAGCCTCACTTGTATGCTGTAGAAGAACCAACGACATGTGTGCTGTCTTCTGCGCGGGGACACAACTATAGAAGACAACAGGTTAGTCAGAACTCTATGCTTTCCATAAAGACTGGGATAGCAACTACGGCATCTCGTGCGTACTGTAGAGCAGTTCAAACGCACACTTCTACGCAACAGCATCCGCAAGGATATGGAGCTTTTAGGGGACTTGTGGGTGGAAGCAGTACTAACTTCTCCGTCCACAAATAAAAAACCCTAGGAAGCTTGTAGGCTATGAATAGTTGTTACAACTGAGACTACTGATTTGGCCTGATGACTGTATCTGTACGGTCGTAATAAATGATAAAATCCTAACTCATATTGACCTTCCAGACGACTGTTTACGAAATAATTCAAAGTGATCGAAGACTAATTTGTGGAATATACAGGGTGTACGTATAGCCCGCGAACACTTTAATACAACGTATGTCATTTTTAAGAGAAACCGTTAAAGTTTTTTCCCATGTATACCACCACAGTATAGTTTGGTAATCTGCCGATAGTCTAGTCGCAAACATGGCGAGCTCAGGTGCAGAGTGAGCTGTTTCATGAACCAGATCTCACTCTGTGTGACTTTTTCCTGAGGGGACACATTAAAGTTCAGGTGTATGTATTGCCTCCACCACATGATGTAGCAGAGCTCTGGGAGAGAATACGGAAAGCGACTGCCACTGTCGACAATGCCGTGCTGGGATGGCAAGCATTTGATTACAGTCTGCGGGGCCATTCATAGTTCGAATGTTTGTTAGAAAAAAAAAAAAAAAAAAAAAAAAAAAAAAAAAAAAAAAAAAAAAAAAAAAAAAAAAAAAAAAAAAAACAGAGTTTCTCTTCAAACTGCAATATGTATTACATCTATAAACTGTTTAGTTCTTATAAAATGATTTCCAATTCATGGTGTACAGCAACCAGTGAAATTCAATATTTCAAATGTTTGTGTAGCTTATGGGACTTAACTACGGGGTCATCAGTCCCTAAACTTAAAAACTACTTACGAACTAACTAAGACT
This sequence comes from Locusta migratoria, assembly GCA_026315105.1. Taxonomy (NCBI): domain Eukaryota; kingdom Metazoa; phylum Arthropoda; class Insecta; order Orthoptera; family Acrididae; genus Locusta; species Locusta migratoria. Next base: position 146,109,801 of record CM048745.1, read on the forward strand.
AAGGACGGCACAAATATCCATGTCCGAGGGGGGATTCGAACCCCCGACCGTAGTGGCCGTGCAGACCGTGACTGGAGCGCCTCAGTCCCCTCGGCCACCGCGGCCGGCTTCAATATTTCTTCAATAAGAGCCGTCGTGGTTTTGATTTGATTCTTTCAGGAAAGCCGAAACAGTCTCGGTCTAACCCGCCACTGCCCGCACCGAAACTAAGTTTATTGTGCGGTATCGCTTCCTGTATGTCTAGTAAAGCCAACCAATGCCCTTGAACAGTGCAAGGAGTCCCTTTACCAGTTCTTTATTAGACACAATTTCTTCGGGTCTGGTTGTCCCAAATGTTCTGTGCCTTTTACTCTCCAATGCAATGCATTCGAAGATCAGATGTGATGCAGTTTCATCACCGTCATCACAGATCCTACATTTAGGGTCCTCTTCTGTTATTCCCATTGTATGTAGGTGTTTTTTGAAATTCCCATGGCCTGTCAGCAATCCAACCATGAGTCTAATCTCTCTCCTGTTCAGACCCAGGATTGCAGAGCATCTTTTAAAACAAGGCTTTGGCATCATAACCTTGCCATGTTTTTGTTGATGGACTTTGGTCCAATTTTCTACGTGCTGTCTTCTGAGCCAGTTACGTAGCTCCAATTTAATCATTGCCTTGGTGATTGTCAGGACATGTTCCGGTCCAATAAATGGAGCCTCTGCCCCCATCCTGGCTAATCTGTCGGCATGTTCGTTGCCACTGATCCCAGAGTGGCCAGGGGCCCACAATAGGTTTACTCTATTGCTTTCCCCTAGCTCCACCAGAACCCAGACCGTCGTGGTTGCAGAGTGTTTTATTTCTTTAAAGACGCTTTTCGCCCATTAGCAGGGCATCCTCAGATTACCTATTACCTGCATGACAGACTTTACACAAGAATAAAACGGAGTTATAGAACGGGGAGGGGGTAGTGGGACATGGGATTACTTTGTGCTAAGTAAATGGTAAACAAAGCTTACAAGGCACTCTCCGTGGTGTGACGGCATAGGTTGGTTTGCGGTATCTGAACGTTTTCTGCATTTCTGGATTTCTTGGAAGCCCTACAAATGATCGAGTAGCGAGAGTTATAAATGGAAAAGACGCGGTAATTATGTAAAAAGAACAATACCAATGTTGAATTACCTTAACAGGAGAGGGAGAGAGGGAGTCCCCGAAGACACAAGATAAACCCATTACAGTTTTAATGGAAAGTAGTGGGCGGGCGTGGTGTGCTGCTCTGCTAACATGTGAAAGTAGCTTGTTAAGTTTTCTAAGTAAGATCTCGGACAGTTGAGATCTGAAAATGCAAGTTAAAACGCACACTGCTACTCTACATTACTTTGCGAGTGGCCACAGTACTTGCACAACGGAAATTTATCTAACTGCTCACTCCTTAAGGGAGCAGAAAACGTTTTAACAAACACAAAATGATATGCATAAAAGGGATAGATAATTAAACATGGGATGGGGATAATGAAATTATAAAGCAGAGGTTTGATACTTTAAATCATTATCTATTGAATAAAATGAACAAGTAATTAAATGTGGGGAGGCCATATTAAGCACAACAAAGCACACACCTTGTACAAAAGTGAATTAAATCATACTGAATTGTTTCTGCCATTTATGAATATAGAGGTAACGAGGGAAGAAATTTGCAAATACACAGTGGATAAAGGAAAGCACATTCATTCACTCACAGACACACGAATAATGCTTGTGACACATTAGTCATTTGACAACACGTGATAACAGCGGCGAAAAGAAGTGTTGGCAGCGTTTTGATGAGATGGTGGGTGTCTTGAAGCACAAATTAAGATAACACTATGCACCAAACGAACTCATGTGTGGGGAGGCAGCAGCATACTATCTGTAAGTGTGCGACCACCGAGAATTAAATAGGATTTACAAAAAAAGAAATTAATTTAGAATAAGCAAGTAAATCACATGCGAGTATTCATATAGACGAAAGCATGGGTGAAGGCTGTAGTAAAGATTGTAATTAAAGCACATGGTGCAATCGGACATACCAAGACAGAAAAGACGCAATCAAACCAGAAAATCTGAGAAATATTTAGCATACTCGCAGATACAGACATGACGCAAATGTTAGTTAAAAAAATAAGCAAGGAAGTTCAAACATAATAAGTTTACACAAAAGGTGAAGGCCACACACGTGTATTGTAAATTGAGAAAAACCGGACACAAATCATCACTGGAATGAGAATACAAATACTAAATCTAAACTGGATTACTCGAGTTCAGGAAATGAAGAAACACTTCGCCTTGCAAACTATCACTGATAAACCAAGGCTGCCTGATCACAAGAAAAGCAAAACATGCAATCCCCTCAGCATGATTCGACTATGTACTTACTTCTAAAGGGCAATACGCGCCATTAAAGAATCCAGCTGAAAAAAATGTTCCTGCCAGAACACACACACACACACACACACACACAAACACACACACAGCAAAAAAAAAAAAAAAAAAAAAATAGCGAATGTTTTCCTGCAGTAAAGTGTGGAACCAGCTGGCTGCATCCTCATTTCCACTTCCGGGCTCTTTTAGCTCAGAACACTACATACTTTTGTCCTGTTAAGCTGGCATAGTCGAAATCGGTTAATGTGGTAAACAGAAAGGCGATATTGGCAAAACAATAGCAAGGTTGTGTACTTTGCACTAACATCAGACAAGCAGGTGGGCAGGCGGCTGCTGCTGCTTCTCGTGTCCCGAGGGCGGGGCGCGCGTGCGGATCCTGGTTGCGACACCACGCAGCCCACATTCCGGGGGCGGATGCCGCCAGCATCGCAGGCCCGCCCCTGCTGGAGACACGACCCAGAGGTCGCCGCCATCTCGGCCACGGCGCCACTCAAAAGGAAAGTACTTGGGCTCGAACAAACACATATACACCAAAATCGTATGAGAGATAATGTAAAGGTCCCTTATTGCACTAGTGATACTCCCGCGTCTGCAAAACTCTGCAGTCGTCCGTTAGAGGCCTCTGCGTGTGCCTTGCCGCATTGCACTTTGACCTGCCTGTTCGCCAATAGGGACGCTGCAGTGTGCCTCCGAAGTTGCGTTTTGTGGTGTTATTTGTGTGGTGAAGCGTCAGATAAGGCGGCGATTGCTAATCAATCCTGCTAATGTATTGTGATTAATTCAGATGCAGTTACGAAGAACCCTTCTTAGTGAAGATGGTATTAATGTAGAAGACGAATCATTTGCATGCTTTCTCGTATTTGTTATACCTAAATATGAGAATAAGTTACTGTTGTTACAAACTAATAATAATGATAATAGGGATGATAATGACGAACAACTCATTGCAAGCAGTAGTGTTACGGTAAGTGCGGGAAGATGCGATGGAAGCAGTGGCAGTGAATACCAACAGTCTTTCGGGAAGAAGGTTAAAGTTGCAACTATCATCACAGCTTTTGATGACAAATCGCTAGAGAACATGTACGATGATTATTACATAAGTTATAGTTCAGATATCTGCATTACGTATGGCGTCTACAATTACATCTACAGTGGTATCTAGAGCATGGTTGCAGAGCTTTGCAGAAAAACGACACCCACCAGCACATTGAGGTGTACGTAGAGATCCTGTAAGCAAACGTTCGTACAGATATGTTTGTTCGAGCCCAGGTACTTTCCTTGTAAGATGCGCACAACTCTCGCTCAACGCTCCTCGCCCAGCCGCCGCACAGTGGGCGGAATCCCCAAAACGTGGCTAAAACCACAAGAAGGTTCACAGCTTTGTGACTGGCTGGAAGACTTCATAAGTAATAGAACGCAGTACGTTGTTCTCGACGGAGAGTGTTCAACAGAGACGAGCGTATCGTCAGGCGTGACCCAGGGAAGTGTGATAGGACCGCTATTATTTTATATCTATATAAATGAGCTGATGGACAGAGTAACTTGTAATTTGCGGCTGTTTACAGATGATGCTGTGATGTATGGGAGGTTGTCGTCTTTAACTGACTGAAATAGCATACAGGATGACTTAGACAAAATTTCTAGTTTATATCTATATAAATGAGCTGATGGACAGAGTAACTTGTAATTTGCGGCTGTTTTCAGATGATGCTGTGATGTATGGGAGGTTGTCTTTAACTGACTGTAATAGCATACAGGATGACAGACAAAATTACTAGTTGGTGCGATCAATGGCAGCTAGCTCTCAATGTAGAGAAATGTAAGGTGATGCGCATGAGTAGGAAAAATCAATTCCATAATGTTCGAATACAGCATTAGTAGTGAGCTTCTTGATGCAGTCGCGTCGTTCAAATATCTAGGCGTAACATTGCAGAACGATATGAAATGGAACGAACATGTAAGGATAGTTGGGAGTAAGGCGGACAGCCGACTTCAGTTTATTGGGAGAATTTTGGGAAGATGTACTTATCCCGTGAAGGAAATGTTCAAAGTTTGTAGAGCTTATGGGACTTAACTACGGGGTCATCAGTCCCTAAACTTACAAACTATTTATGAACTAGCTATTACTAAGGACGGCACAAATATCCATGCCCGAGGGGGGATTCGAACCCCGACCACAGTGGCCGTGCAGACTGTGACTGACGCGCTGCAGTACGCTCGGCCACCACGGCCGGCATTCCATAATTGAGACCCCGTTTAAAAAGCTTGTACGACCACGCCTTGAGTATTGCTCAAGTGTTTGGGACCTGCAGCAGATCAGTTTAAAAGAAGACATAGAAGCAGTTCAGAGGCGAGCAGCTAGGTTTGTTACTGGTAGGTTCGACCAATGCACGAGTGTTACGGAAATGCTCCGGCAACTGAATTGGGGATCGCTGGAGGAAAGACGACGTTCTTTTCGTGAATTTCTGTTGAGGAAACTTGGAGGGCTGAAATTTGAAGCTGAGTGTAGTACGAGCTTGCTGCCACCTACTTACATTTCGTGTCGTGATCAATCACAATGACAAGATAACAGAAATTAGGGCTCGTACGGAGACATATAGGCATTCTTTTTTCTATTTCTGTTGAGGAAACTTGGAGGGCTGAAATTTGAAGCTGAGTGTAGTACGAGCTTGCTGCCACCTACTTACATTTCGTGTCGTGATCAATCACAATGACAAGATAACAGAAATTAGGGCTCGTACGGAGACATATAGGCATTCTTTTTTCTATTTCTGTTGAGGAAACTTGGAGGGCTGAAATTTGAAGCTGAGTGTAGTACGAGCTTGCTGCCACCTACTTACATTTCGTGCCGTGATCAATCACAATGACAAGATAACAGAAATTAGGGCTCGTACGGAGACATATAGGCATTCTTTTTTCTATTTGGGAGTGGAACGGGAAGAGAAACGCCTGGTAAAGTGTACCCTCCGCCACGCACCTTACGGTGAATTGCGGAGTATGTATGTAGATGTAGAGAACGTTTCATTCACACAAAACTCATCACTTCGGGGTTTTTGAGGTAGCTGATTATGAATTTGATGGTAAAAATAGTCTAAACAAAATGGCAGAGCTAATATAGCAACGTGATCCATGAAAATCCATGATAATTTATTAATAATAGCGTATGAATAGTATTTAGTCACTAATAATGAATACACTGCTAACGTGATTTGTTTATTATAACAAAATAACAGAATATTTGTCGAAAATATATCGGAAAAAATTCCTCATACCACACAAATTGTAATTGAATAATAAAATGAAACAAACTTCAAAGCCGGTGACAGAACACAAAAAATGAATGTAGTAGAATCCCATCAAAGACATAAAATGTATAAAAATGGAAGTCTCGCGACGAATTCCTTCCACCATAAAAGGTCGTGAAATCCCATGGGAAACCAAGTCGGTTATTTTAGTTAGTGTTCATGGAACCACTTATTTGTTGTGTAATTTTGAATCTACCAACATTTATAGTTACTATATTAGTATTACACAATTTAATTCTATAATACACACAATGACTTCGCTATCGTACCATAATAGAATATCGGAATACGTATAATGATCCGGCAATCACATATCTATATATAATTTATATTCCACTATGTTACCAAACTTAATCACCGATGAATGAAATACCTCACATTTACATACAGTATTTTAAATATTAGTTTTCGTTGCCATGCGATTGCCAAGTCATTATATTTATTATAGAAATAAAGAAACAGATTTTATTCTATCAAGCGAAAATGTTTCCAGAACGGGATGTATATTTAGAGATGTTTGAATTTTTCCTTCCATTACAGGCTAAACACTATCTAAATACTAAATTTGACGACTGTGTGTCTGCTAGAAGTACCTTAGAATTTTGATGATCGGTGAGTCAGTGAGTGACAAAATTAGCGATTTTCGACTGCTAATATTTCGTAAATTATGAAGTGTAGAATAGTATAATTTGAAAATATAGCTAGTTAAGTAGACACTCTTGATAATCGAAAATTCAGGCTTCTTTCTTTATCCACAATTGATATACAGGGGAGTCGAAAGTGCCGTCTACTGCTTCGAGATAAGGATGGTACGGCCGTGCCCCCAGATAATAAACGGTAAAAGTAAAAAGTGTAGCTAATAAAGACAAACGTTCTTCACATTTAAAACTTAGTATGATTGAAGAGGTTGTTCTGATGTATATAAAATGGTATGATTGGTTTTATATCTAACAATCAGATTCAGTATCGCTCTCGAAGTTCTCAGAGTCAGAATCCACATCGGAATTTTCCATGGACGATCGTGATATAATAGGAATTGCAGGAGACAGTAACTGCTTTATTGCCTCCTTTGACGAACTTCTCACATGTGTTTGTAACACTTTTCTAATACTGGATATGTATGGATCCGAAGTTACCAGAAGGCTCTTTAAAACGTCCTCTATTGTTTTTACACGTGAAACCTATAGTTCCGTAGCCTACCGCGCCGCATCGACCATGTTGTGCTACGAAATGTCCGCCGCCCGGGCACCTATAAATATTCATTATACTAGAGAAATGACAGAAGTTGGTAACTGATTCTTGTCAATTCCATGAGATAATTAATCTATCTATACTCTGAGAGTTGAAATTCTGCGGTATATTGCGGTAAATGTTACTTTTGCTATAGTTGAAAATGCAAGTTCGGCAACGCATTGTCGTTTTGCACAGGCATCGGAAAAAATATGATATAAACACGATAACCATGAAATGTATACCAATTTAGTGTACGAACTTTTTGAACATTCCTGTAGAAACCGTTTCCATATTGTAGAAATGAAATTCTTCAATTCACTACCCAAATATTTACACACAAACCGAGAGTAAATTTGCCTTGCTTTCACAGCGCCGCTTGTGCTCTCGACGAAGGTCACTTTTGAACTGACGTAACTCGACATGTATCGAAGGTGGCGACCTCTCCTTTTGGAATGAGACGCACCAATCTTTCCCCTACCCAACCCAGCCATCAAAATTCCGATAATCGAAAATTCATATTTCGGGGTTTTGGCCACGTTTCGGGGATTCCGTTCCACTGTGCGTCGCCACTCAATGTGGCTTGCCTTACAAAACGACACTCGTCATCGCGTTTCCCATCCAGACCTAAGAGACCTGATGTGGCTACCGGTAGTTTGCGGAAGTTGTAGCACTTGGAGTAAGAGGAGTAACTCACAACTGGTTTACCTTTAACAACAGAAAGTAGAACGTAATTCTCTGCAGTGTTCAAATATGATATGCACTAACAACGGGGCACGGTTAATTGCGGTTACCCTAGGGTTCCGGTCTGAGGCCGCTGTTGTTTCTGATCTACATCTACGTAAATAGTCTATAAATCATATTTTAGTGCATATTAGAGGGTTCATAGAACCGCTTTTCTGATTTTTCTTCACCTGTCCATTCGGGCTGGAAAAAGAACATGTAAATCTTTCCGTTTTCGATGTAATACATCTGACATTAGTATTGTGATCAGATTTCCCAATGTATTTGGGTGCCAGCAAAGTATTTTCGCTTTCGAAGGAGAAAATTGGTGAAAGCAATTTCGTAAAAATATCTCGCCCCAAGAAATAACGCCATTGTTTTAATGATTTTTTCCGAACTCCTGCATCATTTTCGTAATACTCTCTCCCCTATAATACAAAACGAACTGGGGTCGTTCCACGTCAAATGTCCCAGCTTAGACGGATCTCCCAGCTGGACCATCTTCAATTTTGATGAAATTTGTACAGTATGTACCTGAGAGCCCAACATGAACGTATGCAAAGTTTCAGGCTCATTTATAACTTGGTTCACGTACTAGAGCCATTTTTGTGAAGACCACTTTTACCGACACCGAAAAGTCGCGAACAAATCTTCAAGTTTAACATTCCACTGTTACTAATGTAAAAATGCAAAGACCTTTGGTACTTAATATAATGGTACAACTTTTTGTGCGCTACACACAAATGATGCAGATAGAGTTCAGAAAACAATGCATTTGGCATAATCTCAGTTCAAAGTGGGCAACAAATCATGTCTCGAAAAATTTGCCCCATGGTTTAACGAGACATAAGTAGTAGAGAAAGTGCGCTGTGGACCTGATCTTTTGCCAAACTACTGTCTGTATCGGTGTTTACTATATTGGTCCTGGCTTCGGTGTTTGATTTTCTGCTACCATCCTGTAAACTTGCTAAAAATCATGAATGTATAAAAATATACCCGTGTTCAGTCATGTATCTCAACATGGACACCTACCACATTATATTCATTAACGCCATTCAACAAGGAACATTTCATTCTATTAGATACGAAGAGCAGAGATTCCACACAGAATTGTAGCAAAAACCACCATGTAAGATTACGGCCTTTTATGGTCCATAAAGCGTGAGCTTGGTGTGCGTAAGGCGGGTGTCTATCGTATCGCTTCCAGTAGTGGAATGTGATACAGTGGTGAAAACTATAAGATCTGTGTAGAACCAATGCACTGACAATAGGTATTACATATGTTTGCAACAGGTTAGCGAATATGCAATTGCAGAACATTGCCGTAACACAGGTCACCACAAGGCATAAAAAATATGGATTTTGTGGCATGCAGTTCGAGCTATCAGCATTGTGTTATTAAGGAAGCGGTTGAAATAGACTTGCAAAAATCACCTGTTCAAATGTTTGTAAACCTATGGAACTTAACTACACCGGCCGTCAGTTTCTAGGCTTACAAACTACTTAAACTAACTTATTATAAGGACAGCAAATACAACCATGCCCGAGGGACGAATCGAACCTCCGACAGCGAGCAGCGGTGCGCTCCGCAGCAAGGCTTCTTAGAACGCTCGGTCACTCCACCGCGACGTAAACTTGTAAATAACGTTATAAATAGGGGTGTTTTTCTGTATTTTTTTTTGTCTTTAAATTTTTTGTTTTGTTTTGCTTAAATTCTTCGTGAATTCCTATTCTCTCTCGATAATTATTTTTATAAACGACTAGCTGTAAACCCGGCGTTGCCGGGTGCTTATTTATCCTACACTCTCGTAGTCCACATCCCCTTATCCCGCTCTCTCTGCATCCACCTCTTTCTCTCCCATCTCTCTGTTCATTTCCATCTTTCTCCCTCTAGGCAAAGTTTTCTGCGAGGTACCCTCTGTCATGTACCATAGAAACATTTACGTACCCAGTGATCTTCCTCTTAGTTTAAAGGTCATGTGTGCAAAAATTCATAAAGATTGGAGCAAAACTATACATTTTGTAAAATTCCTTACGTATCCTTCACCATACACCGAACGAAATTTTAAACAGACAGTGACATTTCTCTTGTTTTGAGGTAGAGAGTGCAAAATTTCATCAATATCGGAATAAAACTATAGATTTTTATGCAATAGAAATGGAAAGTCACATTGAAAAACGCACATTTTGTTCTCAAATATTTCAGTTTTATTTCATACAACACTTGTTCTGAAAGAAAAAGAAAAAAAAAAAAATACTGTGAAATCGGTCGAGCTGTTCTCAAGTTATGGCGTGACCAAGGTGTTTAGGGACACATTTTTATGTTGCAAAGTACCCTCCCGCATGCACCGTCGTGAATATCGGAATGAAACTGAAGATTTCTTGAGTCTGTAGGAGAAGTATGCCCCGCTATGCACCTATTACAAAATATTTTCTTAGCTGACGTGTTATACCTATAAACTACATTCCTGCTAAATTTCAGCTTCATAGGTGAGATACTTTTTGAGATTTCGTGTTTAGTCAGTGAGTGAGTGAGTGACCTTTCGCTTTTATATAGATAGAGATTAGGAAAACAGATTGCTTAATTTTGGATGCAAGAGAATTGCGAGAGACTTGCAGACAAAAATAAATAGTAACATGCAAATCTGTAGTGGTACCTTTATTTGACACAAGGTTATGCCTGATGCGACAGTTTTACGGCATCTACAGCGAAACTGTCGTGAGCGGTAGACTTCTTTTCGTTTCATCATTATGTGAGGGAGGGTCAGTTACAAAACGCTTCATAAACTTCCGAAATTACTTGCAAACTTTGTTGCAGGTCCCTAACTACTACCATTTTCCAATAACTGAGGCATAAATCGGGGTATTCTCACGCTGTGGGTTCTCATTATTTATGACGTCATATCTCCTGAGCTATGTGTCGTGCTCTTTTGTTTTTGGGTCAGGAACCTTGGAGGGGGTATGGTGAACAGTTCATCAAAGTTTCATTGCAATCGAATGAATGGTTTATGAACATAAGTAGCTCTCTTGACTGTTCACGGATGATGCTGTTATTTATCAGTTAGTAAAGTCACCAGAAGATAAAAAACAACTGCAAAATGATTTAGATAAGATATCTGAATGGTGCAAGAATTGGCAATTGACCTTTAATAATGATAAATGTAAGGTCAGCCATATGTCCACCAAAAGAAATTCGTTAAACTTCAGTTATACGATAAATCAGTCAAACCTACAGGCCGTAAATTCTAGTAATATCTAGGAGTAACAATTACGAACAATTCGAAAGGCGAACCGAAGACTACGTTTCTTTGGCAGAACACTAAGAAGATGCAATAGTTGTACTAAAGAAACTGCCTACACTAGTGCGTGGCTGCTCATTGTGGGATCCAACCAGGTGGTACTGACGGACGATTTAGAGAAAGTTCAGAGAAGGGCAGCTCGTTTTGTATTATCGCGATAATAGGGGAGTGTGTCACGGAAATGATGCTTGAGTTGGGGTGGAAATCATTAAAAGAGATGCGTTATTCGTGGCGACGATATCTATTTGCGAGATATCTTTCACCACCTTCGCTTCTGAATGCTAAAATATTTTTTTTAGCAGCCACCTATATAGTGAGACAAGATAACCATAATAAAATAAGAGATATCAGATCGAAAACAAAAAGGTTTAGGTGTTCCTTTTTCTCGCGAGCTATTATAGAACAATAGAGAAATGTAAAAGCGGTTCTATGAACCCTCTGGCATGCACTTCGATGTCATTTACAGAGTATTTATGTTGATGTAGAATGTCGCCTCACCCACTGACTGCTGATAATCACAATCGATATTTGCAACTTTTGTCCCTTTGTCGTGTAATGGCGCTGCTATTTACTTAGTTCGTGTCATCTTTCCTGTCTAATTTGCAAACAGAGATACTAAATTCTTGTGCACCATTCTTCCTCTGTGCAGTTCAGCTCCGAAAATATCAAGGCGTCCTCCTGCCGAACTGTGTTGAAAGTTACTGGCAAACTTTGTGCTGGAACCAGAATTCGAAACTAGGACCTTTCCCTGCTAAGTTTGGAAAGTAGGAGGCGAGGCACTAGTGGAAGTAAAGCTGTGAGACCGGACTGTGAAGCGTGCTGGCATAGCTCAATCGGTAGAGCGCTTGCCCGAGAAAGGCAAAGGTCGCAGGTTCGAATCTCGGCTACGGCAGAAGGGTTTAATCCGCCATGAAGTTTCATATCAGCACGCTCCGCTGCAGAATGAAAATATCATTATGTGCAGAATGAAAATATCATTATGGAATATATATGCTGTAAACCGGCCAAGTACCCGTAAGTTATCTAACGTGTCTGAGTGCCCCACATACGACGATATAGTCACTGATATGAGAAACCAACTAGCTGATTTCGACACTTATTCCCTGACTCGACAAGCTGACACCTTCAACATTCTCAATAGTCTTGCAGAAGTAATTTCCAGCAAGATCCGTGAAGACTATGTGAGGAATCAGAGAGAGGGTGCAGCAAACCAGGACTGACTAATGACTATACGCCCGGCCATGCCGCCGAGGGGGTGGATTGACCGTGAGCTTGAGCTTGACTACTGATGAAGATGTAGGTTAAGTTAGTTATAAGTAGTACATTAAAACCTTTTAAAATAAATAAAGAACATTAACCCCTTGCACACCATCTTTTGCAACCACAGTGAGAAAAAATCGCACTGACGTGTTTTACGGCCTACTTTAGATTTGTTGTTTTATAAGTTTTTGCAAACATTTTGGACAAAAATAATTATCTAAATAATAATTAATTAATTAATAAGAGTGTCTGAAACCATTTTAGGGAAAAAATTAGGTAGTGGTGGGTTTCGAACCACGGACCCTTCGCGTCACAGTCCAGCACCTTGCCCACTACTCTACGGCTATAAATCAAAATAGTTCTTTAATCTCATACTATTGATGGCCGTGCTTTGAAATGACAACGTGTTACAATAAGAAAATCATCAAATACGCGAGGAATGTCACGTGACATCTCCGAACGACTGGTTTTCGTTAATTTAATGGAGGGTGTCAAATCTCCGTTATTTTTGCAAATATGTCTCAAACGATACGAGATATGAAAAAAACATAAGGGAGCTAAGTTGTAGAGAATTTTCTCCTCTACCAATTAGGTTATTCAATTTTCGTGTCAGGTGAACGGTTCGTTTGCAATTACAATTATATTACAAACGGCTTTTTTTAAATTTTACTACCGTATTTTTTGCCCGAAAAATTTCAAAAAGGGAAGTACTGGTCTCTGGCGGCCTACAATCATGTCTGTAAAATTTGGTGCTGATCGGTTGAACGGTTCGTCTTAAAAACAGGGAACACGTTACGGACAGACAGACATACATCCCAAAATCGCCGTTATTTTTGCAAATGTTTTTGAAACGCTACGAGATATGAAAAAAAAAAACCACATAAGAGAGAAAAGTTGTAGAGAATTTTTTTTCTCTACAAATTCGGTTATTCAATTTTCGTGTCAGATGAATAGTTAAGGCGTTATTTTCATTTAAATTTCAAGCTGTCAAAAGACGATCGCAATGGCCCACTTCTAGTGTTACTACCGTAACCTAAATTAGGCCAAAAGCAAGGCCAGTCCAGTGCCAGGGGCACGGGCAGACACATTGCCGCAAAGTAGGTTAGTACAACACTGGTACATTTGTGACACTGCAGGAATTAGTATATAATATCTTCTCATCCTCCCCCTAGTTATTAGTTAAAAAGTAGTACAAGGCAGTCACACTAACATAAGATGTATAACACTCGCAACAAATATAGGCATACCAACTCACTAAAAGTATTAGCCTAAATACGCCCATTAATGTATTATGTGATGGGTTTATTATGAAAATTAAGATATCCAAACATTCAGTGTGGCGGAAGAGGCTGATATTCACAATCTCCTCCTCCTTACTTAACAGCCACATACAACCGCTTTCTCAAAGAAGGATCTGTACCAAAGGATTGGAAAGTTGCACAGATCACACCTATATTCAAGAAAGGCAATAGGAGTAACCCATTAAACTACAAGCCAATTTCATTGACTTCAATTTGCAGCAGGGTTTTGGAACATATCCTGTATTCAAATATTACGAATTATCTCGAACAGACTGAGATATTGGTCCAAGGTCAACATGGATTTAGAAAATATCGTTCATGCGAAACACAACTAGCTCTTTACTCACACGAGGTGATGTGTGCTATCGACAAGGGTTCGCAAATTGATTCCGTATTCCTTGATTTAAAGAAGGCTTTTCACACCTCACAAACGGCTTTTAATCAAATTACGTAGTTATGGTATATCGCCCCAAATTTGCGACTGGATAGGGCATTTCCTGACAGAGAGTAATCGATGGTAAGGCATCGACTAAAACAGAGGCGATATCGGGCGTTCCACAGGGTAGTGTTATTGGTCCTCTGCTGTTCCTTATTTACATAAACGATTTAGGGGAAAATATAAGTAACTCTCTTAGGCCGTTTGCAGATGACGCCGTCATTTACAGTCTAGTAAAATCATCTGAAGATAAAAACCAACTGCAGAACGATTTGAAAATGATATCAGTATGGTGTAAAAGTTGGCAGTTGACTGTAAGTGATGAGGAGTGCGAAGTCTTCCACATGAGTACGAAAAGAAATCCGTTAAATTTTCTTTAATTGATAAATCAATCAAATGTGAAGGCCATAAACTCCACAAAATACCTAGGAATTACAATTACTTCTGACTTAAATTGGAAAGAACACGTAGATAAAGTCGTGGGAAAGGCGAACCAGAGACTGCGCTTTATTGGCAGAATCATTAAAAGATGCAACAGAACTACTAAAGAAACTGCATACACTTACGCTTGTCCGTCCTTTTATGGAGTATTGCTGCCCAGTGTAGGATCCTTATCAGGTGGGTTTGACGGAGGACATCGAAAGAGTCCAAGGAAGGGTACTTCGTTTCGTATTGTCACGATACAGGGGAGACAGCGTTACGGAAATGAAACAGGATCTGGGATGGGAATCATTACAACAATGGCGCTTACCGCTGCGGCGTGGGCTACTTACAAAACTACAATCGCCAACATTCTCCTCCGAATGCGAAAATATATTGCTGACTCCCACTTACATAGATAGAAATGATGAAAATGTACAAATGTCTGTAAATCTATCGGACCAAACTTCGTGGTCATCAGTCCGTAGGTTAGAAACTACTTAAACCTAGGTAAACTAACCTACGGACAAAAACACACACACACACCCATGCCCCAGGGAGGACTCGAACCTCCACGGTGAGCAACGGCGCGCTCCGCAGCGAGACGCTTTAGACCGCTCGGCTACTCCACCGCGGCGTAGAAATGATCATCATAATAAAATACGAGAAATTAGAGCCCGAACGGAGAGATTCAGGTGTTCATTCTTCCCGCGCGCTATTAGAGAATGGAATGGGAGATAAAATAGTATAACGGTGATCATACAATGTAAGCTTTCACGGCCGGCGTCAACTTCATTTAAAACTTCCGGGCTCATAAGCCGTGGTCGATTTATAAAACTTTCCCCTAACGTTTCATCTTCGGCTGCGGAAGATGAAACATTAGGGGAAAGTTTTATAAATCGACCACGGCTTATGAGCCCGGAAGTTTTAAATGAAGTATAACGGTGGTTCGATGAACCCTCTGACAGGCACTTAAATGTGATTTGCAGAGTATCCCATGTAGATGTAGACGTTGGTACATCGAGCCAAGTGCCGCAGTGCTTAGCATACTGGACTCGCAATCTGAATGACGTCGGTTCAAATCCGATTGTGGCCATCCAGATGTAGCGTTACCGTCACTTTCTTAAATCACTCTGGGGAAATGCCGGAAAGGTTCCTTCGAAACGGCTCCACCTTTGTTACAAAACTACGAGCTAGTGTTCCATCTCTAATGACCATGCTCGACCGTCTTCTTGAAGTTCTCCTTCCACGCCTGTACCTGAGGGCCAGCTGCCATATGTTGTGAGCGCCTGTCTGCGCCTGTGTACTACTCGGGCGTGTCTTTTTGTTGCAGGCCCGGAAGCATCGGCGCGGGGTCCGCAGCGCCTGCCGCACCACAGAAGCCGACGGCCGCATCCCTAGCTGGCGCCACTGATCCATCATCATTACCGGCCTCTTCTCTCCACCGCGGGGAGTCCACCTGCGCCGATCAGCCGTCAGAACAATATCATCACCGCGGCGCGGCATTCCGCTGCCGGCAGGGGCGCTCTGTTACCGCGGCGCATTAAGTCATTAGGCGGGAGCTCCGGCCGGTGATGAGCACCGAGGCCAGCGACTTCTGGAAGAGGAACAAGACGCTGGTGGAGGTGCTGGTGGCCACGGTGGCGCACCCCGCGTCCAGGCTGGCCGCCGCCTACTCGACGACCCAGCTGCGCGAGGCGTGCGCGCGCGTCGTCGGCAAGCTCAGGGTCTCGGCCGAGCAGATGGGCGTCCCGAAGAAGGCGCGCCGCGTCAGGGTAGAAACGCCGACGGCCGAGGAGCGCGAGGCGGCGCCGTCCTTGGCGTCCGCCCCGTCGTCGGTCGCGTCGTCGTCGACCGCGCCGTCGTCGGCCTCACCTTCACCGTCGTCGTCGTCGCCGTCGACGGAGACCCCCGCGTCGCCGGCGGCGGACGACGGGCACCGGATGCTGGTGTACTTCCAGCAGCCGCCGCTGGTGCGCTGTCGCCTCAGCGTCGCCCTGGAGGAAGGCTGGCTGTGAGTACGCTCTCTATTCTTTATTTCGATAACACTGAGCCACACGGAGTAAGTGTGGTGTCGCACAAGTCCAAAGTGCGCGCCACCTACTTTCGCCGCGCGCTGCCATGCACGCACGGCGCGGCGTTCTTACGACGTCAGCCACGAGCGCGCTCTGCTACAACTCCGCTCGTGGCCACCACTGTACGTCATCGTTCACTTGGGACTGAGATAGGAACCAGCTAACACTTCGGAATCAGCTAGGCACCAGTAAAGACTTGGCTATCGGATAGGCACTAGGCAGGCCTCTAGCTCAACTATGTATCAGCATTCTGCAGTACTGAGCTATGTAAAAGTTAAGTATTGTATAAATTCTGTGCAATATATATATCTCGTTCTAATTTACTCTAGTGTTTCTAGTTTCTGCTGTCCCACTGGCTGCTCACCTCCGTAACTGCACAAGCGTGCTACCTTTATTCCTGTGTCGGACTTTCTACTCGGCCACCGACACTGACGACGGAAACGAGACACAAAAGCGGCGACAAGGCTGGGACACAAAAGTAAGACTTCCGTATGGCAGCTAGATGATATTGCCTAACAGGGACTGGGAGGTTATGGCAATCTCTTAAAATAGAGATGATTTCCACATGGAGATTGTTGATGTGAGTTCAATATAAAATTTGAGTAACATTGAGCCACACGGAGTAAGACTTCCGTATGACAGCTAGATGCTATTGCCTAGCATGGACTGGGAAGTTATGGCAATATATCCTCTTAAAATAGAGATGATTACAACATGGAGATTGTTGATGGGAGTTCAATATAAAATTTGAGTAACACTGAGCCACACTTCCGTATGACAGCTAGATGCTATTGCCTAACAGGACTGGGGAGTTATTGCAATATATCCTCTTAAAATAGAGATGATTTCCACATGGAGATTGCTGATGGGAGTTCAATATAAAATTTGAGTAACATTGAGCCACACGGAGTAAGACTTCCGTATGACAGCTAGATGCTATTGCCTAGCATGGACTGGGAAGTTATGGCAATATATCCTCTTAAAATAGAGATGATTACAACATGGAGATTGTTGATGGGAGTTCAATATAAAATTTGAGTAACACTGAGCCACACGGAGTAAGACTTCCGTATGGCAGCTAGATGCTACTGCCTAACAGGGATTGGGAAGTTATGGCAATATATCCTCTTAAAATAGAAATTGTTGATGGGAGTTCAATATAAAATTTGAGTAACATTGAGCCACACGGAGTAAGACTTCCGTATGACAGCTAGATGCTATTGCCTAACAGGGACTGGGAAGTTATGGCAATATATCCTCTTAAAATAGAGATGATTTCCACATGGAAAGATTGTTGATGGGAGTTCAATATAATATTTGAGTAACACTGAGCCACATGGAGTAAGACTTCCATATGGCAGCTAGATGCTATTGCCTAACAGGGACTGGCAGTTATGGCAATATATATCCTCTTAAAACAGAGATGATTTCCACATGGAGATTGTTGATGGGAGTTCAATATAAAATTTGAGTAACCATCGAACAAGTGAAGTCGAAATGAACAAGAAGTCTTATCTGATAGTTAAGATTACCTGACATCGTCTGGTCTGGAGGCGATCAATTCGTTTTATAGTTTCCAAATGATAAGCCAACATCGCAAACTAACAATTTATTAAGTGACCACCGGTTTCGGCGCACTGTGTCACCATCATCTGGTCATATATATATTATAATCTGGTCATCTTGTTAAAAAATTGGGTATAAAATAAGAAGTGCAACATTGCACTTACTCACTATATGTATAAAAAAATACGTAAGTTAAAACATGACAGCTTACAAAATACTCAATGGTAGTAACTCGGAACAAGTATGCAAAGTTTGTGTTCTTGAACTATAGATCTCTATGCTTTAAGAATTGGTAAAAAAAATCTGAACGATCAAAAAACGTTACGATAGTGGCGTAATCAAGTGACGTAATAGATCAATGGATGTAAGCAATCATTTAGCATAATGGAACAATGAATGTAATCGATCAATCACAAAATCAATTAAATTACTTCTTCAAACTTTTGTCGCAATCAATCAATTGCCATTGTAAATTTATTGACTCAATTGATTTATCAATGTAACCGATCTGTCAACATCACCAGTCTATTGTCATTGTAGATATGTCACATCTTCGGTTTATCGACGTAATTGAACTGTCGAAGTTATCGTCGTTATGGAGCCACTAATGACATGTATATAGTCTTCATCGACCCACAGATGTCATGTACATCGTCGCCATCGATCCACTGATGTACATCATCGTCATCGATCCACTGACGTCATGTACATCGTCGTCATCGATCCACTGACGTCGTGTACGTCGTCGTCATCGATCCACTGACGTCGTGTACGTCGTCGTCATCTATCCACTGACGTCGTGTACGTCGTCGTCATCGATGCACTGACGGCGTGTACGTCGTCGTCATCGATGCCCTGACGGCGTGTACGTCGTCGTCATCGATGCCTTGACGGCGTGTACGTCGTCGTCGTCATCGATGCCCTGACGGCGTGTACGTCGTCGTCATCGATGCCCTGACGGCGTGTACGTCGTCGTCATCGATGCCTTGACGGCGTGTACGTCGTCGTCGTCATCGATGCCCTGACGGCGTGTACGTCGTCGTCATCGATGCCCTGACGGCGTGTACGTCGTCGTCATCGATGCCTTGACGGCGTGTACGTCGTCGTCGTCATCGATGCCCTGACGGCGTGTACATCGTCGTCATCGATGCCCTGACGGCGTGTACGTCGTCGTCATCGATGCACTGACGGCGTGTACGTCGACGTCATTGATCCACAGAATCGTGTACGTCGACGTCATTGATCCACTGATATCGATCAAGTGACGTCTTTGATTTATCGACTTGTTCGATCTAGTGACGTTCTCGGTATAGTTAGGTAATCAATTTAGTGAGTCCATGTAGCTCAATACTATCGTGGAGGTGTGCACAGCAGCTGGTCGAACTGTGATTATACATCAACAGCAGTAAATTGTGACTGAATTTGTTTTATTTCGCTACCGCTTTCGATACTCCATCATCAACAACGTCAATCCAGTTTCATGTACCGTCAATATAGCTGTATTTACTGGTTTTAGCACCCCCTGGATAACATGTGTTACCGCAATAAAACGATGAAGTTCAATCATAATTTACGACTATTACTGTACGGTAATAAATGTTTTGATTCACAAGCTATTGCGTCATCGATCAAGTGGAGTAATAAATAATTTGAGCGAGCGAAGAATATGACGGAAAGTGACGTCGATCGCGTCGTGTCGTGAGGAAAAATATTGTCTGCGAATGTTCAAATATTTGTAAACCTATTGGACCAAACTACGTGGTCATCATTCCATAGCTTACAAACTACTTAAACTAAGGTAAACTAAGCTAAGGATAACACACACACACACACACACACACACACACACACACACACACACACACACACACATGCCCCAGGGAGGACTCGAACCTCCGACGGCGAGCAACCGCACGCTCCGCAGCGAGGCGCCTTAGACCGCACGGCTACTCCACCGCGGCTATTTGCTTTGAATGACTCTCCATTTGCATTGGGATAATGTAGACCTTTCCCGTTCTTTTTTTTCGATTTTGTCCCGCATCTATGCGAAATCGCTGTGGTTAATTTCAAGTTGAGATGATTAATTTATGAGGTATCGCCGGATGTCTTTTCTCTCTCCGCCCCCCCCCCCCCACCCCCCGGTTACTACGTGTTCTCCATCTCTCCATCTGTATGCGCGGAGTGTTATCCATGTGAAACTGCGAACATTGTACTGAATGATAGCGAATTACGTAACTGGTGTGGGGCTTGGGCAACAGTCCGGTATTCACCTAGTCTATTGTGAAAAATCACCTAAAAAGCACATTCA
Organism: Locusta migratoria; assembly: GCA_026315105.1. NCBI lineage: Eukaryota > Metazoa > Arthropoda > Insecta > Orthoptera > Acrididae > Locusta > Locusta migratoria. The sequence goes on from CM048745.1 coordinate 146,130,122, forward strand.
GGGTGACCGGCACTTCAGTGCTTGTAGGCGGTTGTCGCACCTCTCCGGATCCCGGAAGCGGCGTGCTACCACGCGTTGCTACATGTATAGGTACAGTGCAGAACATCGAAAATGAATGGATATCTTATTATAAGCGCTGTACTTTTACCAGAGTCATTCGAAACGTGACACTGTCCTTCCCAGAAGAATATAATAGAGGTCCGAGAGCCAGGTATTGTGCCACTCTGTGTTTACTGTTCAGTATAAAATTGGATTTTAATTTGTTTTGAGGTAGGTATGATGGCCAACGTTTATTCCGTGGCGAGAGGACGGGCATGTCATTATGGCCACAATTCCAATCTATATCTATAAATGTGAATGTCTGTTCGGTGTACGTTTATCACGTCTGAATCACAAGACCAAAAGAGCTACAAATTTGTACAGTTACTAATGTCTACCCGGGGAAGGCTTTAGGCACGGTTTTATGGATATCGGATAGCTATTTATCTATATATATATATATATATATATATATATATATATATATATATATATATATTAATGTGAATATCTGTTCTGTGAACGCTTATCACGTCCAAACGACAAGACGCAGAGACTGAAATATTTGTACAGTTACTAATATATACCTGAGGAAGGTTTTAGGCACGGTTTTATAGCGATCTGATAGATATTTGGTAATTTGAATGTGTATGTGTGTTAATATTTCGCTCTGCAGCGAAAACTACAGAACGCAAACGAATGGTCTATGTGTAATTGTTGTCCGAAGTCTCCCGTTGTACACCATAGCAGTTCCATGCCGACAGCTATAAGGAGGTGGATGATACGGTGGTTGAAAGTCTTCAAATTATATATATAAAAAAAAATCGGACTGAAGGCCAGCGATGACGTTTGCGACTCTATAGCAAGGAGGTTACGTACAGCGAAATGTGATGCCACAGACCTTATCTTTGGTCTATGCGTGCTACAATGTCTTCAGATCTTTCTCTGTAAGGATAAGCAAACGAATAAGGAAATATAAGTATAAATAAGTAAAGTAGTAAAAAAGAAATTTCTTTTAATACATCTCTCTAAAAAAATCGATTTCACGTTTCGCGCATTACATCAAGTGATCCATCTGTGAGGTTATTGCAATAATTGTTGTTGAATTTCATGATTAGATTCTTCGAAACGAGTGCATTTTTTACCTGTGATTTCTTATATATTGTCTGATAAATGTAACATGTTTTAAAAAAAAAAAGAGATGGACAGAGAGAGAGAGAGAGAGAGAGAGAGACAGAGAGAGAGAGAGAGAGAGAGAGAGAGAGAGTGGATAGGAAAAGTACTAACTGAAGGTTCGAATAAATAAATATCCGGGCAACGCCGGGTGATAAATATTCGTTTGTGTGGTGACTGTTTCTGAAGGGAATGTCTCCGGAATCAGGGGTTACACCTTTGGAAGGCTGTGCCTCAAAAAAGAGGAGATTAATCTGCGAGCTTGTCCGTTTTTTATTCGTAAAGAAAAATTAATTTCTCGTTGCTTGTACACTTTTGTAAAGGTTCTACGTAAGCAACTTCAAGGAATAGTGTTTGTGCTACTATTCACATTGCATGCCCTGCAGACAGTGGCGAGTCCACGTGGGGGGGGGGGGGGGGAGAGGATATGGGACTCTGTCCCTTCCCTCCATCCCCAGAGCATGAGGAAAACTACCTTATATGTGTAAATTATTTTTAGATACCAGTTTGAGACACGATACCACAAAATTTCTATGACATCAGCTCCCCTCGCCCCCTCCTCCACAGACCAAAATCCTGGATTCACCACTCCCTGTAGATTATCCTGTGTGTAGCGTAGCTTACTAATGTCGTGTTTACCGAGCGAGGTGGCGCAGTGGTAACGCACTGGACTCGCATTCGGAAGGAAGGTGGTTCAAATCCACCTCCGGCCATCCAGATTTAGGTTTTCCGTGATTTCCCTAAATCACTCCAGCAAATGCCGGGATAGTTCCTTTGAAAGGGCACGGCCGATTTCCTTCCCTATCCTTACCCAAAAACATTCCGAGCGTAAGCTCCGTCTCTAATGACTACGATGTCGACGGGACGTTAAACTCCAAGCTTCCTTATGTCGTGTTAAAATCAGACGTTACTCCGATTAATAGAAAACGTAACAGTGTAAATCTTGTTATGGTGTTATGGTTGCGGTTGTGATTAGTATGGACTGCTTTGACCTCCAACGCTCAAACAGTTCGAAACCACGCTTATCATAACATTCGATCATAAACAGTGGTCTATGTCATTTCCACGCAAAAAGTTTACATTCTACCACAAGTGACATTTTAACAGAGAGGAAAAAGTAACAAGTCAGTGCCATAGCAGAGAAGTTCAGTGACGTTACATCATTAAAGGTTCCATTTGCAGTGCCAAAACCACCAGCTTGAAGTAATTCTAATGGCCCAAAATGCAGTTGCGGGATTTCGGGATTTCGGGATTTCGACGAAGTGATGGAAACAAGAGATATATCACCTTTATTCCACCATAAAACTTCAACTTGTGACTTACGAACAGTGTTCTGCGAGGTACAGAATAAGTCAAAAAGAATACTACAACTTTCAAAGTCGATAACTAAGTTCTTTCTGTCGTCGATTTAAGGATGCTCTGAAGTATTATTTGGTTGCTCATTTTGGTCGCTAGAAGAGCTGTTGGGACATTTCTGGTACTGATACAAAACGTTGATGTAAGTGTTCATGCACAAGTTAGTGTTTCGAGATGAAGCTACATTTCACATATACAGGAACATACATAAGGGTGAAGTGCTGTATTTATATGAAAGAAAGATAGCAATAGCAGGACAAACTCTGGAAGCAGTTACTTCCATAAAATATCTGGCAGTAGACATAAGGGGCCATTTGATATGAAACGACCATATAAAATCAGTCGTCCTCGGGAAGTCAGGCCGTCAACAAAGGAAATGGGCTACAATACTCTCGTTCGGCCAGCGCTTGATTATAGCTCATCAGTGCGGGATCCGTATCAGGACATGTAAGGACAGTTGTGAGTAAGGCGGACAGCCGACTTTGGTTTATTGGGAGAAATTTGGGAAGATGTACTTCACCTGTAAAGGAGACCGCGTACAAAACGCTTGTACGACCACGTCTTGAGTATTGCTCAAGTGTTTGGGACCCGCAGCAGATCAGTTTAAAGGAAGACATAGAGGCGGTTCAGAGGCGAGCAGCTAGATTTGTTACCGGTAGGTTCGACCAATGCGCGAGTGTCACGGAAATGCTCCGGCAACTCAATTGGGGATCACGTTCTTTTGGTGAATTTCTGTTAATTAAATTTAGAGGGCCGGAATTTGAAGCTGAGTGTAGTACGATCTTGCTGCCGCCTACTTACATTTCGCGTAAAGATCACAAAGGCAAGATAAGAGAAATTAGGGCTCGTACGGAGGCATATAGGCATTCTTTTTTTCCTCGATCAATTTGGGAGTGGAATAGGAAAGGATATGCCTAGTAGTGATACAGTGTACCCTCCGCCACGCACCTTACGGTTAATTGCGGAGTATGTATGTAGATGTAGATGGGGTTGATAGAAGACATGGACAGATTGTCGTGCAACATGATGTGTGGGTTGCGCAGAAAGTGTTGCCACTGACACGGCAACAGTATGCACTTCTTCTTCAGAGACGCTAGGACGACCTGCCCGATGCATGTCTGTCACAGTTTACCGACCTTCGTTGAAGGCTTTTACCCAGGGTGCCACTGTTCTGTACGGCAGTGCCGATTCCCCGCACGCCTCTTAAAGACCTTGATTACATTTAATCTTGATCATAATGATACCGGTACTTTAGAGCGCTCGCTCATAAGTGACTGTTTCCCTCAATTGTGCGCACGCTGGTGACGTTGGACGGGCGAACCCATTAGATCGGAGGCAAGCTAGGTATGTGTACAACGTGTGATATCAGTGACAATAGAAGATTTCATGGCACAGTAGCGTTGCCAATATTTTAAGTTCCAACCCTCGTATCATCCATGTGGGTAGAAATTAAAGATCGGCAGTAGATAGATACAAGAAGGCTGATCCATGAGATATAACAAACTGCTCACATGTATCTGTGTGAAAATTTCACTTCGCTTGGCTGGATAGTGGCAGTAAAAACAGTTTCTGTCTTTATTTATCGAAGCGCGTAAATTTAGAGTGGCAAACTACGACAATACGTCTGGATTCAATAATGGCTTTTCCACTTCTAGTGATGGTTTACGTTTTATTTAACTTCCTCTCTGTAAACATTATACTCTTAAAACATTATATACTTCGTTATCATCCACAACAATTGACGCTTTAAAGATTCGTTTCACATTACGTAATAGAGAATTTATAGTTTTTATCGCTGATGTTATCGTCCCTGTTCTCAATAAAATCCAATATAGTTCAAATGAAATCATCTTCAGAGTACTGAAAAATATTGATTTCAAAAATAACGCTGTTAACTTGAAACCATTGATACCGACCAGCGATAATCGAAGTTACACAACAGTATCCTTGCTAGTTGAGTAATGCGATAAATTTAAAGCCACGATAAGGTATCCAGAATTCACTGACACACTTTCTATATTAGACCTTTTGAAAATTACTTGTCACTTTAAAATACCTCAATTATTCTCTAATATCAGCGCGGAATGCCCGCGTGGTCTAAGGCATTCTGCCACGGACTGGGCGACCGTTCCTGCCAGAGGTTCGAGGTCCTTCCTCGGGCTTTTGTGTGTGTGTGTGTGTGTGTGTGTGTGTGTGTGTGTGTGTGTGTGTGTTTGTCCTTAGCGTAAGTTAGTGTAAGTAGTTTAGGGGCTGATGATAATAGCAGTTTGGCCCAGTAGGTTTAAAACATTTGCTTTGAGTTATTCTTCAACACTCTGAAATTAATTACGTTGGTATGCAAGACAAATATGCAAAGCGATTTAGACAAAATTTCTGCATGGTGCGAAAATTGGCAATTGACACTAAATAAAGAAAAGTGTGAAGTAATACACATGACCACTAAAAGAAATCCGCTGAACTTCAATTACGCGATAAATCAGTCAAATATTAAGGTCGTAAATTCTATCAAATACCTAGGAGTTTCAATTACGAACAACTTTGACTGGAGAGAACACATAGAAAATGTTGTGGGGAAGGCGAACCAAAGGTTACGTTTCATCGGCAGAACGCTTCGAAGATGCACCAGCTCCACCAAAGAGACTGCCTATATCACACTTGTGCATCCCCTCCTGGAGTACTGTTGCCCCTTGTGGGACCCTCACCAGGTGGGACTGACGGAAGATATTGAGAATATTCAGAGAAGGGCAGCACGGAAATGTTGCACGAATTGGGGTGGTAATCATTAAAAGAAAGACGTTATTCATTGCGGCGTGATCTGTTTGCGATGTTTCAATCACCGACTTTTACTCCAGAATGTGAAAATATTTTGCTAGCACCCATCTACCGAAAAAATTTTTACCCCACAGGGAATGGGAAAGTTCTCCCACATTACCTCCCAAATGGCTAAAACGTCGACCATGCGTGGCTGAAACAAGAGTTAGGAGGATGAAGAATCACGAATGTTGAGCTTGTCATCAACCAATCTGCTTGAGCGACGTATACGTTCTGTGCCATACCTGTGTTTCAGCATCGGTTTTTGGCTGCAAATGTGGCGAGAAAAGATGATTCCATGTCAGAATCGACTGCCTAATGTCCTTTAAAAAATAACTTCGTTACTTTTATGGATGTCTGTTCGACCAATTTTTAATGCTCTTTGTGGGTAATTGGTAATTTTGGTCACTTTAGTTTAAGGTGTATTGTGTTCAATAAATCCATTATTATGCTTTAAGTTTGCTGTAATTCCTTCCTTTAGATCCTCTTCAAGACTAGCCAACTCGCATTTTGAATTTGATTTAACATGGCGGAGCTAGTCCACAAAATATGTTGGTGGCCTCTCAGGCCGGGTGCGCCTGATTTTGTTTCATCTGGAGGTGCGCCCGACGGAGGGTTAAATGTGATTTGCACAGTATCTATGTAGATGTAGATTAAAACTGGGTCTACTCCATACTGGTGGCTGGTACAGCTACTGGTTATGAATACATCTCAAAAGTCTCTCTGTTGCAAAAATTTAGGGGACAATCTGAATAGCTCCCTTAGACTGTTCGCGGATGATGCTGTCGTTTATTCGTTAGTGAGGTCAACAGAGGATCAGAGGCAACTGTAAAGCGATTTAGACAAAATTTCTACTTGGTGCGAAAATTGGTAATTGACACTAAATAAAGAAAATTGTGAAGTAATACACACGACCACTAAAAGAAATCCGCTGAACTTCAATTACGCGATAAATCAGTCAAATCTTAAGGTCGTAAATTCTATCAAATACCTAGGAGTTACAATTACGAACAACTTTGACTGGAGAGAACACACAGAAAATGTTGTGGGGAAGGCGAACCAAAGGTTATGTTTCATCGGCAGAACGCTTCGAAGATGCACCAGCTCCACCAAAGAGACTGCCTATATCACACTTGTGCGTCCTCTCCTGGAGTACTGTTGCCCCCCTTGTGGGACCCTCACCAGGTGGGATTGACGGAAGACATTGAGAAGGTTCAGAGAAGGGCAGCTCGTTTTGTTCTATGATGTTACGGGGGGGGGGGGCGTCACGGAGATGTTGCACGAATTGGGATGGAAATCATTAAAAGAAAGACGTTATTCATTGCGGCATGATCTGTTTGCGAAGTTTCAATCACCGACTTTTAGTTCTGAATGCGAAAATATTTTTCTAGCACCCAGTTACTTAGGGAGACATGACCATCCCAATAAAATAAGAGAAATCAGATCGAAAACGGAACGATTTAGGTGTTCTTTCTTCCCGCGCTTTATTAGAGAATGGAACGGTAGAGAAAAGTTATGAAAGTGGTTCATGAATCCTCTGCCAGGCACTTGAATGTGATTTGCAGAGTTTCTATGTAGATGTAGATATGATATCTAAGAATCACTTTGCCGGCCGCGGTGGCCGCGGGGACTGAGGCGCTTCAGTCACGGTCTGCACGGCCAATACGGTCGGGGTTCGAATCCCCCATCGGGCATGGATTTTTGTGCCGTCATAGTTCGTAAGTAGTTCATAAGTAGTTTGTAAGTTTAGGGACTGATGACCTCGTAGTTAAGTCCCATAGACTATACAAACATTTATCTTTATTTTAAGAATCACTTTGAACCACCAATTACCTTGATGAAATCCTTTTTGAAGGGAAAAAATTTAAGATATATGCATGAGTAACGTTAACATCTTGTATATTTTCAACAGCCGTCATAGTGCGTCAGGCCCGGCGGTTCATATTTTTTTAAGAGTGGCTACTTGTCCAAAAGTTACCCACCCCTCTATTCCCCTCCCCCTCCGCTTTCAGTAATCCCTATACATAAAAACACGTACACACAATTGACTATTACGAATTAAGAAAAGGTTAGTGTTTTATTAGAAAGCTAAGATGCTGTACTATATGAGCCAAAAAGTCAGATTTTTAATTCGTATGCTTTCTTGAAAATAGTCAGAAGCATTATGAATGAAAATTAGGCATTTTTATTTTTCATAAGCAGTGGAAAACATATAAGGAAAAATAAGTTAATAAAACTATGCGGGGTGGTCCTATATAATGTCAGTTTTTGCAGCGAGAACATCGGAAAAGTTATTTCCCCCCTTTTTACCAACCGACCCTACTCCCGAGGGGCCATCCCCACGCGGCTCTATGTAAATAAATATTCCTTCTAATCAAGAGTGGGTGTTTTTACCCGTGGTACTCACTTCAACCGCCTAGCCTGGTGGCAGTAACTGAACAGTATCAGTACAATAGTTAGTACTCAATAGCAATGGACAGACAATGTAGCAACATTACTATTTATACATCTTCTGATGTCCTAATGTAGGTATTATTTGCATATTGTAACAAGTGTTTTTACTTGAGCTGTGTTCTATTCAGAAAATTTTAACAATTTTATGAACAAAATTTCATAAGAAACGAAGTAACACAAACTATAGTTGTAATAAAAAAATTAATGACCAATGCAGGTAAAATGAATAACGGGTATATGTTACATTGTAAAACCATTCCTTTTGTAGATTTCCAGCACCCTGACGGTTCTGTGGTGTTACAAGAAAATAAAGTAGTGCCACAACACTCATAGTAAATTACATGCCCTGCCGATTCACCGCCAGTTTCATAACTCGTGAACGCGATCTTGTCGTCATACGTATCTGTGCATATTGCTACACAGTGACTTTGATCACTTCAGTGCAGTACCCACGCGGTCTCTATTTCAGAAAGCCGCAAACGACGGAAGGATCTGGCGGTAGAGGGAAAGTCAGTGACAGCGAATTCTCTCTAACTCACTCACTCTCAATCTCACTCATTTTCTCTCTTCCTCTCTCTCTCTCTCACTTTCAATCTCACTCACTCTCAATCTCACTCATTTTCTCTCTCTCTCTTCCTCTCTCTCTCATCTCTCTCTCTCCTCTCATTTCCTCTCTTCCTCTCTCTCTCTCTCTCTCTCTCTCTCATACTGAATCTCACTTACTCTCAATCTCATTCTCCCCCCCCCCCCCCATCTCTCTCTCTCTCTCTCTCTCTCTCTCTCTCTCTCTCACTCACTCTCAATCTCACTCTTCCTTTCTTCCTCTCTCTCTCTCTCTCTCTCTCTCTCTCTCTCACTCACTCTCATTCTCACTCTTCCTTTCTTCCCCCTCTCTCTCTCTCTCTCTCTCTCTCTCTCTCTCTCTCTCTCACACACACACACACACACAGCATACAGAGGATACGAGCATGACTAGTTCACGCGGAGACAAAAGGGTGCTGTGGCCTGCGGTAGGTAGGTACCCTGCGGTATGGCTATGGCAGTTGAGGCGCCCCCGACCTCATTTCACGCTGCTCAGGGCGTCCACACTGGACTTGCCACTGCTTCACCTCCCCTGTCCTCGTACTGCTCGCCTGGCGTCCTGTTGCACTTCCTGCTACAGGATTGCTGATTCACCGTACGTGAAATGGAATGAAACAACAAAAATTAACGTTAAACGTCTGTTAAAAATTCAGTATTTGAGTGATGCTGACAGGGAAGACTACAAACTTCTTTTGAATGGACAGAAATGTAACAGAACTATAAAAGTGAAGAAGTCACAGTGTGAGTCCTTCAACTAATACAAATGCACGGATGTAAAAGTTTGTGGTGATACGAAGCGGAACAATCAGTCTCAGTCGTACGTAAGGCAGGAGACAGTCTTCGGTTCACTATTAGAATACTGTGGAAATGAAGAAGTCTATAAATGAAAATGCCGGACTCCTAAGAACTCTACAGTTTCCGTTCTCTGGGGCCCGCAGTGTACAGTATGTCTTTCAGGGACATGTTTAATAACACAATAATTATAAATTATTTTTACACCTGCTTTTGAACTTTTTATTGCCTTATAAGATTTCTTAGTGATAAAGGCCTAAAAGCGATCGATATTCATCGTGAGATCTGTGCAGTTTCCGGAGAAAACTTTATGAGTGATGGAATGTTAAGAAAGTGGGTGAGAGCATTTAATGATGGCCGCACAAATGTGCATGAACAACGGAGTGGGCGTTCTTCGGTCGTTAATGAAAGTTCGGTGTAGGAAGTGGAACAATAAGGTGAGAGAAAACAGACGCTTTACGATTTCCTCCTTGCGGGATGACTTTTCTAATGTTTCAAATGTTTGTATAGTCTATGGGACTTAACTACGGGGTCATCAGTCCCTAAACTTACAAACTACTTATGAACTACTTACGAACTAGGACGGCACAAATATCCATGCCCGAGGGGGGATTCGAACCCCCGACCGTAGTGGCCGTGCAGCACCGTAAATGGAGCGCCTTAGTCCCCTCGGGCACCGCGGCCGGCTTCTAATGTTTCTCGTAGTGTTTTGTATGGCACTGTGACCGAGCAAGACGATGACGAAGTCAAAACAGTTGTGATGCACTGGTTAAGAAGTCAGGCGGCAGACTTCTATGAGGAGGGTACTCAAAAATTGGTACAACGTTATGACAATATTGACAGAAATTATGTAGAACAGTAGATTAAGGTACAGGCTTTCATGTAAAAATAAAATTATTGAGATATCTTAGCAAGTACTTTTTTTTTAATTTCAAAACGGTACTTATTTAAAAAAACACAACTTGTACTACACCGTTGCCCACTCAAAATGAAACACTGACATATAAGCCTACGGAAGCGTTTCCTTCCATGGCCACACCATGGGAACAACTCAGGGCTCGTCAGCAAGGTGAGGCTTATGCCTGGTCTGAAGTAGAAGGTGAATCATTTATGTCGACTAAGCCCCTGTTTTTTGTCGAGAACATAGATCGGTGAATTGGAGGGAATATCCAAGATGATATCTGGTTCTATTCTCATACAGACGTCATCCCCAGTCCAGTCACAGGCGTTGCTCGCTTGTGATGAGCTGGGTGATGTTCCCCATACTATCACTCCACACAAGAGCCTGAACATGGTGCAGAGCATTATATTTCATAGGGACCTTTTATTGCAGTCGGATGACGAACTGCGTAAGAACTTGGATAGGCGAGGAGTACAATTTATTCGGCGTCCGAGGCGCAACTAGGTTGCCACCGGTGGTTTCATCTTGGCTTTTGAGGGTGATTCAGTGCCCGAGAAGGTCAAGATGATGGTCTACCGGCATGATGTCAAGTCCTACGTTCCTCCCCCTATGCGCTGCTTCAAATGCTGGTTTCGTCACATGTCCTCCTCCTGCGTTGCCGACCCCACCTGTCGGGAATGCGTCCCATGCACTCCTCCGGTTTGTGTTAACTGCGGCCTACACCACTCTTCCTGCTCATCTGACTGCACAGTCCTTCAGAAAGAAAGGAAAATAATGTAATATAAGACCCTGGACAAGCTATCATATTCGGAGGCAAAGAAGAAGTATTTAAGGCTCCACCCTGTGAGCAATACACCATCTTATACAACAGCTGCAGCTCCATCACCTTTGTCATCCCTGTCGACTCCGCCTTCTGTTTTCTCCTCTGTTGTGGGCCCCCAGGCCAAACCGTTAACATCTGCCCCTCAGTGTTTTGGGCGTGCCTCCTCTTGTTGCCCCCAAGGTGCCTACTTTGGGAGCATTAACCCCACAAACAAAGGGCACATCGGGCCCCACCCCTGAGCCAGAGAAACAAAAGCCATCTCTGGCTCCTCTCGCGAAGAAGGGCTGCCTTGGAACCTTTCCTTCCAAGGTTTCTCCCACTGATACAGTAGATACCAGTAAGTGGCTGAAAGAGCCACCAACTGCTGGTCGCAGGGCTTGAAGGGTGTCCTCAGTCCCTGAGGATGGGTCCACAAAGCCCTCCCAACAAGAGTCACCTAAGGAATAGCGAGAAAAAAAAACCAAGAAGAAAGAATCCATAGTGGCTACCGTGCCACCACAACACACCTCTGCTTCTGAGGACGATGTAGAGATCCTCGTGTTCCTTGAGGACTTGGCAATTGCTGAGTCTTCGGAAACCATGAACGTCGAGGCTTTGCCTCAGCAATCAGCGACAGCAGACGGTTTCGTGAACCCTACTGTAGATTCGAAATCAGGATGTCTCAGCGATCAGGAGACACTATGATCCTGCAGTGGAATTGTGGTGGTTTCTTCCGCCACTTGCCCGAGCTGCAGCAACTGTTGTGCCACTTCCCATCCTTTTGTGTAGCCCTGCAGGACACTTGGTTTTCTGTGCAGAGGACCCAGCCCTTCGTGGCTATTGGGGCTATTACAAAAATCGTCCATCGTATGACAGGGTGTCCAGAGGTTATGCAGTCCTTGCGACTGTCCCTAGTGCCGCTGTGCCTCTCCACACGCCTCACTAGGCAGTGGCTGTTACGATACGGGCTCTGTAGGAATTGACTATCTGCTCCATCTACTTACCTTTGGATGAGGCGGTCTCACTTACTGGCCTTGCTGCCCTGGTGGCACAACTTCCCCGACCATTTCTGCTTTATGGGGGCTTCAACGACCATCATCCTTTGTGGAGTGGGACAGAGACAACCCACCATGGTAGGGGCGTTGAAACGTTAATAGTACAACAAGACATTTGCCTTCTTAACACGGATGCCCTACACACATTAGCATGGCACATGGAACGTTTTCAGCCATTGATCTTTCTGTCTGTAGCCCGAGCCTTCTTCCTGGAACACCTCAAAGCCTGCCCGAGGGGGTCATTTGTTATCTGTAGTGAGTCCCTGAGTAGCGATCGACAGTGTTTCTCCCACCACCGATTAGTGCGGTCAATCCAAGATACTGCATACTCTCTCGTCCGTTCAGGCCGTTCTGTGGTTCTTTTGTGGACCCTGGGCCACATTGGCATACTGGGGAATGAACATGTTGATCGGTTGGCCAAGCAGGCCACTATGGCAACACCTCTCGATATTGGCGTCACGGAACCAAATCTCGGCGTTGCGCTGGGAGGTGCGTGAAGCTTTGAGCAGCGAATGGGCTACCGTGAGTGCACCAAATAAGCTTCGGGCAGTGAAGTTGTCCACAGCTCTGTAAAAATCTTCACTGCGGCCCATACATCTAGAATTGGTTGTCCTCTGCCGCCTCCGAATAGGGCATACATGGTTAACCCATGGCTATCTCCGCCGTGACGCCTCGCCCGTGTGTCAGTGTGGAACAGTTTTTACAGTGGTCCATCTTCTCATGTACTGTCCGCTTTTAGCCAACTTGCGGCAGTCTCTTAATATTCCAGATGCGCTGCCCTTATTTTTAGGCGACGCGACCATGGGTAACTCGGTTATTCATGCAGCTGGTTTTTACAATTCCATATAGTGGTGGGTGCTATAGCCTGATATCTCAGGCCACCACCTATCCAGTGCTTTTGAAGGGGTTTTTAGTGTGTGCAGCATGGCTGGCTCATCCTGTATTATCTTTGTGATCAGCCAGCCATGGTATTCTGTCCAGTTTTTAACTTAGTTCTTGACCTGTTTTTTACCTGTGTCCTTCATTTATGTTGTCAGCGAACTGTTCACTGTCAGTCTGTCCCTTTTGTGAGTCTCCATTCTCGATGTCTATTTTTAGCTTCTGACAGTGAACTCTTATGTAGAAACAGGGGACTGATGACCTAGATGTTTATTCCCCTCTAAACAACTACAACAATAATTCCAGTCCTTCTGATATTTCCCTGGTCTAGTAACATCTGTCTGTTAGCTTCTGTGATGTTGGTCAAGAACTATGTTTTCCCAACGACACTTGAAGATTCACTTTGGCTGTTTTTTTCTTTTTCTTTTTTGAGTCAGTGTTTACCTGCATTGTTGCCATTTCAAGGGAATCATTGCTTTTATTTCATATAATTATCTCTGGTTTTTTTTTTTAGTGCAGAGAGACGGGACTTAGTGCTCAGCTGCTATTTCCCTAGAAATAAAGGATAAAACCTCTTGGTTTATCTCGGACTGGCGGCCATTTCTGCGGCCATTGGAACCTGTGTCTTATTCTGGTTACGTTATAGTTTGTAAGCAAAGGTCGAACGACGAACCGGAAGTGGCACCGAAGAACATGTTTCTTAGAAAGATGTTAATGGGACAGAAATTAATGCTCAGCTAATGGTACCATATTTATGTGCATGGTTCTGACTTTAAGTGCAAATAAACTGTTTTTGGGAGTTTTATGTAGTTATCACTTTGACGTTTAAACTTGTAGCAATCGGTTCAAGCCTTACAGGAAAGAGATACCAAAATGTGTCTGATATTATAATCGTGTGTCTTACACGAAACGAGCCACAAAACAAGGCGATTGGTTCAGTACAGCGGTTGTGCAGAACTGTCAACGTGTATGTAAGTTTTCATGGACAATGATTTTATATTATGCAAGCCTACGATCGGGCATGCAGAGGCTACCTTGCAAAGAAAGGGACCAGCATGAAAGTAGGTAGGTGGGTCTGAATTGAGAGAGAGAGAGAGAGAGAGAGAGAGAGAGAGAGAGGAGATGAACTAAAATGTTCAAATGTTTGTATAGCTTATGGGACTTAACTACGGGGTCATCAGTTCCTAAACTTACAAACTACTTATGAACTAGCTAACACTAAGGACGGCACAAACATCCATGCCCGAGGGGGTATTCGAACACCCGACCGTAGTAGCCGTGCAGACCGTGACTGGAGTGCCTCAGTCCCCTCGGCGACCGCGGCCGGCAGATGAACTAAGGGAGGGGAAGGAGATAGTGGAAGGAAAAGTATAATGGAAGACGGGAATAAGTAAATACCTATTCAACGCCGGATTTTCATCTAATTTCCGTATAAACAACGAAACGAGTAGTAATTAACAAAATTGTCTGCAAGTCCAGCGTACTAAATTTACCTGGACTTCAAATTATTATATATCGGAAACGAATAATAGTACTAGAATGAAACTTTCACTCTGCAGCGGAGTGTGCTAGTCTTGCATGGTTCGCAGGAGAGCTTCTGTGAAGTTTGGAAAGTAGGAGGCGAGGTACTGGCGGAAGTAAAGTTGTGAGGCGGCATCGTGAGTCGTGTCGGGATAGCACAGTCGGTAGTGCGCTTGCCCGCGAAAGGCAAAGGTCCCAGGTTCGAGTCCCGGTTCCGGTACACAACTTTAATAATGGTACTGTTTGATAAAAAATCGTTTTTACATTATTCATTTATCTAAGTTTGCCCAAAGCTTGAACCGAAAGCACAAGTTTAAAGGAAAAACCTCCTGGGAATCTCCCGTAATATTTTTGCAGGCTCTTATGAAAACATTTCGTACTCAATTACAGAGCTACCGCGCTGAAGGATAACGGCAAAGCGTTTATCAGCGCACCCTCAGACTTTATTCGGTGACGGTTACTAGGTGAGTGGGAGGGTGGGGAGAGTGCAGCGTCGCTTCTTCGGCGCCTGACTCTGGTATCAGTTCGAGGAACCGCTAGCCTCTGGAGCGGGGATCATTAATTTCACTTTTTTCCCGCGCGTCGTGAGGTAACGGTTCGGGGGCGTTAGCCACGCGTCCTTGGTCCGCCAGGCAAGGTCGCCGGCGAGTGACGTGCCCTGATGGAGGAGCGGTCCCTCTGCCGAGTGCTCCGTCACCTCGCCCCAAATTACTGGCCACGGCCGTAAGTCCACTCCACTTCCCTCTCGGTGCAGGCCTATTTCTTGCTCCCCGCGTGAACGTTTTTGTAACACTACATTATGTCAGTTTAAAAGAACGGACGTGAGTTTGTTGTAGGAAACTCATTAAAACGGTAACAGGGGCAGAATTAACGTCAAGGAGTCCAAGCACAGGCTACTCCTCGTTGTAAAATGGGTAGGATAGGAGGTGCTGTAGCTTTTCTGAGTGTTCACTTCAAAGTCAGTCAAGATCGCAAATGTACGAGGTATGTCCACAAAGTAAGTTCTGTTTGGTTATATAAAGCAAAAGTGCATAGACGCAGAAAAAATATTTTTTGATCAGAAATCTACAGCTGTTAAACTTTTCTATATGTTGTTGTTGTTGTGGTCTTCAGTCTGGAGACTGGTTTGATGCAGCTCTCCACAATACCCTATCCTGAGCAAGCCTCTTCACCTCCACATAAGAACGGCAACCTACATGTTTGAATATGCTTACTGTATCCATCTCTTGGTCTTCCTCTGCGGTTTATACCCCAAACACTTCCCTCCAATGCTAAATTCACGATTCCTTGATGTCTAAGAATGTGTCCTACCCTTCTTTTAGTCAAGGTATGCCAGAAATTCCTTTTCTCTCAAATTCTGTTCAGTACCTCCTCATTAGTTACGTGATCCACCCACCTAATCTTCAGCATAGTTCTGTAGCACCATATTTGAAAAGCCTCAATCCTCTTCCTGTCCGCACTGTTTATCGTCCATGTCTCACTCCCATACAAGGCAACACCCCACACAAATGCCTTCAGAAAGGACTTCCTTAGGCTTAAATCAATATTCAATGTTAACAAATTTCTCTTTTTCAACAACGTTTGTCTACCCATTGCCATTCTGCATTTTATATCCTCTGTACTGCGACCATCATTTGTTATTTTACTTCCCAAGTAACAAAACTCATCTACCTCCTTTATTGCTTCGTTTCCTAATCTAATTCCTTCAGCATCACCTGATTTTCTTAGACTGCACTCCATTACCCTAGTTTTGCTCTTGTTAATGTTCATCTTATATGCACCTTTCATTACACTGTCCATTCCGTTCAATTCCTCTTCCAGTTCCTTTGCTGTATCTGACAGAATTACTATGTCGTCGGCAAAACGCAATGTTTTTAATTCTTCACCCTGAACTTTAATTCCTTCTCCAAATTTCTCCTTGCTTTCCTTTATAGCTTGCTCAATGTACAAATCGAATAACATTGGAGATAGGCTACAACCCTGTCTTACTCCCTTTCCAACAACTGCATCCCTTTCATGCCCTTCAACTCTGACAACCGCTCTCTGGTTTTTGTACAGGTTGTAGATAACCTTACGCTCCCTATATTTTACTCCTGCTTGCTTCAGAACTTGAAAGAGTTTATTCCAATCAACATTGTCAAAAGCCATCTCCAAATCTACAAAAGCTAGCTTCCAAAATTTTGTAGGCACTTGTCATAGCGGGGCACAGGTTTTTGTATGCCTTCTTCATAGAAGGTTGCCGGCTTGTCTATTCAACTGTGTGGTAATATGATCCTTCAGCTCGTCATCATGATTGAAATGTTGACCACTAAGGGCAGATTTTTTAGGTGTAAGAATAGGAGCGAGGTCCAAGCTGTACGGAGGATGATCAAATACGTCCGTCAGAGACCTGTAAGAATTATTTGGTCATTTTGAGTTCTCGCAGTCTGATCCATCTTCTAACCATAGCATTTTGTCCGTAAACAACGCAGATTTACCGATGAATTTCCCTTGGTTTAACTTTCTTTGCACTGAGAATACGAATCAAAAATCTGATTTCACATGTGGCGACATTTTCAATTACGGCTGACATTATAAAGAAGCACTACAAAGCACACGTTGGCAACAGCGATCTGAAAATGGCGTACTTGCCTTCTCCTTGAGTAACTGCCGCGTATGCTCGGAACTGCAATCGTAGTGCTGCTGCGGATAGAAACAGAGACGGAACTTACTTTGGGGACGACCCTCGTATTTAGAGGTTACCGTTTTCGACTATTGAAATGGTCGTCCTCAGACCACTGCAACCACAGTGTTGGCCCGCATTTGCCTGAATGCTAGATGTCGATACCTAGCGCTCAGGCAACTCCTGCTCAGTGCAACCAGTGGCCGACAGTAAGTTACGACCTAGACTGACTTGCAAGTGGATTCAATCATTATGACCACTGATTCACCACAATATTTCCAAAACTACTTGTCTGATTAGAGAAAGGTGATACAAAATGTTGAAGGAAGTGTATATTTACTGTTTTTTTTTTTTTGTTTTTTTTTTTGTTTTTTTTTTTTTTTTTCCACTGCGAGAAGCGTTTCAGTGTAGTCAACTGGAGTACTGAATTGAACTGAATTTAACCCAGATATCGCTGAGTTGTATTTGGTTTTACAGTGGAGTCTCGATTATCCGATCTTCGGTTATTCGACCTTCCGTGTTATCCGACCCTTTCACCGCGCCGGGGCTGAACGCAAAACAATGGTTAGATGAGCTCAGACATTTTAAAATAATGTTTAAGAACTTCGTGACACAAACTGAAACGTTTTTGAAAGCCAACAATTTCCTCGTAAAGCACTCTTGCTTCTAGACAATGCCACTTGTCATCCTAATGAGGATAAACTTCAACTCATAAAGGACATGTTTTGCCTCCAAATGTCACATCCTTATGTCAGCCTATAGACCAAGGGACCTTAGAGACACTGATGAGAAACTACCGCAGAAAATTGCTTCCCTCTTTTAATTAATGCTACAGACGAGGGAGAGGACATGGTTGAGAAGTTGCGCCGTATTAAATTGAAAGACGTGGCCTTTGATGTGGCCCAATCGTGTGAGAGTGTTAGGGCAAATACAACTGCAAAATTTTGTTACATGAAAATCAAGAAAATTCTCCAGATGATGATAATCTACAGCAGCAGACCGAACCCGAAAATACTACCCTGCTGTCATTGTTACGAAAAGTTCCGGGATGTGCTGACGCCGCGGAAGATGAATGGATTGTCCAAGATGAAGAATTTGAAGTGACAAATGAAGATATAGTCAACATGGTAAACGAAAAGGAAAAAGAAGACGATGAAGCGGATGTACATCAGCTGCAGGAAACATCGTCTACCGAGGTATTACTTCTTAAGAGACTACGTGATTTAGCGTCAAAAACGGCTAACAGTAGGCAAACAAAAGATATTAACTTCTTTTCACAGATTTAAATATGATTTGTAGTTCAATTAAGTCTTTCATAACACAACAATGAACTGCCGGACGTAAGTAAATATCTATTCAGTCTAATTTGATTTGTACTGTATTAAATTTTTAACTCATTTGGCCTACTTTAGTTAGATTTTTTGTTTAACGTACTATCTCATCGCGTTTCTTTGAATGCCGTCTAATGTATTTGAACGTTATATTCAGTTTTTGTTCACGTATTTAATAAGTTTTCTATGTTCAAATAAATTTTTCAAACTTTTTTTTTTTCGTGTTATCCGACCTTCCCGGTTATCCGACCTTGCCGCGGCCGGTTTAGGTCGGATAATCGTGACTCTACTGTGTGTATTTTTTGAAATGGAATAAATTACCTTTATACAGCTGCACAAAAACGTTATAAGTGATTTTTTCACAATCACGCAATTAGTTTTTGCAATATTGCCCGTCCTTCTGAGAGGACGTAAAAATCAATGACTTACAATTATAATTTGACCAATCATTATTACTAGGGTTGGATCTTAAATCGTGACACCTATTTATTCACAACGGATACAAGAGCGTTGTATGTTTGCCCTTGTTACTATCCTTCAAAATAGTCACCAGCGTTGTGTTCAACCCGTTGCCAGCGATGTGGAAGGTGTAGAATACAGAGCCTGTTATGTTGATGGTGCGAATAGATCGGTCTACTGCCTGTCAAATGTCACGAACACCTCTGAAGAAAATACCACGAAGTGGTACCTTCATCTTCAGAATCAAATTCATAAGGACTTACGTCCGTGGAGTATGGTGGATGGTACAGTACTTCCCAGTCCCACCGACCGAACAGAGCAGCCACAGCTTGCGATGTATGCGCCCGCGCATTGTCGTGCAAAATGATGGGTGGATTATGCAGAAAGTGTTGCCGCATCTTTCGCAAAGCTGGTCGTTTGCGGAGCATCACCTACGTACAGTTGTAATGTGCATTGACGGTCTCTGTTGTTCCTGTTTCGAAAACGTAGTGTCACCGTTACGTTAGATCGCTTGCTTACAGGTGACTGTGTTACCGTCGATTGTGCGCACGCCAATGACGTGGGACGGGCCAGTCTATTTGTTCGGAGGTAAGATAGGTATGTCAACAACTTGTGCTATCAAAGAGAGTAGTAGATTCCATTGCATAATGTCTCCACAGTAGTGTTGCCACTATTTAGGTTCCAACCCTCGTATTAAAACAACACTTAAGATAAAATATAAATGTCGCAAAAATTTAAGTGTGTTCAAGAAATATATTCCCATCTACGACGTCTTCAGTATCTTCCATTTTTTTTATGCATACGTCTTAAGCCAAAGAACATTACTTAAAGGGGGGGGGGTATCTACCTTATCAAACTTCTTTGTACTCACACTGAATATTTGTTATGTGAAAAGTTGTAACGCCAAGTGAACGTTGTCATTGCCGAGGGATATGTTCGTACCTATAATATAAACACAAACCTCCGTCACGGAGTGAACCTACACTTGGTACAAACTAATATAACGCTCCTCTCATGTCGAGAGTCATTTTAGTGCCGCGCGGGAATGGCTGCACGGTCTGGGGCGCCACGACGCGGATTTCGCGGTCGCTCCCGTCGGAGGTTGGTGTCCTCCCTCGGTCATGGGTAAGGCGGCCAACCGTCCCGGATTCTGCGGGACAGTCCTGCATTTGGACTCTTTGTCCCGCATTGGGATGATTACTGAAAATGTCCCGCAAAGTGGGAAAAGCTTCCCGCATTCCAGTAATTTTACAATTGTTGGTCTAAGAACACATGCCGAAAGTATTTTTGTACGGTACGCTATATCATACTGCGTACACGTGAACTTCACAATGCATCATCTACGAATAAATGACAGTTTTCTTACATTAAATACAAAAGATGGAAAAAACGATACACATCAACTATTCCAAAATGACAAATTCGCGCAGTGGACGTCGTTTTGGCCCACTTCAGGTTACGGTAGTAACACTAAAAGTGGGCCTTTGCGATCGTCTTTTGACAGCACGAAATTTAAATGAAAATAACGGCTTAACCATTCATCTGACACGAAAATGGAATAACCGAATTTGTAGAGGAGAAAATTCTCTACAACTTTGCTCTCTTATGTTACTTTCTCTCTCTCTGTCTTTTTTTTCCTTCATATCTCGTAGCGTTTGAGAGATATTTGCAAAAATAACGGGAATTTGACACCCTCCATTGAATTAACGAAAACCAGCCGTTCGCAGATGTCACGTGACATTCCTCGCCCAGAACTCTCTGGCATACGCCATCTTGCGTTGCGTATTTGATGATTTTCTTATTGTAACTTACACGTTGTCATATCAAAGCAATGGCGCATAAAAAAAAACCACGCGTCGTTCTTCGTACGATATATGATAAACTAATGTCTAAAAATGCCATATTAGCATCAATTAATAACAGCATCAATAGTATGAGATTAAAGAACGTAACTTCTAATTGTTCGCTGTAGCGTAGTGGGCAATACGTTGGACTGTGACGCTGAAAGTCAGTGGTTCGAAACCCGCCACTACATAATTTTTTTTCTTAAAAGGGTTTCAGACACTCTTATTGATTTTTTATTATTTAGATTGTTATTTTGGCCCAAAATTTTGCAAAAACTTATAAAACTACAAATCTAAAGTGGGCCGTAAAACACGTCAGTGCGATTTTTTGTTTTAAGCTGGCACTGCATTTGGTGATATGAGGACTTATTAAAAAATTCTGTTTTTTACTTGTTTTCTTTGTCTTCTTAAGTACATTTCAATAAGTGTAATGGAACATTTTTCGGTGTTCAAGGTGGCAAACATGATGTAATATTACCACAGTCTGTATAAACTTTCTGTATCAGCTTTCATCTTACTTCCTCCAGGAATAAAAAGGTGGTGAAATTCTGAAAATGCAACAACGAAAGTGAGTGAGCATTGTATGTAGTAAGGCACAATTAATCTCTGCACTTCATCGAAATAACTACTATAATAGAGTAGTTCAAATGGTTTTAAAAAGTAGTTTTTATCAGATTTAATTCGAGGTTATTGCAAAAAATAATATTTTGGACGGAGTAAACTACTTATCACAATGTGTGGAGCACGATGCTCTAAGAGCTAGAACAAATAAAAGTAGCACAGACAACGAAGGTGATCGGAAAAACGTAGTGGAGAAAGAAAATGTAAAAATTGTCAGACAAAGATTCAAAATGGGAACATGAGAAAATATTTATGAACTGTAAGTACAGATTGAAAATTAAGTATAAAATGACACTCAGATAAGTTACTTTAAAAGTAAATGAGGAGGCTTACTCTGCTCGCCTAAATTTCTTTCCTGGTTTCAGAATAATTGGTTCAATTAGCCACGTGATCATAGTCCTCGAAATATCCCGCACTGAGTTTTGAAAAAGTTGGCCGCCTTACTCATGGGTGTGTTTTGTCTTTAGCATAAATTAGTTTGTAAGCCTAGCGACCGATGACCTTCGCAGTTTGGTTCATTAGGATTACAAATATTTATTAATTTTAGTCAGAATAAAGCGAGGAAGACTATTGTGAAGTACTCTAGCTTTGTAGCTAGCGTATGACACAGATCTTAACTTTAGTTTTTTGCAACTATTTTTGTTTTAATCTTTGAGTGATTAATAAGTACGTATACTTGCTTTGATTTCAGTAAAATAGTTTTGTAAATATAGTCTGGTGTGGTGTGGTCTCTTAAAATAATTAAAAAATTAAAAAAAAAAACAAAAAACACACAATTTTGTGTGTGTTCTACAAGTTTATTTTTGTTTACTTAACCGGTTTTCGACTTATGTGGCAGTTTTTTTTTTTTTTTTTTTTTTTTTTGCGATTTCCATGGTTTATGACGTCATATCTTGTGAACCATGTGTCGTATGTGATTCTTAACCCTGCAGCAATTGTCACTTCACGGTAAGGAATGTTTGTACCAAAATTGATTGAAATCGGGCCATTAGTTTAGGAGACAATGAGCAGCATTGTCGCTAAATGCAGCAGTTTTTCATGCATCTAATTGTTTATGACGTCCTTATGGATAGGAGCTTCCGTGTACAAAATTTCATAAAGATTGGAACAAAACTGTAGATTTGTATGCAACACGTACAAATACACAGCCACAAACATACGGACACTCTGCTTTATATATTAGAAATACTATTCATTACATTTGTTTGGTTTCATATGAACACATCTATTAATAGGGAGATAATTCTGCTATTTCAATCCGACTAATATGATAAAAATTATAAATAAAAGAGACACGAAAAGCGACACGAAAATCTTCGGCCATGTTTTGACTGCAGTTAGCGCGCCTGCAGACCGAGGAGGATAGTGCTGCCTCGTCACAGCAGTTTCGGCGATCATGTAGGAAACACCTGCCGTTTGGTGCAGTTGGTCACGGGTACGTAATTTGTAAAGTATGTCTGAAATGAGTGAACATTGTATTGTCATGTTAGACAGAAAAAGTTTATATGAAAAGATAATTTTTGAACTGTGAAGTTTCTCGACTTCTGCGTTACTAAAGAGGTTCGTGGCATCCTTTTAAAAATAAAGTCTACTTATATTTCTTTTTCATAATAAAACACATTGTTCATTGCAATAATTTATTTTTCTTAATGCCTTTCGCGTTTCTGGAGCATCATCTGAGTCTTACCATAGTGCTTTACATAGATCAGCTTGTAACCGGTGTAGTTTTTCTAAAGAAGATGAAGCAAGAAGGGTTGCTGCCTATCGCCTTCCCTCTCAGACAGGAAGTTACACTCACCTGCTGATCTTCGGTCTTTGGACTGTAAAGGCGTCGGACTTCTTCTCTTGGCAGGTGTTTCGTCGCCTTATTGAATATTCATTAATTGAAAAGAGGACAGTAGGAAAGTTACGAAACAAATAGGCAGAATTGTGGTGAAATCTGTATCCAAAAAGATATGACGAATTTGAGGTAGCCTTGTTGCATGTTTAATGTTATTTCACAAATAAGACTATTTTGCCACGAAACCACCTTGCTGTAGGTCAAGTAATTACTTACAATAGTCAATAAATAAGCACATTTTATACAGATACATTTGCAGTCCCTACAGAGAGCGAAGGGTGGTTGAATCAGAGAGAATGTTGCTAGCCATGAAGTCGTAATACTGTAACCAGAGCAGGGGCCAAACGGCCAAGCTTACTTCACTATAAACTGAATGATAAGTGTAATGGATGCTTCCACTCGTCCATCTTTGTAACAGACGCGGACGGTGTTCAAAGTCACACTTTCCTAATACGGCGGTAAGTTCCGCCCTAGACTGTCCGCGAGGTGGATACTTCGAAGCTCTGCAACCGAATGGCGGTGCGTGTCTGTTCACCGGACACGACACCGCAGTGTGCTTCCGCTGTTCAAAATTAGTCCCTGCAGCCAACCTTACAGGGATGGGAGAGAAACCGTTTGGGAAGCTTAGCCCTTGCGGGCGGCACTGTGTCTCGGACACTCAGGTTGGGACACCTGTTTGGAGCGCGGGATAAAGCTGGTATGCGTCCGCCCGGTTGCTTTTAAATTTAACGGCTACAGGAAATTCTCTATTTTGGGCAATTTCTAGATTAACCAAACGGGTAATGTAGAAATTACTCTGTCCCTTCCATTCGATTGTCCTCTAAGTAAGCCATCATTCTGTGATGCTCTTTGGTTGGTGAAAATTAATAAACCGTTCTAAATTAATTGTTTTAATTTTGCTACTTTGTAATTAAGGTCCCGTCCGGTCTGTTATTGGTGTCGGGGAGTTTTACTGGCAACTCGAATCCGTGGTCGGAATAAAATATTTAATTTTATTTTGCTCTGATTTCTTCCTTATGGCACAGCCATTGCGGCCGTCCATTGTGTGCCCTCAAAAAGTCTGTGCGGTATAAGGTGTGAAAGGATTTCGCGCCAAAGCCTGGCAGCGGCAACATATGAATGTTGCGCTGGGTGCAGGGCACCCGCCAAAATTCTGAAACAAGGTTGTACTGTTCAACTTTCCGCTAGTGACAGTATCCTAGATAATGAGAGCGTACACAGAACACGGTGAATCATAACTGACAAAGAAGACCAGTGGGCCAAACTCCAAGTTAACGGACAACCGACGAGCATTACGAACGAATGTGGCCACAAAACAAGCCTGTAAAACTACCGCGACAAAAGCGACTGCGAAACTCAACGCGATAAAAATACTACGGCCGAAGGTTAAACCATTAATGACGGAAGCCACTGGATGACTTGAAATATGTGATATGGTCCGATGAATAAACTGTGAATGAATATCTCGCCCAGTAAAGTGCTAACAGTAACACTCGTAACAAACTCTCGCATATTCCAAAATGATAAATGCGCCAAGAAACAGACAAAAACGTTAAACATCTCCCCTGAGGAGAAAAATCGTATTGTCTCAAGTAATTGAACCGTTATTAGGAATTTTAGGGCAGGTGCGAGGACCAACCAAGCTGGATAATGTCATTATGCTAGTTAACCGTTTCCGTGAAACTTTTTTTTTTTTTTTTTTTTTTTTTTTTTTCAGTACAAGAAGTTTATATGAGTTGGACAAGGTATGTATGTGAGTTGTGTTGTTGTGGTCTTCAATCCGGAGACTGATTTGATGCAGCTCTCCACAATACCCTACCCTGAGCAAGCCTCTTCATCTCCACATCAGAACGGCAACCTACATCTATCTGAATCTGCTTATTGTATCCATCTCTTGGTATTTCTCTGCGGTTTTTACCCCAAACACTTCCCTCCAATGCTAAATTCACGATTCCTTAATGTCTAAGAATGTGTCCTACCAATTGATCCCTTCTTTTAGTCAAGGTATGCTAGAAATTCCTTTTCTCCTCAATTCTGTTCAGTACCTCCTCATTAGTTACGCGACCCACCAACCTAATCTTCAGCATTCTTCTGTAGCACCACATTTCAAAAGTCTCTATCATCTTTCTGTCTGCACTGTTTATCGTCAAGGCAACAATCCACACAAATGCCTTCAGAAAGGACTTCCTTAGGCTTAAATCAATATTCGATGTTAACAAATTTATCTTTTTTAAGAACGCTTTTCTACCCATTACCATTCTGCATTTTACATCCTCTGTACTACGACCATCATTTTTTATTTTACTTCCCAAGTAACAAAACTCCTCTACTTCCTTTATTGTTTCGTTACCTAATCTAATCCCTTCAGCCACGGTGGAGTAGCCGAGCGGTCTAAGGCGCCTCGCTGCGGGGCGCGCGGTTGCTCGCCGTCGGAGGTTCGAGTCCTCCCTGGGGCATGGGTGTGTGTGTTGCCCTTAGCTTAGTTTACCTAGGTTTAAGTAGTTTGTAAGCTACGGACTGATGACTACGCAATTTGGTCCGATAGATTTACAAACATTTTTTTAAAGTCCTTCAGCATTGCCTAATTTTCTTAGACTGCACTCCATTACCCTTTTTTGCTCTTGTTAATGTTCATCTCAAATGAACCTTTCAGAACACTATCCATTCCAACTGCTCATCCAGGTCCTTTGCTGTCTCTGACAAAATTACAATGTCATCGGCAAAACACACGTTTTTATTTCTTCACCCTGAACTTTAATTCCTTCTCCAAATTCCTCCTTGCTTTGCTTTATAGCTTTCCTAATGTACAAATTGAATAACATTGGAGAAAGGCTACAACCCTGTCTTACTCCCTTTCCGACCACTGCATCCCTTTCATGCCCTTCAACTCTGACAACCGCTGTCTGGTTTTTGTACAAGTTATAAATAACCATACGCTCCTTATATTTTACTCCTGCTTGCTTCAGAACTTGATAGAGTTTATTCCAATCAACATTGTCAAAAACCTTCTTCAAATTTACAAAAGCTAGAAATATAGGTTTGCCTTTCCTTAATCTATCTTCTAGGATATGCCGTAAAGTGAGTATTGCCTCACGTGATCCTACATTTCTCCTGAAACCTAACTGATCTTCTCCGAGGTCGGCTTCTACCAGCTTTTCCATCCTTCTGTAAATAATTGGTGGTAATATTTTGCAACCATGACTTATTAAACTGATGGTTCTATAATTTTCACACCTGTCTGCGCCTGCTTTCTTTGAAATGGGGATTATTACGTTTTTCTTAAAGTCTGATGGTAGTTGTCGTGTATCCGTGCGTGTTGTGTAAGAGGCCTATAATTTCATAGGCAGGGAGGATGATTAAAGGTCCCTATTGGCAGCTAGGTGTGTCCACGTATGGCAGTTTCTGGGACTGCCTGGACTTGCAGTGTGGCTGCGGAGAGAACAATGAAGAGGTTCCGGAGCGAGTTGGCTCGCAGCTTTCCATGTCGTCCTTCGCCGAGAAGAATGTCTCGGTGCGACCTTTCTGAAATATCGCCACCTCCACAAGACGCCAGCCGCCACCGTGCCAGCTGCTCCTACATCACCCATCGACCACTTTCAAGTTATTTTTTCAAACAACTGTTACGCGATATTTCCATCAACGTAATTTGTATCTGAGCCATAGTCCATATTTGAAATAAAGTATTCCGTCACTGCAAGATATTGCTCATTATCTAGAAAATCAGTGACAAGGTACCTACTTACTTCACTTCTTATCTGTCTTAAAGTTAAAATTAAAACTCTTGTAAAACTCACGCCGTGTAACTGTCAATCCACTGAAGAAGAAAATTTACATTCCTCGGAGCCTTTTAGCAATAATTCACGAACGAGTCCGTTAACACCGTCTGAGCGATGATCCCTGTTCGATTGTTCACGAGTGCAGACTCGCGAATTTTGTGCATATTTTTGCCCGGTTCCTATTTGAGCTACGATCATGGGTGAAAAGTTATTCGTTTAACCCTAAACAGCGCCCGTCTGCACAGCCATTAGAACATCTTCCAATGTTCAAATGTTTGTTAAGCTTATGGGACTTAACTACGGGGTCATCAGTCCCTAAACTTACAAACTACTTATGAACTAACTAAGACTAAGGACGCCACAAATATCCATGCCCGAGGGGGGATTCGTGCAGACCGTGACTGGAGCCACCGCGGCCGGCAGAACATCTTCCTGACTATAATTACGTTACAGTAAACAATCTAAATTTTAACGACACTCCACAGCTCTTAGCCGGACAAATTGCAATCGATTAATTCCTTTTGAAAAAGATGTCAGTTATACTGAAATTAATGCTTCGCTAATGGAGAAGTTATAATTTCATTTTACCTCCAAACGACCAGATTTTTCGGCAGGTTTTTAAAATCGCATCACTCTTACACTCCAACCTTGTATGGAACAAATATTTGTTTTACATATGAGCCATATTCATGCAATATTTATTGAATGATTTCTCCGCTATTTGAGATTCTATTTTATTCTTTTTAATCTCAATCTGGATTTCGGCTTTAGAACCATTTTCAAGTGTACAATTATTCGAATTAATTTGTACATGTAGGTAATCAAGTCGTTATTTTTGAGAATAACAGGTTTGCATAATTCCCGAATCGTGATTTCGTAAAAGATAAACTTTCCAATGCGTTATGAACATGTTGATACGTAATGAGAGAGCCATAAAATTTGATCGAAGGAAATGTAAAAATTTATTGTTGTTATGATCTTCAGACTGGTTTGATGGAGCTCTCCACGCTACCCTGTCACGTGCAAGCCTCTTCGTGTCTGAATAAGAACGGCAGCCTACATCCTTTTGAACCTGCTTATTCTATTCGTCTCTCAGTCTACCTCTGCGATTTTTACTCCACTCACTTCCCTCTGATGCTCAGAATGTGTTCCACCAATCAATGTTTTTTTAGGTAAGATATGCCAGAAATTATTCTCCTCAATTCTGTTCACTATCTTCTCGTTAGTTACTCGGTCTAACCATCTAATTTTCACCATTCGTCTGTAGAACAACATTTCTAAAGCTGCTTTCGTCTTTTTGATCTCCTTACCGTCTACATTTCATTCCCGTGTAAATACTTACAGAAAGAACTTATTAAAATTTAAAATAATATTGGATATCGACAAATCTCTCGTCTTCGTGAAAGCGTTTTCCCCAAAGGCATTCTGCATTTTCTATCATCTGTACTTCAGCCATCAGAAGTTATTTTCCTACGAAAATAACAAAATTCATCTACTAATTCCATTGTTTCGTTACATCATCTATTTCCTTCCGCATTGCCTGAAAGCGTTTGACAATGAGACTGAAATACACTTTCAAATTTTGAAGGCAGGAACACTAAAATATAGGGCACGAAAAGTTGTATTCAATTCGGCAGAAAAACTAGACAAATTATATGAGTCAAATGGTATGAAAGAGGCGCCCAATTTTCTTAATTACTTTCCTTTGGCTTGCTCTTCATAAAAGAATGCGAAGACGACCTATGAGAAGGTGAAAAGAGCACTGAAGCTGGTGGTGGAAATTTCGAAGCCGCGCTGGAGTAGCCACGCGCTCTAAGGCGCCTTGCCGCGGAGTGCTCTTCTGCTCCCGTCGGTGATTCGAGTCCTCTCGGTGGCATGGGTGTGTGTGTTGTTCTTAACGTAAGTTAGTTTAGAAGTCTAGCGACTGATGACCACAGTAGTTTGGCACCATAGAATTACTAACATTTGAATTTTTGGATATGAACTGTTAACGTCTTTATTTGCCTATGCTTTAAGTTTGGGTTTCTCTGTACTCAAGAAACTGGACGCATGTTATATGGCTTTTTTTAAATTGCAACCTGTCCGACTACCATGTCCTAAAATGTTTGCCATTGCTCCTAAAACACTAGGTATTTGGAGAATGACTCACCACATGATAATAGATCGAGCTATTGTTACTCTTTCGCAGAGCTCGTTAGGGTGCATTTCGTAGCGGTATTGTATATCCATCTCGACTGAACTGGTTACTACCTGCTTGTACTTCGACTGACTTTTCTACGAAAGTGGTAAAGTGGCTTGACCTTTGATGATATAAAACTGTCCACGAAACTGTTCATTTAGCTGGTACCGTTACAGCTACTCAGGGGTTAAAAAAAAAAAAAATCACCTGGGATCAGTTTAGAAACCGCAGAACTGTGCACTTCCCTATTACAAGCGTCTTGACGGGGAGGCAATAAGGAACACAGGCACTCAGAGATAGCAGGCGTTGTTTTCCCGGTAAATGAAGCAACATTCCAATTTCGATAATCGCTAAGCGCGCCTCGCGCCATCAGCACGTGCCTATAGGCCCCCTATCGGCGGCTACCAGGTACCGAACCCTCGCCTTTGTGCACCGGCGCACTCTGCCTCGGTTCGACGGCCTGCACACAATTGTCCAGCGTGGCGAGCCCCCGGCGTGTTGTCACACGCGGCCGTCTTCGTTTTATATTATAATCTCGGAAGCAATTTTCCCGACAGGCCTTCCACGGTGGGTTTTTGTAAAAGACGGCCGGCGCCGGGTTCACTGCTCCTTTCGTTGTACCGGCCTCACCTGCTGCCGGGGAATATTCCAGACACTACGGGGCAAAAAGGCTCGACAAAAGGTCGGGGATGACACGTTTCGAACCGGATGGAATGTCCGTATATGGCTTTGTAATAACACACGCGCCTGCTGTGGTTAAGATCGTTCGGGCCGGTCTCTAATGGAAGTTCTTTGGACAGCGCTTTGACTAATTTATATGTCATCGGCCATGCGGGAACGTGTCCGGTCACCTTACCTTCAAAGGTCATACTGAAACTGGTGGACCCTTACCGGCGAAATCGCGAAACATTCGCGACTGAAACGGAAAGTGGAAAAATAACAGTGGAACCATGCAGGGAGTCCTGTGAAGTTGGCACCCCTGTTTTGGAAAATGTACATTTTTTCAGAGTTCTAGACAGATATACAATAGTTCTGGAGTTCTCTGTACAAAATTTAAATTTCGCCAAAAATACGAAAAATTACCACAAAATTTAGTTTTTTGAAAATATTTTTTTGCCTAATTGTACAAACATAGTTCTGATCACAGTTCTAAATAGCTCTCAAAGTGTTCTACATGAAATTCTAATGACATTTTTCTGTGAAGATTATACTTCATGAGATAATTGCAGTAATGGCGAATCCATTTACACGCTACTGTGAAGTTGGCACCCCTTTTCTAAAAAATGTGCATTTTTTCAGAGTTCTAGGCAGATATGCAATAGTTCTGGAGTTCTCTGTACAAAATTTAAATAGTTCTGCACTAATTCGCGAAAAAATTATAACAAATTTTAGTTTTTTCCAAATAATTATTTGCCTATAAGCGTAAACATAATTCTGATCACAGTTCTAAATAGCTCTCAAAGAGTTCTGCAGAAAATCCTAATGATATTTTTTTTGCCCAGATAATAGTTCATGAGCTAACTGCGTAAATGAGGGACATAAACTACACAAAATTGCACCAGAGTCGTGTGAAGTTGGCACCCCTTTTTTTCAAAAATGTAAATTTTTTTCAGAGTTCTAGACAGATATGCAATAGTTCTGGAGTTCTCTGTACAAAATTTAAATAGTTCTGCAGAATTTCGCCGAAAAAATAGTAAAAATTACCACAAACTTGAGTTGTTTTTAGTTTTTTTTAAATAATTATTTGCCTATTAGCGCAAACATAGTTCTGATCACAGTTCTAAATAGCTCTCAAAGAGTTCTACAGGAAATCCTAATAGCATTTCTCTGTGCAGATTATACATTATGAGATAATTACAATAATGGAGTATACATTTACATGCTACTGTGGAATTTGCACCCGTTTTTCTTCAAAAAATTAGATTTTTTTCCAGTGTTCTAGGGGCATAGTTCTTTTTTACGATAAGCAGTAATCACTCAGACGTAAAAACAACAGATTGAATGTGCAGCGGATAGAATATCTGTCAAGACCTAAGAAAAATGTATATTTCTCGAATAAGGGGCACAAACAAGACAGCTTATCAGATATTCAAAATTGTGAACATAATTTTTTTTCGGGCAATTACATAGAAATATTCACATGAACTCTAGAACTATAGTATATGTACACAGAACCCCAAAAAACAATGTGTATTTCTCGAAAAACTGGTGCCAATTTACAGTAACGTGAAAATGAATTCCACATTACTGCATTTATCTGATAAAGTATAATCTGCACAGATAAATGTCATTAGGATTTCCTGTAGGCAGATAATTATTTAGTAAAAACTAAAAAAAAACTCAAGTTTGTGGTAATTTTTACTATTTAAAGAAGTATTTAAATTTTGTACAGAGAACTCCAGAACTATTGCATATCTGTCTAGAACTCTGAAAAAAATGTACATTTTCCAAGAAAGGTGTGCCAACTCCACAGGACTCATGCAGGGGCCCCTGGGCACTCAGGGTTTTGGTGCCCTTAAAACGAAGTAAATGAATGCATCAGAAGGGTGTACTTTTATTTAGTGACTTAATTGGTTAAAATATTACAAACCAAATACTAATGATTAGTTCCACAAATTATTCTTTCATTGAAGTTAATCATTTCTTTACAGATTTCCAGAATACAAAGAATACAATTTTTGTAGTATGTCTCTTTCTATGCAGATGACTGGCACACAGATTAGATTAGATTAACACCTGTTCCATAGATCATATATACGAAATTTCGTAATCATGTCGAACGTGACAGTTTAGGGAACCCTACAACAAAAGAGAACTTTCCTTTGAATGAACTCATCAGAATGATGTACATTTGTTTAGTGAATTTATTGGTTAGTATGGTTAGAAATTTACAAATAAAATACTAGCGATTACTGTTTTGCAAATTGGACTTAGGTTGCTGTTAAAGGTTTCTTGCGGTATTTCTGTCCGCCTCCTTAGCACAGCGGCAGCATCGCTGGCTACCACGCAGGAGGCCCGGGTTCGATTCCCGGCAGGGGTCTGCGTGTTGAGTGTTATCCTAATCATCATCATCATCTCATCATCACTGGCACGTAAGTCGCCCATGCGACGTCAAATAGAAAGACTTACACTCAGGCGGCCGAACAATCCCGTCAGGGATCTCCCGGCCAAAGAAAGCCATACGCTCATTTCCATTTTACGGTATTTCTGAAATGCCAGATCTTCTATTATGTCTTCAAAGTCCAACTGTTGAAGGACGTCACTTTATATGCACATGATTGACAAATTAGTAAGTCGTTCCTGTAGCACAGACGTTGGTAATTCATTTTTGATTCTCTTTAACTGGAAAAATGAACGCTCTCCACGGCAATTCGTTACCATTAGACAAAGAAATACCCTGATAACAGTTTGTACATTCGGTAAGGTTTCTTCTGTTTTATCTGCATTTATTAAAAAAATTAAGAATGATATACTTAGCTCTGGCGATTCATTTGGAATGTTTTTCAAATATTGTTTTAAATGAAAACATTCTATTATGAGCTCATCAGTATTAACGTCTGCATGATAAGATTATGCAAATTATTTGGCCTGTTTCTCAACCAGGATCGATTTGCTTTAACTGAGAAAGGAAAATAAAATGTTTGTCGCCGTGTGTTCTGTAGCTAAGGCCCGCAATAATAACTACGATTTTGGATGCAAACAGGAAACCAAGTCATTCGCCACACCATATATGACACGTTTAGAGACAATTTCTGGGTCTTTAAAATGAATAAGTGCGATAAAAATTCACTTAAGAAAAAGTCATTGCCTAGGAGAAAGGAACGACGCCTGTGCCCCTTGTGACCGTATGGTAGAGATGGTTGTGAGTGGAACACACAAAGGCTCAAAATGTTCAAATGTTTGTTAAGCTTAAGAGACTCAACTGCGAGGTCATCAGTCCCTAAACTTATGAACTACCTTATACTAAAGGAGACAAACATCCATGCATGAGGGGGGATTCGAACTCACGATGGGGAACGGCCTCGTGCTTCGCAGCACAGCGCCTCAATGCTCTCGGCCGCTCCGCCGCGGCACACACAAAGGTTGAAATGTTTCTAAACCTATTGACCAAACTGCTACGGTCATCAGTCTTTAGACTTACAAACTAGATTACACTAAGGCGAACACACATACCCATCCCGAGGGAGGACTCGAACATCCCGCGGGAACATCCGCCCAGTCTGGACCTATATCAGTTTGCTGTAGAATTCTTGGACATATTCTCACTACTAATATAGCAAATTTCTTTGAGACTGAAAAGCTTCTGTCGATGCATCAGCACGGTTTTAGGAAGCATAGATCGTGCGAAACCCAGCTTGCCCTTTTCTGTCATGACATCTTGCGTGATATGGATGAAGGGCACGAGGTAGACTGCACATTTCTCGACTTTCGAAAGGTGTTTGACACGGTACCGCACTACAGACTGGTAACGAAGGTACGAGCTTATGGAATAGGTACCCAAATATGTGAGTGGCTCGAAGATTTCTTAAGTAATAGAACCCAGTACGTTGTTCACGATGGCGAGTGTTCATAGCAGACTAGGGTGTCGTCAGGGTGACCCAGGGAAGTATGATAGCACCGCTATTATTTGCTACCTATATAGGGTGTTACAAAAAGGTACGGCCAAACTTTCAGGAAACATTCCTCACACACAAAGAAAAAAAAAATGTTATCTGGACATGTGTACGGAAAAGCTTAATTTCCATGTTAGAGCTCATTTTATTACTTGTCTTCAAATCACGTTAATAATGGAATGGAAACACACAGCAACAGAACATACCACCGTGACTTCAAACACTTTGTTACAAGAAATGTTTAAAATGTCCTCCGTTAGCGAGGATACCTGCATCCACCCTCCGTCGCATGGAATCCCTGATGCAGCCCTGAAAAATGGCGTATTGTATCACAGCCGTCCACAAACTAGCACAAAGAGTCTCTACATTTGGTACCGGGGTTGCGTAGACAAGAGCTTTCAAATGCCCCCATAAATGAAAGTCAAGAGGGTTGAGGGCAGGAGAGCGTGGAGGCCATGGAATTGGTCCGCCTCTACCAATCCATCTGTCACGGAATCTGTTGTTGAGAAGCGTCCGAACACGTAGACTGAAATGTGCAGGAGCTCCATCGTGCATGAACCACATGTTGTGTCGTACGTGTGAATCGAGGAAGTACAGTACATACTAACGAAACCATTGGGTATTTTGACAATTGTTTCAATTTACATTTAAAGAGAAATACTAAAATGAGCTCTAACATGGAAATTAAGCGTTTCAGGACACATATCCACATAGCATATTTTCTTTCTTTGTGTGTGACAAATATTTCCTGAAAGTTTGGCCGTACCTTTTCCCACTTCGCCGTCCGGTCAAAATTAACACAACAGGACCCCACGCGCCAGACCCACATTTTCAACTTATCCACACATTCTGTGGGATACTATTTATTCGTGTCACAGTCGAACAATGCGTGATGAACTTAAAGATATTACTTAAGTTACGAAACTGGCATGTAATTTTTAATGAAAACATTTATACAACTGCAGATGTGCGTTCTTTTAACGTTAAGCTTTTGGCTGTGGTTTTCCGACCCATAAACTTTGGCATACAAAATTTAATTTCGTAGCCCTTAATCCACAGATTTCACTCTCGATCAGATGTCAGTTAACACTAATAGCTCCGGAAGTATGGCTCACAACAGCTTGAAACTCCATCTGCTGAGGCGTTGAGACACAACGCCGTAATCTAAATGATAGGTCATAGTAGAACGCAATTTCAGTAATCGGTTGTTATTTTAACAAAATTGGTCTGGCTTGTGGCGTCCGAACTTTCCGCGTTAACGGCCATATAGACCTCTTATCCCCAAAAGTGGGAGCATACAACGCAGAAAATTTCCGCCTACCTTGCAACTGGCCATTTGCCAAGTCCTCGGCAATTCAAGCAGAGGACAACAACCTGGGGTAACAGCTCATAAGTGAGTGCTTCCCGAAAACCACACGGTTACTTTTGGCTTTAATATACCTCGCAAACTCCATTTCTCCGACTAGCACCTCCTCCACTTGTTAACTACAACTGAATTTTGCCTTACCGTACACATGACTCTCAAATTAATAAAAACAGTAGTCCAAAAGCGAGATTACCGAGTATTCTACCCGTCGAAATCTCACTAGCTCTGCTCTCTCATGTCCACGAAGATCCTCAACAGACTCCGGAATTCTCTGTAGATTTTGTAAGTGATCTGCATCACAGAAATTGTTAAACTGTACTTACATTACTTCAAAATAATATAATATGGATATCTTTTAAAATAGAAGGCTGTGGATTGCAGTGTTGCAACAAATAAATTGCGGTGTTTTCATTGGTAGCACTTGTGAAAAAAGTATCAAACCGTTTCAACGTTTTTATCTAGCTGGTGAAATTCGTTTTCCTGATCAAGTGACAAATAGTCACGAGGCATCTCTGAAAAAATGAAAGATGACTCCAAAACGAGACGCTTTCCAAAAATTTCGGTTTCGTGGTAACAGATATTCGATGAAAGAAACGCATGATGTTGAAAGTGTCGTCAGATGGCAAACCAATACATCACCTTTGCAGTCCTGGACCAGACGCATGGTGCAAGTATCGCAATGTGCAATCCACAATCATTAATACAAGCAGAAAACATTCCAGCCCAAGAGCAGGTCCGTGAAAGTGATAGCGCCCATTTACAGATGCCTGGCACAGACTGACTTTAAAGCCGAGTTCAAACAAACAACTAATAGCGTGCAACAGCTAGTTGCATAGTGAAATTGTAGTTCAGTAGCAAGTGTGAACTTCCTGGTTTTAATTGAGCCACTTAAGAGTCGCTACCTTTTTCCACGCAAAAAAAAGTTCAACAAAGTTGTACTTTACAGAATGAAACTTTCACTCTGCAGCGGAGTGTGCGCTGATATGAAACTTCCTGGCAGATTAAAATTGTGTGCCGGAACCGGGACTCGAACCTGGGACCTTTGCCTTTCGCGGGCAAGCGCACTACCGACTGTGCTATCCCGACACGACTCACGATGCCACAACACAACTTTACTTCCGCCAGTACCTCGCCTCCTACTTTCCAAACTTCACAGAAGCTCTCCTGCGAACCATGCAAGACTAGCACTCCTGGAAGAAAGGATACATGGCTTAGCCACAGCCTAAGGGATGTTTCCAGAATGAAACTTTCACTCTGCAGCGGAAGTAAAGTTGTGATGCGGCCTCGTGAGTCGTGTCGGGACAGCACAGTGGGTAGTGCGCTTGCCCGCGAAAGGCAAAGGTCCCAGGTTCGAGTCCCGGTTCCGTCACACAATTTTAATCTGCCAGGAAGTTTCATTGTTGTACTTTGTTTCGCCACTTTCTTCCCCCACTACCAAAATATCAACATTCGACTGTCACCTCACGGGGTGTTTCGAACTATTTTCCTTCGTAGCAGTGTGTTTGCGTTCGAGGTTTACGTGTTGGCGTCTTTGTTTGCGGCTAAAATGTCTGATCAATTAAGAAAACACTTCGTGTGCTTGTGGAAGATTTTGTAACGGTCGTTTGGCCACTAACAGTGTTTCCAGATGGCAGAGAGAGAAAATACCTACAGTCTCACAAAAATGTACCTACGTTTTCCCTACTTTCTCCCTACCATCTCATTAATGCCCTTACATCAGGGTCTTAGCCAGGATTTTGGTCTGGAAGGGACTGAATCCAGGAGTCCGGCCAGCATAGGTTAACCATTTGATTAAGGTGACATGTTACAATTTTGAAAAACTTATATTTTATAAATATTTGTCATCATGCTTCACTTGATAGATATGTTTTTCCACTGACTGATCGTTACTGATTGATGGAGTCAAGTGTAGATTTTGCCGCGAATTCCAAGTGCTCTGTTACAATAGGATTACAGATTTATCGATTGGACAAGGGTACATCAAGAATATAGAGAGGAAAAGCATTAATTAGTTTCCCCAAATGTGCCGCTAATTCCGAGTGCACTGCTACACGAGGATAACTGATTTATTGACCAGACCAGCCAAGTATACATCGAGACGCTATCAACCGTAGAGTAGGAACAGCAGTAATTCAAAAAATGTTCAAATGTTTGTATAGTCTATGGGACTTAACTACGGAGTCATCAGTCCCTAAACTTACAAACTACTAATGAACTACTTACGAACTAGGACGGCACAAATATCCATGCCCGAGGGGGGATTCGAACTCCCGACCGTAGTAGCCGTGCAGACCGTGACTGGAGCGCTTCAGTCTCCTCGGACACCGCGACCGGCCAGCAGTAATTATTTAGTTCACAGTCAGTACAAAAAGAGGAAGTCCGTCAGTCTACATGATTCGATTTTCAAAGAGTAATGCTATGTTGAAAACGAATATCGGGACTGATGACATAGCTGTTTAGTGCCCTCAAAACCAACAACAACAACAAAACGAATATCTAGCGCTTTGTTCATTATAACGTTGGCTGTCGCAAATGTTTCAGCGTTTTCTCGTCAGCATCTTCTCATTTACAAGTATTAACTAGTATATTGTCCTGACGTAAATAAATGTCTAGTCAAGGTAATAAAACGTCTTTCGTTCATGGAAACAATGAATTTTTCTTACGCTGACATTTTCTAACATTATTTCCAAACCGACTTTCCATTCCACTGATATACATTAAAACTGATGCGAAATATTATGATTTCAATGTATCTGAAACAAAGTTTTCAAATTAATATTGTTTACTATGAACAGAAAACAACTATGCCGTCTAAAATATCATAGACTAGTTAAAACTTTGCCACAATTGGTCGGCTTCATTTCCGCGTGCTGACGACTCTTCGCCGGCCGCGGTGGCCGAGGGGACTGAGGCGCTCCAGTCACGGTCTGCACGGCCACTACGGTCGGGGGTTCGAATCCCCCCTCGGGCATGGATATTTGTGCCGTCCTAGTTCGTAAGTAGTTCATAAGTATGAAAGTTCCTGGCAGATTAAAATTTTGTGCCGGAACCGGGACTCGAACCTGGGACATTTGCCTTTCGCACTTCCGACTGTGCTATCCCGACACGACTCACGATGCCGCCTCACAACTTTACTTCCGCCAGTACCTCGCCTCCTACTTTCCAAACCTCACAGAAGCTCTCCAGCGAACAAGCAAGACTAGCACTCCTGGAAGAAAGGATATGGTGGAGACATGACTTAGCCACAGCCTAAGGGAGTTGTGAGACGGCATCGTGAGTCGTGTCGGGATAGCACAGTCGGTAGTGCGCTTGCCAGCGAAAGGCAAATGTCCCAGGTTCGAGTCCCGGTTCCGGCACACAATTTTAATCTGCCAGGAAGTTTCATATCAGCGCACACTCCGCTGCAGAGTGAAAGTTTCATTCCAGTTCATAAGTAGCTTGTAAGTTTAGGGACTGATGACCCCGTAGTTAAATCCCTTAAGCTTAACAAACATTTGAACATTTGACAACTGTTCTATTGCCAACATTACCCGCTAGGCCTGTGTCGGCGTTTGTAAAGTTTTTCCAAAGTACCTGCGCATTGGGGACTTCTGGATGAAAATTCCCTACATGATTTTAATGCTTAAAAGTACCTACATGTAGGGAAACTTCCCTACGTCTGGCAACACATGCCACGAATGAAATGAGCCGTGAAAATCGCGATCAGCTGAGACTGCGGACGTCATGTTGAAAACTGCAAAACTAAGTAGTATTTGCGAAGTTCTGTGTGGACGACAGCTCACAGTGCAACTGCCAAAGACACACGTTGTTTTCTCAATTTAGTTGCTTATGTGAACCCGGCTTGTGTATACAAGGACCGACGCAGAATGCGAATGAATGTTTCAAGAGTTTCATATGAACTGCCGTATCAAAAAAGGTCTTTCTTAGTAAAAAAGACTAAAATGGGAGTCTACACTGCTGCTACTGCAACATTGGTAGGATGAAAGCGCTACAGCATATGGGACAGTCCGTAACTATATCAGAAAACTTAAACGGATGGACGAGGCTCGAATAGATAAAGTAGAGTATGTAGCATAAAAGGCCAGTAAAGAATTCAGAATGAAGACACGCCAGTAGAAAATGATCAAATGGGTGCTGCATTATGTGGTGCAGGGTGCTCCTGAGTCAGTTAAATGAAGAAATAAACCATGTGTTGAGTGTTGGTAAGAAAAGGGGGTTTCAAATGAAAAGGCTAAAAGTGGTGTGTGTTTGTTTAAAGGATAAAGGTAGTGTGTGGGAACAAGCGTGTCACTGTTTGTGTTAAGTGACCGTGCCCGCTGAAATTCACAAATAAATTTTCTGTTGTTGTTTTGGCTACAAAATAACTTGAATAAGCAACCAGGTAAATCATGTGAGACAGCTCTCCACCAACTTGTTGGGAAGGTGGAGAAAGCACTACACTTTCAAGAAATAGCCCTTTGTATCTTCCTGGACATTGAGGGGGCTTTTAGCAACACGGCCTTCGATTCCATGGTTAGGGCATCATAGGTGCATGACCTGGGGACCACTATATGTTGGTGGACTAGGGCCATGCTCAGTGGAAGAAAGGTAGAGGCTTCCATGATGAATGAAAAAACGGTAATCAACACCACTAAGGGTTGCCGGCAAGGATGAGTTCTTTCCCCTTTATTGTGGAATCTAGTGGTGAATGATTTCATTGGAGAATTAAACTCTAAGCAGTACTTTTGCCAAGGATACGCAGACGATCTTGTCATAGTAATAATTGGCAAATTTGCTGACACAGTGAAGAATATGGCACAAGGTGACTTGGACATTGTGCAAGACTGGTGCAGAAAACATGATCTGGGGGTTAGTACTAAGAAGACTGTTGTTGTACAATTCACAAGAAAACATATCCAACACTCAAGTTGGAATCTAAAGCTCTTCAATGAAGCGCTACCTGTGAAGGGGACAGTGAAATATCTAGGGTTACCCTAGACGAGAAACTGACATGGACCCCTCACATTATGAATATTTGCTCCAAGGCAAAAGGTACTTTAGTAAGTTCCAGAAGGGCTTGTGGCAAAAATTGGGGCCTGAGCCCCAAGGTATGCACTGGATGTACACCACAGTGAGTAGACCCAGGATCACTTATGGGGCGGTCGTGTGGTGGAAGAAGGTAGAACAACAGGTTGCTGCTAAGGAGCTTGGTAAGGTGCAGAGACTAGCCTGCTTAGCCATAATAGGCGGAATTAGCAGCACACCAACTGCTGGGATGGAAACCATGCTGGATATGCCCCCATTACACCTTTGGGTCAAGATGGAGGCGGCAGCTGGTGCCTACAGACTCAAATCTGTCAACAACTGGAACTCTTTGGGATATCCAGAATCACACACTAAAATAGTGAGTGAGGTAAATATAGGAAAGGTTGGGGAAATGCCAACCGACTATATTATAACCCCATACTGCTTCAACAAGCCTTTCAGTATAACAATTGGAAGTAGGGAGCAGTGGGAGAAAATAGTTCGACACCGTACGGGGGATATTGTCTGGTTCACTGACGGGTCGAAATCAGACCAAGGCGTTGGGGCCGGGGAATACGGGGTGCAGCCAAGACTGGAGGGCGTCATCTCTCTAGGGAAACTGGCCTCAGTATTCCAGGCCGAAATCACTGCCATCAGGGCATGTGTGGAGGAGAATTTGTGTAGGTGCAACAAAGATCGTAGCATCTATATCTATTCAGACAGCCAGGCAGCCCTGAGGGCTGGCAGCTCCTACAACAAGGTCTAAAATTGTTGCAGAATGTCACAGGGTTCTGGTGGAGCTAGGAGAAAGCAATAGAGTAAACCTATTGTGGATCCCTGGCCACTCGGGGATCAGTGGCAACGAACATGCCAACAGATTAGCCAGGATGGGGGCAGAGACTCCATTTATTGGACCGGAACCTGTCCTGACAATCACCGAGACAATGATCAAATTGGAGCTACGTAACTGGCTCAGAAGACAGCACGTAGAATATTGGACCAAAGTTCGTCAACAAAAACATGGCAAGGTAATGATGCCAAAGCCTTGTTTTAAAAGAAGCTCTGCAATCCTGGGTCTGAACAGGAGAGAGATTAGACTCATGGTTGGATTGCTGACAGGCCATGGAAATTTCAGAAAACACCTACACACAATGGGAATAACAGAAGAGGATCCTAAATGTAGGATATCTGATGACGGTGAGGAAACTGCATCACATCTGATCTTCGAATGCATTGCATTGGAGAGTAAAAGGCACAGAACATTTGGGACAACCAGACTCGAAGAAATTGTGTCTAATAAAGAACAGGTAAAGGGACTCCTTGCACTGTTCAAGGCCATTGGTTGGCTTTACTAGGCATACAGGGAGCGATACCGCACAATAAACTTAGTTTCGGTGCGGGCAGTGGCGGGTTAGACGAAGACTGTTTTGGCTTCCCTGAAAGAATCAAATCAAATCAAATCAAGCAATGAGACTTTGTACCTTCCTTTGCCCTGTTAGAATAAAAAATTGTAACTGAAATGGAATGCAATAATCTTACGTGTATGTGGTTTTGTTTGATGCGCAACGGATAACACTTTAAATTGTACATTAGTTAATAAGTTAACAGTAATTAAACTCGTAATTGGTCTACACATTAATCTCGTGTGTGAGAAGCAATGTGAGCAAATGAAATGTTCAGATCTGTTAGCATGCGCAATATACCAGTAGCCAGACTGTACATGCACAAATCGACTGCGAGAGCCAACAAA
Source organism: Locusta migratoria (assembly GCA_026315105.1). NCBI lineage: Eukaryota > Metazoa > Arthropoda > Insecta > Orthoptera > Acrididae > Locusta > Locusta migratoria. The sequence continues at coordinate 146,171,932 of CM048745.1, forward strand.
ACAGCATGCTACTACTGTGATATATATATATCACTTGAATAAAGATGAATATCACTTGAATAAAGATGATGTCCAACAAAAACATTTGAGATTAATCGGATATCAAAATCACTGCACTTGATAATGTGCCTATCTGTACAACAGTTGCCATACTGATACAACGTAATAAGAAATGTCCTACAAATCTGGTAATGATTTCAAGTATCACTCACTGCAAGTATTTCTTATCTCTTTACGTCACCTACTTCTCTTCTGATCAGACAAAACACTTCGTTGCTAACATTAACTGACTTCATAATTTGAACTTTCATTAAGACTGAGAAAATCTCCAACTATGAAGCTTACTGGATTTATGGACTAACTACTTCCTGCTGTCATTAAAAGACCAATTGATCATGACAAAATGCCTACACTGAACTTTTCTAATAAACACATAAATTTACAAACACAATAATTATACAACACCTTCACAAGAAAGAATTATCAGAACGGATTGCAATTCAAATTGATGAAAGGAACTAGGAACTGGTAAAATGACTCAGGGTTAAATGATAAATGCAAGCTGCACTAAACATTATTCATTAGCAAAAGAAGACAAACACCAACTACAATAGTTCAAAATACAGGCTACCATTCATAACAATAGAAAAATGCAAGTGGTACCTTATTTGAGACAGATTAAATCCATACAAAAATTACAATCTGCAGTCTTGGTTTAAACTTTTCGAATTTTTACTCTTCGAATCTAACACACAGACAGACTAACCCGATAGTTCCACGACTACTACTCATCGACTCAACTCTACCATAATCACACAACGACTGCTCTCCACGACAGTCACATATCGACTCTCCTGCACGAAGTTCACACAACGACTCTTTAAACGCAACAACTGCGAGTGCAAGACTCACTCCAAAGATAAAACAAAGTTTTTGGTTTACGGCAAAGATATGAAAATAAGTACAGTAGGTTATATCGATTAATGAAATTGTACAAAACCTATATCTATAAATGTGAATGTTCGGTGTACGTGTATCACGTCTGAACCACAAGACATAAAGAGCTAAAAATTTGTACAGTTACTAATGCCTACTCGGGGGGAAGGCTTTAGGCACGGTTTTATGGTGATCGTATAGCTATTTATCGTTATATATTAATGTGAGTGTGTGTTCGGTGTACGCTTATCACGTCCGAACGACAAGACGCAGAGACTTAAATATTTGTACAGTTAGTAATTTATACCTGAGGAAGGTTTTAGGCACGGTTTTATAGCGATTGATAGATATTTAGTAATTTGAAGAATATAACGCGAAATGTGGAACAATAATTACTCTTTGAAAATTATATTTACTCTTTGAAAATGGTTTTATTGGTTGCATTGTTGCTTGAGGGATGATAATGATAAAAGGGTGGAGTATATTGGAATGGAAAGTTATCGGTGTATATTAAATTCTTCGCGTGTATGTGTGTTAATATTTCGCTATGCAGCGAAAACTACAGGACGCAAACGAATGGTCTGTGTGTAATTGTTGTCCGAAATCTCCCGTTGTACACCGTTGCAGTTCCATGTCGATAGCTGTAAAGGGGTGGAAGAACTAGTGGTTGAAAGTCGTCAAATTATTAAAAAAAAAAATCGGACTGAAGGCCAGCGATGACGTTTGCGACTCTATAGCAGGGAGGTTACATACAGCGAAACGTGATGCCACAGACCATATCTTTGGTCTATGCGTGCTACAATGTCTTCAGATCTTTCTCTGTAAGGATAAGCATACGAATAAGGAAATATAAGAATAAATAAATAAAGCAGTGAAAAAGAAATTTCTTTTAATACATCTCTTTAAAAAAAATCGATTTGACGTTTCGCGCATTACATCAAGTGATCGTCTGTGATATTATTACAATCATTATTGTTGAATTTCGTGATTGGATTCTTCGAAACGAGTGCATTTTTATGTGTGATTTGATGTACACTACTTACTATTCAGTCTCTTAGCGCACTACTGAAAGATAGCTTATATCATAATCAACCAACACGCGAGCTGAGCCGTGGTTTTAAGCTAGTATTACATAAATTTGTCTTCTACAGTATTATAGCTTAGGTTTTTATAACAAAACATGCTCAAGGCTGTATGACAAGGGAAAAAATTAAGTGAAAATTATAAAATTATATAATTATATTATGGGTATAATTGAAGTCCTTATTCAAAAGTAATCACAACAGCTCTGAGCACAACAATCCCGCTGTTTAAGGAGCCGAAGGATTTCCTGTTCCCAGAATTCCTGTAGCTGTGACATGAGCAAGTAGTCTACTGGGTCTTTCAGTTCGTCGTTCCAGTTCCGATGCTTTCTTTAGCGGACCAACAAGATGGAAGTCAAAGGGCGACATGTCCAGGCTTTAGCTGCTCCCTCTTATGTGACCCTGATGTGTGGAGGCGCGCTATCATGAAGCGGAATCACTCCATCCGTGAGCAGCATAGGCAGTTTGCTCTTGAAGGGCGGAACAGTATCTAATTATCAACATAACCTCACAACAAAATTAAAATGATTCCTTTCTGAAGTTTTAAACGTAAACTTAAATTAAAATGTAATTCACAGAATCGGTAAGCATATGCGTACACGTATGTAATATTTGTGTCTGTACGATCTCTGTTACTGTCATTCGTGCCGCGGTGGAGTAGCCGAGCGGTCTAAAGCGTCTCGCTGAGGAGCGCGCGGTGCTCGCCGTGGAGGTTCGAGTCCTCCCTGGGGCATGGGTGTGTGTGTCTGTCCGTAGGTTAGTTTACCTAGGTTTAAGTAGTTTGTAAGCTACGGACTGATGACCACGCAGATTGGTCCGATATATTTACAAACATTACATTACATTCCTGTCATTCGCCTTTTATTCAAAATGTTCAAAATGTTTGTGAATCTATGGGGCCAAGCTGTTAGGGTCATCTGTCCCTAGACTTACAAAGTACTGAAACTAACCTACGCTAAGGGCAACACACAGACCCATGCTCGAGGGAGGACTCGAACTTCCAACTGGGAACGGCCGCGCAGTCCGTAGCATAGAGCCTTAGACCACGCAGCCATTCCCGCGATACTGGATTTCGTTTCGGATATGCTAAATGTTGAACGTATTTCTGCCTATTTCATCGCATGTATTTCATGATATTTCTAGATATTTAACCTGACTGTTTCATAATACTTGTTTCCTGCCAAATGTGTGCTAAAAAGTTATTTGGATCCATAGTATTCACAAAAATTCACATTCCGAAAATTACTAGTTAGCTGAGCTCTATGAATAGTAATACAAAGAATTTTCCATGCGAGTATGTTACCACACAAATGTGCAATCGTTAAAGTGTCACTAGTTTTCTCATGTCTGAATATCCCATGCTTTGTTGAATCTGTGATATGGACAGTTTCTAGTAGTCTAAAAGGTTTCCAGTACTATCAATTAACTCTGTAAACTAATGATTTGAAAGTGCAGTGGAGTCATTCCTATTTAAAACTAACTGAAAACCCGGCGCTGCCCGGGTATTTATTTATTTATTCCTGCCATTTTTCAGGTATATATTTATTTGTATAAGGGCTGTATGACTGTAAAATCTCTGGGGAATTCAATTAATAGTAAAGGAGTAATAGATTAAAGCTTGGTGCGTGATGGGGCGGTTTTCCATGAACGTTACTGTTCATGTGCTCATATCTCATGAACTACGTGTCATACTGTGATACTATTTAGAACGTACATTCCACTATATGTGTGTATACTGTCTGTAAAATGTCCTGCGGCTACAATTTGTAGTGTACAAATTATAAATTGTAACGTCATACCGAATGCTGTTAAATTTTCCATTAACATGGGAATAGCAGTAAGCGAGAAACTTTTTTCCTTTAAATATTTTGATGTGGTTGTCAGCGAGAAAAAGTTTAATAAAAGTTTGAAATTACATTTAAAGTTGGTTGCAAGTCACTAAGTACTGTCATTCGCAAATAGTGTATTATTAAAATCTCTTCGCATTATGTGGCAGTTTCTTGGAACTATATTGTTTATGACGTTATATCTCCTGAACCATGTGTCGTATGTGGTTCTTACTCCTACAGCAATTGTTATCCCACGTAGGATATATGTGTACCAAATTTGGTTGAAATCGGTCCAGTGGTTTAGGAGAAAATGAGCAGCATCGTCGCTTAATGCATCTGTTTTCCGCGCATCTCATTGTTTATGACGTCATATCTCGTGAACAATGTATCGTATGTGATTCTTACACTTACGGCGACCGTACTCATGGATTGAAGCTTACGTACACAAAATTTCATAAAGATTGGAACAAAACTGTAGATTTGTATGCAACACGTACAAACATACGGACACTCTGCTTTATATATTAGATGATCAAATGTTTGTTGAGTTATGGGACCTAACTGCCGTGGTCATCGGGCCCTAGACTTATAGACTACTTAAACTGACTTACGCTAGGAACAACACACAGACCTATGCCCGAGGGAGGACTCGACAGTCGCGCAGCCCATGCTTGGCGCCTAGAACCGCGCGACTATTCGCGCGCAGCCTTTCCTGTTTAACGTCGTTCTGTAATATATAGTGAACAAACGAGTACTAGTCACTGTGAAATATCATTATGGTTTCTCTCACTATAAAACAGTCGAACAAAACTCGATTTTTTAAAATCAAGAAGAAAAGATAACGACAATAAAGTCTGCTTCGGTGCGCGGAACAGGGGGCTGAGACTACGTTTTTCAGTCGGCCTGAGTAAATCAGTGTTAGCATCCGACCGAAACATGATTTGTCAACGAGACGGTAACCGAATATTCGGCTCCTCTTCCAGTTTCGGCCGAATCTTGCGCGATTAATTTGAAATTTCTGTATATATACGTTACACCACAAATCATTAGGTTTTGCACTTATTTCAAGGTCCCCTCCCTGTTCTTAGCCTTATTGAGTGTGTGTAAGCCTAATTCCGAGTCAAATGTTTAAATGTTTGTAGAGCTTATGAGACTTAACTACGGGGTCATCAGTCCCTAAACTTACAATCTACTTATGAACTAGCTAAGACTACAGACGGCACAAGTATCCAAGCCCGAGGGGGGATTCGAACCCCCGACCATAGCGGCCGTGCAGACCGTGACTGAAGCGCCTCAGTCCCCTCGGCCACCCCGGCCGGCAATCCCGAGTCCGTAGAAGATGACATGGGAGGCCAACAGATTTAGACAAATCGACGGTACTTTTATTAACTTCCAAACTGAATTTTTTCCTCCTTGTAGTGACATTTTCTATCTAAAATAATAATAATAATAACAATAATAATAAAATAAAAAATAATTAAACTGAACCCGATACAGGGGAGTCTCGATATTACGAGTGTCTAAATTACGAGTTTCCCATAAATAGAAGCGTCATAAAACAAAACAACAATTGCGGGTACATTCTATCTATGCAGAAAGAGCCTTCCATCATTACAATGCGAAGTAAATAGTGAAAAGACTTTAAAACCTTTAGGCTGACAATATAAATGACTATTTAAAAACTTTGTTTTACAAAAAAGGTCATATTTTAAATGTGTATTCTTTTCATGGTCGGTTTTCTTCTTTTTCACGCTCAAATTTCGATAGTTCGATGTGATCCCGATCCCGCTCACCTCGAATTAATGAGACTACTGTATAGCTACCACAAATTCCTTAGACGTGCATACCTTCCTGTAGCAAGATTGTTTTTCAAATATATACTACGAAATGGCAGAGCCTGAACATAACTACCACAATACAAAATAAGCAGAAAGTAATCATGTGTTTGCTTCCGTAAGTTGCCTTTACGATTTAGTTCTTGAGAGCGCTTGCTTTATGTTGCCATCTTCACTTCCGTTTTTTGTAATCGACATAAAACATTACATACCTCCTTTTTGGTATTCCTGAATACATAGCAACTTCAATCAGAGCTGGAGAAAGATTTCGAAAAATAACGTCAGAGTTACGACTAACAGTATGATTGTTGTCAGTGTAAATTTAAGAACTGAGCAGGCAAAGGTGTGTATTACACGAGCAATGTTTCCTTAACCCATATTAGTCTCTAGAAAAAGCTCCTCGCAATTCAAGTAACCTCATTAATAAAACTTTCCAGCATAGAAATATCATAACCCGTTCCATTACGTACACTGCTGAGTAAGTTAAAGTGTTACTAATATAGTATAAGAATATATTACTATTAGATACGATTGCGTAATAGTGCTTAATTGCAACATACCCACATATTTTTCGCATGAGGAGACACTCCTAGCAGTTAAACAGCGTGCTGTCAACAGAGGTAAAACGTTATTGTTGACTGAATTCATCCAGAATTCGACCGGACTTCATCACAAAGTTCAGGAAAGCTGCTTTCGGCCAAACCAAATTCTGGCTGGAACCAAAACTGCGGCCGAAACCAATATTTTGGTCGAAACAGACCGTTACCAAAACCGAAAAAAATTATTAAAATGTTTGTATAGCTTATGGGACTTAACTACGGGGTCATCAGGCCCTAAACTTACAAACTACTTATGAACTAGGACGGAACAAATATCCATGCCCGAGGGGCGATTCGAACCCCCGACCGTAGTGGCCGTGCAGACCGTGATTGGAGCGCCTCAGTCCCCTTGGCCACCGCGGCCGGCACCAAAACCGAATATCCGATCGGCTCTTAATTAGTACTAGTATTGCTCGTGGTCGAAAATCGACCAATCGTGTTTACAATGGTCACGGGGGTAAAATTTTACGTATTATGTCAGCGGCCTCGCGTGATTATGTTGGCAACATCAACAACACGATAGAAAATATTTGCCCATTTGTTCGAACTACATAGAATGACTCGATTAGCGTATCGTACAGACCATGAAGTAAACAAATAATGGTGTTCCTGCTTTATGGTTGACAGATTCTTGTATGTACCCTCGTCCGCTCAGTAAAAATAATTGCCATCGTAAAGCGAAGATTCCATGAGAAAACATCAGCGTTGTCAAGCGATTGGCTAAAATGAAGACTCACAGGATTCTCACTATTCTGTTGCCAACATTATCATAGGAGGCCGATGGGATATTTGGTAAAATTTAACCGGCACTGGGAGGTATGAAACGGTATCTTTTACGTGTTAAGGAAAACGCCTGACAACAACAACAAATAAAGACCGAAGTATACACTTCTCATGCCATTTTCGAATTATATAACTTTCATTAGCCTAATATTTGAAATGGAACTACAATTTCGGTGTTTGTATACTTATACAACGCCAAGAAATAATGTTATTTCGCTACTGCGATATTCAGAATTCCAGAGCTGACAACATGTCGACTTCGTAGTTCCATCCGTGCACAGCAACATGCCTCTTCCGGCGCATCATCCTTTATATCGGCATTCATATGAAAACATCCATTTCCTTTAACCACTCTTAATCATTGCGAAAATGTAGCATTTGAACGGCACAAGAAATTGAGTTGGGAGCACTCCATGTTTTGATTTTCACTTATTTTAATACGTTATTTTAATACTGCAGATGCGCTGCATTACAGCGTCTTTGGTCGAGGCGAATAGACAATCAGTGAGTTACTATTGGAGAATGTAGAACTTGATCCAAGCTGTAGATAGGAAAATTTCTACTTCCTTTTACCACTTTTATTGGCTAAATGCACACATAATATTTATATTCGTGAAATCTACGACAAACAATCTTTCGAGTCATGTAACTTTCATTGGCCTTCTTGTACGAATAATTAGTAATCTGTACCACAATTTTCGTGTTAGCGTATCCATATAATGATAAAGATTGTTTTGTAAATTCTAATAATCCATCTTGTTTGTTTGTTTTCGTGTTCGTTTGCTTTTGACCGTGCGTCTTGTGATTGAAGTGCGGCAGGGTACAGCAGTGAATGAGTAATTACGGCTAGGGCTATCGGAGTGCTGTGTGCCTTTGTCATTTTCCTGCCTACCGCTGGCAGCGAAAGTGCAATCAGGAAGGGGATCCGCGTGAGAAGCAGGACAGGACATTCCTCTCGTGCTCTTGAACAAACGCTTCGTCAGACAGGACGGGCGGGTTCTCACGGAGCGGAAAAAAGCGCAGCATTTCTCCTGGACAAGGAGAAGCCACTGTTTAACAGCGCGTAATAGCGGATGCGGCCATTTGTTAAGCAAATGATGCGCTGCCGCCGACGCTACCCGAGCAGGAAGGTGACGCAACAGCACGAAATTCCGATGTCTCGTTAAACGTCTGGCTGGTATGAGATGCACAATGGCAATGGGAAGAAATGCGATTTTGGAATAGAGAAATTTATGACATCTAATATTAGGGTGTGCGTCTGTGCGCCTCGGTTGCACAGTGGTAGAGTGCCAGACTACAAAGCCGAAGGTCGCGGGTTCGATCCCAGCCAAGTTACTTTCCACTTCCACTTCCATTGCTCAAGTGAAAAATACCGAGTAGCAGCGTGGTTCGGAACCAACGTTAAACTGTAGGTCCCCATATAACTGGCTGGGTAAGTCAGTTCCAAGGTCGGAGGAAGGCAACGGCATACCACCTCCAAACTGGACCATGCCTAGTAAAGCACTGTGGTGTTCAAACCAATCTTCGGATTGTTGACTGCTTTACCTTTAATATTAGTCGAAGCGTAAATATTTTCTGAAAGCATTTATGTGGAGTGTTGCTTTGTACAGGAGTGAAACCTGCTCGATCAATAATTAAGACAGAAAGAGGATAGAGGCTTCTGAAGTGTGGCTCTACAGAAGAATGCGGAAGTTTTGGTGGGGTACTGAGCAGAATTGGGGAGAGGAAGAATTTTTGGTACACCTTGACTAAATGAACGGACCGATTGGTAGGACACATTCTTATACATCAAGGAATCGAAATTTAGCATTGGAACGAAGTGTGTGGAGGTAAAATCGCAGACGGAGATCAAAAGAAGAATACAGTAAACAGATTCAGATGGATGTGGGTTTCCGTTCTTATGGGGAGATGATGAGGTTTGCTCAAGACAGAGTAAGGTAGAGAGCTGCATCAAACCAGTCTCCGGGCTGAGGACAATAACACGCAGCAACACCTTCATATGATACTTATATATTTTTGTTTTCTTCAAAATACAGTTATGATGCTATACTGTAACCATATTCAATGACAAATGTGTGTGTAGGAGGAAGAACAGTTAATTTTAATTAAATAAAACTGTGAATTAATAACAAAGCATATAGACATTTTAAATAAACGAAGCAGAGCAACCGAAATCCTTGGAAACAAAAACAAATTAGTAACTATCACTTATTCTACACCAGAGCGTGTATCGTTCTCCTGCGTTTCAGCTTTGATAGAGATCAGCCGTGTTCTTCTGTCGATCCAGATTTTGTACTGGATTGTTAGGAGGAATCCATTTTATAAAAATTCAATTTAAGTTGGGAGGTTAACTTTCTTGAATTCAAGTACTTAATGAAGTACTTATTTCTAAACGCTCTTGTGTATAAATGAGTTTCATTTTACTAATCCCTTTTGATAATGTGTTATGTTCTTTTTTTATATATTAGAGTTCACCGATGATAGTATTCCATCATTAAAGCAGCGAACGAAATTGCTGGAGGCGAAAGGCTAATGTAGTTTCATATCATTAAGTTTAATTTACTCCCCTATCATGTCCCTGAGATCTCCGCAGGATTAAGTTTAATTTACTCCCCTATCATGTCCCTGAGATCTCCGCAGGATTATTAAAAAAACAATTGTACAAATTTTTTAGCTAGACGAGTACATTTTATGAATAATTCGTAGAATTGTCTTCAACAATAACGTTGTCGAGTGGATGCCAACCAGGCGGATTGCGACAGGTTTAATATATTCATTTGGTGGTTCGTTGCTTGCCATTGTTGTATCGTGCCATTTAGAACTATTAATTTCTTGATTATTTAATTTTCAGATAATTTTTTCATAGCACACACAGTTAACGTTAAATGCAATGCAACCAAAAATTGAAGTAAATCTCTCAGTACCTTTCCGTATCTGTGTCTATTAATAAATTATTTGCAATCATTCTCCTGTTTAAAAGCGAGCTTAAAATTTGTGCGGCAATTAATAGTAATTTTATGCGGAATAACTTTAGCAAGCACATTTCATTATAAACTATTATTATTTATTTCTGAGTTTATTCTTTCATTTCTTTCAATTTTAGATATTATAATGAATGTTACAGAGAGACACAGTTCAATGCAGCAATGTAAAAATCACACAGTGTTGGATTATTAAAATTATGCACTAGAGTTTGCTTCTGAGTGCTCATTATTATTATTATTATTATTATTATTATTATTATTATTATTATTATTATCCACCGAAGCTCACCGAGCACGTTGGCGCAGTGGTAACACGCTGGACTCGCATTCGGAAGGACAGTGGTTCAAATCCATCTCCGGCCACACAGACTTAGGTTTTCCGTGATTTTCCTAAATCACGCCAGGCAAATTCCGAGATGATTCCTTTCAAAGGACACGGCCGATTTCCTTCCCCATTGTTACCCAAAACTCAGAGCGTCAGCTTCGTCTCTAATGACCAAGCTGTCGACGGGACGTTAAACCCTAAACGTCCTTCCGTTTTTCCTTCCACTGGAAGCTCTTCAGGATAGCTTACAAACTTGCACAGATTTCACCGTTATTTTTGTTCGTCTTATTTCTTATATGGTACCACTTCCATAAACATCTTGATTGATGTCTTTAAAAGGATTAGCATGAGGTAAACAATGGCAGTGAATACTTCATTTCACAACACGAGTGCACCTTACGAAGCTTTCTGACGATTGAAACTGTGTGCCGAATCTTGACTCGAACATGGAACTTTCTCCGTTACAGTCAATGCTCAACTATTTGGGAAAAATTACCACCGAAGTCACTGGAACCCAAATAGCTACGGTAGGTTCCAGATGGCGTTGCCATTCTCCTTAACCGTTACAACCCCGAATTCTATTAATTTATGAACAAAAATATTTCTTTGCATATTTCTATACATATTGAATGTAATAATGAATATTTGTTAAAAAAATATTTACTTTAATTTCATTGAGCGGGGTGTGTTTCCTTTATGGTAACTAACATCATTTTCAAATTTTTTACAACCAATTTTGACATTTGACAATAATTGTTTGGTGAAATTTTAAAAGTACTTTATTTTCTTTACCTTGATATTATAATGTGAAAATCTTGCTGCATGTAGACCTATGCCAGTTTATACAAAACAATACATACTATGTCAATACACTTTAGCCTAGTGGTCTCTGTTTCCTGGAAGTAATGGTAGACAACCTAGTCACAATAAATTTTGCAAAGTCTTGCAGTGTTGTTTACAATATTTGGATGATTGATTATGCCTGGAGGGGCACATGAAGATGACGTTACTCAAGTCCATACTGCGAGTGAAAGGGTTAAAAAGTCGATAGTATGTGAACAAATAAAAATGATGGCATTAAAATTTACATAGAAGAATTCATGGAGCATTTGTCAGTGTAAACAACAGGGGAAAATGTGTAGGCAAATATACATATTATCTGATGACAATGATTGTGTTAAATGTGAACTACTGATGTGTAAGAATAATTGTAATGATAAAAAAAGATCCACTGTATGCGAGATTACAGCGTGATACAATGAAATTAAGGAGGCGTGTGGCATGTTTAATGTTTCAGAAGTAATATGTGTAGTAGAGAGAAATAAAGAATAACGCGACACTTAGAGTGTCTGCTAAAGATACCTCCAGAAGTAGCAGCAGAAGTAACGTTTATATGGTTCTCCTTATCTGAAAATTGCGTACTCGGTATCATACTTATGTACTCAGCTTCCTTTTGGTTTTTCGATGGCTTATCGACAATTAATAGTACATTGTTCGACTTATTCGTTTACAGTGAAATTTACAGTTAATTCATAACAATTTTACTGTAGTTTTTAATTAATTCATTTAATTACCTTTTACAGATGATGCTGTTATTTCGAAAACATTTTGGTCCTTTAGGTATGTAATAATTGCTAATGAGTGTCCACATAAAAAGTTTAATTATCTTCATCCGTGGTAATTAAAGGAATGAAAACGCACCTTTGTGGAACTAATTTCAGTAGAACTTATATTGGGAGAAAGTTCTTTTTTGTAGAACACGAGGCCACAACCAAAACGTAAGTTTCCCTTAAAAAGGCAAAATAGTTATGTAAAAAAATTATGGGAAACAGGTAGACCAATGTCTGAGCTACTTTTTGACATAGTCATCGAAAGTATTGACATTTCCTTGCTGTCTCCATTACACATTTGTAAGACGTGGCCATTTTTATGCACTTGAAATAAACTTGAGTCTTGACCACAAATTTCAGTTTATTAAGCCTTACGAATTTCGACGTTTCGTCATTATCGAAGGATACAGGAAGACAATGGAATTAACATTCATAAAACATTTTTCTAAAACATAAATGAGAACACTATCTTCACACTCACCATATCATTTAAAAACTCATTAAAAAGTGAAACTAAAACATTCCTTTTAAAATAATCACTGTCAATGACATATGTCAAAAATAAAAGGAATATTTTAGTTTTACTTTTCAATACATGTTTAAAAGATATGGTGAGTGTGAAGATAGTGTTCTCATATATGTTTTATCAAAATGTTTGATGAATATTAATTCCGTTGTCTTGCTGTAGCCTTCGATAATGACGAAACGTCGTAACGCGTAAGGTCTCAATACATTGAAATTTGTTGTCAAGACTATAAAGTTTATTTCAAGTATATTGACACTCGTCATGTAATGAGATCAATTTCTGTTTCTCTATTCAAAAATCTAACATTTTAACTTTTGGGACCAAACTACTGTGGTCATCAGTTCCTAGATTTACAAGCTACTTGAACTATCTTACTCTATGGACAACACACACACCACACACACACACACACACACACACACACACACACACACACACACACACACACAAGGAAGGACTCGAACCTCCGGTGAGAGCGTCCGCGCCGCGGTGAAGTAGCCGAGCGGCCTAAAGCGCCTCGCTGCGTAGCGCACGGTTGCTCGCCGTCGGAGGTTCGAGTCCTCCCTGGGGCATGGGTGTGAGTATGTTATCCTGTAGATTTACCTTAGTATAAGTAGTTTGTAAGCTACGGACTGATGACCTCGCAGTTTGGTCCGACAGATTTACAAACATTTGAACATTTTGAGAGCGTCCGCGCAGTCCTTGACACGGCGCCTAGAAGCAGACGGCAACTCCCGTGCTGCTGTTTTCCTGTGTCGTAGAAGTCTCCTAGGTGTGAATTAACTAGCGTGCAACAGTGGTCTTCAGCTCATACTCTGAAACAATACGGAAACTGCGACGTGCCAATCAGAATGAGAGGCTTGGAAACTGCAGGTGTTGTGCTGCTCCGTGAGAAAGTTGGTCCTCATATGACTCCGCGCACACAGACAGTTTTGCAGAATCGGCTCGAAGTTGTTTGATCATCCAGCACAAAGTGCTGATCTTGCTCCCAGCGATTTCCATCTTTTCTTGCAACTCAAGAACTTCTTGTGTTTTGACAACGACGAAGAGGTGAAGACGACTTTCACACGCTGGTTGCACCCACAGGCGGCAGGCTTCTACGAAGTTTTTCATGTAGCTATGTTGCCTCTGTTTTTTCTGTTTTGAATAAGAAAAATTGTTTCTGGATGTGCCTCTTACGTGCACAGAAATGTCAGTATGTCAGTTTCAAAGTTCCTTGAAGATAGCACCAGACAAGTGCCTGAGACAACAAGGAAAACAACTTTGTTGCAACAGCTTGGCCCCACTCGTTCAACAACGACGGACTATCACTGATTCGGCACACGGCCCGGTGGAATAGGATACTTTACCGCTTTCCCCTACCCGCAGACCTTCAGTGTCTTTCACAGTGTTCCTATCTTTGCCGCGCACCTAAATTCCGAGGCAGATAAAAATCTTTTTCTCACTCGTTTCCTATCTTCCCTTCATTCTTGCTTACCGCAATTACGAGCAGCTACCATTAGCTGGACCCCCTAATGAAGAGATGCACTGTTTTCTAATTCCTTTGTTTACAACAGGTAATGTTGATTAGTAGGTGTTCTCTAGCCTGTGGTGAGATCACCCCTTTAGTTTCTCTCATCGTAATGACAATTCGTTACCAACCTTAGGATGTGGCGTTCACAGTGGCAGTAGCTTAACGCCACTATCTGATATAAGATACTGCGGAGTTCGTCACTGTAGAATATTGTTAGAAAGGAGTAAAAATTTATATAGTTAAACCAATCTTACATACCTGATGTGTCTAAACGTTAATAAAAGAAGCTACAATGTAACACAAAAGTTAGCTACATTTTTTATTCTTCCAGTAATTCCTCGACAAAATAGAAAGAGTAGCCCATGAGGAAACTTTACAGTTTAGCCTTGAAAGTGCGTGTATTACTACTAAGATTTTTGAATTCTTGTGGCAGTTTATTAAAAATGGATGCAGCAAAATACTGCCCACCTTTCTGCACGAGGGTCAAAGAGATGTGAACCAAATGCTGGTTGGATATCTGTCTAGTTTTAACTGAATGAAAGTTGCTAACTCTTGGAAATAACCAAATAAAATATCCATTATGTGTTATTGTCTGACATTGCAAAGCTTTGTACAGTTTTAAGCAGTTTAATAAACAGTCGACATTTCTTTTTGTCTTGGTTCAGATTTTTCGTCGTCTGTGACTAAGATTTTTTTTTCTACTCTGAAAATTGGACAAAACACTTATCACCTTTAGTAGCAATATTTTTCTCCAACAGTATTTCATTCTTCCACGTAAGCCCACAATACACTATCAGTCAAAAGTTTTCGATCACCTATGCACAAAAATATACAAACACATCGTAATAACTAAAGAGACCATCAAAAAATACATTTTCTATCGTCAAAATATCCACTCTTTGCCCTCCTAACAGCTGCACAAACTGTTGGCATTCTGGAAATAAGATTTTGTAGTAATTGTGCAGATATTGCAGTCCAGCTAATCTGTAAATTATTCCATAGCTCTTCATCATTGGTCCACGTCAGTTTTCGGACCTCCCTGTCAAGTTCATCCCATAACAGTGCAATGGGATTTAAGTCTGGTGACTGACTCGGCGAAATCATATTTTTCAGTTCCCCACATTTCTATTTTCTATTGACATACCCTCTACACAATTTATAAGAATGTTTAGGGTCATTATCCTGCTGCAGAACAAACTCAGGACCAATAAGCCTCTTGCCAGATAGAACTACATTGTTGATCAGTATCCTGTGATATCCTTCCTTCTTTTATCTTCCAGTAATTCGCACGAGAACACCGACTTTATCACCCGCTAAACATCCCCACACAATACCCGACCCTCCACCATGCTTCACCGTAGGTGTCACACACCGATTCCCTTATACGTTCTCCTCGAAGTCGACGAACAAACATTCGACGATGGTTCTCAAATACTTCAAACTTCATTCATCCGTAAATAACATCTTGTATCATTGCTGCAAGCTCCAGTTTTTATGTTGCTGTGCCCATAGCATCTTTTTCGCCTTATTTTGTATCCGTAATGGTTTTTTTGGCCGCTATGCACCCCTTTAAACCTTGTTCACGAATACGGCGCTTGCACAGTTGAGTCAGAGATTGGAGCAGCTCACATATTATTGACTTTCTCCCGAATTTCAGGTGCCGTACGAGTCCTCTGGCGTTTACTCTGCACACATATGAACTGATCTTCCCTGTATGATGTTACACGATGTCTTCCAGACCGCGGAACTTGCAATGGCACTGGTTTGCTTGAACCGCTGCAATGTATATAGTGTTGTGTTCCTCCGCGTTGCCATCTACAGTTACGGACTCGCTCTCGTAACGGGGCAACTGACTGGGGCCGAGGACGTGGGAGTAGGGCCGATTGGAACTGTGCAACCTCAAGAGCATTTATAAGAGAGGATAATTTATTGGACAAACACTTCACTTGGCATGTACACTGTCATCGGCGGCAGATGCCACATTAACCTAACGTAATACAATTCTAGGATCAGTCCACAACACAGGCGCACTAACACAAGTCACTAGTCGGAATCTCCTGCCCGAAGTGAACTCCTCCGCGGCACTGTCCAACGTTTCTCCAGTTCCTCTAGAGGGCGCACCTGCTCCACTTGTCTATTATGTGGCGACTCTATATGACGACTCCGTCGGCGATGGCTGTGGCGCGCGCGCGCGCGTGTTCAAACTTGCGACGCCACATATACAGCACTGTAGATTGGGCTTTTGTTGCTATTCTCCTGCTAGAATAGCCTTTGTGATGCAGAGCTACAATTACAGCACGTTTTTCAGTTCCAATCTCCTGTTTCCGTCCCATTTGGAGGTAATGCGGTGTGCACCTGATCAGATAAACACACTGCTAGATGCACACAGTGTACAGAAAACTAATGAGAACTGCTTGCTACACAGACAGCTGAAGGAATGAGGCCAATTGGAGTGGACACGTCTTGGGTGAAGACACGTCAGTGTTGTCGTGGTTACTCATCAGCGCCCCAGCACCCAGAAAACCGGTCGAATACACAACATAGTCGTTCCGTTTATGCTTCTTTTAGTATCAGAACAGGGCTGTGATAGATTATTTAAAACTACGTTTTAAACACAAATCAATAATTGTGATAGGTGATCGAAAACTTTTGACCGGTAGTGTACATCTTGAAAATCATGCCTCATAAAACAAGAATATTCATTAAATGGTTGCGATCAGAGCCAGATGCTCAGACCGAAACTTCTGTTATGAGCAAACAACGAAATTACGTAATTCAATGGCCGAAGTATAATGTAGGACTACATACACTGATGACGAGACGAGGTGAAAAAAACAATCAAAATATAATTTCCCAAAACTGTAAAATGTTGACAGCAACAGCAATCGTAAAAATATATGCAGGGGTGAGATTAAACATCGAAAAGGCGGACATGTACGTATAAATGCAGACGTCTGGTAACCCTAGTTAGTGGCCTCAGTGCTCTTACAGGGACCTCACCTCGTTCCGTAGTCAAAGGCATTTACGATCACTTGACGTGTTTCCCTTTTACAGCCTCCGGGCCGCTTCGTTTTCAATGCCCCTTACCCCTCAAGTGGGCTGAGGTCGTCTCTGAACGCGTGTGCAGTATTCAGAAGAGCCTATGTCTGAGACGGGAGGCTGTGGAGTGTCTGGTGGCTGTTCCTTACTGGCTGCCTGCCGCTTCGCACACAGCGGTGACAAGCAGGGCGCCGCAGACACGGCGGATGGCCAGCTTAACGCCGCGCCTTTGAATACAATGGCCCGTTCAGCCCGTTCACGCTGCGCCGCCTCCCCCAGTTTGGCGACAAGTGCTCTAGCTAGACTTCAGCGCGCGAGTTAGCAGACGTGGCAGGTTCTGCACTGTTTAAAAGGCGACCAAACGGAACGTCGCAACCTTGTCTACCAGCCAGGGCCGTAGATAATTTATTCTTAAGGGGGAGAGAGGATGTTGAACTTTTTCTGCTTTTACGAAGGGGATGTTAGTCGTTTTCCAGGGGGATTGTGTGTGTTCAACTGTCTTACAGGAAAGGGGGGGGGCGTCAGTTTTCAAGTTCATTCATGTAATTATCCAAGATGAAACTTCCTGGCACATTAAAACTGAGTGCTGGTATCGGGATTCGACCCTGGGACCTCTTTCTTTTGCGGGCAAGCTCTCTACCGACTGTGCTACCCTGCCACGCTTCACAATCCGTGTTCACAACTTTACTTCCGCCAGTAGCTCGCCTCCTGCTTTCCAAACTATCTGCAGCTGATTTAGCTGGAATGTCGAGCCGTTTTTATATAGGAACACAGGTTCCTTTTGAGCGACTAAAGCAAAGTCAGAGGCATAGTGAGTGTGTGTGCGTGTGTGTAAGAGAGAGAGAGAGAGAGAGAGAGAGAGAGAGAGATTGTGAGGGGAACCATGGATATTAGTCTTGTGTAGTTCGCGAACGAACTAGTTCGGAAGACCGCTCCCAAAGGCGAACTAGTTCGCAGATCCCTCGCCTCTTACTTCGTTTGCTCCTTTTCCGAAGACTGACGGGGAACAGCGAGAGGACGCGAGAGTGCGCAGAATCGCGTGATTCCCTTCTGCCAGTTATCTTCATTTCGAGCTGAGATGCAGCTCAGCTGTAGTTTCATAGTTCACTGCCACAAGAAATCTATTTTAAAAATAAAGTACTACGAGTACTCTGTATGCAAAGTAGTTGATTACCATTGTATCATCCATTCGTGTAAATAACTGGTTTATTTGCCTAAGTACTTGATGTCAAATTGCCCAAAAATACGGGTTAATAGCACACGCTTTGGCAACACTGACTCATTATATAAAAGAGCTCTCATAAAAAAGAACTCTTTTAGTAGCGGTAGCAAAAGCCAAAAAGAGCGGACGAACTAGGAGTAGCGGACGAACTAGGAGCAACGGACGAACTAGGAGCAGCGGACGAACTAAGAGCAGCGGACGATTATGCCAAACGTATCTCGCTTCATAGTTCGTTGGATTCTTTTCCGAAAACCGACAGGCAATAGCGGGAGGGCGCGTAGCAGAATTAAAAATCACGTGTTTGCCTTCTGCTGATGAGTCATTTCGAAGTGAGCGTCTGCCTGCTAGATTACATAGTTCAGTGCTACAAATTTCTGTTTTGATGTGTTCTGCACTCTCCAATATCTGACTAATAAATTCCATAATGCCAAGATATAGAGATAACTCTAAACTTAAACGCGAGAAATTATACACAAACTGTTTCTTTTGGTTTGCGTGATATCGTTAGCGGCTCAAGCAGCAAGCGCATGAAGCAGCTAGGTGGGGGAACTTCTCCCTCCACCTGCATGCGCAGACGACGCCGCTCAGCCGTCACTGGGAGCGGACGAACTAAAAGAGCGAACTAGTTCGCGGCAGAGCCTCGAACTAAAGTGAGCGCTCCCGATCGCGAACTATTATGCGCAAATCTAATGGATATGGCTGTTAGGGGGAAGGGGAATTTGGACCTTTTCGCGGTTGCCTATGCTCCTGCTACCAGCTGCTATTGACAGTGGTGCGTTTCTAGTGCTTTCGCGTCTAGTCCCCTCCTCCGGAATGCTGGTAATCGGACCATTTTCTCTGGCCAAGAGGTTTCAAATGTAGGCCTACTCCTGACTCAGAATTCTGTTATCCACAGGTAGTAATAACGGAACACCAAGAAGAAAAAAAAGAAGGTATTTGCTCATCCAAAATACGGGAAGTAGATGTCAGACCCTGTCATTGCCCTGTTACTCACAAACATACCGTATCGAAAACTTTAAACGTGGCTGCTTTCCTTCAGCTGTCTTACCAGAGTCGGATTTGGCAATACGCTGAGTAGACTGGAGCTTATGGCGGAAGATTTTAGGGATGGCAAATTAGGGTCCAAAATTTCTAAACTGTAAGTTAGTGTAATAAAAGAAATATAACTACGTTTATCAGATGTGCATTATTTTGTAAGAAGTATTAGTTACTGCCACATTACTAGTAGTATGAGACTGTGCTTTTATTAGCTCAGAAAAATACACAAAACTATTTCTAGTGCAATCTTAGGCAAAATGTTGGGTTGTAAAAATAGTATAGGTTATACCAGTTCGATCCCCTAGTTCACAGTGAAACTAATTACGAAAAATAGATAGTATGATTAGGACGTTAGTGCACAAAAAATAAAGCTACAATTTCATTGGCAAAAAATTATTATTAGTATAAATATATAACAAGATTATCAACAAAACTGTAAATAAATACAACAATATAATAATCCAGAAACTATAATCATGAAACATAATACTGAAATAGCTGTATCTTCCTGAACAGGTTAAAACATCCAACAATAACCTCAATGGCACCCACAACACAAAACATAACAAAACAGTAATGAACATGTAACTATAAAAATGCACCCGATGATGGCAGCTTGCTGCCGAAACGCGTCGAGCTAATAAAAGTATTAGTAAAAAGTGACTGCTGCAGTGTAAATTATTTCAAAAAAATACTATTAGTATGTTTGGGAAATAGGGTTCCGAATAGTAGAGATCGGTAAAGGCGGCAAAATTTGAATAGCCTACTGGCGGCAAGTGTGAAAATCCGCCTCTGTGCCTTACTACTATTTGAATACCGTAATTTCACTCTAAAGTCTCTATTGGTACTTCCACATACCACAAAATATTCAAACTGCGGCATGCAGTTTCCCTGGATAACCTAAATGCTTACAGTGACCGCTGCTCCGAAGCGGGAAATCCGGATCGTAATCACGGTCCTGCATAATTTTTTTTAACTTCGCCACTGAATTCATTCCGCTACGCGGGAATCGCCGCCCAATCTCAGGCGCCATGTTATGCATGGCGCGGCCGCTTCCATGTGTGTGTGTGTTTTATGTCCTTAGAAAAGTTAAGGTAATGCTATCGTAATATCTCTATACCATATTTAGAGTTCATGTAAACAAACATTCGAGTAATGTTTTGCGTGTATGTCGGCTGTTTCGCAATGCAAGTGGTATACTATACGTGCAAGTAGATACACAAAAAACTTGATAATCTAACTTGTGCGTGTAAAAACTTATGTAGTGGAACACTAGAGCATATAATATTAAGAAGTTACTTCGTGTTGACCAAAATCGTGTCTTTTACTACTTCACGGAAATAAAGCCTTAACAACTTGATAAAATGTATGCAAAGTATATAAGGGAAGCATTGGCCTCTCAGGCCTCAAAAATAGTCTCTGGAATATTGACAGCTCTCGTCCAATTATGTATGGCAGTAATTTCCATATTCAAGATTTACATTTCTGGTATTCTGAACGCAGAAAAACTGAAAAAATAGGACTAAAAGGCAAGACACTCATAAGAAACAGCACACACCCAAACACTTGTGCTACTAATGTAACCGCATTAGATTAGATCAATACCTGTATCACAGATCATAAATACTATATGTCGCAATGATGTGGAACGTGTCAGTTTAATAAATGGTGTCTATACTTGGCAGTCAATATTTTAAGAATTTTTTGTTCTTCTTTTTATATATTTTTAAGGGAAATGGCCAAGTTTTATATAAAAATCAATATAAAGTGTGGAAGGAGTTGCCATTCAGAAATTCTGTTAATTACTTTTTAGATACTAGTTGGATGTCAGACTTTTTGACTTTGATGGCAGCGAAGTTAGATTTAACCTTAAATAGTGAATGTCACCATTTCTCCTAGATATGCACACTACTATTACTTTTGAATTGGGTTGGACTGTTAATAACAAAATTCGTAAGTGAATAAATATATTGTAAAGCTACAGTGAAGATTCCTAGATCCTTAAATAAATGTCTGCAGGATGATCTTGGGTGGGCTCCAGCAATTATTCTGATTAGACGGTTTTGTACAATTAATACTATTTTACTCAATGTTGAATTGGCCTATAACATGATCCCATACGAAAGCAGTAACTAAAACTAAGCATAGTAAGCTACGTTACTGAGATGTATATCACCAAACTTTGCAATGACCCTGATAGCATAAATAGCTAACTCAAACGATTCAACAGATCTTCAATGTTTTACTTCCAACACAATCCCTCATCAAGGCAAACGCTTAAAATTTTTAATTTTCTACCTTAGCTACAATTTTCTGTTCAGAGTCTATGTTTATGATAATGTCATCTCATTTAGTTTATGAAACTGTACGTACTGGGTTTTATCAAAGTTTATTGATAGACCATTTGTAGAGAACCACTTAATAATTTACAATGTCATCAGTTAATTCCTGTTAGTTAGGCATGATAGCTAAACTTGTATCGTCAACAAAAAGAACTAGCTTAGCATATTCGTAAATATAGAACGGTAAGTCATTATTATATATGACAAAAAAGCCAAGGACCCAAGACCGAACCTTGTGGAACCCCGTTTTTTATAACTCCCCATTTACAGGAATTAGCTGTTTCTTGCATATTATACGAACTGCTTCAACTTTCTGCACTCTTCCAGTGAAGAATGATTTAAACCATTTGTGCTCTGTACCAATGATACCACAATACTTAAGCGTATCTAGAATAATTCCATGATTTCCACAATCAAAAGCATGTGAGAAATGACAAATAATTCCAAAGGTGATGTCCGGTTATTCAGAGCTTTTGATATTTCATCAGTGAAAGTGTATATTGTACCATTTGTCGAAAAACGTTTCTGAAAACCAAACTGACATTTTTTAGAACTTTATTTTAGTAATATGTGAAGCTAGTCGAGATAACATTGCTTTTTAAAATTTTTTTGATAAAGCTGTCAGTAGTGAAATTGGGCGGTAGTTGTTGAAATCAGACGTATGCCTTTTTATGCAATGGTTTACAGATAGCATATTTCAATCTATCAGGAAAAATACTTACCTCTTGGAAACAAGGTTTTAATACCCTGCAGGAAATACCATCAATTCCATGTGTGCTTTCACTCTTTACAGACTATTATTTTCCTAATTTCAAAGGGAAATATAGGTGCAATTCCAATTTATCAAATTGTGTATGTATGGCCTCTTCCATTATCTGCTTTGCTACTTCTAATGAACATTTAATTCCTATTTTCTCTACAATATTTAAAAAAGTAATCATTAAACGTGTTTTCAACGTCTGACCTTTTGTTAGTACACTTTTCATTTCCTTTATGGTAATACCACCTTACTCTACTCTTGGTTGCCCAGTCTCCCTTTTAATAAAACTCCAAACTGTTTTCATTTTACTATCAGAGGAACTAATCTCAGACATGATACCCATGCTTCTGGATTTTTAATAACTTTTCTTAATGTAGCATACAAGTTTTTATAATATTTGATTGTTTCTGGGTCATTGCCCTTTCTTGCGGATAGATACAGTATTAAATGCGGCAACAAATCAGCCCGTTTATGACTAATACCGAAATGTATGGAACTTCAAATGTGCTCGTTAGAATGACCGTCTTGCTGACACCCAAACCTTCAGATCGGTACCAAACGTTGTATATCGATAGGGTATCAGCCGAAACTTCTATATAATTCATGCTATGTGCTGCCGTCCAGGAGAACGAGCAAAAACTATAATAATAACACCTAACCTACGGAGTAGAGGAAAAGCATCACCGTAAGAGCTTATCACGTTGCGCTACCGTGGGATAGTTGGTAGAGCGTCAGTTCATCTACCAGAGGGCCGTGGGTTCAAATCGTTCAGTGCGGCCAGTGAAACTATTACCTTTGATTGTTGCACCTAAAGTATAAATTGACTGCTGTAATACCTAGAATTTCGAAATAACTAATTCTTTTGTAATTACTTTGTTTTTGGAATGGAATTAATTTGCCTGTTTTCTGTGTTTCCATTTGGTTACATTGTGTGTGTGTGTGTGTGTGTGTGTGTGTGTGTGTGTGTGTGTGTGTGTGTGTGCACGCTGGAAGTTACTGTACAACAATAGATTGTCATTTACTTATCTGTGTGTACGGATATCCACATAACATTTATATTTTCCGATTTCCGAAGTAAGTGCAGTATCAATTTATTTTACGTGTCGCAGTCAAGGAAGAATAGCACGTTAGATTATCAATCTTTTGTTGATGTGCCCTATTAAGTTATACATGTCTTATACACAAACATTACTATTTACATTTTTGAAATCTGCTCTGTTGAAACTATGTAAGATTTTACCTCTTTCACATTTTACTATTTCTATAGGGCAAACACGTACCACATAGGTCTTACAGATGAAGAAATTTTACCGGAACTAAAGAACGGTGACGTGAGTGAAGATGACAGACTTAGAAATAGTTATTAATCCTCCAGATGCAAGAAAAAAACACTAAAAATGTCCCAAAAAGGTGGATGGTTTCTAATTTTTGTTATAATATACCGAAAATAAATTAAAGTAAAAAGAGGTTGCAAAAAATAACTAAAGAAATATTGGCAGGCAATGGGTTGATATCCTTGATTTTCAAATACCATCAAAATATAAAGGTCGTTCACCTCTTCATATTTTCCACTTAAAATGAAATTATATCACCCATGCCGGAATTCTTTGAACCAAATAACAAACACACCAAGTCTTAAAACGTGTCCGGGTTCAAGTGAAGCTATCGAATAACTGTTACTGTCACTCTGCAGCAGAGTGTCCGCTGATATGAAACTTTCTTGGCGGATTAAAATTGTGTGCTGGAACCGGAATTCGAACATGAGACCTTTCCCTTTTGCGACCAAGCTCTCTACCGACTGAGCTATCCCGGCATGCTTCACTTTCCGTCCTCAGAATAGTACTCGCGTCCAACTTTCCAAACTTCACAGAAGTTCTCCTGCGAACCTTGCAGAACTATTACAGTCCAACCATAACATATGTCCGACCAAACACTCTCGTCCGAACGCAACTCACGAAGACGTAACGTTCTCCAAAGATAAGCCACCCTCCAAAGCTTTTTTAATTTATTATTTTTTTTTTAATTTAACCCATGTTCCAATTAATCACTGAAATGGCATGACGGCTGAGCTGCCGGAGTTTCGTGAGAGCTGAACTGCATGAACTTCAGAGCACATGAGAGGTGTGGGAGGAAATGTATTGGTATGGGTGGAAAGGGTGGAATGAAGCATCGCCAGGCAGCTTATGCCAAGATTTTTGGATTGAGTGATCAAGTTGTGCACTGGGAAATGTTCAGAGCGGACTTATGTAAAGGGGGAAAAAAAGAAAAAAAGGTAAAGTAGTCAACAATCCGAAGATTGGTTTGAACACCACAGTGTTTTACTAGGCATGGTCCTGTTTGGAGGTGGTATGCCGTTGCCTTCCTCCGACCTTCGAACTGACTTACCCTGCCAGTTATAGTGGGACCGACAGTTTAACGTGAGTTCCGGACCACGGTGCTACTCGGTATTTTTGACATCAGCAACACTGATAAACTATTAATGCAACTGTCCCGCAATTTTACTAATCAATTTGAAAAACCCTTCCAAAATAATGAGATAAGGATTTACAGTTATAACGGAAACTGTAATTCAGAGGTAAAGGCAACAATTTATTGGACAAAATAGATACAACTTTTATAACAAACATTAAAATAAACAACTAATTAAGATTTTGCAAGATAAATACAGAATCTACGTAAATGACTGGCAAGTTCGGTTAAACCGCGGGTAGATACAATTAAATCAACAAATGATCGAAACAAGGTTGGGAGAGACCGCGGAGATTAATCTAACGACAAAAACGTAATTTCTATCACTGAAAACTCAAGGAATTCGAGCGTGAGCGAGCGGCACGTTATCGTAACCTGAGTGTCGTGCAGCTGTGGAGACCACCTCAAGACTCGATCAACGCTATATTTCTGGCGAAACCAGAAATTTCCAGCAGCTCATCGAATTAGTCTCACTGTCTGAAGAGCAAGTCACCGTTTCCTAAGTTCCACTCGGTCGGGAGCAGAACTCTAAATCCACTTGCAAGACGGGAACCAGGACGCCAAGTCCGTCCTACTCTCACCAGAGCAGTACACTCAGGCCGTCTTACTCACTCAGCAGCAAGCCACCGACTTCCTCTTACTTCTCCCCAGCACCGCTGCCTCCAGAAACTAACGTAATCACGCGTACACGATCTAAACACGCCAATCTATGAGAAGCAAGCAGGCTCCGGCCAATCACAGAGTAAACATGCGCATAATAGTTCGCGATCGGGAGCGCTCACTTTAATTCGTGGCTCTGCCGAGAACTAGTTCGCTCTTTTAGTTCGTCCGCTCCCAGTGACGGCTGAGCGGCGTGGTCTGCGCGTGCAGGTGGAGTGGGACGTTCCCCCACCTAGCTGCTTCATGCGCTTGCTGCTTGAGCCGCTAACGATATCACGCAAACCAAAAGAAACAGTTTGTCGATAATTCCTCGCATTTAAGTTTCGAGTTATCTCTATATCATGGCATTATGGAATTTATTAGTCAGATATTTCAGAGTGCAGAACACAACAAAACAGAAATTTTGTAGCACTGATGTAATCTAGCAGGCAGATGCTCACCTCGAAATGACTCATCAGTAGAAGGCAAAGACGTGATTTTTAATTCCGCTACGCACCCTCTTGCTATTGCCCGTCGTTCTTCGGAAAAGAATCCAACGAACTATGAAACGAGATACGTTTAGCATAATCGTCCGCTGCTCCTAGTTCGTCCGCTGCTCCTTGTTCGTCCGCTGCTCGTTGTTCGTCCGCTGCTCTAAGTTTGTCCGCTGCTACTACTACGTCCACTTTTTTTGGCTTTTGCTACCGCTACTAAAGGAGCTCTTTTTTATGACAATTTTGTTATATGAATCAGTGTTGCCAAAGCGTGTGCTATTACCCGTATTTTTGGGCAATTTGACATAAAATACTTAGGCAAAAAACCAGTTATTTACACGAATGGTTGATACAATGGTATTCAACTACTTTGCATACAGAGTACTCGTAGTACTTTATTTTTAAAATAGATTTCTTGTGGCAGTGAACTATGAAACCACAGCTGAGCTGCATCTCAGCTCCAAATGAAGGTAACTGGCAGAAGGGAATCACGCGATTCTGCGCGCTCTCGCGTCCTCTCGCTGTTCCCCATCAGTCTTCGGAAAAGGAGCGGACGAACTAAGAGGCGAGGGATCTGCGAACTAGTTCGCGTAGTTCGCTTGAGGGAGCGCTCTTCCGAACTAGTTCGTTCGTGAAGTACACAAGACTATGACACAGTGCCTCCGCGTTATCGCCGGCTAAATCTGTCCTCAGGCCCTGGGCTACCGTGTCACTCCCGCGTTTTCGTGATAGCTCACCAGCGCTCCCATGTAAGGTGAGTGGCCCAAAAGCAAGGGCAGTGACGTACACCTCTGGTTTCGCCTAACGACTTCGACACCAATAACTCTTAGCAGCTAGCCAGAGCGGCGCCGCATTCTAGACACCAGGACGTCCTTTTACAGAAAATTTTGGGAAATTTGGCGCAGTCAATATTCACCAACCCCCGCTCCCGCCCCCTCCCACACACACATCCCTCCTCTCATCCTCCCCCCGCCCCCGAAAGACAATTGAAATACTACCCCTCGCTCCCCCCCCCCCCCCCCCTCCGTACAGGAGACTCGTTGTGATGGAGATGAAGTTGCAACTTGAAGCGCGTGTGCTATGCATTGTTGACACTGCTATGATTCACGCTTGTACCTCATCACGGCGTCAATTAAGAGCAGCCCGTGCCCTAAACTCCACTAATGGCCGCCAGATGGTGGGGCGATAGCACTTGCTGGGATAATTGCGGGCAGGAAGAGGTCGGGACGGCTCCATTCAGGCGGCACACGCGCGGCCAGATAGGAATCTGGTGGCCCTTCAGCTTCAGGGCGTCTGCTGCCAGCGCATTCCGCCCGTCACCCGGACAGCTCCTAACCTGTGTGGCGCGTTTAGGCAGGAGACAATCGGACGGACGGCGTCTGACTGCCGTATCGACAGCCGCGGCAACACCAGATCCCAGATAGCGGCCATTCACCGCCGGTCACGAGCCCCTAACGAGTACCGGGAAGGATGCGCTCGCCCCGATCTCAATCGCCAGAGGATGAGAATCTCTGCATCACGTCGAGGCGCAAGGAAACAGATTTTTTTCCGAGCATGCTGTTAATGCTGTTGATGTAGCAAATTTTAAATGGTGTACTTCTGTCAAAGCCCATCAGAAATACAATTTAGATGGTGGTGATAAGGAGTGATTCTTACAATCCACGATTATACAACCTCTGACAATAAAGTTCGGTGATTAGCCCTGTAACATGACGTCGATGAACTATGAACTGCCGCGCGGAATGGCCGCACGATCATCTAAGGTGTCTTACCACGGACTGGGCGGCCGTCCCGCCAGAGGTTCGAGTCTTGTCTCGGGCACGGGTATGTCTTCTTCTTAGTGGAAGGTATAGTAAATTCAATTTGGAAGTTAATAAAAGTACCGTCGATTTGTCTAAACCTGTTCGCCTCACATGTCATCTTCTACGGACTCGGGATTAGGCTTACACACACTCAATAAGGCTGAGTACAGGGAGGGGACCTTGAAAAATGTGCAAAACCTAATGATTTGTGGTGTAACGTATATATTCAGAAATTTCAAATTAATCGCGCAAGATTCGGTTACGGTTTCGGCCGAAACTGGAAGAGGAGCCGAATATTCGGTTACCGTCTCGTTGACAAATCATGTTTCGGTCGGATGCTAACACTGATTTACTCAGGCCGACTGAAAAACAGTGGTCTCAGCCCCCTGTTCCGCGCACCGAAGCAGATTTTATTGTGGTTATCTTTTCTTCTTGACTTTAAAAATTCGAGTTTTGTTCGACTGTTTTATAGTGAGAGAAACCGTAATGATATTTCACAGTGACTAGTACTCGTTTGTTCACTATATATTACAGAACGATGTTAAACAGGAAAGGCTGCGCGCGAATAGTCGCGCGGTTCTAGGCGCCAAGCGTGGGCTGCGCGACTGTCGAGTCCTCCCTCGGGCATAGGTCTGTGTGTTGTTCCTAGCGTAAGTCAGTTTAAGTAGTCTATAAGTCTAGGGCCCGATGACCACGTCAGTTAGGTCCCATAACTCAACAAACATTTGATCATCTAATATATAAAGCAGAGTGTCCGTATGTTTGTACGTGATGCATACAAATCTACAGTTTTGTTCCAATCTTTATGAAATTTTGTAAACGTAAGCTTCAATCCATAAGGACGGTCGCCGTAAGTGTAAGAATCACACACGATATATAGTTCATGAGATATGACGCCATAAACAATGAGATGCCCGAAAAACTGCTGCATTTTGCGACAATGCTCTCATTTTCTCCTAAACCATCGGACCGATTTCAACCAAATTTGGTACACACATTTCTTACCGTGAGGTAACAATTGCTGCATGGTTGACAATCAGATATGGCAATGGTACAAAAGATATTACATCATAACCAATAGAAATCACAAAAAATGCCATATAATGCGGCGAGACTTTCGAAATGCACTGTATGAGAATGACAGTACTTAGCGACTTCCAACAAACTTTAAACATAATTTCAAACCTTTATTAAACTTTTTCTCGCTGGCAACCATAGTAAAATGATGAAAGGAAAGAGGTTTCTCGGTTACTACTTTTCCGCTGTTTATGGAGTAAAACTACGGCTCTCGGTATGACGTTACAATTTATAATCTGAACACTACAAATTGTAGCAACAGGAAATTTTACAGACAGTATGTACGCATATAGTTGAATGTACTTTCTAAATTGTTTCCTAGTGTGACACGTAGTTCATGAGATATGAGGACATAAACAGTAACGTTCATGGAAAACCGCCCCATCACGCACCAAGTTTTAATCTATTACTTCTTTACTAATATCTGTATTCCCAAGAGATTGAACAGACATGCAGCCCTTATACAAATAAATATATGCGTGAAAAATGGCAGGAATAAATAAATAAATGCCCGGGCAACA
Source organism: Locusta migratoria (assembly GCA_026315105.1). NCBI lineage: Eukaryota > Metazoa > Arthropoda > Insecta > Orthoptera > Acrididae > Locusta > Locusta migratoria. The sequence goes on from CM048745.1 coordinate 146,201,357, forward strand.
CCGGGTTTGCAGCTAATAGAGTATAAGACTGGGGACTGATTACCAAAGCATTTTGGTCCAATATGTCTACAAACATTTGAGCAGTTTTTAATGAACTATAGTTACCTTACAGCCCTTAAAAATGGTCACCTCCTATAACTATGCGCTACTGTGATACACGTCCTAGAAACTTTGCTACGCGGCAGAATGGCCGTGAGCACTAAGACGCCAAGATCCGGTGCGCGCGGCCGTTCGTCGTCGTGGGTTCCAGTCATCCCTCGGGCAAGGGTGTTTGTGTTGTCCTTAGCATATGTTACTTTAAGTTAGTGTAATCTCTACCCAGACATACATACCTGCAGAAAATCAGAATCTCTCTCTCTCTCTCTCTCTCTCTCTCTCTCTCTCTCTCTCTCTCTCTCTCTCTCTCTCTCACACACACACACACACACACACACACACAAACACAAACACAAACACACACAAAGAAAATCGCTGGTTGAACTAAAATCATTTATAAACACACACACAATACAGTCAGAACATCACACACAAAGTTGCTAGCAGACGTCTGTTTTGACAGAAACGAAACAAAAACACACCTCACAGCACGAACCAAAGAACTCGAAAGCAAATAACACACACATAGACAATAATAATAATAATAATAATAATAGAAACCAAACGACATACATAGTTCGTCAGGCCACAGAAATGGCTATTTTTCAAAAACGTTTGTAAGAAGGGTAACTGTAAAAAGTGTAAATAGTGTAAATATAAGCAGTGCCAGTAACAGGCAATGTGCTACAAATCACACATGAAGAGGAAAACATAAAAATCCGTGAGTAATATTATTAGTCCATTTTATTCATAATCAAAATAATCCAATTGCATGAGAACTGCCGGCCGCGGTGGCCGAGGTGACTGAGGCGCTCCAGTCACGGTCAGCACGGCCACTACGGTCGGGGGTTCGAATCCCCCCCTCGGGCATGGATATTTGTGCCGTCCTAGTTTGTACGTAGTTCATAAGTAGTTTGTAAGTTTAGGGACTGATGACCCCGTAGTTAAGTCCCATAAGCTTTACAAACATTTGAACATTTTTTTGCATGAGAACTGTTACCGATCGAATTAAGTAAAAAATGAAACAAATAATGTAATACAAACCATTTCTTGTACACCTGACCAATGACGACGCTTTAGAATAAATCGAAAAGCGTCTGGTCTAAATAAGACTAATTTACAGTCGCATACAAAGTGTAATTAGTTTTTAGGCTTGAGGACTAATGACGACCGTAGTTAAGTCCCTTAGATTTCCAAACATTTGAACACTTTGAAACTTTGCACGAAATCTTCCTTTGGGGTGGTGTTCAAAACCATCGTCACGTTTCGTTGGATGTCAGTAATATCGTCAAATCTCTTTCAACGCGAATTTGAGTCGAGGAAATGAAGTATTGAGGATTGAGATCCGGCGACTATGGTGGATTTTGAAGTTCCATAGCCCCCTTTTTACCAGGGACTCTTTGATTATATTGGCTGTGTATGGGCGAGCGTTGCCATGAACAAAAGACGAAGAACCTTGTTGTACGTACTGGGGTCGTACCCTAAGTAGACGATGCACGAAACAGGTCAAAATTTCAATGTACCTCGCAGCATTAAACGTCTTTCCCTCAGGATAATACCTTGACTATTGAAAAAGATGATCGAATCGTTTTAATGCGTGATTTTTTTGGTTCTCACTTTTTTTCCCGACGAGGTGATGCCGGAGAACGCCATACTATGATTTCAGGCTCGTACCTAAAATAACAGGTTTCATCCTCACTGAAAATGCGGTTCAAGGAATAGGTTGTCGAATCCGCCGTTTCGACAAAATCATGTGAAGCCTCTAAACTTGGCTGCTTCTGATCGTCAATCAAGTGATGTGCACAAAATGACAACACGTTTTCCTCTTCCCTAACTTAGACCCATGGGTAAGGATTTGTCGCACGGACTCACAGTTAATCTGCAATACATCCGCTATCATCGGCACAGTTAATTGACGATCGTTCGTGAATAATTTCGTCACTTTTTCAGTGTTTTCGCCATTGACGGCGGTCGCCGGTCGAGCAGCTAAAGTGACTGTGAGAATTTTTCCCGGCCTCCTCGAAAACAAGCGAACCAATCGTACACACACTTCATGGATATTGTTTGATCCCCATAAACACATACCAGCATCACATGCGTCTCTGTAGATGTCTTGAAAAGCTTAAAACAAACTTTTTAATTAATCGTATGCTCGTTCATTGTACTTTCTGCAGTTCAGAACGAACGAACAAAACAAGCTCTTCGTCCAACAGGTCTAACACGGACACACACGATGCTCAACTGAACTACGGTTGGGGCATATTGTCAACCCCGGCCGCTACGCAGATGCATCATTGTGACTTGCTTCACCAAACTTTGTCAGATGTTGTAAATATGTAACATTGGTATAATTTATGCAGTATTATAATAGGATTTATTGTATGAGCACATCATATATTTATCACGGCAATGGAATGAAAATAATTTTTGAAGAATATAATATGTTAACATCGAATATTAATGTGTTATCGAGTCTTTCATAAAAAGATTTTGTCGGGAGTGTATGAGAGTACGGTAGTGAAACGTGCACGCTAAGGAGTGCAGAGAGAAAAGTGATTCAAGCTTTTGAAATGTGGTGCAAGAAGAGAATTGTAAAACATTAGATGGGTGGATCGCGTAACTAATATTGAGGCATTGAACACAATTTGGGTGAAAAGAAATTTATGTCGTGTCTCAACTATAAAAAGGGATCGATTGGTAGGACACATTGTGAGACATTAAGGAATCGTCAATTTAGTATTGGAGACAAAGAGGAATACAGTAGGTAGGTTGAAAGTGAATGTGGGTTGCTGTTCTTACTCAGAGGTGAAGAGGCTCGCGTAGAATAGAGTAATGTGCAGAACTACATCAAACTACTGTTTGGTCTGAAGACGGCGACGACGATAACCACAACAACTACTGAGGCACGGGCTCCTAGATTGGTTGTTTCGATGAGCACTCGAGTATCACAAAGTGAACGTAAATTGCACTTTCCCAAATAGGAATTTTCACCCACAAACTATTGCGAAAATTTGTAAAATCAGTTCTTGCGGCTGATGCAGAACGATTCTACTGCCACGAACGTCAGTTTCCTCTCAAGAGAATTTAGGACCCATACAGATGATATATTAGGTCTCTTTTTCTCTCCTCGTTCTACTTAAAGTCTAATGGGAAAGGGTTTGATTCAAACGTACCAAAAATTCAAATGTTCACATGTTTGCAAATCTCACACACATGTTTGTATAGCTTATGGGACTTAACTACGGGGTCATCACTCCCTAAACTTACAAACTACTTATGAACGAGCTAATACTACGGACATGCCCGAGGGGGGATTCGAACCCCCGACCGTAGTGGCCGTGCAGACCGTGACTCAGTCCCCTCGGCCACCGCGGCCGGCGTTTGTAAATCTATGGGACTTAACTGCTTGTTTATTAGTCCCTAGGGACAAAACACACACACACACACACATACATACACACACACACACATATGCCCGAGGGAGATCTCGAACTCCACGGTGAACGACCGCGCGCACCGCAGCTCGACGCCTCAGTGCGCATGGCTATTCCGCCGCGGCTCAAATGTATCCGCCGCCATTTACTATATGGTAGATTTTGGAATATGTATGTTTGTATGATTGTGCGTCTGTATACGTGCGTGTCTAAATACGGCGAATGTGTGTGGTCCCTCCTTGTCAGGTGAGCGGTCCCTGTAAGTGGCTGCTAGCTGCTAGCGCACGTCGGCCGCGCTGTGTGACAGCGGTTTTATACGTCAGTCGTGCGGATGCAACGGACGTACCTGCAGACGCGGCGTCGTGCTCCATGGCTCGTAAAAGAGCGTAGGAAGTCTCTGGTGAGAGCGAACACCCTGTGGCTGATCGTGAGGCGGCACATTCCCCAGCTGTGATGCTCGCTCGCCCCGTTGTTGTTGTTGACACTATTGTACGTCGGGTGTCAGTCTCACCGCATTGCTCCCATTAGAACGGTTGGACAGGTGGGTGGCTTGAGGCGATCCAGTAGTACTGCCTGCTACCTCACCGCAGCGTATCAATTGAAACGTGCCTGCCAGAAGTGTACATACCACCTCGATTGAAATACTGTTGTTGTTAAGGTCTTCAGTGCGGAGACTGGTTTGATGCAGCTCTCCACCCTACTCTATCCTGAGCAAGCCTTTTCATCTCCTCATAAGAACGGCAACCCACATGAGTCTGCTTACTATACGCGTCTTACTATACACTTCCCTCCAATGCTAAATTTACGATTCCTCGATGTCTGAGAATGTGTCCTACCAAGCGATCCCTTCTTTTAGTCAGGGTATGCCAAAAATTCCTTTTCTCACCAATACTGTTCAGTACCTCTTCATTAGTTATGCGATCTACCCACCTAGTCTTCAGCATTCTTCTGTAGCACCACATTTCAAAAGCTTCTATTCTCTTCCTGTCCGCACTGCTTATCGTCCATGTTTCACTCCCGTACAAGGCAACATTTCACACAAATACCTTCAGAAAAGACTTCCTTATCCTTAAATTAATATTCGATGTTAGCAAATTTCTCTTTTTCAAAAATGCTTTTCTTCCCATTGCCATTCTGCATTTTATATCCTCTGTACTGCGACCATCGCATGTTATTTTATTACCCAAGTAACAAAACTCATCTACCACCTTCATTGTTTCGTTAGCTAATCTAATTCCTTCAGCATCGCCTGATTTTCTAAGACCGCATTCCATTATTTTTGTTTTGCTCTTGTTAATGTTCATTTTATACGCTCTCTTCAACACACTGTCCATTCCATTCAACTGCTCCTCCAGCTCCTTTTCTGTCTCTGATAGTATTACAATGTAATTACCAAAAAGCAATGTTTTTATTTCTTCCCCCTGAACTTTAATCCCTATTCCAAATTTTTCCTTGCTTTCCTTCACCGCCTGCTCGATGTACAAATTAAATAACATCGGAGAAAGGCTACAACCCTGTCTGTTACATCACTCATTTTGCATTCCTAAGTGAAGAAAATGAATAGGTGATATTGCATTAATGGCCACTAAACTAGCGTGACCAGATTTCGAAAACCAAAATTCCGGACTCACATGGGCAACGAAGATTGAGAAACTAAATATTGCCTACCTGCGGCGTCATGAAAATGGCTCTTCTCCCTTAAAGCTATATAATATGATGGCCTCGGTGTCATTCATTATCGCAGACATAAACACACAGTATAGTAAAGCCTGGTTTACACTGGGACAACATCTTGCAACGTTGTGGCATGCGACAGTGCCGCACGCATGAGTCACACGACACAGGCGACAACATTGGTCATTTTTTAATGAAACTCCAGCTCCAGTTGCATTTATTGGTGCTTTATTTAAGCCCACACTACCGGTTTTGGCCTCTGTTAGGCCATTTTCAAGTGTGACAGACCTGCATATAATGTGTAACAATAAGTTTACAAAAGTTACATGGTACAAGACAGAATGTTATACATGTAAAAAGGTACTGTACAGAAGCAGAAGGAAACTTATGTTATGCCATAGAGAAAGCAACGTCAAGTTATTATAACAATAAAACTCAGAGAATTTAAAACTTTTGTCGCCCAATGGTGACATGAGAAAAATGGGCGTGTCGTATTTAACATTCCAAAACATTATGATGTGTTCTGATATAAACATTACATCACTGCAAGCATGAAATTCTAAACATTAGTTGATAAAATGTAAAGGTCAATAGTAAAATATTATAAATGTCAGTTAGGATACAAAACGGAACATATATAATGTTTTGGAATGTTAAATACGACACGCCCATTTTTCTCATGTCGCCATTGGGCGACAAAAGTTTTAAATTCTCTGAGTTCTATTGTTATAATCACTTGACGTTGCTTTCTCTATGGCATAACGTAAGTTTCCTTCTGCTTCTGTACAGTACCTTTTTACATATATAACATTCTGTCTTGTACCATGTAACTTTTGTAAACTTATTGTTACACATTATATGCAGGTCTGTCACACTTGAAAATGGCCTAACATAGGGGCCGAAACCGGTAGTATGGGCTTAAATAAAGCACCAATAAATGCAACTGGAGCTGGACTTTCATTAAAATTTTAACCACAGTTGCGGCAAAAGCAAGCATCCAGTGATGGAGAAACTAACATTGGTCATGCCGCAAGCTGCCGCAGTGTGTCGCAGATAGCTCCCGGGATTAGTGGGTTCGTGTGCGACAGTTTCTGTGCGGCAGCGCGTTGTTCGAAAAAAATGGAGTGGTCCAACGAGAAGTATTCGGCGTTCATTGAGGACTACAGACAATCAGAAGAGCCGTGGAATGTGCGTGACAGCAATTATACAAATAACAGACTAAAAAGAGACGTGTTACGGAAACTCGGTTCAATATATGAAATTGACGAGGTCACTGTTAAAGAAGAAGATAAAAAATCTGAGAAGTGCATTTCATCGCAAGCACACACGGATGATGAAGAAGAAAAGTCGCTCAGCACCTGATACGGAACGGAAATGGTTCGCATATGAATCATTAAAATTAATTCTCTACGTAACGGAACCACGTGTCTGAATGGACAGCTCAATTGTAAGTGCCTCGATATATTTCAATAACCATACATATTTTATGAGTACTGTAGTATACTAATCAATGGCCATAAAATTATGAATAAGTATATTTGTACACTAGGCAATTTTCTTCTGTTCATACAGACTCTGAATTTGTGATATTGGTGTAGTAATAGGCTACAAACAGCAACTTCTAACAAACCGATCCGAATAAATATAAAATTGAGTAACAGTAGTTTCAGAACTCCTTCTACTACGGCATACGATAAAAAACGTTTGTAGGAACAAAGTCACCGAAAAGTCTGAGTTCATTCACAGAATTCTATTTATTTACTTAAAATAATATACATTGTAGTACATGGTCCGACACTATTGGTATCTTTCTTGCCAGAATTCTAAATATTTGAAAGTGAAAGAACAATTTTTGCGAGTTAAAAGGAATGTTTTGTGACGACTGTTTACAGTGTAGACTTTTATTCATGTGAAATTAAAAATTATATAAGAAGCCAGTATTGCATGTTGCTTACTTACCATCATGTAATTCTTCAACACTGATGAAAGAGCTTCACAAACTTCTGGCACTATGAGGGAAAAAGCTGAATATGATACTTTGAATAAATACATAAGTGATTGTACGAATCGCCTGTGGCTAGAAATCTTAATGTGATAGCCATTCGAATTCTTGGAGAAATACTATCTTGGAAATTGGTATCTTTTTTTAATGAGAGGTGCAATTCACTGCAGTAAATAATCAAAGTTCTCATTCGAAATTCTCGTAAAGGTCCTAAATAAGGCGTCGTCATCTACTGTTATATCTCCTAGTATGCTATTCCACGGGTCTTCTTTAAATATTTTCCTCTTCCACCATCGATTTTCGTTTCCATTGTTGGCTGCACCTACATGTGCAATGACCAAGTAAGCCGCCGCTGCAGTCACTGGTGCACCCACTCTCCTACAAGACCGACTCCATGTGGCACGAATTCTGTAGCTTTGGTATGAATTAAACTGCCGCATGCAACATACGCTGCAAGATGCTGCCTTTTGTAGCATGCTACAAGGCGACGCACGCCACATTTACGTAGCATGCCACAATGTTGCAAGATGTTGTCCCAGTGTAAACGAGACTTAAGAAACAATGCCATTGTTTTTCTCTCTCCTCCACCCAAAAAATAACGTATCGTATTTAATGGTTCTCGTATTTACATTTGCTTCTCTCGAAATAACTTCTTTTTTAGTATTGTATGATGTGTGCAGAAAGAGCGTTTTTTTTTTATTATAAAAGGATTGCCACAACACGAAAAATATGTAATTGCTGAAATAACATGAAACCTGCTACACAAGCATAGGAATTACGTGGTTTTAGGACGGGACACCTTGCATCTACTGTAATATCAATAACTAATATATCACAAGTCAAATGTTAATAGAAAAATTACCCAAACGGACAACAAAAAATCATATGAATTGCAATTCAAAAGTAAAAAGATACTTTGTTTTATCACATGCAAACAAGTAAGAAATACTGTTACCACTTACGTAGATTACTTATTTATCTGTCAATTATATTGTGCAGAAGAATGTATGTCGTTCAGCAGTTAGGTTTTTTTCACATAGATGTTCATAATAAAAACATGTAATATTCTGAAAATGTGTTCTTGTTGTAATTATATTCCTTCACAGTTTGACATACGTTATTTTCGCGGTCCATAAACTATTTGTTATAGCGAACATTATTTCTGCAGCAGTATTAGTGTCAGGTGGAGTTAGCACAAACCTCATAGTGAGCTGCTAGTTTTTTCACCAGATATCTTAAGATGCATTTAAGTTCAAAATGAGACACTAGTTATTTGCAGAACGCTTCACGGTTCGCAATAAATAAATTTTCTCTTCATACATATTCTTTCAAAATATCTTCATCATACACCTGTAAACTTTTACGACTTTACGACACAGACTTCGAAAGAAGTAAATATTTCAGTTCAACCCAATTAAATGGTTTCAGTACGTGAAACAGATAAGTCAATTTCCCGATATAATCAATTGACTTCTCGAGAAATGAACTTACGATGTCCAAGAAATCAAGGCTCTTTCAGCACGGCATCTTACAGCAATGAACGCATCAATGACAGAATATTTATAGTTATAAATGCTACACATATCATGAGAAAGCGCAATGTAGTATCAACCAAAGAAATTTTAAAAAATCGTGCTTTATCAACTTTGAGCTGAAGCCTATTTTCTTTGATTGTTTACGACCACCCTTTTCCTCAATTTTGTTACGCTGTACTTTACTTAATAACACTTCATTTCAAAGTATACGGGACGGTTAGTAAAAAACGGAGGACCGTACGTCCTGTATTTATTTTGTCCGGACAACGGATCACAGAGACAAAATAAGGGACGATCCTGTAAAATACGGGACGCCCTACACTAGACCCTTTCTTAGATTGTTGAAAGCAAATGGCTTATCCGCTACTGGCTTGTTGGGCCTAACGTAGCTTCACCAGAGCCCCTTTGGTCGTTAATTTTCAGGGTTCCTTTGATTCCTGGACGCTCCGCTGCAAGGCGTCTTGAAACGCTTGACCACTCCACCGCGGCTTATTTTCATTGCGAGTGTTTCTATAAATCGCAAGTCAGTGTATAGTGTATGGTATAGGTGACCTAGGAATAACCTTTGACAGTGTTCCCCATCACCACGAAAGCTGACAGTCATATGTTACATGATAGGGAGAGGAGGAGATAAAATGAAGATGCGGAATGAAAAGAGAGAGAGAGGACAAGAGGATGGAGGAGGAGGGATAGAAGAGATGGGCCGAGAGGGAGGAAGGAGGAGATAGCCAGAGAGATGGCAGTGGAAGAAAAAAATGTTCAAATGTTTGTAAATCTATCGGACCAAACTGCGTGGTCATCAGTCCGTAGCTTACAAACTACTTAAACCTAGGTAAACTAACCTAAGGATAAACACACACACACATACTCCAGGGAGGACTCGAACCTCCACGGCGAGCAACCGCGCGCTCCGCAGCGAGACGCTTTAGACCGCTCGGCTACTCCACCGCGGCAGTATTAATCTAACCTAGTCATTAATAATAATTAGAAACAGGCCTCTTCAATATTAATGTTAGCGGTAGAGAACGATGAGTATGAAGAGTGAGGTACCAGTGAGGTACCAGTGACAAATATTCAATATCGCTGAATGCATCGGAGTGTTTTTTACTCCTACCTCCTGCGCGAAGTCTTAGAGTTGTAAGGAAGACTATGATTACCAGTTGTCAAGCAATAAGCACCGACTTGTGGAAGCACATATTTGTGGTGAGGAATGTGATGCAACACGGACGTTAAGGGAAGCGGATCGGCAGGGCCTCCTGCTGCCCCGTCGGCAGCGGTCGTTTATTTACCTCTTCGCGGGCAATTTGTCGCGTCGGCGCGGGCTCTCTGATGTCCGCCAGGCGCGCCAAACACGGCCCTGTGACGTCACGGCTGGCCAGTGGAGACGCGTCGGCCGACGTTCCGACAGACGCCTGCAGCCGAGCGGTGTCGCGAAGGCGTCTTTTGTGCCCGGCTCCTGACACCCGAACGTGGCCCGAGGACGCCGTCTTTTCCCTTCTTTGGCGACCGGCCATTGTGCAGCCGGGATCGTCAAATTGGCCCAGCGACGCCGTAAAACTCTTGTGTCAGTGCCCATTCATTGGGCTGGAATCGCTTTCCTTGAAAAAGAAGTTTTCACGGTTCGCAGAGGAGAGAACCACGTGCAGTAAAGTTTAATGGACACCTGCCGGCTCATTTTATTATTGTTACCAGCTGATAAGCCCCGGCATTTCCCGGGTAAATATGCATTTTTCCAGTCTTATATTTCATGTATCCATGAAAACAGCTTAGAAATCATGAAACAGTAAAACAAAGAAATGTGCATAATGTACAAAATTTTAAGTGCAGTCTCCCAAGGAAGAAAAATAGTAATAAAATACAAATGATGTATAACATTCATATAATTCAAAGCTTAACTATAAACAATATTCATTGATACTTGTTAAGGGAAAGTTTTTGTGACTCATTTTTTAAGACGTCATATCTGAAATCAAATGTTAAAATGTTTGTAGAGCTTACGGGACTTAACTACGGGGTCATCAGTCACTAAACTTACAAACTACTTATGAACTAGCTAATACTAAGGACGGCACAAATATCCATGCCCGAGCGGGGATTCGAGCCCCCGACCGTAGTGGCAGTGCAGAAAGTTACTGGCGCGCCGCAGACCGCTCGGCCACCGCGGCCGCCACTTGTGTCGTAGGTAGTTTTAAGCCCAGAGGGATTGTTGTCTGATAGTAAGCAATATGTGTACCAAGTTTAATTGAAATCGGTCCATTATTTTAGGAGGATATGTGGAAAAATAGCGCATGATGTAACAGTTATTCGGAAATTTTGTTGTCATATCTCCTGAAATATGTGACGCACTATGATATAAATTCGAAGGTACATTCAGTAGTATATGTGCCTAATGTGCTGAAAAATATGTCGTGAATGGTATTAGCGGTAAAGACGTAATGAATCGAAATCTCATGCGTGATGATGCGGTTTTTCATTAACCAAATAGCTTATGACTTCATATCTCATGAACTGTATGTCGAACTGTGATTTAGTATCCAAGGAACGTTCAGTGGTATGTATGTGTGCTGTCTGTGAATTGCCTCGCGAAAGCAATCTACAGTGTAGAAGTAATAACTTCTAACGTCACGCCAAATGCCTTAGATTTGGTTGAATAGGTTTACAAACATCATTCCATAGATGGTTGATCTCCGCACGTGCTGTATATTGATTTCCTGTCGCCCTGCTGATGCTCATGTTGAGTCATTAAGTGCTCATATTCTTCCTGTTAACAACAGTTAAAACAACACATCGAAATGAGTTTACTAGTGTAAAATGTAAACTTTCACGGCCGGAATGGTCAAAATTACTAAAAATTTCCGGGCTATTATGCCGTGGTCTTGTGGATTTATTCTGGTAACCCAACGTTTCGTCCCCGACTGCGGAGGACATTTCCAAGGGGGATCGTGGGACTTTTGAATGTCCTATGCACACCCTGGCTCGCTACTGACTGACTATCAAGACGGGGTCGCTTAAGCGTTTACCTAGACAGATGAACCGCACCCTCCGAAAATTCTTCCAATGAACCAGTAAACCGGAGTCGAGTGTCCTACACGTTGGATTAATCTCATATCGCTCTGAAACATGGCGCACAGATAAACAGCGCGACTGTGTCAAGCAGCACACTACTACTGCTGCATTGCAACATTATGGGATTGTTTTTCCTAACCATTCGCATCATCTTCAATCTTCAAAATTTAGAGTCATCTGTCATAATGCTTACTTTCAAAGTTCATCGCTTTAGATAATCGATTTGGTATATGAGTCACGGATATGACGCGAATGTAACTATTAAACCTTGCCTTCAGAAATATTAGTATTTTTCTATCGTTTATGAACTAGTTACACTCTTCATTGCATTAAGGGAAGTTGGATAGTAATTTGAAGTTTTCTGCTTAAAATGGTGAAAAATTGGTTAATTTTCCAAAATTATATATCCGCCCAGGAAAATTACCAACCTTGCGATGTTTACACATTTAGATTTTCACAATTTCCGAATGTATTAGGTGTAGAAGGCTGTAAATTTTGCTCTACAGTTGTAGAAACTTTGATCTTTCCATTGACACCATTGTCATTCAAATACAAGTCGATGATCGATGTAAATATGCCATTCAACAACCTCATATGCACTCTTCAAAAATGTTCAAATGTTTGTTAAGCTTAAGGGACTTAACTACGGGGACATCAGTCCCTAAACTTACAAACTACTTATGAACTACCTACAACTAAGGACGGCACAAATATCCATGCCCGAGGGGGATTCGAACCCCCGACCATAGTGGCCGTGCAGACCGTGACTGAAGCGCCTCAGTCCCCTCGGCCACCGCGGCCGGCTGCACTCTTGTATTTGTTGGCATAAAAACTTTAAAATGGGGGCTCAGTGATTCTGTTATTTCATTCGGTGATGGTCATATGGGTAGGCTAAAGGTCGTGGAAAGTCTTGCCATCGTTCCTGGTATCCACACCGTCAGGGGTCTTCGGCTTCTGGACAACATGCGAGCAAGAAAGGTTCACCGTGCAGCTAGTAACAATAATTTCGTGTAGCTCATTGGCCTGGTGCAAAACTTTCAGTTGCACGCCACTTCGGCGACTTGCGTGTCCCTGGCCTACGCCAGTTATCCAACAATGTTGAGAGGTGAGGGATGAGTTAAAACGCGACCCTTCCGTTTTCAATTGAGCGCTTTAGTTCAACAGTCAGACAGTGTGCAGCTGAATTCAATTAAAAAAAAAAGCAAAGGTAGCAAGGACAAGAAACCCAAGTGAAGAGGTAGGTGAAGAAGAAGAAGAAGAAGAAGAAGAAGAAGAGTCTGGTTACTGTGCTAGACACTTTTGATAATAGAAAAAGAGGTATTTGTGAATTTTCATAAATAATTACTCTTATCGTATTTTCTGGCATTTGACATTTTTACTGTTACATCTCACAAACCACTAAGCCAATAACATTCATATTTTCAGAAATGCTATATAACAGTTAAAAGAAGCCACTGATCTAGAATCGAGACAAAATGTAGCTTATTCTCTGAACCAGGGAAATTTATGTTAATTTTTTCCGATAAAAATGGCTTAAAGTTAAAAAAAAACAGATATTGTTCAAGTGTTTGTTGAGCTTATGGGACTTAATTACGGGGTCATCAGTTCCTAAACTTACAAACTACTTATGAACTAGCTAATCCTAAGGATGGCACAAATATCCATGCCCGAGGGGGGATTCGAACCCCCGACCGTAGTGGCCGTGCAGACCGTGACTGGAGCGCCTCAGTCCACTCGGCCACCGTGGCCGGCATAAATATTGTACCAAAAAAAGAAAAGAAAACAAAGGTTTTAGTTCAGTGAGCTAACAACATCTGCTGAAAATGTCTCCCAAAATTTCAAAGTTCTTCATATAACACTTCTAGAGAAAAGGTACATAAAGGTAGCTAATTTAACATTGACGAGATAGGGCTTTCCGACTCCCCTTATAACTGTCCAGTTTGTTTGCCATCCTGCGTTTCAGCATTGCTATTATTCTTCACCGACACGAACGTAGCTAGTAACGTTTCAATTTTCGCAGTGTACAACTGAATATTTTTCATCTACATCTACATAGATACTCTGCAAATCACATTCAAGTGCCTGGCAGAGGGTTCATTAACCACTTTCATAACTTTTCTCTACCGTTCCATTCTGCAATAGCGCGCGGGAAGAAAGAATACCTAAATCGTTCCGTTTTCGATCTCATTTCTCTTATTTTATTGGGATGGTCATGTCTCCCTAAGTAGGTGGGTGCTAGCAAAATATTTTCACATTCAGAACTAAAAGTCGGTGATTGAAACTTCGCAATGAATAACGTCTTTCTTTTAATGATTTCCACCCCAATTCGTGCAACATTTCCGTGACGCTTTCCTCCCCGTAACGTGATAAAATGAGCTGCCCTTCTCTGAACCTTCTCATTGTCTTCCGTCAGTCCCACCTAGTGAGGGTCCCACAAGGGGCAACAGTACTCCAGGAGAGGACGCACAAGTGTGATGTAGGCAGTCTCTTTGGTGGAGCTGGTGCATCTTCGAAGCGTTCTGCCGATGAAACGTAACCTTTGGTTCCCGACAATATTTTCTATGTGTTCTCTCCAGTCAAAGTTGTTCGTAATTGTAACTCCTAGGTATTTGGTAGTATCTACGACCTTAAGGTTTGACGGATTTATCGCATAATGAAAATTCAGCGGATTTTTTTTAGTGGTCATGTGTATTGCTTCACACTTTCTTTCATTTAGTGTCAATTGCCAATTTTCGCACCGTACAGAAATTTTGTCTAAATCGCTTTGCAGTTGCTTTTGATCCTCAATTGACTCCACTAACCGATAAACGACAGCATCATCCGCGAACAGTCTAAGGGAGCTATTCAGATTGTCTCCTAAATCGTTTATAAACACAAGGAAGAGTAGGGGACCTATAACGCTTCCCTGTGGAACGCTAGATATCACTTCTGTTTTACTCGATGACTTACCGACAATTACAACAATTCCTTGCCGACACAGACAGGTCTTAAGGCGGAGGTGCGAGCATTCCTCGCCGACGAGTGTTGGGAGGGCAGGGGTAGCGGTGTAATGAATGGTGAAGTAATCGGGCTGGGCACGTGACGACACCTGACCCCGGCAGAGAAAGGCCCGCCATCAGTCACCGCGGAGCGTGCGCCTGGCCGCCGCCATTCATGGCTGCCAACCTCCGGGGCTGCCTTCCCCTCACACACGCATGAATTATTCAGCGCTGGCCGCGGTAATAGCTTCTCCCCCTCCCCCTCCTCCTGAGCCATTGGGGATGGGGCAGCCCTCGCGTCTGACCAAGACGGATGGTCGGGGCGTCAGCGAGTGCAGGCAGGAATGTGTGCACACCTACTCACTGCGCTCAACCAGCTTTTCTACAGAGGCTGCGGTATTTCAAAAACACTACATTCACATTTCAGCTGTTTTTTATTTTTATTTTATTTTATTTTTGTCTCCGATGCTAATAAGTGTTCTAATGATACAATGTGTCCGCAAAGTCTTTCCGCAGCGGCGATCTCCGCGTGTCTCGGGTTGCGTGGCGTGTAAGGTTGGCAGCACAGACAAAGCGCACCTGCACGTGTTCCGTGAACCCAGTGTTGCCAACTTAGTACTTTTCGCGCTAGATGTAACGAGTTTTAAGCTATGACAGCGCCAAAAAATTATTTTTAGCGCCTAGTGCGAAATCTGGTGCCAACAAAAATTTGTGATTTTTTCAGATTTTCCTTATTTTTATGCAGTTGAACATTTTTTTTATTAGGACGAGGATTGTGAGTGCGTTGCGATTCGGTACACGGCTACCTACAGCATATGAGACGGCTGCAGCCTGTGCACTGAAGACTGGAAATACCCTTGGCCGTCAGTCGTCGTCGTTCAGTCGACTTATTGTATAGCGTACAGTAACAGCGTTTGTTTTGCTTCTAAGTACTGTGATCTAGTCTAGTGAAAAATGAGTATGCCGTTTCAAAAAAAAAGTTACATTCAGCGATATAAATGGGAGTGGGAATCAATCGGAGATTTTAAATATTGCTTGAAATCTGTTGGAGGCAATGATATGAAAGGTTAGTGACTTTACCTGCCGTGTTGAATTTTGCGCCAGGTCAAGTGATATCAGAAGTTATTGGGTTTTAAGTAGTGTAGTGCTGATGAAAAATTACAAGCTGTGCTCAAGGTGTAAGGATATAATGTAGCGCCTGTATGGTGTTTGGTGAGAGTCGTTAGCTAAAATATTATGTACTGAACTGGGAATAAATGGAAATGGCGGATTATGATAAAAAGGGAATAAAAATTAAATTAAAACAAAAAGAATTAGAACGACTGTAAGGGTAAAGATGGGCGGCTTCTACATTATAAAAAGAAGACGATGTTACCTTCAGTGAGTACCATCTCGACGTGCAATGATGGTACGTCAGGGATCTGTACTCAAATATTATATAACTGAAGGTACACACCGTCGTGATCGGGAATTGGACTATTGAAATCTGTTATTGTACAGTAGGACGTCTGCTAAATTTTAGTTGTCGGCTCCGCGTATGCAGTTGGCAAGAATGTAAAAAAAACTAACATATTCTTTTCGTTCTCCACTCAACATCCGAGGAGTGGAGCGGGCTGTTTAAGATCCGGCCCATAAAGAGACGCGGTTCTATTCAGCCAATAATCAGACAAGCTGATTGTGGGGTGAAGGGAGACTGGGAATAAGTAGGCGCACAAACAGTTCGTTTTAATAAATAGCTATACAAATTCGACTGCAGGTCCTGTAATCATCACCATCTTTGATGTAGGAAATATTGGAATAGGAAAAAGCAATGAAACCGATTTAACAACTACTGCACTGATAACTATTAGCCGTAATGGCGTCCAATTCCTTCTCACTTCGCGCCACTCTAGTGTAAAAGGGCAGTTAAATGAAAGATGACTGCCATTTAAAATTTTATATTGATGTATTTCAAGTTAAATATCATAATTTACAGTAGCGGCACTATACTTACACAAAATTGAGTACGACCAGGGGAGAGCTGCATCGAATACGTCTTATCTCTAGAAAGGCAATACGAAGACAAAAAAACGTTAATCGCTGTTCCTTCCCTCAAGTAGTAAAACAAGGGAAGGTGGATCACAGATAATTTAATGGGAGAGAAAGAAAAACGATCTTTGCCCTCGCTGATTCATGAAATTATTTATTTATTTATCTACGATTTATATTGTGTCGTTTCAAGGAACACAATCTTTGTTTATTGCAGAACATTATTACATGCGATCATCTTGGTGAAGTGTGGAAAGGGACAATTTGCGATTCCTAATCTGCCGTCGAAGTGCATTAAATGAAAAACAATAAATAAATAAATAAATAAATAACTTTGGAAAGTAGGAGGCGAGGTACTAGCGGAAGCAAAGTTGTGAGGCGGCATCGTGAGTCGTGTCGGGATAGTTCAGTCGGTAGAGCGCTTGCCCGCGAAAGGCAAAGGTCCCAGGTTCGAGTCCCGGTTTCGGCACACAATTTTAATCTTCCAGGAAGTTGTTTTTACTTAAACTAAGTTAAACTGACCTAAGGACAACACACACATCCATGCCCGAGGGAGGATTGGAACCTCCGACGCGGGAGGCCGCGCGATACGCAACGTGGCGCTCCAGACCGCTCGGCTATTCCCGTGCGGCAGACCCAGCGGCCTGAAAGCGTTTTTGTGTCAGCTTCAGTTCTCTCCAATGTGAGTGCGGAAGGTCTTTGATTGTGCGTATATAAATAATGTATTTTGACTTTGTTATGTACTTGACTCCAGTTAGCTAGTGACTGTGAACAATGGCTGAGAAATGTTCAGTTTGTGAATGCGTTGTTACCAGTGACATTTGTGGCACTGAAAAGGAATTAGAGGATTGGTTCATCCAAGTAATGGAAAAGATGGGAAGGCTCAAGATTTATTAAAATATTTGTTAATCTAGGGACTTAACTACGTTGGTCATCAGTCCCTAGGCTAACAAATTACTTGCACTAACTTAAGTAAATTATGCTAAGAACAACAAAAACACCCATATCCGAGGGAGGACTCGAACCCCGACGGGAATCAGCCACGCGTACCGCAGCTGGGCGCCTTAGTGCGCACGGCTGTTCTCCGCGTCGCTCAAAGTTTTCTGGACACGGTGATGTTCATAAATCCTGCAGGAAAGAATACAAAAGAGCACATTCGGTTAGAAAGCTTCAGAGCGGCACTCTTCCAGAACAACTGCCTTCAATGTCTCGTGATCCCCCACATTTAGATTCGGTTTAAGTAAAATTTTGTTTTTTAATCTGTTTAGTGAAGAAGCTACAGACGAAGTGTTTCATGACAAATATAAGATAAAGACCATTGATTTGCGTCGGAAAGTTTCAAATGTTCAAATGTTTGTCAAGCTTAAGGGACTTATCTTCGTGGTCATCAGTCCCTAAATTTACAAACTACTTATGAACTACCTTATACAAACATCCATGCCCGAGGTGGGATTCGAGCCCCCGACCGTTGCGGCCGTGCAGACTGTGACTGGCACGCCGCAGACCGCTCGGTCACTGCGGCCGGCTTGGAAAGTTCACAGTGTTCGATCCTTCACCTACAACCAATTACCTTCTCTGCACATGAGAGGAAAATTGAGTAGGGCCAGACACCACCATATCCGTTCAGGGATAGAGCTAGACGTTGCAGGTATTGGTCATGAGGACTGTTGTAAAAAGTTATTTATAATGTTTAGACTTTCGTCAAGGTAAATTGAGCGTCGAGAAGATCTAGATATTTCTGCAGCAGTGGAGGAGATACGTATGCCTTTAATGCATGATGTTTTATTTGTAGCTATAAAAACTACGACGATTAATGTGTAACGCGTATATACTGACAAATATTGAAAAAAATTCCTTAAAATTATTATGCGCTACAAGCAACATAAAGTTCATAGCTGGTCAGCTATATAGTGCTTCAATGATGTACACGATGAAGTAAATATCACTAATATGCCTCTCATCTTTCCAGAAAGTAACTTATAATGCAACAGTAGTATGTGATTGACTAATTTTACATGGCAATGGAGGAATACTAATCTAAACAAACTTATATGTTACGAGTAACACAATGCAGCTAACTTTCGAAATGATTCAGTAGCGCTCTGCAATTTATAATTTCTAGGACGAGGTACTAGCACATGTAAAAGTATGTATACAAGCACCTACAAATGAATTTGTGGTAAAATGTTTGGGAGATAATGAAAAAAAAAAAAAAAAAGGTATGTAGCTGATCAGCTACACTATGCATTAAAGAGGTAATTACATAGTAGTAAATGACTGCCAGTTTTCCGTGGACGAGTTGTCGGAACAAGTGTCAGGAAGAGCACTTCCATATAAAGACGAACGGCAGCAATGAGAGCATGTAATATAGATGTCTTCTTCAATTTTATGTTTTGCGCACTTTATTTTGCTGTAATGCAATCAATGAACGCACGGAGGGTACGAGGTACCAATTCTTCAGCACCCGTGCTGAACTATTCACAAGATGGAAATGCAGAATTGTCATATGCCATTGATTCAATATCTTCCAAGATTATTGTAACAACTGCACTTTCTAATCTCTCTCATTCTGCCTTTTAGTCTTTGCATCTCGAAGACTATCACAAATCATTCAAACATTTTTTGACCTGCTGGTTGTTATTTAAGTTCTGAACTTCACGTAATATAAATATAAAATTCTAAAATCCGATACCCATGTGATCTCCTTGTCAGCGTGAACGAGATCTTTAACATGAGGATCGAAAAGCTTTATGTTTTAAACTAAGTTTTGAGGCACTGAGAATGATCGAGAGCCGGCCGCGGTGGCCGAGGGGACTGAGGCGCTCCAGTCACGGTCTGCACGGCCACTACGGTCGGGGGTTCGAATCCCCCCTCGAGCATGGATATTTGTGCCGTCCTAGTTCGTAAGTAGTTCATAAGTAGTTTGTAATTTTAGGGACTGATGACCCCGTAGTTAAGTCCCATAGACTGTACAAACATTAGAATGATCGAGACCGAAATCTAGACACGCAATAACAAATAAATATTTGCGGCCCACTGCTGTTCATCATTTACATATTAGAGCACAGTCGCTGAGCACAGGATGCAATCGAACTTGATAATATTGGTAATAATTAATTAAAATAATGTAGTAAATGAAATATTGTAGCCAGTAGTCTTGTGTAGTTCGCGAACGAACTAGTTCGGAAGAGCGCTCCCACAGGCGAACTACGTGAACTAGTTCGCAGACCCCTCGCCTCTTAGTTCGTCCGCTCCTTTTCTGAAGACTGACGTGTAACAGCGAGAGGACGCGAGAGCGCGTAGAAGAGCATGATTCCCTTCTGCCAGTTGCCGTCATTTCGAGCTGAGATGCAGCTCAGCTGTAGTTTTAGTAGCGGTAGCAAAAGCCAAAACGAGCGGACGAACTAAAAAGAGCGACCTACTTCGCGGCAGAGCTGTGAAATAAAAGGAGAGCTACCGGTCGCGAACTAAAATATGCGCGATAGGTCGCGAACAGAATTAAAAATCACGTGTTTGCCTTCTGCTGATGAGAGCCATTTCGAGGTTCGCGTTTACCTGCTAGATTACCTAGTTCAGTGCTACAAAATTTATGCTTTCAAGTATTCTGCACTCTGCAATATCTAATAAATTCCATAATTGCAGGATATAGAGATTACTCTAAACTTAAACGCGAGAAATTATCTAAATTATCTATATAGCTAAATTATTTCTTTTGAGACTGAAACTTCACTCTGCAGCGTAGGGTGCGCTGATATGAAACTTCCTGGCAGATTAAAATTATGTGCCGGAACCGGGACTCGAACCTGGGACCTTTGCCTTTCGCGGGCTAGCGCACTACCGACTGTGCTATCCCGACACGACTCACGATGCCGCTTCACAACTTTACTTCCGCCAGTAGTAGGAGACGAGGTAGTGCGCTTGCCCGCGAAAGGCAAAGGTCCCAGGTTCGAGTCCCAGTTCCGGCACACAATTTTAATCTGCCAGGAAGTTTCTGTTTCTTTTGGTTTGCGTGATACTGTTAGCGGCTCAAGCAGCAAGCGCATGAAACAGCTTGGGCCGGCCGCGGTGGCCGAGGGGACTGAGGCGCTCCAGTCACTGTCTGCACGACTACTACGGTCGGGGTTTCGAATCCCCCCCTAGGGCATGGATATTTGTGCCGTCCTTAGTATTAGTTAGTTCATAAGTAATTTGTAAGTTTAGGGACATGACCCCATGAGCTATACAAACATTTGAAACATTTTTTGAAACAACTAGGTGGGGGAACTTCTCCCTCCACGTGCATGCGCAGACCACGCCGCTCAGCCGTCACTGGCAGCGGACGAACTAAAAGAACTAAATAGTTCGCTGTAGAGCCGCGAACTAAAGTGAGCGCTCCCGATCGCGAACTATTATGCGCAAGTCTAGTATCCAGGTGCTCTCTCCAACCTTCCTTCCACCTACCATCTTGATAACGCCTTTGGACGCCTCCTTCATTTCCAGAAGCATTTTAAATCCTGCCGGTTTGGCGCGCTTGCAGCGGATTCGCACAGCGAGTTACGTAAGACAGCCGCCTTGCAGAGCGTACAGCGCCGCCACCTGTCAGCTTTCCACGCAAGCACGCCTGCCGACTCTCTGGTTCAGCTGCCGTCCGCTCTCCAGCGCTGTGCTCTACTGTCGCTTAAAGCCCTGTACAGTAGAGAAAACAGCGCCAACTCTTGCGGCGGCCGTCATGTGGCTGGCGTACTGCCACGGCGTAGCACGGGGCTGTTGCGTTTAAGGGGACCACACCGTGGTTCAGGTCGAAAAAAATCTATTTTCGGTTTTTTCTAGCATTTTCCTAGCACGTGTGTTTGTGTCACGCCCACTTTTCGGCATAACTGTAGACTGGGATACCACCCGTCTGCTTTGACTCACGACGTCATACTTCTGTATTGTAGATACAAATAATCTGTGGTTATAGATAACAGAATGTACCATCGATCACAGGTCTTACAAGGAAAGTACTTGGGTTCGAACAAATACATATACATCAAAATCGTATGAGAGATAATGTAAAGATCCCGCATCTGCAACACTCTGCAGTCGTCCGTTTGAACCTCTGCGTGTGCCTTACCACAGTGCACTTTGACCTGTCGGTTCTCCAGTAGGGACGGTGCAGTGTGCCTGCAGTGATGCGTTTTGGTACGTTATTTGTGTGGTGAAGCGTCAGATGGGGCGGCGGTTGGTAATCAATCCTGCTAATGTATTGCGATTGGTTGAGATGAAGTTACGAAGAACCCTTCTTCCTGAAGATGTTATTAGTATAGAAGATGAATCATTCGCATGCTTTCTCGTATCTGTTATGGTACAGAAATATGAGCATAAGTTAGATACTGTTGTGACACTAACACATAATGATAACAGGGATGATAATGACGAACAACTCATTGCAAGCGGTAGTGCTACGGTAAGTGCGAGAAGCAGTGGCAGTGAATACCAACAGTCTTCCGAGAAGAAGGTTAAAGTTGCAACTACCATCACGACTTTTGATGACAATACGCTAGAGAATATGTACGATGATTATTACGTATGGCGTCTACAATTACATCTACAGTGCTATCTAGAGCATGATCGCAGAGTTTTGCCGAAAAACGACACCCACCAGCAGATTGAGGTGTACGTAGAGACCCTGCAAGCAAAGGTTAATTCAGATATGTCTGTTTGAGCCCATGTACTTTCCTTGTTATCCCAAAAATTCGCGCCTTCGGCGTTCACACATGAAAAAAGATCACTCGCTTAACCTACACCTAACCATCAGAGAAAAGTTGCAGATCACTTTTTAAACACAAAATATTAATCTGTTTTGTTCGTAAACAAACTATCGTCTTTAATTAAACCACCACGTAATCACTCACGCCTTCTACAAACACGCAGGCACCTCAAAACTACCGCGCTGCGATGACGTCACGGGTCAAAGCTGACGGGCGGTATCCCCGTCTACGGGTGAGCCCACTTTTCTGAATATATTTTAGATCTTTATACCCCCAACATTGCACTTTAGGGATTTCCTTTTTTTACTCCCGAGTGTGTTGGCTATCCTTGGAATGCAACAGTCGGCATTCTTTTGCTTCTGCTGTTAGTAAACAACACGCTTTCAAACGCGCGGTTAGTTTTGTTCAAATGTGATTGCGAGTAGTTGTTATACTTACATTTGCAATGCTTGTTTACGCGTGTTTTGTTGTGTTTATTGAAGACGACTAAACGTAAAGGCGTTTTCAAGAAACTACCATTTAGAAATCTTTCTTTACAAGAGGTTATGTCGCCTGGCAACGATGTTTCTAATTGTAATTCTTCAACAAGAACATCATCAAGAAGCTCTCACCATTTCAAGAGTTACAACGAATTTACTGTAAGTGACAAGGGTTACAGTAACATTATTATAAATTTGGGAATTTCTAAATTTGTACTATGTAGACTGTGTGGTGGTACTAGCGGCCCTCGATCTGACGTCGTAGTGCAGCGACAGCGTAGCTAGTAGCTTTTGTGAATGGAGTGCCGACAATCGCGTCTTGCCATTAGTCACTTGCACGTCGCCGGCCGCGGTGGCCGAGGGGACTGAGGCGCTCCAGTCACGGTCTGCACGGCCACTACGGTCGGGGGTTCGAATCCCCCCTCGGGCATGGATATTTGTGCCGTCCTAGTTCGTAAGTAGTTCATAAGTAGTTTGTAAGTTTAGGGACTGATGACCCCGTAGTTAAGTCCCATAGACTATACAAACATTCGAACTTGCACGTCACGTTGTACTCGGCAGCCATTGCTGGGCCAACCTAGCCACTACGTACATTGTACAAATGTACTAATTTAAGGTTTATTTCTCAACACGGAGGTTCTGTATCAATTAATTAAAGATCTTAAACTGTTTTACATTATAAAATTCAAGACTACACACGGCAACTTCGTATTTAAATTACTGTGGATCACTGAGCCATATCGTTCGTATTTCTGTGTCTGAGGAAAACTCTATTTAAATCACGTCTACCTGATGTTTTAATATAATATCTATATGAAGTATTTTTGCATAATAAACAGATAATATAGGAATTTTATCGTCTCGTTCCAAAATTTAAAAAAGCCGTGACTACATTACGAAGTAGTGCAATGAAGATGTCGTATAGTCCTATGGTTGTTCTAGTGTAATGGGTTGCGTTCTTGTTACTTGAACAGAGGAAAAGCTGAGCGTGGGTTCGATCCCCGCCGTCTACAACACACCATGACCAATGGGAATTTACATTTCACCAGTACAGCAATATGATCGTTTTCTCATTCGCATTACTCTTCCAGGTATGATGCCTCAGTGTCATAATCGTTAGTTGTAGCGCAACTCCAGAATGTATGTACTAACAATTCAACATTCCACAAGTAGAAAGCAGTACGGAATGTCGAATGGTGTGTTTGTATCCATTTCCTTTTGAATCAGCTATACTGTGTGATGTAATACACCACACGTCTGTAATACTCTCATTAGCTTAATTGCAGAGTATGAAATCATGCCTTGATTTAATAAAGACTCATATCAAACATATGCTTTCCACGCAATTCGAGGTGGGATAAATACATAGTTAGCTTGGACAACAAAAATGTTTATCACAATACAGGAGCAAGAGTGCAAACACGAGAAATGTAAAATAAGTTAGTAAGCATAAATATTGTAAAGATGATATTAAGTCAGGTGCCATAACGTTAAAACAAGTTGGTTTTTCAGTTCATTCAGTTTAGTCATAACCTAAAATACTACAAACAAAAAAAGTATTGTAAAATATAATCTGTATATATTACAGGCCACTGCTGATGCCTTCCAAATAAAGGCGTAATGCATATGACAATATACAACTTTTATTATTCAGTTGCATAGATGACATACATAAATGCACTACTGGCCATTAAAACTGCTACACTAAAAAGAAATGCAGATGATAAACGGGTGTTCATTGGACAAATATATTATACTAGAACTGACATATGATTACATTTTCACGCAATTTGGGTGGATAGATCCTGAGAAATCAGTACCCAGAACAACCACCTCGGGTCGTAATGACGGCCTTGATACGCCTGAGCATTGAGTCAAACAGAGTTGTATGCCGTGTACAGGTACAGATGCCCATGTAGCTTCAACACGATACCACAGTTCATCAAGAGTATTGACTGGCGTATTGTGACGAGCCAGTTGCTCGGCCACCATTGACCAGACGCTTTCAGTTGGTGAGAGATCTGGAGAATGAGCTGCCCAGGGCAGCAGTCGAACATTTTCCGTACATAGAAAGGCCTATACAGAAACTGAAACATGCGGTCGTGCATTACCATGCTCAAATGTAGGGTTTCGCAGGGATCGAATGAAGGGCAGAGCCACGGGTCGTAATACATCTGTAATACATGTATTACAGTATGGCAATGACGAATACACGCTTCCAATGTGCGTTCACTGCGATGTCGCCAAATACGGATGCGCCCATCATGATGCTGTAAACAGGACCTGAATTCATCCGAAAAAATTACGTTTTGCCATTCGTGCACCCAGGTTCATCGTTGTGTACACCATCACAGGCGTTCCTGTCTGTGATGCAGCGTCAAAGGTCTCCGAGCTGATAGTCCATGCTGCTGCAAACGTCGTCGAACTGTTCGTGCAGATGGATGTTGTCTCGCAAACGTCCCCATCTGTTGACTCAGGGATCAATACGTGGCTGCACGACTCGTTACAGCCATGTGGATAAGATGCCTGTCATCTCGACTGTTAGTGATACGAGGCCTCCTGAACCCACCGATTCCATATTCTACTAACAGTCATTGGATCGCGGGGAGAAATATCTCGATACGATAAACCGTAATCGCGTTAGGCTACAATCCGACCTTTATCATAGTCGGAAACGTGATGGTACACATTTCTCCTCCTTACACGAGGCATCACAACAACGTTTCACCGGACAACGCCGGTCAACTGCTGTTTGTGTATGAGAAATCGGTTGGAAACTTTCCTCGTGTCAGCACGTTGTAGATTTTGTCACCGGCGCCAACCTTGTGTGAATGCTCTGAAAAGGTAATCATTTGCATATCACAGCATCTTCTTCCTGTCGGTTAAATTTCGCATCTGTAGTACGTCATCTTCATTGTGTAGCAATTTTAATGGCCAGGAGTGTATCTACATTAAAATATAAAAACAGCAACTGTGGAATGACAGGTCAAGAAAAGAACTAACAATGTTGTCCTGTCGGTTCAACAGAGTGCAGATGCTAACTGTGGTGTCGCACAAGTACAAAGTGCGCGCCACCTACTTTCGCCGCGCGCCGCCATGCACGCACGGCGCGGCGTTCTCACGACGACAGCCACGAGCGCCCTCTGCTGCAACCCCGCTCGTGGCCACCACGGAAAGACACCGGTCACTTCGGACTTAGATAGCAACGAGTTAGGACCTTCGTAATCAGATAGGCACCAGTGAGGACTTTGCTATTGTACAGGCACTAGGCAGGCCTCTAACAACTATGTATCAACATTCTGCAGTACTATGTAAAAGTTAAGTATTGTTACATTCTGTGCAATATATATCTTTCTAATTTACTCTAGTGTTTGTAGTTTCTGGCTGCTCCCCTCCGTACCTGCACCGGCGTTCTGTCTTGTTACTGTGTCGGTCTCGTTCCACTCGGCCACCGATACCTACGACGAGGCTGGGACACAAAAGCGGCGATGAAGTTGGGACACAAAACTAACATTACGGTAATCGCGATATGCTAATAGAATCTTGTTGCAGAAGGGGTTGGTATCGACTTGCGTTTACCAAATGAATTACGCAAACAGTTGGCTTCAAATAGTGTAGTGGGCAGATAGTACACTGCAACAACTACTTACCTGAAGCTATGGCATGGAGAGCCATAGGAAGGTTGGAAGCTGGACAGCGACAGAGGCAAGTGGCTGCAGCAATTGGAGTGTTCCATAGTGTAATTTCCAGGACCTGGTCGCGATTTTCAGACAGGAACCGTTAAAAGAAGGCGAGGCCAAGGTCGTCCACAGGTAACATCAGCAAGAGGTGACCGTTCTCTCCGGTTAACAGCCCTTCGAGACATGTGGCTGAATGCAACTCAGCTGCAACGCACCCTCCAGCCAAGCACAGGATGCGCAGAATCCACACAATTCGAAATCGCCATCTTTTAAGTGTTCTCCCAATGAAACATAGTCTTTGCTACGCCTTCTATACGATTTTTTCTGTGTGTTCTTTCCAATTTAAGTTGTTCGTGATTGTTATTGCTAGGTATTTAGTTGAATTGACGGCCTGTGAATTTGACTGATTTATCGTATAACTGAAGTTTAACGGATTTATTTTAGTGGTCATATGGATGACATCACACTTGTCATTATTAAGGGTCAAATGCCAATTTTTGCAACATTTTAAGTTGCCTTTGATCTGGTGACTTTAATAACCGATAAATGTCAGAATCATCCGCATGCAGTCTAAGAGAGCTACTCAGATTGTCTCCTAAATCGTTTATAAATATAAGTAACAGTAGGGGCCCTATGACACTTCCCTGGGGAACGCGAGATGTCACTTCTTTTCTGCTCGATGACTTAGCGTCAGTTGCAAAGTACTGTGTCCTTTCTGATAGGAAATCACGAATCCACTCACCCAACTGTGGCGATATTCCATGAGCACGCAATTTGATTAGAAGACGCTTGTGACGTACAGTGTCAAAGGCCTTACGGAAATCTAGGAAAACAGAATCTATTTGTCATCCATTGTCGACAGCACTCATCACAGCATGTAAGTAAAGAGCTAACTGGGTTTTACAAGAACGATTCTTTTTGATTCCGTATTGACTGTGGGTCAATAGGTCGCTTTCTTCGAGGTAGTTTGATGAAAGAATGTTTTAAAATCTTGCTACAAATCGACGTCAGTGATATGGGCATGTAATGTTGCAGGTATCTCCTATTGCCTTTCTTGAATATTTCCAGTCTTTGGGTGTGGAACTTTCTCTTAGCAAGCGGATGTGTGTGATAACTAGGTATGGAGTTATTGCATCAGTATTCTCTGAAAGGAACCTAAGTGGTATACAATCTGGGCAGGGAGCCTTGCTTCTGGTAAGTGATTGAAGTTGCTTTAATAATCCATCTACCTGGATATCTACCTCTAAATTATGCATGCTGGCGGTTGTTCTTGATTTGAATTCTCGAGTCTTTGCTTCTGCTTCTTTGGTGAAGGAATTTCGAAAAGCTGTGTTTAACAATTCTGTCTTAGCATAACATCAGCCGCAGCATCGCCATTGCTATCGACTAGTGAAGGTATTGATTGTGTTTTGCCGCTAGTATACTTTACATACGACCAGAATTTCTTCCGATTTTCTACCACGTTACGTGACTGGGTTTCGTTGTGGAAACTATTATAAAATTCTTGCATTGAAGTTCGAGCTGAATTTTGAGTTTCAGTAAAAGAGTGCCGGTCTTGAGGATTTTGTGTCTGTTTAAATTTGGTATGCTTTTTTTCTTTGCTTTTGCAAGAGTGATCTAACCTGTTTTGTGCACCACGGCGGGTCAGACCATCTATTGTTAATTTATTTGGTATAAATCTCTCAATCTCTGTCGATATTATTTCTTTGAATGTAAGCCAGGTCTGAGCTACACTCACGTTGTTGGATTCTAAAGACTGGATATTCTCACTCCGTAAAGCATTAATCGAACTTTTATCTGCTTTTTTGAATAAATATATTTTTCGTTTGATTTTGGTAGATTTGGGAACTTCGATATTCAGTCTCACTACGACAATTGTATGTTCATTAATCCCTGTGTTTCTTTTGATGCTCTTTATTATTCTAATGAATAATAAAGAGAATATTTCGGAGAATGCTTCAGTATAATTTCGATATTTTATGCTTGACTCCGGTTTTGAACATGCATTTTTAGCAACATATCGAGAACAAGTCAAAGTAACCAACAATTACAATTGTATGCTTTGTGCACAATTTGAAATTTGATTCAAACTTTATTTGGAAATTTCTAGAATCGAACCGTCTGAGTCAGGGGGTTGGTAAAAAGAACCAGTTACCTACCTACACCAACTCACAGGAACTATCTACTTAAATTTCCTAAAAGATAAACAGCTTGTGACAGCAATAAATACGCCACGTCTTATTTTATTCAATGTATCCTTTCTGAACACCATTTACCCCTTAGTAAAAATTTCAGCTGAACTTATCTCCGGCTTTAGCCAGCTTTCGCTACCTATAATTATTTGAGCTTGGTACTTTCTATTACTGTGAATGTAACGATGAAAATGATGCCAGTATGTTTCTACAATAGTTTTTTGATCTTGCTCTTAAATCATTGTTTTTACCCGTTGCAAACCACTTCCTAAGTCTATTCGGGTTACTACACGCTTTTCAGCGGTTCCATTTTATTTTATTTTATTATTTTTGCAACCTTAGTAATTTTCTAAGGCCTTACTTTGAATTTTCCCATAGATATTTAGGGAAGTCGTACAGAATGATTAGAATCTCTGAACTTGCGACGGTCCCCGCTGTCCTACAATTTTTATCTCTCACTTTTCATTGCCTTTCACTTCACTCTGATGTGAAAGAATGTCGAGTAGCATCGTGGTTGGGAATACGTACGCCGCGGCAGCGCAGCGCGTTCGGAGAGAAGGATGTCTTCGGATTGTTGATTGTTGTTTCTGAAAAACACAACTCTTTAGTTTGGAAATTTTGTCAAGTGAAGGAATTTGGAGTTGAAAAAATAGCAAGTGCTGTAAAGCTACCGTGATCATCGACCCTAGACTTACAAATTAATTAAACTAACGCTGAGGACAACACACACACCCATGTCCGCGGCAGGACTCGTACCTCCGACGGGGAGCAGACTCGTACTTCGTAGCAAGGCGCCTTAGAGCGCACGGCCACTTCCGCCAACACCACCTAGAAGACAAGGCCTCACAACAGGCCGTGCCACGTCACATCTACATCTATATACATACTCCGCAATGCACCGTAAGGTGCGTGGCGGAGGGTACACTGTACCATTACAAGGCATTTCATTTCCTATTCCACTCCCAAATAGAACGAGGAAACAAAGAATGCCTATATGCCTCCGTACGAGCCCAAATTTCCCTTGTCTTTGTGATCACTAAGCGAAATATAAGTAGGCGGCATCAAGATCGTACTACGTAAATACACTCAGCTTCAAATTCCGGCCCTCTAAATTTCCTCAACAGAAATTCACGAAAAGAACGTCGTCTTTCCTCCAGCGATCCCCAATTGAGTTCCCGGAGCATTTCCGTGACACTCGCGCATTGGTCGAACCTACCAGTGACAAACCTAACTGCTCGCCTCTGAACTGCTTCTATGTCTTTCTTTAAACTGATCTGCTGCGGGTCCCAAACACTTGAGCAATATTCAAGACGTGGTCGTACAAGCGTTTTATACGCGGTCTCCTTTACAGGTGAAGTACATCTTCCCAAAATTCTCCCAATAAAACGAAGTCGGTTGTCCGCCTTCTTTCAAACTACTTATGAACTAGCTAATACTAAGGACGGCACAAATATCCATGCCCGAGGGGGGATTCGAACCCTCCGACCGTAGTGGCCCTGCAGACCGTGACTGGCGCGCCGCAGTCCCCTCGCGACCGGCAGAAAAACTGTGAGAGGGGAGAAAAGTTAAAAATCTGCACCGGGTATCAGATGACTCAGCTACTCCACTGCATCGAGATTGTGTGGTCTGTCTCTAACGATGTAGTCGTCGACGCGATATTACAGTGCAATCTTTCTTCTTATTTTTCCAAAGATTCTTACGTTGCACGGGTGGAGAAGAATGTTCCAGTATCGGGCTGTTTTTTACTAAAGGTAAATACTGAAGACAATGGAATGGATAACACATGAAGACTGGACCGAAGGTAATGACTTGACATTTTTATGGACTCGCCTCCGTCTATTTCTTACTGGTCTCCATGCTGAGCAATGTGATGCTCGTAAAAAAAGTTGTTAATGGACAGTACAAACTGCAACCGCAAGGAAATAAGTAGGAAAACATGAGACACAAAGGCAAGGCGTTGAATGAACAATGGGGAATGTCAGAGGCCGAGAAAACCTTTTGTGGAGCTCTTATGTAAAAACTAAAGTAATTTGTCATCCACTAAAGTGACGTGACGGTGAAGTTTCATAATCTGAAATATAACGCGTGCCTATTTCAGTAACACTATAATAGTTTGTATACAGAGATGTAGGAAAACCTTAAATACATACTTCGCATGTCTCTATCAAAGTACGTGCTACGTGAGGTGTGCATACTTTTGTTGTTTATTCTCTTTGTAAGATGCTCAAATGCTGATATCACAAAGTAAATGTTTTGAAGTGTAGCTCATGACGTACAGTCGTGAGTAAAACAGGCGGCAGACCTCGATTTATAGCCAGAATAGGCCTACTGAGGAAATGCAAACACTATACAGATGAGATACCTTGATATTCACTCGTCAAACAGATACTAGAATTTTGATCAAGTGTGTGTGGGACTCGTACGAAAATGGATTGGCAGGGAGGTTAAACGTATACACAGAAGGACAGCAAGAATGGTTCAAATGTATGTAGAGCTTATGGGACTTAACTACAAAGTCATCAGTCCCTAAACTTACAAACTACTTATTAACTAGCTTATTCTAAAGACGGCACAAACATACATATACAAGGGGGGTATGCAGATCGTGACGGTCACGCCGCAGACCGCTCGGCCACCGCGGCCGGGAGAGGTGGCTGGGAGAGTCACAGGTAAGCTGCCAAAACTGTCAGGAAAAGACTATTTCCAAAATTTCAAGTCTATAAACGATTACTCTCGAAGAAACCATAACCTCCGAGTTACCGCTCTCGTAAAATCAGATTAGATACAGCACACACTGAGGCAATTAAACAACATAATTCCGCGATACATACGTAAAAGAAACTGGTAAAAACTGTAGTGACTGGTACAATGGAACACATCGAAAGAGTCCAAAGATGGGCAGCTCGTTTCGTATTGTCGCGATAAGGGGAGACAGCGTTACGGAATTGATACAGGATCTGGGATGGGAATCATTACAGGAATGGTGCTTATCGCTTCGGCGTGGTCTACTTACGAAACTCCAATCGCCAACATTCTCCTCCGAATGCGAAATTATATTGTTGAGTCCCATTTACATAGAAATTATCATCAGAATAAAATACGAGAAATCAGAGCTCGAACGGAGAGATTCAGGTGTTCTTTCTTCCCGCGGGCTATTCGAGAATGGAATGGGAGATAAATAGTGTAACGGTGGTTCGATGAAGCCTCTGCCAGGCACTTAAATGTGATTTGCAGAGTATCCCACGTAGATGTAGATTCGGGTAGACATGGATGCGTGGTCTAAGGCAACATATTACGGACTGGGTGGCTGCTCCCAAAAATGTTCAAATGTTTGTACAGCTGATGGGACTTAACTACGGGGTCATCTGTCACTAAACTTACAATCTACTTATGAACTAGCTAATACTAAGGACGGCACAAATATCCATGCCCCAGGGGGGGATTCGAACCCCCGACCGTAGTGGCCGTGCAGACCGTGACTGGAGCGCCTCAGTCCCCTCGGTCACTGCGGCCGGCGGCCGCTCCCACCGGAGGTTCGATTACTCCTTCGAGCGTGGGTGTGTGTGTTGTCCTCACTGTAAGTTAAAGTAGTTTGTAAGTCTAGGGACTGTTGACCATAGCAATTTGGACCCATAGCTTTACATAGTTTATATACCTGACACATAACTATCATTTATATTATTTTCCGATGTCTCAAATGTCACTAAGTATTTCAACAACCTTTAGTCATCACACGCAACCTAAATGATGTTTTTATTTTACTTTTCATACATTATTAATTTGTAACTAAAAACTTCAGAATTTTGTATAATGCTACTGATGTCACTGTTATGATACAAGGTGTATGTAAAAGATGGCCCAAACTTACACAGTTGCAAGTACAGTGGAACCCCTGATATCCGACCTTCATGGGACCGGGCCGTGGTCCGAACGGCCAAAAGGTCGGATATACCGAGGAGCAATAAAACACGTTTTTTCGGGTCAAAACAGCCGTATACTGCACTAAATTATAAGTATTGTACAAAATACACACTCAATACACACAGTGCTGCTTAATAGTAATTACTGTATTCAATAAAAGAATTATTTTACCTTACATATTCTAATAAAAAGTAACAGTTTTTTTTTTTATAAAATGGAAAAGTTTAATTTTTATATTGCCTGGAAAGTCTCAACATCTCCTCCCAATTTTGCAAACAGCTTTACGGCTTTTTCTTTCACAAGAGGCTCCGACAAAGGAGTCCCTTCGCGCCATTCTTGACAAAACCAAACCCAAAGAGCTTCGTCTACAAGTTCTTGCACGTTTTTTTTTTTTTTAGCTTCTTCCTTTTCAACTGTCATAGAATAACTTTCAACGTCTTCACGGTTTTTTCTCCAGTCTTTTACAGTTGTCACACCGACCCCTAGCTCTGTGGCTAATTTGACTAGTGACTCACCACGGTCCAAACGTTGAAGCACTTCAAGTTTTTGTTGAAGGGAAACGCACACACGCTTACGTTTTTAAAATGCCATAGCGAACTTTCTCTAAACGCAAAACACAGTTTATCACCAAAGATACAGTAATTACGAAAATAAAAAAGCAATAAAGTTGAGCAACGTTCACGTCGACAATCAGAACACAACTGGCAGTTTAACAGAGAAACAATGCACAGCACTGTTGAGTCAGTTTGACTCTCGCCGGCAGAAGGCAGTCGGGCACATGGTCGCATATTCCGAGGTCGGATATGAGGGATTCTACTGTACACGATAATAGAAGCAAAAATGTCCCAGTAAACATGGGTCCACAAACGAGCCGTTTGCGAGATAATTACGAATGTCTGGTGCCAAGTCGCCACTGACTTCATAGTAAACATCGTCCTAGTTAGTTGGTTAGATTGAGCTGCGGCACATTTTGCTGCTGCTCTGAGACAGAAACTAACGCGCAAATACGGCCAAGGATGGATAGGTCGAGGCGGACCTGTACCTTGGCCTCCAAGATCGCCTGATCTAAATCCTTTGGATTTTTTTATTGTGGGTCATCTCAAAAGAGAAGTGTACGGCACACTCGTTAACACGGTCGAAGAACTGGAGCGGAGAGTTGAAACGCTTGTCAAGAATTACATTGGCAACACGGGTGGTGTGACTGCTCCCATCCAAACTGCAGAGTAAGAGTCTGCAGGCTGTGGCGGAGCATTATCGTGAAGCAGAACAATTTCTCTGCTGAGCTCCCTCTCCTTTTCTTGTATACCGCACGTCGTTTTCAGAGTCTGACAGTATGTGGCTGCATTGATGGTTTCACCTCACTTAATCACTGGCGGCATCGTTCTATGAGGCAGGACTAATAAGTGCAACAACGGCGGAAACTATGTGGAAAAGTAGCTTAAGATATACTCTTTCTTGCCACATTAATATTTTTAAAAATATGTTCGCTATATTTTTCCTCCAAAACGGCACTTACCTTCCGGATACGCCTCGTATATTACGAGGCGCGTCCAGAAAGTAAGTTCCGTTTGGTAATAACATGAAATTGTACACAGATACAAAAGAAATTTTTATTGCACAAAATTCTACAACTCTTAAACTACTTTTCCACATAACTGCCGGAATTTTGTAGGCATTTGTCATAGCGTGCCACAAGTTTTTGCATGCATCCTCCACAGAAGATTGCCGCTTGTGTATTCAACCATGTGGTAACAGCTCTTTATCAGCGTTGAAGTGTTGACCACCAAGGACTGATTTTAGGTGTAAGAAGAGATGAAAGTCGCTGGGAGAGAGGTCCGAGCTGTATGGAGGATGATCAAACAGGTCCCATTGAAATTTCCGTAAGAATTGTTTGGTCACATTCGGTGTGTGAGGTCAGGCATTATGGGGAGAAAAAAAATCTTTTGACAGTAATCCTCTTCTTACACCTAAAATCTGTCCTTGTTGGACAACACTTCAACGATGATGACGAGCTGAAAGAACATGTTACCAGATGGTTGAATTCACAGGCGGCAACATTATATGAAAAGGGTACACAAAACCTTGTGCCATGCTATGACACTTGCCTACAAAATTTCGGAAGCTATGTAGAAAAGTAGTTTGACAGTTGTAGATTTTTGTACAATCAATATTTTTTT
The DNA here is from genome assembly GCA_026315105.1 of Locusta migratoria. Lineage (NCBI taxonomy): Eukaryota > Metazoa > Arthropoda > Insecta > Orthoptera > Acrididae > Locusta > Locusta migratoria. The sequence goes on from CM048745.1 coordinate 146,236,348, forward strand.
CTTTATCTCTACCCATTCGTTTTATATAACCAAACGGAACTTACTTTCTGGACGCGCCTCGTACTAAAGTGCATTAAAGAAGTTTTAACTAGTATTAACAAGATTCTGTACAATCATCTGACAGTGCACGGACGGCGCAAATCAGAGGATTCAAACTTTTTGGTAAAAGTCTTTCATCTTTATGTCGGCAATAACAATTCACTAAAATACCAAGTACTAAATAATACCTTTATTCTTTTTTTATTTGATTGCGAGCTCCCGTACTATGCATTCCAAAGACGACTTCAAATCGTTCATTAGGTGAGCAACCACTTTTTTAATGTATAATTTTATTTCTTAACTCAATGATGATTGATTTCAAGTGGGGTTAATTGATAATTTTATTACCGGTTTCGGGCGTTGTCCATCATAGGCGTACAAGAAAGAAAAGTGAAAACAGTGAAAACAAATACATAAATGGACTATATGGGGTCCAAATTACCATTCTGGTCGAGAATAGCTTCTGTTTCTTTTCCACCCGGTTTTCAGTTACGGTAGTTAAGTAAACTTTAAGCTGCGTTCAACTGTTCTTAAATCTATGGGACTTAACATCTATGGTTATCAGTGTCTAGCCTAGGCTTTCAAACTAATTAAACTAAGTGCAAACACTCATACCCATTCCCAGGGCCGGGGCAAGGCAGGTGCAGCACATCAGCGGGGCGCCAAAGCAGTGACAGGTCTGGCTGTAGCTATTGGACAGAGCGAAAGAGAAAAGTCGCGGGGAATTTTGTGACAACTCATTTCAATGATTTGAGAGAAGCCATTGCGGTGTTCATGCGGTCTCTAACTAAGCTTGCCTTTATTTTTAGAATAACCAGTTCTACTCATTTCTTTCTATACGGTGACAGCACCTCAGAGACTCACAAATCCTAATAATGAAGGGAAAAAAATTGGGATCTGGACTACATTAAAAGAAAAAAGAAAAGATCTCAAGACTGATCTTTGAAAAAGTGGCGCGTGGCGAGTCGTAACTCGCGGTTATTAGGCTGTAATTCACATTCATGCAATCGGAAAGAGTTTTTGATTTCTAATACAGACTGGCCAGTTTGGACGAGCAAAATACGCGGGAAGAATTAAGATTTTCGTGATATTTGAAATGTTATAAATGAAAACGTTACCTTTTACTTTTCAAAGGAAAGTCTTAGCACTACTGACAGATAATTCAAATGTTCAAATGTTTGTATAGCTTATGGGACTTAACTACGGGGTCATCAGTCCCTAAACTTACAAACTACTTATGAACTACTTACGAACTAGGACGGCACAAATATCCGCCGGCCGCGGTGGCCGAGGGGATTGAGGCGCTCCAGTCACGGTCCGCACGGCCACCAGGGTCGGGGGTTCGAATCCCCCCTCGGGCATGGATATTTGTGCCGTCTTTAGTTGTAAGTAGTTCATAAGTAGTTTGTAAGTTTAGGGACTGATGACCCCGTAGTTAAGTCCCACAGACTCTACAAACATTTGAACATTTGAACACAAATATCCATGCCCGAGGGGGGATTCGAACCCCCGATCGTAGTAGCCGTGGAGACCGTGACTGGAGCGCCTTAGTCCCCTCGGCCGCCGCGGCCGGCCACCGAATTATGAACGCGTCCTTTACTAGAGAAAGACTCAAAGAAATTTTCTACTTAAGCTGCCAATGGGCTTTGAATTAACTAACTAACTAACTTACTGGGAAATATTAAAATTTGTGCTACGCTGCGTCTCTAATCGACGTTTGCTTCTTACTAGGCAGTCGTGCTGCCCACTACACCATCTGTACAAAATGGTCACATCTGCACCGACTATCCTAACTCGTCTCCTGCCAGTCCGAAATTGCCAACTTCGCCGCACACTAATAACGTAGTGCTCCAACCCATTTTACTTTTTAACTCTGCGAAATAAATGTATACTACTGTAAGCACTTTGGTTTCCATATATGTCGGCCGCGGTGCCCAAGGGGACTGAGGCGCTCCAGTCACGGTCTGCACGGCCACTACGGTCGGGGGTTCTAATGCCCCCTCGGGGGACATTTTTGCCGTCCTTAGTCTTAGTTAGTTCATAAGTAGTATGTAAGTTTAGGGACTGATAACCCCGTAGTTAAGTCCCATAGACTATACAAACATTTGAACATTTTGAACATTTGGTTTCCATATTTCGGAAAGATTTAATATGGACTAGAATAATGTAAGCATGGGCTCTAAAATGCATACCTTACAGCTTTGAGGAAATCTTTAAAATTCTTTAAGGCATTCATTGTGCAGTCAATGTTTAATAGATTATTTCCTCCTTTTCGTCCATGCTACCTCTTCACAATATATGAAAAGAAAGGGACATGCAGTAGAACAGATTTGTTTTACAGTGACAAACATAAAGAAGTGCTCATGGGGCCAAGGGATGACGTTTGTGAACGTGAGGTCCTTATCAAAATGGAAGATCTAGGGTTTCGCGGTCATTATTGTTAAAATTGAAATTCTTCTCAGCTATTTTCCGAGACGTTAGAGAAATATATCATCATGACGCGACAAATAGCTCAGGAGGATTTCAATCCATATAAATATTTACTCTGTCTCCTATACGACTCCTAGAAATTTATAACGGCAACTTTCGAAAACCCTTCATGTTTCAATAATGGGGCTATACAACTCATGACCTTCCGAATATTCATGAGAGCGTAGTGTAATAAATTGTTCAATAACTTTTCGAGAATAACGGTAATTTTTTTAAGCAGGGGGCGGCAATTTTGCAACTCGCACGGGGCGGCAATTGGACTTGTGCCAGCCTTGCCCATGCCCGAGGGAGGAGTCGAACCTCCGATGACGAGCATCCGTGCTCTTCACAACATGGCGCGGCTGTAAGTTGTGCTTCCACTCCTCCCTAAAAGGAAAAAAGGTTTTATATTTGGAAATGGAACGTTTTATGGCTACATAATTTGCCATTTTATTGTGAGTATATTGCTTAAGAGCAGCTCCGAGCCGTCCTGTTAGTTCGCAGTCTGTGCAGAAGAGAGCGTCGAGTGCGCTCGCGAAGTGAAAGTGGTTCCTTCAGACACCGCGGAGTGGCGCTGGCATGCAGACCGTTATATAGCACTGTATAGCAGTGCTTCCCAATCATTTTTGCAATGCGACCCACAATATTTCTGGAATTAATTTCGCCATCCAGTAGGTAATACGTATGTATGTATATATACACCTCCAATAGGCAACTATTTTGTCCAATAAGAAATTTAGTTTATACAAATTAAACGGTAATCTCAGTGACATTTGTGAAATTGGCTGCGCTGGATATTACTTATTATTATACTTTACGCATCTATATATGATCATATGTTTGTTAAGCTTATGGGTCTTAACTACGGGGTCATCAGCCCCTAAACTTACAAACTACTTATCAACTACCTTATACTAAGGACGGCACAAATATCCATGCCCGAGGGGGGATTCGAACCCCCGACCTTAGTGACCGTGCAGACCGTGACTGGAGCGCCTCAGTCCCCTCGGCCACCGCGGCCGGCTTACGCATCTACATTGAAGCTTTTTGATTACAGACGTTTTGTAAATTGTTTTATAAAGCCCCCCGCCCTCTCCTGGCTGACCAAAAATATTAATTTTTACCCCCTCCCCCCATCCCCCAGAAATTTCAACGACGCAGTTTGCGTCATGACCCCCTGTGGGCAACTCTGAGGAAATACATGACTGTATAAGTAATTAGTTATGAAACTCATTGATTCTTTCAAATTGGTATGTGGATGAGTTTGTTTATGTTCTAGGAGGCGATCCAATTATGATATTGTAGAAAGTCTGGTCCAATAAAATCATTTTACAAGGCCATATACTTGTAATAACACACACTCATGCTTGAGGGAGGAATCGAACCTCCGGCGTGAACGGACGCCCAGTCCGTAGCATGACGCGGCTCTTCACTTTAGCAGTTATGTTCCAACAATTTATTACGAATTATTGTAGATTATTGTCAGCATCATCTGATCCAATAAAATAATTTTAGAAGGCCATAATCAGTTTCTATATAACATAATTTACAGTGCATAGGTGCACTGTGTCATTATAATAAAACATAATTATCACAATGAGTGAGGGACTTTGCTATTGCTAAAGCGAAGAGCCGCGTCATGCTACGGACTGGGCGTCCGTTCACGCCGGAGGTTCGATTCCTCCCTCAAGCATGAATGTGTGTTATCCTTAAGTCAGTTGAAGTAGTTTGTAAGTCTAGGGATTGATAACCATAGTAGTTCGTTCCAGTAGGTTTACAGACATTTGAACATCCTACTCCCAGACTAACAAACACGTTTCATTGGTCCTAACGTGAAATTATCAGTTGATAAAGCAACACTCCATAACAATTATAGTTTGAAATAAAGATTGGTGCAATTTTTTACATTTCCTTATGGGTGAAAAATAGTACCTTGAAAATGCAAAAGTAGTGACACGCAAATTTCACATGGGAAAGAAACCGTTTCGAACAGTGAAACATTTACTAACAGCCAGGAGTATCCCCATTAATCTAAGGAAGAGTTTCGCCAAATATTTCATGTGGTAGGTGGCATCTTGCGGTTATAAAACGTAGACAGTCAGACAGAACAAAATATTTAGAAAGTTTTGAAATGTGGCTATACAGAAGAGTGAAGACAGTGAAATGGTCTGATAGAATGAGAAATGTAGAACTGCTGACCAGAGTAAAAGAAGAAAGGATGATGCACAAGACAAAAACATCTTGGGTGGGACACATATTACGCAGGAACTGTCTACTGCAGCGGATAATGGAGGGAAAAGTAAAAGGAAAAAGATGGAGGTGAAGAAGTTGGTTTGGTATTTAGACAGATTTGAAGAAATGAAGAAGCTACAAGTAAATGCAGGGTGCCAAGGGCAAAACGTCATGGACGAACTCAAAGTTTTGATAAGGTCAGTGCTAACAGCCGTCATATATTTAACATAATGCATCTTTAACCATCAGCTGTTTATTAAAATCCTTAAAATCGACTAGTTTCGGTCCAGGACTATCATCATTGATAAAAAGGTATTAAAACAGGTTAGTTAATGCTTTTGACTAACCTGTTTTAATGCCCTTTTTCTATGATGATGATTCTGGACCGAAACTAGTCGATTTTAAGGATTTTTAATAAACAGCTGCTGGTTAAAGATGCATTTTGTCATGGACGATGTCCAGTTGATACCTGTCTGAGGACAGACTTACTGAAGCAAGAAGAGTAAGTCTCACTTCAGAATTTCAAAGAGTGTATTCAATTCAACAGTGTCAAAAACTTTCTCCAAATCAACAAAAGTTGGAAATGTAGGTTTGTATTGCCTCCCGTGCTCCTGCATTTCTCCTGAACCTAAGATAATATTTTCCGAGGTCAAGCTTCTACCAGCTTTTCTATTCTTCTGTAAATAATCCGGTCAGAATTTTGCAACCATGACTTATTATAAACTGATGGCTCTGTAATTTTCACACCTGTCAGCGTCTGATTTGTTTGTAATGGAGACTATTACATTAAAATATATTCTGAGGGTATTTATCCTGTATCATATACTAGCTGAAAACCCGGCGTTGTCCGGGTATTTATTCATTTATTTCTGCTATTTTTCAGCTATATATTCATTTGTGTAAGTTTGATAGTTTCTAATTGAAAGTCGCCAATTTAAATCAAGCAAGTGAGACTGAATCTAAAACTGGTGACAGTTTCTCGTTTAAAGATCTTATTTAAAAGCTCTAATTAAAACTGCCTGAATGAATCTGGTGAGAGACTGTCATAACCTAAACTTATAAAAATCTAGTGCAGAGGGGGGACACCATTATTTCTTTGCTTCCCGTTTGCCAACAAATATTAAATACATATCGCCATGTAAACTCTCTATAAAATCGCCGTTCCTCTTAAATATATATGCGCAACGTACTAAGTTAATTAATCTCTTGGAAATACAATTAGTAGTAAGGAAGTAATGGATTAAAACTTGGTGCATGATGGGGCGGTTTCCATGAACGTTACAGTTTATGTGCTCATATTTCATGAACTACGTGTCGTACTGTGATACAATTTAGAAGCTACATTCAACTGTTTATGTTTATACTGCCTGTAAAATATCCTACGGCTACAATTTGTAGTGTAGAAATTATAAATTGCAATGTCATACCGAATGCTGTAGTTTTACTCCATAAACAGCGGAAAAGTAGTAAGCGAGAAACTTTTTTCCTTTAATCATTTTCCTATGGTTGTCAGCGAGAGAAAGTTTAATAAAGGTTTGAAATTATGTTAAAAGTTTGTTGCAAGTCGCTAAGTACTGTTATTCTCATACAGTGTATTTCGGAAGTCTCGCCGCATTATATGGCATTTTTTGCGATTTCTATTGGTTATGACGTAATATCTTTTGAACCATGTGCCGTATGTGATTCTTAACCATGCAGCAATTGTTACCTCACGGTAAGGTAAATGTGTACCAAATTTGGTTGAAATCGGTCCAATGGCTTAAGACAAATGAGCAGCATTATCGCAAAATGCAGCAGTTTTTCGCGCATCTCATTGTTCATGACGTCATATCTCGTGAACTATATATCGTATGTGATTCTTACACTTACGGCGACCGTCCACGTGGATTGAAGCTTACGTGTACAAAATTTCATAAAGATTTGAACACAACTGTAGATTTGTATTCAACACGTACAAATATACGGACACTCTGCTTTATATGTTAGATCTTACTGACTAGGTGAAATAGTTTTGCCGTGGCTGGCTCTCCCAGAGACTTCAGTAGCAGTGAGGGAATGTCCTCTGCACTTGATTCTGTTTCATTTAACAACTTTTATACTGAGCTAATTTGTAAATATTCTGAAGAAGGCAAAATTATTTTTGACGGAACCTAGGTCAAGGTTTACATAATAAACCATATTATGAAGTTGGTAATTTTAACACATGTCTTTATCATTCAGCAGAGTATAGGCACTGTGCAGTGTTCGGTGTAGTGTGAACGTCGTGAAAGGGGACACCAAGCTATCACCACAGTCTAACATACCAGTCGCGACACTCCCTGGTGTAAAATCTGTTCCGCCTGACAGCTAAGACGACACTAGCGCTCCAAGTGATGAACAAGATTTGGGTTGGGTTGGTTGTTTGGTTGGGACTAAACTACTGAGGTTATCAGTCCCCCCGTGGGGAGGGGAAGGGGTGAGGATAGGAAAGGAGGGGAGGGGGAAAGGAAATGATGTCCTGAAAGTAAAGAAGGAAGGAAGACTGCATTCGCTCGGGGCCCCACGCTCACCACGCACGTATTCACGAAAGAACCGTGAGCCCCCTGGGGGGGGGGGGGGGGAGCGGGTGTAGGGGGTGTCCTATAGTATGTATTGTGTGTGTGTGTGTGGTTTTTGTCTGTTGCTTGTACCAATGTATAACAATAAGAATGTTGTATTATTATTATTATGGTCTTCAGTCCGGAAACTGGTTTGATGCAGCTCTCCACAATAACCTATCCTGAGCAAGCCTTTTCATCTCCTCATAAGAACGACAACCCACATCCACTTGAATCTGTTTACTATACGCGTATCTTGGTCTCCCTCTGCGATTTTTACCCCACACACTTCCCTCCAATGCTAAATTCACGAATCCTCGATGTCTAAGAATGTGTCCTACCACGCGATACCTTCTTTTAGTCAGTATGCCAAAAATTCCTTTTCTCACCAATTCTGTTCAGTACCTCTTCATTAGTTATGCGATCTACCCACCTAATCTTCAGCATTCTTCTGTAGCACCACATTTCAAAAGCCTCTATCCTCTTCCTGTCCGCACAGCTTATCGTCCATGTTTCATTCCCATATAAGGCAACACTCCATATAAATGCCTTCAGAAAAGGCTTCCTTACACTTCAATTAATATTTAATATTCGATGTTAGCTAATTTCTCTTTTTCAAAAATGCTTTTCTTCCCATTGCCATTCTGCATTTTATACCTCTGTACTGCGACCATCATTTGTTATTTTATTGCCCAAGTAACAAAACTCATCTACCTCCTTTATTGCTTCGTTAACTAATCTAATTCCTACAGCATCACCCGATTTTCTTAGACTGCACTCCATTACCCTAGTTTTGCTCTTGTTAATGTTCATCTTATAAACACCTTTCAGCATGTTGTAGTGGTGTAAAGGTATTTCTGTACCTGACTTGCACCAAACCAATCATAACTACATAAAAGTTTTCAGTAATTAATAAAACTATTTTACTAGAAAATCAGTTCATTAAATATTCTCCAATAATTGACTGTGGCATGTAATTAAAGATTGCCCACCTAAACTTGATTTTTACACTGTTCGTGGAACATAGAGATTAGTTTCACATAATAAATATCTGAATTATTTCTTTTCAATGGCTAGCGTTGAAATATGACAATATGGCTCTGAGACTCTTTAGTAATGGGACAGTCTTTAACCTCCACACAACTAGTTTCAACACCACAGAAAGTTTCATGTATAGATCTGCCAAAAATTGTGAATCGAATTTTCTTTTAAAATTCCGCACTGTCTTTCATATAGGCAATTTCACTACCCACGCTGAAGATTTCGTCTACACACCAATACTTAAGCAACTGACCATTGCTGTAATAATCTAAAATTGCTATAGAAAATAAATTTCCTAACAGTTTTTAAGTTTCATTCTCGTCTTTCATGCAATTTAATCAGTTCTGCTTTATTTTTGTCCGCCGCTGGTTCGAAGGAAATTAATGGCAGCCTTCCGCCAACAATGGATTTTTAACTGCGCACCAAATATACTGAAAATGCTCAAAATCTGTGATTAACTTCTAAGTACTTAATTAAACACATTATGTTTTAAATATCACTGTTTTTCAAATAATAACAGAATCAGTTTTCATTACAGATCTTGATTAATTGGCTGCAGAATATATACGTACATATCGAGCAACCATTTCTTACACAGAGCAAAGCAAGAAGAACACTCTTCCATCTAGATTATCATCCATGTCTGTTACTCTAAATTCATCATACGTATTTTAATAACCTCTATGGTAAAAGAATTATTATGCAACTAGACATTCTGTGATGTAACTTAGTGACAACATGTAAACTTCCGTTTACACAGAACTAAAGTTGCGTCAATAACAGATATTATATTTACAGTTCAGGTAGGACTTCACAGGGGTGAGCAAGGGAGCAGCGTGTTAACGTCATATAAATCGTATGAATAACACTTTATTCTCACACCTATTTCTACGTATTTCACGTTGCGACTTTTATTTTAGATACAAAGGTTTGGGGTCTAATGTCAGACGAAACGGATGATGCATAAATAAACAGTAATGGAACTAAAACAAGATGAATGAAACGATGAAAGCTAGAACCTATTCACGTAGAAACATGTGCCTCCGAATATTTTTGCAGCTTCCCCCATTGAAACGGAAGTAATGTAAGCCTAAGAACCATACCGTGTAGCTCCAAAGTAAACGCGTATGACAGATTTTTTTTTTCCATTTTCCTCTGTGTTTTAGTTTTTAGGACAGCTGTTAGCGACACTACGACTTTCGTCTTTCTTATTGTTCTGTGTCGGACGAGATGCTTTCAAATAATAGTTAAAATACGTAGAAAACTTAATTAATTGAAAGTTTACAAACTGTCCTTAGGTTTACGTGTATATTTCCGAAAAAAAAGAAAGAGTTTCACCACTGACGCCCAGATTTGAGTTTGGTGTTAATATTTTTTACAAATATTGGGCATTTGCCTATTTCGCTAGATGGTTTTCATCTTATTTTCCGAAATTTCAATTTTTTACTAAAATATAAGGTTATATACATCTTTGACGACTTTACAGCTTTCAGTCAATGGAATAAATCTAAACCTAGTACAGTGAAGCCATAACTGATCGCAAATTGCGATTTATTTCAAAATATTAGGTTTCAGAGTTTTGTAGCATATTCTTCAGAATGTTACTTTATATCTTAGATCTATCATAAGCTTTTCTTCTGTACGTTTGAACATCCAGACTGCAGTACATAATTGTCTATATACAGTACGAGCCATTTTCCACTCCTAAAAAGGTCAATCAGTCACTAATATACAGGGTGTCCCAGCTATTTTGTCCAACCAAAATATCTCTGAACAATAACAGCTATTTGAAAACGACTTTCACCGGTATCAATGTACGGCTGGGGCCCATGAATGTTCATATTTGGAAACATTCTAAAAAGAAAGCAAATGTGTTATTAACACAAACTTACGTTTTTTTAATGGACACCCTATATTTTTTCTTCAGCAATCCATAGCATGACAAATCACATAAACAATGGCGTTGATTGCATCGCAATATTCCAATTATATCCCGAGATATTACGACGTGAAGTTGACGCTTGAAATACGCGAAACGCGCGGCTAGCGCGCGTCCTGTGACTCAGGCGAGAACCCCATGCTGCTCAGGACGTGCGCTAGCCGCGCGTTTCGGGTATTTCAAACGTCAATATCTCGGGATGTAATTGGAATATTGCGATGCAATCAACGCCATTGTTTATGTGATTTGTCGTGCTATGGATTGCTGAAGAAAAAATATAGGGTATCCAGTTAAAAAACATAAGTTTGTGTTAAAAACACATTTGCTTTCGTTAGAGAATGTTTCCAAATATGTACATTCATGGAACCCAGCCGTATATTGATACCGGTGAAAGTCGTTTTCCAATAGCTGTTATTGTTCCAGATATATTTTTGGTGGACAAGATAGCTGGGACACCCTGTATATAAATATATGCAATTTTCAGGTGAATCGTAACGGAAACATTTCAGCAGAATGATTCTTTGATACCTCTCAGTGTCCTTAGGAAATTTGAAAACAGACAAATGAGGTATTTTTTCTGGTTGTCGCTATATATTATTGCGCTACAAGCTTTCCCCTTTCCGGAAGGCATCACGAAAACAACTATAAGCTACGTATAACCACACGTACAACGCACGAAATACCGACAACTCAGTAGTGTCCCCTGCTGGCTGCTTGGTGCGCTGCTGTCGCGGTGGGTAACAAAAATTCGATCGAGTGTCGTGACTGGTATGTTACACTGTGCTTTCACACACTTTTCTCCACTTGAAACACTGCTTACTAAGGTTTGTATAAATTAACTAAACTATGTGAACTGAAGATGCAGTACAGTCGTTTAGTAGTTCAGTAAAAGCTCGTCGCCGCAGGGCTAGTGAATAACAAGGCAATTGTGTCTTTAAGAAACTGCGAGGCTGATTTGCGGTTCGCCTGCTACTTATGCTAGTTATGAAAAGTAGCTGGTTACAGCACTGGTAGGTGGACGTCCACTTGTTCTCACATAAAGTGAAGGCTGGATGCTTGCTCGTACGTTAACACGCTCGCTGCGGTCACCAGTGCATGCCGCTAACGTTCAAAGCGAACGCCCGGAAGCGGACGTGCTCTGAGAGCTGAAATCAGACCCCTGCAAAACCTGTAAGTTCATGTTGTGCACGTACCTAATATTGACAGCAAAAATAAAGTCTGCTCAAGAAGTGGTGCTGGATATAGAAATGCAAGTATGCTTTAGCTGCAAGCCTAATGCTGTCTGACGCTTATAAGCGTATATAGTTCGCTCTTCCCACTCTTTTTCTGGTTAGAAGGCCCTGGTGTCGATTACTTCGCCGCCATTGCAAACAATGCACAAGTCAGACGACTAAAGACGAAAACACACAACTGCAGACAAGAAAACGTTCCGTGATATTTCGTTGGTGGCTTGTACTAACACGAGTGCACAGCCAAACAAACTAAACTGTGTACTCAACTAGCGAACGCGCCGCTTATAAGCGTTACCCACACTGGCTTGATCGCGGAAAAGCTTATAAAGGCGCGTTCACACGGGTCAAGTATAGTTGAACGTGTTTCCGTGATCAATAAATGCTGAATGAGAAACCTTGTGTGAACCTTCGTTTTAATTGAGTTGGTCAACTTTTTAGTGGATCAAGAAAAGATTGACCGAGTCAAACTTTTCCGTTCAAGTGACGATTAAACTTTGAGTTGAACCACGTAATTACATGTGTAAAACCACTAGCTGTTTTAAAACTTCATTGCGCATATAGTGCCGGTGTTTTCCGTATTGTTAAAGTATTGCATTTCCAAATATCTCACAGAATGAGTGTCAAGCGGTCAGAAAGCGTGATGATGATTTATTTATTTATTTATTTTTAGAACTGTACCATAAGCGCGAATGCCGTAGAATCGTCGTATGGATACTTACGAAAACAAAGATGTGCGAGAAAATGCTTTGCGAGGTATCGTGAAAGAAATGGATATTAGCGGTTTAACCACTGACAAAGTAAAAAACAAAATAAAAACAAAAGAGAATATTCACTAGTGTCCAAATAAGAAGAGTGGAATGGTAACAGAGGAATTTTATGTGTCCAAACTGTTCTGGTATAAAAGAGCATATATATTTCTGAATGGTGTTACATATTTTTCTCCGACATTCTCAAATGGTTTCGATATTCTTCCATGTCCCCTACTGATAGTTCCCTTTAACAAAGCCTCCGACGCTCCCAGTCTGTTAATTCTTAATATCCACTGACGCACCCAAAAACGACTTCGCACATCGCTAATTTCAGCCATTTCGATCGATTTCAGTAGAAACGTGTGAACGAAAGCTAATTCAAGTCGCTTTCATCTTTTGTTGATCAAGTAAACACATTCAACTAAACTTGACTCGTGTGAACGTGCCTTAAGCGACGGCAGCTCTGGCGTGTTGATCGCGGAAACGCTTATAAACGTCAGTCGCAGCGAACGTGTTAAAAGAGAACCGGCGGCGATCTGTGGCGCTTCTGACGACAGAGAGCAACGATGGTGAAGATGAACTGTTTCCAGGTACATCGTTCAGGGAAGATGGGGCTGAGCAGTAGACACCACTGCCTATTCCCATGTTGATTAACTTTGCCAGTAACCTTTAAAGTCAGAACACGAGCATCGAAATCGGATCATAAATCAACGGAAGCTTCTCGTCTGGTCGAATGAATGACTTATTGTAGGCCCTACATCAGCTTCAGTGAGCTTGCAGGACCTACGGTAGTAATAGAAGGCGCTGTGACAGCTGTGGATTATACCAGCTCTCAAATCTGTGAGTGCTCCAAGAATTCTTAAGTAATTGATCCCAGTACATTGTCCTGGACAGCCAACCAGGGCATCGTCAGGGGTACCCAAGGCAACCGTTATAGGACCATTATAGTTTTGCAGCTACATAAATGATCTGACAGACAGCGTGGATATCGATCTGCTGCTGTTTGCTGATGACGCTGTGTTGTACGGAAAGGTCATTGAGTGATTGTAATAGAATGCAAGGTAACTTAGACAAAATTTCTGATTGGTGTGAGGAGTGGCAACCTGCTGTAAATGTAGAAAAATTTAAAGAGAGACTGATTAGTAGGAAAAACAATCTCAAAATGTTCGAAAAATGTGCTGCTTGACACAGACGCGTCGATTAAACATCTAGGCGTAGCGTTGTAAAGCAATATGGAATGGACTATGACAATCGTGGGAAAGGCAAATGGTTGACATCTGTTTATTGGGAGAATTTTGGGAAGATGTCGCTCATCTGTACAGAATGCCTGTGTGACCGTGTCTTTAGCATTGCTCTAGTATTTGGGATCCCCACCAGATAGGTGTGAAGTAAGAAATAGAAGCAATTCAGAGATGGGCTGCTAGGTTTGCTACTGGTAGGTTCAGTCAATGCACGAGTGTTATAGATGTTTAGGGAATTCAAATAGGAATCGCTGAAGGGAGGAGGTAGGAGGGAAGCTTGTGTTTAAAGTACCGGATGATCAAAAAGACAGTATAAATTTGAAAACGTAATAAATCACGGAATAATGTAAGAAGAGAGGTAAAAATTGACAAACATGCTTGGAATGACCTGGGGTTTTATTAGAAAAAAAGTCCGATAGATGGCGCTTCATCTGATCAGAAAAGCTATAATTAGCATAACAAATTAAGACAAAGCAAAGATGATGTTCATTACAGAAAATGCTCAATATGTTCACCATCATTGCTCAACAATAGCTGTAGTTGAGGAATAATGTTGTGAACAGCACTGTAAAGCATGTCCCGAGTTATGGTGAGGCATTGGCGTCGGATGTTGTCTTTCAGCATCCCTAGAGATGTCGGTCGATCATGATACACTTGCGACTTCAGGTAACCCCAAATCCAATAATCGCACGGACTGAGGTCTGGGGACCTGGGAGGCCAAACATGACGAAAGTGGCGGCTGAGCACACGATCATCTTTCACGCGTCTAGCAATACTTTTGTTGTTGTTGTTGTAATAAAACCCCATGTCATTCGCTGAATGTGTGTCAATTTTTACCTCTCTATCTACACTATTCCATGATTTATTAAGTTTTCAAATTTATACTGACTTTTTGATCACCCGGTATCGTCGGTTGGTTTTGAGAAACAGTATTGAGGAAAATTAAAGGAATGTAATTTGAAGCTGATTGTAGAACGATTCTGCTGCCACCAACTTCTATTCGTATAGAGAAATGTAAAATTAGAGCTCGTACAGTTGCATACAGACATTTGTTTTTCCCTCGTTCTGTTTGGAAGCAGGAGCAGGAAACGAAATGGCTGGCAGTGGTACGAAGTACCCTCTGCCACGCACATTGCCGTAGATTGCGGCGTTTATATGTAGATGTGAATGCAGACTCAGATCATCGGATTTTTCAATACTTTTTCTGTTAAGTACCCTGATAGTGGCGGCATTTCCAGCAGAATACATATACCTGTGATAAGCCCAGAATCACTGCGCAGTTGTTTGAGGATCAACTCAGCTGACATCTTTTCTATCATATTTCCATATCTGTACTTAATGGAGCACATCTGTTATGTAACCAGGCACCAGCTAGGAGCTCTGTAAATTTTAGGAACTGTCATATGTGCATAGATGGTGACACTTATCTTTGCAGTTACATTACGTAATTATCGCTGAATCACTACTATTTGATTTCGAAATAGGTAACAATAATCAATTAAGTCGGCGATCCTACCGGTCTGACTCGACACTGTATATACAAAGATGTCTCCGTGCAGAACGCTTTTCAGGTCGCTCTGACGCCGGTGATGTCTTTTGTTCTCCTAGGGAAGACATATGTTAGTATGAAACGATCTGTGTATCGCGTTCAATCAACGAATATTGTTGAAGAATGATGTACATAGATACCCCATTGTTCTGTCGACCTTGACATTTTTCTAGTGAGAACAGCAAGCTGTTGGGACCTTTCGTCCTCCACTCTACATCCGCCATCACTAAGCCGCTAACTTAATGGAACATTAGAGCCCCCTGTGTCTTTACCACCAGCATCGGTTCTCCAGGCAGATAGAAATTTTAACGATCGAATGTTTTGGTAAGGTGATAGTTAACAGCCGTCATATATTTGATAAAATGCATCTTTAATAATCAGCTGTTTGTTAAAGCCTTAAAAATCGATTTGTTTCTGTCTTGGACCATCATCGTAGATAGGAAGGTTAAAACAGATTAGTCAAATGCATTAAATTAAATAAATATGGTTGAAAACGTTGTTGTTGTGTTCTTCAGTACAGAGACTGGTTTGATGCAGCTCTCCACCCTACTCTATCCTGAGAAAGCCTCTTCATCTCCTCATAAGAACGGAAACCTACATCCATTTGAATTTGCTTACTATATTCATCTCTTGGTCTCCTTATGCGATTTTTAGCCCACACACTTCCCTCCAACGCTAAATTCACAATTCCTTGATGACTAAGAATATGTCCTACCAATCGATTCCTTCTTTTAATCAACGTATGCCAGAAATTCCTTTTCTTTCCTATTCTGTTATCTCCTCTTTAGCTACGCGATCCACCCACATAATCTTCAGCATTCTTCTGTAACACCACATTTCAAAAGCCCTTATCCTCTTCCTGTCCGCACTGTTTATCGTCCATGTTTCACTCCCATACAAGGCAACACTCCACACAAATGCCTTCAGAAAGGACTTCCTTACACTTAAATTAAGATTCGATGTTAACAAATTTCTCTTTTTGAAAAACACTGTTCTTCCCATTGCCATCCTGCATTCATATCCTCTGTACGGCAACCATCATATGTTATTTTACTTCCCAAGTAGAAAAACTCATTTGCCACCTTTATTGTTTCGTTACCTAATTTAATTCCTTCAGCATCGCCTGATTTTCTAAGATTGGATTCCATTACCCTTGTTTTGGTCTTGTTAATGTTCATCTTATATGATCCTTTCAACACACTGTCCATTCCGTTCGACTGCTCCTCCAGGTCCTTTGCTGTCTCCGACAGACTCATGTCATCAGCAAAACGTATTAGGGGTCAATTTCACTAAAAATACAGTGGTTTTACTGGATTATCCTATCAGTCAAACAAACATGAGAGTGCTCCAGTATGAGCGTTGTATTTTTAGTGAAACTAATTCCTGCTGCTTTCAACCAGATCTATTTTATTTAATGCATTTGACTAATCTGTTTTAGTACATTTTTAATCTAGACGATGGTCAACGTCCGAAAATAGTCGATTTTTAAGGATTTAATAAACGGCTGGTGCATTTTATCAAATTTAACGATTGAAACTAGCGAATTCACACTGTGCTTTTCGAACAATCACTGGGAAGAACTACAGAATTCATACACGACAGTATCATGTCTTCCTGACTACAGACATTGCTTGTGGTTTAGGGGGAAACAGACTGAAGTTACTTGGGGCTTGAGGACAACACAAAGCGAAGCGGGTAAAGCACTTAGCGTGTGGGCTGTTGCAACCGCAGCCATAGCGAGAAATACAGTACAGTATTTCACCGCGGGATATTATGCTTGAAATATCAGGCAATGTACTAATTGGTCTTGGAAAACAGAAGCAAAGAAGGAAGACATACTGACTATCAAAATGTTCAAATCTTTGTAATTGTTATGGGATCAAACTACTTTGGTCATAAATCCGTAGAGCTACGAACTACTTAAATTTTGTTAAACTAACCTAAGGTTAACACACTCATCCATGCCCGGAGGGGAGGGGGGGAATTCGAATCCCCGTCGCGAGAGGCCGCACGTACTGACATTCACGCCACAGTTAGACGCATCCCAAAACTGACAATTTCAAGTCGGTATATTTTTCAGTTCAAAGCTGTTTTTAGTTAATACTAGCCTGTTGTCCATTAAAAACGCATCACCAAAAAGCACCGGAGATGTCACAGTGAAATTTATTTGCCGTATAGCGCGCTGTGCAAAGATCATATGAATGAAAGTACAGCCTCATATGGAGTGAGGAAGCCTTATATCTCTGAAGTTGTGGGGCCGCCTGTTGTCCTTCCAAACTTCAGAACTTGTCTGACTTGAACCGGGCTGTCGTGATTTTAATGTGCTTGCTCTTCAAACTATTTTTGTGTTGCGCAAGGGAATTATCTAACGATGTACCATTCGCTCCTGCAAGGAAGACATCTGCAGAATTCAGAAACATGTTCCTCGTCTATCTACAATCTGTAAAACTTCATAACTGATGCAGAAATAAACTTAGATGACGTCTCCTGTAAGAGAAAAAAAGATGTAACTAGTGAGGATCAGTTCGGGTACAAAAGCGATGTCGCTAGCTAGTGAAAGAAAACACTTAAAAAAAGTGAAGCTTTGTTACTTATTATACTTAGAATGTTTTATGTAGAAATGAAACCACAAATATACAATTAATTACTATTGTTTCCAAGTTACAGGATAGTAGCCGCTGTTATTAGGAAAACTATGAACAGTTTTAGTGAAATTTAATTTACAATTGTTTGAATGATTAACTTTAATCAAAGAAAAATCAGCAGAATAGCTGAAGTGGCTTTAAACCAATTAAAAACAAAGTTCAAATGTCTCTAAAGCTTATGGGACTTAACTGCGGGGTCGTCAGTCCCTAAACTTACAAACTACTTATGAACTAACTTATACTAAAGACAACACAAACATTCATGCCCGAAAGGAGGATTCGAACGTCCGACGCAGGAGGCAGCGTGATCCGCAATGTGGCGCTCCAGACCGCTCGGCTACTCCCGTGCGGCTTAAACCAATTCCATTACATTAAACTTTATATGTCATATATATATGCTTATATACAGGGTGTTTCACTAAGTGCGTTTGCCTCTGTAACTTATAAAATAGTAGGTGACGGGAAATTTTAATGCGGTAGGACAACACAAGAAATGTTACACTTTCTGCGGAGCTATGAACATAGTTTATTGTATCATTTTCCAAAGAGATACAGCACAAAGATATAATTTGTTAAATGGAACAATATTTTTTCTATCGTGTATTGGATTCGTTGAAACCAGCTGCGTCCAAATCAATTTAAACTACATTCCTATGACTGTTAGTTTGGGAGCTACAACCCTTCAAAGTTCCGGGGGCTGTGGCTGCGATAGCGTAGCTAACTGGCCAAGTGGCTATCCCCTGGGGCACGGCCCACTGTCTCATGAACACCAGCCAGTCAGATACGCTGTCGTAGCCTCCGCTCCCTAAACTTTGAAGGGTTGTAGTTCCCAAACTAACAGTGATAGGAATGTAGTTTAAATTGATTTGGACGCAGCTGGTTTCAACGAATCCAATGCACGATAGAAAAAAAAACTATTGTTCCATTAAAAATATATATATCTTTGTGCTGTAACTCTTTGGAAAATGATACAGTAAACTATGTTCATAGCTCCGCAGAAAGTGTAACATTTCTTGTGTTGATCTACCGCATTAAAATTTACCGTCTCCTACTATTTTATAAGTTACAGAGGCAAACACACTTAGTGAAACACCCTGTATATTACGTATATTACGTTAGTTACGGTCGAGGCTGTCGCGTCGTAATACATATTGTGAAGTGTAAGAAATACGTTCTGCAATTACTGATCGGAGGGAGGGGTGGAATTCGGCTAAGCTTACGCACAGTAGCTACGACGACTGGCCGCTGGCTGTGTTCTCTCTGTTGAAACCAAAAATACTGTCTTTCTCAGCCTTCATCAACTTCTGCCGATCGAACTCTCCCTACATATTGATTAAGTCATGAATACCCTATCAGCCCTCAGTATGCGCTCGCAAGCATTGACTAATTACACCCTGTTCGTGTTCACACAGGATATTAAGTATTGCAGCCACTGGAGTGTCACTGAGATCTGCTTCGACAGAGCCACTCTTTCACACTGCAATACTGAGATGGAGTCTTTTCTCTGCGCACTCGCTCTGAACACAATACCGCGCATAGGCGCCGCTAAGTGTTCCCTCGTAATTGCAGAGGCGAGGCACAAGAAGTTGATTCTGCCTGTCTCGTTAATTATATTCAACAGCCTCCCTATCCCTGGCTGTGACATCATGTCGGAGAGGTTTGGTTTGCCTATCCGCTGTTTGCTTACAAACACGGTATGGCACTCTGACCAACAGTAATTCAGTTAACCTGTCTGCCGGTCTTCCGTCCCTCATTTGCCCTCTCTCTCTTGTTCCTTGCAGCTAATCGCCACTTCATCGCAAACTGTGTATTGCCATTTTCGTGAAAGTAATCGCTGGCTTTTAGCGCTACATGACTAACACCTTTTGTTCCCTTGCTTACAGGGCTAGTATTTCCTAAGTGGTGAAAGGGGTGGGTTTTTTACAGCTGGTTCCTAGCCATCTGCCTCATGGCTGTCTAAAACACCTACAGTCACAAAAAAAGTACCTTCACGTGTGTGTCAACAAGTTGTTACTCCAGTCTCGAGTTAAAATAGATTGTCGCACTTGCGACATGATTCCGTAATTTGCATCTGAAAATGTACTTGTTATTCTTCTTAAAAATTGTCGTACTCCATCTAGTGTATACTCAAATGAATTGTCTTGACGAGTAGATTACGATTATGAGGTCAGAATATGCAGGAAATTAAAGTCAGGAGAACACGACTACTTAAACTTGCCAACGACCGCACTGAAAGAGGACAATGCGTGACCACATGTGGCGTGCAATGTTAAGACTTCTTGGTCGCCCATAGGACTACACTGCTGCCTTGGCGTCGCTGTTATCTGTTCCAGATACGAAAATGTCTCACCGACAATTGTGGAACAACTGGCTGGGATGCATTGCACACTGCTACACCAGATCAACTTTGGCAATGTGTTGAAGTGTTGAAGTGGCATGGACTGCTACACCTGAGCAGTACATGAAAAGCCACTTTGATTCAGTCCCGAATAGTAGCGGTTATAGGCAGCAATGATGGCAACACCAATTTTTCATTTGGTTGTTATATCCTCCCTCCTCCTTAGTTTTGTATTTTATATGACCAGCAGATTACTAAAATATAGTGAAGATATTGTCCTGTGTTTTACTTTTAAACCAAGTGAGATGTCGCAATGGCCAGCTCTGTCGTGCAGTATCTGGAAAAGTTCAAATTCCACATGTAGAATTATATATATAGAGGGTGAATCACCTAACACTTGCACCGCAGATATTGCGGAAACAGAAAGTGCGACTGATCTGCGGTTTTCACAGAATGGATTGGTAGTTAGGGGCTCGTATTTTTGACACCAGCTGTGTACAAAGAAGTCTGAATGACATTTTTTATCATGTTTAGTTTGGCAGCTACAACCGTTCGAAGTTTCGGGGGGCGGAGTCTGCTATAGCGTAGCTAACTGGCCGAGTGGCTATCCCCTGGGGCACAGCCCACTGTCTCATGACTACCAGGCAGTCAGATACGCTGTCGTAGCCTCCGCCCCCAAAACTTTGAATGATTGCAGCTGCCAAACTAAACGTGATAAAAATGTCACTCAAAATTCTTTGTACACAACTGGTGTCAAAAATTCCAGTGCATGATAGAAACAAGCATTGTTCCATTTGAAAAATTGTATTTTTGCATAAAAAATATACTTTATAGGTATTTTTACAATCTGTTTATTGGCTAACAATACGAGTCTTTGACTGCCAATCCATTCTGTGGAAACCGTACGTCAATCGCACTCTCCGTTTCCGATATATTTGTGTGCAAGTGTAGTGTCTCAGCCTTTGGTGGCGATCAGTTGTTTTTAATTTATTTTACCTCAAAGTGCATAGGTTTCCTATGATCGCTTCTAAGATTTTCTTGACCAGTTTCGGTAGATCTAGTCTGCTGTTATCAGATCTTGCATTTCATGATTCAAGTCAACCGTAGGTATTGCGTCATGGGGATTATCAGTGTGTCAGAAGTACAATCACGCATAAAAATAAATTATAATACATTTTTGCTGATGTTAAAACGTTTCTAAAGCTGTGGGACCAAACTGCAGTGGTCATCAGTGCCTAGACTTACAAAATACTTATTCTAACTTGTGCTAAGGACAACACACACACACACACACACACACACACACACACACACACACACACACACACATATTCTCGAGGGAGGAGTCAAACCTCCGACAGGGAGCACACACGCACTCTACAGCAAGGTGCCAATTCCGCATGGCGCCTGGTGTTCCCACATTCTATTACACTTACACTATATCGACTCGTGATACGCTGATGTTACACACATCCTGTGACTACTACGCGGTACCAATGGTTGACATAAGAATTATGAACTTATATACGAGATCTGTCAAAACAGGTCAATAATGATTTTTGAAGCAATCTCTGGAGACTTATCATTTTTGCAGTTAGGAAAGTGGAGAGTTAGGTTTCTTGTGGTTTCACTAAATCCCTTAAAACAGCTACTGAGATGGGTTTTTCGAATATTTACACTCCTGGCCATTACAATTGCCACACCACGAATATGACGTGCTACCGACGCGAAATTTAACCGACAGGAAGACGATGCTGTGGTATACAAATGATTAGCTTTTCAGAGCATTCACACAAGGTTGGCGCCGGTGGCGACACCTATAACGTGCTGATATGAGGAAAGTTCCCAACCGATTTCTCATACACAAACAGCAGTTGACCGGCGTTGCCTGGTGAAACGTTGTTGTGATGCCTAGTGTAAGAATGAGAAATGCGTACCATTGTAGCCTATCGCGATTGCGGTTTGTCGTATAGCGACATTGCTGCTCGCGTTGGTCGCGATCCATTGACTGTCAGCAGAATATGGAATCGGTGGGTTCAGGAGGGCAATACGGAACGCCGTGCTGGATCCCAACGGCGTCGTACCACTAGCAGTCGAGATGACAGGCATCTTATCCGCATAGCTGTAACGGATCGTGCAGCCACGTCTCGATCCCTGAGTCAACAGATGGGGACATTGCCCGAACAGTTCGACGACGTTTCCAGCAACACGGACTATCAGCTCGGAGACCATGGCTGCGGTTGCCCTTGACTCTGCATCACAGACAGGAGCGACTGCGATGGTGTGCGCAACGACGAACATGGGTGCATGAATGGCAATACAATTTCTCGGGTGAATCCAGGTTCTGTTTACAGCATCATGATGGTCGCATCCGTGGTTGGCGACATCGTGGTGAACGCACATTGGAAGCGTTTGTCATCGCCATACTGGCGTATCACCCGGCGTGATGGTATGGGGTGCCATTGGTTACACGTCTCGGTCACCTCTTATTCGCATCGACGGCCCTTTGAACAGTGGCCGTTACATTTCAGATGTGTTACGACCAGTGGCTCTACCTTTACTTAATCCCTGCGAAACCCTACATTTCAGCAGGATAATGCACGACCGCATGTTGCAGGTCGTGTACGGGCCCTTCTGCAAATGGAAAATGTTCGACTGTTGCCGTGGGCAGAACATTCTCCAGATCTCTCACCAATTGAAAACGTCTGGTCAATGGTGGCCGAGCAACTGGCTCGTCACAATACGCCACTCACTACTCTTGAGGAACTGTGGTATCGTGTTGAAGCTGCGTGGGCATCTGTACCTGTACACGCCATCCAAGCTCTGTTTGACTCAATGCCCAGGTGAATCAAGGCCGTTATTACGGCCAGAGCTGGTTGTTATGGGTACTGATTTTTCAGGATATATGCATCCAAATTGCGGGAAAATGTAATCACTTGTCAGTTCTAGTATAAAACATTTGTCCAATGGATACCCGTTTATAATCTGCATTTCTTCTTGGTGTAGCAGTTTTAAATGGCAGTAGTGTATTTATTTATTCAATGCTGGGACATCTGGTAAGTCATTACTCTCCTAAATTCCCAATACAGTTGACCATTTGACATCCCGTCACAATACCGCACTTTCGCCGCTTCTTAGATGTTCCCAGTTCTCTTTCGCATATAACTCACTTCGGTGAAGAGAAGATTGCAGTTCTGTGCAGGGCGTTCCGTAAGGCAGTCCTGGCCAGTGATTTTTCAGAAATGCTGACACCATTTCCCTTGGTGGGTGTTTAGGAAGTGCGCTCTTATCCTCTAGTACTGTAAGGTTTTTAATATGACAAGGGGAGGCGAAATTACTGTCTTCAAACTACGACTGAGCTCCACTTCTGGTCGCCTAGAAGTCGACAGGACGTGAGCGGCAATCCTCCTTCCTTCTGTAACTGTATTATAGTGAGAAACGTCTGCCTACAAACTGAAGCCATTAATTATACGAACCACACAGCGAATCCGCCCACTCTGGAGTAAAAAACGTCTCTTGCGTGTCACCGCGGGGAATCTTGTGCAGTCGTAATAATCTGCTTACTGTTACATCATATAAAAGTCTGCACCCACAGCGTACACATTAAGTAGTAGTTGCCGCATGAAACTTCCTGGCAGGTATAAAAGAAAATAATAGAGGAAGTCTGGCTGTCAGAACGAGCAGGCAAGGTGTTAAAACAGTGTTACTCTAACAACGTGTCAGTCTCTGTGTGAGTGTTATATTGCAGTTATGTGGCGGAATTTATGCTAAATCATAAAAAAAATACCCAGTGAATGTATAAAATTACGGTTTTCCATCTGTGCAACACAATCGAATACAACGCACTTGGCCACGCCTTTGCATAGTTCTGAGCGCCACCGCATCGCCTGGTTTTATAAGGCTAAACACTGCAAGAATTAGTCTCATGTCTGTGCTGCGTTAGGTTCAGACATTAGCTATGACAGGCAGGCTTCGTGCACATAGTACTTATTCGTATAGCTTGGTTTCCAGTCATGATTGCGGCATGGCAAAAATCTGTATTCAATCTGGAGTTAACGTCTTCATGTACTCAGTGTAGATATTTTCGCTGTAGTCTATTATTCCTGTCTTCTATTCAACTCTCTCAAATTATTAATATTTCTGCTATGGAATAAGTGTTGACCTGTTGCAGATTATTTGGCCCCCTCTGTCCTCTTATTTCCTGACTTCGACTCCTGCAGCAGATTCCAACAAGATCGGTTTATAGGAAGAGAAAGACGTAGAAACAATTCAGAGGCGAGCTGCTAACTTTGCTACTGGTAGTTTCGATGAACGCGCGAGTGTGAGAGATCTCAAATGGGAATCCCTGGTGTGGTAGGAAGGAGCCGTTTGTGTCGCGGGACACTGTCGGCGCCAAATTTCATTTCGCCTAAGGACCACAAATAGAAGCTAAATTAGATACAGAAAAGAGACATACAATCATTCCTTTTCCTCCTGATCTATCTTCTGAAATGGTAATGGGAATTTTTTTTTCATTGCTGCCTGCGATTATGGACCCGCTGCCTGTGTAATATAGCGGGTCGGTCTTCCACAACGGTCTCTTAGCCGCCACACCGGTCGTCTAGACATATTTAGTATAGAGGACCAGTGTGCCGTTGCCCGTGTCCCAGCCCGTGGAGGTGGAACTGTGTTGTGAGAAGTCTGCAGTATTTACTCAGCAGCTACTATGTACTTTTATTAAATTAATTACAATAATAAAGAAATACATATGTTTACAATTATATAAAGAATCATTGAATTGTAACATGGTTAATTATATAAAATTCATTACATACAAAATGTACTTGATAATATAAGAAGTATAATTTAACATTTACCTACATTAACATAAAGGTACTCTTCATTATAAGAAAAACATACATTACTTTGCTGAATACATAAAAGCTGCAATTCTGATTTGAATTTTTGCTATTTTCCATGTATCTTTCTTGTAAATAAATAACAAACAAAATATAATTAGTCATGTAAATCGTATAATTAAATATTTACCTACACAAACATAAAGGTACTCTTCGTTATAACAGTAAACAGATACAATGTTTGCTAGAATCATGGAAAATTACGATTCTGATTTAAAATATGTTCCATGCGACTGACTTATATGTAGAGATACAACATAATACCAGTTTAATTATAATTTCTTACAACGAAGTAGATTAAAATACATTAGAAATAAAAAATGTGTAAAAATGGTAATATCACTTAAACTACAATCAATAGTAAGTTTATAAATGTTCAATTTAACTGTTATGAATATATTTATTTATTTCTTCTAGACAAACTACTAGTAGCTGTTAAATATCTTACTTCCTAAGCACATAAAAGATATAGTAAAGAACTTATTGGTAACAGTAGCATATTTTAACAATTAATGGGAATGTCTATATGTTAACTGAAAATACCATAACTGGTGCAACTGATGTACCATTAGCTCTGTATCTTACAAAATGTGGTGGAACTGACGGCCATCAACCTCAATGCAAACATGACATCGGCGAAGAAGTTTGTGACATACCCTGACGAGTATACGTGTTGTTATTGCTGTGGGTTTAAAAAAAAAAAAAAAAAAAAAAAAAAAAAAAAAAAAAAAAAAAAAAAAAATGTTTGTACAACTTATGGGACTTAACTACGAGGTCATCAGTCCCTAAGCTTACAAACTACTTATCAACTAGCTAAGACTAAAGACGGCACAAATATCCATGCCCGAGGGGGGATTCGAACCCCCGACCGTAGTGGCCGTGCTGACCGTGACTGGAGCGCCTCAGTCCCCTCGCCACCGCGGCCGGCGCTGTGGTTTTCAGTCCGCAGATTGGTTTGATGCAGCTCTCCACGCTACCCTTTCCTGTGCAAGCCTCTTCATCTGAGAATAAGAATGGCAACCTATAAACTTGCGAATATGCTTACTTTGTTCGTCCCTCGGTCTCCCGCTACGATTTTTACCCCACACACTTCTTTCTACGGATAAGTTGACGATTACTTGATGTCTCAGAATGTGTCCCAGCCAACCTATCCCTTCTCTTAGTCAACATAAGCCATAAACTCCTTTTCTCCCTAATTTTGTTGAGCACCTCCTCATTAGTTACTTGATCTACCCAGCTAATCTTCATCAATTGTCTGTAGCACCACATTTCGAAAGCTTATATTATCTTTTTGCCTGAATTCCTTATAGTCCACGTTTCAGTCCCATACAATGCAACACTACAGACAAATGCTTTCAGAAATGACTTACTAAGATTTAAATTAATATTGGATGTCAACAAATTTCGCTCGTTCAGTAATGCTTTTCTTCCCATAGCCATTATGCGCTTTTTACGAGGGTTGGAACTTAAATTGCCGCTACTATTGATTCACAATCGACAGAAAAGTGTCATATGTTAGCACCTGTTACTGTCCTTCAAAGTAGTTACCAGCGTTGTATAGAACCTGTTACCTGTGATGTGGAAGGCGTAGAATACCGTTAGCAGAGCCTGTTGATGGTGCGAATGGAGCGGTCTACTGCCTGTCGAATCTCTGGAGCAGTTCTGAAGCGAATGTCACGAACTAGTTCCTTCATCTTCGGAATCAAATCAGTCACAAGGACCTAAGTCCAGGTAGTATAGTGGATGCTACAGTACTTCCCAGTCCCATCGACCGAACAGAGCTGTTACAGCTTGCGCTATTGCGCCCGCTCATTGTCGTGCAAAATGATGGGTGGGTTGCACTGAAAGTGTTGCCGCTTCCTGAAGACAGTCATGCTGTACAACCTCTGGCACTTTCAATCTTGATCCAACTCCGTTGTTCCTGTTTCTAAAACATAGTGACACCGTTACGTTAGACCGCTCGCTCAACAGTAAGTGTGTTTCCCTAGATTGTGCGCACTCCGATGACGTGGTACGGGCGAGTCCATTTGCTCGGAGGTAAGGTCGGTATGTAAAGATGGTGTGTTATCAGCGACAATAGTCGATTCCAGTGCATAGTGTCTCTACAGAAGTTTTGGAACTATTTAAGTTCTTACTCTCGTATCTTCTTTATTTCGCCCATCAGAATTTAACTCATCTATGTCCTTCAGCATCGCCTGATTTCTAACACTACATTCCATTATCCTTGTTTTGCTCTTGTTGATGTTCATATTCATTTACCCTTCTCAGTCCTTTGATGTCTCTGACTGAATTACTATGTCATCGACAAACCGCAAAGTTTTTATTTCTTCTTCCTGAACTTTAAATGCCTTTCGAAATTTGTCGTTGCATTCCTTCACAGCTTGCTCAATGCTCAGATTGAACAACAATGGAAAAAGCTACAACCCTTACTTCTTCCCAACCACTGCCTCCCTTTCATGCCCTTCGAATCTAACAACTACTGTCTAGTTCAGTGCTTTCCAAACTTTCCCTCATGGCGACACTCTTTTATAGCTTACCCTTTCGCTAATATAAATACATATGGTAGAATTTAGATGGTTCTAACGGGGGGAGGGGGGGGGGGCGGAAGTAAAGTATCGCCTAAATGTAGTTTGTAAACGAAACTGAAAGCCTCGTACGCATTGACATGTTTAATGTTTATCCTGACTGCAGCAATTACGTACACTCATCGCAAGAAAAAGAAGCATTCGGAACTACGGAGATGTACAACAGAGTAACACCGCAGACAACGCAGCTCACACAGTAATACTTGCTTCTTCTACATGCGACCCAACTTCCGAAACACGAAAACTGAATTTCGGAAACCGTTTTTCGCTGTCATGTGTACATGTCAGGGCCAGATACGGTTTAGCTGGATCGACTGAAAAAGGCATCTGGAAATTAGCTGCTCGGATTTCTGATTTAGACAGCACAGTGGCTGTTCCCTCTCAGTTCAATAATAATCACATTATTTTCAGAAATAAAGAGGATGTATTTATGACAAGTGATGAATTATTATTTAAGTTCTATTGTTAGGTTCTTGCTTCACCAAGACCTCGGAAGTCCCGACATATTCTGAAAAATTGGTAAATATTTATGACAAATAAGAATGTCATTTTTGGTCCCATAATCTGTTACATACAGGAAACTGAGAGAAAAAAAATTTACGCATACCAGGGTTTGAACCAACGATCACTGATTTAAAATACTACTCTTCGTTAATCACCCGGCCTTACTCCATACTAAACATCGCTACGGAATGGCTTTAGTCAGTGGACAATTGTGACTGCTTTTACAATCTATGACAGCTTTTACAGTCATTGCGTCATTGATTGAGATTTAATTGTAAGAAATGCTACCTAGGGTGACGTGGCTTTGATAAATCCATTAAAAAAGGCTCAGGTGCAGCTTTTTGAGAAGGAAAGCAGACTACAGTGAAGGTTCGTTCAAGCAGCTGCTAGTTCCAGCAAAGTGCGCATGGGAAGAACTGTTATCGAGTATCAGCAGCAGCTCTGCGCATGTGCAGTTTGCTGGAATCTGGCAACTGGCAGCTGCTTGAACGAACTCTGAGTGTCTACTGGTGGTGAAGCAGAGCTGCCTCCTTGCGGCTGAGCATGCAATTAATGTGCACCGATCATTCCTTTAATATGTGATCGTTGGTGCACTGAATGAAGAGAAAGATGATTAGTTGCAGGCGAGTCTTCAGGGTAGTATGAAGAGAAGGATATTTTGTGATATTTTATGACAAGTTTTTTTGTTTAGAGTCTAAATTTGTTAGTCTCGCGACACCCTTGATACTACTACACGATACCCCAAGGGTGCCGCGACACCCAGTCAGGAAAGCTCTGGTCTTGTTTTTGTACAAGTCGAATATAATTAAGAAATACTCTTCAATCTGTTCTCTCTCAAATGGGTTTGGTCGCAGGCCGCGCTACTGACGAACATTTATACCAAAAGCGAGCCCGTTGTGAGGCTGGTAGGCAACGTGTGTTTGAATTCATCCGGACGGCAGTGGGCCGGACGTTTTTGTGTGCGTGGTGCGCAGTAGGCAGATGAAGCGCTCATACAGACAGACGGGGAGAATGCGGAAACAGCGGCGAGGACAGAGGCGCGTTGGCCAACGTTACGCTACGATGACTGGCGGCACGCGTGGCCCAAATGAAGCGCTCTCGACACACATTCGGCACACCCGCCTGTCTGCCAGGCACGTTCGCTTTCACTGCAGCCGTTGATGAGCCGCTCACCCACTGGATCCTACCTCACCAGACGCACGTCCCTCTCACAGTGTTTCTGTAGCTCATCACACCTTGCAACATGTCCTTGTCGACGGTTCTTCACAAATATCTTTTTTATTTTATTTTACATTCGCAACATCATCGCACCCTAAGCCTCAACGACCCTTGCCTACCAATCTCCTTATTCCAATGCTCGTTCTTTCTTAATTTTCTCTCGAATACGATTTATACAGTTCTTATATGGTCTCCCTTGCATGGAATCCGGCGCGCTGCAAATATTCGTACCGTTTTAATTTTTAATTTTTTATTGCATATACAATGTGGCTGCAGCTTTAATCTTCTCTCTAATTGAGGATCGTTTTCACAAAACTCAACGTCTACAAAAAATAAAAAATAAAATTTACAGGAATTAACTGAACAGATGAAAATCAGAAATACATAGCAATGATCTCGGAAAGGTACCAGTTAGTTGAATGTAAGATCTACAGTCACTGGAAGAGGAATGTTCAAGGTACAGGAACACGCTACTTGAAGCAGCTAGAGAATGTCTTGGAACAGTAGTGTTAAAGGTAGGAAGAAGCAGGCAGCCTGTAAAAGGAAAAAGAAGGCATTTCAAAAATGGCTCCATACTAGAAATCAGGAAGACAGAGAAAGTTATGTTGAAGAAATTGCAGACTCCAAGCAGAGATCATGGGAAAACTTTGTAAATAAGCTAGAAACTCTGGGTGAACCCGCGGGAAACTATTTTGGGGCGTAATTAGCAATCTTCGAAAGGGAGGGAAGAAGGAATTAACAAGTGTTTTGGACAGGTCAGGAAAGCTGTTAGTCAATCCTGTGGATGCCTTGAGCAGATGGAGGGAATATTTTGAAGAATTGCTCAATGTAGATGAAACATTCAATGATGTGTCAGATTTTCAGGTAGAATGGGATAGGAACGACGTTGGAAACAGGATCTCATTTGAGGAAGTGGACAAAATGGTCAGTAGATTACAGTGCAATAAAACGGCTGGGGTGGATGAAATTAAGCCGGAACTCGTCAAATACAGTGGAATATCAGGTATCAGATGGTTACACAGGATAATTGAAAAGGCGTGGGAATCGGGACAGGTTCCGTCTGACTGGACGAAAGCGGTAATCACGCCAATTTTCATACATGGAAACAGGAAAGATTGTCACAACTATCGAGGTACCTCTTTAATTAGCGTTGTAGGCAAAATTCTCAGGTATTGTTGAAAGGAGAGTGCGAATATTAATTGAGGACAAGTTAGATGAAAATCAGTGTGGGTTTAGGACTCTTAGAGGCTGTCAGGGCCAGATCTTTAGCTTACGGCAGGTAATGGAAACGTGCTATGAGTGGAACAGGGAATTGTATCTATGTTTCATAGATCTAGAAAAGGTTATGAGCCTGTTCCTACGAGGAAGCTACTGTCAATTCTACAAAACTATGGTATAAGAGGCAAACTTCTGCAGGCAATTAAATGGCTTTACGTAGACTGTCAGGCAGCAGTTAAAGTAGATGGCAATTTAAGCTCATGGTACAAGGTAGTTTTCGGGGTAAGACAAGGGTTTAGCCTGAATAGTATGTTCATGGATCATATGTTGAAAACAGTAGACTGGCAGGGCGGGATTAAAATGGGTCAAAACAAAATAAGCAGTCAGCATATGCGGATGACTTAGTTGTAATGGCAGATTCGATTTTTAGGTTGCAAACTGCTCGATCAGAGGTGCAGGGATTATGATATGAAGATCAGCATCTCCAAAACTAAATTAATGTCTGTGGGAAAGAGATTTAAACAGATTGAGTTCCAAATAGGAGGAACAAAGTTAGAACAGGTAGACAGTTTCAAGTACCTGGGATGTATTTTCTCACAGGATGGCAACATAGTGAAAAAACTGGAATCGAGGTGCAGCAAAGCTAATGCAGTAAGTGCTCAGCTAAGATCTACTCTCTTCTGCAAGAAGGAAGTCAGTACCAAAACTCAGTTAGCAGTGCACCGCTCTATCTTTCGACCAACTTTGTTGTATGGGAGTGAAAGTTGGGTGGATACAGGTTACCTTATTCACAAGGTAGAGGTTACAGATATGAAAGTAGCAAGAATGATTGCAGGTACTAATAGATGGGAATAATGGCAGGAGGGTGTCCATAATGAGGAAATCAAAGAAAAACTTGGAATGAACACCATAGGTGAAGCATTTAGAGCGAACAGACTGAGATGGTGGGATCATGTTACACGCATGGGAGAAGCAAGGTTACCTAAGAGACTCATGAGCTCGGCAGCGGAGGGTCAGAGGAGTCGATGTAGACAAAGTAGAAAGTACTTAGATTCGGTGCAGAATGGTTTTGAAGTAAAAGTAACATCAGACGAGGCATCAATGTTACCATTGAAAAGGGGATCATGGAGAAATTTTGTTAGAGGTACTATGCTCCAGACTGAACGCTGAAAGGCATAATCAGTCTCTAATGATGATGATGAACAGTATACATTGCAAAAGTAACGTCTACACACATAAGGCTGAAATGACTTTTCTATCACCTTATCAGATAAAAAATACGTACAAATCATGAATTTTGTTCAAAACTGAACATCAACAGATCAATTACTTTACAACAGTAGTATTATGAGTTTTTTAACCTGATGAAGTAATAATAATTTAATAAATTGGTTAATTTAGGCACTGCACTTTACTATTACCATTATCATTTTGATTACAACACTTTACGATCTTTCCATAGAACACTTGGGGCTCTTCTAATGATGTATCAAAGAACTTCAATAGTTTCTCTACGTCTTCAGCTTTCTTGACGCTCACATGGTTTCTAGGTATTATTAAATCTGAAAAATCGACGTCCTTGAAACTGCTCTTTATTCTTCCACGTCAACTATGTTTGGAGAGGAGAAGTATATTTTTGTCTTTGCAGATGCCACTACCTTTGTCTGTTTTCTTATAAACAGGAACTCCGGTTTTAGACAGTTTGACGGTAGGTTGTTTTTCATTAATCTCTTAGCAGTGGTCTTAAAATCGTACACATGCCAGTCCTCGCACAACTAACAACCACAAGAAAACTTAATCTCTAATTTGTTGTACGCATTTTTGAGAAATAACCCGACAATAATGACTTTCAAACACTGCAGCCAACCTGTAAAGTGAGAAACAAGCGACTTTAACAATAATGTCTTATCACTAAACCTAACAGTAAAACAATATCTGTGACAAGCAGTAGGTAGTTGTCGAGTTTAGAAAAATTTCACAGTTTGGTGTGCACGATTACACAGGCAAATAGGAATATTCCGTGTTCTGCAATGGATGCATCTAATTTATAAGTACACTAATATGCATATAACTCATTTTTGCAAATTTTATAGATGTTGAGTTTTGCGAAAACGCTCCTCAATTATTTCTTTTATCACATGATTAAATAATGTTAAGCTGCAAGCTACTCCAGTAAGATATATATGTGGAAAATTAGTTTCTGCATTATATTTTTATTTATGGCACACACTTCTGACGCATACGTCATGATTGGTTCTAATATTACCTTAAATATATTCGTCTTTGTGTGATTAGACAAGTTATTTTCTTCGTTATTTCCTTCTCATCCATTCGATCTTTACCAAATATAACACCTAGATAAACATATCGTTCACATCTTTTTATCTTTCCCCTCACTTGTTCGATATCTTGTCCCTTACCTCCTATCTTCGTTTTCTCAGTATTAACTTCCAAACCCCTTTTACCATTAACTTCAGCTAAAGTTTCAAGCATATGTCATATCCTGCTAATCTTCTATTATTACTATCTCGTCATATGCAAGAAGAGTATTATATAGATGCCTATATATGAGGTATATTGCCTTTGGTCTACTTCTTCTAATCCATTGTTGCCGAACTACACTCAAGTATAGTTTGAGGACAGTGGGTGAAAGACAGCATCGTTGCTTCATCCCGTCTATTATTAAAATTGTTGTGAGGTACAGTTTCCGATCTGATCTACGATCCAATTATCTCTATAACTGCTTTTTGTCTGCCTCCGCAGTCCAGTGGAAATTAATCTCTTTCTCTTTTCTGCTTTTCAAACCCATGGTAGATGTTATGCTTATACCTCACAAACAATTACAAGTCAAAAACGTATGCAGTTTTTACAAGTCGTAAAAATCAAGTAAAATTTACAATGACATTTGGTATTTCATTTCCCCAGAACCACCGCTATCTGAGAAGCTTTCTCCTGTCCGCCACCAGGAGAAGTGTCCGATGGGGGATCTGCCAACCCCACACAAGCCTTAGACATATAAAAGGTGGGGGAGGGGCGGCTTACGGGGTGCTGTAGACCTAGGCCTGTAGGTGGACGAGGAGACCTGCATTTCGAAAATTCCAGTAGGAAAATATCTTCTACTACATGTGACAGTTGATGTCGATGTCATACAACTTCCCCACTGGACTTTCAAAGACAGGTATTAGGCCTATATGGAGAAGTAGGTGCCACGCATTTTTTGGCCCACCTTAGGTTACGGTAGTAACACTAAAAGTGGGCCTTTGCGATCGTCTTTTGACAGCTCAAAATTTAAATGAAAATAACGGCTTAACCATTCATCTGACACGAAAATTGAATAACTGAATTTGTAAATGAGAAAATTCTCTACAACTATTCTCTCTTCTGTTTTTTTTTTTTTTTTTTTTTTTTTTTTTTTTTTTTTTTTTTCATATCTCGTATCGTTTCAGGGATATTTGAAAAAATATCGGCGATTTTGGGATGTCTGTCTGTAACGTGTTCCCACTTTTTAGGTTGAACCGTTCGACCGATTGGCATCAACTTTTACAGACATAATTGCTGGCCACCAGAGACCAGAACCTCGCTTACACGGAAGGGAAGTGTATACATTGCAACATACATTCGTAACCAGTACAGGCAAAGAAAATTAACTTTTAACTACCAACGCAAGACAGGTGATAATATTTTAACGGAAAAATATAATGAAAATGTGGGAGAGATATTAAAATGATAGATCAAAAAGGAGTATGTTTGTTAAAGCTAAACTCAAATATTATATAAATTTGGCTCTTTGTTAAAATACGGTCATAAAGAATATTACTACAATAGTAGAGTCGTAATCGTATCACCATAATTTTTTATTATTTAGGTTATTACTTTGGCCCGAAACATTTGCAAAAAGTTATAAAACTACAAAACTAAAGTGGGCTGTAAAACACGTCAGTGCGATTTTTGTATTTTTTATTTATTTATTTTATTTATTTATTTATTTATTTTTTAGCGTCGGACCTCCACGTGGGTTAAGGCAGTCCTTCGTCTTACTCAGATGAGAAATTGAGGTCAAGACTTTTGGGCAATATCAGTAGATTTTCCATTCCTAAACGCTTGCGTCTGTGACCTGGTAAGCGTCGCTCAGGGAAAGTTTTCGCTAAGCGCGGCGTAATTAGCTCAAGGTCTGCCTGGTGGTGGGTTGGGCACCGCACCTCGTGCTTTCTCCAGAATCGCACGGCAGGTGCGAGCGGAAGACTGGGCGACGCGGCGGTGGTGATTCAGGCGCCCGCGGTGATGAGGGCAGGCGAGCTTCCACTTTCCCTTTCTAACGTTGCCACTTGTAGCCCACGAACGGACCACTCTTCCTCACTGGCGGAAAATCCGACATGTCGTCACAAGTCTCAGTTTACATAAATCTAGCTCTTCCTTCGTCATATGACCCACTTTACCGGATTACACGATTCCTTGCAACAGCTTCGCACTTATCAGTTGAATGTTCAAACGTTTGTAGAGCTTATGAAACTTAACTATGGGGTTATCAGTCCCTAAACTTACAAACTACTTATGAACTAGCTAATACTAAGGACGGCACAAATATCCATGCCCGAGGGGGGATTCGAACCCCCGACAGCAGTGTCCGTGCAGTCCGTGACTGACGCGTCGCAGAGCGCTCGGCCACCGCGGCCGGCCTTATCAGTTGATAGACGAGGTTTGTTACCATTGTCCATTATTTGTTAGGGTACTAGGGCGTATCTTACTTCTACATCTACATGGGATACTCTGCAAATCACATTTAAGTGCCTGGCAGAGGATTCGTCGAACCACCGTTATACTATTTATCTCCCATTCCATTCTCGTATAGCGCGCGGGAAAAAAGAACACCTGAATCTTTCCGTTCGAGCTCTGATCTCTCGTATTTTATTCTGATGGTCATTTCTACCTATGTAAGTAGCAGTCAACAATATATTTTCGCATTCGGAGGAGAATGTTAGCCATTGGAGTTTCGTAAGTAGCCCACGCCGCAGCGATAAGCGTCGTTGTTGTAATGATTCCCATCACAGATCCTGTAACATTTCCGTGACGCTGTCTCCCCTGTATCGTGACAATACGAAACGAACTGCCCTTCTTTGGACTCTTTCGATGTCCTCCGTCAAACCCACCTGATAAGGATCCCACACTGGACTGCAATACTCCAAGAAAGGACGGACAAGCGTAGTGTATGCAGTTCGTTTAGTAGTTCTGTTGCATCTTTTTAGGGTTCTGCCAATATAACGCAGTCTCTGGTTCGCCTTTCCCACGACATTATCTACGTGTTCTGTCCAATTTAAGTCTGAAGTAATAGTAATTCCTAGGTATTTGTGAAGTTTTGGCCTTCACTTTTGATTGCTTTATCTTGTAAACAAAGTTTAACGGATTTCGTTTCGTACTCATGTGGACAACTTTACGCTTCTCATTATTTAGAGTCAATTGCCAATTTGTACACCATATTGATATCTTATTCAGATCGATCTGCAGTTGGTTTTGACCTTCATATGATATTACTAGACGGTAAATGACGGCGTCATCTGCAAACAACCTAAGAGAGCTACTTAGATTTTCCCCTAAATCGTTTATATAAATAAGGAACAGCAGGGGACCAATAACACTACCCTGTGGAACGCCCGATATCACCTCTGTTTTAGTCGATGCCTTACCATCAATTACTACGAACTGTGTCTTCTCTGACAGAAAATCACCTATCCACTCGCAAATTTGGGTCGATATACCATAACCACGCAATTTGATATAACATGGTCTTTGATTCGTGTGCATCAGTACTTTCCGTTTTCCTTCCGTCACAGGGGTCGACTTTTTTTGTCTACCAGTTATAAAATATACCTTACGTCGCGTAAATTACTTGAACATAGAAAAGGGAAGTGTTCTAGCGTGTGGTATAGTTGAAGAGGACTATGAGCACTAAAAGAAATCCGTTAATCTCCATGTACACGATAAATCACTCAAATCTATAGGCCGTAAATACACCTAAATACAATTACTAATAACTGAAATTGGGAAGAATCCATAGAATATATTGTAGGGAAAGCGAACCAAAAGCTATGTTTTATTGGCAGAACACTGAGAAGATGCAACAGTTCTACTAAAGTAACTGCCTACACTGTGCGTCCTGGTGTAAAGTACTGCTGCCCATTTTGGGATCCACACCAGATGAGACTGACGGATGATTAAAGTTCAGAGAAGGGCAGCTCGTTTTGTATTGTCGCGTTATAACGGAGAGAGTTACTTTCCACGACCCTGATATGTTTCCAATACTTTGAGATTTTCAGCTATCAGTCGATCTTTTTTTAAAAATATTTATTAGCAAATCATAATTTCGGGCAGAGACTGGCCATTATCAATGCATGTGTTTAACTGAAGATGTTATTAATATGGATAACTCACACCACGCCAAGTACACAACCGCGTGTCATACTTGGCGTGGTGTGAGTTATCCATATTAATAACATCTTCAGTTAAACACATGCATTGATAATGGCCAGTTACTGGCCGAAATCATGATTTGCTAATAAAGATTTAAAAAAAAATGATCGACTGATAGCTGAAAATCTCAGAGTATTGGCAGGGAGAGAGCGTCACGGAAATCGATGCACGACGTGGAGTGGAAATCATTAAAAGAGAGGTTTTATTCGTTGCGGGAGATTTACTTGCGAAATTCCTGTCACCATTTTTCTCTTTCGAACATATTTTGTGAGCAACTATCTCATAGAGAAATGATCAACGTAATAAAATAAGAGAAATCAGACCGAAAACGGAAAGATCTAGTGTTACTTTCTCCCACACGCTATCAGAGAATGGAGTTGTAGAGAAATAGCATAAAAGTAATTCGTTGAACCCTCCACCATGCACTTACATGTGATTAGCGAAGTATTTATGAAGGTTAAAGAAGATTGAAGGTTACAGAATCGCGTGTCGTTGTCTTTTGAAATCATGAGTTTTAGTTCGAGTAGTAACATAATTTGTTTCAGCTCGTCATTATCATATGACTGAAGCTTAACATTGATCAGAACTGTCCGATAAAGAATTTTAGATTCCAATAAACAACATACAATATCTAGAGAAAAAACATAATTACTTTTGAAAACATTATTGGAGAATAGCGATTTTGATGAATAATTAAAATAAACTTATAATCAGTGTGGATGGCATTTATTTCTTTTGGTAACCGGTTTCGGTCTTTCTACGCGGTCATCTGCAGACAATGCTAAAGTAGGCGACGCTACTTATCATCGCACTTCCAGCGTCGCCTGTTCTAGCATCGTCTGCAGATGACCCCGTAGAAAAGTCGAAACCGGTTACCAAAAAGAAATAAATGCCATCTAGACTGATATTAAATTTATTTTAAAATATAATTATCATACGCGGGAATTTACTACGCCAGCTTCCGGTGCCCACTGAAATAAATTTGTTATGAAAGTTAAAAATTTGTGCCCACCTGGGATTCGAACCAGAGTTTTTCTACTTACTAGGCAGTCGCACTAATTACTGCGCTTCTTTCTTTCCCCCTTCTGATAGATCAGATCCTTGCAATCGGGTTATCACAGTTGTTCTTTCTCGGTCTATGAAATACTGACTCCGATTTTTTATTGCACAGTTTTGGGGGCACAGTGGTCTCCACGGTCGCGCGGAGTGCCGTAGCACGCCTGCGTCAGACGCAAATTCTCAACTAGTAACGTTATACCACTATCCATTACTATTCATTCATTACTCGCAGCACCTTACACCGATGCCCGCCGCGGTAGAATGGCCGAGCGCTCTAAGGCGCCTTTCTGCGGAGCGCGTGGGTGTCCCTATCGGAGATTCCAGTTCTCTCTCTCGGCCATGGGCATGTGTTGTCCTTGGGTTAGGTTATGTTGCTTCAAGTAGTTTGTAAGCCTACGTAATGAAAAGCACGGTAGTTAAGTCCCATAGATCTACAAATATTTGAACACCGATTCCCTCAAGAGTTCAGGCCTGTTTTTCTTCCTAACACAACAGACACTATATATATTGTACATAAAAACAATTTCTGCCAGAAATGTAGCAGCAATACATGACTTACGAAACGTCCCGAAAAAAGTTTCAAAACAAGTTGAAGTCGAAAACTATTTTGAGAAAGTAGTACTCTTGATTAAAAATGAACCTAATCTGCTTACTTTCTAAAAAGGTAAAGTTTTACCAATATTGTCATGATGGGCTTCAAAGAAAAAAATCCTAAGAGTGAAAACTGCTGTTCTCATCGGCCCCTAGCCTTACAAACTACGTAATGTTTAAACGTTTGTAAAGCTATGGTCGTCAGTCCAATTTTATACCCGAAGGCATTAGTGTGTCAGTACGGCGAGATTTAGGCGGTAGCGAGCAGTTGGGAGCAGCGCTGCACCAATTTGAGAAAAATAGAGACGAAGTATAGTACATTTGCACCAAATGGAAGCAGCCTCTATGGCTAAAATGCTTCGGAAGTTCCCATACAGAAACGAAAAATTCGTAGAAAGACCTTTGGGAGGTTTCAAGTACACAGTATCCACTCCTGTGGACATCACTGGAGTAATCGGCGACACAACCTAATGGAACCGACTTTTCGAAGTAAATGAAAAAAAAAAAAAAAATAAAAAAAAATAAATAAAAAAAATAAAAATAAAAATAAAAATAAAAAAAACCAAGAAAAATTCTATCATAAAAGTTTCTTCACAATATTTGTCGGTATATGAGTCACATTTACGCTCGAGAAAATATGAGGTTTTGTACTGTAAGGCACCACACAAGCAAAGACTATTCGCCAAAGGAAAAATTATCTGCATAAAAGAAAAATGTAAGTGACATTTGTGTGGACGTGAACAGCCGTCTGATGATGAACTGAAACGTTCGAAACCGGTAACGGTGCTATTTAGTTAATAAATAGCATAATCAAAAGTGGTTGGTTGCTGTCTTCTTTATTATAAGAATCACCCTGTATTTCATACACAACCACGGACTCAAAATGTCAGTTTTTGACAAAATAGATTAACTATTTTCCTTTGTTAATGGAAAATTACATGGAATTTTTGCATTCTATGATAACAAACTTTGTTCTTTACTATCAAAGCCCCACTTCAATTGTTTTTTTCCGTTGGGTCAAAAATCGTACATCACAGTGTTAAACTAACTTATGGTAAGGACAACACACTTGCCATGCCCGAGGGAGGACTCGAACCTCCGACGCGTACGAATTACTTAAACTAATTTATGCTAAGGACAATACACACACACACACACACACACACACACACACACACACACACACACACACACGTGCGCGAGAGGAAGGAAGCTAAACTCCGACGTGATCTAAGGCATGGCGCACCTGACTCATAGCATAATGGGATTACAACAGTGACGTAACAGAACAAATGTGATGGAGAATTGAAACGACAGACTAAGAAAAAATATAGATTCTAAAAATAATCATCAGTCATTATAATTCAGTAGTAAATCCAGCAGTCCCACTAAAGCGAGAGAAATAGAGCAGCAAGGGACATTTGTTTGGTCTGGAAAGAGCAGTGAAGAATTCAAGAATTCTGCAAGAATGAAGGAGGTCAGACTATTCCTCAATTGAGCGCCCTTGGACGCCTCGATCTGCTGGGGCCTCCAAATCTCCAAAGCTAGTTTATCAGACTGTCCCGTGCCTCCAGTCCTGCAAGGCGCCTCCAATTCTTTTTTATAATAATGCATGTATTTCCAAGTGGACGGGGGGGGGGACTCCTTTTGTTTCGCCACCACCGCCCCAGGACTCCAACAGCCTTAGTCCGCCACTGCAAGAATAACAGTCACCAAATGATTTTTCAGTGTTTTTACAAGCGAAACCAATCAACGGTAATACTAAAAAGGAGGCGGAAGGTAAAATATTAATGCTATGTTTCACAACTTGATTAAAAATTTTCTATTGGATAGATAGATGTTGGAATTCAGTTATAAG
Source organism: Locusta migratoria (assembly GCA_026315105.1). Classification (NCBI taxonomy): domain Eukaryota; kingdom Metazoa; phylum Arthropoda; class Insecta; order Orthoptera; family Acrididae; genus Locusta; species Locusta migratoria. The sequence goes on from CM048745.1 coordinate 146,276,794, forward strand.
CACTGGGAATACTTGTCCTTTGTAACAATACCGCAAACATAACCGCAATCTCGAAACGATGGCCTTGATATAACGACAGATACGAGTGGCGGAGGCAACTGGATGTTTCCAGAAAAGTATGTTAATTGCGTAAATGATAGCCCGTAAAGTTTAATTGTATTTCAAGAATCGCAAAAAAGTTTCCACATATTCGGTAATCTTGTTTCTATAAGAGAACACGAGTTTTCAGCTACATTTTATGAAACCACACACTTTCTGTACTAGACGACCGTGGGGTTACAAAAAGACACGCATTATGAACGCTGTTCGTCATTACTAAACTTGCGTGCAGCGATTATTTAATGAGACCGTAAAGCAAAAAACTTGATTGCCTGCAAGGAGAGAAGCAATACTCTGGACAAATTGATTAGAATGTGTACCGCGATTACGCTGTTAGCGCCGAGAGCGCGCCGAAACCACGGAACCGGACCTCATCAGCCGAGTACGCCAACCACACGCTAGAGAGGCACATCCGGAAGTTACGAAACGGTGGCTGTTTTTCTGCCGCCACATTGCCGAGTATTTCGAATCACCCTGAATAGTCCACTTTGCACGTGCACACACGAAATTAATGCCATGACTACATCAGCTTGAAAGACTTTTTCTCTTGTTGGTCTTCTTGCAATGTCATTTTGTGGTTTTTCATAACCAAAGCAAACATCCACAGTGCTAGATAGTAAAGATTCTACTTGTTCCATGTCTTACAGAATGCTTATTGCGGCATTAGTCCCAGTCAGTGTCATTCTCGCCGACAGGCATTATGAACAACGAAAGAAACCGACATTGCTGTAGTCCTGCCGGAGATGACAGATGTGCATTAGCTATGATGAGTATCACGTCTCAAAACTTCTGTGGAATAGTGTATGGTGAAGTAAAAGAATAAATTTGATATCCTTTGCTAACTGATTGAATAGCTCCCTCTAAGAGTCTCATAATATCTTAAATATTTCGAACCTAAATAGAAGCTCTGCTTTATACAAGCATTTGCAACTGTTATAATCCTAGACATTGCTTAGGTCACAAAACACAATATTCGCATAACTTTAATTTACAATGGTGTTCCCTGAGCCGGCCGCGGTGGCCGAGGAGACTGAGGCGCTCCAGTCACGGTCTGCACGGCCACTACAGTCGGGGGTTCGAATCCCCCCTCGGGCATGGATATTTGTGTCGTCCTAGTTCGTAAGTAGTTCATAAGTAGTTAAGTCCTATAAGCTGTACAAACATTTGAACATTTGAACATTTGTTCCCTGAGCTATGGGCTCAGTTTTCCTTATTAGAGGAAATGAGATCGGAATTCAACGATCAACATTGTACTAGTATGACATAACGTCAGCAAGGAATCGAGCTATCCGATGACCCGAAAAAGTGGGTAATGTGACTGCCTAGCAACCAAGAGATTCGGGATTCGAATCCCGCCAATGGCAAAAAATAAAATTCTACGTCTCGTCTTATAGTGAGTATCTTCGATATACTGAGACCACATCTGTCTCTGGAAATTGAATTTATTTGATTGAATGAATTTTTGTCTACAGAAACTTCTGTATTTGGAACAGTGTCCCAGTGAATGGATCTACAGGGTGTTACAAAAAGGTACGAGCAAACTTTCAGGAAACATTCCTCACACACAAAGAAAGAAAATATGTTATGTGGACATGCGTCCGGAAACGCTTAATTTCCATGTTAGAGCTCATTTTATTACTTCTCTTCAAATCACATTAATCATGGAATGGAAACACACAGCAACAGAACGTACCAGCCTGACTTCAAACACTTTGTTACAGGAAATGTTCAAAATGTCCTCCGTTAGCGAGGATACATGCATCCACCCTCCGTCGCATGGAATCCCTGATGTGCTGATGCAGCCCTGGAGAATGGCGTATTGTATCACAGCCGTCCACAATACGAGCACGAAGAGTCTCTATATTTGGTGCCGGGGCTGCGTAGACAAGAGCTTTCAAATGCCCCCATAAATGAGAGTCAAGAGGGTTGAGGGCAGGAGAGCGTGGAGGTCATGGAATTGGTCCGCCGCTACCAATCCATCGGTCACCGAATCTGTTGTTGAGAAGCGTACGAACACGTCGACTGAAATGTGCAGGAGCTCCATCGTGCATGACGCACACGTTGTGTCGTACTTGTAAAGGGACATGTTCTAGCAGCACAGGTAGAGTATCACGTATGAAATCATGATAACGTGCTCCAGTGAGCGTAGGTCGAAGAACATCAGGCCCAGTAAAGACATCACTAACAATTCCTGCCCAAACGTTCACAGAAAATCTGTGTTGATGACGAGATTGCACAATTGCGTGCGGATTCTCGTCAGCCCACACATGTTGATTGTGAAAATTTACAATTTGATCACGTTGGGTTGAAGCCTCATCCGTACTAAAATGAGCTCTAACATGGAAATTAAGCGTTTCTGACACATGTCCACATGACATATTTTCTTTCTTTGTGTGTGAGGGAAGTTTCCTGAAAGTTTGGCCGTACCTTTTTGTAACACCCTGTATAATTCGATTCCTCCACCGAATGGATCCATATATTGATTCCAGAGCTCTGTGGGAAAAATATCGTTAAGTATACGAGCTGACGTCTGATCACACACAACTAAATTTTTTTCTTTGTATGTTAAGCCACAGCTTTCTTCCGTGTGCTTGCGTGAACTACAGCGAAACAGAGACGAATATTCTGCAAAGCTTCCAGGAGGTGACATCTGCTTTTCAGAGTTCGTTGCAGGATTCCTGTGAAACGTAAACGACTCACGCGCCATTAGAGGCATTCCGCGACACACGTCACGTCGCGTGGGCTGCAACACTGAGCCACTTTGCGTAACGGAGTGGCTGGATGCGCGATGTCTCCCAAGTGCAAGATGAGTCGACGCCTGCGGTCGACATTGACCCAGTGCCGGCTGGACACACCGACGACCCACTTGCACCTGTTCTCACGTGCCGAAAACATGGCGTCACTGTTTTGGTCATAGGAATTTCTGTTGTACAAGAAATACTGCATATATTAGCCTTCTCACAAGGGAACGTCATCAACTCGACCTCATACTTCCTTGAGAAAAAAATACATGAGCTAGATATTAACTACAGAAATCGATATCACAAGAAAATTTTGGCCATTATTCAGATACTACGCAGTTACGGTCTCCTCAAAGTACAGCTTTTAAACATTCGCGCGCTCGGGTTGTTCCTCACTCGGCCCGCTTCACTGCGGCCGCTTAATGCCCGAACGCAAATTGCTGTGTAATGAAGGGACAACAGCGAGTCCCCCGAAATGTGAAATTTTAAGAGTTAGGTAAGTGAAGGAGGAAATAATATTACAAAATGAAACATATGTACTGTAACTGTTTCAAGTTTACTCCACTTTAATAGTGTTAGCCTTACATATAACAAAATGATATGCGTAAAACATATTGAAAATTAAATTACGTTACACTGCTTGTTGAAAAAACCGTCTCATTCGTTTCCATTGCAGTTGTGACGCGCTGTATAAAACGTAAACGGATCATTGCATATATTCTTCTGTTACGGAGACGGGCAAAGTGGTATTCGACGATTTAAAATCATCAAAGCAGCTTTCACCATCACTGACGACCTCAATTCCACACCCAAGCTCCGTTGAAGCAATGAAAATGATCGACGAATCTGATAGTGGTGAAATGGCAGCGTCGTTGTCATCGACATCTTCCTCTTGTAAATCTGCACCGAACGTCAAGCCGCTATTTTCTTCTGTATCCAGCACATCTACATTATTGCAATTGCTTATGATATCTGTTACGCAGTTGAAAGATATAAGGAAAAACATAAAGAAAGCGCCATGTATTTTCTTTTACTGTGTATAGTACGTCTAATAACTGCAAATCATTATGCTTACCGGTGACGACTTTAAAGAGGTCTAATTCTTTGACATTTAATCATTGCAGATTAATCTTCCCATACCGCTCCTGGAGGTGCCGCACGACAGCCTGTGGGTTAATTTACACCGCGAACACAAACCTCTTACTACACTCTCCTCACAGTACTAGACTTTTGGGCATTAAGCGGCCTCAGTGAAGCGGGCCGAGTGAGGAACAACCCGAGCGCACGAATGTTAGAAGCTGTACTGTGAGGAGGCCGTAACTGCGTAGTATCTGAATAATGGCCCAAATTTTCACTTGATGTCGATTTCTGGGGTTGACATCTAGCTCATGTATTTTTTTCTCTGGGAAATATGAGGTCGAGTTGACGATGTTCCCTTGTCAGTCAAATATTGAAGTAAATAACGATTCCTCCTGTGATAGTAGTTCGTCCTGTCGTCACCTCGGAAGTAGTTACAAACGGGAGTGTTCTAAGCCGGCATAATAAGTGTCTAAAATTCGGCGGTCGAACACGGAAGGTAGTTATTGCACCAGAATCACCAACTGCAAATTGTGCCAACTGTAACGATAATTTAGCTTGCGCTCTACTTCGCGTGGTAGAGAAATATGGATCAAAATCCGCCTTTAATCCTCCTAAGCGATTATCCCGATGTAACTCTGATTTTAATGTTTTTCGCGTCCCTGAAGCAGTATCCAGTTGCTTCTGCTGCTTCTAGTATGCGTTTTTATGGAGACTCGCATTTTCTTTGTATTCTTATTGGAGGATTATCGCATCGTTGTTGTTTGTTTGTAAAGCTTATGGGACGTAGGAACCCGGAAGGCAATACTCACTTTACGACTTATCTTAGAAGATCGATTAAGCTACATTTGTAGCTTTTGACAATGTTGACTAGAATACACTCTTCCAAATTCTAAAGTCAGCAGTGGTAAAATACAGGGAAAGGAGAGTTATTTAAAACTTGTACAAAAGCCAGACAGCAGTTATTAGACTCGAAGGGCATGAAAGGGAAGCATTAGTTGGGAAGGGAGTAAGACAGGGTTGTAGCCTTTCTCCGATGTTATTCAATTCGTACATCGAGGAGGCGGTGAAGGAAAGCAAGGAAAAATTAGGAATAGGGATTAAAGTTCAGGGTGAAGAAATAAAAACATTGTGTTTTACTGATGTCATTGTAATTCTGCCAGAGACAGTAAAGGACCTGGAAGAGCAGTTGAATGGAATGAACAGTGTGTTGAAGAGGCGTATAAAATGAAGATTAACAAGAGCAAAACAAAGATAATGGAATGCAGTCTTAGAAAATCAGGCGATGCTAAAGGAATTAGATGAGGTAACGAAACAATGACGGTGGTAGATGAGTTTTGTTACTTAGGTAGTAAAATAACGTATGACGGTCGCAGTACAGAGGATATAAAATGCAGAATGGCAATGGGAAGAAAAGCATTTTTGAAAAAGAGAAATTTGCTAACATCGAATATTAATTTAAGTGTAAGGAAATCCTTCCAGAAGCCATTTGTGTGGAGTGTTGCCTTGTATGGGAGTGATACATGGATGATAAACAGTGCGGACAGGAAGAGAATAGAGGCTTTTGAAATGTGGTGTACAGAAGAATGTGAAGATTAGGTGGGTAGATCGCATAACTAATGAAGAGGTACTGAATAGAATTGGCGAGCAAAGGAATTTTTGTCATACCCTGAGTAAAAGAACGGCTCGGTTGGTAGAACACATTCTTAGACATCGGGGAATCGTAAATTTAGCATTGGAGGGAAGTGTGTGGAATACAAATCGCAGAGGGAGACCAAGAGACACATATAATATGCAGGTTCAAATGGATGTGGGTTGCCGTTCTTATGAGGAGATGATAAAGCTTGCTTTGGATAAAATAGGGTGGAGAGCTGCATCAAACCAGTCTCCGGACTGAAGACCATAACAACAACATAGGACTTAACTGCGGGGACATCAGTCCCTAAACTTACAAACTACTTATGACTAACCTTATACTAAAGACGGCACAAACATCCATGCCCGAGTGGCGAAAGACGCCTGCCAGTCGTCCACGGATCGCGTGGTACGGCTCTCGGCCGCCGCCACCGCATCCGCCGGCCACGGCAGCGCCCGATTTTCGGACTCTATTGTGCCGCGGGCGCATACACTGAGTTAACGACCAAAAAACACTGCCATCTGAGTAACCTAAGCTTACGTTTATTTACAGGCGTCTTTCGTAACACACCCTGTAAAAGGTAGTTCAAAAAATGTTCTATTGTTTGTATAGTCTATGGGACTTAACTACGGGGTCATCAGTCCCTAAACTTACAAACTACTTATGAACTACTTACGAACTTTTTTTTTTAATTTTTTTAATTTTTTTAATTTTTTTTTTCTTTTTTTTTCCTTTTTTTTTTTTAAACTTACAAACTACTTATGAACTACTTACGAACTTTTTTTTTTTTTTCTACGGGGTCATCAGTCCCTAAACTTACAAACTACTTATGAACTACTTACGAACTTTTTTTTTTTTTTTTTTTTTTTTTTTTTTTTTGCGCTCTCCATTTTTCGCCTTCGTCGGCAAGCTTCCAAGCTATAGTAATAGCAGGTGAACGTAAAACACTCCGATGTAAGAAGCAAATTAAACAGTTCCGCTGTACAGTGCTTTGTATTCTTCAGTGATGCACTTCAAGTTCGATGGTAAAAGGTCTCAACTAAAAGTCCAAACGGTAAAGGAGAATTAAATCATAGACATGAAGAAGAGATAATTCTCTTCATGGAAATAAAAAAAAACCATCCTCAACACTGAAGGTCGGTGGGCAGACCTGCGAAGCACTATACATTCTTAAACCGTGTCAACAAAACCGAAAGGTAAGGATAAAACAAAGCTGAGTTCTGCATAGACGCACACGCACATAAAGTGTGACATGCCACAAACATATAATTTTACTGCATCATGTTTCTTTCCGTTTAATAGTCACACGATAGTGTTCCTTCGGATTACATCATAACCAGAGACCATGTCCATAGCCAAAAGTCGTAGTCCGATTAGGGTTTGGACTGTCATTGAATTCCACTCACAAAAGATTTTGGTATGCATGTTCAATTGCCACGATCAAAAACCGAGCAAAAAGAGTAGAATAGTCCTTTGTACGGCGTAGGTTGTTATGTTCCTCCTGAAGGTAGATCATAAACTGATAGACCTGTGTCAACTGTAATTGTAGAACGGCGTAGATAGTATGCACGACGATCCAGGTTGTTGCGGCACACTTGGTGGCAGGGTATGGCTTGAAGTCAGGGATGAGGGCTACGTCCACCGAGAAGGTGTCCACGGCGGTGCGATTTATAAACGCCAGCATCCCGGTTGCAACGTTCCAGATGGGCGAACGCGTGGGGCACAGGAAACGGTGTTCCAACGTGTCCTCCTGTGAGCAGTCTACGCAAAGGCTGGAAGCGCGCAGGCAAATCCGGTGCAGTGTTTCGTTGGTGGGTACGACTCGATTCACGACTTTATACCAGCAACTAACCACGTCCGCTGCAAGGAAGGGGGCGTGGACATTCGCCCACACATTCTTCCACCTAGACCCTGGGAAACGCATCTCCATTTTATTGGCAGCTGGCTGTCCTCGCAGTCCGTGGTAGACGATTTTTACAGTCCGCGTCCTCGGGTGGAGGTCTTCGTCGTCCAGGTAACTTTTCTGAACAAAGTACTCTCTCACATGTCGCAGCCGGTAAGGAATGGCAGTGGGGTTGAGCGGTGCTATTTCAGACGCGGGCCGGAGAACATCGAACAGAACGGCCGTGGGGCCGAGCGGGTCCTTTTCTATAACGGCGCACGTGCGGTGGATCAGTAGCGCCGCCGCTTTGACAGCGAAGTGCGTCAGGCCGAGGCCTCCTTCCTCTCGGGGCAATGTGCAGGTAGCATGGCTTACTTTGAAAATTTCACCCCTCCACAGAAACCAATAGGCTGCTTGTGTGATGGCTCGTCCTAGCTCTTTGGGCACGTGGAAGACCTGTGCGAGGAACCAGGCCTTGCTGAGCAGACACACGTTGACGATCGAAACCCGCTGCGTCAGTGCCAGGGTGCGGGTGGCAGTAAGATGCGCCATAGCGCGTATTGCATGCAGTGTCAGGCGCCAGTTGAGTGCCGCTGTCTTCAAAAGATTTGCCGAGAAACGAACACCTAGGATCTTATGCACTTGTTTCACGGTAAACCAGGGACGTCGGAATCTGTTCGCTGCCCCATAAATAGGAAGAAACACAGTTTTACGATTGTTGATACATGCACCCGATGCATTTTCATATAATGTCAGGACCTTGCGCATGGTGTCCAAGTCAGCTTCCGTAGACACAAGAAGGCCGACGTCATCCGCATACGCGCGGCAAACCTGTTTCTTCCCTCCTACACTGAGTCCGACGCATGCACTGTGCAGGCGTCGCAACAAGGGGTCCAGTGAGATTGCAAACAGGGCCATAGCGAGAGGACACCCCTGCTTGACGGAGCAATCGACGGCAACAGGTGCGGACAAAAAACCATTGATCGTCACACGCGATGTCGAGCTGTTAAAAATATTGAATAGCATGGCCGTGAATTTATTCCCAAATCCAAGTTTAGAAAGCACTTTTCTTAGGTAATGGTGACTAACGCGATCAAACGCCGTGGCAAAGTCGACGGAAAGTATTCCAAAGGGAATTTTCTGCATCGTGGTGTATGCGATGACGTCACGGTATGTAGTGACCGCATCGTAGATATTCCTTTGCGGCACTGCACAAAACTGACAGTCACTGAGGATCTTAGACATAACAGGCTTTAAACGGGACGCAACACATTTTGTAAAAAGTTTATAATCACCGTTTAAAAGCGTGATCGGGCGGAGACTGTCAATTCTATTGTTCACTCGGGTTTTCGGAGCCAAGGTGATTATTCCTTCCGGAAAACTCGCCGGTATTGCCACTCCATTTAAAAGTTCGTTAAAACATTCAACTAAAACTGAACCGAACAAGTGCCAAAAGTGGAGATAAAATTCTGGCGGGAGGCCGTCAGCACCGGGCGATTTGTTTTTTGCACATAGTTGTAAGACCTGTTTTACTTCCTCTACGGTGAACGGTTCCATGAGGTGACGGCGGTCCGTGACTGTTAAAACGTGAGGGACACCTAGCAATAGATCTGTAATGGCGGCGTTGTCCGTTGCTTTTGCGCTAAACAAGTCCGCAAAGTGCCTGCGCGCCTCTGCCAGAATGCTCGCCCTGTCCCTCAGCCGCGCGCCGCCGGCCGCCTGCAGCTCTGTGACGTCACGCCTAGCCGCGCGGCGGCGCTCGCGCAGCAGGTGGAACAGCGAGGCCTGCTCGTCTGCCAGCTGACCGGCCGCCTGGCTGCGCACCACGCTACCACGCAACGACGCCTTCTTCAAGGCCAAGAGTCTGGTTTTAATTTTTTTTTTTTTTATAATTCTTTATTATGGCTTTTGGTGACAGTGACCATACAGCCAGCGGTTATTACATTGATAACATTACAATAGAAGTGAAATTCTAACAATGTACAGCACAATATTAATAAGTATGTTACATCATATAGCCTTAGAATAAAAGTGGAAAAATAACATGTAAAGACATTAAACAATACACATTTAACAGTACGACAGATATTTGTAATACAATTAAAGTGCAGAAAGCATAGGACCAAATGAGAGGTGCAAAGACAAATAAAAGTCAAAATATAATATAAAATCACTTATGCAGTTTCCCGCTGTGCATGTTCAAGGTAAACACACTAGCTCTAAAATTAGAGCTGTATGCCAGTGACTTTGAGGTAGTCCTTCAGTAAAGTGTACTTAAGCTTGTCGAATCCATGAAGGAGGACAGTGACACTTGTGGGGAGAGGGTAACCCCTCGCGACCAGCGTTCGGTAGAATACACTTTGTGCGGCCGTGTACTTGGTGCATGCCAGTATGATGTGATTGAGATCCGCCACTGCCGTTACATCTTTGTCGCAATGCCGAGAAGCGATGATTTTCAAACGGTGTAGGTGGGCAGGGTAACATCCATGCCCCAGTCTCATCCGAATGATAGACGTTGCATGACGTCTACTAAGCGTCATCGATGAAAACCACGGTCGTGAGGAGACATTTGGTTGTATAGCTGCCAGGTGTCCTCCCTTAAACACATGAGAGAGGCGCCATTCGTGGTCCCAAGTGCGATAGGCAGCTTTCCGAATCGTCGTTCGTAAGTCTGTATATGGAATCGGCGTGGGGCGTTGTTGTCCTTCCGTAATACTTCTCTTGGCAAGGCGGTCTACTGTTTCGTTATGGGGTATACCTCGATGTCCTTTAATCCAAAGTAAGTGGACGTCTATGCCCACTGTCTGTGCATTTGTTATGGCCTCCAAGACGTCCAATATATATCTATTCGTTCGTTTGTCAAACGTCGGATGTTGTAATTTTTTCAGCACGCTTTGAGAGTCCGTGAGGATCAATATAGAGTTAAATGTTCGTGTGCCGTAATAAATGGCCTCCCTGATGGCTAGTAACTCTGCCGTGTAAATAGATGACGCAGGCGGAAGCGCAAACATTTGGTAGGTGCCGTTAGAGGGGCAAAAGAAGGCGTATCCCACCCCTGCTTCAGTTTTAGAGCCGTCAGTATAGATGTGAGCATGCTGTGGCCAGTTGCGGAGAAGAAACTGTTCCACGTCGAGAGTGATGTTGGTCCCCGTTGTGTAGTCTGATGGCAAATGTGTCACCGGGACTGGATTGAAAAACAGATGATAAGAATAACGGAAACAAGGAAGTTTGGTGTCCTGTATGATGAGTGGGAAGAGATGTCTCCATTTCTCGTAGCTGCGAACCAGTAAAGGAACTCGGGTCATGCCTCTTCTGTGATGCATTTCTGTTATGTTCCAAAATTGGTGTACCGTTTTGAGAGAGGCACTATCACATATTGACGCTCGGCTGAGGAGGAAAATATCGGACAGCATCTGTCGACGTATAGTTAACGGCATTTCAGACGCTTCCACGAGCAAGGCGTTGGTGGGTGTTGACTTCATAGCTCCGAGAACAAGACGAAGCATTCTGTACTGGAGGACATCAAGTTTGCGCAGGGTCGATTGCGCTGCAGTAGCGTAGACGATACTGCCATAATCCAAAACGGAGCGGATCAAGACCTTATAAAGAGTAAGGAGTACCATCGGATCGGCTCCCCACCAAACTCTGGCAAGCATACGCATGATATTTGCAGTAGTGTCCACTTTGTCCAAGAGATATTCAACATGGCGCGTCCACGTCAGTTTGCTGTCGAAGTAAACACCAAGGAACTTAGCATATGACCGAACAGGCAGTATGTATGGACCGAGCTGAAGGTCTGGAGAGAAATAATTCTGTCGTTTCCTCGTGAATATCACCACAGTAGATTTTTCAGGCGATAGCGTGAGTCCGTGTTCTAACTCCCATTCAGCCAGTTTTTCACATGCAGTAGTAAGCCACATGTTAGTCACCCAAAAGCACGACGAGTGGGCGTATATACAAACGTCGTCCGCGTACTGTAGAACTTTGACAGTAGGATAAAAGATAGAGTCTAAGTCGGCAACATACAAGGCGTATAGCAAGGGGCTTAATATCGCACCTTGCGGGAGGCCACGGGAAACGATTCGTGGGCCATGTAACACATTGTCCTGGTCACGGATATAAACAGTGCGGCAACAAAGTAATCTGTATATAATTCTTAACACCTGTAGCGGGAGATGCAAAAGTTGTAATTTATTTATAAGTTTATGTATCAAAACATTGTCATAAGCCCTCGAAAAATCAAGAAAAAGAGCCGTCAAATACCCATTTGTCAGGAATGTTTTTTCGATGCCCATAGCAAGAGATGTTATATTATCGTAAGTGCTCTTCCCCTTGCGAAAACCGTATTGTGTCCGTGGGAACAGATCGTGATGCTCTAACCACCATTCTAACCGGACCTTGAGGAGACGTTCAAAGGTCTTGCACACACATGACGACAATGCAATGGGGCGATACGACGTTGCCTGACCAGGGTCTTTTCCAGGTTTCAATATAGGAACCAATACCTGAGTGGTCCAGTCGGTTGGAACAGACCCCTCTCTCAAGATGTCATTAAAGATATTCAAAAGAATAAGTTTTGCATCATCAGACAAATTGCGTATCATGGAGTAATGTATCTGGTCATGCCCGGGCGACGTATCGGTCGAGGGCGGCAGCGCACTGTTGAGTTCAGCGAGGGAGAACGGTGAGGTGAGATCATCTTGAAGATCTTCAACGGCGATATTTGTGGTGGGATCAATGGGTTCTGGCATGGCCGTAAGAGGTGCTACAATGTTGGCAAACTCGTCTATCCAGGTCTGTAACCGCTTGGGTGGCATTGGTTTTCGTTTGAGTGAGTTAACTTTCGACCAAATCCTTCCGACAGGAGTATGCAGGGATAACCGTTCACAAAATCTCTTCCAATGTTCTTTTTTACAAGTCTTGAGAAAGCGTTTGGTAGTCGCATCTATACGTTTGTAGGCGAGGTAGTTTTCCCATGTGGTTTCCCGTTTAAAACGGCTACATGCCAGTCTCCTTTGCGCCACTCGACGCGAGCACTCTTGGTTCCACCAGGCAACCGGCAGACGTCTACTGCCAGTTACCACCCTCGTCTGTGGGATTGACTGCGATGCTGCTAGGTTGATGCAATTCCTATAATGAGCGTACCTTGTTTGCGGTGACAACTCGGTGGGGAACGACGAAAGTTGTGTATCCATGATGGCACTATACCGAGACCAATCTGCCCTCCTGACATTCCATTTGCGAGACGGCCGACAGACCGTGTTCGGTGATGAGGTTGGTGAAGAGAGCAGAATAGCATAATGGTTGGAACCCATAGGATATGAAAGTACAGACCATGTAAAGAATGAAGAAACAGACGCTGAACACAAAGTCAAATCGACTGCTGATGGTCTCTGTCCGGGTAATGGAAGTAACGTAGGGGATCCATCATTGAGGATGATAAGATTGAACTCGTCGATAATATCAAGAATGCCATCACCCAGCCTATCGTTATATGCACACCCCCACAATCTGTTGTGTGCATTAAAATCCCCGCAGAACAGAAATGGAGGTTCCAACTGTTGTACCAGAGCGTACCACTCTTCAATGGTAATGTATGACCGTGGTCGGCTGTAGAGGGCCACAATAGTTATTCGACCAATTGGAGATGAGAAGTTTACTGCTATCGCTTGAAAGCTTTCAATATCGTCATGAGAAATCAGAACAGGGGTGTGAGGCAGCATATTATTGATAAAAAGGGCGAGTCCTCCTCGACCATCATCTCTGTCTTGGCGGTAAACGTGGTATCCTTGGAAGCGTACGATGGTATCTGGTTGAAACCATGTCTCAGAGATGGCGGCCACTGCTATCTGCCGCATCCAAAGTTCACGTTGAAGTACACCCTTGTTGGCAATCGCAGATCGCGCATTCCACTGCAGTATTTTAAATTCCGCCATTGTTGTTAGAAGTAAGGAGAGTCGTTAATAGTTGGCGAATAGGCTGTATCTGTAAAGTTCCAGGTGGCATTGTTTTCGCGTCTTCTATGAGGTGAAGGATAAACCAGATAATTTTCTCTACGATGTATTCACTATTGTTACGTGGTGGCACTGCTTGTTGTCCGTACTGAGGAGGATACGGGTTGGGTGGTAAAGGGGCCTGTGGTAGATGTTGGGAGATAGAATATTCGTGACTAACGTCTGAAAATCCCTGACGCCAGACGGGTCTGGAAGTTTGTTTTTTCCCCGTGCCGCTCATGACGGAGCTGACACCCGCTCTGTCTGCTATGGGAACATCATTCCGTTGATACCTGTCGTCCTTAGGTGGTGAACGCAGCTGGGGCGCCAATGGCGGCATTGGTGGCCCCGTAGAACGCTCTTGTACAGCGACTTGCGGTTGCTGTAAATGCCTTGGAGGTAGGGGCGGGAAGTCCGCAGAACTCTGAGGGCTAGGGGGCTTCCGTACGGCCGCGGAATATGTGGGGTGCGGCCCACTGAGTGCCCTTCCTGACGTGGCGTACGCCCTTGCACGTTGTAGCTCTTGCTGGTGGAGAAAAATGGGGCATGACCTCTCAGTGACAGGGTGCTGTCCAGAGCAATTTAAACAGGTCGGAATCGTCGCAGGGCACGAATCAGCTTGGTGCTGACCGCCGCATCTGCTGCAACGAGTATGGCTTCAACACTGGTTTGCCCGATGATGAAAACGCCAGCAATTTGTGCACTGAATGACTGGGGCAACGTACGGTACCACTGGGCAGCGTGCCCCCAGAATAGCAACATGAGAGGGTAATGTCTGAGAGCGAAACACCACCATGCAGACTGGAATGGGTACTGTGAGCTCAGGATTGGAAGGATGTTTCTTCGTGTATCGTTTTGTACTTGTTACAGGATAAACACTTTCCATGGCATCTATTATCTCTTTGTCCGTTAGGCTGGTCTCTACGTCATGGATAATGCCATACGTATGGAGTAAAAAGTTAGGGATGTAAACATCGAACTTATGATCTTTGAAAGCAGGGACATTTAGTAAGTTATTAGCAGCTGCAGCAGTTTTCAGTTCTATCTTAACTCTGTTCTTGCCTGAGGAACTAATGTCAACAATATCGTGCTTGAGGTGAGAGCTGTAGGAATACAATAACTTGCCCACTGACATGGGATGGAGTTTGCCAACGTTTTTATCTAAGCTCTCCACGAAGACAATGTATGGGCCTGCATCTGTCCGACTGTATCGGTTATTGATACTCGGTCGAGTAACGGTGGCAGGAGAAGCAGATGTCTGTACCGGCGTGCGTTCTGTGTTTGCCTGTCCGGTGCCGTCGGTAGAAGACGCGTGGGAAACCGGTACCTGGCTCATTTCACAGTCCGTGACTGAAGGAGAATCGACACACAGTCGTTTACTATGGGGACCACTTTCTTGCTGCTGTTGTGCAGCTGTATCGCCACTAGATGATATGCTGGAGGGGTCGCAGGAATAGCTGAGGTGCTGACTAACCTGTTGTAACTCATGTTGTTGATGTTGTTGCTGGAGGAATTGCTGGTGTTGCCGTTGTTGCAGCTGCAGTAGCTGAAGCTGTTGCTGCTGGGCCAGTTGCTGCTGGAATTGTAGGTGTTGGTGGTGTAGAAGCTGCGGTTCTTGTTGCTGCTGTGGCCCTTGTTGTTGTGCATATTGTAGGTCCTGTGTTGGTAGTTGACTCTGCTGTACGTCAGCAGGGTTGTCGGACATCACCGGCAGCGGGAGAGCCGTCGCTGCAGGTTGATTATATATTTCCATGGCGGACTGGATGACCTGACCCGTATTAGGTGGGTCGGCCATTTCGAAGATACACTGAGTAGTACTGCTACCACGAACGTGTGGTTGAGACAACACACACAATTCCGGCGCGCACTACTCTGCACGTGAACGTTTCTCCCCGAAAAGGCAGATACGAGTATACAAACGCACGGAAGAATAAGCACGTAGCACCACACTCGTCCGCGAAACGTAAACAAAGCGCGACCGCACAGAGCGCAGCAGTAAACGCGTCCGGACTCCGCGGGAGGCGGAAGTAGACTGCTGGTTTTAATTTGCCTGATGTTCGCCATCCGGAAAGACGGATTGTCTGTTTGCATATTGATTGCGTCGTTGAGACATGTCTCGTAAAATTGCAAGGTGGTACGTTCCCAGTGGCAAACAGATTGACTAAATTCAATAATACTTTTTCGTAGCGCTGGTTTTGCATATTCTGTCCACCACGATAACGCAGAAGAGTAGAAATGGCGATAAGTTAAAATACTACTCCATGCCCTATTAATCACAACGTCGAAACCAGTGTTGGTAAGGTGACGTAGATTGAACTTCCACCTACATTTCGTACGTGGCTTCTGAGCCATCAATGAATGAAAACGGCAGACATATGCGGCATGGTCAGAAAACACCACTGGGTGTACCGCAGATTCTAGTACACAGTCTTTCTTTTCTCCAGAAATATAAATCCTATCGAGGCGACTCCTACCTGTCGGGTAGTAAAAAGTAAACCCCGGATCGTGGGGGTGTAAGTGGCGCCACGTATCGATTAGATTCATTTCAGTCACGAGCGTTGCTAACTCTATGCACTTGTATGGGTTCGGTTCCTGGTCTCGGTCGTCGAGTACACAATTAAAATCACCGCCCATTATGACAGGCAAATATGGGCCTCTAAAAAGGTGACAAATGTCCGAACTGTAAAAGACTCGACGTTGCGGTTTGCAATCAGATCCCGAGGGAGCATAAACATTTACAAAACGAATGTTATTTATGGTACACGCTACTCCGTGTCCATTTGGGATAGTGGCAACATCACTGAATTCGTGACCATCACATATCAAAATAGCAGTTCCACTGTGACTCTCCGGATCGAAATTTAAAACCACCTGGTAGCCGGGTATATTGTGAACAAGTTCGGTCACCACTTCCTGAAGAAAAACAACGTCTGCCTTCAAAAAATTCAAAAATTGTAATAAACATTCAAACTTTACAATTGACACAAATCTATTGATGTTGATAGTGGCAACAAGTGATGGTGGGTGTGCCACCATTTAGTCAGGGAATTCAACGACGGCGCGAGACTAGGTCTCGCCCTCTTCCATCTCCTCCGCCCAAGACTTCGACACTTGCTGTCCAGTGTCGTGGCCTGCCGCGGCCCCCTGCAGAGAAACGCGCGTGCGCGGCTGCGGGTCGTCTTCGGCCTTTCTTTTGACCGCGGCTTGCGCCGGGTTCGAGTCCCGTGACAAGTCCATTGCCATATGATAGTCGGTGTCGGGTGCACTGAGCTTTTCCTTTATCTGCCGGACCACCTCCTCCATCCTGTATTCCTGTCCACTCGTCATGGGCTGCTGATAACCACGGCCCGCTTGTGCTTCCTGCCGAGAATCTAAATCCGACCGTGACGAAGCCAGTGACGCAGATTTCTGCAGCGACTTCGACGCCGAGCGCTGATACTGACGAGATTCGGGGGACCGACTCCACCCCCTCTGGTTGGAGTCCCGCCGCTCCGGGTATCCCGAGGAGCTGGTACTGCGGCCCTTCTCTCTGCGCGCGCGCCTTTCTGCTGCCCTGTCGCGACGTGACTTGCGGCCACCCGCGCTGTTTGCCCGTTCGCGTGGACGATCTGCAGCGGCGGTGGCAGAAACTCCAACCGCTGACACTTCGGGGGGGACGCTATCTTGCACGGCTTCTGATCTTGTCAACGTGGACAATGTCACATCTACCGGAGTCGACACGGCAGGCTTAACATATTGCGCTGGTTCGAGTCCCGTCGTCTGACTCTCCGGGACTACATTTGAGGAGACGTCAGTAGGACGCACATCTTCAACGGTTGCGGAATCTGTCACAGTAGTCGCCGACTCGTCAGGATGGACCTCGAGATGGGCGTCTGTCACCTGGGATGTCCACATAGTCGCCGCACCTGCCGCCAGTGGAACTTCAGCTGGGGTGGGTTCTGATCCCATCGCGTCTTCAGGTGGTATCTGATTAGCTACCTTTTCCGCAACTACCACGGAACCGTCGGCTACATTCTGAGCGTCGGCTGTGACGTCACTGACCGTTTCATTTTGAGGGGCTGCGAGCGCGGCGTCTACATGCATGACAGTTTCATCCGCGGCAGCGCGACGCGTCGGTGAGGTGGGCCCTCCTAACGCGACCGAGGCGTACGTCACGGCGTCTGCCGCCTCCCCCGCCGGTAGTTGCGCGGGGCGCCTGCGGCGTGGGCAGTTCTGTCTGTAGTGTCCCGTGGCATTACAGTGCGAACACGTCGACGGCTGTCCGTTATATGTAATAAAAGCCCTATGGCCTTTCACTACAAGGAAGGACGGAATGTGCTTTCGTACTATCATACGGACACTACGAATTCCGTTTTCCACTTGATAGATATATGCAGATGACCATTTTTCCCTAGTAACAGACAACACAGTTCCGTACGGTGACAAACAGTTTTCAATTGTCTTATCTTTCATTTCGAACGGTAAATTAAACACTCTAACTGTCCTAAGTCCGTAACCGGCGTTAGACACTGCCACATTACTCACTGTTCCATCAAAGTGTTTAAATTTCCGGACACCACCTTCTACATTTACAATTGTGTCACACAGTTCTGGAGTACTAAGTTTGACAAAGAGAGAGTTCAGAAAAGCGTCCAGTTGTAAACCGAGTACGTCACTTTCATTAATTTTCAGATCGTTTTTCAACCAACCATGGATTTCGAAACCTGACGGCCGCGGAACCGACTTGTCAAATTCAAATTGCACATTATTTTCGCGATCTTCACAATCAGCCATTACTTACAAGTACGTAGATACAGCAAATAGAAGAACAGCGGACGCGAAGAACGCCGCCGGCCGCAGCGAGGAAGCACTTGTAAACACGGCCCGGAGCTGATGTGGCAGACGGACCGTCGTGGCCGTGCAGACCGTGACTGGAGCGCCTTAGTCCCCTCGGCCACCGCGGCCAGCATAAGGTAGTTCATAAGTAGTTTGTATGTTTAGCGACTGATGAACCCGCAGTTAAGTCCCTTAAGCTTAACAAAGATGTGAACATTTTGAACAACATCGAACGAGAGATGCGTGTGATCGTCGGCTGTCTTTGAGAATAAGCCGTGAAAGGCTTAGGCTTCGCAATGGTTGCAGATATCCAACAACGCGTGACCTCGGTGTTTCGAGCGAAGCGTTTGCTGACAGTTTCCAACAGCCGATGTCTGAAGTGTACTGTACTTAATGGCGATTACTTTGAATGCCAGTAAAGGTATGTTGTTTGTAACTCTTGATTGCTATATTTTCTGAAACCATTCACCGATCTTTTCAGACGCACCTTATACACACAATTGAACATTGAAGGTTTTACGTGTTATCGACAGCTTGGTTATTTGAGACAGGCATCACGCTTGGATTATTTGAGTAACGATGGGGTAGGAAGATGGCCTTTGATAGGAATCATCGCGACAATTTTCCCTGGTCTTTTAGGGAAATCGTGGAGAACATAATTCTGAATAGCCGGAGGTGGATTTGAACCACCGTCCACCCGAATACGAGTCCACTGTATTACCACTGCCCCTCCTCGATCATTTACCAGCCCAGCTTCTGACCATTGCACAGCGTCGCTTAATTTACACAGGAGATGTGTTACCGGTAGGTCTGGCGTTGCAGAACCCACAGTGTCAGTTAAACGATCGCTGTTACGCCACTGAGCCACTGGGTGAGTGTTCAAGTTCTGCAACTGTGGGGTACGGCTCATACTTAATGTCCCGGTATTACTCTCGCTTAGTACACAATTTTACTGCCGTCTGCACCTCCAGAGGACATTTAGTAAGTTCCCGTATTGCATCTGCTTCCCTCTGAACGAAATGGGGTCTGGATGGAATGGGCTCCAACATATATGACCGCGCTTCCCGTCTCTTCGGTATTTACGTTAAAAGCGTTGATGGGTCTACATGACTCAGCCGACTAATGAAAGCGGTCGTCATATTACCACTGCTGCAGTTAGCACATTGCGTAGGAGTAATAGCCAACATTACAATGAGGCTGGATGAATCATAAACGAGAAATGTCATGGCAGTCTGTTGAACAGCTGTTGAAGAAACCCGAGGTGAAAGCAGTGTGTGGCAAGACGTTATGAAAATATGATATTTAAGGGAACTCTGGTGCCATGCGTATTACGCCCTCTGGCCAAAACGTTTAGTCAACCCTTTAAAACTGCACGCTGCTCGGCTCTGAGCACTATAGGTGGTATGAAGCAAGTAACAGCCATCCACGTTAACTTCCACCGCAGTGGTAATTTACCGCAGGGAAGTGGTGTGTATGTGCCAGTCAACACAATAATATCAATGAGATTGATAGACGGGGAGACTTACCGAAAAGCATTATCCCAGTTCTATCCGAGACAGTGACTGTAAAGAAAGAAAATATGTTGATTTTATTCACGGAATCAAATGTTCAAATGTTCGTAAATCTATCGGACCAAAATGCGTGGTCATCAGTCCGTAGCTTACAAACTACTTAAACTAAGGTCAACTAACCTAAGGACAAACAAACACACACACACACACACACACACACACACACACACACACACACACACACACACACACACACACACACGCCCCAGGGAGGACTCGAACCTCCGACGGCGAGCAACTGCGCGCTCCGCAGCGAGGCGCTTTAGACGGCTCGGCTACTCCACCGCCGCTTCACGGAATCGCTGTAGTTATTGAAAGCAGTCTCTCCAGGAATCAATACACAGATGGAAACGTTTCAAAATGTTACCAGCTACTATAGTCAGAGGCACCGACTTCAAAATATTAGTCGTGCGGGAGTAGCCGAGCTGTCTGGAGAGCCACGTTGCGAATCGCGCGGCCTCCCGCGTCGGGGGTTCGAATCCTCCCTCGGGCATGGATGTTTGTGCCGTCTTTAGTATAAGCTAGTTCACAAGTTCAAAAATGTTCAAATGTTTGTAAAGCTTATAGGACTTAACTACGGGGTCATCAGTCCCTAAACTTACAAACTACTTATGAACTACTTACGAACTAGGACGGCACAAATATCCATGCCCGAGGGGGGATTCGAATCCCCGACCGTAGTAGCCGTGCTGACCGTGACTGGAGCGCCTCAGTCACCTCGGCCACCGCGGCCGGCAGTTCACAAGTAATTTGTAAGTTTAGGGACTGATGGCCCCGTAGTTAAGTCCCATAAGCTCTACAAACATTTGAACATCTTATCTTGGATGACCTTAACTACATCGTAATGCCCTTTAATTGTAAACCTCAATCTAGAAGGCAACGTGTAGTTAGAGCCAAATCCGTCTGATATGGCGGGTGGTCCAGGACTGTGGTGCGTTTGCTGTTCCAAAAACTCGCACGCGATCTTTGCTTTCGGGGCTGTGGCGTTGTGGAAAAGCCAATAGAAACTTGCGTTTCTTTAATCGGACCAAACTGGATGAATTCTCGTCCACAAACAATGGAGGACACAGAGATAATAGAATTACCGATTTGCTCGTCTGATACAACCTTTTTGTTAATGATTCCTTTTGTATCGTACTAGTTAATGTGTGGAGGGCGGATTTCTCCCCTCCAGGGTGATGGTCGGAAAAGGCGTGGAGGTAACTGCCGTAGCTGGTGTGTTGTCCGTATAGGCGCTATTTTTCGGCCCAGAAAGGCAGCACCCCTTTCTTTTCTACCATAATTGTAAACTGTATTTTGCTTTGTTGCTAACTGAGGTGTTCATGGTATTTCTGTAGGCCTTTGACCAGACGATGAAGGTAGCATCAATGTATCGCAGTTAGTATTCTGGCTGTAACGATGCTGACAAGAGAGTCGTTACTTCAGATGCTTCCC
The DNA here is from genome assembly GCA_026315105.1 of Locusta migratoria. Classification (NCBI taxonomy): domain Eukaryota; kingdom Metazoa; phylum Arthropoda; class Insecta; order Orthoptera; family Acrididae; genus Locusta; species Locusta migratoria. The sequence continues at coordinate 146,298,042 of CM048745.1, forward strand.
TCAAGCGCCGAGCAATGTTATAACATGACAATAGGGTATAGCACTCTGAAGAATTATATTAACGGTGAAAATGCCCGCGAAGGCCAACGGTTAAATTTGTCGTTGCCTTATTGCGACTCTACTCAGAGTATATCTTAGACCGTGGTACATCGAAAACAAACAAAAGTTATACATCGGCAGATAGGCACATAAATTTCATATGTTTATAGAATGAACTAATTGTTTGACACTGAGAACAATGTTCAAATGATTGTAAACTTATTGGCCCATAGTGATTTGCTCATCAGTCCATAGACAAAGTGCTTAAACTAACTTACAATAAGGACGACACATACACCCATGCCCGAGGGATGGTTCGAACCTCCTCCAGAAGCGACCGCCCAGTCTGTAGCACGATTCCTTAGACCACGCGGCCACTCCCACGTGACCATTCAGTATTTGTTAAAAGGGACGCAGCTAATATATGGCGATCTATAGGACAAAGCAAAACAGTCCTAATTTTCAACTTGTTACTTTGTAGCACGGGTCTACATTTGATCAGCTTAGGGTAATTTCTACTACACACGTGGAAAGACTCCATCTTATTTTATCTCACAAAATGAACGCTTACCATTTTTTGTCCCATACTTTCCAATCTCTTATGGAAACAAAAACACTGATACTGATTTATATACTAAAGTTTTGTACAATAACGTACTGGAGATCATTTTGCTTGAACACAAACCTTTGATTGTATTCATTTCTTAACATGATAAAAAACACAAAACTTAAATTTTTAAAAGCAATAATCAAGGAAACTGAAAAGTAAGGAAGCAGTTCGTCTCATATTTCCTATAAAAATAAAATGGCCGGTATTGTACGGAACACGTTTTTCATATACCGCAGACTGGCGCTACACAGAAATGTTTGGCGAAACCAGCACCCGCAGAAAGAATGATACACTAGTTGTATTTCTGAAGAAAATTATCTGCATAAACCTCAATTACTACTATTGAAGTTGTGAATGTTCCTGCCCAATATAATTCAAGACACCAAGGAAACTACGCTAGCATCAAGAGTGCGTCACAGTTTTCTCCGAAGTTCTTTCGCAGGAGCCAACTTTCCCATTATTAATGCAACCGTGGTCTGTTGGAGGTGTTGCGTTTCGCGGGAAATCGTGCTACACGAGGTATGCGTGAACCGCCGAAGAACTACGGAAGCGCTAACCTTGACACACTGACCGGAAATCCACTTCTGGTTGGCCAAACATCTACCGGCCATTCTTGTAGCGTTTAACGGCGTCCTCGGACGAAATGTTGCAAAAATCGCTGATGAATCTCTGTGAATATGTGTGAAACATACCTTTTATTAGGTAAAGAGCGGAAATCTTTTTTCAGCGTTGTTCTAGCTTTAGACGTTTATCCTTTTCGATCGATAAGACCGATTATGATTCGCAACGCGGACAGTTCACGCAACGTCTATCGGGTATTCCACTCCGCTGTAGTCGGGTATAGTCCGATTATTCTTGCTAGTAGACGTTTGTTAAGTGGTGTTACAGTGTTGCGACATAGGCAGCCGCCTACGCTTGCCTGTAGGCGACGCAGGAACACGGCCAGTCATTTAAAAATGCTGTTAATGATACTTAATTTCTTGGGGTAGTGTTGTAAGAAGTCGCTGAGAGTTAATGGCGGCAATGCGGAAACCTCTGTCGACAGCTAATTTTAAGTGATCAATAGAAAACGCGTTTCGTAGTTGTCAGTTTAACACCATGTTATAAGTTAACCACACGAGATGTACTAAGTATCCGGCAAAACGGCGCGATTTCTTCGTTGACGCTGAATAAATCATACCTCTATGCGCAAAGTGAAATAGAAAAATTTCATATACAGTGTTTGATTAGACTATCATAAAATACTCTCACACTGGCTAGTGGCTACACGAGCTGCCATGTTACGAACCACTCAACAGTCCTGATTGGCACTTAATTACAGGTTATTAACAGCACAGGCGGATTCCAATCGAAAAAAAATCATAGGATGAAAAGTAATAGGGAAGAAAAAATACTATTATGAAATATACGTAACAAGGTATTACAACTTAAACAATTAAGTTAGTGAAAAACAAGAATCAAAGTAATTTTGATTCAAAATTTAAAATAATCACATATGACGGAGTTCAAAGCCACGAACTTCAGCACTGCGCTACGCAGCCACGTTCTTACTACCTAGTGTGTCATAGTATACACCCAGGAAAATCCTGATTGTAGCTTTCGGAGAGCTCGTTTTTTCGCAAATCATACGAAGCTTCTCTAAATGTCAGCTGGTATCTGTGATATGTTTGTTGTTGTTGTCTTTGTCCGCAGACTGATGCAGCTCTCCACCCTACCCTGTTCTGTGCAAGCCTCTGCAACTGAGAATAACTACAGCAACCTACATCCTTTCGAATCTGCTTTCTGTATTCGACTCTCGGTCTCCCTCTACGATTTTTACCCCACATACTAATGCTAAGTCGACGATTCCTTGCCGGCCGCGGTGGCCGAGGTGACTAAGGCGCTCCAGTCACGGTCAGCACGGCCACTACGGTCGGGGGTTCGAATCCCCCCTCGGGCATGGATATTTGTGCCGTCCTAGTTCGTAAGTAGTTCATAAGTAGTTTGTAAGTTTAGGGACTGATGACCCCGTAGTTAAGTCTCAGAATGTGTCCCACCAACCTATCCCTTCTCTTAGTCAGCATAAGCCAGAAACTCCTTTTATCCCTAATTCTGTTGAGCACCACCTCATTAGTTAAGTGATCTACGCATCTAATCTTCATCAATCGTCTGTAGAATCACATTTCTAAAGCTTCTATCATCTTTTTGTCTGAACTACTTGTAGTCCACGTTTCACTCCCATACGATGCTACACCCAAGGCAAATGCTTTCAGAAAGGACTTCATAAACGGTTTTCTTCCCATAGCCATTCTTAATATTTTATCTTCTATACTTCGCCCTTCAGAAGTTATCTTACAACTCAATAACAAAACTCATCTATTACTTTTATTGTCTCATTACATAATCTAATTCCTTCAGCATCGCCTGATTTTCTGACATTTCATTCCATTCCTTTTACTCTTGTTAATGTTCATCTTATATCTTCCTTTCAAGACACTCCTTTGCATTTAATTGCTCCTCGAGGTCCTTTGCTATCTCTGACAGAAGTGCTATGTCATCAACAAACCACAAGGCTTTTATTCCCTCTTCCTGGACTTTAATTCCCTCTCCAAATTTCTCCTTACATTCCTTCACAGTTTGCCCAATGTTCAGATTGAACGGGTTGCAACCCGTCTTACTTTCTTTCGAACTACTTTGACTCTTTCATACCCTGCGACTCTAATAACTGCTGTCTGGTTTTTGTACAAGTTTAATATAACTCTTCGCTCCCTATATTTTATCCCTGCTACCTTGGTGGAACACATTGCGAGGCATTAAGAAATCGTCAACTTAGCATTAGAGGGAAGTGTGTGGGGTAAAAGTCGTAGATGGAGACCGAGAGACGAATAGAGTAAGCAGATTCAAAAAGATGTAGGTTGCCGAACTTTTTCTCAGATGAAGAGACTTGAACAGGACACGGTAACGTGGAGAGCTGCATCGAACCAGTCTGCGGACTGAAGACCACAACAACAGCAACAACACTTTCAGAATTTGGAAGAGTGTATTCCAGTCAACATTCTCAAAAGCTTTCTGCAGATCAACTAGCCCGTCATTTTAATTGGACTATAGTGAGTAAGCACCACAGAGAATTCGCATACGTGAGGCGGCGTTCAGTCCCTCCTCGGATCTTCCTTATTTGAGATTCCCGTGTTTTTTCTAAATGACTCCAGGCAAATTCCAGGATTGTTTGTTTCAAAGGGCATGGCCGGATCCCTGCCCCTATACTTAACAAAACAAGCCGAGCTTCTGCTCCGACTCTAATGACTACGTTGTCGACGGGGCATTGAACACTATTCTTCGTTCGTCCCGACTACCAAGGTGACCACATGGGTATCGGATTTTAGAATTTCTTGATAATTATAGTTCGTGAAATTCAGAACTCAAGTAACAATCAGCCGAAGCCATTCGACGCAACATTCAATAATTCTCGAGAAAATCAACTTTGAAGTTTTGCAAGTGTATGTAAGAACCAATAATTAAAACGTTTGAAGCATTTGTCGGTGTAGCTCAGATGGTAGTGTTATAGTCTTACAACCATAGGGTCGGTGGTTCGAATCACGCTGTGATAGGGTTTTCTTTTCGTTGTGATCGAATCCTTACAAATTTTTTTCATATCAGTGGTAATTTTTATGAAAAATGCACTTAGTTTTGTTTATTTGTAATTTTTTTATATATAATAAAAGGTTTATAATTATGATGCTTTCAATAAAAAAAATGGCAAGCTACATTTTTACAGTATTGGTTCACTATTAAATGACAACGGTTGTCACTGATCGTTCATTTTGTAAAGAACGCTGTTTTTGGAAAGTCAACTGCATAGCTACTAATTACACTTCATAACTGGTAACTGGCAGAAGCAATAATTTTCGAAGTCGTCGTTAACTGTAATTCACACACATTCGTCAACTGATACGTAACTATTAATCTGTAACCCCTCATAAACAGTGAATATGTTGCACGTAAACAGTCAGTAGAGAGCGCTGCGTTTGCCTTGCTTTGCTCTGACTACAGAACGTGTCAAATTAATGAATTTGTGTCCTGCTTGTCACACAGTTTACAGATGAAATCTGCTTAAAAGCTGTCGCTATTGTGTGGGGATGTGATCTGATGACGGTTACTCTTTAGCTGATTTTTTAGAGCACGTATTTTAAATGGCATTTTTTTCTTTGTTAACAATACCCGTTTTCTGAACCTAATTTTCGTTTTCTTCTGTTCCAGGTGAGTATCCAGTGTTGAATGCCTATGCACCTTACAAGTCTCACATGGTGAGTTCTATTCAGTTTGTCTTCTCGTTTCACGACGATTTCCAAAGCCCTAGATCTCGAAACAGTGCAGGAAACTGTACCAGCGTTTTGAATATACAAAAACTTTGCAGTAAAATGTGAAATTTAAAGGCGAATTTCTTACGTGATTCAGAACTTTCTGTTCATACTCACATTTACATTCGGCTCTGAGGCTACCACATTTTGTGAAAAGAAAAATAGGACTGTTTGTAAGTGTATACCTGCTATAAGTAGTCTGCAGATGGAGGTGAGCCTGTAATATTCCAGGGCGAGAAGTAAAAAGTTGTATGTTCCGGATAATTCACAGCCGCGGTGGAGTAGCCGAGCGGTCTAAAGCGTCTCGCTGCGGAGTGGGCGGTTGCTCGCCGTGGAGGTTCGAGTCCTCCCTGGGGCATGGTTGTGTGTGCTTGTCCTTAGGTTAGTTTACCTAGGTGCTACGGACTGATGACCACGCAGTTTGGTCCGATAGATTTACAAACATTTGAACAGTTTTTTGATAAGTCACAATCGCTAGGGGTTTCTAGAGGTCGTACAAGAGGCTAACATTGTCATGTCATAACAAACTCATGTTCGTAAATTAACCTTTTACTCACATATAGGCTAGGGGAAAAGTAAGAACAACTATTATTTTTCTCGGAGACGAGAATATTGACAGAGATGCTTACCGTTAGACACTTTCAATATAATCGCCCCCGTCATTTATGATCTTTTGCTGAACGTCTGGAAGGCGTCGTATGCCATCTGCGCGTCTATTTTTGATGACGTCGCGTGTTGCCCACCCTATAGTGTAGATGGTTTTTCAACCTGTGTGTCGCGAACCACCTGAGGGATCGCAAAGTCTTGCTCGTTGGGGGGGGGGGGGGGGGGTCGCGGTCTCAGGAAGATGCAGTAGCAGTAAGTTCGATAGCAAATCTACGTTTCGTTACGTTCTCAACTACTGTGGCAGAAGGGGCACACGGAAGTGACAGGGTTCCGTGAAAGTTTCTTAACAAGTCATTCGTAGGTGGAAACTTGCCTTTGTTTTGACACGTTTCAGGTAGCTCTCAATAAGACATCGAAAGAGTGACAGATACAAGATGTACCTATGCCACTTTTGATCTGTGATGTTGGGCCAACCGAAACGCGTGATAATGAAGCAATTTTTCACCTCATGATGACTTGTTAATGAAGCTACTTCACAGCGTCTGTACAGTACTGCTACAGTTATTTACAATGGTCTCAATCTTTTTGTATGAATTTGTCACATGTTCCAATATTGTTATGTCAAAAAAATCTCACTAACATGATATTTATAAAGATACCTACTGCTGGGTCATAGTAGTTTGCTGCTGCTGACGAGTTTTCAGTGCAGTATCATTTTCAATCAACTAATAACAATACCAATTTATTACTGGATCATAGTATTTTTCTGGTAGTTGCTTTCAGTGTCCTTTCGAAGAAATCCAATGTTTATGAGCACCCTTGAAATATTAAGAAGTGATGCATCAGCTATGATGGTTTCATACTCGCACATTACAACACGTTACCTCAGATTATGCATTGTGGTTTATTATTCATGACAGCAAAACCATACCTCAAATACGTGTAGTCATACAGTTCTTTTTTTTTCAATTTTTATTTGTTTCCGATACTGCAGCTTTCAGCAGATGTGATTGGCTGTGCAGATCTTAGATACATCTAAGAAAGAAAATTAAATACTTTACCTTTGGAATCACTGACTTACTTTTATTACGGGCTGGGGGGGGGGGGGGGGAGGGAGGAGGTTCGCCGGGCACTTTTACTCGGAAAGGGGGTCGCGGGTACAAAAAGTGAAAAACACTGGTGTCGAGTGACGTCACGCCAGCACGTCTGTATTGTTGCAGTGAGACACGATTGAAGCTGACAAATGAAGCAAATTCTTTCGGTACCTATAGCCGGAAAAGCGGTCGACAATCAACAGTGCCTTACGACTTCACTTCATGAGAGACGTCAAAGAAGTGCAATTAAACACAATAATCTGGCGTATAATCATCAGGACTTACACTGGCAGAGCATTCCTGGTAGAATTACGCTTTAGTTTAATGTCCATGACCTAGAAATGCATATCTTCAACATGAGAAGGACAAGGAGTGTTTAGCACCAGGGCCAGAGATTTCAAATCATGTATAACATGTCTGAAATTCTGGTTTAGCCAGAATACAAACAGTAACAGAGCAGCCTAGCCAGTCTTCTCTGCGGTTTTGCGGTTTACAGCTCATATTGCTTCGAGGCCTCAATATAACCGACAGTTTTCCTCGTTTGTGTGACCGTTTGTCACAAATCACGAAACACCAAAACTCGTTAACACTCACAGAATAAGGTTCACACGAAACACGGATGGTGCAAATCTTGCGGTACTGTGAAGGTCAATCCTGCTTTCAATAATACGGTAATCTTTCCTGGGACGTAAAAAAGCGGAACCGGGATGGAGTAAACGCTAAGAAAAAGAAGACAGAGCGTATCATCTTCCAAGGACTGTCAGCTGAACAGGAAATTTCTAAATAAAACCTCTGACAATAGAATTCGGTGAACAAAAACGTAGATGATATGAAGTACAGTTACCTTCCTGTCCTTCGAATAGTCACCTCCCATAACTATGCACCGCTGCTCTTTAGGATTCATGTACTGGAAACTTTTCAGGAAATCTTCCTTTGGGATGGTGTTCAAAAGCCTAGTCGCATTTCGATGCTTTTCAGGACTATCGTCGAATCTCTTTCAAATGTTCAAATGTTTGTAGAGTCTATGGGACTTAACTACGGGGTCATCAGTCCCTAAACTTACAAACTACTTATGAACTACTTACAACTAAGGACGGCACAAATATCCATGCCCGAGGGGGGATTCGAACCCCCGACCGTAGTGGCCGTGCAGACCGTGACTGGAGCGCCTCAGTCTCCTCGGCCACCGCGGCCGGCAATCTCTTTCTTTTCAAAGCCAGTTTGAGTTCAGAGAGTGGGAAGAAGTCTGGAGAATTCAGACCAGCGGTTGTGGTGGATGTTCAAGTTGCACAGCCCCCTTTTATATCAGGAACTGTTTGACGATATTGGCTGGGTGTGGTGAGTGTTATCGTGAAGAAAAAACCAGGAACATTGTTATGCGTACGAGGCTCCTGTACTGAAAAAGTACACGTAGATAATGTCGTGGGAAAGTCGAATCAGAGACTGCATTTTACTGGTAGAACCCTTAAAAGATGCAACAGACCTACTAAAGGAACTGCATACACTACGCTTGTCAGTTCTTTTTTGGAGTATTGCAGCCCAGTGTCTGTTCCTTATCAGGTGGGTTTGACGGAGGACATCGAAAGAGTCCAAAGAAGGGCATCTCGTTTTGTATTGTCATGATACAGGGGAGACAGTGTTACGGAAATGATACAGGATCTGGGATGAAAATCATTACAAGAACGGCGCTTATCGCTGCGGCGTGTGCTACTTATGAAACTCCTATCGCCAATATTCTCCTCCGAATGCGAAAATATATTGTTGACTCCCACTTACATAGGTAGAAATGATCATCAGAATAAAATACGAGAAATCTGAGCTCGAACGGGAGATACAGGTGTTCTTTCCTCCCGCGCGCTTTTCGAGAATGGAATGGGCGATAAATAGTATAAAGGCACTTAAATGTGATTTGCAGAGTATCCCATGTAGATGTAGATTTAGATGTACAAAAGACCCACGATGACCCTTGAAAATGTACTCCGCAGATGGGGTCGAAACAGTGGGTTTCAGTAACAAATCCATTAGATCAAGGCATAATAGCCCGGAAGATTTTAGTAATATTGACATTTCCAGCATTGAAAGTCTACATCAGTGGTTTCCAAACTGTGGGTCGGGACCCACTAGTGGATCGCATAATCTATTCAGAAAGGTCGCAAAGCGAGCTCAACATACCTTAGTACTTAAAGTGAAAATGTGTTTAATAAGACCTTGTATTTTCATGATATTTTCCATCCCGTAAAGAAAAATCACAATTAAGCTCTATTGCTTCCTTATTTCATACTAACTTAAACGCGCTGCTCCGCTCGCGTGTTGATTATGATAGATAAGCTATCTTTCAATAGTGTGCTATGAGACTGACTTTGAAGGATGAAATGAAATACAATACCTTCTTTAGAAACAAACTAAAACTATTCCTATCAGATTGCAAAGTGTATGCACTTACAGTTTATCAGGAAAGTAAGCGGTGTAGATCAAATCACACGTAAAAATGTACCAGTTTCGTAGAATCCAATCACGAAATTAAGCAATAATGATTTAATAATATCACAAATCGATCACTTGATGTAATCCGCGAAACATCAAATCGATTTTTTTTTTAAAGAGATGTATTAAAAGAAATTTCTTTTTTACTGCTTTATTTATCCTTATATTTCCTTACTCGTATGCTTATCCTTACATAGAAAGAGCTGAAGACATTGTAGCACGCAAAGACCAAAGATATGTTCTGTGGCATCACGTTTAGCTGTGTTTAACCTCCTTGCTGTAGAGGTGCAAACGTCATCGCTGGCCTTCAGTCCGAATTTTTTTATAATTTGACGACTTTCAACCACCATTTCTTCCACCCCTTTATAGCTATCGACATGGAACTGCTATGGTGTAAAACGGGAGACTTTGGACAAAAATTACACACAGACCATTCGTTTGCGTTCTGTAGATTTCACTGCAGAGCGAAATATTAACACACACCCACACCCCACACACACACACACACACACACACACACACACACACACACACACACACGTAGAATTTTATATACACCGATAACTTTCCATCCCAATATACTCCATCCTTTTATCATTATCAACCCTGAAGCAACAATGCAACCAATAAAACCATTTTCAAAGAGTAATTATTGTTCCTCATTTCGCGATATATCCTTCAAATTACTAAATATCTTTCAGATCGCTATAAACCCGTGCCTAAAACCTTCCTCAGGTATAAATTAGTAACTGTACAAATATTTAAGTCTGTGCGTCTTGTCGTTCTGACGTGATAAGCGTGCACCGAACAGACATTCACATATATATGATAAATAAATAGCTATCCGATCGCCATAAAACCGTGCCTAAAGCCTTCCCCGGGTATACATTAGTAACTGTACAATTTTTTACCTCTTTATGTCTTGTGGTTCAGACGTGATAAACGTACACCGAACAGACTTCACATTTATAGATATAGATGAAGATGATAATTGTTATGGACCAAAGTTTTAAGTTTTTGTAGATTAAGATTTTTCACGTGCCCCAAACGGAACTTGATTGTTTTTCTGGGACTATTATTTAATATTGGTTTTAATTTTGGTACTTGATTGCCCAGAATTAGCAATGAATTGTTACAGATACGAGATCCGTTTCTAGAGTACTGAGCCGCAAAGTCTCTGATTTAGTGAGGGATAGCTATCTAGATAGTCTTTGGACCGGTCGCGCTGTGGTTGGCTGGGACACGTGTTAAGAGCGCGCGCCGACAAGGGGAAAAGGAGAGCAGACGAGAGCGCGTGGTGAGAAGGGAAGTTACGCACCAGCAGGTCTGGCTGAACGGCTGTGAGTGACGTTATAAAGCTGCTGTGACGTACCGGGGCTCCATCCATACTGCTCGGCGGTGTGAGTACGTCGTACATGTCGCAATGTGCAGTCTAAAATGCTTGGGGGTTTGAATCCCCCCTCGGGCATGGATATTTGTACCGTCCTTAGTGTCCGTTAGTTCGTAAGTAGTTTGTAAGTTTAGGGACTGATGACCCCGTAGTTAAGTCCCATAAGCTATACAAACATTTGAACATTCTTTGCGTCGTGCAGTCAGCTACGGTACAGGTGTGGCCCTTCGGCTCCGAAATCCCATAACGATAACGTTTAATTGAATAGTTTGCACGCTGACACTTGCTGATAGCACATCACTGAAATCTGCAGCAATTTGTCGGCGGGCTGCACTTCTGCCACGGTTAACAATTCTCTTCAGTAGTCGTTCGTTCCTTTTTCGCTGGATTTTTATCCGGTATCATCTATGTCGAAGACACGATGCTTTATCGGATTCCCGATATTCATGGTGTACTCGTGAAATAGTCCTACAGGAAACTGCTCATCTCATCGGTATCTCAGAGATTCTGTCTCCCATCTCTCCTGCGCCGACTATAACACCACGTTCAAACTTACTTTAATCCAGATAAACTGCTATTGCACACTCCCGGTCATTAAAATTGCCACACCACGAAGATGACGTGCTACAGACGCGAAATTTATTCGACAGGAAGAAGATGCTGTGATATGCAAATGATTAGCTTTTTAGAACATTCACACAAGATTGGCGCCGGTGGCGTGCTGACATGAGGGAAGTTTCCAACCGATTTCTCATACACAAACAGCACCTGACCGGCGTTGCCTGGTGAAACATTGTTGTGATGCCTCGTGTAAGGAGGAGAAATGCGTATCATCACGTTTACGATTTTGATAAAGGTCGGATTGTAGCCTATCGCGATTACGGTTTATCGTATCGCGACATTGCTCCTCGCGATGGTCGCGATCCAATGATTGTTAGCAGAATATGGAATCGGTGGGTTCAGGAGGGCAATACGGAACGCCATGCTGGATCCCAACGGCCTCATAGCACTAGCATTCGCATGGCTGTAACGGATCGTGCAGACACGTCTCGATCCCTTAGTCAACAGATGGGGACGTTTGAAAGGCAACAACCATCTCCACGAACAGTTCGACGACGTTCGCGGCAGCATGGACTATCAGCTCGGAGAGCATGGCTGTTGTTACCCTTGACGCTGCATCACAGACAGGAGGATTGTGTACGCAACGACGCACCTGGATGCACGAATGGCAAAACGACATTTTTTCGGATTCCAGGTTCTGTTTACAGCATCATGATGGTCGCATCCGTGTTTGGCGACATCGCGGTGAACGCACATTGGAAGCGTGTTTTCGTCATCACCATACTGGCGTGTCACCTAGCGTGATGTTGTGGACCACCTCTTGTTCGTATCGACGGTACAGTGGCCATTACATGTCATATGTGTTACGACCCGTGACTCTACGCATCATTCGATCCCTGCGAAGCCCTACATTTAAGCAGGATAATACACGACCGGATGTTGTACGGGCCTTTCTGGATACGGAAAATGTTCGACTGCTTCCCTGGCCAGCACATTCTCCAGATCTGAAAACGTCTGGTCAATGGTGGCCGAGCAACTGGCTTGTCACAATTCGCCAGTCACTACTCTTGATGAACTGTGGTGTGTTGAAGCTGCATGGGCATCTGTACCTGTGCACGCTATCCAAGTTCTGTTTGACTCAATGCCCAGGCGTGTCAAGGCCGTTATTACGGACAGCGGTTGTTGTTCTCGTTTCTTCTTGGTGCAGCCATTTTAATTGGCAGTAGTGTAGTTTTTAATCAAATTGCGTGGTTATGGTATACCTCCCCAAATTTGTGACTAGATGGGGATTTCCTTTTACAGAGGACACAGTTGGTTGTAATCGACGGTAAGACATGGACTGAAACGGTGATAACAGGTGTACCACAGGGTAGTGTTACTGGTTCTCTGCTGTTCCTTACTTACATAAACAATTTGGGAGAAAATATTAGCACCTCTTAGGTTGTTCGCAAATGACGCCGTCATTTACCTTCTAGTAAAATCATCCGAAGATCAAAACCAACTGCAGAACGATCTAAGACATCACTATGGTGTAAATATTGGCAATTGACTCTAAATAACGAGAAGTGTGAAGTCGTACATATGAGTATGAAAAAAACCGTTAAAGTTTGATTACAAGATAAATCAATCTCAACTGAAGGCCTAAATTCCACTAAATATCTAGGAATTACTGTTACTAGAGACTTAAACTGGAAAGAACAAGTAAATAATGAACCAGAGACTGCGTTTTATTGGTAGAACCCTTAAAAGATGCAACAGAACTACTAAAGAAACTGCATACACTACGCTTGTCTGTCCGTTTTTGGAGTATTGCTGCCCAGTGTGGGCTCCTTTTCAGGTGGGTTTGACGGAGGACATCGAAAGAGTCCAAAGAAGTGCAACTCCTTATGTATTGTCACGATGCAGGGGAGACAGTGTTACGAAAATGATACAGGATCTGGGCTGGGAATCATTACAACAACGCTTATCGCTGCGGCGTGCGCTACTTACGAAACTCCAATCGCCAACATTCTCCTCCGAATGCGAAAATATATTGTTGACGCCCACTTACGTAGGTAGAAATGATCATCAGAATAAATACTGAAATCATAGCTCGAACGGAGAGATTCAGGTGTTCTTTCTTCCCGCGCGCTATTCGAGAATGGAATGGCAGATAAATAGTATAAAGGTGGTTCGATGAACCCTCTGCCAGGCACTTGAATGTGATGTGCAGAGTATCCCATGTAGATGCAGACGTAGCAACAGTAACCAGTCTAACGCCTGCGCCAAACACCAGCAGCGCCGTCCTATGTTTTCATCTTCCTGTGTTTGTATACACATGTCTGTTCCAGTTTTTTTTTTTTTTTTTTTTTACTCTTCGGTGTATTTATCCAATTCTTCCCAGCGTTTCGTACACGCAACACGAAATTTAGCCTTACAAAATGCAGTCGAAACGGACTTACTATGCAAAACTCACCATGCATGTGTTAAGTTTTTTAACTTAAAAGGCTTTAACACTTGCATGGTGAGTTTTGTATAGTAAGTCCATTTCGACTGCATATTTTAAGGCTAAATTTCGTGTTGCGTGTACGCAACGCTGGGAAGAAATGGGTTAACATACTGTTAGAGACAATTAAAAACACATATGGTTCCATTTAAAAGAGATCTTAAATACTCCGGTGTATCATCAAATAGACTCACACACTTGAAGCATTAACAGTACGTCAAAGTACACGCTTAGTGCTAATCATTGCTGACTAACAGAATACATTAAAGTGATTTAGTCAGTGTGGCTATACGAATAATTTGTAACCGGCGTCAGTTTGTTTAATGTCTACTGCGTGCGGCAGCTACTAATGGCTCCAGCATGGATCCCTGAGGAACGCACGCGCAGCGAGACGTATGCACGGCGCCGTAGCGCGCGCCCTCTGGTGCGTGACGGAGGCGAAATTCCACGGCCAGCCCGGTGCTCATTGTTTACGCTGCCGCCCACTGTTTATTGGCTCTGTCCCTCCCCTCCTCGGTCGCTCTCGGGCCGCATGGCACTTTGCTCTTTCGCCTCACAATGGGGAGGAACCCCGCTGCTCCTCGCACGGGGCACTAAAAATATCGGACAGTTTGCATCGCCAACGCGCGATCGGTCCATCGCCTTATTTTTATTTGTGTCTTTTTCCGGCCTGCGTGCCCTTCCTGCTGCTTACTTTGTCTGGGAGCTGGGCTTCGCGTTCCTCGTGACCCGGCAGTTTGGTATTTTGGGACTGGACAGGCCACCGTTGTTCGAGAGACGACGATGTAATGCGAAGGCGAGACCCGCCTATGTCACGTTGCTCGTACGTTCGCCCACGTAGCAACGTCCGCGGTGTCGCCAGAGAAAATACCTTTCAGCATTGAATATACATCCAGCTGAATAGCCCACATTCTTAACGTCGAACGCGCATACTCTAAGCGACAGCGTTGCTTAATTTTTTCACTGTTTTTATTTCACTGTGCGTGACCAAACGTGCTTGTATTTTAAATAGATAAAGGGCCCATACATTGTAACGAGACTTCTTTACACTGTGCCATGCATAGTCTTCTCTTTGTTCTTCAAAATCATGAAACGATTGTGCAGTCTGGGGTGTCACGTTACGGATTGCGCGGCCATTTGAGTCGGAGGTTCGAGTCCTCCCTCGAGCATGGATGTATGCGTTGTCCTTAGTATAAGTTAAATAGTTTGTAAGTCTATGGACCGATAGCCAGAGTAGTTTGGTCCCTTGGAGTTACAATAAATAAATGATAAATAACAATTGTTTTGTCACACTTGTGCAATCACACAAAGAAAATGACATGTGACCAGTGCAAAAACCAGCTATGATACACAGTTCATACCATATCATGTCAAAAAGAATGAAAACTGCCCCATCTCGACCGAGCGAGGTGGCGCAGTGGTAACGCACTGGACTCTCATTTGGGAGGATGGTGCTTCAAATCCACCTCCGGCCATCAAGATTTAGGTTTTCCGTGATTTACCTAAATCACTCCAGGAAAATTCCGGGATGGTTTCTTTCAAAGGGCACGGTCGATTTCCTTCCCCATCCTTACCCCAAAACTCCGAGCGTTAGCTCCGTCTCTAATGACCAAGCTGTCGACGGGACGTTAAACCCTAAGCTTCCTTCCTGCCCCATCTCGCTTGATAGCGTGATTTTATTCCTCTACTATTTAAGAATGAGAGCACTTAGCGACTTGCAACAAACTTTAAAAATACAGTAATTTCAAATCATTCCGAAACTTTTTCTCGCTGACAACCCTAATAAAATGAAAGGAAAAAGTTTATCGCTTATTGCTTTTCCGATGTTCATGATGTTTATCTACGGTATTTGGCATGACGTTACAAATTATTACCTCTACACTCTAAATAGTATTCGCGAGACATTTCAGAGACAGTTCAAATGTTTGTATAGCTATCGGACTCGACTGCTTGGTTATCAGTCCTTAGCTTACAAATTACTCAAAGGTAAACTAACCTAAGCCGCGGTGGAGTAGTCGAGCGGTCTAAAGCGTCTTGCTGCGGAGCCCACCACGGTTGCTCGCCGTGGAGGTTCGAGTCCTCCCTGGGGCATGGGTGTGTGTGTTTGTTCGTAGGTTAGTTTACCTAGGTTTAAGTAGTTTGTAAGCTATGGATTGATGACCACGCAGTTTGATCCGATAGATTTACAGACATTTGAACATTTGAACTAACCTAAAGACAACAAGAACACCCATGCCCGAGGGGAGGGGGGGGGACTCGAACCCCCGACGGCGAACGGCCGCGAGAACGCAGCACGGCGTCCCAGTGCGCATGGTTAATCCGCCGCGGCTCGCAGGCAGTACTCACACATACCACTGAATGTTCCTTAGATTTTACATCACAATCTGACACTCAGTTCATGAGATATGAGCCATAAACAGTTTGGTTCATGAAAAACCGTATTATCACTCATGACATTTCGATTTATTACGCATTTACTACTAACATCATTCACGACATATATTGCAGATATTAGTCACATATAGCACGGAATGTATCTTCGAATTTACATCATAGCACGTCGCATATGACGTGATAAACAATGAAATTTCCGATTAGCTGCTATATCATGCGCTATTTTTCCACGTCTTCCTAACATAATGGACCGATTTCAACCAAATGTGGTAGACATGTTGCTTAGTGTCTGAACAATCGCTGTGGGGTTAAAAACTACCTTCGTCAGATAGTTTAGGAGATACGACGTCGTAAACAATGAGTGACAAAACTTTTCCATCACGTGACGCGTGATTTACGAGACTTCATTCATCCACTATTTATTCATCGCAGTTTCCTAATATTACAAAATCTTCAAAAATGTTTGTATAGCTTGCGAGACTTAACTACGGGGTCATCAGTCCCTAAACTTACAAACTACTTATAAATTAACTACTACGAAGGACGGCACAAATATCCATGCCCGAGGGGGGATTCGAACCCCCGACCGTAGTGACCGTGCAGACCGTGACCGGAGCGCCTCAGTCCCCTCGGCCACCGCGGCCGGCCTTAATATTACACTCTACAAATCTGGAAAATTATATTATTGTAGGACATATAGTCAAGGATACATGGTGTCATACGTATTGATATGCATTTTCCTTTATTTTACTGTTTCATAATTTTTAAGCTGTTTCATGAATACATGAAGATGAAATCTTTATTTTCGTTTCGAAAATAAGACTGGAAAAATGCGTATATACCCTGGCAATACCGGGTTTATCAGCTAGTCTATATCTATAAATGTGAATGTCTGTTCGGTGTACGCTTATCACGTACGAACGACAAGACGCAGAGACTTAAATATTTGTACAGTTACTAATTTATAACTGAGGAAGGTTTTAGGCACGGTTTTATAGCGATCTGATAGATATTTAAAATTTGAAGAATGTAACGCGAAATGCGGAACAATAATTACTCTTTGAAAATTATATTTACTCTTTGAAAATGGTTTTATTCGTCGCATTGTTGCTTGAGTGTTGATAATGATAAAAGGGTGAGTATATTGGGATGGAAAGTTGTCGGGGTATATAAAATTCTACGTGTATGCGTGTTAATATTTCGTTCTGCAGCGATAACTACAGAACGCAAACGAATGGTCTGTATGTAATTGTTGTCCGAAGTCTCACGTTGTAGATCATAGCAGTTCCATGCCGATAGCTATAAGGGGGGGAAGATATGGTGGTTGAAAGTCGTCAAATTAAAAAAAAAAAACTTCGGATTGAAGACCAGCGATGACGTTTGTGACTCTATAGCAAGGAGGTTACATTCAGTGAAACGTGATGCCACAGACCATATCTTTGGTCTATGCGTGCTACAATGTGTTTATCTCTTTCTCTGTAAGGATAAGCATACGAATAAGGAAGTATAAGAATAAATAAATAAAGCAGTAAAAAAGAAATTTCTCTTAATACATCTCTTTAAAAAAAAAAAAGATCGATTTGACGTTTCGCGCATTATCTACCATAATCAACCAATACGCGAGCGGAGACGCGGGTTTAAGCTAGTATCAATATAAACGCAGCTGAGGGAAAAAAGGACAGAAAACAAATAGAAGGTTTTTATAAGGTCTACAATGATGTAAATAAATGTAAATACATAAAAAAAGATAATAATATTTTTAAATATTCAATTTTGTATTATTTTATTCAATATTATTGATTTTTAAATATTTAATTTTATAATATTTATGTTTTTGTCGGATACAGAGTCCCGAAAACTCGGCACTCCGCAACCCGGCAGTCCGAGTAACTCTGCCAACCCTCCCCCCCCCCCTGCACACCAAAAATCAAATCTTCAAATGTTGGTAGAGCTTATGGGACTTAACTGTGGGGTCATAAGTCTCTAAACTTACAAACTACTTATGATCTAGCTAATACTAAAGACAGTACTGACGTCCATGCCCGAAGAGGGATTGAAACCCCTGACGAGGAACGGCCTCGTGCATTGGAGCATAGCGCCTCAATGCGCTCGGCCACCCCACCGCGCCCCTGCACACCCCCTGGAATTATTCCATGCTCGCAGAATGAAAGATAGAATTGAAATCGTAGCTTGTGGCAGTTAAATGCTATGCTATAAATGGGCCTGGACATAATGTTTTCTTGTGCCACCCACATTTTATTTAAAAATCCTTTGAGTTTCATTGATGCAGTATGTAGATGAGTCTTCATATTAAAAACAGTCATGATCAAAATTATGGGAGTGCAGTTTTTCACAATGCTTTTTTAAAATCAGCTTAGATGTAAAGGGAAATTTAGTGGAATATATTTTATGAAGTAACTCACTATGTCCATACTTTTCATTGTTCAAAGCTGTGTGTTGTTGTTGTGATCTTCAGTCCGGAGACTGGTTTGATGCAGCTCTCCACAATACCCTATCCTGAGCAAGCCTTTCAACTCCACATAAGAAAGGCAACCTACATCTTTCAAAGCTGTATGCCTCTTAAAGTAGTTTTCCAAATGTAAAGTACGTATTCGTCAGTAACGAATATTATATCTTAGATATTCTCTTAAATTTATTTTGTGTTACTGTATTACATTACTTGTATTCTAAAGTAACAATAGAAAGTATCAAAAGTATTTGATACGTCGCATTTTGCAGCTCTTAAATGTTATAGGATACACCAAAAGCTGCTTTTATTTTAAATGCATATTGTCACAAACAAAATTAAGCAAAGAATATTTAACAAAAACATCTTTGGATCAAAAGCTCAATAAATTACATCAAAGTAATTACAACAAACAGCGTGACCTAAGCAGTATCCAAATAAAACTATATATAAATGTAAGTAATTACGACTTATACATTCAATATAACACTGCCATATTCATGTATCTTCCTGTAAAACACACTTTGTTCCTTGTAATAGGTAGCTTAAGAAAATGGGCAAAGCCCGAAACTAGTCAGCATTTAAAAGAAAAGCAGCTTTGGTGCAATATATATAAATGTCTTTCCTACAATAAAAAGTATTTTATAGCATAAAATCTTACCTATTCCTTTTTAACACCGTTCCCGATAACCCGGCATTTTTACAAACTCGGTATGACGAACACACAACACCGTGATTCCAATCCTTAACAACCACTGTTTATTTCTCAGAGAAAAATACATCACATAATACATAACATAAATCATGGAACATCAATATATATAAAGAAGATTTATAAATATATCAAAAGTTAACCCGCAATCTTCTCCCCACCCTGGTCAGTTTCAAGAGGAATGACCAGCTGAATGGGCCGTGAGATTATGGTTCCATCTGAAGTTAGTAACGTGACAGTTCGTATCTTCCCATCTCTTCCCTTATGAAGATCTTCTATCCGCACCTTCTTAAACATGTGACGTGGACGAACATCTTCCTGTAGAAGTACAACATCACCCAAATGTAGTCTCCCAGAACTTGTCCTAGGTTGATGAGTTTCATGGAAGTTTCTGAGCAGGATAAGGTATTCTTTCTTCCACCTGTTCCAGAAATGCTCTACCATGTGTTGCTGCCGTTGGAACTCCTTGGACAAATCCTTCCTGACTGTCGGTTCTGGACCTATGGGCAACGTTTTCAGTCGCTTACCTACAAGAAAATGTGCAGGTGTCAGTGGCTCAGTTTCTCCTCCTCCTTGTGTAATTGGTCTTGAATTTAATGCTGCTTCTATGCAGACCAGGATTGTGCTGAGACCTTCTTCATCTATCTGTGACTGTCCTAAAACCTTTCTCAGGCAACGTTTAACTGAACCCACGTTCGTTCCCAAAATCCTCCCCACAAAGGTGCGTGTGGGGTAATGAATCTCCATGTTATAGACTGCTGAGCAAGGTACTTCTATGTTTTGCTGTCCATGAGAGTCTGCCAGAGCTCCTTTAGTTCTGTGTAGGTGGAATGGTAGGTACTAGCATTGTCAGTGTAAATTGTACTAGGCACGCCTCTTCTTCCCACAAATCTATGTAGAGCTTGAAGAAATTTATCAGTTGACATAGCTGAGCCTAATTCTAAATGTAAGGCACGTGTTGTTGCACAAGTGAACAGAGCAATAATTGCTTTCTTTGTTATATCTCCTTGTTTGACGTATAATGGGCCAGCAAAATCGATGCCTGTGACTTCAAATGTTTTCAATGGTGAGACCCGTTCAGCAGGTAATGGAGCCTCTATTTCTTGAACAGAGCGAGCTTTCACCATTTTGCAAGGTAGGCAATAGTGTAGAACACATTTTATTGTCTGACGAGCTCTAAGAATCCAGAATTCTGTCCTCAGCTCAGATAACACTGTTTACCCCAAGGTTGTGCAGACGAATTTGAGTCTGCCGGACTAATAAACGAGTGAAATGATGCTGTCCATCGAGAAGTATTGAGTGGATTTGTTCGCTTGTTAATTTTGCAAACTGTAGACGTCCACCAATATGAATAAGGCCATCATCCAGGAATGGATTAAAACGAGCTATTTTAGAATTTTGTGACAGAGGCAAGTTGTTCATAAAATAGTATTATATTGGAATAGACTTATCTTGTAATGTGGTCCGACGTCGTATCCCGCTTCTAGCAGCGTGAAATAAGCTTTTTATCGTCAAAATTACGTAAGAAATCGTAATTTTTACACACGCTCCGGCACCAGATATGACGAACACACAACACCGTGATTCCAATCCTCAACAACAACTGTTTATTTCTCAGAGAATAATACATCATAGAATACAAAAATCTTGGAACATCAATATATATAAAGAAGATTTATAGATATATAAAAAGTTATCCTGCAACACTCGGGCACCCTTCGGTCCACATTAGACAGAGTTTTCGGGACTCTACTGTATTTGCAAAAATCATAAAACTACCGAAAAAATTAAGAAGTAGTGGTCTGTAAAACTCGACAGTGCTGTTTTTTGGTTTCTTAATGTAGGTTTCCAGTTTATGTGGGTATGATAGTGGCAGCGGATGAGGATTTTGAGGAATATAATACTTTCAAGGCTAAAGCGAATGAATCTTTAAGTTCATTATACGAGACTTCGCCTTGACGCTTGACGCACAAAGAAACTTCTAATTGTCATCGCGCTTTAATGCCACGCACGTTGCTGTTATTAAATCCACATTTCCAGACTTCGGTATAAATCTGGGGTGACAAGCGCCACCGGAGTGAATAAATCAGCCCGTCATGAATACCGCGGAGAAACCGGTGCTTACCGCGGATAGGAATTAATCACGACGGCTAATTAGAGGAACCTGGTGTGGGACGAGCTGGCTGTTCGCTCTCGCCGGTAATGAATATTTAAATTGGCGCTCTAATTTCCAGGCTCGTTGTCTCGGTACGAGGAGCAGCCACTGGCGGGAAACCTGCCTCTGGGAGGAGAGCTCTTCCTGCTCAAGGAGTGTGCGTAGCCTCGGCAGTTGTGTGTTGACAACTCGCACCTTTCACAAAGCTGGTGTTTGAATGAAAGCGCCGCCGGTAGTTCGAGTCCTTCCTAGGGGTATATGTGTTGTTCTTAGTGTAAGTTAGTTGCTGTAGAATGAAACTTTCACTCTGCCGCGCAGTGTGCGCTGATATGAAACTTCCTGGCAGATTAAAATTGTGTGCCGGATCCGGAACTCGAACCTGGGACCTTTGCATTTCGCGGGTAAGCGCTCTACCAACCTTTTTTTTTTTTTTTCAGGTAAATCTGTGCTCTGCGGTCGTTCGTTTGGTTCGTTCTTCATTGTTCGTTGAATATTTGGACCAGCTTTTTTATTACAGAGGGCGTTTAGCCCCCTGACCGAGCACGCTGAGTCACGGCTCCCGGCAACTGAGCTATCCCGACACGACTCACGATGCCGCCTCACAACTTTACTTCCGCCAGTACCTCGCCTCCTACTTTCCAAATTTCACAGAAGCTCTCCTGTGAACCTTGCAAAACTAGCACTCCTGGAAGAAAGGATATGGTGGAGACGTGGCTTAGCCACAGCCTAAGGGATGTTTCCAGAATGGAACTTTCACTCTTCAGCGGAGTGCGCGCTGATGTGAGGCGGCATCGTGAGTCGTGTCGGGATAGTTCAGTCGGTAGTGCGCTTGCCCGCGAAAGGCAAAGGTCCCAGGTTCGACTCCCGGTTCCGGCACACAATTTTAATCTGCCAGGAAGTTTCAAATCAGCGCACACTCCGCTGTACAGTGAAAGATTCATTCTGGAAACATCCCTTACGCTGTGGCTAAGCCATGTCTCCACCATATACTTTCTTCCAGGAGTGCTAGTCTTCCAAGGTTTCGCAGGAGAGCATCTGTGAAGTTTGGAAAGCATAAGGCGAGGTACTGGCGGAAGTAAAGTTGTGGGGCGGCGTCGTGAGTCGTGACGGGATAGCTCAGTCAGGTGGCTCAGCGTCCCCAGTCAGGGGGTGAAATGCCCTCTGTAATAAAAAAGCTGAGCCAACCATTCAACGAACAACCACGAACGAATTGAACGAACGACCGCAAACCATAGATATAACTGATAACAAAAAAAAAAAAAAAAAAAAAAAAAAATGGCAGATCGCTTGCCCGCCAAAGGCAAAGGTCACAGGTTCGAGTCCCGGTTCCGGCACACAATTTTTAGTTTCTGTAGTTTGTATGTCTAGGGACTGATGACCATACCAGTTTGGTCCAATAGGTTAACAAACATTTCAACGTTTGAATTTGAATAAAAGAGTATGTAGCGAAGTACTATGTTTTTTTCTTTTTTTAAGCAAAAGACAATATTTCGTTGTTGTGCAGTCCGGAGACTGGTTTGATATACCTCTACACCCTACTTTACCCTGTGAAAACCTCTTCATCTCTTAATATGAGCGGACACTGCAACGTTTCATAAATCTGTTAGAGAGGTCCGCCAAGTTTGTAATAGCAAATTTCTGATTTTTGTCACGTCCTTAATGTTAAAAGTTGTTATTTGTTAGCCATATGGTCACCTGTTAAGTTACAGTTGATGAGAACGTTACAATATTACGGTATTGATGCTATAATTGTTACGCATCTGACTCGTTTTTATCCCAGAAAATCAAAGGTTCTAAAAGCACCAGATACCACCCAGGATCATTAAATTTACTTCGGTTGTGAACACAAAACCAGTCTTAGAGAGATATGTAGTAACTATATTAAAATAAAAAAGCGTGGTCACTAAACTAAAATTTATGGTCACGTAAACTAACGTTTTTGCCCACACAAAGTTAACATCCACCTACTTAATATGCTACACTGTTAATAAAAATGAATTTCTTCATTAGCTTTAGCCATCATACAAGGCTATTGTACATTTATTAGGTCGGTGTAATTGTGTAATTCTGAAACACACTGATGTATTCAACACTCACCCATCTCTTCGACGTCCATTTACTGCCAGAAATTGCGCACGACGAATTTTTTTGTTGCTGGCACGTGAGGTATCGCTCTGCGAAGCCCGAGTGCCAGAATTTCTCTTCACTCTGTGTACAAAGTATATAATAAACCGATGATGGCCGGCCGCGGTGGCCGAGGGGACTGAGGCACTCCAGTCACGGTCTGCACGGCCACTACGGTCGGGGGTTCGAATCCCCCCTCGGGCATGGATATTTGTGCCGTCTTTAGTATAAGGTAGTTGATAAGTAGTTTGTAAGTTTAGGGACTGATAACCCCGTAGTTAAGTCCCATAAGCTATACAAACATTTGAAACCGATGATTGGCGTCATTGTTTTCAGTGCAGAGGTTATCCAAGGCTCTTACTCTTACGGTAATTAAAAAATACAACGCGGGTTTGAGTAATAGTGGGCAGTGAAAACTTGAGAATTTGCAATATTGCACAATATTTACTGTTTAGTACAAACTAGTTTTCGGCTGTTACGCCATCATCAGGTACAACGGTTACTATAAACAAACGTCAAGGTCTGATGATGGCGTAACAGCCGAAAACTACTTTGTACTGAACGATAAATATTGTGGAGATTTGCAACATTGTCGTGTTTTTATTAGTGTTCATGTATCAAATATTCTACCAAGAACCAACGGAATATTTTATCAACGAAAAACTAAATGAAATCTTGATTCCGGTTTTGAAGAAGAAATGTAACAGTCTTCCACCATGGGGCGATATTAACGAACGGAGGCAATCGGCAACGACGAATTGCGCGGGCATGTCAAAAATATCTGACATCACACCTCTGCGCGCGAGCCTTCGTAAACGAAGTTTGGCTTCAGTCAGTAGCGAGCCAGTGTGTACAACGGACATTCAAAAGTGCCACGATTCCCCTTGAAAATGTCCTCCGCAGTCGGGGACGAAACGTTGGCTTTCTATAATAAATCCACTAGACCAAGGCATTATAGCCAGGAAATTTTTAGTAATTTTGACCATTCCGGACGTGAAAGTTTAAATTTTACAATAACGAAAAAAAAAAAAAAAAAAACAGTTCAGAATTTTTATCTGACGGCAGTAGATAGGGTGTCGGGGTCAGCGGAAGTGTTTGGCATGCAGGGGACACGGGTTTGAGTCCCAGTTGGGTACACATTTTTAACTTTACCCATTCGCAGTTAATGTCGTACATTCCCTGAACTGTAGGCAGGCTGTTGACGCCCCTTGCAGTCTTTGTGTTGTCACACACAACGCACGCTGATAGCGTCGTTCGGCCCTCGTCTTGCAACAAGGAGGACAGCGACGCATCTCCGTTAAGGACGCTGTGCTAAACTCACGACAAGTTTTATGATGCCTCCCATCTTTAGTGCCGGACCAGACAAAGGCAACGACGCTCCAGCGAAAGGCCTCCACTAACAGGCCGTCGTAGACGTTTTTACTTGCAAGAAAGTAATATTCTTTGTTTAACAGCGTCGACGCTGAATTGGGAGTGTAAAATGTGGCAGCTGTATATCTGACGGCAGGAGCTATTTATGTACCAGGGATTTTTTCTATTAACAAGTTACTTTTTAATTTACGATCGCTGAGCAAACAACTGGAATGTATTGTGATAATGCCTCCACAACGGCACCGCATGTACTCAGCTCTAGGACAGAATGTATTGCGGCACGATGCAATGGGACTGGGTAATACATGAAAAATTCTCAGTAGATCCTTCAAAAATCATGATAACTTTCATATTCCCCTCAAAAGTCTGTCTAGGATCATTCCACAGTCAGTTTCTATGGGGTAGTTAGTAGGTTGCTGGGCAACTTCAAATGTTCAAATGTTTGTATAGCTTATGGGACTTAACTACGGGGTCATCAGTCCCTAAACTTACAAACTACTTATCAACTACCTTATACTAAGGACGGCACAAATATCCATGCCCGAGGGGGGATTCGAACCCCCGACCGTAGTGGCCGTGCTGACCGTGACTGGAGCGCCTCAGTCCCCTCGGCCACCGCGGCCGGCACTTCATTAACGAATCTGAACCGTGCCGTTGAACTAGTTTCTGAGGTCCCTCAACCTGTCACATAACACAAAGAAATTAGTTTTCAAATTTAATTCAAAGCAAGTTGTAAAATGATATAAAACAGCCAAGATCACTTATCATCAGTTTTTATTAATGACGACCGGTTTCACTGAACTATGTCAGCATCATCAGGTCAAATAAAATAATTTACAAGGCCATAATCTTGTAATGTCAAATAGTTGTTATATAAAACGATTTACAGTGCATAGGTGCACTATGTCATTATAATAAAACGTAATTAACACAGTGTTAATTACGTTTTATTATAATGATATAGTGCACACTGTGTTAATTACGTTTTATTATAATGACATAGTGCACCTATGCACTGTAAATCGTTTTATATAACAACTATTTGACATTACAAGATTATGGCCTTGTAAATTATTTTATTTGACCTGATGATGCTGACATAGTTCAGTGAAACCGGTCGTATTTAATAAAAACTGATGATAAGTGATCTTGGCTGTTTTATATCATTTTACAGTATTATAAGTGGATCGCCTCCTATGACGTAAACCAACTCATCAAAGCAAGTTGTTCAAAGAGATTTCGGGTTTGCAGCCGGTCGTCGTAAACTTCATTCTACGATATTTCAGTCCTTGTTGGCTCACCTGAAGATGATTGACAGGTGTTCAGTTGAAATATCGTGGAAATCTTTTTGAACATTTGATTCGCCAGAAAAATTTCAAAATTCGCACAAAGCAAGTTCTTTATACCCGCGGAAAAAAGGGAAAGGTTTTTCAGCCCCTAAGCACACTTTTAAATCTTCCGTACACTCAGTCGATATAAGTCACAATCGACCTAGTTCCACAGCTTGATGAATCGAAAAAAATATCTTAATTCAGTATAATCCTTTCATAAACACCAATAAAGTCACCGACTAACAAAATAAAATAATAAAAAAAACTGTTGTAATGTGCTCGGGGAATAAATATTTGGATTTATATTACGTTAGTTATGAAATGTTGCTTTGATTATGATCGTTAGATGTTTGTGGGTGGAGTTTTAGTTGGAACTGACCGTGTGCTTGCACACATTATTACCCTGAGCCATTAACACACCCTACTTCTAAACTGTACAATTCACTCTGATGCAATATCGTCAATAAAGGATTCTCATTCATTAACAGGCGTTAATTCAGCTTTGAATCAATGTATTGAAACTCATGCAATAATATTTGGTTGCACTGTAGTAAAACAAAGAAAATAACCGGCAGGTCGAAGGTTCACATATCGTCCCAAATAAACAGTACACAAGCGAGTAATTGATTGTCATGTTCCAGAATAAAGACTAGCTTGAGGTATTAGCACATATTACACAATATGCTAACCCAATATGTTATTCACGTGCAATGGCAGTCCAACTTCAGTTACAGCAATTGTTGCCAGTTCGACACGTCCGATCGTGACGCGGTTGCCCGATAATCTTGATGTCACGGTTGCAACGAAAGTTTGTATTTTACGAGCTCAAAGTTCCACATTAGTCAGCCGGTCGCGGTGGCCGAGGGGACTGAGGCGCTTCAGTCACGGTCTACACGGCCACTACGGTCGGGGGTTCGAATCCCCCCTCGGGCATGGATATTTGTGCCGTCCTTAGTTGTAGGTAGTTCATAAGTAGTTTGTAAGTTTAGGGACTGATGACCCCGTAGTTAAGTCCCTTAAGCTTAACAAACATTTGAACATTTGAACACATTAGTCAGATCTTCTTCACTTAGATCGAATCCATGTATAAAAACGTTACCGGCGCGTCGCGGTTGATTGTTTCGACGACACGACACAAGTTAGCACAAACTTTGACAGAAATACACATTCCACTGACGGTAAAGATACACGATAGCTTAGCGTGGCTCATCAGTAAGAGTCACTGTTTAGTTAGTTGCACCAGCTTCAATAATAACCATTTCGTTCGTACCACTGCCGCAGTTAGCTAGATCTGCCCGCTCTTGGCCACGCACACCAACTGCTGCTCTTTTTAAACTCGACTGCTTGGACGTGATCGACAATCGATATCACTCGGACAGTCAAAGATGTCGCCTACAGTACGCTTACACTGTCAACAGACTCCATTGTCTTCACAATGACAGGAATAGATCCAATCCCGAAAATAAATCTATAATCTTCTTTCCTGTAATTCATAACATTCTATTGTCCTAGGCGTACATTATCTGCTTTCATGCCCAACTACAATAGCTGCAAATGATACCTTGCTCTTGTGATCACGCAATCAAACACTATGCATAGACCAACATTTTTGAAGTAATAATGATATATAAAATACGATAATAATTAGTTGATAAGAGTCGGAAATGGTCCTACACAAATCAATTAGAAAAAAAAATTACTTGAACAGGTGCTTTAACTGTATGGTGAGAATGTCAGCAACATTATTACTTTGTTGGGGATGCAAAATCAGAAAGTTGCAGACACACAAAGGCAAGTGTATTTTGAATGGATTAAAGCACATAGAGGGACATGGGGAAATTAACTAGCTAACAGTGCCGCTAAAAGAGGAAATCGGTTACGAAAATCAATACGCTACAGAAAAATACCTACAAGTGCAGTGAAGAAGAAACTACGCGATAAGTTTAGAAAAAAAAAAAGAAAAGAAAAAGAAAAAGGAGATTTAGTGGCAAAGAACTAAACATGGGGAAAGCACTAAATCGTATTTTCCTAGGACCCGACAGTGTTTAATGATTAAACTCCCAATATGTCCCAATTGTAGAGCAATGTTTAACAGCTCATTGGTAACTGAAAGACTATTGTCAGTGATTCAGAATAATTGAAGACAGAATGCGCCATATAACAGACATATCGAAACTATTTACTATCTGCTCTTCGACTGCTGTAACGTACGGAAAGAGAGGGACCATCTCAGGAAAAAAAATAGCTGACATAGGAGGAGGCTGGCTCATCAGTAAACTTTTACAACTTCTTTCCTGCTGTGTAAAACTCGTTTGGTTGTAAGGCGGCAGGAAGTTTCATCACCTTACATGCTATGTATACATATTAATAATTAATAACTTGCATCTTTTTATAATGTAATTAGATGACCCGGTGGACTTCGTATCACTTACCTCTTAAAATAAACCATATTAATTTAAATCCAGTAGCTTTATAAAGGCAACATCAGATAGTCTAAGTATCAGCTCGATAGTTGGCGGAAAGAGTGGCCAAATGACGCGCACATTTCCAGGATAATGTTCATGTCTCATCCGTGGAAGTTCAGGGAAGGTTCAAACGGTGATAAAATATGGAAAAACTTTATCGTAATTAAATGAATGGTACGGATATTTTATAGAAAAATCTTTTTCTATTCTTTCTGAATGTTCCAATTTTCGGGGATACTTTTCCAAATTTTTATTTCATTTGAACATTACTCTTGCTCTGAACGTCAAATATGCAAATATATCCCATTGAAAAAAGCTCTTTCAGTTTCTCTCGAATTTTCAAATTTTCTGGGTATTTTTCCCAAATTTTTAGTTCACAAGAACGTTCATCTTTCGTTGAACGTCAAATAATTTTTTTTTTCTTTTCTTTTTTACTGAAAACTATCCCAAGACCATAATGAACAAAAACACAAAAAAGAATTACCCCTCTTTGTCGTGCGAATGGTTAGTTATAGTGCTGAATTCAATCAAAAATAGATTGAAAATCGCATTTTCAATTTCTCAAATTTTCCGGTAGATTTTCCAAATAATTTATTACATACAGACCTTGTCCTTTCAAGCCGTACTCAAGTGATGCTCTTCCAACCATGTGGCAATTGATTTTTATTCATAGAAAAAAATCTCTTTCTGTTTTTCCTAAATCTTACTACTTTCCAGGCGACTTTTCCAAATTTTTATTTGCTGCGAATCTTCCTCTTGCTTTCAACGTGAAATGTACAACATTTTAACGCAATTGGACGAACAGTATTGATAGCTCACTGGAAAAAGCTGTTTCAGTTGTTTCCCGATTTTCCTCTTTTTCTTGGTAACTTTTTCATATTTTATCACCATTTAAACCTTCCCTGGCTTTACACAAATATTTCAAGACTAAAATGAGCCAAATGGGTTCAGTCATTCTCGTGTGTTAGCGAGACTAACGAACAGCAATTCATATATATATATATATATATATATATATATATATATATATATATATATATGAATTGCTGTTATATATATATATATATATATATATATATATATATATATATATATATATATATATATATATATATATATATTACTGGTATCACTTTGATTCCGGAAAATCTGAAAGCAAAAATTGATAGAAAGAGTGGAACTATTAATGTTAATGTTAATGTTAACTAGGTCATTGAGAAAACTGCTTGACACTGGCAGGCAAAGTTTAATATTAACAATATTTGCGTTTGGTACTTTTATTGGTTGGAAAGAAGAACGCAGCCAAGTCAGTGAGACAGGCCAGCAAGCGGCGAGGGGTGCCTAATGGTACCCCAAGGGCACGGCGTGTTGACCAGCTGGTGAGAGGTCACAGGTCACTGACCGGCCGATGGCCGCTGCCATTTCGCGCCAAAACTCGCGGGCCACGATTGGGAGATTATTTCAATCGCCAAACGGTGGGAGAGATGTTTGGAAGGAAGTAATAATGGGGGAGAGAGATTTGAAGCTATAGCTGTGATTGGCTCTTGAGAAAACGGTCTGGAGATACTTGTGGCTTCCTGAAAAGTGAGTCGAGGATTCGGATAGCTACGCTCGTGGTGCAAGGACGCAGGTGGGCAGTTGCTGGCAAAGAGTCCAGTGACGTAGCTCACAATTTGTTGCAAGTGCTTGCTTGAAGTATTCATAATTGTTTCTCTGTGAGCAGAGGAACAAAATTATTACTTCAATGCATTGTATTTTCATTTCGAAGCACTCATTTACAAGCTTACAATTGAGCTCTTCTGCTTCTGGCCAGTGGGGCAAGCAGTTTGCTAGAACCTCTTAATCGACTTTGATACCTGAGTGACTTCAACTTACGAGTTTTTTGAACGAAGAACTTCGTTCACTGTGTAGCCATCGTCTCACAGCTTCAGCTTCATGTCAAACCGACCCAGCCGCCATGTTTGGGAATTGGTGCTATACGCACATTGCATTTCTTATAGTGCAGTTAAACATAAATGTACCTTCCACTAGTTGGCTGTGTTCTTGAGCTTCTGGTTGTATTCTCTACCGAATTGCCGCGGTGGAGTAGCCGAGCGGTCTAAAGCGTCTCGCTGCGGAGCGCGCGGTCGCTCGCCGTGGAGGTTCGAGTCCTCCCTGGGGCATAGGTATGTGTGTTGTCCTTAGGTTAGTTTACCTAGGGTTAAGTAGTTTGTAAGCTACGGACTGATGACTATGCAGTTTGGTCCGATAGATTTACAAACATTTGATTTCTACCGAATTGGATAGGGATTTTTAATTTCCTTTAAAACAATTAACACGTCCTTAGTATTAACAATTTTTCATAATAGGTAGATGTGGTGCCATCCTTGTTAGAGATTC
The DNA here is from genome assembly GCA_026315105.1 of Locusta migratoria. Lineage (NCBI taxonomy): Eukaryota > Metazoa > Arthropoda > Insecta > Orthoptera > Acrididae > Locusta > Locusta migratoria. Next base: position 146,329,046 of record CM048745.1, read on the forward strand.
ATTACTTTTGTATCATAATTCATTCGTGAATTTGTGCACCGTCCTTTTTTATAATTGAACTACTATATAGAATATTGAATCTTCCGAGTTCTTATTTATTGAGATTAGGAAGATTGAAACAAAGTGTTTTTGAATCGTTAATTGACTAATTGAAATTAACGATAAGGCCATTCTGTCAATCCTACCAATGGCGGCGCACTCATTACATAGTTTCTTTATGTAAAGCGATAAATATTGTGCAGCGAAAATGTCAAATGTTCAAATGTTTGTAGAACTTATGGGACTTAACTACGGGGTTATCAGTCCCTAAGCTTACAAACTACTTATGAACTAGCTAATCCTAAGGACGGCACAAATATCCATGCCCGAGGGGGGATTCGAACCCCCGACCGTAGTGGCCGTGCAGACCGTGACGAGCGCGTCAGTCCCCTCGGCCACCGCGGCCGGCGCGAAAATGTCTTACTTTGTAAATTCTTCACACTTACGTATTGTGTTCGTGTTTGCCAAAGTACCTGTTGTAAACCCCTGAATTTAACCTCGAAACATGTAATATTACTGTATCAAATAAATAAACAAATTAATAATAACATTCACCTTTTTGTGCTTTGATGGGAGCATTTTGCAGCTGGTTCCCTTCATTCACTTTCTACAGAAGGCTGTGCCGCTTACAAAAGACAAATTCTATTAATCTATAAAGCAGAAAAGGAAGGAACTAAATATTTTGCAGTTTCTTTGTATGTTTCCACACATTTTTATAAACGTTATGACGAATCACAACGGGAAGTTCAGTCATTTATCGAATGAAGATAGCACACTGTACGATGATAAAAATCAAATTTGTTCACAGTTTTCTTACAATGAAATGCCAGTATTTTCTGACGGCCAGCAAGTCCGCTTGGGGGCTTCGTCCGCTAGATATGAAATCAATATCTCGAGTACGCAATAAGATATGGTTGTGTTATTAATTTTAAATACAAATACGATATCTCTTGAATTTTATACGTTGCTGTGTATGGGCTGAAATCAACCTTAACACATATCTATGCAATGTGATTTTTCCTCTGCAAACTCTTTGAAATATTGAAAGGAAACCGCTCAGCTGAATGGTACTCGTTTATTCAACCAACTAGTTTCGTAGCATTATAGCCACATCATCAGGGTTATCTGTATACAAAGAAGAGCAAATGCTACTAATAAACACGTTATGGTAATTTACATTTGGGCATAGTTAAGAAAACTCTAGGTGAAAAGTACTCACAAATTATTTCATACGTTACTCAGTGATTTTAGACGACCCAACAGTCTTTGGACCAGTACCATAAATTGTTAAATAAATTGAATTGCTACAATTGAAACACTGTGGAGATTGTAGCAATCCAATTTATTTAACAATTTGAGTTGGTGAGAGTGGTGATCTCGTACAAATAAACTGAACAAGAAAGATGATTATCATCGAATTCTACAGCATCAAGAAACACCACGTGGACGTCGTTTGATAAGCAAAGAATTCGTCACACGCACGATAACGACTCTATACACACTTTAAAACTATGTAAAGCATATTTACAAAATTTAGAAAAGAAAAAGGAAGTGAAAAATATGATCTGACCGCCACGTACCTCCGACAGTAATCCTTATGTAATGGTTTTGGATCACTTGGATAGATGAGTTACATCAAGACGTATTACCAACGTTATAACATCTGGACCAGACAACAAGATGAACGGCGGTACATCGCCGAAGAAACCATGATGAAACAGACAGCAAGGATGCATCGAGTATGCAGAGCAGTGATTAAAGGCAATTACTTTGAGGACAGTAAAATTTGGGTTCTTGTATTTAGTTCCAATAAAACATTATGCCAAATCTGGCTTGTGGGTATTTCTCACATTCCTGGTTACCATTTTCATTTTTTAGTCAATCAGTGATGTTGAAGCCATTTGAGCGGTATTACAAAGCCAACTATAGTTCCTATTCAGGAATGGTTCATTTGAACGAAGAGAGGTCTTCAAATGTTTGTAGAGCTTATGGGACTTAAGTACGGGGTCATCAGTCCCTAAACTTACAAACTACTTACGAAATAGCTAATACTAAGAACGGCACGAATATCCATGCCCGAGGGAGGTTTCGAACCCCCGACCGTAGTGGCCGTGCAGAGCGTGAAAGGCGCGTCGCAGACCACTTGGCCACTACGGACGGCTAAGAGAGGTGTTCAAATAAAAAAGGTACGAAATGTCTTAAAAACCAAACCGGCTGAAATTTGAATACGCCGCTTTGGTATAACGAAGTGTGGGACCTAGCAACGAGAATCCTGCATCGTTACCTCCCCCCTAAAACATTCAAGGCTGTGCCCTCATCAGGCAAGGTGATGGTCACCGTCTTTTTCGACGTCCGAGGTCCGATACTCATCGAATTCCTATAGCACGGAAAAACCATTTAACAGTGGCGTGTACTGTGAGACACTCCGTAGCCTGCGCAAGTCCATAAAGAGCAAACGGCCTGGACTGTTCACGAACGGAGTGATTCTTCTGCATGGTAACGCGCGTCCACGCGTCGCCAGGGTCAAGATCAGACCCAAGAGCAAGTGGGAGCAGCTTCAGCATCCGCTCTACAGCCCGGATATATCGCCCTGTGTCTTTCATCTGTTTGGTTCGCTAAATCAAACATCTCAAAGGGAAGCTTTTCAACTCGTAGTACGAACTGAAGGACGTACATCTACATCTACATAGATACTCTGCAAATCACATTTAAGTGCCTGGCAGAGGGTTCATTAACCACTTTCATAACTTTTCTCTACCGTTCCATTCTCTAATAGCGGGCGGGAAGAAAGAACACCTAAATCGTTCCGTTTTCGATCTGACTTCTCTTATTTTATTGGGATGGTCATGTCTCCCTAAGTAGATGTCTCCCATCTAAGTAGATGGGAGATAGCAAAATATTTTCACATTCAGAACTAAAAGTCGGTGATTAAAACTTCGCAAAGAGATCACGCCGCAATGAATAATGTCTTTCTTTTAATGATTTCCACCCCAATTCGTGCAACTTTTCCGTGACGCTTCCCTCCCCCCCCCACCCCCGACGTGATAAAACAAAACGAGATGCCCTTCTCTGAACCTTATCAATGTCTTCCGTCAGTCGCACCTGCTGAGGGTCCCACAAGGGGCAACAGTACTCCAGGAGAGGACGCACAAGTGTGATGTAGCCAGTCTCTTTGGTGGAGCTGGGGCATCTTCGAAGCGTTCTGCCAATGAAACGTAATCTTCGGTTCGCCTTCCCCACTATATTTTCTGTGTGTTCTCTCCAGTCAAAGTTGTTCGTAATTGTAACTCCTAGCTATTTGGTAGAATCTATATTCATCAAAATATACAGGGTATCAGAGATAAAGTTAATGAAATGCTTATTGATACTGATTCTGACATTATTGGAATTTCAGAGCACTTTTTAAGTGGTGTGACAATTAAGAGACTTCCTTTGCCAGGATACAGGTTAGCTGCCTTCTACTCTAGGAGTTCCTTGCAGTGTGGGGGAGTGGCCATGTATGTAAAAAACGATTTTTCATCGGAGTCAATCGATTTTTCTAAACACTGCACAGAACAGATATTTGAATGTTGTGCAGGAGTTGTTACTGTTAATGGAACTAAACTAGTAATAGTTGTTATTTATAGATCCCCTGACTCAGATTTTAAAATGTTTCTGCCTAAGCTGGAATTGGTTCTGGGTTCACTGTATAGGAAGTATAAAAATTTAATTGTGTGTGGAGATTTCAACATTAATTGTGTAGGTGATAGCTCAAGGAAAAGTCAGTTGTTAGATCTATTTAATTCCTATAACATGATGCAAACAGTATTTTTTCCAACGAGAGTGCAAGGAAATAGCAGTTCTACCATTGACAATATTTTTGTTCATTCTTCATTATTAGAGGGGCACTCTGTCAGCAGAATAGTAAATGGCCTATCAGACCACGATGCCCAACTTTTAATTCTAAAAAGTATTTGTTCTCAAACAAATGTTAAACATAAATATCAACTACTCAGAAAAGTTAATCCAGTTGCAATTGAGACCTTTTTAAGCCTAATTAAGGAACAAGAATGGCAGGATGTTTATAGTGCTGATAATGCAGATGATAAATATAATGCCTTTCTGAACACATTTATTATGCTGTTTGAAAGTTGCTTTCCGCTAGAACGCTCAAAACAGGGTACTTCCAGTAACAGACAGCCAGGGTGGCTGACAAAGGGGATAAGAGTATCATGTAGAACTAAGCGGGAGTTGTATCAAAATGTTAGAAGCAGTCAGAATGAAGATGCAGTAGCTCATTACAAACAGTACTGTAAGGTTCTGAAAAATGTCATTAAGAATGCAAAAAGTATGTGGTACGCAAAAAGAATAGCAAACTCTCGGGATAAAATTAAAACTATCTGGTCAGTCGTGAAGGAAGTGTCTGGTCAGGATCAGCAGGTAGAAGATATAACGTCAGTGCGTAGTAGGAATGTTTCTGTTACTGACAAGTTAGATATATGTGCAATATTCAATAATCACTTTCTGAATATAGTAGAGGAACTAAACAAAACTCTGGTTTCTACAGGTAATCATATTACGTTTTTAGAAAATGCGTTTTCGAGGCTGTTACCTGAAATGATCCTTCATGATACTTCCATAGGTGAGATTGAGTCAATAATTAAATCACTAAAGACTAAGGACTCTTGTGGATATGATGGGGTATCTAGCAGAATTCTAAAGTACTGTTCTCCATATGTTAGCCCAGTACTAAGCCATATTTGTAATTTTTCCTTTCAGAATGGTTAGTTTCGTAACAGATTAAAGTACTCAGTGGTGAAACCGCTTTATAAAAAAGGAGAAAGGGATAATGTAGACAACTATAGACCTATTTCTATGCCATCGGTTTTTTCCAAAATTATTGAAAAGGCTGTATATTCAAGATTAATTGATCATTTCAGTTCACATAATTTCCTGTCAAACGTACAGTTTGGTTTTAGAAGTGGTTTAACGACTGAAAACGCTATATTTTCGTTTCTCTGTGAGGCACTTGATGGGTTAAATAAGAGACTACGGACATTAGGCGTCTTCTTTGATTTAACAAAAGCGTTTGTTTGTGTTGATCACAAAATATTGTTGCAGAAGTTGGAACATTATGGAATACGGGGAGTAGCCCACAACTGGTTCACCTCTTACTTTAATAATAGACAACAGAAGGTAATTCTCCGCAGTGTAGAAAAGGCTATGACGTGCAATCCCAATGGGGCACAATTAAGTATGGGGTGCCCCAGGGGTCTGTTTTGGGACCATTGCTGTTTCTTATTTATATAAATGATATGCCTTCGAGTATAACAGGTGATTGTAAAATATTTTTTTTGCTGATGATACCAGTTTGGTAGTGAAGGATGTTGCTCGTAATATTGACACAGTATCAAATAATGCAGTTCAAGAGATAAGTTCATGGCTAATAGAAAACAAGTTGATGTTAAATCACAGTAAAACTCAGTTTTTACAATTTCTAACACATAATTTGACGAAATCTGACATTATGATTACACATAATGGGCATGTGATAAGTGAGACTGAACAGTTCAAATTTCTAGGTGTTCATATAGACAGTAAGCTGTCATGGAAAGCCCATGTTCAGGATCTTGTTCCAAAACTAAATTCTGCTATATTTACCATTAGAACAATATCTGAGATAAGTGATTTTTCAACACGAAAAGTAGTCTATTTTGCTTACTTTCACTCACTTATGACGTACGGCATTGTTTTTTGGGGTAAGTCGCCTGGTGCAAAAAGGATATTTCTGGCTCAAAAACGGGCGGTTCGAGCAATATCTGGTGTAAGTTCGCGAACGTCATGTCGACCCCTTTTCAGTAGTCTGGGAATTTTGACTCTGGCGTCACAATACGTTTTTTTCTTTAATGTCGTTTGTTGTTAATAATATCAGCTTATTCCCACGAGTTAGTAGCTTTCACTCAGTGAATACTAGACAGATGTCTAATCTATATTTGCACCACACCACCTTAACACTTGTGCAGAAAGGGGTGCAGTATTCTGCGGCATCCATTTTCAATAAGCTGCCACCAGAACTCAAGAATCTTAGCACTAATCCACATGCTTTCAAATCTAAACTGAAGAGTTACCTCGTGGCTCACTCCTTTTATTCTGTCGAGGAACTCCTAGAAAAGTTAAACAATTAAGCTAATTCATTTTTTCTTTATTGATTCTTTTAACTTTGTCTTAAGATTGTCGTGTGCAAAGGACTACTTAAATTTTTTCTATTACCATTCTTGTGTAACAATGTATTGACTTGTTCCATGACCATGGAGTCTTACTCCTCAAGTAGGTCCTATGGAACAGAAAACAAACAAACAAACAAACAAACATACGACCTTAAGGTTTGACTGATTTATCGCGTAATTGAAGTTCAGCGGATTTCTTTTAGTGGTCATGTGTATTACTTCACACTTTTCTTTATTTAGTGTCAATTGCCAATTTTCGCACCATGTAGAAATTTTTTCTAAATCGCTTTTCAGTTGCTTTTGATCCTCTGTTGACTTCACTAACCGATAAACGATAGCATCATCCGCGAACAGTCTAAGGGAGCTATTCAGATTGTCTCCTAAATCGTTTATAAACACAAGGAAGAGTAGGGGACCTATAACGCTTCTGTTTTACTCGATGACTTACCGTTAATTACAACGAACTGTGTTCTTTCTGTTAGGAAATCGTGAATCCAACCGCATGATTGGGGAGATATTCCATAAGCACGTAGTAGAGGACTGGCTCTTGTCAGTCACAGAAAAGCTGGGATAGATGTGGTCAGGTCACAGGTGATCACTTTTGAATCCACAGTGTCGTTTGGTATCCTTTCATTTGAAAGCCCTCCCAGATCGTTGACGAACCACACACGCCTGCAGTCGCGAGTGCTGAGTGCATTCCAGCGCGCCGCCGCCGCGCCCACTCGATATAGGTCGAGTCGGCCGCGAAATGCCAGCGGTGAAAGGGAAGCAGGGAGCCGATAATAAAACGGTTCTGTGCCGTACAGCGGTCAGCAGCCGGCAAGCCTCATCGCGCCGCTAGCAGACGCTGCCGCTGGCCCTAAGGCAAGCGTCGGCCGACGTCTTCTCTGTCGCTGTCTCTCTCTTCTTCTGTTTATTTAGTTTGCGTGTCTTTATTTTTTTTTTTAAATCCCTGCACCTTCTTCAAATAGCGTCGATTAAATATGCAAATATAACGTAACAGAGCGATATCAAATGGAATGAACGTATAAGGACAGTCGTGAGAAAGGTGGATCGTGGACTTCGGTTTATTGGGAAAGTTGTGGGGAAAAAGTGGTACATCTGTAAAGGAAATCGCGTGTAGAGCACCAGTCTGACCCAATCTTGAGTACTCCTCTAGATCTTTGGAACCAACAGAATGCAACATGAATGGGGATTTGAATGAGTTGTAAAGCTATAGATGTTGTTGTTGCTGGGGTATTCAAATCCGGAGACTGGTTTAATGCAGCTCTCCACCTTTATCCTTTATCCTTTTCATCTCCTCATAAGTACGTCATCTCATGTCCATTTGAATCGGCTTACTGTATTCGTCTCCTTTCCTTTATGTCTAAGAATGTGCCCTACCTATCGATCCCTATATTTTAGTCAAGATAAGGCAGAAATCCACTCCCATGAACCACAGACATTGCCGAGGTGGGGTGGCTTGCGTGCCTCAACGATACAGATAGCCGTACCGTAGGTGCAACCACAGCGGAGGGGTATCTGTGGAGAGGCCAGACAAACGTGTGGTTCCTGAAGATGGGCAGCAGCCTTTTCAGTAGTTACAGGGGCAACAGTCTGGATGATTGACTGAGCTGGCCTTGTAACATCAGCTAATGTGGCTTTGCCACACAGCTACTGCGAACGGCTGAAAGCAAGGGGAAACTACAGCCGTTACCTTTCCCGAGGACATGCAGCTCTACTGTATGAACATATGATGATGGCATCCTCTCGGGTAAAATATTCCGGAGGTAAAATAGTCCCCCATTCGGATCTCCGGGCGGGGACTACTCAGGAGGATGTGATCATCAGGAAAGACAATACTGGCATTCTACGGGTCGGAGCGTGGAATGTTAGATCCCTTAATCGAGTAGGAAAATTAGAAAATTTAAAAAGGGAAATGGATAGGTTGAAGTTAGATATAGTGGGGATTAGTGAAGTTCGGTGGCAGGATGAACAGGATTTCTGGTCAGGTGAGTATAGGATTATAAATACAAAATCAATTAGGGGTATCACAGGAGTAGGATTGATAATGAATAAGAAAATAGGAATGCGGGTAAACTACTATGACCAGAACAGTGATCGCATTATCATTGTCAAGATAGATACGAAGCCAACACCGACAACAGTAGTACAGGTTTATATGCCAACTAGCTCTGCCGATGATGAGGAAATCGAAGAAATTTATGAGGAGCTAAAGGAAATTATTCAAACAATTAAGGGAGGGGAAAACTTAATTGTTATGGGAGACTGGAATTCGGTAGTAGGACAAGGAAGGGAAGGGAGGATAGTAGGTGAATATGGCCTGGGCAAAAGGAATGAAAGAGGAAGCCGCCTGGTAGAATTTTGCACAGAACATAATTTAGTTATAACAAACATCTGGTTCAAGAATCACAAAAGAAGGTTGTATACGTGGAAGAGACCAGGAGACACCGGAAGATACCAGATAGATTTTATAATGGTAAAACATAGATTTCGTAACCAGGTTTTACAATGTAAGACATACCCAGGGGCAGATATAAACTCTGACCATAACTTGTTGGTTATGAACTGTAGACTGAAACTGAAGAAACTACAAAAAGGTAGGAAAATAACGAGATGGGATGTGGATAAATTGAAGAAACCTGAGGTTCTTAAGAATTTCAGAGGGAGCTTTAGCCAACAATTGACAGAAACAGGGAGAAATAAAACAGTAGAGGAGGAATGGGTAAAATTGAGAGATGAAATAGTGAAAGTAGCAGAGGACAAAATAGGTAGGAAGGCAAGACCTACAAAAAATCCTTGGATATCACAGGAGATACTAAATTTAATCGATGAAAGGAGAAAATATAAAACTGCAGTAAATGAAACAGGCAAAATGGAGTACAGACGACTAAGAAATGAGATTGACAGGAAGTGCAAAATGGCTAAGCAGGAGTGGCTAGAAGTCAAATGCAAGGATGTAGAAAAATGTATAAATAGGGGGAAAATAGATACAGCCTACAGGAAAATAAAAGAAATATTTGGAGACAAGAAAAACAGCTCTATGAATATCAAGGACACTGATGGAAAACCAGTTCTCAGCAAAGAAGGGAAAGCTGAAAGGTGGAAAGAGTATATACAGGGGCTCTACAAAGGAAATGAACTTCGAGACAATATTGTAGGAAGGGAAGAGGATGTAGAGGAAGATGAAATAGGTGACACTGTACTGAGAGAAGAATTTGACAGAGCCCTGAAAGACCTAAGTCGAAACAAGGCTCCTGGAGTAGATGATATTCCGTCAGAGCTACTGAAGTCTCTGGGAGAACCAGCCATGACAAAATTGTTTCACCTGGTGTGTAAGATGTATGAGACAGGCGAAGTACCCTCAGACTTTAAGAAAAATGTTATAATCCCCATTCCAAAGAAAACAGGTGCAGACAGGTGTGAAAACTACAGAACCATCAGTTTAATAAGTCATGGTTGCAAAATATTAACTCGAATTATATACAGAAGAATGGAAAAGCTGGTAGAAGCCGACCTCGGGGAAGATCAGTTTGGGTTTAGGAGAAATGTAGGAACACGGGAGGCAATACTCACTTTACGGCTTATCCTGGAAGATAGATTAAGAAAAGGCAAACCTACATTTCTAGCTTTTGTAGATTTGGAGAAGGCCTTTGACAATGTTGATTGGACTAAACTCTTTCAAGTTCTGAAGCAAGCAGGAGTAAAATATAGGGAGCGTAAGGTTATTTACAACTTGTACAAAAACCAAACAGCGGTTGTCAGAGTTGAAGGGCATGAAAGGGATACAGTGGTTGGAAAGGGAGTAAGACAGGGTTGTAGTCTTTCTCCATTGTTATTCAATTTGTACATTGAGCAAGCCATAAAGGAAAGCAAGGAGAAATTTGGTGAAGGAATTAAAGTTCAGGGTGAAGAATTAAAAACATTGCGTTTTGCCGACGACATAGTAATTCTGTCAGAGACAGCAAAGGACCTGGAAGAGCAATTGAACGGAATGGACAGTGTGCTGAAAGGAGCATATAAAATGAACATTAACAAGAGCAAAACTAGGGTAATGGAGTGCAGTGTAAGAAAATCAGGTGATGCTGAAGGAATTAGATTGGGAAACGAAGCAATAAAGGAGGTAGATGAGTTTTGTTACTTGGGCAGTAAAATAACAAATGATGGTCGCAGTACAGAGGATATAAAATGCAGAATGGCAATGGGTAGAAAAGCGTTTTTGAAAAAGAGAAATCTGTTAACATCGAATATTGATTTAAGCCTAAGAAAGTCCTTTCTGAAGGCATTTGTATGGAGTGTTGCCTTGTATGGGAGTGAAACATGGACGATAAGCTGTGCGGACAGGAAGAGGATTGAGGCTTTTGAAATATGGTGCTACAGAAGAATGCTGAAGATTAGGTGGGTGGATCTCGTAACTAATGAGGAGGTACTGAACAGAATTGGGGAGAAAAGAAATTTCTGGCATACCTTGACTAAAAGAAGGGATAGATTGGTAGGACACATTCTTAGGCATCAAGGAATTGTGAATTTAGCATTGGAGGGAAGTGTGTGGGGTAAAAATCGTAGAGGAAGACCAAGAGATGGATATAGTAAGCAGATTCAGACAGATGTGGGTTGCCGTTCTTATGTGGAGATGAAGAGGCTTGCTCAGGATAGGGTATTGTGGAGAGTTGCATCAAACCAGTCTCCGGACTGAAGACCACAACAACAACAACAAGGCAGAAATTCCTTTTCTTCCCAATACCGTTCAGTACCTCTTCATTAGTTACGCAATCTGCCCACCTAATCTTCAGCATTCTTCTGTAGGACCACATTTCAAAACCCTCTATCGTAGTTCATGTTTCACTCCCCTACAAGGAAACAATCCACATAAATGCCTTCAGAAAAGAGTTCCTTACACTAAAATTAATATTCGAGGTTAACAAATTTCTCTTCTTCAAAAATGCTTTTCTTCCCACTACAATTCTGGATTTTATATCCTCTCAACTAATATGTTAGATTACTGACAAAGTAGCTGAACTCATCTATTACCCTTATCGTTTCGTTGTCTAATTCCTTCAGCATCGCCTGATTTTTCTTAGACTGCTTTCCATTACCCCAGTTTTGCTCTTGATAATGTTCATCTTGTATTCTCCTTCCTCAACGCACTGTTCAGTCCGTTGTTTTAGAAACATAAAATTTGCTTTAAAAGTAAAAGTAATGGAAAAATTCAAAAATTATGAATTTGTGATTGTACAGGTATTATTATTATTATTATTATTCCATTTGCTGTTCATCTGTCCCTGCGCTTAGCCCACTTTTTCTCAGGAAGGAATAGAGGTATGAAACCGATGTCAAATACTAATGTTTACGGTACCTTTACTCAAATGTTTGTAAAGCTATGTCAGCAAACTGCAGCAGTAATCAATCCCTAGACTTACAAAGTACTTTTTAACTTATGATAAGGACAACACACGTCCATACCCGAGAGAGAACTCGAACCTCCGACATGGAACAGTCACGTAATCCGCAGAGAGGCGCGTTAGAGCCACTTTTGCATGGCGGTCCCTTTGTGATATATTACAATTTATGATTGTTAATCAATGTCTTTCTCAGGAGTTACGAGCAGAAGAATTCTCGTTGTCCAGGACACAAACGCAAATACAAAATGTCCACTTGTTCGTTGACTATAGTGTACAAAGACACAAGTACAGTTAAGTCAGAATATAGTTATCTATCTCTTTTACTGTATAATAAATATGCAATCACACAAGTTACTTTAAAAATAATTGTACTTTATATAGATTCTGACGCCTCTACGAATGCGTTCATCAGAAACTAAAATTATGACATGAGACATTTTCAGTTTGAGCCTAATATGCTCATGTCGTATTAAGCTAGTTTTTGAAAACACATGCTAGTTACAAACTAGCGGTTTGCAGAAATTAGAAAGTAAAAATGAAGCGTCAGTCTGATGCCGCTGCCAACCGCTTGTCCATAGCCATAGCCATAGCGGCCAGCCACTTCCCTTTTAATTTCTTTGAACCGCTAATTTGTAACTAAATAGCTTTTTTTTTCTTTTATGAATTTATCAATTGTTTTAAAAAATTGATTGTATGACTTTATGTAGTAAAAGAAACTATTTTGAAAATTGAGTTAAAAATGTCCTCTTATAAAACAATCAATAAATTCTGGAGCCGCGCCGAGCCACCACCACCTAGAGAGAAGGCCGCGGCGCTCTCGTGTGACGCCAGGCATAGTAGGCAACGTTCGCGTAGCTAACTGGGTGTCCGCTTGGGCACGGCCCACTATGCCATAGCGTGCAGACAGTGAACTACGCGAACGGTGCCTACTCTGCCTGACGTCACACGAGAGCGCTTCGGCCTTCTCTCTAGGTTAGAGGTCTGCACCTCGCTCGGTTGCTCGCTCGAATTGCGAGATACATGTCGTTCTATGACAGTCCGACAGGCGTCGGTACTGCAGCTTGCGGCAAGGCGTGTGGCTGCGCTCGACTTCCTCCACGCTCGTTCGAGCGGGGCACGCTCGACCGGCCCGACCGTCCACACTGCCCGCTCGCCACTCGGTCGCCCACCGCAACGCCACTCGAGTCCAAGGCGAGTGTCGGGAGCAAACTAGACGCTAGAGAATACATCCTGACTGAGAAATTTGGAATTGTTTCCTTTCCCGGGTGCTTTGAAAGCTGTTGAACTAGCTATTCAGTTTCGCATTTTGTACTTTTCCATACACGTTATTATACGTGGTTAACATAAAGTTTCTGTGCTACGATCATTTACTAAATGAGTTTTCAATGATCTTTCTTACTTTCTTGTTTCCATTTTGTGGACTGTTAGTTCCTGTTTAGTGGTAAGTGTTACTTGCCGTCTTAACGAGCAAATGATTGTATTTTATATCAATTCCTCTTATCACTGTTAAGTTCTGGAATACTTCGTCCGTCTTTTATATTGATATTAAATACACGATATTGATGTACAGCCGTTAGGTTAGTTTTGTGCGTCTCTCTCTCTCTGTTTCACCCCGTTAATACCCCGTTAATACATATTCCCGTAGCTTTTTGGCACTGTGCGTGGTTACTGCGCCTCTGCCTTTGCGAGTGAGTCCTTAACAGGAATTTTTCCAATTGCAACATTCATATATTCCAAAGACGATTTAAAATCGTTCATGAGGTGAGCAACCATTTTTTAACGTATAATTATTTTTTTAACTCAATGCTGATTGGTTCCAAATTGGTTTAATTAAAATTAAACCAATTTGCAACCAATCAGCATTGAGTTAATAAATAATTATTCATATATTCCCCACTGCCACTGTCGTCTTTCTTATCTACATAATAAAAAACGCATACAAGCTTTTGTGCAATATATAGCATCCGCGCTTGCTTCCGTCGTCAGGGTAATATGCCGGTCTAGTCATTGATATGTGGCTGACAGCCACTGTGGTAATATCAATGACTAGAGCAATGCCAATAAATACTTATGTTACAATTTTGTATTCTTGTATTACGACATGTTAAGCTATTAGCTAATCTCTGCTAACGCTTGATAATGGTAAATGATCGAAACTGGTAACATTGAGAAAAAATAAACAGCTGTGGTCAATATGTCGTTTTGCAATTATCTCAAAGCTGTTATGCTCCATCTGTTCACTTATCTAAACTGTATGTCCCCATATAACTGGCTGGGTAAGTCAGTTCAAAGGTCGGAGGAAGGCAACGGCATACCACCTCCAAACAGGACCATGCCTAGTAAAGCACTGTGGTGTTCAAACCAATCTTCGGATTGTTGACTGCTTTACCTTTAGTTAGCGGGGGTGCGTCAGACGCAACTGCAGCCCACACCTCAGAGCCACAGAACCGCTGCCGTAGCTACTGACACGGATACCTATCAAAGTGTCACTCTCCGATTTTTATGAAATTTGGATTTGTTATAATACATGAAAAACTGTAGGACCCGTATTTTTATTTTCATTTATTTATTTATTTATTTAATTTTATTTTTTTAAGCGGTGGAAAAACATATTTCAGGGGTGAAACGGTCTCTCCAAAAATGGGACTAAAATAGAAAAATCGTGATAACTTAATTAATGAAGCGATTTTAATGATTTTTTGGTGTGAAAGTATCTTTTGATAAGAGATCGGCCTAGGTACATTGCAGGGGAGTGACAATTAGAGGGGCAACTACCCCTAAAGTGACCAATTTTTTGTGCTCAAAATCGACGTTGAATCTATGAAATTGGTCTTTTATCGAAAAATACTTTCGTACCAAAAATCATGAAAATCGTTTCACTAATCTCTAAGTTATCGCCATTTTTCTATTTTAGCCCCAATTTTGGAGGGACCGTTTCACCCCTTAAATATGTTTTTCCGCCGCTAAAAAAATTACATGTCCTATAGTTTTTCATGTATTATAAAATATGAAAATTTCATAAAAATCGGAGACTGGTTGGGTAGGTTTCGTTGTGAGTGCAGCGGCAGCACTACGAGGTGCGGCCTCTGCCCATCCCGCACCACGCAGCCTCGTTGGAGTGTCAACACGCTCGCTGCCAGCGTACACACTCGGCGCGCCACCGCCGAGCGTTGCGCACTCGACCGACTACGAGCGAGCGAAACAGGCGATTTGCAGACCTCTACTCTAGGTGGTGTTGGCCGAGCGGTCCCGGTGCTTTCCACCCTAGCTCTCGCGTCTTCTTGGATGCGCTGAATACCCATTCTCAATCTTATGAAATAGGACGCTGGTAATGTACCTTGCGAACGTTTATCACAAGCAGAAAAGGTTCGGATTTGTGTGTGCCATTTTTATTGCTCAATGGGAAGAATCTTTAAGCCTAATGGGAAACCACAATGCTGCCGTCAATATCAAAGTATCGACACAGTGCCGTCACTACGAAAATGAACATTCCGTTACAGACGAGGGAACTGTCGGACCAGACAGAAGGGAACTGATTACTAAATTAAAACCACAATTGCCACAATGGAAAGAGGTTTATTTTAAAAGAGAAACAAAAATATACCTTTTCTAAAATTATTACGGATCGTGCGATCCCTTGCGTCGAAGGTTCGAGTCCTTCATCAGGCATGCCTGTGTGTGTTGTCAATAGTCAATAGTATTTCCAAAGCTTTTGGAACTTAACTGCGGGGTCATCAGTCGCTAAACTTACAAACTACTTATGAACTAATTAAGACTAAGGACGGCACAAACATCAATGCCCGAGGGGGGATTCGAACTCCCGACCGTAGTGGCCGTGCAGACCGTGAATGGAGCGCCTCAGTCCTCTCGACCACCGCGGCTGGCAGCCGGCAATGGGAATCGCCAGGGCTATCGCTTTACTTGAGATGGCATCAGAAACGTGTATATCTGGGCAACGAAAATGCCCATGCCACGGTAGTATTCAATTTCAACGCAGAATCAGTGTCATTGTCTGGTTTACTGTTGCCGGGCGCGCTGGCCGAGGGGACAGGCGCTCTAGTCACGGTCGGCACGGCCACTACGGTCGGGGTTCGAATCCCCCCTCGCACATGGACATTTGTGCCGTCCTTAGTGTTAGCTAGTTTGTAAGTAGTTTGTAAGTTTAGGGACTGATAACCCCGTAGTTACGTCCCATAAGCTATAAAAACATTTGAACATATGTTTATTGTTGTGTGTGACCGGTTACTGGGTCCGTTTATTCTGCAGCGAGAATGTACGGTTAATTTTTATGAGAAGACTTACCGCAGGTTCTTGAAGATGTTCGTCTGGAAACAAGATGCCAAATGTACGTCCTACATGACTGGGCACGAGCACACTTCCACCATGATGCAACAGCTTCTCCTAATCAGCAATTCCCACGTCGATAGATAGGTCCCGGGGGCCCTATCAACTGGCCTGCCAGACACCCAGATTTAACACCTCTTGATTACTGAATTTCCGCGCGGGAGTAGTCGAGCTGTCTGGAGCGCCACGTTACAGATCGTGCGACCTCCCGCGTCGGGGGTTCGAATCCACCCTTCGGGCATGGATCTGTGTGTCGTCCTTAGGTTAGTTTAACCTAGTTTAAATAGTTTGTAAGATTAGGGACTGATTACCAACGTAGTTTGGTCCCATAGAATTACAAACATTTGAACTTTATTTATTTATTTATTTTTTAAACTAATACAACGCATTTTCGATGCCGCGACGCCAATAAGGAGCGAGCATGTGAAATTGCAAAATGCTACTCGCGCGGATCAATCCCTTGCGAATCTCAGCCTTCAAATGCAGGGAGGAAATTTTGAACACTTGCTTTAAATTTACTTCTGATTGCAAGAGACTGCTACAAAATTGTTTAAATTATTAAGACCATTTTTATTAGTTAAATCCTACAACAAAATTTTTCTACCATTTTTCTGAGTTTTCAATTCCTTAATTATGGATCTGCTCCCATTACCTTATTTACGTATTTTGTTCCAAGTCGACTAAGGAATATCTTCCAGAAACTGGGGGAAAGCTTGGTGACTCACCCTGTACAGTAAATTCCGCTGTTACAGTTGCTGCTTTAGATCAGAGATGTTCATATCATTACCCATCTCTGCCAAGGCACTACGCTTCCGCGCTCTCTGCCAGTCTGTCACTCAGCAGTCAGCATGGGCAGCTGAACTGTGCGTTACTGCCCTCCAGGGGAGTCTTTCTCAGCCTGTGGGCTGCGACATGTTACTCTGTGGTTGCGACCACTTGGGGGGTCATAAAATATTGCCCGGGGGGACGACATCACGCGAGGACGTAGCTGCGTCATAAAACAACCAGTCCAGTGCTTGTCTGAATATTAGGGTTTCATAATACAAATCGTAGGCCTAAGAAAATTAACTTTCTTGCATTTGAAAACACATACGTAGTTCTTCTTTGCTTTGGGGAGGGGTCACGAGAATATTTTTATCTGAAAAGGCAGTCGCATTTGGAAAAGGTTGAAGTAGATGTTTCTGGAGTCGTAAAACAACTTAAGTCGCTAAATAAAAACAAATCTTCCGGACTAGATTCCTCTCAGAGTATTCTGATGCAATAGCTCCATACTTAGCTATCATATACAACCGATCACTCAGCGAAAGATCCGTACCCAAAGACTGGAAAGTTGCCCAAGTCACTCCATCATTCAAGAAAGACAATAGCAGTGATCCCCAAAATTACAGGCTCGTCTCATTGACGTCGATTTGCAGCATGATTTTAGAACAAATACTTTGTTCGAACATTATGAACTACCTCGAAGAGATCGACCTATTAACCAATAGTCAACGCGGATTCAGAAAGTATCGCTCTTGCGAAACACAGCTAGCCTTTTATTCACATGAAGTGATAAGTGCCATCGACAAGGGATCTCAAATCGATTCCATATTTTGGGATTTCCGGAAGGCTTTTGACACAGTACCTCACAAGCGGTTTCTAATGAAATTGCGTGCTTACGGAATATCGCCCCAGTTCTAAGATAGAATTCACGATTTCCTACCAGAGAGGCCACAGTTCGTAGTAATTAACGGTAAGATATCGAGTAAAATGAAAGTGATATCTGGCGTTTCCCAGGGAAGACTTATCGGTCCTCTTCCTTGCGTTTATAAACCTTTTACGAGACAATCTGAATAGCTCTCTTAGACTGTTTGCGGATGATGCTGCCGTTTATTGGTTAGTGAGGTCAACAGAGGATCAGCGGCAACTGTAAAGCGATTTAGACAAAATTTCTACATGGTGCGAAAGTTGGCAATTAACACTAAATAATGAAAAGTGTGAAGTAATACACATGACCACTAAAAGAAACCCGCTGAACTTCAATTACGCGATAAATCAGTCAAACCTTAAGGTCGTAAATTCTACGAAATACCTAGGAGTTACAATTACGAACAACTTAGACTAGAGAGAACACGTTGAAAATATTGTGGGGAAGACGAACCAAAGGTTATGTTTCATTGGCAGAACGCTACGAAGGTGCAAAAGCTCCACCAAAGAGACTGCCTACATCACACTTGTGCGTCCTCTCCTGGAGTACTGTTGCCCCTTGTGGGACCCTCACCAGGTGGGACTGACGGAAGATATTGAGAAGGTTCAGAGAAGGGCAGCTCGTTTTGTTTTATCACGTTACGGGGGGAAAGAGAGAAATGTAGCACGATTTGAGGTGGAAATCTTCAAAAGATCGACGTTATTCGTTCCGGCGAGATTTATTTGCGAAATTTCAATCACCGACTTTTACTTCTGAATGTGAAAATATTTTGTTAGCACCCACTTAGATAAGGAGACATGACCATCCCAATAAATTAAGAGAAATCAGATCGAAAACGGAACGATTCAGGTGTTTTTCTTCCCGCGCGCTATTAGAGAATGGAACGGTAGAGAAAGGTTATGAATGTGGTTGATGAACCCTCTGTCAGGTACTTAAATGTGATTTGCAGAGTATCTATGTAGATGTAGATGTACGAAGTGCATTCAAGTTCTAAGGCCTCCGATTTTTTTACTCCGGGCTGGAAAGAGATAGAAACATGAGCATTGTTTTTAAAATGAGGCGGCGTTCATTGTCAATACGTCCCAGAGATGGCAGCACGGTACGGCAGATGGAATTTTACCGCCAGCTGCGAGAATGAGAACTGTTTTAGATACTTAAAATGGCGACGTTTTCCTTACTTGAACAGCGTGCAATCATTCGTTTTCTGAATTTGCGTGGTGTGACACCAATTGAAATTCATCGACAGTTGAAAGAGACATGTGGTGATGGAGTTATGGATGTGTCGAAAGTACGGTCGTGGGTGCGACAGTTTAATGAAGGCAGAACATTGTGTGACAACAAACCGAAACAACTTCGGGCTCGCACAAGCCGGTCTGATGACATGATCGAGAAAGTGGAGAGCAATGGTTTGGGAGATCGCCGAATGACTGTTGAACAGATCGCCTCCATAGTTGGCACTTCTGTGGGTTCTGTGCACACAGTCCTACATGACGACCTGAAAATGCTAAAAGTGTCATCCAGGTGGGTGCCACGAATGCTGACAGACGATCACAAAGCTGCCCGTGTGGCATGTTGCCAAGCAATGTTGAAGCACAACGACAGCATGAATGGGACTTTCTTTTCGTCGGTTGTGACAATGGATGGGACGTGGATGCCATTTTTAAATCCAGAAACAAAGCGCCAGTCAGCTCAATGCAAACACACAGATTCACCGCCACCAAAAAAATTTCGGATAAGCGCCAGTGCTGAAAAAATGGTGTCCATGTTCTGGGACAACGAGGGCGTAATCCATATCCATTGCGATCCAAAGGGCACTACGGTAACAGATGCATCCTACGAAAATGTTTTGAAGAACAAATTCCTTTCTACACTGCAACAAAAACGTTCGGGGAAGGGCTGCGCGTGTGCTGTTTCACCAAGATAACGCACCCGCACATCGAGCTAACGTTACGCAACAGTTTCTTCGTGATAACAACTTTGAAGTGATTCCTCATGCCCCCTACTGACCTGACCTGGCTCCTAGTGACTTTTGGCTCTTTCCATCAATGAAAGACACTCTCCGTGGCCGCACATTCACCAGCCGTGCTGCTATTGCCTCAGCGATTTTCCAGTGGTCAAAACAGACTCTTAAAGAAGCCTCCGCCGCTGCCATAGAATCATGGCGTCAGCGTTGTGAAAAATGTACGTCTGCAGGTCAAGAGGTAACGCCAGTTTCATCGATTTCAGGTGAGTAGTTAATTAGAAAAAAAAAAAAAAAAAAAAAAAAATCGGAGGTCTTAGAACTTGAATGCACCTCGTAGATCTGTGCGATCGGTTATGCCTACGGGCCAATAACAGGACCAACGTCCCCGAGAGACTCGGCGAGTGTGCCTTGCTGGTTGACTTGGTGCTCTGAATGAGGTGCGGAGTCGTGGTGTCCGCTAGGGCAGCCGTTGCGCCACGCTACCTCTACGGCGCGGCGCGGCTCGTAGCAGTCGCCGATCGCGTCCGCATGCCGTGGATCTCGGCGGGTCTTGCGCAAGTGCTCGCACGCCGCGCTCTGCTCCGCTCCGCTTGCTGCCCTGCCGCTCGCTGGAAGCGCCGCTGGGGTCGTTCTCCGCCCGGTGCGGTGGCGTAACTCCGGCGCGGTCGGTCACGTCGCGCGCAGACCTCGCGCACGAGTTACGCCGACAATGCTGCTGCTGCTGCACCGACGGCGAAAGTGACCCGCCGGTACAGCGCCACGACGCGTCTCGCTCCACCGCCGACACAACCGCGTTGAAACCGCTGTACTCGCGGCTTTCTTCCAATACAAGTGTCTCCAGTTCCCACAACGAGAAATCTGTCACGGTCCAAGCTACTTTGTATATACATGTGGCGTCTGTTCCGAGAGAACAGACGTCACTTCTGATCCTGCAGTTGTTATTATTCAACATTCATAGAATATATGACATCAACTGCGATTGGGCAAAGCTGAAAATGTGTACCCAGCTGGGATTCGAACCCGAGTCTCCTACTGTGGGCAGGGCGAAGCTGGGAATTTGTATCTGACGGGAGGCGTGCTTAGGTATTCTTTGCAGGTGCGATGATCACTGTGTCCCCAGTGGTGTAGGGGTCAGCGCAACTGCCTAGAAAGCAGGAGACTCGGTTTCGAATCCCGGCTGGGTACACATTTTCAGCTTTGCCCAATCGCAGTTGATGTCATATATTCTATGAATGTCAAACTACTTTGGTCATACGTCTGTAGACTTACTAAATGAAACTAACCTAAGGACAACACATTCATGCCCGAGGGACGATTCCAACCTCCGACGCGGGAGGCCTCGCGATCAGTAACGTGACGCTCCAGACCGCTCAGCTACTTCCGCGTGGCTGTCAGGGTCCGGCCTGTACTTTTGGTTCACTTTACGTTGGTATCGATAAAAGTGCGCCGTTTGGGATGACCTTTTGACAGCTCGTAATTTAATTGCAAATAAAGCCTTAGCTATTCATTTGAGACGGAAATTCGATAAACGGATTTGTAGAGTGAAAATAGTCTCCATATAAAATCAAAAAGGAACAACTTCCTGATGTCCTGCAAAACTTATTTATTGGCCACAAATCAGCTTTCGGCTTCTTAAGCCATCATCAGTTATCACCTGACGATGGCCTAAGAAGCCGAAAGCTGATTTGTGACCAATAAATAAGTTTTTCAAGACATCAGGAAGTTGTTCCTTTTTGATATTATTATCATGTTCTGTCAAGTACCAATCAATTAAAATTCTCCATATATTTGCTCTTGTATTTTTTTCTTCCATATTTCTCACCGATTAAGACACACACACACACACACACACAAAAAATCGCCCTTCAACCGATCAGCACCAAACTTTACAGACGTATTTGTTGGCCTCCAGCGACCATAATCTCCTTCTGATGGCATACACGGACGCCGTAAGTAGTATCTCTATACCCTATCTCGGCTATTATGCGTCAGATTGGCAACATTTTCAGGTAAAAGTTGCGGCATCCATTTTCTGAAAGCTCCCATAAGAACTAATCCACACGCTTTCAAATCTAAATTGAAGAGTTACCTAATGGCTCACTCCTTTTATTCTGTCGAGGAATTCCTAGAAAAGTTAAACAGTTAAGCTAATTCATTTTTTCTTTATTGATTCTTTTCACTTTATCTTAAGTTTGTCGTGTGCAAAGGACTACTTAAATATTTTTTATGTTTTTTGTGTAACATTAATGTATTGAGTTGTTCCATGACCATGGAGTCTCACTCCTCAATTGGGTCCTATGGAACAGAAAAAAAACCAATAAATATTGTATTGGTTTCGTTATTTGAGAACGCGCACCCTACATATATAATTTTTTGCCATAAATGATTTTCTTTGTTAACGTCTTCCAAAATAGGGCTGAAAAATAAATGATGTTACGAGGGTGAGGCAGTAATAACACGCCGACAGATGCAGACACGGCAGTACTGCTTTTACAAGTTTGAATGTTGATTTACTTTTCAGCTGACTCCATCTGTAAATTTAAATACTCGGCTCATCGATCCAGAATCCTTTTCAAACCTGGATCTTGAAACTTTTGTGGCAAATTTTGCATTCTATTAGTGACACTCTTGAGCCGTAACTTTATCTCAGTTTCCGACTTATTTACTGACTCACTCCCGTAAATACGTAGAAATAAAGTACTAAAAATTAAATATAAATCAAGTTGATGTTTGAAATACATGAGGCGCGCTGTAGCGCGTGTCCGAGGCTCACGCGAGACTCACAGTTGAGCCTCGGACACGCGCTAGCAGCGCGCCTCATGTGTTTCAAACGTCAACTTCGCTTCGCAGTTTTTCTGGATGTAACTGACGCATCGCGATGCAACCGACGCCATTCTTTTAGTGATTTTTCAACCTATCGATTGCTTAAGAAATAATATGGGGTATCCATTTAAAAAACATAAGATTGTGTTGAAATTAATATTTCTTCACGTTTTAGAGCGTCTCGTAGTACCTACTTTCATACGCCCCTGCCGTACGTTCGTGGCCGTGAAAGTAGTTTTTCAATATCTCTTGTAGTTTCAGAGATATCTGGGGTGAAACAGTTGAGTGTATAGTAACGTCAGAGAAAAGGAGAGGTATACAGTGGACTCTATGAGCGCCTGCAGGACTTTGCGGACGACATATGCCTTCTGTTCCACTCTTTCAATTATATGAGCTAGCAGCTTAAGGACCTTTCGAAGATCTTTTCTACAAGTAACCGGAGAGATTATTTGGGTGTTTTTTGTTTTGTTTTGTTTCACAAGGCAAGGTAGAGCGATTGCTGACATATCGGAAGTTTCGATTTTCGAAGGTGAGAGATTTGGCCGTTAACGACCTGAGCAATTAGATTGCAAAAGCACAGATGAGTGTATGAGTTGCTTCCCTTCGCAACTTAATATACTGTGAAGTTTGGAAGATAGCAGAAGAGAGAGATTAGCAGAAGTGAAACTGGTGTGTTGGAGAGGGATGAAAGGGGGCGGGGAGGCGGCGAGTTGATACGTGTTCAGTGTTCGAGTAGGTCAACACGTGGCCATCAAAGGCAGATGGCGCTCTCTCCAGTTCCCATTCGGCACTGACATTAATCTGCCTGTAATTCTTAAGTAAGCTTCATTTCTCATTGGTATTTAGCCCTACTGGACTCACTGATTTAACTTTCTTCTTCTTCTTTCGTTTCGGCCATCTTTGGACCACGTTAATTCACATCAGCTTCCTTTCTTCCGTTCTTCCTCCTCTTCCAATATTCTTTCATTCTCATACTTTGCATCTTTCTTCGCTCTTCTGTCTACGATTATTTCGTTCTCGGTCTAGTTCTTTCCTCAAATCCTGCAAAAGCCTGAATTTTTTATTTAAAAATCACCCTGTTGTGTATTTCTTGATCCCGTATTCCCATTTCTTCCAGATCCCTTTGTACTTCTTGGATCCACCGTATTTTGCTTTTCTTGTACAACAAGAATTGTGAAATTTGCTGTGTTAACCTCCCCTGGTCCATTCTGAAAATGTGTCCAAAGAACTCGCACCTTCGTTTCTTAATGCTATTGGATATTTTTTCTATTTTGGAATAGAGTTCCTGGTTGGATCGATTTCTAAGCTGACCGTCTTCTGTTCTTCGAGGTCCTAATATTCTCCTGAGAATCTTCCGTCCCACCAGTTCTAGCCTCTTGATCGCCCCAGTTCTTATTAGGTTGAGTCTTTCTGCTGCATATAAAGATTCAGGGCGGATCACTGTCTGGTAATGTTTCAGTTTTGCATTGATAGAAATATTCTTCTTATTATAGATGTTCATTGTCAGTTTATATGCTAAATTAATTTTGTTTATTCGTACTTCCATTGCATCCTTTTCTGTCAGTCCAGTGTCTATCCATTCTCCTAGGTATTTGAATTTAAAAAAATGTTCAAATGTTTGTAAAGTCTATGGGACTTAACTACGGGGTCATCAGTCCCTAAACTTACAAACTACTTATGAACTACTTACGAACTAGGACGGCACAAATATCCATGCCCGAGGGGGGATTCGAACCCCCGACCGTAGTGGCCGTGCAGACCGTGACTGGAGCGCCTTAGTCCCCTCGGCCACCGCGGCCGGCGAATTTTTCCACCTTCTGAATTTTCTCTCTGTCTATTGCCATCCATCCAGGAGCTTCCGTGATTTTTGCATATATTTTGTCTTCTCGATAGAGATCTGTAGGCCTGTTTTAGCTGCTTGTCTCTGTAGTTCTTTGGTTTGGTTCACTGCCTCTTCTAATGATTCTGACAGTAAAACAATATCATTTGCGAATGCAAGGCAATCTACTGGTATTCCTTTTTTCTTGCACCCCAGTCGTATCCCGCCCACTCCTTTCATTCCTTGTCGCCACTCCCTGATCACTTTGTCGAGTACACAGTTGAAGAGCAGAGGGAATAGCCCATCTGCCTGTCTCATTCCGGTATTAATCTTGAAGGACTCCGACAGTTTTCCTCTGAACTTGACTTTGGATGTTGTATTTAGTGTCTGTCTCACTAGTTCACTGGATTTTACTGTTGTACTATTTTTTTTTTCATCGATAAGAACGTTGTTAGAGACTAAGTGTAATTCATAGGCGTCGTATAATTTTCGGTTTCGCGCTCGACTGAATCATTTTCGGTTTTCTGGCCGTCGGTTCAGATCGTTCCGTGAGTGTTATCACGTAGCGGCAAGGGTCAAATCAGTGGCGCGAGAATCGTGACTAATTAACGTTATCTCGTAGGTCGAACGTGACTAGCGAACAGATTTAAAGCAGTTGCGCAATCGTAGAAATGTGCTTGATTCGTGTCCCGTGAACATGTTTTATTTACAGAGTACGATCTGATTACGCTACGCTGCAAAATAGCCAGAGTTACGCATCAGATTGTGGAGGACCTTCGGCAAGGTGAAGGTACGATACTGTAGTTCATGAAGCAGTACTGTAGTTGTTGTTGGTAGTGGTGGTGGTGCGGTCTTCAGTTCGAAGGTTATTTGGTTGCAGTTCTTCGCGGTACACTATCGTGTGTGTTTCCTTCTCTATGGAAGTATCCTAACTATAGCCGTAGCACCTGCTTACGTCACAAAAACACTGGCCTCCGTATACTGAGCGACGTGACGTTAGCACGTTGGACTTCAATGGGGAAGCCAACGGTTCAAATCCGCGACCGACCATCCAGGTAAGGTTTTCCGTCATTTTCATATACTCCTCCAGGCAAAAGCCAGGATGATTTCCTCACACACACACACACACACACACACACACACACACACACACACACACACACACAAACTTCGTCTGATTATCAAATTAACTGTGCCGACAATTTCTTTTTAATCCATCTATAGTGTTTGCAGTACCTCACGTCCCTTTAATATTAGGCGTTCTTCTGTAGTTTCGAGACAAAGTTAATTCTGTTAATTTGCTCTTCGAAGTCCTGTGCCGTCTGTAACAGAACTAATGTATCATCAGAGACCCTCACAGTTTTAATTTCCTCTCCCCGAAATTTAATTCCTCTTCTTGCTCTAGCATCAGAATAAGCTACCACCCTGTCTTACTGCGTTTTCAGCTACTGCTTCCTCTTATAACTGCAATCAGGTTTCTACACATGTTTTGAAAAGCCTGCCGATTACTCCATCCCCACAAACTTGAGAATTTCTGTGACACTGTCATAGTTTTCTTTAAATTTACCTCTGCTATTCTCCAGTTTATGGTAAGTATTATCTTGGATGTTCCTACATTTCCCATGAGTCCAAGATCGGATGTTACCTGTGTCTGCATTATTCTACACTGTTGTAAACAGTTAAGGGATATCATACACAATGTGCACATGTTAACGTTTTTTATTCAGATATTGCTTAATGTGATATTACAGATACAGGGGGAAGCTGATTGTCTCCATGTGAAAGGCGGGTTTTGCCAGGCTGTTGGGTTCCCCAGCCGGCCGGCTACCAGTTTGGACCTAGTGAATGGACAGGTATTCAGGGTTTCCCTAACGTGCTCGGAAACCAGAAATGCTTGGCTGAGCGAGGGCGGTTATTCCAGATTGCAACTGAAATACAATACAGCAACAAACATTATTCTAAAAATCCATATAAATGAGGGAATGATCATACGGCAAATATAATTATATGAATGGATTCAGTAGACTTGGGAGAATCAAACGCCGTAATTACAATTTAAATATTCCTTACAGATAAAAAGGCGATAAATCTCAGTACTATAATAATATTATTATAAGACTTATATTTACAATTATTGATGTGTAGTGTTTATCAGTAACAATTTAAGAAGCAAATGGGCAGCATTGTACCGAGCTACCTATCTTAAAAGACGTACCACGTTATTTCCGTATTCTTTCAATAAACTTTGTTTTACTCTCTTGTTCTCCTTTTCCCTTTCGTTGTGATTCCACCACAGAAATACGAAACATGACCCCAGAAAAGTGCATTACAGTTGTATATGTATTTTATAATATTTAATATTATTCTTAGTATCGTTCGTTTTCTTATGTTGTAAACTGCCACTTAAATATTTCATGACCGACTAAAAATAGTAGATATGCGGCAGATAATTTATATATAAACAATTATATCTGTGGACAATAACTGTATATATTTATATAATAAGCCATGATAAATTAAATATTAATTAGGTAACTATATTTCGACGGCGGCAGTATATTTGAACAGAGAGATGCCATGCTTAATGGCTATCTGAGCAAAGAGCTTCAGTCTCAACCGTTTTTTAGTATTGTAAAATGTATATTTGTTTGTTAAATGTAATCAATATTTGTAGGGAGGCGGCCAAAGCATTTTATTCTGAGATATTCAAATGTATAATATTTTGGAAGGGAAATTGTATTTTAAAGATGAGGCGTTAGGATGCGCGGAAGGATACAATTTTGGGATCAGGGAGAGCACGCTTTTCGAACGCTCGGGAGGGGACTGGTAACTTGGACGCGGTGGTGAAAGGTTGTGACGCTGGGCGGTCTGAAGCCGTATTACGAACTTGTGATTTGAAGAGATAGGCATGTGTGGACGTAGAAAATTTACGGGACTGTGACTGCAGAACTAAGTCTCTGATTGGAAAGTGATAAACTATGCACGGTAGTAGGGCCGTGTAACTGTGATAATTCAACAATCGTGTACTCGTGTGATGACAAACTGTGTTTTATAACAAATACTTTTACCGCGGATTAACTTTGAACTGAGAAGTTCGATGGACTACTCTAACATACGAGTTATAATTTGGAACTTTTACTCTCGAGTGCGTGTGATACTTATAGTGGCTCTCATAACAATAGTTGGGAAAATATTTAGTTATTTACCGATGTATAAAGTAGGATCACTTCCGCGTTTCATGTCTAATAAGAGTAATAAACTCCATTTATAAAGTATTACTTCGTGAGTGAGTCATTTATCTATCTTAGAATCCATTTTGTTGGTCATTCAGAGGTTTAATTTACGTTTGTTATATATATTTTCACAATAATATGCAGATTGATAGATTGGCTAAACTACAGATTAATTACTGATCTCGTTTAAACAGATTGGGTAGCTGTTTAGGTCATAGAAGATGACATACATAACTCACCACTATGTACAGAGACAACAGGCCATAAACTTTTACTACTCTGAGTTATGTGTTGCCCAAGTCTTATTGGTGAGAACCAATACGGTCGCACTTACAATACTAATTTGTGTGTGATATTTTTCTGTCTCAACCTTCTACTTGAGGTTTGCGTGGCGTTTTCTTAGCGCGAAGCACCATAGAGCTACCATAGTAGTAAGAAAGTCATTCTCGTTGTCCTGTAGTAGGGTGTGTGACCACCTCGGGACGGCCATTGCAGTTCCACCTTCGTGGAATGGATAGTGTGAGCTTATCAATTAGATATTTGGCCGTCCTTCCATGAGTGCAATAGCCAGCGCTGCAACCATTGTGGGAGATACTGGTCTGCATCCCAGACATTATCAGTTGTGTTAAAGTCCAGTGATAAGGCTGTCCACTCCGTTCGTGCAGTTCCCTCACCTTCAAGCATGTTGCCCACCAGTGCAGCTCTGTGGAGACGAGCGTTAACGTCCACCAAAAGGAACCCATCTCCTGTTGCACCAGCGTAGGCCACAACAAAAGGTCTAAGGACGTCTGAGCAGTCAGAGTGCCATTCTGAACGAGATAGAGGTCCGTACGTCCCCCAATACTGACTCCTGCCCACACCATTCCTCCACTATCTTGATAAGCAGGATTGTACGGAGTTCTCTCCAGATGAAGGAACGGCGATTGTCTCGATGAACACAAAATCTTATTTGTGAACAGAACGTGGCGCCATTCGTTACGACTGATATTCCTCCGCCCAGTAACAGCGGGGTATATGGTGTCGTGGTTTTAATGGGAGACTGACCATAGGTCTCCGTGCGTAGATACCACATTCCCAAAGGCGATTTCGGACTATTTGTGTTGATATTGCGCTTCCTGTTGCTGCCTGTAGGGTGCGTTGCATTGAGCCCGCTACCTTGACAGACTGTTAACCGGACCCCCTAGAGGGCTCACGGTTCTTTGGTGAGTACGTGCGTGGCGAGCACGGGGCCCCGAGCTAATGCAGTCTTCCTTCTTTCTTTACGCCCCGGACTGCATTTCCTTTCCCCCTCCCCTCCTTTCCTATCCTCACCCCTTCCCCTCCCAACTGGGGGACTGATAACTTCATTAGTTTAGTCCCCCTATTCCAATCAAACAACCCAACCCTGTTAACTGGAAATAACTGCCATCTCTTCCTGAAGTTACTGGTGGACGACCTTGGTCTTGCCTTTTATTAACGGTTCCTATTGTCTGAAATAGCGTGCAGGTCCTTGAAATTACACTTCGGCATACTCTAATAGCTTCAGCCCTCTCCCTCTCTGTCCCGCTTCCAATCTTCCTGTGCATTAGCTTCGGGTAAGACACGTTGCTGTTGCATTGAACTGTGTTCCTACCACACCATCAGAACCCGACTGCTTGTGTCAACACCAATCCCTCTGCATCAACTTTATTTTATTACCACTGGCTCGGTCGCAGTAATATTGTTGTCTCCACTCAGCAGTACTGATGGAATGACGTCGAACCATTTTGGTTCATTCTGTACTTCAGTATTTCAGAACCTATAAATTTCAATTGAGCCAGTAATTGCTTTGACTGGTATATATATATTTCACCGGAATGCTAGTGACATGACCATTTAAACTTTTTTTTGCATTCCAGATGCCATAGTTTTCTCATGGCAGACGCAATGAAGTAAAACAGTTTTGAGGTAATTTCGTCTTCTCTACGGACCTTCATCAAAATTTGGTGGTCTGCCAAAGTGTTCCCGCACTGTCGTATCTCCCACCTCATACTCATTTACTTCTTCCCTCTCCGTAAGACAGGGTACAGCGAGGAAAGGCGGATATTTTCAGGGGTAACGGTGAGTCTGAGAAAAAAACGTTAAATAAACACATGCTCGTTTCTCCACCGCTTTTGACACACACCTATTTCAGAATCACGGGCTTGTCATGTGTCCTTCACGAGCATGCACATGTGAACACCACCAAAGCAATTTTAACCCACGTACTGCTTCACCCTTACGGTTCAGATTCACCTTGCACTGAAACACCATCACCATGCGTCAGTTCACCTGCCGACAGTACTTGCATAAGAAGCCAATTGACAGATCGTTACCCCTTTTGCTCATTAGCTCGTGCTGAAAGCACGATCGCACTATAGAAATGCCCGTCAGATAGCCCAGGCCCTTCGCATCCGCTGCGTTTAATTATCGCCTTGGCGGCAGGTTGGGGAGTCGTTTGGCCGATGACATCACGCGTCCAGACGATAAACAATGCGCTGTAAGAATTTATTGCACTCGATTAGCGACGGCGCCAAATAAAGCAGTGTAATCCCTCATTCACTGTGCTCACAATACAGCCGATGTGATTTGCATGTTTTAGGAGCGTTGCCTTAGGATAGGGGTAATACGGTGCGGAGATGCAAACCCTTTTAATTGGCTGCAGTGTGTTTGCAAGTTGCTCGATGAGTGAAGTATTGGCCATTTTCGCGGTCAGTATCTAAATAGTTCTGCTCACCAGTGAAAATGAGGAAACTGAAAAAGCAGAGATGGAAATGTGTTTATAGGCAAAAAGCACCTCCTGTGATTCAAGGAAAAAGGAAACAGTTTCTTTATACAGTTGGTCAGTTGTGGCGAGTGGAGTGATGTTTCCCTCACTCTTTATAGCAACCGCGCCTGTAAAACAGTTTGTAGTAGAGACGACTCGTTCGTGAACGAACGGTTCCAAAGAAACGGTTCACAAAAGCGAAATGAAGGACCGTGGAACTACATACGAGGAAGCCGTTCAGAGCTCCTGCTCCAATTCGACGGTCCAGGTCCGCAACGCCGGAACGGTAACGGCGACTAGTTCCAGAAACTGTCGGTCCCGGTCTGGAACGGCAGCCACTTTGTTTTAATAAATGATTTAACTACCATTTGACTATTACACAATCCGGTTTTCGACTGTATAGTCATTTTCAAGTGTACATTGTAAAATTTATAAGAAATTAATACATTATAAGTAATGGTACAGAAAAGTGTGAAATTAGATACAATATTATTTACTTACATTATGTCAAATGATTGGTGCATGTAGGAAACCAAATCGTTATTCTTGTATATATTATCACATACACAACCATGTGGGTCGTCAATCATTAAAAGAACCAAGTTAAGATTCATCTTGAACATATTAATGTCAAATGCAAATTGTAGAGCATTCAAGTACCACTCCATCATACACTGAGCACAAAAAATGTTCCTGATTCTCTTGTAGTAGCATGTGATAATATACACAGCAAAGATCGTCCTTGTTAAAACGTTACATGACATGAGGTTCAAAGATGCTACAATGCTGACTATAGGTTCTTATTTCAGTTATTTTACTGCTATCTTTCCGAATTCATCTGTATGTAGAATGTAAATATACCAGTATTATAAATGACAAGCTTACATAGTGCAATACACAAACTTAAATACAATATCACACGTTTACAAATTTGCATGTTTACACTTTTATGAGAGTATACAATATTCTATAATGATTTTTAAAAAATCAAAAAATATACTAAATCTGAGTACTGGAATTGTATCAAACTATAGTTCAAAGTTTAAGTGTAATAATAATTCGAAACAGTTAGGAAAATTAATTTAAGTAACACGATGCCCAGAGATACCCCCTCCCACCCTCCCCTTAGACAATGCTCAACGCCCCCCCCCCCGCCCCCCAAAGAGCGACCAACCACCTCTCCACCCCATAAATTTCAAGAACCGCCCCTGTGGGCACCTCATATGATGTTGAACTGCATGTAATACTGCGACGATGATGAGGGGCTCGGTGACCACATGTACTAATATGATACGTCTACACGTAGTTACAGTACACGCAGTTTTTAATATTATTAGAAGGTAATACATGACTTTTTTGGTTGTTGGAATACAATAGAAATAGGTATAATTATAAATCAGTAAACTACCACAAGGCTGTTTTAGTTCCTCAGTTCAAGCTCACTGATCGATATCGAGCTATCGTCCATTTTGTTTTCTACGCTCCGCCATTCTCATTGTGTTTCTGACTATAAAAGCTGTGTGTGTGTTGTGGATGTTGAACCTATCGTTCAATCAGACAACAAATTGTTCATTAACACAGCAATTTGGTTTAATTATGGCCCTGATATTGATGTATATACTATTAAATAAGAAACAGTGCATTAAACTGATTATGTGCGCTACGGATGTTTTAAACACAAAACAACTGTGACAAGTCACCATTTGAAACAGACACTGACTATACTCAAAAATTTTGACTGCGAGAAAGATATTTAAAAACCACAAACCACTTTCTTAATGCTTGACTGTGAGAATTTTATGCAGATCAGTTTCTGATTATTGAAATTTAGTATCATAGACAATTAACTATCATTTACTATGGCACCAATAACGAAATCTGTTCAACAATATTATTAGAATCAATACTGCACTTTAAATCCACTAATAACTAATTATCAAATGAAGGAAGTAGGTTAATTTTCTAACTACGTAAATGAAACAGGAAAGAAAGGTCAACTTTGTCACTTATTATTAATAATCAGCATTACATTACCTACATAATACAACTTCTGACTTGCTGGCAAAGCAGCCTCTGCTCTACATCGGAGCCATACACACAACTCAACCGCTCTCTAAGCGAGCTGAACCACAAGTGTTACTCTCTCTCAGCGCGAGCTACAATGCTATGCAATAGATGATCTTTGACAAAGATGAAACTTCACAGAGTTAAGTACACATATCGATACATACAGTAGAAGCGATATTATACATTTTCTTGCAAGCAAGTTACTCGATACAAAACAGGAGGCACAATATTGGACATTTTCTTACAAAAATAATTTTTTATGGACACGTTTCAACTATTATTATTATTTATTTATTTTTAACTTTGAACTACTGCTTGTCCGCGTTTTCTATTCAGCGTGCATCACCAGTAATTTACATTTTACTGGTACTTTATAACTTTGTAACTTAACACGTATAAAATCTGTGTAATACATACGTTTTACGGACATCACGAAAGTAAATTTGCTTCTTTTTATCAACGTCAGAAAACTTGTTTCTCTCGAGTTTTTTATTGTCGTTCGTAAATTTTTAGGTGTCATCTTCTTCATTTAATATTAAATTTTTTACGTAACTTTTAATCATTTCCCTAAATTATAGAGTAAGTGTACTCAAATAGATACATTCAAGCTTTTTTGTGCTACATATTTGTCTGTATAAAAAATAATAAAAAAGGTGCTTGGTTTCGACTGAGTAGGAAAAGGGATTTGATTTCTAAACGTGTAGACCGCAATAATATCGTATTTACTTCTTATATCACAAATTATTGCCGCTCGGGAGTAGCCGAGCGGTCTGGAGCGCCACGTTACGGATTGCGCAGCCTCCCACGTCGGGGACTTGAATCCTCCCTCGAGCATGGATGTGTGTGTTGTCCGTAAATTAGTTTAAGTAGTTTGTAAGTCTAGGGACTGGTGACCAACGTAGTTTGGTCCCATATAATTTTGAACATTTGAACAAATTATTGTTTGGCTTTTATAAACCAGTTACTCAGTTTTTATTCTGAATATCTTTATTGGATAGTAATTGGATAAAAATGGAACGATGAACGAGTAAAAAGAACTAGTTCCCAAAAATGAACTATTTGCCTATCTATAGTGGATGGCCATGATCTAAGACACTACTGGTCATTAAAATTGCTACACCAAGAAGCACTGCTGATGACAAAAAGGAATTCATTGGACAAATATATTATACTTGAACTGACATGTGATCACATTTTCACGCAATTTGGGTGCATAGATCCGGAGAAATCAGTACCCAGAACAACCACCTCTGGCCGTAATAACAGCCTTGATACGCCTGGGCATTGAGTGAAACAGAGCTCGGATGGCGTGTACAGGTACAGATGCCCATGCCAATTCAACACGATACCACAGTTCATTAAGAGTAGTGACTGGCGTATTGTGACGAGCCAGCTGCTCGGCCACCATTGACCAGGCGTTTCCAATAGGTGATAAATCTGGAGAATGTACTGGCCAGGGAAGCAGTCGAACATTTTCCGTATCCAGAAAGATCCGTACAGGACCTGCAACATGCGGTCGTGCATTGTCCTGATGAAATGTAGGATTTCGCAGGGATCGAATGAAGGGTAGAGCCACGGGTCATAACACATCTGAAATGTAACGGCCACTGATCAAAGTGCCGTCGATGCGAAAAAGGGGTGACCGAGACGTGTAACCAATGACATCCCATACCATCAAGCCGGGTGACACGTCAGTATGGCGATGACGAATACTCGCTTCCAATGTGCGTTCACCGCGATGTCGCCAAACGCGGATGCGATCATCACGTTGCTGTAAACAGAACCTGGATTCATCTGGAAAACCGACATTTTGCAATTAGTGCACCTAGGTTCGTCGTTGAGTACATCAGCACAGGCACTCCTGTCAGTGATGCAGCGTCAAGGGTAACCGCAGCCATGGACTCCGAGCTGATAGTCCATACTGCTGTAAACTTCGTCGAACTGTTCGTGCAGATGGATGTTGTCTTGCAAACGTCCCCATCTGTTGACTCAGGGATCGAGACGTGGCTGCACGATCTGTTACAACCATGCGGATAAGATACCTGTCATCTCAACTGCTAGTGACTCGAGGCCGTTGGGATCAAGCATGGCTTTCTGTATTGCCCTGTGAACCCACCGATTCCATATTCTGCTAACAGCCATTCGCGACCAACGCGAGCAGCAATGTCGCGATTCGATAAACCGCAATCGCGATAGGCTACAATCCGACCTTTATCAAAGTCAGAAACGTGATAGTATGCATTTCTCCTCCTTACACGAGGCACCACAACAACGTTTCACCAGGAAACGCCGGTCAACTGCTGTTTGTGTACGAGAAATCGGTTGGATACTTTCCTCATGTCAGCACGTTGGAGGTGTCGCCACCGGTGCCAAACTTGTGTGAATGCTCTGAAAAGCTAATCATTTGCATATCACAGCATCTTCTTCCTGTCGGTTAAATTTTGCGTCTGTAGCACATCATCTTCGTGGTGTAGCAGTTTTAATGGCCAGGAGTGTATATTAATATCTTAGAAGTGTAATGCTTTTAAAAAGCCACAAGAAAATTAAATGTATGAGCCTGTTAAAAATTTAGTCCTGTTAATAAAATACCGACTCTTAAATCATTTTATTGAAAATTTATTTGGCATCAGACTAATTCTCGTCACTTACACAGTTTGTTCGACTCACATCCGTATTCACCATATCCGTTAATAATCAGTAGGGTGAAACAATTCTAACTTCATTAGTGGTAATACTTACCACTCGCAATCAATTTATTGCATTTATAGGAACAGAGTGGCTTTCATCGTGTTGGTTTTGGTATTGATTGTTTGCATAGAATGGTAACAACTATTCAATGTCGCCAAGTACTGCTTTATTCAAAAACGGTATGCATTTTCTCTACCCTTGAGGTTCGACGGACAAGAGTATCTTCTTGACGGGACATCAGCATGATGGAGTAATCCCTCCACCGTAGCAATAGCCGCAGCGCGTCGAAATATGTCCCGTTACACAAACAAGCCGAGGTCAGCCCAGCTCGCGTTACATGCACAAATAAATAAATGAAGCATTCTCATGACAAATGGTAGGACTTGAACGTCGATTTAACTAAGAAATGAACACACAGCTTCCCTTAAAAAAAATTGCACACAGCATTCATCGAGCTTCGACACAAGGTGAAGTTAAAAGCGATCTGCTACGCCTCCACGTTCAGACGTACATAGTTGACGTGCTCTAGCCATGTGGGTAGCTACTATTAGATGGAGACTTATCCTTCGTGGACGCTAATACTCTGCTATACGATTAAACTACAGTAGGTGATTTGTGACATAAAATGCATGTGGATGTAAATATGTACTCCACGAGACGTAATGGTGCGTGGTGGAGTGTACTTTGGTTCCTTCATCGTTTCCTCCTTCGTGTGTTCCATCCGTGAGTGCTGCGTGGCATTTGGCGAGATAATTGTAGGAAAAACTACATATTTCCTGACTCTTCTTGCACCGTTCACTGTTAGAATGTTATTTAAGTTTCTCTCTTACGTGGTGATAATCGGGTATTAGCTGTCCACAAATTATTCTCATTGGTTCTGGCGTTCTTTAACAAGCTGGTGATTTTATTCTATGAAGTGATCTGCAGATGTGGCGTACGTGTTCTTCCGCTTTTCAGTTGTTTCCGCGTTCTAAATTGTCTGATTCTTAACTTGTCTTTCTCAAATATTTTGAATGATAGTAATTGAAGATCCAACCAATACCTATTACTTCCGACAGATCTACCTTTTAACTTCAAGAGACTGCAGTTTCCACTGAAACTTGAATTTTCTGTTACGATTTATAAATCACAGGAAAACCTATTAAATGCTGCAGAATGGTTTTGACATCTCCATGTTTCTCAGACGAACACTTTTATGTTGCTTGCTCAAGGGTGGGCTTATCAAAGAATTTGTTCATATTAGATTGGACAAGTAACAAGAATTATTGTCTGAAGTCAAGTTTTGAAGTAAATAAATATATGAATGTTATATATAATTTGCATTTTGCTGACAAAAATTGTGTTGTTTGGATACTGCACTAATAATTTTGTACATTAAGAAAGATAGTCCTATTTCTTATATATTCTTAATATAACATGTTTTCGGAAGGAAGGAAATGGACAGAGAGAGAAGGGACAGGAGAGTTACAAAATGAAAGTTTGATAAATAAATACCCACGCAACGCCAGATTATAAGATAGTTTAAAATAATTCCGCCTCTCTTCTAGGACTGTATCAGTGTGGTACTAGCTGTATAAAAGAGTGAAAGGGATTATCTGGAACGTGTGTTGGGTTTGCTGGAAGACGTAGGCGCTTGATCTCTCTTAAGCTTTAGGGGCAAGGATTTTTATTTTTATTTTTACTTTTTTCTTTGTGACTCACCAGTTCTTTGGGTTTGATGCAACCAGCCACGAATTCCTCTCCTGTGACAACCTCTTATTACCAAAATAAAGCATACATCCAAAGTACAGAAGTGTGTGTGTTGCTCATATACTAATCTTATTGTTTCCTTATAGTTTTACTCTGTACAACTCCATCGAGTACTAAGACAGTTCTTCATTGCTGTCTTAACACGTGTCCTATCGGCACCAAACTTTTACTTGTCAGTGTTTACAACATGTTCAAAATGTTCGTACATCTATGGGATATAACCTTTTCAGATCCAAGGTTGTAGGAGATGTGATATTAATATAGAGAGGGACGTTTAAGACACAAAATACATTCATTACAAAAAAGAAAATTAATTTATTTTCAAAAATTGTGTTTTCGGCCTTCACTACAGATTTTTATTATAGGCACCATCTTACAGTTCCATGCCTTTGAAAGAAATGACATAACAACTGGCTGTCAGATACGATAGCGTCACGTGTCAAAACAAAGATATCAACACCTAGTCAACAAGTCTTTCTTGCCGCCTTTGCAAGTGGCTGGAAGTTTGCCGACTGCTGGTAACACACATTGTAGAAACGTGGAACAAAACACGTAGCGCACGTTACCAGAGTCTGTTCACGATTGTGTGATGCAGGCCCGAACTTCCTGGCGTGAATCACAAAGAAATAAAGCGAGAAAAACCAGAAACTGGGCCTGAAAGAGATATAAATTAGGATATGCACACGCCCTCAACGTTCACAATCATAGAACTGAACCCATTAGCGGGGTGGGGGGGGACTAATCAACAAAATAAAAACCTGCAGAACATTAGAGCGAATAATTCAGAGGATGAAGCTCAAAAATAAATTGAGAGTAAACTTTTAAGAAATTACGAGAGCCACGTTTAGTGGGAAAGCCTGTAATTACTTAGTGGTATATAGCTGACCCCTCCAATGAGTTACGCTTGAGACAGCTAATGACAGGGTTAGCGCTAAACTGGGTCTCGCAGCATCTGAAATGTTTACCCTCAGTCCGGACTCGTTTGTTATTGACCTCAACCCCTGCATTACTCACCCCCAAAGTTCTGCTGATATTTTTATTTTGTTACTTATGATACTTTTCATTGGTGTGAATTTTGAAACTATGAACGTTGAGGGCATCTCATTGTGCAATATTTTGTGACATCACCTATCAACTGAGGATGCTGCTTAAAAAGCGAAATCGGCCACTTTAATAAAGCATTGCTGTTTGAAGTTCACTGTAGCAGTCATCAGTACTTATAAACTTACAAACTTAGTGTAACTTATACTGAGTACAACAGACACACTGATGCCCGATGAAGGACTCGAATAATCGACGCAGAGCAGCCGCGCATTCCACAGCAAAGCGTCTTAGAACCCACGGCTACTCCAGCGCGGCTTTAATTTACCAATTATTATGTTTATTGCTACTCTCACATCTACCATTCTACAGTGGACCTACTTTTGTGTTTCCAAGCTCATCCTTTATACTCATCAGACTGATGATTCAGTTCGACAGGTACTGTGATATATCTTCACTTACGCCCGAGGACCTCAATCTCATGAACGGATTTAGAGACGAGTTATGAGGTCATTTAGAACAATTCTAACGCCTGCATCGTCTGTATCTCGAGTAAACTGCTGGTCGTCCCAAACTCAAAAAGGACTGGGAACATCAAAGGAAATTTGCATTCTAAGTGGAGAGAAGTCTTCCGAAGTGAGTGTGGTGTCAGGTGTGCCACAGGGAAGTGTGGTGGGTCCGTTGCTACTCACAATATATGGATAACATCGGAAGTTCATTGAGGCTTTTTGCGGATGATGCTGTAGTATATAGAGAGGTTGTAACAATGGAAAGTTGTACTGAAATGCAGGAGGATGTGCATCGAATTGACGCATGGTGAAGGGAATGGGAATTGAATCTCAATGTAGACAAGTGTAATGTGCTACGAACTCATAGAAAGAAAGATCCTTTAGCTGCACTATAGCAGGTCAGCAACTGGAAGCAGTTAATTCCATAGATTATCTGGGAGTAGGCATTAGAAGTGTTTTAAAATGGAACGACCATATAAAATCAATCATCGGAAAGCAGATGCCAGACGTAGATTCATTTGAAGGAAATGCAGTCAGAAAACAAAGGAAGTAGGTTGCAGTACACTTGTTCGCCCACTGCTTGAATACTGCTCTCCAGGCAGGGACTACTCAAGAGGATGTCGTCATAAAAAAATAAAAAATAAAAAAAGAAACAGGTATTCTGTGGATCGGAGCGAGGAATGTTCTATCCCTCAATCGAGTAGGTATTCTGGAAAATTTGAAAAGAGAAATGGATATTTTAAAGTAAGATATGAGGGGATTAGTGAAGGTGAAGTTCGGTGGCAGTGTGAACAGGATTTTTGGTCAGGTGAGTACAGGGTTATAAATTCAAAATCATTTGGTGGTAACGCAGGTCTGATAATGGATAAGAAAATAGGAATGCGGATAAGTTACTATGAACAGTATAGTGAACCCATTATCGTAGCAAAGATAGACACAAAACCAACACCGACTACAGTAGTACAAGTTTATATGCCCACTAGCTCTGCCGATAATGAGAAGATAGAAGAAATGCATGAGGAGATAAATGAAATTATCCAGACCGTTAAAGGAGAAGAAAACTTAATTGTGATGCGGGGCTGGAACTCTGTAGTAGGAAAGCGAAGAGAAGGAAATGTAGTACGTAAATATGGACTAGGAAAACGAATGAAAGAGGAGATCGTCTGGTAGAGTTTTGTGCAGGGCACAACTTAATCATCACAAACACTCTGTTTAATCATCACGAAAGAATGTTATATACAAGGAAGAGACCAGTAGACACTGGGAGGTACAAGATTGGCTTTATAATGGTAAGGCAAAGGTTTAGAAAATAGGTTTTAAACTGTAAGACATATCTAGGGGTGCACATTGACTCTGACCGTAACTTATTTTTTATGAACTGTAGATTAAAACAAAAAGTTAGAAAATGAAGGAGATGAAATCTGGACAAATTGAAGCAACCAGAGGTGGTTGAAAGTTTTAGAAGGAACATTAGGCAAGGATTGTCTCAAACGGGGAAAGTAATACAGTAGAAGAAGGATGGGTAGTGAATGCCGAAGAGGATCATATAGGGTAAGGACAAGGCGTAAAAGAAATCCTTGGATAACACAGGAGATACTGAACTGACAAAAGGAGAAAATATAAAAATGCATCAAGTAAAACAGGCAAAAGCGAGAACAGACGTCTGAAGAATAAGGTTTACAGGAAGTGCTGTCTGGCTAAGCAGGAGCCCCTTTCAAAAATGTTCAAATGTTTGTATAGCTTATGGGACTTAACTACGGGGTCATCAGTCCCTAAACTTACAAACTACTTATGAACTAGCTACTACTAAGGACGGCACAAATATCCATGCCCGAGGGGGGATTCGAACCCCCGACCGTAGTGGCCCAGGAGCCCCTTTAGGAGAAATGCAAGACCGCAGAAGAATGTATAACCAGAGGGAAGATAGATACCGCCTATAGAGAAATAAGAGAGACATTTGGAGACTAGAAAAGCAGTGGTACGAATATCAAGAATTCAGATGGAAAACTAATACTAAGCAAAGACGGGAAAGCTGAAAGGCGGAAGGAATATACAGGCTGTACACAGGAAATAAACTTGAAGGCAGTATTCTAGAAATGGAAGACGAAGTAGAGGAAGCTGATATAGGAGATGCTATACTGCGAGAAGAATTTGACAGAGCTCTAAAAGATTTGAGTAGAGACAAGTACCCTGAAGTAGATGATGTTCAGCCTGTACTGCTGTTATCTTTAGGAGAGCCAGTCATTAAGAAATTGTTCCATCTGGTATGCAAGATGTATGAAACAGAAAATACCCTGACTTCAAAAAGAAAGTGCAAACAAATCTGAAAATCACAGAACTATCAGTTTAACAAGCCATGGTTGCAAAATACTAACACGAATTATTTAGAGACGAATGGAAAAACTGGTGTATTCAGACGTCGGTAAAGTTCAGTTTGGATTTAGGAGAAATGTAGGAATACGCGAGGCAATACTTACATTACGAGTCATCTTGGAAGATAGGTTAAGGAAATGGAAACGTACGTTTTTAGCAATTGTGGATCTGGAGAAAGCTTTCAAATTCTGAAAGTAGCAGGGGTAAAATATTGGGAGCGAGGAGTTATATTTAATTGTACAAAAACCAGACAACTATTATTAGAGTTGAAGGTCGTGAAAGGGTAGCAGTAGTTGGGAAAGGAGTAAGACTAGGATTGTAGCCTTTCCCCAATGTTGTTCAATCTGTACATCGAACAAGCTGTGAAGGAATGCAAGGAGAAGTTTGGAGAGGGGTTTAAAGTCCAGGGAGAGGGAATAAAAACGTTGCTGATAGTAATCCTGTCAGAGACAGCAAAATACCTGGAAGAGCAAGTAAGTGTAATGGACAGTGTCGTGAAAGGAACATATAAGATGAACATTAACAAGAGTAAAACGAGGATAAGGAAATCAGTCGATGCCGAAGAAATTAGATTAGGTACTGGGAAAATAAATGTAGTAGATGTGTTTCGTTATTTGGGTAGGAATATAGCTTCTGATTGCCAAAGTAAAAAAAGAAAAGCGTTTCTGAAGAAACTAAATTTGTTGACACCCAATATTAGTTTAAATGTTAGGACGTCCTTTCTGAAAGCATTTGTCTGGAGTGTAGAATTGTATGGGAGCAAAACATGGACGATAAGGAGTTCAGAGAAAATTTCGAAATGA
Source organism: Locusta migratoria (assembly GCA_026315105.1). NCBI lineage: Eukaryota > Metazoa > Arthropoda > Insecta > Orthoptera > Acrididae > Locusta > Locusta migratoria. The sequence continues at coordinate 146,370,556 of CM048745.1, forward strand.
GGTACTACAGACGAAAATTAGATGGGTAGATCAAAAAACTAATGGGGAGTTGCTCAACAGAATTAAGGAGAAAAGGAGTTTCTGGCATATTCTCACTAAGAAAAGGGATAGGGCGGAGGGACACATTCTGAGACATCAAGGAAAGGTCAATTTGGCATTAGAAGGAAGTGTGTGGGGTAAAAATCAAAGAAAGAGAACGAGGGACGAATACAGTAAGCACATTCAAAAGGATGTAGGTTGGCGTTCATATTCTCAGATGAAGAGGCTTGCACAGGACAGGGTAGCAAGGAGAGCTGCATCAAAACAGACTCCGGACTGAAGACCACAACAGAAATGTTTAAATACAGTGTCATGCTTGATATAGTGGCGTCATTTAAATGTCAAGGCGTAACATCGCACAGCGATATGAAATCGGGCGACCATATAATGACAGTCTTGGAGAAGGCAGATGGCCGACTTCGGTTTATTGGGATAATTATGGGAATGTGTACTTCTGCAAGGGAGATCACATACAAAACGCTTGTGCGACCCCGTCTTGAGTATTGCCATTATGTTAGGGATTCGCACCAGATCGTTTTAAACGCCTAGAAGCCATTCAGGGGCGGGCATCTACGTTTTTTTTTACTGGCAAGTACTATCAATGCGCGAGTGTTTTGACATCCTTCGGGAACTCAAATGGAAGCCGCTGGAGGAAAGGTGACGTTATCTTCCAGGGCCGGAATTCGAAGCGGCCTGCAGAACGGTTCTGCTTTCGCCAACTTACATTTCGCGTAAAAGACCACAAAGGTAAGATCAGAGAGATTAGTGCTCATACAGAGGCATACAAACATTCGTTTTATCTCCCTTCTACCGGGTGATCAAACAGTCAGTATAAATTTGGCCGCGGTGGAGTAGCCGAGCGGTCTAAGGCGCCTCGCTGTGGAGCACATGGTTTCTCGCCGTCGGAGGTACGAGTCCTCCTGGGACGTGCGTGCGTGCGTGTGTGTGTGTGTGTGTGTGTGTGTGTGTGTGTGTGTGTGTGTGTGTGTGTGTGTGTGTTGTCATTAGGTTAGTTTACTTTAGTTTAAGTAGTTTGTAAACTACGGACTGATGACCACGCAGTTTGGTCCTATAGATTTACAAACATTTTTTTTTTTTCGGTATAAATTTGAAAACTTAAATTTTACCTCTTTATCTACATTATTCCGTGATTTATTGACACACATGCTTGAAATGACATGGGGTTTTATTAGAACCAGAAAAGTAAGTTCAAAAATGTCCGATTGATGGCGCTGGACAGCAAAACGTCAGTGACTGCGCATGGAAATGTGTACAAAAGGAGCTGTATGAGAGAGAGAATCAGATGCACCAGCAGTCGTAGCATATTGACTTTACCTGAAAAGGCGCTTTTAGTGAAGCTGTATTATCAGAATGGGGAATGTGCTAGTTCAGCGTTACGATCCTATCGCCATAGGAAGGGGATTCGAACGGGTAAAGGTCCGTTGACAAATGCAGCTGTGGCGAGAATGATTTCGAAGTTCGAAGCCACGGATTGTTTAGTCGATAGACCCCGTAGTGGCCGACCGAGCACATGACGTGATGCTGCTGAGACAGTTCAGGAAGAGATGGAGACTGCAGCGGTTTCGTCTATGCACGGAGAAGTCATCGCTCGTGCAGTTGCACCAGCATTCCATACACTACTGTTTGCTTGGCACTTAGGCGTACCCTCCGATGCTATCCTTACAAAATCCATCGGCATCATGAACTATTACCTGGCGATTTAGTGAAGCAGAGGGCATTTGCGGCGTGGGCGTTTCAGAAGATGGCGGAAGATGATGATTGGTTGAATAACATGTTGTGGACCGACGAAGCTTATTTCACACTCTGAGGATCTGTCAACGCCCACAACTGCAGAATCTAGGCTACCGAAAATCCTACAACTGTCGTGGAAAGTCCATCGCACGACGAGAAAGTCACGGTATGGGTTGGATTTACCACATCTGCCGTTATCGGGCCTTTTTTCTTCGAGGAAATGCGTGATTCTGGTTTTGTAACTGCTACCGTGACGGGTGAGAGGTACGCCGATATGTTATTGAATCACATCATCCCCATCCTGGCTGGTAAACACCTGCTGGAACGTACGATTTTTATGCAGGATGGCGCTCCACCCCAAATTGCTAGACGCGTGAAATATCTCTTGCGCGCGTCGTTTGATCATGTTCGTGTGCTCAGCTGCCACTTTCGTCATGCTTGAACTCCCAGGTACCCAGACCTCAGTCCGTGAGATTATTGGCTTTGGGGTTACCCGAAGTCGCAAGTGTATCGTGATCGACTGACAACTCTAGGCATGCTGACAGTCAACATCCGACGCCAATGCATCACCATAACTCCGGACATGCTTTACAGTGCTGTTGAAAACATTATTCCATGACTACAGCTATTGTTGAGGAATGATGGTGAACATATTGAGCATTTCCTGTAAAGAACACCATGTTTGCTTTGTCGTAATTTATTATGCTAATTATTGCTTTTCTGATCCGATGAAGTGCCAACTGTCGGACATTTTTTAAACTTTCGTTTTTGGTTCCATGTCATTCCAAACATGTGTGTCAATTTTTACCTGTCTATCTACATCAATCCGTGATTTAATAAGTTCTTAAATTTATACTGACTCTTTGATCACGCGGTGTATGGAAGTGGAACAGGTAAGCAAGGGGCTTGTAGTGGTACTGGGTATCCTCCGCCACGCACCTTTGGGTGGATTGCGGAGGAAGTATACATGCAGAGAGGTATTACATCTACATCTACATACATACTCAGCAATTCACCGTAAGGTGCGTGGCGGAGGGTACACTGTACCACTACTATGCATTTCCTTTCCTATTCCACTCCCAAATGGAACGAGGAAAAAAAGAATGCCTATATGTCTCCGTACGAGCCCTAATTTCTCTTATCTTGTCTTTGTGATCTTTACGCGAAATGTAAGTAGGCGGCAGCAAGATCGTACTACACTCAGCTTCAAATTCCGGTCCTCTAAATTTACTTAACAGAAATTCATGAAAAGAACGTCGTCTTTCTTCCAGCGATTCCCAGTTGAGTTGCCGGAGCATTTCCGTGACACTCGCGCATTGGTCGAACCTACCAGTAACGAACCTAGTTGCTCGCCTTTGAACTGCCTCTATGTCTCCCTTTAAACTGATCTGCTGCGGGTCCCAAACACTTGGGCAATACTCAAGACGTGGTCGTACAAGCGTTTTATACGCGGTCTCCTTTACAAGTGAAGTACATCTTCTCAAATTCTGCCAATAAACCGAAGTCGGCTGTCCTTACATGTTCGTTCCATTTCATATCGCTCTGCAATGTTAGGCCTAGATATTTGAATATCGCGACAGCATCAAGAAGCTCACTACTAATGATGTGTTCGAACATTATAGGTTCATTTTTCCTACTCATGCGCATCACCTTACATTTTTCTACATTGAGAGCTAGTTGCCATTCATCGCACCAGCTAGAAATTTTGTCTAAGTCATCCTGTATGCTATTACAGTCAGTTACAGACGATACCCTCCCATACACCACAGCATCATCAGCAAACAGCCGAAAATTACAACTTACTCTGTCCATCAGATCATTTATATAGATAGAAAATAATAGCGGTCCTATCACACTCCCCTGGGGCACGCCTCTACGTACTGTGAATGGAATGGAGTATTGGTAGCTAATGTCGGAACGGAGCGTGCCGCGGCTTGTGCAATATGTGCGGTGGTATGTAAATGCAGAGAGGATCCCAGACGTGTGCTGACGGCACCGTTAAATGCGTGTCGCTGTGTGCTGAGACAACAGCGCACAGTATACACACCGCACAGTGGGCTCTCCCACCTGCCAGATGTTTGCGGCCCTGGGCCTGGGAGGTCGCAGAGAAAGTTGTCCCCTGTGCAGGTAGCGCCTCCGCTACTAGCTGCTCCTACCTTTCCTAAGCTCCGCGGCTGTCACCAGCTTCCGCGCCATCTCTGCCGAAATCTTTCGCCCGCCCGGCTTCACCGCCTCACTTCCGCAGCCATTAAAATGTCCCGTTTATCACTTGCTTCTTCCACTCTTACCTACAGGAAGCCAAGTAAAACTTTCGTTGCAGCGAGGTGAGATGCTGCTCTTCGTTTCTCCGCGATTTTTAATTGCTGTCGGAGTTATTAAACCGAGTTGTAGTGGAACGTCGCGGCACGACGACAGCGCTGACAACAGACCAGCGTTGGCAAAACAAAACTACGCTGTCCAGTGCGTAAAGCCCGTTCTACACGCAGCTTACAAGGTTACACATGTAGAACAGGTTACAAATGTTCAAAAGTTTGTTAAGCTTATGGGACTTAACTACGGGGTCATCAGTCCCTAAATTTACAGCTATTTATGAACTACCTACAACTAAGAACGGCACAAATATCCATGCCCGAGGGATTCGAACCCGCGACCATAGGGGCCGTGCAGACCGTGACTGGAGCGCCTCAGTCCCCTCGGCCATCGCGGCCGGCAGCACCGGTTACGCCGGTCGCGTATCGTGTAGACGCGTCCACTTGCTCAAGACGCACGCATACGATCGCTTGTAGACGCAATACGATAGATCCTAGTCTCGCGCGTACGGAAGTGCTTCGCGCATGCGCAGACGACCGAGTGGGAAACTGACGAACGGAGCCAAGTCGCGAATTTCTTTGAGAAAGTGTATACTTGTCTCCTGCTCAGAGGAACGTAGTTGTTCGGCTCTACATGTTAGCATATACAGGGTGTTTCAAAAAGGTACCGCCAAACTTTCAGGAAACATTCCTAATATATATATATATATATATATATATATATATATATATATATATATATTGTGTGTGTTATGTGGACATGTGTCCGTAAACGCTTAAGTTCCATGTAAGAGCTCATTTTAGTACGGATGAGGCGTCATTTCAACGTGATCAAATTGTAAATTTTCACAATCAACATGTGTGAGCTGACGAGAATCCGCACGCAGTTGTGCAATCACATCATCAACACAGATTTTTTGTGATCGTTTGGGCAGGAATTGTTGGTGATGTCTTGATTGGGCTTCATGTTCTTCCACCTACGCTCACTGGAGCACGTTATCATGATTTCATACGGGATATTCTATCTGTGCTGCTAGAACAAGTGCCTTTAGAAGTACGACACAACATGTGGTTCATGCGCGACGGAGCTCCTGCACACTGCAGTCGACGTGTTCGTACGCTTCTCAACAACAAATTCGGTGACCGATGGATTGGTAGAGGCGGACCAATTCCATGGCCTCCACGCTCTCCTGACCTCAACCCTCTTGACTTTCATTTATGGGGGCATTTGAAAGCTCTTGTCTACGCAACCCCGGTACCAAACGTAGAGACTCTTCGTGCTCGTATTGTGGACGGCTGTGCTACAATAAGCCATTCTCCAGAGCTGCATCAGCTCATCAGGGATTCCATGCGATAGAGGGTGGATGCATGTATCTTCGCTAACGGAGGACATTTTGAACATTTCCTGTAACAAAGTGTTTGAAGTCACGCTGGTACGTTCTGTTGCTGTGTGTTTCCATTCCATGATTAATGTGATTTGAAGAGAAGTAATAAACATGGAAATTAAGCGTTTCCGGACACATGTCCACATAACATATTTTCTTTCTTTGTGTGTGAGGAATGTTTCCTGGCAGTTTGGCCGTACCTTTTTGTAACACCCTGTATATACATAATCTCAAGAGCATATCGCTGTTAATATGAAAGCCAAACAAACAGAGCAAATATAAATGAAGACTTTTCACTAATTTTTCCGTCGGATCTTCAAAAACATGTTCCAATGTTTGTTAAGCTTATGGGACTTAACTGCGGGGTTATCAGTCCCTAAGCTTACAAACTACTTATAAACTAACTTATACTAAAGACAGCACAAACATCCATGCCCGAGGGAGGATTCGAACACCTAACAGGGAACGGCCTCGCGCATTGCAGCATAGTCAGTGTCAGTGTCTGATCATCCTCAGTGCTTTAATCCAAGCTCTATGGGCCCACAAAATCTTGAACTTTGAATATTAACATTAAGTAGGCCGTACATAAGTAGAATGTCATACATAATCTCTAGGATGTTCAGACACTGACCGAAATCAATCTGTATTGTATATAAAAAATAAAGATTTCAATACGGCCAAAGCTGGTTCTTCTAATTTCAGTAATTTTTATGTGGTCGCTCTGCACCAGATTCCGGATGGAGTTTCCTACCTGCTTTAAGTTTGAGTTACATACTAACAATAAAAGTACTTGGGCTCGAACAAACACATATACACCAAAATCGTATGAGAGATAACGTAAAGGTCCCTTATTGCACTTGTGATACTCCCGCATCTGCAAAACTCTGCAGTCGTCCTTTAGAGGCCTCTGCGTGTGCCTTTCCACATTGCAATTTGACCTGTCGGTTCGCCAGTAGGGACGGTGCAATGTGCCTCCGAAGTTGCATTTTGTGACGTTATTTGTGTAGTAAAGCGTCAGATGGGATGGCGATTGGTAATCAATCTTGCTGATGTATTACGATTGGTTGATATGAAGTTACGAAGAACCCTTCTTCGTGAAGATGGTATTAGTGTAGAAGATGAATCATTCGCATGCTTTCTCGTATCTGTTACGGCACAGAAATATGTGCATAAGATACTGTTGTAATAATAATGATAATAATAGGGATGGTAATGACGAACAACTCATTGCAAGCGGTAGTGCTACGGTAAGTACGGGAAGAGGCGATGGAAGCAGTGGCTGTGAATTCCAACAGTCTTCCGAGAAGAAGGTTAAAGCTGAAACTATCATCACGGCTTTTGATGACAATACTCTAGGGAACATGTACGATGATTATTACATAAGTTATAGTTATCTGCATTATGCATGGCGTTTACAATTATATCTTCAGTGCTATCTAGAGCATGGTTGCAGAGCTTTGCAGAAAAATGACACCCACCAGCCCATTGAGGTGTACGTAGAGATCCTGCAAGCAAACGTTCAAACATATATGTTTGTTCGAGCTCATGTACTTTCCTCAACAGACCTGTATCTGTGTACTCAATAAAAATTGGGACACACGTTATATGGCAGTTATACTGCAATTCGTCTTTATTACCATCTTTGAAAATATTTGCTATTTCTCCAGCAACATGCTGTACTTAAGAGGTGAAATATTTGTTTTCGGTGAGCATTATTTGGTGCTTTACCTCTGCGAAAGGTCTGTGTATACACAGTCATAGACACCTGAGCTTGTACGTCACTTAAATAGGTGCCTCAAACTGCGCGGCCTGAAAGTATTTAATCGCGTTTTGTAATGAGGACGTTTACACATGTGAGCATGTAGTTTCGCGTGAACTGCATGAAAACAACTACATATACTGTCACATTGGCAGTCTAAAACACAAATGTTTTAATAATTGCGATAATCACAATATATCTGACACTCCCAAAAAGTGGTCTTAACACGGCTATTCATTTGCTCTAAGTGGACAGCAAACGAAGTAGACACGTGAAGCAGACGACTCGACAAATGCGTACCGTGTAAATGCTTGTTTGTAGTTCGATGGTCTATCGCAAGGAGCACTGCAGCTGACGACGAGTTCGCACGTCCCGTATAGAACGGGATTTACCGTGCAACAGGGACCAAGTGATATATTCTTCTGGGGAGGGGTTCAGTCCAGTTAGGGTGGGGCAGATACTTCTTCGATAGTAAAAGTCCATTCATCGCGACTGTTCCTGTTAACTATACTACACTAGACGATGGAATTCTAGATTCCGAAACCACTCTATGTGCAATAAAACACAATATACACAGCAACTATTGTGTATAGACCTAAAGAAAATTCCAATAAACATAGGGCACCAAATGTTTAGTTACGGAGTTACGGCAAATGAAAGATTTTGCCTGAAATTTAGCAATTCGCTAACAGGAAGCTATTGCAAAACTGTACGAGGTTACAGCACGGCACGATTTCAATTTATCTTATTGTTAAAGATATGGCGAATCTAATGAAACATGTACCACACGTGTAGCTGCAGTAGTTTTCCAGAAATTTCAGAGAAGCAAACAAATAATTTGGTAAAGTTTGTAATTTATTAACTACTTGACTCAGTTTTTTTTATTTATTTATTTTTAAATTACAGAAATTTGCAGAAATGTTTCAGCAGAAATGGCAGAGAATATAATTTTGGAAACTGATGGCACTAAAGTTAATCAAAACTGTGTGAATGTGTCTGATAATCTGCGTTTATTAATAGCATGCGAAACGTGAATTCATGTTAAACCGAAAGAAACAAAGCTCAGTGTTAAGAACGTTGTACAGTTGTATTAAACAGTACAGAAACGTAACTCTTTCAAGGTTGGCACATTCAAAACTGGTGTAAGTGACCCTTGATGTGGCAGCTGGACTGCTGTTTTTAACAACTTTTCCGAAAATGCAGCATTCTAATTACGAAAGTAATAATTGCGTTGGCTGTCTCACTTCAAACAATGAAACCTCTTTGCCAAAAAATCATTATTAAATTTTAAAATAAACAGCTTCACAGAATTTTTTAGTAAATCTTCTCTTTATTTAAGAAAAAAATTCCACATATGATTCTTACACATAACCACTTTCTCCTTCCGAATCAGAATAGTCTCTTTCCTCTTCCAGGGCATTGAAAGCATCGCTCTCATGTAAAGTCGCCATATCGAGAATATGCAGAAAACTACTACAGATACAAGTTTGGGACATGTTTTATTAGATTCACCAGATCAATAACAAGAAAATAAATGGAAATCGGAATTTAATTTAACCTCGCACAGTTTTGTGATGGTTCATATTAGTGAGGTTGCTAAATTTTATGATCTTTTTTCTTTACTTTTATTTCTAAAAAACATACGAAAATATTTGCATATCTTCGTCAATTACCCTGTATATAAATATTAATAGCTTAGCGTTACTTTCGCTAAAACTCAGAAATGACTTGACTGATTCGAATGATTTTTGTTTTGTATTCTTCGCTTTAATGCAAGGGTGGTTTAAAAAAAAATAGGGGAAACGCAAAGAAACAGCTAAAAAAATAGAAAGAAAAAACACGTAAATCCGCAGTACATTATCTCCTCGAAAGGCAACCCTACATACACAACTGTTTGGGAGCACACTGCTACTGTTTTGTAGCATTCGTAAGTAATTTCACTTTTATTGCAGCTTATCCCCTGCATACGAGCATTCGCTATTTCTCCCAATGCAGCGTTGGAGCGAAATGCGGTTGGCAGCACTGCGCACGTCTGCGATGACAATTATAACTGCCGGTAGTTTCACCACTGCATGTCTGTTATTTCCTGATGAACGCTGCATTAAATATAGCGTTGTGTCGCACACTTTGTAAATTTCGAGATGGTAGCGTTAGAGGAGCAACACGTCTGCATTAAATTTTGCGTGAAACTCAAGAAAACCTTTGCGGAGATATGCAAATGATGAAGGAAACCAACGGTGATAAGTGCTTAAGCAGTATTCGGCGTTACGAATTGTTCACTCGTTATAAAAATGCCCGGTTGGAAGTTAAAGATGGCCGACGATCAGGACGCACTTCTTGGTCTACCGACGACGATAGTTTCAGGAAGATTTCATTTGTATCCTGTCATGGAATCCTGACAGAGCGTCTTAGAAAGCATCATGTTGCCGCCATGTTCGTCCCATAGCTCATGCATGAGTAAAAACCAGAAATAACATAGCCGCGCTATTTGTGAAGCGCAATTTTTTAACACTTTTTAACAGATACGGAAACAATGACTTTTGTATTGTTACTTGCCCCATCTACTTTGGATGGTTTTCCAAATGTGTCCCGGTTTTGAGGGTAAATGACATTTAGACTCTTCGTTGTAACAATTTTTTAACTGTTTGAAAAGATGTGGGGAAGAACAGTCTTGGCGCCTGCGTAATATTAGGAAGGGGTGCTGCTTCCGTCACGTGAGCCGAATGTAGCTTGTTTCTTCATCGTAACTGATTGATTTTGTTACAGCCACTTAACAGTGTAATCAGTTACTTCATGTGCACTTTCATATGTTCTTGGTGTTTATTATCAAAGAAAAATGATACAACGATCAGTAACTTTTTAGAAACAATTTACTTTGCTGATGATGCTGTGGTGTATGGGAGGGTGTCGTCTTTAACTGACTGTAATAGCATACAGGTTGACTTAGACAAAATTTCTATTTGGTGCGAAAAATGGCAGCTAGCACTCAATGTAGAAAAATGTAAGGTGCTGCGCACGAGTAGGAAAAACAATGCCATAATGTTCGAATACAGCATTAGTAGTGAGCTTCTTGATGCTGTCGCGTCGTTCAAATATCTAGGCGTAACATTGCAGAGCGATATGAAATGGAACGAACATGTAAGGACAGTTGTAAGTAAGGCGGTCAGCCGACTTCGGTTTATTGGGAAGATGTACTCCACATGTAAAGGAGACCGCGTATAAAATGCTTGTATGACCACGTTTTGAGTATTGCTCAAGTGTTTAGGACCCGCAGCAGATCAGTTTAAAGGAAGACATAGAGGCAGTTCAGAGGCGAGCAGCTAGGTTTGTTACTGGTAGGTTCGACCAATGCGCGAGTGTCACGGAAATGCTCCGACAACTGAATTGGGGATCGCTGGAGGAAATACGACGTTCTTTTCGTGAATTTCTGTTGAGGAAATTTAGAGGGCCGGAATTTGAAGCTGAGTGTAGTACGATCTTGCTGCCGCCTACTTATGTTTCGCGTGGTGATCACGAAGACAAGATAAGAGAAATTAGGGCTCGTACGGAGGCATATAAGCATTCTTTTTTTTTTTCCTCGTTCTATTTGGGAGTGGAATAGTAAAGGAAATGCCTAGTAGTGGTACAGTGTACACTCCGCCACACACCTTACGGTGAGCTGATGAGTATGTATGTAGATGTAGATGTACTCAGCTTTAAGCTTGGAATAAAAGTGTGAAATAACGAAGCTTAGTAGGTCGACGACTCAGCTCGAGTTATTCAAATGTTTGTAAAGCTTATGGGACTTAACTGCGGCGTCATCAATCCCTAAACTTACAAATTACTTATGAAGTAGCTTATACTAAAGACGGCACAAACATCCATGCCCGAGGGGGCAATCCAACCCCCGATGGGGAACGGTCTCGCGCATCGTAGCAGCTCGTGTTGAAGGAAGCGCAAACAAGCCATGATAAGGCATTGTATTTTTTTTCTCAACGAAAGTTGTGGCTTTGTGTTTCTGCGACAATGTAGTTTCCACAGTAAACAGGACAGGAAGGAGCGTCCCCGGCCCTCATTCGGCACTCCCTGGTGTGCAGGGAGCGACATTCAACGGCCCGTGCGCCCGCCTCTTCTGCAGACCAGTTTTTACCGCGCCCAGCGAGCAGGCCGTGAAACGCTCGCCTCACTCCACTTGTTCTGTGTGTAACTCACCCGCAAGGCGCCCAACCGCTGAATGAATTTCGTCGTCAAGTACCGTGCAGAATGTGTCCCGTAAACCGCAACACCATTACGAATCACTCAGATTCAATTTTCCGCCGGTTCGTTGCCTTTGAGTTATCGACGATGGAGCAATGACCACACAGGAACAAGCAGTAGGCCTTTCGCAGTACCGTATTCTGCATGGGGAAGGTCGCCTGCTGTCGGACGTCTTCTGAATGTGTGGTCGTGTTCCATTTTGAGTTATTCATTACTCTTAAGTGTTTCTCCGCCATTACTATTGTCTATTAGATTAGATTAGATTAGATTAATACTTGTTCCATAGAGCATATATACTACATTTCGTAATGATGTGGAACGTGTCAGTTTAGCAAATGTTGTCTATACTTGACAATCAATATTTTAAGGATTTATTTATTTATTTTTTATTTTTTTTTAATTTTTTATTTGTTTATTTTATTTTTTTAAAGTTTTGTCTAAAAATTCATCTACATTGTAGAAGGAGTTGCCATTCAGAAATTCTTTTAATTTCTTTTTAAATACTAATTGGCTATCTGTCAGACTTTTGATGCTACTTGGTAAGTGACCAAAGACTTTTGTGGCAGCATAATTCACCCCTTTCTGAGCCAAAGTTAGATTTAACCTTGAATAGTGAATATCATCCTTTCTCCTAGCGTTGTAGCTATGCACACTGCTATTACTTTTGAATTGGGTCGGATTGTTAATAACAAATTTCATGAGTGAATATATATATTGTGAAGCTACAGTGAGTATCCCTAGATCCTTAAATAAATAATTATTTTATTCTTTTTATTAATGATCAATGCCCCATGTTTACACATGTTTCCACCTGTGTGAATGTGGAAAGTTGCTTTTATTTAATATTGACTGACTGCAGCGCAATGGCTTACAGTCGCCGCTTTGAGCTTTAGGCCTCGTTTACTTTAGTTAAGAACGCATCGCTTCGCATGTCGTCAGCATTGGCGTTTGCTGGGTGGACAGAGACAAGCTTACTTGGCAAGATCGCGAGGTGGCCTGTTCTTAGTGTAGTAGTCGAAAGAGGTGACAAAAGAGACCTCTCTGGAGCTCTAGAAGAGGGTATTGTCCAGGTAGCGAGGGTTGGTAGACACTATGCTCCGAACGCGCTGTGGTCGCTTTTAGCGCGCTATACATCCAGTGGGTGGAGGGGAAGGCTTTTGGCGTGGCCTTAGATTTCACTCTTCCTGCGACCGTCGGAAGCAAGTACATCGTCGAATCATGCTGAGGGAATGGCATACTGTTAAAGCTTTGCTTTCTTGTGATCATGCAGTCTTGGTTTATCAGTGATAGTTTTCTTGATACATTCTTTCGCTATGCGAGGCGAAGTATTTCTTAATTTACAGAACTCGAGTAATTCAGTTTAGATTTAGTATTTGAATTCTCATTCCGGTGATGATTTTGTGTCCAGTTTTCGCAAGTTAGAATTCACGTGTGTGGCCTTCAGCCTTTGTGTAAACTTAGTACGTTTGAATTTCGTTGCTTTTTTTAAACTAACGTTCTCACGTCATGTCTGTATCTGCGAATATGCTAAATATTTCTTTGGATTTCTGGTTTCATTCCATCTTTCCTGTCGTGGTATGTCCGATTGCATCACATGCTTTCATAATAGTCTTTACTTCGGCCTTCAGCCGTGCTTTCACTAATACTAGCTTTCTTCTATATGAGTTCTCACGTGTGCTTGACTTGCTCATTCTAAATTAATTTCTTTTTGTAAATTCTATATAATTCACCATGGTCACATACCAAGTGGTACTTAAGGATAGTATGCCGGTGCCTCCACGCGCATGAGTTCATTTGGTGCATAGTAGATTTTTTAATTAGTGCTTCAAGACACCCGCCATCTCGTCAAAACGCCGCCGACGCTTTGTTTCGCCACTGCTATCGAGTATTACCACATGAGTAATGTGTCACAAGCATTATGCATGTGTCTGTGAGTGTATGAATGTGCTTTCCTTTATCCAATGTGTATTTGCAAATTTCCTCCCACATTACCTCCACATACATAAAGGGCAGAAACAATTTTATTATAGGCAGTAACTTTATGATTTCATTCACTTTTGTACAAGGTGTCTGCTTTATTGTGCTCAATATGGTCTCCCCACATTTATTTGCTTGTTCATTTTATTGAATAGATGACGATTTAAAGTATGAAACCTCTGCTTTATAATTTCATTATCCCCGTCCCATGTTTAATTACCTATTCCTTTTTTGAACATTAATTTTGTGTTTAACGTTGGTTGCTTTCTTAAGATGTTAGCAGTTAGACGAATTTCCGTTGCATAAGTACTATGGCCACTCGTGAAGTAATTTAGAGCAGCAGTGAGCGTTTTAACTTGCATTCACAGATCTCTACTGCCCGAGATCTTACATGGAAAACTCAACAAGCTACTTTCTACCTGTCAACCTGTATAGAGATGGGCATGCGCTTCAACGTCTGCTGTAGCAGCACCTTCCGCCGCCATTTTTGTTCCAAATGGTGATAGTGTGAGTTTCTCAAAGGTGGAGTTCTTTTATTGCTTTGAAATTTCGCTTTCTTCACTCCTAATACATATTTCAAGAAGCAGTGGTGGACTAAGGGGGAGAGGTGGAGAGTTCCCTTTGCTTCTCATTCTGGGGCTCCCAAATGTCGAAAGCTGTTTTATTTAGACTGTCCCATGCCTCTAGTCCTGGGGGCCTCCAAATCTCAAAAGCTACTTTTTTATAGTAATACAAGAATTTCTAAGTGGATTGGGGGGAGGGGCTCATCTTGTTTTGCCGCCGCCCCGGGCCTCTGACAGCTTTAGTCCGCCACTGTTAAGAAGATTTGGATTAAAAATTAATCTGGTCATAATAAATTATTTAAATACAGCTCGAAAAACTGTTAAATATATTTGTTTGAAATTGGCTCACCTGGGCGTAGAATGCGATGTGATAAATTTGATCAGAAAACAATCCCAGGTTTCAGTTTTTTTGCGAAATATTTTTCAAAACTAATATAAAATATTTTGCAACACGCAATATATGAAAGTACATCACCATGACACAATAGGATGCAATAAAAGATTTATGAGTAAGGGATCACTGAAAATCCTTGGTTTGCTGTCAAATTCAATCGTTTCAGCACTGGTTTGTTTGGTTTATTTATTTATTTTCCAAGGTGGTTGCCTTCAAAACGAAACTAAAAATTTGTTTTTGAAATAAGTTAACAGATGTTTAAAAAGGTTTTCAGTTACGACTTATGTAAAAAATCACCCGATGAAGTAATTAAATACCGATGGAATTCAATAGGCGAATGAGAAGGGTCCGATATAGAGGTAATACACTTAGCCAGTAAACTTCAACACACCTTTGACAAAGGCTCACAGAAGTTCATGCATTTTAGCATCACAGTAGTTTCGAAGATGGTTTACAAGTACGAGCCGCTCGAGTAGTCATTGTAATTAGTAATAACAGAATGCACATTTAAAAGTTAATAATATTTTAGTGTATATGTTACAAATACAAATGTTTGTTAAGCTTATAGGACTTAACTACGGGGTCATCAGTCCCTAAACTTACAAACTACTTATGAACTACTTACGAACTAGGACGCCACAAATATCCATGCCCGAGGGGTGATTCGAACCCCCGACCGTAGTGGCCGTGCTGACCGTGACTGGAGCGCCTTAGTCACCTCGGCCACCGCGGCCGGCAGTGTATATGTTGATACTATTTATAATCGCCTATATAGGTATAAATAAAAGTCGCTAACAAAACTTGTTGCGTCGGACCCTTCGCTAAAAAACATATGTTGAAAACTGCCATTTATATTGTGTTGAAATCGTGCGTTATTACAAAGGATTTAATCCACTTCTCATAGTTTTGAATTCCTCATTGGTGTCTATTCTTCGCGATGACAATTTACTGTCAATCCTTTTCGGCTTTCAGACTCCACAGAGAACAAAACCATTTTCTGAACAATTAGAACAATACGAAGCTGCACTTAAAGCATATTGAGTGTCCTACATTGCTGTCTCGCGTCGACGCGAAGAAACAAAAATCGCGGATGTGCATGCCCGTCTGTGTCCACGTGCCCTAGTGTATCGGCAACAGCTGTTCTTAACTAGCGCAGTGGTTACCAAATAGGACTCAATTACCACAGAGGAGTAGGTACGAAAGGATGACATTATGCTTTGGCCACGGCACTAAATGTTTAAATGTTTGCATAGCTTATGGGACTTAACTACGGGGTCATCAGTCCCTAAACTTACAAACTACATATAAACTAGCTAATACTAAGGACGGCACAAATATACATGCCCGAGGGGGATTCGAACCCCGACCGTAGTGGCCGTGCAGACCGTGACTGGAGTGCCTCAGTCCCCTCAGCCACCGCGGTCGGCGCCAAGGCACTTCATTATTTTCATAATATATCATTACTACTATCACTACTTCATAAGACTCTCTTACGGACTACATGCGTTATGAGTGTCAAAGTACAAACATCCACGACGGAAATACACTGCGTTACAAAACATTGAAGCAACCAGCAGAGGTGGGAGGGTGTGAATGAAACTACTGTACATATTCCCAGGGTGAAACTTTCACTTTCCAGTGGAGTGGGCGCTGATCCGATGGAAATTGTGTGCCGGAACAGGGATTCGAACCTGACACCTTTGCCTTTCGCGTGGCACTCGTTTTTGTATGCCTTCTTCATTGAAAGTTGCCGCCTGTTTATTCAACCATGTGGTAAGGTGTTCTTTCAGCTCGATATCATAGTTCAAGTGTGGACACACAAGGACAGACATTAGCTGTAAGAAGAGATGCAAGTCGCTAGGAGCGAGTTCCGGACTTTGCGGAGGATGATCAAACAAGTCCCAGTGTAATACCCGTAACTGTTTGATCATATTCGCCGTGTGAGGTCGGGCATTAGTGTGGGGGAAAAGAAAAAAAAATTAAAATAATCTTCGGCGCTTGTTCTGTATTTCCCAGTGCAATGTCTCATGGTCTCTCAGTAACCACGTGCATTCATTGTTTGGCCTCGTACTAAGAAAGCAACAGCAAAATGCCATTTATGTCCCAAAAAAGGCACACATGACTTTTCGAGGTGTCAAGATTTACTTATCCTTAAACTTCGTTGGGGGATGAGATGTACCTAGATTTGCAATGATTGCTGTTTTGTTCCAGGAGTGTCGTACGATACTCAAGTTTCATCCCCCGTGACTATCCGAGAAAGAAACTCGTCGCCTTCTTCATTGTAGCGTGTCAAAAACTGCTCACCCGTTGTTTTGTGTTGTTCAGTAAGAATTTTCGGCATCCAACGTGAGCAAAGATTTCGAAATTTCAGTTTTTCAGTAACAATTTCATGAATTAGTGATCGTGAGATTTGCGGAAATTCCATAGTAAGGGAACTAAGCGTAAACTTACGGTTGTGTTAAATCTTCAGTTGTGTGAACCAGTTCATCAGTAACCACGGACGGGCATCTACTTCGTTATTCATCGTGCACTTGATCACGTCCTTCACTGAACAGTCTGACCCATCTTCTAACCATTGAATCATTCATAGCATTTTGATCGTAAACTTCGCAGATTTGCGTATTACTTATCTTTGGTTTACACAAACCACAATATTTTATAATTTCGGCATCCACAGCTGAAATTTATTGTTAAGAAATTTTAGAAGGTAACACGAACAATTAAGCCAGGATTCCTTTCCATGAATTATCGTAATCCGCCTTAGCCATCTTTTATGCCTTTATTAGGTCACGACCTGTTTCGCACCGTTAAAGGTGCCTCTTCAGGTATCTGTATTAATAAAAAAACTCGTTATACAGAGTGTTTATAACAACTAATATTTACAAAATAAACCTGCTATAAACCGACCTTCTTCAGTACACGAGGTGGAAAGACTTATTGCGACTGCACGGCCGCTACGGTTTGGTGGTTCGAATCCCCCCCTCGGACATGGATGTTTGTGTCGTCTTTAGTATAAGGTAGTTCATAAGTAGTTTGTAAGTTTAGGGACTGATGACCTCGAAGTGAAGTTCCTTAAGCTTAACAAACATTTGAACACTTGAACTTATTGCGACGTTCCAATATTGATGTTGGGTGCCGGGTTTTGTGGGGCCCCTCCTCAAAGTTCTTATAGGTAGATAAGTTTGTATGTGACATCCTTCGGTTTAACTTTCTTTGCATTTAGGAAACGAATCATAGATCTGATTTCACAGGCGGCGGCATTTTCAATTACGGCTGAAATTATAAAGAAGCACTACAGAGCACACATTGTCAGCAGCGATCTAAAAATGGCGTACATGTCTGCTCTCGAGTCAGAGTAACTGCCACGCATGCTCGGAACTGCGATCGTAGCGCTGCCGCGGATAGAAATAAAAACCGAAATCACTTTGTGGACGACCCTCGTATATAAAGTAACGTAATTACGTAAGTCTTAGAGGTTCGTACATTCAGATTGCTGAGACAAGTCAACAGGGAAGAGGGCGGGTTACATGGAACGACATCGGTAACCGTAGATGGACCATCCTACGTTTCGTTTCCCTACGTATCCTCCGAGTACACTCCAGTACATATTAACAATCGTGTCACCTGCCGTGAACAGCATTTAAGACGTGCGTTATGAAGGCCGCTCGAAGGACAAGAGATAATTGCGAAGGGGAAAAAACGTATTGTGGATGTGTAACGGAAGGTTGGGTGTGACATTTGGTGCCAGGTCATCAAGGAAAACGGACTAATAGTGGTGTTTTTGTCACCTGTCTGTGCCAGTAAGAGCACGCAAGGTCTTACGTCCATTAAGTTCCCGGCGTTTGTACTCCTCCTGTTCAGGAAGATCGCAGTGTGAGCCAGCGCTTTTGGTGTTTAATGATGCCAGATTGATGTGTCGGCGGCGGCTGGAGCAGGGGCCTGTCGACATCGCTAATTGCAGCCTAATAGGCGGTGGCTGGGGCGAGGCGGCGGCCGCTCCGCACAGCCAAACACGGCGTCTGGGAGCAGGGAGTCCCTGGCCGAAGGAAGGGAAAGGAAAGGAAGAACCGGTCAGGGCCCGCTACGCCGCGGGCTGTTGTCAGACAGCACGGCTATTTATAGCAAACGTCTGCCGCGTGACTTTCGCGTTAGGCACGCCACGGACGCGCTACCGATTCAATCGCCTCGCACTGCGGCGGAAGCGGCCCAGCCCTCTACATTCCTGCCGATCGCTGGTGCGCTTCAGTTAATTTCGCTATGCCGAATGAAATCTTAAAGGCATCCAGATGGGGTCCACAACGGAGTTTTAAAAATTTCAGGCAGTGTAGAGCAGTGGCTCCCAACCTCTTCGACCAGGGACCACTTCGCACGCAGGATGATGAAGCTGACGTAGCTGGGAAGTTGAAAAAGTGAAAGTCCAGCTACCAGAAATTGTTGCTCGTTTAGAACCACCCGGGGGGGGGGGGGGTGGTTCCGCACGCGAACAACGTTAGCCCGGTTCCGTACTGGTGTTGGCTGGTGCAATTACTGGAAATTTCGGTGGGGACAAGAAAAAGATCATTGCAGTGACTGTGAGGCGGATATTCAAACAATGGGCCACATCCTATCTCAGTGTCCACTGCACCATTTTCCAGATGGTACGTCTGGACCGGCCGCGGTGGCCGAAGAGACTGAGGCGCTCCAGTCACGGTCTGCACGGCCACTACGGTCGGGGGTTTGAATCCCCCCTGGGGCATGGATATTTGTGCCGTCCTTAGTCTTAGTTCATAAGTAGTTTGTAAGCTTAGGGACTCATGACCCTGTAGTTAAGTCCCATAAGTTCTACAAACATTTGAACATTTTGGTACGTCTGAGCTAAATGTGATTAGTGAAAGAGCCCTTCTCTGGTTAAGAGATGGACCTGGCTCTGCGAGAGAGGTATAATTAGTCTAACACATAGTCGCTTGTGTGTGTTTTTGTTCAAACTGTTAGGTCCCCATCCCAAGGGGAACACTGGGACATAAGGAGGAGGCTGTGGGTAGGCCGAGCGGTACCAACGCATTACGTTATTAAAAAGAAGCTGTTTAATCAAGAGAATTGTGCTAGTACTTGTGACGATCTGGGTATCCATTATTTCCTGTCTTAGAAAATCAGACTTAATGTAAAAGCAATAGCGATGTGAATTCGTAGTGTGCCGGCCGCGGTGGCCGAGGGGACTGAGGCGCTCCAGTCACGGTCTGCACGGCCACTGCGGTCGGGGGTTCGAATCCCCCCTCGGGCATGGGTATTTGTGCCGTCCTTAGTATAAGGTACTTGATAAGTAGTTTGTAAGTTTAGGCACTGATGGCCCCGTAGTTAAGTCCCATAAGCTCTACAAACCTTTGAATATTTTTGAATTCGTAGTGTACGAGTACTGTAGACGTGTGAAACTTTGCAGTAGTCCCACGCGTGTTTCATTGTGAAAATTTGGTCTTACGGCAGTTAATAAATGATATGATAGTGCATGGAGTTTGGGGTCCTAATAATGAGTCTTCACGAATTCGTTAATTTGTTTAGGTCTTTAGGTATTTACACCATAGTTGCTGAACGGTACGAATCGCACGCACCACCTTTATGTTTGCAGTGCCAACAAAGAAATTAATACATAACCATGCACTTTCACGATCCCCGTTCAACCTCCCCCCCCCCTCCCGTCCTCAAAATGTTCAAATGTTTGTAAGGCTTAAGGAACTTAACTGCGGGATCATCCATCAGACACTAAACTTACAAACTACTTATGAACTAGCTTATACTAAAAACGACACAAACATCCATGCTTGAGGGGGGGGGATTCGAACCTCCGACGGCAGACTGCCGCGCGCACCGCAACACGGGGCTCCAGTACGCGCGGCTAATCCGCCGCGGCCCCCCCTCCTCTGTTCTCCCACAAGAGAACGAAGTAAGTAGAATTTTAAGGTTCTTACATTATGGCTTGAGGATGGTAAAGTGTAGCCATAAGTCTAAATAAAAAGAAATTGGTACCTCTCCCGCAAAACATATATTCTGCCAATCAGTGGTGAATCCAGGATCTTGATTTTTTTTTCCTTTATTGGTTTTTAAAGCCCCGTGGGGAGACTGTCAGCGGCTTATGCGCCGCTCTGCAGCCCAGAGAACTACAAGGTGACACAGCATGGCGACAAAAAGTGACGATTGAAAGGTTGAAATGGAGTGTGAGGATTAATTAAAAGCCGGCCGCGATGGCCAAGGGGACTGAGGCGCTCCAGTCACGGTCTGCACGGCCACTACGGTCGGGGCATGGATATTTGTGCCGTCCTTAGGGTAAGCTAGTTCATAAGTAGTTTGTAAGCTTAGGGACTGATGATCCCGTAGTTAAGTCCCATAAGCTTAACAAACATTTGAGCATTTGATTTGATTAATTAAAAGCACACAGAGCATACAAATACACTACATGTTCAGTTTAAAACGATGCCACGGTGGCTAAAATTCACATTGTGAGTAAAATCCTGATGAGACACTATTTAAAATACACTTGCTCTGCCTGTTCGGCAGTTGTGAACATAAAGTGTAAAAGCACAAACTTGATACAGAAAACTAGACATAGGTAGCACATGATTAAAAAAAAAAGTTCAAATGTTTACCAAGCTTATGGGACTTAACTGCAGTATCACCAGTCCCTAAACATCACAAACATCCATGCCCGAAGGTGGATTCGAACCCCAGACTGGGAACGGCCTCGCGCATTGTAGCATAGAGCCTCAGTGCGCTTAGCCACTCCACCGCGGCAGTACACGATTAAAACTGCGAGTTCTGTACAGGCCCCACAAGGGAAGGGAGACCGGCCGCGGTGGCCGAGGGGACTGAGGCGCTTCAGTGACGGTCTGAACGGCCACTACAGTCGGGGGTTTGAATCCCCCCTCGGGCATGGATATTTGTGCCGTCCTTAGTTGTAGCTAGTTCATAAGTAGTTTGTAAGTTTAGGGGCTGAAGACCCCGTAGTTAAGTCCAATAAGCTCTACAAACATTTGAACATTTGAATTTGGGGGAGAGGTAGAGGGCTCGGAGAAGAGGGCGTAAGGACTCGACGGGAGAGGGTAGGGCAGTGGAAGCCAAGCGTGGGAGCGAAGAAGGAAGGGAGGAAGGAGGAACGTCCTATATGGGGAAGGGAGAAGGATCAGGGCGGGTGGGAAAGATAAATATGAGGATGGAGGGCGTCATCCGGTAGAGGGAAGTGGCGAAAGTTATCCCCGGGGCAACCTTTTGAGCATAAACGTTCCCCTACTCTTCCTCGTGTTTATAAACCATTTAGGAGACAATCTGAATAGCTCCCTTAGACCGCGGATGATGCTGTCGTTTATCGGTTAGTAAAGTCAACAGAGGATCAAAAGCAACTGCAAAGCGATTTAGACAAAATATCTGCATGGTGCGAAAATTGGCAATTGATACTAAATAAAGAAAAGTGTGAAGTAATACACATGACCACTAAAAGAAATCCGCTGAACTTTAATTACGCGATAAATCAGACAAATCTTAAGGTCGTAGATTCCACCAAATACCTAGGAGTTAATATTACGAACAAGTTTGACTGGAGAGAACACACAGAAAATAGTGTGGGGAAGGCGAACCAAAGGTTACGTTTCATCGGCAGAACGCTTCGAAGATGCAACAGCTCCACCAAAGAGACTGCCTACATCACACTTGTGCGTCCTCTCCTGGAGTACTGTTGGTACAGGTGGGACTGACGGAAGATTTTGAGAAGGTTCAGAGAAGGGCAGCTCGTTTTGTTTTATCACGTTACAGGGGGGGGGGGGGGAGCGTCACGGAAATGTTGCACGAATTGGGGTGGAAATCATTAAAAGAAAGACGTTATTCATTGCGGCGTGATCTGTTTGCAAAGTTTCAATCACCGACTTTTACTTCTGAATGTGAAAATATTTTGCTAGCACCCACCTACTTATGGAGACATGACCATCCCAATAAAATAAGAGAAATCAGATAAAAAACGGAACGATTTAGGTGTTCTTTCTTCCCGCGCGCTATTAGAGAATGGAACGGTAGAGAAAAGTTATGAAAGTGGTTAATGAACCTTCTGCCAGGCACTTAGATGTGATTTGCAGAGTATCGATGTAGATGTAGACACACACAGGTGGTGGTGTGGCAGCTATGTTACTCCGGTATCTGTAAGCGGACCACGATGAAACCAGTGACATTACATCTACTATCCCCCAGGTGGCATCTGACGTAATCACATCAAAATCGACGTCGCCTTTCCAGGTGTACTATTTTGTATTTCGTAAGCGGATCAGTCGTCTGAAAAGTATCAGCAAGTGGCTACAGGCAGTGAGCAGTAGAGTGGACTCAGCGCTGACGCAGACAGCTGGTGTGGGATGGTGCCACTATGCTGGCGAGCTGCCGCGGTACGCTAGGGTCCTTGAGCAGACGCGGGGCCTGCCACGCGCCCAGTCGTGACTGCCAGCCAAGCCTTGACCTACGGACGAGTCGCACATTCCTCGCCGACAGTCGGCGACACGTCCGCCAGCTGGAAATTCGTCGCCATCCCGGATACTGGAAACCAGTTACTGCCTCCCTCACTTTTCATTTTGGCTTCCCACTATTAATCACTGAAGTATCCACCTCTAATTATAGACTCCCGCAAGGGGACAGAACCGAAGTCGTGGCGACACTGAATTGTCTACTGTTTCGTACGACAAGGAATCGAAGACCGTCCAGTAGCCGCTCACAAACGGTACAATGTTGTAGGCCCAAGAACGGACAGTGCTTCGCAACTGCTATATATGTATCGGAATTGTATACACATCCTACACTCCATCCCTTAATCTTTCTATCCATCTCTCCCTCATCTCCAAGAATGTTTATTACCTTCCCATGTAGCCTCCTATGATTCTTTCTGTACTAGTTAGTTAAAAAAAATCGCCACTGCCTTGGTATCTACCTTTTCCATATATTCAGTTAGTTCATGGCTGGCCGCGGTGGCCGAGGAGACTGAGGCGCTCCAGTCACGGTCTGCACGGCCACTACAGTCGGGGGTTCGAATCCCCCCTCGGGCATGCATATTTGTGCCGTCTTTAGTATAAGGTAGTTGATAAGTAGTTTGTAAGTTTAGGGACTGATGACCCCGTAGTTAAGTCCCATAAGCTTAACAAACATTTAGTTAGTCTATGTATTCCTCCTTCATCTGTCTGTCCTTTACCTTCCTTCTCAGTGTCTACCGACCTCCTCCTCCTTCTCCTCCTCTATCCACCCATCCATTCACCTGCCTCTGTCGTTACCTTACCCGCTCTCTGTCAGTCTCCTCCTGTCCTCTCCCTCTGTCCATTCCGCCCCCCCCCCCCCCCTGCATATGGAAAATTACGTATATCTGCGAAATTTCATAATGAACGGTCAGACGCTGTCCAAGTACGGAGTAAGGTACCCTCCACCATGCATCGTACGAAAAATTACGTAGACAGGACTTCCTCTTGCTTTGAATGTCAGTTGTGAAAACTTTTATCGCAGGCCGATGAACGACACGGCAGCGCTTATATACGAAAATACGATCTTAATCGGAAGTATGTGTTTTTTTTACATCTGTCAAACACAACGTTTTAAGGATTAAAATATTTATCCTCGTTACAGATATCCTGCAAAACAGAGCTGTTTATTCCTTTTTTTCCACTAAATTGCGCGATCCGTGACGTGGCGCCTTAGACATCACCGATTGTCTGCAATAAATAGGGGCACCTTTCATCTTTTAAAAGAGTCTTTCCCTGAAGAATGTCACCGCAATACAGTGGAAATGTCGGTTCATAGTTTGATGTTTAAAAACTTTTCAAATAATGACACGGTACAAGAAGAATTTCAGTTATCAGTTGCAGTATTCTTGCATGGGATCTGAAACGTAAAGGAAAGCGAACGCAGGCAGGCTACGCGATGTTCGTGCTACTGCTGTATAACCTTTATCCAGTGATACGATGATATGGAGTGGTGTGCAGGGGTATGTGGTTGTCAAATTCAAATTAAAATGTTTGTATAGCTTAAGAGACTTAACTACGGGGTCATCAGTCCCTAAACTTACAAACTACTTATGAACTAACTAAGACTAAGGACGGCACAAATAGCCATGCCCGAGGGGGGATTCGAACCCCCGACCGTAGTGGCCGTGCAGACCGTGACTGGAACGCCTCAGTCCCCTTGGCCACCGCGGCCGGCTATGTGGTTGACACATTGCACTCCCAGTCGTTGTGGACTCGGCGTACACACCTTGGAGCCGTGTCCTGTCAATCAGGCAGCTTCTCGGTTGGGATCACGAGGCTGAGTGAACCAGTTCTCCACTCAAGGAAAATTCCGTGGTAGAAACGGGGAGCTAACACAGACCGCCGCATGTGGGTCTGTCGCGTTCACCACTCAGATACAATTCTTCTGGACGCTAGGCCACTACTTGCCTTGGCGACCAACCTCAGGTCGCCATTGTATGTTTCTTCATCTCCACAGTCGACGTCAATGGCGGCGCGGTCTCTGTGTTCACCGGTTCAGTGAACACTCCACTAAAAAGCTGATCGTGCACGGGTGGCCGAGTGGTTAAGGCGACCGCTCGCGAAAAGCGGGAGACACGGGTTCGAGTCCCGGTCCGGCACAGATTTTCATGTGTTGCAAATCGTTTGTCCATCTTACAGGAGCAGCAGACGTCGGGAAATTTCGCGATTTGCGAAGCATATACATCAAAAATATTTACGACTGATTGCTGAAAAAAAAAATCTGCGAATAAAATAATAATTAGCTGTTTGAGAAGTGTGGGGGAGAGCAATCTTTGCACATGGTAAACAAGTCGTGCGGTTTTCGAGGCTCTTGAGTCAGTTATTTGGAAAGGAAAAACGGTACAATGCAGTATAAAGTAGTGAGCCCCCCTATGTTTTTTAGGCACCGGCTGTCACTGGTCGGCGTGAAGGTGAGACAACGCCGCACGTCGCTTCAGACAGTGTCTTCCTGATGAGCCATCCCGAATCAGCCCGCTGACAGACGTGCGCGTGACCCCCAGTTCGGCGACCCCGTCACCGGTGTGTCAGTCCATTATGAGGCGTACCCCGGGGTGCGAGGGGCGCGGCCGGCGCCCCTGACCTATCGACTCTCTCTCTCGATTGCCGCATTCTCGGCGGGTCGGGTCCCGTCGATAGGTCGACCGCGCGTAATAGCCAGGCTGCAGCCGCGGCCCGTGACGGCACGTACCCACTGCTCCTACCCTTTGCTTTGCTCCGCTCCGTTCTGCTCAACTGACACGTTCACTTCCTGACGCAACCCCACTTTCGCTAAGCCACACCCGATTCGTCCGGATGCGAAACATGCCTTAAACAAACTTAGAAGTTAATTTTGAACACACGCTAGCTGAAATGCCTACCAGAGTAGTAAAATCTCACAATTAAAAATTTGGAGCCAGCCGCGGTGGCCGAGCTGACTGCGGTGCGCCATCACGGTCTGCACGGCCACTACGGTCGGGGGTTCGAATCCCCCCTCGGGCATGGATATTTGTGCCGTCCTTAGTTGTACGTAGTTCATAAGTAGTTTGTAAGCTTAGGGACTGATGACCCCGTAGTTAAGTCCCATAAGTTAAACAAACGTTTGAACATTTGGAATGATTTTTTATGTTTGTCTACATTTAATCTAAAAGTTTCCAAATTGCATCCGTATCTTCTGTTTTTCTTTCCTGTTAATCTGATCATTAGCTGCGAACATTATTACGTATACTTTGTTTGCAACTTTGATACCGTACAACAGTTGTTCCAAATCTTTTTCGCCCACTTTAGGTTACGGTAGTAACACTAAAATTGGGCCTTTGCGATCGTCTTTTGATAGCTCGAAATTTAAATGAAAATAACGGCGTAACCATTCATCTGACACGAAAATTGAATAACCGAATTTGTAGAGGAGAAAATTCTCTATAACTTTGCTCTCTCACGCTTTTTTATATCTCTATCGTTTCAGAGATATTTGCAAAAATAACGGCGATTTTGGGATGTCTGTCTGTCTGTGTCTGTCCGTAACGTGTTCCCTGTTTTTAAGACGAACCGTTCAACCGAGCAGCATCAAATTTTATAGACTTAATTGTAGGCCTCCAGAGACCAGAACCTCACTGTTTCAAATTTTTCGGACAAAAAATACAGTAGTAATACCAAAACAAGCCGTTTGTAATGTATTTGCAAACCAACCGTTCATCTGACACGAAAATTGAATAGCCTAATTGGTAGAGGGGAAAATTCTCTACAACTTCCCTCTATTATGTTTTTTTCATATCTTGCATCGTTGCAGAGATATTTGCAAAAATAACTGCGATTTGACGATGTCTGTCTGGCTATAACGTTTTCCCACTTTTTTGGTCGAACCGTTCAACCGATTGGCACCAAATTTTACAGACATAATTTTTGCCTACCAGAGACCAGAACCACGCTTTTCGAAATCTTTAGGACAAGAAATACGTTAGTAATACCAAAAAAGCCATTTTAAATTCAAATAAACCGTTCGTCTAACGCGAAAATTGAATAACTGAATTTGTAGAGGAGGAAATTCTCTACAAATCTCACTTATGGTTTTTTTCATATCTTGTATCGTTTCAGAGATATTGGCAAAATAACGGAGATTTGACACCCTCCATTGAATTAACGAAAACCAGCCGTTCGGAGATGTCACGTGACATTCCTCGCTCAGAACTCTCTCAGGCGTACGCCATCTTGAGTTGCGTATTTGATGATTTTCTTATTGTAACTTACACGTTGTCATTGTAAAGCAAAGGCGCACTGAAGAATTAAGAAAAACACGTCTTTTTTCGTACGATAAATGATAGTCTAGTGTCTAAAAATACCTAATTAGCATCAGTTAACAACGGCCATTAATAGTACGAGAATAAAGAATGCACTTGATGCTTGTGAGCCGTACCGTAGTGGGAAATGCGTTGGACTGCGATGCTGAAGGTCAGTGGTTCAAAACTCGCAACTACCTAATTTTTTCCCTAAAAGGGTTTCAGACACTCTTATTAATTAAATAGAGCTATGTTCTTCAATGTTTATAGTTGTGTATATGTAAGAATGCTCCCTCTAAAATGCGTATTCGTTCTATTTCGTGAACATGCTGTTATATACGTAACAACGAATTGAACAATGGTCTTCTGAAGCATATGCACGTAAACTGGGAGGATACTGTAATAATGAACATTCTGCATAAAGTGCTGATACAAGCAGTTTCGTATATAAAGGAAGTCCCAGATTTCTGGGTAGTTCCTTAATGAAACAGAAGGGAAGTGTATACATTGCAACAAATTACCTTGTTTATTTTTTTCCAACAGTTTATTCACTATTTGTGGAATATATTGAAAGTCATTAATTAGAATCAATGCATATACTAAAATGTTTGTCTTTGACATGGTTGCTATGGACGCTTTTAACGTAGAGGGTATTACCTTTCCTGTAGTTCAGGTATGACTTCATGTTACACTGTTCTGCGCTAAAATAAAGAGCAAGTATTCTATTTCAAACCGTGATTACGGTTCTTATACAGCTAAAATCACAAACGGAATAAGTGTGGTAATACTGAATTCCACATAACTCTAGTGCTCAATATATATACAAAGTTAGTACTATCAATACGTCATTTACAACAGTCACTGTAAAAGTATCTCCCCAGTTTATGTACATGTGTTGAAGTCTATGTTTACAATACGTTGCTATGTATTTCATGGCACGTTCTGAAAACAGAACAAATGCTACGTGTTAGGTGAATAGATATTATCACAATAATAGAGTCGTAATCTTATCACCATAATTTTTTATTATTTAGATTATTATTTTTGTCCAAAATATTTGCAAATACTTATAAAACTACAAATGTAAAGTGGACCGTAAAACACGTCAGTGTGATTTTTTTGTATGCAAGGAACCACAATCTTTCCGGGAATTCTCGCACGAGCACGTGCAAAAGCACGTGCACTCACATGCATACAGTCACACTCACAGACACACAGAAATAGACACGCACGTGTTTCTCCTCCAATCCTGTTCTGTTTATGGTGCGAATGGAGCCGTCTACTGCCTGTAGAATCTCTGGAACAGTTCTGAAGCGAATGCCACGAAGTGGTTCCTTCATCTTCGGAATCAAATCAGAAAAGAACTTAAGTCCGGGGAGTATGGTGGATGGTACAGCACTTCCCAGTCCCATCGGGCGAACAGAGCAGCCACAGCTTGTGCTGTATGCACCCGCGCATTGCCGTGTAGAAAGATGGGTGGGTTGTGTATAAAGTGTTGCCACTTCTTTCGCAAAGTTGGTCGCAGGTGATGCTCCAAAAACGAACAGTAATACTGGTTCTAAAACATAGTGACACCGTTACGTTAGACCGCTCGCACACATGTGACTGACTGTTTCCTTCAATAGTGCGCACGCCGGTGACGTGGGACGGGCGAGTTCTTGCTCGGAGGTAAGGTAGGTTTGTGTATTTTCAGCGACAATAGTAGATTCTATTGCATAGTGTATGCACAGCAGTGTTGGCACTATTTAAGTTCCAACCCTCGTATATACAGGGTACATAAGAACCAAATATTACACTGATATCATACATATATCACTTTGAAGAGAAACCCTAAAAGTTTTTTCCCCTTTCATGTAGCATAGAAATTTTCCGATACTCAGCGCTAGTCACGAACATGGCTAGTTACGGCGCGGAGCGAGCTATCTGTGTGTTGGAGTTCGACAGAAACAGGTGTGTTTTAGCTGTTCAACAGATGTTTAGAACCAGGTACGGTAAGAAGCCACCAAATAGGAAGGCCATTGACCAGTGGCACAACAAATTCGTTGTGACTGGTTGCTTGTGCCCGGCAAACAGAAGCGGACGTCCCAGTGTGAGTGAAATGAATGTGGAGCGCGTACCAGAGACATTCGTAAGGAGTCCAAAGAAATCGATGCGTCGTGCAGCTTGTGAACTCGAAATGGCTCCAATGACAGAGTGGAAAGTCCTCCGACAGAAGCTGTCTAATGCTAGTGTAGGAGCTCAACGACGACGAAAAAGAAGCGTTTTGAGTTTTGTTCTCAGTTACAACAATTGAATGAGGATGGAGACGCCATTGTTGATCATTTAATTTTTAGCGACGAAGCTACTTTTTACACTAATGGGAAACTGAACAGGCATAACTGTCGAATTAGTGGTACAAAGCATCTACACGAACGCACTGAATTTTAGCGTGATTCCCCGAACTACCAAATTCCCCAAATTATCAAACTACACCGAAAAAGAGAGAACTTTCTTTCTCTTAAAAGTAACATATGTATAA
Organism: Locusta migratoria; assembly: GCA_026315105.1. Classification (NCBI taxonomy): domain Eukaryota; kingdom Metazoa; phylum Arthropoda; class Insecta; order Orthoptera; family Acrididae; genus Locusta; species Locusta migratoria. The sequence goes on from CM048745.1 coordinate 146,400,251, forward strand.
TATGTGAAAAAAAAAACCTGTTGTAAATGAAGCAGCTTCTAAATTGAGGTAATCATTACTGTACTAAAAGATTAGTATTTTCGGTGTCTCGCATCAAGTTATGTGCACCGTTACTAGCCTAAAAACGGGGAAAATTATCTGAGGGTAATCTACACCTACTTCTACATACAAGTCTAAACATTTTAAAAACGTAGGTTTGCCATACCTTAACCTATCTTCTAAGTTAAGTCGTAATATGAGTACTGCCTCCTGCGTTCCTACATTTGACATAAATCAGAACTGACCCTCCCCAGAGTTGGATTCCACTAGTTTTTTCCATTCGTCTGTAAATTATTCGTATTAGTATTTTGCAACAATGGCTTACTAAAGCGATAATTGTGTAATTATTGGTGAGCACTTGCTTTCTTTGGAATTGGAATTACTATATCCTTCTTGGAGGGTATTTCCCCTGACTCATACATCTGGAACAATATCTTCATGAGTGGCTGTCCTAACGATATCAGCAGTTCAGATGGAATATCATCTACTCCAGGGGCCTTGTTTCTACTCAAATCTTTTAATGCTCTGTCAGATTCTTCTCGCAGTATCGTATCTCCTAACTCACCGTCCCCCACTTCGTCTTCCATTTCTAGAATACTGCCTTGAAGTTCATTTCCTTTGTATAGGCTCCTCTATATATTCCTTCCACCTTTGCTTAGTACTGGTTTTCAATCTGAGCTCTTAATATTTATGCAGCTGTTTTTAATTTTTTTTCGAATGTTTCTTTTATTTTCGTGTAGGAGGTATCTATCTTTCCACAAGTTATACATTCTTCTACGGTCTTGCATTTGTCCTCTAGCCATTCCTCCTTAGCTAGTCTACATTTCCATTTAATCTTATTTTTCATTCATCTGTACTCCATTGTGCCTGCTTCACTTGCTGCATTTCTATATTTCCTTCTTCCATCAAATAAGTCCAATATCTCCTGTGTCATCCAGGAATTTCTATTAGTTTCCTTTTGGAGAGAGATGCGAGTAATTAGTACTTAATGTACATATGAACTGCCACATGTCACTTATTATTTGATTTGCTACTGGTTTAGAACTTCATATTCAAGTACCTTCTTTTTTTCATTTTGCTCGATCCTATCGTCAACAATAAGAGGTGTGATACCTCAGTTTTTAACCTTCAATGTATTGCAATGAAGCAATGGAAATCTGAAGTAGTCGCATCTGCAGAACGTTATTAGTAATAAATCGAATAAAAAGCGAAATATGCCGATTTATCCTTGCGTTAATTACTGCTCTCACAAAATGCGCTGCAGACAATGCCTAATTTTCTTAATTGCACAATTCATTGCTGTAAATATTCCCTGTTTCTACAGCTGAATTATATCTGCGTTCCTCGACGATATAATTTTTTCTCTGAATCCAAATGTAGTCTTAAATCAAATGTTCGTAAATCTATGGGACTTCTCCCTTGGTTATTAGTCCCTAGGGTTACATACTACTTGAACTAAGTTAAGAATAACACACACCCACACCCACACAATGCCATAAGGAGGACTCAAATCTCCGACGGCGAGCAACCGCGCGCTCCACAGCGAGGCGCCTTAGACCACTCAGCTACTCCACCGCGGTAATGTAGTACAGCACTTACAGAAAATTTTTCAGAGTTGCCTCAATATAGTAATGTATTATTTATACATGTAAGTCGTATCAGTTGCTTGCCCTTTACGTGCCTTAGGTTATTCGTTGAAGAGCAACTTGAACAGGAATATATACTGATTAGCTGTGTTGGAGTTCGAGTGTCTATTGTCAAAGCACTAAATTTAAATGGAGTCACACTTAGATACTGTTTGCAGTATCTACTGAAGTGAAATAATTGCTCACAACATTAAAAGCGTTACTTCTTTAGACACTTATACAGCTGATGACAATTTAACTATTATGAAGCGTTGTTGCTTACAACCTCGCGTGTCTCGTCTGTTTGCTTTCTAAGTTACCTGACGGAAATTAAGTAACCTGACAGAAAATTACTTGTGTTTTCTGGACTCGAGTACTGTACTTGAGGGGAAGTACCGTACTCTTCGCTGTCTTCTGCAGGCGCCGTTACGCTAAACTGCTAATTGTGTCCTTCAAGTCTGCGAATAAACAGGCAACTCTAGTAATGGTTGTCTGGCCGTGTCGACATCTCTGTAGTGTCTTCGCCAGTAATTAGGTACAGAATCCGTACTCCGGGAAAAGTTGCTGCGGTTGAGTAACAGAAATGACGAACCAACATCTTTTCGAAGTCAGCAGTAGTTTGCGTTCTTGCTATATGGCCATCAATATGACGCTTGAAACTATTTGATACAAAGGTGAACACATGCATGGCGTTGTAATCTGCGGTATGTTTTTCAGTAAATTTCAGTTACGGCGATTAAAGAGTTCATATACCTTGATAATTACTCTGAGACTGAAGACATATTGAAAACAGATTCTAAATTACAGTAAATATAATAAACAAGTGATCCAAATATTCAAATGTTTGTCAAGCTTAAGGGACTTAACTGCGGGGTCATCAGTCCCTAAACTTACAAACTACTTATGAACTACCTTATACTAAAGACGACACAAACATTCATGCCCGGGGAGGGATTCGAACCCACGATGGGGAACGGCCTCGCTCATCGTAGCATAGCACCTCAATGCGCTCGGCCGCTCCGCCGCGGCAAACAAGTGATATGGAAAGACATCGAAAAGAGTATTTGTGGCGTAAGGTGTTAATACCGCTGGTAGCACTTAACAGTGAAAAGGAGCGACTCGCTATAACTAACTTTCATTTTTCTTTTAAACGTGTGATGTATACCAAGGAGACCATTTTAGTTAATAATTTCGTGTGGCTCATTGGCCTGGTGCAAGTTTTTCAGTTGGATGCCAATTCAGCAACTTGCGTGTCCGTAGCCTACTCCAGTTATCCAACCGAGGAAAGGGGTCCTACAGCTTAACGTGGAATCCGAACCACGTGTCGTTTCTGGCGACTCCTCACATCGTTGAGAGGTGAAGGATTGGTTAAAACGCAGACTGAAAAGATCCGCGACTCTTCGTTTTCCAGTCGAGCGCTTTACCTCAAGACCACCGATCCCGACACCTTTTTAGTTAATTTATGGACATGATTATTGAATGCTTTTGTCTATTTGTTTATTTAGTTATAATAGTGTGCCAGGTTTCTAATATCTCTAATATTTGTGTCACCTTGTGTTATGAACAACCCTTAAAACATTAGATTCTTGTTCAATTTTTTTTCACTGTATTCGTGTAAGAATGTATGTTTCCACTGTTTCTCTAGGTAGGTATTTATATTTGCTTTTTACAGTACTATTATTTTACAGATTTCATTCAAATGTTTATTTACACTGTAACTGCTCCATCAAAGAAGTAATTTACTTTTCTGTATGTAACATTTCTTCTGGTTCACTGACAACACAAGTTCTTTTACTGAACTTCAGTAAATGTCTGATGATGGCCTAATAAGCCGAAAATCGATTCACAAAATAAACAAATCTGTAGAAAAAACACAAAATTGTGTATTTTCATTTTCATAATGAATTTGTTCTACCAAGAAGCGACGGAAGAATCAGGCAACATGATAAATATTTCATATCGCACACCAAGCTGAAACCTCTTATTTTATTACTAGATGAAAAAAAGAGAGAAAGAACAATGTTGAGGATGATACTGACGATACTTTCAGATGTTAGTAAGGACAACCGTTCTTGAGTTTGTGGTACCCTATACTCACCTTTTTTGGAAACACAGTGATTGTAATTTCATCCGTTTATTGGGACTGTAAAGAAACACGCTTTTTATTAGTACATGCGATACATTTCAATGCTTTTGTGTCATTACTGGTAAGTCTTTTTTTCATATACGACAATTTTAAAATATTCTATGAATTGTACCTCACGACGATACATAGGTCTTGGCGCCGCGGCTGAGCGGCCGAGCGCGTTAAGGCGCTATGCTACGATGCGCAAGGTCGCTCCTCGTCGGGCTTTCGAATCCCCCTCCCTCGGGTATGGATGTTTGTGCTGTCTTTAGTATAAGTTAGCTCATAAGTAGTTTGTAAGTTTAGGGACTGATGACCCCGCAGATAAATCCCATAAGCTTCACAAACATTTGAATTTAGGTCTCGGTCATTGTCATTGTTGATAATATCCTCATTTTAGCTTTCCCTCTTACCGTAATTACTGTTTTGACAAAGAAACTTGTTTGGTTTCGATGGCCACGTCATTAAACTTCTTTGTCTCTGACCTGTTGCCTGGAGTTGCGTTGGACATCTTCAGCGGTGCTTCTGGTTCTCGTGAGTGTGGCGGCAAAACTCAAAAGAACTAGGAGTTGCCGTGAATTTGTCTAATAAAGGTCTGATCAACAGGTCACGAACAAATATGTTTGGTAATCTACCACGACCGTACAACCCGAAAGATTCGGCAGTAACTTACAGTGACCACTTTATGCAATACCTGCAGAAATACTAGTTCTTAATAAAAACCTATTACACGTGCTACTGTGTTGAACATTATTACCCAAGGTGTATTTCGTCTGTTGCGTAAAGGCGCTTTCAGCGGGTTTTCGGAAAAGTTCCACAATTATCTATTAATCTCACACATTAATTACACATGTGAGCCGGCCGCGGTGGCCGAGGAGACTGAAGCGCTCCAGTCACGGTCTGCACGGCCACTACGGTCGGGGGTTCGAATCCCCCCTCGGGCATGGATATTTGTGCCGTCCTTAGTTGTAAGTAGTTCATAAGTAGTTTGTAAGTTTAGGGACTGATGACCTCGTAGTTAAGTCCCATAGACTCTACAAACATTTGAACATTTTTTTACACATGTGAGGTACATTTCCCTCTGCCAATGCGAATGCGCTGATACCGTTGTTTTCTTTGTATTTTGTTTTCGACCTTGTTTTGTGTCCGTTGTGTGATTACACACTTCACTAGTGACCCGCTTATCGGGAATTCATGTTAAACTTGTCACCTGAAAATATGACTAATGTGTCGTTCCTACAGTGCTCCTCGAACAGCAAAGCGGAAAAAAACACTGTAAATCTACACTTAATATGTGAAGTTCCAAAGCCGTAGAACGTTTCAGATCAAACCAGCGTTTATATAGAGAGCTATATGCATCTGCGATTCTAAATTTCAACGTTACTATGCGAGTAAGCTATTTTGTTAGTAAACGAATAGCCTTATAAACATATTTGAATAACATATTTAATGAATTTCCCTTTGGTGGTTGACACAACATGATGATAATATTAAAAAAGGCAACAGTTCCTAATGTTCTGCAAATAATAATTACTCAAACACTAACCAGCTTCTTAGGGCATATTCAGGTTACAAAAAATATTGTGTTGTTTTTGACCAGGAAACTTTCTGGAAAGAGAAAGTTTAGCAGATTTGGAAGACTGGGAAAAAGTGCAATTTAACGTGGGTCCTAGCATGAGAAACTGTAGTGAAGAATAATCATAAATGCATAAGAAGTCTGGCGCAAAATACATCCCCAGATTGCATATCACAGTAACAAGCTTCGTGGACAACTTATGTGTGTTACCGTCGGGAAGCAGGAAATAATAAATTAATGCTTCAATAAAATACCGTGGCGTTGATGATGATATTACACTTATCATACTGCTTGCGTAAAGTTGACCAAACAGAAGGAAAGAAGTGCATGCTTACATGAACGGCAACAAATAAGGCCATGTTGTGGCCATTTATAATGGTAAGGTAACGACGTGTTAAATAAAAGAAATAAGTTAAATAGCCTGTACTGCACGATAACAGAGAAATATCTGTCAACTGGTGAACCTGATAGAGATCCGGTGAAACGGAGCATAGTACTTATGAAGTGGTCCCATTAGCTAAGAGGAATCAAATTCTTCAGTCGATACAGATTTTCTACATGCGTTTGAAGATAGAAAATGTGGTGAATGTGTCTATCAATTTCAAATTCGTGAACGCACGAGGGCCGCGGTGGAGTGGCCGAGCGCTCTAAGCCGCCTTGATGCGGAGCGCGCGGTTGCTCGCCGTCCGAGTCTTTCCTCGGGCTTAGGTGTGTTTGACAATGTTGATTGGAATAGACTATTTCAAATTCTGAAGTCAGCACGGGTAAAATACAGGGAAAGGAGAGTTACTTACAATTTGTACAAAATCAAGACCGCAGTTATTAGACTCGAAGGGCATGAAAGGGATGCGTTAGTTGGGAAGGGTTTAAGACAGGGTTGTAGCCTTTCTCCGATGTTATTCCATTTGTACATAGAGCAGGCGGTGAAGGAAAGCAAGGAAAATTTTGGAATAGGGATTAAAGTTCAGGCTGAAGAAATAAAAACATTGCGTTTTGCTGATGACAATGTAATTCTGTCACATACAGCAAATGACCTGGAAGAGCAGTTGAATGGAATGGACAGTGTGTTAAAGAGAGCGCATAAAATGAACATTAACACGAGCAAAACAAAGATAATGGAATGCGGTCTTAGAAAATCAGGCGATGCTGAAGGAATTAGATTAGGTAACGAAACAATGAAAGCGGGAGATGGGTTTTGTTACTTGGGTAGTAAAATAACAAATGATGGTCGCATTACAGGGGATATAAAATGCAGAATGGCAATGGGAAGAATAAAAAAAAGAGAAATTTGCGTACATCGAATATTAATTTAAGTGTAAGGAAATCTTTTTTGAAAGCATTTGTGTGGAGTGTTGCCTTGTACGGGAGTGAAACATGGACGATAAACAGTGTGGACAGGAAGAGAATAGAGGCTTTTGAAATGTGGTGCTACAGAAGAATGCTTAAGATTCTGTGGGTAGATCGCGTAACTAATGAAGAGGTCCTGAACAGAATTGGCGAGAAAAGGAATTTTTGGCATACCCTGACTAAAAGTAGGGATCGCTTGCTAGGACACATTCTTAGACATCGAGGAATCGTAAATTTAGCATTGGACGGAAGTGTGTGGGGTAAAAATCGCAGAGGGAGACCAAGAGACGCATATAGTAAGCGGATTAAAATGGATTTGGGATTCCGTTCTTATGAGGAAATGAAAAGGTGGTGAAGCCAGCAGGACTGTACGGTCCTTGCTTAGACTGCCACTAAATACCTCTCATGTTTTTTTCAGCCACTTAATGTCGAATAAGAATGTGCTCGAAGTGAATAGTGACATTAGAATGCAGTTCGCTGAGGTGGCACCAGATGGAAAGACTTGAACCTGCTGTGGTGATTGACGTGACATTTAGCCAACTGCCAGCTTAGAGTGACAGGTGGTGGAGTATGCCGTGCCTCCTTTCCTGAGTAGGCGTCACTCTGTGGGCATCTGTCTGACATCATGGCTCACCAGAAACCCAAGGATGAAATTTTAGTTAGTTTCGTAATTGCGTTCCACAGAGTACATACTGTTAACGAGGCAATGAAACAAGACGTAAATGGGAAACCTTCACCAAATAAAAGCCCTTCAAGGGTGCGTTCCTGTACAGTTTAGTTCGAGTGGCTACCATTTGTTGCTGTACCTACATCTAAATTATCTAGTTCATTCCACACACTTTGATTATCTCCATTAAATTATCAATGTCGTTGATAGGGACACTGTACTCCTCGTTGCTTCACATAACAAGAAAAGCAAAACTGTAGGAGCGTCAAGTACGTAAATAGCGGAGGCCATCTCTGGGGGCAATGATGTATCTAGTAACTCCGGAACATTTTTAGCGTAGCGTGGAGGAACGCCGTCTTGTTTCAAGGTGACACCTTCATCTTAATTTTGTGCCACTGCATATAATTTCAACATTCTTGAAGTCACTGTTTACTCCGCAAAAAGTAAGGGCTTCTAATTTATCATGCATGATGGCATGCCTGACGTTCACGTTAGAGGAGTGTCACCACGAACTGCCAACGTGGTGTGATAGTCACGTGGGCCGTAAGATCCAACTTGTGTAGTTGTGAAAGTAAATTCCATTTGCTAATAAAAAGAGGACCCGACTGCTTATAAAGAAATGTATTTCTCAAAAATGTATAACACTGACACTACTTCTCAAAATAGCCCCGTAACTTTCCAGGTATTCCTCATACCGCGGCATAAGCTTACGTATCCTACGTCATAGAATGTTACCGTCTGTGTTGTCAAAAATTTGGTTTCAAGTTCGTCTCCTTCTCCATCATTGTGGAAGTCCGTACCATCAAATTACTGGAACTGAAAAGCAAGACCATTAATCGTAAACCTACAGTTTTTCTTACTAACTCTTTCGTCTGTCCAACCAGTTCATCAGAAACCAAAGATAGACATCCAATTCCTTTTTTATCATACACTTGTCGAGCCCTTCCTTATATTATTGTACCCATCTTCTCACCATTAAAACACTCGTTATGTATTCTCCGTAAGCCTCGCAGATTTATCGATGAGTGCGACTTGGTTTGACGTAGACCTACTTAGTCTTCAGAAAATGAATCTCCGATCTTAGTTCGCGTGCGGCTGGGTTTTCGATCAACAGTGCGATTATAAATAATCGCTACAAAATATTCAAATATTTGTAGAGCTTGGGGACTTAACTACGGGGTCATCAGTCCCTAAACTTACAAACTACTTATGAACTAACTAACACTAAGGACGGCACAAATATTCATGCCCGAGGGGGGATTCGAACCCCCGACCGTAGTGGCCGTGCAGAACGTGACTGGCGCGCCGCAGACCGCTCGGCCACCGCGGCCGGCCAAACAATCACTACGAACGTCACACAATACAGACCGAGGTCGAAATAGCGTCGTTACGCTCTGCTTGTACCAGACACACATCTGAGCGGAAATGCGGTCGTAGCAGTGGCATCGAGAAAAATCCAAACGGTACTTACTTTCCTAGCTACCCTCTTACGTGATAACCAACTGCCTACTGCCAGTATCCTGAGTGTAAAGGTCCAGATACAATGAATTACTTGCCTGCTTGCCACAGAATGGATTCATAATACTTTTTCTTTTTCTCAAAATTCAAATGTTTGTTAAGCTTATGGGACTTAACTACGTGGTCATCAGTCCCTAAACTTACAAACTACTTATGAACTACCTTATACTAAAGACGGCACAAATATCCATGTTCGAGGGGGGATTCGAACCCCCGACCGTAGTGGCCTTGCAGACCGTGTCTGAAGCGCCTCAGTCTCCTCGGCCACCGCCGCCGGCTTCTTTTTCTCATTCTCCTCTTGTTATTCAAAAATGTTTGTAATTCTATCGGACCAAACTGCATGGTCATCAGTCCGTAGCTTACAAACTACTTAAACTAAGGTAAACTAACCTGAGGACAACACACACACCCATGCCCCAGGGAGGACTCGAACCTCCACGGCGAGCAACCGCGCGCTCCGCAGCGAGACGCTTTAGACTGCTCGGCTACTCTACCGCGACCTCTTGTTATTAACCTTCTCCGTGCCCTTCTTTTATTTTTCTTCATGACTCCTCCTCCTACTCCCTCTTCCTTCTTATACTCTCTGTTTCCACTATCTGCATCTCTTTCCCTTCCTCCTTCTCCTATTTTTTCTCTTCCTCCTCCTTCTTTCTTCCTACTCCCCCTCCTCCTCTTCTTCTTCCTTCTTCCTGCTCCTCACCTTGTTCTTCTTCTTCTTCTACCTGCTCATCCTCGTCGTCGTTCTCTTCTTCTTCCTTCTTCCTGCTACTCCTCTTCTTCTTCCTCCTATTTTCCTTCTCTTCCTCTTTTCCTCTACCTCCTATTTTTCTTTTTTTATACTTCTCTGCCTCTTTTTTTTCCTCTGCCTGCTCCTATCTTTTCTACTTTTTGTACTTCTCCTTCTTTTCTTCCTTGTCTTTCTTTTGTTTCTTTTCTTACTTTCCTTAAAATTACTAAGCACTACTAGCAACAAACCGTTCATAGCTGGTCAGCGGTATAGTGTTTTCATGATGTACCCGATGCAGTAAATGTCACTATTGTGCCTCTCATCTTTCGAAAAAGCAACTCATAATGAAACAGTAGTATGTAATTAACTATTTTTACATGGTGAAGGAGGAATACTAAAGTAAACCAACGAACATGATAGGAGTAACAATGCAGCTGTCGAACTCATTCAGTAGCACTCTGTAATTTACAATTTCTAGGACGAGCTACTCGCTTATGTTATAACCCTATACTACAAATGAATTTGTGGTAAAATTTTGATCAGTTTGAGAGATAATGGGAAAAATAAGGTATGTAGCTGATCAACTACACTATGCATTAAAAGGTTAATCTTTGTGTAACACTATGGGACGGTAAGCTGGCTGTAGTACAGTTGGAAGTGGTATTACTATCCAAAGAGTGTCAGGAAAACTAAAAGCTTGTCAGAGATGTCCGAATATAACAATTTCTTCCATTCGCCATAATTTGGAAGTTCCATCAGCTGCAGACCGTCGATGAACAGTTGTGTAAGGACTTGATGGTGTACCCGACTGGGTTACGTTACAGAATGGGTAGCCTTAATGAAACAAGAACCCGGAACCAGAGCGCCTGCCGACCTTCTTTGCAGAAGACGACGCGAGAAGAAAGTGTGACCGCCACGGTGAATTAATGCGGGGAAGCTCGCGAGAAGAGCGGAGAAGACCAGAGCAGACACAGCCAGGCGCGCGCCCCGTCTCGGGTACACAGCGCTCTCGTTTGCAGGCTCACTTCCAGCTCTCTGCTCTGGCCGCGACTTTATTGCAGTGCGAGTCCAAGTCCTTATTCTCGTTGCCTGTCTCAGTATATTTGGTTCCATCTATATGTTTTTTCCAACAATTATACTGACGGAACTGGTTATAGTAACTGCATGAATACCTTAGTCGAACGCTACCAAGCTGATACTTGAAAGTGTTTCATTAAAACTGTATAATTAATAGTTAATTGAATGGGTGTATAATGAAGAATATAATAAATTAATAGATGCATTGGCTGGTACCTGTATATGGTGTGTGCGATTTTTATTTTTTTAATTTATTATATATATATATATATATATATATATATATATATATATATATTGTTATTTTAGGGCGCAAGACTTCTCAGGTCATTAGCGCCCGAATCGGAACTGCGATTCGCTAGATCTCGAAAAAAAAAATTATAACTGCCAGAATGGAGAGTATCACGAGAAAGCTAAAAACGAAGGATAAAAAATATCAAATAGAAGGGTTAAATATCCTTTGATAATTTAGCCATGTTGATAAAACGCAAAACTCGAGCAGCAGTTCGTGTGTCATCAGCTAAAAGTTCCCCCAGAGTAGACGGCAAATTAAGGGCTACACGGAGATGATTAAAATTAAGACAAGACAGTGAAACATGTCGTACCGTCAGCAATTCACCACAGGAGCACAGCGGTGCAGGGTCAGCTGTTAGCAAATGACGGTGGCTGAATCGGCAACCGGGCCAGGATGACCACCTCTCGCCGAGAGGGGCGTGAGGAGGTCCTCCAAGCGGTCGGGATCGGTGAGTATGTACGAATGTAGGAGTGAGTATGAGTATATGTGAATGTTACATCTGCTGTAACGCTTGAGTTCAGTACTTATGCTATTAGGATAATTGCAAATTTTGGTGATATACATCTCAATAAATTAGCTTATTATGCCTGTTTTCATTCTCTGGTTTCGTATGGCATTATTTTCTGGGGTAATTCATCATTGAGTCAAAAAGTATTCATTGCACAAAAGCGTGTAATCAGAATAATTGCTGGAACCAATCCAAGATCATCCTGCAGACATTTAAAAAGCTAGGAATCTTCGCAGTTCATATATTCACTTATGAAATTTATTATTACCAATCCCACCGAATTCAGAAGCAATAGCAGTGTACATAACTACAACGCTACGAAAAGAATGATCTTCACTATTCAAGGTTAAATTTAGCTTTGGCACAGAAAGTGGTGAATTATGCTGTCACGAAATCTTTGGTCACCTACCAAACAGCATCAAAAGCCTGACAGCTTACTAACATTTAAAATAAATTAAAGTAATTTTTGAATGGCAACTCCTTCAACACCATAAATGAATTTTTAGATGTTGTTGTGGTCTTCAGTCCGCAGACCGGTTTGATGCAGCTCTCCACAATACCCTATCCTGAGCAAGCCTCTTCATCTCCACATAAGAACGGCAACCTACATCTGTCTGAATCTGCTTACTGTATCCATCTCTTGGTCTTCCTCTGCGATTTTTACCCCACACACTTCCCTCTAATGCTAAATTCACAATTCCTTGATGTCTAAGAATGTGTCCTACCAATCTATCCCTTCTTTTAGTCAAAATTTTTAGATATGAATTAGTAAATCTGAAGAAGAAAAATGTATAAAATAAAAATAAATTGTGTCATGTAATATTTAGTACAAAGTAATAATGTTTCATTAACCTGACACGTTCCACATCATTACGAAGTGTCGTATTAATGATCTATGCAACAAGTTCTAATCTACATATGTTGCGTGACAAAATTATTATTTTTCGGATATTACAGTGATATAGAATTCTCAAATGTTTATAACGTTATGGGACCAAACTTCAGAGGTCATCACTCCCTAGACTTATACTAAAGACAAGAGACATACATGCTGGAGAGAGGACTCGAACTTCCGGCGGGGAACAGCCGCGCATTCCGTAGCAAGGCGCCTTAGAGGGTACGGCTATTCCCTCACGGCGGTAGAATTATAATTTTCTTATAAACAAATTTGTTGTTGTGATCAAGCAATGTTTTGTGATTTAAAGACTATAGCAATTTCGGAAGGGTACTATGCAATTATCGGGCAATGTAATTATATTTTCGAGACAAAGTGTAGGAGCAAAATTAAATAATAAAACTTGTAAGGGTAATCGAATAAACAGACTCCCAACAATCCGCCTTCCTACATACTACTTCAGCGTAATTGACTTCTCAAGACGAATTTCGTCTTTAACTTTGACAGTGTTGAGCAACTGTTGAGGGAGTTAAAGTACACCGTACAATATGCGTTAATAAGTATGTGCCAAGTAAAATTATGAAGAGGCGGGATAGTTCCACCGTGGTTCAACAACCGAATTAGGAATCTGTTACGAAGGCAAAGAGAACATCACTATAAATATAAACGTAGCCAAAGGCTAGCAGACAAGCAAAATTAAATGTTGCCAGAATTAGCGTAAGGGATGCAATGCGTCAGGCGTTCAACAACTTTGACAACAATGTTTTGTGTACCGACTTGGCAGAAAACTCTAAGAAATTTTGCTCCCGCATTAAATCGGTGATCATAATAATGTTGAAACAGTGGATGACACACAAAAGGTGGAAATATTCTCTTTTCCAAAGCTGTTTCGCACAGGAAGATTGCACTCTAGGCCAACGCACGAACGACAAACTGTCAGGTATTGAAATAAGTGTCAGAGTGACAGGAAAGCAACTGAAATCGCTCAGTAGAGGAAAGGCCGCTGGACCTGATGGGATACCAATTCCATTTTTCACGGAGTACGCGAAGGAACGTGCCCCCACCTCTCCTTAAAGCAGTAGTAGTAGTGTACCGAGGGTCTCTAGAGGAACAAAGCGTACCTAAGGATGAAATATGTGTAGGTAATTACCGTTTACAAGGGATGTCGTCGATCAGATGACAGTGGTGGGGTTAGACGAAAACTTGGCGTCGGCGAACTCGTCTTTGCGAAACCCCTTTCATTTTTCCAGTACGGAGGAAAATGTTAAATAAAATAAGCTGAATTATACACCAATAATCATTATACTGAAACTTTATTGCAATAAAAATACACAAATTAAAATAGAGAAACATTTCGGCTTTTCGCCTCACTGAATTTTTTAAAGATTGCTTCTTAATTAGTACTAGCCGCTATTTCTGCTTCAATTGATAATACTGACAAAGCAGATAGTCTTTCTTGGCTCACTGTGCTTCTAGAGTAAGTCTTAATCAATTTTAAGTTTGTGAAGCTTCTCTCGGCCGAAGCTGTACTCCCGCGGCGGATTAGCCGCGCGTACTGGAGCGCCGTGTTGCGGTGCGCGCGGCCGTCCGCCGTCGGGGGTTCGAGTCCCCCCTCAAACATGGATGTTTGTGTCGTCTTTAATGTAAGGTTGTTTCTTAAGTAGTTTGTAAGTATAGGGACTGATGGCCCCTCAGTTAAGTCCCTTAAGCTTAACATACATTTTTAAACATTTGACGCTGTACTGACTGGAACTGTGAATATGATGCTGATTGTTACGTAAACATGCGGATATACTTCTTCCAAATTGTTTTCTAAAATGTACTGAAGACGTTGTTTTGCAAGTATTTAATTAAAAATTGCATCACTGCTGCCCTCATACGGAAAGACAGAAGGATACCGCGTTGGACTAAAAATAAAGGATGGAGAGACTTAAGTTATTTCTGATACTTGATAACAAATCTGCGAATGAATATCTTCTGTTTAAAGCAAAAATGAAGGAATTCGGTCGGATAGAACGGCCTTATCGACTGACTTTAGTTTGCAGCAAGGACATCCCCATAGGAAATATACAGAAGGAAATCACGTTTGTGTAGAAAAAAAGGAAGGCGAGAGCTTTGTAAATTCTGATACTTGATGACAAATCTGTGGATGACTGCCTGCCGTTTAATGTAAAAATTAAGGAAATCGGCTGGCTAGTTTGGTCTGGCGGACTGACTTTAGTTTTCGTAGAGTCTTCTAATATATAAGATATAAATGACATAGATAACATCGAAAGTTCAATGATACGTTTTGCATATAATGCGGAAATTCATCGATAAGTCCCAACACTGGGATGATCTGCAGCGTATCAACGCTTGGTGTAGGGAATGGCAATTGACCGCCGGCCGCGATGGCCGAGGGGACTGAGGCGCTTCAGTCACGGTCTGCACGACCACAACGGTCGGGGGTTCGAATTCCCCCTCGGGCATGGATATTTTTGCCGTCCTAGTTCGTAAGTAGTTCATAAGTAGTTTGTAAGATTAGGGACTGATGACCCCGTAGTTAAGTCCCATAAGAGTTACGAACATTTGATTTTTTTTTTTTTTTTTTTTTTTTTTTTTTTTTTTTTTTTTTTGCAATTGAGCCTCGACATAAACAATTGTAACATCCTGTTTTTACAAAGAAAGAAAAATCCTTTATTATATAACTCATAACAGCAGGACTAACACTGGAAGCAGATGCTTTCATAAATTATCTGGGAGACATAACGGGTGATTAGGGAAGGAACTACCAGTCAAAAACAGTCGTGGGTAAGGCAGAAGAATGGTCAGGAAGTACGTAGTCCGTCAACAAAGGAGGTAGGTTACAAAACTCTAGTTTGGCCAGCGCTGGAGTATTTCTCACCTGTGTTGCGACCATACCAGGTAGCGGTAATAGAAGGAACAGAGAAGATCCAATAGAGAGCAGCACGCTTCGTTACGGGCTCATTTAGTAAGCGCGAAAGCGTCACAGAGGTGATTACGAAATTCCCGTGGCAGGGGCTGGAACAGAGACGTTCTTTATCGCGGTACGGGCTTCTGTCAATGTTCCAAGAACATACGTATTAGCCAATATATTTTCTCCTAACTATATCTCTCGAAGCGACCACAAGGATAAGATTAGTGACATTAGGGCTCACACCGAAGCATACAGGCATTAATTTATTATTATTATTTTTATTACGCGACTGGAATCAGAGAAAGTGACAATGGGGCTCAAAATACCCTCCCCACATACCGTGAGGTGATTTGCTGAAAATGGATCTAGGTGTAGATTATCGGACAAACAGAATTTCGCTTACCTTTTACTGCAGGAAAGGAACTGCTTCATTTCCCAATCACTTTTTCTCTTGACCAAGCAAAATATACACTGGTCAAAACAGTTAAGGGATCAGCTGAGATACCAAGGCTCTTAAGTATTGTAATTGGCAGCATGAACCAAACGGTCGACGTCTTTCTGTCGGTTCTACGGAATGGAGACAACAACATTACAGCAACCGAGTTGGTAGTAGCAGAAAGTTACTGCAGATGGAGTTGGTGTTGTGTCTATCAAACGAATTAAACAAGAATTTGGGTTCAGATAGTGTAGTGAACAGGTAGTGCAATGCCACAACAACGTGCTTACCCGAAGCTATGACATTGAGAGCCATCTGAAGTTTGGAAGCAGGACCGACACAGCGGAAAGTGGATGAAACTATTGGAGTGTTCCACAGTGTAATTTCCAGGACTTGCAAGGGATTTCAGACAGCAGGAACCGTTAAAAGAAGGCAACGCCAAGTTTGTCCACAGGGAGCAACAGGAAGAGATGAATGTTCGGTTAACAGCCCTCGAGACAGGAGATTGAATGCAAATCAGCTGCAATGCACTCTCCAGGCAACAACAGCAAGCGCAAGATCAAAACACACAGTCCGAAATCGCCTTCGGGAATGTGGCCTCTGCGCACGGAGGCCTATGGTGTGTGTCCCCTTACAGTCACGATACCGTTTAGCCAGCAGAAACTGGGCGGAGGAACGTCAGTATGAGTCGTAACGAATGGCGCCGGGTTCTGTTCACGGATGAGTCAAGATTTTGTGTTCAGCAGGACAATCGTCGTTCCCTCATCTGGGGAGAGCGTGGAACTCGGGACAATCCTGCTTATGTGCAAGAAACACCACCATGCCATGGTGCTGGACGAATGGTTTTGGCGGATAAACGGGTCACTATGTCGTTTAGAATGGCGCTTTGACTGCTCAGAGGTACAGAGGCAAGATCATTCCATCTTTTGTTGTGCCGTGGGAGATGGGTTCCTTCTCGTGGACGACAACTCTCGTTCCCACAGAGATGGACTGGTGAATGACATGAAAGAATGAATTGAAAGAATGGAGACGTCAGCTTGTTCACAGGACTTAAACCCGATTGATCAAGTCTGGGATGCACTTGGCACACGCATTGCAGCCAAACCAGCACCTCCCACAACGGTTTACAGAGCAGAATGTTACACTCATGGAAGAATGGCCAAATATCTGTTGAGACCTCATTGATAACTCACACCTTCCATGCCAAGTTTGTGTGCAACTGTACTGGCCGTCCGAGGTGATCACATAACATATTAGAGGACAATGGGAATGACTTTTACACTACTATGGTAGCCCCATGGTGTCTCGCTCTAAGTAAACGCCATGCAAACCTTAAGTATGAGGAGGAAAGAGGTAAGACAGCAAAATGACGTACTGTGTCACATAAAAATTATAATTGTAACCAATGAGATGTACTGTAATTTTATTTTACTGAAAACTGCGAATAATCAATGCACAACGTAGTCAATTAATTTGGCTCAGCGTTATGGAGAAGTTCCTATTCATGATTATGAAGAAAGACCAGAAACCACATCAGAGGTGTAAAACACGAATGTGGTAATCAACGCCATGTAACTTTAACGACCGGAAACAAAAGAAAAGAATTAAAGCAAAAGCCTTTTCATAGACAAACTCGATGAGTATCTTCACTGGACTGCGACGCCTATGCGCTCTCTCTCTCTTTCTCTCTCTCTCTCTCTCTCTTTCTGTGTTTGGTTAAAGTTAATAAAGTAAAATGGCAATATTCAATGAATCATTCTAATGAATAAAAAATTAATTTACAATTCTTTGTCTAACTGAGCACCCAAAAATGGTTTGTCCAAAATAAATTCTTCAGCCTTTCTCAGTCAAATTTAACTCTTAGATTGTCACAGCTGGATAGAAGCTATTAAACAAAACTAAGTACCGCAATAAGAAATCAAAATATTTGCTTTCGAGTGTAGGTAAACCAGAAGTTTATAAACATTCATTCATGTGACAATATTGATAATGATGCATCGAATTAATCTTCAAGTTAAATCCTCCATTTCTTTTTCGCTTCAACAGTTAAGGTGCAACATAAACTTGCCACAACCGTAATACCAGCGAGTAATACCGCAACACACTAGCAACTTCAGAAGCTAAAGGCTGCGCACCCCATCAGCACAACCACTGATATCCAGCGAAGACTGTCCAAAGACACTTTGTTATTACCGACATAAGATTTTAACCAAAGGCCAAGGTGGACAATGAAGCTGCGAATACCTTTCATACTCCATAATTTGCCGCGTATGTTGATTAAAACTTCATCCATAAGCGATCTTATTTTTATCAACAATAATCCAATCCCTTGAGACATATGTTGTATGATTATAGCAGAGATACTGAATATAAGGAGAGGCGTTGAATCCCGATCACAACACTAATTGTGATGGAATACCTCTCCTTATATTCATGATCCTTTCAGCGCAAATGAAATCAGTTTTAAAGTGATGATGATTCCGTGCGGTTGGGTCGGGGATATTATCCACTCGGGAACTCGGCGTTGTGCTCATCGTCATTTAATCATCATGGACGCGCTAGTCGCCCAAGAGACGTCACAAAAGACACTTGCACCAGGCAGGCCGAACACGACCTCAGTTGGGACCATGTTCCCAAATATCTAGTGGACAGCAGACAGGGCCGCGACATGACACCCCAGCTGCTATTTTTCACCTTGCTGCACGAACACGTACGTTGTTCGTATCACAAGATGTCAACGATTTGCTCTGATCCGCCATATTACCAGGTTTGTCACAAATCGAAAATTTGTGGGTTATCGTGAAACGAAAGGTGCAGTGCTTCCCCAAAGCCAGCCTCCACAAATGAACTTTGGAAACAGGATGGATGGGCATACCATAGGATGCCATTTGCGCCTTATACGTCTGTAGGTACTAGGCAACAGGACATATGCTGAAACTAGGTGACTAAAATGCATATCACGACTTGAGAAGGTAGTAATCTATCGTAAATAAATATTCAGCAATCCTCCAAAGGTGTGTGGCGGAGGGTACTCAGTACCACTACTAGTTACTTGCTTTCCTGTTCCATATAGCACAAGACAGAAACGTATGCTTCTATGCATCTGTACGACTCCTAATCTCTCTGATGTTACCTTTGCGGTCTTCGCGCGAAATGTGGATTGACAAAAGTAGAATGTTTCTGAAATCCGCTTCAAATATCTTCAACAGTGTGCCTCGGAAAGAACATCGCCTTCCCTATAGCGACTCCCATTTGAGTTCCCGAAGCATATCAGTAACAATCACACGTTGATTGAACTTACCAATAAAAAAAATCCAGCCACCTTCTTGTGAATTGCTTTAAACCGACTGGTGGGGATCTCAAACATTTCAGTTATACTGTAGACGAGGTCACACAAGTGTTTTATATTTGATCTCCTAGAGAGACGAAACACATCTTCCTAAAATTCTACGAATAAACTGAAGTCGGCCATCTGCTTTCCACCCAGCTCTCGTTATGCTCGTTCCATTTCATAGCACTCTACAGCGTTACCCCTAGATATTTAATTGAGGCGACTCTGTCAAGCAACACGCGACAATTCTGTATTCGACCATTAATGCATCCACATCACCTTACATTTTTCAACGTTTAGAGCTTCCTGCCATACCTCATACCACCTAGAAACTTGGTCCAAGTCAACCTGCATCCTACTGCAGTCATTTAGTGACTACACATTCCTGTACAACACAGGAAACAGCCGCCGATTGTAGCTCATTCTGTCAAAATGTTCAAATGTTTGTATAGCTTATGGGACTTAACTACGGGGTCATCAGTCCCTAAACTTACAAACTACGTATGAACTAGCTAATCCTAAGGACGGCACAAATATCCATGCCCGAGGGGGGATTCGAACCCCCGACCATAGTAGCTGTGCAGACCGTGATTGAAGCGCCACAGTCCCCTCGGCCACCGCGGCCGGCACTCAGTCTGTCCCTTAGATCATTTATACAGATAGAAAATAATAACTCTTGACGATATCTGGTCTCTGATAGCCGGCCGCGGTGGCCGAAGGGACTGAGGCGCTCCAGTCACGGTCTGAACGGCCACTACGGTAGGGGGTTCGAATCCCCTCTCGGACATGGATATTTGTGTCGTCCTTAGTATTAGTTAGTTCGTAAGTAGTTTGATGACCCCGTAGTTAAGTACCTTAAGCTATACAAACATTTTAACATTTTTGGTGTCTGATAAGACTCGCCATGGAGGACAACGTACTGTGATGAATGTAGTAGTCAATGAGCCACTCACACATTTGAGTACCTATTCCATATGCTTATACCTTCGATAGCAGACTGCAGTGCTAGTGAACATATCGTGTGAATAAGAACCT
Source organism: Locusta migratoria (assembly GCA_026315105.1). Classification (NCBI taxonomy): domain Eukaryota; kingdom Metazoa; phylum Arthropoda; class Insecta; order Orthoptera; family Acrididae; genus Locusta; species Locusta migratoria. The sequence continues at coordinate 146,420,369 of CM048745.1, forward strand.
CCTATGTGAAATATTTGAAGTTTTTCTTTTAATTATGTGTGTGTGTGTGTGTGTGTGTGTGTGTGTCTGTACATGAATCCATTTTAGTGTACATGAGTCCATTTTATTGAAAATACCGTTGTGTTCACTGTTATTGCTAATTTTTGGGACAAAGATTTCATTTAAAAACCTGACGACAATTAATCCTTTGTTGTGACCTTTCTTATAGACAGGATGAAGAGCTGCAAATTTTACTGTGCCTGGATAAATATCCCGCGCCGGTGACGCTTTAGTAAGAACAACTGTCGAGAATCGTCACGCGTGGTATTTGTTGTCCTCCGCGAAAGAATGGGACCTTGGCGAGATGTGAGGAGGTGGCGCTAGCAGCGCATACCGGCCGAAGTGCGGTGGGGGAGGCTCGTCGCGTTAGCACTTCTCTCTCGCGGCTGACCGGGCGTCCTTGGCGCCGACTAGCGGCCACAACACATATACACACAGCGTATATACAGCTACAGACGGCGGTGGCCGCCTGCATCCGGCTGCTGCCTCAGCCCAGCCAGGCGCGGTGCGTCACCGTTACGTCATCGCCACTGACACCCGCACTTCGCACCTGGTCGGCCGGCGTGGGCGGCCCGGGCGAACCGGTGGTTAGCGGTGCCAAGCGAGCGGGAGAGGAGGGTGCCGGGGTGCCGACAAAGGACGACTCCCAAAGAACGGCGGCAGGCGCTGCGGTTGCCCAACCGGCCGGTTTACTCCTCAAACTGCATCCTGCTCACAGAGACCGGATCTGGCCGGTCACGAGAGGCTAGACTGGTGATAGGAGCAGCAGGAGGGCCAGGTGCAGGAGCAGTCGAGGGGCGTCAGGTGCGTGACGTGGCCTACTGCACACGTCTGAGCGCTCTGTCTGTAGCATCATCGTACTCTTCCACTCTTCGTAGACATTGAGGTGCTATGCACTGATGCGCGAGGCCTTTCCCCGTCGGGGGTTCGAATCGTCCCTCGGGCATGGATGTTGGTGTCGTCTTTAATATAAGGTAGTTCATAAGTAGTTTGTAAATTTAGGGACTGATGACCCCGCAGTTAAGCCCCTGAAGTTTAACAAACATTTGAGCATTTGAATCCACCCCGTAGAAACGAGAGAAAGACATCGAACCATTTTAGTTCATTCTGGCGATGACAATACTTCAGAAGCTAGATATCTCAACAGATTCCCAAATTGTTTTCACTATTGTACTTTAAATAATGTGTATTTATATATATTTTAATTCACTGCCTGGCGAAACCGTGATGCACCTAGGCAAGTTACTGGAAGCGAATGAAAGTACGTATGATGAGAGACCATGTAACTTTATTGAAATGATTACAATGTGGAATGACACAAACCCTTTGCTAGGCAGTTAAATGTGATTTGCAGAGTAAATATGTAGATTTAAACAAGGCCATTGCCAATTACAACTTGGATCTTGGCACCAGGTCAATGGTGTACTTCACCCCCTCTGGTCGCAATGCACACTCTTATGCGGTTTGTAATGGTGTCAAACAGCTTCTGCATCCTTCCCTGAGGCGAGTTTTTCACAATCGTTGCAGCGGCCCCTTCAATTCCCGCTGGTTGGTACTAGGAGGCGCCTTTCAATGCCATGGTACATGTGCTCAGTGGTGGAGAGGACCGTGGATCCTGCTGGCTACCGAAGGCCCTCAGCATGCTGTAGCCAGTCCACGCTTGCTGTGTGTAGGCGGGCGTTATATTGCTGGAACATTGACCCAGGGTGCTATGCCATCAGCGATGAGACATGCAGATGCCGAATATCGGTGACGAATTGCAGGGCCGTCAATGTTTGCCACAGAACAACAACAGGCATACCCTATTATAGTTGGCCAGAGCTTGATGATAGGTGTCAACCCTGAGTGTCTCTCCACAGTATTTGTGGGATTTGCCTTCTGCCCTTCACAGCGCCAAATCCAAACACGATGGTTATCGAAGATTATGGAGAAACGGGTCTCATCACCAGACCTTAGACTTTAGGTAAAAACCTATTTTGTTCCCCATTAAATAAATGCATTAAAAATTGTACATACACGAATTATGCAAATTTATGATCGAAATCGCACCTAAAAATACCTAATTTCCGGATAGTACCTAATTGTACCTAAATTTTAAAAATCGAATTAAATAAAAAATTTCACCCCAAAAATTCTCTCGTGGTCTTCCCAGCTAAGAATTATGCAAATATTTTATCAAAAATTGTAATTTTATAGTACCTAAAATACCTATCTAATTCTAATTTAAAAATTCAGACGTTAGAAATATTGTTCTTAAATTTCAGACAAGGTAGTGAGTATTACTTCAGCTAAAGATGTTATAAAACAACCAAAAATTTCCAACGACATTGCATAAAACCTTATTATGCATTTTTGGTCCCTATTATTAAATCTCTAGTGTTCAGGGAAACCAGTCTACTTGCAACTGCGATTGATAGAAGAGGTGACACAAAAAATTGACTTGGAACTAGGTTCTGTTGGTATAAAAGTGAGAAACTGAAGCCAGTGCTACAAAACAACGCAGGACTGACCACCCCCTGCACAGTAGCTGACAGCTTATCAGGTAAATCAACAGAACATGAGTGTGCGTCCCCACTGCACATAATACCGTCATTTAAGTATGCTACGGTGACGTGGAACGCTCATTCTCAGCGTATAAGACGCTATTAACAGACAAGAGATGCAGTTTCTCAATCTGGAGAAAGTGTTAGTTATTTACTCTGCCTGCAGTTATGGGCATGGACAATAAAATAATGTGGATTTTTGTCAATCTGTTTATCTTTCTAGAAAATAAAATTTCAGATTTTGGTTACCTATTTTCTGATTTTTATATCCTATTTTTGTAAGTAGAACCTAAAGTCCGAGGTCTACTCATCACTGTACAAAGTACTACAGCATTCGCCCTCGCTGGCCGCGGTGGCCGAGGGGACTGAGGCAATCCAGTCACGGTCTGCACGGCCACTACGGTCGGGGGTTCGAATCCCCCCTCGGGCATGGATATTTGTGCCGTCCTTAGGATTAGCTAGTTCATAAGTAGTTTGTAAGTTTAGGGACTGATGACCTCGTAGTTAAGTCCCATAGCCTCTACAAACATTTGAACATTCGCCCTCTGCCCGTGGCTCCGGAGCAGGGCGCCATTCCAAACGCCACCACCGAGCGGGGTGTAACAGTCTCAACAAACTGAACTCGCAGTCGGGAGGTCGGCGTTTCAAAACTGCCTATGACCATTCTGAATTAGGTTTTCCGCGATTTTCTTGAATTCTTCCAGGCGTGATTGTTCATCTCATGAAGCACTGCCGATTTCCTTCTACATCCCTGACCAAAGCTATGCGAGCCTGATGTTAGAGGGGTGTTAAACCCTAATCTTCATCCCCTCCAAGCAGCATCGTTGATGTTATAGTGTCAATAGCAACCAATGCGTGGGTTGGTAGAAACCCAATTCGCAACACGCGAAATACTGGTGTTTTTTTTTTTTTTTTTTTTTTTTTTTTTTTTTTGGTGTCCCAACTTCGTCGCCGCTTTTGTGTCCCAGCCTCGTCGTAGGTGTCGGTGGCCGAGTGGAACGGTACCGACACAGGAACAATGATAGCCCGCTGGTGCAGGTACGGAGGGGAGCAGCCAGAAACTATAAACACTAGAGTAAATTAGAAAGATATATATTGCACAGAATGTAACAATACTTAACTTTTACATAGTACTGCAGAATGTTGATACATAATTATTAGAGGCCTGCCTAGTGCCTGTACAATAGCAAAGTCTTCACTGGTGCCTATCTGATTACGAAGGTCCTAACTCGTTGCTATCTCAGTCCGAAGTGCGAAGTGGCCGATCCTTCAGTGGTGGCCACGAGCGGCGTTCTCGCAGAGGGCGCTCGTGGCTGTCGTCTTGAGAACGCCGCGCCGTGCGTGCATGGCGGCGCGCGGCGAAAGTAAGTGGCGCGCACTTTGTACTTGTGCGACACCACATTTTTTCCTCCTGAGTATCTGTCAATTTCATTTGTGACCAAGTGGTGCAAATTCTGAACTAAATCCGGAGTGACGAGTAAGCACTGGCCTCTTGTTAGCGATGTGTTATGTAGTTCTTCATTCCCGCGAAAATATCCGAACGACTTTGATTCGTAGGAATTAACGTACACGGTCTGTTTGTTTCGACCTGGATTTCGAAAGGATGCGGGGCACCCAGACTGCGGCCCGCTGTGCTGGTGCGGCAGTCTGCGGGCAGCAGTAATTGCTGGTTGTGTCCGCTGTTGGAGGCGGCGGCTAAGTGGGGCGCCTGGAGCTCTGGAGGCTGGCTGCTAGGCGGTTTCTCCAGCTCCAGCCGCCAAGTAGGGGCGCGCCCAGGAAACGAATCAGTGCGTGGCTGATGGCGCCGGCCGCGGCAGGGGGCTGGACGCCTCGTCGCGACACTGATGAGCGACCAGCCAGAGGCGACGCGTGGCTATCTAGCGCCAGCTGTACACGAATCACGAGGCGCTCGCACGCATGTTGGTTGTTGTTGTGATCATCAGTCCAGAGACTGGTTCGATGCAGCTCTCCACAATACCCTATCCTGAGCAAGCCTCTTCAACTCCACATAAGAACGGCAACCTACATCTGTCTGAATCTGCTTACTATATCCCTCTCTTGGTCTTCCTCTGCGGTTTTTACTCCACACACTTCCCTCCAACGCTAGATTCACAATTCCTTGATGTCTAAGAATGTGTCCTACCCATCGATCCCTTCTTTTAGTCAAGGTATACCAGAAATTCCTTTTCTTCCCAATTCTGTTCACTGCCTCCTCATTAGTTACGCGATCCGCCCACCTAATCTTCAGCATTCTTTTGTAACACGACATTTCAAAAGCCTCTTCCTGTCCGCATTGTTTATCGTCCATGTTTCATTCCCATACAAGACAACACGCCACACAAAAGCTTTCAGAAAGGACTTCCTTATGCTTAAATTAATATTCCATTATAACAAATTTCTCCTTTTGAAAAACGCGTTTCTTCCCATTGCCATTCTGCATTTTATATCCTCTGTACTGCGACCATCATTTGTTATTTTACTGCCCAAGTAACAAAACTCACCTACCTCCTTTATTGTTTCGTTACCTAATCTAATTCCTTCACCATCGATTGATTTTCTAAGATTGCATTCCATTACCCTTGTTTTGCTCTTGTTAATGTTCATCTTCTATGCTCCTTTTAACACACTGTCCATTCCGTTCAATTGCTCCTCCAGGTCCTTTGTCGTCTCTGACAGAATTACAGTGTCATCAGCAAAACGCAAGGTTTTTATTTCTTCAACCTGAACTTTAATTTCTTATCTAAATTTCTCCATGCTTTCCTTCATAGCTTGCTCATTGTACAAATTGAATAGCATTGGAGAAACGCTACACCCCTGTCTTACACCCTTCCCAACCTCTGCATCCCTTTCAACTCTGATAACTGCTGTCTGGTTTTTGTACAAGTTGTAAATAACCTTCCGTTCCCTATATTTTACTCCTGCTGATTTCAGAATTTGAAAGAGTGTATTCTAATCAACAATGTCAAAAGCTTTCTCCAAATCTACAAAAGCTAAAAATGTAGGGTTGCCTTTTCTTAATCTATCTACTAAGATAAGCTGTAAAGTTAGGATTGCCTCCTGTGTTCCTACATTTCTCCTGAATCCCAATTGGTCTTCCCCAAGGTCGGCTTCTACCAAGTTTTCCACCCTTCTGTAAATAATTCATGTTAAAATTTTGCAACCATGACTTATTAAACTAATGGTTTTGTAATTTTCACACCTGTCTGCACCTGCTTTCTTTGGAATAGGGATTACTAAATTTTTCTTAAAGTCTGAGGTTATTTCCCCTGTCTTGTACATCTTACGCGCCAGGTGAAATAGTTTCATCATGGCTGGCTCTCCCATAGACTTCAATAGTTCTGAGGGAATGTCGTCCACTCCAGGTGCTTTGTTTCGACTTAGTTCTTTCAGTGCTGTGACAAATTCTTCTCTCAGTATAATATCTCATAGTTCATCTTCATCTACATCCTATTACCTTCCTACAATATTGTCTCTAAGTTCATTCCCTTTCTATAACCCCTCTATATACTCTTTCCACCTTTCAGCTTTCCGTTATTTGCTGAGAACTGGTTTTCCATCAGAATTTTTTATATTAATACAGCTGCTTTTCTTGTCTCCAAATATTTCTTTTATTTTCCTGTAAGCTGTGTCTATTTTTTCCCTATTTTTCCCTATTTTTTCCCTATTTATACATTAGTTATACATTCTTCTGCAGGCTTGCATTTCCCTTCTAGCCACTCCTGCTTAGCTATTTTACACTTCCTGTCAATCTCATTTCTTAGTCGTCTGTAGTCCATTTTGCCTGTTTCATTTACTGCAATTTTATATTTTTTCTCTCATCAATTAAATTTAGTATTTGTTTGTGATTGTTTAGTATTTCCTGGTTGGTTATCTAATTCAAATTATTCGTTATTAGGTTCTCTGCTGCCTGTTGTTCAAAGTATCTATATCTATAAAAATGGATGTTTATCCATTTTCCCTGTTGACTCCAAGACGGCTGGAGAAATTTTAATGAAATCTTTAGGTAATCTTCAGCTTACCTGAGCGGGTGATCCTGTGAAATTTTCAAGCGATCTGGTCAATATATTTGCTTATGTAAACGTAAGAAAGTTTGCGTCTGGTGCTTCGAACGACAGTTTTCTCCCTAATGGAAACGGAGCAAACCGTCTGTTTAATGCCATTTTAAGACAGATTGGACATTGCACGATTTCGCCCGTACGGGAAAAAACCGCACGAGCAATTTTTCTTAGTCGACTGATGAAGAGCATTGGACCTTCCACACTTTACGGTTACAACACGTGTACAATGTTCAGTCGCGTTTCAGCCGCCCAGTGCCACTGCTGCCACACAGCTCAGTGTTCAATCAACCATAGAACAATAGACACTTAGAACTATATATATATAAGGAAATAGCATCGTCATATTAAATCACAATGACTGTATACACAAATTCCTAGCCTTCTTTAACTATAACAAAATTACTGAAATAGCATACAATCCAAACAACAGATTCACAGCAAAGACCAAAAAGCTATCAAAAGTTGTAATGTTTTATTTAATGACTATGAAAACTGATCATCCATTGTCATAAATCCATGTACCCCAAAATAACGTGCACAACCAAATATCAATAAGCTTTTAATCCCTATTCGCCGGATAGTTAATTCAGGGAACAGCTCTATATATCTTTTATATAAAAAACTTGATAAAATACTTTTAAAAATTATACATTCAGCAAAATATACACAATAAAAAACTCAAGCGCCCTAGCAAACGATATTAAAGACAAGAAAGTCTCATCTAATGCTAAATTTGTCTCATTTGATAACACCAATTTATACACCATTATACCAGTGCAAGAAATAATAAAACTTATCAAACAAAATTTACTAAAATTCAGAAACACCAATTACTGCAATACATGAAAATATACATATCTTAGAAACGGCACTTTCTCAAAATTAATCCGAATTTGATAACAAAATCTACACTCAGACAAACGGTGTAGCTATGGCAAGCAGCATGGCAGGTACAATCGCGAATATCTTCCTCCACTGCCTGGATGAAAAATTCTTCACTTACAAAGACTAGATGCTAGATAAGATCATATATTATTGTCCTTATGTAGATGACACCCTTATCATAATTGATGATGATCACACAGACGTTAATAACATTCACTAGGCTCTAAACAGTTTACACCCTAAAATTCAATTCACCATAGAAATGGAAACAAACAATACAATAAACTACTTGGACTTAACCAGTATTAAAAATCATAATCAACTCGTATTTGACATCTGTCGAAAACCTACAACACCAGACAACATAATTAACGCCAACTCATGTCATCGCGAGTCACAAAAAACTTGCAAACTCTTACTCCATGATCAACAGTTTGCAGAACCTACCACTGGAATATTATGCAGTACAGAAGAACTAAAAACACTAAAATACCTAACCCATCAGAATAATTTCGACCCCTAACATCGTCATAAAATTATACAATAAACACAAAACATCAAAATACAATACAATACAATACAACACACAATGAAATAGATTAACAAAAGAAACACTAACTAAACAGAAAACGAAGTACTCACCCACTGCCTATTTAGGACGAATCTCCACCAAATTTAATGCACTTTTTAGAGGCACCAACATGCAATTAGCATTCCGCGCCAACAACCTTAAGTTGAATAATAAGATCAAATAACATAAATTCATCTATATACGCTAACCCAGGAATATATAAGATAGGCCAAATTGGAAGAAATTTTAACATGAGATTTAAAGAACACACAAGAAATAGTGAAAACAACCAGTCAAGTTTCTTCCTCCACCTAAAAAATCACCATCACACTGTAAATAAAATTGAGAGTACTACATAAAATCCCAAAAGGTCCTATGATGACCATTCTTGAAGAAAAAATTCATGTACATGTGGGAAACCAACCACAAGAAATTCTTAATGAACAAACAGAGCTTAAACATTAACACTACATTAAAAACTTTATTGAAATTCTCATGAAAGAAAAAGGCTAAAATTACGAAGTCATTGCTCCATTGCTCAACCAAAGGTCACCCTTATTAAAATCTCTGAGTCATTAAATAAAACAGCAACTTAAATAATAACGCTGCTATATCATTAAACGAAAATATAACAGCAAAATGTAGAAATAAGATAAAAGATTACACAAAAAATATATAACAGGACTAACATCTATATTTCGCCGATTTTACGACGGTTATATCCATATAAATTAGAAAATAGGTGCACTTAAATGTAATGCAACAACCAGAGATTGCAACTATAACAGATAGCAATATAAACATCATCTTTGTCACCATCAAACGGTAATCTGTAAACATATATAATCGGAAGTCAAAACTGTCAAAAGAAATTCAGTAACCTTTCTTATAATACCAGAAAGTAATTGACAAACGTCAGAGAGTCCAATACGAAGATATATCCACGTCATTCCATTTAGACGTAAGTAAAATCCCTTGTTACACTTTCAGAATAAGATTTATAATTAACATACGAAATACTATGTAAAACATATTACCTATATTTGTAGGACACTTGATCATGGCAATAACGCGCCGAAACAGTTTGCAGTGACGAATGAAAAACAAATCTAAAACTTAGCAGCAAATTTGGAACTTTTTTAGTTGTTAAAAAACTTTCGGTCGCTGTTTACTTAGTCTGCAAATGTGTAGAAAATCCCGACTTCCTCACGTCTCTGATTAATTGGATGAACCTAGTGACGTCATTACTTTTGGATGGACGGAAGCGTGTCGAGTGCTGAAGGCATACATTTTCATTTGTTCTATAGAGAATAAAGAAAATCCATGTACACTTGTTATGTGTTATTATAGTACTGCATTATCATTGTTGTAGTAAGTTATTGACGGTTTCTCATTAATGAAGTTAATTTTAAATAGTTTCAAGTTTTGATTTCACTAAAGTCACTTTCCAGAGCCCCATTCCTTTTATTATTTGAAAATTAATTTTTGTAGCAGGTCAAATTCCTTGCCGTTTGCAAAGCAACTTACTGAAAAGAATAGTAATGAGTGTATAATTTTGATGCGATCAGTTTGCGTAGCTAATGAGAATTGTAAGTCACGCACAGCCTGCAACAATAAAATTCATGAGAATTCTGTTGTACTGTTGAGAAATCATATTATTAGGCTAATTAATCAGCATAATAGTTACAGGTAAACTCACTTGTCTTGTGAGAGAGAGATTATTTGCATTCAGTTGTGTTCTTTTAGAGATAATCACATTTATGAATTACGTAATTACAAATTATACAGTGTAGCCATTATTGTGCAATGCACTTTTCCAATTTCAGTGAAATGAGTACTCTAAGTGAAGTATGATTACATGTACAGTTTAGTGTTAGCTAGTTCATAAGTAGTTTGTGAGTTTAGGAACTGATGAACCCGTAGTTAAGTCCCATAAGCTGTACAAACATTTGAACTTTTTTTTTTTTTTTTTTTTTTTTTTTTTTTTTTTTTTTTTTTTTGCTTCCGCAGTTGAGTTATTTGAGTATAGCCTGGTCACCACTACACTGTGCATGCTGTAAAGTTTGGTATAATTGTAACAGACATTACGTATTAAACACACAGGATTAGTATTAAATTAGATCAAGTGTTTTACAGATTCGTCATTAATAGTGTTGTTTTCGTTCACAATGTTATCCCTTATTTACGAAACAATGACACACACATAATTTTACGGGGCTTAATGTCAGATGCGTTTCTTCTTATTTCGTTTCGGCCATTTTAGGACCACGTTAATTCATATCAGCTGTGTTTCTTTTGCTCTTCCTCCTTTTCCAATATTCTTTCATTGTCATACTTTGCAACCTTCTTCCTTTTCTGTCCTCGATCCTGAAAAGGCCCGATTTTTTATAATTTAAAAATCACCCTGTTGTTCCCGTATTCCCTTTTTTCCCGGATCTCTTTGAACTTTCTTCTATTCTATAACAAGAATTACGAGATTTGCTGCGTTAACCTCCTCTGGTCCATTCTGCGAATGTGTCCAAAGACCTTGCTCCTTCGTTTCCTGATGACAATGGATATTTTTTCTATCTTGGAATATCGGCCTTGATACACCCGGGCATTAAATCAAGCAGAACTTGGATGGCGTGTACAGGTACAGATGCCCATGCAGCTTCAGCGCGATACCACAGTTCATCAAGAGTAGTGACTGGCGTATTGTGACGAACCAGTTGCTCGGCCACCATTGGCCAGACGTTTTCAATTGGTGAGAGAAATGGAGAATGTGCTGGCCAGGGCAGCAGTCTAACATTTTCCGTATCCAGAAAGGCCCGTACAGTAACTGCAACATGCGGTCGTGCATTATCCTGCTGAAATGTAGGGCTTCGCAGGGATCGAATGAACGGTAGAGCCACGGGTCGTAACACATCCGAAATTTAACGGCCACTGTTCAAAGTGCCGTCGATTCGAATATGATGTGCAGAGACGTGTAACCAATGGTATCCCATACCATCACGCCGTGTGATACGCCAGTATGGCGATGACGAATACGCGCTTCTAATGTGCATTCACCGTGATGTCGCCAAATATGGATGCCACCATCATGACGCTGTAAACAGAACCTGGATTCATCAGAAAAAATGACGTTTTACCATTCGTGCACCCAGGTTCGTCGTTGCGTACACCATCGCAGGTGCTCCTGTCTGTGCTGCAGCGTCAAGGGTAACCTGAGCTGATAGTCATTGCTGCTGCAAACGTCGTCGAACTGTTCGTGCAGGTGGTTGTTGTCGTGCAAACGTCCCCATCTGTTGACTCAGGAATCGAGAGATGACTGCACGATCAGTTACAGCCATGCGGATAAGATGCCTATCTTGACTGTTAGTGATACGAGACCATTGGGGTCCAGCACGACTTTCCGTACTGCCCTCCTGAAGCCACCGATTCCATATTTTGCTAACATTCATTGGATGGCGACGAACGCGAGAGGGAATGTCGCGATACGATAAACCGCAATCGCGATAGGCTACAATCCGACCTTTATCAAACTCGGAAATGTGATGGTAAGCATTTCTCCTCCTTACACGAGGCATAACAAAAACGTTTCACCAGGCAACGCCGGTCAACTGCTGTTTGTGTATGAGAAATCAATTGGAAACATTTCTCATGTCAGCACGTTGTAGGTGTCGCCACCGGCGTCAACCTTGTGTGAATACTCTGAAAATCTTATCATTTGCTTATCACAGCATCTTCTACCTGTCGGTTAAATTTCCCGTCTGTAGCACGTCATCTTCGAGGTGTAGTAATTGTAATGGCCAGGAGTGTATCTGAAGATGGTTGAAATATAGTCTGAAACCGGGTTTTCTTCTAACGAAAAAAATGTTGCGATCAGTTACTGTTTTTATTCATTTTTGAAATATTAGCAAGTCCGTTGAGATCTACAGTGCGAAATGTTCTCGAAAATGGTTGGTTTCCCTTCGTTGCGAATTTGGCGTCTGACGCCCACACGTATTCCACCAGCTAGGCTGAGCACAGAGATGCGTTGGTTGACCCTCGCGCCGAGAGAATGAATCGTTAGCGGCGTTCATTAAGAATGCTCAGGTAATTGTGACGTGGCAGGGCCGTAGGTCGGACACCGAGACGCGCGCAGGCGGACGGCGTTTCATTGTGGACGCTGTCGGAATTAAAAATGATTGCACATTGTTTCCCCCAGCCGTAGAATAATAGAAACGTAGGAGCGCGCCAAGGTTCCCACAAACGTACGAGCAAGGTGGCACAGGCCGCAGGCCTAGCGTTGAGAAGTCTGCTGAAGTGAGTCAACGCCGAGAGCGAACACTGTGCTTATTAGGTGGGCCAAGCGAGGCACGGAGTGTATTGCGTCTGCCTAAACAGGGAGACACAGTTTGTCAGCCGTACAAAAGTGTTGTTTAATGTTTGCGAATCTGATAATTTTCGTTCAAGTCGAAAGATGTCATTCGTTCACATATACATTCACACACTGAAAGCCACGTCTAGGTCCGTTGAGGAAGGTATTCTGATTAGCACTGTCACTTTCTGCAATCTTTGGACAGAGTAAGTTGTAACTTGCGGCTGTTTGCTGATGATGCTGTGGTGTATGGGAGGGTGTCGTCTTTAACTGACTGTAATAGCATACACGATGACTTGGACAAAATTGGTAGTTGGTGCGAAGAATGGCAGCTAGCTCTCAATGTAGGAAAATGTAAGGTGATGCGCATGAGTAGGAAAAACAATCCCATAATGTTCGAATACAGCATTAGTAGTGAGCTTCTTCATGCTGTCGCGTCGTTCAAATATCTAGCCGTAACATTGCAGAGCGATATGAAATGTAACGAACATGTAAGGACAGCTAACTTCGGTTTATTGGGAGAATTTTGGGAAGATGTACTTCACCTGTAAAGGAGACCGCGTATAAAACGCTTGTACGACCACGTCTTGAGTATTGCTCAAGTCTTTGGGACCCGCAACAGATCAGTTCAAAGGAAGACATGGAAGCAGTTCAGATGCGAGCAGCTAGGTTTGTTACCGGTAGGTTCGACAAATGCGCGAGTCTCACGGAAATGCTCCGGCAACTCAATCTCCGGACTGAAGAACATAACAACAATATATATGAGACCGACGCATGAGCACGGCTGCGATTTGTACTCCAGTGATTCATGTCAAAAAGTTTGCGACTTGATTATGGTCGAACGCCGATAAACTGACATTGAAGGCCCACCTGCCGGTCGCGGTGGCCGAGGGGACTAAGGCGCTCCAGTCACGGTCCGCACGGCCGCTACGGTCGGGGGTTCGAATCCCCCCTCGGGCATGGATATTTGTGCCGTCCTAGTTCGTAAGTAGTTCATAAGTAGTTTGTAAGTTTAGGGACTGATGACCCCGTCGTTAAGTCCCATAGACTTTACAAACATTTGAACATTTGAATTTCATTCAAACCCGTCCAGCTGTTTCAGCGTGAAGAGAAACAAACGTATTAACACATTGTAAGGTACCCTCCGCCACGCACCGTATGTTTGCTTACGAAAGATAGCCCATGTATTAATGCAGAGTATAAACAATCTCCATTCAAAATATCATTCAAATCCATCGTTTTCAGCATGAAGGAATAGCAACCATATTAATGCATTGTAAGGTACCCTCCGCCACGCATCATACGGTGACTTACGACAGGTAGCTAAAGTATAAATCAGGGTATAAGCTGTTCCAAATTTCATTCATATCCATCCAGCCTTTTCAGCGCGAAGGTGTAAGAAACGAATTAACACTCCGTCATGCACCATAAGAAGCTAATTTTAGTACGTCTAACCTTCGCACCATTCCAAGATTTATCGCAATCGGATGTACGGTATGGCCGTGCATAAAATACGAACATATATATAAACATTAATTTTTATATATTAGCTTTATGTATTTATTTTCAAATTCGCATTATACCTGTACGTTGGTAACAACAACTTCCTTCTGCTTATGGTTTTCACCACATTGATTCGGTACTCTTGCTATGCATCAAAGCTGACAGCCAAAAAAACCGTCATTTAAAAATCTGAGTGATATATGCTTTCGACTGATCCATATTAAAAAAAAAAAAAAAAAAAAAAAAAAAAAAAAAAAAAAAAAAAAAAAAAAAAAAAATTCTTACTTTAAATTGCTGACATAAAATTCACATGGTATGAACATTATTCATGTTTTTTTAATGTTTCTTTGATGATTATCACCCTGAAAAATGTAACATAACTTCCCGCCGGTGGAATAGCCATGCGCACTGACGCGCCGTGCTACGGTGCGCGCCGCCGTTCGTCGTCGGAGGTTCGAGTCCTCCCTAGAGCATGGGTGCACGTGTTGTTCTTAGGATTACTTTAAATTAGTTGAAGTAGGGACTAATAACCAAGCAATTAAGTCCCATAGATTTACAAAGATTTGAACATTTTTGAACATAACTTCCAGAGAGAGCTCCTACAATTTTCAGAAATTTTATTTCACTCGAAACTTCTCCGAAATCTGAAAATTAACTATTTAGTCACGTTAATTAATTGAATGATTGTAGGAAATCTGAATATATTAATACTGCACCGATAAACTGAATCGTTCATATTTAAAAATTTCATCAGGATCGGAAAATAACTGTAGAATCTGACGAAGTCCATATATAAAGTATCCTTTGTCATGCACCATCCAAAATTTTATGTGACAATGACCATCTTGTTTTGAAGGTCAAATGTCCAAAATAATAAGATTTTAGGATGAATAAAGGGTCCTTATTTGTATGTCGTTTGATGCCACAGGTTTTCAACCATATAATTGTTTATGACTTCGTATCTCCTGAACTATATGTCGTAAGCGGTCCTTGCCCCTACGTCAATTGCTTCTTCGTGGAAGGAACTATGTGTACCAAATTTGGTTGAAATCTGTACAGTGGTTTAGATGTAGACGTCGCATGATGCAGCACTTTTCTGCGCATTTCATTGTTTATTACGTCGTATCTCCTGAACTGGTTGTCGTAGAGTCATTTAATGGTGCCTATGACCATCGCGAAAGTGCAAGCAATATGTTGACAACGTTTCATCACAATCGGTTGAACGGTACGGCCGCGCATAAAATACGGACACACAAACATTCATTTTTATATACTAGATGTTAGTATGAATTTTCCTTGCTTTTTCTCACCTCCATGGTCTCTTTTCTGTTGAGGTCTATACACTCGCACAAAAACAGTCCTTTTGGTCTTATGAGTGTGTATTGGACATTGGTTTATTTTCTGTGGATACCGTACTGCTTTCTTGTTATTTGTTGCGAGAGAGTGTGTATCACATTAACTTCATTGTCTCATCCATTTAATATATCTACTCTCTCAGAAATTTCATTTTTATTCTCCTACTATTTACAGACTTGTTTTCTGGGATACGTCTTGTAACTATTCCAGCATATTATTTCCGCAGTCTTTCGTGTCAATTAGCACCACTACCTCTGATACCTTCACTTTTTAATTTTATGATACGCTCTTCATCTTACATACCCGCTCTCCGGTAGCATCCTCTGGCTGCCTTTCCACTCGTCATGCAAGGGAAAGGACGTGCTCTTCCATTAGGTGGGCCGACTAACAAAAACAAGAAATCTTCGCGAGCTTTCTCTCACTTATGTAAGCACGTTTCCATTTAATGTTGGCGAAATTCGTATAATGCGTATCAGATGCTGTCGAATTTTTCCTATTCGTTGATGATGGGAAAATCCGTAGTTTACAAATGTTTGGAGTACATTGAATGTTCGTATTTTGAAGGAACGGTATGAAATTCCCTTCCAACCATAGAGATCAAGATTTACGTTGATCATGAGAAAAGTTTTCAACATTAATACTACGATCGCCCCATTTAACAGAACCTGCGTAATTTCGGCCCTAACGTTACACATTACGAGCTTGTAGTCGTATTCATTAATAATTGTTGGGAAGGAATTCTCTACAGTATAATTGATGAGGCAGTGTCGAAACAACTAGTGAATTAAGAGGCTGTTTGTCACTGATTTTGTGGGTTATTTTGGGTGGGAATAAGTAATGAGAATTTGCTCACATTCTGACATAATTTAGTTCGTAATTCTGTTTGTGTGAATTTAGGTCAATAATTTCAGCTATATAGAACAACGTTACGCTGTGACGTTGTAAGCGTAGGTCTCCATTTGCGTGCAGTGTAGCCCTTCCAAGTTTTCTGATTTACATGAATAACGAATTTTCTAATACTATGAACGTCAACGCAAGTAACACTTATGACACGTACAGAGGGCAGCCGTTGAAAAAATTTACTTCGATATTCACGAATGTTTGTCTTTAATTATGCAACGAACAAGACCCTTAAATCATGATATCGTCTCACAAGTTGGTTGATATAATTCGTACTTGTATAAAGAATCATAATATCAATTTTCATAATGATCTGTTGTATACTTTTTGGGCTAGACTGCACGCAAATGTGCAAAACTTCATTTCGAGATAGAGTTTGAACATTAAAAATAATGTACCAAGTTTACCTATTAATCTGCGATTCCAGCTCCATATAGTAATTCCTCCTCATAGGCTTCGTTCTGCGCTTTCCGAGCTGGCCGACCTTCCTTCGATGGCAGTGAACGATGTCGGTTCTGCCGGCTCACGCGCTGGTTATCCATGTGTTCGGCATAATTGTTCTGCTTGCCCACTACAGTTCCTGCTTCGTTCATGACCATCAAAAGGGATGAATCACCTTCATTGATTACACACGCTGCTAAATATGAAGCGAATTAAACAACTTTTAGTCTGGAGTGAAAGTAATTAGGAGCAAACTGCCAAATAGTGAAATTGAAACTTCAGCACGCATTTTATGTGTTCAAATGTTTGTAAATTTAGCGGACTTAACTGCTAGGTTATCAGTCAGTAGCTTGCAAGCTACTTAAACTAAGGTAAACTAACCTACGGGCAACACAAACACCCATTTCCGAGGGGAGACTCGAACGCCCGACGGTCCCAGTATGCACGGCTAATCCGCCACGGCATTTTGTTTGTGACCACATAAACATCTCTCCAGTAATTCATCTCTTGATAAATCTTAGGGTTACAGTGGATTAGGGCGTGATTCATACTCCATTCTAAGGGGTGTTCCTTTCTGCCACTCGAACCAGCTCATAACATCTGAACGGATGTGAATTTCGCTCTGAAATTCAAACAGGATAATCTTGGATAATTAATCTATCAACTTATGGAACTTTTTGAACCTCCTTACGTGGTTTTCTCCTTATGTCAGAGCAGCAGCACTAATTACACGCGGTGGAAGCTTGCGGGAAAGAACGGTAGCAGCATCACAGTAGAATGCATGCATGCGTGAAGAGAGATTCGCTCGGTGCTGTTACGTTGTGAAATTGGCCGGGGATGAAACGTCTAAGGTTATATTCGGACACAAAGGCTGGCCGAATTATTTAACGAGCGCCCCGGAGAGATACTTCTGACGAGTCTCCCGTTTCCTTTCCATCTTTCTCAAACTGAACTTAAAGTCCACCGCTATTTGCCATGCAGATGACGTGCTACAGACGCGACATTTAACCGACAGGAAGAAGATGCTGTGACATGCAAATGATTAACTTTTCAGAGCATTCACACAAGGTTTGCACCGGTGGCGACACCTACAACGTGCTGACATGAGGAAAATTTCCAACCGATTTCTCATACACAAACAGCAGTTGACCCGTGTTGCCCGGTGAAACGTTGTTTTGATACCTCGTGTAAACACGAAAAATGCGTACCATCACGTTTCCGACTTTGAGAAAGGTCGGATTGTAGCCTATCGCGATTGCGGTTTATCGTATCGCGACATTGATGCTAGCGTTGGTCGCGACCCAATTACTGTTAGCAGAATATGGAATTGGTGGGTTCAGGAGGGCAATACGGAACGCCGTGCTGGATCGCAGCGGCCTCATATCACTAGCAGATGACAGGCATCTTATCCGCATGGCTGTAATGGATCGTGCAGCCACGTTTCGATCCCTGAGTCAACAGATGAGGACGTTTGCAGGACAACAACTATCTCCAAGAACAGTTCGATGACGTTTTTAGCAGCATGAACTATTAGCTGGCCATGACTGTGGTTACCCTTGACGATGCATCACAGACAGGAGCGATTTGCAAGGGTGTACGCAACGACGAACCTGAGTGCACGAATTGCAAAACGTCAGTTTTTAGGATGAATCCAGGTTCTGTTTACAGCATCGTGATGGTCGCATCCGTGTTTGGCGACATCGCGGTGAATGCACATTGGAAGCGTGTATTCACCTCGAATGGATCAACTACGCCACGGACAGATGCTCTGGGAACTACAATTCACCACGTTTGGCGTGGGATCGGAAAGTGGCACAAGACGTCAACACGTTGTTTTCCTCTTCCCTAACTTCTCGACAACGATTTGTCACACAGATTCACGCTTAATTTGCAGTTCGTCGGCTGTCAAGCGCACAGTTAACTGACGATCGTTCTTGATTAATGTCCAGTCTTACTCAACGTTTTTGTCACTGACGGCGGTCTCCGGTCGTCCGCTACGGTGATATAAACACTTCGCCGGTTTCGTTGAACACGGTCGAACCACTCGTACACTAACGTCGCGCCTCGTTGAGGTTCCAGTTCCCGAGGAGGCAGTGGCTGCCCCATTCTCACGCATCGCCGGCGTCAGCTGCCAGCACCACACCTCTTCCGTCTCTTTGCGACGCTGTTCGCCGGCCAACTCCCAGACGTAAACAAGAACGACTACCGCCCCACCCGTAGCTCGTTGCCAAGCCAAGTTCCGTCCACCAACTGCTACCTAAGGTGTTCGGCGTTGGCTCCAAGTGCGTGTGGTAACGCACGGGAATCGCAATCGCCTCCAGCCATCCAGATTTAGGTTTACCATTGTAGTGGAATTTTGGGTGTCCACTGATTGCTAAAATACAGTGCTTAGAAAGTATTTATGAAAGTACAGTGCTGCGATTGTACGCTAAAATACAGTGCTTCGAACGTATCTATCAAAATACAGTTCTGCGATTATGCTGTATCGGAGATCATTATGTCAAAGAGATTATATGATTATTCTGAGATTATATGATTATTCTGTATTTGTTGACTCGCTCGATCTTCATTTTCTGTTGGTGACGGAATGAGGCTAGTTTTCCGATACATGGGCAGGAATGTTGATATTTGATTTGTATCAGTTAAAAGGAAGTAAATGCAATAAAAGATAATAGTCAAAGACAAATTCGCGTTACGCTTTTCTATTGTCGTAAAATAATAACAACAAGAAAGAAGAAGCCGTCTTCCCGACTCCGTACACATAATCAAGGTGAGAATTAACGAAGAAAAGACTTTACAAAACTCTCATCTAAACATTCAAGAGTGTGTCAGACATCCTGAGACGTTGTAATGAGCTAGCAGCTAGAAAGCAGATCTGATAAGGAACCTGCAACCATCTCAGATGGTCGTAAATTCATCAGTTGATTTTGTGTATCTCCGTATGCGGACTCCAGATCGTTTTCTGATGCTTAGCTGCAAACGTCGTATTTACATGTTCTAGGTATTTACAGAACTTACTGGCATGACTCACAAATACGTAACATATAACAAGCAGTTACACGCACATAAGGATAAAGACTTTTAACTGTAACTTTAACTAGTAATACAGATTGACCATAACACCGTGATGGTTAATCAGTAGAGGCAAATACCGGGATGGTTACTTTGAAAGCGCATGGCCAGTTTCCTTCCCAGTCCTTACCCAGAACTCCGAGCGTTAGCTCCGTCTCTAATGACCAAGCTGTCCACGGGGCGTTGAACCCTAAGCTTCCTTCCTTCGTTCTTCCAAGTACGTGTCACTTTTTTCCATGGAAATTCCGCTAAAAGCTGTTACGGTACCAATTTTTATCCAAGCACTACACGTTTCGTGGCGTGGAGCCACGTCATCAGGTCCATTTAACAGTTAAAACACGGTAGTCTCCATGGCGCATGACTTGCGCCGAACCATCAATATTGACCCTTGTTCGCCCACGTAGGGTTCTGGTAGACCCCAAGATCACAGTTTTCCCTCTCCCCAATCGCCATATTGCCTCCAATAACCTTCTCTTCGAATAGGACTGGAGATGTTGAAAGGTGAGTAACCCTTATATTTTTCCATTATTTGTAAAGAAAGCATGGTTGGAGGCGGCATACACGCTTCGTGGGCGAAGCTGTAAATTAATAATAATAATAATAATAATAATAATAATAATAATAATAATAATAATAATAATTTACGCATGTGGTGACTTGTGTCCTTCTGTTTCCGAAGGTTATTTTCGTTGTCTGCGTATTTGATAAAACTGGGAATAAGAAACTGTTGTTCTTCTCGAGTTTGTATTTATTTGTCGAATATGTGTTAGCCGGTCGCGGTGGCCGAGTGGTCTGCGGCGCGCCAGTCACAGTCTACACGGCCGCTACGGTCGGGGGTTCGAATCCCCCTTCGATGTTTGTGTCGCGTTTATAGTATAAGGAAGTTCATAAGTACTTTGTTTATGGACTGATGACCCCGCAGTTAACTCCCTTAACCTTAACAAACATTTGAACATTTGAATTTGTGTTATGCTTCGAGAATATGTATTTTTTTTTACATCTAATTTCGGAGGTTAGTTGGTTTTTGTTTCTGATGTTAGTTATCAAGAAAGTTCCGAATAAGGTACCTCAAATTTGAATTTCTGACGAAAACTTGTGATTTTGTAAGTATGTTTACTTATATGAGAAAATAGGGCTTCTCTCAAATTCAGTGTTCCCGCGAGTTTCCACGTGTTTCTGGTGTCAAAAAATTACTTAGCAGTTTTGGTTTCTTCGTTTTGTTATACAACCATTTTCATGCATTGTTGGTTTTCTGAAATGACTGAATGGTTTTTACATGTCTTTCCCTTCTACCAACCACAGTTTTCCTTCTTCAGGCTTGTGATTTGGAGTATGTACACGAAGGAATATCTGAAGCGGTTGTTTGGTGGCTTGACGCCTGTTCAATTCGATTGCACGACGCCAGAGCCAAAAATATGAGTGGAACAGTATCCAAGTGGGCAAAGGCGAGTTAAAAGCCCATAGTCGTGGCACAGATCGTACGGAAATAAAATTTATAGGGGGCGACAAATGTGCCATGTGACAGTACTCAACGGCAAGTAAATCATTCATCAACTGCACATACATATACTGCATCTGATGTACGACAAACCACGCACACAGAGAACCTCATGTACGACTCCGTTCCATCGCATCAAGTCATCCTTGACGATCTGTTTCAGAAGATAATTAAAATGTTTGGAAGACTGACGGGGAACAGCGAGAGGACGCGAGAGAGCGCAGAATCGCGTGATTACCTTTTGCCAGTTACCGTCATTTCGAGGTGAGATGCAGCTCAGCCCTAGCGCTATGGCTCAGCAGTAGTTTCATAGACATTACCCAAAAATACGGGTAATAGACCACGCTTGGGCAACACTGATAATTATATAAAAAGCTGTCATAACAAAAGAAAGAGCTCTTTTAGTAAAGGTAGCAAAAGTAAAAAAGAGCGGACGAACTAAAAAGAGCGACCTATTTCGCGGCCGAGCTGCGAACTAAAAGGGGAGCGATCGGTCGCAAACTAAAATGTGCGCGATCGGTCGCGAATAATAGCGCGATCGGTCGCGAACTAAAATATGTGCAATCGGTCGCGAACTAAAACATGCGTTACCGGTCGTGAACTATTATGCCCAACGTATTTTGCTTCTTAGTTCGTTAGATTCTTTTCCGAAGACCGACGGGTAGTAGCGAGGGGGTGCGCAGCAGACTTAAAAATCACATGTCTGCCTTCTGCTGATGAGAGCCATTTCGAGGTGAGCATCTGCCTGCTAGATTACATAGTTCAGTGCAACAAAATTTCTGTTTCGTAGTATTCTGTACTCTGCAATATCTGCTAATAAATTCCATAATGCCAAGATATAGAAATAACTCTAAATTTAAAGTGCGAAATTATCCACAAACTGTTTCTTTTGGTTTGCGTGATATCGTTAGCGGCTCAAGCAGCAAACGCATGTGGCAGCTATGTGGGGGAACTTCTCCCTCCACCAGCATGCGCAGACCACGCCGCTCAGCCGTCACTGGGAGCGGACGAACCAAAACAACGAACTAGTTCGCTGCAGAGGCGCGAACTAAAGTGAGCGCTCCCCATCGCGAACTATCATGCGCAAGTCTAACACGCACCCATGCCCGAGGGAGGACTCGAACCTGCAGCGGGAGCGGCCTCGCAGTCGCTGACAAAGCGCCTAGAACCGCCCGGTTATACCCGCCTGGCTATTTCAGAAGAGATATTCCCTACGTACAATACTAAGGTTTTATACTTGAGCATTTCCTCTTCCGCATCTTGATGTGGGATACTCGCGTTCTGTTTGAACTGCAAAGTCTTGTAAATCTTCCGTAGATAGCTGTTATCTTCAAAAGCTCTTCCTTTTCATGATCTTACATCAGTAGTCGTGCATGTCATATGTAGAAATGTATTGAGAATACCGATAGTATGCGCACGACGATGACAACTGTCGCGGTGGAGTAGCCGAGCGGTCTAAGGCGCCTCGCTGCGGAGCGCGCAGGTACTCGCCGTCGGAGGTTCGACTCCTCCCTGGGGCATGTTCAAAATGTTCAAATGTTTGTAGAGCTTATGGGACTTAACTACGGTGTCATCAGTCCCTAAACTTACAAACTACTTATGAACTAGCTAATACTAAGGGCGGCACAAATATCCATGCCCTAGGGGGGGATTCGAACCCCCGACCGTTTGTGGCCATGCAAACCGTGACTGGGGCGCCGCAGACCGCTTGGCCACCGCGGCCGGCCCTGGGGCATGGGTGTGTGTGTTTGTCCTTATGTTAGTTTACGTTAGTTTAAGTAGTTTGTAAGCTACGGACTGATGACCACGCAGTTTGGTCCGATAGATTTACAAACATTTGATTTTTGAAACGATGACAATTGTCAGCTCGCAGGTACAGATCCAAATGTGTCGGTTTGAAAATGAGACCTTGTTCCAGGATGCCGTCGATTTAGAATGAACAAAGACATCGAAGAAAGGAAAGCACCCGTACTTTTCCAGCTCCACGGTAAAGTGGGCGTTCCTGTGAAAGAAATTCAGGTGGCTCAGGAATTGATAAAATTTCTCCTTGTCATTGAGCCACATCACAGAAGTGTCATCCATTTACCACGAAGACAAGACAGCTTCCACAGTTCAACGTCTTCCAACAAAATCTTTCATAAAGACGTTGAGCACGAAGAAAGATAAGTAATTTCCAGTGGCCATTCTCTCAGTTTTCTCTTAAAGTTCTATAGTAAATAAAAACCAGTTAAGGAGATATGTTAGTTTAAATGTTTTACAATTAAGAATTAAGTTTAATAGCACAATAGCAAAACTAACCAGCTCTTCCAAGTTTCTAGGATCCGGCTTATCAGCCTGCTGATAAAATCTGCGGTATTCCGGATGTGGTGAGGACACATTGCAATAAGAAGAGGTTCAATATTACCTTGAGCAATAGTGAAGTACCTTAGAAACTCCTTAGAATCTCAGAGGGATGACGATCTTGAATTTTAATCGGATCACCTTTACGTTATGAAGACACTTTCAGGGACTCGACCATCTTACAAACCAACGAGTTCGTAGTATCCTTTATTCACCTTGTAGTGTGTAGAAACGTCCAAGAGGATCTTAGAATTGTAGGTCTTACGTGATGTCAACACAGTGTCAATTCCTTTATCACTATAGGGAACAACCATGGCGACATCCTCCAGAAGTCAAGCAGCGCCACCATTTCTGCAGTGGTGAAATCACGGGTTGTGAACGTGATGTAGTCTAGGCATGGTTTGCAGAATACGAACGATACATAGGTAGTGTAAAAACGTGGCACTGTTGAACATTCATTTGGTGATACGTATTTCATACCCTCGAGAGACTGAATAAGGCAGAAATTCCTTAAGTAATTGCTAACACATTTCCTGTATCCTTAGATGTTTGTGAACCTCTTACTTATTTAATTGGTCACATAATTGATACTGATTTAAAATATACCGCTCAAAGTGAAACACTACGTTTACACGGCAGCTCAGTGTTGTTGGAAAGAGTGTCTGCAATTTCGGGACGACTTTTGTTTACGCGAATTCCACCACTCTGAATACTTTCTCTCGCCTCGAGAATGCTGCCTCAAAGTCAACGCGTCTGGCTCTAACACTGGCATTTGCCGCAAGTACAAAGACAGAAAACATCTCGAACTTTTCCGATAAGTACGATCAACCGCTAGCTTAATAGTGCTACACACTTTGCACCGTTATTTTTGAAGACGTCTCTGGAAACATTTGTCTCTGCAATGATGTGCCCTCTAAACCAGAAAATACTTACAAGAAAATATTTTAAATGCAATTTCGTCGATGAAAGACGCGTTAGTTTCTAATACACTTCCATTGTCGAAAAAAGGGGGAAAAATTAAACACTACCTTACTTGTGCAAGAACTGTGAAGTAGAACGTGATCTATTTAATGCAAATATCATTCACCTGACGTAACTTACGGGAAAAATAGAAAATGTTGATAGCGAGGCCAATGTTATTATTTACTTACCAGAGATCAATGTAGAGAGCGATTTTCTCATACTGCGAGGAGAAAACGCATTGAATTTTGGTGATAACGAGGTTAGCTTAAGTATAAATTGTAAGCGTTTTCAAGAGAATATTTCAGTTTAATCTACGCAACAGAGTAGTTGTTGCTTTAGTCACTCGTCTGCTGTTAGCTAGTGACAGTGTCTGGAACGGAATGTAAGTAACAGAAATGCATATGGGCCTTACCTCAGAGCTCAGTCAAATGTCAGTTGCAATGTGCTATTTAGCCTGGGACATAACTTCGTGAAAATATCTACCAGTATTGTGACTTTCAAGTGATAAATTTTGTCAATAAATCGGTACATTAATACGTAAAATGAAAAATGAAGTACTGCCTTTTAACTTTAATTATCCATGAGGCCAATGCGAATTACGTAATTCGAAACGTGATTTACCATAGATGCGCAGAAAATAAAAATTATGTGCGTACGCAGCCGATAATAGTGGTGAGAAAAAGATGTTTTAATATCTACACTGGACAAAAAAGGTTCGACGTCTTTCTGTTGGTTCAACGGAGTAGAGTCAAAAACATTACTGCAACCGAGATAGTAGTAATAACAGAAAGTTGCTGCAGAGAGGGTTGTTGATGACTTGTGGTTACTCTATAAAATGAATTACACAAGCACGTGCTAACTAATGAGGAGGTACTGAACAGAATTAGGGAGGAAAGGAATTTCTGGCATACCTTGACTAAAAGAAGGGTCCGATTGGTAGGACACATCCTTAGACATCAAGAAATTGTGAATTTAGCATTGGAGGTAAGTATGTGCGGTAAAAATCGCAGAGGGAGACGAAGAGATGAATATAGTAAGCAAATTCAAATTGATGTAGGAGATGAAGAGGCTTGTTCAGGATAGAGTAGGGTGGAGAGCTGCATCAAAACAGTCTCCGGACTGAAGACCACCACAACAGCAACAACACTGCAAATTCTGAACTTTTCACTGCCCACTATTACTCAAAGCCGCATTGTTTTTAATTACTGTAAGAGTAAGGATCTTGGATAACCTCTGCACTGGAAACAAGCAAATCCAAATCCAAATCTTGCTTCTTGAAAGACAGCTTCCACTCGTTTCTACCACTAAACGTAGGTGTAGACCAGATGTGGATCAAATTCAAAGAAGTGGTATCGACAGCAATTGACAGTTTTATATCAAATAAATTAATAAAAGAAGGAGACGATCCCCCTTGGTACACAAAACAGGTCAGGACACTGTTGCAAAAGCAAAGGAAAAGGCATACTAAATTTAAACGAACACAAAATCTCCAGGATTGGCGATCGTACTCAGAAGCTCGAAATTTAGCGAGAATTTCAATACGAGATGCCTACAATATTTATCACAACGAAATTATTTCTCGAAATTTGACTGAAAACCCAAAGAGATTTTGGTCATATGTTACATATACTCGGGGCAAATCACAAACAATACCTTCACTACGAGATAGTAATGGCGATCCTGCCGATGACAGCGCTACTAAAGCAGAGTTATAGCTTTTAGAAACTGATTCACCAAAGAAGACGAAACCAATATTTCAGATTTCAAATTACGAACAGATGCCGTAATGAGTAACGTAGAACTAGATATCATCGGAGTAGTGCAGCAACTAAAATCACTTAACAAGAACAAGTCTTCTGGTCCGAACTGTATACCCATTAGATTTCTATCTGATTATGCTGAAGCGATAGCTCCTTACTTAACAGTCATATTCAACCGCTCTCTCATAGAAGGATCTGTGCCAAAAGATTGGAAAGTTGCACAGGTCACACCTATATTAAAGAAATGCAGTAGGAGTAACCCACTAAACTACAGGCCTGTTTCATTGTCGACAATTTGCAGCAGCGTTTTGGAACATACCCTGTATTCAAATATTATGAATTATCTCGAACAGAACAATCTATTGACCCAAGAACAACACGGATTTAGAAAATGTCGTCCATGCGACTACTAGCTCTTTATTAACAAAATCGATTCCGTGTTTCTTGATTGCAAGAAGGCTTTTGACACCGTACCTCACAAACGGCTTTTAATCAAATTGCGTGGTTATGGTATATCGCCCCAAATTTGCGATTGGATAGGGGATTTCTTGTCAGAGAGGACACAGTTCGTAGTAATCGATGGTAAGGCATCGACTAAAACAGAGGTGATATCGGGCGTTCCACAGGGTAGTGTTATTGGTCCTCTGCTGTTCCTTATTTACATAAACGATTTAGGGGAAAATCTAAGTAGCTCTCTTAGGTTATTTGCAGATGACGCGGTCATTTGCTGTCTAGTAAAATCATCTGTAGATCAAAACCAACTACAGAACGATCTGAATGGTGTAAAAATTGTCAATTGACTCTAAATAATGAGAAGTGTGAAGTCGTCCACATGAGTACGAAAAGAAATCCTTTAAACTTTGTTGTGAAGGCCGTAAACTCCACAAAATACCTAGGAATTACTATTACTTCAGACTTAAATTGGAAAGAACATGTAGATAATATCGTGGGAAAGGCGAACCAGAGACTGCGTTTTATTGGCAGAACCCTTAAAACATGCAACAGAACTACAAAAAAAACTTCATACACTACGTTTGTCCGTCCATTTTTGGAGTATTTCAGCCCAGTGTGGGATCCTTATCAGGTGGGTTTGACGGAGGACATAGAAAGAGTCCAAAGAAGGGCAGCTCTTTTTGTATTGTCACGATACAGGGGAGACAGCGTTACGGGAATGATACAGGATCTGGGATGGGAATCATTACAACAACGGCGCTTATCGCTGCGGCGTGGGCTACTTGCGAAACTCCAATCGCCAACATTCACCTCCGAGTTCGAAAATATATAGTTGACTCCCACTTACATAGGTAGAAATGATCATCAGAATAAAATACGAGAAATCAGAGCTCGAACAGAGAGATTCAGGAGTTGTTTCTTCCCGCGCGCTATTCGAGAATGGAATGGGAGATAAATAGTATAATTATGGTTCGATGAACCCTCTGCCAGGCACTTAAATGTGATTTGCAGAGTATCCCATGTAGATGTAGATGTAGGTTGCCGTTCTTATGAGGAGATGAAGAGGCTTGCTCACGATAGAGTAGGTTGGAGAGCTGCATCAAACAAGTCTCCGGACTGAAGACCACAACAACAACAACATCTAACCTGATACCGTAATTGTTTTGGGCAATGTATGTTTGTGGCATAGTTTGAATTCTATGTTAGAAAGTATGAATGAATAATCGGTCTCTAGCACGCAGAAATAAAATTACTAACATTTGAACATTTTAAAAAATTGCTCTAGACTGTATCAGACCTTGATTGTACTGTTCGTTGTTCCAACCGACAATACCTCGTTAATATGGGTATCTACAGTAATGCAACAGAGCTCGTAACCGTAACCCGTTTTCGCAGAAATCTGTGACAGTCACTTGTGTCATCCTCTGCGTCATTAACGCCCTCGCCTAGAAAGTATACACAACACTGCAGTTCGCAAAAACTCTGCTGGCGTTCCCCGACTAGAGCAAGCGCGCATCCTTGACCCGATTGCCGCCGTCAGGCAAATTCCGACGCCGCCCACTGGATGTCACCGGGTGCGGGAAAGATTCCGGCCTGCCCAGTGATTCAGCCGGGCAGTGGTGCAAATCTGCGCGGCGCGCCTATGACACGCATCTGCGGCGGCGGCGGCGGCTGGCGGCTAGCGGGACCCTCAGCTGAGTGAGGTGACGCGGCCTCCAGCGAAAGTCTGCACGCGCGCCGCTGCAGCCAGTCTAGCGCCGACTCCTCAGCGAGCACCAGCCGCCTGCTCTGCCACGGCTACCGAGCCATGACCGCACGGACCACGAGCTCCTGACTCTCTCGTCTGCCTCTACTTGCCGCCTCCGTCAGTCGCTTCTTCGGTGGGAACCGACTGTGTGATACTTCTTCCACTCGCGACGTGTCGTGTCTCCGCGACGTGTGCCGATACTAGTCCTCAGCTAGCTAGTCACTGGTGCTGTGTGTCGACTCTCTAACAGTTCTGGTTTGTGAGTGTGTGGAGTAGTGATTGTGTGCCACCACGTCGTACACCGCCAAGATGATGTCCTTATACCGAACCCTGAAAGGCGGGGGAACGAAGAGGAGCAGCAAGAGCAGCAGGTAAGAACTAACCTTACGAGACACGTGACAAAATACCGCTGTACCTCTCATATGGCAGGTGGGTGACGTTTAGGACTGCAAAAATATTTTTACGAGGTTTTTTTTTTTATATCAATTGATTTGTGATGAAGTAATCTCTATATATAAAAGGAAGTGTGCCGGCCGCGGTGGCCGAGGAGACTGAGGCGTTCCAGTCACGGTCTGCACGGCCACCACGGTCGGGGGTTTGAATCCCCCCTCGGGCATGGATATTTGTGCCATCCTAGTTCGTAAGTAGTTCATAAGTAGTTTGTAAGTTTAGGGACTGATGACCCCGTAGTTAAATCCCATAAGCTTAACAAACATTTGAACATTTGAAAAGAAAGTGTCCCGATTGACTGACTGACTGACTCATCATCGCCCAGCCCAAACCACTGAAGACAGAAACTTGAAATTTGTGCGGGGTGTTGATCTTACTCTGTAGGCGTCACTTAAGAAGCGATTTTTCGATATTCCGTCCGCAAGGGGGTGAAATAGGGGATGAAACGTTTTTTGAAAATACGTAGCTATTTAGGCAATTTTGAAGCTAGAACTACAAAATTTCGGATTTTAATTCAGGGCCCGAATTTGAAAGACACATGTTTCGGCCTTTTTTGAAATTCGACAAATAAGGGGGTTAAATAGGTGACGCAAAAAATTGATTTTCAAAAATATGTTGCTGTTAACTGAAATTTTAAGCTACAACTACGAAACGCCGGATATGAAATCTTGTTCAGGATTAAAAATGCATGAATTTTAGTATTTTTGGAATTTCAACAAGTAAGAGGGTTAAATAGGGGAACAAAAATTCTTTTTGAAAACACGTTGATATTGATACAATTTGAAGCTAGAGCTGCAAAAATTGATATTTGTGTAGTTCGTTAGACATTAAAAAATAGGTGTTTCGGTATTTTTGGAAATTCAACCATCAACGGGGATCAATTGGAGAGGGGGTGTTTTTCGAAAATCTGCTGCTATTTAGGCAATTTTGAAGTTAAAATTACAAATTTTCGGATTTGGATTCGGGATTCGAATTAAAAAGACAAGTGTTTCGGTATTTTTGGAAATTAGACTAATAAGGGGGTGAAATATGGGATGCAAAAAATTGATTTTCAATAATATGGTGCTGTTAACTCAAATTTGAAGCCATAACTACGAAACTTAAGATATGGATTCTTCATCAGGATTAAAAAGAAACAACTGGTGCAGACCAACCAACCTACGCATGCGAAGCAGCAAGGGTTCAGCTAGTACAAAAATATGGACATAAACCCGCGGTGGAGTAGCGTATCGCTGCGGAGCGCGCGGTTGCTCGCCGTGGAAGTTCGAGTCCTCCCTGGGGCATGGGTGTGTGTGTGTGTGTGTGTGTGTGTGTGTGTGTGTGTGTGTTTGTCCTTAGGTTAGTTTACCTAGGTTTAAGTTCAAAAATGTTCAAATGTTTGTATAGCTTATGGGACTTAACTACGGGGTCATCAGTCCCAAAACTTACAAACTACTTATAAACTAACTAATACTAAGGACGGCACAAATATCCATGCCCGAGGGGGGATTCGAACCTCCGACCGTAGTGGCCGTGCAGACCGTGACTGGAGCGCCTCAGTCCTCTCGGCCACCGCGGCCGGCTAGGTTTAAGTAGTTTGTAAGCTACGGACTGATGACCACGCAGTTTGGTCCGATAGGATTACAAACATTTGAACATTTGAATATGGACATAAAGTGTATTACAAACTACAATATGCACACATCCTCAATTTTCAACATAGTCTCCATTAACATAATAATGCTGGAGTTATGCTGCTGAAAAGTAGTAAGCTATTTTCATTGGATATTATGCAATAACTCCAAAATGCTGCTTTAAAAATAATCATTTTTATTACACTATAGGCCTATTTCGGCTTTTAGCGCCATCGTCAGGTGATGTCTGTTGGTCCTGACATCCACATACATCGGTGGTTTTATTGCTGTCAGCCAGTTATTTATTGCTTTGAATTATTGGAATATTTCTGAATTTTAATTATTGCAATATTTCTTACGACTTATCATTTATGTTGTGACAGCTTTTTGATAAGTCATAAGAAATATTACAATAATAAAAATTCAGAAATATTGCAATAATTCAAATCAATAAATAACTGGCTGATAGCAATAAAACCGTCGATGTATGTCAGGACCAACAGACATCACCTGACGATGGCGCTAAAAGCCGAAATAGGCCTATAGTGTAATAAGAATGATTATTTTTAAAGCAGCATTTTGGAGTTATTGTAAAAGGTAAAGAAGTCAACAATCCGAAGATTGGTTTGAACACCACAGTGCTTTACTAGGCATGGTCCTGCTGGAGATGGTATGCCGTTGCCTTCCTCCGACCTTCGAACTAACTTACCCAGCCAGTTATAGGGGGACCTACAGTTTTACGTGGGTTCCGAACCACGGTGCTACTCGGATATTTTTCACTTGATCAATTCTGCCAGAGGTGAATGAAGTGGAAAGTGACAGATAAAAATCCTAGGACGTGGAGGGGATCGAACCCGCGACCTTTGGATTCGTAGTCTGGCACTCTACCACTGTGCAACCGAGGCGCACCGATTTATTGTATAATGTCTTTAAATGACATTTATAGTGCTGCAGGCCCAAGAGAAACCAAATTAGTTTCATTGGAATAGTAAAAAGCCGCGGTGGAGTAGCCGAGCGGTCTAAGGCGCCTTGCTGCGGAGCGCACTTTCCCTCGCCGTCTGGGGTTCGAGTCCTCCCTTGGGCATGTGTGTGTGTGTGTGTGTGTGTGTGTGTGTGTGTGTGTGTGTGTGTGTCCTTAGGTTAGTTTACCTTAGATTAAGTAGATTGTAAGCTACGGACTGACGACCACGCAGTTTGGTCCGATAGATTTACAAACATTTGAACATTTTTTCATAGTAAAAAGCGTTCAAATATTGTGAAATCTATTTGAATAAACTGCTATGTCTCTTAAACCTACGTAAACTAAGCCGGACGCGGTGGCCGAGAGGACTGAGGCGCTTCAGTCACGGTCTGCACGGCCACTACGGTCGGGGATCGAATCCCCCCTCGGGCATGGGTATTTGTGCCTTCCTAGTTCGTAAGTAGTTTGTAAGTTTAGGGACTGATGACCCCGTAGTTAAGTCCCATAAGCTTTACAAACATTTGAACTTTTTTTTTCTACGTAAACTAAACATTACCTGACATTGCAGGTTTTAGAGGTGATATGATAGTTTAATATTTTTCAAAAATTAAACGCCAAGATCGCAAATTAATTATTTATTTTTAATGACGACAGGTTTCGGTGTACTGTGCCACCATCATCAGTCATATACATTTTATAAGGTAGTTATCTTATTAAAAAAATGAAGATTTTTTTCTAGTCGCTTAGTGCTCTAATGGTCAAATAGTGGTGGATGAATGAAGTTTCATTATTTATGGGTTGTATGCTGTGGCAATTATTCGCGTGTTTCGTTAATGACGTCATATCTCTTCAAGGGGGTGTCGTAGGTGTTTACTGTCTGGCAGTAAGGAATATTTTAACTAATATTGCATGAAATCGGTCGTGTCACACACACACACACACACACACACACACACACACACACACACACATGACATGTTTATATTTTATGTGCTGGAAACCCTTTATCATAGAACGGTCTGAATATGATACAGCGTACTGAAACCTTTATCCAGTAGGCCAATAAAAACAGATTGGGGCTATACCTTTTTTTGTGATTTTATAAGTCGTTCCTCAAACTAATATCGGAAATCTGCATATCTACAGAATCCAACAAGGCAAGTAACCAGAATCAGTTTTCGCAGATATTAGTGGACAGACACTGTTGCCATTCTCTGAGTTATTAACGTGTGTCCACCGCGAACATATGCACGACACCGTAGCAGGGCTATGCAAAAATTTAAAAGTGGACAAAGAATTCCGCGCGAGAATGGCAGTGTGGTTCTGGGGACCATGTCAGGGACTGCTCAGCTGCTACCGTCGGAGATTAGAGTTCGGTCTTTAGGAGAGTTTAATCTAGATTAAGTAGTTTGTAGGTCTAGCGAACGATAACTTTCGCAGTTTGATCCCTTAGATTCACAAGCATCTGAACATTTGAACATAGAGAATGCTCCACTCAACTACTGAGGCAGGGCACCTGGGTCGGAGCAGTCTGCTTAAGAAGATGTGGAAGTAAACTGCCTACCGCTTTGTTTCGTGTTACTGTACTCCGGCTTATTTACAACGAACGTGCATACAACTTTGCACGTGCAGTGCTGTGAAATGTATATTACTTATTTTCTGCAAGGAAATAAAGAGTCCGAGATTGATTACTACCAAGTTATGATTCACGTATTGTTTACATTACTCACAATGCTATGGCTCTGTTGTATTTACAGTCTTCCATGATAGAACGTGCTTTGTAACTACAGTCAATTCATTACTCAGTGCTATTCAGAGTAGTAGTACAGCGCAATACGGTGGAGCTGTAGCGGTACAGTTTCGCAGAACTCACTGACTTGTATCTTGCCTGCGTGAACACCTCACCTGAATCCCCTTGTTTACTTCTAATGGGGACATCTAAAGTGTGAATGCGACCCCAGTAGATACGAAGATGGAATTCTGTGCCAGAATTGTAGCTACTTGTGATTCTTCAGGGCCGGCCGCTGTGCCCGAGGAGACTGAGACGGTCTGCACGGCCACTACGGTCGGAGAGTTCGAATCCGCCCTCGGGCATGGATATTTGTGCCGTCCTTAGTATAAGGTAGTTGATAAGTAGTTTGTAAGTTTAGGGACTGATGACCCCGTAGTTAAATCCCATAAGCTTAACAAACAATCCATCCTGATTCTTCAGGGTGCCTCGAAATATTATTCGCCGTTGTCTTACTTGATTTGAGGTTAATGGTCGTCAGATTCGGCACATTTTGTAATATAGAATCCTAATAGTACTTTCATTGTCAATGATGGTATTTGCAGTCAACTGTAACTAATGCAAACATAAAAGTACACAGTACATTGATTGATTTCCGATTACCTCTTTAAGCCAGAGTCCTACGACACTAGGTTCGCTACCTCAAATGGCGAAATTCCGCTTGATCGCCATGTTTTCTCCATTTTTTGTACTGAAAGTTGTCAGTAATAATGTGGTAAACCACTGATCTATAAACTTGTCGAACTTTCTGACGCAGCTCGTCTGTGGTGAAGCACCTGTTTTAGAGGAGTATCTCATCAAGTTCTGGTGTCTATTCATTCATGACAGCTGGCCGTCCATGTCAAAGCAGGTGCTTTACTATTGACGAGCTGCTTCACTAATTTCCAGATCAGTATCGTATCAAATTGCTACTGACAAACTTCACTAGGGAGAAAAATGTGGCGCTCATACGGCATAGTTCTTTGATGCTCTGATCCAAAAGCTGGTGTCACGACTTGGCAAATGTTTTAATGTCATGGTGGCAAGTGAAAAACTGTGCATATTGTAGCTTGTGATAAAATTTGCGTTCATTAATTTTTTCTCACCCCACTACAAAGTGTTGCTTACTTTAAAAATGGCATAAAAAACAGCCAAGGATAACTGATTCTTTTCATTAAGCTGATCCGTTTCAGCAGCTCATACTGCTATAATCGAATCTGTCTTCACATACTAATCTTCGTGCACTGAAAACAGATCTGAATATGGAAGTAATAGCTGCTGAAACTCGTCATCTTAAAAATAAAAAAGAAGAATTTGTGCTCTTGGCTGTTGTTTGTGTAGTAAGATTCTAGATCCTATCCCATCCCTTCCAAGAACCGATATTAATGGTTTGCCAAGATCGCAAATAGATTTTTGTGTCGACGATCGGTTTCTGCACACTTATTTACCATCATGTGGTCTGTGAGGAAGTAAGTACAATCTCTACACGAAGTTGCAGAGACATACAGTACTGAACATACTTAGAAGCACCTATTAACATACCTGATAAGGCTAATACGTCTGTTGAGCTATATGAGTAGATCTGCTCCAATGCCTCAACACATGTATTACCTCCATCAGGTAGATTAATAGCAAATTTATACTTCCGTAACAGTGTGTGGAGATTGCACTGACTAGATGATGGTAAGTGTACTGCAACTAGTGCTCTACATAAAAATCTATTTGCGATCTCGGCAAACGAATAATATCTTTTCTCGAGTGACTTAAGATCGTCCCTGCAATTCATCTTGAGATAACTAAATTCAGCATTGCAATCTGGGCTTGTGAATTCGGACAGGGTATTTTCGGCTCAGGAATGGACAGTTCGGGCAATACGTAGTGTAATTTCGCAAATCTCGTCTCGATCGCTGCTCAGGAGTCCTGAAATTCAGATACTGACCCTCTAATTCAAGATCGAAATACTTGGTGAGTTGTTTTAGATCCATAGAGTCATCTTCAGAAGTTACGTAGTTCCCCGAAGCCTCCTGTAGCCTCACCAGGCACGTTGGTGGTGGGTGTTGACATTGTCGGAGATCTTTAGATCTTGACTTCCAAAATTTAAATCCTTAATGGAACATTTACTTCTGATCGCCATCTCCATTGTTCACAATATTAACAAACAAGCAGTCAATATATATTTTCTTTGATACTCTTTGTTTTTGAAATATGGCCTTATTTCAAATAATATTACCTTTCGCTCATTTATTACCAGTCAGAAATACAACTTTCTTGACTCAAGTGCCAAAGAGTGTGCAATATTCTGTTTCATGATTTGCAGTAAACTACTACCCGAATTTTAATGAATCTCAGCAATAATCTGTGTTCTTTTAAGCCCAAGCTATAGAACTTCCTCTTCACTCACTGATTTAGTGGGTTCTCAGAAAAAATAAGCCAATTACTGTGCTATATTCACCTTTATGTTAACGTACATTTTCCAGATTGTCATCTGCATTGGACTTTATTTTGTTTATTACCGTTTATCACGTGAGTTTAATGTGCTAACTCATTTCAAGGCTATGGAGATTTGCTAAATAACTAGGCGCACCAAATAAAAAAAATTGAGGTCGTTAGACGCGGTACGACACATTACATGGAGAAGTATGGGGAAGGAATCCACCGTGAATTTAATGGGGTACCATTCTGGCCTTCGGATTAAGTGGTTTACGAAAATTAATGACAAATTGGCTAGGAGATTGCAAACAAACATGGTTTCAGCGTCGATTCTATTGAAGAGAGAGGCAGGGAAATGAATCAAACAGAAGGGTGTGGAGAAAAAAAAAAAGTTCAAATGCTTGTATAGCTTATGGGACTTAACTGCGGGGTCGTCAGTCCCTAAACTTACAAACTACTTATGAAGTAACTAATACTAAGGACGGCACAAATATCCATGCCCGAGGGGGGATTCGAACCCCCGACCGTAGTGGCCGTGCAGACTGTGACTGGAGCGCCTCAGTCCCCTCGGCCACAGCGGCCGGCGGGTGTGGAGAGGCGATGAAAAGAGAGAGATTATGAGTTACCGAGTAAGCTTAATGTAGTAAAACTAAGAACCATCTTGTGTTTGAAGAAGGAAGACAAGCTTGAACAAAACCAACAATGGACATCACTTCATCAAGGTAATCGCTAAAGTACTTCCACGGGAGCAAGTAATATTTAGGATTATACTGCCCAGGGCATTGTACAGTGCAAGACGAAAGGTACTTCGGAGCAGTACTAGCGATTTTTGACCTATTTTATACGAATTTTGGGTGAGATGTAGATCGAAGACATACATCACAATAAGAGGCTACAATCATGGTGGAACTTTTATTACACTTATTGTTAGGTACTGCATTATGATCACCGTTTTCGCCGTTAATAATCTTTAGATATGATACACCTAATGTGAAAGATAAACTATAAACAACAATTATACCACAACAAACTCAAATGTTCAAATGTTTGTATATCTATCGAACAAATCTGCGTGGTCATCAGTCCGTAGCTTACAAACTACTTAAACTAAGGTAAACTAACCTAAGGACAACACACATACCCATTCCCCATGGAGGACTCCGCAGCGAAGGGCCTTAGAACGCTCGGCTACTCCACCGCGACAACAACAATCTCAATGAACCGTAATTCGTATTTGTTTAGTAATGTGCGATGTATTACCGTACAAATTTATCTGTCATGAAAACAGAATACATCTTAATACAACTTTCTGTACACAGCGTGTACGGGTCGTAGTTTAAAACTGATGCAGATGGATGTTATTGGTACTTTCAAATGATCATAAGTAAAATAGATGTCATCTGTCATAATGTATGGTGTAGTGAATAATTTACTTTATAAAATATTTGATTTAAAATACAGTACAGCAAGATAATGGCCGCCCTCACACGGGGAAAGTTTCCGCCGCTTGTTTTCGTGCATCCAAACCCTACCTTGGCCTGCAAGGACGTCGGAATTCTCCCCTATTCAGAGCGTCTGAAGTACTATGGGCAAGACCCTACAACCAGCTATGTATTCTGACGGCCTGAAAGGAACAATCTGACAGAATTAGCAGAGATAACCCTCAGGAGGATATCTAACAAATATGGTAATCAATGCCAAACCGAATAAACATCTTCATCTACGTGGGATACTCTGCAAATCACATTCAAGTGCCTTGCAGAGGGTTCATAGAACGACCATTATACTATTCATCTCCCATTCCACTCTCGAATAGCGCGCGGGAAGTAAGAACATCTTAATCTCTCCGTTCCAGCTCTGATTTCTCGTATTTTATTCTGATGATCACTTCTACCTATGTAGGTGGGAGTCAACAATATATTTTTGCATTCGGAAGAGAATGTTGGCGATTGGAGTTTCGTAAATAGACCACGTCGCAGCGATAAACACCGTTATTTTAATTGTTCCCATTCCAAAGCCTGTATCATTTCCTTGAAGCTGTCTCCCTGTACCGTAACAATACAAAACGGGCTACCCTTCTCTGGACTCTTTCGATGGCTTCCGTCAAACACCCTTCATAAGGATCCCACACTGGGCAGCAATGCTCCAAATAACGTCCGACAAACACGGTGTATGCAGTCTCTTTAGTAGTTCTGTTGCATCTTTCAAGTGTTCTGCCAATAAAACGCATACATAAGGGCCAAAATGGGACGAACGCGTAACTGACATGTTCACTTTGTGCAGCTGTTACTATTCATATTTTTTCTGAAATTGTAATAGGGGAAAGTGTTTCAGTTATCGACATCTTAAGGGCATTCAATTAAATATCACGTATAAATCCTATTTAATAAATATTGGTTGTAGCTTATTGTGACATGTCACATAAATCCATCTGGTTTCGTATCGATATGCGGAAGTCCTTGTAATAACAGTCACTTCAATTTCAAATAATTTATAAGATGCACCTTTCGTACCAGTGATGAGCAGTACAAATTGTTCGCATATCCTATTATTGGCACTCACTCTTACTATTTATCGCCGATGGAACGGAAATTTTTATTTGTAGATGATGGATCTATTTAGCGATTAAATGGTTATTTTAAATATACAATTAAAGTGTCGGTTGGTGGTACACTTACCCTATTTGCCTGTAAAGTTTCCCTTCTATTCGGATATTTCCTTGTCCCGTTTAAGTGTACTAAAAAGATGTGCGTGAATGAATCAAGAAATATGGTTATCTACATACAAGATAATAAATATCCAAAACATTCAGTTTTATTCAAATACTTTTGATGTAATACACATCCGAGATAAGAAATCAAACAAAATGTAATTACTCGCTAACGAGTCACTAAAAGCCACCGGACCCGGTTATAAAATACAACACATCCCTAACTATGCTCAAAATTTTGTCGACGTAGTTTGGGTTGACCCCTTATAGTGGTTAAACCTTGTACTTTTCATATTACCAGATGAAAATGAAAGTTCCTGTTTTATCATCAGTATTATAAGGATTATAATGAAATGTAGAAGAATGCAAAGAAAAACAGTAAGCATAATATTTGTTTGGTAGGTATTTGCCTTAAATGAAAAGGACGCACCAATAACAAGTATGTCACTGATATTTTCGTGCTGGCCTCGGTGGCCGAGCGGTCTGCGGCGTGTTAGTCACAGTCTGCACGGCCACTACGGTCGGGGGTTCGAATCCCCACTCGGGCATGGTTGTTTGTGCCGTCTTTAGTATAAGTACTTCATAAGTAGTTTGTAAGTTTAGGGACTGATGACACCATACTTAAGCTCTACAAACATTTGAACATTTGATATTTTCGTTTACACTAAAGATGCTGCTGCGTAGGAAAATAGCGGTTGTTTCAGAAATAGGTGCAGCATTGTGGGTTGATTCATTTTAAGCATAGAAAATGGAGCCACTGGCGCATATTTGTGACGCTAGGGGATCATAAAAAGTCATTGGTCTGCCTGGTAGTGCGGTAACTGGTGGTTCGTGTCAACAAATTCGGATGTCCGGTTTTACTTGTTTCCGTTGGTACCCGCGCCGTAGCGAGGAAGAGCTGTTCTTGTTCGCTTTGTCCTCATTCGGTGCTGTGCGCCTGACGTGGGCTGCCGTTGTGTTCTTCGCTTCCGCTTCGGAGTAATTCATAATGAAGTCACGGAGACGACGATCGGCTGCAGCAAATGTTCTCTTATTTTCTATTGAATAACGTCCCGCGTACCAACGCCGTGCTCTTTCCATTGTTCTTGCAGTACTAAAGGCCAAGTGCATGTCTGCAAGTTCATCTCACGTGGAATGTTTCGTGTACTGCGTATGACAAGGCAGAGTAAACGATCTTTTTACATTTTCAACTGCATACCATTGTTCCATAACACATTCCGTTATCTTGTTGCAACGCATCATCAGGAATTACATTAGTGTGTGCTGCGCAGGATGGGTAGTTCACTCTAAGACGACTTGGTGCGGAGTGCTCTCAGCAGCTCCCTGTCGGAGGTTCGTGTGTTTCGTCATTAGCATAAGTTAGTTTAAGTAACTAGTAAGTCTATGGACTGAAGACAACAGCGGTTTGGTCCCAAACCTTTAAAAATATATTTTTTTCTGTTACTGTGGAAGCAAAGTGCACAATCAACAGCTCACTTTAGTTACCCTAATGTTTCTAATGTTTGTAAATCTATCGGACCATACTGCGTGGTCATCAGTCCGTAGCTTACAAACTACTTACACTAAGGTAAACTAACCTAAGGACAACACAGACACCTATGCCCCAGGGAGGACTCGAACCTCCGACGGCGAGCAACCGCGCGATCCGCAACGAGGCGCCTTAGACCGCTCGGCTACTCCACCGCGGTTTTAGTTACCTGGTACCCAATTAGGACAAAGGAAACAAGTACAGCTTTTCCTCGTTAGGACCTTTGTACCAGTGAAAATAAATGCGTCATCCAAACTAAAGGATACGTACCATCGATTATTCGTACTACCAGGAAGACCAAAATATTCAAATATTTGTTAAGCTTATCGCACTTAATTGTGGGGTCATCAGATCCTAAACTTACAAACTATTTATGAACTAACTTATACTAAAGACACACAAACATCCATGGTGGAGGGATGATACGAACTTCCGACGTGGAAGGCCACGCAATCCGTATCGTGGCGCTCCAGACCGCTCGGCTACTTCCGCGCGGGCCAGGAAGACCGGCGACTTTTTTGAGATCCTTTGTCGTCGTAAATAGGCGTCAGTGATCACGTGTTCGTATACTTAAAATGATTGCCTATATCCTGCCTATGATCCCACGAAATTCTGCACTTATTTCGGATGTTTCTTCAGAGACAGCAATTAAACGGAATGGACAGCGCCTTGAAAGGAAGGCATAAGATGAACATTAACAAGAGTAAAACGAGGGTAATGGAATGTAGTGTCAGAAAAGTAAACGAGAGTAATGGAATGTAGTGTCAGAAAAATCAAGCAATTAGATTAGATTATGAGACAATAAAACTAGTAGATGAGTTTTGTTATTTGGGTAGCAAGATAACTTCTGACGGCCGAAGTAAATAAGATATAAAATGTAGAATGGCCATGGGAAGAAAAGCGTTTCTGAAGGAGCGAAATTTGTTGACATCCGATATTATTTTAAATATTAGGGAGTCTTTTCTGAAAGCTTTTGTCTGGAGTGAAACGTGGACGATAAGGAGTGCAGACGAAAAGATGATAGAAGCTTTCGAAATGTGGTGTTACAGACGAATGATGAAAATTATATGGGTAGATCACGTAATTAATGAGGAGGTGCTTAACGGTATTGGAGAGAAAATGAGTTTCTGGCATATCCTAAGAGAAGGCATGCGTTGGTGGGACAATTTGAGTCATCAAGGAATCATGAACTTAGCCTTGGAAGGGTGTGAGGTAAAAATCGTAGAGGGAGACCGAGGAACGAATACAGTAATCAGATTCAAAAAGATTTGGGTTGCCATATGTACTGTGAGATGCAGAGACTTGCACAAGACAGGGTGGCGTGGAGATCTGCATCAAACCAGTCTGCGGACTGAAGACCAAAACAACATCCGGTGTTTCTGGGAGACTATAAGAAATTGTAGGCTATAGTTCGTAAACTGATCAAGAGTGTGTCGAAACACTTACGTACGTTGTTCCGCAGTGATTCGTATACCTTTTGCCAAAACTAACAGCGGCAGTGCACTGAAATATAGCCAAAACTGGTCTGCAATTCAGACGGAAATGGTTGACTGACTGTTAGTGGAACCAATTCAGATTATTTCTCGACTCTTTTCTCTCGCCTACAGCGTTCAGCAGACCACGACTGTAACTCATCCAAGAGCTAGCCAAGCCCGACAGTGCTTAACTCTGGTGATCTATCGGGAAACGGTGTACGCATAGCGGCACGGCTGTTGCATTTGGTTGAATAGACAACCTTCAAATTTACATGATTTACCGTGTAACTGAATTTTAATTGATACACTTTAGTACTAATGGGAATGACATCTGTATTGTTTCTCGTCAAGTATCACTTTTCTTGCCATCCAATTATATCTTTTAAATAATTTTTGCAAACAATCTAAAATGTTTTCTCAAATGCTCAAATGTTTGTAAATCTATTAGTAAATTTTTATGGTCATCAGTCCCAAGACATACAAACTTACTTTAACTTATAATGCCGGCCGCGGAGGCCGAGGGGACTGCGGCGCGCCAGTCACGCTCTGCACGGCCACAACGGTCGGCGGTTCGAATCCCCCTCGGGCATGGATATTTGTGCCGTCCTTAGTTTAAGTTAGTTCGTAAGTAATTTGTAATTTTAGGGACTGACGACCACGTAGTTAAGTCCCATAAGCTATACAAACATTTTTTTTTAACTTACACTGAAGACAAAACACCTAACCTCCAGCGGGCGCCTTAGACATCTTATACCTTGCGGTCATTCCGCGCCGTAAATGGCTTTTCAGATTCTCTAATGAATCACTTCAGTTGAATACGAACAAAAGAGGACCTTAGAAGTCCCAGATGTGACTTTTCTTTCACTCTTCAGTTACTACGAACAGCG
This sequence comes from Locusta migratoria, assembly GCA_026315105.1. NCBI lineage: Eukaryota > Metazoa > Arthropoda > Insecta > Orthoptera > Acrididae > Locusta > Locusta migratoria. The sequence continues at coordinate 146,462,659 of CM048745.1, forward strand.
AACTTCCCAGCACGAAATCCAGTCGCAGAAATGAGACGGTATTCGATTGGCAAGCGATTGAACTGGGAGCTACTTGTGAGGAACGGAGTCAAAGGGCTTACGAAAATATAGAAAATGGAATGAAATTAAAATTTTCTGGCGATAGTACTCATTACTTCGAACGAATCAATAGCACCAGTCCATTTTATACGTCGTAGTACGCGTTGTTAGTACCAGTGTCATTTCGTAACAGTACACTCGGTAGTAGGAAAACTTCATGACTAGACAGTCAGAACGAGATTGCTCAGTGCTAAGACAACTGATTCGTATTCTGAAAGGCATAATTCAGTTCCTCTCCCATCAGCTGTACGTTTTAAGCGATTTTCCTAACATTTTTATGGTTAAATCCACTGTATTTTTCTTTTGAAAGTTCGAGAGTGTGCTTTAATTCAATTGACCTATTTGTCGACGGGAACCAAAATTGTAACCTTTCTCTCTTCCTTCGCCATCTCGTGGAGTGAAAAAGTTTAGGATAATATTATAAATCTATTGGAATGGACTGTTGAAGCCTTACGAACATCCTCGACCAGTTATGAAAAAAATTCTTTGTTTCCAAAAGAACATAGACGGAAGGTGTAAAGATGGTACACGCCATTAAGAGTGAGTCAAACCTGTTTTGCTATATTTGGGAGCGTCCTTCCCCACTGGATCACTTGTCGACTTCTCGTCCTGTAATGGTCAGCCATCAATTGCGCAGTAAGGAACAACCGAGGTCAGCTCTCTTTGATCGGGCTCCTCCGTTTGCCCAAAGAAAAGTGGGACGAAGGTTCATTTGAACATCACAGCGCCTTAAAGGCATGGCGGCCGTGGGATGCTAACCACGGAGTAACTTCACGTACAGACGTAAATTTTATGATGAGCCTGAGGGTTAACTCCTTGCGAATGTACAAAGCCGTCGTGCCAATATGGCATAGTGGTGAGCACAACTGCTTTAGTGACCACGAAATGTAACATCCATCCCGTCCTTGATATAAAATTTCATACGATGTCTCAGCTCGCACCTATAAGTGATAGATGTTTGTGATCTACAGAGGACGAAAAATTGTGGAGGAAATTAATTTACCGAATTTAATTTCATTTAAAATTTCGGGGTCTATTTGTGTGACTTTCCCCCTAACGTTTCATCTTCGGCTGCGGAAGACATCCTCGGAGGTAAAGTGACGTCCTGCGATCAGAACTTAAGCAAGTACCGTATATATAGGCGATGCAGAGACTCCCACAAGACATCATGTCGGCTCTGACACTATCATATTGTCGACATTTTTGATAGAGAAGATTCGATTTGTCATTGCGCTGGTGTAACGATGAAGTCTCTATTCTAATTTAACAGTTTCCTCTTTCCTGTTAAGTTATTGCAGTGTTTATCGATCGCGATTGCGTGCATAATAGTGTGAAGTTTTAGAGATGACACTAGGCTCATTAAATTTAATTTTGTTGATGCCTGCCTGATAAAGACGTTACAATTTGAGTAGGACTTGAGATCCGAACTATGCTTAAGATATTTCCAACCGTTTTAAACATGACAGCTGGGAAGCGCGTAAAAAAAAAAAAAAAAAAAAACAAAAAAAAAAAACAAAAAAAAAAAAAAAACACCCCGTTCAAATGTTTGTAGAGCTAATGGGACAACACTACGGGAAAATCAGTCCCTAAACTTACAAACTTCTTACGCATTAGCTTATACTAAAGACGGCACAAACATCCATTACCAGGGGGATTCGAACCCACGACGGGGAACGTCCTCGCGCATTGTAGCATAGCCGCTTGCCGCTGTTTGGTGCGGTCGCTGCTTCTGCCGCTACCTCTTGGTTCCCACGGCCCCCGGCCAAACGCCCCCGGTGCCAGCGCGCCTCTGTAGGTCAGCACCGGCGGCTGGCGGGCGTGGCAGCCCAGCTCGTTACACGGCCCGCTCACCGCGCCTTCACCTTTCTTTGCCTCCTCGTGGAATTCTTGCAAGCACGCACTCCCTCCGTTGCCGCGCCAACTGCCCTGTCGTTAGAGATAAGTGTTACTTTCGCTCGGTAATCCACTCCAACGACCTCTTCTGACCCAAGCCCTTGAACGCAGCCTGTTATTCCTTTCTGGACCTTGTATCGTGACATTTACTGACGGTACTAGTGCGATTATCGTAAAAAAGAAAACGGCAATTAGCCAGTATAACAATGCATTTTATTTAGAAAATAGCGCCGTTACAGATTTCGAACCCAAAGGTTCTTCATCAGACTACTGTTTACTTCTGGACTCTGACCCTTTATTATTATAAAAGATTCTTGGGATGTTGGTACCCTACACTCTAGACTTGCGGATAATAGTTGGCGATCAGGAGCGCTCACTTTAGTCGCGACTCTGCCGCGAAGTAGTTCGCTCTTTTAGTTCGTCCGCTCCCAGTGACGACTGAGCGGCGTGGTCTACGCATCAGGTGGAGGGGGAAGTTACCCCACCTAGCTGCTTCATGCGCTTGCTGCTTGAGCCGCTAACGATATCAAGCAAACCAAAAGAAACAGTTTGTGGATAATTTCTCGCGTTTAAGTTTAGAGTTATCTCTATATCTTGGCATTATGAAATTTATTAGTGAGATATTGCAGAGTGCAGAACACATCAAAACAGAGATTTTGTAACACTGAACTATGTAATCTAGCAGGCTCATCAGCAGAAGGCAAACACGTCATTTTTAATTCTGCTTACGCGCCCTCTCGCTATTGCCCGTCGGTCTTCGGAAAAGAATCCAATGAACTATGAAGCGAGATACGTTTGGCGTAATCGTCCGTTGCTCGTAGTTCGTCCGCTCTATTTGGCTTCTGGTACCGATACTAAAAGGTCTTTTTTATGACAACTTTTTTATATAATGAATCAGTGTTGCCAAAGCGTGTGCTATTACCCGTATTTTTGGCCAATTTGACATCAAATACTTAGGAAAATAAACCAGTTATTTACACGAATGGGTGATACAATGTTATTCAACTACTTTGCATACAGAGTACTCGTAGTATTTTATTTTTAAAATAGATTTCTTGTGGCAGTGAACTATGAAACTACAGCTGAACTGCATCTCAGCTCGAAATGAAGATAACTGGCAGAAGGTAATCACGCGATTCTGCGAGCTCTCGCGTCCTCTCGCTGTTTCCCGCCAGTCTTCGGAACACGGAACAGGAGCGGACGAACTAAGAGGCGAAGGATCTGCGAACTAGTTCGCGTAGTTCGCCTGTGGAAACGCTCTTGCGAACTAGTTCGTTCGCGAACTACACAACTACACTCAGTGATGCAACCATGGAGGGGGGGGGGTGGGCGGGGCTAATGGGGCTCAAGCCCCCCACCCTCCCAGCACCTCCCAAAGATTTTTTTAATTTTATTATTTTCTATTGTTTTCAATATTTTATTTTTTTAAACAGATCGGCACCGGAAATTTGAAATAGTACCCATGTAATAAATCACGACGTAACTATAATCTGCCAAGCACAAGTGAACGTGACAATGGGTCGCTAACGCGATGCCGCCACTAAGAACGTGTGCTGCTGTTACTGTGAGCGGTTTTAATGCCGCCGCGACCAGCTTTGATGCTGCCGCTATTGTTACTCTGCTATGTTGAAGTTACGAGCCGATTGTTCTTATGCGGCGATCCGTTGCTTAGCTGGTCAGTGACACCCCACAGTGGCATCTTATGAACAATAGTGTTACTTTAGTTCTGTTTTTACACATAGTCTCATGTTAATTAAACTCTAAAGAAATTTCTCTTTGGCTAGTAACATAGAAGCTGCTTAATTATTTTACGAGCTGATTATATAGACTCCATTTCCACCACGTTGCTCCTCTTCCACTTTCAAATTAATACGAGCCTAATCATTTCATTTCTTGTGCAATCCACCGCGGCAACGAATTTCTGTTTACAGATCTAGTAACCCCAGAAGTGTTACTAAGGTATAGTTTGCAACTAGCAGTAAGGGTTAAAACTGTGAATTGTATATTTATCTTAAAATTAATCAAATTCACATATATTCTTCAAAATGAAATGCCAAGATTGCAAATTAATAATTTTTTTTGACGACCGGTTTCGATGAACTGAATCATCATCATCTGGTCATCATATTTTACAAGCTGATCGTCTTATTTAAAAAAAATAGATATAAAATAGTGAATGCATCATATCACTTTGTTAGTCGCTATACATGATGAATCTAAATTCGCGCATTCGGCCCTCGCAGCGTGATTCCTCACATGCTATCAATAAAAAAACATAGTATCTCAAAAAATTTCCCCCAGCGCATAATTCCAGCAGTAAATGGATGTCGAAGACTGAGATGAGTGTGTGTTCAAATGTTTGTAGAGCTTATGGGACTTAACTACGGAGTCATCAGTCCCTAAACTTACAAACTACTTATGAACTAGCTAACTCTAAGGACGGCACAAATATCCATGCCCGAGAGGGTATTCGAACCCTCGACCGTAGTTGCCGTGCAGACCGTGACTGGCGCGCCGCAGTCCACTCGGCCACCGCGGCCGGCTGAGTATGGGTGCGCCATACGTCAGTGTGTTTCAGAATTACACAATTACACCAATAAACTTCTGGAGGATGTAGAAGACGTCTTGAAGAACAAAGTGAGCATTGAAGCCCATGCTCGGAAACGCCATAAACGACGCTACGGATAGTCCGAAATACAGGCAATGGCTGATACCGCTAAACATCCACTCCAGCAACTGCGACGCTCTCTAGCGTCGTTGGTTGACGATTCCGGACATGCGCTTCTGTGCCTACTTTGTTCCTCAAGACGCCTTATACATCTCCCAGAAGTTTGTAGGTGTAATTGTGTAATTCAGAAACACACCGACGTATGGCGCACACACACTCATCTCAGTCTACGACATCCATTTACTGCCGAAACATTCGCAGGACGAAATTTTGTTCAAACAATGTTCAAATGTTTGTAAAGCTTATGGGACTTAACTGCGGGGTCATCAGACACAAAACTTACAAACTGCTTATAAACTAGCTTATATTAAAGACAGCACAAACATCCATGCCCGAGGGGGGAATCGAAACCCCGGCGGGGAATGACTTCGCGCATCGTAGCATAGCGCCTCAATGCGCTCGGCTTCGCCACCACGGCGCGAAATTTTGTGAGAGACTTTTTTATTGCTGCGCTGCGAAGCCCGTATAAAAATATATGTAACAGCTCACCTGAGTATTTTGTAAACTGTCAAGTTTTAACGTGTGTATTTTTATACAGTGACTAAGTGCAATGTTGAACTTATTATTTTGTATCTATTTTTTAATTAAGATGATCAGCTTGTAAATATATGCCAAATGATGGCGACACAATTCACCGAAACCGATCGTCATTCAATAAATTATTAATTTGCTATCTTGGAATTCCATTTTGAAGAATATAAAACCAGCAGATCGCCTCCTAAACCGGCAATGACAGGTAACGTTAAGTTCTCATATCTCCCACATATTTTCCATAAAATTATTATTCAAATTGATGTTTGAAATTGCTTCGAAGAATCGTTGTCGTAATATGTGAAAGATTGACAAGGAAGCTTTACACATTGTATTGTTTTTGTGACTAGTTTGATGCTTCACCCTGCACCCTGCGTCCTCATTTGTTACATGCATTCTAACCTCTTCCTTGCCCTATAGTTTTTACCCTCCAATACGATAGAAACTATTCCCCTTTGTCTTAACATATATATCCATCATTTTGGGGTCAGAGAGGACAGGGTCAACCGAGATCTGTAACGATGTGTAGAGTCGTGGAAAACCTGCAAGGGATAGAAAGTTCGAGCATTGGATGCAATCAGTGCTGAATGACTGTTCAATAGGTTAGCCTTCACTATGAACCTAATAGGCTATACGAAAAAAGGAAAAAAATAGAAAACCATTATGTATCGTCCACAAACTGATTTAAACCATTATTGCCTTTATACCGCTATTGCATAAAACGACTTACAAGTAACTTTCGAAATTTGCTTAGTTAAACATTTTAATGGATTATTTCACCGTATGGAAACAAATTTCAGTGTCTGTTACAAGATGGCGACAGCTGATATAATGTAGTCCATTATACTGTTGGCACCGTACCAGACCTGTAGATGATATCCGCTCAGTCATCGCATGCAATTTCATGCTTTGACATAGGAGGCTGATTTCTTTGTGTGAGGGACCAAAGTTGAGTGTGGTCTAAGAATCGGCTCACTCTGCTTTCTCAATCAGTGTCCCAGTTTAATGGCCCCCATTCTATGACCCTGTCGGTAATGAAAGGAAATATTTTTATCCGTGGCGTCTGTTAGCACATTCAATAAATCACTGAATTACACTAACATAAGAAAATCCATTCTGTAGTTATGAATAGCTTAGGATGTCGTTACAATGAATCCATATCTTCAAAGGAAAGTGTTCTACTAAACCAGTGCTTTTCAATCTTTTCGAATATGCGATCCCCTTGCAAGTAAAAATTTTCTGGTGACCCAACTCCCTCCTCACGAATTGTAACAAAACTATGTTAAAGGAATCAGGAAACACATCAACCAATCACATTTTTTACGTATTTATTCACCACGACCGGTTTCGATCTGCGTGGCAGTTCCTCATCAGGTGTATACATTTCTTATTGGTTCCTCATAACATTGTGGAACTCGTTTGGAGTTGGTTCACTCTGCTGTTTGATTATCGATGGTTTTGTTCCTTTACCAGGCATTTAAGACATCTTGAAGAGCTCAAAAGCTGGCCATAACGCACACTTCAGCAAAGCACTCGCTTTCCACATGTTTTACGAACGTAAAGAACGTGATAGTACAGTTGCATGTATATATCATGCTGCTTGTAATCAGCGATGTTAACACAAACGAAATAAATCAAAGAATATTTAAGACCTAATAATAAGCATCTTTGGATTAACAGCTTGCAAAATTACACTAAAGTATTTGAAATAAACTGCGTGACCTACACGGTGTCCAAATATAAAAGAATGTAAGTAATTACGACATGAACATACCAGTTACATTACTGATCCACTAAAAATGAACATTGTTCTCTGTAATAGGTAGCTTAAGAAAATGGGAAAATCCCGATACTAATCAGCAATTCAATAAAAAAGTTGCTTAGGTGCAATATATAAAAAATGTCTTTCCTACAATATTTAAGAGCTGCAACACGCGATGTATGAAAAACTTATACATTTTTATCTTATTTTTTCTATTTTTCTCCCTTGAAAATTACTAATTTCTGTGTAAAAATTCACCTGTTAAGCAGGAGTTTGCAATTCACAAATTCTTTCAATCTGTTCTTAAATGCTGGTTGATTTCAGTGGGCAAGTGACCATTGACTTTTCTGACAGCATAATTCATAAAGAATGCGGTTGACAGAAGTGATCTGTCGACTGACGTTTAATAAAGGATCAAACTGGCAAAAGTGCGAGCTTTCTGTTCAGTTTCGCTATTGTCATACTTGCTCTGATCCTGCTGCAATGTACCATTAGCAGACATGCCAAGTATTACGATTTGTCCGTAATTATCACGTTTTCTAGGCAAAAAGTACTGTGTTAACGGCAGCCTGTGCTAAAATTACGAAATCCGCCATCGCATTTTTTAATAGTTCGGCAACTGTACCACTATATGGTTTTAGAAATAACACAACTCCGTATCCGTTTATCAGTTTGGTACAAAGAGTATAATATACGCAAACACTGAAGTGAAGCCTCGGTAACTTAACTATCGCGGTTGCGTAAACTTGTAGTTACGTTGCCGTTTAGTGTACTAATGTTCGTGATTTTATGTCATTAGCTAAGTGAGAATGAATTATTAAATAGCATATAAATTAAAGCTCGCACTTTTCTAATATGTTTCTCACATTTGCAAACGAATGTGAAGGTCAATGTAATTTCACAATTTGCTCATGGCAGGGAGCGATCTAATAAATGTACTTTATGAATAATGAAATGCCAAGATCGCGGTATTTCGTCTTTATTTATAACAGACGACTGGTTTCGATGTATTCGAAGTTATCATCTTCTGGTCTCTGCACTAAATTGTAACATTATTTTATAAATGCATATTGTAGCCAGTTAGATAGTACTGGTGGGTTGTCACACATTAAAATATGCCGTTTGGTTGTCAGATATAAAACTCGTATAGTCATATATACATAAAGAACCACCATATTGTACAGTTGTGAATGACAATATGGTGCTACTTTATGTATATATGACTATACGAGTTTTATATCTACAACCAAACGGAATATTTTAATGTGTGACAACCCACCAGTACTATCTAACTGCCTACAATATGCATTTATATAATAATGTTGCAGTTTAGTGCAGAGACCAGAAGATGATGTCTATGTACATCGAAACCGGTCGTCTGTTATAAATAAAGACGAAATACCGCGATCTTGGCATTTCATTATTCACAAAGTCAAAGTAATTGTTTTTGCTGAAGTCACGTATATTCTACCATAGGTGTATTTACTTTTCAGTAGGCGCCTTCTCTTGACTTAGCAACTATTTTTAAACTCTGCAGTTAAGAATCAAGTTGAGATTTTTACTGCCAATTTTTCAAATAAATATCGGGGTAGAGCCCTGGTTCATCCCCCATTTCGCCAATTCGTGTCGCATTACGGATAGCTTCTTTTTCAAACTTGGCATCTCTGCATAGCTGCTTTTGGTAATTTCTCAACATTTCGTAGCGCTGTAAGTGCCGCTCCGCTCGGTAGCAGCAGATGCAGTGGTTGGTTTATCGGTGTTGGGTACAGAAGAAAAATCCGCCCGTTAGTGTGTCAGCGAGGTACTAAGGTGGGCGTCCCGCCTGTCTGGAATGCGAACGCAGCAGCCGTTCACCTTTGGCGCGCTCTTTTTATGTGCTGATCGCCGTTATGTCTTATGTGAAGTGACGCAACGCCAGGAATCGGGGCAAGCAGGTGCAGCGCGTGATCCGACGGCAACGGCAAAAGCGCTCGTAGCGCGTCTGGGGGCGTCGCAGGGGAACCGCCCTCCAGAGGACCGGAACGTCCAAAATTCAACGAACTAAGCTTTATAGCAGGTTAAAACTGTCCGCCGGTCCAATTCACAGGTGACACCTTTTCCTTTCTTGCAGGAATGCTAGTCCTACTTGTAATGAAAGTTCCGGATTGCTTATATTTTATTCAATAGCGGTACAGCTGTTTCGACAGTTTGTCATTATCAAGCGCCTGCGTATATAAGAATTACATTAATTACAAATCAAACAATACGAAAATATACATAAAAGTTTTTTGTTATAAATTTTCCTTATAACTTACGTCTACGATGTTTGGACGTTATATGCTGATATCTGGCGTAACTGTTGTATAAACTGTATAGAAATATTCACGTATTTAGTTGTTGGATACGGTGTTTAGCTGTCAGGTTTTATGCAGCTTTTCACACTGAAACTTTAACATAAAGAAAACTTTTATATTTTACGTAATTAACAACAGCTCTGCCAAAGATGTTTATATACATATAGTAATAGACTAAGTTATCAGAGACTTTTTCGTCTCTAATTTAATGTTTCAGTGTAAAAAGCTGCATAAAACCTGACAGCTAAATACCGTATCCAACAACTAAATAGGTGAATATTTCTATACAGTTTATACAACAGTTACGCCAGACGTCAGCATATAACGTCCAAACATCGTAGATGTAAGTTATAAGGAAAAATTATAACAAAATATTTTATGTATATTTTCGTATTGTTTGATTTGTAATTAATGTAATTCTTATATACGCAGGTGCTTGATAATGACAAACTGTCGCAACAGCTGTAGCGCTATTGAATAAAATATAAGCAGCAAATCCGGAACTTTCATTACAATGTCATTTAACGACATTTATAATGCTGCAGGCTCAACAAAGCTAGTCCTACTAATTATGCGGGAAAACGTACGTGGAATTTAGAAGGTTGGAAGAGAGGTTCTGAAGAAAGTACAGTCGTAAGACGTGCAAGGGCAGGTAGGTCAACACGGTAGCACTCAGCAAACTCCGTAACAGCCGCGGTGGAGTGGCCGAGCGCTCTAAGGCGCCTTGTTGCGGAGCGCGCCGTTGTTTGCTGTCTGAGGTTCGAGTCCTCCCTCGGGCATTTGTGTGTTGTTTTTAGTTTGTAGTTTGTAAGTATAGGGACTTATGACCATATCAATTTGATCCATTAGGTTTACAAACACTTGAACCTCCGTAATAAACAGAGCATACTACTAAAATGTTCAAATGTTTGTAAATCTATCGGACCAAAATGCGTGGTCATCAGTCCGTATCTTACAAATAAACTAACCTAAGGACAACACATACATCCATGCCCCAGGGAGGACTCGAACCTCCGACGGCGAGCAACCGCAGCGAGGCGCCTTAGACCGCTCGGCTACTCCGCCGCGGCAATATACTACTAAAATCATCCGCGTCAGTTGCACACTTCTACATCTAGGTATATAATCCGCAATCCACCGTAAAGTGCGTGGCGGAGGGTACTACTAGGCACTTACTTTCCTATTCCGCTCCCAAATAGAACGAGAGGAAAAAAAAAAAGAATGTCTATACGCCTCCGTACGAGCTCTAATTTCTCTTATCTTGTTTTGTCGTCCTTAACCCGAAATGTAAATAGGCGGCAGGAAGATCTGGTCAGCTTCAAATTCCGGCCCTCTAAACAGAATTTCTCAAAAAGAACATCGTATTTCCTCCAGCGTTTCCCATTTGAGTTCCCGGAGCATTCCTGACACTCGCGCATTGGTGGAACCTACCAGTGACGAACCTAGCTGCTCGCATCTGAACTGCTTCAATGTCTTCCTTTAAACTGATCTACTGCGGGTCCAAAGCACTTGAGCAATCAGGACGTGGCCGTACAAACGTTTTATACGCGGGCTCCCTTACGGATGAAGTACATCTTTCCAAAATTTTCTAAATCGAAGATGGCTGTCGCCTTACTCACATTTGTCCTTACATGTTCGTTCCATTTCATAACGGTCTGCAATGTTACGCCTTGTTTTCAAACATTATGGGATTGTTTTTCCTATTCAGGTGCATCACCTTACATTTTTCAACATTTAGAGCTATCTGCCATTCTTCAAACCAACTAGAAATTTTGTCTGAGTCACCCTGTATGCTATTACAGTCAACTGAAAACGGCACCCTCCCATACACCATAGCATGATCAGCAAACAGCCGCAAATTAGAAGTTACACTGTACATCAGGTCATTTATAAAGACACAAAATGATAGCGATCCTATCACACTCCCCTTGTTTTATTATGTTACATACGACCGGTTTTGGGTATGTTAAATGCCATCATCAGATGTATAACTAAATCAACAGTTGCGTATTTTGAGACAACCGAATCCTATGCTGAATAAATTGAATTTCACATCGATGAAAGATGCCATGCGATACATGCACTGACTCAGTGATAAAAACCAGGAGAACTCCTTTCAAAAATATTTGGGTGTTCCTTTTTCCATGCGCTATTTGAGAATGGAATCATCTTAAAAGCTGTTCGATGAACCCTCTGCCATGCACTTACATATAATTAGCGGAGTATTTATGTTGCTGTAGATTCTCGGGAAGTGATACTAGAGTGCTTATTACAACTGCAACACGCCCGCTGGACGGAGGGAGGTGGAGGTAGAGAGGAAAGTTTGAGGATGAGAAATGGAAAGAAGGTTGAGCGGGTTGTGACAGGTTTCACAATAAGCTGCTTCCTACGACACCGCAGTTGCTGGGAATATCTTCATACACTGTATACACAAACCGAAAAATGTTTTGCATCACTTATGAATGCGAGAAACATTTTCTTCCTGGACCAAAGTTGACATTATTCGAAAAACTTTGTGTTTGAGAGTTGAAGAGACAGACCCAGTACGTTCAAATTTTTGAAGGTTATGGTAGATTAATTTAAATGTTAGGAAGTCTTCCCTGAAAACATTTGTCTTGAGTGTAGCACTGTGTGGGAGTGAAACGTGTACGATAAGGAGTTCAGACAAAAAGACGATAGAAGCGTTCGAAATATGGTGCTACAGACGAATGATGAAAATTAGAAGGGTAGATCACATAACAAATGAGGAGGTGCTTAACCGAATTGGGGAGAAAAGGAGTTTCTGGCATATCCTGACTAAGAGAAGGGATAGATTGGTGGGATACATTCTGAGACATCAAGGAATCGTCAATTCAGCATTAGAAAGAAGCGTTTGGGGTAAAACTCGTAGAGGGAGTCGTAGAGGGAGACCGAGGGACGAATACAGTAAGCAGATTAAAAGGGATGTAGGATGCCGAACGTATTCTTAGATGAAGGTTCTTGCACAGGACAGGGTAGCGTGGAGAGCTGCATCAAACCAGTCTGCGGACTGAAGATCACAACGGTAGATGTGGAAAATACTGGCGTGACTGTTTGTAGAGCTGTAGCACATCTGTCTTCACATTGGACAACAACAACGGTAACAACAGAGTTGCCTCTATACATAGTCCTAATACAGTAGGAAAAAGAGCAAGAAATAGTGGGGAGAGGGGGTTATGAGCGAAATTGCGTCATGTGTAACTGCTGTGTATTATCCGCGAAAGCCAATTTTTCGAGTTCTCGTGGGGCAATCAGGTTCAGTAGCTCTGTCAAGAGTTTAATCACTCAAGCTTGCTGTATAAGTACATCAACGTTACTATAATTTTTGTTTGCAGAACGAGATGTTGATCATAGCTGTTTATTTTTTCTCAGCGCTATCGGTTTCGGTCATTTACCATTATCAAGCGTTAGCAGAGATTAGCTAATAGCTTAACATGTCGTTACAGACAGCCACTGTGATACTATCAATGACTAGAACAATGACAGCAAATTCTTATGTTTGAATTCTTGTATAACGACATGTTAAGCTATTAGCTAATCTCTGCAAACGCTTGATAGTGGTAAATGACCGAAATCGGTAGCACTGAGGAAAAAAAAAAAAAAAATAAAAAAAAAAAATAAACAGCTATGGTCAACATGTCGTTCTGCAATTATCTAAAAGCTGTTGTGCCTCATCTGTTCAACATTCTTCCTAGAGTTTGGTTTCCAAGCCCAAGACAAACAAGGCTGTTGTAGCTTCGGATGCGAGATCCGGAGCGCAGCGACTTTCTCTGGTGCTGAAACCTACAACAGCGAAAGCTGGTGGATCGAGACGGTCCCCTTAGGAGGTGTCAGGCCGAGCGATAACGCCTCTGCTGGAGGACACAACCCGCGACCGCTCTCTGCGAATGTCCCTCGCCAGCGAAACTGGGCCAACTGTCAGAGTGCATCCTAGTTGTCCCGCTTTCCCCTGCCGGGAATCCCAAAATCGAAAAAAGACGCGGCGCGCCTCGGGCACGCGACCGGCGGTGTCACGTCACGTCACGGTGGCTTGGCTTCCACTCGGCTGGACTGTCGGCTAGCCAGCGGCTAGCGTAGCCAGCCCTGTACTAGGCGGCAAGGCGGGTCCGATCGGGACGAGGCGTATAGCGCGCTACGGTGAGCACGGATGATGCCTGCCTGGCGCTGACAATGAGGCACAACTGGGCCAGCAGATTTCATGTGGGCAGCTCGTGGGACGTCACGCCTGACTGACCAGCACAGCGGAAAGCGTATTCCTTCCTCCTACGACAAGGGATCAGAAACTGAGATTAGCATTCCCGTAGAGAAACGGACACAACCAATGATATAAAAAATTTCCACAAGATTAAGTGGAACTTGGCGACTTTAATTTGTTGAAATAAAAAGGTTTCAGCTTGGTAGGCGATGTGAGATGTTTAATAAAATAAACTTCAAAACATATCGATTTCGGCCCTATGATGGCACATCATCTACATCTACATTGGATACTCTGCAAATCACATTTAAGTGCCTGGCATAGGGTTCATCGAACCACAATTATACTATTTATCTCCCATTCCATTCTCGAATAGCGCGCGGGAAGAAAGAACACCTAAATCTCTTCGTTCGAGCTCTGATTTCTCGTATTTTATTCTGATGATCATTTCTACCTATGTAAGTTGGAGTCAACAATATATTTTCGCATTCGGAGGAGAATGTTGGCGATTGGAGTTTCGCAAGTAGCCCACGCCGCAGCGATAAGCGCCGTTGTTGTAATGATTCCCATCCCAGATCCTGTATCATTTACGACACGCTGTCTCCCCTGTATCGTGACAATACGAAACAAGCTGCCCTTTTTTGACTCTTTCTGTGTCCTCCGTCAAACCCACCTGAAAAGGATCCCACACTGGGCAGCAATACTCCAAAAATCGACGGACAAGCGTAGTGTATGCAGTTTCTTTAGTAGTTCTGTTGCATCTTTTAAGAGTTCGGCCAATAAAACGCAGTCTCTGGTTCGCCTTTCCCACGAAATTATGTACGTGTTCTTTCCAGTTTAGGTCTGAAGTAATAGTAATTCCTAGGTATTTTGTGGAGTTTACGGCCTTCACACTTTTCATTATTTAGAGTCAATTGCCAATTTTACACCATACTGATATCTTATTCAGATCATCATTGCTGTTAAAAACAAGGTAGCTTAGTCGGACATTGAAATTAAAATAAAATTACATACACCAAGAATGTTACAATTATATAATGGAATTACATACCAGAATTGCAAGTCACGATGACCTATGTGCTTTGCTTAAAACATTTTTTCGTCATGTCATAAAATACATTTAAAAGGTCTTGCTGGTACAAGTCACAAGTATAAAATGAGGTAGCTGATTACGTACACCTGCGCAGCTTAGCTTGTGGATAGCTGGTGCCTGGCGCCCTCTTTGTTTAAAATCAATTATATTGCAACATTTTTTTAAGAAAAAAGGTTAAATCACATTAAACGCTTAAGAAGGCAAAAATGGTGATTCTAGGTGAATTAGAGTTAACTAATGACATACACAGATTATGCAATATATCATAAAAATATAAATTACCATTTATAAGCGCCCTCGGGCGGGTAGGTATTAAGACATATCTTAAAAAATCAAAATTTGTCAACATCAATTATTATGGCAAAATCGTTACAAAGCTCCATTGCATGTGTGTGTGTGTGTGTGTGTGTGTGTGTGTGTGTGTGTGTGTGTTAGAGAAAGCCGGCCGCGGTGGCCGAGGGGACTGAGGCGCTCCAGTCACGGTCTGCACGGCCACTACGGTCGGGGCTTCGAATCCCCCCTCGGGCATGGATATTTGTGCCGTCCTTAGTCTTAGCTAGTTCATAAGTAGTTTGTAAACTAGGGGACTGATAACCCCGTAGTTAAGTCCCACGAGTTCTACAAACATTTGAACATTTGTTAGAGAAAAAGAGAGAGAGAGAGAGAGAGAGAGAGAGAGAGAGAGAGAGAGAGAGAGAGAAATACACAGCAGTCCACGCCATCTAGTGTTTCAGAATAATACTGTATTGGACATCTTTGTTTAGCTAGTACAGTGCGTCTAAACCACAGATATACTAATATACATGACGGTTCAAACATGATTACATTGCGTCTAAACATAAAATATAGAAATATACATGAAGGTTATTTTTTTAGAGCGTGTTCTACATCTCTAATGAGCACGATATCGACGAGACGTTAAACCGTAATCTTTGTTCCTTTCTTTTCGCAAACTTTTGACAGGAATTTGCGACATTCTGACGAGTCATTACAGGCTCTCCGTAAGGCTTGACCAGCTGCTGGTGATTCAGGTCGTGGTTACGTGTTTCGCCCACATATATCGGATAATTAAGCGTATTTCTTGCCGAGGCCAGTTTTACTAACGAGTTGCCATTTGTGTCTAACACTGTGGGTGGCGTGTGTGAGAGTCTGCACAGCTGCCAACTGCATACACTTAAATTACCGCACACTGCCCATTCGTCTGAAGGGTGTTCCCGTAAAAACACGCGAAAAATTAACAGGACAAGAGAAAACTCCACAGAACAATTTGGTGCAGTTGAGGACGCTGAGTTCGGAGGAAAGACTGAAGTAAACGTGACTACTGCTTTGTCTCGCATTAGTTTCCCAACTTATTTACAACTAGCATGCGTACAAGTTTACACTTACTGCACTGTTTATTCAAATGAACAGTTCATTATTTCCTGCAAAGAAACGAGGAGGACTAACTTAGGAAGTGTAGAGGCAGGTTTTGTTTACTTGCTCAGTAGGTGGCACTGTTTATTTCTGTTTACATTGTCCCATGGCAGACTCGTTCATTACTCAGTGCTATTCAGAGAAGTTCAGCACAATACAGTGGAACGCTGCCGGCACAGCTTCGCAGAACTCACTTACAGGCACCTTGAGTTCCATGGCCTGCGAGGTCAGCTGTTAGTGAATCCCCTTGATTGTTTCCTATGGGGATATCTAAAGCCACTTGTGTATGAGACCGCATGTATACGGAGATGGAATTAGCTGTCAAAATGGCAGCTGCTTGTGATGTTATTCGCAACACACCAAATATATTTGTCAGGGTGTGTCATGCTTGCATTGAGGTAGATGTCGACATTTTCAGGACATTTTGTAAGACACGGTGCAAACTGTACGTCAATTGCATCAATAATGGTATTTTCAGTTAACTGTGACTAGTACTGAAAGTACTGAATGTCCAATTTAGACTCACCACGGTTAGCACGTAACGGAACAAACTTAAAGGACGGCGTTCAAAATTGATTTCCAGCATTGCCACCAACTGCTTTAGTTCACTTTTGATTTCTCTTCATAAAACCAAGTGTAGTCCTACGGAGTTAGTCTTTGCTTTCATTTCACTATCCAAAGCAACAGGTAAGACACCAGCGAAGGCTTCCTCCGAAGAATCGAGGGAGGAACTAAAGGACAAGACGAAGAACCCTGCACGCGATGTTCGCATCAGGAAATGGTGTCTGAATATCTGAATGTCCGTGAACCTGTTTAATCTGGGAACAAACAAGAGCAGCGAAAGTCTTGGAACAGCTCACAGGCCAACAACCTGTGTTCTAAGGCGAGATACACTATAAGGTAGTTTGGTATCAGACGTAATGAGAAGATTGCAGTACATTGTACAGTGAGAGATGCCAAGGCAGAATAATTTCTAGAACGTGGATTGAAGGTTCGAGAATATGAATTAAGGAAAGGTAATTTCTCTGATACTGGAAACTTTTGGTTTTGGAATTCCAGAACAGATTGACTTGGGAATCAAATATGATCCAAGCATTGGTATTTATGATATTGGACTTTTATTTGGTGCTTGGACGACATGGATTCAATGTAGCACAAAGGAGAAGGAAAACTGGGTAGTTGGTTTCCAACACAGGCTTACAAAAATGATATCATGAAGCGGTTTCAGCAACAGTATGACGGTATTATTCTTACTGGGAAGAAGAATTCTATAATTTTTGAATTGGTATTTTACTGACAAATCTTTAACATGTCTCTCCACATACCGTCACGAGTAAAGGCCGCTTCAAAAAATTAAGCGTGAAAATGGGATTAGATACTCTTGCGTATGGAACACCGACACATTCATAAATTTTACGCGTGTTTGTGGAAGTACTACGTTCTGCCGACTGAATAATGTTCAGATATCTGTAAATCTATCGGACCAAACTGCGTGGTCATCAGTCCGTAGCTTACAAACTACTTAAACCTAGGTAAACTAACCTACGGACAAACACACACACCCATGCCCCAGGGAGGACTCGAACCTCCACGGCGAGCAACCGCGCCCTCCACAGCAAGGTGCTTTAGACCGCTCGGCTACTCCACCGCGGCTCTGAATAACGTGTTCCACAGTTTTTTTCATTTACACGTCCAGATACAGTATACCTGCTCGGCGCTCTACCAGTGTCACTCAGTGTATTGAACACACCAGTAAAGATTCTAGAATCTGGTAGTCTCTGGTTTGGTAGTCGTATGTCCTATTCTCTACAATCAGCAGCAGCAGCGTCTCCATCACGAAACCGGCACACAAATATATCGGCATACTCAGCATGTGTAAATACATGCGGCGTGTTTACACACTATAGTACAGTAGATGTGCCCAGCAAACCACTATGAAAACTGCAGTGTAAGCTAAACGAGGACTTGAAACTTGATTGAACATCAGCACTCTACTGTTGACATTCGATGAATAAGCTCATAGCAACCGGTGCTCCAACTTAAGCAACGCAAATGCATTGAACTCAGGTGGTATGTCTACTCAAAAAATTAGACACATGTTATCTTACATTTTTAAAGCAGTCCGTCTATACTATCACCTCCCAAAATATTTACTATTGCCCGCCTAAAACCCTATACTCTTCTGAATGGACACTCCATTAGTCCTGTTAGTTTTCAGATTGATTCTTTAAGCCACAGTCGAGTGTCCGAACGTTCCAAGACGCCTAGCTGCGGAGCGCACCGCTGCCCGCCGTCGGAGGTTCGAGTCCTTCCTCTGGCATTGGTGTATTTGTTTTCCTTAGCTTAAGTTAGTTTAAGTAGTTAGTAAATATAGGGACTGATGATCAGAGTAGTTAAGTCCCATAGATTTACAAACATTTGAACATTTTTTGATGCTTAATATAGCACAACACAAATAAATCGCAATGCTGTGATACAAACCGTGTTAAAAAGAAGACATACGCTTTCAGGTACGTAAAGGTACGGCTGTAAGTAGACAGAAAGGTGCTTTTAATGTAGTCAAAGCAGATTCATGAGAGGACCAAGTTAATGCAGGCCATGTGGACTCGGTGCGTTACGCAGACTGTTGATGCGTGTGAAATCGACGACGTGTCTTGGCTTGAGCAGTGCGACGGAAGTGGCTGAGCAGGTTTCGTGTCACTGGAAGGTCGGATCGGAGCGCTGGCAATTACACGAGTACGTGGATTAGCTCCGCTAACAGGCGCGCCAGGATACGACTCACTCGAAGACCGCAAACACAACACGCTTTGCGTGCCTATTACAATTCCTGCCTGGTTCTTGACCATCAAAAGGGATGAATTACCTTTATTTAACACGCACGGTTCCAAATACGATACCAAATCAATGACTTTTATTCCGGAGTGCAAGTGTTGAGGAGCTAAACACAAAATAGTGGAAACTTGCATTCGCATTTTGTGTGTGGCCACCTAAACATCTCTCCAACAATTCATCCTTTTAGTAGGATGGAAAAATTTCCTTCCGTACGTCGGGGTGCGATGGGGTAGGGTGCGAATCATGCTCTATTCCGAGGGCTGTTCGTTTCTGCCACAAGGCACCAGCTCGTAATAAGTAAACGGGTGCGAATTTCGCTTTGAAACTTTGACAGCGTGTTCTTTGATAGTTAAGCTACCGACCTACGCAATGAAAAAGTTTGGATTTTTTGAATCTCCTAATTATCTTTGAATCTCCTAATTCTTCTAAAGTGTAGAAGGAGTTGCCATTCAGAAATTACTTTAATTTCTTTTTAAGTACAAGTTGGCTATCTGTAAGATTTTTATGCTACTTGATAAGTGACAATAGACTTTTGTGGCAGCATAATTCACGCCTTTCTGTGCCAAAGTTAGATATAACGTTGAATAGTGAATATTACCCTTTCTCCTAGTGTTGTAGCTCACGTAATATGGTTTAACCTAGATAGAGAAAGTTAAATGGTTGTGGAGTCAGTGACTGATCCCTTCCATTGGCGTTGGCCAGTGTAACATAGAGCCTTGGTATGCAACTGTTAATATGGTATCGTTCTGGCATTATGAAAACAAAACTGATAGGAGGGTGAGGAGCGTTTACTGTGTAGGCTGATATTGAACGCAGCAGGTGGGTAGAGCATCCCGCTGCGGCTAACGGCGTCCTGCGTGCTGGCGACGTAGTGAGGAGATAAACACGGCTGCCGGCAGATATGCGGGTCAAGGAGGTCCACAGGGCTCAGCGACCTCTGCCTGGCTGCCCATCACGGGAGAACGCACGAGGGCCGAGCGTCTCTCTGCCACTGCCGCTGCCGTCCTCTTACGAGATTTACCGTCTGCCCATCTCTAAATGAGCAACGTACCGCCAAACAGTAGCACGTGTGGTGACATAACTACAGCGCTCAAAACAATTTAGGGATCAGGTGAGATATCACACGCAGTATACATATGATAACGTATTGTAGGAAGGGAAGAGGAAGTAGATGAAATAGGAGATACTATACTGACAGATGAATTTGACAGATCACTGAAAGACCTAAGTCGAAACAAGGCCCCTGGAGTAGATGACATTCCCTCAGAGCTCCTGAAGTCTCTGGGAGAACCAGCCATGACAAAACTGTTTCACCTGGTGTGTAAGCTGTATGAGACAGGCGAAGTACTCTCAGACTTCAAGAACAATGTTACAATCCCCATTCCAAAGAAAGCAGGCGCAGACAGGTGTGAAAACTACAGCACCATCAGTTTAATAAGTCATGGTTTCAAAATATTAACACGAATTGTTTACAGAAGGATGGCAAAGCTTTGTAGAAGCTGACCTCGGGGAAGATCAGTTTGGATTTAGAAGAAATGTAGGAACACGGGAAGCAATACTCACATTACGACTTATCTTAGAAGATAGGCTAAGGAAAGGGAAACCTACGTTTTCAGTGTTTGTCGATTTGGAGAAAGCGTTTGACAATGTCGACTGGAATACACTCTTCCAAATTCTTAAGGTAGCAGGGATAAAATATTGGGAGCGAAGAGTTATATTCTACCTATACAAAAACCAGACAGCGGTTATTAGAGTCGAAGGTCAAGAAAGGGACGCAGAGGTTGGGAAGGGAGTAAGACAGGGTTGTCGCCTTTCCCCAATGTTGTTCAATCTGTACACTGAGCAGGCAGTGAAGGAATGCAAGGAGAAAATTGGAGAGGGCATTAAAGTGCAGTGAGAAGAAATAAAGACATTGCGGTTTGCCGATGACATAGTAATTCTGTCAGAGACCGCAAAAGATCTGAAAGAGCAATTGAATGGGATGAATAGAGTCTTGAAAGGAAGATATAAGATGAACATTAACAAGAGTAAAACGAAGGTAATGGAATGCACTGTCAGAAAATCAAGCGATGCTGAAGGAATTAATTAGGTAATGAGACAGTAAAAGTAGTAGATGAATTTGTTTGTTTGGGTAGCAAGATCACTTCTGATGGCCAAAGTGAAGAAGATATAAAATGCAGAATGGCTTTGGGAAGAAAAGCGTTTCTAAAGAAGCGAAACTTGTTAACAGCCTATATTAATTTAAATGTTCGGAAGTCCTTTCTGAAAGCATTTGCCCAGAGTGTAGCACTGTATGGGAGTGAAACGTGGACGGTAAGGAGTTCAAATAAAAAGATGATAGAAGCTTTTGAAATGTGGTGCTACAGACGAATGATGGAAATTTGATGGGTAGATCACGTAACTAATTAGGAGGTGCTTAACCGAATTGGGGAGAAAAGGAGTTTCTGGCATTCCTGACTAAGAGAAGGGATAGATTGGTTGAACACATTCTGAGACGTCAAGGAATTGTCAACTTAGCATTAGAAGGAAGGGTGTGGGGTAAAAATCGTTGAGGGAGACCGAGGGACGAATACAGTAAGCAGATTCAAAAGGTTGCCGAACGTATTGTCAGATGAAGAGACTTGCACAGGACAGGGTAACGTAGAGAGCTGCATCATACCAGTCTCCGGACTACAGACCACAACAAAAACAACGTATTTCATTCAAATATTCGTTATAATTGCATTCTGAGTGTGATTCAGTACGATATTTTGCTGTCCCAACACTTTAACCCGGCGTTTACTTAAAACGCGGCACCATGGGGCTATTACAATTTTGAAGAAATTCTCGTTGCCTTCTAATATGGTGTGTGATCACCTCGGACGGCCAGTACAAATACATATCTTGTTGGCATGGACAGTATGACGTTATTAATCAGCTCTAAGGGATATTTGGTCATTCTTCCACGAGAGTCATATCCAGCTCTGCAACCGTTGTGGAAGGTGCCGGTCTGGCTGCATTCCGTCCTAGATATGCTTTGTCAATACGCCACTCACCACATTCTTTACCAGTTGACTGATGGTGGTGCTTGTTTACCTGCTACACCTTCACTTACAACAATCGCTGTACCAGAATGGAAACATCCGCTAAGATGTGTCTCCACCATATACTTTCTTGAGGTAATGCTAGTCCTGGAAGGTTCACAGAATAACTTTTGTAGTCAGAATGAAACTTTCACTCTGTAGCGGAGTGTGCGCTGATATGAAACTTCCTGGCAGATTAAAATTGTGTGCCGTAACCGGGACTAGAACCTGGGACCTTTGTCTTGGAAAGTAGGGGGAGAGGTACTGGCGGAAGTAAAGTTGTGTGGCAAGATCGTGAGTCGTGTCGGGATAGCTTAGTCGGTAGAGCGCTTGCCCGCGAAAGGCAAAGGTCCCAGGTTTGAGTCCCGGTTCCAGCACACAATTTTAATCGCCCAGGAAGTTTCAACTTTTGTATTGTTTCGAAAAAAAAGGGAGGTGTTGGGGGAAATAAAGCTGTGACGTCGGATCATGAGGCGTACCGGGATAGCTCAGTTGGAAAGAGCGCTTGCCCGCGAAAGGCAAACGTGCCACGTTCTAATTCCCGGTTCCGGAACACAGTTTAATCAAAGTAGCAAGTAACATTCGCTATGCCTCGACAATGAATAAAAACCAAGAGGTCTTTTTACTATAAATTGTGCTATAATCAGTACGATAAATGTCCGATGCATAAGCGGGCCACTCCATTCATTCAATTCCTTCAGCTTCAAACATTTTGTCCTCCAACATAGCTCTAAAGGGACGAACGTTATCGTCCACCAGATGGAACCCATCTCATATGTCACCAGCGTAGGGCACAACAAAAGAATCGAAAGATCTCGTCTCTATACATTTGGACAGTCAAAGTGCAATTCTGAACGACATAGAGGTCCGTACATCCGCCAATACTGACTCCTGTTCACACCATTCGTCCACCACCATGATATGGAGATGTTTCGTCCTCCCGCGTCGGAGGTTCGAATCCTCCCTCGGACATGGATGTGTGTGTTGTCCTTAGGTTAGTTTACCTTGGTTTAATTAGTTTGTAAGCTAGGGACTAATAACCAAGCAATTAAGCCTCATATAATTACAAACATTTGAACATTTTGATGTTTCGTGTACATAAGCATGATTCTTCACGTTCTCTCCAGGTGAGAGAACGACGATTGTCCGGCTGAACTTCTCTACAAAATGGTAAACTGAAATAAAAATTAATTTAATTATGTTACTTTATTTAATCATTACATTATTGTGGTAAGTTACCTCTTCTTCTCAGAAAACAGAAAGGACGCGAATAATAATAATAATAATAATAATAATAATAATAATAATAATAATATTTTCCAAATTTGCAATGTAAAAAGGTACGAATTATGTTGGGGGGAAAGAAATTTTTGTGTTGGTGGAATTGTGCTTATTTAAAGACACATTCTATTGATATCAACAAATAATAAAGTCCCTTGAGTCAATATTGTCTCTTTGTACCAAAGGTATTAAATATAAGGAGAGGCATTGAATTGAAAGTCGTGCTGTGGCCAGGATTCGAACCCGGGTCCCCCTACATACTAGATAGGCGCTTTCGACCACTCAGCTAACACAGCATTGCAGCCAAAGCGACTATATGGACTGTCTTAAAGCACGTCTCCCTCCACACTACATACTTTAATTCTGCTTCGTGTTCCCTGTGAAATGCGTATCAAATTGCCAGGGCTCTCCTAAATTGTAATAGCGCCCCAGCAAATTGTAGTCGCTTTGGCTGCAATGCTGTGTTAGCTGAGTTGTCAAAAGCGTCTACCTAGTAAGTGGGAGGTCCCGGGTTCGAATCCCGGCAACAGGACAAATTTAAATTCAATGCCTCTTCTTATATTTAATACCTTTGGTATAAAGAGACAATATTGTCTCAAGGATATTTAAATCACCTCGGCCTGAGGAACAAGGCGGGATTGTTACGATTCGCGTTGTTTGCTGGGGGTGTTATTCCAATGTAGGAGAGCCCTGGCAATTTGATAAACATTTCACAGGGAACATGAGGCAGAATTGAAGTATGTGGCGTGGAGGGACACATGCTTTGAGATAGTCCGTGTAGTCGCTTTGGCTGTAATGCTGTGTTAACTGAGTTGTCAAAAGCGTCTACCTAGTAAGTAGGAGGTCCCGGGTTCGAATCCCAGCCACAACACAAATTTTAATTCAATGCCTCTCCTTATATTAAATACAGGCTATTGAGTTCAAGGGCTGGCAGCTCGTTAAAATGCGACACAGGAGATTCGGCCGGCGGTCGTCCCCCTGTGTTGTAGAGGAAGTGTGGCTGTCTCTCCTGTCCTCTCCTCGCTTCGCCTTGTGTTTTCCAGCTGGGCTCGCCGCCTCTTTACATAAGCACGTCGCGTGCGTACCACAGTGCCTTACCGGGTCTTGATGAAGCGAGCATTTCTCCGCGTCGCGCGGAATTAGACGCACGCCGATTTCCACGTGGCGTGCCGACTAGATGCTTTCTAACTTTCTACTTCCTAGTTGGTTCATCCACCTCACCACCAACTTGTTAATTACCCATACTATCTCAGAAAGATACGCTATCATCGCATCACGGCGCTTCAGGCGTGGTGACCTTTTGATGTTTCTGGCTTATTACGGGCTCTTCCAGTAGTCACAACAGCTTCCGCAAGTTTTGCCAGACACGTAAAAATCAGAATTCGTGCTATACAACGCACATTCAAGTCGAATATTCTGGTTATGAAAACAAAACAACAAATAATGAAACAACAGAGAAATCGAAACGACTTATACATGGTACTATAGAAAGACGTAAAGGATTACATGGACCGATAAAGTAAGAAATAAGGAGGGTAGAAGATGCTTCAAGACTTCAGTGAATAACTTCCATAGTATTAGGGGAAGTTATAGCGGATTACAGTTTGGAGTATATCCAACAAACTACTCAGGACGTTCGGCGTGACTGTTATTCATTGCTACCATTTCTTAATTAAAAAAAAAAAAAAAATACAACAGACACTGAATATCAATACCATGAGTCCGACATCGCCTTCGGCGATGTGGATTCTACGAACGGTCTGTGTGGCCCACTACAAACACGACACTGTTTAGCCGTTTATCCCGTAGAAACAGGGCGGAGGAACATCAGGATTGGGGTCAAGATTTTGTGTTCAGCGGGAGAATTGTCGTTACCTCATCTGCAGCGAAGGTGGAACTGCTTACAGAATATTATATTATTTATTCGTGGAAAGGCTATATCTGGTGCTCTAATTATTAATGGGACAAGTCAGTTGTCAAATCCTCCAATTATAATTGTTTTAACTATAAAGAAGATTATAATAAATGCACGAGCTGCAGGAAACATCACCACATCCATGGTGATGCACAATTGGTGTGGGGCAGAAGTCAGTATTGGCGGACGTACATACCTCTGTGTCTTTCAGAATGGCGTTTAGACTGCGCAGAGGTATTACTGTGCGCTACGCTGGTGCCTTCTAGTGGACGATAGCTCTCGTCCCCTCAGAGCTGCACTGGAGGACAACATGCTTGAAGCTGAATGGAGGGTCCACCTTGTTCATTGGACTTAAATCCTATTGAGCATGTCTGGGATGCACTTGGTCGACGCATTGCAGCCAGACCAGCACCTCCCACAACGCTTGCAGTCATATAAGAGTGACCAAATATCTCTCAAGAGCTGATTTATAACCTCATACTGTCCATGCCACGTAGGTGTGCACCTGTACTGGCCGTCCGAGGTGATCACACACCATATTAGAGGGCAACGAGAATGACATTTTTTCACTATTATCCAAGCCCCATGGTGCCTCGCCCTTAGTAAATGCCATGTAAACCTCAAGTAAAGAATTGAGACTGCAAAATTTCGTACTGTACCACACACTAATTACTGTTGTAACCAATATCTGAATAAAATACGTTACCATGTGTATACTGATTATGATACCCCAATTGTTTGAGCAGTATATAAGGAGGTACCCCATAGCGTTTGTCACGTCAAGGTAAAGTCAGAATTTTTCTTCTGACCTATTTCCGTTCTGTCCGTATAGAACAAACAGTGCGCGGCAAGACTACGCAGTCCTCAGGGAATGACAGGCCGTAGGATTCCTGGTGGTGTTGGTGGTGTTGGTGGTGATGGTGGTGATGGTGGTGATGGTGGTGGTACAGGCAGCCTCGGCGTGCATCCGGTGCCGGAGCTGGGCCCTGACGGACGCCGTCAGGTACTGCCGCGCTGGTCGAAGGCCAGAGACTCGCGAGTCCAGAAGAGACGATACGAATCTGCACGCTGCCGTGACAGCGGCTGCCGGCTCGCCTAACGGATTCACTCCGTCTCCGGTCGGAAGTAGGCGACCTGTTCGTTCGGTTTCCCTCGCAGTAACGCGGCCAGCGAGCACTGCGAGCAGCTACCCCTGACGATACACATCCTCTGGAAAATTTCGCGACAACGGTCGCTCGCTCACACTCTCTAGAACCCCTTTCAAACGATTGACTTTCTTGTCTCAATTCACTGTGGAGCTCCTGACGTGTTATTCCTGTACTGGCACCCAAATCTCCAGATATCAGTCAGATCGACACCAAACGAATATCGATAGGGTATCTACCAAAACTCCGATATAATTCGTGCTATGTGCTGCCGTGAGGGAAAACCTGAATATAATAATAAGTAACACCTGACCTACGCTGTGAAGAGTGACTGGCGTAGATTAGGTAATTAATCAATAAAGGTGGTAGATGAAGTTTTGTTACTTGGGAGGTAAAATAACATGATGGTCGCAGTACAGAGGATATAAAATGCAGAAAGGAAAAGAATGGCAATGGGAAGAAAAGCGTTTATGAAAAAGAGAAATTTGTTAACATCGAATATTAATTTAAGCATAAGGAAGTCATTTCTGAAGGCATTTGTGTGGAGTGTTGCCTTGTATGGAAGTGAAACGTGGACGATAAACAGTGCGGACAGGAAGAGGATAGAGGCTTTCGAAATGTGGTGTTACAGAAGAATACTGAAGATTAAGTGGGTAGATCGCGTAACGAATGAAGAAGTACTGAACGGAATTGGGGGGAAAAGAATTTCTGGTATACCTTGACTAAAAGAAGGGATCGATTGGTAGGACACATTCTTAGACATCAAGGAAATGTGAATTTAGCATTGCAGGGAAATGTGTGGGGTAAAAATCGCAGAGGGAAACCAAGAGATGAATATAGCAAGCATATTCTTATGAGGAGATGAAGAGGCTTGCTCAGGATACATTAAGGTGGTGAGCTCCATCAAACCAGTCTCCGGACTGAAGACCATAACAAGTACTTCAGCAGAGATTTTTTGGCGCTGTTGATAGAAAATGATACCATTAAATTACGCAAATTTCCTTCCTACATTACTGATATCTTGTTACTTTGTTTCCTCCTGTTAAAATTTTACTTGTAGTTCAGTGCAATGTCTTGCATGAAATCAAGCACACCACTGTCCTATTTATAATTGCATGGTTTCGTGTCATTCCGTGCGTTCGAGGTCAAAGGTGTCCCTTGCTAGAGCAGACTCAAACTATGCCACCGTCAACATTTCAAGTGAACTTGTTTCCATTTTTCAGACGACTTGCAAACTCTTTCCTCAATTTTTTATAAAATAAAAAATCGCCGAGCACACTAAAACACGTCTAACCTTTCTGTCAAAAACAAACGAACTATGCTGTTCAGTACACACTGTGAACATGCCGCAGTGGAGTAGCCGAGCGGTCTAAAGCGTCTCTCTGCGGAGCGCGCGGTTGCTCGCCGTGGAGGTTCGAGTCCTCCCTGGGGTATGGGTGTGTGTGTTGTCCTTAGGTTAGGTTACCTAGGTTTAAGTAGTTTGTAAGCTACGGACTGATGACCACGCAGTTTGGTCCGATAGATTTACAAACATTTGAACTGTGAACATACAGTGGCGGTCAAAATAATAGAGACACCTGGCCAAAGTTTGAAATAAAGTGTACATTTATAATTAGATATGTTTGTACTATGATGGAAACAAAATTTTGTA
Organism: Locusta migratoria; assembly: GCA_026315105.1. Lineage (NCBI taxonomy): Eukaryota > Metazoa > Arthropoda > Insecta > Orthoptera > Acrididae > Locusta > Locusta migratoria. Next base: position 146,490,610 of record CM048745.1, read on the forward strand.
CATTAACTATTCCAGCAGAGTCACATTGTACCACAGGCAGATTATACAACACTAAATAATCAGTAATATTCAAAAGAATACCAGACCACAGGGTCTAAAAAAAAAAAAAAAAAAAAAAAAAAAAATAGAGCCAATATTTTGTACTTCATCTGAGTCTTATGAAATTTACAGGAAAAGTCTTTTTTGCGGAGGTGTGCATGTTAGTACTTCGTTGTGTAACCCTTATTTTTGAGGATTGCCCTGCACCTCTTACCCACAAAGTCTACTAAACGCCTGCATTCGCCGCTACTGATCGCATACCAGGCTCTCTGGATTTCTTCCCAAAGTTTATCTAAAGATGTAGCTTTTAAGCCGTCAATTCTCTTGTATAAGATCTTCCATAAGTTCTCAATGGGTGATACGTCAGAGGATTGAGGTGGCCATTTTAATGCTTCGATATTGTGATCTTGTGGTCTTATGACCCTTACAGTATGCTTTGAATCGTTATCTTGCTGAAATTTCCATTTCAGAGACATTTCCTCTTCAGCATAAGGCAGCATCACATTTTCCAAGATATCTTTGTACATTTCTGCGTTCATTATTCCGTTGATACGGTGTACTGGACCAATGCCTACCATGGAAAACATCCCCATACGTAACACTTCCGCCACCATATTTCACAGTTTTTAAAATATACTTGGGATAAATTTCTGGTTTGGTGAGCGGCGCACATAGACTTTTTCCGTCTGAGGCAAACCCATTTCACTTGGATTCATCGGACCAAAGGATGTTCCTCCACCAAATATTATTTTTTTGTTCATTTCTCCGGGTAAACGCCAACCTTTACCGAACATTAGCTTTTCAAACATGTGGCGTCTGTCTCGCAATGCGCCCATTCAATTTTGCAGATCTCAGTCGTCTTTGAATCGCTTAGGTTGATGGTTGAACATCATGCCGGCCGCAGTGGTCGAGCGGTCTGCGGCGTGCCAAAAAAAAAAAAAAAAAAAAAAAAAAGTTCAAATGTTTGTTAAGCTTATGGGACTTAACTACTGGGTCATCAGTCCCTAAACTTACAAACTACTTATGAACTACTTACGAACTAGGACGGCACAAATATCCAACCCGAGGGGAGATTCGATCCCCCGACCGTAGTGGCCGTGCGGACCGTGAGTGGAGCGCCTCAGTCACCTCGGCCACCGCGGCCGGCGCTAGGTGCCAGTCACGGTCTGCACGGCCGCTGCGGTCGGGGTTTAGAATTCCCCCTCGGGCATGGATGTTTGTGCCGTCTTTAGTATAAGCTAGTTCATAAGTAGTCTGTAAGTTTAGGGACTGATGACCCCGTAGTTAAGTCCCATAATCTCTACTGACATTTTAAATTTTTTTATTTTTTCTTGTTGAACATCATGTTTGTCGCTAAACAAAATGGCCTTAAGTCGTGGTATTGACAAAATTTGGTCTTTCTTTACTTCCCTGGTGATTAGTCTGTCTACGCGAGGAGTATTTAGACGAGGTCGCCCCCTGTTCTCCACCTGCGGCTTTCTTTGTTTTGACCATCGAACGACGTTCTGGACTCTCTTCGGAAAACTTGTAAATATATGGCTATTTGATTCACGGACATCCCACTTTTGAACATCCAGAATATAACTATACGCTCGACATCACTTGTATTCATCGCTCTGCCCATCTAGAAGAATGTAAACGAAACCAATCGTCAGTTTACATACAAAACAACTGCAAAAAATCAATTTGAACGGGACATCTGAAAAACGGCTCTGATATTTTGATTCAAAAGATTTTGCGTCCATGCTTCTTTTCCCAAGTCTAGCTCAAACGCTTCCTTTCGCCAGATACCACCGACTTTTTTCTTTTTAAGAGTGATATGAAGCCCCTCCACGCTCGCAATAGGATGGTGACCTTCGTAACTGTCACCTCTGCATATGTTAGTAATTTAATGTAGGAGTCACAGGAACGGGAACTGTGATGTGTTCCGTACGTGTGGGTAAGATTACCCATTAATACGGTCCATATCGGGAGATAACTAGCGGTCGAAAAACTTTCGAAAGAAGAGCGGGTTTAAGGGCAGAGGGGAAAAAGTGCCAAGGCAAGCGCCAAAATCCGGCTGCGGTGGCCGAGGGGGCTGAGGAGCGCCAGTCACGGTCTGCACGGCCACTACGGTCGGGGGTTCGAATTCCCTCTCGGGCATGGATATTTGTGCCGTCCTTAGTGTTAGCTAGTTCATAAGTAGCTTGTAAATTTAGGGACTGATAACCCCGTAGTTAAGTCTCATAAGCTTTACAAACATTTGAAACATTTGCAAAAAACGGGTAGTAAGGACAGTAGCGGATTCCTTGCTAACTGCGAAAGTTCGTGCAAGGGTAGGCTATGTGAGTAGTTGGTTTCATGCATCGGAAACTACGTCAGGCGTTAGGTCGTCTTAAAGATATATGTCTGGTTGATGCGACAGCATCCTACGCTGCTTGAGATGCCCCGATACGTATTTATGGTCGCCTCGCATCCCAGACCAGCGACTACCCTGGTGTAGTCTACAAGGGACTGACAACACGATACTCGTGCAGATTCCGCGAACGAAGGTTGCCGTTCTTATGTGGAGATGAAGAGGCTTGCTCCGGATAGGGTATTGTGGAGAGCTGCATCAAACCAGTCTCCGGTCTAAAGACCACAACACACACACACACACACACACACACACAACAACAACAACAACAGATATTCTAGTCAAACGCGTCAGTAGGGGTGGCTCTCTTATTTTGAGCGCCGTTGCATGTTCGGGGCCTGTGTACCAATATTGCCAAAAAGGAATCGATAATGGAATGTACGTTGGCCGCGCAGTTTTCAGTCAGCTTACTTTTAGGACAGCCCTCGTACTTCAGCTGGTCTTTATGGTAGTGGGTAATTAGTGGCGGTTGTTGAATGTCAGTGAGTGTAGCTGCGGGCAGCCGGCTGCTTGGCGCGCTCTAGCTCAGCGCCGGTAACGGGCCGCGTCGCGTGTCTGCGCGCTTGCGTAAGAGCCAGCGGGGCTAGCGCTGCTTGGCGATTAGCAGCAGGTGCGGCCCGTGGAGGCGGTCGTGCTCACGGGAGAAAGTGGCGGCAGAGAAGACCAATGCTAACAGACCGGGCGCCGGGCTGCCGGAGAAAGGCCGCGGCTACAGCCTCCATACAACCCGCCGGGCTGCAGTTCACCTGCCGTGCACACGGTCTGCAGTCAAGAGCCGTCTACTCTCATATCCTCCTCGTAGCAGTCCGTTCACTTCTTAAACGTACTCACAGCGTCATTACTTTCGAAACCATTGCTACATAAGGGTGCCACCTAGAGAGATTTATATTGCAAACTATCAAACCCGCCAATGCTTCACAGCATACTTGTGCAACATTTCAAGGTCTCGGTGACGTACATTACCACACGTGTAACACAGAGGATACATATAAGATTAACTTAAAATAAATAAAAAATCTTAGTTTTTAAATCTACCTTAAGATGGAGGTTTAAATCCCCGAACCGCGTTGTATGAGGAAAATGAAAGTGACTCATAACAATATGTTTTTGTTTTGTTTGTATAGTCTATGGGACTTAACTACGGGGTCATCAGTCCCTAAACTTACAAACTACTTATGAACTACTTACGAACTAAGACGGCACAAATATCCATGCCCGAGGGGGGATTACTTAAACTAAGTTCAACTAACTTAAGGACAACACATACACCCATGCCCTAGGGAGGACACGAACCTCCGACGGCCAACAGCAACGCGGACCGCAGCATGGCATCTCAGTGCGCACGGCTATTCCGCCGAGGCGAAATTTTTATATATAGAGGATTCATTTGTAGTTTCTTCAGGCCGCATACCAGCAAAATCACATACCTGAGACATACGGTTTTGACGTCCCATGTGGAAGGCGGGTTTTGAAAGACGTTTCATAAAAATTTTGAAAATAAGTTATATCTGCGAATGATTGCACACTATTGAAGTACATTCAACAACCCGTTCTGATTTCTTGTTGAGGTCAAGAAGATAGCGGACATTATGGCCTCGTATACAATTCAAAGCGTTACTTTTCATTGGGCTTAATAAATCGCCTCCTTATGGAATGGAATATGAACGGGTGCCTGTCCGGTATGACAAGCCAAAATATTTTGCGCGCGCCTTAAAACGTCGGACGATGCACCTTAAGACGATTGGTAGCGTCGGTGTCATCTGCGCCACAGTGAACTGTGTTAGCAAGGCAGATACGCTGCAGACGAAACCGGTTGACCTATTTCCCAATGGTACTGATGTACCAGGTCGATTGATCTTTTCATAAATGCCGCTATACGATCCCTGAGTTTCAATCAGTATCGGTAATAGTCACGATAAAGCTAAACATAATGTTTTCATTTAAAATCATATGTCTGCTGAAAATCGATGTCGTGTTTGTATGCAGAGTTGTCAACTTGACAGGTTCCCCGGCTGCAGTGGTAGTGCGGGCTGCGGCGCGCCAGTTACGGTCTGCACGGCCACTACGGTCGGGAGTTTTAATCCCCCCTCGGGCGTGGATATTTCTGCCGTCTTTAGTAATAGCTAGTTCATAAGTAGTTTGTATGTTTAGGGACTGATGACCTCGTAGTTAAGTCCCATAAGCTCTACAAACATTGGAACATTTTACAGGTTCCCCGTCAAATTTGACGGAATTTCAAGTTGTATAACGGATAAAATTTAGATTTACGGTTGGCGGATTTTTTGTCCGACATTAGTATAAATTCATATTTTTACGGATATTCCTGGTTTAATATAATTTTTAAAGAAAATAACATTTTCTTTCAAAAACCTATTACTGTTAGTTCGGGGAATCCTGGATAGTGAGCTCAGTACATTGGCTGCGTATGACGGATTTTTAAATGCTTGTCCGACTCGTAAAGAAAGTAAGGCATATTGTGTGTAGAATAAATTTTAATTTTGTCTTTAGTTCTGCAAGAAAACGGGGAATATCTGACGGATATTTGAATATTTTGCTGAGGCGTAAATATAGTAATGGTTCCCATGTTTTAAAATACATTTTACTTTTTTCTTTATTTTGCAAGAAAATTCTGAGGGATTTTGACGAATTTTTGGGTGTTGGTCTGACGGAAAAAAATTCCCATGAGTTGACAACACTGTTTGTATGTCTATGTGACTCAGCTGACTGTGCTTTCTCCGCCGCTGAGCCGGCCTGCTTGCAGCAGCGTGCTGCAGCTCGGCGCTCAGCTATCTGCCGCATCGGCCGTTCCCTGGCCCGCTACGCCGTCCCGGATCGAACCCGTACCCTTTGGTTGCGCTGCAGGTGTTGCGTCACGGCGAAAGCTGCAAAATGCCTCGCGCTCCCTGCCTGGCGTCAGAATAATGCAGCCGCAAAGTGCACGGGGGAGATAAGGCTGCCTGCTGCAATGGCTTTATTCTGTGCAGTGTCCCAGGTGATGGAGGGTAGCGAAAACTACTCTCGCCAGAGGAAATATTTTTATTTCATCCACTACTGCTTCGAAGAATTACAGCCGATATAATGTGTCCAATGATAGATAAACCAGCAGCTGAATTTCAGTTTCTGTTTTATTACAGGGAAACCGGTTCGGCACTTCACCGTGCCATCATCAGGCCCTATAACAACATAGTATGCTTATAGCTATAAACATTTGACAATACGTAGATTACAAGGAGAAAATTTTATATAAATTTCGCAGTATCCTTTTAAATTGTACTAGGCAATCCGGATTTAATTGTTCAAATGTTTGTAAGACTTAAGGGACTTAACTGCGGGGTCATCAGTCCCTAAACTTACAAACTACTTATGAACTTCCTTATACTAAAGACGATACAAACATCCATGCCTAAGGGGGATTCGAGCCCCCGACGGCGGACTTACCGCGCGCACCGCAACACGGCGCTCCAGCACGCGCGGCTAATCCGCGCGGCAATCCGGATTTAAATGTAACTTTAGCATACATAAAATATTGAAAATCTTAAATATTAAAAAAACTTTGACTAATATATATATATATATATATATATATATATATATATATATATATATATATATATATATAATTTAAAAAAACTGTAAAATATATTTAAACATATTTAATAGCAGTTCTTAGGTAAAAAAATTATCATTCGTACCTTCCGAAATATCATGCGTGTCCAAAAGGACAGCCGTCACATTTACAGTTGTATAAATGCCCCGATACCCAGGCGATAGTTTCAATTACAACGTTCCTACTTCCTTTCTCGATTTATAAACCACAACAAAGCAGCCAGATAGGAATTTTAGGATAAACGTCGCCTAACAGATAAAGCAAAATCGGTTGATACATGAGTGAAACGTTATTGTCAAGTAATAGCTGTTTAAACGAACACAGGTCGTTGGGTTGAGGTTTCCACACTAATTCACAAGCAAATGATAACTGGTGGAAAGTAATATATTAATAAACATGGAAACTGTCTGTCTGCCTTTGTCTCACAATGCCAAGTACGGGTGATTCTTCATACGATATCGCTTCTATTTGCAGGACTGTTTGGTAGCACATGCGCGTCACACGTATCTTCTACATCTACATGGGATACTGTGCGAATCACATTTAAGTGCCTGGCAGAGGGTTCATCGAACCACCATTATACTATTTATCTCCCATTCCATTCTCGAATCGCGCGCGGGGAGAAAGAACACCTGAATCTCTCCGTTCGAGCTCTGATTTCTCGTATTTTATTCTGATGATCATTTCTACCTGTGTAAGTGTGACTCAATAATATATTTTCGCATTTGAAGGAGAATATTGGCGATTTCAGTTTCATAAATAGCCCACGCCGTAGCGATAAGCGCCGTTGTTGTAATGATTCTCATCACAGATCCTGTATCATTTCCGTAACGCTGTCTTCCCTGTATCGTGACAATACGAAACGAGCTGCCCTTCTTTGGATTCTTTCGATGTCCTCCGTCAAACCCACCTTATAAGGAACCCACACTGGGCAGCAATACTCCAAAAATGGACGGACAAGCGTAGTGTATGCAGTTTCTTTAGTAGTTCTGTTGCATCTTTCAAGGGTTCTGCCAATAAAACGCAGTCTCTGGTTCGCCTTTCCCACGACGTCTATGTGTTCTTTCTAATTTAAGTCTGAAGTAATAGTAATTCCTAGGAATTTTGTGGAGTTTACGGCCTTCACTTTTGATTGATTTATCTTGTAGACAAAGTTTAACGGATTCCTTTTCGTACTCATGTGGACGACTTCACACTTCTCATTATTTAGAGTCAATTGCCAATTTTTACACCAAACTGATATTTCATTCAGATCGTTCTGCAGTTGGTTTTGATCATCAGATGATTTTACTGGACGCTAAGGAACAATGATATTCAACGTCAGTGTTCACGAAACCTTGAAGCCAAGGTGATGCAACACTTGTTTTGATATGTGTATTTCGACGCGCTGAAGTAGCCAACGTGACAAAGAATACCCTCGTGACTGTCCGTATTTAGTAGCTCCACAAGGTCAGTTGATCAGTTGGTGGCTTCAGCTAGATGCGAGAAACCCGAAAAAACTCGTTAGGACTCTTCCCCGCCTAATAGAGACCATTTATCGACGCGGAAGGTGATGTCTGTCGGTACGATTGCGAGCCATGGATGAGGGGCGACAGGCGGATTGTGTTTTTCTAGACTTCAAAAAGGCGTTCGACGCGGTGTCACACCGCAGACTGCTAACGAAGATAGAAGCTTATGGAATAGGTTCACAATTTCTGACTGGCTAGAAGACTTCCTATGTAATTGAACGCAGTATGGTGTTCTCGACGGCGAGTCTTCATCAGAAATCGTATCGTCAGGCGTGCCCCAGGGAAGTGTGATAGGACCGCTGTTATGTTCTATCTATATAAATGATCTGATGGACAGAGTAACTTGTAATTTGCGGCTGTTTGCTGATGATGCTGTGGTGTATGGGAGGGTGTCGTCTGTAACTGACTGTAATAGCATACAGGATGAGTTAGACAAAATTTCTAGTTGGTGAGAAGAATGGCAGCTAGACCTGAATGTAGAAAAATGTAATTTGATGCGCATGAGTAGGAAATAATAATGTTCGAATACAGCATTAATAGTGAACTTCTTGATGCAGTGTGTCGTGCAAATATCTAGGCGTAACATCGCAGAGCGATATGAAATGTAAGGACAGTTGTGAGTAAGGCGGACAGCCGACTTCGGTTTATTGGGAGAATTTTGGGAAGATGTACTTCATCCGTAAAGGAGACCGCGTATAAAACGCTTGTACGACCACGTCTTGAGTATTGCTCAAGTGTTTGGGACCCGCAGCAGATCAGTTCAAAGGAAGAGATAGAAGCAGTTCAGAGGCGAGCAGCTGGGTTTGTAACTGGTAGGCTCGACCAATGCGCGAGTGTCACGGAAATGCTCCGGGAACTCAATTGGGGATCGCTGGAGGAAAGACGACATCCTTTTCGGGAAATTCTGTTGAGGAAATTTAGAGGGCAGAATTTGAAGCTGAGTGTTGTTCGATCTTGCTGCCACCTACTTACATTTCGCTTAGTGATCACAATGACAAGATAAGAGAAATTAGGGCTCGTACGGAGGCATATAGGCATTTTTTTTCCTCGTTCTATTTGGGAGTGGAGTAGGAAAGGAAATGCCTAGTAGTGGTACAGTGTACCCTACGCCATGCACCTTACGGTGGATTGCGGAGTATGTTTGTAGATGTAGAGAAACTTGTTAGGACTCTTCCCGGCCTAATAGAGGCCATTTATCGACCCGGAAGGTCTGACGGTTCTGGTATGGCGTGTCCAGCTAGATTCTCGAGCTCACAGCGACCAGCGTCGGCAGCGCGGCTAGCGGCGCACCGACCGCTCAGCCTGCGGCACGCTGCGCCGTCGCTTTCGTCGTGTCGCAACCGCTGCCGGGATTCGAGCCGCGTCCCCTGACATTACACGCCGCATTCCGCGCCTCAGACGACCCCGTCTGCAGACGCCCGAGGTGCAGCAAGCGACGCGGCCAGCTGCACGACGCGAGCGACGCGCTGACCAAAGAAATCGTGCAAGTCACGCCGGCTAGGCTCCACAGAAGGGCGCGCGCACTTTACTACCTGAGGTACCTTCCAAATCACATCTAACAACGAGAGAGAGTCTGATATTTTGGCCACCGATATCGATTAAATTTTGGATAGACGTTGTGAGGGGGGTGACATGGAGTTGTTTATTTCGCATGTCAATATATTAGGTGTTAAAGAAGTTTTCTTGGTTGGAAAAATGTGTTACGTAATACCACAGAGTAACATATGCAGAGAAGCAGCCCACCCTAAACCACTGTCCTACGCTCCCCTCGTAGTTCCGTAAGATGCTAGCAGGTGTCAGGCGGTTCGCTGGCTTAGGGTGCCTCTCGCACGTCAGAGGGTAGCGTGGAGGGGAGGCTGAGGGGAGAGCTCGTGCCGCCTGCCATGAGGCCAGCGCTGTGTCCGGCTTGCTGGCGTTTGAGGGGAGGTGGTGGTGGGGGGAGCCGCTACCTGCCGCCTGCTCTGGCCAGTTTAAAGAGCTGCTTCTGACCGCAGCGCCATCATGGGACATATTACGGAACTGCTGGAAATCCTCCCTCCCCGCACCCCGGATCGTAGGACCGGGCCCTTACGGAGGTTTCCCGTCTGTATATATTAGTCTGTGCTAATACAAAGGGTGAGAGAGAGAGAGAGAGAGAGAGAGACATAGATGAGCTTGTATCCCGTGGGAAAGCTCCGCCCCTATTTCAAGTTGAGATCTGATTGGCTCCTGCCTATACTAGTTGTCCGCCAAACCTTTAAGCTTCTTTTATTAATATTTAACTTTCGTATGTCTATTAAAAATTATCTGTATTCTTTCTGTAATGTTTTTGTGCTAAGCTATATTTCGGTTATTTCAAAGATTTAATTAAAAAAAGTCGTTAAAATGTGGCTGACTCCATGTCAATAGATTAAAAATTAAAATTTAAAAACAATGTCACATTATAAAATTTTGGAGCACGTCCACACACAGGTCGAGTAAGCACTGCGTACTGGCAGAGGCGTAAGAGCCCTAGTCAAAAATTTTAATCTATTGATATGGAGTCAGCAACATTTTAACAACTTATTTAATGTGAGCTTTATTGTATACTTCTGAAGAAGGCAAAATTAATTTTGCCGAAACCTAGGTAAAGGTTTATAGATGTAAATCATTTTATGCAACTGGTCGGCTGAAACTGTGTTGACTTTTGGATCGTGTTCCACCGTTGCTGAATTACAGCCATGTTTAAAATATAATAAAATATTTTGTAATAAGTTGAACAATGTTAGTTCTGAAGTTTCGCTTGGCGCCAAAACGGTGGCTTGTGGCGCGCAGCGATGTGCGGCGGCAGTCAGTCGAGCGCCGACCGCGATACCTTGCACATTCATATTAGTTCAGTGCCGGCCAGGGACAGTTTATACGTTATGTATCGTTTATATATTTCAATATTACTCAGTCTGTATATTTGTGCTAGGATATACACTGGCATTTCTTCAATAAAAACAAGCACTGGTATCCTATAAAAGCTAAAGTTAATCGTAGTGCAGTACTTCCTAGCCACATTTCAACACCTCTTTAAGCATCACTTCAGGTACAACGGATGCGCGACCTGTGTGCTTCGACTGCGCAATGGGACATGAACTATGACAGAAGACACAAGGTTAGTAAAAGAGTGATTTTAGACGTGCACTGCAGTTGCATGTCGACACGCCACCTCGCGTGCAGTGCTGCCCCGTTTACAAATGAGGGCACTAGCACGAAGTGCGTTGGTAACATCGCCGAGGGAAGGCATGAAAGAGGGTAGGTGTTTTAGGGACTTTGTCAACTATGCACTGTCCATCCATTTTATTTATTTTTTTTTTTTTTTTTTTTTAAGAAGCCCCGCCGTAACGTTCTATACGTCTTCGGGCATGTGGACGGTACGTTTGTTATTTGGACTCATGGTCGAGAGAACTTGAATGATGTTTTGCAACATCTAAATTCAATCGACGCAAATACCGTTTCGCCATGGAGGTGGAGCGAAATGGTGGCCTTTCTTCCTTGATGTGTAGGTCGGGGGGGGGGGAGATGCTATGTTGCAACGTGCTGTTTATAGGGAGACAACTCATACGGATTTGTATCTGAGGGCTTATGGTTGTCACCACTCAGCTCGGCGTGAAGGGGTTCGACGTACCTTAGTGCACAGGGCGTACATCATCTCGGACTGGTCAAGTTTGTCCGCCGAGTTGTCCCACCTGGAGGTCACTTTCCGCCAGAATGATTGTGGTGAGGGGCAGATTGGAGGAGCTTTGCGTTATCAGCCGAGTGTGCTATGGGCTGGTGACGGTGGCGCGGAGATGGGGCCCAGGATAAGTGGCCTTTCTGCCATGCGTTGGCGGCATTTCTAGCAGGATTGGTCACATTTTGCGTAAATATGACGTATTTCAGTTTAGACCACCTTCTGAAATTGAGATGCTGTTGGGGACTGTTAGGGATTATTTGGGATTGTGAAGGCTGGTGTCTGCCGTACCCGATGTAGCTGTGGCATGTCATGTATTGATCGTTTCGTATTGTCACGATACAGGGGAGACAGCGTTACAGAAATGATACGGGATCTGGGCTGGGAATCATTACAACAACGGCGCTTATCGCTGCCGCGTGGGCTACTTACGAAATTACAATCGCCAACATTCTCCTCCGAATGCGGAAAATATATTTTTGACTGCCACTTATATAGGTAGAAATGATCATCAGAATAAAATACGAGAAATCAGAGCTCGAACGGAGAGATTCAGGTGTTCTTTCTTCCCGCACGCTATTCGAGGATGGAATGGGAGATAAATAGTATAAACATGTTTCGATTAACCCTCTGCCAGGCTCTTAAATGTGATTTGCAGAGCATCCCATGTATTTGTAGGTGAAAGAGACACGTGTTTCGGCTTTTTGCTAGACAGCAAGGTAAAGCAGTCAACAATGCGAAGATTGGTTTGAACACCACACTGCTTTGCTAAGCATGGTCCTGCTTGGAGGTGGTATGCCGTTGCTTTCCTCCGATCTTAGAACTGACTTATCCAGCCAGTTATAGGGGAACCTACAGTTTAACGTGGATTCCGAACGGTGATACTCGACATTTTTCACATCAACAACACTGTCAGAGGTGAGAGAAGTGGAAAGTGACAGATAAAAATACTAGAACCTGGCAGGGATCGAACCTGCGACCTCTGGCTTTGTAGTCTGGCACTCTACCACTGTGCTACCGAGCCGCACTGATAGTAGTTTTTGAAAAAATATTCAAGGTCGAAGTTGACGATAAAAATCATGTTTTAAATGCTTACATCGAAAGATCGTCTAAAATGAATATTTTTACTGATATATACGGGGTCAACAGTTAATGACATTCTAGTAATTGACGTGATTGTGTTTTCATGTTGTAGCTTGGGCAGTCGTAAACATGAGCGACTTTGCGAGTAACATCGCCGGTCAAGCGGTCCATCGGTGGGCTGCCAAACCGTCGATCCAAGCTCTAACCTTAATCCTGGCATTTTTTGTTAGATTTTTTTCGATGTTGTGATGGAGCTGCCATAAAGATTGGAATTAGTGCAAGGTTCACCTTTTTATTCTGATGTAATTTCGAAAATTTGGGATCAAAGATAGTTAAAATTTCTTTAAAAAAATATTTCACTCATAGGAATTGCTAAATAAATGGTGGAATCAGTATGGATATTTTAAAGATTTTTGAAAGCTATTTTGAGTAGTTGGTAGCAGTTACACTATAAAAAGAGACGGAGTTTACCTTCATTTATCAGATACGCTCATTCTGTTGTTGTAGCTGTAATAAAATGCATATTTATGAAAGTAAATTATCGCCACGAAATGGTTTTGGATTCGTTACGCGATCTATTACGTGAAGCTGATCGAGCGTTAAATTTTAGTTCAGTGTCCAGTCGTAAGTTACGGTGAATATCTCAAACAGAGTATTATCGGACTTCGCATATTTTACATGACAAGAGAAAACAGGATTGCTGGTTCTATAAATGCATATTAATTTTGAATGGGTGTGATTTTATTTGAAAGTTAAGAAATTTGGCAACAATCACTGCATGAACGTTCGTCAGCCGTAATGGCATCCAAACCCATTGCACAACTTAACCGGGCTGAATTACTTCACCATGTGTCGGGAGAGTAAACTGAAATGAAAAATGCTCATTATATTAAATTTTTGCAAGATCTTACAGTTTAAATATCAATGTAAATACAAATAAACAATCCCTGAGACGGATTTGCGTCTCAAATATGTCAAAGACATTAATGATAAATCTGAAGCATTGAATCAAAATTTGTATGCGACTGGGAATCAAACCCGGACCTCCATGTTTTTTTTTCCCTCTCTTGGGTATTTCTGTTCATCACAGACGCTGGTCGTTTTAGTTCGTTGATGTTCAATGTTCAAAGTGTTCTTGGATCAGCTTTTTTATTACAGAGGGCGTTGAGCCCCCTGACTGGGCGCGCTGAGCCATGGCACCCGGCTCCGCTAGACCACCGCATCACTAGCTATTAAGGCGCCTCGGAATGGTCTAAGCAAGATTTCCTTCACGTGAAGGAAATCGTGCTTAGACCATTGCAAGACGGCAAACAAACCTCGCATATTGACATTCATTATTCAGATACAAGCCAAGATCGCTTACAACGTTTATCTAGATGACCAGTTTCGGCAGAATTAAACGTAGTACGCGATTTTTATCACAGAAATATATATGTTTCTTGAGCTTTTTTCTTTATTCGGACAGCAAAGAAAAGCAGCAATAAGTAGGGAAAACGCGAGATTTTTGTGTCTAATTGTTAACAATAGCGGAATGCAAGCTCAAAGTAAAACGATCTAAGGCTCTATGCCGGACACTTCTAAAATATTTCACGAAACTTGAACAAAACAGCGCTGTTCGCATGAGCTAGGTATTGTGTTTAGCATTTGCAGTGGATGAGAATGGCGAATGCGTCAGCCTGTTTTCTTAGGAGCTATACCTGAGCCCATAGGCAGATGGTAGTGTTGACTTTTATGGAGATTTTACATGTCCTAAAATATAACAAAGTTTGTGGTTACAAAATTGGGGGCCAGCCGCGGTGGCCGAGGGGACTGAGGCGCTCCAGTCACGGTCTGCACGGCCACTACGGTCGGGGGTTCGAATCCCCCCTCGGGCATGGATATTTGTGCCGTCCTAGTTCGTTAGTAGTTCATACGTAGTTTATAAGTTTAGGGACTGATGACCCTGTAGTTAAGTCCCATAAACTATACAAATATTTGAACATTTGAACAAAATTGTGTTAGTATAATTTGCAAAAAGGTCTTACTTTGCATTGCACATTTCTACATTGCACTTACTGATGATGAGCTCTGTTTTCCATAGTATAAGACAGTGGTATGAATTCCTTTTTTTAATTTTTGACACGAATTTGTCCAGCAAATATCTTCAAAATTCTTTAGCCGAGTGCCCGTAAACCACAAGCGACCCATAATCCCCACCTGATGAGTAAAGTACTTCAGTAAATCAGCATTCTGAACGTTGTTTCTAAAAACGTTACTCGAACCTGGAACCATTGCCTTTCGCGGGCAAGCGCCCTACCACTGAGCTATCCCGACACGACTCACGATCCGTCCTCACAACTTTACTTCTGACAGTACCTCGCCTCCTACTTTCCAAACTTCACAGAAGCTCTCCTGCGAAACCTTGCAAGACTAGCACTCGTGGAAGAAATGATATAGTGGGGACATGGCGTAGCCACAGCCTAAAGGATGTTTCCAGAATGAAACTTTCACTCTGCAGCGGAGTGTGCGCTGATATGAAACTTCCTAACAGATTAAAATTGTGTGCCGGAACCGAGACTCCAACATGGGGTTTTTGCCTTGCCCGCGAAAGGCAAAGGTCCCAAGTTCGGTCGCGGTACTAGCATTAATTTGCCAGGAAGTTTCATTCTGAGGTTACTTTTTCTTTTCGCACATTACTTAGTTTCCAGACGCTACAGTTTGGGTTCAAGAGAAATGTAGAAACTCGGGAGGCAATACTCACTTTACGGCTTATCCTAGAAGATAGATTAAGAAAAGGCAAACCTACATTTCTAGCTTTTGTAGATTTGGAGAAGGCTTTTGACAATGTTGATTGGAATAAACTCTTTCAAGTTCTGAAGCAAGCAGGAGTAAAATATAGGGAGCGTAAGGTTATTTACAACTTGTACAAAAACCAGACAGCGGTTGTCAGAGTTGAAGGGCATGAAAGGGATGCAGTGGTTGGAAAGGGAGTAAGACAGGATTGTAGACGTCCTCCAATGTTATTCAATTTGTACTTTGAGCAAGCTATAAAGGAAAGCAAGGAGAAATTTGGAGAAGGAATTAAAGTTCAGGGGGAAGAATTAAAAACATTGCGTTTTGCCGACGACATAGTAATTCTGTCAGATACAGCGAAGGACCTGGAAGAGCAATTGAACGGAATGGACAGTGTAGTGAAAGGTGCACATAAGATGAAGATTAACAAGAGCAAAACTAGGGTAATGGAGTGCAGTCTAAGAAAATCAGGTGATGCTGCAGGAATTAGATTAGGTAACGAAGCAATAAAGGAGGTAGATGAGTTTTGTTACTTGGGCATTAAAATAACAAATGATGGTCGCAGTACGGAGGATATAAAGTGCAGAATGGCAATGGGTAGAAAAGCGTTCTTGAAAAAGATAAATTTGTTAACGTCGAATATTGATTTAAGCCTAAGGAAGTCCTTTCTGAAGGCATTTGTATGGAGTGTTGCCTTGTATGGGAGTGAAACATGGACGATAAACAGTGCGGGCAGGAAGAGGATTGAGGCTTTTGAAATTTGGTGCTACAGAAGAATGCTGAAAATTAGGTGGGTGTATCGCGTAACTAATGAGGAGGTACTGAACAGAATTGGGGAGAAGAGGAATTTCTGGCATACCTTGACTAAAAGAAGGGATAGATTGGTGGGACACATTCTTAGACATCAAGGAATTGTGAATTTTGCGTTGGAGGGAAGTTTGTGGGGTAAAAACCGCATGGGAAGACCAAGAGATGGGTACAGTAAGCAGATTCAGACAGATGTAGGTTGCCGTTCTTATGTGGAGATGAAGAGGCTTGCTCAGGATAGGGTATTGTGGAGAGCTGCATCAAACCAGTCTCCGGACTGAAGACCACAACAATAACACTCCAGAACCGTCCGAAAATGTGTGCTAAATTTGATGAGAATATGCAATTTCCCGACTGTAAATACGCGGAAGGAAGAAACACGCGGCAAGTAGAAGCCGCCCTTTGGCACGGCGTTCAAACGTTGTTAATGTCAAGGCCGACGGCCGAGAGACAGGATCTCTGGGCACGCGGAATGAATGAATGGACTTCCGGACGCAAAAAATACCCGATGCACAGCACTTCTAAAGTGGTCGGCGTAGACCATAACTGTGTGTAGCCTGCAATTTCCAAAAAAAAAAAAAAAAAAAAAAAAAAAAAAAAAAAAAAAAAAAAAAAAAAAAAAAAAAAAACCAACCTTCACACACCTACCCACCCACTCACATCTATCCACCCACCCACAGGCTGTTCTTGTTATTAACTAATTCTGAATTCTTCTCTACCAGTGTCTCGTCACTTTTGTTACGGTAAGTTAGAGGGCCTCTCTTCAATTTACACATATCATAGAAATGTATGTATGTCCGTATCTCCTAAACTACCGATCCGATTCAACCAAACTTGGGACAAATATTCTTCACCGTCAAGAAACTATCGCTTTGGGGGAATAAGCCACATACGAAAAGTAGATGAGATATGACGTCATGAACAATAAAACTGTCCCATTATGCCAGGCATGAATATTTAGGAATGAGAGCACTTAGCTATAGCAAATAAACCTTCAGACATAATTAAAATATTTATGAAACTTTTCCCGCTGACAACCCCAACAAAATGATGGAAGGGAACAAGTTTACCGCTTACTACTTTTCCACTGTTCATGCAGTAAAACTACGAAGTTCCGTATGGTTCTACAATTTATTACTGCTGACTACTAATTTTATTCGTTACAAATTTTACTGACAGTACCCACATATACCTTTGAATTGGGCTTACTCATAGGAATATGTCAAACAATAAAGTTCAACAAAAACTGCCTCATAACGGTTGCGGTATTATTGTATTATGTCTTTATGGATAATCCTATTCGCGGCACATTTCGCATCCAGATTCTGTAACATATCGGCGTACCTCTCACCCGACACGGTATCAGTTACAAACCCAGAATCACGCGCCATTTGTCGGACATTTTTTGAACCTTTATTTTTATTTTTTTTTTTTTTATTTTTTTTTTAATAAATCACTATGTCATTCCAAGTATGTGTGTCAATTTTTAGCAATCTACATTATTCCGCGATTTATTAAGTTTTCATATTTATACTGACTTTTTGATCACCCGGTATGTAGCACATAATATCAATTTGTCACACTCCTATACAATAATGTCAAATAAAATAAATCTGCCGAAGTTCATTTATGCGATAAATTAATCAGATATACAGACGATAAACTGAACTAGCGACCTAGAAATTCCAATTACGAACAACTTTAATTGGAAAGATCATATAGAAAACATTATAGGGAAGGAGAACCAAAGGCTACGTTTCATTAGCAGAACACTTAGAAGATGCAACAGCTCTACTTAAAAAACTGCCTACACCACACTTGTGCGTCCTATTTTGGAGTATTGCTGCGCATTTTGGGATCGCCACCAAGTAGGACTGACGACGATTTAGAGGAAAGTTCAGAGAAAGGCAGCTCCGTTTGTATTATCACGATATAGGTGTAGAGTATTGCGGAAATTATGCGCGAGTTGGGGTGGAAATCATTAAAAGAAAAAAATTATTCGTTGCGGCGAGATTAATTTGTCAAATTTCTGTCACCAACTTTCTCTTCCGAATGCCAACATCTTCCGTTAGCACCCACCTACATAGGGAGAAATGATTATCATAATAAAATAACGAAATCAGATCGAGAATAGAAAGATTTAGGTCTTCGTTTCCCCGCGCACTATTAGAGGATGGAACTGCTGGGAAATATAAAGGCGGCTCAGTGAATTCTCTGCCATGCGTTTCAAAGTAATTTGGAGAGTATTTACGTTGACGCAGATGTAGGAGACCTGGTTTGTATCTCGGACCGGCTCAAGTTTAGTCCTGTAGTCATTGAGTTATTTCAAAGTTCTAGTATTCAAATGTGCAAAACAAATGTTCGATGAAGCATGAATTTTGTCTCTGTAAAGACAAGAGAAGTGACAGTATTTCTCCAATTGCCTCACGACGTTTGAGTTCGCAACCTATCACGTTGTAGGATCTGGTGATACGGTGAAACATCTGTCATCCCACGACATTAGATGACATCACGGCCAACAACAAAAATTTAATGAACTTGCCGGGCTAAATAGAAGAAATGATGCCCATAATGCTGGCAGGCGAAAGCACCCTCTTAGTTCCCTAGCGAAACAAAAGTTTTATACCCTCCCACACAACAGACTCGTGAGAGTACGGAATCGAAACACATTTCCCTTTCTTTTCCTTGTAACACTTCCTAGCAGCCATGTTGTAATTAGTCAAGAAACGGAATATGAACATCCTTGGCTGGCACGCTCAGAAATCTGTAGTTCAACAACCAGGTAGTATAGAAAATGTTCAAATGTTTGCAGAGCTTATGGGACTTAACTACGGATTCATCAGTCTCTAAACGTACAAACTACTTATGAAGTAGCTTACACTAAGGACGGCACAAATATCCATGCCCGAGGGGGAATTCGAACCCCCGACCGTAGTGGCCGTGCAGACCGTGACTGGAACGCCGTAGTTTCATCGGCCACCGCGGCCGGCGGTAGTATAGAGATCACTGATATTGAACCTTTGTGAAGAAACTGCAGGATTGCAAGACTTATCCCTTAAACCACTATCTCTGTTAAAGGAATTCGCCCTCAAGCGAATTTCAATTGCATCTTTCATTTGTGAGTCCCAGGCGGGGGTAAAATATTACGTTTTCGTACATCATGAAGTTCCCAGTATCGGTACAGTACTCTGTCACTGCCGGTTTATTTGTGGTTTTTCGTACATATTTCATGGACTGTATCTGAATTATATATAAACGGCCAATTTTTATTTTATTTTATTTTTTTTTTTTTTTTTTTTTTTTTTTTATCTCGGAAACGGCGCTAACGATTTGCATCAAATTTCGTATGTTGGTCAGGTTTTGTGTTTATCTTTATAGGCGTCATTCCTGAAAAACACGCTTAAAAAATCAAATTTTGAATTTATATCAATTTTTTGCTTTTTGAGTTCACCTTCATAGACGTCTATCCTGACTAAAAGCAATTCAGATTATGAATAACCACATCGAATGACATTACCGATTTTGAGCCGATCAGTTACATCAGGGATCTACCATATTTGCCAAAGGGGTCAAGCTTAAATTTGCCGCCCCCTATTTCACCCCACCCCCTGTAAGAATCGACTTTTTGACGCTAATTGGGTTACATATTTCTAAATAAATGTCACAATCTCACAACATGAACTTATTTTATTGACTGAGTTAAGATCAAGGAAAACAGAACAATTATAATACATACAAAAATATTACAATATTACTCATAGTACAAAAATCAATTCAAAATTTCGCTTTTCGAGCTTATTTGGCTGCAAAACTGTTTTTGATATCATCATAGTTTAGAGCAGCAGCTTGTTTGTGCTCTATGGATATTATACTCATATTTGTTAAGCAGTCGTGCTCCTCGAGTGTATTTAATTAGTTTCAGCTTGCTGAAACTTCTTTCTCCAGACGAAACAGAAACTAGCATGGTAAGATATATTTTAACGCTGTAGTAAGGTTGGGGTACCCCTCTACCATTTTATTTTTCTAAAGTAATGTTGATGATGCAGTGGAATCTTGCAAGGCTCTGTCTACTGCCAGCGCATATTGACTGAAACTTTCAACTTCAAGTTCTTCCTCACTAAGATCTTCTGACAGTTCCGCTGCTTTAGCCTTCAAGTCCTCCACTTCCATTTCTCGAATTTGCACGCTACACAGAAAACTAATTTTTGCACCAATTTCCTCAAGTGCGGTAAACCTGGTATTAAGCTCTGCCAATTATTCCTTATTTTTTCTGTGAATGTTGGATTCTTCATCCTCACAAAGCTCATCGGTCATTTTCTTCTTTGTTCGAATCCTTTTTCGGAGAATACCTCATTATCTTCTGCTAGCATTTTGGCCTCAGAAGTATCTTCAGAGGTACAAGAATCCTGGGAAGTTTTGAGAAAGCCCAAAAGTCCTTGAATGTTTCGAACAGCTTTATCAATTGTAAAGTATTAACTTCGCAGAAACTGATTAACATGAGCAACTTATTTTAATATTTCATACCAGAAACAAGTTAAAGTAATGAATTTGAGTATTCTCATATTTTTTAAAATAGATCTTGTCTCCGAATTTGTTTCTGGTGTCGACAATTTATAAGTTTCAGTTTCTTCCAGGGCCTTCAAAACTTTATGAAAATGCTTGTAAACAGCTACAACCGCATCTACTCTTGCAGATCACCTAGTCTAACTGAATGCCTGCTGAATTTGCTCCCACTAAATTTAAAGAGTGAGCAGCACATGGTACGAAATAGGCCAGTTCATTCTTCTGAAGTATTCTTGATTGGACCCCTTGAACTTTCCAGCCATATTTGCCCCATTGTCATAAGACTGCCCCCTGCAGTATTTAACGCTCAACCCATCTTGTTCAAATGTTTGTAGTATCTCTTGATTAAGGCCTTCTCCTGTTTTGTCTGTAACTGTAAAAAAGTCAGTAAAACTTTCCACAACCTCTGAGTCATTCGACTTGACATATCGAATTACTTGTGTCATCTGCGCATTGTGGCTGATATCTGGAGTGCAGTCAAACATCAGTGAAAAGTATTTAGCAGCTAAAATATCTTTAATTATATCTTTTATTTTGTCAGCAATCAAGTCACGGAACTCATATTGTATATTTTTGTAAAAATAGCTAACCTGGCCTTTCTTATGGCGTTCAGTACGCAGACGAAGGGGGAAACTATAGTATGATATGAGATCAATTGTATTTAGAAATTTGCCGCTATGTGGATCACCAAAATCACCATTTTCCTCTAAAAGGACTTCCTTGCTTAGCTAGAAAAAGGACAGCATCAATAACACAGTGAGATTCCTCCTGTTTTATCTGGTCTTGCTGCCCAGTGTGCGATACCCCCCCCCCCCCCCCCTAGATCCGGCCCTGGTTAGATACAGTATCTTCGATTACTTGCATCAAGAAATGCATAGGGTTTGTGTATTTTTGTTTCACCTCTGGTCATCTAAAAGCCTAGGAAACCTGAGAAAACTATTTACTGTCTCACTGAACTTTAATGATTTGAAAGTCTCGAACATGGCTGTTGTCATCGACTGTACGAATTATCACAATAATAAGCTTACAGGCAATCAGTAGTACTTTTGAAATTCTTGGCCTAGGCTTTAGCACTACTAAGAGTGTCTTCATGGGAGGGTCTAACTCAGATTGCATGAACTGTGTTACATGGTATCTTGAGCATATTGCTCACTTCGTACGTTAAAAAGGAAGAAACAGGTAACAACTCTCATTACATCACTGGGTAAAAGTGGTATGGCATAATTATTTTTCTTTAATGACTGCAGTTCCTGTTTAAGAGAAGAATATTCGTTTGTGATAAGCACCTTTGTCGAAATACCACAGAGTTACAGAAAACAAAACTCTGAACAATACTCGGTCTTCCGATATTTACTCCAAAAAAAGTGAAGTTTTAATCTTTCCGAAATGCATCTTCTGTACGATTTATGGTTCGCTGTATAGCGGGAAACGTGACGTCAGTGCATATAAATAACTGCGCTTTAATTTTTATGTTTGCCTCACAATATCATATCCAGAACGAGGCGCGTCGTCACGTAACTACTACCATTGGAAGCTCATTTCTTGAAATCGAAAGCATTAAAAGCTTTTTCAATAATAGATTTAAAATAAGTGCATTACATTTGTTTCATTTGTTATTAGTTTGGGTTATATCTGCGTGCTTTGTAGCTAAATACTCGGCATTTACCGGTTTGCCTATCGCGTAGTCTTAGTTCCAGCGCGAGGCGTGCACAGCAGCGCCACGTAGTTCAGCGATGGCCTCAGAGGTGGCAGCACGCGTCTCGCGAGCGAGAGCGAACCGCTTAGCGCCGTAGCGGAGAGTGAAAGTTGAGGTCGGAGGTCGGCGGAGAAGAGCCTCTCCCGCTATTCGAAGGCCGCTCGCGTAACCGGCTAGTATTAGCGCTCATAAAACCGGCTCCGTCATGGCAGTTTTCGCTTCTCTCACGCCCGTTTTCGGCGCAAAATTGTTTGTTTTCTACATCTCGAGGCCGGTGGATGATGCGGGTCACAGACAATACACTTAAAATTTTCGAGAATCTAAAGCACAATTTTCTTAAATCGGTCATTGACTCAGGTGAAACGGTTTACTGCTGAAAATGCTCAAATATGATTAGATTAGCCACGCTTGGGAGAATAATTTGAAGTTCCGTTCAAAACGGTGAATACGACGTGGTTTAGTTCTGACCTTGCAATGGGGCTACGAACAAGGGCTTTCAAAATTTTTTTTCTTCGCTTGCTTCTGTTAGTGGTCCACCTACGTAGCTCAGACGATAACGACTATCACGCAGAGGGCCCGGGGTCGATCCCCGGCAGTGAACTGGGTGTTGTGTGTTGCCCTCATCACCATCATTTCATCATCATCGGCACGCAAATCGACCACAATACGTCAAGTAACAAGAATTGCACTAGGTCGCCGAACAATCCTAAATAGGATCTCCCAGTTTAAAAAAAAATGCCACACGATCAATTTCATTTTCTGTTAGTGACTACATGATTTTTCTAAGCCCTTGCCTGCTCTTTTTGCTTGAGAAACGATTAAGATCATATTCGAGATGGCATAATGCTTCTCAGTAATCCTTAGTACGTGTATAATGTTTTTAGTCGATTATAGCAAATCGTTGTTTTTTTTTTTTTTTTTTTTTTTTTTTTTTTTTTTTTTATGTACAGTAAAATCTTCAATGGTTGTTAAGCTTAAGGGACTTAACTGCGGGGTCATCAGTCTCTAAACATACAAACTACTTACGAACTACCTTATACTAAAGACGACACAAACATCCATGTCCGAGGGGGGATTAGAACCCCCGACCGTAGCGGCCGTGCGGACTGTGACTGGCACGCCGCAGACCGCTTGGCTACTGCGGCCGACTTACGTACAGTATGAAAATGAATTTAGGTAGAGCTTTTTAACTGTACATCGTGGTGGTCTCTAAAATTGTCTGCAAAATTCTACGCCAGTGGGACATAAAAATGTCTATTTCGTGCAAATAAATGAGTAGCCTGTTATCAAAGACGGACATCTGGTTTGTCAGAAACTGAGATAAACGTCATTTTTTATTGCGAAATGTAGAGCTAATATATTTATAAGCTGATTTGAGCATAATCAACTTTAATACTGGAGGATTTATACCTGGATGTGGCTAATATCAATTTGATTACTAAAGCACCTTCAAATTGTATTTGGAACTACGGATGTCCGTCTTTGAAACCGAAACGTGTAGGTTTCCGCTTTTGATGTAAACACGCTTTCAGATGTCCGTTTTTGATACACAGAGATTCGCTTACTGCTGAGAATCTTTTACAGGTGTATAATGTGGGAAATATAGGAATATCGACATAAAGGAGAAAATATTAAATTCTGAACTCTATTATATATTGAAAAAATTAAAACTACAATAATATTAATAATCTTTTTAATTTTATATACAAAATGTTACGGCACTCAATCTCTAAAATTATTAGCATAAGGGCTATTGAAACTGTCGCCAGATTTTTCCGTAAACATCCATGCGTTATTTCTGACATCGAACTCCTTTCCAACAAGTGATAATTTCGTACAACACACCTTACAATAGAACTGTGTAGTTTACAAGCTAGTTTTACCTTTGTTTCTTTTCAATGTTTATTTTCCACTTTTCAAGTTCTCAACGACTTCCTAGCTTTTTCGGACGCTGGTGATATATTACGTTCCATTTTACTCCCTTTAAGGTGGTTTTTGGTATTAATACTATAAAAAATTACTCAAAAACTTAAGTACGGGCTAATACGTCTTAGTATCTGGCACATACTGTCTCCATGTTTGATTTTCGAGGTCTTGTGATCACATACTGTGTTCTCATTGGTGCACACTGCTTCAGTCAACAAGTGTCCGAATTTGATATCAAGCTCTTATGTAGGTGTCCGCTTTTGATATGAACAGTCAAATTTAACATGTGATTTATAACATTTACGTCAATTTTTGGAAGAAACGGATTTCACCAATGGAAAGAGCGGAAAAACTTCCACTAGGATAGACTGCTAACTAAATTTGGACCATTAGGTCAGATGTCCAGGTTTGATATTGGGCTACTCAAATATCGATTCACACCGAATCAAACAGGGATCATTACAGTTCACACGGAAAATTTCCATCGCTACATGACATTTTCTGTTTATATTAGCAATGAGGACACTATTGTTGCCGCGGTGGAATAGCCGAGCGCTCTAAAGCGTCTCGATGCGGAGCGCGCGTTTGCTCGCCGTGGAGGTTCGAGTCCTCCCTCGGGCATGGGTGTGTGTGTTGTCCTTAGGTTAGTTTACCTAGGATTAAGTAGTTTGTAAGCTACGTACTGATGACCACGCAGTTTGGTCCGATAGATTTACAGACATTTGAACATTTGAGACTATTGGTGCAGCGACGGATTTGCCAGTAGACTGAGTAGGCTGGAGCCTAGGGCGGCAGATTTTAGGGGTGGCAAATTTGGGGTCAAAATTTTTAAGCTTTAAGCAAGTGTAATAAAAGAAATTTAATTACCAGGCTTGATTCCATGGTGGAATTTGTGCTCCACGACTGTATTTGACTTGTGGAAATTTTTCAGCAATCAGACGTAAAAATTTATTTATTTACTTGCAGATCTAGATATCAACCACTGTGTGGTCATTATCAGCGCTAAAATAAATACAAAAGAACCAGTTAGAATAAAATGCATGTCAGTTATAAGCCAGCTGTACAAGTTTCAGTTAAAGTCAATGATAAAAATACATACCTTAAAAACAGTTAAAATACTTAAAACATCTCGACCTCCATGTTGAAGGTTGCGTTCGTACTGACGCAGCTGTTACAATTCTTAGACAGCTGATGTCAACATGAGTCATTTGCGACTAAGACGCCCTCTGTAAAGTTTCATATAAAACAAGAAACAAATTTATATGTGGTATTTGCAAATTAATGATGAAGGAAGAACGATTGACAGTGGCTGATTTAGGGCATTGAAATGAAACAATGGCGACAAGTGAAAATGTAAGCCGGACCGGAAATCGAACCCGGGTCTCCCGCTTTGGGCCAACGACCGCCTTAATCACTTGGCCACCTGTGCTCGGCTCCTAGCCGTCTAAAATTCCCAAATGTCGCACGCTATGGCTGTAGCGCCCCTATCGTCCATGCCCTCTTACACTCGCCATTTCGGATTCCCGTGCGAGGTCGAACATATTACCGCACCTGCGGTGAAGTATTTGAAGCTGATTATTTATGTCCGAAAGAACAAACACCACACCAAAATAATCTTCTTCTTATCTATATATAAAAGTAAGTGTACCGATTGACTGACTGACTCATCATCGCCCAGCCCAAACCACTGAAGATAGAAACTTGAAATTTGTTGAGGGTGTTGATCTTTCTCTGTAGGCATCATTTAAGAAGCGATTTTTCGATATTACGTCCGTAAGGGGGTGAAATAGGGGATGAAACATATTTTGAAAATACGTAGCTATTTAGGCAATTTTGAAGCTAGAAATACAAAATTTCGGATTTTAATTAAGGGTTCGAATTTAAAAGACACATTTTCGGCATTTTTTGAAATTCGACTAATAGCCTAAGGGCGTAAAATAGGTAACGCAAAAAATTGATTTTCAAAAATATGCTTCTGTTAACTCAAATTTTAAGCTACAACTACGAAACTTCGGATATGGAATCTTGGTCAGGATTAAAAATCCATGATTTTTAGTATTTTTGGAAATTCAACAAGTAAGAGGGTTAAATAGAGGATCAAACATTCTTTCTGAAAACACGTTGCTATTAATACAATTTTGAAGCTAGAGCTGCAAAAATTATTATTTGTGTAGTTGGTTAGACGTTAAAAAATACGTGTTTTGGTATTTTTAGGAATTCAACCATCAACGTGGTTAAATTGGAGAGGGGGTGTTTTTCGAAAATATGTTGCTATTTAGGCAATTTTAAAGTTAGAACTACAAATTTTCGGATTTGGGTTCGGGGTTCGAATTTAAAAGACACGTGTTTCGGTATTTTTGGAAATTAGACTAATAAGGGGGTGAAATACGGGATACAAAAATTGATTCTTAAAGATACGTTGCTGTTAACTCAAATTTCGAGCTATAACTACGAAATTTAATATATATATATATATATATATATATATATATATATATATATATATATATATATATATATATATATATATAACTGATTTAATTTTTTTTAATTGATATTGATGACCTGTTAATAATTTTGTTCATAGTCAAAATCATAAAATCAAATGCTGTTTATTTTAAAAGTTGTAGCTGTAGCAATAAGTGCAACATATATATATACAGTGCTGCTTCACGTCTGTGCCGCGGCGGAGCGGCCGAGCGCATTGAGAGGCTATGCTACGACGCGCGAGGCCATTTCCCATTGGGTGCTCGAATCCCCACTCGGGCATGGCTGGTTGTGTTGTCTTTAGTATAAGTCAGTTCATAACTGAAGTTTAGGGACCGATGACCCCGCAGTTAAGTCCCTTAAGCTTAACAAACATTTGAACATTTTTTTCACGTCCGTCTCGCCACACACTCTGAATCGCACTCCCTACGCTGCAGAATCTTTCCTTGTGCCCCCAAACATTGCGCCTTCCATTCCGGGAAACGCTCTCTTGTTTCCGAACACCATATAAATCGTACCTTTAGACCAGTATATGTATTTTTACATTTATACATACATAAGGACCAATATTACAAATTCGTCAAACAGTTAATACCAAAAACCATCTTTCAGTGAACAAATTTCATAAAATTAAAGAAAAAAATCATATTTATCCTTCATAACGAGAGTCAACAAGGGTCAGATATATAGGTTACTTATGACATCACGAATTAAAATTCTGAAAAAAATTATGAATTTGTATATTAATGTTGCACTTCGTGATATTGCAGTTACGATGACTAGCATTCAATTACAATGAGGGTCGTGTTTAGATTATGCGACGCCCCAGTGCAGTAATTTATTTTACGCCCCCCCCCCCGTCACTGGCATCTGGGAATCAAACTGATTACTTAAAAAAATACTCTTTGGATGAGCCACTGCTCTCAACACAACAACCTGAATTTTAAAATTTACTGCTGTAATCAAAACTCTTGAACACTTTGTCAATAAATCATGAAATGTCAGAATGATCATTAAATTAACATAAAAATAATATTTGAAAATTTTGGCGCCCTCAAAATTTTACCGTCCCCAAATTTTTGCCGCCTTCCAAAATATTGCCGCGCTGTGCAGCTGTACATATTACACCTGCCTAAATACTGCCCTGGTTACAATGGTCATCTTTGACAGTACTCATACAATGATACTCATAACGTTAAATTGTCATTTTCCCTAACTACCTCTTTGAGCTGATTCGAAAAGTAAGGGGCTCTGTTCAGAAGAGACTCTTCCCATACTCGTTAGTGCAATTACTTCAAAGTATCTCTGCCACCAGCAGATAGCTAACTATGCTGCGCTGTACGTTTACGCAGCCAATAAGCACTGCCTGCAGTCTGAGGGGTGACGTAATCGTGAAACAATCGACATAAACATGGCGCCAGCGTTATTCGCAGTCGTGGTTCTCGTGTCTATCGTTTTTTTTCTCCAGACGGTTCTCACTACCAGCCAAGGACAAGGCCCTGAACTTCAGTTACGACTGCAGCTCCTGTACTTCCACCACCACGACGTCCACTGTACAAAGCCAGCCACGTACATAATATCGTCTGCTCACGCTCTGGACCCGAGTTTTTCAGTAACTTTAGAAAGCATGATGGAGAAATGTTCAAATGTTTCTTAGGCTTAAGGGACTTAACTGCGGGGTCCTCAGTCCCTAAACGAGGGGGGGGGATTCGAACCTCCGATGGGGAACGGCCTCGAGAATCGGAGCGTAGCGCCTCAATGCGCTTCGGCACTTTGCATGACAGAGAACAGTGATCTTAAAACAATGATTAAAATTAAAACAGCCCAGATCGCAGAATTGTTATTTTTATTGGCATGTTGTGGCGGTGAACACCGCGAGCTGCACGTTTGTGCCATCTTGGTGCTACTCATCTGAAGATGGTCTACGTTGACTGAAACCGGTCATGATATAAAATTAACAATTCCCCGATCTGGACTGTTTTAATTTTAATTTTAACCAGAGTTTTTCAACCTGTGGCTCACGACCCCCACGAAGGTTCGCAAAGTTTTGTTCGGGGTGTCGCCATCACAGGAGGAAGTACAGTATTGTAGTAAAAGACGACCAGACCACTCCAAGTCTGAATACTATATGCCGAAGAAAAGTGAAATGTATTTTTACATTAAAATTACGCGATTCTTTGTCGATCATCAGTTTTCAGTTGAATAGAACAAAGATCGTTTAATAATAAATTCAGGATAAACTCTAGTCTCCGATACAGCTTTGACCAATGACGTCATACATAATCGCGAGAGACATACTAACACATGTTTACCACAACCACGGTATCGGTAGTTAGATTTCACCTTAATAGGTCAAAGCTACTTAATGATACCACGTCTTCAAAATACATTTAATAATTAGGTAAAGATAAAGTGAAAGTTAGGGTGTCTTCAAAAATATCAGACACGTAAACAGTGAGTACCGGCATTGGAACCACGCGCGTGCCGGAATGACGTAAAACATGACGTCATTGGTCAAAGCGGTATCGAAGACTAGATTTTACCCGAAATTCACCGTGTTAACAATGAGAGGCCTGAAAATTGTATTCAGGTACTAGGCAATAGCTACATTTACAAGATACAATAAGTAATTTTCAGAAATTCGATTGTTTACAATTATAGTATCAGTTGGATCTTGCTCAACGAGCATAATTTGCTTATGAGCCTCATCTGCAATGCGAAACCTCATTGTAACATATATTTTTCTGTCGGAATTCGTGTGATAAGATGTTTTCCATTTAGGAAATTGGTTTAAAATTTATGTTAGCCTTGTAAGGTACTGTACTCTTTTACAAGAAAGTTGTATCAACATAAGGAGATTAAATTCGTTGCCTTTGAAGTAACACACATAGTTGTGTTATAGCTCCGGGAGGGGGTGGGGGATTGCCAAAATAGTTTTAGTCGGAAGGCGGTCACGTATAAACTCTACAACTATACTCTGACTAAAATTACTTGCTAGTTATCAGTGCTCTGATTGGAGGTGCTCAATGACACGCCCGAACTGTTTGCCGTTCACAAACCGCCATAAGGGGTCAGTTCATATCTTGATGTGTTTTGATCCCAATTCGGAGATCTGTCCGTTTTATTTCTTATATCATCACTTAATGCTAACCACAACAAAACCAATACACGCACAACAATTCTAGCGATATGCCTGCGTTTCTTTCGCAGTACTACTGCATCTGTGTTCTTCCTCGCAATTACAGTTATTATTATCACAGAGGTCGACTTACATAACACGAGCGTTGAACGAATTACACGTGGCCCAAATTTTCACAAGTTACAGTTCATCGTTGTGAATTAACGTTGAATAGTGTATTGATGTAGTGTAGTGGCTCGGATTACAGAGTCTTGTGCTGAAGGTCGTGAGTTTGAAACTCTTGAAAGTCATTTTTTGTATTCTAAATTCAATCACAATTGCTTTAATTTTTTTTTAGTCAGTTGGTTTAACTGAGTTGTTTTTATTTTAATTACATATTTTTGACGACGTTACAGAGTTCATTTTTAATGAAATAAATCGCAAATTGCGATCACGTATGGCTTAACTGTACTAGGTTTAGATGTAATACCAATGTGCGGCGAATGAAAATTTGTGCCCGGCCGGGATTCGAACCCGGGATCTCTTGCTTACTAGGCAGACGCGTTGACCACTCCGCCACAGAGAACATAGTGACCAACCCGACTGCAGACGACTCTTCCCTGCACGTCTCCCGCCACACCCAAATCTCCATTCACTACGCTGTCTCTTTCCTATTACCACAGCCTATTTCATTAAAAATGAACACTGTAACGTCCTCAAAAATACATAATTGTATACAAGCCGAGGCTGGGCTCCTGGCGACAATTAATTGTGTCTCGATACCTCATGGTCTGTTCTCCCTGATGCGGGAATACAGTATTGTGACTGCGAGCATTACAGAACAAATATGCTGTGGTAATAGGAAAGAGACAGCGTGGCGAATGGTGATTTGGGTGTGGCGGGAGACGTGCAGGGAAGAGTCCTTTGTAATCGGGTTGGTCACTGTGTCCTCGGTGGCGGAGTGCTCAACGCGTTTGCTAAGGAAGCAGGAGATCCCGGGTTCGAATCCCGGCCGGGCACGTATTTTCATTCGCCGCACATTGGTATTACATCTAAACCTAGTACAGTGAAGCCATAAGTGATCGCAATTTGCGATTTATTTATGTTATTTTAATACCTGTCACGTCGTTCCATAACTGTATTGACATTTTTTATTTCTTATTTTTCATCTATCATTCTTTCATCGACTGTGGCGATGTCGTCTATAGCCTTTCTGAGTGGCAAGCATCACTATTTCATCTGTTCGTAACGTGTACCCTGTAGCCAGTGTGAGGATATTCTCAGGTAAACAATGATAGCGAGAAGTTACAGTTTGCTTTTAGCGCCGAAACTGTTTTCTGTCTTTATTTTGTTCTTAAAGACTAGCTTTAACCACCGCGAACGAAGCGATCATGATCTTAGTTTTGCAGGGTTGAACGTCGTTTCTCCGATGCATCACACACCGCTAAGTTGTCGTTAGATTAGGAGACGAGTTTAAATTTAGTGCTGCAAAACGCGTCCTCCAGCACGGGTGAATCATTGGTCGCTTAGTGTCAGCTGACACATTCCCATCGTTACTCACAGCGGTCGCCTCCAGAATTGCCTCGGGTTATAAATTTAACACTTTTTGTGAATGTCCCACTCTGATTTTCTCGTCTATAACCGAACGGGTTGACGGCAACCTATGTGGCAACAACAACGTAGCGCCACGTGACATTTCTGATTGCAAATGATTTTAATCGGATTATTCGTTCAGACTCACCAGTTAGCCGCAGTAAATTACTAATTCGTCTGGCCTCACTTTCTCGGGAATTGTTGATGCTTCCCAGTGCAGGATCCTTTGTTTTCCTTTATCTATGCAAATTGTAGCTGTCCACTTTCTTCTTTTTCTTTCTCGTAGTCTGTCTGCAGGTTTAGTGCAGGCAATTCGACGAAAAGTGGTAATCAACGACTGTTCAAGTTGGTCTGAAGACTCTGAGTATAGCTAATGATGTAACATAAGACTTTCTAGATTGATAGGTCTGCAGTAAAATATAGAATGCTTTGAAAGGACTTTCGAAGTAAAGTTGCAATAACACAACTTAGATCCCAATAGCTGTTTCGGTAGTTTCCAATTTTCAAGTACGACTACACTGTCCTGACGTATTATAACATCTGGTGTGACTCTCTTAATTTATATACCTTGTAAATTTCCTGAAGTTCTGATTTTGCTTAGTATTTTGCGTTGTTATGAAACTAAAAATATTAAATTATATTCCTTAATTTTCTACACTTGATCCCGTTATGAATTGTGTAAATATATAACATGTGGCGTCAACTGTAAAAAAATAAATGAAAAGAAAACAACGTAAAATTTGAGGTCAAAGCATTACGTAGTCGTTATTAACCCTCTCGCACCATCTCAAGTACCTTTATAGCTCTTCCAGCCCTACTTTAGTGCCAACATAAAGGCAGAATTATACATCTACTTATTTTAAACCATCGTGTAGATATTTATCAGATCGCTATGGTATTATCAAAGACGTTCTTATAGAATATTAACGTAGTGTATAAAATTCAATGTTGTGGAATCATACTGCGAGTTCGAGAAGGTTATCAAATGTTCAAATGTTTGTATAGTTTATGGGACTTAACTACGGGGTCATCAGTCCCTAAACTTACAAACTACTTATGAACTAGCTAATACTAAGGACGGCACAAATATCCATGCCCGAGGGGGGAACAGAACCCCCGACCGTAGTGGCCGTGCAGACTGTGACTGGCGCGCCGCTGTATGTAAGTTTACGGACTGATGACCTTAGCAGGTTGGGCCTGCTATCTTACAAAAATTTTAACATTTTTACCACGATGGATCTGAGAAAACGGCGACGTTTAATTTATTACTCAAATGGCATACAGATTTGCTTTTCATGTCTTTATCATTTTTCTAAAATTCAATACTTAACGGATGGTTTTGGATTTGTAAAGCGTTTCACAATCACTTTAAACTACGTGAGAGATCTGTGCACTTGTTAGCCGCGGCGAAATGGCCTAGCGCTCTAAGGCGCCTTGCTTTGGATGGGACGGTTGTTTCCCGTCGGAGGTTCGAGTCCTTTCTCGGTCATGGGTGTGTGTATGTTGTCCTTAATGGAAGTTACTCTAAGTAGTTTGTAAACGTAGGGACTGATAACCACAGTATTTAAGTATCATAGATTTACTAAGATTTAAAAAAAAATTTGTGCACTCGTTAGACGTATCAACTGAAATTACACAGAATTAAATAGTGAATACTCTGGTAATCAGGAGTATGATGTCATGAGATGTGGTACCATTTACGGTACAGCGCATTTCCTTCGCGCTATGCAGATGATGCATAGACAAACGTTACTTAACAAAATAGATGTAATAGAAAAAGAATTTTTTTATTCCTACTTCTAATAATTACTTCTGTGAAGTCCTTGACAGACAGGTTCTGAGACAAGAAGTAGGCGCCTTCGCCACAAACAAGCGAAGAGGGGGGGGGGGGGGAGGGGGAAGTCAAGACAGAAGAAACTTGTGTTTAGATTGAGTCACTCTTAGACTATACAGATGCTTTATTGCTTATTGTGTGGACATAAGATGGATGACGATACACTGTGATCAGTCTATACTTAAGGAACACCGAAGGTCTACAGCTGAGAAATAATTCTACCTCCTTATTTGAATCTTTCTTAGCGCTTCACATTACTAGTATTTCTTGTTAGGCAAAAGATGTCCACGTATACTAGAGGCCCTATACACGTCAATAATACCAACGATATTCCTGTTATGTATTCAGATGTAAGATTCCGTTACCGCCTTTGGCGGTATCAGTTAAGGTGATAGGCGGCTTCAGATTCATAGTGTCTTACATTATCGCAACTCTGTTCCGTACCACAGTAAACAAGTCTTGTATGAGTTGGACCGCTTACACCCTTCGCACTGTACAAGCCATAACTCGCGATAGAAAAAAACTCGTCTTATTTTATGACCAAATTCAGTGTTATTTTTTGCCGATTTCGGTGCTATTTTTGGTCGGCTCTATGTTTTTTGCCAATATTGATGCTATTTTTGACAAATTCATTGGTATTTTGTTAACAGAATTTTTTTCACTGTTACTTATGTACCAGTTTCGTCGTTTTCGTTCGTTTCTCGTATACTTATTTTGCCATTGTCGGCGTTGCTTTCCCAATTTCAGTGCAATTTTTTCGGCGATTTCATCGTTACTGTTTGCCGCATTTGGTGTTACTTTTTACCACTTCGATGTTATTTTTGCCAATATTAGTGAAGGTTTTATTTGATATTTTTTAAAATTCTTTTTAGTTACCTTCGGTATTATTTTTATGCCAAATTCTGTACCACTTTTAGCCATATTCGGTGTTTATTTCCATTTTTTTGTTATTTTTTGCGATTCTAAACGATATTTTCTTTTAGATTTGATTATTCTATTACCAAATTCGGTACTTTTTCTCTAAATTTTCATGTTACTTTTTAACTAATTTAGTGCTATTTTTCCCATTTATATATAATTTTTTCCAGTTTGTTTTAGTCTTTCATGTCTGTTTTACGTCTGTGGCTTCTCACCTTTCTTTTCTCACGTTTCGGTGTAGGCTACCTTCATTCAAATTTAACGATTTTTGTCAAATTCTGTGTAATTCCCCCCCCCCCCCCAAATTTTAGTTTTTTTGCCCTATTGGGTGTTTTGATGAATTTGTTTATTGCTCGTTACTGTGATTACTGAACTGACATTATAAAAATCTCAAAAGAAAAATCAAATGTTACTTAGAAACTACTTATAAACTACCCTGTACTAAAAACGACATCCATGCCCGAAGGAGGATTCGAACCCTCGACGGGGAACGGCCTCGCGCATCGCAGAATAGCGCCTCAAAGCGCTCGGCCTCTCCGCCGCGGCTAAGAACCTCAGACTGGAGGAAAAATAAGAAAAAATGCAATTTTATTCAATGTATAAAAATTACGAATATTTGTAGCCTTGTTTCCTGAAATTTACAAAATTTTTTTGTAGGAAGATAACAAATTTTACTATCTTTCGTAACAATAGCCAACTTTGCTTTAGTTATTCGTAAACCTATAGTTTCTTGTTATTTTTCGCGTTATATTTTTCGCGAAGTCTTCCTGTCCCTACTCATAGCTCACACGTCACTAGTCAAAGTAGATGGTTGGAATCTGACACGACTACTGACCCTCCGATGATAATAATAAGCTTTAATTTACAACATTGTTGCCGAGTGAAGGGACACGACCTTGTGTACCTCAACACTTTCCTCGTATTGGTGCTTCAATTGCCAATGCTTCACGCTCTTCGAGACAATGAGTCACTATAACAGTTTACATATCTATGGTGCATTTAGTCTTTTATTTTTTTTCTGATTTTTATCGACACTCTATTTATTAACAGTAACGTAAAATTTATTTATCGTAATTTTTAATAACCAGGATAATCTCGAACCTTTAGTAAAGAGGGAAAAAAAGGACTCCACTTTAGGAAATCAAGGACGCCGGAAGTTCAAGTATTCTCGGCACACACTCGGTAGTTTCAGTTTGAATTATTTCATCTAGATAACTCTTTCTCCTTCTGCTGCCTGAGGAAAATTGAGGAAGCCATAATTTAGATCCATCTTGACGCAAATTTTAGGAAAAGGCATATGTGCAATATTTACTAGTGTGTTGTTTGTGTTATAAGGTTCAGACTTCTGACCAACCTAGTATTTTACTAGCTCAGGCTGACAAACGGAATAACTAATTTGTAGCCGACGAGCGGGAAATATGATGCGAGTTTCGCGTATTCTTTCCGCCCTGGGGTAGCAACAAAGAATCACAGTTTCACTGCCAACGCACTGGTAACTCCATAACAGGGCCGACTGCGCTAAAAGAGAGAGAACGGATCTAGTACTTGAGATCGTTATCAGCTCGTAAAAAGCGAGATTCCCCGCCAGGGGGTTTACAGAGCAAGACAAAAGAGAATCGCTCCTCGTTTGCCGCTGTTCCACTCTCTGCCTCGCGCCATTATTTCCGGCGCTCATTTGTTTCTCCCGCTTGTCATGCCATCTCGCGGCGTGTTGTGATACGTGCACTGATGTCCTTACCGGCGTGCAGCACATACTGCAACCAGATAATACGATTTGCCAGTGCAAATAGCATATTCTTGCTTCTACGAACTTGGGGCATCGCACCGTGACGTATACACCTTACGGTTAGCTGCATTCACGCGGATATTTCGACTTTGGCTTTTTGTTGATGGCAGCGGTAACGTACCAGTTTTGAAATTAACTTCTTATTATCATTCGTACGTAGGATTATATACTATTAGTTTCCCCTTTAAATTACGCAGTTGTACATTCTGTCGATCTCGTGGCTAGTCTTACTTATGTTATTTTTCCTTTACTGGTCTACATTCTTCTTGCGAGACAATTGTTTTTCATAGTAACACCATATTCTTTCCAAAATTTTCTTCTGTAATTGGTGAATTTTGTTATGTTTTAAATTTTTCATTTATTACCCTGAACGCACATATTTTTCAAGAATGTTTGCATATCGAAGACATCGAGCCCCAAATGATATATATCGAACTTGTGATTGTAAAATGATGACGCGGCTGTTACCGAGCAAATGAGAAACATTCTTGGGAATTACTAAAGATGAAATTTACGAACGTAGAATTTCTTAGAAATTCAGGTTAAATTTTATTTACGATGCGGCGTCATAGTTTTCTAATTTTGGCAACGAAATGTTCGCTTTACGAGCACAGTTAATTTACTGACCAGACATGAGTGCATACAAGAACCTGTCAACTGTAGAGCAAGTACAGTATTAATTATTTATTTCATCGTCAACACAAAAGACCATGCTGACACTGCCCCGGCGGTGTGGCTGAGCGCATTTCGGCGCTACGCTGCGATGCGTGAGACTGTTCCCCGTCGGGGGTTCGAATCCCCCGTCGGGCATGGATGTTTGTGCCGTCTTTAGTATAAGGTTGTTCATAAGTAGTTTGTAACAACCATTTGAACATTTTTTTTGCTAACGCTGACGTGAAAAAAATTTTAGCGAAATTAAAACAGTTACTCTACTTACTTACACTTTAACCCTTCCATGTTAACCATGAAATACCTAATTAACACACTATGCTTAGAAGGATCTTGTACTTGCCCTTGCCCGGTCAGTAACTTAATTATATTCATAAAGCTAGCATTTCGTTGCCAACATTAACACACTATGCCGTCTTTGTCGTAAGTAAAATGTAACCTTCATTCATCTTCGTAGGAAGTCCGTCTTTTGTCATCTCTTTTGTGAACAAAGTAAGAAACACACTTTATAACTCGTCCGACAATAACAGCAAGGTCTAGTTACAATCGCACTTTCGATATATATCGTTTGAGGCCGAGCGACTTCGATATGTACAAAATTATTGGGAATTATCCAGATTCCTGTAATGTATAGTTTCTCTGATCAAGTATCACCCTGTTCTTAGTACTTTCATTTCACATGTGCTTAATTGTTTAGTTTTCCCCGTAACTGCTCCGGTCTCCTTTGCAATGAATATTATTTCATCATCGACCACATTACCATTGTACATTCATATACCTTCTACACTCTGAATATACAGAACGAACAGCTGCAACAGCTGAAAGGAATTCCAGAATATGTGTTCATGTTGTCTTCATTAATATATATATATATATATATATATATATATATATATATATATATATATATATATATATATATTTGCAGAATATTAAACATTTATCTCATGAGTTTCATTCAAAATGAATAAAATATTCTGTCAAGAACTGACGGAACAGTCTGAATATACATTTTTGTTTCCCCGTAATACTTAACAAACTGAAATTCCAAGGCCTGAAAAATGCAAGGAATATGTCAGATTACTGCTTGTGGTAACACAATTTTTGTATTATTAAACGTGATGATAGTACAGCAGAAGAAAAAACTGGCTATGTGACTACCGCAAATTGCAAGCAAGTATTGTTTAGTTTCATTCATTGGTAGTCCAGGCTGTAATAATGAAGTTTAGTTAATATTTTTGCTAGCATTTGAAGAATGTTGGTCATATATCGTTAATTTCGATTCCTAATTTTTATCACCACAATAAGTGGCACGAGTGATTTGTATCTTTAAAAATATGTGCTCCTCGGTAAGTGATAATAGCCAGACTATGAATCCTAGGGTCCGGGGTTCGATGCTAGATCAATGCTAGGAGTCTTATGTGTTACTTATTACTTATTTTGTCTCTGGCTATGATAGTTGATGAGAAAAATGCTGAGTAGCACCGTGGTTCGGAATCCACGTTAAACTGCTGGTCCTCTTATTACTGGCTCGAAGCCGCGGTGGAGTAGCCGAGCGGTCTAAAGCGCCTCGCTGCGGAGCGCGCGGTTGCTCGCCGTCGGAGGTTCGAGTCCTCCCTGTGGCATGGGTGTGTGTGTTGTCCTTAGGTTAGTTTATCTAGGTTTAAGTAGTTTGTAAGCTACGGACTGATGACCACGCAGTTTGGTCCGAGAGATTTACAAACATTTGAACATTTCTGAACTGGCTCGAAAAGTGAGTTCAAATTTCGAATAAAGGCAAGGGAATACCGCGCCCAACATGGCGATGAATTACTGAGGTGTTCAAACCAATCTTCGGGTTGCTGGCTGCTTCATATTTTAACGAAAAATAAAAATAGTCTTGCCCTTGACGTTTCACATACTTTCTCATTATCTACATTGATTTCGATGTGAAATAATGCTCTCTGATCAATTTATCTACAAAGAGTGTTGTTGCCAACGTAAGGTAAAGGTAAAGCAGTCAACACTCCGAAGATTGGGTTGAACACCACAGTGCTTGACTAGGCATGGTCGTCCGACCTTCGAACTGACTTACTCAGCCAGTTATAGGGGGACCTACAGTTTAACGAGGGTTCCGAACCACGGTGCTACTCGGTATTTTTCACATGAGCAATACTGCCAGAGGTGAAAGAAGTGACAGATAAAACTCCTAGGAATTGGCGGGAATCGAACACGCGAAGTTTGGATATATAGTCTTGCACTCTATCACTGTGCTCAAATGTTCAAATGTTTGTTAAGCTTATGGGACTTAACTACGGGGTCATCAGTCCCTAAACTTACAAACTACTTATGAACTACTTACAAACTAGGACGGCACAAATATCCATGCCCGAGGGGGGATTCGAACCCCCGACCGTAGTGGCCGTGCTGACCGTGACTGGAGCGCCTCAGTCACCTCGGCCACCGCGGCCGGCTATCACTGTGCTACCGAGCAGCTACGTATATTTTGTTAAATTGGAATTTGAACATGACATCACACCATTCTCCTATAATTTCAGAATATATTTTAATCTCTTTACTTCTTTGGCGAATATTTCAGTCTAAAACTAGTAATAAGTGAAAAGCAGATCTGGAAGCTGTTTACGTAGAAAATTCCGAAAGCAAGCCATGTACCAGGCTTCAGAGTGAGGGTGTGAGTTTGTTGCTATCTGAAGGCTTTCCCGTTCGGATAGTGTAATGTTGGTGAATCTTCAGGGTACTATGACAGTGGACTTTGAAATCTTTCCGTTCCTCAAATTCGTACACAACAGAAAAAAATATGTAGTAGGACTCTAACCACCGATCCAACAGTGATTTGATTTACAGTTTACAATGGTACCCATTGAGTCACGCCGTCCGAGGGAAATTTCGCTGTGATTAATTATATGCCCTAGGAACATTTCAAAGGCGATTTTCTCGAGAATGTGTGCGAGTTGTGTCGAATAGCTTTGGCTGATTTTATTTGAGGTCTGAACTTCACGTACAGTGCTATAAATATTAAAAATTACAAAAAAAAAAGATACCCATATTGTCTCATTAACCATCTCTTGACTAGGCGGAAATGGCCGCGCGGTCTGAGGCGTAAAGTCACGCATTGTGGGGTCGCTGCCGTCGGAGGTTTGAGTCTTCCCTCCAACATTGGTGTGTGTGTGTGTGTTATCCTAGCATAAATTAGTTACTGAGCAGTTTAGATCCTTAGGTCCTTAGGGTTTCAAATACTTGAACATTTTCTGACTGCATTGCATGAACTGCGACTGCTGACTTTTCAGTTTTCCCTAATCGTCTGTCCGATTTATGTGACTAACTACTCAGCAAAGTATGACCCTGCGGTAGCATCAGTAAAATGACACTAACCCGAAGAAAGGCTGTAAATTGATGGTATGATTCGTAACCACGATTATGATTGTGAGCTAACTCTACGTTATAATGGTCGTCGTATTTTCATCAGAATATCAGCGACTACTACGTATGCTAATATGAGGCGCTACTTATTCTAACACATTAGCTTACGAAGCGAGTGGAAAAATTGTTACCTGTATGCTGGTGTGCTATGTAATCTCGCCTATGGTTTTCTCAAGCACGATGCACAAGATACACGATGGAGACTGTAGAATAATTGCGCAATTTTCCTCGAAAACTTGTTCTCCGAACTTATTCATCAGGATCAACAATTACGATTCCTGCAAGGAAACACGACAATTAGAGCTTAATGTCCCGTCGACGACTAGGTCATTACGGACTGAGCACAAGGTCGAAGGATGTGGAAGGAAATTTGGAGCGCCGTTTTCAAGGAACCATTCCGATTTGGGGAAATTAACAAAAACCTAAGTAAAAACTATCTTCTTACCACTGATGTCTTTCTTTGCTACAAATAAATTAAAAAAAGTAATTTTCTTGAAAATTGAATATAAATAAATACCTTCATCATAAATCAAGGTGACCTGGCGTTCATGTCACACATTACACATATCTTATTCTTATCAGTTAACTAACTTAATTCCTTTGGCATCTTGCATCAAGCTCAACTAATAACACTGGACCAGTGTCACAGAGTTATTTACCCGATTTAGCCTACTTAGTATTTTGAGGATATATCAATATGTGCATTTTCCGAACCAACAGGTCTATGCTTGGCTTTCCCTACCACCAACTTCGTAAAAAATGGAACTAGTAATTGAGAGTTTTCTTCATCTAGTTGTTGTTGTTAAAACTCTGACAGAAGAACGTGTCAATCACAACGAGAAGCCCAAGAGGTCTCTAATGTGTACTTCGGGTGTCGTGTTGCTTCATGAAAATGCTCGTTCCTTTTCGGCTCGGCGCACGGCAACTGTTTTCCAGAATTTCGGCTGGGAGCTGTTTGATCATCCACCATACGCCTCAGTCTTGCTCCCAACGATTTTAATTTTTTCTGGTACCTCAAGAAATTCCTGTCCTCCGGGCAGCGATTCGACAACGATGAAGAGCTGAAGATTACTGTCAAACTTTTTTTTTTTTCTTTTTTTTTTCCCTCCAAGGGAGGATATACCTCG
The DNA here is from genome assembly GCA_026315105.1 of Locusta migratoria. NCBI lineage: Eukaryota > Metazoa > Arthropoda > Insecta > Orthoptera > Acrididae > Locusta > Locusta migratoria. Next base: position 146,531,634 of record CM048745.1, read on the forward strand.
TAAGTCTGTTCTTTCTGACATGTCCGAAAGGACAGGCTCTACACTAATTTGTAACACACTGCATATCCAAAGAAACTGGTACATCTGCCTAAAATCGTGCAGTGCTCTCACGAGCACGCAGAAGTGCCGAAACACGATATGACGTGCACTGCACCAATTTCTGAAGTAGTGCGATAGGGTGGAGAGTGGAGACTTCTGAACAGCGCGTTGCAAGGCATCCCAGATACGCTCAATAATGTACATGTCTGGGGACTTTTTGATGTCCAGCGGCGCGTTTTCTGGAGCCAATCTGTAGCAATTCTGGACGTCTGAGGCGTCACATTGTTCTGCTGGAATTTCCCATGCCCGTAGGAATGCACAATGTACACGAATGGATGCAGTGAGCAGCCAGGATGCGTACTTACGTGTCACCTGTTAGTCATATCTAGACGTTTGAGGGGTCCCATGTCACTTCAACTGCACACGACCCACACCATCACAGACCCTCCATCAGCTTGAACCGTCTCCTACTGACATGCAGGGTCCATGGATTCATGAGGTTGTCTCTATATCCGTTCACGTGCATCCGCTCGATACAAATGGAAACGTGACTCATCAGACCAGGTAACATGTTTCTAGTTATCAACAGTCCAGGCAAGGCATAAAGCTTTGCGTCATGCAGTCAGCAACGGTACACGAGTGGGCATTCTGCTTCGAAAGCCCATATTGATGGTTTCATTGAATGGTTCGCACGCTGACACTTGTTGATGGCCCAGCATTGAAATCCGCAGAAATTTGGGGAATAGTTGCACTTCTGTCATGTTGAACGATTCTCTTCCGTCGTTGTTGGTCCTGATCAAAAAGTATTTTTTCCCTATCCCAACCACGTTGGAGATTCCCGATATTCACGATGCACCCGTGATGTGGCCATGCTGGAAAATCGCCATCTCATCGCTACTTCGGATCCTTAAATTTGAGTGGCTTCACAGGAGGATCGATCTCTCTACGGGAATAGGCTAATCGTGGCCGTGAAGGGCAGGGCATATTACGACAGTAGTTTAGGCCATAAGTTGAGAGTTTGTTTCTGAGCGTGCCGGGTTAGTCTGCGATATCCACCATCTTCCAGGTGGCTTACTGATCAAAGCATCTGCCTAGTAAGCAGAAGAACCGGGTTCGATCCGCGATCTAGGCACATACTTGCAACCTCCTCGTTGAATTTAGTTCAATGTCCTCAATAATCATCTCCAACACCTTTGTTACACGCTATTTTGTACATTGTTATGAATCTGTCGGCGAATGACGATTTCTTCCGATCTGTTATCCCATGTAGAAATACTGACAGTCGTTGTACAATCTCGGTGACGATTCAGTGACTATCCTCTCCTGCAGTGACATTGCGGCCCGTGCACATACTGTGTTACAGATACACCGTTTAAGTCAGGGGTTCCCAAACTTTTTTGTCTCGTAGGCCCCTTGCCAAATTTTTCTGCCCTGTGTAGACACCCTGCCTTTTGTGTAGATAACTTTTATGAATTCCTAACTTCAAATGTGTTTTCGCGCCTGATATGGAGCTACTAACATTGTTAACTTTAACTGGAGTGGAGCGAAAAAAATTCTTTACAAGTTAGAATATATACCTAATAATTATCTTATATCTCCCGCTCCCTTTAAAAAATCTGACTACGGGCCTGTAGCATTGAGAACGAAAAAACAGAATTCCTCCACTCTCTCGCTTAGCCAAAGAGGCGCACAGAATCAAGCTTTAGCATTGTGAGAATAATTCTGAATTTTGGTTGCGACCTTCCTAAACGTGAACCACTATTGTGGATCCACATTTTCAACAAATAGACCCCCAAATTATTTTTTCACTGACGTGGACCCCTTTCAGGTTGGAATAAACCCCTGGGAGGTCTATGTAGACCAATTTGGGAATCATTGGTCTAAATGAATTGAAAACATTTCCCGAGGTTGTTTCAGTTTCTGATGAACATACGACGTTCAGTATAACGGAGAGTCAGATTATAATGAACACCGTTCTTACGAATCTTACCATCAATTTACAGCCTTCCTTAGAGTAAATACCATTTTACTGACGCCTCAGATTACCGCAGAGTCATTGCGTATCAGCCAAGACTCGCCATCAGGAAACGATACGCCAAGTCCAAAATAAGAAATAGCCATCAGCCATTAAGAAATGTCCCCAAGGTCGTCTAACAAAATATGTTTTCCACGGGCATTTCCGGACCACTAGTCTCTTTCGTAATGGGGGGAAAGACGGGGAAATGGTGATGGGGGCAGCGTTCACGTGTCGCTGATGGAAGCTGATAGAAGCTGCAAAACCAATAGTTGCGCAATCGGTTCAGGTCTACTAATTCGCTCGGCCTCCGAAAAATTTACACTTTCCGCGTCGTTTGGAAAGGGAAAATGGAAAGCACTATGTGTTGTTGACTGGGATTCTATAAACGTCACATTTTATTTTAGATATATACCTAAACCATCTAAAGCATATGCCTAAACCATCCACCCCCATGAACCACAGACATTGCAGAGGTGGGGTGGCTTGCGTGCCTCAACGATGCAGATAGCCGTACCATAGGTACAACCACATTGGAGGGGTATCTGTGGAGAGGCCAGACAAACGTGTGGTTCCTGAAGAGGGGCAGCAGCCTTTTCAGTAGTTACAGGGGCAACAGTCTGGATGATTGACTGAGCTGACCTTGTAACATCAGCTAAGATGGCTCTGCCATGCAGTTACTACAGTCGTTACTTCTCCCGAGGACATGCAGCTCTACTGTACGTGGAGAGCTGCATAAAACGAGTCTGCGGACTGAAGACCAGAACAACAACAACAACCTAAATCATACAGCACAAGTCACTAGGGTACGGTGCAACGACTTTCACTATCGACCAATTATTCTCAATTCCAGAGTACGTTGTTCACCAGGAACTCATTATGGAAATTATAATGGTGCTCCAGAAAGTGATCTTTTTTGTTCGCTTACTCTATTGACTAGCCGCGCGGGAGTAGACGAGCGGTGTGGAGCGCCACGTTACGGATCGCACGGCCTCCCTCGTCGGAGGTTCGAATCGTCCTTCGTTCATGGATGTGTGTGTTGCCGTTGGGTTACTTTAAGTAGTTTGTAAGACTAGGGAATGATGATCACGGTAGTTTGGTCCCATAGAATTACAAGCATTTGAACATTTTTTTATAGTTACTTTCCTCGACTGCCGATTTCGCAACTTTTGTGCGTCCTGTTAGCTTTTCCCGAAGGTAACAGGAGTTCACGGAGAAGTCAGAAGTTTCCTAATAACTGACTTGTTATAGCTCTCAGTTTTAAACTCTAAATTAAAAGAAGTATGTTCCATTTTGAGATTCATAAAGTCTGCAAACCTACAGAATATTGCATGTCCAGGCATTCATATGACTGTGAAAATTAATATCCCTGCATTCGGTACTTCTATAACTCAAGTAATTATTCATGACGTGTTTCTTGGACGACAACAGCGTTTATTAGACGTTATATATGAAAAATAATCGAAATATTTTTTTTTTTTTAAATTTTAAACATAGCAGCTATTGTCAGCGACCGTTAAACGTCAATGGATAAGCAAGCAGCCCTCGGTCGCAAGTTAAAAATTAATTGACCAGGTTTCGGAAATGACTAAGATTGCCTTGATCAGAAAATATAAAACAAAACAAGTCATAAAATAAACTATTCCGCTGTATAGCTTACGTCACAAAGTTTAAAGCCGGCCGCGGTGGCCGAGGGGACTGAGGCGCTTCAGTCACGGTCTGCACGGCCACTACGGTCGGGGGTTCGAATCCCCCCTCGGGTATGGATATTTGTGCCGTCCTTGGTTGTAGATAGTTCATAAGTAGTTTGTAAATTTAGGGACTGATGACCCCGTAGTTAAGTACCATAGACTCTACAAACATTTGAACATTTGAACAAAGTTTAAAAAGAAATTTTTAGAAAAAGCTAGCCACTATGGGCTGCACGCCTGCACGGAAGCATAAGACTGTTTATCCATTGAATCAAGACGTTGTATTTGAAAAATAATCAAAACCTTATGTCATAGCTTGGAATACGTTTACTTAACTCTCCATCATGTTTCTTTATTGTAATTTTTTTTTTATTTATTTATTTGAGTTTGGAGTCAAAGCTGTTCTGAAAATAATTTTTGTAATAGCAGGTACATTTATCTGTCAAGTTGAACAATACAGCCGAGATGTCTACAGTACCTAAATTGCTTTTATTCACTTCTCTCCGCTTCTTCACTACATGTAACAGATATTCTTCCTTCAGATGTTAAGGTACAACAGAGTAGAGTGCCGTTGGTTTAAAACAGTAGGAAAAAGTTTGTATCTCATATATCTGCTGGGAATGGAAAAGACGTATCGAATGTAACGGCTTTAATCACTCAGCCACAGGCGTAGGTAATTCAGGAAATGGGCAGTAATTCGAGGAGTACTTATTTCTCCGAATACCGGACAAGGAAACTCGTTACCATCAAGTTTGATTTCGGATAAGAAAACCTCAACGGCTGTAATGATGTCCAGTCATCGCCTGCAGCCTCGGACGTCGTGCAACGTGACGAAGTGTGGAAGAGCTCATTCATGAGCAGGATGCGGCGTCATTTTCTAGCCCCAACCGCAGGAGCAAAGTGGAAGATACGCAAGGTGGAAGTGACTGGGAAGTAAGAGAACGTGTCAGTGTTCACGAGTAGGATATTTTGGGAGCGAGTGTCGAGACATCTCCGGCGCCCAGTCATTCGTTTGGTAGACAGCCTCTGACCACAAGGACGGACTGACGGCCGTGTACGTCAGCGCCACGCTAAATGTCACTGCGGTCAGCTAACGGGCTGCAGCTTGACGCACGCTACCTGAGCCGGCTTTTGGGATTACTTCCCCGACAACTCAGCAAGAATTGTAGTTTCCGCATCAAGCGGAACTGACTGAGAGGGCAAAGTGTTCACCATATTTCTGCGGCTGGAGAGACATATTTATAAATATTGTTTTAAAAGTGGCGATTTACAGCTGCAATGTATTTGCAAAAAATCATTCTTGCGCCAACAGCTGTATAATGTTTTTATTTTTTACACTCTACCGGTTTTGGCACTGACTGCCATTAACAGGAGATTGAAATTCCTGTTCATGGCAGTCAGTGCCGAAACCGGTTGAGTGTAATAAATAAAAATATTGTACAGCTGTTGGCAGAAGAATGATTTTTTTTCCACATATTTATGAATGGAGATATTATCTTTATAGTAATGTGCTTCATGGACCTTGATATTGAATACTTAAAAATGTTAATTACGTGCTCTAGAAGTTTTCTAAGAAAATCATTTATTTCGGCTCCAGAACGTTGTAGAGCAAAATTATCTGTTTTTAAATCTCTGCCAAAACGTCGGCAATACATTTCAATAACATTTGTTTCATAACATTAAAACAGAAATATTCACTTGAAGAAAACAGGTCCAAATAAAGTGCAAGTTTTTCAAAGTCGTTCTTTCATACTTAGGCCTATAATTAACAATATATATAGCATGATTTTACCGCTCTTCACGAAGAATACAGACCAAAGCCGGCCGCGGTGGCCGAGGAGACTGTGGAGCTCCAGTCACGGTCTGCACGGCCACTAAGGTCGGGGGTTCGAATCCCCCCTCGAGCATGGATATTTGTGCCGTCCTTAGTATAAGGTAGTTGATAAGTAGTTTGTAAGTTTAGGGCCTGATGACCCCGTAGTTAAGTGCCATAAGCTTAACAAACATTTGAACATTTTGAACATACAGACCAAAAACCGTTACTCTAGGTCGATCCCCTGAGCAGCTCTAGCCAGTTTACTAGAAGGCATTATTTTTAATCGATATATCTGGAAAACTACTGACCATTTTTAATTTTTTCAAAAAATTGATTTTATGAATTCTGTAGTGCCATACTTGAGGCAAATAATAAGTTTGAAATCGTGAATGTTGATGAGTTATAAGGAATTTAGTTTTTAAAGGATTTTGTTTTTTCGTTACATCTCAAAAAGTTATAAAGCAATCGATACGTACACACAATCAATAGATAATCGTAAGGCTTATAGGTTTCTAATTTAACATTTTCCCAGCGGACTTATCGTTATATATTTAAGAAAAACCGTTTTTGCAACTTTGCGAAATGTTTTGACAAATTTCAGCATCTCGGCTCGAGTTTCATTAAATAGAACCTCTATCTGAAATTTAATTTCGTATACGCTCATATTTTGTTTTGTTTTCAGATAATAATTTTTGCACCCACTTCTCCCTAATGTTTGGACTATATATAGCAATATCAAATAGGCTGTAGTAAGAATATAGCCTTAGTGTTATTGAATGTTGTGTGTAACAGAGATTATTTCAAGCACAGAAGGGATGTCATTTCCGGGTATTAACTGTAATATTGCTAAATGTAGGCATCCTCGCAGTGGAAAAAAAATCGCACTGACATGTTTTACGGTCCACTTTAGATTTGTGGTTTTATAAGTTTTTGCAAACATTTTGGACGAAAATAATAATCTAAATAATAAAAAATTATGGTGATAAGATTACGACTCTACTATTGTGGTAATATCTATGCACCCAACACGTAATATTCTTCCTGATCGTATTTTAACAAACAGCCAAAAATTATTAGATGTCTGAGTTTAGCTTTGACAAACATACTGTTTTCTGAACGTTTACCTCTTTGAACATTTTCATTATATTTTTCCGTTAAAATATTAGAACCTGTCTTGCCTTCGTAGTTCTAAGTTTATTTTCTTTGCCTGTACTGGTTACGAACGACTAAACGCTGGAACGAACGTAGCGTACATTTGGCGTTCGGACGAGTGACTATAGCCTGGATGGAACACAGCGTACATTTGGTGTAGATGCATTGTTCTAATTAATGACTTTCAATATATTCCATAAATAGTGAATAAACACTGAGAAAAAAATAAACAAGGTAATTTGTTGCAATGTATTCCCTTCTGTTTAATTAAGGAACTACACTTTCCACAGAAATCTGGGACTTCCTGCATATACGAAACTACCAGTATCAGCACTTTGTGGAAAATGTTCATTATTACAGTATCCTCCAAGTTTACGTGCATATGCTTCAGAAAACCATTGTTCAATTCGTTGTTGCCGGCCGCGGTGGCCGAGGAGACTAAGGCGCTCCAGTCACGGTCTGCACGGCCACTACGGTCGGGGGTTCGAATCCCCCCTCGGGCATGGATATTTGTGCCGTCCTAGTTCGTAAGTAGTTCATAAGTAGTTTGTAAGTTTAGGGACTGATGACCCCGTAGTTAAGTCCCATAGACTGTACAAACATTTGAACAAACAATTCGTTGTTACGTATTTCACGGCATGTTCACGAAATAGAACAAACACGCATTTTAGAGGGAGTATTCTTACATGTGCACAATTCTAAATATTGAAGAACATAGCTCTATTTAATTAATAAGAGTGTCTGAAACCCTTTTTGGACAAAAAATTTGGTAGTGGCGGGATTCGAACCACTGACCTTCAACATCACAGACCAACGCATTACCCACTACGCTACAGAGAACAATCAGAAGTAGCCTTCTTTAATCTCGTACTATTGATGGCAGTTGTTAACTGATGCTAATGTGGCATTATTAGATACCAGATTATCATTTATCGTACAAAAAACGAAGTGCTTTTGTTAATTGTTCAGTGCGCCATTGCTTTGTAATGACAACGTATAAGTTACAATAAGAAAATCATCGAATACGCAACGCAAGATGGCATATGCCAGAGAGAGTTCTGGGCGAGGAATGACACGTAACATCTCCGAACGGCTGGTTTTCGTTAATTCAATAGACGGTGTCAAATCTCCGTTATTTTCGCAAATATCTCTCAAACGATACGAGATATGGAAAAAAAAAAAAAAAAAAAAAAAAAAAAAACATGAGGGAGCAAAGTTGTAGAGAATTTTCTCCTCTACCAATTAGGTTATTCAATTTTCGCGTCAGATGAACAGTTTATTTCCAAGTAAAATTACATTAAAAACAGCTGTTTTGGCATTGATTTGATTTCATTTTCTCAGGGAAGCCAAAACAGTCTTGGTCCAACCCGCCACTGCCCGCACCGAAACTAAATTTATTGTGCGGTATCGCTCCCTGTATATCTAGTAAAGCCAACCAATGCCCTTGAACAGTGCAAGGAGTCCCTTTACCAGTTCTTTATTAGAAACAATTTCTTCCGGTCTGGTTGTCCCAAATGTTCTTTGCCTTTTACTCTCCAATGCAATGCATTCGAAGATTAGGTGTGATGCAGTTTCATCACCGTCATCACAGATCCTACATTTAGGGTCCTCTTCTGTTATTTCCATTGTATGTAGGTGTTTTTTGAAATTCCCATGGCCTGTCAGCAATCGAACCATGAATCTAATCTCCCTCCTGTTCAGGCTCAGGATTGCAGAGCTTCCACTTATGCTTAGGAAGTCATTCTTTTCCTTCCTTTTGCTTCTGTTCCTTGAGAAGTTTCCTCCTCTGAGCCCCAGACAAGGCCTTAATCCTAATCTGGTCCAACTTCTCTGTTACAGTTCCCACTTCTTGCTCAGGTCTAGACCCTGATTCAGAAGTAGGAGTGCACTCCATCGGTCCTGCTACCGATGTCTATCTGAGGTCTCAGATTGCCCCTCAGATTCTTTTAAAATACTTTCTTTCTCAGTGTTCATCTTAGTCCCACGAGATTTGGGGATTTATACAGTCCACACCACGATAGCCCCGCGCGGTGTAAGGCTACTTACTCAGGGAGGTCGCCCGGTATCCCAGAGGCTCCGTTAGAGACACATCCACCCATGTGCCACGCACCCCTCGGCACGGATTGCATCACACCTTGGGTTGGGAAGGGAATTGGGAAAGGACTGGGAGGGGATAAGGAAGACGGGACGTTGTGGGGCACTCTTAGTCTCATCCATCAGCTGAGGTCTTTCCGGCAGTAGGTGCTCTACCTTCGGTATAGCCCTCAGCTTCCCACAGATGCTCAAGCCTCTCTACCCGCACAGACAGTTCTTCGTCAAGGATGTCCCCCGGAGAGGTTTTTTTGGCATTACTGACGTATTTCTAGTCCGAAATATTTGAAAAAGCGAGGTTCTGGTCTCTGGTAGCCAACAATTATGTCTGTAAAATTTGGTGCCGGTCGGTTGAACGGTTCGACCTAAAAAGTGGGAACACGTTACAGACAGACGGGCATCGTTAAATCGTCGTTATTTTTACAAATATCTCTGCAACGATGCAAGATACGAAAAAAAACCCACACACACAAGAGAGTGAAGTTGTAGAGAATCTTCCCCTCTACAAATTCGGTTATTTAATTTTAGTGTCAGATGAATAGTTAAGCCGCTATTTTCATTTAAATTTCGAGCTGTCAAAAGACGATCGCAAAGGCCCACTTTTAGTGTTACTACCGTAACCTAAAGAGGGCCAAGAAATGGTAAAAGAGGAATGTGTGTGACTGGACTGGACACCGTCTCGTTTCGCAGAAACGGCTCCAGAAGGTGGCGGTGGACCTGCTGCGGCGACACGGCGTGGCGTCCAGCTGCAAGTCACGGCGGTTGTTAACCCTGGCTGAATCACGCCAGATCGCGCCGTGAAACCGCAGAAAAACGGGCGCGGCCGGTGACGTGACGGGACGCGGCCGGTGCCGACACATACCATCTCGCCATTCTTTCCTCCCAGCCGCCCCGGGAAGTCCCTCAGCTGGGCTGCTAGACCTCCTCAAACAAGGCTACGTGACCGCCGCTGCCAGCTGCATTCGCGTACACGCCAAAGAACGAATGCGGGAACCGGCGCCAGTCTCTGCAGTGGTAAAACACTGATTTCCGCCTTCCCGTTTTTACGTTCAGTGAATACGATCAAATCCTCGGATGTTTCTTACACGGCTATCGGCAGCTGTGCTGGCAATCTACTCCACCCCTTCCCCTCGCAACATACGTTGTTGTTGTGGTCTTATGTCCGCAGACTGGTTTGATACAGCTCTCCATGCTACCCTGTCCTGTGCAAGTCTCATCTGAGAATACGTTCCGAGGGGACTGCGGCGCGCCAGTCACGGTCTGCACGGCCACTACGGTCGGGGGTTCGAATCCCCTCTCGGGCATGGATATTTGTGCCGGCTTTAGTGTACGCTAGTTCATAAGTAGTTTGTAAGTTTAGGGACTGATGACCCCGTAGTTAAGTCCCATAAGCTCTACAAACATTTGAACATTTGAGAATACGTACGGCATCCGACATACTTTTGAATCTGCTTACTTGTATTCGTCCCTCGGTCTCCCTCTACGATTTTTACCGCACGCACTTCCTTCTAGTTCTAACTTGACGATTACTTGATGTCTCAGAATGTGTCCTACCAACCTATCCCTTCTCGTAGTTGAGTAATGCCAGAAACTACTTTTATTCCCAATTCTGTTGAGCACCTCCTCGACGCCGAGAATACCGTGCAGTTCCTTTAGGGGTGATGCTTGTCAACTGTTAGTCGAGCTGATCTGTAACTCGGGCGTCCGATCCTTGATTGTCGTGAGTGCACTCGTGCTCTCCCGATAATCCATTTGTAGTCTGGGGAAACGTCCCAGAAATAAATGAAATTGGCCCCAATCCACCGGTTCCTACCAAGGTTTTCGGGAGGCTTTCCTTGTTTGTAAGGCGTATGCCGGAACTGGTAAGCCCCTCCCACTTATTCCCAATTGGTTCAAATGTTTGTAGAGCTAATGGGACAACTAGGGTCATCAGTCCCTAAACTTACAAACTACTTATGAACTAACTAATACCACAGAATGTTACTCTGTGCTAAGGACGGCACAAATATCCATGCCCTAGGGGGGATTCGAACCCCCGACCATAGTGGCCGTGCAGACCGTGACTGGAGCGCCTCAGTCCCCTCGGACACCGCGGCCGGCTTATTCCCAATTGGGATCCCCCCTTTGCCCCACTATCAGCTTGTCTGATGATTGGCTGAATAGAACCGCTACTCTTTATGGGCCGGATCTCAAACAGCCCGCTCCTCTCCTCGGAGTGGAGAATAAAGAATAAGGTATTTTTTGTTTGTTTTTTGAGCGTCTCCTCATTAGATACATGATCTACTCATCTACTCTTCATTCATGTGTAGCACCACATTCCAAAGCTACTATCTTCTCTGAACTCCTTATCGTCCACGTATCACTCCCATACAATGCTGCACTCCAGACAAATGTTTCCAGAAAGGACTTCCTAACATTTAAACTAATATTGGATGTCAACAAATTTCACTTCTTCAGCAACGCTTCTTTTCCCATAGTTGTTCTGCATTTTATATCTTCCTTACTTCGGCCATAATAAGTTACCTCGCTACCCAAAAAACAAAACTCATCTACTACTTTTATTGTGTCATTAGCTAATCTAATTCCTTCAGCATCGCCTGATTTTCTGACACTACATTCCATTACCCTCGTTTTACTATTTTTAATGTTCATCTTATATCTACCTTTCAAGACACTGTCTATTTTAATAATTGCTCTTCCAGGTCTGTTGCTGACAGAATTACTATATCATCAGCAAAGGGCAAGGTATTTATTCCCTCTTCCTGGACATTAATTCCTTCTCGAAATTTCTCCTTGCAGTCCTTCATTGCTTCCTCAATGTACAGATTGAAAAACATTGAAGAAAGACTACATAAAACACTGTCTTACTCCCTTCGCAACCACTGCTGCCCTATCGTGCCCTTCGACTCTAATAATCCCTGTATGGTTTTTGTTTCCGCTCCCTGTATTTTATCGCTGCTACCTTCAGAATTTGAAAGAGTGTATTCCAGCCAACAATATCAAACCTTTCTCCAGATCCACAAATGCTAAAAATGTTTCTTTCAAGGCTATCAGCAGTTGTTGCCCATAACCTATATTCCAAGATAAGTCGTAATGTATTGCCTCACGTGTTCCTACATTTCTCCGAAACCAAATTGATCTTACCCAAGATCATATTCCACCAGTTTTTCCTGTAAATAATTTGTTAGTATTTTGCAACCATGATTTATTAAACATATAGTTTTGTAATTTTCATCTCTGCGGAGCGCGCGGTTGCTCATCGTTGGAGGTTCGAGTCCTCCTTGGGGCATGGGTGTGTGTGTTGTCTTTAGGTTAGTTTACCTTAGTTTAAGTAGTTTGTAAGCTACGGACTGATGACCGTGCAGTTTGCTGCAATAGATTTACAAACATTTGAACATTTTGTAATTTTCACATTTGTTTGTATTTGCTTTCTTAGGAAGTAGAATCACTATATTCTTCTGGAAGTCTGAGGGTATTTCCCCTGTCTCATACATCTTGCATACCAGATGGAACTATTTCTTCATGACTGGCTCTCCTAACGATAATAGCAGTTCATACGGAACACTATGAACTCCAAGAGCCTTGTTTCTACTCAAATCTCAAAACACACACATATACAAACTCGAGCGTTTGTCGTCATTAGCTACTTTTATATTTGTGTGTGTGATTACCAGGAGCGTCTGAAAAGTTTGGTGAAAGGTCCAATATTTTATAAATCACGTTGGCATGGATGAGGTGCCCATGCATCCACATTGAGGGAATTGGCAATGAACGGCACCCTGTCATACATTGCAATGAAGCAGAGATGGGAAAACTTAAACATCTGACGTTTTCGGAACAATTGAAACAGTGTGAATTTTCGAAACACAGTTTCTTTAACCATGAAACGGTGTGTGTTTTGTAATATTATGTACCTGTTTATTGTACCATCGTCAATGTGTACTGTATAAGTGTTGCTATAGAACTACAAACATAGTAATAGGACAGCAACTGAGGGGGAAAAATTATCTTAGATGACACGGCAGTTTTGTATTTCCTGCAGCGATTAAATTTTACTTACCGTCCTGGCGGCCTCGGTTATAATGTTGGCAATCATGTAATGTTGGCATTAAACAATCCCGTGACATCGCAAATATTTTGTCATGGAAACTTCGTTTTACGAAGACAATTACTTTTACTGAGTAGATAAGGGTTCATAAAGAACGTGTCAACCGTAGAGCACGAACAGCATTATTTATTTATTTCATTGTCTGAACGAAATCATTCTTTGTCGATTTCTAAGAATATTAACATTTTGCCAAGGATTTTCTACATTTTGTTGATGTTGCCAATATAATCACGCGAGGTCACCGGGATGGCAGGCAAAACTTTACCCCTGTACCGTTGCTGCTAAGATAGCTATAATTAATACATTTTGCTTTCCTCTATTCAGGTGCCTACTAATCATATGTAAGGGAGGGCCCTAATCTAATCATGTCAGGTTAAATAACCAAATAAATAAAAAAATAATGTTGATAGGTGTTGTGTGTGCTAACGTATATGCGATACTGAAAAGGCGTATTATAACATTAAATGTATTGAGCTAACATTTTCGAAAGATTTACGTTTTTATACATCGTTATCGCACTGCTGGATAATTCACTACAATAAACCTTGTTTCAAAATTCGAGAACTGTAAATACCTTTAATTTGCGGTTTAATTTACCGTACAAACTTTCGTAAATACAAGTATAAAAACGAAATACGTCAAATCGGCACATTATGTTAGATTTGTCATATGTCAAATGTTTGTGAAGCATGTGGGACTTAACTGCGGGGTTATCAATCCCTCAACTTACAAACTACTTATAAAGTAACTTATACTAAAGACAGCTCAAACATCCATACCCGAAGGGAGATTCGAACCCCCGACGGGGAATGGCCTCTAGCATCGGAGCATAGCGCTTCAATGCACTCGGCCGCTCCGCCGCGGATGTCATATGTCATTACAGGCTTAATGTTATTCCTTATTAAAAAAAAAAAAAAAAAAAAAGAAGAAGGAAATTGTAGGTTGAGTCGTATGTTTTTAATATGATTAACATAAGTGGACAGATAAAACTAGAATTTTACTGCATATTTTTTTGCAATTAGTGGGCGTCATTTTATTGTGATTTGCGTTTATAAAGCACACATGATGTGATTTCGGAATACAGTAGTCACTTTAGAAACGAATCTTGATCTCAGTAATCTTAAACTACAGACTCATGTCTATCTTCTAGTTTTTGACCTCTTAAAACTGTTCATATAGTAGTAAGTTAAATGTGTAAGTGTGCCGATCTTGAGCAAAATAAAACACCACTGTTTCAATACAATTCTTCGGTTCCGCCACCCTACATTATTGGTCTGAAACACCGATGTTTTGAAACAGTGAAACCGACAGGACGAAACAGTTTCAATATCGACTGCGACCTGAACCAAACAGAATGAAACACGACAGTTTCGAAACCGTAAACAATGGCGGTTTTGAAATACTGAAACATTGCTGCGTATCGAAAATTGTTTCGAAACCATGAAACAGTGGCCATCTCTAGTAGACGCTGCGTCCTAGCTAACATGGTCAATACGACAACTCATGCCAAGGAGCGCAAAATGGACCTTGATCCATGATGAATTTGTACCCGAGGGTCGTACTGCCAACGCGGAAGTTTGCGAGGGAGATTTGAAACGACTGCTACAATGCATTCACTGGATCCTGCCAGAACTGTATCGGGGAGAATAGTGGAATTTCCTGCGCGACAATGCCCGTCCGAACACTGTGATCCGCGTACTCAACGTTTTCGCTAGACGCAAGGTCACTGTGCTTCCAATTCCACACCCTGCTTGTTCTCCAGAATTGGCACCTGCAAACTTCTTTCTCTTTCCCGTCTTAAATTAGCCCAGAAAGGCTTACGCTTCGCAACGGGTGACGTCAGTGCTTCGAGTGATTCCACAAGAAGCATTTGCTGACTTTACAGCCGATGTCAGAAGTGTATGGTAGTCAATGGCGATTACTTTGAAAGCTAATAAAGATATTTTTTTAGTAAGTCTTAGTTTATTGCATGAAACATTCGTCTTTTGGACTACGTAATTTCCCTGGATGTTGTTGTTTTGTGGTGTTCAGTCCGCAAACCGGTTGCTGCAGTTCTCCACGCTACCCTGTCCTGTGCAAGCATCTTCATCTGAAATACGTTCGGCAACCTACATTATTTTGAATCTTTGTCCCTCGGTCTCCCTCTACGATTTTTACCTTACACACTTCTTTTTAATGCTAAGTTGACGATGCCTTAATGTCTCAGAATGTATCTCACCAATCCATCCCTTCTCTTAGGATATGCCAGAAACTCCTATTCTCCCCAATTCAGTTCAGCACCTCCTTATTAGTTACGTAATCTGCCCATGTAATTTTAATCATTCGTATTAACACCACATTTCAAAAGCTTCTTTTTTTTTTTTTTTTTCTTCTGAACTCCTTATCGTCCACGTTTCACTCCCATACAATGCTACACTCCAGACAAATGCTTTCAGAAAGGACTTCCGAACATTTAAATTAATACTGGATGTTAGCAAGTTTCGCTTCTTCAGAAACGCTTTTCTTCCAATAACCACTCTGCATTTTATATCTTCTTTACTTCGGCCACCAGAAGTTATCTTACTACCCAAATAACAAAATTCATCTACTACTTATATTGTCTCATTACCTAATCTAATTCCTTCAGCATACGGCGGAGCTTCTAAAAAAAGGAGAACAGGGAGGGAAGGTGCATAGTTGACAAAGTTCCTAAAACATCTCCCCTCTTTCATGCCTTCCCTCGGCGATGTTACCAACGCAGTTCGTGCCAGTGCCCTGGTTTGTAAACGGGGCAGCACTGCACGCGAGGTGCCGTGTCGACATGCAACTTCAGTGCACGTCTAAAATCACTCTTTTACTAACCTTGTGTCTTCTGTCGTAATTGATGTCCCATTGCGCAGGTGAAGCACACAGGTCGCGCATCTGTTGTACCTGAAGAGATGCTTAAAGAGGTGTTGAGATGTGGCTAGGAAGTACTGCACTACGATTAACTTTAGCTTTTGTAGGATGCCAGTGCTTCTTTTTTTTTTTTTTTTTTTTTTTTTTTTTTTTGAAGAAGTGCCAGTGTATATCGAAACACAAATATACAGACTGAGTAATATTGAATATATAAACGATACATAACGTATAAACTGTCCTGGCCCGCACTGAACTAACATGAATGTGCAAGGTATCGCGGTCGGCGCTCGACTGACTGCCGCCGCAATTCGCTGCGCGCCACAAGCCACCGTTTTGGCGCCAGGCGATACTTCTAGACTAACATTGTTCAACTTATTACAAAATATACAAATAATTAAATCTTTGAATTAACCGAAATATAGCTTAGCACGAGGGCATTACAGAAAGTATGCAGATAATTTTTAATAAACATATCAAAGTTAAATATTAATAAAACAAGCTTGACGTTTTGGCGGGACAACTAGTATAGGCGGAAGCCAATTAGATCTCAACTAGCAATAGGGGAGGAGCTTTCCCACTGGATACAAGATCATCTACTGTCTCTCTCTCTCTCTCTCTCTCTCTCTCTCTCTCTCTCTCTCTCTCTCTCTCTCTCTCTCTCTCTCTCTCTCTCACACACACACACACACACACACACACACACACACACACACACACACACCCTTTGTATTACGTCACACAGTTCAAAATGTTCAAATATTTGTATAGCTTATGGGACTTAACTACGGGGTTATCAGTCCCTTAACTTACAAACTACTTATGAACTAGCTAAGACTAAGGACGGCACAAATATCCATGCCCGAGGGGGGATTCGAACCTCCGACCGTAGTGGCCGTACAGACCGTGACTGGAGCGCCTCAGTCCCCTCGGCCACCGCGGTCGGCGTCACACAGTTCTCCAACCAAGAACTTCTTTAACACCTAATACATCGAGATGCGAAATAAACGGTTCCATATCAGCCCCCTCACACTCTTCATATGAGAACAATGTCCATAGTCCCAATGATTTATTTTGTCTGGTGTTCGTATTAGTGATGTGGAGAATATGTCATGATTTTTTTATGCCATGGTCTGATGTGCTTGAATTACTCCTCAGGAAAAGCAAGACAAGACGCTTATAACAGAGAGGAATGCTACTTGCGTGTGGAAATACCTGTCCTGCATTTATACGAGCAGTGTAAATAGTTAAGAAAAGCTATCGATTAGCGGAATTGCGCCAGCATGGCATCTAAACGGTAATGCGAAGTACGCACTAGCGGATTGTGGGTGTGCCTCTTGGACAGGGAAGCGGTGGTTACGCCGTTGTTCCACGGCCGTCGTGACACTAGATCGTAACTTGTCTAGGCGCGCTGTACCGTGTGCTAGTGAAAGCTCCGCACGCCGCTTCTGTCCTCTTACGTAACGCCACTGCGCCAACACCAAGCAGCAAACTGTGCTTTTGTCTTGGTCTTTGGTATGTCAGCGAGAAACAGATGTTGTGATTCATTGTACAGATTAGTGCCAAAACGCTACCCTAACACGTACCTAACTGAAGCTTCTGCTAGAACGTATTACGTTACTTTTAACGTTCCAACACAACCATTAAGACAATGGTTCTTTGATTCCCAGTACCACTACAGAAAGAAAACTAGTTGACCCGTGTGAATAATTCGCACTCCGTCCTAATCAGTCACAGATAGATAAGATAGTGTTGAAGAAAAGGCTGTTTCAAGTACGTATGTGTAAAGGATACTAATAATATTTCACGCACTGTAAAGCAGCGGGTAATTAAAAATTAAATTATTATTTGTGGGGGGGGGGGGGGAGGGGACGGCCTCGCGCATCAGAACATATCGCCTCAATGCGTTTGGCCACTCCGCCGCGGCTTTTGTTTGCCAGCTTGGTAGTGAAGGCTGACATTTGTAGTATTGACACAGTATCAAATAATGCAGTTCAACAGATACGAACATGGCTTGTAGAAATAAACTGATGTTAAATCACAGTAAAATTCATTTTTTTTCCAATTTGTAACACATAATTTAACGAAATCTGACATTTTGATAAGTGAGACTATACAGTTCAAATTTCTAGGTGTTCAGATAGACAGTAAGCTGTCTTGGAAAATGGATGTTCAGGATCTTGTTCAAAAACTAAATTCTGCTTGATTTACCATTAGAACAACATCTGTAATGACTGATTTTTCAACAGGAAAAATAGTCTACTGTGGTTACTTTCGTTCACTTATGACGTGCAGCATTATTTTTTGGGGTAGTTCGACTGATACAAGAGATATTTTTGGATCAGAAACGGGCGGTCCCAGCAATGTGTGCTGTAAGTTCACGGTAGTAAGCGATATTTACCTCTGATGATAAACGTTAAGGTAATTCAGTTCATTGGCGCAGTACACAAAAATTGCTTGAACAAAGTAAACAATTCCAACAGCTGTTGTGCATCTACGTGTGAAACAGAAATTGCGTGATAAACTACGCTTGCGTAAAGAATCTAAACAACTGCAAGAGCTGTCGTACGAAGTTAAATTATTTGTGTATTTTTCGTCGTTACATCGACGTACCGCGTGGGAGTAGCCGAGCGGTCTGGAGCGCCTCGTTGCGGATTGCGCTTCCTCCCGCGTCGGAGGTTCGAGTCCTCCCTCGGGCATGAATGTTTGTGTTGTCTTTAGTATAAGTTAGTTCATAAGTAGTTTGTAAGTTTAGGGACTGATGACCCCACACTTCAGTCCCTTAAGCTTAACAAACATTTGAAGAGACCAAAGTTGTAGACTAATTTTCTCCTCTACAAATCGTTTATTCATTGTCAAAAGGCCATCACAAACGGTCGACTATTAGTGTTGCCAACCTAAAGAGTACAAGATATATATATAATCATCGTTTGAATCGGGTAATATGGACTTGAATTCATACAAAAAAAATTGTCTTAGCCATTACGAATAAAAGCCATAACATGATGATTTTTCATAAGTGCCGCAACCAATTTATATCAGTAGCGGCATTTGTGTTTTGTAATGATTACCACTTTAGCAACATTTTAGAACATCTTCAGATTTGTTGTAATTTCAGAGCCATATGTTTGTTATATGTGTAGAATTACGTGATTTATCGAGTCAAGTGTCTATGGCTGGTTGATCAGCAACAATAACAGATCAGAAGATGTTATTTTAATGGAACGAAACCGTTCTTTATTACGAGACTATAAGCGGAAATGAAAAAAAAGAAATAAAAATAATAATCGTCAAATATAGTAATTTAGTATTTATATGATTTGTAGCAGATAACATGTTATTGTAACGCGCGGAGACGCCGAGTGGTCTGGAGCGCCACGTTGCAAATCACGCGCCCTCGGAGGTTCGAATCCCCCCTCGGGTATGGATGTTTGCGTCGTCTATAGTATAAGTTAGTTTATAAGTGGTTTGTAAATTTAGGGACTCATGACTCCGCAGGTAAGTCCCATAAACTTAACAAACACGTGTTACTGTGTTACTTGATAACCCATCTTCAGAGAGTGGGAAATGTCTCTTGTTTTTCCTTCCTATATATTAATAAACTCCGATAATTGTTGTGATTCATCTGCTAATACTGCTTTTCTTATTTCTTTTCCAGGTAAGTGTCGCAAATGGCTGTTGGTCTTCCCTGTAAAGTTGCGATGTAACCTGTGTACAGAGGTAGGTTCCTTTACTTCTATTCTTGCTGCCTATGTTGAAGGTTTGGACGGCGGAGAAGATTACACTATAAAAACAAAAATCTTTTAAGATTTCGCATCATAAGTAGAAAGTGGTCTACGAGGTGGTCTATGAGAAACAGTACGGTTTCATTTAATAATTACAAGGTTTAACCTATATTTTCCACACATAACGTACAGATACTTATTCTACACACGTTTCCTTACCACAAAGGCCGCAAGATATTTCTTAAAAAGTGCCTCAAAAATGTCTTTTATCATTGCCTATGCATTGCTGAAGACGAACGTGGATGTCTTCATTACATTATTAGTCAGTTCTTGAGGACTGGCTTCTATCTCTTCACGTATTACAAATTCCAACTCATCAGTATTGTACTGGAAGTGATCCAATAGAAATAAATGAGGCGCTGATATACGAGGCGAGTCCAGAAAGTAAGTTCCGTTTCAATTTATCTCTGCTGCAGCGCTGCGATTGCAGTTCCGCACATGCGCTGTATACGATGTGTATCAAGGAGAAGAACGTGCGCCATTTGGAGATCGCTGTCAGTTACGTATGCTTTGTTGTGCTTGTTTGAAATCTTGGCGTTGATTGAAAATCCCGCCGCCTGTGAAATCAGGTCAGTGATTCGCTTTCTGAATGCGAGGAAAGTGAAACCAAGTGAAATTTATCGGCAAATTTGCGATGTTTCTCGGACCAAATGCGATAAGTGATTCGATAGTGAGAAGATGGGTCCGACAGTTCAATGGCGGGTGTAGTGATGTGCACGAAGTGGGCGTCCACCTTTGGTTACAGAAGAACTGGTTCACCTATGACATCTCAAGTCTTTCCTTGGCGGTCATCACTTCACCAATGACGACGAGCTGAAAGAACTAGTTTCCAACTAGTTGAAGACACAGGCGGCAGATTTCTATGAAGAAGGTATGCAAAACCTGGTGCCACGCTATGACAAATAGTTGTAGAATTTTGTACAATAAAAATTTCTTCTGTATCTAAGTACAATTTCATTTTATTACCAAATAGCAAACGGAACTTACTTTCTGGACGCGCCCCGTATTACGTGATCTTACTGGCTATGGTTTTTTTTTTTTTTTTTTTTTTTTTTTCTAAAAAAATATTGTATTTTCGTTGAATGACACTTTCATTGAGATGGAAGTTTGCTTCTTTGAGACATATGCTTCCACCTGGTCAATTCTGTCTAGTAATGTTAGGTAGAAATTGCGCCCCCTAGCCTTATATCCCGGCCGTAGCTGTTGGTCAACATGGACGTTACAAGGATGGCACTGTAAGTCTTATTTCGCAATCCTCTGCAAAAACTTTTGAGGGGTTTCCAGTTTTCTGGAGTGGCTAGAGATCACTATGTGCTCGTTGCAGAGGGTCATTTTCTGGAATTTGGGTTACAGAAGCCGTCTGACACTATTGTTTTGTCCACCTTGATTTGCTCCTCTGTCTGGAACACGGAGATGCCGCTCCCTCTTAAGGAGCTTTGTGCGTCGGATAGCCAAAACACTCTGTATGTTACACGCATGGTGATGAGATATTGTGGGAGTAGGTGGACATGTATAGAAAGACGGGAAAGGAGGATTTGAGGGCCAAAGAGGGGTCGGGAGGAACTAGCGAGGGTACAAGGAGAGTAGGAGATGAACAGATAGAGAAGGAAGGAGGATATGGATAGACAAAGAGGAACGAGGACAGGGGCAGAGAGAGAGAGAGAGAGAGAGAGAGAGAGAGAGAGAGAGAGAGAGAGAGAGAGCGAGCAGGAGAGCAGAGAGTGTGGGATGTACATCCAATTCCCATTCACAAGGCATTATTAAATTACACACATTAGAAACGCGTGCTTTCTCTTTCATCTCCCTTCCAGTTAATCTGAAACAAACGACAGAAACAGGTGGCTATGTACATATAGTAGTTTAAAAATCCCGTAATTTAGTCGCAGAGCTCAAGCAACTCATACAGAATAAACAAATTTAAGTAAAATCAGATAAAAAAAGCTGTAACTCGCTACGGCAAGGATAACGGAAGATACTAGTCGTTAAACTTTCAGGGAAGCGTACTAGTATTCAGCTCTACTAATCCAGTGAAAGCCAACAAAGACCAAACTGTGTTTGGCTCTACAGACACTGAAGACTGCTAACGAAGATACGAGCTTATGGAATAGGTTCATAGACTTGTGACAGGCTGGTAAACTTCCTAAGTAATAGAAAGCAGAACGTTCTTCTCGACGGCGAGTGTTCATCAGAGACGAGTGTATCGTCAGGCGTGCCCCAGGGGAGTGTGATAGGACCGCTATTATTTTCTATCTATATAAATGATCTGATGGACAGAGTAAGTTGTAATTTGCGGCTGTTTGCTGATGATGCTGTGGTGTATGGGAGAGTGTCGTCTTTAACTGACTGTAATAGCATACAGGATGACTTAGACAAAATTTCTAGTTGGTGCGAAGAATGGCAACTGGCTCTCAATGTAAAAAAAATGTAAGGTGATGCGCGTGAGTAGGAAAAACAATCCTATATTGTTCGAATACAGCATTAGTAGTGAGCTTCTTGATGCTGTCGCGTCGTTCAAATATCTAGGCGTAACATTGCAGAGCGATATGAAATGGAACGAACATGTAAGGACAGTTGTGAGTAAGGCGGACAGACGAGTTCGGTTTATTGGGAGAATTTTGGGAAGATGTACTTCACCTGTAAAGGAGACCGCGTATAGAACGCTTGTACGACCACGTCTTGAGTTTTTTCAAGTGTTTAGGACCCGCAGCAGATCAGTTTAAAGGAAGACATAGAGGCAAATCAGAGGCGAGCAACTAGGTTTGTTACTGGTAGGTTCGACCAATGCGCGAGTGTCACGGAAATGTTCTGGCAAGTCAATTGGGGATCGCTGGAGGAAAGACGACATTCTTTTCGTGAATTTCTGTTGGGTAAATTTAGAGGGCCGGAATTTGAAGCTGAGTGTAGTACGATCTTGCTGCCGCCTACTTACATTTCGCGTAAAGATCACAAAGACAAGATAAGAGAAATTAGGGCTCATACGGAGGCATATAGGCATTCTTTTTTTTCCACGTTCTATTTGGGAGTGGAATAGGAAAAGAAATGCCTAGTAGTGGTACAGTGTACCCCCCGCCACGCACCTTACGGTGAATTGCGGAGTATGTATGTAGATGTACTGATTTTTGATTCCCACTCCTTCAGATTGCGAAACGACTTTATGAATGCGCCACCTCGCGTGTGGTCGACTGTCAAGCATTTCTTTTGTAAACATATGCCTAAAAATGTTCACCGAGACACGCTTGTCCGCCTGAAACTACTGTGACATGCAACCACACAGGTTTCTACTTTTCATCTTGACTAATGCTCCTGTTTTACATAAAACACGTAGAGTCGTATACAAAGGAGAAACTGTTACGAAAGAAACAAATTACATCCATTGCCTCTTTGGTAAAGCGATACGCATTGTGTTACATTTATGGCTAGCACAAAAAGTGCGTAGGCGAAATTTATAATGGTAGCCGGAGGAAGCTAACGACAAGGTTGTGGAGGAGGGGAAGGAGGAAGAGCGGATAGTGCTGTCTGCGGGTAAATAAATTTCCCCCGTTAGGAACACAATACGTGGACGCCGGCGGCAAAGCCGGAGTCATGACCGTAGCTAATTAAGGCCGTAAGGCGCCGTAGGTGACAACAGTGAAGCTCGGACCGCCACGGCAGTACACGGCCGTTACATCCGTGTCAGGGGGCGGTCGTAAAACACGTCAATCCCTGAAGAAGAGTTTGGTCTGTGTGGCCCGGGCTGTGGACGTAATTGGAAAGAGATCGTAGAAACCTCCAGAACAAAAGATTAAACTGAATAATGTTCATATCCTCTAGACATTATTTGAGAATTTCGCCGAATACGAGGTCTGTTGGAATTATAGATTCATGTGTTGTCGGTTCTTTCGTACATGTCCGACACCACTCCAATCTAAAATAAATCGAACATGTCTAAAAGCCAATATACACGCCAATATACACTACTGGTCATTAAAATTGCTACACCGAGAAGAAATGCAGATGATAAACGGGTATTCATTGGACAAATATACTAGAACTGACATGTGATTACATTTTCACGCAATTTCGGTGCATAGATCCTGAGAAATCAGTACCCACAACACCTCTGGCCGTAATAATGGCCTTGATAGGCCTGGACATTGAGTCAAACAGAGCTTGGATGGCGTGTACAGGTACAGATGTTCATGCAGCTTCAATACGATACCACAGTTCATGAAGAGTAGTGACTGGCTTGCTTGGTCATCATTTACCAGACCTTTACAATTGGTGAGAGATCTGGAGAATGTGCTGGCCAGGGCAGCACTCGAACATTTTCCGTATCCAGAAAGGCCCGTACAGGACCCTAAACATGCGGTCGTGGATTATCCTGCCGAAATTTAGGGTTTCGCAGGGATCGAATAAAGGGTAGAGCCACGGGTCGTAAAACATCTGAAATGTAACGGCCACTATTCAAAGTGCCGTCGATGCGAACAAGAGGTCACCGAAATGTGTAACCAATGGCACCCGATACCATCACAGCGGGTGATATGCCACTATGGCGATGACGAATACACGCTTCCAATGTGCGCTCACCGCGATGTCGCCACACACGGATGCGACCATCATGATGCTGTAAACAGAACCTGGATATATCCGAAAACATGACGTTTTTCCATTCGTGCACACAGGTTCGTCGTAGCGCTCTTGCCGGTGATGCAGCTTCAAGGGTAACCGCATCCAGCTGATAGTCTATGCGGCTGCAAACGTCGTCGAACCGGTCGTGCACATCGTTGTCTTGCAAACGTCCCCATCTGTTGACTCAGGGATCGAGACGTGGCTGCACGATCCGTTACAGCCATGCGGATAAGATGCTTTCATTTCGACTGTTAGTGATACGAGGCCGTTGGGATTCAGCAAGGCGTTCCGTATAATCCACCGATCCCATATTCTGCTAACAGTCATTGGATCGCGACCAACACGAGCAGCAATGTCGCGATACGATAAACCGCAATCGCGATAGGCTACAGTCCGATCTTTATCGGAAACGTGATGGTACGCATTTCTCCTCCTTACACGAGGCATCACAATAACGTTTCACCAGGCAACGCCGGTCAACTGCTGTTTGTGTATGAGCAATCGGTTGGAAACATTCCTCATGTCAGCACGTTGTAGGTGTCTCCACCGGCGCCAACCTTGAGTGAATGCTCTGAAAAGCTAATCATCTGCATATCACAACGTCTTCTTTCTGTCGGGTAAATTTCGCGTCTATAGCACGTCAGCCGGCCGCGGTGGCCGAGGGGACTGAGGCGCTCCAGTCACGGTCTGCACGGCCACTACGGTCGGGGGTTCGAATCCCCCCTCGGCCATGAATATTTGTGTCGTCCTTAGGATAAGTTAGTTGATAAGTAGTTTGTAAGTTTAGGGACTGATGACCCCGTAGTTAAGTCCCATAAGCTTAACAAACATTTAACTATAGCACGTCATCTTCGTGGTGGAGCAATTTTAATGGGCAGGAGTGTTGAACATTAAGAAACGGAGACGGCATTCGGTTCATTTACTTCACCGCAGATGCAGTCATCTGTTCGACCTCACAAAGAAATACGCAATGGTGAGTGTAAGAGCGGTTGGATGTTGGGGGCGCTACAGCCGTATCGTGCGACTTGTGGAAGTTTGAGACGGACGTGAGGCGAGTGCTGGTTGCTAAGTGGTTAAGGCGACCATTGGACCGAAGCGGGAGACCCGGCCTAGCTCACGTTTTCACTTGCCGCTATTTTATAATCTCAATGCCCCAATGGAGCTAATGTAGTAGAGCTTATAGGACTTAAGTACGGGACCATTAGTCCCTGAACCAAACTACTTCTGAACTAGCTTACACTAAAGACGGCATAAACATCCATGCCCGAGGGGGGGGGGGTATTCGAACTCCCGACCGCAGCGGCCGTGCAGACCGTGACTGGCAAGCCGCAGACCGCTCGGCCACCGCGGCCGGCTGGAGCTAATGTCAATCCTTTCCTTCCTAATTCTTCTGCCCCGCGGTCACTCGTCACTGGTTTCAACCGTTCTGAAGCTATCACAATTTTATTACGTACACACTGATCAAAATAATTAGGGGGGGGGGGGGTATCAGTTGAGATATCTAGGTTCTTTTGTCATCATCAGAAGGAAGTCAAATGTTTCGATGTCTTTCTGACAGTTCTGCTGAGTGGCGACAACAACAGTACGGCAGGGGATGGGGGATGGTGTTGACGTGTGTCATTACCAGCGCCACCCTGACAAAAACTACCGAAGAATGGGCTATGTCTCTAATGACCATGACGTCGAAGGGACGTTAACTCCTAATCTTCCTTCCATCACAACACAAATGATCCGGTGCTAGTTCACGCTGTCAGAGAAGCACTTCGCAGGATCCCTTCCATGCCTTCCCCTCGTGAGTAGCGAGCAGTTAGCGCTGAGCAGCCTACTGGTGGTGGGAGAGCAGTAATGGTGTTTTCCGCGGAGCTGTCCCGCGGCCAGAGGGAACGCCCGCTAGCGTCCTTCCCGGCGTGCCAGACGAGTGAGCCAGCGGACGCGCAGCCTCCCAGCAGGAACAAAAAGGAGCAGAGGCTATCTGGTAGCTGGTAGCTGGCGGTAAATTGGGGGCCACCGCCGCTCACGTCGTCCTCGGCCGCGGCCGTGACCGGCCTTGAACCCCATACCCACTCCACCTCTCCCCCTTTCACCACCACTCGATGGACCTGAGCGGCCGCACAAGCCACGCTGATTGGCTGGCCTCTCTGCGACACCGACTCATTGACTCCACGAAACTGTCTGCGCATCGTCTTCATTTTAGAGTAACATATCACGGAATTTCTTCCCTCAAACCTAGTACAGTACGTGACACTCTTAATTAGATAGAAAGCAGTTTGGCAGATTGTTAAACCACTCTATTAACAGTTGCAAAGCACAAGTACAAGAGGACAATTATTCAAATACACTGCTCAAAACAATTATTGGATGGGGTGAGATATCATACGCAATATACATATGTTAACGTAGGGTTGAGAATAAAAACAACTAACAGTGACATTAAGGATCGTATTATTTATTTAGTACACGAGCGTTTTCGTGCCTGTGCCTGTCTTCAGGTACTTAAATATTCAGATTTTTTTATGTGCAACATGTTAGTGGAGTTCATTGCTTGAAAACAAATTACTTGGAATTAATAATAGCGAAAACAATTGCAGGTGGCGAGACGACATGAACAATCACACTGTTTACTTACATGTAATATTGTATGTGTAACGCACTTTATACACACTTTTGCGACCACACTTACCTTTGATAACCGCCTTACTTTTATTATAATTTTGGTTTCTATTGTAGTAGATTTTACCACTATCACTGCACACAAATGTGAACTCTCACCATACACTTTGTTTACATTTTGATAGAGAGTTTCTGGTCAAAGATCTTATATGTAAGAAGCACAAAGACGTCACAACACAATTAGGTTTTACACCATATGTATTACAAAGGCATTACATCTATATAAGGAGAGTAAAGTATTAAAAGATATGAAATTGGAAATTTTTACAATATTGTGGAGCTACACTGTCATTTATAAAACACAAAATAATCAAAAGTAAACTATATTACGATATTTAGTCACTGTAATAAATGTGGGTTTGGCTGCAAGGTGGGTTATTTAGATATGTCGATTTTCATGATTATTTAGATATGTTATTTAGTATTGCGAAGAGTTTTTGGTACAGTTCAGTTACTATTTACTTTTAAATATTTCACTAAATATGTTTACAAGTTGCTTGTTAGCTAGGTCCATTTGTTCATTTAGAATGAGGTGTGGTGATGGTAACGTATGTTACTCAGATATTGTTTACAATTGTAATTTGTTTGTGATACAGTATGAGATTTTGCTGTGTCAACTCTGTACTTCAAATTTACATGGCGTTTACTTAGAGCGTGCCACTGTGGGACCATCATAACACTGAAAAACTCATTTAATTGCCCTCTGATATGGTATATAATGACCTCGGACGGCCAGTAGGATTGCACACCCGCATGGCATGGAGTGTATAAGGTTATCAGTCTGATCTTTAGAGATATTTGGCCATTCTTCCATGAGTGCAATATCCAGTTCTGAAAATGTTGTTGGAGGTGCTGATTTGACCCCAATGCGTTTGGCAAGTGCATCCTAGACATGCTGAAACGGTTTTAAGTCCGGAGAATAGTCTGGCCATTCCATTCGTTCAGTTCCCTCAGCCTCAAGCATGTAGTCCACCAGCGCTGCTCTGTGGAGACGATCGTTGTCGTACCACCTGAAGGAACTCAACTCCTATGGCACCAGCATAGGGCACAAAAAAGGTCGAAGGATCTCGTCTCTATACCTCTGAGCAGTGAAAGCGCCATTCTAAACTATAGGGAGGTCTATACGTCCGCCAATACTGACTCCTGCCCACACAAGTCGTCCATCACGATGACATGCTGATGTTTCCTGCACATAAGCAGGATTTTTCCATGTTCTTTCCTGGTAAGGAAACGACGATTGTCCGGCTGAACACAAAATCTTGACACATCTGTAAACAGAACCCGGCATCATTCGTTACGACTCCAATCCTGATGTTCCTTCGCCCGGTTTCCGCGGGCCAAACAGTGTCGTTGTTTTAATGGGTCACACACCGTACGCCACCGTGCGTAGAGGCCACATTCCAGAAGGCGATTTCGGCTGTTTGTGTGGTACTGCGCCTCCTGTTGCTGCCTGTAGGGTGGTTTGGAGCTGAGTTGCTTTCAGTGTCCTGTGTATACTGGGTGTTAACCGGAGATAACGGTCATCTCTTGTACATGTTACCCGTGGACGACCTTGGCCTTGCCTTCTAACGGTTCCTGTTGTCTGAAATCGTGTCCAGTTCCTGGAAATTACTCTTTGGGGCACTCCAATAGCTGTAGCTACCTGCCTCTGTGCTTGTTCCGCTTCAAACCTCGCTATGGCTCTCCATGTCATAGCTTCGGGTAAGTCATATTGTTTTTGTATTACGCTACGTGCTGACTACGGTATCTGAAACCAAGTGCTTGTGTAATTCGTTTGGTAGAGTAAACCACACATACCCCTCTGCCGCAACTTTCTGTTATTACCACTATACCAGTTACCGTTATGTTGTTGTCTCCGCTCCGTAGAACCGACAGAAAGACGTCGAAACATTTTAGTTCATTCTGCCGACGACTATGCTTCAGAACCTAGATATCTCAACTGATAACTTGTTCTGACTAGTGTATAACTTACTTCGTCATATACAGGGTGTTTCACTAAGTGTGTTTGCCTCTGTAACTTATAAAATAATAGGTGACGGGAAATTTTAATGCGCTAGGTCAACACAAGAAATGTTACACTTTCTGCGGAGCTATGAACATAGTTTATTGTATCATTTTACAAAGAGTTACACCACAAAGATATAATTTTTTAAATGGAACAATAGTTTTTTTCTATCGTGTATTGGATTCGTTTAAACCAGCTGCGTCCACATCAATTTAAACTACATTCCTATCACTGTTAGTTTGGGAGCTACAACCCTTCAAAGTTCCGGGGGCGGAGGCTGCGATAGCGTAGCTGACTGGCCGAGTGGCTATCCCCTGGGGCATGGCCCACTGTCTCATGACCACCAGCCACTCAGCTACGCTGTCGTAGCCTCCGCCCCCTAAACTTTGAAGGGTTGTATCTCCCAAACTAACAGTGTTAGGAATATAGTTTAAATTGATTTGGACGCAGCTGGTTTCAACGAATCCAGTGCACGATAGAAAAAAACTATTGTTCCATTTAAAAAATTATATCTTTGAGCTGTAACTCTTTGGAAAATGATACAATAAACTATGTTCATAGCTCCGCAGAAAGTGTAACATTTCTTGTGTTGACCTACCGTATTAAAATTTCCCGTCACCTATTATTTTATGTTACAGAGGCAAACATACTTAGTGAAACACCCTGTATATATATATATATATATATATATATATATATATATATATATATATATAATCACCTTAGCCTGAAGTCAAAGGCAGGAATGCTCCAATATGTCAATTGCCGAGGTGCTATTTCACTGCATGGAGAGCCTTGGCAGTAGTGGCAATAATTCGTGAGACACAGAAGCTGAATTAAAGTTTGTGACGTGGAGGGAAATCGTGATTAGACTATTCCGATGAACGTTAATCGCTAGTGATGCGGTGGACCGGCAGTAAGCATCGAGGTCCGGATTCGATTGCTGGCTGCATCACTAATTTTAATTCAGTGCTTCACCTTTATCTTTAATTCCATTTAACTTCATGATACACAAATTGTTTGGTTTTTTTATTATTTTAATACGTGACATTTCAATGTAAATATTCATTTTATTGAAACAATATTGTTTCTGTACAGTAATTGCACCTGAACATGCAACTATAAAGTTGCGAAACCGGTTGTGCGGGTCTTCACGACTCTATTATTATTATTATTATTATTATTATTATTATTATTATATAATAATAATAATAGTGTGACTGTGTGTGTGTGTGTGTGTGTGTGTGTGTGTGTGTGTGTGTGTGTGTGTTGTCTGGAGACTGGTTTGATGCAGCTCTCCACAATACCGTATCCTGAGCAAGCCTCTTCATCTCCACATAAGAACGGCAACTTACATCTGTCTGAATCTGCTTACTGTATCCATCTCTTGGTCTTCCTCTGCGTTTTTTACCCCACACACTTCCCTCCATATATATATATATAGAGTCGTGGAGACTCACACAACCGGTTATATATGGGCCAACGGCCTATCACTCAGACAACTCCAATTTTATTTTAACATCTACATACTAACATTGTGAAAGTTCGTTAACTATGTATAAGTGCAGGTAGTTTGTAAGCCTAGGGATGGAAGACTGCAGTAGTCAGGTCCCATAGATTTACAAAGATTTGAATATTTTTTTGATATAGAGGACTTCATACGTCGTCAGATCACATGTGTCGTCTGTTGCGGTAAGTAAATCAGGCAATTCATCTAGATGTTCAGTAAGTGAAACGACAGGGTTATTGATTTGGAGCCTACTTTCGTAAAATGCTTACTGGCGACTTAAGCAGGACTTAAGCTCAGATCGGATTCGAATTTCCTTCTTTTCGAGTCATCCTCCCCGAGGGGGAAAAAATCTGTTGCTAACACGCTTGGAGCTTTGCATGCAGCAGCACTTAGAGCGAGCCGTATCGAAGAGAGCGACGTGTTACGCACGAAGTCGGTATCAGCGGCTCGGCTCGACGCGTCCGCTCGTTGCCTGCAGATAGCATGCACCACGCGCTCCGTCTGCTGCCTTTCCTCGTGGCCGGCTCTATGGCTGCCCATTTCGTCCGCGCAGTCGCATTCAAAAGGAGGACGGGATTAGCTTCCGATCACGAGGCGATTACAAAACAGCGGATCCGGTCGCCGGTAACAGCTCACGAGTACGGACGTAACCCGACCAGAGATCCGTCCGCGCGATACGAGATCCTCGTCTGCACGCAGACGCTGCGATGAGAAGAAGCATTCCGCTTGCGTAACAAGAGAAACAAATTTCCTTTCCAATTTAAACTTCTCTGAACCATTCATAAATAACGCCCCTCATTTTGAAATACGCTCGCCATTCGCTTGATATTTATCGGCTGAGTTTTGCATAATCTTACACAGTGTTAGGACCTTGATACGATTCTCAATGTCGTACGTAAAATTTCTTTAGACTCTTTTTTTACCTTGCATCCGTTGTATGAAGAGTCCCTACAGTTCGTTTAAGCCTCGTAGAACGTTATCTTCATCTTCCTGATGTGTTTGATCGATGTGTTGTTACATAGATAGTACCTCGTACTGTTGTAATGCTGCTTACAAATGAAAATGGGTGTTGCTTATTTAAGTTAAGGTTGGGGACCGCAAATGAAATTTTAACAGGTAGTGAAATATTTTTAAATGAAATTACTGAGCAATTTTGACAAGGAAGGGACGATTTAAACAAAATTATTGGATTCCGCCATTAAATGGTAGCGGTCGTGATTTCGGTAGCAAATACAACACCAGAAAGCAACATTACAGAAGAAGTCGTCGGAATTTTACCTTACTGAGAGCTGGTACTAATACTTCGGTCATATTCTATAGTGATTCTAGCTGAGATGACTGGAATATAACTTCGATAAATTGATGCTGGGATTGTGCATTTCGTTTACTATTGTTCTATGACCGTGTTGAAAATTAATCATGATAGTCGACAAAAATTGCAAAATTATCGGACGTCATAAACATCGCGAAGATTTTTCTGCAGGCATTAAAATGTAATAAACCATTCATAGACACGAAATAAATAAAAGTTGCACAGAGAATGTTCTAGTACAATCGCGAAACAAATCTCAACAATACCCGAGCATCACTTTATGAAGTACTGGATCTGCTGAAAATAAATATCTTTAAAATTAGTGAAAATGGAGAAGGGATTGTAAGTAAATAAGGTATTTCAAATTAACTGTGAGGGTTTATTGAAATTAATAAAAAAAGGTCACACTTACAATAATTAGACAAAGTCCTGGAATACGTCCTAACGCATCAAGGAGAAGAAAGTAAGAGACGAACAGTTGCGCTCTCTCCCTTCTGCTTGTTGCAAAAAAGTTGAACGTGACAAATGTCATATGTTTATCGATACGCTGGCAGAGAGAGGACAGAAGTCAGCGACAAGCAACGCACAAGTTATTAAAAAAAAAAAAAAAAAAAAAAAAAAAAAAAAAAAAAAAAAAAAAAACATTAATGTATTACTACACTTTGATAGGGACTATTACACAAGTTTCGTGAGGACTGTAGCAGGGAACAGCATTTGAGAAACGTCGTAATGGCGCCTTGATGAATTGCTTGCAGTGGTCAGCAGTGCTAGTGCCACGCAAGTTACTGAACTCTGTTCGAACCTAAGGATATGCGCGATACCCCACGTCGCACAAAAGTTATCGTAACATACATGAGGTGGCAAAATTAGACAGGCAGTATACATTAGCACGCTTGACAAAAAGTGTAATGAAATATATGCCATAGCCAGTAAACGTGAAATAGCACCGCTCTTTCGAAACGGAATTTGTCGTACGATCCACTTTGCTTCGTGATATTATCCCACTCACTGCTGCTTGTTTGTTAGCACTAACAACTCTACGCAAATGTCGCTGCTCTTGATAATTAAATAAAGGCCGTCGGTCAGTGTGTTGTCCAGTTCCTGGAATTTGGTATACCCGCCATACTATTGACACTGTGGATCTCGGAATATATACGTCCTTCATTTTGGAAATGGAATCTGACGTGCATCTAGCTGCAGCCACCATTCATTATTGAGAGGAGTTAATTCCCATCTTGACTCGATGAACACTGTGTTAGAGTCCGTATGTGCTCGCTACTAAACTATTGTCTAAGCAATCATCATTTATATTACTTCTCATCGATGTTTTTTTTTTGTGGGTACGCCATATCCAGCCGGCCTCGGTGGCCGAGGGGACTAAGGCGCTCCAGTCACGGTCTGCACGGCCACTACGGTCGGGGGTTCGAATCCCCCCTCGGGCAAGGATATTTGTGCCGTCCTAGTTCGTAAGTAGTTCATAAGTAGTTTGTAAGTTTAGGGACTGATGTCCCCGTAGTTAAGTCCCATAGACTATACAAACATTTGAACATTTCGCCATATCCAAAATTAATGACTGAGGTACCCATTTTCAAGGTTCCCACTAATCACAAAAATGCACAGGTAGTTTGAAGTTATTATTTTCATGACAAAACTTTAATTTGAAAAAAAATTGTACTGTTCGTACAATCTAAGTTGATACCCGCCGAATGATCGAAAACGGGACATGTATTTACGATTGTTCCCATCAGCCATCGCGGCCAATATAAAAGCAATGTATAAGGTGCCATCTATTAACAATATGTTTAACTAACATGGATGACAGCTCTTAGAGTAGTTTCGATACTATACGTAAGCGTAGTTTATCACGAGATTCCTGTTTCACACGTCGATGCACAACAGCTGTTGGACTCGCTCACCTTGATCAAGCAGGCGTTTCGTACTGCGTCAATCACCTGAATTACCTTAACGTTCATCATCTTACTATTATAACTTATAATAATTTATTTAACGCGCTAGTTTACAGTGAGTGCAATATTATTCTTATCTTCTATACATATGTACTCGCATCTGCGTTTTCTCCATTATTATCGCCGCGGCGGAGCGGCCGAGCGCATTGAGGTGCTATGCTACGCTGCAACATTTTTTTCCATTATTATCTTACCTATTCGTGACTGATCAGGATAGAACGCGAATTATTCGGGTAATAGTGTTCGTAATGCGCGGCCTCTGACAAGAATGTACGAGGTGCATCCAAGTTATTTTTCCTCAGGTCTCGCTACTGATAGAAACACATGGTTTGTTTTAAAATTCCTGCACACTGGTTGTGCATGCTTGATAGAGGTGGCAGCACTGTACGGTACATTTGGCGGTAGTGGAGGGAGTTAGGACTGTTATTGATACTTGAAATGGCGATGTGCTCAGTACGAGAACAGCGTGTAATCATTCGTGTTCTCCATTTGCGTGGCGTGCCACCGATTGAAAATCACCGTCAGTTGAGTGAGACATTTATGGTTGTTGTGATGCAATTTTCCAACGTGCCTTAGTGGGTGCGACAGTTCACATAAGGCTGACCGTCATGTGACACACCAAGACAATCCCGGACTACCACCTTCTCGTCTGACACCGAGCGAGGTGGCGCAGTGGTAACACACTGGTATTCGGAAGGATAGTGGTTCAAATCCACCTCCGGCCGTCCAGATTTAGGTCTTCCGTGATTTTCCTAAATCACTCTAGGCAAATGCCGGGATGGTTCCTTTGGAAGAACACGGCCGATTTCCTTCCCGATTGTTACCCAAACAACCCGAGCGTAAGCTCCACCTCTAATGACCACGATGTCGACGGGGCGATAAACACTAATCTTCCTTCCACTTCGTCTCGTCTGACGACATGATTAAGGGAGTGGAGTATACTGTTTTGGAGGTTCGCCGAAGGACTGCGAAATACATCGCCTTCAAAGTTGACATTTCTGTGGGATCTGTGACACAATTCTGCTTGAGAATCTGAAAATGCGAAATGTGTCGACAAGGTGGGTGAAGCGAATGCTGATGAAAGGCCACAAGGCTGCGCGCGTGGCGTGTCGTCAGGCAGTGTCGACGCGCGATGGCGACAGTAATGGGACTTCCTTTTCAAGGAATCTGAGGATGGATGGATGGATGATACATGGATGCCATTTTCCAAACCTGATACGAAGCGCCTGCCAGCTCAATGGAAGAACACATACACTGAGTGGTCAAAGTACGCTCATAAAGAAGCGACCATGGAATTATTTAGAGTTGGGCACCTGCGGGCCTGCACCTGCTACGGCCATTTCACGGGTGGCGTCGCCGCCCGCGCCGCCTTTCGCACGGTGCTTTTTCCCTGCTGATGGCTCGCCATTAGGCCTCTACTGGGCACGTGGTAGCGCGGGTGCCGCTTGGCCGCTCGGCCGTCTGCCAGTGTTTTGGCTGGACGGCCTTCCCACGGCGAAACCTTACCGTCCTGCGCGCACAACCGGCTGCGGTCGTACACATCCGCCGCTGGCGGGCACTGGAACACTCGTCCCAGCAAATTACACCCCTGCTACACCGGGCACATCTGCTTTCGCACCTGGACTCCATTCTCGTTGCTTAAGATCGTTGTTTGTAAACATTCTGGGGAAGAAAATAAAACTGTGGATGCCTGCGCTCGCTCTGCAATGAACGACTTTGAAAAACAAATAAGTTTATAAGAGTAGCCGCACGAGAAGGAGGCGATCGCGTAGAAGAAGAAGAAGAAGAAGGAAATGCACAAAAAGAATGGTGCTATCGATTATCTTATATACAGAGTGTTACAAAAAGGTAGGGCCAAACTTTCTGGAAACATATACGAAGTATTAGAAATAGAACGATACACACTTATAGATGATCCACATAGAATATTCTGAACTGATTACTTTATTGTCTCCTGTTACTGCTTATCAACAGAATCTCAGCTTTGATATGAAAATAAAGTTAATTGAAAATACTCCAAACACGATAACTATGAGTTACCTTATACCAATATGCATCACGCAATAGACTGATACGACACTACGACAGAAGGAAACGTAGGCATATATGTTCTGCTACCTTTGAAGAAGAAGAATGTTTGTAAATCTATCGGACCAGACTGCGTAATCATCAGTCCGTAGCTTACAAACTACTTAAATCTAATGGAAACGTAGGCTTCCGTGGTTGTTGTCACTATCAATAAAATTCTTCTGGGTATGAGTCAGACACAGACCCTGATGAAGGCCGCCTGCAACAGCGGCCGAAACGTCGGTGGAATTTATAAAATGACGACGCGGTTTCATACCCAGAAGAATTTTATTGATACTTAAATCTAGGTAAACTAACCTAAGGACACACACACACACACACACACACACACACACACACACACACACACACACACACACCCATGCCCCAGGGAGGACTCGAACCTCCACGGCGAGCAACCGCGCGCACCGCAGCGAGACGCTTTAGACCGCTCTGCTACTCCACCGCGGCCTGCTACCTTTCCAAAGCCGCGCGAGTGTGCTAGTTTTGAAAACAACCTGAATGAGGTCCTGTTTTGACATAGGACTTCCTGGGCATCTGGACATATGAACAAAAGGAACAGCACAGCGTCCACATGAAGAAAGAGATAACTTTACAAAAAGAAGATATGAAATTGTCGTCCGACAATTCGCAAATACAAGAAAAGTTGAATATTAGAGACCATTGCTATTAAAGTGATTGTCTTCACATTTTACGCAATTGTATTTGGCCTCCTGGCCAACATCAGGACAACCCATGGCGTGAACTCGTCACGGTAACTTCTTGAGGAGTGGATTTCAGATTTTTGTCCGGTCCTAACAATTATTTCCTTGTGCACCCCTTCATAATTATAGGTCAATAATGTGGTGGTTGCTTTGTAAATACCACAAAGAAAGAAAATATGTTATGTGGACATGTGTACGGAAACGCTTAATTTCCATGTTAGAGCTCATTTTAGTATTTCGCTCACTGGAGCACGTTATCATGATTTCATATGGAATACTCTACCTGTGCTGCTAGAACATGTGCCTTTACAAGTACGACACAACATGTGGTTCATGCACGATGGAGCTCCTGCACATTTCAGTCGACGTGTTCGTACGCTTCTCAACAACAGATTCGGTGACCGATGGATTGGTAGAGGCGGACCAATTCCATGGCCTCCACGCTCTCCTGACCTCAACCCTCTTGACTTTCATTTATGGGGGCGTTTGAAAGCTCTTGTCTACGTAACCCCGGTACCAAATGTAGAGACTCTTCGTGCTCGTATTGTGGACGGCTGTGATACAATACGCCATTCTCCAGGACTGCATCAGCGCATCAGGGATGCCATGCGACGGAGGGTTGGATGCATGTATCCTCGCTAACAGAGGACATTTTGAACATTTCCAGTAACAAAGTGTTTGAAGTCACGCTGGTACGTTCTGTTGCTGTGTGTTTCCATTCCACGATTAATGTGATTTGAAGAGAAGTATTAAAATGATCTCTAACATGGAAATTAAAAAAATGTTCAAATGTTTGTTAAGCTTATGGGACTTAACTACGGGGTCATCAGTTCGTGAACTTACAAACTACTTATAAACTAGCTAAGACTAAGGACGGCACAAATATCCGTGCCCGAGGGGGGATTCGAACCCCCGACCGTAGTGGCTGTGCAGACCGTGACTGAAGCGCCTCAGTCCCCTCGGCCACCGCGGACGGCATGGAAATTAATCGTTTCCGGACACATGTCCACATATTTTCTTTCTTTGTGTGTGACGAATGTTTTCTGGAAGTTTGGCCGTACCTTTTTGTAACACCCTGTATTAACAGAATCTACGAAAACTAAAGTCAGTCGGCCAGACCAAAATACCCGGCCGATTTCCTTCATTTTTGTATTAAACGGAAGGTGTTCATCCATAGATTTATCATCGTATCAGAATTTACATAATTCTCGCCTTACTTTTTCTATACTCAAAAGCCATTTCCTTCTGTTTGTTGCTTATGGGGATGCCCGTGCCGTAAACTAAAGTCAGTCGGTCAGGCCGTTCTATCGGACCGATTTCCTTAATTTTTGCTTTCAACGAAAGGTATTCATTCGCAGATTTGCCATCGAGTATCAGAATTAACTTAAGTCTCTCCATCCTTTATTTTTATTCAAACGCTGCATCCTTCTGTCCTTGCATTGAATATTTTAATCGGTTGTTTTACTATATCTTCGGTTCTAATTTAGGTACGCAGTTCTTTTTTGACCTAACAATACTCAGCAGATCAAGATCTTCCACTTCCGCTTTTAAACACTAACATTGATTCTGAAGAAAGCTATGCGTGAATATTCAACTTTACTTCCATTTTTCCCAACTTTTTTTCATTCCATTAAAGGTGTGAATTATATGCACTGGTCCTCTAGTTTGACTTGAACATGAACAGGTGAACAACAAACGAAGTATTTAAAAATTGGATAGTTATACGTAGTATAAAGTCAAGTCCTTCCAACTAATCCATCTGTCCTGGATAAGATGGAAAACTCGTCAACGGAATTTCATTCTGTTTTTACCAGCGAGCGGTGTAAATCATGAGGAATGTTTATCAGCATTATTCAATAAGGTGCGTGGCGGTGACTGAAAGTGGCAAGCCAAATTCCGCGAAGTAAAGCAACAAATACTCTTCGGAACAGTTATATAAACTGTCACTTACGCACTTCACCGTACATGTGAAAATGTGTTTATTAGTTCATAGTGAGACGCTTCCGCGATTCTTTCATTCAGACATAAATCACGGTCAACACGTGACATAAGGAACATCTGTTGATAGCCAACCCCGATTGCGTAACGGACGTATTCGGCACAAGCAGTTAATAATATACGAAGTAATAGGAATAAAACGAAACACACTAATAGATGTTCCAAAAATGGTATTCTGAAATGAATTACGATCCAAAACTGTTTACAGAAATAATCCGGCGATATCTTTATGGTCTCCTATTACTGTTTGTAAACAGAATCTCAGCTTTGAGATGAAAATAAAGTTAATTAAAAACTCTCAAAGTAGGATGAAGATGAGATACCTTATACCAATGTGCTTCACGCAGTAGGCTGATACGACAGTACGACAGAAGGAATGGTAGGCGTATATGTTCTGCTACCTTTGCGAAGCCACGCGGTTGCTAGTTTTGAAAATAACCAGAATCAGGTCCTATTCGGACATAGGACTTATTGGGCTTGGAGAAGGATGGAAATAAGGAATTGAAAGGGGCGTATTAAGCGAAAGGACATTTGAGTAGATACTTTTACCAGGTGCTGCGAACTACAGCTTACTAGCCAGGTTAAACAATTTGAAATTGCTTAATACAAAAACCAGTTCTACCGGCCAGAAACCTTGAGCGTAACATAAAGAACACCATTTGCAATCTTTTGAAAATAAAGTTTACAGGAAAAAATTTTGTCCATATTATGATTATGAATCACAGTGCTGGAAGCGAGGATACAACACAGAAATCCAGGTGTTAGCGTAACAAGTAACATGATAAATGCTAGACGATTTCAGTGGGCTAGCCATGTAATGAGAATAAAAGAGGGCAAAATTGTGCACGAGTACTTGGCGCGATGAAATTGACAATATATGCAAAGGAACTGGAATAAATAATTCGTTCAAATGTTCAAATGTTTGTAAAGCTTAGGGGACTTAACGACGGGGTCATCAGTCCCTAAACTCACAAACTACTTATGAACTACTTACGAACTAGGAGGGCACAAATATCCATGCCCGAGGGGGGGATTCGAACCCCCGACCGTAGTGGCCGTGCAGACCGTGACTAAGCGCCTCAGTCCCCTCGGCCGGCCAAATAATTCGTAAGAGGCTGCACAAGACAGGAGCATCGGAAGGAAGCATGTGAGATCGGCACGAGATCTTCGATTCACTTAGAAGCCAATTACAACTAATACTATTTGTTATAGATCTTGATGGGGTTATTCATATCATTACAAGAGCTAAGCTTCTAACTGCAACCAGTGTATCAGCCCTTATGTTTTCTGTAGGTCGTTACGACAGTCTGGATGGGGGTATGGAAGTGAGCAGCGACATTCTAGCTGGCGGGACCAGGTGCGTGAGATGCTCCAGGGGACGACGTCATTGGGATTTCTCGAGGCGCGTCGCCCACTCGCATTCTGAACAGCTTCCGAGGACAGCCCGCGTCTAGCATCCGGTCTGCTCACGGCACTCGTGCTAGTCCCTCCAGCTCACGCATGCGTCTACGATGTAGCTGCACAGGGATTTAATCGCAGTTTCGACGACAGAAACCTTCTTGGGAAAGATTACATGGAGGGACACGTCCTTTATGGGGTTATACCTTACTGTTGTACATCCACATTTGAACTGCCGATTCGTTGATTTGTCGATTAAAGATGACTAGGAGGTTAGTCGGAATGATTAGGGAATAGGATGGCGTATCGCCGACTATGTGAAGGGCGAAAGAGGGATGATTAAGAAACAGCGACGCGTCTATGAGAGCACAGTGCATCACACAACATAGAATTCGACAGTGATGGGCAGGAAGTCGGCCGCGGAATTTACAAAGCTACCACCACATTATTGACCCATGTTTATTAAGGGGCGCACAAGGAAATTTAATTTGTTAGGACCGGACAAAAATCAAATCCACTCCTCAAGAAGTGACCGTCACGAGTATAGCCATGTGTTGTCCTTATGTTGGAAACACCTAACCAGGAGGCCAAACACAAGTGCGTAAAATGTGAAGACAATCAGTTTAATAGCAATGAGCTCTAACATTCAACTTCTTGTTATTGCGAATTGGTCACTTAGGATCACACGACAATTTCATATCTTCTTTTTATGAAGTTTTTTCTTTCTCCAGTACTCCTTCATATGGTGTTCCTTTTGTTCATATGTCCAGATGCCCAGGAAGTCCTATGTCCGAATAGGACCTCATTCAGGTTATTGTTTTCAAAACTAGCAACCTGCGCGGCTTTGCAAGGGTAGAAGAACATATATGCCTACCTTTCCTTCTGTTGTAGTGTCGTATCAGCCTATTGCGTGAAAGATATTGGTTTAAGGTAACTCATGTACATCGTTCGTGGAGTATTTTCAGTTAACTTTATTTTCATCTCAAAGCTGAGATTCTGTTGACAAGCAGTAACAGGAGACCATAAAGATATCGCCGGATTATTTCTGTAATCAGTTTTGGATCGTATTTCATTTCAGAATGTCCTATTTGGATCATCTATTAGTGTGTTTTGTTCTATTCCTGATACTTCGTATACTTTTAACTGTCTGTGCCGAATATTTTCGGTATGCAAACGGGGTGTCTATAATCATATGTTTCTTATGTCACGTGTTGATCGTCATTAATGTCTGAATCACGAAATTGCGCAAGCGTCTTATTATGAATAAAAACATTTTCACATGTACGGTGAAGTTCGTATGTCACGAAATATATAATTTTTCCTAAGAGTATTAATTGCTTAACTTCGCGGAATTGGGCTCGCCACGCTCACGTACTGCCACGCACCGTATTGAATAATGCTGCTAAAGCTTTGAATTACACCGTTAACTGGTGAAAACAGTATGAAGTTCCATTCAGGAGTTTTGAGCTTATCTGGGACAAGTTCGCTCGAAGGACTTGATTTTATAATACGTATAGGTATTCAATTTTTAAATTATGGCTTTTATGTTCAGCTATTCATCGTCATGTCAAATAATCGATAACACTATTCTCTTTGTGCATTTTCTTCTTCTTCTTTTTCGCGTTCCCCTCCTCCTCCTCCGCCTCGTGCATCTGCACTTACAGACTTATTTGTTTATCCAAGTCGTTCATTGCTAGAGATTCTCATTGCCTGTTTCTCAAGTTTAGCATCCTGAAGTCAAACTTACTGACTTCGTAAAAGCTTGAGAGCCACTGATATCTTTATGAATCTTACGGTCATTTTACGATTATTCATCGGGAATGTAGGAGGTGTGCGATTCAAGCTATTATAATTACTTTAAGAAGATGATGTTCTGCACTGTTATATGGGAATGAGTTGATAAATTGACGTCACTGAATTACGTATATTGTCTTGTCACTTTGTTTCTTTCTAATAAAATATTATTTGTGGCAGAATGCATACTTCTGCATGGAAATGAACAGAAGAAAAGATCGAGCTTTATGCTGAGTATGGTTTAGTGCGGTCCCAAGCATTCGATATCACAAGTACCCCTGTCAGGTGTATATATTTGAGCACAATAAAGAGGAACTTAGGCTTATTTTCAGACATAAGAGGCTTCTAATCCGCGCCTCTTCCTTAACACCGTTATTAAAGAAGGAGCGTACCTCATACACTGAAGAAAATCAGCCGCGACTTTTTCCGTGCAAATGTTCTGGCATTCTTCTCAATAAATAACAGCCACGGTGGAGTGGCCGAGAGTTCCAAGGCGTCTAGCTGCTGAGCGCGCTTCTGTTCGTCGTCGGAGGTTCGAGTCCTCCCTCGAGCATGGGTGTGTTAGCCTTATCATAAGTAGTTAGTTTTTTTTGTAAACCTAGGGATAGTCCCACAGATTTGCGAACATTCGAAACTTTTTTAAAATAAATAATTGGGAGGAAGGCACAACAAATACAAAAATGAGTGGACAAGTATGACACCTCTCTCTCTTTTTCTCTCTCTAGCCAAGCGAGTGGCGCTGTGGTAACACACTGGACTCGCATTCGAGAGGACGGTGGTTCAAATGCATCTACGGTCATCCAGACTTAGGTTTTCCGTGATTCCCTTAAATTCCACGTCCTTACCCACAAATCCGAGCGTTAGCTCCAATGACCACGTTAGCGACGGGACGTTAAACACTAAGCTTCACTCCTTCCCTCTCTGGCTCTCTCTCTCTCTCTCTCTCTCTCTCTCTCTCTCTCTCTCTCTCTCTCTCTCTCTCACACACACACACACACACACACACACACACACACACACACACACACATTATCTGCCTACAAATCCACCTTCCTTATCAGTGAGCAGTCTAGAACAAGTACCCTGCTCCATTAAATCCAAATAAAACAGCAGAACAGCAGATCGGGGAAGACCAGGTGATTCACAGTGTGTGGAGTGTCGGGGAAACCAGGTGCGTGCTCGGCTGGAGTACGCACGACTGGGGCAGGACCGGCAGTTAGTGGCGTCTGCGTGTCCTTGGCGGCAGGTACGAAGAACGCTCTCCAGAGGAATCAATTTGCGCGGCCGCTTCCGTGGGCGGCGCGGCGCGGCGGAACACTTGGGGAACCCCAGTTCTCCAGGACTCGATGGCGGACAAAGATCTGCCTCAGGGAACATTGCCTGTCGTATAGCACGAGGCTACACTCATATCAGTGGTATCCGGACACTGGTTAGTGGGCGTAAATACATGGAGCGTCCAACCTTCGGCTTCCTGACGGGTTAAACTCTGTTGCTGACACTTCCAGTGAGATTCAAAGGGCGAACAAAAAGAGTCCTCCAGGAAACTGTATTACCCCTTTGTCAGGCTCTATCGAGATATCGATATTGTCGCTTGAGTTACGGGTGTGTAGCATGGTCTTTGGTTCAACATATGTTAATCCTTTCATCTCGGTATTGAGAAAAGCCGATGGTTGGAACACATTTAAATAACTAAAATCTATTGTGAACTGGTTTTTGATGTTTGATAATGTCGTTGAATTTCAAAGTCAGTGCAGGCGTGGGTTTGAAAGATAACAGCCAATCCACCTAACAACTGACAAGTTTCAGTTGCATGGAACCATTTATTATATTTACAAAGCAAGATCAGGAAGACAGCGTACAGCTACAATCCTACATCGTCAGCTTTCGTGTTGGAAACGTTTGTTACTTCTCGACTGGAGAAGTTCTACCTGCAAAAGTCACGCACATCAATTTTTCCAGGTATATGTCCGCTTTAGAGAGCTCATAAAGAGGTCTTCTACCAACAGGATGGGGCGCCACCACACGACGATTAATGGGTAACAGCTGTCATTTATCGGTTAGTAAAGTCACCAGAAGATCAAACTTAACTTACTTTACGCGATCAGGCCCAATTGACTGCGCGATGATATAATCAAGGCTCTCCATTTATTGCAATTCTTCGCTGTCTGTTTCCAGTTCTTCCAGACCTCAAGTTTTTGCAGCTCTTCTCTTATCCCGTCCATCCATTCTACCTTGGTCGTGCCAGTGGTCTTTTGCCTGTTGGTATCATCTCCATGACCATCCTAGGCCATCGCTCCTCATTCATACGTTCCACATGCCCTGCCCCTTCTAATCTTGTACTTCTCATCAAGCTCACAATGTTCGGTTCACTGTAGAGTTGTTCTTATTCTATATTATGCCTTCTCCTCCATTCTCCTGTTGTCTTGAACCGGTCCAAATATTTTCCTCAAGCATCTCCTTTCGAAAACTGCGAGCCTGTTTAATTCCTGTTTTCTAGTGCTCCAGCATTGACACCCATATAGAATGACAGGAAGAATGAATGTTTTATACAACCTTGGTTTGAGAGCTCGCGATATCCTCCGGGAATACAAAATGTTGTGTATTGAGTGCAAGTATCTACTACTCACTTGAATTCTTGCGTTTATTTCCATTTCAGACAATGAATCAAAAGCAAGTGGAATAAGATTTAGATAGCTGCTTGGTGCAAAAATTGTCAGTTGGCCCTTAATAACGAGAAGTCATTCATATGACCACTAAAATAAATCGCTAAACTTCATTTATACAATAAATCAGTCAAATCTATAGGCAGTAAATTCAACTAAATAGTTAGGAATAACAGATAGGAACAACTTAGATTGTAAAGAACAAGTCCGTCGCCTTTTATTATGGCCTGGGCTACGCGCGCGGGTAGTCCACTTCTCGTCTACCTTTGACTAATACGCAGGACCATTCTAGATGGCGATTATGCATGGAACGACGTCACCGGGGACAGCAATTCCATCAGATATGAATGAAGACAGATTATGTCTGTTTGAAAATGATGGACGCAGTTTGGTTTCCCTCAAAAAGGGCCCGCAGCATCAGAGTGACTGCATGCGATCAAGACATACAACGCAAACTCGAGGCCTTACAGTCTGGGGTGCTACTGGTGCAACCACAAATCACAGTTCGGTGCGT
The DNA here is from genome assembly GCA_026315105.1 of Locusta migratoria. Taxonomy (NCBI): domain Eukaryota; kingdom Metazoa; phylum Arthropoda; class Insecta; order Orthoptera; family Acrididae; genus Locusta; species Locusta migratoria. The sequence continues at coordinate 146,576,435 of CM048745.1, forward strand.
GTCCAGGACACTGTGACCAGCTTGACCAGTGTGAAAGACATTACGCGTCCCTTAGACAAACCTTTTCTGCACGATACCCCAGATACTATTTTCCAGCAAGACAATCCGTGACCAAGTACGAAAGCGAGCCTTGCTGGTGTCACAGGCATCAGCCTTTAGCCACATCACAAGACTTTTCACCAATCAAATATGTGTGGTTTATGGTGAAACGACCGGTGCGACACTATGACCCATACCAAACACCACAGATGGAAGGAAGTTTAGGTTTTAACGTCCTGTCAACAGCATGGGCATTAGAGACACTGGATGAACTCTGGAACAAGGTGAATGCAGAATATCTGGCCATATCCCAGGTCGCATTTCACACCTTCTACCCGTCGATAGAAGCATTCAAGCATTGAACAAGCTATCGGGATCCGTGGCAGACCCTGAACCTGTGAGTGGAAACATACTAAACGGAACTGATTGATTGTTTGGTTTATGGTGTAAGAAACTAACCTATATCAGTCATCGGGCCTTGAATTGTCTGGAATACTAATCATTTCTTCAGAACTTACTAATGAACATTTACTGTGTTCTAAGACTGGACCTACCAATATATCCCTTCGTTTAGTCAAGACATGCCAGAAATTCCTTTCCGCCCCAATTCAGATCAGTGCGATGTATCCACCTAATCCTGAACATTCTTCTGTAGCACCATATTTCAAAACCCTCTACCCTCTTCCTATCTGACCTATTTATTCTCCCTGTTTCACTCCAATACAAGGCAACACTCCACACAAAAAGACTCCATTACACTTAAATTAATATTTGATGTTGAAAATTCCTCTTTTTCAAAATCTCTTTTCTACCCATTGCTATTCTGAATTCCATATCCTCTGTACTGCCACCTTTATTGTTTGGTTACCTAATCTAATTCCTTCAGCGTCGCCTGGTTTTATTAGAGTGCATTTAATTACCCTTGTTTTGTTAATGTTCGTCTTACACCCACCTTTCAACACACTGTCCATTCTGTACATCTGTTCTTCCAGGTTCTTTGCTGTCTCTGACAGAATTACAATGTCATCATCAAAACGCAATGTTTTTATTTCTTCAAAAATGTTCAAATGTTTGTTAAGCTTATGGGACTTAACTACGGGGTCATCAGTCCCTAAACTTACAAACTACTAATCAACTACCTTATACTAAAGACGGCACAAATATCCATGCCCGAGGGGGGATTCGAACCCCCGGCCGTAGTGGCTGTGTAGACCGTGACTGGAGCGCCTCAGTCTCCTCGGTCACCGCGGCCAGCTTTTATTTCTTCACCCTGAACTTTAATCCCTCCTCCAAATTTTTTCTTGCTTTCATTATGAACGCTACATATCTTTAATATGTCGTCGCGACGGGAATGGAGCATCATTTTACGGAGTGCGCGGCCGCTCCCGCCGGAGGTGTGTCCGCCTCGAGCATGTGTGTGTGTGTGTGTGTGTGTGTGTGTGTGTGTGTGTGTGTGTGTTTGTGTGTGTGTGTGTTTTGTCCTTAGATTAATTTAGGTTAAGTAATTTGTAAGTCTAGGAAGCGATGACCAGACCAGTTTGATCCCTTAGGTCTACAAACATTTGAACATTTTTCTAGTCTGTCGAGGTGTTCTCTTTTTCATGAACATGAGTTTGTACAAAATTGTAGTCTAATTACGACTGAAGTCAGGTTTCTGTAGTATTTGCATTCTCTATGTTGATAATCGCCTAGGTGGCCTGCGGATGTTGCTGAATTCATAAATCTAATAAAGTTTTCCGAAATTGCTTCCAGCTGCGGCCGATCTTAATTAGCTAAGATAGTACATTCACGCCTATTACTTTTTGTGACGTATCGAACAGTCTTTTGTACTTTCTGGGGTTGAAAGCAACCGCAAAAGAAGATATCAATCATGACATTTTTATAATGATCGAATCGGCAGACACATCGGCGTGTGTCACTATTAGACTGAGCGCATGGGCTGCTAAGGATATGCCAGTCGGTAATTCAGAAGACAAATTTACCCTGCCAGATTTATAAGACAGCACCAACATAAATAACCGTAATTTGTTGTCGAAACTCTTTCTAGAACTCCATCCATACGATCGATTACGAGGAAGTGCGCGCATTAAAATATTTGATACAGAAAAATGTTGGACTGTTATTCACATCACGAGGCGATAAATATTAAAAGAATAATTGACATATATAAATTAGTTAAATACAATACAATAATTATGCACTTTTGGTTTAACAGCGGCTGGGAGCACAGACCACCTGCAACAATGACGCTATATTTCTTCCGCGTCCGGCAGCTGAATTCACAGCGCTAACGACGAACAAACTTTCTTTGACCTCATATATCATGCGCCAAGAAGAGCAATATTAATAGCTTGTTAATTTATCGATCACGACACACCGTTGGAGAGAACCGTCGCTGAACTCTACCCAGTTGGTTACATCTTCCTGTTCGTGAAGCATTGTGCTTTTATGTTCAGAAATCAATGCAGTTTTCGCTAGATTTAGTCCCATAAATTGACGCTAATTGAACTAATTGACCATTATTAACAATACAGTTCTCTGTTGCAACTGAAATGGTCTCAGGATTCAAAATCATTTAATGTGCAAGGAAAGATTTTCTATGGCAACCAGTGTTTAATTTCTGAAAACCTCTTCAAACGTTCAATCCTACGCAATTTTTGTTTTGGGCCTTCACTACAAATTTTTGTGCTCTCCACCATCTTACAGGAATGACATAACATCACAGGATCATACAAAAGCAAGTGGCTGTCAGATATGATAGCTTCACATGTCAAAACGAGGATATCAACACCATGTTAACAAGTCTTTCTTACCGCCACTGTCAGTGTACTAGAAGGTTGCCGACGGCTGGTACTACACAGTGTAGAAACACGGAACTAAAACATGTTGCGCACATTACCACAGACCATCCACGATTGTGTGATGCAGGCTCAAACTTCCTAGCGCGAATCACAAATAAATAAAGAGAGCAAAACAAGAAACGCACAATTGTGTGTGCAGGGCCTGAAAGGAATATAGTCTTCGATACTACAACGTCGCCGCGGCGGATTAGCTGTGCGCACTGGGGCGCCGTGCTGCGGTGCGCGCGGCTGTTCGCCATCGGAGATTAGAATCCCTCCCCCCCTTCCTTTGTTAGTTTTCCTTAGTTTAAGTAGTTTGTAAGCTACGGACTAATAACCCAGCAGTTGGGACCGATAGATTTACAAACATTTAAACATTTCCAGAATGAAACTTTCACTCTGCAGCGCAGTGTGCGCTGTTATGAAACTTCCTGGCAGATTCAAAATGTGTGCCGGGACCGGGACTCGAACCTGGGACCTTTGCCTTTCGCGGGCAAGCGCACTACCGACTGTGCTATCCCGACACGACTCACGATGCCGCTTCACAACTTTATTTCCGCCAGTACCTCGCCTCCTACTTTCCAAACTTCACAGAAGCTCTCCTGCGAACCATTCAAGACTAGCACTCCTGGAAGAAAGGATATGGTGGAGACATGGCTTAGCCACAGCCTAACGGATGTTTACAGAATGAAACTTTCACTCTGCAGCGGAGTGTGCGCTGATATGAAACTTCCTGGCAGATAAAAATTGTGTGCCGGAACCTGGACTCGAACCTGGGCTGTGGCTAAGCCATGTCTCCACCATATCCTTTCTTCATGAAGTGCTAGTCTTGCTTGGTTCGCAGGAGAGCTTCTGTGAAGTTTGGAAAGTAGGAGGCGAGGTACTGGCGGAAGTAAAGTTGTGAGGCTGCATCGTGAGTTGTGTCGGGATAGCACAGTCTGTAATGCGCTTGCCCGCGAAAGGCAAAGGTCCCAGATTCGAGTCCCGGTTCCGGCACACAATTTTAATCTGCCATGAAGTTTCATTTCAACATTTGACTATAACGTCATATTTTCAATTGCTGCTAGCCGCGACGTTGATACACTAGTGGACATGTGTCGACTGTTGATTGATAAATCATTTAGCAATGAATGATCATGACTATAGTCCTAGTCGAACCGGGTCACTTACAATTCAGAGTACCAAGGAGTTCGGTGAATGGTTTAAATTTGTCTTCTGCTCATTGAGTAATAATATGTTTGGGCTCAATCATGTTCACATTCAGTTCTATAACTAAGCAAAACACACACACACACACACACACACACACACACACACACACACACACACACACACACACACACACACAGTCTCCGTAATGAAGTACAGAGCGTTACGTTACGGATCGCGTAGCCGCTCGTGTCGGAGGTTAGAATTCTTCCTCGAGCACATGTATGTATGTGTTGTCCTTAGTATAAGTAGATTGCAAATCTAGGGACCGATGGTCAGAGTTGGTCCCTCGTGTTTACAAACATTTGAACTGTGCATTTCCAGACTTAAGTTTATCAGGCTTTTTTGTTCTGTATCCTCTCCTCCCTCAGTTCCTAGCTTTTCTACACGATAGAAAAAAGTCAATAATATAATGTACCTTACTCTTTCGGTAAGTTCATGTCGGTCAATGATTCCAAATTCTAAAGGTATGGAGAAACTCTTAGATATGGGCTTAGAAAGACAGGAGGGAAGAGTAGATGGACTAACAAAATTCTGAAACGCACAAATACCTGGGCCCGGGTATTTATTTATTTCTGCCATTTTTCAGGTATATATTCATTTGTTTCAGGGCTGTATGTCTGTAAAATCTCTTGAAAATACAATTAGTAATAAAGATGTAATAGATTAAAACTTGGTCCGTGATGGGGCAGTTTTCCATGAACGTTAGTAGTTTATGTGCTCAAACTCATGAACTACGTGTCGTACTGTGATACAATTTAGAGGGTACATTCAACTATATGTGTGTATACTGTCTGTAATATTTCCTGCGGCTACAACTTGTGGTGTACAAATTATAAATTGTAACGTCATACCGAATGCTATAGTTTTACTCCATAAACAGCGGAAAAGTAGTAAGCGAGAAACTTTTTTCCTTTCATCATTTTGCTATGGTTGTCTTCGAGAAAAAGTGTAATAATCTCGCCGTATTATGTGGTAGTTTTTTGCGATTCCTATTATTTATGTCGTCATATCTTCTGTACAACGTGTCGTATGTGATTCTTAACCTCGCAGCAATTGTTACCTCACCGTAAGGAATGTGTGCACCAAATTGGGTTGAAATCGGTCCAATGGTTTAGGAGAAAATGAGCAGCATCGTCGCTAAGTGTAGCGGTTTTACGCGCATCTCATTGTTTATGATGCCATATCTCGTGAACTATGTATCGTATATAATTCTTACACTTACTGCGACAGTCCGCATTGATAGACGCTTACATGTACAAAAATTCATAAAGATTGGAACAAACTGTAGTTTCGTATGCAACACGTACACACAAACATACGGACACTCTGCTTTATATATTAGAAAAAGATAGATATATATTAGTAGAACCTCTTAAATCCAGTTCACTCTCGATTTATTGTTGAAACAATGCATGTAAAGTACATGATACTGAGATATTTAGAGATCAGAGCCTCAAGTAGTAATGGAGTACAAGGTGTTGAAACACCAAATTCAAATGTTCAAATGTTTGTTAAGCTTATGGGACCCAACTACGGGGTCATCAGTCCCTAAACTTACAAACTACTTACGAACTACCTTATACTAAGGACGGCACAAATATCCATGCCCGAGGGGGGATTCGAACCCCCGACCGTAGTGGCCGTGCAGACCGTGACTGGAGCGCCTCAGTCCCCTCGGCCACCGCGGCCCGCCCTAAAACACCCACATTAGTTCGTGGTGTGTAGTCTCCGCGAGCGGCAATGCAGGCCGTGATTTCTTTGCGCTCATGCAGATGGCGAATAGTGTCTTGGGATACATTACTCCACGCATTGTAGACCTGTTCAAGTGGTCCTGCCAGAGTTTCAGGCTGACGAGTCGAACATGTCAGTTGGCGTCCCAAAATATTCACACGTGCTTATTGTAGACAAATCCGATGATCCAGCACGTCTCGCAGAGCACGTGGAGTTTCGCTCGCAGTATCGTGGGCGAGGGTTATCCTCTTGGAACCAATAAATGACCTTTTTGTTGCAAGAATGTCAAAAGAACGGGTCTTACAACATTCTGCACGTACTGAAAAATTTCTACTGCCGTTGCTAACCTCTACGAGATAGTACTGGTCAAGTATACGTTGTAAACGCAAACTATCATTACTTTTGTGCAGGCAGCGTCTGCTTTGAACGCTGAAGAGGTCCTCTGACGACACATGTCGTAGGTGCTGTGGCGTTAGCGGAAGACGAGCTAGGACTGAGCATCTTCTTAGTCTCACTGCTTGTCTGCGGTTGGCAACATTTCCTATAATATTTGTGAGTTGACGAACCCTCTAATCTATGCTATAATAGCTGTACATCTGTCACCGATGACCTTAGGACGATCTCAGAAGACGTTTGTGAAGCATAGACATCCGGAACCTCGTCTACGGCTGTGAGAATGTTCAAGTGACCATTACAAATCGCATCGCTGCACAATTGACGCAGCCCGTCCAATTTCAATTCTCCGAAAGGAACAAATGTTCAAATGTTTGTTAAGCTTATGGGACTTAACTACGGGGTCATCAGTCCCTAAACTTACAAACTACTTATGAACTACTTACGAACTAGGACGGCACAAATATCCATGCCCGAGGGGGGATTCGAACCCCCGACCGTAGTGGCCGTGAAGACCGTGACTGGAGCGCCTTAGTCCCCTCGGCCACCGCGGCCGGCGAAATATCAGTACATCCACTATCCTCCGAGGTGGTATAAGCCGTCATGGGGTCAAAACCAACGTATTACTTTGTCTTCCGGCAGTATATACAGTAAATTGTTCATGAAAATGTCACAGTGTTCCCAGACTGAATTTGTGATTTATCGGATGATTGTGTTCCTTTCGTCACCTTTTTAAGAAATGACGCACGCACATTCACCAATCTCTACGTCTGGGAAGTGGAGCGCGAGTTTCGATTATGACGGAGTAGGGTGGTGAGCGGTGGTGACCCGGAGGCCGCGGGGAAAGGAAAGGGCAGCACAGGAACAATGGCTGCTGGAGGGGACCGCGACCTGCCGGGAATGCGCCGGGGAAGGAGGCTGCACAGCGGAGCGCCAAGGACGATCCGCGACGCCCAAGGCGCCGGCGTCTGCGGGGGCGTGCAGTCGCTACGTGCAGCCGGCCAACTGCTAACAGGCGCGGCTACTGTGCTACCAGCCGCTCGTTCATGCGGTTCCCCATGACGTGATGACGTGGATTAATGACAGCAAGATGGTGGTAGTGGAGACGTGACACAGTGGTGGACATGAGCTATCTTATAGACCAGTGTTTTTCAACCTGTGGGTCGCGACCCCCATGGAGGTCGCGTAATTTTGCTCGGGGGGTCGCCGTCACTGGAGAAAGAAAATCCTATACATATTATAAATGCGAAAGTTTGAATGTTTGTTACCGCATCACGCTAAAACTACAGCACTGATTTAGATGAAATTTCATACAGAGATTTCTTATGTCTTGGATTAGGACATAGGCTACTTTTCAAAATGTTTATTACAAGTTATTTATTTGAAATATATCCATAGAAATATGTAACGGTTGTAAGAAACTTCTAATACAACAGCAGAAGTGCTCTGTGGGGTATGTCACGTATAGCCGCGAGGGTTTACGCATGATGTTATGAATATCCGTTTTTTGGGCAATGGTTCGTGTCCTGCTATAGTGAAATTTTTTTTCTTTGTTATTGTTATCTTTTTTACTTTCGAATATACAAAAAGATTCTTGGATACTGCCAAAACGGCTTAACTGATATATAATTACATACACAAGAAATCTGAATGTTGGCGTTTATGCCGCATTCATTTTCATTTGTTGTAACAAATGAAGGAAGTATGTATATAAATTGAAGACTTTAAATAAAATATGCTCTAAGTACCATGGCAAGAAAAAACATTGACTTTTGTGTAGAATGGGATCTAGATACCAATCCCTATTTTGTGTACAAAGCTCGAACTGCCACGTATAAATAGCGTTCGTAAACTGCAACGAAAGTAGTAGCAAATGCACTCAACAGATGGCAGGCGGTACGCTGCAGTTACATACTTCCTTCATTTGTTACAACAAAGGAAAATGAATGCGACATAAACGCCAACATTCAGATTTCTTGTGTATGTAATTAGATATCAGTTAAGCCGTTTTGGCAGTATCCAAGAATCTTTTTGTAAATTATATTTACTCTTTGAAAATTGTTTTATTGGTTGCATTGTTGCTTGAGGGTTGATAATGATAAAAGGGTGGAGTATATTGGAATGGAAAGTTACCGGTGTATATAAAATTCTACGTTTGTGTGTGTGTTAATATCTCGTTCTGCAGCGACAACTACATAACGCAAACGAATGGTCTGTGTGTAATTGTTGTCCGAAGTCTCCCGTTGTACATCATACCAGTTCCATGCCGATAGCTATAAGGGGGGTGGAAGATATGGTGGTTTAAAGTCGTTAAATTATAAAAAAATTCGGACTGAAGGCTAGCGATGACGTTTGCGACTCTATAGCAACGACGTTACATACAGCGAAACGTGATGGCACAGACCATATCTTTGGTCTATGTGTGCTACAATGTCTTCAGCTCTTTCTCTGTAGGGATAAGCGTACCAATAAGGAAATATAAGAATAAATAAATAAAGCAGTAAAAAATAATTTTTTTAATACATCTCTTTAAAAAAATCGATTTAACGTTTCGCGTATTACATCAAGTGACCGATCTGTGATATTATTACAATCATTATTTTTGAATTTCGTGATCGGATTCTTCGAAACGAGTGCATTTTTACTTGTGATTGGATCTACACTACTTACGTTCCTGATAAATAGATAGTCAACCAACACGCGAGCGGAGCCGCGGGTTTAAGCTAGTACACCATAAAATAAATAACAGTTCAGTAATCATAATATAAATACGCTAACACGAAAATTGTGGTACAGATTACTAAATTATTCGTACAAGAAGGCCAATGAAAGTTACATAATTCGAAAGACTGTTTGTCGTAGATTTCACGAATATGGATATTATGTGTGCATTTAGCCATTAAAAGTGGTAAAAGGAAGTAGAAATTTTCCTATCTACAGCTTGGATCAAGTTCTACATTCTCCAACAATCAGCTCACTGATTGGCTATTCGCCTCGACCAAAGACGCTGTAATGCAACGCATCTGCAGTCTTAAAATAAGTGAATATCGAAACATGGAGTGCTCCAAACTCACTTTCTTGTGACGTTCAAATACTTCATTTTCGCAGTGATTAAGAGTGGTTAAAGGAAATAGGTGTTTTCATATAAATGCCGATATAAATGATGATGCGCCGGGAGAAGCATCTAGCGGTGTTTGGGTGGAACTACGAAGTCGAGAGTGCCGATATAAATGATGATGCGCCGGGACAGGCATGTAGCGGTGCACGGGTGGAACTACAAAGTCGACATGTTGTCAGCTCTGGAATTCTGAATATCGCAGTATCGAAATAACATTTTTTTTTCTTGGCGTTGTATAAATATACGAACACAGAAATTGTAGTTCCATTTCAAATATTAGGCTAATGAAAGTTATGTAATTCGAAAGTGGCATGAGAAGTATATACTTCCGTTTTATTTGTTGTTATTCTGTCAGGAATTTTCCTTAACACGTAAAAGATACCGTTTCATACCTCGCAGTGCCGGTTAAATTTTACCAAATATCCCAGCGGCCTCCTATGATAATGTAGGCAACAGATGCTGAATAGTGAGAATCCTGTGACTTTTCATTTTAGCCAATAGCTTGACAACGCTGATGTTTTCTCATGGATTCTTCGCTTTACGAGGGCAATTATTTTTACCGAGCGGTCTGGAGCGCCACGTTGCGGATCACGAGGCCTCCCGCGTCGGAGGTTCGAATCCTCCCGTGGGCAAGGATGTGTATATTGTCCTTAGGTTAGTTTAAGTAGTTTGTAAGCTAGGGACTAATAAGCAAGCAGTTAAGTCCTATAGAATTACAAATATTTTAACATTTTTGAACTGTCCTAAATATTACAAAATTGTATGCTTTAATGGTTTACTCATGACTTGACGATGTATCTATGCTCTATATATCGTACGTACTTCAGGGAGAGCTCTCTTTTACATGTCATCGTAGATTGTATCAGCTACTTTTAATTATAGGTGTTGGCGTTCATTTAGGTTTGTTGCCGGATTCGATGCGCCATATTCGTAAACTCGTCATGTTTCCTTTGTCACATTTGCATCATTCGCACACATGCATGGAAAAAAAATCGCACTGACGTGTTTTACTTTAGAGTTGCAGTTTTATAAGCTTTTGCAAACATTTTGGAGATAAATAATAAAGTAAAGAATATAAAATTAATTAATAAGTGTCTGAAACCCTTTTAGGAAATTAAAAACTGTTTAGGTTGTATCGGGTTTTGGACCACTGACCTTGCGCGTCACAGTCCAACGCATTACCCACTATGCTACGGCCCATCCTTAAGAATAGAGTTCTTTAATCTCATACTATTGATGGCCATTGTTAACTGATGCTACTATAGCATTTGTAGACACTAGATTATCCTTTATCGTACGAAGAACGACGTGTTTTTGTTAATTCTTCAGTGCGCCATTGCTTTGAAGTGACAACGTGTAAGTTACAATAAGAAAATCATCAAATACGCAGCCGGCCGCGGTGGCCGAGGGGACTGAGGCGCTCCAGTCACGGTCTGTACGGCCACTACGGTCTGGGGTTCGAATCCCCCCTCGGGCATGGATATTTGTGCCGTCCTTAGGATAAGCTAGTTGTTAAATAGTTTGTAAGTTTAGGGACTGATGACCCCGTAGTTAAGTCCCATAAGCTATACAAACATTTCAATTTTTTTTTCAAATACGCAACGCAAGATGGGTTATGCCAGAGAGAGTTCTGGAAGAGGAATGTCACGTGACATCTGCGAACGGCTGGTTTTCGTTAATTCAGTGGAGGGTTTCAAAATTCTGTTATTTTTGCAAATATCTCTCAAACGATACGGGATATGAAAAAAAAACATAAGGGAACAAAGTTGTAGAGAATTTTCTCCTTTACAAATTCGGTTATTCAATTTTCGTGTCAGGTGAATGGTTAAGCCGTTATTTTTATTTAAATTTCGAGCTGTCAAAAAACGATCGCAAAGGCCCACTTTTAGTGTTACTACCATAACCTAAAGTGGGCCAATAAAACTATCGTCGTGTTTTCATGTGAGTTGTATCGCAAGGCGATCCGATCTGAGTGGGTATCGCTGCTTGGATAGTATCTGAACATCCTTAGGCATGCGTTGCATGAGGAGTGTGCCTGGAGCTGTATCTGGCGCGCGAACTATCGGGAGGTTGTTGCGTCAGTGCGGTGTGTTGTGGAGACGGCTTGGAGGTGGGCGTGGGGCCTGCCGCCCGCCCCTGGCGCCATTGTGTGGCAAGAGGCGGGCAGAGGCTGCGGAACCCGCGAACGCCCTCTGCCGTCGTGGGCGGCTCTATATCTGGCGCGCTGTCGTCACCAAGATACCGCGCCCTCCCGCTCTCAATGGAGACTCGTTAGCAGACCATCGCTCGCACCAGGCTGGTCGCTTACAACGGGCCCCTTCTACTCCACACGACTCTTTACCATCTGTCTGCGAAACCGTGACGTCGCCATTCCATCTGCCACGTGCGACAACAGCTCGCACTTGTCACTTAAATGTGCCACTATTTATCTTTCCTGTGGTGTTAAAAATCCGGTCACAATGTACCGCACAAGCTGCTGCAGTCACGGCTACATCCACTATTTCGTGTAGCAATAGCGCTTCCCCTTCTCCTCTTCCACCGCGAATGATTCGCGGCAAGAGTGACCTGTTCGTAAGCGTCCGCGTCGGCCCAAAATTATCCTTTGTTTCTTTCTTTTCTAATCATTACCCGACGACATTACCAGATTTGGAATAATTTTCTTTCGGCAGTCTTCTTGTTTGAAAACTTCATTTGCCAACGATGGCAATGAAATATCTACACTATTGCTCATTAATTTCAATTCACCCTGGCCTTTCAGATTTACAGTACAAATCAAACGTCATTTCTCACAAAATATAATTATATTAACTCACACATATACAGGGTGAATCTAAATCCGCGCACTCGGGCTTCGCAGCGTGATTTCTAACATACTAGCAATAAAAAAAAGTATGTCACAAAATTTCGTCCTGCGCATATTTCCGGCAGTAAATGGACGTCGAAGACTGGTGTGTGTCCCATACGTCAGTGTGTTTCAGGATTACACTACTACACCAACAAACTTCTAGGGGATGTGGGAGGTGTCTTGAGGAACAATGTGAGCGTAGAAACCGATGCCCAGAAACGTCATCCAATGACGCTGCAGAGCGTCAAAGTTGCTGGAGGGGATGCTGGCAGGAGCTGGTGCCTGTAACTTGGACTCACTGTAGCGTCGTTGAATGGCGTTTCCGGGCATGGGTTTCCATGCTCATTTTGTTCCTCAAGAAGCCCACTACATGCCTTACAAGTTTGTTGGTGTAACTGTGAAACACACTGACGTATGGAACACACAGCCATCTCAGTCTTTGAAGTCCATTTACTGAAGCAAATATGGGCAGGATTGAATTTTGTGGGAGACATTTGTCATTGTTGGCAGATGACGAATTTAGATTCACCGTGTATAATACAATCACAATCATTGTATTTTACTTTCATCAAAGTACCCTCCTTTGGATTAATGACTGCCTCACAAACTCGAGGCATGCGGTCAATCAGTTTTTGTAGGTATCGTGAATCTGTTTGATTCCACACATCTTTAACAATATTCCAGAGATGTTTTAACTTCCCTGCTACGTCTTTCCACTTCATTCCACGCCATTTCAATAGGATTACAGTCGGGGCTTTCTGTTTTTCGTTTGATGCAATGTAGTTCCTAAAGTAGGCCGACCGATGTTTTGCTTCTGATCCACACATGCTTCTATTTTTACAATGTTGCCAACTCTATGTCCGGCAAAATATCCCCAACCCATAAGAGAACCTGGACCGTGTGTTTAAATGTGGGCTACCCTTTCCCTTACAAATCGGCGAACAAATATTCACCTTCTGGTTTCAAAATCTCGAACTTCGATCGTAGGTGAATAACACCTGTGTCCACTCTTCCGATGTCCAATTACGATGTTTTCTAGCCCATTCAAGTCTTTTCTGTTTATTTATGGGTCTTACAAGGGGTTTCTTGCTGTGATGCAACCTTTCAAACCGGCTTCAGGTCGTCTCCTTTTTACTGTTGCAACATATATTTATGTCACGTTCATTTCTACCAATTCTGCACAAATTTAGGGCGCTGCTTTGAATCTATTTCTTTTACAGGTAATTCTGATGCATTTATCGTCATCTTTAGTTGTTTTATTAGGCCATCCTGGTCGTGGTATGTCCGTATGGCTACCTGTTGTCTTCTGGCGGCGAAGGATGTCTTGCACTCCTCCTATAGACACACAACACTGTTTCGAAATTTGGCGAATAGATAAACCTGCTTGGCTAACTGATACAATTGCAGCACGTTTTTCTATGGATATCTCCACTCGTGGAGTCATACTAGCGATGTCTCCACTTCAACTGTCACTAAGGAACTGACATGCAGGAAAGAGGTGCAGCAAATGCGGCATCCCTCGGCAAATAGGTAAGCAAACGTATCAGATAGCTACATAACGTTTATGTACAAAACATTGTTTGTTGGATACTATTGTATCCGAATGACCACAAACAAAAATCACGACATGTGGACAATTGTTGTACTATTTCTTTGCTTCCTCAACGGTACGCACGGTATTAGGTCTTATCTACGGAGAACTAGATGCCAGTTATTGGGTGTATTGAAATTTATGAGCGGTAGTGTATATTGACCAATAACTTACCGACACAGCATACTGAACATCACGACATTGTCAAGAGCACCTTACACTGTTAACCAAATTTATTTTAGCCTTGACTTTTCTGTATGTATGGAGATATCGCACAACTATGCATTTAATTGTTTCATTATGAACCTCTCCCTTGTGTTTCTATAAGACCGGTGAAGAAAACTTTATTGAGATCTATCATTCTCTAGGGATTGATCTATCAGCGGTTACGGAAAAAAAGTTTAATGAAATTATACTCGGAAATCATGGTTTCCATGTGACTGACCACATATTTAATCCTACTGTGTTACAGCGACTTCGGTCTAACACGCGCTGTACCATGCAGCCACACTTACACTATGTCTGAAAATGGCTTTCGTGTGCCTCAACTTTTAACATGCGAGCTCTGCTGACAACGCTGCATGAATAAGCTACTCCAGTGTATCCACATCTGGAAAGGGCTCTGCATACACTATACTTTTGATATGGACTCATAACCAGAAAAAGCACGGATTGAGATTTGATAAATAAAAACTCGAGACAACTGTCTTTGAAAATTACATCTTCTAACGCTCCACGTTTTATAGGTGTTAGCTGAGTGCGTAAACTATAAATATTATGATCGTCAAGTAGAAATATTGTGATCGTCAAGTAGCTGGTTCGAATCTCGCTATTAGTTTCAGTTTTTGCGTTTTTATTACATATTTATTAACAAATAGAAATTTTAGTTAATATATTATAGAATTGTTATGGATCTCCTGGAATCTAATTTCTTAAAAGGAACGGAAATCACTATTTTTCATCCTGTTTACTTAGACTTCATTTTGTAGTAATTGCTGAAGTGGAGATGGAATGGTATTCCAGAGCAATGGAGTTTGAAACCTCGTCCGGCCACACAGATTTCAATTTTTCGTCGTTTTCTCTGGTCATTACAGCAGTGTGCCAGCGGTCAGATCAAATCTCCTAATTTACAGCGATCTCTCGAAACATCGTGGAATACGAGAAAGTTCAAAGTTTGTGTAACTGAAGGATCAAACCGGGCATCGGTCCGTAGACTTACACACTACTTAACACGTTGTCTGCCGTGTGTCCGCCGGCGGCCGCAGCAGTCGGCTTTGGCGCGCCTCTAACGTCATCGCGGTAGCCAACTATACTAAGGACAAAACACACACACACACACACACACACACACACACACACACACACATACATACACACACACGAGGGAGATAGGGAACAACTCACAGTAAAGACTAACGTTGAGCCGCCGGCAGACACTAATAAAAGAAACAATTCTAAATTTTCGGCCGCGGCCTTCCTCACACAGAGAACATTCATCCACACAACCACTCAGGCACACTCATGTGCCAACACAGACTGTGTTGGGCGGCCAGAGATAGCTGGCGTGTGTGCCTGAGTGATTGTGTGGGTGGGATGAATGTTCTCTGTGTGAGGAAGACCGCGGCCGAAAATTTAGAATTGTGTCTTTTATTTGTGTCTGCCGGCGGCTTAACGTTCGTCTTTACGGTGAGTTGTTCCCTATCTTCATATTGTTATTAACATTCCTTCCTGGACCTTCAATTGTTATTAAAAAAGTAATTCCCACATCTAAATAAATGCTCTAAAAAGATAACAAAATCAGGCAACAAAATAAAAACAATATGGGATGTAGTGAAAGAGAAGACTGGTAGAACCAGAAAGGAACGAGAGCAGTAGTAATTGATGGGAATAGTGTAGCAATTTTATTTACCAAGTACTTTATATCTGTTACTTATAGTATAGGATTGTCAGGGTCAATAAATAATGCCCTTGTATATTTGAAACTTGCCTTTACAAATAACTTCAGGTACATGAATAAATGTCATTTCACCAAAAGAAATAACTTCGATAATAAAATATTTAAAAACAACGCATTCTTGTGGCTACGGTGAAATATCAGCAAAGTAGATTAAAGCGTGTTCTTGAGAATTTCGCACAATTTTACGTTATTTGTGTAACAAGTCTATTATAATCGGAACATTTCCTGATTGGTTAAAATATGCGGATAAAAAACCTCTATTCGAGAAAGAGGATAAAGAGATACCGTCAAACTACTGAACAACTGAACAGCTATGCTCCTCGATCGACCCTACCTGCTAGCACAGCAGAGATTGAGAAACTTTTGTATCCGGATCATGATGAATCAAACATGAATTACAACAGAGTGGAAAGATTTCATTTCACGCCATCAAGACTTGAGAGAAGATGAGTAACAGCTTGCCGGGGTCCCGGATCCCTCCCAGGCTGTGTTGTCACCCTCGCGCCGCCACGACTCAGCTACGCAACCCGCAGAGCGCTACACGAACTAGGCCACGAACCCAGGACCGCGGGCGCCAATCTCTGCGAGGTATCGCCCTGTTGCTTGCCTCAGCTCCCGCGAAAGTGAAGGGCTGCCAGATTCCAAAGACCATCCGATGGCAGCTGATCTCGGGTTGCCAAAAGATCTCGTAACTTGAAGGGTTATCGCAAAGCGCAACAATGGTTAACCGCTTTTCTTGGTTCTGTCATGAATCTGACATATAATCCGGTGCCTACTATCGCGGCTGTAGGATTAAATACTTTCACTTTCTTCAGAATGTCTCGCTAACGCAAACTTTTTCACATGTCTAGGGACACACTTGCCTTTAGTTAACGAAAAAATCTTCAAATGTTTGTTAAGCTTAAGGGATTTAACTGCGGGGTCATCAGTCCCTAAACTTACAAACTACTTATGAACTACCATACACTAAAGACGCCACAAACATCCATACCCGAGGGGGCTTTAGTTAACGCCACTAATCAACTCTACATTACATAGGTCGAGAGTCTCGGTATGAAATCAAATGTTTCCTTAAAGTTCACGAAATGAAATTGAATTGGATCTCATTAACGAATGAATTACAGGTACGAAACGTGTAGCACATACTGCCTACTGTGTATAGTTCCGTACGCTTATGCAATTTATTATTATTATTATTATTATTATATTCTTATCTGCAAGAGGTGAAGCAAATTCTTAGAGATCTTGCTCAAAGAGTGGCGGTTATGTTCAGCCAGTTACCAGATGAACAGACATAGAGAAGGTGAGGATCACAATTGGGCACGAATAGGAGGGGATGACCAGATCATATGACATACAAGAAAAGGAAAAGCCCCTAAAAAATCTTGGCCGCAACCGGGAGATCGGAATCATATTAATTTATTTCTTGACCAACGTTCTTCGTGAACTCTCCCAAGAAAAAAAATTATTTGTTGCCTAAATGAATGACGTGTCAGCGTTACTGAATTAAGTGGTGATTTTGTTCGTTTTTATGCAATTTGAAGTTGCATAGGGTATGTTAAGATGGAAAGAGTATAAGGGCATTGAGAACGATACCTGTCTCCAGTTCTTTTGTGTCCCGACTTCGTCGCCGCTTTTGTGTCCCAGCCTCGTCGTAGGTGTCGGTGGCCGAGTGGAATGAGACCGGCACGCTGATGCAGGTACGGAGGGGAGCAGCCAGAAACTATAAACACTCGAGTAAATTAGAAAGAGATATATTGCACAGAATGTAACAATACTTAACTTTTACATAGTACTGCAGAATGTTGATACATAGTTGTTAGAGGCCTGCCTAGTGCCTGTACAATAGCAAAGTCTTCACTGGTGCCTAACTCGTTGCTATCCCAGTCCGAAGTGGCCGGTGTTCTTCAGTGGTGGCCACGAGCGGCGTTGTCGCAGAGGGCGCTCGTGGCTGTCGTCGTGAGAACGCCGCGCCGTGCGTGCATGGCGGCGCGCAGCGAAAGTAAGTGGCGCGCACTTTGTACTTGTGCGACACCACACCCCTCCCCCCCAAACCGCCGCGCCGTCGTGGCGTAGGGCTGAGGGCCACGGCGACGGCACTGGGAGGAGGGCCTGGGCGGGGGCGTTACTGGTGGGACGGGCGTCGTAGCTGAGGCCGGGATCGAGACGCCGTCCGCGCCCCGGCATCCGCCTTGCGATCCTCCAGGGAACCCGCCGAAACCTGGGGAAGGGCGCCCGCCCCCGCCCAGAGGGAGCAGGTCATCATCTTCTGAGGTGCGTGGCCCAGGCGGCGGCGGCACGCACGGTCCCGGAGTCCCTCTGCGGCGGCGACAGCGGCGGCGTCGCGTCGATCTCCATCGGGACGATCTCGTAGTCCGGGGACGAACGATGTGGCTGTGCTCCCTGGCGGTGAACTGGGTCTGGAATCAAGAAACCGGAGACAGGATCGCGCGGCCTATGCAGACGCAATTGGTTTGCGTGGCGCCGCAGCTCCGACCCTGTGGAATAACGTACAACATACATATTGCTACCGAGCACGCGCTGAATGGTGCCAGGCAACCATGTCTTCTTGTTTCCAGCAAACACCCTGTACAGCACCGGCGTAGAAACCTGAAAACGCGTAGCGCCATACGAACCGACTCGGTGCGTGGGAGGCTGCAGCAAGTGAAGGAGAGTGCGGTGACGGCGGCCGTGTAGCAGCTCGGCAGGAGACGGGCCGTCACGTGGCATGCACCGATACGTAGACAGGAAAATTTGAAGAGCTTGCTGCCTGGAGTGCTGACCTTTCATCTTCTCCATGTGAGACTTGAATGTTCGAACGAAACGTTCTGCTTCACCATTGGACTGAGGGTGAAAAGGTGCGGTGGTGATATGCTGAATGCCATTCACACAACAAAACTGTTGAAATTCCGCACTAACAAACTGAGGTCCATTGTCACTGACGATAGTTTCAGGCAATCCTTCGATGCAAAACACTGATGTTAAGGCACTGATTGTACTAGAAGCTGTCGTTGAGTTCATGGCAATCACAAAAGGAAACTTGCTGAAAGCGTCTACAACAATTAACCATCGCGTATTCCAGAAAGGTCCGGCAAAGTCAATATGTAAACGTTGGGGCGTGGCCAGTCTGAGAAACGCTGTGGAGGAGCCGCCTGATGCTCCGCACAAACTGTACACTGTGATGTCACGCTCTCTATCTGAGCGTCCATACCAACCCAGGTACAATGACGTCTGGCCAATTGCTTTGTCCTAACAATGCCCCAATGTCCTTGATGCAGGAGGCGTAACACTTCTCGTTGCAGGGAACGAGGAACAATCACTCTTGCTTGGTCGTTGTCGGTATGCAACAACAGTACACCCTGACTTAAAGATAATGCATGACGTTGTGCAAAATAACGTCGAACCAGAGGCCGATCAATGTCTTTGGCCCTGGCAGGCCAACCAAAGCGAACAAAACGTGCTACCACACTTAGGTCTGCATCCGCAGCTGTTTCCTGTGCAACCCGACGAGAGTTCAAAGGGAAATCTGCGACAGCGGTAGCATCTCTGGAGTCTATCTGACAACATGCCATTTCTGAAGAATCAAATGATACATCCTGGCCAACCGGAAGTCGGGAAAGTGTGTCCGGATACCACAATGTCATCTAAATAGTTCGAACAACACGGTACAGAAACTGTCAGCCGTTCCAAAAAGCGCTGAAAAATAGCGGGAGCGGAAGAACTGCCAAAGGGTAGGCGTTGAAATTGAAAAAGGCCCATGTGAGTATTAATGACGAAAAACTTTTTGGACTCGTCATCAAGTGGAATCTGTAAGTATGCCTCTGCTAAATCAATCTTAGAAAAGAAACGAGACTGTCCTAATTTGTCCATTAGTTCCTCAGGTCTGGGGAGGGGATAAGTGTCCATAATTGTTTGACTGTTCACTGTTGATTTGAAGTCCGCACAGAGACGAAGTTTTCCTGACGGCTTGGGTATAATTACTAAAGGCGAGGCCCACTGACTAGCAGAAACAGGAGAAATCACCCCACTATCTTGCCAACGTTTAAGTTCTTCGGCAACTGTATCACGCATTGCGATAGGCACTGGTCTAGCTTTACGAAATTTTGGAACTGCAGATTCTTTTAAAGTTACATGTGCCACGAAGTCTTTTGCACAACCTAGTTACGGCGAAAACAAGTCACTATATTTGTCACACAATGCATTGATTTTATCCTGAGGCGCTATTGACGAAATTTGAAGCACATCTCTTTGAATTGATAAACCAAATAAGTCAAAAGCATCTAGTCCAAAAATGTTCTGTGTCGATTTGGCCTGAAGAACTACAAAAGCAACTGTTTTTGTTACACCTTGAAAAGACGCGGGCAGGCTACATGTTCCTAGCACGGGAATATTTTCACCTGTATAAGCTGTTAACACTTGCTGTGACGGCGACAATTTTGGCGAACCAAGAAGTTCATAAGTATCTTTATTAATTAATGTAACAGCGGAACCAGTATCAAGCTGAAATTGCACAGTCTTATTTTCTATGGAGAGATTTACAAAAAGTTTGTGCTTCTGGCGCACGACAGGTGCGCGGGCCGCGTAGTGAAGGAAGCGGCGCAGACTCGGCACACAGCGGATTAACCACACTGTCACTAGATGACACTACCGCCGGATCGGCGTCCGCGCAATGCGAGGCTACTGCACTAAAATTACTTTGAGTAGCTACACCAATTCTACTGTCACTAGCTACACAGTACTGGGCATTATTACAAGGAGCAGTTGCAGAAGGCACTAATTTCACTACAGGAATGCACTGTTCATAGTCATTTTGCTTGTCCCGAACCCTTTGCCGTTGCACTGTTTTACGCGCTCGTCGGCGCTTGCTACGTGGTGCACTATATAGATTTGCCATAGGCGCAGAACTACTTTCTTGCAATTGAGATCCAATAGAAGCACTGTCTAAGTTCACAGCATGTATAACATTTACAGAATGAACTGTTCTCGCACTTTGCGAAGCACCGTTTCTAACGTTACTGTTCTTTGAGTTTTTAATTTGCATACACACAGACTGCACATGTCCCGATTTGCCACATTGATAACAGGTTGCGTTGCGACTAGGGCAATGAGCACGCTTGTGGCGAGACACACACTGGGGGCAAGACTTACGTACATTTTTCTGAAATGAGCGTTGGCGCCCGTTATGCAAATTACTGTGTCTAACACTACGGGGCGACCTTTGCGTCGCACTTTTACACTGGCTACTGTTCACTGTCTGTTCAGCACGGCCGGTAGAAAAATAAGAATCACTAGTGCTATACTGAGAACTACGGCTAGGAAAGCGTCCGTTGCGGCGCACTGAATTTACACTGTGGCTTTGCATTTCTACATCTGCTAAGTCAAAAGTATCATGCGCTTCTATAAGCTGCAGTACACTGTCTAATGAGGGGTCAGACTGTTTCAGAATTGCTGCTCTAATTCTGGGGTCCTGAATATTCTGCGTAATCGCATCCCTCAACATCACGTCACTATACGAAAGTCCACAAGAGCAAGTAAATTTACATTGGCGGGTTAAGCCCTTCAATTCCGTAATCCACTCTTGGTGACTGCTGCGGTAATTTTTTAAGTCTGAAAAATCGGTAACGTGCAGCGGCTACTAGAACTTTTCTCTCATAATGAGCATTCAGTGCATCTACAATTTGTTCAAAGTCTACATCACGAGGAGATGCGTGCGGGAATAGTTTTTGCAGTAACACGAAAGTTTTGGGGCCCACCACAGACAATAAAAGATGCTTAACAGTCTGACCTGTAAGTTGATGAGCCGCGACGAGTTCTTGAAACTGTGCGAAATAGTCGCTCCATTCTTCCTCACGTTCGTTGTATTGGCGAAACGTAGGAAGTGTTGCGGCGGCAGGTGTGGGCTGCTGAAGCGGCGGCTGTTGTTGTTGGTTAGCTGCCTGCGCTGTGAGCTGGGACACCGCCTGGAGGAGTTGCGTTATTTGCGCCGTCTGTAACTGAATAATTTCCATTAAGTTTGGGTTCGGGATAGTGGCCATGCTGACCGATTAGGCGCCGCGCATACAAGTAAATTATAACAAAACACAAATGCAATATGAATGAGGACGCTCTGCAACAAAAAAAGTCCACAAACACGTAACTGAAAATGTTCCCCCAAAAATCTTATAATAAGGGTGGGTGGGCGGGAGCAATTTTTGCATGCTCCGACTGCTGCTGTCTGGCTGCTGTAAGCGGGCTGGTCCAAGGTTCTATCACTCCTCGTCGCCACTTTTGTGTCCCGACTTCGTCGCCGCTTTTGTGTCCCAGCCTCGTCGTAGGTGTCGGTGGCCGAGTGGAATGAGACCGACACGCTGATGCAGGTACGGAGGGGAGCAGCCAGAAACTATAAACATTCGAGTAAATTAGAAAGAGATATATTGCACAGAATGTAACAATACTTAACTTTTACATAGTACTGCAGAATGTTGATACATAGTTGTTAGAGGCCTGCCTAGTGCCTGTACAATAGCAAAGTCTTCACTGGTGCCTAACTCGTTGCTATCCCAGTCCGAAGTGGCCGGTGTTCTTCAGTGGTGGCCACGAGCGGCGTTGTCGCAGAGGGCGCTCGTGGCTGTCGTCGTGAGAACGCCGCGCCGTGCGTGCATGACGGCGCGCGGCGAAAGTAAGTGGCGCGCACTTTGTACTTGTGCGACACCACAAGTTCTATGTAGGATATGGCGTGATTTTTGGTTAAAGTAACAGATTGCCTTCACTCCATTAGGACGAAATCTTTTAATGGAAAAAGTTCTTAAAACGTTAACACCTATCAGACCATTATACTGAACTAACTCTGTTATTTCTGGCGACCGTGACAGGAGTAGAAAACAGTAGAAATTGCAACCTCTAACTATGCGAGATACTTAGAAGAAGATGATGACACAGTGGTTCCTTATCCGTCTGTGTTAAACAGGCTGGTCTGGCTTGTCTCCATAAGCTGCTGGTACGGTACGCCGGGTGTGGGAGACGCCACTACCTGTGCCGCCCCCTGCCGACGTTAAGAGGTATCGGGTGGAGGGCATCCCTCACGCAGCCCCTCCCTGGGCAGCGGTTAATTATAGGCGGCGGCTCACTTATTTAATTAGGTATCGCTTACGCGGCAGGTAATGGACGTGGCGACCTGCGCCGTGTGTTATCGTATTTCGTGGACCGCCCCCCTATAATACGACGCGGGGAGGCGCCGGCGCGGTAAACACGAGCGCTGCGACGGTAATTGCAGTGGAGTCGTCCCGGCTGCGACGTGAGATACGGCTCCGCGAGTTTACGAGCGCGCCTAGACGGAATGTACTGCTTTCGATTCGGCACGGGTCGCGACTGACGGCGGTCCGTCCCAGTGTCGCTACGGAATGCAGCGAGGGCGGTCGTTCTACAGCGCTCCGGGCCACTACTGGGTTCACTGCCTCCATTAGGCTTAACTCGTATTCGTCACGTGGCTGAACCACTGCTTTACAGCGCGCCACGGAAAATGACTGTATAGGTCTAGGTGCTGTCTTGCAACGCTACCACCCTCTGTGGTGTTTTCGAGTCCTGTGGCATGAGGTGCATTGGCAGAGCTCTCCGTGGGCTGTGTCGAGTGACTTGCAGTTGATCAAATGTCTGTAAATCTATATACATGTGGCGTCTGTTCCGAGAGAACAGACGTCACTTCTGATCATGCAGTTGTTATTATTCAACATTCATAGAATATATGACATCAACTGCGATTGGGCAAAGTTGAAAATGTGTACCCACCCGGGATTCGAACCCGGGTCTTCTGCTTTCTAGGCAGTTGCGCTGACCCCTACACCACTAGGGATACAGTGACCACCGCACCTGCAAGGAGTACCTAAGCACGCCTCCCGTCAGATACAAATTACCAGCATCAGAAGTGACGTCTGTTCTTTCGGAACAGACGCCACATGTATATATATAATATGACGGTGAAGGGCAATGATCCTATCGTTAGTGGGGAGGGGTGGGTCAAGTTTTAAGCCCTTACTCTTACGGGAATTAGTTCATAACTACGAGTTTGAGTACTGTGGGCAGGGCAAAGCTGGTAATTTGACGGGAGGCGTGCTTAGGTAGTCCTTGCAGGTGCGGTGGTCACTGTGTCCCCAGTGGTGTAGGGGTCAGCGCAACTGCCTAGAAAGCAGGAGACCCGGGTTCAAATCCCGGCTGGGTACACATTTTCAGCTTTGCCCAATCGCAGTTGATGTCATATATTCTATGAATGTTGTCTGTAAATCTATCGGACCAAACTGCGTGGTCATACTTATTTTGCCTCTGTCTTCAAGTTAATAAAATCTCAGATATTTTAGGTAGGGAACCCTCAGTTCTACGAAGGTCCTATCGACGAGTTTACCGTAGAAATAACTTCAAGTAAATTAAATTTTCTACGCTTTTTCAAAGACGTATTTCTCATGCGATCAGACTAACTTTCTCGTAATTCAAATGTTCGTAAATAGATGGTACTTAACTGCTTGGTTATTAGTCCGTGCCGGCCGCGGTGGCCAAGGGGACTGAGGCGCTTCAGTCACGGTCTGCACGGCCACTACGGTCGAGGGTTCGAGTCCCCCCCCCCCCCCCTCGGGCATGGATATTTGTGCCGTCCTTAGGATAAGCTAGATGATAAGTAGTTTGTATGTTTAGAGACTGATGACCTCGTAGTTAAGTCCCATAAGCTATACAAACATTTGAACATTTTGAACGTAGCTTACAAACTACTCAAACCTAGGTAAACTAGAGAATGTTGGACACATGGGGCATAACAGCTTTTAGATAATTACAGAACGACATGTTGACCATAGCTGTTTATTTTTTCTCAGTGCTACCGGTTTCGGTCATTTACCATTATCAAACGTCAGCAGAGATTAGCTAATCATGTTAAGCTATTAGCTAATCTATGCTAACGCTTGATAATGGTATATGACCGAAACCGGTAGCACTGAGAAAAAATAAACAGCTATGGTCAACATGTCGTTCTGCAACTAGGTAAACCAACCTAAGGACAAACACACACATCCATGCCCCATGGAGGACTGGAACCTCCACGGCGAGCAACCGCGCGCTCCGCAGCGAGACGCTTTAGACCGCTGGGCTACTTCACCGCGGCTTGCAGTTGATACAGACATGTAAGACAAAAAGTAAAATGAATCTATCAGCTAAGAGTACCAATGATGATGATTTTGCTAAATGTAAGGAATACTGTAAAATATTTTAAAAAGTAATAATAATATGGAGATAGGGAACAACTCACCGTAAAGACGAACGTTGAGCCGCCGACAGACACAAATAAGACATACAAACACACACACAGCTCTAAATTTTCGGCCGCGGCCTTCCTCAGACAGAGAACATTCATCCACATAATCACTCAGGCACACTAATCCACACACGTCATCTGACGGTGGAAGCTGTGTACTGCGCACATCTACGAGGGGGGATTGGAAAATAAGTTTCACCTGTCGACATTGGTTAGAGTTGCGTATGAAAGGAAAAAAATAGAAAGAGACATTAAAGATAAAACATATCTTTATTTTTCTACATAATTTCCAAGTACATTGAGGTATTTGTCATAGCGCTCTATAAGGTTCAAAAAGTAGTCCAGGAAAAAAATCACGGCGATGCACACGGAAGAAGCGTTGAATGGCTTGTTTGACGTCAGCATTGCTTCCAAAGCGCCTTCCGCCGACAGTCTTCTTCAAAGCTGGAAACAGAAGTCACTTGGTGCGAGATCAGGACTGTTCGGCGGATGGTGTAGGCGCTCCCAACCAAGAGTTGCAGTATGGTTTTGAGTTTCCGTCGCCGAGTGTGGTCTCGCATTGTCATCCAGCAGCAGAACGGCAGATCTGAGAAGGCCAGGCCGCCTTTTCCGAATCACTTCTTTCAATTTCGACAGAGTGGCACAGCACCGCGCAGCATTGATGATTTCATCTTCCAAAAAGTCCAGAAACAAAACTTCTTGGGCGTCCCAGAAAACGGCGAGTTGCACTTCACCTGCAGACGGAGTGCTTTTGAACTCATTTCGGACAGGTAAGCCGGCCGCGGTGGCCGAGGTGACTGAGGCGCTCCAGTCACGGTCAGCACGGCCACTACGGTCGGGGGTTCGAATCCCCCCTCGGGCATGGATATTTGTGCCGTCCTAGTTCGTAAGTAGTTCATAAGTTTAGGGACTGATGACCCCGTAGTTAGGTCCCATAAGCTTAACAAACATTTGAACATTTGGACAGGTAATTACGGATGTCTCCAAACCATGGATTCGGCCTTCGATTCGGACGTGTAATGGTGGACCCACTTTTCATACCGGTCACAATCCAATACAGAAAGTCATTACCATATTCATGGTCGACCTCTACCCAATGGTGTGGCGGTGTCTTGCTCGTGCGCGTTCACCTGTTGTGTCATCTTTTGATCATAGCCGTTCAACGATTCTTCCGTATGCAACATCCTGTTTTTTTTTTCTTCTTCTTCTTCTTCTTTTTTCCTGGACGGCTTGTTGAACCTTATAACGCGATTTGGCAAATGTCTGAGTGTACTTGGAAATTATATAGAAAAATAAGGTTATGTCTTATTTTTAATTTCTCATTCTATTTTTCTCTTTTCATGCACAACTCTACCCACAGTCGACAGGGGAAACTTATTTTCCAACTCCCCCTCGCATCTTTTTACAGACGCACGAATATCTAAAAAAAACATATGCCTGTCGCCGTAAAAGCGCGGAATGGTACCCACGAGGTCTTGAAGCACGCCATTGTTGTTTTAATAGGTTCATGCATAGCAACTTACTCGAAAATCGTAACACAATGGAAGAAAACAGCAAAATATATTTGACAAGCTATTAAAGCAGTTGTATTGCGTTATAGCCTAACAACATACACGAAAATCATAACATATTCGTACAAAAGTGCGAAATAGGCTATTTAACGGAACAAAGTAAATGATAAACGAGCTTCTCGTAAATTATATCTTTGTCGTCATGAAAAAACTAGAATATACGCCATTTTAATTTATGAAATAGATTTTTAAAAAAAGGAACAATTTTCTCACCGTGTATTTGCACCTGACCCATGGTCGGCCTTTCATACTTCCCATCCATTATCGCGCCATTACCAACATGTACACTGGGTAGTGATACGCTTGAGCATAACACATTAAACTTTTAAAGAATTGACTAGCTTAATTCCCGCTGCTTTGCACGCGTAGACTGGATGGCCTGCATTCGTTGTTTCTACTACTAAATATGAATTTTCATAGATTTAGCTCAAAATGCTTTCCAAGTCAAGTATTTTGAGACAACTGGCCCCCCCCCCCCTATTGCACCAGTGATGGCAGAATCCAAAAGAACCCGAAACAATTTTTTTAACCATGGTTCCAAATCAAAATGTTCGCATTTCTAGCATTAAAAGATTTTTCCTTATTTCACCCGCTTAATGGTTGAATTTCCAAAAATACAGAAACACGTGCTTTTGAAACTCCAGTCAAAAATATAAATCCGAAGTTTTGTATTTCTTGCTTCAAAATTGCCTTAACAGCAACGTGTTCTCAAAAAACCGTCCATCCCCTATTTCACCCCCTTAGGAATGGGAATATCAAAAAGTCGCTGACAATAAACTTTTCAGTGCCGTTTTCTGATTTTTAGATACGGATCCGTCGAATCGAGAACGCGAAATTTCTTTCTTACGCTTTGGCATCTTTCTTCGTAATTTTACTTTTCAAACTGCAAAATGCACTTCTTTTTTATTCCTACGCTTGTTACAGAAAAACAACTGAAGAATGTGCATCACGTTTCGCTGTATATAACCTTTTTTGCTATTATAGTGTTAAAAGTCATCGCTGGTCTTCAGTCCGAATGTTATATAAGCTTACGATTTTCAACCATTACATTTTACACCTTATTATACTATCGACACGGAATTGCTGTGATGTACGACGGTAGACTGTAATATAACATCACAGATCGTCCGTCTCCATTGTGTAGTTTTCCTTAAAGAGAAAAATATTGCCACCCACACGTAGAATTTTATATGAGTCGGTAACTTTCAACTCCCATATCTTCCATCCCATTATCGTTATCAACCCTCTACCACCATAGTGCCATATAGGAGACTGATATCTATTACCATATACATACATTATTCGTTTGTGCTGTGTAGTTTTTGCTTGAGAGTGAAATATAGGCAAAACACCCAATTTTTATGTATATTAATATAATTGTTACTGCTCCAAGTATAACCGAAAATGAGCAATTCACAACGGGAAAAAATTTATTTCACCCCCAAAAAAAGTGTATTTTCACCAGGGAAAATTCTACTTATTACTCGGAAGAAACAAAAAAGCAAAAGTATCGTCTTGTATGTGCGGGTGTAGTGTCCTCCAAGTCGCCTACATAAGATTGTCTCCCTCCCCCTTCAAAAGCCCTAGTATACGACTCGATCCGAGAAAGACAATGTTTATTTCTTAAAAACGGTGTTGAGTGGACGAAAATGTCGAAAACTGCGTCAATGAGTGTTAAAGTGGTGTGAGCAATCAAAACAGTGAACGCTCTAGGAGTGCAAAATATAACTCAACCGCTAAGATTCTCTTACTAAACGTATCAATTTTGGTCGCCCTCAGCAATTCCATGCAAACAAAATATTCATTAAATTTTATCATTATGATTATGCTACTAACGTGAAGGACTAAAGCTCCCTGACACAGAGCGGTGTTGAGTTTTGCCATCTGCAAATTTTATAAAACAAAATATAAGCTTTCTTAACTACATTATTGAATTGAATTAAAATTTGTGGTGCGGCCGGGAATCGAACCCGGAACTCCATTTTTACTAGGCAGACGTCTTAACCTTTTTTTTTTTTTTTTTTTTTTTTTTTTTTTACTTGGAAATGATAATTCTTCTTGTGTTGATAGAAAAGAAAGAAAGATAAAGCTGATTTGATAAATTTCCGTCTTGCTGCCCCAAAGATTTATATATAAAATATAAAAAAAAACTAAAAGCAAAGTCAAAATGTTCAAATATTTGTTAAGCTTATGGGACTTAACTACGGGGTCATCAGTCCCTAAGCTTACAAACTACTTATGAACTACCTTATACTAAAGACGGCACAAATATCCATGCCCGAGGGGGGAATCGAACCCCCGACCGTAGTGCCGTGCAGACCGTGACTGAAGCTCCTCAGTTTCCTCGACCACCGCGGCCGGCAAAAGCAAAGTCACTTCTTCAGTGGTAAACATAACTATTTTCTTCTATTTACTATTCAATAAAATAACTGTTTCTTCTTTTTCCATGGCACTGCTCACCGTCGATTTCAGAGTTCGTCTTCACGTATTGTTTTCGAAGTTTTGCGTGTCCGTTTGAGGTTCCTGTTCTTTTTATCTTGGTTTATGTACTTAGTATAAAATTCCTTCTTCTCTAACCCTAAAATACGTCAGTCGGCTGGTGCACAGGATTTATTTGAATAAAATAAACAAACGAAAGAAGGGCTTAATGGTATATCTTGTTTCAAACCAAAAGTGATAGACTACCACACCACTAACGATTAAGGCGCCTTGGAATAGTCTATGTACGATTTCTCCATGCAGCGGAATAGCACCTCGGCAATGCACATGGTGGAACAATCCTGATAAGGTGATATAAATATCAATTAATAGAAATAAACAATCCCAAAGACGGATTTACGTCTCAAATATGTCAAAGACATTATTGATAAATCTGAAGCATTGAATTAAAATTTGTGGTGCAGCCGGGAATCGAACCCGGACCTCCATGCTTACTAGGGAGACGTCTTAACCGTTAGACTACCACACCACGAATGATTAAGGCGCCTTGGCATAGTCTTAATCGTTCGTGGTGTGGTAGTCTAACAGTTGCCGGGCGCCGTGGCTCAGCGCGCCAGGTCAGAGGGCTGAACGCCCTCTATAATAAAAGAGCTGAGCCAAAGAACACGTAGAACCAAAACGAACAATCACGAGTAACGTCCGCAATGACAAGATCTACCCATAGGAAAAAAAAAAATAAAATAAAATAAATAACGGTTAAGACGTCTGCCTCGTAATCATGGAGGTCCGGGTTCGATTCCCGGCCGCACCACAAATTTTAATTCAATGCTTCAGATTTATCAATAATGTCTTTGACATCTTTCAGACGTAAATCCGTCTCGGATTGTTTATTTCTATTATTTCTTAACTACCTTCAGCAAATTAAGAAAAAGAAAGACTGAGGCTATCATTGTTCTTTTAACTATGTTTACTTGGTTCTAGATACATTTCATATATTTTTGTTTATTTAAGTATCATTCAATGAATGTGTGTTTTTGAGCCGGCCGCGGTGGCCGAGGGGACTGAGGCGCTCCAGTCACGGTCTGCACGGCCATTACGGTCGGGGGTTCGAATCCCCCTTCGGGCATGGATATTTGTGCCGTCCTAGTTCGTAAGTAGTTCATAAGTAGTTTTTGTAAGTTTAGGGACTGATGACCCCGTAGTTAAATCCCATACGCTTAACAAACATTTGAACATTTTTTTCTGTTTTTGAGCATTTCTGCCAAGTACGCCGTTACTGTGCACCTGCCACGTGCGTTCGTAGCTCACCGGCAGCAGAAGACCGCGTCCCGGATCTGAACCCGGAGCACGCGGCTGGAGAGCTGCCGCAATGGCCCATCGCGCCGGCCTACCCGCCTTTGTCATGTAAATGCCAGCAGACTGTTCACCTCGCTCGCGGCGGTTACGTTACTGGGCGCGCACGCACCCACCCACCGCCTTTATGTATTCTGCGTACTCGTAAGGGACGTCCACCCGGCGCGGCGAACGCACTAAACGCCGAAGTTACGTCCGAGCCCTCCCAGCGGGACGCCGCGGTGCTCATCCTCATTTATTCCCGCACGTCCGAGTGCCGGCGACGCTGGAAATAGCACTGCGGGTCTTAACACTTCTCTCGTCTCACTGAATGGCAATCGGAAACGTATTGAATACGGAATGAAATGTTCGCTAAACGAGAGCCATTCACTATTGAAATGAAAATCTGTCTAATTATTTTTATGTCGTGCAGGGGACAGAGAAGCTCGTCTGTCCCGAAATGACCTTACAGTCTCCGTCAAATGTGATTTACGACACTGGTTAACATTGCGGGAATGTACGAGACAGCCTGAAGTGACGTCAGCTGAAAAGCGTACACCACGATGGGAGAAAATGATCAGAACTTCTCGTCATTCACTAAGTGAATAGTCGATCAGAGAGTAACGCTGTAAACTGGATGTAGGAAAAATTAATATCACGTATGCGTAAACCTGCCACAAGTAGACAGTATTTTCAGTGACGAGCGGTTTCGCCACACAAAGGTACCAGTGGCGTAACTATGAGGGGGGGGGGGATGAGGGGGATAGACCCCCCAGAACCGAAAAAAAAAGAAAGAAAGAAAGACATCGTATAACAGCAATTTCGTAAAGGTAAAGATTGGAAACTTGGGAGTTTTACCATAAACTTTCATTGGATGGGAGTGAATTAGTTTCTTCAACGGGAGTGGTAGATGGTAGTCTGTCTGGAAACTGACTAAAATTTTGCATTTTGATCGTCAAACAGATCTCCCCCCCCCTCCCCAAAGCCAAATCCTAGTTACGCCACGGAAAGGTACCATCTTTTGCCCATTGCTAGAATGTTACTTTGACTACATTCCAAACGTTAGAAATACCGAACCAACTAAATCATTTTTAGTAATAAGAAAGTTGAGGTTGCAACTTTTTTATTTATTTTTTTACGCGTTTCACCCTTGTGGCGCATCTTCAGAAAGTCTTAAAATATCATATCAGATGAGTTGAACTAAATCTCTTGCTAACCACAATCTGGCAGCGACTAATCATTAGAACTAGAATACGGTGGATAAAACCCGTATTGTAGTTTTAATGATTTGACGCTGCCAGATTGTTGCTAGCAAGGGTTTTTGTTCAACTCATCTGATGTGATATTTTAAGACTTTTTGAGGCTGCCCAACAAGGGTGAAACGTGTAAGCAGTAAATAAAAAACTTGTAACCACGACTGTCTTATTGCTAAACAATTTAATTGGTAGCTGTCGAGCCGGCCCTAATTGAATAGAAAGTTATGTATATCATTTTCATTATGAAAAAGGAAAAATTCCTTATATTGTATAAAATTATTTATTTGGTTACATGCCGGCTTTCAGCTTCTTATGCCATCATCAGGTAACAACTAAATGTAGTAACATTTCTTCACAGATATGCCACTTACAGATGATAAAGATCCACAGGTTCACAGGAAAGTGTTACAATTTTATGGCACTGAATTACATTTATTAATAAATAAAAATATATAAAAAGGCTGATATGTTGTGGCTCTAAGCTTGTATATTATAGTTAAAAGTAGGGGAAGGGGGAGGGGTATGAAAGAGGAAGGTGGGGATTGTTACACTGTGAAATAGTATTGAAGTTGTAACATTTGTTATATTTACGAACTGATAACTGAAAATTATTTTAGTAAAGGGGGGCGGGGGACTGAGTTTGGTCGTTCAATACTGTACTGGCATCCACTGCCAAATGTTTATTGATTTCTAGTATTTCCAATAGTGTCACTTTCTGATTTTCTTCAGAGAATGTAAGATTACATCATACGTGTGTTGAATCTATCATTTTCACTCTCCAGTTTCTCTCGTGTTCTGATAATCTATCAGCTACAGCTCCGCCAGATTGATCAATGTACACTTTCCCACAATGTATGCATGTGGACTTGTACACACCACTCTGTACTAAGGGTAGAATTTTGTCTTTGCTGTTGAATAAATATTTTTGAAATGTTGTTTTCGTTATAAAATGCAGGTCTGTAGTTTCGAGTTTTAACTTTTTAGCAAGGTGATTTAAAATTTTGCCTAAATATGGGACAGCCACACCAGTTTTTCTTACTGCTGACTTGCTCTTGTTGGCCAGAATACAAAAGTATATATTAAAGGGGCATCGATGAGCGGATATCGTCAGAATTGGTTTATTAAAACTAATAGCAGGAAAATTTCATGGCGCAAGTGTACCAGCACTTATATACACCTATTGCACCTTTATTAGGCCAACGTTGGAATATGCCGCCCCAATATGGATCACAGCTGCAACTCACGTTATCAAACTCTTCAGTACAGAAAGAAGACGTAAGGATAGCACTAAAAATGAGACCTAGCACCAGCAGAAGGGAAATTTACGAACTTGCACCGATTGAGCCACTAGAAACCAGACTAATAAGACTCACAGCAAAATTCGGTTTATCAAGGCTTGCTACAGAAACAAAAACTACAGATCTTTTTCAACCACCGATTAGAACGGGATATCCTAAATATAAATATCCATACCCTCCGAGCACTATAGAAAGAGCAACCGAGACAGATTATTCTGGAAAGTATACTTTTGAAGGAATTTTGGACGAAGAAAACATTCTCCAACATCTTATAATTATTGAAGATTAGTTTTTAAAATGTTTCTTAATGGTGAGGGTTTTTATCAGGGAGGTTTTTTCCCCTCAGTTATATTTTATTATGTTACCTCCCAGGGGCATAACTGATAATCAACTTTTAGAAGAAATAATCTTTGTAAATGAATTTAAGATTGTTTATATAATATTGATAACAATAAAGATATTAAAAGTTAACTGATAAAACAATCCTTGGCCTAAACGAACCTACAAAGGTCGAAACGGGCCCGCCGTCTCAGCACGGTGGAATGAAATTAAAAAAATGTTTGTACTTGGCCACCAGCAAGGTCCAATCACCAGCAGATGTCGGTTAGTTGCTCCGAGGAAATATTGTGGGATTTGCACATCATACGGTGGCCAACTCGTCAAGACTCTTTGCAATATTTTAATAATTTCAACATTTCTGGTATTGAGAGGTAGCGTCGCTGCGTACCTCTGCTCGCTCATGGGCACTACGCTGCACCACAAAGCACGTGCTCTGAGCTCCTAAACAGAAAGATTGGGGTAGAAAGCTTAGCTCTAATAAGTGGTTTCGCTTTGAAGGGTACGTGCCTCAAGCCAGGATACGTACTGAGACATTCCCGAAGACGCAGCTCGAGATACGCTACGCCGGTGTGAAAGGGCCTTTTTTTTAGGGAGTCCGCTCTGCGGCGAGAGATGGCCGCAACAGGCTACGCATTGCGTCCTTGCGCTCTCACGCATCTGGTAATGGGCATTCCGCTGCGGCCGCAGCCGGGACCTGCGTGAGAGCGTCTAACGGGGCAATCAGGCCGGCCGCAGGGCAGTGCTGACACGTGCAGCCCACCTGCACGTGACCGAGGCGCGGCAACTGCCGGCGTTTAGCTGCGCATTACTCGTACTCTAATCTCTCCAAACGAGTGGGGAGTAACAAAGCGGCGCTAAATCAGGACGCTCATCGCGATGGTATCGGCTCAGGGTTTTATTAAAGCTCCGGGAACTCTGCTACCGTTCCGCCGATGGGTTCTCTTTACACGTTATGGCGTCTACAGGGTGTCTCACGAAAGACGCCTGCCAGGTGTTTGCGGATCGCGCGGTACGGCTCCCGGCCACCGCCACCGCATCTGCCGGCCACGACAGCGCCCGATTCTCGTACTCTATTGTGCCGCGGGCGCATATACTGAGATGTCTAAAATACATTGCCATCTGAGTAAGCTTACCTTTATTTACATTAGATGTTCAAAATGGTGTCCCTCTATGGAAAGAACGGCCTGAGATCTCTTGAACATATCTGCGAACACTCGACGAATTTCGGCTGCCGAAATCTGGGAAATGACTAGTCGAATCCTGTCTTCCAACTCTTCAATTGTATGGGGATTGCTTGCATACACATTTTCTTTTAACATTCCCCAAAGATAAAAGTCACAGGGATTTAGATCTGGAGAACGAGGAGGCCAGTGAACTATCCTATCATAAAAAACACTTCGTACTGCTGCCATAGAAGCATTGGCAATGTGTGGTCTTGCATTGC
The DNA here is from genome assembly GCA_026315105.1 of Locusta migratoria. NCBI lineage: Eukaryota > Metazoa > Arthropoda > Insecta > Orthoptera > Acrididae > Locusta > Locusta migratoria. The sequence goes on from CM048745.1 coordinate 146,611,114, forward strand.
CCTGCATGAAATAACCGTACAGCTTTTCAGTGGGGGAAAGTTCTTGAAAAAATGGATGCGGGATATTGTTCATATACCTGTCAGAATTTGTTTCGTGAAAAACAGATTCGCCTATTCATTTACCAGATTTCGGCAGCCGAAATTCGTCGAGTGTTCGCAGATGTGTTCAAGAGATGTCAGGTCGCTCTTTCCTTGGAGGGACCTCATTTTAAACATCTACTTTAAATAAAGGTAAGTTTAGGTTACTCAGATGGCAATGATTTTTAGACTTTAACTCAGTGTATGCGCCCGCGGCACAATAGAGTCCGAAAATCAGGCGCTGCCGTGGTCGGCGGATGCGGTGGCGGCGGCCGGGAGCCGTACCGCGCAATCTGCAGACGCCTGGCAGGCGTCTTTCGTGAGGCACCCTGTACTTCTAGGTATTCATTTTACGCTGCGTACGGGATGACCTGTAGTTGTCTGTTGTAATAAGAGCAAGGGAAACATGGGTGTAACCCTTTCATTTTCAGTGTTGTTCCTGGACAAAAACGTATTAAAAGTTGATTTACCGTATTTTCTGCATCAGTCCTTCAAGTTGCATTTTTGTTGATGAACATCCTGCTTCTAGTACGACATTTTGCCGTTTGGTACGGCGTGTAGCCACTTCTGAGGCTTTAATCTGGCCATCTAGGAGACTGTGTTGCGTTGTCGTCTGTACGTGCTTCAGAGTGTGATTTTATTCCAGCAGTGAATTGTCTTCGATGCTGTGGCGAAGATTATGCTAGCATTATTGACCTGGCAGTGTTAACTATCAACAAAATAACGTCCAAGTGATAAAATACCTCGATAAAAACATCTGCGTTGTGCGTGAAATGCATGACATAAAAAAGTCAATAGTTCGACCAAAATTTTTAAAAGACATATTTTCATGTTACTGCACTGTATTAATACAGAAAACACCGAATTATAATCTTTCCAAAGCAAAATTTACTAACAATTTTCTAAAATATGGTACCGTGTAGAACTGCTGTGTGTATTTTCATTTTTCAGTAGTTATTCTTTAGAGTGATGATAATGACACTCTAATAGTTTAGTACTGTGCCTATTAATTATTCTTACTTTCCCAATTGCTCCGTCCGTTATGTTTCCCACTGCGACACTGGACAGTCCTGTCCTCAACGCGGTTTCTGCTGGTCGGAGTGTAACAACCCGTATCATTATTTGGCGGACAGCTGAAATGCCCATCGTGATATCCAAATGGAAGGGTTCACTTTTACGGCAAAACGTCCTTTCACCTCAACTCTGTCGGTGAAAGTGAGGCCACGCCATGTTTGTGAGGTCCACTAGACAGTCAGCTTTCAGAGGTTGGGCGGAGTTCAAGACAAAGGAGTCATCTAGATATCGCTGTTATGAGAGCGGTTTTCCCCATTTACTTCCAGCAGTAATAGATGGAAGGATAGCTCTGAGGTCGACAGGAAGTGGAGAACTTATGTTTATGAAAGTCCACTTATCGATCCGATCATTCAACACAAAGTGTGACGAAAACGAGTTTCATAGTATGGGTGTTAACTACGTAAGTATAAATACAAGGTTTCTCAAATTCAAATCAAATGTTTGTTAAGCTTATGGGACTTAACTACGGGGTCATCAGTCCCTAAACTTACAAACTACTTATCAACTACCTTATACTAAGGACGGCACAAATATCCATGGGCCGGCCGCGGTGGCCGAGGGGACTGAAGCGCTCCAGTCACGGCCTGCACGGCCACTACGGTCGGAGGTTCGAATCCTCCCTCCGGCATGGATATTTGTGCCGTCCTTAGTATTAGCTAGTTGATAAGCAGTTTGTAAGTTTAGGGACTGATGACCCCGTAGTTAAGTCCCATAAGCTATACAAACATTTGAACAAATATCCATGCCCGAACCCGCGACCGTAGTGGCCGTGCAGACCGTGACTGGAACGCTTCAGTCCCCTCGCCCACCGCGGCCGGCCCAAGGTTTCTCTCCGTTTCTCAAAAATGTATGCAACACATAGTTGACTGTTTTGAACACAACACGCAGCCCAAGTTAATAATATATCCAGCGGTAAACGATAACTGTATTATTGTTTCAGAATATGTCATTAATAAAAATTTGTCCACTTTGCCCACGTGTTCTCAGAAAGAATAGCTCGCAAAAGGCAGAAAATAACTTTTGTCGATATTGTACCGCAAAAATCTTTCCTAAGGTTAAAGCTTTGGATCGTTATTGGGTTCATTCTGTTTATCACAATTTTTAGCTCTGGAGTTTACTTCAGTTGTGCTAGGGGCATAGATAATGAGAGACGGGGGAGGGGGATGTCCAACCCCCTATCCATACGATTTTTTTAAAATTAATTTCGCCTAATGTTTTATTTTTCTTAATTTTTTTGTCATTCACAATGCACCCTGCATTTATCTGCAGATGTTTTGGTTGCTGATCTGAAAAATTTCTTGTGCGTATGAATTGGGCCCCCCCACCCCCAGAAGAATAAATTATTTACGTTACTATTATTTGATTCTTGTCTGCTGTAAATTTTTAGTCTCTCTCCTGGCAGTAGCAGCTCAGTTTAGCTGCATAGAGGTCTCTGGAGTTTTTGTTGTGGCATCGTTATTCGCCACTACGCCGGCGGTCTACACAAGTCACCGATCAACTTCAAGAAGAGGCGATAAGTCGCTCCACAGTTCTTCGGCTACTGGAGGCGCCCGCAGTCTCGGTACCTCTTTGCCTGCTTCGCGCTCGCCTAGATATGCCGGTGCACCACAGCAACGACAGGCAGTACGGAGAGTACAGAAGTTCCAGTCAGTACGAGGCAGTCCCAGGAATACTACAGTTCCAGAAGTTCATCATAGAAGAGCCAGCCTTCTGTCTATGCATAAGCCGGCACAGTTTACTATTGCGTAGCTGAACTATGTAATAGTACAAGACGTTTGTACCAACACAAGCAATCAAAGTTAAGGATTGAATTCTTCTGCCAACATATCATTTGAGATTTCCTAATTGTTGGGCCTGCAGCATCATATATGTCGTAGAAAGACATTGCAATAAAGTTCTGGATTGCTGCTTATGTTTTATTTAATAGTGATACAGCTGTTTCGACAGTTTTTCAGTCTCAAGCGCGTCTACGATGTTTTGACGTTAAATGTTGACATCTGGCGTAACTGTTGCATAAAGTACATGGAAATATACACGTATTTAGTTGTATATGGTTTTTAGCTGTCAGGTATTATGCAGCTTTTTACGTTAAAACTTTAAATTAAAGAAAACTTTTATATATTTTTTTCTTTTTTTCTTTTTCGTAATTAACAACAGCTTTGCCAAAGCTGTTGTTAATTACGAAAAAAAAGTTTTCTTTAATTTAAAGTTTTAACGTAAAAAGCTGCATAATACATGACATCTAAGAACCGTATACAAGAACTAAATACGTGTATATTTCCATGTAATTTATGCAACAGTTACGCCAGATGTCAACATTTAACGTCAAAACATCGTAGACGCGCTTGAGAATGACAAACTGTCGAAACAGCTGTAGCACTATTAAATAAAACATAAGCAGCGATCCAGAACTGTATTGCAATATCCTTTGAGAACTAATCACTTCTCTCAGTTGCAGACCTTGTCGACATCCTGGCTAGACACGACCCAGCTCTTTTTACTACAGCAAGCAGGGAGATGTAACAATTTTACCCAACGGAGTACCAATAATTTCCGCGGTAGACAACATATATAATATTCATAGAATATATGACATCAATTGCGATTGGGCAAAGCTGAAAATGTGTACGCAGCCGGGATTCGAACCCTGGTCTCCTGCTTTCTAGGCAGTTGCGGTGACCCCTACACCACTGGGGACACAGTGATCACCGCACCTGCAAGGACTACCCATGCACGCCTCCCGTCAGATACACATTCCCAGCTTCGCCCTGCCCATAGTACTCAAACTCGTAGTTTAACTAATTCCCGTAAGAGTAAGGGCTTCAAACTTGCCCACCCCTCCCCACTAACGATAGGATCATTGCCCGTCACCGGCATATTATATATATATATATACATGTGGCGTCTGTTCCGAAAGAACACACGTCACTTCTGATCCCGCAGCTGTTCGTATTTAATATTCATAGAATATATAACATCAACTGCGATTGGGCAAAGCTGAAAATGTGTACGCAGCCGGGATTTGAGTACTGTGGGCAGGGTGAAGCTGGGAATTGGTATCTGACGGGAGGCGTGCTTAGGTAGTCCTTGCAGGTGCGGTGATCACTGTGTCCCCAGTAGTGTAGGGGTCAGCGCAACTGCCTAGAAAGCGGGAGACCCGGGTTCGAATCCCGGCTGGGTACGCATTTTCAGCTTTGGCCAATCGCAGTTGATGTCATATATTCTATGAATATTAAATAAGAACAGCTGCAGGATCAGAAATGACGTCTGTTCTTTCGGAACAGACGCCACATGTATATATAGACTAGATATAATTCGCGCCTATAAGCCACAGAGAAGCGTTTCTCCTAGTTCTCCGCAGTCGAGAGCGCGGGATCGTGTTCCGACTGGCGACCGGAGCCTGAACAAGGCTCAGCTTCCTCTCATAGAGTGCATCTGGGCGGTAATTTCCGCTGTTTCGCCGGAAGACAGAGAAATTGAGGGGCGAGGAGCTGGCGGTGCGTGCGGCGCCGGGAGAAAGGGAGTGAAAAAAGAAAGGCCGGGTGTGGAGGAACGCTAAGTGGGGGATCTGGAGGCCGGTCGATCGCGCCCGGCCGTGACTAATGGGATGTACGGCGGTAAACGCAGCTGCGGTCCGTGCCACCGACAAGAAACCCATCTGCCGCCACCGCGCCGTGGCAGATCCTCCCCCCGTGCGTACGCGCAGCCACTGGCTGCCTGGCCACTCGGGGGTCACTGACCTCCGCAGAGACTCACGGGCCTGCGGCTGGGCGAGCGACACGCAACAGAACGAACGATACCGGCGCATTTACTCGAGGATAGTTCAGCAAGAAAAGTGTCATACTCAGGAAAGCATCAGTCAACCTTGTTGTTTTGGTGTCTGTTCTTTTCGGACATCTTTGAGAAACTGACACTACTTGTTGACAGTAACGGCCGTAATTTTACGTAATGGAAATATTGAAACATTTCTTTTGTGTCCCAGCCTCGTCGCCGCTTTTGTGTCTCGTTTCCGTCGTAGGTGTCGGTGGCCGAGTAGAAAAGTACCGACACATGAATAAAGGATGCACGAAGGTGAGCAGCCAGTGGGACAGCAGAAACTAGAAACACTAGAGTAAATTAGAACGAGATATATATTTCATAGAGACTTAGTAATATTTAACTTTTACATACCTCAGTACTGCAGAATGCTGATACATAGTTGAGCTAGAGGCCTGCCTAGTGCCTGTCCGATAGCCAAGTCTTCACTGGTGCCTATCTGATTCCGAAGTGTTAACTGGTTCCTATCTCAGTCCCAAGTGAACGATGTCGTTCAGTGGTGGCCACGAGCGGAGTTGCAGCAGAGGGCGCTCGTGGCTGACGTCGTAAGAACGCCGCGCCGTGCGTGCATGGCGGCGCGCGGCGAAAGTAGGTGGCGCGCACTTTAGACTTGTGCGACACCACAATTTCGACCATTTCAGGGCATAAAAATAGATACAACTGAAAAGTTGAAAATTTCTGCTGAACGGGGACTCGAACACGTATTTTCCGCTCTGGGGCAGTGGTCGCCTCAAAAAAAAAAAAAAAAAAAAAGAAAAAAAAATGGTTTTTTCTAAAGCAGTACAGACCTACTGTTCAAAATGTTCAAATGTTTGTATAGCTTATGAGTCCCTAAACTTACAAACTACTTACGATCTACTAGGGACGAGACAAATATCCATGCCCGAGGGGGGATTCGAAACCCTCCACCGTAGCGGCCGTGCAGACCGTAACTGGAGCGCCTCAGTCCCCTCGGCCACCGCGGCCGCCCAGACCCACTGTACTCAACATTGACGGAAACGAAACTGTACTTTCTGGACAGGATGGGGCCCCTACACGCCCACACCAACGTGGTGACCAACTCAATAGTTCTACTGTCATCTCCGTATTTGTTAGTTTTGCTAAGGTGGATCACAGGATGTGGGAACCGCGATGTTATCCGTACGTGTGGGCACGATCACCCATTAATACGGTGCATCGGCAGATAGAATTGGTCGAAAGGTATACGAAGGGTAAAGGTATGTAAGGGCAGAGGAAGAAAAGTGCCAAGGCAAGAGCCAAGGGGAAAAAAAACCGTCTGCGACAGTGGGGTAGGTTGCAAGGGCAGTAGGGTTAGGCTATCTGCGACAGATCATGCAAGGTTTGCTAATGTTAGTAAAGGGTATATCTCGGTACCATTAACTTTGCTAGGTTTGTCATAAGGAATCAGTCAGGTTGATGCGAGGTTCTGCTGCAGCTAATCTCCTGTGAAGTCTCCTGAGTCGGCTGCGGCAGAATACCTGTAAACATAGTCAAGTTTGTCATGATAGTTAGACAGTTCGGCCAAATATGTAGGACTTTATAGGTCTGTTTGTGTTCAGTGCGTTGCACATGGTTTCCCTGCCTTGCCTGTTGGTCGGCTGTGAGCTCAGCTGGCATTGCCACTCATTTACTGTTCTGCAGGTGTTCGCCATATTCAGCGAGTTGGTGGTCCCTATGACCGTAGGTGGTTAGTCTCTGAGGAGAAGTGTTTTGGGTTGCTTACGTTTCCACCTATGGTTGTGATCGTAGTTTCCCAAGCATAGTATGAAGGAATTGTTCGAGTGTCTCGAGTTTTTGTACAGTCGTGTGGCGAGTTTCTTGAATACAACCGAGAGTCGCTTTAGGCGGTATTCATTGTGAAGATCCACGGTGCGTGTGTATCGTGGAGCGTTGCTTATGATGCGTAGTACCTTGTTCTGTATGAGCCTTAGACGGCGTAGTCGTGTCGGCGCCGCGTATGCCCAGCACGGAGCACCGTACGTCACCAAAGGTCTAATATATGTCATGTAGAGGTTCCTCGACACCCGGCTATTCAGTTTGCTTTCGCGGGCCGCGGTGGCCTAGGGGACTGAGGCGCTCCATTCATGCTCTGCACGGCCACTGCGATCGGGGGTTCGAATCCCCCCTCGGGTATGGATATTTGTGCCGTCCTTAGTATTAGTTAGTTCATAAGTAGTTTGTAAGTTTAGGGACTGATGACGCCGAAGTTAAGTCCCATAAGCTATACAAACATTTGAACATTTTAGTTTGCTTTCCCTGTTGAGCATTGGCTAGAGTTATTTGGGCCTCGCGTTTGTTCCGTTGGTCATGTATTGTATGTGGTCCCCCCATGTGAGTTTCCGGTCCAGCCAGATACCGTGGTATTTGACTTTCTCACGGAAACGTATAGGGCGTGCATGTAGAGTAATTGGTCTACAGTATTGGTGTTTGCGCAGGTGTTTCGGTCTGCGTGTGAACAGAACTGCCGCGCATTTGTCGACGTTTACTTTAATACGCCATTTCTCCAACCAAGGTTCGGCACTTCTGAGTGCTGTCTGTAGGCGTGAATTTATGTTTGATGGCTTCCAATCTTCCGCCACGATGGCGATGTCATCTGCGTAGACTGGGAATAGCAACGCTGCGAGTAGTAGCTATTGCAGGCAGGTGCATCTCACCAGGCTGCCTCCACATTCCAGTTACTATATATATAACGCCGGTGAATGTCCCAACCAGTTTTTTTGAAAGAATATGATGCTGGAAAAAAGAAACTTATCCTAGTCTCAATGTAATTGATTAAAAGTAAAACAATGTCCCGGAATTTAACGTACTATGATATTCGAAAAACAAAGCTTTCTCTTGTCTCATAATAATTTAACGGCATACTTTTTATACGGTTAACACAGTCATCATTACATTGTCGACACCAGAATCCTCTGAACACTCTGGCAGATACAAGTGTGGCAGTCAGTTGCAGGCTGGTGGAGACGAGGAGCGCGAGTCTTGGCATCCCGAGGCCTGGTCACGATGTCTCCGCCTCATCTCAGAGAGCACTCCCTTACACGGTACCAAACGGCAGCAGCTGTTGGCGGAATTAGCCATTGTTAAAAGTGAGATTCAGCATGCTAGCGGACTCTGCTCTAAAGTGTGGCTCTTTTGAGCAGGACCAGTGGGCTGTAGAGAGGAAGGGTCAAAAAGCCAGATGATCATCACTAACCACCCTAGAAACAACGTAATGTACAAAGTGACCAATCAACCAAATGGCGGCATTGGTTTTTGTCTCTGAAAAAAGACAGGTGGTTGGGCGCAGATGATGTCTGTGGAATATATAGATTCATCAGAACGAGTGAGGAAGGCCCACTGTTTCTTGAGTCAGGACAAGTTAACCTGATGACCACCACAGGTGAAACTGTGTCACTAATTCCAATACGATATAGCCGTTTATTCGTGGAATTCAAATTGTTTAGAACCTTGTACCAGGATGAGGCCACTTCCATTGTTAGAATCGGGGGACTGATGTTAGTCCAGACAATTTTCCAGGCTGTTCGTGGTGCTGATAGTTCAACGGGATTAGGACAGGGGATCCCTTCCCAGCGAGCCATCAAAAACTTGGTCGTGAGCAACGACCACTGCAGCATGTCAGCTCCCAGATGCCCCCAGATACAGATAGAACTCTCGAATGTGTTTTAATTTGTCATTTATATGACCTACATCAACAAGGGGATCAAGACACTCTGGACGGACTAAAGAGTATAGCCGGCAAATTAGGCTATCCAGGCACGCTTCACGTCTACCTCTAATTCTCAACTTACACTAGGATTGTAGTGCTCCCTGGCCATTACTTCATCGTGCTCGCAGCCTATACATGTTTCCCACAAAAGAACAGACACCATATCAATAACTGTAAATAACGCCTCCAACAGGCAATTAACAATTTCAATGCGGAATCAAATGTTCAAATATTTCTGAATATAAGGGACGAAATAGATAGGCTCATCGATCTCTAGACTTACACACTACTTAAACTAACACAAACTTACACTAAGAACAATATACATAGCCATGAGTGATCCACAGAATTACAGACCTATATTACTGACATCAATTTGTAGCAGGATTCTAGAACATACACTTTCCTCCTCAAAGATTAGGAACTACCTCGAAGGGAACGACATATTGACCTATAGTCAACGCGGGTTCAGAAAGTATCATTCCTGTGAAACACGTGAAGTGTTGAGTGCTGTCGACAAGCGATAACAAGTCGATTCCATATTTCTGGATTTCCATATTTCTAGATTTCTTCTGATCAAATTGTGTGCTTACGAAATATTGTTACAGTTGTGCGAGTGGAATCACTATTTCCTGTCAGAAACAACACAGTACGTAGTAACTGGACGGCCGCAGTGGCCGAGTGGTCTGCGGCGCGCCAGTCACGGTCTGCACGGCCGCTGCGGTCGGGGGTTCCAATCCCCCCTCGGGCATGGATCTTTGTGCCGTCTTTAGAATAAGCTAGTTCATAAGAAGTTTGTAAGTTTGGGGACTGATCACCCCGTAGTTAAGTCCCATAAGCTATACAAACATTTTTTGAAAGAACACACTGACAGGGCATACCAATGGTTACGTTTCATTGGCACAACACTTAGAAGATGCAACAGTTCTACTAAAGAAACTGGCTACACTACAGTTGTGCGTACTGTTTCGATATATGGCTGCGCATTTTGGGATCCCCACCAAGTGGAACTGACGGACGATTTAGAGAAAGCTCAGAGAAGAACTGCTCGTTTTGTATTATCGCGATATAGGGGGGAGAGTGTCACGGAAATTATTCACGAGTTGAGGTGGTAATCGTTAAAAGTAAGACGTTGTTCGTAGAGGAGAGATTTATTTTCGAAATTTCTGTTCCTAACTTTATTTTACGAATGTGAACATATCTGTTGGCGTTCACTTAAATAAGAAGACATGATCAAGAAAATAAATTAAGAGAAGTCAGATGTAAAACGGAAAGTCTATACGACAATGGCACGGTAGAGAGTTTGAAAGCGGTTAAATAGACCTTCAGCTAGGCTCTTAAATTTGAATTACAGAGTAGTTATGCAGATGAAGTTGCCTTTGTACAAACTTCAGTATGATGTTTCAGTCTGCATGTGCACATCATAGATATTTGAGACTTCAGACACATATCTGAATCACATAGTAAAGTTTGAGGTAAGTGCAGTAAATCGCCTCTTTTATTGTTGTCTGTCTATGAGAAGTTCTTTTACATTTATGACCATGTGTTACCAACTGCATCTTGTGAGTCCTTTGTATCCTTATTCCTTTAGGAGTGTTCCGATGCCGTTAGTATAAGATGGTTTAGTTAATTTGAATGTTTAGGAACTGATGAACATAGCAGTTTGGTCCATTACGTTTACAAACCATTTCAACATAGAAAAAAGAGTTGGGTTGGGTTGTTTGGGATAGGAGGACTAAACTACTGAGGTTATCAGTCCCCCGGTGGGGAGGGGAAGGAGTGAGGATAGGAAAGGAAGGGAGGGGGAAAGGAAATGTAGTCCGGGAAGTAAAGAAGGAAGGAAGACTGCATTAGCTCGGGGCCCCGTACTTGACACGCTCACCGTCTTTTTAAATGTCCAAGGTCAGATATTCAACGAAATCTTCCAGCACGAAAAAACCATTAACAGTGACGTGTACTGGGAGGCACTCAGTGAACCTACGCAAGTCCACACCGAGAAGATCGCTTAGACTGTTTGTGGAGGGAGTGGTTCTGCTCGCCCATAACGAGCGTCCACAAGTCTCCAACGTCACACAAAGCGTAATAAACAATTTCCAGTTGTGAGTACAATCTGAGCTTCCTGTTTAAAGTCCGGACATGTCACCTTGCGACTTTTATGTGTCTTGTTCGCTTTAAAAAATTATAAATAAAAAAATTTACAAAATATAAAATAAAAAAAAATTCTAACGGGAGCCCTTCAACTCGGACGACGAACGGAAGAACACAATGGAGGACTGGCTTCTATCACAGCGACTGAAATTCTGGGAACACATGGTATCCTTCGGATCGTAAAACAATTGGATAACTGTGCACTTTCTTTTGTTGATTAATTTTGAAAAAAGACTTCAATAACGCCCACAGTACCCTGATATGTGACCATGCCGCATACATCTACAAGACTTTATAAATCGACTTTACAAATCCACTCGATGTAGCTGAACAATATTTGGAGGTATTTATGTTTGTGATCGATTGAGTCGTATTATCATGCATTTTTTACCGAAAATTAGTCGTTCGGTTTCATGAAAACCCTTTAATTTACAGAAACAATTTCTCGACTTCAGGAGACAAGTAAGGAATAACTTGTACACAATCTATACCGAATCGTTTTTAAGTTGGTTTTGATCATCTGGTTATTTACTAGACCACTAACGACAGCTTCATCCGCAAACAGTCTAAGATTTCTGTTCAAATGGTCTTCTAAATCGATAATTATTATGCCAAGTGCAGAAACGTTTTTGTCATAACTTCGCATTTTTCTAAAATTTTCCTTATTGTGGAGCACTTGAGAATGACAGCATAGTACGTCGAAACTGGTTGTGCATTATATATGAAGTATTAAAAAAATAAAAAAATTTTCAACAAGCAACTGTGGCCTGGAATACGTTTGTACGTATTTCCTATCACATAATGAAACATAATGTATTGTGTGAATATTGCCAGTGCCCTGGGTATGATACAGAAACGAATTGGCAAGAGTAAAAAATATAACAGCCTAACGTTACGTCGCGTTTGATATCGTTTCCGACTACCGAGGCTCAGTCATTTTGCCAGAATAATCATCACTATCCTCCCCTGACAAAAGAAGATGTGTTGTTCTTGTAACAAAAATGTTCAAATGTTTGTAAAGCTTATGGGACTTAATTACGGGGTCATCAGTCCCTAAACTTACAAACTAGCTAACTAGCTAATCCCAAGGACGGCACAAATATCCATGCCCTAGGGGGGATTCGAACCCCCGACCGTAGTGGCCTTGCGGACCGTGACTGAAGCGCCTCAGTCCCCTCGGCCACTGCGGCCGGCGTTCTTGTAACATCTCCACTGAAGATGATCCTACAGTGGCTTGAAAACTAGTTACGGAAGAATAAATGAAAATCCATAAAAAGAACTGGATGGTTATTACACCAAAATAAATCGGCAATTTACGCTACAGTTGCAGGTCATAATCCAAGGGTGATATTTGAAACAAAAGGTAAAAATAACACTGGCGTGTTTTACGGCCCACTTTAGATTTGTAGTTTTATACGTTTTTGCAAACATTTTGGACCATAATAAAAAATGAATTAATAAGAGTGTCTGAAATCCTTTTAAGAAAGAAAGATTATGTAGCGGCGGAATCCGAACCACTGACCTTCAGCGTCACAGTCCAACGCATTGCCCACTACGCTACAGCTATCAATTAGAAGTTGCGTTCTTTAATCTCATACTGTTGATGGCTGTTGTTAACTGATGCTAATTTGGCATTTTAAGACGCTAGATTATCATTTATCGTACGAAGAACGACGTGTTTTGTTAATTCTTCAGTGCTCCATTGCTTTGAAATGACAACGTGTAAGTTGCAATAAGAAAATCATCAAATACGCAACGCAAAATAGCGTATGCCAGAGAGAGTTCTGGGCAAGGAATGTCACGTGACATCTGCGAACGGATGGTTTTCGTTAATTTAATGGGGGGTGTCAAAACTTCGTTATTTTTCCAAATATCTCTCAAACAATACGAGATATGAAAAAAAACATCAGGGAACTAAGTTGTAGAGAATTTTCTCTTTAAAAAATACGGTTATTCAATTTTCGCATGAGATTAACGGTTTATTTGCAATTAAAATTACATTAAAGTGGCGTTTTTTGGTATTACTAACGAATTTCTTGTCCGAAATCTTTGAAAAAGCGAGATTCTGGTCTCTGGTAATCAACAATTATGTCTGTAAAATTTAGTGCCGATCGGTTGAACGGTTCGACCTAAAAATTGGAACACCTTACAGCCAGACAGACATCGTCAAATCGAAACGGCTTTTTGGCCCACTTTAGGTTACGGTAGTAACACTAAAAGTGGGCCTTTGCGATCGTCTTTTGTCAGCTCAAAATTTAAATGAAAATAACGGCTTAACTATTCACCTGACACAAAAATCGAATAACCGAATTTGTAGAGGAGAACAGTCTCTACAACTTTGCTCTGTTGTGTTTTTTATTATCTCGTCGCGTTTTAAAGATATTTGCAAAAATAACAGCAATTTTGGGATGTCTGTCTGTCTGTCTGTCTGTCTGTCCGTCCGTAACGTGTTCCCTGTTTTTAACGCGAACCGTTCAACCGATCAGCATCAAATTTTACAGACATGATTGTAGGCCTCCAGAGACCAGAACCTCCCTTATTCAAATTTTTAGGTCAAAAAATACGGTAGAAATAGCAAAAAAGCCGTTTGTAATATAATTGTAATTGCAAACGAACCGTTCATCCGACACAAAAATTGAATAACCTAATTGGTAAAGGAGAAAAATCACTACAAAGTAGCTCCCTTGCGGTTTTTTTTTTCATACCTCGTATCGTTTGAGACATATTTGCAAAAATAACGGAGATTTGACACCCTCCATTGAATTAACGAAAACCAGCCGTTCGGAGATGTCACGTGACATTCCTCGCCCAGAACTCTCTTTGGCATCTTGCGTTGCGTATTTGATGATTTTCTTATTGTAACTTATACGTTGTCATTTCAAAGCAATGGCGCACTGAAGAATTAACAAAAACACATAGTTCTTCGTACGATAATCTACTGTGTGCAAATCCCATATTAGCATGAGTTAACAACGGCCATCAATAGTATGAGATTAATGGACTCATGATTGATAGCTGTAGCGAAGTGGGTAAAGCGTTGAACTGACGCTAAAGGTCGGTGGTTCGAAACCCGCCACTACCTAAATTTTTTTCCTAAAAGGGTTTCAAACACACTTATTAATTAATTTTTTATTATTTAGATAATTATTTTGGTCAAAAATGTTTCCAAAAACTTATAAAACTACAAATCTAAAGTGGGCCGTAAAACACGTCAGTGAGTTTTATTTGTATTAATACCGTATTTTTTTGTCTGAAAATTTGAAAAATGGAGATTCTGGTCTCTGTCGGCCTACAACCATGTCTGTACAATTTGGTGCTGATGGGTTGAACGGTTCGTCTTAAAAACAGTGAACACGTTACGGACAAATGTTCAAATGTTTGTTAAGCTTAAGGGACTTAACTGCGGGGTCATCCGTCCCTGAACTTACAAACTACTTATGAACTACCTTACACTAAAGACGACAGAAACATCCATGCCCGACGGGGGATTCGAACCCCCGCCGGCGGACGGCCGCGCGCACCGCAACACGGTGCTCCAGTACGCGCGGCTAATCCGCCGCGGCCGTTACGGACAGACAGACAGAAAGACATACATTCCAAAATCGCCGTTATTTTTGCAAATATCTTTGAAACGATACGAGATTTGAAAGAAACGTAAGAGAGCAAAGTTGTAGAGAATTTTCTCCTCTACAAATTCGGTTGTTCCATTTTCGCATCAGATGAATGGTTAAGCCGTTATTTTCATTTAAATTTCGAGCTGTCAAAAGACGTTCGCAAACGCCCACTTTTGGTGTTACTACCGTAACCTACAGTGGGACAAAAAACATAAGAGAGCAAAGTTGTAGAGAATTTACTCCTATAGAAATTCGGTTATTTAATTTTCGTGTCAGATGAATGGTTAAGCCGTTATTTTCATTTAAATTTCGAGCTGTCAAAAGACGATCGCAAAGGCCCACTTTTAGTGTTGCCACCGTAATCTAAAGTGGGCCAAAAAACATAACAGAGCAAAGTTGTTGAGAAATTTCTCCTCTAGGAATTCGGTTATTCAATTTTCGCATCAGTTGAATGGTTAAGCAGTTATTTTCATTTCAATTTCGAGCTGTAAAAAGACGTTAGCAAAGGCCTACTTTTGGTGTTTCTGCCGTAACCTACAGTGGGACAAAAAACATAAGAGAGCAAAGTTGTAGAGAATTTTCTCATCCTAAATTCGGTTATTCAATTTTCGTGTCAGATGAATGGTTAAGCCGTTATTTTCATTCAAATTTTGAACTGTTAAAAGACGATCGCAAAGGCCCACTTTTAGTGTTGCTACCGGAACATAAAGTGGGCCCAAAAAAATCATAATTTTGTGCTAATCTGGAAGTTTTTCTCGGCACTAGCTGGCTCGCTAGGAGCACGCGTCAGTTAGTCACGGCGGCGCGCGCGCTGCCGTGCTTACGTCAAAGTGGAGCAGGGCGCGCGTGCAGAGCCATACGGCGTGCGCCCTAGCCACCAACCGTGCGCGGTCAGCCCAATTCCTGGGGCGTCGCGTCCGCCGCGGCGCGGCTTTCGCTCTCGCCAGCCCAGCCTGATGGGCTTTCTCGCCGGGTCGGGTTCATTAACCCCCTGCCGCTACACCGCCAATGGCCGCCCACGTACCAAGTCAATCACAAAGCTTCTCTGATTGCCCTCCTATTACCGGAATATACCTGGTACTCTTTCTGTCTTTCTTTACAACAGCGCAAGCTCTTCATTTCAATCAATTTTTTTGTTATCAGATTGCTCCATTCAATGGCGGCAGCGTGAGTTCTAACTCATAAATAATGTATAGGCAGCAGGTGTGATTTATCCCCTTCAGGTGGCCGAGGGGACTGAGGCGCTTCAGTCACGTTCTGCACGGCCACTACGGTCGGGGGTTCGAATCCCCCCTCGGGCATGGATATTTGTGCCGTCCTTAGTATTAGTTAGTTCATAAATGGTTTGTAAGTTTAGGGCCTGATGACCCCGTAGTTAAGTCCCATAAGGTATACAAACATTTGAAAATTTTGAACTTAACTACGGGGTCACCAGTCCCTAAGCTTACAAACTACTTATGAACTACCTAAGACTAAGGACGGCACAAATATCCATGTCCGAGGGGGGATTCCAACCCCCGACCGTAGTGGCCGTGCTGACCGTGACTGGAGCGCCTCAGTCCCTTCGGCTGACACCAGCAGTCAGTAAACTTCCAAGTACACTTACAATGGCGGCAAGAAAGACTTCAAATGCGCATCTTCATGTTTTCGTGGCGCAATTACTGTTGAAAGAAGTTTCGGACGTGCAGCTGCATAAAGTTTACTTCTTCTAATATTTAGCCGGCCGCGGTGGCCGAGGGGACTGAGGCGCCCCAGTCACGGTCTGCACGGCCATTACGGTCGGGGGTTCGAATCCCCCCTCGAGCATGGATATTTGTGCCGTCCTTAGTCTTAGTTAGTTCATAAGTAGTTTGTAAGCTTAGGGACTGATGACCCCGTAGTTAAGTCCCATAAGTTCCACAAACATTTGAACATTTGATTTTCTAATATTTCGGCTGAGAAACGTTCAGCCATCTTCAGACAGAAGATGGCTGAACGGTTCTCAGCCGAAATATTAAAAGAAGAAACTTTATGCGGCTGCACGCCCGAAACTTCTTTCAACAAGACTTCAAATGTTTATAAAGCTTATGGGACTTAACTGCGGGGTCAACAGTCCCTAAACTTACAAACAACTTATGAACTAGCTCATACTAAAGCCATCATAAACATCCACGCCTGAGGTGGGATTCGAACCCCCGACGTCGAACGGCCTCGGGCATCGTAGAATAGTGCCTCAATGCGTTCTGCCGCTCCACCGCGGCGGAAAGACCTCTCGACAAGGTGTTGATACCCTTGTTTTAACGTGTGATGCTATCATATCCGGTTGATTTTAGATGGTCGTGTGATGTTATTATGTCATTTAATTCAAAGGCATGTTACTGTAAGAAGGTGCAGATCATAAAAAATTGTACTGAAGGCCCAAAACAGACAATTATATTGGTACAAAATTTTTGATAATAAATTTATTTTCTTTTTTGTAATGAATTATTCTATGTATTTTGTATCTTAAACGTCCCTCTTTATATTATGTCACGCCACCTACGACCTCGGCTCTGAAAGGGATGTAGGGAATGAAAAGTTGGATACAATATGTACAGCAGTTATGAGAGTTAAGGCAGTGGTTGGACAGGGAATAAGACAGGCTTCTGCACTTTCCACAATGGTATGCGATCATTGACCAAGCTGTGAAGAAGAGAAATTTCGAGAACGAATTAAGTTGCACTGATTTGAACTTTTCTGACATATTTAAACTAGGTGCCGCGCCGGAATTTAACCAGGGACCTTTACCTTTTGCAGGCAAGCGCTCTAGCAACTGAGCTATTCTCGCGTATCAGCACACATTCACTTCAGGGTGACAATCTGATTCTGCAAACATTCTCTAGTTTGGGGCTAAGCCACGTCTCCAAAATATCTTTTCTTCCAGTAGTGCAGGAGAACTTGTGTGATGTTTGGAGGGCAGAAAACGAGCTACTGGTAGATCTAAAGCTGTGAGAACGGGCCGTGAATCGTGACAGGATAAATCAGCGGTCGAATGCTTTCCCGAGAAGGCAGAGGTCCCTGGTTAGAATCCCGGCCCGGTACATAGTTTTGATCTGCCAGGAAATTTCAAGAAATAAAGACTTTGCGGTGTGCCGATTACTTAGTAAGTCTGTGAGATACAGCAAACTACCTGGAATAGTAATTGGGCAGGCTCTTGAAAGGACGGTATAAGATGAATATTTACAAGAACAAAACAAGGTTCATGGAATGTAGTCGAAAAAAAGGTCTTGCCATTCTGAAGGAACCGGATTACATAACGAGAGAATAAAAGTAGTAGCAAAATAGCTTCTGACGATCAAAGTACAGAAGATATAAAATGCAAAATGACCGTGGAAGAAAATCATTTCAGAAGATGAGATATTTTGTGACATCGAATATTTAAAAAAAATGTTCAAATATTTGTAAGAGACTTAACTACATTGGTCCAAAAGTCCAAATGTTTGTTAAGCTTAAAGGACTTAACTGCGGGGGCATCAGTCCCTAAACTTACAAACTTGCTTATACTAAAGACGACACAAACATCCATGCCCGAGGGGGATTCGAACCCCGACGGCGGACGCCCGCGCGCACCGCAACATGGCGCTCTAGTACGCACGGCTAATCCGCCGCGGCTACGTTAGTCATTAGTCCCTAGGCTTACAAACTACTTTACACTAACTCAGGACAACACAAACACCCATGCCCGAGGGAAGACTCGAACCCCCGACGGCGAACGGCCGCGCACACCGCAGCAGGACGCCTTAGTGCGCAGGGCTATTCTGCCGCGGCATCGAATATTAATTCAAGGATTAGAAAGTCTTTCTCCAAGTCGTATGTTTGGAGTGTATCCTTGAGCGGAGTGAAATGTGATCGATAAGAACTTTTGAAATGATATGCTAAGGACTAATGCAAAAAAAAAGTTGATGTGATCGCGTAGATGAACAATTATATGTGGTATATTTTGATTAAAAGTAGATATAAATGGGTGGGGCACATTCTGAGACATCGCGGAATCGTCATTTTAGCATTAAAGGGAAGTGTGGGGGTAAAAATGACATTGGAAGTCCTGGGCACTAATACAGTAAGCAGGTTCAAAAGGTTGTAGATTACTCTTCTTATTCAGAGATGAAGAGGCTTGTTCAGGATAGAGTAATGTGGTGAGCTCCAGTCAAAACATTATTTGGACTCAAGACAACAAAAATACATAATGCTTTGTATTTTTCTGGAAACAGGAGTCTCCCAGGTGCTGTTTATGAGTTAATTATTTTATTATTTGCTTTGCTTCTAAATTCAGGGTCGTAGACTTATTCTCAAGAGTTCATGTTTTCAGTCAATCTGTCAAACTTGGACTTGGAGTCGTCAATCTGTCAAACTTGGAGTCGTCACTCTGTCAAACTTGGACTTGGAGTCGTCACTCTGTCAAACTTGGACTTGGAGTCGTCACTCTGTCAAACTTGGACTTGGAGTCGTCACTCTGTCAAACTTGGACTTGGAGTCGTCACTCTGTCAAACTTGGACTTGGAGTCGTCACTCTGTCAAACTTGGACTTGGAGTCGTCACTCTGTCAAACTTGGACTTGGAGTCGTCACTCTGTCAAACTTGGACTTGGAGTCGTCACTCTGTCAAACTTGGACTTGGAGTCGTCACTCTGTCAAACTTGGACTTGGAGTCGTCACTCTGTCAAACTTGGACTTGGAGTCGTCACTCTGTCAAACTTGGACTTGGAGTCGTCACTCTGTCAAACTTGGACTTGGAGTCGTCACTCTGTCAAACTAGGACTTGGAGTCGTCACTCTGTCAAACTTGGACTTGGAGTCGTCACTCTGTCAAACTTGGACTTGGAGTCGTCACTCTGTCAAACTTGGACTTGGAGTCGTCACTCTGTCAAACTTGGACTTGGAGTAGTCACTGGGCAGTTAACAGTGGCTGGTAGCTGTCTTTACTTTACGTAACACTCCATCTGTATTTTCAGTCTGGCACGCTACCGTTAGGTTTCGTTTTTGAAATTGAGTGAGGCGGCGGAGCAGTGTCACACTGGACTCGCTTGCGGGAGGACGGCGGTTCATATCCTCCTCCGGCCGTCTTCATGTAAGTTTTCCCATTATTTCCATAAATCTCTCCAGTAAATGCCGGTTTGGTCCCTTTTAAAGGACGCGGCTGACTTCCTTTCCGATCTTTAGCAAAATAAATAAATAAATATCAATCCGACTGTGTGATCCATCTCTAATGACTTTGGTGGTAACGGGACGTCAAACCCTCCTTCCTTCCCGTTTTTTTTAACATGTGGGAATAATATTGACGTAACATGGCCGCTTGTACTATACAGTGCTTTCTTTGAAGGTTATCCATTTTTTTTATTTTTTACAAACTTACACAAAATGTTCAAATGATTTAAAGTTATGGGGCCAAACTGCAGTTTGTAGTTGTCTTATAAACTACGTAAACAAACTTGCCCGAGGAAGGACTCGGATCTCCGACGGGGGCAGCCACGCAATCCACAGGAAAGCGGCGTAGAGCGCACGGCTATTCCCGAGTAATTTTCTAAAAAAATAATACTTGACAAGAAATACTTGTGTGACTACCACAGCTTATGTACGGAATCTAACATAGCTGTCACCTACCATCATATCTAGTACGTTTTTATGTTGTATGCCTGGTGTCAGAGTTTACATGCATTTACCATGAATTAATGTGACAAGTATGTGTTTAAAGCTCACACTGACGTTCATTGTTAAAATTCTCTTAGAAAGCGTTAACGTATTCTACATACTGCTGCAGTGTTGTTTTGATGTGGAGATTATGTTCAAACGTTTGTAAAGCTATTGGACCAAATTGCTATGGTCATCAGTTCCTAGACTTACAATCTAGTTTAACTTACACTAATGACAAGACAAACACCCACACCAGAGGCAGGACTCGGAACCGCCGCCTTGACGCCTTAGACCACGCGTCAATTCCGCGCGGCGTGTGCTTTGTCGAATTAAATTATTATTTTGTGTGTGAGATGGAAGCTTTTCAGGGTGCTATGGGATTGAGGAAGTTGCTTAGTGCCATTGATGTGGATGCAAGGATTCATTATGTGACAGATATCATGTAATTGGTGTCGATTTATACGTTAAAAGCCGCGGCGGAATAGTCGTGCTCAGTATCGCGCTGCGCGCGGCCCTTCCCCGTCGGAGTTTCGAGTCTTCCCCCGGGCATGGGAATGAATATTGTTCATAAGATAAGTTAATTTAAGTAGTCTGTAAGTTTAGGGAGCGATGATCACTGCACTTAAGTCCTACTTGACCATTTGATACGTGAAAATGGTCTGTTGTCTGACGTTAACTGGTTGTGCATAAAAAAACCTTAAATCACCATCTCCTTTAAACAGACATTTGTTTGGAGACAGATCTCCCTTTTTGACTCACGGTATTCAGAGAAAGGCGTCATTGTGTACCGTAGAAACAAAATCTTGAGAATATTCGACTTAGTTGAGCAATTGACTTAGTTGGACGAATGGTGGTCAGTCCTGTATTTCTGTGTCTACTTACATAGTTCTCAAGCCACCAAATAATGCATGCTAGGGGACATTATTGTTAGTGATCCCGTTCCCGTTTCATTAGCCATTTGAGCAACGGATTATCGACTGTATGTATGATTCGTACTGGTCCCGATTTCTCTCGACGTATCTGCGCAGGCCTTGGGAGATTTTGGTGGCAGTAAAATCGTTCTGCACTCTGTCGAAATGCGGGCCTTACTTTCAGTGTTTGAATCAGGTAAGCTGCATACTTTGAATCATACAACAGAATCATAAATGAACCAATAACAATTCGCATGAAAGATGTGGTCCAAGAGATTCCTGGCCCTAAGGCACGGATGTAAACTAATGATAGATTTATGGAATTGGGAGGGGGTACCAAGAAGCAGAGAAAGCATAAACCGCCATTCTCTTCTCCTGAAGACCAGAAACTCTGTTGAGGAAGCATTCATTAAAGTTTATGAAGCTGCGTACGAAATATTTATCGACCAAGAGCACAGGTAGCACAATTACCCGCTTTTGAAGGAGCCAGCAACTGCATGAAGCCGGCCGCGGTGGCCGAGGAGACTGAGGCGCTCCAGTCACGGTCTGCACGGCCACTCCTGTCGGGGGTTCGAATCCCCCCTCGGGCATGGATATTTGTGCCGTCTTTAGTATAAGGTAGTTGATAAGTGGTTTGTAAGTTTAGGGACTGATGACCCCGTAGTTCAGTCCCATAAGCTTAACATAAAAAAAAAACAAAAAAACAAAAAACAAAATAAAAAAAGTGCATGAACTTAGTAAACGTTGGCGCCAAGTGGTGGCCAACTATGTAATCTAAGTAGTCCTTAATCTTAATATGAGACTGGTCAGTCTGTCAGTCTTTTTTCAACTGCTGAACAAGATTTTACATTTCCTACGGTTGATCTTAGGGCTAATGGGCTTAATGATTCAACTACCTGACGATGTTGTTCCCACATGGCCAGGTATGTTAATTTTGAACTGTTTGTCAAATAAAGTATGGATTATATTCTTAATGTTTAAATATCCAATAGAATAAATAATTCTGAGACAGGTGCATGGGGGGCTTCATATAGAGAAACTTTTACAAAAGTAACCAAACATTTTTCTATAATAACATAAAATTGGTGAAACCATTTTGCAAGATAATTTGTTTTGTAATTTTACTTGTGATTCTTGAGTTGTGAAAGATGTTAAATTTGTAGGTGAATAGTCTCTTATACTTAAATATTTTACTTTGTGACTTGAATTTGAAGTGTTCAAATGTGTGTAAATCTATCGAACCAAACTGCGTGGTGATCAGCCCGTAGTCTTCGCCTGAAGATGGCAAGTAAGCAACTTGCCGAAACGTTGCCAGATAACGAGGCACTGACTCGGCTGTCAACCCGAGAAGATTTCCTCATCAGTATGAGAAAATGTTTATAAACTGTAACTAAAGATTGACTATTAAGAATAAAATGTCACTCATGTTAGATGTGTTACTTTAAAAGTAAATGAGTAGGCCGACTCTGCTCGTCAAAATTTCTTTCCTAATTTCAGAATAACTGGTGCAATAAGTCACTTGACCTTAGTCCTCCTCCACTTCCTCGAAATGCCCCACATCGAGTTTTGAAAGAGTTGGCCACCTTACGTTAATGTCACAGAGGGAATATATTTTCAGAATGAAGTTTCGCAGGAGAACTTCTGTGAAGTTTGGAAAGTAGGAGGCGAGGTACTGGCGGAAGTAGAGTTGTGAGGCGGCATCGTGAGTCGTGTCGGGGTAGCTCAGTGGTAGAGCGCTTGCCCGCGAAAGGCAAAGGTCCCAGGTTCGAGTCCCGGTTCCGGCACACAATTTTAATCTGCCAGGAAGTTTCATATCAGCGCACACTCCGCTGCAGAGTGAAAGTTTCATTCTGGAATATATTTTGTCCACCATTTCGAAAACCTCCCTTACTTTCAGAAAGAAAACGTGACGACCGTAACGACAGCAAAACTGCGCTCAGCACGGAAACGCTGTGGGCATGTGAAAGGTCTGTATAAAGGAATGCCGCCTTTGGCGGTACGCAACCTCGCGCGCCAGCCGGTCGTGGAGTGCGCAAGGCTAGCCGCCGTCCTTGCCCGGAATGCGGCTGGCCGCTGGCAGCTGCTCGCTGCTGCGCATGCGCGCTCCAGTAACGGCCCCCGGCCAATTACGCGCCGTTTCGCTTTCCCCTCCCCTGCCGGAACAAACGACTGCCGGCCGGCTCGTTTTCTTCCTCCCCCTCCCCTCATCCTCCTTCCCCTGCTTCCCCCTCTCCGCACCTCTTCCCGCTCTCCTTCCAACTCTTGTCATAACAGTCCATCTAGGCATTTGTTTATATTAGATTTTAATGGTGATGACGCCGAGGGGAAAACTGCTAGTGACTTGCAATATCATCGTCCGTATCTCGCTCCAGACTATTCTGTGACTGATTGACTAACCTGTCCCAACTCAGTATTTCTGCGTTTACCTGGTTCAGAGACGACCGGTCAGCTGTTATTAGTAAGTTGGTAACATAAGTTTATCCGTACATACAAGACACTGAAGACTAATTGAAACAAAATTACTGGCGAGAGATAAAGGGATTATCAGACCCGCTCGTTTTGCCGAGAGATCTAACGCACCGCTTACCGAGGCGGAGAGGCGTACCGGACTCGGCTGGAATACTCCCAGTGGATTAACGACAGCCTGGATGAGGTTTTTATGAGGCTGTCCCCATTCCCCTAGGTGAATACCGGGCTGGTCCCCAAGACCCGCCTCAGTTACACGATTCGGAAACATTTCGTAACGCCGCGGCGAGTGGCTGAGCGCATTGAGGCGCTATGCTCCGATGCGCGGGGCCATTCCCCGTCGGGGATTCGTATCGTCCCTCGAGCATGGATGTTTCTGTTGTCTTTAGTGTGAATTATTTCGTAAGTAGTTTGTAAGTCTAGGGACTGATGCCCCCACAGTTACGTCCCGTACGCTTAACAAACATTTGATCTTTGAGCATTTCGTAACACTTTCATACATGTAACACTATACACCGACACTTGGGGTACACATTTCCTCCCAGGGGGAGGGGGGTCATAGGGTAGCGACAGGAATGACATCCGTACAACCAGTAAATATTAACACGCCAAATCCGGATTTAAAACCAGACCCTGCATGTGTGGGAACATGGCTAAAGAGAAAGAAAGAAACAAAGAAGCGATCCCCAATTGAGTTGCCGGAGCATTTCCGTGACACTCGCGCATTGGTCGAACCTACCAGTAACAAATCTAGCTGCTCGTCCCAAACACTTGAGCAATACTCAAGACGTCGTACAAACGTTTTATACGCGGCCTCCTTTACAGGTGAAGTACATCTATCCAAAATTCTCCCAATAAACCGAAGTCGGCTGTCCGCCTTACTCACAACTGTCCTTACGTGTTTGTTCCATTTCATATCGCTCTGCAATATTAGGCCTAGATATTTGAACGACGCGACAGCATCAAGAAGCTCACTACTGATGCTGTATTCGAACATTATAGGATTGTTCTTCCTACTCATGCGAATCACCTTACATTTTTCTACATTGAGAGCTAGCTGCCATAACAAGTGAACAGGTCAAAAACTGCGAGATAAGATTAAAATTTAATGAGACCTAATGCATTGAAACGTTAATTTTTCATTGTTATTGAGCTATCGATCATCTTTTACTTAGAATATTATTATTATTTATCCTATTAATTGAACGGCACAGAGATGTGATTAAAATTACCAACGTAGTAGTTGCCTATAATGTTTTCTGCTCCATTATAATTTTTCTGTTAACATTAAATGCATTCTAGGTGTCTAAAATCTAAAGCGCTATGGTAGTGATTGATGGAACCCATCAATTACTTTTATGACTTGTAAGGATCTACTGGCCTATGAGCCGCTGCGCATGTAGAGGAAAAGCTGTAACAGTTTTCAACATTGTTAATTATTCACATTTAGTTATTAGTAAAAAGAGCCGGTAGTTCAAACACTAGATCTGTTCGTAAAGTTGGATTTATCAAAAAGCCACAAGGCAATAGTAACTGCTTAGAGCTTTGGCTTCAATTAACAGGAAGTAATAAACGCTCTTACCGTGTAATTACCTGTCTTTTGCCCTACAGTCGACAACTCTACAGTTAGAAAGCTTCACCTATGGGTACAGTACTTATTTCTAGATACTTACAGCTAATCAATTTTAATTTCAGCTGTATTCATTCTGATTTCACGTGCGGAACAAACATGTTTTCACGATAGTCGTAGATTTGAAATTTACGTTATATTTTAGAGTAAGACTTTGAACTTAGGAGAACCACATCATCACTCCGTGTTTCAAAAAAAAAAAAAAAAATATTTGGTATCCGATAGAATGATATGCTTTTTCTAGAGGTAATGGGATTTTTGTGGAAGATTCGAAAATGGACTATCATATAAATAGGAATAATCAGCTAAAATAAACAAATATACTTACGATCCTGACGGGTAATAATACTCCGTTTTTATTATTCCACCAAATTCACAGCTGAAGCGCACGACGCCTTAAACTTTATGTTGGCCTATGTAAACTATTTGTCACAATGTTTTTCAATCACTACGTGGATACTGACTTGTCAAATCCAGTCCTAATTCACGAAGTCAAAACAATTTCCTATTTTACGATAAAAATGTTTGTAAATCTAAAGGACTTAACTACGTTAGTCATCAGTC
This sequence comes from Locusta migratoria, assembly GCA_026315105.1. Taxonomy (NCBI): domain Eukaryota; kingdom Metazoa; phylum Arthropoda; class Insecta; order Orthoptera; family Acrididae; genus Locusta; species Locusta migratoria. Next base: position 146,636,768 of record CM048745.1, read on the forward strand.
CGTAGGCTTACGAACTACTTAGCCTTTTATGTAGTGCAGATGATCAGTTACATACCTTATTTTTCCCATTACCTTTCAAACTGGTCAAAATTTTCAGATGCCCAGATGTTTGTAGAGCTTATGGGACCTAACTATGGGGTCATAAGTCCCTAAACTTACAAACTACTTATGACGGCACAAACATCCATGCCCGAGGGGGGGGGGGGGGGGGTTCGCAGACCGCTCGGTCACTGCGGCCGGCATCAAAATTTTACTACAAATTCATTTATAGATGCTTGTAAACATAGTGTTACATGTGCTAGTAGGTCATCCTAGAAATTATAAATAGCAGAGCGCTACTGAATCAGTTCGACAGTAGCTGCATTGAGTTACTCCTAAGATGTGCGTTTGTTAACTTTAGTATTGCTCGTTTTCCATGTAAAAGTAGTCAGTCACATACAAGTGTTGCATTGTGAGTTACTTTTTGAAAATATGAGAGGCGCAATAATGATATTTACTGCATCGGGTACACCATGGAAGCACTATAAAGCTGTCCAGCTATGAACGGTTTGTTGCTAGAGGTGCATAATAATTTTTAGAATGTTTTTCTTTCAATATTTTTCTCAGTACATAGGAACTATACGTTAATCGTAGTATTTTCATAGCTTCAAATAAAAAGTCTCGCATTAATGGGTTAAACTGACTTACGCTAAAGACAACACTAACACCCATGCCCGAGTGAGGACCCGAACCTCCGATGGCGAGCAACGGGCGCTCTGCAGCAAGTCGCCTTAGAACGCAAGGCCACTCCACTGCGGCCTACTTTAAGAGTCTTTGACGTTTTGCAGAGCTTTCATTTTGTCTATTCAAGAGGCAGGACATGATATGCTCAGAATATAATACTCGCTACGCATTTGATTTCGTTTGACTACACAGTTCTGCAAGCGTGTTTTCTTTGTATACTGGCGTTGCACAAAACAGTAACACGAGTGACATAACAAGGAAAGCAGGTAAGGCGCGGGTGTGTGACGACTTTTCACTGGCAGGCAAAGTGGGGCACAACATTAATTACAGTCGCACTCAACAACGCAGCCCTGATGCCGGCCACGATAGCGGGCTCCGGTTTCCCCTGCCGTGTCGTGCAGTGTAGTCGACGTAACAGGCGTACACTAACTGAAGCGGGCTTATACAGAAATACTAAGCGCAATGCCATTCTTACACGTGGTTTCGGGAGGAACAGTAAATATTTTAGGACTGTGACGTATATTAGGGGCGGGCGTGGGCCTGTCCTCCCCCTTCCCCCCCCCCCCCCGTAATCATAATATATATAAAAATTGAGATGCATGTGCCTTATACGAAGTATGTATAGAAAGTAAGTTCCGTTTGGTTATATAAATCAAACGTGTACAGATACAAAAAAAAAAAAAAAAGAAATATATATATATATATATATATATATATATATATATTGTACAAAAATATACAACTGTTCAACTACTTTTCTACGTAACTTTCGAAATTTTGTAGGCACTTGTCATAGCGTGGGACACGTTTTTGTGAGCCTTCTTCATAGAAGGTTGCCGTCTGTGTATTCAACCATGTGGTAAACATGTTCTTTCAGCTCATCATCGTTGACATGTTGACCACCAAGGACAGATTTTAGGTGTGAGAAGAGATGAATGGAGTCTTCTTCTTCCCTTCACGATGCCGCCCGACCTCACAAGGCGAATGTGACCAAACAACTCTTACGGGGATTTCACTGGGACGTGTTTGATCATCCTCAGCACAGTCTCGTTCCTAGCGACTTTCTTCTTACAACTAAAACCTGTCCATGGTGGTCAACACTTCAGCGATGATGACGAGCTGATAGAACATGTTACCACATGGTTGAATACACAGGCGGCAACCTTCTACGAAGAAGGCATACAACGACTTCTGCCACGCTATGACAAATGCCTACAAAATTTCGGAAGCTATGTAGAAAGTAATGTAATAGTTGTATATTTTTGTACAATAAATATTTTTTCTGTGTCTGCACACGTTTGTTTTATATAACCAAACGGAACTTACTTTGTGGACATAACTCGTATTTCACTTTGCAGACAAAACTACACATCGCAAAACGAATAGTGTTTTTGGTAGTAGGTATCAGTCTCCCATTGTGCACTATGGTGGTAGAGGGTTGGTAACTATAACGGGGTGGAAGATATGGGAGTTAAAAGTTACCGACTTATATAAAATTCCACGTTTGGGGGTCAATATTTTGCTCTTCAGCAGAAACTACACAATGGAGACGAACGATCTCTCTTTGTTGTTGTAGTACAAAGTGTCCCGTTGTACACCATAACAGTTCCGTGTCGATAGCTATAACAGGGTGCAAAATATAGTGGTTGGAAGTAGTCAGCTTGTATAGAAATTCGGGCTGAAGACCAGCGACGACTTTTGACACTATAATAGCATAGAGGTTATATACAACGAAACGTGATGCACATTCTTCAGTTGTTTTTCTACAACAAGCGTACGAATAAAGAAAAATAAGTGCATATTGCAGTTTGAAAAGTAAAACTACCAAAAAGTTGCCAAAGCGCAAGAAAGAAATTACACGTTCTCGATCCATTTCTAAATTACAGAATACGGCGGTGAAAAGCCCATCTACAGACGATAGAAACTTGAAATTTGTAGACGTTGTTTATCTTATACTGTAGACATCAGCGATTTTTCGATATTCCCATCCCTAAGGGAGTGGAATAGGGGATGAAAGGCTTTTTTGAAAATACGTTGCTATTAAGGCGATTTTAAAGCAAGAAATACAAAACTTCGGATTTAGATTTTTGATTGGATTTTTAAAAACACGTATTTCGATATATTTGGAAATTGAACCATTAAGCGGGCTAAATAAGGGAAAATCCTTTAAGGGTGCTACTAAAACTATTTTGATACTAGAAGTGTAGAAATTTGGATTTGGAACCTTGGTTAGAATTGAAACAAAATGTGTTTCGAGATGTTTTGCATTCTGCCAAGTTGTATCAAAATACTTCACTACGAAAGCATGTTTAAAGCTAAATATATGAAAATTTATATTTTGAAGTAGAAACAACCATTGGAGATCATCCAGTCTACGCGGGCGAAGCAGGGGGAATTAAGTTAGTAAAGAATATAAGAAAGCAAGTACTATATTTTTTTGTTATTAGAAATCAGGTCAACGGTTGTGTACCTCTTCTAAACACGCCATAACCAAGCATTCATCAGAACATCCATGCCAAAACGATTTTAATATTTTGGTAAGGAGAGAGTTAACAGGCGTCATATATTTCACGAAATGCATCTTTAACCATGATCTGTTTATTAAATCCTTAAAAATCGACTAGTTTCGGTCGTGGACCATAATAATAGATATAATATTATTAAAACAGAAAAATGGTCAAATTTTCAAATGTTTGTAGAACTTATGGGACTTAACTACGGGGTCATCAGTCCCTAAGCTTACAAACTACTTACGAACTAGCTAAGACTAAGGACGGCACAAATATCCATGTCCGAGGGGGGGATTCGAACCCGCGACCGTAGTGGCCGTGCAGACCGTGACTGGAGCGCCTCACTCCCCTCGGCCACCGCGGACATCATTAAAACAGATTAGTCAGATGCTTATATTTTATTTAATGCATTTGACTAATCTGTTTTAATACGTTTTTATCTATGATATGGTCCACGGCCGAAACTAGTCGGTTTTTAAGGATTTAATAAACATCTGATGGTTAAAGATGCATTCTATCAAAGCTTTTAGTCTTCCCTCCCCCCTCACCCCCCACCCTCCCGAAAATAAATGCTACATTCGCCACTATTTTAGGAGTTGTTAGTATAGAATCAGTGCAATAAAAAATGCCGTATAACATGCGTCCAATTTTTATTGAGTACAAAGATTGTAGCGTATCGTATCATAGCAACCAACGCAATGATAATGTATGAAAGAAAGGACGTATTTGTGGAAACTTCCTATATGATCACAAAATCTGGAAAGAAATAGAATAAACAATACTATCATAAGTTTCTTGCGAGCTAATTCACCCTCTGTTCATTCTCCGTCTTGTGTGGACGCATCTTTTGTCATTCTCCGTTGTGGATGTTTCTAGAATTACACCTACATGTCGCAACAATTGTATTCAAGAGTGTATGCAGTCTCCAAAACTTATTTAACATATGTTACTCATTCTTAACTTCAAATCTGTCTTTTGAATTCATTTCATTTAACCAATTTAGCAAGCTGACATATTATTTATTGCAAATTGATGTTGTACTTCAGATGCCTTTGGTATCGACAGGTAGCTTTGCAGTACTGACGTTCAAAAGTCGGTAATCTACATTTGCTATTGTTAAGAGTGTCTGCTTACAATTTTCTGTTCAGAACATGCTCTGAAATTTCATGCATTTTGTTTGTGAAATCCGATAACAATGTTCATTACAGTGCGTAATAATACAGCACAGTGGAATCTATTCATGGACTAATCTGTAAGCCGGCTTTCCCAAATTGCAGACCGTCGAGAGCGGATTTTAATTATTGCAGTACTGGAGCATAAATTAACTACAAAAGTACTTCATACGATAAGAATAACATATTCCACTCATTAAATATTCCGCCAATTTTCCCATTTTTAAATTTAATCAACCATTCAATTGTCACATTATTTTGATAGACTTTATTATTATTTTTGTGTATCTGCATTCAGCTTCCTTGAGACTCTTAATCTTGGACAAATGTTTGTACAGCTTATGGGACTTAACTGTGGCGTCATCAGTCCCTGAACTTACAAATTACTTATGAACTACCTAATACTAAATACGGCACAAACATTCGAATCCCCGACGGGGACGGTCTCACGCATCGTAGCATAGCGCCTCAATGCGCTCGGCCGTTCCGCCGCGGCAATCTTGCACAAAGACGTTTAAGTTTTTTTTATTTCATACCACAACAGTGGTCAAGCCACAGTCCCTAATAATTTAGTTTTACTTTAAATGACTAGTTTCAATGCAGTACGGATCATTCTAAAATGTATAGATAGTCACAAATTAACATGCGATACTAAGTATTGTCCTTCAGATATATTTTAAAAAGTACGGTTGATTCAGACACTTGTTAAAATACATCTAAGGACAATATTAGTCATTACTTTATCTATACATTTTAGAATGGTGCCGTCGTGCACAGAAGCTAGTCGTGTAAAGTAAAAATTTCAATTATTACTGACTGTAGCTTGACCGCTATATATGGTATGAAATAAAAAGGGTTGTCAGTCACACTCCTTCTTGTCAATAATGTAGAATCAAAAGACAATCACCCTTAATCAGGCTTGATTCCATGGTGGTATTTCTGCTCCACCACTGTATTTGACTTGTGGGAATTTTTCAGAAATCAGTCGTAAAAATATTTATTTGTTGGCAGATTTAGATTTCGTGATGTTTCCAGTATTTTTAATCGTTTTTAAGCATTGATAATAACTACACAGTGGTCGAAATCTAGATCTGCCAATAAATAACTATTTTACGACTGATTTCTGAAAAATTCCCACAAATCACCCTTAATGTTTACGTTTCCATAGTTACCCACAAATTAAGGGCAGTGTTTATAAAATGCAGCTGCTAGTACCTAACCCAAAAAGTTGTAAATATCGTGTGAATAGGAACTTCCTCTCTCTAGTCTTACAAAGTGTTCTGTTTCTTATTTTCATCATTGTGAATATTTCGAAGAAAAATGGCATCTTTCGATAATAGGTATTTCACTGGGGTCGAGAGCATCATGTGTAGTGTTAAAATCTCGAAAGCTAATACTCCAGTGCGAGTAGCATTTTATTTTGCCCCATACAAATTTATCGAAACAGCCGTCAAGATAGAAAAACTGTGGCTGTACGAAGAGGGTCCGGACAGACTTACTTCTCGCCCCAGTAATCCTGAATAGCTAATGTGGCGGCGGGGCAGACGAGAGATTAGGAGGGAATCGTACAACTACAGTATGGACCCTCCGACACACTTAATACGATGACGTATGTTGTGCTAACCATTCACAGCGACCACTCCTGCCCACCACCAACTTCCCAGCACTCTAATACCTTCATTCACTGATGCCTCGAAAACAAGCTGAATCAGTGCTCGATGCATCACGGAGTTTAATCTTAGATGACCGAGTGCGTCAGATCTTTTCCTTTTATTGGGGAGTGGGAAGAAGTCATCAGTTCCGTCACTGGCTTGATGAGGCTCGCCACGAATCCTCTCCTGTACCAACCTCTTCATTACATCACAGACTAACACATGTACCCAAGGCACTCAACTCTCTGGTGGACATGTTAAAATCTCAGTCTTTCCGTGTAAGTTTTTTCACCTAGACGGGTGCCTCCAGTACCATTTAAATTATCCGTTGATGCCTTAACGGAAGTCATCAAGAATTCTCGACGATTTTACGTCCACATCTAAATCTATATTGTTCAAGTAACATCACGGAACATAGTGGAGGAATCTCACTGTACTAAGCCGTGTTACAAAGCCTCTCTTGCAACGTCTGCCACTAGAGTTGGACGATCGTTTCCCCGACGTTTTTGCGCTAGATAAACAAATCTGTAAGGAAGCGTGATGTTGTTCTGTGCATCTTCCCCCCCCCCCCCCTCCTCTACCAATCTCTATCTGGCACGCGTCTAAGACTGATGAACAACATTCAATTACTGGTCGAACGAGTGTTTCGTAAGCTACTTCCTTCGTTGATGGCACCGGATGCGTTCCTCGCACGTCCCGCAATGGTTTCTGCTTTATTTCACGTTGCTTTGCTGCTTGCACTTACGCTAACTTGGGTACTCACTATCGTAAAATGGAGTCCGTAAATCGCTGTATTGTCCGTCGTCAAAGATAATGCCAGAAATTTGGTATTATCGCAACATTCTTGAAACTGTGGACCTCGGAATATTGAATTCATTAACGAAATAAAAACTTTGCTGAATGCTTTGGTGAGGCGAGTGTCAACAGCCGTAATATATTTCATAAAATGCATTTTTTTTTAAAAACCATCAGCTGTTTATTAATAACCTTATACATCTACCAGTTTCGGTCATGGACCATCTTCATGGATAAAAAGGTGTTAAAACAGAATGGTAAAATGCATCAAATAAAATACATACAACTGAGATAAACAGGAGTCAGTATAACTAAAATTGTAAAAAATCACTATGGTTATCTTAGATAAAATCTATCAGTCAAACATGACATAAAAGGTGAGAACAATCTGTTTTAAAAAAAATGCATTTTATGAAAAACTTTGCTGTTTGCTGACAAGTTTTTTTCTGTCTCTAACAGAATTACTATGCTACGATGCTGGAGGCTGCTCCGCGTCGAGGGTTCGATCGACCCCCCCCCCCCCTCGGGCATGGATGTTTGTGTCGTTTTTAGTATAAGGTAGTTCATAAGTAATTTGTAAGTTTAGGGACTGATGACCGCGCAGTTAAGTCCTTCAAGCTTGACAAACATTTTAACATTTTTTGGAATGGTCCATACATGACGCAATTGACTTTTATTTACAAAGATGCCATCTGTATGTATGCCTATCGCTGTTCAAATGTTCAAATGTTTGTAAAGCTTTTGGGACTTAACTACGGGGTCATCAGTCCCTAAACTTACAAACTACTTATGAACTACTTACGAACGAGGACGGCACAAATATCCATGCCCGAGGGGGGATTCGAACCCCCGACCGTAGTGGCCGGGCAGACCGTGACTGGAGCGCCTCAGTCTCCTCGGCCACCGCGGCCGGCGCAACAGTACTCCAGAAGAGGAAGCACAAGTGTGATGTAGGCAGTCTCTTTGGTGGAGCTGGTGCATCTTCGAAGTGTTCTGGCAATGAAACGTAACCTTTGGTTCGCCTTCCCCGCCTTGATGAATTTTACGGGCATGGGTTTCAACGTCCACTTTGTTCCTCAAGACACCTCCCACATCGCCTAGACGTTAGCTGGTGTAGTAGTGTAATTCTGAAACACGCTGACGTGTGGGACACATACCCATCTCCATCTTCGACGTCCATTTACTGCCGGAAATGGCAGGACGAAATTGTGTGAGAGTTTTTTTTATTGCTAGCATGTGACGAATCGCGCTGCTAAGCCCGATTGAGCGAATTTAGATTCACCCTGTATATTAAGATGTAGGCGATACCACCGCCATCTGTATGTATGCCTATCGCTCTCGCGTGAGTTTCGTCACCTGAGTGTAGATGGGAAGGATACGGCTGACGCTGGCGCGTTTTGTGCCTCGTCGGTCGCTTACGGATCACGTGACGTGGCGAGGTCCGCGAAGCGCTGGCAATAAAACGTTAAGTGCGTGGATTGCCCCAGGGAGCGGGCGTGGTTGGGCAAGGTCGTCTGCGGATCGGCAGAGCTTAGCCGTGGCGGCGCTATTTCCGTCCGGCGGCGGGCCAGGCGGCCTTGGCTGAGGGCGGGTGCCGACTGGTCGCTACTGCAGAGGACTCAAGAGGCGGCCAGCGCCCGCTAGTTAACACCGTCCACTGCGGCCCGCCGCGATGGCGCGATAACGCCTACTGCCTACCGTCTGTGCCAGAGGGGGGGGGGGGTTTCTCAGGACTGTCGCGATACTGTTATTGTGAAGGCGGTGGCGGTGCTTGCTGTATAATGTCCGTGTAACTTACCGAGACCATCGCGACGAGAAGTGGTTGTTCAAGTACCGGCGACTGCGATGTCACCAGAGACAAAGCAGTAGCTGCGAGAGGAGAAGCTTAAGTTAAACCGGGAATAGTCTCGCGCCAGAAAAGGAGAAAAAGGGAGAGGGCATCTACAGAGGGTGGAAAGAAACACCTAACATACACACAAGTATTATTCACTTATTTATTAGTAAGGCGCTAGCACACAAACTTAAATTAATATTCCACGTCAACAGATGTCGAAATGTTAAGATTACCTGACATACTCGGGTTTGGAGGCGATGTTATCCTTTTATAGTTTTCAAAATGACAAGCCAAGATCGCACATTAAGGTAAGGTAAAGCAATCAACAATCCGAAGATTGGTTTGAACACCACAGTGCTTTACTAGGCATGGTCCTGTTTGGAGGTGGTATGCCGTTGCCTTCCTCCGACCTTTGAACTGACTTATCCAGCCAGTTATAGGGGGACCTACAGTTTAACGTGGGTTCCGAACCACGGTGCTACTCGGTATTTTTCACATGAGCAACACTGTCAGAGGTGAAAGAAGTGGAAAGAGACAGATAAAAATCCTAGGACCTGGCGGGGATCGAACCCACGACCTTTTGATTTGTAGTCTGGCACTCTACCATTGTACTACGGAACCAGCACATCGCACATTAATAATTTATTAAATGACGACCGGTTTCGGTGCACTGTGTCACCACCTTCTGGTCACATATATCTTATAACCTGGTCATCTTGTTAAAAAAAAAAAAAATTGGGTATAAAATAACAAGTGCAACATTGCACATAGTCACTATAACACTATAGTGATTAAGTGCAATGTTGCACTTGTTATTTTATACTCAATGTTTTTTTTAACAAGTTGACTAGATTATAACATATATGTGAGATACTGAAGATACTGAAAGCTGTTCATTTTTCTTTGAAAATAAACACCTAGAACATATAAATAGGCACATGAACACTCCAACACAGCAAGTAACGTATTACATTGCTTGCAACAAAATGAATCTGTTACGATGAAGAGCCAAGCTACCTTCCGGTTACCTGCCACTGTAAGCAGCACCCGCTCCTAAGCTTACGCACGCGCATAGGATGCTCTCCCCCACATCTTTTCAAGCTGTTAAATATTTCTTTCAACGAAGAGTATAAATGTTATTCACCCTCAAAATCGCGACACATTTGCTAAAACGCCCAAAGATATGTGGCAGGTAATAGTACAAAAGTCAATCTTGTTCTGTTAAGAAGAAGATTGGATTAAAAAATTGCTTGCTGTCGGTCTCTAACCCACTACCTACGACACCACATAGCGATGCCGGTAACTACACGGCTAATCTTGCTAGGTGAAGAATAGTGACCTCAATATTATTCATGATGAGATCTTATGAATGCTTTTAAAGTTGATGCGTCTTTAATTTATAGTTATATTTTCCAAATATTACGTGTTTTGATGAATCTTCAATGCACCAAAAACAAATATGAAAATAAAGTTCAAATGTTTGTAAATCTATCGGACCAAATTGCGTGGTCATCAGTTCGTAGCTTACAAAGTACTTAAACTAAGGTGAACTAACCTAAGGACAACGCGCGCGCGCGCGCACACACACACACACACACACACACACACACACACACACACACACACACCCACACCCATATCCTAGAGAGGGCTCGAACCTGCGACGGCGAGCAACCGCGCGCTCCGCAGCGAGGCGCTTTAGACCGCTCGGCTACTCCACCGCGGCAAACAAATATGAATGGCGGATGTTACCTTCATGAAGTATTTGCCCATGCGCAAGGCGAGGTGCTCAGTATTCCACTGTCTTTGCTTCGGGAGCATTCGTGCGTAACCGCCAGAGCTCTAGTAGCCAGGAGCTGTGCCTCTACCAGCTCCAACGCCACTCCCTGCCGTGGGAGCGCCCATATGCTGCCTCGAAGGGGTTCAGAAGAACAGTTGAACCTCAGCCGCGTATATTAAGCGGCCGCGCTTCGACTAGTATACGTGCTGTCTCCGCGAATTAAAACGTAAAGATACTTTGAATGTGCATATAAAATGATCTGATACAAGAACTAAACGAAAGTGATAGTTCAAAAACACTTTTTATTTATTTCCTTTGTTTTCACTACGAGCTTTTTGCTGGGGTTTCACTGAACCATCGAACACATAGGACGCGCCGAAACTGATTGTCGAATATTATAATAAAGAATTGAAGATAAGAAGAAGAAGAAGGAGAAGAAGAAACCTGGAATCACTGTAAGGTGGTAAGGCAGGTCCCGCGACCAGAACTGCCTCTACTGCCTTAAACCGTCGTCACACGGAGCGTGTGTCTGAACGTGTGTGTTCAACGTGCCGAGTCCACCGAGCGGTTGAACGCTCGGAGACGGCGCGACTTGAGCATACGAGACGTGTGCCTCAACGAGCTACACGCGACCGCAGCGCGCTCCAGCGACAGTTGTCGGCGGTATCAGTTGCTGGAATCACGCTGTCTACCAAATCAAAAGAGTGGAATTTCTGCTTTACCTCTAATGAATCGCTTATTTCCGCGCTTGTGCTTATGTTCGTTATGTTCTGTGATAGTCCTAAATAAATAAAAACAAAATACCTATTTACATAAGACTCTTATAAAAGTTGCAATTTATGTCAATAAGTGCAGCGAATAATAAAAGTTTCATGACAAACTGTGCGATATAAAATTAGAATAGGCCTTCACAACACAAAGATTATTGCAAGAGTCTCGCTTTTTAGTAAATCTTAAAAGATCGTGCTTCCACGGTCAATGTTACTCTTCAGTAGAAGAATGTTAAGAACGTGTAAAATGCAATACGTGAAACAATAAGAGCGTATTTTACTCTAAGTGAAGTGCAAACTGTCTTGTTCATTAAACGAATCCAACAAACTCACTCCTCAGAGGGTGCGCACTTATTTTTACATGGCATCGAATATTATGCAGTATACTTCTAAGAAATTTATAGAAAAGTCTTTTGAGTCTATCAGAAAACCGAATAAAAGAAGAAGAAAATATTTGCTTGTGTGGAGCCATAAACCAACACCACAACCTTTTTAAGCTTCACAGTCCACAACTTACCCCCTGCGCTATGGCCATTTACGTTCCCAATGTGTCTTCGCCTACGTATTATACGTGTTATATATGGTACTGGGTGATATTTCGGCCAGGAGGTCTAAAGCATCTCGCTGCAGAGCGCGCGGTTGCTCGCCGTGGAGGTTGGAGTCTTCCCTGGGGCATGGGTGTGTGTGTGTGTGTGTTTGTCCTTAGGTTAGTTTACCTAGGTTTAAGTAGTTTGTCAGCTACGGACTGATGACCATGGCCGGCCGCGGTGGCCGCGGGGACTGGGGCGCTCCAGTCACGGTCTGCACGGCCACTGCGGTCGGGGGTTCGAATCCCCCCTCGGGCATGGTTATTTGTGCCGTTCTTAGTCTTAGCTAGTTCGTAAGTAGTTTGTAAGCTTAGGGACTGATGACCCAGTAGTTAAGTCCCATAAGTTCTACAAACATTTGAACATTTCTTGATGACCATGCAGTTTGGTCCGATAAATTTACAAACATTTGAACATTTGAATTTGATATTCAGGTTGTTGACATGTAATTACAAAAATGAATCAAAAGAACTATTCGTGTTGAAAGATCTTCAGTCCGCCTTGCCTTGAAATCCCAGATTACTGAAATATGGAATTTTTTTAACTACGTTTAAGACGTTTCCAGTCATTTATTCCAACAAATAGTACCTTAATGGCCGGTTTCCGAGAGATTCTCAATTTACACAGTTACTTTTACTCGCTTTGAAATGTCATACATTCATAAGACCGAAGTTATATACATAAAAACTACGAAATACGGTGGCCAACATGGCGTCTTCGTCTCTCTACCGAAAAGAGCTGCCCCCCCCCCCCTCCTCCCCGGATAGCCACGTGGTGTGACGTTGGTGGCGTTCTCCCACCTTATTGGTGATCGTTCAGACGCTCGTTGAGAATATCTGACATACTTGATACTGCACCGCACGTTGTGACGTCAGAAACTCGTCTCACTCGTTCAGATACACGCTCCGTGTGCCGACGGCTTTACAGACTTCCTCGACGCGGGGAAAGCGCACAGACCGCACCTGCACTCCGCACCGCCACAGGCAGCGGGTGAACGCATTGTCCTCTGCTGTCAGCTCGTGACGTAACCGCCACGCGCCGCTGCTCCGATTCGGCGTCGCTCTTTCACAATGACTTATTTTCTCAGACAAAGCTTCACTTTGCCACTCCGCGGCCGTAGTTTGCCTTGCCGACAATGGAAACTCGTGCGCGTTGAGGGGCGGCTTAGCTGCCAAGAAGAGTTCGCGCTCGTGGTTTACGTAAGCGCACACATAAGTGCCACTGCACGGTTTGTAATAGCAACAAAACGGAGTGGCTTCTGGAGTGACTCCTTTCGCCTGCCTTTCTTCGCTACTGCACTATCAGCGGTAGGGTTCGAGGGTGCTCCGCCATAGGAGAGCTCGCCCCTGTCCATTTAGATGGTGTGCTGGATGGAAGTGGGACAACCCTGGAGGGACGAGAACGGGGATGATTCGCTGCTCCTCTTAGCACTTTATTTACGAAACCGTCACCATAATCTGTAACTGATTCAAACGTTCAAATGTTTGTATAGCTTACGGGACTTAACTACGGGGTCATCAGTCCCTAAACTTACAAACTACTTATGAACTAGCTAACACTACGACGGCACAAATATCCATGTCCGAGGGGGGATTCGAACCCCCGACCGAAGTGGCCGTGCAGACAGTGACTGGAGCGCCTCAGTCCCCTCGGCCACCGCGGCCGGCCCGTAACTGATGAGGTGATATTTTTGTAACGAAACTGGTAAGGTCGGGTTATAGAAACCCAGTAATTTCCATGGCCCTCATACTTCAGTGGTCAACGAGAAACGAAAAGTTTCTGCTCACATTTCAAAAGTGACTTTTATTGACATCATTGAACAACTTTTGGCAGCAGAAAATTATTTACAGTTAACAGAAAAAAAACCAAATTTTCAAATAATGTAAGTCTCCAAAAATTTTGCTACGTGTTACGTAATCCATATATCTGCTATTTTGTATAAACAAATAAACCAAAATTTAGTATTACGGTATAAAGGACCAAACAAATCACTATTTTACAAATTATTACACACACAAGAATTTGCAAGTCATCACTCTACGCAATCTCGGCATACAGGAATTGTGTAGGCTTTGCAGATCGGTACGTTGCAGTTATTAAGAATCTTTTTTCTTTTTTTGTCAGAGCCTGGTGGTCACTTCGTACACGTCACTTGTTTGTCCAAATTTTGTCTGACTTCATATGGAACTGGTATCTGGACTATTCTACTGAAGTTCAGCCGCAACTCACGGGGCAAAAGGTTGTTTTGAAGTCGACGATTGAGAGTAGGCTCTACAAGTTCTTTGGCAAGATTTGTTATGTATTCCAATCTGGTTAGCTCTAGATTCCATAGTAGATAACTTAGGCATTCACTAGGTTAATGTTCATGAGAGTGAAAAATATGGTTAGGTAACTGACGTGTTTATCAACAACAGAGTTTCTAGTAATATTGTATCAAATAAACTCACTGCTTGGATGAGAACTGCGTCCAGATTTATTAGTTATTATAAAATCAAACAACTCAGCGCTTTGTTGAGTACTGCGCTTCAGGTCTACTCACATCGAACTGACCTGAAGGTGTAGGAACCACCAATGGTTTCAAAGATTTAGCTGAGTATCTGACACCCAACATCACCAGTTACTGGAGAAAATAAATGTTGTCTGTGTGTCGCCAGAACTTCGCAAATGAATGTCGAATGTGCTGTGGTAATCCTCCATTGCCCCTCCATGAAGAAGGCATAGTTTTGGAGCTGCAGGTGTTATGAATAACAGTTAATCGGAAATTGTGTCTAAAATTGTTGTCTGTCTGGCTCTTTCAATCGCTAATCCCCATAACTCTAGGCGAATTTCAATGGGGCTTTCACAGGTAAAATGAGCGTAGCTTGTGTTGAATACTCGTCTCCATTTGTTGTGTCATCCTTGCTGCCATTTGTTAAGTACTCGTCCCGATCTAGTTGTCAGGAAAGGTACGATGCAGGAATCGTAGACATATAGAACAGTTCAGTAGATTATTAATACAAGTTTTATTTACTGAAGAATACAGTACTCAACTTCTATCTGCTCTTCTCGCGGCGTCGTCTTCTGTACGATGCTAGCTGCGCTGAGACCTAGTGACTAGTTCGTGGCCGAGTTCTGACGCGTCTTCCAGACGCATGTCGGCCTAGATACAGCAGCTTGTAGAGGGCGCGCGTCTACGGTTACTCCCTCCAAGAGGTGCGGCGCCGGCGTGCGATAGGCTGTCTGACGTCATTCGCTGCCTTCTCAACGATCGTTCTCTTGCGTCTGGCGTGTGGCGCTGACTTCACGTCACAACAGCTTGGGGCAGAGTATAGGCTTTGCTTCAGCAAAATATGATCACAGAAAAAAGATCTCGCTGTTTGATACATTTTCTGAAACTGTCGTATCCGTTTCACAGAACCATTTTATTTTATTTTATACTAGCTGAGCCGGCTGCGGTGGCCGAGGGGACTGAAGCGCTTCAGTCACGGTCTGCACGGCCACTACGGTCGGGGGTTCGAATCCCCCCTCGGGCATGGATATTTGTGCCGTCCTAGTTCGTAAGTAGTTCATAAGTAGTTTCTAAGTTCAGGGACTGATGACCCCGTGGTTAAGTCCCATAAGATTTACAAACATATACTAGCTGAAAACCCGGCGTTGTTCGGGTATTTATTTATTTATTCTTATATTTCCCTATTCGTATGTTTATCCTTACAGAGAATGAGCTGAAGACATTGTAGCACGCATAGACCAAAGATATGGTCTGTGGCATCACGTTTCGCTGTATGTAACCTCCTTGCTATAGAGTCGCAAACGTCATCGCTGGCCTTCAGTCCAATTTTTTTTATAATTTCACAACTTTCAACCACCATATCTTCCACCCCCTTATAGCTATCGGCATGGCTGCTATGGTATACAACGGGAGACTTCGGACAACAATTACACACAGACCATTCGTTTGCGTTTACTTTTCGCTGCAGAGCGAAATATTAACACACACACACACACACACACACACACACACACACATGTAGAATTTTATATAGACCGATAACTTTCCATCCCAATATACTCCACCCTTTTATCAATCCTCAAGCAACAATGCAACCAATAAAACCATTTTCAAAGAGTAAATATAATTTTCAAAGAGTAATTATTGTTCCACATTTCGCGTTATATTCTTCAAATTACTAAATATCTATAAGATCGCTATAAAACTGTGCCTATAACCTTCCTCAGGTATAAATTAGTAACTGTCCAAATATTTACGTCTCTGCGTGTTGTCGTTCGGACTTGATAAGCGTACACCGAACAGACATTCACATTAATATATATATAGATAAATAGCTTTACGATTGTCATGAAATCGTGCCTAAAGCCTTCCCCGGGTAGACATTAGTAACTGTACAAATTTGTAGCTGTTTATGTTTTGTGATAAACGTACACCGAACAGACATTCACATTTAAAGATATAGATATATTGAGTTAGTTGCTAGGAAACATGAATTTATCGACTTTACTTTGAATTTCGACTCCTATTTATAACATTTAGATCCCGTTTTCATACTAAAAAATACCGCTTCTTTTTAACACTGTCCTATTTCGCTTTATACAATCCCAATCACCTTTTGTTATTCCATGGCCGCAAACGATGCACAAAGCCATTAGCTGCGTGTTGAAGTCGGTCATTTTCTCATTACGTGTTCGTAAATGCGTCGTAAGGTATCTCGTATATGTGGTTGCGTCCTAACTAGCGCTTGTTGCCTCACGTAAAGCGAGCAAAGCAGTCGTTACGATCCATTACTATCTGTTCATGTTTCGCTGAATGCACACTTCAATTGTACGCTCTGCTCTTGGAACTGGTGTAACTTCTGTGTGGTCTCTTGCCATGTCGATTGCTTTTTCACTCCACAACATGTCTGTCGCTGCTTGTGTCTTTTAGACTCGGATCGATAACGCGAAATTTCTTTCTTGTGCTTTGGCATCTTTCTTGGTAGTTTTACTTTTCAAATTGCAACATGAATTTATTTTTCTTTATTCGTACGCTTTTTCTAGAAATACATCCGAAGAATATGCATCACGTTTCGCTGTATATAACCTCTTTGCTATTACAGAGTCAAAAGTCATCGCTGGTCTTCAGTCCGAATTTTATATAAGCTGACGACTTTCAAGCACCATATCTTCCACCCTCTTACAGCTATCGACACGGACCTGTTATGATATAGATCGGGACACTTTGTACTACAACAACACAGAGAGATCGTTCGTCTCCATTGTGTAGTCTTAGCGGAAGAGCAAAATATTGACACCCACGTCAACTTTCAGAAAAACTTTATTTCCCTCATTTTAACACTTCTGCCACGTAACAATATACATCTCTTTTCGATCTATGAAAAATAAGGAATCCAACACCAGTCAACTCAACAAAAAATACCAGCAGAAGTGTTTAAAATGAAATTTTTGAGCTTTATATTTGAGTAAATCCTGATGAAAATTGGTTTCCGTCAGGGAGACAATATGTCTCCACTCCTGCAGAGTATCCAAGAGTAGTAAGAGGAATTTAACATTTAAAATCTTCTTGAACTAGGACGGCATAGAGATGATAACAAAATTTGTATCTTTAGCGACTGCAAACGATTTGTCGATATCAGGAAATGACGAGACTGCAACAGTAACAGCCACAAACCCTAAAGGAAGCGTTGAACAAGTTGGCGCTCAAATTCCGTCCAGAAAATCTCAAATCATGTTTTTCAAACTCTAGATCTGCTATTGTCAACAACCCCTCCCCCGATCCAAGAAATATTCATGACGGTTTTTTTTTTTTCAATTATTTTTGTTGATTCCTTACTTTGGAACCTGTGTTCCAATTACAAACGTTGAACAATTTTTTGACAGTTCAGATGAGTTGCTGATATTTCGAGATTTTGATCTGAATGAACATCTTGTACTTGAACACATCTGACCACCTTCCCCAAAGCAGAATAAATGAGCTATGCCACCGCTTTAATTCCCTTAACCCTTGTTAGCATGTACCCTTTCTGAGAGTTTTGATTACACATTTTAGTAATAACTAGCTTAAACCAGCGGCTCCGCTCGCGTGTTGGTTGATGATAGATAAGCTATCTTTCAGTAGTGTGCTTTTGAAGGATGAAATGAAATACAGTACCTTCTTTAGAAACAAACTTCTTTGATCAACATTCAAATAAAAAAAATAAAATTATGTGAAGTGCTAAATGATTTACAATAAATAATACATACGTTATTCCTTATAGCCTGTGTTGCAATATCTCAACACGTATGGTGAGAGACATGTCCAAATTCATTTTAATTTCATTTAAGGGCATTCTGGTAAACTACGTTATTTGTAGTATTGTCCTTGATGTAATGCGCGAAACGTCAAATCGATTTTTTAAAGAGATGTATTAAAAGAAATTTCTTTTTTACTGCTTTATTTATTCATTCTTATATTTCCTTATTCGCGTGCTTATCCTTACAGAGAAAGAGCTGAAGACATAGTAGCACGCATAGACCAAAGATATCGTCTGTGGCATCACGTTTCGCTATATAGAGTCGCAAACGTTATCGCTGGTCTTCAGTCCGAATTTTTTTAATAATTTGACGACTTTCAACAACCGTATCTTCCACTCCCTTATAGCTATCGGCATGGAACTACTATGGTGTACAACGAGAGACTTCGGACAACAATTACACGCAGACCATTCGTTTACGTTCTGTAGTTTTCGCTGCAGAGCGAAATATTAACATACACACACAAACACACACACACACACACACACACACACACACACACACACAGACGCGCGCGCGTAGAATTTTATATACACCACATCCCAGTATACTCCAACCTTTTATCATTATCGACTCTCAAGCAACAATGCAACCAATAAAACCATTTTCAAAGAGTAAATATAATTTTCAAAGAGTAATTATTGTTCCGCATTTCACGTTATAGTCTTCAAAATACTAAATATCTATCAGATCGCTATAAAACCGGGCCTAAAACCTTCCTCAGGTATAAATTAATAACTGTACTAATATTTAAGTCTCTGCGTCTTGTCGTTCGGACCTGATAAGCGTACACCGAACAGTCATGCGCGCGCGCGCGCGCGCGCGCACACACACACACACACACACACACACACACACACACATATATATATATAATTGCTTTCCGATCCCCATAAAACCGTACCTAAAGCCTTCCCCGGGTAGACATTAGTAACTGTACAAATTTTTAGCTCTTTATGTCTTGTGGTTCAGACGTGATAAACGTACACCGAACAGACATTCACATTTATAGATACAGAACAAAGATATATTTTTTTTATCTTTGTACGCTCTGAAAAGAGATAATGTCGCACCACTACTATAGCATATACATAAAAATTTCTTTCTTTCTTGAAACTTAACGGGTGCTAGGAACTTCGTGTACTGGGAGTGAAGTAGCCTTCCTCCTTTCTAGCTAACGGATGTCCATTTATGACCGTCGATAGCCATAAACTATACGCTGACATAACGGCACCAGCCTTCCTTGGAATTTCGCACACTTTCCACACCAGCCCCCACACGGTCTTGACGTATAATCACTTGCAGGAAAAAAATAGTAAGGTTGGCCCAGAAATTTAATTATTTGAACCCAACAATAATTCTTATGTTAAGTTCAGGCTCATCATGTAATAGTAATTTAATTTACATGTCGGTGAACAATTATTTACGAAGTTAATAGTAACAGTTCTTTTTCCCTATTCTTCCTCTTTTAGTACCTGTTTGTTATGGAAATCGGCAATATTACTTCGAGAAAAAAGAAAGGACTATTAATATTTAACCTCCCGTTGACAGCGTGGTCTTGAAAGACGGAGCACGAGCTGAGATTGTTTTGCTAATGATGGAGAAAGTAACAGAGTAAAATGCCGTGATCTTGCAAAGGAACCAACTCCGCAATTTGCCTCAGGTGATCTAGGAAAATTACGGAAAACCTAAATATGGATACCCAAAAGTGGATATGAATCTCTTTCCTGCCGAATGAAGTTCAAGTGAGCTAGGTAACCACTGCGTCATCGCACTCGGGTATTACTTTTGCTTAATCGCAGAAGTCCCTCGTCTGTGCGTGTAGTGGGAGACGAGATCTCTTCCTCTCCTGTTTTTTCCACGTACCTTTTCTTCAAGAATCTTCTGATCTTGTATCTGTCTCCATTTCTCGATGCGTGACCTAGGTATTGTTGTTCTCTATCTTTACTGTAGTTCACAACTTAATTTCTTTCCTCTTTTTGCACTGAATGTGGTTGCATTTCAATCTGTAGACTTCACTTAGCATTCTACTGCACAGACACATCTCTAATGCCTCAAGTCGTTTACAGGTCCTGTCGCTCTTAGTCAGGTTAATGCTATATGCGAAATGATGGGGATACGTACTAGCAGCGACGAATCGCTGGAGAGCTGTCGCAGTTGAAGGTGTTTATCATTTACAAAACTCTATTCTGGCCCTCTGTATACGGACTTGTAATGTCTTGGAAGTTATCACACTGATTAGTCTTTTTCATTCATTCCTCTATTTTAGTACCTCGGCCGTCTTGTATTGTTATAATATATCTACTTTGTAAATGCAAGCTACGATCAAAGAAAAACTACAGCTGTGCACTTTAATGTTTTGTATACATTGGTTCCAAGTAGGTGTTATGTAGTTTCCACACAACACGAGCAGCTATCACTCTTTTTACCTGGCACGTCAATTTATCTTTCTCGCTCTTGAAATTTTCATGCCTTCTTGTACTTGCAGCATTGGACTTGTATTCTGCAAAAGTGATGTTCAAATTTCAGTCCGGACATCGATTTATTGATTGCGTTTCCTATCTCAGTTCTGATGAATTTGACGATTGATCCTTCAAAAAGCTCGGTGTCAGTTTCGTCTTCCACTCTTCTGCAAGTAATGTCTTTATTCTGCCGACATGATGTCGGCGAGATTTAAATTCCTACCTGTCTTACTTCAAAATTATAGCGCTTACGTACTGTATTATATATCACGAATAATTTACCGCAAACGATAAGAATATTCTGCTAGTTCAGCGTCCGGCTTGCATTCCTACGTTCATATTCCGGCCATAATTAGAGTATCTGTAAACATAAGCGCATTGTGAGACAAACAAAAAAATTGCAAATTTGAATGTGACTGCATTGGTCGTAATAGGAAGTGTAGTACAAGACTCACACTAATCGATCCTCTGCGATGTTAATGTTTTCTCAGTTGAATTGTGGACCAAAAGTTAATGATATCGATTGAAGCTAATAAAAGATGGTTGTTTGGAAATTTTTATTTGCGGATAACAACTAATAAGCATAATCTAGGTATAATAGTATTTGTTAGAAAATAAAATAGAAAAACTTCTTTTTTAATATTCATAAAAACGGAAGTTCGAGAATACGAGTTCAAAATGTCAAGAAATTAACCTCAATGTGCTGGTGACTCTCCTTAGTTGAAATTGGGGAAAAGAAAGGAATAAGAAGAAACTACATTTCAAGGCAAATAACACAATAACCAACGTTTGGTTAAGGTGCGAGTTAACGGCCGTCATATGTTTAATAAAATTCGTCTTCAACCATCAGTTGTTTATTAAATCCTTAATAATTGACTAATTTCGGTTTGAAATCTAAAGCCGTATCATCAGACGGATGTTCACCTCAAAATGCATTTTTAATGTTTATTTATGGATTTTATTCTCAACAGTTCCTTATGGCAAAAATTATTGGAATTGTACTGCCCTAAAATACACAAAGGTCCCTGAAATGGCATATTTTAACGTATGTAGCACTAATAAAGATGTTACACAGTGAAAGGAAATCTCCACAATCAAGTCGTTGCCGGTGCTGGTTGTTACTTACATCGAAAATCTTGAACACATTATTTTATGAGCAGACGAAAAAGACATCGCATAAAATGGCAGGTTTTAGATACAAGTAAAAAATAAACAATAACAACAACTCAGTAATTTTAGAAAATATAATGGATATAAACAGCGCTCTTCATATAATAGTTAAACTTAGAAACAGCCCAGGTAGCAAAATTGTTTTTATTTCACGATGAACATTTCACGTTTATGGTGGCTGTTGTGTTCATCGCCACTGCCTGTCATCATTGTGCTATTCATCTGAAGATGGTCTAAAAAACTAAAACCGCCCATGAAATAAAAAAGAAACAGTTTTGTGATATGGACCGTTTTTAAGTTTAATTTTAACAAAAAAATCAGTATGTGAAGATTCGTTTACAGTTTGTTAAATCTTTATTAGAACTAGTTACGTTCAAATAGGTCATTTCAGTCATCTTACGAGCACAGTAGGCCATCGCTAGAACATTTCGCTACATGGGGCTAATAAGGACAAAGTCCAGAAGTTAACAATAACAAATATATTTGGACTTAAACAGCCGTCTGATCAACCTTCAGGTTCGAAATCGAGAACGGTGCTATTAAAAAGAAAACAGCTTTGTTTATAGTGGCTGGTTGCTGTTCCCTTCTTTGTAATATCAACCTATAGTTTAGTATATACTGGGACAAAGTTACTTGAAAATCTTAATATATATAAGAATTGAGGTGTTTGTGCCTATATTTCAGTCTGCAGCCAAAATTACACATCGCAAACAAATAGTGTGTGTATATGGTAATAGGTATCAGTCTCCCATTGGGCACTATAGTGGCACAGGGTTGGTAACGATAACGGGGTGGAAGATATGAGAGTTGAAAATTACCGACTTATATAAAATTATACGCGTGGGTGTCAATATTTTGCTCTTCAGCAAAAACTACACAATGCAGACGAACGATCTCTCTGTGTTGTTGCAGTACAAAGTCTCCCGCTGCACACCACAGCAGTTACGTGTCAATAGCTATAACAGGATGGAAGATATAGTGGTTGAAAGCCGTCAGCTTATATAAAATTCGGACTGAAAACCAGAGATGATTTTGACTCCATAATAGGAACAAGCGTACGAATAAAGAAAAATAAGTGCATATTGCAGTTTTAAAAGTAAAACTACCAAGAAAGATGCCAAAGAGTAAGAAAGAAATTTCACTTTCTCGATCCGTTTCTGAAAGACAGAAAACGGCGCTGAAAAGTGAATCTACAGACGATAAAAACTTGAAATTTGTAGAAGTTGTTTATCTTACACTGTAGGCATCAGCGATTTTTCGATATTCCCATCCCTAAGAGGCTGAAGTACGGTATCAACGGTGTTTTGAAAATACGCTGCTATTAAGGCAATTTTGAAGCAAAAAAATACAGAACTTCGGATTAAGATTTTTCATTGGAATTTTTAAAATATGTGTTTAGATATTTTTGGAAATTGAAGCACTATGCGGGTTAAATGAGGGAAAATTTTTAAGGGCTTTATTTAAGACTATTTTGATTCTAGAAATGCGAAAATTTGGATTTGGAACCATGGTTAGAATTTTGACTTCTGCCATCAAGGGTGCAATAGGGGGTGGCAAGTTGCATCAAAATACGTGATTAGAAAAGCATCTTTAAAGTTTAAGTAGAAACAACCAATGCAGAACATCCAGTCCACGCGTGCGAAGCAATGCAAAATTAAACCAGTATATATAATTAAATTGCGTCGTACTCTGCGACTACTACTTAACTCCGCTTACTTGTAGGGCGGTAGCTGCAGTGAGCATTGCGCTCTGTAATGCTGCAGACAGGCGGCAGTAACGTGCGAGTCGGGAGGCGGGCAGAGGCGCCCGCACGTGCCGGCGGCAGCGGAGGGCTTTGCCCCAGGTTTTCCGCGTGATTTAGGGAACAACAAGAGCGCGCGGCGAGCTGGCCAGACGCCACTATCCGCCCTAGCATCTGGACTCTCCGTCTCCGTCACGCGCGCCGCCCCTCAGCCGGAGACTTACGAGGAAAGACGATACCCGGAAAGCATTTCCGCCTCCGCCGGCGTCTGGGGAGGAACAGCTGGCAGTATCGCGTGCACTGGCGCAGTTCAACTTTAGTGCAATATATTACTTCGCGCGATTAAAAGGCAAACATTCCACTTGAAAGGGACAAGGGTCTTTGTTTACAATATGGTGACTTCGATGCACGGTAGGAACAGCAGCACTACCAGAAACATCGTTTTATAACGGGCCCTTAGCCACATAGTCATTTGTCTCTCGAAATCGAATAAGATTACCGCGGTGGAGTAGCCGAGCGGTCTTAAAGCGTCTCGCTGCGTAGCGCGCGGTTGCCCGCCGCGGAGGTTCAAGTCCTCCCTGGGGCATGGGTGTGTGTGTGTTGTCCTTAGGTTAGTATACCTAGGTTTAAGTTGTTTGTAAGCTACGGACTGATGACCACGCAGTTTGATCAGATAGATTTACAAACATTTCGAATAAGATTGTCCCCGTTGTTGTTGAACTATAAGTTTCCTTACAGTTCAGCTTTCCTAATGTAAACATCCTACAATTTTCCCTATGTAACCAGACAAGTAATTTCTCTAAAGTCACCGTCTTTTTCCCAATCCGAGAATTGTACTGAAAAAATTAAGTACGCCTGAAAGACGTCAATTTTGATTCGATGATGGCAGATGGTAGTTGGGGGATAGTAGAAATACGATAATTATTTCAACATCAAAAAAATGTTCGAATGATTGTAAATATATCGGACCAAACTGCGTGATCAACAGTACGTAGCTTACAAACTACTTAAACTAAGGTAAACTAACCTAAGGACAACACACGCACCCATGTCCCAGGGAGGACAGCTGGCAGTATAGCGTGCACTGGCGCAGTTAAACTTTAGTGCAATATATTACTTTGCGCGATTAAAAGGCAAGCATTTCGCTTGAAAGGGACCAGGGTCTTTGTTTACAATATGGAGACTTCGATGCACGGTAGGAACAGCAACACTGGCAAAATCAGCGTTTTATCACGGGCGCGTAGCCACATAGTCATTTGTCTCTCGAAATCTAATAAGATTGTCTTCGTTGTTGAACTATAAGTATCTTTACAGTTCAGCTTTCCTATTGTAAATATACTACGATTTTCCCTATGTAACCAGACAAGTTATTTCTCTAAAGTTACCCCCTTTTCCCTAATCCGAGAATTGTACTGTAAAAATTAAGTACGCTTGAAAGACGTTAATTTTGATTCGATGACGGCAGATGGTACTTGGGGGATAGTAGAAATACGATAATTATTTCAACATCAAAAAATGTTCAAATGATTGTAAAACTATCGGACCAAACTGCTTGGTCATCAGTCCGTAGCTTACAATCTACTTAAACTAAGATAAACTACCTAAGGACAACATACGCACCCATGCCCCAGAAAGGACTCGAACCTCCGACGGCGAGCAACTGCGCGCTCCGCAGTGAGGCGCTTCAGACCGCTCGGCAACTCTACCGCGACTGATTAATAGGAAGTGTTAGGAGTCATAAGGCTCATTGTGATAAGAACGTATGAAGCAGGCGCCATGATACGGAGATAAACTCGTGTAAGCTACAGCCAAGTAACCTAGTTAAAAAGGGATCAAATTGTGGGCTTCCGAATGGCGGGATGATCCTTTTGGAGAATTGCCACACCCGGAAATGAGGTTCCGGACGTCCACGTGGCACACACATCCGGGTTAAGGGCAGCAGTGGCAAATCGTACAGCCAACACAGCGTAGATAAGATGGTTTGTGAGCCCAGAAGTGCTAACGCCAACTGTCGTCAAATCGGTTAATAGCAGTGACACTACAGGAACGCACACGTCCAGCCCGTCCTCTACAACAGTGTTTTCATCCGTGTACTGGCGGTCGCCGTTACAGGAGGAATTCCTTGCACCAAAATATAACTAGGGGTTTAGTAATACAAAAAGGCATGCCTAAGTGAAGTTTATGTATTGTGTAAAATTGATTTTTTGTGTACGAAGTCTTCTGTGTAATACTTTCTCGGACTGCTTTCCGCGTCAATTCTTGATAAAATCTCAAGCTTTCGAAGATATCCTCCATCTTCTTCGTCAGGAGCCGCTGACTGACAGTGCTGGTGCTGTGGTGGCCTTAAAAAGCCCATGAACGGCTTCTGATTGGTCGGCCGCCACGTAAGGCTGTAATAGTTGCTGTTTACGCACTGGTGGCACCATCCCTCCCGTAGTATTGTCGACGTTGCGCAAACTGTCTCTGCTTCATTTCTGTATCGAGTGCTCGTTTCGAGAAATCATTCCCTTCTTCAAGTGCGTTTTTTGTGGTGATTCATATTATTTATGATGTTTTGAGTGTATGAGTTCCTGCTTTATTCTGCTATCATTACGTTTTCGTCGGGTCCATCTGTGGCAGCTTCCACACATGTCAAACATCACATATAATATTTTTGCACATGAGTACATCAGTTATCACAAACAAACAAATAAACAGTTACAGAGATGGACCAGACGAAAACGTAATGACAGCATAATGAAGCAGGAACTCACACACTCAAAACATCATAAATAATATGGAACACCACAAAAAAACGCACTTGAAGAGGGGAATGATTCCTAGAAACGCGTCGTGCTAAATACGAGGGTTGTCCACAAAGTAAGTTCCGTTTCCAAATCTATCTGCGGAATCGCTACGATCGCAGTTCGGAGCATGCGCGGCAGTTACTCTGACTCAAGGAGAAGACATGTACGCCATTTTCAGATCGCCGCTGCCGACGTGTGCTTTGTAGTGCTTCTTTATAATGTCAGCCGTAATTGAAAACGTCGCCACGTATGAATTCAGATCTGTGATTCGTTTTATAGATGCAAAGAAAGTTAAACCAAACGAAATCTGCTTGAGTGATTCAGTGGTTAGAAGATGCGTCAGACTGTTCAATGAAGAATGCGATCAAGTGTAGGGTTAAGAACGATGTGGACGCTCGTCTGTGGTTACTGATGAAGTGGTCCACGCGATTGATGATAAGATTAACCACAACGGCAATGAATGGAATGGGGGCGCACTCCACCCCCAACGAAGGTTAAGCCGAATATACTCTTGACATGTCTAAAAGTCATGTGCACCATTTTTGGGACAGAAAAGGCATTTTCCTAATTTATTTCTTCCTAAGTGGCCAAAAAATCAATGCACATGGTTACTGCGAGACCATTAAGAAATTCCGCCGCGCAATATAGAACAAACGCCGAGAATTACTGTGAAAAGGAGGTGTTTTTATTTCATTTTAATGTTCGACCTGAGCCGCCCGCGGTGGCCGAGGGGATTGAAGCGCTCCAGTCACGTTCTGCACGGCAACTACGGTCGGGGGTTCGAATCCCCCCTCGGGAATGGATATTTGTGCCGTCCTAGTTCTTAAATAGTTCCTAAGTAGTTTGTAAGTTTAGGGTTAGGGACTGATGACTCCGTAGTTAAGTCCCATAAGCTTAACAAACATTTGCCCGCCGACCTGACACGGCGAATGTGACCAAACAACTGTTACGGCAATTTCACTGGGACGTGTTTGATCGTTCTCCGTACAGCCTGTACCTCGCTCCTAGCGACTTCCCTCTCTTCTTACACCTAAAATCTGTCCTTCGTGGTCAACACTTGCAATAATAACGAGCTGAAAAAAACATGAGGCCACGTTGTTGAATACAGAGGCGGCAGAGAAAAAGGTCGTGCCAGCTATAACAAGTGCCTACAAAATTTTCAAAAACATCTTCAAATGTTTGTATAGCTTTTGGGACTTAACTACGGAGTCATCAGCCCCTAAACTTACAAACTACTTATGAACTAGCTAACACTAAAGACGGCACAAATATCCATGCCCCAGGGGGGATTCGAACCCCCGACCGTAGTGGCCGTGCAGACCGTAACTGGAGCGCCTCAGTCCCCTCGTACATAATTTTGGAAGCCATGTAGAAAAGTAATTTAACAGTCACAGATTTTCTCACAATAAATACTTTTTTCTGTATTTCTACACGTTTGTTTATACAACCAAACGGAACTTACTTTCTGGACATACCTCGTAAATAAAAAATCGTGACTGGTAGTAGTATTTTTATTTGTAAACAAATCCATATAACCATTTCATGTACTCACTTTTTCAGTAATTTTTTTCAGTAATTAATACTGACTGAATTGGAAAACTATAGGAGGGTGTTGTAATTTTGTTCCCGCCAGATTAACGCAGATGTGACGGTAACGGCTCTCTGTACTTGATGTTTTTGCCTGTGCGATACCCGAGCCTGCGGACAGAGGGCGTTCCCGGCTCGGTGTGGTCTGCCAAGACCTCGCCCCCCCCCCCCTCCCACACGGCTTGTGTCCGTCCGTCTGTCTGGCTGTCTGCCTGCCCGTGTCTGTGTCGGTACGCCTCGGCGCCATCAGATAACAGCGCCGCGCCCCAGCATCTGCACGTGCGGTACTGTTGTCTGGCAGGAACACACAAAGCCGCGGGCCAGCCGTCTCCCGGCAACGCGGAGCCACCTAGTCAACGTGCACTTAACAGCACAGGCGTTGCTGCAACGCCCTCTGCAGCCTCTTGTTATACAGAAGAGGCACTAGCTCGGCTTGGAAAAGCATGGAAAAGGACATAGATGGGCTTTTCTGTGTAGTAATCCCGTAATTTCGCTTTAAGTGCTTCAGGGAAACAAGAGGAAACTTTTACAGCTACATATTTAGTCAGAAGGCCTCTAATGGGCGACTGCAGCGTTTCGCAGATGAGGGAATATCACTATTGCAATGAGGAACCTTCACATTATCTCTCATACGATTTTCGTGTATTTATATTTGTTCGAGCCCAAGTGCTTTCTTTGTCAGATGTGATTTTCTGAGTAAATATGAAGCTGCAAAAGTTTCCTGCGAGAGTGTCGGTAGTGGAATAAGGGACCTCTACATTATCTCTCAGACGATTTTGGTATATTTGTGTTTGTTCGAGCCCGAGTACTTTCCTTGTGAGTGCATGGCATAGGATTAATCGACGCGGTTTTACGATATTTCTCTCCCGTTCCATTGTCTATTATAGCGCGAAAAGAAAGAATATATCTTTCCGTTTTCGGTCTGATTTCTCATTTCCGTGGTACTCTCTCCCGGACATCATAACACCAAACGAGCTGCCCTTCTCTGAAAATTCTCTGTATCCTCCGTTAGTTACACCGGTGAGGGTTCCACAATTCGTAGAAATGCTCCAAAATAGTGGGCCGTGCCCCAGCGGTTACCCAGTCAGCTATGCGCGCGCAACCCACTCTGTCTGACGGCACACGAGAGCGCCGCGGCCTTCTCTCTAGGTGGTGTTGATCCAGTACCGACCGACCGCCGTGTCATCCTCTGCCCGAAGGCGTGATCGGATGCGGTATAGAGGGGACGTGGTCAGCCCGCACACTCCTGGCCGTGTCAATTTTCGTGCTCGGACACGCTATTTTTCAGACAGGCAGCTCCTCAATTGGCCTCACAAGAGCTGCTTGCACACCACTTGACAACACCGCACGGCAGACCCAGACGGTTACCCATCCAAGTGCTGGCCAAGCACGACAATGCTTATCTTGGGTCGTCTAGCGGGAAGGCCCCATAGCTCATAGTGGCACTACGTTCCAAAAACACATTGATCACATGGCAACCGTTTTTCAAGAATTCCGACTATAAGTAATAGCACACTACTCGGCTCTTAAAAAACCGCAAGTGGAGCGCTATTTCTACTCATCTGAAATTTCATTCCGTTCACACTGCCACCCTCTGGTACAATCGGACTTATATGTGCCACCTACACTTGCTCCACACAGACAGAGAGAAAGATTCGACGTTATGGAAGCTCAAGTTGCAAGACTCTTTAACACAATGAATTTAAAATTCTTCTACAGTTTTAAGAGAACTGGCTAATACCAGAAGGACCGTACCGGTCATTCTGACCGTTGAACGTTGTTTAACCTCTAATAAATCGCGTACGTTTTATTTTAGCGAGCTTATATTTCATGACTTTTATTGTATTTCGGTGGTCTACAATTTCCGTAAAATACAAATAAATACTACGAAAACTGAATTAGGTACAATTTTTTCGCATTTATTTACCTTAAAGGTCCATAGCCAGTCATTTTGACCGGTGAGAAATTTTTAACGTTTTTTACGACTCTAAAGGCGAAACAATCTCTTTAGTAGAAACGTACCCTTTAGTTCACCTTTCTCAAAATATTTTGCTATGTGTTCTTTCGAATTTAATAAAAAAAAATGTATTTCAACCGTTATTACTGCACCTTCCTCTAGACATCTTTAAATTTGTTTATTCTTCGAAAGAGTTTATCACTTTGTTCCCCTAGTCCACGGCTGTGGACAGGTGATTGACTTTGAAAGAAATGATAGAGTTTCGTTCCCCAATTCCAAAACATATTTTATTTATTGCAGCGGTTTCACTCATGACCACTGTCACTTCGATATCACATGGCCCAGCCATATATGACACGAAAAGAGTAGTGTAAACGGTGTCTGTTGTGAATTGTATATTTATCAGTGGCGGCACGTTCTATCTATTCACCGGTTCAGAGAACCCCCCCCCCCAAAAAAAAAAAAAAAAAAAAGCTTGTCGTGAAGGAAAGTAAATTAACAAAGAAAAGAAAAAGCGTTTCAAGAATCACTCTTCGTTCCTCTAACAGATCATTTTATACGCACATTCAAAGTATTTTTATCCCATGAGAAACGTATTACGCCGTCAGCAGTGGCCGCAACGTTGCAATGCGCATGCGCGGCTGAGGTTCAAATTCTCTTCTGAATCCCCTGGAGGCAGAAGATTGGTGCTCCCGTGGTAGGGAGGAGGAGGGGAAACATCGCTTGTAACATTGGCGTTGGAGCTGGTAGACACACCATCTCCTGGCTACTCTAGCTCTGACGGTTACTCACGAATGGTCCCGAAGAAAAGGCAGTGGAGCTACCGCGCATCTCGCCTTGTGCATGCGCAAATCCTCCATGAAGGCAACATCCCCCCTACATATTTGTTTTCGGCGCATTGAAGATTTATCAAAAATACGTCATTTTTCGTAAAATATCTTATAAGTACCAATTAAAGATGCATCAACTGTAAAAAGTTTCAGAAGATTCGGTCATGAATAATAATAAAGCACTACTCTTTATGTAGCAAAAGTAGGCATCGTGCTTAAGTGTTAAAGGTAATGGGTTCGAGTCTGACTACAAGCAATGTAAATCTAACCTTCTTTTTAACAGATTCTGGAACAACAATGACTTTTGGATTGTTACATGCCACATATGTTTTGACGTTTTTGCGAATATGTTGCCATTTTGAGGCTAAATGACATTTATACTCTTTGTTTTAATATATATTTGTCTGAAAAGAGGTGGGGGAGAGCAGCCTTTGACATGCGTAAGGTTGGAGGGGGGGGGGGGTAGGGTCAATATCAAGTTTCGGCCCTGGTTCGGGAAAATTGAGCCGGCTGCGGTGGCCGAGGAGACTGAGGCGCTTCAGTCACGGTCTGCAAGGCCACTACGGTCGGGGGTTCGAATCCCCCCTCGGGCATGGATATTTGTGCCGTCCTTAGGATAAGCTAGTTGATAAGTAGTTTGTAAGTTTAGGGACTGATGACCCCGCAGTTAAGTCCCTTAAGCTTAACAAACATTTGAACATTTTTCGGGAATATTGAAGAGCCGGCACTGAAAGACGTGAACACCCAGTTATCTGAAGCACTAGCCGCCACTGAATAGTTATATTTCGGGTGTCTTCTGTATGTATTAGAAAACGTCTTTGAACGGCTTTGGCGTTACAAACAAAAATTATTATTAGCTTAGAGATAGACGGAAACCGGAATTGAGTGAAGTGTGTGGTTTTAATGGAAACGTGACTCTTTTAGTTAAATAATTGTGCAGATAGGAATCGTACGCTCGGTGTGTTATTTTTAGACGCTAAATGACCGCCGTGGCACGCGTGTTCCGTGGACCGTGACTGCAGAGCCGGCCGGCTTCCTGTAATGCGAACACAGACGTGGAAGGCGCGGGCGGTACCCACACCGACATTCCTGTGGGCTGCCCGAGCCTCTCCAGTGTGCGCTGTCACACAGGCTGCACAGTAGACACCGCACAGTAGGAGATGATGACATGATGTGGTGGCGACGACGACAGCGTTTGTGGGAGTAGATGACAGCAAAGTCTTCAGCATCCCTACGAGGGTAGTTTATGGATATATCGATATGTTAGCGAAAATATCTGCGATATTGTTTTTAACGATGTATAGATTTCAAAATGCCGATAGCGAGTGCCGATATTTTTATTTTGCACTATCTGAAAACCCCTCGTTGCCCGGGTATTTGTTTATTTATTCCTGCCACTTTTCCGTTATATATTCATTTGTATAAGAAGTGTATGTCTGTAAGATCTCTTGGGAATACAATTAGTATTAAAGAAGTAATAGATTAAAACTTGGTGCCTGATGGGACGGTTTTCCATGAACGTTACTGTTTATGTGCTCATATCTCATGAACTACGTGCCGTACTGTGATACAATTTACAAGGTACATTCAGCTATATATGTATATACTGTCTGTAAAATTTCCTGCCGCTACAATTTGTAGTG
This sequence comes from Locusta migratoria, assembly GCA_026315105.1. Taxonomy (NCBI): domain Eukaryota; kingdom Metazoa; phylum Arthropoda; class Insecta; order Orthoptera; family Acrididae; genus Locusta; species Locusta migratoria. The sequence continues at coordinate 146,669,052 of CM048745.1, forward strand.
TTCAAATTATAAATTTTCACGTCATACCGAGAGCCGTAAATTTACTCCATAAACAGCGGAAACGTAGTAAGCAAGAAACTTTTTTCCTTTCATCATTTTACTATGGTTGCCAGTGAGAAAACGTTTAATAAAGGTTTGAAATTATGTTTAAAGTTTATTGCAAGTCACTAATTACTGCCGTTCTCATACAGTGTATTTCGAAAGTCACGCCGCATTATATGGCATTTTTTTGCGATTTCTATTGGTTATGACGTAATATCTTTCGAACCATGTGCCATATGTGATTCTTAACCATGCAGTAATTCCTACCTCACTGTAAGGAATGTGTGTACCAAATTTGGTTGAAATCGGTCCAATAGTTTAGGAGAAAATAAGCAGCATTGTCGCAAAATGCAGCAGTTTTTCGCGCTTCTTATTGTTTATGACGTCATATCTCATGAACTATATATCGTATGTGATTATTACACTTCGGCGACCGTCCTCATGGGTTAAAGCTTACGTGTACAAAATTTCATAAAGATCGGAACAAAACTGTTTCAAATGTTCAAATGTTTGTTAAGCTTATGGGACTTAACTACGGGGTCATCAGTCCCGAAACGTACAAACTACGTATGAACTAGCTAAGACTAAGGACGGCACAAATATCCATGCCCGAGGGGGGATTCGAATCCCCGACCGTAGTGGCCGTGCAGACCGTGACTGGAGCGCCTCAGTCCCCGCGGCCACCGCGGCCGCCAACAAAACTGTAGATTTGTATGCAACACGTACAAACATACGGACACTCTGCTTTATATATTAGATGTTTTTCGGAATGTTCGGTAATTCTATTAACACTAGGAGGATCAGAATTATCGAACTACGTAGAAGGACCGTTACCTGTTATTTTGACCGGTAGCGATTTTCTATTTCTTTTTTTTTTTTTCAGTTTTACTACTTGTTGAATTAATTTAGTTTAATTTTTTGAAATGTCGCTAGGGTATTATGTTTACCCTTCCAATGTTCTATGCGTAGAATTTTGTATATAGGTTTTATTTAATTAAAAAATGGATCAAGGTAAAGATAACACTGTAAAACATTTATTTGAAATTGAATTTACAAATACAAATAGTCTCTTCACTACCGACTACTCGATGCGATTGTTTTCTTTTCTTCCTCCGTTGCGAAGTTTGAATTTCTGGTGCCACGGTAATCAAACCAGTAAGCGTTGGGTTATTTGAATGTGTTTGTGCAGGTTCTGAATCTTCATTTTCCGAATTTGATGATTCGCCTTGTTGTGTACTAGTTGGTATTCTGTATCATCATTATCATCCAACTCATCACATTCATGAATATCTTGTTCTTCTGAATCTTCTTCTGGTAAACTATTCAAATACTTCAGTAATTCTTCATCTGAACGAAAATACTGACGCTGCATAATACTGAGGAGAGCTAAAGCGGTGCAGAGCAGAACAATGTACTCATAGAGTGCAGCAACACAGTATATCCACTCAGCTACGTAATGAACTAAACCTGAAAGAAAGAGAAAAGGAACAAGAAACAACAGTTAAATAACGTACCGGCACCTTAAGCGGATGAAAAACCAATTGTCCGCCTTTAGGGCCGTTGAACGTAAAAAATATCTCACCGGTCAAAATGATTGGCTATGGACCTTTAAGGTAAATAAAGTGCGAAAAAAATTGTAACTAATTCAGTTTTCGTACTAGTTATTTGTATTTTACGGAAATTGTAGGCCACCGAAATACATTAAAAGTCATGAAACATAAGCTCGCTAAATTAAAACGTACGCGATTTATTAGACATTAAACAATGCTCAACGGTCAGATTGACCGGTACGGTCCTTCTAGTGTTAACCAGTTCTCTTAAAACTGTAGTAGAATTTTAAATTCATTGTGTGAAAAAGTCTTGCGACGTGAGCTTTCATAACGTCGAATCTTTCTCTCTGTCTGTGTGGAGCAAGTATAGGTGGCATATGTAAGTCCGATTGTACCGGAGGGTGGCAGTGTGGACGGAATGAAATTTCAAATGAGTAGAAATAGCGCTCCACTTGCGTTTTCTTAAAACGCGAGTATATTTCTTATCAGCATTCTTGAAAAACAGTTGCCAAACGATCAATGTGTTTTTGGGACGTAGTATCACTATGAGCTAAGAGGCGCCGCGGTGTAGTAGCGCAGTCTAAGGCGCCTCGCTGCGGAGCGCGCGGTTGCTCGCCGTGGAGTTTCGAGTCCTCCCTGGGGCTGGGTGTGTGTGTGTTGTCCTTAGGTTAGTTTAACTAGGTGTAAGTAGTTTGTAAGCTACGGACTGATGACGCAGTTTGGTCCGATAGATTTACAAACAACGCTAAGGGGCCTTACCGCTATATGACCGAAGTTAAGCAGTGTAGGGTTTGGCCAGTACTCGTATGGGCAACCGTCTGGGTCTGCCGGGCGCTGTTGTCAGGTGGGGTGCACTCACCTCTTCTGAGGCCAACTGAGGAGGTTCCTGACTGAGAAATAGCGTGTCCGGCCACGAAAATTGACACAACGGTCGGGAGTGTGGGGGGGCTGACCACGTCCCCTGAGCACGGCCTGTGGACCAGAGTAAAGTTTAATTTAGTTTTAGCCGGCCGCGGTGTCCGAGGAGACTAAGGCGCTCCAGTCACGGTCTGCGCGGCCACTACGGTCGGGGGTTCGAATCCCCCCTCGGGCATGGATATTTGTGCCGTCCTAGTTCGTAAGTAGTTCATAAGTAGTTTGTAGGTTTAGGGACTGATGACCCCGTAGTTAAGTCCCATAAGCTTTACAAACATTAGAACATTTTTTTTAAATTTAGTTTTAGTATCCCTATGACGAAACGGCAAACTTACCTGCCACAATCCAGACATGTAGATACTGGATGGAGCATTCGAATGTTTGTTCTTGTAATGATTGCACTGTTTAAAATATATTGAATATTCCTACGTCTACGTGAAAAAGAAAATAAGGTATGAGAGGTTAACTGGTATGATACATTTCACGACAATGTTCCATGTACACAATTGTTAATTAACAATACCACAATCGACAAAAAATGTTGTTATCTGGAAAAAGTCTCATTATTAACTTACAGATTGCCACATTAATTGTTGCTGTAAGGGAGATAGATTGATAGTTTGTTAATGTACAGAATATTGAATAATAATTCAATACTTAAATATACAGCTCTAAAACCAGCAGTATATTTACAACGTGTAGCAAGTATTTTACTGGACGAAATATCGATACTTTTATCCCGTATATCGAGCGCCAATAATAAAATTTTTTAATATCTATCTATCTGATCGCCGATATTTAGTATCTAGACATGTAGACTCTAGTAAGCATAACAAAGGAAGGAAGCAAGAAAAGAAGTAAGTCCTACGTCTCACAGGCAACGAGATCGTTACAATTTGATTAACTTAATACGATTAAACAATCCCTGCGACGGATTTTCGTCTGTAATATGTCAAAGACAATAATGATAAATCTGAAGCGTAGAATTAAAATTTGTGATGCGGCCGGGATTCGAACCCGGACCTCCATGCTGACTAGGCAGACGTCTAACGGTAAGACGGCTGCCTAATAAGCATGGAGGTCCGGGTTTGATTCCTGACCGCATCACAAATTTTTAATACTACGCTTCAGATTTATCATTATTGAATTTGATTAACGTTTGAGAAGTTTTCAGATAACTCTCAAAGGTCTCTAAGAGACTTGTAAATAAGATTCGGCGCGCCATCCGGTGCAAGAGACGCCCTCGAACTTTGCAGGGCGCGCCAGGCACCGCCCCGCTGACCTTTGCCACCGTCTGCACGGTACCGTGGCCCCAGACAGACTGCCAAGTCGTGCTCGCCGGAGACGTATTGCGCGACGTTCCGAGGTCAACTGGGCCAATGTCTTCGACGTTACAAGAAACATACACGCTCTGTTGCGTGTTATTGTCTGTTCACGTATCGCTTCCTCCGTAGCCCGGCGAAAGATTGCAGCAACCAATGACGGAGTATCTTGTGACGTTTCACAACGAGCTACCTCTGTTGCGACAGTACATTAAAACTCCGGTCAACCAATTAACAGGGGGAGAGGGGGGAGGGGGTCGTTTCAGATAAGATATTCTAGGTTAAGCCATGAGCAAGTAGCATGTATCATCTTTTTTTTTTATTTCCTTCATTACTCTTGTTTATAGAATAACCCATCGCATTATATTTTTAATGGGCCTTATATCAAAAGAATAAAAGGAAGTCGGGTTAGTTACGTCATTTACGCGTATAACACAAATATGGCAGGACCGATTTTAATAATCTCAGAATTGTTGGATTCGTCTCTGCAGAATAGCAGAATCATCGTTAAAATATCGGCAAAATAAAAATAAAAATAGAAAAAAAATATTACTTCATTAGCACACTTCCCTTTTTCTCGATACAGACTAATCGTAGAATTAATGAGGTATCATTACAAAGGGTAGCAATACGCACCAAAACTTCCTATTTCTGAATATTTTGATATGAAGCATCTATATACTCCAGCATGTGTTTGCCAATGCACAATTAGGACTCATGAGCTAGGTCATAATAACGTTTACAGCATTATAAGTTAGTTAAAGTAGTTTGTAAGTCTGGGGACTGATGAGCTCTGCAGTTTAGTTCCATAGCTTTACAAACATTAGACCTAACACAAGCCAATTGATATATATAGGGCGTTCCAAAAAAGGTACGGCCAAACTTACAGGAAACATTCCTCACACACAAAGAAAGAAAATATGTTATGTGGACATGTGTCCGGAAACGCTTAATTTCCATGTTAGGGCTCATTTTATTACTTCTCTTCAAATCACATTATGCCTTGAATGGAAACACACAGCAACAGAACGTACCAGCGTGACTTCACTTTGTTACAGGAAATGTTCATAATGTCCTCCGTTAGCGAGGATACATTTATCCACCCTCCGTCGCATGGAATCCCTGATACGCTGGTGCAGCCCTAGAGAATGCGTAGACAAGATCTTTCAAATGTCCCCATAAATGAAAGTCAAGAAGGTTGAGGTCAGGAGAGCGTGGAGGCCATGGAATTGGTCCGCTTCTACCAATCCGTCGGTCACCGAATCTGTTGTTGAGAAGCGTACGAACACGTCGACTGAAATGTGCAGGAGCTCCATCGTGCATGAACCAGATGTTGTGTCGTGCTTGTAAAAGCACATGTTCTAGCTACACAGGTAGAGTATCCCGTATGAAATCATGATAACGTGCTCCAGTGAGTGTAGGTGGAAGAACATGAGGCCCAATCAAGACATCACCAACAATTCCTGCCCAAACGTTCACAAAAAATCTGGGTTGATGACGTGATTGCATAGTTGCGTACGGATTCTCGTCAGCCCACACACGTTGATTGTGAAAATTTACAATCTGATCACGTTGGAATTATGTGCTTGATACTAGCTAGAACTGTAAAACAATGAGTCGCATGTCAACGCAAGCACTGAAGTCAACATCACCTTCTTTCAATTAGGCCAACTGGCGGTAAATTGTGGAAGTACAGTACATGCTAACGAACAATTGGGTATTTTGACAATTGTCTGACGAATAATTTCAATTTACATTTAAAGAGAAATACTAAAATGAGCTCTAACATGGAAATTAAGCGTTTACGGACACATGTCCACATAACATATTTTCTTTCTTTGTGTGTGAGGAATGTTTCCTGAAAGTTTGGCCGTACCTTTTTGTAACACCCTTATGTGTGTGTGTGTGTGTGTGTGTGTGTGTGTGTGTGTGTGTGTGTAAGATTCTGTAATAAAGTTTTAAACCTCCAATGAAGAAATTGGCAGAGTAGGGTAGCGGTTTAATGAACCTAAATGAATCCGTACTTTTACACGAACTACAGAAAAAGAAAGACTTTGTGAAATCTCTTCTAATGCCAGCTCGTCGCTTTCCATATTTTTAGTATATGAAATAGTACACCAAAATAAGGAGAAAGCTTCATTGCACATTAGCTCTAAAACCATATCTTACGGGCTATGAGCAACTGTTAAAAACTGAAGATGTGCGTCAAAAAGCACTCGTAGCGTCATTGGAGGACATTTCCGGGCACGGCCCCCTATCAAAACGTTATTAACTACGTCGACTGTAAAATCACCCATAGTTTTAAAACCCTCATTCTGAAAAACACGTTATCCAGCATCATTCCAGTTTTCAGGAAAATTTCAACTGCTATTTCATTTTATCGTACCATTTTCCTCATTTCCACAATACTTCTATGGTTCCGTGTTTGTGTAGCGCGCGCCATCAGTGATGCAACCAAACCGTCACATTTGTTAAGCGGGCTGCCTTCGTTCGCTCCGAAGGCGCACAAGCAGCAGCTGTCTCTTCGCCATAGCAACCGATTTCTGATTTCCCTAAATTACGCAATTCAGATATCAGGATAGTTCCTTTGAAAGAGCTCGGCCAATTTCCTTCCCTATCCTTGACATAAGCTATAGGACAATGAGCTCCGCCTCTAATGACACAATGTCGACTAGAGGTTTTTCCTTCCTCTGATCTGATTCCTTAGGTAGTGATTTCGTTCATCGTGTCTATGGTCGCACTTTTGAAGTAACAAAATAGTAACAAAGTAGGAAATACAACGTTTCATAAGGGAAGCAAAAATACTGAAGGAGGAAGTATAAATGTTTTCAAAGCCTATTCAAACTTCTGGCTTTTCTCATATTATGACAGTATAACTTTAGTACTGTAAAAAATTCATCTACATCTACATAGGATACTCTGCAAATCACATTTAAGTGCCTGGCAAAGGGTTCATCGAACTACCACTATACTATTTATCTCCCATTCCATTCTCGAATAGCGCGCGGGAAGAAAGAACACCTGAATCTCTCTGTTCGAGCTCTGATTTCTCGTATTTTATTCTGATGATCATTTCTACCTATATAAGTGGGAGTCAACAATATATTTTCGCATTCGGAGGAGAATGTTAGCGATTGGAGTTTCGCAAGTAGCCCACGCCGCAACGATAAGCGCCGTTGCTGTAACGATTCCCATCCCAGATCCTGTATCATTTCCATAACGCAGTCTCCCCTGTATCGTGACAATAAGAAACGAGCTGCCCTTCTTTGGACGTTTTCGATGTCCTCCGTCAAACGCACCTGATAAGGATCCCACACGGAGCTGCAATACTCCAAAAATTGACGGTCAAGCATAGTGTATGCAGTTTCTTTTGTACTTCTGTTGCATGTTTTAAGCGTTCTGCCAATAAAACGCAGTCTCTGGTTCGCCTTTCCCACGATATTATCTACGTGTTCTTTCCAATTTAAGTCTGAAGTAAAAGTAATTCCTAGGTATTTTGTGGAGTTTACGGCCTTCACTTTTGATTGATTTATCTTGTAAACGAAGTTTAACGGATTTCTTTTCGTACTCATGTGGACGACTTCACACTTCTCATTATTTAGAGTCAATTGCCAGTTTTTACACCATACTGATATCATAATGTGATTCATATTCTTCAATACTATTGACATATTTACTTTTTTGATGAACCATTTTTATTGTTATCTCTGGATTAAATTGAAAAGGCGAGATTATGCATGATTTACGTAACTAACGGCAGTGAAATGTAACACGCGGCGGATGCGTCTGAGTGAGGTCCACAATTAGGACATACCTTCTCATTAAGAACGCGCGCGCAATCCAGTTGTTTCATTCGGCGTTTTCCCTAACGCTGCGGTAAGTGGACTGCCTAGACGTCATCGGAAGTGGTTTGGTAAGGGTCTGCCCCGGGAGCTTTCACCTCAGCATGCGTGACATTCCAAGCGTTATTTCGTCAAAGACAGTATTTCTCCAAAAACCAACGCAAGGGACCTAGGCCATTAACTACTGTTTGCTGTGCGCGAGAGTCACTTGACAACGATTTGTTTTAAATTCGCTGCACACGACTCATGGGAAAGAACTACGACGCAGTAGAAATGTTTTGTACTAACGTTGGTTTGGTATCGCAGTGACATATTTCTTATCGAGTGCCACCTGCGTCATTATGATGTCGTTAACATTTAAATATTTGGCAGATGGTGTACGGAATCAATTTCGGATTATTTCTCTGATGATCAAAAGTTGTAAAACCCGTAAATCCTACCGTGCGAGCACTGATTTATCTCATTCTATTACAATGCTTATTTCTTTTATATTGGGAGACAGTCAACAAAATATACTGGAATTCGGGGGAATAAAAAGATTTCGCCGAAAAAAGCCTTTATTTTAATGTTCCATTTCGGTTGCGATACTCGCGACATTGTTTTTACTATTCTGTGATAATTCCATTAAGAAGAGAGCTTGATGTGAATCACTCACTTTAGTATCGACAGCTTACTAATAGAGCAGTTAAAATTGTCCAAAACGTAAGACTCTAAATTACCATGACTGTTACTGATATTGATTAAAACAGATGGCTTACGGTTTCCATTCACTTTGCTTCTATTTTTCTTTCACAAAGCATTTATAAACAAAGATGGTGTCTGTGATAGTTTACATGTAGGGTCTTATGACAGAAGAAGGAACTTGTGAGATATGAACAGAATGCCACGGCGCCACAGGTTACCCTAAAATCATAACAGAACGCAAACATATCACATTAGCAGAAAAAAAAGTCCTTGAAGATGGAGGAAGAAAAATAAAAAGTGACTGCTAACAGTATACGTCGCATTTCAATCAATTTTCAGTTAGCACTTTAGCGAAAACAACTAGCATTGGAGGACAGAGTTTAATTCAAACATTTTCACCCTATGGAAGAATGTTGAATGTAATCTACGTTCCTTTTGTATTTACTTTAAACTCAGTCAGAGAACGTGTTTACAATCTGAGTTGCAAAATTTTCCTGTATGCTATAAACCTCTTCTGAAGTTACGTGTAAAATACGTAATCACTTTAATTTCTGTATGTGAAAAATCAGGAGTAACGTATGGTGGGAGTTTTAACGAGACTTTCATCGTTTTGGGCCCAAAATATTTTTCAATATCTGCACTGAAGACAAGAAATTTGTACAAAAAAGTATATCATGTAATAGAGTAAGTGTGATTTCAGATTCTTTGGGAGGGGGGGAGGGGGAAGGAAAAAAGTGCGTGCTTGGGGGAAGGGTTAGTTTTCATTGAGCCCCGTATCCAAAAAATCTGCAGCTAAGCTTTAAAGCTTTCAAGGTTTAACCTGGGAACTCAAGCTGCATTGTAAGCGACTATTAATATGGCCCATATTACAAGTTCATGCAAAAAAAAAAAAAAAAAAAAAAAAAAAAAAAAAAAAAAAAAAAAAAAAAAAAAAAAAAAAACGCTATCGTACTCGAGTCCGTGTTATTTATACAGGTTTATCTCTTCTAGAAACAACGCAAGTTATTTCAAGCCAAGAACAGCTTATCTACACGCAGGCTAATAACATATTTAGACTCGATATAATTCACCGTTTCTCTCTGTAATAGTCATAATATTTATTATGTATTGTCTTAATAAGCGCCGCGGCGGAATAGCCGTACGCACTGAGGCGCCGTGCTGCGGTGCGCGCTGCCTTTCACCGTCGGAGGTTTGAGTCCTCCCTCAGGCATGGATGTCTACATATACATATACTCTGCAAATCACGTTTAAGTGCCTGGCTGAAGGTTCATTAACCACTTTCATAACCTTTCTCTACCGTTCCATTCACTAATAGCGCACGGGAAGAAAGAACACCTACATCCTTTCGTTTTCGATCTGACTTCTCTTATTTTATTGGGATGGTCATGTCTCCCTAAGTAGGTGGGTGCTAGAAAAATATTTTCAGATTCAGAAGTAAAAGTTGGTGATCGAAATTTCGCAAATAGATCTCTCCGCTGCGAATTACGTCTTACTTTTAATGATTTCCGCCTCAAATAGTGTATGTGTTGTCCTTAGGTTAGTTAACCATAGTTTAAGTAGTTTGTAAGCTACGGACTAATGATCACGCAATTGAGTCCGATGGATTTACAAACATTTGAACATTTCCCGCTTTCCCAATGATTTCATTCGATAAACTACCTCGAGTGGCGTGCCATTAAAAATTAAAAAGGAAAATACACACCGTTGTGATACCTGTATATAGTTTTCAGAAAGTGATATTTTCTACAAATTAAAGATTACTATAGATATTATTGCAGTACCAATTGTATATTTACCTCACCATTAACCTGAAATGATTTAGGGACGCGTAAGCTACAATCGAGGATGTCATAGTGGTTTTATAGTGGGCATTGAATTAAATTGAAAAAGATGCAGTTGAATATTTATGCCCAGTCCGGAGGCCGTATCTGGATCTTCAGTTTACGAGGTAGATGCTCTACCTACTAAGCCACCTCGACACGGTAATGTCGGATGTGTAGGAACTACACTGGCAAGCTCTCAACCAGACACGAATTCTCAACTTACAGCCCACAGTACTATCGCAATGTCCCTTGGTGCATTAGTGTCGTTTAATCGCAGCCATATTTGGCCCCTTCCCGTAAAGACATCCACCTTCGTTTGAGGATTTTTTGCCGGTCGTCGGATTAATTATACACATATAAACGTAGGTTAGTTGGTATGACGGCGATCTTAATCATTGTGTTACCTCGTTACGTGCGTGTTCTGGAGAATAGAGCTTTTTTACATATAGTTATTGGTTAATGTGCCAATTTTATTCAACAGTTGGACATATGTGTAACTTCGTAAATATTGATCATTCGAGTTAGTGGCGAACGACAGATCCTCTTCTAGAATATTCTTCCGCTGACTAGAGAGATAGGATGTGAAATGAGAGTGTTGATAGCAGAGTCTGTGAGGAAATGAATATGTAGAAAAAATTGAGCGTCTTTATGTCGAACAAAGAAGACGGTTGGTTACTGCGTTAGACGCAACAAGGAAAGGGGAATTCTTTCAGCGAAACCATTGTGCATCCTTTGTGCCGCTGCCTGCCTTGGTACCTGGAACCGCTCAAGTATGCTGCACATCCGTCAACAAAGAGTTCCTGCTGCCTGTAGCCGTAACCACCAATCCGTACTTAAATTTCACACGACAATGCGACAGCCCTACTGTAGATTAATTCTATTTTGTCGGAAAATGACGTTTTGGAGACCGTGGCTGTGCGGAAAATACAGGTTGATTCTTGATAAAAAATAATAAAACATCAACCACACAATATTGATAATGCTATTTATCTATAAAATAACGACGTTAGGTTCATCATCAGACTGTTGTTCGTGTCAAATACATTGGTAATTGATGACTTCTGGATTCTGCTCTTAGCAGCCCGTTGTGGCGAAATAAATATACAATATCAAATGTACTTCTGTAGGAGCTCCTTGACGAGGGTAGGTTGATAAGTCGGATAAATCTTTTCGAACTATCTGCAAACTTTATAGGGTGACATTGCTGTTGTAAGTTTTATTCTTGGCCGGCCGCGATGGCCAAGCGGTCTGCGGCACGTCAGTCACGGTCTGCACGCCCAATACGGTCGGGGGTCTGAATCCCCCATCGGGCATGGATATTTGTGCCGTCCTTAGTAGTAGCTAGTTGATGAGTAGATTGTAAGTTTAGGGACTGATGACCCCGTAGTTAAGTCCCATAAGCTCTATAAACATTTGAATTTGAACATTTTATTCTTGCAAAGATTTTATGTAAAATTCCAAACAGATGGTGAGACCTTTTTGGTTCGTAATGGGTGTCATATTGCCAATGAAAATAGTTGCAGACAACTCTCATACGTTGATAAAAACTGTTTCTACATTTTTTTCATGTGTGTCTGTCAAAGTGCCAACCGAGGTTATTAATTGGTTTCACCAGTGTTCCTGGTCGTATGTATTTGCAGATATGAATATAAACGTGCTGCTACGAAGACTGAAATTTTTGTACGTTCCAATTGCGCGATTGACTGTCATTAAGAACAATTGTTTGTTGAAATTCATTGTACTGGGTTGGAGATTCATAAGATTATTCATATGTTAGGAATATTGTATAAAAAACGTATGTCACATCTTGAATCAAGTTCTACGTATGAAGCAGCTAGATGCATAATGGGTCCCTCTCGTTTGATAACTTCATGAGAACAGTTACAAGTCGTAATCACAAAGTTCAAAGAAAATTCAAGGAGCTTGAAAAAGTTGCTTAAGTATACTCCAGGCAAAACAAACATTCGCCATTACACCTTGGCTGAAAAACTGCCAAAGGAACTATGGAATGACAAAACAGACAATGTACTGAAAACACAAAAATTATTTATTTTATACGAGCAGCCATTAGCAGCTGCAAGATATCGTGTCTATAACCGTAGCATTTGCATTTATTATTCAGTATCGTATTTCGGATTATAATGGACCATCTTCAGGCTGTATTAACCATGATCATCTGACCATCATAGAAAACGTGTTCAACAAGTTTCGCATACCGTGCTATCTTAACTAAGTTGTTGTATGATGCTAATACAGCTTGAGGATTATGGAATATAGACCTAAATCGGTTGCTGAACAATAAATAAGAAATCATACATAGATTTCAAAAATGTCCGAAAGAACAGACACCACACCAATCTAGATATTATTTATGGTTCATTAATTCAAAGAAGAAGCGGTAATATCGTTTTTGAATGGAACCAGCGTGTAGCAGCTGTCCACAGCTTTTCCTTCCTGCCAAAGTCTGGCCGAAGAACTGGAATTTTTTGAGTTGCGAGAAAAGTTGGAAATCGCTTGGTAGGAAGATAACGATTGAATTCTAGATGATGAAAAACAGCTTGCTTGCTGTGTGTCACGCCATATTGGTAAGAGAAATTTGTGGACGGTAAGTTGCAGTTTCTCCAAATGTTCAAATGTTCGTAAAGCTTAAGGGAGTAAACTGCGGGGTCATCAGTCCCTAAACTTACAAACTACTTATGAACTACCTTATACTAAAGACAGCACAAACATCCTTGCCCAAGCGGGGATTCGAATTCCTGTCTGGGAACGGCCTCGCGCCTCGGAGCATAGCGCCTCAATGCGCTCGGCAGTCTCCGCATTGTACCACAGCAAGAGCTGGAGACGACTGTCACACGCTGGTTCAGTTGACAGGCGGCTGACTTCCACGCCACAGGGTTACAAAAGTTGATCCCACGATATGACAAGTGTCTCTCTTGGTGATCTCATGAAAAAAAAATCGCATTGACGTGTTTTACGCCCCACTTTAGATTTGTAATTTTATAAGTTTTTGCAAACATTTTGGACCAAAATAATAATCTAAATAATAAAAAATCAATTAATAAGAGTGTCTGAAACCCTTTTAAGAAAAAAAAGTATGTAGTGGCGGGTTCTGAACCACTGACATTCAGCGTCACAGTCCAACGCATTGTCCACTACGGTACAGATAACAGTTAAAAGTTCCGTTCTTTAAACTCATTCTATTGATGCTAATATGGCACTTGTAGACACTAGATTATAATTTATCGTACGAAGAACGATGTTTTTTTTTTTAATTCTTCAGCGCGGCATTGCTTTGAAATGACAACGTGTAAGTTACAATAAGAAAATCATGAAATACGCAACGCAAGATGGCGTTTGCCAGAGAGAGTTCTGAGCGAGGAATGTCACCTGACATCTGCGAATGTCTGGTTTTCGTTAATTCAATGGAGGGTGTCAAAACCCCGTTATTTTTGCAAATATCTCTCAAACAATACGAGATATGAAAAAACATAAGGAAAGAAAGTTGTAGATAATTTCCTCCTCTACAAATTCGGTTATTCAATTTTCGCGTCAGATTAACGGTTTATTTGCAATTAAAATTACTTTACAAACGCCTTTTTTGTTATTACTAACCTATTTCTTGTCCAAAATATTTGTAAAAGCGAGGTTCTGGTTTCTGATAGCCAACAATTATCTCTGTAAAATTTGGTGCCGATCGGTTGAAAGGTTCGACCTAAAAAGTGGGAACACGTTACAGCCAGATATCGTCAAATCGAAACGGCTTTATTTGGTATTACTACCTTATTTGTTTTCCGAAAAATTTGAAAAAGGGAGGTTCTGGTCTCTGGCTAGCTACAATAATGCCTGTAAAATTTGGTGCTGATCGGTTGAACGGTTCGTCTTAAAAACACGGAACACGTTACGGACAGACAGACGGACAGACAGACAGACATCCCAAAATCGCTGTTATTTTTGCAAAGCCGCGGTGGAGTAGCCGAGGGGTCTAAAGCATCTCGCTGCGGAGCGGCCGGTTGCTCTTCGTGGAGGTTCGAGTCCTCCCTGGGGCATGGGTGTGTGTGTGTGTGTTTGTCCTTAGGTTAATTTACCTAGGTTTAAGTAGTTTGTAAGCTACGGACTGATGACCACGCAGTTTGGTCCGATAGATTTACAGACATTTGAACATTTTTTTTGCAAATATCTCTTAAACGATACGAGACATGAAAAAAACATTTGAGAGCTAAGTTGTAGAGAATTTTCTCCTCTACCAATTCGGTTATCCCATTTTCGTGTCAGATGAATGGTTAAGCCGTTATTTCCATTTAAATTTCGAGCTGTCAAAAGACGATCGCAAAGGCCAAAAAATCATAATTTTGTAGTAATTTGGAAGTTTTTCGTGGCACTAGTTGCGTCGCTAGGAGCACGGAGCAGTTAGTCACGGGCGGCGCACGCACTGCCAATAGTTCAAAGTTTCACTACCTGTTGCCACTAATGTTTTTCATGTAAAATTGTTGCCTTTGTTTATAAGAAATATAGAAACTTGGTTTCTGGATGCGCCTCGTATTTTCAATTACGAGACACCTTTGACAGTGTGTCCGGTATTACTGTATTGAGCAGTTCGGTCTCCCCACAGTATCCGGAACCGTGGAATCCCGAATGAACTCGTCGGGAGGGGGGGGAGGGGGGACGAAGCATTGTTTGGCCGGTTCCTTAATTCGGCAATAATGTGTCCGGGGCTTTCCACGAGATGTGAGCGCGGGCGCTGGAAACGGAAAGTGGTCTCGGCGGCCGCTGTACAGTTAGCGGTGGCGGCGGCGGCGGCTACGTCACGGCGGTGACGTCACAGCGGCGGCGCCCCTCCCCCTCCCCCGGCGCGGCCCGGCGAGGCGCGGCGCGCGACCCGCGTCGGTCCAGTACGGCTGCGGTGGCGTCGGGAGCTAGGCGGGGTGCGAGGGAATGCTGCCGGCGAGAGTCCTGCTGCTCAAGACACTCCGGGCCACTTCCACTGCCGACTAGCTGCTGACGAGCGCGCGTAAGCCACTCCTCTTCAGTGGGATCAAACACTGTGTGCACCGCGCTATTCTGCTCAGTGACGCCGACTTTTGCCACCTACGTACACCGCTACCATCTATTGGAGCAACCACTTGGTGAGTCCTAGATCTTACCTGCCGCTGTCATCTGCCAAACCGATGACAGTTCACTGCTGCGCATGGCTGTCTTTTTAGTTACACTTGAACAACGCTCTGCTCTGCAGAACACTGTGCTATGTCTTGTCTGGATCTGGAATAGGTTCACAGATTTGTGACTGGCTGGAAGACTTCCTAAGTAATAGAACGCAGTACATTGTTCTCGACGGCAAGTGTTCATCGAAAAATCAAATGTTCAAATGTTTGTAAAGCTTATGGGACTTAACTACGGGGTCATCAGTCCCGAAACTTACAAACTAGTTATGAACTACTTACGAACTAGGACGGCAGAACTATCCATGCCCGAGGGGGGATTCGAACCCCCGACCGTAGTGGCCGTGCAGACCGTGACGGAAGCGCCTCAATCCCCTCGGCCACCGCGGCCGGCAAGTGTACATCAGAGTCGAGTGTATCGTCAGGCGTACCCCAGGGGACTGTGATAGGAGCGCTATTATTTTCTATCTATATAAATGATCTGATGGACAGACTAAGTTGTAATTTGCGGCTGTTTGCTGATGAAGCTGTGGTGTGTCATTAACTGACTGTAATAGCATACAGGATGACTTAGACAAAATTTCTAGTTGGTGCGTAAAATGGCACCTAGCTCTCAATGTAGAAAAATGTAAGGTAATGCACATGAGTAGAAAAACAATCCTATAATGTTCGAATACAGCATTAGCAGTGAGCTTCTTGATGCTGTCGCGTCGTTCAAATATCTAGGCGTAACATTGCAGGGCGATATGAAATGGAACGAACATGTAAGGATAGTTGTGAGTAAGGCGGACACCCGACTTCGGTTTATTGGGAGAATTTTTGGAAGATGTACCTCATCTGTAAAGGAGACCATGTATAAAATGCTTGTACGACCACGTCTTGAATATTGCTCAAGTGTTTGGCCCCCGCAGCAGATCAGTTTAAAGGAAGACATAGAAGCAGTTCAGAGGCGAGCAGCTAGGTTTGTTACTGGTGGGTTCGACCAATGCGCGAGTGTCACGGAAATGCTCCGGCAACTCAATTGGGGATCGTGGGAGGAAAGACGACGCTCTTCTCGTGAAATTCTGTTGGGGAAATTTAGAGGTCCGGAATTTGAAGCTGAGTGTAGTACGATCTTGCTGCCGCCTACTTACATTTCGCGTAGTGATCACAAAGACAAGATAAGAGAAATTAGGACTCGTACGGAGGCATATGAGCATTCTTTTTTTCCTCATTCTATTTGAGAGTGGAATAGGAAAGGAAATGCCTAGTAGTGGTACAGTGTACTTCCACCACGCACCTTACGGTGAATTGCGGAGTATGTATGTAGATGTAGATCTACCTAAATGTTTTTGTATGTGTAGGTGTGGGGAGGAAGAGTTGCCTAGTAACGGCATGTCGTTATTGTCGCAGTTTATTGGCTGTGCTTTTCGCAACTGAGTGCCTTCCTAGTATATTTCTTCCCGGTTTCTCTAACATTGTTGTTTGCCGAACAAAAACAGTGACAGGCCCCATACGAGACTCCCTCTAAAATCAGTGGTTCCCAACCCGTGGTCCGCGGAGCACAAGTTCAAATCAAATGTTGAAATGTTTGTTAAGTTTAAGGGACTTAACTGCGGGACCATCAGTCCCTAAACTTACAAAATACTTATGAATTACCTTATACTAAAGACGATACAAACAGCCATGCTCGAGGGGGGATTCGAACCCCCGACCGTAGCGGGCGTGCAGACTGTAACTAGCGCGCCGCAGACCGCTCTGCCACTGCGGCCGGCGGAGCACAAGTTGTCCTCAAGAGCTGAAGTATGGTCCACGAAAGATTTAAAACCTTGTTAGGTGTTCGGTGAATCGTACTTTGTGCCCACGACACTTGAGAACTTCATTGGTGATGGCAGACGTCGATGACATCGGTACCATTTGAAATACATTCGAATGTCTCCTAGTGTTGTTATTGAGCTCCAAAATTCTAGAAACTGTAAGAGCACTTCTGAAATCATCCTCTCGGGCAATTTTCTTGTAAACAGGCAAAAGTCATTCCGAAAATAGCTTTTCGTTTTTTTACGATTTTTTCACGACTTTCGTAGGTGCTATTAAAAATAAATCTGGAAATCTACTAAAAGTTTGTAATGATTCGCTTTTATCTTTGAGCAATCATATTACGGAACTTCAAACTAAGGAGAAAGCTGTAAAATGACACTGATACAAACTAAATTTATTTGTTACTATATGTTTCTGTTATTATAGTATATCGATAAATGTTACTTTTGAATTCAACGAATGTGTTTAAAATTTTGATTAAAGTTTATTTTTGGATTGACTCAATTTATTTTTCATGAAAGTTGTCGTTCCATGCGAACAACAAATAAATCAAAGTGTTCACTGGTCGAAAATAGTTTGGGGACCGAGGACACTTGATATTTGCCCAATATTTTTCTAAACCAACCAATATAGGGAAATGTTTAAGTATGTTCAGGTGTAGCAACAGTATGTAATTATCGCCATTGAGTCAAATAGTTGTACCTTTCGAAACAGATTGTCGTCCTTGTCTGATTCTTCCCAACATAATCTCCAGTTGTCACTGTCAATAAAATTCTTCAGGGTCTTTGGCCGCATTGTCAATATATGAAATACGACCTTTCGGCTACTGTTGCAAGTGGCCTTTGTCAAGGTGTTTGGCTGATTGCCAAACACCTTGAAAAAGGCCACTTCCAAAAGTGGTCGAAACGTCGTATTTTATAAATTGACAATGCGGCCAAAAACCCTGAAGAATTTTATTGACAGTGACAACGGTCGCGGAAGCCTTTGTTTACATATATTCTCCAATTGCACTCAATTTGTGGTTCGAAAAACTAAAACGGTAAATAATCTCAAATACCTTTTAAAGGAAGGTGTTTTTCTGCGTTGATAGTTCTTTTACTTTTAAGTGAACATCTTATTTCATTATTCAACCTTCTGTGGCATCGTGAATCAGCTTCAAAATAAAAATATTATCCTTAAATAATTCACTAAGAACAATTTTTCATCAAATGTTTCTTTCCCCCTCAGTTTTTTTGTGGAATATAACATGCTGTAACCATTCAACTCCATAAATCCTTTCACTTCACGTCAAAATGCAATAGATTTATTGTCACTATATTAAGAACTAATTATAAAATATATCGCCATCTTTCCGGATCGGCACATTCTTTGTAATAAACTGTTACACTTTTTTTGCCATAATGTTCCTCGCCTCGATCATCTGATACACTGCTACTCCAGAATGGATGCTGCAGTTTGCGCCTTGGATTATACGACATTGGAAACGGATTCTTGGTTCACTGTTGTCTGAAGTATAGTATAACGCGTCGCTGATCATTGCTGTTGACAAAATACTGCCCTCTAAATTTACATTTTCCTACGGCAGAAAATACAATCATCCACTTCAAATCGGGAAACGTAACTTTCTATCGAAATCTAAAAAGTGAGAAATGTAGAAATTACGTTATCGATACGATATGTTTGCCGAAAAGCAATGAAGACTATCTAATATGCCCGAGGGGGGATTCGAACCCCCGACCGTAGTGGCCGTGCAGACCGTGACTGGCGCGCCGCAGACCGCTCGGCCACCGCGACCGGCGTGTGTGTTGTCCTTAGATTAGTTTAAGTAGTTTTTAAGTCTAGGGGCTGATGACCAACTTAGTTTGGTCCCACAGAATTACAAACATTTGAACATTTGAATAATGAAAACCTTGTTATTAACGTATCATATGAGGAGTATCACGAAAAGCTGTATTGTCGTGAATGCAATGTAGATGTTGTTGATTATTTCTTTATCGAGTTGCTCATTTGGAATGAGTCGTACTCTATCAGTATGTCAAATGTTCAAATGTTTGTTAAGCTTAAGGGACTTAACTACGGGGTCATCAGTCCCGAAACTTACAAACTACTTATGAACTAGCTAACACTAAGGACGGCACAAATATCCATGCCCGAGGGGGGATTCGAACCCCCGACCGTAGTGGCCGTGCAGACCGTGACTGAAGCGCTTCAGTCCCCTCGGCCACCGCGGCCGGCATCAGTATGTCCCATCTCGAAAAACGAAGTGGCACGAGTACAAAAACGACTCATTACTTTCGGCTGTTCTGCTGGAGACTCGGAATAAAATACGGAAAAAGCAAAGAGCAGCATAAGTTATCTTGCAACATATGACTATCAAGTGTTGCTACTGCTATTGGGAGCACATTGCAATGGACGTAATGTTCCTGCTACCTAAATACCATAACCCGGAAAGTTATTTGGTGATGAAGTACTTGAATGTCTGATTATCCAACGAAAAATAAATCATTTAGTACAACTGAAGATGTAGTAGGTCTCTAAATCATTCGAACGTGACGACGAAGCGACTTTAATGTGTTACATGAGGAAAAAATTTCCTACAATGTGCCCACTTTAATGAAGTTCTTAACCAGATGCTTCTTCGTGGCCTTATTGTCGAGATGTAAGGGAAATCACTTCCACTTTTAAAAGAGTCGAAGATTGTATCCGAGATATCGACCAGTGAAATTTAAATTTTAAATTTATTAGGGGCACATGATGTACCACCGAGAAATCTTGAATATAAATTGCTTCAGACCTATTCAGTGGTTCGGAAGCAAGCGACCTTACTCGGATATGGCCTTCGGTTTTTCTCATGGCATATGAAATATGCATGCTCGACTCGCGTCTGTATATTGTTGCATATACATCTCCACAGATGTATTCCGTTCGACCTGTTAACGCCTAATGTCATCCAGATGTTGTTAAGTGACAAAACTTCCGGAATCCGGAATATTTTGAAACTTACGTCGTTTTTGGGGCTGCTGTTGGCATGCTCCCTGTTAATATTGCTGCATCCACTAAACATCTGCAGTTCGATGCATCAATTAGCACTATTTTATCTGGTTCAACAATTTCATTTTCGTTTCTGAAATCTTCGTTCTTATGTAACTACTGGACAATGAAAAGAGCACTCGAATTCACGTATTGCTGTAGTAGATAAAGCTGCAATTATTTAAGAAGTAAAATGTAGCTCGCACCTGAAAATGAATTTGGAAATGCGGATACATACTTTCTTTATGTAAGAAGTAGTTAGATGAAGATACTGTTAAACGCTATCGTAAAACATTTGTGTTACTTTTTATGTCGATATGTCTAAATAAAAATTAGCAGTAACTGCGATCAAAATGTTGTATTTCTAACAAAACAAAATAAATAAATTAAAAAAATCAGCTACTGCCTTTATAAAAGTAATGAACAGTAAGTAACAGTTCTATTAAGGGACAAATATCTTTCAAATTGAAATTCGGATGTTAGTCTAGTCCCTACAATTCGGTATAAAGTATAGCAGCACACTGATATGGAGCCTAGAATTACCAGAGATTAGGTATGCAGTCCATAGATTATACATGTTGGAACTTGGTTTCGGTTTAAATATTAGAGCATTAAGAAAGATTTATGGGCGAAGTGATCCAGATTGTATCCTACTAATATCTATTAAAGTTTCTCACATTTACACCTTGCGAAGACATTGTTTGCTGCAAGACCCTCAAGTGGCAGTGTAGGTTCTCACTTACGTTTTCATAAATCTTACACATTGGCTTCATTGCTTTGAAAAATGAATGTGGCGTCCTTAGTTCATATGCTCAGTATGTAGAACTCTAGAAAGTGCGCATGGTGAAGCAGTATTTGTGTCGTTGATTCGATATGGGCAGTTACACAATTTATTTCGAAAAATATAAAGCCAGTTAGGTTCAGTGCTTGACTATTAAGGAGTAGATCTCGGGTTCGAATCCCACCTGCAGCTCAAATTTCAATTCAAACACCTCTCCTTCAATTTAAAATCTTTGCTATATATCGACACCAAATACGTCTCTGGACATTAATTTATTAGTTGATAGGAATTTATTTTGATTGCTCATACAAAGCTTGCAGCTGCGTTCTGTGACATACTTTTTAGGAAATCTACTTCGATAACTTCTCCTGTTTTTAGTAACTGCAATGCTACGGAATGGACGAGATATTTTTGCAACTAGAAATCTCATCCCTGATACCTCACAGATGGAGGTGGCGCAGTGGTAATGCACTGTGCTCCCATTCTGGAGGACGGCAGCTCAAACAACCTCCTGCCATCCATGTTTAGGTTTTCCGTGGTTTCCCTAAACCACTCCAGGCAAAATCCTGATGGTTTCTTTCAAAGCACAGAGCCGAATTTCTTCCCCAGCCCTCACAATAACTATACAAGACTGTGCTCGTTCTCTAATGACCAAGTTGTAGGCGGAAGGTTACAACCTTATCTTCCTCCTCCTCCTCCTTCAGGTGGCTCATCAAGAGGATAGGGCCGTTTTGCTACCTTGGGGCACATGCCGAATTCGAGTGATGGACTATCTGACCTTTTCCCTGAACCCTTCTTCGGCTCATCAAAAGTTAGCGCAGTCGAGTGTGCCCTGCTGTTTCCGGATTGTGTGGGGAACCGCGCATGCAGAATAGACTTGCGCATAATAGTTCGAGATCGGGAGCCCTCACTTTAGTTCGTCCTTTTAGTTCGTCCGCGTCGGCCGCGGTGGCCGAGGAGACTGAGGCGCTCCAGTCACGGTCTGCACGGCCACTACGCCCGGGGGTTCGAATCCCCCCTCGGGCATGGATATTTGTGCCGTCCTTCGTCTTAGCTAGTTCATAAGTAGTTCGTAAGCTTAGGGAGTTATAACCCCCTAGTTAAGTCCCATAAGTTCTACAAACATTTGAACATTTTGAAGTTCGTCCGCTCCCAGTGACGGCTGAGAGGCGTAGTGTGCGCATGCAGGTCGAGGGAGAAGTTCCCCCACCTAGCTGCTCCATGCGCTTGCTGCTTGATGTTCAAATGTTTGTATAGCTTATGGCACTTAACTACGGAGTCATCAGTCCCTAAACATACGAACTACTTATGAACTAGCTAATACTAAGGACGGCACAAATATCCATGCCGAGAGGGGGATTCGAACCCCCGACCGTAGTGACCGTGCAGACGGTGACTGGAGCGCCTCAGTCCCCTCGGCCACCGCGGCCGGCTTGCTGCTTGAGCCGCAAACGATATCACGGAAAAAATGGATAATTTGTCGCGTTTAAGTTATAGTTATCTCCATATCTTGGCATTATGGAATTTATTAGTCAGATATTGCAGAATGCAGAATACTTCAAAGCAGAAATTTTGAACTTTGTAATCTAGCAGGTAGACGCCACCTCGAAATGGCTCTCATCAGCACAAGGCAAACACGTGATTTTTAATTCTGCTGCGCGCCCTCTCGCTATTGCCCGTCGATCTTCGGAAGAGAATCCAACGAACTAAGAAGCGAGATACGTTTGGCATAATAGTTCGCGACCGGCAACGCATGTTTTAGTACGCGACCGATCGCGCATATTTTACTACGCGACCGATCACGCATATTTCAGTTCGCGACCGGTAGCTCTCCTTTTAGTTCGCGGCTCGGCCGCGAAGTAGGTCGCCCTTTTTAGTTCGTTCGCTCTTTTTGGCTTTTGCTACCGCTACCAAGATCTCACGCGCAGAAACGCATTTTTGTCTTCGTTGCTGGGCGAGTTCAGTCCTTTGTTTCGGAGGGGCGGCCGCCTCAGTTGCATCGAAAGTTAAGCCAGTCCGGTCAACCTCACACTTATTACCGAAACTGATTTTGTATTATCAAATGAAATAGTAGAAATTTTTTATCTTCACGCTAGCGACATTGATGACAATGGTTTTCGACCTTTACATTCTGACAACAGGCAGTAAAGTATAGTTTTGTAGCTAATTAATTCTATACTTTACAATGTTAGTGCCGCTTATACGACGTTATCGTCAACATTCTACCCCGCGAGCCGTCAACAGTATCATTCTGGCGAGAGAAAATGATTGATGAATAATTTCTCGCATATAAATGCAAACAATGTTAAGTTTTAAGGTTCTTTACTTCTTTGCACTATGGAATGGCGGTTACATTTAGACACTGCTGAATACCTTAGAAAAGAAAATTTGTGGCAGGGAACTATGAAAGTACAGCTGAGCTGCATCTCAGCTCGAAATGACGGCAACTGGCAGAAGGGAATCACGCGATTCTGCGCGCACTCGCGTCCTCTCGCTGTTACCCGTCAGTCTTCGGAAAACGAGCGGACGAACTAAGAGGCGAGGGATCTGCGAACTAGTTCGCGTAGTTCGCCTGTGGGAGCGCTCTTCCGAATTAGTTTGCTCGCGAACTACACAAGACTAGTGCAGAACATGTCTAGGTCGTGTGCGGTCCAGCAGGTCTGCTCGGGGTGTGGTGTGGTGTAGCGGTGGCTGCTGGCCGCGGAAGAGGAAGCCCCCCAAGGCCGCGCGCGTCCCACATAGGAGTCGGGCCGTACAATTAGCCGCGTGCCTACACGGCATTGTCGCGAGGGCCTTGGACCGCGCCGGAAGCTGTGGCCACGCCTGCGCCCTCTGCCGTCTGCCCTGCTCTGCCCGGCTCTGCAAAACGCTGCGGAAACAGCCGCCCATAGGGGCACCCACGGTTGGTAGAAACACGGTAGGGGTCACGCGCAGGCAGGCTGTGAGCGATGACGTCAGAGCGCACCCTCTCGCCGCGCCGCTCTGCGTTTAGCCGTATAGGCGCACGGCGCGCATCAAGCTTCACTCATGCACAGGTTTCAATGTGTTCGAGATTGTCTATGTTTTCGTGTATTATCATCATTGCTACAATTATTAAGCTCTATATTAGCTAGACTACTTTTTATGGTAGGCTAGTTTAAAGCCTCCGAAGGACGTCAACCATATCGGAGAGCCCAGATTTTTTTTTTTTTTTTTTTTTTTTTTTTTTTTTTTTTTTTTTTTTTTGCCTGGGGAAAGAGGCTCCCACAGGCTTAGATCACATACATCTGAGGTACGGAGAAAACCCCGATAATGTAATATTAAATTCTATTAACGTGTTTCCGTTTTGTACTCGGGAAAGTTACCTCGCAACTTGTTACATTTTTTTTTTTTTTTCAGTTGTTGTCTGTTCGCTCTCAGTTCGCTTATTACTTTTACAATTTTTTTTTTCTTGTTGAGAGATTTCATTCTGATGAAGGTGCATGTCCTTACGAAACACATTACGGCAAGGTCCTCCATTGCTGGATACTTTACATTTATAATATCCTTTAGCCTTCCAAAAACGTTTGGCCTACGGTCAATGTAACTGCCATGGAATTGTTGAAATTCTCTTTCCATTTTCAAAACGAATTCCAGTTGGCTTTATTAAGGATCGTTTTGAAATTGTTTGAAGCCAGTTCTTTCCTAAAACATTTACATGATCAGTCATTTTACCAAACAGGGTGTTTTTGTTGAACTCTGTAAGCAACATATCCTGCAATCATCTCTAACAGTTCAACATTTTCCTTTAAATTTTGAACATTTTCCCCTTCGTATTCGACGTAATTCTCAAACATTTCTGCCACCTCTGAAACAACCTCTTACACTTCCTTGTTGTTGCTTTCACTTTCATGCAGACAATAAGTGCGTTGCTTCTTAGATGATGACAGATCTACGGTCCTATCTTCGGTTTCCGACAGTATGTTAGCACTTAAAGTATTACATCCCTTCTCAGTCTTACGTTTACCATCTGATAGTATTTCGTTCGCATTATGGCTCAAAATCAAAGACTTTATTCTTTGGGAGACGGTGGTAGGCAAAGGGTGGTCGTAGAATCTTCCCAATCCTCTTATTTGGGAAAAGTAGCTCTCAAGAATATCTTGATAGCATCTTGAAGACATGACGTACGTGTAGCCTTCCAGTGTTAGCTCCTTAAATAAAGAGCGTAGACTGTTTATCGACATCAAAAACCCTTTCTGGAAAGGAAGCAAATCAGCAGTAGAATACTCTCAATCTACAGTCACTAAAAACAATTCACACTGACGTAAAAACCGTGTTTTCACTCGTAAACGCAACTGATACAACACGCACAATGGAAGTCAGCACGCTACTGAGCGCTGCGAGGGTGCGCCGTGACGTCAGCGGCGCGGCTTGTTACTGCGCATCCACCTCGTGATCCCTACCGGGTTTCTACCAACCGTGGGGGCACCGATCTGACGTCACCTGGATACAAGGCGTGTGCGCTGTCTGCCAAGAGTAGTCATAACACAAGCAATCTATTTGTCTTATGTAGCTTTCCGATGAGTTTGGGAATACGTACATGTTGCACACTGTGCTTCAGAATGTTTTTAGTGTTATCTATGCGCTTTTCCGTGCATATTTGTGTTGGTACGAGACAAAACGCCTAATATGAATCGTCCGATTCCATTACCGGTAAAATATCTTGCTAAAAGTTCATAAACATCGTATACCAAAACAAATTTGTTTCTGAATCACATAAATAAAGAACATTCTGAAACCCAGTGTGGAACGCGTGCGTATTCTCAAACTTATAACAACGCTATATAAGACAAATATTTTCCCTGTGTTATGACTACTTTTGGCAGGCAGCGCACAGGCCTTGTGTCTAGGTGGCGTTGACCGATCGTGGTCGATTGTCGTGTGACGGTAGTACGCACTCACCACTGTCTGACCATGCTAATGTCGATTGACCGGGTCCGAATGCTCCTGCAGTTTTATTGGATTCTCCATAAACTTCGAGCGCGAAGTGCAGCTGGTCAAGATATATTAAACCGAATGCAACAAACAGCCGTAATTCTATTTTATGAATTACGAGCTGAAAACCCGACGCTGCCCAGGTATTCATTTATTTATTCCTGCCATTTTTCACGTACATCTTCACTTGCATAAGGGCTGTATGTCTGTAAAATCCCTTGGGAACACGATTAGCAGTATAGAAGTAACAGATTAAAACTTAGTCCGTGATGGGAAGGTTTTCCACGAACGTTACTGCTTATGTGCTCATATCTCATGAACTACTTGCCGTACGGTGATGCAATTTAGAAGGTACATGCAACTAGGGCCGCGGTGGAGTAGCCGAGCGGTCTAAGGCGTCTCTCTACGGAGGGCGCGGTTGCTCGCCGTCGGAGGTTCGAGTCCTCCCCGGGGCATGGGTGTGTGTGTGTGTGTGTGTGTGTGTGTGTGTGTGTGTTTGTCCTGAGTTTAGTTTATCCTGGTTTAAGTAGTTTGTAAGCTACGGATTGATGACCACGCAGTTTGGTCCAATAGATTTACAAACATTTGACATTTGTACATTCAACTACATGCGTGTATACTGTCTGTAAACTATCCTGCGGCTACAATTTGCAGTGTAGAAATTATAAACTGTAACTTCATACCGAATGCCGTAGTTTTACTCCATAAACAACGGAAACTACGGTCGGGGGTTCGAAACCCCTCTCGTGCATGGATATTTAGGCCGTCCTTATTGTTAGCTAGTTCATAAGTAGTTTTTATAAGTTTAGAGACTGATGACCCCCTAGTTAAGTCCCATAAGCTATACAAACATTTGAACATTTTGAAGCTTAAGTGTGCAAAATTTCATAAAGACTTGAGAAAAACTGTAGATTTTTTTATGCAACAAGTACACACTAACAAACATACGGACACTCTGATTTATATATTAGATTTATTTGGAAATATTTTTGTCTTCACATTGAAACCAGGCCCCTTAAGCAATGGGAGGCTCCCCACATACTTTTACACAGATAAACGTAAGATGATACACATGAGTTGGAAAAACCATTCCATTATGTTCGAATACAGCATTAGTAGTGAGCTTCTTGATACAGTCGCTTCGATCAAATATCTGGGCGTAACACTGCAGAGAGATATGAAGCCGGCCGCGGTGGCCGAGGTGACTGAGGCGCTCCAGTCACGGTCAGCACGACCACTACGGTCGGGGGTTCGAATCCCCCCTTGGGCATGGATATTTATGCCGTCCTAGTTCGTAAGTAGTTCATAAATAGTTTGTAAGTTTAGGGACTGATGACCCCGTAGTTAAGTCCCATAAGCTTAACGAAGATTTGAGAGATATGAAATGGAACGGACGTGTAAGGTCAGTGGTGACTAAGGCCGATAGTCGACATCGGTTTATTGGGAGAATTTTGGGAAGATGTACTTCATCTGCAAAGGCCGCGGGTAAAACGCTTGTACGAATACGTCTTGAGTATCGCTCAAGTGTTTGGCATCCGCAGCAGATCAGTTTGAAGGAAGAAATGGAAGCAGTTGACAGGCGAGCAGCTAGGTTCGTCACTGGTAGGTTCGACCAATGTGCGAGTGGCAGGAAAATGCTCCGGGAACTCTAACGGGGATCGCTGGAGGAAAGACTACGTTCTTTTCGAGAAATTCTGTTGAGGAAATTTAGAGGGCCGGTATTTGAAGCTGACTGCCGAACAATCTTGCTGCCGCGTACTTACATTTCTCGTAAAGATCACAAAGACAAGATAAGGGAAATTAGGGCTCGTAGAGAGACATATAGACATTCTTTTTCCCCTCTCCGCCATGCACCTTACGGTGGATTGCTGAGTTCATATGTAGATGTGGTCCCTTCAGTTGTCGTGGTACCCCTGTTGGGACGTAATCGACAGAGCTACTGCCTAGTAATCGGCAGACGCGCGTTCGATGGCGCGGTGGAGTAGCCAAGCGGTCTAAGGCTCCTAGCTGCGGAGCGCGCCGTTGCTCGCCGTCTAATGATGATGATTGGCGGTTAAGGGCGCTCGACAGCGAGGTCATTAGCGCCCATCGCCGTCGGAGGTTCGGTTCCTCCCTGGGGCATGGGTGTGTGTGTGTGTGTTGTCCTTAGATTAGTTTACCTTAGTTTAAGTAGTTTGTAAGCTACGGACTGATGAATACGCTGTTTCGTCCGATAGATTTACAAACTCGCGTTCGAATTCCGGTCAGGAAAAAAATTCAACGTTTCTCATTGACGTTATTAAGAGACAATGAGGAGCTAATGTCTAATTTCTTTGCGTTTTGATTCCCAATGACTACAGGATAAAAGGAAAAAAAAATAAAAAAAGGTATGTTCTCTGGAAGAAGTCCGAAAGGAGAGACACCGCATATATAAAAGGAAAACTACTTACAGCATCCGCATTCCAAATCTGAATCGAGCTGGGTCATTTCGGTCCTCTTTTAAGTTCAAATAGCGCCGCAGCTTGTCAGTCAACTCGTGTAGAAGAAGCGCTATAAACCGAGACATTAACACTGAAACGATTGAGGGCTGTTTTTAGGAAAGTCATCCCCCCAAACATCAGAGGAGACAGTGCCGCCCGGTAGTAAAAGTTCGCTCCCCTAGCCGGTCGGCGTTGCATAAGGATGAGGCGAGGTGGCGGAACAATACAGGCGTTGGATAACGGCAGCGCCCGCGGCACCTGCCCCGGCATTAGCATACGGCTGTCCACCCTCGGTGCCTGCTTAAGCCGCCCACCCCGGCCGGCAACACCTTTCTCCGGCTGACACAGATATCTCGGCGCAGCCACCGGGCGAGCAGTGGCCGCGTTTTCTCCACGAAGCGTCGCGCGCATGCGCACTCGCGGCAAGTCTCGCTTTCGTCCCGGCTCCGGGCTTCTTGCCGCACTGCTACTACAATACGATCGTGCTGCAGCCACTGTGTGTCGACGCACTGCAGGACACGAAATCCTGATTCCAAAAGAGGCTGTATCTAACAAGGAAAGTACTTGGGCTCGAACAAACACATATACACCAAAATCGTATGAGAGATAATGTAAAGATCCCTTATTGGACAAGTGATACTCCCGCATCTGCAAAACTCTGCAGTCGTCTGTTAGAGGCCTCTGCGTGTGCCATGCCGCATTACACTTTTGACTTGCCGGTACGCTATCCTCCTATCTTCCTTGCTCTTTCATTTCGGGAAGTCCAGTCTTATTAATAGGGTAACATGTATCCACCCAGATTTAACCCCAATTTGGTCGAAAGCTTGAATAGTGCGCTGATAACTTAGTTTCGGTCTGACTTCGCTCTTGCGGTAGAGAGTAGGTCGTAGCTGAGCGTACACTAATTTGGCTTTCCTACACCTTCATCAAGTTCTTTCACTATCTTGCCATTCTGTGATAAAATGCGTCCACCTGTTCTAACTTTTGTAAATCTAAGGAATTTATCTTCAGGGGTTATTAGTCCCAAAGCTTATAAACTCCTTACATAGCTTACAGTAACTTACCCTAAGGAAAACACACATACAATCATAACCCAGGGAGGACTCGTAGCTCCGACGGCGAACACGTGCGCGCGTTCCGCAGCAAGGCCCCTTAGAGCGCTCGGCCACTCCAACTTTTGAAAATAAAATTTAGTACTTTTACATGTCTTTGTCAACCCTTTAATGCTTGACTTTTATTTGAAGCTGTAAAAACAGTACGATTCATTTATAGTGCGTATATACCGAGAAAAATACTGAAAAATTCTTAAAATTATTATGCACTACTGGCAACAAAAAGTTCATAGCTGGTCAGCTATATAGTGCATCCATGATGTACCCGGATAAGCCTCTAATATTTTCATAAAGTAACTCGTAAAACAACAGAGGTATGTGACTGACTTCTACATGACAAAAGAAGAAAACTTAAGTAAACAAACGCACATGTTAGGAGTAACAACTGTCGAACTGATTCTGCAGCACTCTGAAACGTATCATTTCTAGGAAGAGCTACCTGCTTGTGTAACGCTACGTATAGAAACAGCAACAAATGAATTTGTGTTAAAATGTTGATCGGTTTGAGAGTTAACAGAAAAATAAGGTATGTAGCTGATCAGCTTCACTGTGCATTAAAGGACTAATTTCTTTCGCTGCACTGATGAAACATGTTCAGTGTATAACGGACTACGTCATTTTGTGAAGCGAAACATCGGTTGTAGGTGGCGGGGCTTGACCTTCCTAAGGCTGGCGCCGGTCGCGGATGTCCGATGCACCTTCCTTGCAGAGGAAGTGTGAGGAGGGGAAGTGGAGGCACAGTGGATGGGGCAGGAGGGGTGTGAGGGCCGTGCGTGCACGCACAGGAAGCCAGCGCCTTGCGCGGCTGCCGTCGCCTCTGCCACAACTGCTATATAACGACTCTGGTTCCGTTTTTCCCCAACGAAAGCTTTGAGACACAGTTCTAGCTATCACCTCAAATTGCGACATATTCACTGACCCGCTCTTGCAAATACTACTCAACTTCGTGCAACCATACACCAAATGATGAAATTCGATTTCCACTGCCGAGTTTAGATGTTAAAGCTCACGTCGATTTTATTATTGAAATATCAGTTATTCATACGTTACAATTTGTATGCGAATGGTCTGTAGAACCTACCTGCTCAGTTTCCGATTTAATCAACACGATTGTCGTTCTCTAGTCCACTGTTTTCTAACCGTTTTAAATTCGGGCCATCCGAAATCATAACCATGTCGTTGCTTTTTATATATTCACTTCTCTACATCTACATGGGATACTCTGCAAATCACATTTAAGTGTCTGGCAGACGGTTCACCGAATCACCTTTATACTATTTACCTCCCATCCCATCCTCGAATAACTTGAGGGAAGAAAGAACACCTGAATCTCTCCGTTCGAGCTCTGATTCCTCGTATGTTATTCTGATGATCATTTCTTCCTATGTAAGTGGGAATCAACAGTATATTTTCGCATTCCGAGGAGACTGTTGGCGATTGGAGTTTCGTAAGTAGCCCACGCCGCAGCGATAAGCGCCGTGTTGTAATGATTCCCAACCCTGATCCTGTATCATTACCGTAACACTGTCTCCCCTGTATCGTGACAGTACAAAACGAGCTGCCTTTCTTTGGACTCTTTCGAGTCCTTCGTCAAACCCACCTGATAAGGATCCCACACTGGGCAACAATACTCCAAAAAAGGACGGACAAGCGTAGTGTATGGAGTCTCTTTAGTAGTTCTTTGCATCTTTTAAGGGTTATACCAATGAAACGCAGTCTCTGGTTCGCCTTACCCACGATATTATCTACGTGTTCTTTCCAGTGTAAGTCTGAAGTAATAGTATTTCCTAGGTAATTTGTGGAGTTTTGTGCCTTCACTTTTAATTGATATATCTTGTAAACGAAGATTAACGTATTTATTTTCGTACTCATGTGGACGACTTCACACTTCTAATTATTTAGAGTCAATTGCCAATTTTTACACCATAGTGATATCTCATTCAGATCGTTCTGAGTAATCACGAAATAAATGAGAAATGAACCACGAGACAGTCCCAATCAAGCCACAGAGCTGCGAAAATAGAAACACTGTAATTAACTATTACTTCAATTACATTGGCCACAAGTGACCACAAGAATCCCAAGATCTTCCGAGTGGAAACTGTTAACTTCCGCTTATCCTTTCATTGCTGCCAAACCTAGCGATGTGTCGTTTGGTTATGAACTAGTTTTTGCGTGAAGTGGCCGTGCGCTCTAAGGCGCCATGCTGCGGAGTGCGCGTTTGCTCTCCGTGGGATATTCGAGTCCTCCCTCGGGTATGGTTGCATTTGTTGTCCTTGGCATAAGTTAAAGTAATTTGTCAGCTTAGGGACTGATAACAGCAGCAGTAAAGCCCCTTAGATTTCCAAACATTTGAACATTTTAAGTAACGAAATAATGAAGATGGTAGGTGAGTTTAGTTACTCTGGCAGTAAAATAATAAGGTCAAAGTACAGAGGATGTAACATGAAGAATGGCAATGGGAAGAAAAGCGTTTTTGAAAAAGAAAAATTTGTTAACATCGAACATTAAGTGTAAGGAAGTATTTCTGCAGGCATTTGTGTGAAGTCTTGTCATGTACATTGTCGATAAATGTCAAATGTTTGTATAGCTTATGGGACTGCAGGGCCATCAGTCCCTAAACTTACAAACTACTTATGAACTAGATAACACTAAGGACGGCGCAAATATCCATGCCCGACGGGGAATTCGAGCCCCCGACCGTAGTGGCCGTGCAGACCGTGACTGGCACGCTGCAGTCCCCTCGGCCATCGCGGCCGGCCATGGACGATAAATGCATTACATATGAAGAGGATGAAACATAGATATGTGATGCTACAGAAGAATGCGTGAAGATTATGTGTGTAGATCGCGTAAATAATGAAAAGGTACTGAACAGAATTTTGGAGAAAAGGAATTTTTTGCATCCCTTGACTAAAATAAGTGATCGATTGGTAGGATACATTCTTAGACATCATGGAATCGTGAATTTAGCATTGGAGGGATCATAGCAAGCGAAATATGCACTGACTGATGGCTGTAGTTTTAAACCTCTCGAAAAAGCACTCGTTGGACCCGAAGGTTCGAAATGGAATCAAACACAGCCATCTCGTTTTTCGTTTTATAGTACAGAGAGACTTGCTCCACCATTCTAATTCAGATTTCCCATGGTTTCTCGGTATTACCACAACAAACCTAAAACTGGTTTTTCTGGTTTATCGACTCTTTTGTTGTACTTCAGAGCTTGTGATAAAATGAGCTCCGTTTTGATGGAATGTTGCAATGCTTTTTCCTCCATGGATAACAGTACTCCAGTTCCAATTAGTGCAATCTCAGACAGTCTTCATTCTTTCCTCTTGAGAAACAAGGAAATCTCGCAACTGTTCTCAGCGAATCCAGATGCGATACAATGATCTATGTGTCGATGGAATTTTCAAATTCTTTTCCTTCCTGCCTCAAAAGTAATTCCAGCCATCGCAATGTTGAGAAAATGGAATGTTGAAGTGCTTTTTCCTCCATCGACAGTAGTACTCCAATTTATTCCTTCCTTGTCCGAGCGCGAGGAAAGCGCGCACCTGTCGTCAGAGAGCGCAGGCGAATGAATCAGAGGTGTTGGCTGGTATTCCGCGCTGCAACGCGATAGCGGCGTCCATCGACGGGCGCGAGTGAAATCGGGCGAGGGAAGAATCCAGAGAGGATCGGCTCGTATGTGCGCGGCAGCAGAAGAGACGAGCCGAGCAGGGAAAGTCGCCGCCGCCGCCGCCGCCGCTGCCGGGGAGAAGACACCAGCTCAACCACCTGCACGTGGCACGTAGCACGTGTGACGTGGAGCGTGGAGTTCATCGCGAGAAAGCGTCTGGCGTCCAGTACTCGCCGATACCATCACGGAGCTCTGGGAGGAGGGGAGAGGGGGGGGGTCAGTTAAGTTTTCAGGCCAATCTGCCGTGTAATTAGAGAGGTCAAAGTGTCTCCGGTGAAAAGCAACAAACACTGCACATGCGAGAAAAAGTGACTTTTTAATCAGTCATACAGAACGAGGATATTTGTTTAATCCTTCTATCCACTATAGAGAATTTTGAGACGTTCTGAAGACTGACGGCTATTATAATTTTAAAAGCATATTTTATTTGTCTTTTCCATTGTTTTACTACTTTTTTTATTTTTTATGGGACTTAACAAACGGGGTCATCAGTCCCTAAACTTACAAACTACTTATCAACTACATTATCCGAAGTACAACACAAATATATATGCCCGAGGGGGGATTCGAACCCCCGACCGTAGTGGCCGTGCAGACCGTGACTGGAGCGCCTCAGTCCCCTCGGCCACCGCGACCGGATGTTTTACTACTCTTTATTATGGAGCCGTTTGGTCTAACACACCGCTTTCCAAGACGGGGAGACGTACAGGCCCCGGTTCGAATCCGCCCGGTGGATTAACGAAGAGGATCAGAGTACCGGCCAGCCTAGATGTGGTTTTTAGGCTGTTTTCCACATCCCCCTAAGTGAATATAAGGCTGGTACCCAAGTCCCGCCTCAGATACAAGATTCGCAAACATTTCGTAACACTTTACCACTTTCACACATGTAACACTATATGCAGAAATTTGGAGTACACATTTCCTCGCCGCGCGGGAGTAGCCGAACGGTCTGGAGCGCCACGTTACGGGTCGCGTGGTCTCCCGCGTCGGAGGTTCGAATCCTCGCTCGGGCATGGATGTGTGTGTTGTCCTTAGGTTAGTTTAACTTAGTTTATGTAGTTTGTAAGTCTAGAGACTGATGAACAACGTAGTTTGGTCCCATAAGAATTACAAACATTTATTTACACATTTCCTCCGCGGAGGGGGGGGGGGGGGGTAGAGGGTTGCGACAGGAAGGGAATCCGGCCATCCCGTAAGTATTAACACGCCAAATCCTGATTTAACAAAGCCGATCTTGAATATGTGTGAACATGGCCAAAGAGAAAGGAAGGTTATGGAATCATGTGTATGTTCCATAAGATAAATTGCAGCCCAAATACTAGCTAGTCACCTGCGAGACGTGATGTGGAGATACATTTGACTGGGTTACATGCATGACTTAATAAAAGAATAAGAAAGGAACAAATAACCATTTCTTTATTTGATTATTCGCCGCAAATGCAAAATATGTTTTTTGTTACTGCTAAACTGTTCACGAGACCGGTGCCTTAACGCAAATGGTGCATAGTTGATTAGCACGTCGGAGATCAAACATGCTGGGCCACATCCAATGTCGTAAAAAATTAAATGTTAGTAACTCAAATTCAAATGTTGTAGAGCTTATGGGACTTAACTACAGGGTCATCAGTCCCTAAACTTACAAACTACTTACGAACTAGCTTATATTAAAGACGACACAAATATCCATGGCGGAGGGGGGATTCGAACCCCCGACCGTAGCGGCCGTGCATACTGTGCCTGGCGCGCCGCAGACCGCTCGACCACTGCGGCCGGCCCGTCCTATTCTAGTGGCGAATGGTTCGCGGAACTCAAACTCACTTGTTGATATTTTTATAGTGATGCACCTCAGGTTGCAGAACGTGTGCCCGATGAAAAGACTGAACACTCACAGGTCCAGTAATTTTATCGACTTTGTTCAAATGTTCAAATGTTTGTTAAGCTTATGGGACTTAACTACGGGGTCATCAGTCCCTAAACTTACAAACTACTTATGAACTACTTACGAACTAGGACGGCACAAATATCCATGCCCGAGGGGGGATTCGAACCCCCGACCGTAGTGGCCGTGCTGACCATAACTGGAGCGCCTCAGTTATTATCGACTTTGTCTTGACCGATCTGTACAACGATATGACGTCAGCGTTAAATATACTTTTAGACGTCCACAGTGCAATCTTTTTATAAACGTTGAAACTGTTGGAGATACTCTGATCTGAATGAACTACTTCTATTGCTGAACTGACTCCCTTCTCTCACCCCCTCCTTCCACCTCCCCCAGAAGAAGAGTGTCCACCACCACCACCACCCCCTTCCCACCAAAATACAAATGCCTCTGTCACCCCAACCCAAGAAGAATAAAACGTCTACGACCTTAGACCAATACGTGACAACCTGCAGATTACATAATAAAACGTTTTGATGCTTAATTGGTCACTAATGGAAGCAAAGAGGAGTTGGCTAAAGGACTTGTGCACCTGGCGGCAGAAATAAAATTTGTAGGGCGTTTTATTTTGTTGCGGTGGCTCTTAGATAACAGAATAAACCCTTTGGCCGGAAAGTAAAATGTGAAACCGCGTTAGTGCGACGGCATTCCAGAGAGCTGTAAGCGTGGAGTCGGCGGGCGGCCCCTAATGGACTAGTCGACCTTAGCACGCGCTGCGCTGCGCTCACTTTCTAATCCAGCCCTGCCGGGCTGTATACACACGGATACCCTGTGGCCGGCAGCAGCCTGCGGTCGTCCCGGCCACCGCCGCCGTGACAAACGGCGGACGCTCCCGCCGAGGAATGCGCCCTTCCTATGACGACAAACACTGAGCACCTACCACCCAGTCGACACGCGTGGCTCTCGACAACACCTGATGCTCCAATGACTTTACAACATCGTGCAGATATGTAATAGGCACTTGTGACTGAGTAACAATCTTTTATCAATAACTAGCTGAACCCCCGCTGCTTCGCATGCTTAGGCTGGTTGGTCTGCACCAGTTCTTTTTAATCCTGATCAAGAGTCCATATCCTAAGTTTCGTAGTTATAGCTCGAAATTTGAGTTAACAGCAACATATTTTTGAAAATCAATTTTTTACGTCCTCTATTTTACCCCCTTATTGGTTGAATTTAAAATAAAAAAATGCCGAAACACGTGTCTTTTAAATTCGAACCGCGATTCCAAATCCGAAAATTTGTAGTTCTAACTTCAAAATTGCCTAAATAGCAACATATTTTAGAAAAAAACCTCTCCAATTTAACCCCGTTTATGGTTGAATTTCCAAAAATACCGAAACACGTATTTTTTTAACGTCTAACCAACTACACAAATATCAGTTTTTGCAGCTCTAGCTCCAAAATTATATCAATAGCAACGTGATAAAAAAAATTGGTCCTCCATTTAACCCTCTTACTTGTTGAATTTCCAAAAATACTAAAAATAATGGATTTTTAATCCTGACCAAGATCCCATATCCGAAGTTTCGTAG
Organism: Locusta migratoria; assembly: GCA_026315105.1. Classification (NCBI taxonomy): domain Eukaryota; kingdom Metazoa; phylum Arthropoda; class Insecta; order Orthoptera; family Acrididae; genus Locusta; species Locusta migratoria. The sequence goes on from CM048745.1 coordinate 146,705,671, forward strand.
TTGTAGCTTAAAATTTGAGTTAACAGCAACATATTTTTGAAAATCAATTTTTTGCTTCACCTATTTTACCCCCTTATTTGTCGAATTTCAAAAAATTCCGAGACACATGTCTTTTAAATTCGAACCCTGAATTAAAATCCGAAATTTTGTAGTTCTAGCTTCAAAATTGCCTAAATAGCTACGTATTTTCAAAAAACGTTTCATTTCCTATTTCACCCCCTTACGGTCGGAATATCGAAAAATCGCTTCTTAAATGACGCCTACAGAGTAAGATCAACACCCTCCACAAATTTCAAGTTTCTATCTTCGGTGGTTTGGGCTGGGCGATGATGAGTCAGTCAGTCAGTCAATCAGTCAATCGAGACACTTCCTCTTATATATAGAGATGAAAGGAGCAGCATTAGCCGTAAAATCTTTTGCATTATTTATGCAAATCGATTTCGGTTTTCCAAGAAACCATCTTCAGTGCTGTCAGCAAATTCAAAACAGCATATATTAGTAAAATGTATAGTGACACTTACGTCTAACAAATCCATTGACATAGATACATGTGATACTATCTGGTGTCATACAAAGTCAAACTAACAGTGAGTAACAATCACCACGTGCGTTGGGCGCTGATGACCACGATGTTGAGCGCCCTACAGCTCCAATAACAACAACAACAACCACGTGCGTCGGCATATACTGTAAGGTGGTCCACTTGCGACCATTTAGGACAAATGTTATGGAACTGGAAATACAGGGTGATCAAAAAGTCAGTACAAATTTGAAAACTTAATCACGGAATAATGTAGATAGAGAGGTAAAAATTGACACACATGCTTTGAATGACATGGGGTTTTATTAGAACCAAAAATAAGTTCAAAAAATCTCCGACAGATGGCGCTTCATCTGATCAGAAAAGTAATAAGCAGCATAACAAATTATGACAAAGCAAAGATGCTGTTCTTTACAGGAAATGCTCAATGTGTTCCCCATCATTCCTCAACAATAGATGTAGTCGAGGAATAATGTTGTGAACAGCACTGTAAAGCATGTCTGGAGTTATGTTGTCTTTCAGCATCCCTAGAGATGTCGGTCGATCACGATACACTTGCGACTTCAGGTAAACCCAAAGCCAATAATCGCTCGGACTCAGGTATTGGGACCTGGGAGGCCAAGCATGACGAAATTGGCGGCTGAGAACACGATCATCACCAAACGGCGCGCGCAGAGATCTTTCACTCGTCTAGCAATATGGGGTGGAGCGCCATCCTGCATAAAACCCCATGTCATTCCAAGGATGTGTGTCAATTTTTACCTCTCTATCTACATTATTCCGTGATTTATTAAGTTTTCAAATTTAAACTGACTTTATCATCACCCGGTATATTGAGAAAAGAAGTAATATGAACTATTGCACTTGTTCTTGGATGTTTAATGAACATATAACACAAATATTAGTTACAAATGTTGGTGTAAAAAAAAAGAAAAAAAAAAAGAAAAGGTTACAGAATTGAGAAAAATCGATCGAAAATGTACCGCACTAGGTACAAGTGGGATCACTTCCTTGATCAGCAACGCGTGCCTCGTGGTACCAAACACTGCAACTTTGGCAGCGAATCCAGTCACCCTTAACTAGAAAATGTATAAGACTACGTTGGACTAAGTAGCTTCACTTACCTCTTAACAGGAAAAACTTTATATCTCCGTAGAACAAAGTGGTGTATTCTTGGAAAAGACAGGAAAAGTTGTAGAAACCTGTTACCCTAAAGCGACACACTACGAGACTGACAAATGGCCCGAAACCTTATGGTGATCGGAATTGTACCTATATCGAATTTGTGCCACCTTACCCTACTGACAATTTTTTCAGTTAGTGGCATTCTTGAATATACATTATTTTCTATTTGCCGCTCTTGTGTTTTCCGAGTTTGCAGTAAACATATTTGGGTATGAAGCCCGCCTGCTATGCAAAACAGTTTTTTCCTGTTACCCAAATATGTTTCCATATCTCTGTCCCATCATCAGTAAGGTTTTTCCATTTATTTACAGCTGTGAAAATGAACATAGACACAAGAAAAAAGTGTTGCATCGGTTTGGTTGCAAGGTTTTTTTTGAACAATGACGTTGAATGTGTATCTTGCATCTATAACACATTTCCTTAGATTGTCCATAAATGTTACTGAACCTGCACAAAGATGTAAAGAAGGAGGTTAGAACAGGGTGAGATACCATTAACGCCACAGAAGTGAAGCCATTGTCGCCATATTACGACGAAGTCAATAACATTTCTGCTGATGAGTGTGTATTCCTCGCATTCTGAGTTGAAAATGCTGCATTAGCTATCGATGTGTAAGCAGAACAAAAGTATAATCTGCTCTATTACACCGAAATATTTTGTTGCCAAATTAATACTCACAATCTGTTTGAGTGTTTTCCCTCATTAACTTCTAATTTTCTTTTTTCCGAAAAATGGGTTCCTTTAAAATTTCACAGACATGGTGCTACAGAATTTTAGTATACATATTTTACGGTATGGAACCTGTAGAAAGAATTTTCGTTTGTATTCTGCATAAAAATCGTCTCTTCGGTACTGAACTTATAAAAATGACACAGCTTGCTACTTCGATTATTGAAAAAAAAATTGTTTTGTATTTCCTGTCAACTGTTACAGCTGGCAATCTCAGTTCTTGTAAAGCATTTGGGTAATATCCCGATATGTAAGTCATACTTATCGAATGGCATTTTACGTTAATAAATTACAGTTCAACTATCTGGAAGGTTTGTAGTTGTCCACAAAATATACTATATCAAAGAAGTTTTCAAAAATGACAGCCATTTAAATGTATGGAAGATGGAAGTTAACAGGGCAAGAAGTACACAGTGCTTTAATCGAAAAATATTTCCTTGTTTCCGCAAGATGGCGGACTGGCTTTAATCGACAGCTCAGCTATGCATAGTAGCACCGTATCCCCTTATTTTTAATCTCCTTGGATGTAAACAACCACGCATGAAGAGTGCCCATACGACGAAGTGAGTGAGACGGCCAATTATTTCTAGTATAACACCAGGAAGGAAGTACACTGCTTTTGTTGACTGTAGTTCTGCCATGCCTAGTAGGTCAATTCCGAAGTTTGATCCTATCCGCATTGTTACTTTGTAACAGAAGGTACTCTTATCAAGGGAAGTTTCCACACGTCTCTGAATGAAGGAAAGCGACATCGTTCGGACGTTGAGGAAGTACAGAGATGAAGGACCTGTCGTCGACTTCCTCGCTCTGGCCGCTCAAAGGCTACCATAGCAGTTGATGACGACTGCTTAAGGATTTCAGCTCTGAGAACCCACAGAAGAACGCCACCATACTGAATAAGGATTCCATACAGTCACTGGACTTCGTGTTTCGAGTCAAACTGTATGTCACAGCACGTTGCATGAGAAGCAACTTCACTCCCGACGTCCATGGCGATGGCCAGCTTTGATAAATGTTCAAATGTTTGTTAAGCTTAAGGGACTTAACTTCGGGGTCATTAGTCCCTAAACTTACAAACTACTTATGAACTACCTTATACTAAAGACGACACAAACATCCATACCCGAGGGGGAATTCGAACCCCCGACCGTAGCGGCCGTGCAGACTGTGACTAGTGCGCCGCAGACCGCTCGGCCACTGCGGCCGGCAGCTTTGACACCTAGACACCATGCAGCGGGGCCCAACAGCATGCCGAATGGACTCGTCAGAATCGGCCCTATGACCGGGTGCGCTGAGCTACGGCGCCTGGCTTATGCCACTGAGACTCAATGGTTACAGTCAACGCACGGATTGTCTTTAAGCCACGCCCCCTACCACTACATAAACTTTAACTCTGCCCCGTGTTCCCTTATAAATACGTATCAAATTGCAAGGCTTTCCAACAGCGGAATAGCACCCCAGCAAAAAACGTTAACGGAAAATCCTGACTTATACCTCAGGCACAGGAGATATATATATAAATATCAGATAAACATGGTCCCGGATTCGAATCCAGGCCGCGACATAAATTTTAATTCAATGCCTTTACTTCAGTTCAATATCTTTAAGTAGTTTGTAAGTCTAGGGACCGATGACCACAACAGTTTGACTCTCACTCCACGACAATAAATTGAGAACTGTAAAACCGATCCCGACCGCTTGGAGGACCTCCTCACGCCCCTCTCGGCGAGAGGAGGTCATCCTGGCCCGGTTGCGGATCGGTCACTGCCGTTTCAGCCACCGTCATTTGCTAACCGCCGACCCTGCACCGCTGTGCTCCTGCGGTGAATTGCTGACGGTGCGACATGTTTTACTGTCTTGTGTTAATTTTAATCGTCTCCGTGTAGCCCTTCACTTTCCGTCTACTCTGGAGGAACTTTTAGCTGATGACACACGAGCAGCTGCTCGAGTTTTGCGTTTTATCAAATTGGCCAATTTATCAAAGGATATTTAACTCTTTTAATTGTTTTTTATCTTTCGTTTTTAGCCTTCTCTTGATACCCTATCTGGTAATTATCAATTTTTTCTAGATCTAGCGAATCTCTGTTCCGATCTGGGCGCTAATGACCTGAGAAGTTGTGCGCGGTGTGGTGTCGCACAAGTCCAAAGTGCGCGCCACCTACTTACGCCGCGCGCCGCCATGCACGCACGGCGCGGCGTTCTTACGACGACAGCCACGAGCGCCCACTGCTACAACGCCGCTCGTTGCCACCACTGAACGACATCGTTCACTTGGGACTGAGATAGGAACCAGTTAACACTTCGGAATTAGATAGGCACCAGTGAAGACTTGGCTATCAGTTAGGCACTAGGCAGGCCTCTAGCTCAACTCTGTATCTGCAGTACTGTTCTACGTAAAAGTTAAGTATTGTATAAATTCTGTGCAATATATACCTCGTTCTAAATTATTCTAGTGTTTCTAGTTTATGGCTGCTCCCCTCCGTACCTGCACCAGCGTGCTATCTTTATTCCTGTGTCGGTCTCATTCCACTCGGCCACCGACACCTACGACGGAAACGAGACACAAAAGCGTCGACGAGGCTGGGACACAAAACGCCCTAAAACCAAAAAACAGCAGTTTGATCCCACAGAACTACAAACATTTCGGCATTGTTGAAAGAGAATTTTACAGAGCTGTGAAGAGCGTGCAGCTGTTGGGCATTCGTGGCACGGCTGGTGTAGGGAACGCAGCAAGGCCGGCGTTTGGTGGGAAGCGTGTCAACGGGCCAGCCGGCATGGGGTTGCGCGGTGCCCCCCGTTTATACATTGCCGGCAGGCTGCGGCTACAGATTGCGCGCCCGCCTGCAACACCCAGCGATGCCGCCTCGCTTTCATCAGCAGCGCTGACAGACGGCGGGCGCTGGCGAAACGCTCGGGCTGATTTCACAGCACTCAAGCATTGCGGTGCTATAAGCATTTTGTTGATGCACACTTTTCTGTGGACCAACTTGTAATCCCAATCGAGCGGTAACTGGACTCGGTAGAACAGTGGAAGGTCTCCAACAAAATTACAGCCGATGCCAACAGGATTAAAGCGATTACCTCCAAACGTAGACCTGCAGTCATCGACAGACTCTGAACTACTAGTCCCCTAGTAGTAAAAAATCGGTATACCCACTACGTCCAACAATATAAACAACGAGGAATGGGAATGTTACAAGCTATGGTAACCTTCCTCAAAAGTAAGGAACTAAACTCACGGGCGAAGATGAGACTTTATCATCCAACGGTACTCCAGTGATTCTGTATGGCTCAACATCCTGGGGTACCAACTTCAAAAGTATTAAAGTGATCCAAAACCGAAGGTTCCGACGTACCAAAATCAAAATTTCATAGCAAGCGTAGGCTTCGCGGCCGTTGACACTATCAATAAAATTCTTAATCTACCGACGTTTCTGCCAGTGTTGCAGATGGCCTTCATCAGAGTCTGTGTCTGACTCCTGAATACAAGATACCTTGCGACGTTGGTAGATTTTATAAAAATGACGACGCGGTCTTATACCCATAAGAATTTTATTTTTTCGTTGTGACTGATTGTATAGAAGTATCTTGTAGCTATATTCAAAACTCGTCTCGACTACGTTATAACAAGTACTGTAGCGGACGCAAACAACAAGATTCTGAAGATGATCCAAACGGATACATTTAAATGGAACAAACACTGCACATAATAGTCGTATATTCGGTCTGAACGGCCACTACGATTGGGGGTTCAAATCCCCCCTCGGGCATGGATATTTGTGTCGTCCTTAGTGTTAGCTAGTTCATAAGTAGTTTGTAATACTGATGACCCCGCAGTTAAGTCCCATACGCTATACAAACATTTGAACATATTATGACCCATTAAATAATCGGTAATGGCTTACGTGTGTATCATAAAAAGAAAGAAATAAAAAATGAAAAAATGGAACGAAAATCATTGGGAACTGATCACGGACAGGAATAGAAAACAAATTGTCTTAATTAATAGTATTTAAATGACTGTACGGCCTATATATTTGATTGATTCAGCTTATAATCTAAATTAGTGGCTTCCTTTCAGTACTCACGTGGATGACTTAGCACTTTTCATTATTTAGGATCATTTGTCAATTTGCCAACAGACGTATTTTCTTCCTTGAGGATGATGATTTCGTGTGGCATTTTCGGCTGTTACACCTCAATTGGGATGCTGTTCGACCTGCCCGGTATAAGTGTTGAAGTGACGCCACGTGGGCGATGAAATGATGGTGATGACGACATAACACCCAGTCCCCGAGTGGAGAATTTCCAACCCGACCAGGAATCGAACCCGGGCCCTCTGCATGACAATCTACCACCCTGTCCACTGGACTTCAAAATGTTCAAATGTTTGTAGAGTCTATGGGACTTAACTACGGGGTCATCAGTCCCTAAACTTACAAACTACTTATGACCTACTTAAAACGAAGGACGGCACAAATATCCATGCCCGAGGGGGGATTCGAACCCCCGACGAAGTGGCCGTGCAGACCGTGACTGAAGCGCCTCAGTCCCCTCGGCCACCGCGGCCGGCTCCACTGGACTGTGGAGGTGGATCTTTTTTGAAGAAATATGTGGTTTCATTCCTCCACAAACATACAGACACCTCATTAAAAGCGTTCTCAGCGAAGTTCCAGGTATTATAAAAGCAAAAGTTTGACGCAAGTCACTAACGCTTGTCCCGATATTTTTGATTGGATACTGTAGCTATTCAGTAACGCGTACCGTGTAAGTCTCATTCTCGTAGTCTTGTTATTTACGCATGGAGCTAAATCGCCTTTGACCTTGTTGCTGATAGACACAGAGAAATAGACAGAGAGCGTATTGCGAGTTTTCCTGCCATCGCCGCGATCGCTAGAAAAGCGAGGTTAACACCTGTAGAGCCCGATGTTTTATCTCGGCACGGCCAGACACGGGAGCGTGCTAGTATGCACGGACCCTCCCGCGCATGCGCAGTGTGTCAACGCCGGAATACCTGCGTGTCGTCATCGGGGGGAGGCGACACGCCGCGATGCGTGACGTACGCGCGCGCATGCGCAGTGCTGACATATCGGCCCACAGAAGCTGCGCGCCGGACACCCGTGACAGGCCGTCATCTGTTCTCCGGACCTGCGCGGGCGCCACCACTTTGTCAACACCATTGTCTCTCCCTACAGACGTGTGGCAAGTAAGGCAGGACGCTGGCAACGTCCAAATAAACGGTCGCGTCATGTTTCAGGTTTCTTGTTTTTGGACGTGAGCGGGCACACGTGCAAAAAGTGTGCACGTAACATTTGTAAAATACGTCATTCAGTTCTAATCATTACACTTGTCACAGGGTATAGCATATTCACTTCAGGGGCTGGTAATTAAGTACAGGTGTAGGCAAAATAGCATAACCACCTTACAGAGAACAATACTTATTTATTAGTCAGGGTGTTGGCCCAACATTGGCTTTGAGAACAGGCGCAACTCTTCTAAGAACTGTATATCCATCTTAGTTGGACGGATGATGGGACGACAGCAATATATTAATTTGACAAATGAAAAACCTTCAGCCGTTATTTTTTGGAGTTTTAATTACAAGTTTCGAGAATACATTATTCCCATCTTGAGACCCTGTATCGGACGATAACAAAAGTTACGAACAACATAAATGTATGTCCCCCATATTCAACCACCACAATAGTATAATCCCAATAATAATATTATGGAGTCCATCCTCTTCCTTCCCAAAACCCCTCCCTCTTTCCCTCTCCCCACAACCCCTATCCCCCACTTTGTTTATACTAAAACAAATATTTTAATTTTTTAGGTTAAAGGTTAGACAGTTTTATTATTACAGTTTTTATACACTTGGCTTCCCAATCGATTCTTCACAGAAATCCTAGTACCTGTATGATTATTACAGGTGACTACATTTTAGTGGAAATTCGGTATGGTGTAATACTTAAGTATACATTGATAATAATACACTCAAGGTACCTTACGCTATAACCATTCTGCATCAACCTTAACCATGACAACTGTTACGTATGCATTACATTATTCTTCAACTCTGCCAGATATTTTATAACCGTCCCTGTGCGGATGAGATCGTTACTTTCATATTCTCTATACAATTAATGCCTATTTCATATTAAAAAAAATTACCCACACTTTGACCAATATATTATTTCAAAGTTAGTCCATTACAATCAACTGGTATCATGTTTGTAACTTCCTCATCTGCTCTAAAACTTCCCACAACGGTACAGTTACGATTAGGCATCGCGTTTTTGCTGTCCAGAGAAGACGTTTCATAATTTCTTGATGCTTTACAAAGCACGCGTGACCTTTTTGGCTGTGTGTGTGTGTGTGGGGGGGGGGGGAGGTTGGTGCATTATCATTAGGCGTATGGCATTGTTTGTTAGCAGTATGTTAGAACCAGTAAGCTGTTTGTTGTCGAGGATGGTGCGATATCCATTTACAGTTATCCGATCAGTGAGGGTCATGATATCACGATATGAATGCCGAAATCATGACGGAACCTCCCCCATACAATACTGAAGGAAGTAGACAACGTTAAGCTGCTTTTTGATTTTTAGATACTTAAACCCAGTTGTTTGTAGGAAACAATGAAAACTGATTGATCGGAACATATCACATACTTGTAGTCATCGAGTGTCCTAGTTTTATGATCGTGGCAAGATTTCATTCGCAGCTTTGAGCTGACTTCCATTGTTATGGGTTTAGTCATTGCGATCCCTCCATGAATTATAAACGGACCACTAGCTCTGTATGGGGAAAGAAACAGGCCATGTTCTGTAACAAGTAAACTGAACAATCGTCTAATGTTATTCTGTTGCGACAGGTGTCATACCCAAGAGATTATTCCTCATTACCTGTTCAAAAAAAAAAAGTTCAAATGTTAGTAAATCTGTGGGACTTAACTACTCTGATCATCAATCCCTAGGCTCACAAACTACTTAAACTATGCTAAGGACAACAAATACACCCATGCCCGAGGGAGGACTCGAACCTCTGACGGCGAGCAGCGGCGCGCTCCGCAGCAAGGCGCATAGCTTCCGTCAGAAGTTCGAGTCCTCTCTCGGGAATGGGTGAGTGTATTGTCCTAAATATAAGTTAAAGTACTCTGTAAGTCTAGGGACCGATGACTAAAGCAGTTTGGTTCCTTCGGTTTAAAAAGATTTGAACATCTTTTTGGAAACAAACCGTTATCTGAATTGCAGGACTGCGCGTTTGAACTGCAGTTCTCGCTAATTACGTCAGACGTCTTACAGCCACTTCACTCCATGTAGTAGGTTATTAAGAGCCGGCCGCGGTATCCGAGGGGACTGCGGTGCGCCAGTCTGTACGGCCACTACGGTCGGGGGTTCGAATCCCCTCACGGGCATGGATATTTGTGTCGTCTTTAGTGTTAGCTAGTTCATAAATAGTTTGTAAGTTTAGGGACTGATGACCCCGTAGTTAAGTCCCATAACCTATTCAAACATTTTTTTGTTATTAAGATAGTTGTTTCATTAGTGTGTAATATAACCGTGGTTTGTGGGTTGGCAGGGATTCGAATTTTCGCAACGGCTTTCTCTGCTCCAGTTTGGAGCACATCTCGTCATGGAAGGCGCCACAATGCAGCGAGAGGAACAATTATCGGCGATATGCACAGTTAACGGCAAAATATACGATAGCGGATGTATGCTCTCTCTTTCATTAGAGGCTCATTTCACGCATGAGGGGCAGCTTCACTTACACAGCACACGCCCTAAGGAAGCAAAACTACTCTCTTGCAGGAATTGCATCAGTTGCCGGTACTCAGCGAGTATTTTTGTAACTCGTCTACCTTTGCGGCCTTGCTGAATGGCCATGAGGCTCGAGTCCTCCCTCAGCCGTGCGTGCGTGCGCGCGTGTGTGAGTGTGTGACGTCTATTTCGCGAATATGAAAACAATAACAACTGCAGGATCAGAAGTGACGTCTGTTCTTTCTGAACACATCTGTATATATACAATCATAATTAATTGTGGCAATGAGGCTAAGTTAAGTATCCGTGACTGTGCCAAACAATAAAAATCTGTAATACTGCTACCAGTCACTTTATTTCTTTACGTTTAATCTAACAAAGCTACGCGTTTCGAGCATGTTCTGTTCATCATCAGCTGTTGTTTGCATACAGAAGTCATTAGCTTACTTTATACTAACTAAAGTCCGTTTGTTATTGTCTGTTGCCGGTGGTAGTTGAGGGGCAGGAGGGAGAGAAGGACAGTGAATGGCCATAAACTGAAGTGTAGAGATGTCTTCTGCTGGTCCTGGTGCCTGGTGTCACCACGATTTCGTGTTCCAAAAGTGCAGGGTTTTCATGCATATAAGGGCGCGACATTCCAGAAACCTTTCTATCCAATGGGGCGGCAGCACAGGATCTCTAAGAGACATCATATAATTATATCAATATGCTGCTTTAGTTTTATATTATAATGTTGTTATGGACCCATTTCGGCACAAATAACCATCGTCAGACGTTTTTTTATTATAATGTTGTTATGGACCCATTTCGGCACAAATAACCATTGTCAGACAATCTGCGAAATACACAAAATTTCATCTAAGAATCATAACCCACAGATCTTTGACATTTAAACCATGCTATAAATTAATAAATACCGTGCAGTGATCTCTATAGAAACCGGATGTATAACTCTGATATCTGAGCATAGAACTGTGCAGCGTGCCTGCACATTCAGATGTTTACCACACGTTTACGGATAGTCCGCCATTTTTAAATTTGACATACGAATTTCCAACAGTTATTAGTTGGTAAGGAACTGCTTGATTAACTCTTAATTTGAAATTTATGTCAATACGCAATGTAATAGACTAAAATGGAAGCATAATGGAAACGTATTTTCTTTTCTTTTTCTTGTAAGACTTCGTAGCAGCCATATTTGAATTTGGCAAGAAACGAAATATTAACATCTATGGCTAGCACGCTCAGACAGCTGAATTTCAACATCCAGGTAGTATGCAGATCAATGATACCGTAGTATCTGCCAACTGTAAACATGTAACATCTTTGGCCAACTGTCAGAACATCAAGATTAAAAAGAGATTTAAAAAAAATATTGAACGATATTTGTATAGTAATAAATAAGTGTGACACAAAAGTTCATGTTATTGTTAAATAAGCAGCAATACATTGTCCAAGGATGCCACATGGACGTAATTTAAAAAAAAAAAACTTTATATCGAAAAAATAGGCCCAACTTAGAAGTATATACGAGGTATGTCCACAAAGTAAGTTCCGTTTGGTTATATAAACCAAACGTTTACAGATACAGAAAAAATATTTATTGTATAAAAATCTACAACTGTTCAACTACGTTTCTACATAACTTCCGAAATATTGTAGGCACTTGTCATAGCGTAGCAAAAGTTTTTGTGTGCCTTCTTCATAGAAGGTTGCCGCCTGTATATTCAACTATGTAATAGCATGTTCTTTCAGCTCATCTTGACCACCAAGAACAGATTTTAGGCGTAAGAAGAGATGAAAGGAGTTTTCTTTTTCACCTCACAAGGCGAATGTGACCAAACAACTCTTACGAGATTTCACTGGGACGTGTTTGATCATCCTCCGTACAACCTCGCTCCTAGCGACTCTCTTCTTACACGTAAAACCTGTCCATGGTGGTCAACACTTCAGCGATGATGACGAGCTGAAAGAACATGTTGCCACATGATTGAATACACAGGCGGAAACCTTCTACGAAGAAGGCATACAAATACTTGTGCCACGCTATGACAAATGCTTACAAAATTTCGGAAGCTGGGTAGAAAAGTAATTTAATAGTTGTATATTTTTGTGAAAACAATATTTTTTCTATATATAGCTTATTGGAATTAACTACGGGGTCATCAGTCCCTAAACTTACAAACTACTTATGAACTAGCTAATCCTAAGGACGGCACAAATATCCATGCCCGAGGGGGGACTCGAAGCCCCGACCGTAGTGGCCGTGCCGACCGTGACTGGAGCGCCTCAGTTCCCTCGGCCACCGCGGCCGGCTCTGTATCTGTACACGTTTCCTTTATATAACCAAACGGAACTTACTTTGTGGACATACCTCGTATAACAAAACGATGATTATTATATAAAATTTTGTATATTTCGCAGATTGTCTGACGATGGCTATTTGTACCGAAGTGGATCTATAACAACATTATAATAAAAATCTTTAAAGCAGCATGTTGGTATAATTATATGATTCTGGAACCCGACTGTAGACGCTATACCAGTTGGAGTAGCTCTTGTAGGTACGTCAAATCGAAAACACGAGTTGTCGCTGAGAGGGCGGCCTTGCGGATGCGTGTCTCCGGGAATGCTGACTGCGGCAGCCAGTGGCTAGGAAACAAAAGACTGGTCGACACTTCTTCAGAGCGCCGCGCCGCGGTGGCAGTGGCGTCGTGAGGCGGCGATTTCTCTGGGGAAACCGGCCCCACCGCCGGACGGTGAAACGCGCCCAGGCGAGCCACGCTTCTAATTATCGCAGCCGTGAAAACACTAGCGGCGACATCCTCGCTGCGAAGCAGGTGAGGAGTGGGAGAGTGCAGTAGGAGCCTTATCTGCGTCTGTACTCCAGAGTGGCGAACGCGGTAACAGCGCAGCCGTCCAGCACTTTGTACGAGTATCGTTACTTATACAGAGGAGCTACCTTACATCGTTTGCAGCACCGTTCTTGGTATACTTCTCTCCTTATTTCTTTGTTGGGAATTAAGATTGTTATGAAAGTGATATTTAACCCTTTAGGCATAGTGCAACTGATCACCTACGTCCCTTATTTTCCTATTCAAATGTTCTAATGTTTGTATAGTCTATGGGACTTAACTACGTGGTCATCAGTCCCTAAACTTACAAACTACTTATGAACTAACTAAGACTAAGGACGGCACAAATATCCATGCCCGAGGGAGGATTAGAACCCCCGACCGTAGTGGCCGTGCAGACCGTGACTGAAGCGCCTCAGTCCCCTCGGCCACCGCGGCCGGCTATTTTCCTATTATCTCTCAAACTGATCAATATTTTACAAGACATTCATTTGTAGCTGGTTATCTCGGGTGATCAAAAAGACAGTATAAATATGAAAACTTGATAAATCACGGAATAATGTAGATAGAAAGGTAGAAATTGACACACATGGTTGGAATGACATGGGGTTTTATTAGAACCAATAATAATAACTTAAAAAAGTTCAAAAAATGTCCGACAGATGGCACTTCATCTGATCATAAAAGCAATTATTAGCATAACAAATTAAGACAAAGCAAAGATGATGTTTCTTACAGAAAATGCTCAATATGTTCATCTTCATTTCTCAACAATAGCTGTAGTCGAGGAATAATGTTGTGAACAACACTGTAAAGCATCTCGGGAGTTATGGTGAGGCATTGGCGTCGGATGTAGTCATTCAGCATCCCTAGAGATGTCGGTCGATCACGATACACTTGCGACTTCTTCAGGTAACCCCAAAGACCAATAATCGCACGGACTGAGGTCTGGGGACCTGGGAGGCCAAGCATGACGACCTGGGAGGCCAAGCATGACGAAATTGGTGGCTGAACACACGATCATCACAAAACGACGCGCGAGAGATCTTTCACGCGTCTAGCAATACTTTTTTCCCTTTATTTTTGTTCTAATAAAACTCCATGTCATTCCAAGCATCTGTGTCAATTTTTACCTCTCTATCTACATTATTCTGTCATTTATCAAGTTTTCAAATTTATACTGCTTTTTGATCATCCGGTATATATAGTCTTACATATACTAGTAGCTCGTCCTAGAAATTATAAATTACAGTACTATTGAATCAGTTCGACGGTTAGCTGCATTGTGTTACTCCTAACATGTGTTTTTTCCCTTTAGTATTCCTCCTTTCCCATGTAAGAGTAGTCAATCGCATACTACTGTTGCATGATGAGTTACTTTCTGGAAATATTAAAGGCATAATAGTGACATTTACTGCATCGGGTACATCATGGAAGCACTATATAGCTGACTAGCTATGAAAGTTTTGTTGCTAGCAGTACATAATAATTTTAAGGACTTTTTTTTTTCAATATTTTTCTCAGTACATACTACTATACATTAATCGTGGCAGTTTTTATTGCTTCAAATAAAAAGTTATGCATTCAAGACCTGATTATGAAATAAAAATTCATTGTTAGTTCGTTTCAGCCGATGATGACTGGTGTCATAAAATTCCTGAGATGAGTCTGTGTAGAAGCTTTGCTGGTATAACGTAAATGACTCTCGTCCGACTAATACTTTTAATATACGATTAAAAAGGGTGTCGTCAGCTCTGGCATCATCTGTTTGTTAATTTCTTGCTACAAGTTTTCAGCGGACCTCGCCGACATCTTCAGGTCTTTCGTAGAAATGCATGACTGGCTCTTTCTGCGGTACAGTGTCATTGGTAGATAAGTGGCAGCACACAGTCTCATGGAATGCAGTCCCGCTATCGTGAACCACAGAAGAGATTATTGCTGGCCAGCCTGGGATCTGTATCAGTGGATAATGTGGATAATTGATAGAGCAGATCCGCAGAAGAGCACGTTTTGCTATAGGTTTATTTAGCGAACGCGAAAGCCTCTCTGAGTTCATGCGTCAACTCGAGAGAGGCGTTCTGTATCATGGGTTGAGCTATAATCAAAGTTCCAGGTCCTATGTCTCTCGAAAAGTTATCCAATTAATTGTTCCTTCCTAAATACATCTAGCGAAAAGATCTTCAGTAGAAGCCCACCACAATAGAGAAGGAAGTGAAGATAATTAGAATAAATATGAAAAACACCTCCTAACATGACAAGAAAGTTATAAAACAAAAGCTGAGAAAAAGTTTCTACTAAATAAACTTGACGAATCAATCACTGTTTTCAATGATTGACCATATGATACACACACATTCCAACACATAATCACAGACCCACAATTCCCTCAAACCGCCCCCCCCCCCCCACACACATACACAGAATACGTTGAACACACTTTCAATAAAAACAGTTGAATTACAAAGAAGCCGAGAAAGTTGGCAACACGTACAAAACAAGCTACAGTGGACACAGTTATGGCAGTAGATTGCAATGGAACCATGAAAATGCGTAGTTTTTCGAAAAATAGTACAACTCTCGGCCTGGTTGCCAGAAAGAGGAAGATATGGAGTAGCAAGTGCTGTAAGTACACCATTTTGTACAAAAAAAAAGAAAAAAAAAAACTGCCTTGAATCAGAAACGAAATGTTTTGTATAGGTATGTGAAATTCTATTCTACATGTCTAAACAGAAACATGTAAATATTTCAGGACACCCACTGATGATGCATTGTAAAAAAAAGTCGAAACTCGTATGGGTGAATTGTAAAAATAAAAACCCTTCATTTGCAGTAGCAAAAGGAGTTTTCTTAAAAAAACAAAAAAAAAAAAAACAAAAAACACAGTGAAAATAAATAGTACGCAGCTGCTGCTTAAATGGCCATTACAAGCAAAGTAGAAAATTAGATGCCTTAGTGACTTTCCGGCAGTTGTTTTTCCCGCGACCTGGAACAGTAAAAGGAGGAAGTGAAGGTGGTATACAAAATAACCTCTGCCACACACCATAAGGTGAGAATGGATGTAGATATAGGTGTGCTAAGGTTGACAAGTCGTGTGATCACGTGTACATTAGGGCTTTACTTTTACGACAAACAGGTTATACAGAAAGTATTATCCCCTGTTATATTTCGAAAAGAGCAGGTGGACTTACACCCGAAATGGCGGTTTCAGTTACGAGACGAACGCTGAGAACGGAACTGTGGCAGCAGTGCGACTAGCTATGATTACTCGCCACAGTGCCATGTCCTTCTGTGAAATCAGCGAGAAGCCGTGAGGGCTTATCGGCAGACGGAGTCGTATCGCAGTGTGGTTGGTGATAGGGCGGACGGGGCATGCGCGTTGATAGAACATGCGCCGGCTGCTGGCACGGCCAGACGGTCTGCGCATGCGCTATCTCTCCGCGAGAGGCCCTGCCCACCGAAGGCAAGCCTAGCGAGAGGAAGCGCGTGTTTCCTGCGGTGAGTGGGCGCCAGTGTAAACCACTGACTCACGCGGCGAGGCCGGGCACGCTCGTAAAACGCCGAAACCGCAGA
This sequence comes from Locusta migratoria, assembly GCA_026315105.1. Taxonomy (NCBI): domain Eukaryota; kingdom Metazoa; phylum Arthropoda; class Insecta; order Orthoptera; family Acrididae; genus Locusta; species Locusta migratoria. Next base: position 146,722,308 of record CM048745.1, read on the forward strand.
AAACGGAGCTCAAGTGCCGACGCTCGGCGTTCTTTTGCCTACTGCAGTACTTCTCACCTGTGAGTGCTGACCCTCAAGGGATCGCTTCGCAGTCTTTCTCGGAGTATCGCCACGGCAGGAGCAAGTAGTCTCACAATGAAAGAACCAACCCAGCGCATGCTTGAAGATTAAGGGTTCCGTAATACAAATAGCATAAAAATGACTCCCTATTTTACGTGATCATTCCATAGATTCATAACGGTTCAGTCAATTTGGTTAATTTTATGTGTGTGTGTGTGTGTGTGTGTGTGTGTGTGTTCGTGATTCTTGGGACAAGATTTATGTGCAACAAAATTTTTTGAGAAATCTATCGAAAAATTGTGAAAACTGAAAGTGCGTTTTTCAATGTGTTCGTATGTTTCTGTTGCGTACAGATCTACAAATGAAATTTGTCACAGATAACATTCAAAAGAAGAGTATGTTTAGTGGCCACACAAATTGCGGATAACATCGGAATTTCACTGAGGCTTTTTGCGGATGATGCTGTAGTAGTTTATAGAGAGGCTGTAACAGTAGAAAATTGTATTGAAATGCAGGAGGATCTGCATCGAATTGACGCATGGTGCAGGGAATGGCCACTGAATCTGAATCTATTCAAGTGTAATCTGCTGCGAATACATAGAAAGGAAGATCCTTTATCATTTAGCTACACTATAGCAGGTCAGTAACTTGAAGCAGTTAATTCCATAAATTATGTAGGAATAGGCATTATGAGTGATTTAAAATGGAACGATCATATAAAATCAGTCGTCGCTAAAGCAGATGACAGACTTAGATTTATTGGAAGAATCCTAAAGAAATGAAGTCCGAAAATAAAAGAAGTAGGTCAGTACTCTTGTTTGCCCACAGCTAGAATACTGCTCACCGGTGTGTGATCCGTACAAGGTGGGGTTGATAGAGGAAGTAGGATAGATCCAACGGAGAGCAGCACGCTTCGTTAGGGGATCATTTGGTAATTGTGAAAGCGTTATGGGGATGATCGATAGCCGGACGCGGATGCCGAGGGGACTGAGGCGCGCCAGTCACGGTCTGCACGGCCACTACGGTCGGAGGTTCGAATCCCCCCTCGGGCATGGATATTTGTGCCGTCCTTAGTGTTAGCTAGTTCGTAAGTAGTTTGTAAGTTTAGGGACTAATGACCCCGTAGTTAAGTCCCACAAGCTATACAAACATGTTTGATAATCGATAAACTCCAGTGGAAGACTCAGCAAGAGAGACGCTCTGTCGCTCGGTACGGGCTTTTGCCGAAGTTTCGAGAACATACCTTTACCGAGGAGCCTAGCAGTATATTGCTTGCTCCAACGTATATCTCGCGAAGAGATCACGAAGATAAAATCAGAGAGATTAGAGCCCACACAGAGGAATACCGACAATATTTATTTCCGCGAACAATCATCATCATCATCATAAGTCGTTGCGCTCATTGCTGAGCGTCGTGACCCCATGAACCAAGAGTTTCCATCCCGGACGGTTGTCAGCTTCTCTCAGTGCCTGCTGAAGAGGTAGAGCGGAGATCTTCTTGATTTGGTCTATCCATCTGCTCGCTGATCTTCAAAAAAGGCGATCGTGTGACTGGGAATAGGAGGGAAAACCGATAGTGGTGCTCAAGGTACCCTCTATCACACACCACCGGGCGGCTTGCGGAGTATGGATGTAGATGTAAAACACAACATTCGTACCCGTGAATGCTTATCTCGCAGCACGGCCGCGGTGGAGTAGCCGAGTGGTCTAAAGCGTCTCGCTGCGGAGCGCGCGGCTGCTCGCCGTGGAGGTTCGAGTCCTCCCTGGGGTATGAGTGTGTGTGTTTGTCCTTTGTTAGTTTACCTAGGTTTAAGTAGTTTGTAAGCTACGGACTGATGACCACGCAGTTTGGTCCGGTAGATTTACAAACATTTGATTTTGAATTTGGCGGCCGTTCCCGCCGGAGGTTCGAGTCCTCCTTCCTGCAGTGTGTGTGTGTGTGTGTGTGTGTGTGTGTGTGTGTTGTCCTTAATGTAAGTTAGTTTAAGTAGTTTGTAAGTTTAGGGACTGATGACCATTGCGGTTTGGCCCAATAGCTTCACAAACATTTGAACACTTGTACTTCTGCAACGCCAAAGCCGAATATTAATTTATTTGTAATAAATCTGACATGTATTACTAAAGTGTACCTATGCACAGTACATGTGCAATCACTGTTCGCCACTCAAGTTGATTAGTCGTCTCATACAAATATGTATTTTACCCGCTGTCAGGCTGCATGCGGAAATTTTCACTCTCATCCTAAGAGGAAGCTCGTGTGGATCTTAGTATGGGAGGTGGCTGGTCGACTTAGGAAAACGTGGATCATTGCCGCTCAGACTGCGCGGCCGCTCCCCTTCGGAGGTTCGAGTCCTCCCTCGGGCATGAGTGTGTGCGTTAGTTACTTTAAGTACCTATGACATCAGCAGTTTAGTCACTTAGGCATACAAGGAGACCACATGGATATATGGATATCGGATTTTAGAATTTTTTGATATTTATGGTACGTCGAGTTCAGAAAACAAATAATAATCATTCAAAGCCATTCGACTCAATTCTCAAAAATAGACCCTGAACTTAAAATTTCTACCACATGCGACGCGCCGCGGTGGAGTAGCCGAGCGGTCTAAAGCGTCTCGCTGCGGAGCGCGCGGTTGCTCGCCGTGGAGGTTCGAGTCCTCCCTGGGGCATGGGTGTGTGTGTGTTTGTCCTTAGGTTAGTTTACCTAGTTTTAAGTAGTTTGTAAGCTACGGACTGATGACCACGCAGTTTGGTCCGATCTACATCTACATCTACATCGATACTCTGCAAATCACATTTAAGTGCCTGGCAGAGGGTTCATTAACCACCTTCATAACTTTTCTCTACCGTTCCATTCTCTAATAGCGCGCGGGAAGAAAGAACACCTAAATCGTTCCGTTTTCGATCTGATTTCTCTTATTTTATTGGGATGGTCATGTCTCCCTAAGTAGGTGGGTGCTAGCAAAATATTTTCACATTCAGAACTAAAAGTCGGTGATTGAAACTTCGCAAACAGATCACGCCGCAATGAATAACGTCTTTCTTTTAATGATTTCCACCCCAATTCGTGCAACATTTCCGTGACGCTTTCCCCCCGGTAACGTGATAAAACAAAACGAGTTGCCCTTCTCTGAACCTTCTCAATATCTTCCGTCAGTCCCACCTGGTGAGGGTCCCACAAGGGGCAACAGTACTCCAAGAGAGGACGCACAAGTGTGATGTAGGCAGTCTCTTTGGTGGAGCTGGTGCATCGTCTAAGCGTTCTGCCAATGAAACGTAACCTTTGGTTCGCCTTCCCCACAATATTTTCTATGTGTTCTCTCCAGTCAAAGTTGTTCGTAATTGTAACTCCTAGGTATTTGGTAGAATTTACGACCTTAAGGTTTGACTGATTTATCGCGTAATTGAAGTTCAGCGGATTTCTTTTAGTGGTCATGTGTATTACTTCACACTTTTCTTTATTTAGTGTCAATTGCCAATTTTCGCACCAAGTAGAAATTTTGTCTAAATCGCTTTGCAGTTGCTTTTGATCCTCTGTTGACTTCACTAACCGATAAACGACAGCATCATCCGCGAACAGTCTAAGGGAGCTATTCAGATTATCTCCTAAATCGTTTATAAACACGAGGAAGAGTAGGGGACCAATAACGCTTCCCTGTGGAACGCCAGATATCACTTCTGTTTTACTCGATGACTTACCGTCAATTACAACGAACTGTGTCCTTTCTGATAGGAAATCGTGAATCCAATCGCGTCCGATAGAATTACAAACAATTTTCTCGCAGCACGTGGCGCGCCAAAGCAGCGCTTGTGTGCTCAATTTCAGAGCCTGGGCATAGTTTCCTGAGCACAGTAGCGCGCGGCGGAAGCTGCCGCGCCGAAAACGCGTTGCGCAACCGCGACTGTCGACGCGGTGTCCCACGCGCCGCGGAGAAACGAAAGCTGGCAGTGGCGTTGCGGTACACGGCGTGGCGCGGCGCGCGCTTAGTATGTCTCAAGCGGCGCGCGGGTCGGCCCCGCGGCGTATTGTTTCTGCTTTTCTTTCGCCACTCGCTACGTGTGCCGCCGTTTTCCCCGCACGCCCACGCGCGGCTGGAACACTCGCGGTGTCTGGTTCACGTGAGCCGCGCGCTTTCCACCGCCCCGGGCAACCTCCCATTGACACCTGGCTCGCCTGCCTGCAACCTGTTGTTAGCCCGGTTATACCGCCTTCTGATCGCGCCGACACGGCTGTAAGCGTTCATCGAAGGCTGCCAGAGCAGCGAAATCGCGCGAGAGAGACTTGCGGCATGTCTCGTTTGGTGCATACGCGCTTTCCATTTACCGGTACTGCATGCGGCGAAGATGAAAACTCGTTACACCGGTGCGTCACGACGCCGATGTATGGCGCTGTGGAACATATCGAGGGCTTCAATGGCGCTTGTCGTTCCGATTGCAGAAACTGTCTGGCAACTTGGAGTCGCCGCGCGGGAATGGCCGCGTGGTCTAAGGCGCCTTGCCCTCACTCTCGGAGATTAGGGACCTCCGTCGGGCATAAGTTAGTTTAAGTACTTTGTAAGTAGACAAGGATGACGTCAGCAGTTTGCTCCTTTAAGATGACGAATATTTGATTTGATTTTATCCCTTTGAAAACGGATTTTGCAAATTTGAACATGTAGGCGAGATAAACTAGCATCAGTACCCGCCGTTGTCCATTCTATAGTTACTCTGTTTCCTTCTTCCCCCTTTTGACCATCTCTTCACGTGTTGCATGATGCTAATCTCATTTTTGGTATGGATGTGTGTGTTCTCCTTAGCATAAGTATTTTATGACTCTAGGGACTGATGACTACTGCAGTTTGGTCCCATAGATATACAAACATGTGAACATTACTTATGACGTCCAATCTCGTGAACTATGGTGTTTCTCACCGCGAACAGGGACGTAAGAAAAATGAGTACCAGTCGTTTAGGTAACGTTAAAAACTGTGGCCTGATGCGGCTTGTTTTCGCGCATTTTATTATTTGTGTTCAAAATTCAAATGTTCAAATGTTTGTAAATCTTATGGGACTTAACTACGGGGTCATCAGTCCCTAAACTTACAAACTACTTATGAACTACTTATGAACTAGGACGGCACAAATATCCATGCCCGAGGGGGGATTTGAACCCCCGACCGTAGTGGCCGTGCAGACCGTGACTGAAGCGCCTCAGTCCCCTCGGCCACCGCGGCCGGCAATTATTTATGAAGTCACCTCATGAACTATGTGTCGTAAGTTTGTTGTTGTTTTTAGTAAACAAAGTAACTGAACTCGCAACGCAATCTCCATTGCCTTCTTCCTGCGATACTCCAATGTTTTCGTTCGAACTTTTTGTTTAGAACTGTACTAAGCAAAGTACTATCAAGTACGTTGCAGAGAAGATGGCTTGGGTGTACTTCGCGTAGCACTCTTGTGTCGTTTCTGGGAAAAGTAATAGCACAGTCTGACATAACAGTCACGACACTGCACCTCACTCTTGTTACCCGCTGCGATAGCTGCGCACCAAATGGTCGGCAGGCTACCTGTTCTATTGATTCTTAACGTAGTTTTTTACAGTAGGTATTGTATGGAGTGGAGTTTCGTAATATCGAGACTGTCTACACAATGGCCGCGGCGGATTAGCCATGCGCATTGGGGCGCCTGGCTGCGGAGCGCGCGGCTGTTCGCCGCCGTGGGTTCGAGTCCCCCCTCGGGCATTGGTTAGTTTACCTCAGTTTAAGTAGTTTGTAAGCTACGGACTAATAACCCAGCAGTTGAGTCCGATAGATTTGCAGACATTTCAACATCTACTCAACAACACATGAGTCTTAGTTGAGTTCGCTTTCAACCCTGGGAAGAATAGAACTGAACATTACCGGATATTTATGTAGGACACTCAAAATGTTCAAATGTTTGTAAATTTAAGGGTCTTAACTACGTTGGTCATCAGTCCCTAAGCTTACAAACTACTGGAACTAAAAGTAACATATGCTAAGGGCAATACAAACACCGATGCCCGGGGGCCAGTAACCGCGCGCTCCGCAGCAAGGCGCCTTAGAACGCTCGGCCACTCCATCGCAGGTATGTAGGATACTCCTGCAACCTGCAGGTATTTACTGAAAAATGTAATTTTCTTTTAAGAACTAAGAATTTCTAGTGGACATTAGAATACGTGACATTTTCAGAAAGACATATCTACCCAACACCACGAGGTTATGTTTGCTGCTCTTCCAGCTAAATTACCACCAGTATATGTGGAAGCTAGGAAACCTATATGCAATGTAAAACCTACTCTGTTTAATGTTCCAACCTGTATGTGAAGAAAAAACAACACAAACGTGATGATGAAACAGTTTCTCGACACAATAAAGCTGTTTCTCAATAAGATACGTTTGATACTACATTTGAAACACTAATACAAAGCATCTTTATCACATTCGCCTTAGAAGCAAAGTAATTACTTTTAGAATATTAGCGTATTAGAAAGTCAATTGAAGTTTAAGAATAGGTGATTATTAGACTCCATATATTTTATATGTTTTTCGTGGTCAGAAATGTTCCTATCATAATAAGAGCAGACAACAACAGAAATACAGTATAAGCTACTCCTGTATGAAATTAGTATGTTATATTCTCTTGTTGTCAGCAAACTAAGATATAGTTACGTACGTATTCGGAAGCATTTCTTAATGTGTAGCTTATGTCAGAGAATGAAAGACATTCGGCTATTTTTACATGTATTTCACCATGAATAATCTCTGTTGGTAGTCCACCACTGCTCAGAACACACAAATATAATATCTAGCCGCGGAATGGCCGCGTCAGCTGAGGCGTCATGCTACGAACTGGACGGGCGGTCCCGCCTCCCTCAGACTAGTTTTTGTGTTGTCCTTAGTGCAAGTTAGTTTAAATAGTTTGGTCTAATAGGCTTATAAACATTTGAACGTTTTTTATAATATCTATTTGCAGCTGTCAGCAGAGAGTGTTGAAACCGTATCCGTTAGACTGTGGTAGCAGGCTAAATCATTCCGATACTGCTCACCTTGCCTTCTCGATCATTAAGGAAACCGAAGATGTGAATAAAATATTGTGTGATAGGTGCACAGAGAAGATGTATGCCCTAGGAGCTAAATATAATTGAATCACTGATTACAGAAACAGCATTAGTCCATGCATGTTGATTTTGAAAAAACGGAAAAATAAGTTTGTGGGCCTCAGTATTCTATTTCCTTTGACAGCTCTATTTTACTTTGAACGGCACAGTTTCTGGTGATGTCCTGACACTATTTTTTTAATGATGTAATGATTATATTAGATAATGATTTAAATATGCAAAGTTCGTGGACATGTGCTGTTTCTGAAATCAATTGGTTTCCAGAAATGTAAGTCTGTGTCATTCAGCAGTTTATTTGTAAATTTATTATGTTCAATACAAAAATTGTTATTAGGCTACATAACAGTTTCTGAAGATCAGCTATATTATTTCTCATTACTAAAATTCTTATTTGATGTGTACAGAACGGATTCTGAACAACTACTTTTAACTACAAATTACAATCAGGTAAATAGCAAGCTTAGTGAAATATTGCTTGTACCCATGTCTATTATTCACTGTCATGCCCTCTGCTGTCTACTGAAGGCCAGTTGTAAAGAGCTCTGTAAAAGGATAGATGCTCTTCAGGGATATACGTTTCTGGAGGTCAGCTATTTTCTTTTCACTTAGTGGTACACATTTTTCGTATGCTGCAGTCATCGGTAGAGTTACTGAGCTGCACTAAGAAACACCGTGCAAACACGGAGATAATATTACACAACAGGCTAGCCAACGTCGGCTGCAGAAATAGCACTAGTCCTGGACAAGTGCTCTTTCCCCTCTCACTCATAACGTCGGGATCTTGTTTGTCCCATTACAAATGATGCCGGACGTGGTGGCCGAGGGGACTGAGGCGCTCCAGTCACGGTCTGCACGGCCACTGCGGTCGGGGGCTCGAATCCCCCCTCGGGCATGGATATTTGTGCCGTCCTAGTTCGTAAGTAGTTCATAAGTAGTTTGTAAGTTTAGGGACTAATGACCCCGTAGTTAAGTCCCATAAGCTATACAAACATTTGAACATTTTACAAATGATGGACAAATGTTGTTTCTGCATTCATTCGATAGAGGGAGCACAATAAAATGGAAATCAGCTTTTAACTCAATTTAACCAAAAAGTGGATAAATGTTTCTGCAATCAGCGATTCAATTTAAAGAATAGTTTGGAGGTATGATCATAGAACTGAAACACGATGCACAAATCCAATTTCACACAGCCTGGGCACACAAATACTCTTGGCTCTTCATGAAATCCTCTCCCAGAGCTGCCTTTAGCACTCGGGCAGCTCCGGGCGTTCAACGCGGCAGTAGGCGTTCTCCGAGACTCCCTGCAAGAACGTGTTACGGCGCCTTCCCCTGTGAATTAAAGCGTGTTTTTCCTCGGCCTATCGGAAGAAAATTAGTCGACTCTTCGCTGTCCTGTTGGGTGGTCACGGCGTAATGGATTACACCGTGTACGTCTTGTGTGCACTCTTCCAACCAAGTAATCTTTTCTTTGTTACAGCTCGACTTTAATTAGACTCTTCTACGACTGCAACAGAAAAAAACAATCAATGTGGACCAGGGAACAAGAAATTTATACCTATTGTCTGTACATGAGTCTAAAACTGAGCGAGGTGGCTCAGTGGTCTCGTATTTCGTAGGGCGGGGTTCAAATCTGTCTCCGTCGATCCATATTTAGTAATTTCTTTTATTTACGTCAATTATGACAACATTTAGGCCTTAAATAACAGGTTTAGGTCAGTGATGATAAACTTCAGAGTTGCAGCAAAAATGTACGAAAAAACAGTAAAACTAGTGGTCAGTCTACATCTGAAACACCGAAATTTTAATACTGAAAATTTTCGGCGTGTCAGCTGTAGATTACAGTTTTTCCTTAGATTTTACTGCAGCTCTGAAGATTGTCTTCGTTGACCGAAACGTTTTTCCTAAGGACTAAATAGTGTCAAATATATATATGAAAATGCATTTAAAATACAATAAACAACTACATCAGTAACTGATTTTTTTTATTTAATGATTATTGCTCGCGAATAGAGAGAGAGGGGGGGGGGAGAAAGAGAGAGAGAAGTGGATTTGTGAGTTTACCTCGTTTTCTCTTTAAATTCATTATGGAATAAAAAATCGAGATAAATCCACATCTCTCTCTCTCTCTCTCTCTCTCTCTCTCTCTCTCTCTCTCTCTCTCTCTGTGTGTGTGTGTGTGTGTGTGTGTGTGTGTGTGTGTGTGTGTGTGTGTGTGTGTGTGTCTGTCTGTGTGTGTGTGTGTGTGTGTGTGTGTGTGTCACTGTCTCTCTCTTCCTCTGCCCCCTTCACGAGCAATAGTCATTAAATAAATCAATCAATCATGTACTGGTACAGTTCTTTATGCAACTGCATCGGGAAAAAAAAAAAAAAAAAAACACACACACACTGATATAAAGCATAGATAGGACAAACACACATTCAACAGTTGGCAACACCAACCGAAACAAAAAATACAACACACAAAAATGGCTTGTGCCTAATGGTGCTAGTGGTGAAATGGTAGAGGAAAAAAAAAAAAAAGAAAAAACAAGAGAATATAAATTGAAAGAGAAAACCTTAATTCACCAAGCAGCACTAAATGTAAACTACCAGCCAGCAAATATTATAAGTATTTATATCACAACACCATTAATTATACTTAGATAACGCACCACAACTGTTTATAACCTAAAATACTAAAAACGTTTAAAAAAAGAACCAAATATTTTCAAATATACTCATGCGTATATTACAGACCACTGTGATGCCTTCTAAATAAAGGCGAAATGCATATGGCAATGAAAAAAATCTTTGTAATTCAAATGTCTGAAAACCTATCGGACCAAACTGCGAGGTCATCAGTCCGTAGCTTACAAACTACTTAAACTAAGGTAAACTAACCTAAGGACAAAACACACACACACAGACACAGACACACACACACACACACACACACACACACACACACACACACACACACACACACATATGCCTCAAGGAGGACTCGAACCTCCGACGGCGAGCAACCGCGCGCTCCGCAGCGAGACGCCTTAGACCGCTCGGCTACTGCACCGCCGCCTTCATAGTTCAGTTGCATCGACGGTCTACATAAACAGTCACTTAATAATTAAAAAAAAAGCAATTGTGAAAAGACAGATCATAAAAGGTACTACTAGTACTGGCTGGTTCAGACATTTGGAACAAGCCATACAGGCTCATCACTTGCGCGGGAGCTAGACGGAGACAGTCGGGTTGAAAATGCGTGATCGACAATGCGACGCGAGGGCATGCTGAGCGTGGCAGAAAACCCTGGCGCACTGTCGCTGAGTAATCCGCCGGCATATGCAGCGTGACTCGGCCGATCGGACTGCAGCGCGGGCCCTATCTCGTGTGGGGACGGACGTGCCGCTTCTGACAACACGGCCGCCTTCCGTCAACACACGGCTAGCCGTGCCAGCGCGCTCTTGCGTTGAGGGCCACGCTTCATTTCTCGCCTACGTGCGCCCAATTAATAAAGGGGTCAGCTGGCACAGACACCCTTCCCACGGGAACTGTTATTCCTCGCTTCCCGTCGCGCTCCGCGAAACACTGCCGCGATGCCGTGACGATAAGGGAGTCTCTTCCTCTTCCACGAGCAGTGCAGTTCCGCACGAACTGCAACGGGACGCTGCCAGCCAGCTAGATTGGTAGTCATTCCATAAACACGGAGGATGTTCACCTCACTCACTGTACCGGGAACGTCTGTGCGTCTTCCGCACGCTGAAGTCGTGAATTTGGAAATGAAGTGTGCAGCTGGAGGTCAGAAAGGACGATAATAATAATAATTTCTTGTGGGTCATTGGCCTGGTGCAAGTGTTTCAATTGGACGCCACTTCGGCAACTTGCGTGTCCCTAGCCTACCCCAGTTATCCAACCGGCGAAAGGGGACCTACAGCTTAACGTCGAATCCGAACCACGTGTCGTTTCTGGTCACTCCTCACATCGTTGAGAGATGAAGGATGAGTTAAAGTGCAGACTGAAAAAAATCAGAGGTCCGACTGGATTTCGAACCCGCGACCCTTCGGATTCCAGAAAAGCGCCTTAACCCAAGACCACCGGGCGCGACGTCAGAAACGATGATATGTAACAAAATCAATCCGGTGAAGTAACAGCTGTAGCTAAAAGAGTTTCGCAGTAACAAGTAGATTTAGATATACGATTCTCTAACTAACATAGCACCTCATTTTAATGGGCACCCATTCAATATATCTTAAACCTCAATCTCCTGCTGGCAGGATTTCGGTCAACATTAATAGTTATTAAAAGAAACTATTTTTATTTATAAATTTTCCGATAACTTACGACGCTCCATCACGTGCAAGCAATCGCATTTCTTCTACTAATATCCCGTGCATTAATGTGAAGCAGATGGGTGACTATTATGAAAAACAGAATGCTTTCTTTTTTCCAGCTGTTGATTTAATGTGTATTTCATAAAGTTACGTATTCTGTAAGAATCGCTCTCAGAATTATGATAGTACAGAGTAAACGAGAGGAATTAATCTAATGGCTTTAATATCCAACATATACATGGAAAAATGCAATCACAAAGTACTGTAACCTAGTATCGCTTTGCTTTAGTTGTTTGCACCGGATGGTTCTGAAAAGTGATTATCTTAATATGTAACTAAATAGTGTAAACACTTAAAAAATTCACTTCATAGCTTGTATGAGAGTCATAGAGTGCAAAAATAATTACTATTTCTTCTTTATTTTCTGTATTACGTATATTACAGCACTTCGAATTTTTCTTTTCATGTAAGGGTTTCAACTTTTTCTTTAACATATTCTTAAGTCCTCATAATTTCTACGAAAATAACATGTATATGTTCTCCCATATCTAATTTTATTTGTTGAAGAATAAAAAAAATATATAATCTTAAGTTTCTCCTAGTATTATTACCTGTACCGGTACAGAATTTCTGATCACTGAAACTACTCAAAACAATTAGGGGATCAGTTGATATACCGTACACAATATACATATGGTACCGTGTTTTATTCACATATTGGTTACACTTTTAATTTGTGTGTGATACAGTACGATATTTTGCGGTCTCAGCTCTTTACTTGAGGTTTACATGGCGTTTACTTAGAATGACTCCCCATGAGGCTACCATAATAATGAAAGTCATTCTCGTTGTCCTCCAATATGGTGTGTGATCACCTCGGAAACGAGTACAGTTGTATACTTGCTTGGCATGGACAGTATGAGGTTAACAATCAGCTCTGGAGACATATTTTGCCATTCTTCCATGAGTGCAATATCCAGCTCTATAACAGTTCTGGGAGGTTGTGGTCTGGCTGAAATGAGTCTGCCAAGTGCACCCCAGATATGCTCAATCGGGTTCAAGATCGGTCAACAAGCTAACCACTCTATTCGTTCAATTCCCTCAGCTTCAAGAATGTTGTCCTCCGGTGCAGCCCTGTGGAGACGAGTGTTATTGTCGACCAGTAGGAACCCATCTCCTATGGCAAAAGCATAGGGCACCACAAAAGGTCAAAGGATCTCGCCTCTATACCTCTGAGCAGTAAAAGCACTATTCTGAACGACATGGAGGTCGGTAATCCTCCATTATTGATTCCTGCCCACACCAGTCGTTCACCACCATGATATGGTAATGTTTCCTGCATGTAAGCAGAATTGTTCAGAGTTCTAGGTTATCTCCAGATGGGGAAACGACGGTTGTCCGGATGAACACTAAATGTTAACTCATCTGTGCAGAAACCGGCATCATACGACTTCAAACCTGATGTCCCTCCACCCAGTTTCTGCGGGCTACACCGTGTCCTGGTTTTAATGGGTCAAACACCTTAGGCCTCCCTGCGTAGAGGACACATTCCCAAAGGTGATTATGGACTGTGTTGAATGGCGCTTCCTGTTGGTACCTGGAGGCTGTGTTTCAAGTGAATTCCATTCAACCTTCTGTCTCGACCTGATGATCTCTTGCTGATGATACCTGCGGACGACTTTGGCCTTCTTTTAACGATTCCAGATGTCTGAAATTGTGTCCAGGTCCTTGAAATTACACTTTGGGAGACTGCAATAGCTGCAGCTACCTCCCTCGGTGTCTGTCTTGCTTCAAACCTTCCTATGGCTCTCCAAACCATAGCTTCTGATAAGTCACGGATAGGATAGGATAGGATGTTTTGGGCCACAACAGCAAGGTTTTTAGTGCCTTGACAAAAGAATTAGACAACAATAAATAAAGTAGGTCTTGGCAACAACACGAATACATATTGCAAATCAGCGATGTAAGGTGGCAGACTGAAGTACCCAAACTTAAAAGTCCTTAAAAGAAAATGTCGGAGTATAGTGGGGCGCTGATCGCTGCTGTTAAAGGCATCAGCAAGCCCTCCTGTAACACATTAAAAACTCCAGCCTAAGAGCTTAGGCCAGAGTCGAGAACGTTCACAAAATTGTAAAACGTTCGTAACACTCGCCTCGTCGTCAGCTAAAACAGTGGGTAGGGTACGACCAAGATTAGTCGCTGCCATATCTGCACGATATAAAATACACTCAATTAAAATGTGGCGTATAGTGATTTGCACGCCACAAGCATCGCAAATCGGTGGATTTGCCCGACGGAATAAAAAGCTGTGGGTCAAAGGGCTGTACCCAATGCGAAGGCGCGTCAGCGCCACTTCGAAACGCCTGAATGGCTGGTAGGAGATCAGATGGTTGAACCAACCGCAGTTTATTACCTGTCACTGCCAGCCACGTCTCCTCCCACAACTGAAGGGACCTCTGGCGCAGCACAGAGAAGACGTCCCGCAAGGGAATGGCACACTCTGTGACATTTGGGTCACTGCAGGCCGCCTTGGCAGCCACATCAGCCGCTTTATTTCCCCATATTCCAACATGCCCAGGTACCCAAAGAAATGACACCTCTCTACCCTGTTGGTACAGTTGGTCATGGATCAATTGTGTTATAGGTTCAGCCGGGTACATGACCAGCAGTGATTGGTAAGTCACGATGTTGCATTGCACTAGTTGCTCACTACACTATCTGAGCCCACCTTCGTCGCTTGGTAAACACAACACCAACTCCCTCTGCAGTACGTTTATGTTATTACCACTGTTTCGGTTTGTCGTAATGTTGTTGCCCCATTCCGTAGAACCGACAGAGAGACGTCGAACTATTTCAGTTCATTGTTCTGAGGACAATACTTCGGAATTTAGACATCTCAACTGATCCCCTGATTATTTTCACCAGTGTAGGTTGCATGCTCAAATTCGACACTGTCGTAGTTGACTGTACTTGAACGTCGAGTGGTCCCCACAGCAAGTGCTGGTGGCGGGTCTGGCAGTGGAGAGAGAAACGCGGCTGCCGGTGTGTCCAGAGGCCGGCTGGCCACCGGCCCGCCTTTCTCCCGCCGGTAAAAAGCGAGAGGGCCGCCGCGGTGGGGAAAACAGCCGGGGAGCAGGGAGAGAAACCGGCGACCAAGCCGACAGCGCCGACCGGCCGAATGGGAACGCGCGCTCCACGCGACCACGCGAGACCGTACGTGTCCGCGCCGTGCCGTACTCGCTGGTGACATTCATTTCATTGACAGCAAGGCGGCGTATCACCTCCCTAGTCTGGCTATCAGTCTCGAGCTACCTGTCGAGTTACAATAACTTGCTGTTTGCATTCTGGCTGAATGATTATGCGGTATTTTCTAGAAGGATAAGAAACTTTTTTTTTCCTTGTCTGGCCTACAAAGCGGGAGGTCTTGACACCTAATCCCCGTTGAGCCACAAATATTGTACAGTATGCCCTTAACATAGGTTTGGTACAGTTGTTTCGACTCACATGTGTCATCATCAGAACCAGAATCTCGTTACCAAATGATTCATCGTGCTCACTATATTTAATTACCGGTTAAAAATTAGAAAGTCGTAAGTCCATCAGATGCGAACAAGATAACAAATTCAATAATGAAATGTTGTGAAACTACTTGTACTCGCGGTGCAATAGCTGTGCGTATTGAGGCGCCATGCTGCGGTGCGTGCCGCAGTTCGCACCTGGGGTTCGATTCGCCCCTCGGGCATGGGTGTTTGTGTTGTCTTTAGCATAAGTTAGTCTAAGTTACCTCAAGTACTTCCATTAGTTTGTAAGCCTTAGGGACTGATGACCCCGCAGTTAAGTCTCTTAAGAGACTTGCTCTGAACATTTGATTTTACTACTTGTAAACCCCTATGGCATCCCTTAATAGTTGAATTTCGAAAAATACCCTAACATGTGTCTTTTAAATTCCAACCAAGTATGCAAATATCATTATTTGTAATTCTGGGTTCAAAATTGGTTTAGTAGCAACGTATTAAAAATGTTTCATCCCCTATTTCACTCCCTAAATGATTAATTTTCTGAAAATACTGAAACAAGTATCTTTTTAATTTTGACCAAGAAAACATATACTAATTTATGTGGTTGTACCTTCAAAATTGCCTTCATAGCAAAAGATTTTCGAAAAACATCCCCTCTGCAATTTAATCCCCTTGATAGATGAATTTACAAAAATACCAAAACACGTATTTTTTTAAATTCTAACCAACTATACAAATATCAGTTTTCCCAGCACTAGCTTCAAAATTGTCTGAATAGTAACGTGTTTTCAAAAAGAATTTTTCATCCCCTATTTTACTCTTACTTATAGAATTTTCATAGATACTGAAACTCGTGTTTTTTAAATCCTGATCAAGATTCCATATCCGAAGTTTCGTAGTTGTAGCTTAAAATTTGAGTTACCAGCAACATATTGATGAAAATCAATTTTTTGCGTTCCGTATTTTCCCCCATTATTGGCTGAATTACAAAAAATGTCGAAACGAGTGTCTTTTAAATTCGAACCCTGAATTAAAATCCGAAATTTTGTAGTTCTAGCTTCAAAATTGCCTAAATAGCAACGTATTTTCAGAAAACGTTTCATTCCCTATTTCACCCCCTTGCGAACGGAGTATCAAAAAAATCGCGTCTTAAATGACGCCTACATACTAAGATCAACACCGTCTACAAATTTCAAGTTTCTATCTCTGGTGGTTTGGGCTGGGCGATGATGAGTCATTCTGTCAGTCAGTCAGTCAATCGGGAAATTGCCTTTTATATATAGAGATAAGAAACCTTCCTTTTTTTCTGCTCTTGTCTGGCCTACAAAGCGAGAGGTCTTGACACTTAATCCCCGTTGAGCCACGAATATTTTTACAGTCTGCCTTAACATAGCTGTGGTACAGTTGTTTCTGCTCACTTGGGTCATCATGAGAACCAGAATCCTGTAACGAAATTATCCGTCGTGCTCACTTCATTCAATTACCAGTTGAAATTTAGAAAGTCATAAGTCTACCGTACGCGAGCAAGACAAGAAATTCCATCTTGAACTGTAGTCCCGATCCCTCCCCGCCCCTCTCATCCACAACCAGAATATTTCTGAAGTAGTAATGTGCACGCTAGGAACTGGTGCATGCGGTTGAGCTACACGAATGTTTTCTTCCCATGCCTCTAAAATCTCCTCGTCGTTTCACTTTTTCCTCTTGCCACAGGTCTTAGCCTAATCTCCCCAACCTTTTTCAGAGATTTTCAGTGTGCACTCATTGAGACCGCTTCACTGTCCTGCCGAAGAATCCCGCCAGCCATATACACACACTGCCGCGGTACCGACTCGCTCTCGGTCTCTGGGCAGATCATACACCTCCCCTTCGAAATGTGTTCAAATGCTTGTAAACCTAGTGGACGAAATTACTATGGTCACCAGTCGCTAGACTTACAAACTACTTAAACTAAGTTAAAAACACACACACACACACACACACACACACAGGGAGGACTCGAACCTCCAAGCAATCGCGCGCTGCGCAGCTAGGTGCCTTAGCGCGCTCGGCCACTCCTCTTCCAACTTGACCCCTATGTGCGATCAATACTTCTAGAGTTCACCGACTCGCAGGATGTCTTTCCTACCCAATGTCTTCCCTACTCATCGTTGTATCTATACATTCATTTTTCACCATCTACTTCCGGGGCCAGCAGTTTTGTGTACATACTCCTCTAGTTGTTCCTCACCATTTCAAATACTGGAGTCCAGTGTTTTTCAAATGGTGCATCGCAACCCCCAGGGGGATCGCAAAGCGTTGTTCCGGGTATCGCTATCATGGGAGGGTCTAACTCCAGTGCAGTGCTTGTTTGAATACAAAGCCGGCCGCGGTGGCCGCGGGGACTGAGGCGCTCCAGTCACGCTCTGCACGGCCACTACGGTCGGGGGTTCGAATCCCCCCTCGGGCATGTATATTTGTGCCGTCCTTAGTCTTAGCTAGTTCGTAAGTAGTTTGTAAGTTTAGGGACTGATGACCCCGTAGTTAAGTCCCTTAAGCTATACAAACATTTGAATTTGAATACAAGGGTTCCATAATACAAACCGTAGGCCAAAAAAAAAAAAAAACATGTATTAAAATTCCGTATCTTAATTCGTTGTTTATCAGAATAAATATACCGTGTTAACAAAGGACAAACGAATCGGTTTTCAGAAAACAATCGGAAACAACAAGCTGTTATTGTTATTGAGAAATTCGAAAAAAATTTACTTCTCTACAAATTGACTCTACAGCAAGATCATTCGATTCTGCGTCTTGCCTGCAGTGCGTAACACTTGCTATGCAACAATTAATTAATTTGAAATTAGGGTAAGTGTTCCATGCCGAAAAAAATAATCCTGTAATGTATAATACTGCAATTTTCTCCCTTACAAGAAAGTTCCATCAGGAGAAGCGAATTAAATTTGTTGCATTTGAAATACAAACATGGTTATTTAGCGGTTTGAGAACGGGGGAACGGGGGGGGGGGGGGCTCGCCAAAAAATTTTTACTTCAAAGGGGGTCCGGGGTCTCACATTCAAAAAGGCTTAAAACACTATTATAGTGTATCTAATGGCTAAGGGACTTTAAACTTTTATCTAGCTTCCTTTGTACCTGCATACGCTGTGTGTTATGATGAAATTGACTTAACATGTGCGAGAGTAATGGCTCATTTCAAATATGCCGTACGGTTGAGGCCTAAGCAAGCGTAATGCGACTAGGAATTAATTATCGTAGCTCTTTTCTCATATTGTTTTTAAATATCGTAGCGACTGGCTTGTCTTCCAATGCTTCGCAACTATTACGACCATGCGATCTTTACTTTTGAAGAAGAGAATCTTCAAATGTTTGTAGAGCTTATGGGACTTAACTGCCGGCCGCGGTGGCCGAGGAGACTGAGGCGCATCAGTCACGGTCTTCACGGCCACTACGGTCGGGGGTTCGAATCCCCCCTCGGGCATGGATATTTGTGACGTCTTTAGTATAAGGTAGTTCATAAGTAGTTTGTAAGTTTAAGGACTGATGACCCCGTAGTTACGTCCCATAAGCTTAACAAACATTTGAACATTTTTTGGGACTTAACTACTGGGTCATCAGTCCCTAAACTTACAAACTACTTATGAACTAGCTAACACTAAGGACGGCACAAATATCCAAGCCCGAGGGGGGATTCGAACTCCCGACCGTAGTGGCCGTGCAGAACGTGACTGGCGCGCCACAGACCGCTCGGCCACTGCGGCCGGCCCTTTTGAAATAGAACCGGTCTGTTGATCAATAACTTCCAGCGTATAGTGATTTGAAACTGAGGAGACAGTCCAATGGAACAATTCAGGATTCATTCAGCTGCCTTTTAATGATTTTCCCTTCTGAATTCAGGACCAGACGTCGTATCGATGCACGTTTTAGGTTTAGATATCGCGTACTGCGAATGATTGGCGGATGAGGGTCGGTGGTCGCGGTAGGCGACGCGCGGCGCGTATTCGGTATCTACGCAGGTGCGTGAACGCGATAGCTGGCAGAGTCCCGCAGCCGGTGGCTCGGCAGATTTCTCTGCGCGCGTCTCTCGTTGCGGGGTTATAACTTTACTCTCACTTTCTACGCTCGGTATTTTACCCGCTGTCAGGATGCATGCGGAAATTTTCACTCTCATCCGAAGAGGAAGCTTGTGTGGATTTTAGTAGGGAAGGTGGCTGGTCGACTTAGGAGAACGTGGATCATCGCCGCTCAGACTGCGCGGCCGCTCCCCTTCGGAGATTCGAGTCCTCCCTCGGGCATGAGTGCGTGCGTTAGTTACTTTAAGTACCTATGACCTCAGCAGTTTAGTCACTTAGGCATACAAGGAGACCACATGGATTTAGGATTTTAGAATTTTTTCATATTTATGGTACGTCAACTTCAGAACACAAATAACAATAAACCAAAGCCATTCGACTCAATTCTCAAAAATATTTATGGAATTCTCTACACAATCACCACAAAAAATAAAGATTGAAAATTAAAATCGACTTCTATGATGTCTTAGGTGGAGGTGTGTAAAGAATAAAATCGCAACAGCTGTCAAGATGTGTTTATTCCGATACTACCGGTTTCTCATCAGTAAAGATGCATCTTCAGGTGGATGACATAAGAAAATGATTACATATTAATTGGAACAGGCTTCCAGCTTTCAGGGTACCTTGTTAAATTATTCCCACAACAGGGTGTGGTCGTCTTTAGGTAAATAATATACCCGCTTTATCCTTTATAAAGAAACCACTGATGGGAGTGAGGAAAACAGACGGCATCAGTGGTTTCTTTATAAAGGATAAAGCGGGAATATTATTTACCTAAAGACGACCACACCATGTTGTGGGAGCAATAATATTCGAAGTCGTCGTTAACCGTCATTCACACAAACGGCAACTGAAACACAACCATTAAGCTGTGATGCCCCATAAATATTGGATATGTTGCATGTAAACAGTCAGTGGAGAGCGCTGCGTTTGCCTTGCTTTGCTCTGACTACAGTGCGTGTCAGATTATTGAATTTGTGTCCTGCTTATGTCTACGGTTTACAGATGATATCTGCTTAAAAGCTGTCGTTATTGTGTAGAAATGTGATCTGAAGACGGTTTCGTTCTAGCTGATATTTTTAGAGGACGTATTATAAATAACTTTTTTTAACGATACCCATGTTCTGAACCTAATTTTCGTTTTCTTCTGTTCCAGGTGAGTACCGGTCTTGAATGCCTCTGCAATATGCATGTCTAACTGGGTGAGTTGTATTCAGTTTGTGTTCTCGTTCCGCGACGATTTCCGTAGCCCTACATCATCTCGAAACAGTACAGAAAACTGTACCAGGGGTTTGAATACACAAGAGGCAATAAAATGTGAAATTTAAAGCAACTGCAAAATGATTTAGATAAGATATGTGCATGGTGCAAAAATTGGCATTTGACCCTTAGCAATGATAAGCGAGAGGCATCCATATAGCCACTAAAAGTAATCCGTTTAACTTCAGTTACACGATAAATCAGTCAAACCTTGAGGCCGTAAATTCAACTATATACCTAGGAGTAATAATTACAAACAACTTAAATTGGAAAGTACACACAGACAATATTGTAGGGAAGGCGAACCAAAGAATACGTTTCATTGGCAGGACACTTAGAAGATACAACTGTTTTACTAAAGAAACTGCCTGCACCACACTTGTGCGTTATATTTTGGAGTATTTTTGCACGTTGTGGGATCCACACCAGGTGGGACTGACGGACTATTTAGCGAGGATTCAGAGAAGGGCCACTCGTTTTGTATTATCGCTTTACTGGGGAGAAAGTGTCACGGAAATGATGAACGAGTTGGGATGGAAATCATTAAAAGAAAGGCGTTATTTGTTGCGGCGAGATCTATTTGCGAAATTCCTTTCACCAAAGACATTAATGATAAATCTGAAGCATTGAATTAAAATTTTTGATGTGAGCAGCAATCCAACCCGGATCTCCATGCTTACTAGGCAAACGTCTTACCGCTAAACCACCGCATCGCTAGCGATGAAGGCGCCTCAGAATAGTCTAAGCACTATTTGCTTCACGTCACAAACTTTAATTCAGCTTCTGGGTTCCACAGAACGTTGCCACTACTGCCAAGGCTCTTCGTGCAGCGGAATAGCACCTCGGCAATGGACATTTTGGTACAGTCCTGTTTAAGGTGATATAAATATCAATGTAAATACAAATATATAATCCCTGAGACGGATTATCGTCTCAAATATGTCAAAGACATCAATGATAAATCTGAACCATTGAATTAAAATTTGTTATGCGACGGAGAATCGAACCCAGACCTCCATGCTTACTAGGCAGACATCTTATCGCTAGACCACGGCATCACTAGCATTTAAGGCGGCTGCGAATAGTCTAGTGATGCAGTGGTCTAGCGGTAAGACTTCTGCCTAGTAAGTATGGAAGCCTGGGTTCGATTCCCGGTCGCATCACAGATTTTAATTAAATGTTTCAGATTTATTATTAATGTCTTTGACATATTTGAGACGAAAATCAGTCTTAGGGATTATATATTTGCATTTACATTGATATTTATATTCTTTCACCAAATTTATCTTCAGAATGCGAACATACGAGGGTGAGTCAATTATTATCCGCAATTTAGTTATATTGTTGTTTATGTTGGTAGTACTGTCGTTTTACGTTGGTGACGCATGCTTTGTTTATTTGTTGTTATATCTTTGCAATTTTCAAGCTGCTACGTTAGTTTCGTTGTCGCTGCCGCGCTGTTAATCATGTCTGCTCCGCTTTCTATTTGCATCAAAGAAGAGCAACGTTCAGTTATACGTTTTTTGTGGGTGGAAGGTGTATCAGAGGCCGAAATTCAAAATGCACGAGGCCTGCACGAGGCCTGCAATTCGAAGCAAACGCCGAGGACTGCTGTCAGATGATGTTGTGTTGTTTCACGACAATTCCCGTCCGTATACTGTTGTCCACACTGCTGAAACGCCCCAGAAACTCAAATTCAAACTACTGGATCATCCTCCATATAGTCTCGATCTTGCCCCTTCTGACTATTACTTGTTTGGTCCACTCAAACAGGCATTAAGGGGCCGTCGATTTGACTCGGACGAGGCAGTGAAGGAAGCGGTGCATTCCTGGCTCGCAGCTCAACCGAAAACCTTTTATGAGGGCATAAGAAAGCTTGTAGAGCGACGGACGAAGTGCATTGAAAAGCAAGGAGACTATGTCGAAAAATGATCTTTTAATTTCCGTATTTTATTACAATAAAATTTTATAACTACTTTGCGGATAATAATTGACTTACTCTCGTATATTGTTAGCTATTAGAGATTGGAACTATAGAGAAATATACATATATCGATACGCACTGATACAAGTGGCGGTAGTTTATTTCTCCGCAAGTTCAAATGTTTGTATAACTTATCTACATCTACATAGGTACTCTACAAATCACATTTAAGTGATCATCAGTCCCTAAACTTACAAACTACGTATGAACTAGCTAATACGAAGGACGGCACAAATATCCATGCCCCAGGGGGGGGGGGGGTGGATTCGAATCCCCGACCGTAGTGGCCGTGTAGACCGTGACTGGAACGCCTTAGTCCCCTAGGCCACCGCGGCCGGCTTCTCAATATCTTCCGTCAGTCCCATCTGGTAAGGGTCCGACAATGGGCAACAGTACTCCAGGAGAGGACGCACAAATGTGATGTAGGCAGTCTCTTTGGTGGAGCTGGTGCATCTTCGAAGCGTCCTGCCAATGAAACACAATCTTTGGTTCGCCTTCCCCACAATATTAACCCCCTACCTTGCACTTCAGTGTGATTTGTAGAGTATCCATGTGGATGTAGAATTCCCCTCCCCCGCCCCCTCCCCCCTTTCGGTTCGTGACTGCAGCCGTTCCCTTACAGCTCCGTAGCGAGAGCGTGTTCCAAACTTGCCTGGCGGCCCGCGACGCTGCCGCAAGGCGTGGTCACGACGTTGGCGCTGGCAGCCCGGGATTACCCGGAGAGTGAGTGGAGTCAGCGGTGTGCTACAAGGCCAAGGCGCCGCCTTACTGTGCCCTACCGTTGCTGGCAGAGCGGCGCGGCGCTGCCGTTAGCGGCTAACTGACCCACCGGCCGACAGCAGGCGGACGCGCCGCATGCCAAGTCCCGCCTGTTTACCACCGCTGCTGTGCAGACGCCGCGCCTCTGCCGTCGCCGCACCGTTACCATAGAGCGCAACCGAGCGACTGTGTGGTGACAGGTACCGCTCCACGGTCAGTGACTCTTGCGTGGCGCCAGTCTTGACGTATAACGTTCCCTGCCTGGTTAAGTTCAAATAAAATTTAGAGAAATGGAGGAGAGAAGGACGGAAGACTGCATTAGTTCGGGGCCCCGTATTCGCCACGCACGTACTCAAGAATGAACCGTGAGCCCCTTGGAGGGGTTCGTATCTGGTGGAGAGGTTCTATATTTGAATCAAGGGTACTAGAAAAATGCCGTAAAAATTTTCAGAAAGACTAGTTGCAGGTTCGTTAGTAATAAAACTGAATGGTGGTTACTGTTAATTCAGAATTATTAAATGTTTTAGTACTGAAACTTTACCCATAATTATTGTTAGAATGTAATGGCGTTCACAAGATTCCAAAGAACCTAAATAAAACTACTGAGAAATGAAGTGTCAAATAATGATTGGCCGGCCGCGGTGGCTGAGCAGTTGCCCCGGGCGCCGTGGCTCAGCGCGCCCGGCCAGTAGGCTCAGCGCCAAAAGATGAGCCAAGACATATACGATCAGCGTCCGCAATGAACAGAACTACCCATAGAGCAACAAAAAAAAAAAAACGCCCATATTACGAGGCTTCCCTCATGCTCTGGGAGGGGGAGGGGGGCGCTGCAGCCCCATAGATCCCCCCTCTCCCCTGCATTCGTGACTGTATGGAACCTCAGGCAGCCAGCTTTATTGTTTCCATCTTGACCTTCCGACACGTCAGGCAGGAGAGTCGAGAGTTCACTGTAATGTGTGAAAAGTAGTCAGTGCCGTAACTGGTAGCTCAGCTATCCAATTGGATAGGTTTTCTCCTATCCTTTGTCCACACAGCTATTCTCCCTTCGCGAACTGACATATTCACGTGGGTGTACAAACTATAGGGACTGATCGCAGGGAGGACATGGAACGTCACATTTTTATAGCCTGATAGATAAAATTGATTCTAATAAATAGTACTACGGGATTCCATAAATGTTTAAATTGTTCAGTTAAACTTGATCCATACATATTTGTATTAGTACTACCTTTCGTAATGTCATATTCAATATTTTCAAGCTTAGGAACGCATTTACAAAGATTTCCTATAAAAGTATACTGTGTGTGCAAGTTAGCAACAATTACTGAAAATTACTTAATTTTTTTCGCTTGGTCATAAGATATCGCCTCATGGTAACACGAGTTATTGAAACAGTGTGCCGCGGTGGAGTAGCCGAGCAGTCTAAAGCAGCTCGCTGCGGAGCGCACGGTTGCTCGCCGTGGAGGTTCGAGTCCTCCCTGGGGCTTGGGTGTGTGTGTTTGTCCGTAGGTTAGTTTACCTAGGTTTAAGTAGTTTGTAAGCCACGGACTGATGACCACGCAGTTTGGTCCGATAGATTTACAGACATTTGAACTTTTTTTGAAACAGTGCTGGAGTATATGTTCGGTTTCTAGATTCCACCACGCACGTCAGTACCTTTTTAAAAAGTATGTTCGTAAGACAAGTCCACAACAATTAATATATTTTAGGATAGGCATAAGTTATACCCTCCTTCTCTTGATAATTCGCGTTACGTTGATATTGTGAGAATTAAATCGCAGAACGGTCGTAAATGCTGAGTTACCTCTACAATCTCCTTGAGATCATCCGTAGACAAAACGAAGTGCCATGAAAAACCACTGTAAGAAGCTCACTATTGACTATAGTTTTCCTACTACTTTTCTTCCCTTAATGAAACAAAAGTAAGTTTAGTTATAATTTCAGAGGCACCCACTTAGTCACTGCTACCTGAAATAATAGTATATATATGAGACATCGCAGTAAGCGTCAGTAACACCTTGATGTGTCTTTGAGCAATGAAGGTATCACATTGAAAAGCTTGCTAGTCGACCAGTGGAACTAATGGGTGCTAACGGAGAATCCAAACGAAAATTTGTAATAAATGTTTAACATTTATATTATATACGATAGTAAAATATTGGACTCGAAACTGCTGTAAAACTGATTGACATAAACTTCACGAATCGATTCAAATGTTCAACTGTTTGTAAATCTATCGGACCAAACTGCATGGTTATCAGTCCGTAGCTTACAAACTACTTAAACTAAGGTAAACTAACCTAAGGGCAAACACACACACACACACACACACACACACACGCACGCCCCAGGGAGGACTCGAACCTCCGACGGCAAGCAAACGCGCGCTCCGCAGCGAGGCGCCTTAGACCGCTCGATTACTCTACAGCGGCTCACGAATTGACGATGTTGTTGCATATCCACGAGGAGAACCTTGTTACAAGGTAGGAAATACGAGCTGAAGAGTTTGCGAAAGACAAGCAAAGTGTATGCATATTCAGAGGAGCTTCACTAATGTAATCGCAATCGGTATACCTACTCCTAGTGGGACGTGCTTGCAGAGAGGTATGAAGTGCCAACTGGTTGCTACTACATACCGTCCTTGTGATGAAGCAACGGCGCATTTGTCGTTGCTAGCTCGCTCGCTCTTGGAGAATCACTATCGCTAACGTCTTACTCAAAGCCTCAGCTTTCTAAAGATACGCCGCAAGTGGATTGTCTCGGTACAACTGCGAGTCTAAACGTGTAATGGGAGAGAGAGGTATGGCAAAGGCCTTGCCAAGAAGAGCGCCTGGCCTAGCACGTAAGTTAAGTAACCGACTCCCACCCCACAGCTGCAACACACGGTCATGCGATAATCGCAAAATAATTACTAAGCCTTGCGATGAAATTGCAAACGGTGGGGCGATGCTGCATTCGACCTTCTTACGCAAGGCGTCACTAAAGGCTACTCAGAAAGCTGCTCTCCAGCCATCACAATCGTTTCGACACGTCGGTAAAGCAGCTCGAACAAAGACGTTTTTCTGTGGAAAGATCAGGAGAAACGTGGCAACGTCGCTCACAACATCCAAGCGTACCGAAGCATCGCCGACGCGAAAGAATCGATTTTGGTCCCGAAATGTGCGATTTCACTCGAACAGGTGCGATGGTTCCGATTTTCGGCACAGTTCGGAAGCATCCCACTTGATGGAACAGGTACAAATAACTCTTCATGAAATCTAGAAGCAAGTAAAGACGATTATCAGATTATTCGGTGGATTAATTGTAAAGTTCAACAGCGATATTGCGAGAGAAGTGACCTTCTCCCAGTAAACATTTTACCTATTTTACCGTAAATATTTGGGGCAATGTAGACTAAAAGTTATATTACGGAAGTATATATCAAACCAGAAGACTCCATATTTGCAAGAATATAGAAACTTTCTTGTGTTTATTCAAAAAATGTTCAAATGTTTGTATAGCTTATGGGACTTAACTTCGGGGTCATCAGTCCCTAAACTTACAAACTACTTATGAACTACTTACGAAGTAGGACGGCACAAATATCCATGCCCGAGGGGGGAATTCGAACCGTAGTGGCCGTGCAGACAATGACTGGAGCGCCTCAGTCCCCTCGGCCACCGCAGCCGGCTTGTGTTTATTAAATCAGTTTTCGTGGACCATACTTTCGTATTCTGTGGCGTGCTAGAAAATCGCAGGTGCCAAGGAGATGGCGCAATAATGTTATCGTAGACGAACCGTAAAGTACATTGACATCCATAGCCCCCTGCCAGAGAAACGTTCCGCGGTATTGGGGTACGCAAAGAGAGAGGGGAAGGAAAAAAATTTGAAAAGAAGCATTGAAGTAAAATGTGTGCAGCGGCCTGGATTCAAACCCGGGATTACCTGCTTACTAGGTAAACTCTGTACGCACTAAGGCATCTCGACCTAATGATTATGACAATTGCACAGAATGTCTTAAAACAGGTCTTTAAGAAAGTTCGTCAATAGCCACATCCATTAGGTCGCAGTTGTTATAGTGCTTGTCTAGTAAGTAGGAGGTCCCGGGTTCGAATCCCAGCCGTGGCATAAATTATAATTTAATTCCTTTCCTTCAATTCAATATATTTGATATATATGGAGACAAAATACGTCTCTGGACAAAGAAGAGAAGAAAGAGCAAGAAAATAGGAACTCGCGGCAGTTTAAACGGACTTAGGATTGAGGAAACCCGGCGTATACAAAATTCCTTGTCACTGTGGGAAAGTTTACATCGGTCAGACACTCCGAACAATTCATGATCGATGTACTGAACATCCCCGACACAAGATTGCTTCAGCCAGAGAAATCTGCTGTAGCTGAGTATTCTCTTACTGAGGGACATAGAATGAAGTATGACGAGACACCATTGGTTGCCTCTGCGTCTCGCTATTGGGACTGAATTTTAAAAGAATCAATCGCAATTCGTCTTTCTGAAAAATGTTATAAACAGAGACAAGGTTTTCACTTGAGTAAAATGTGAAACCCTGTATTGTTTGACATAAAAAAAAAAAAAAAAAATAACGGTCTCTCTTTAGACAGGCTGAATAGCGATCTATCGTTTACGCCGATTTCTACCACTGGCCGCCCTGAAACGTAGAGGGCAGAATTGTCCATTCTTGCGCGCGCGCCCTCGGCCTTCCGCGGAGTATGAAGGGGCCGCCGCTCGCGGATTGTACTCAGTCTCGGCGAGTCGGTGTACCAGCACTGTCACCTGAGGGTGCCGGCCAAGTGGACCGCCGAAATATTATGTCCAGATGAAGTAATTATCCGGCAGGAAACCCGAGAAGAATATTATCAGGGAGGAAGAAGCCATGCAATTTAATGTTACACGGACTGTGGCTCTTCAGAATAGATTTTTTTATCGATAGTCAGTTTTTATTTTTAATAAAGATTATCCCTGCTGATCACGTGAAAATTTGACTACGCCTTTAGAAAGCATTTATGCTGTCCTCCGACGTTGGCAACACTGCACCGCCAGGAGCGTCTCTGAAGATGCCCGCCGGCCGCGGTGGCCGAGGGGACTGAGGCGCTTCAGTCACGGTCTGCACGGCCACTACGGTCGGGGGTTCGAATCCCCCCTCGGGCATGGATATTTGTGCCGTCTTTAGGTGTAGCTAGTTCATAAGCAGTTTGTAAGTTTAGGGACTGATGACCCCGTAGTTAAGTCCCATAGACTCTACAAACATTTGAACATTTGAAGATGCCCAATGCAGCTGTGGGCGAAACGTGAAAACAGAAATGTTTGATGGACCGCGGCCATACAACCCGGAAGATTCATTAGCAACTATTACCTACAGTCGTGAAAGCCTTCAAGTTTCCGAAAAGAAACAATGGTGTCAACTTCTGCTCAAGAGCGAGATGGGAATGAGAGGACAGAGCGGCCCCTGTCCCAACATGGGTTGGCCTCTGGACATAGCGTTTGCGGGAATTGCATTGCGATTTTGGCCACTAGCTACTGCTACCTGCAGAAATAGGAGATTGACAAGGGAAACATGAACAATCTTAATCTCACTAATCTCGACCCGATGACGTCGTTTGGTGTGCTGGAAGCGTCCTGCCGTTAAGTGGCGAGAGGTGGTGGTGAGCAGTTGTACGGTGCGGCGCTGAGGCGGGGCGGTTGCGTGGGAGGGCCGACACACTCAGCTGTCATTGCTCCCTGCCCGGGCATCGGGATGCGGCGCGCGTCGTGGGAGTTGGCAGGCCTGCCGCGGCCGCACGCACCGACGCACCGACGCGCACGCATCGCCACCACGCTTTGTCCACAGGCTCCTAGCTAGACCTGTGCCAGATATCAGCACTGCCCGGCAATGAGCTGTGGGCGAACTTACTCCAGGAGACGCCATCACTAAATCGTCCAGCCCTGTAAGGCTGCCTAGAATCGAATATATGTTGAAGGGGCGTCGAAATGCAGCGTTCACAGCAGTGCCTCCGTAAAGACAGAGTAATTCCGAAATATGACGAAGGTAGCAAAGCAGTCGAAATGATACTCCACGTAAAAGCCTGGCATGATGTTACAGACTTGTATGAGGCGACTGATCAACTTGAGTGAGGAACAGTGATTCCACTTGTACTGTGCGTAGGTACACTTTAGTAACACATGCCAGATTAATTACAAATAAATGAATATTCGGCTTTGGCGTTGCAGAAGTACAAGTGTTGAAATGTTTGTAAAGCTATTCGGCCAAACCGCTATGGTCGTCAGTCCCTAGACTTACAAAGTACTTTAACTAACTTACATTAAGGACAACAGACACACACACACACACACACACACACACACACACACACACACACACACACTGTGCTGGAGGGAGGACTCGAACCTCCGGCGGGGACGGCCACCAAGTCCTTAGCATGCCGTCTTAGTTGCAGAAGTATAAACAGACGGATAAATTCTACGTTTCTGAGTAAATACTTCTAAGTTCAGTGGCTGTCCGTGAAAATTTCGAAGTGCCAATACGTATACAAAGCTTGAGACAATTTCTTCTGCATCTTAGTACACTGTACGCATCACAGACGCACACTGATCTCTGTTCTATAGGCAGTATTGGCTTTGGCAATTAGTGACACAGTTCGAAAAGCACGGCCTCTTGCGGTATTGTAGGAACTCTTATTGCCAACTGTGGGTGTTCCACCGAGCGAATTGGCGCAAAGGTAACACAATGGACTCGTATTCCGCAGTTCGTTAGTTCAAATGAGGCCACTGAAAATATTGGATCAATATTACGGAGGCAGGGAGAACCGCCATCCTAGAAGAACAATGAAGAGACAGATAGGGTTGGAGAACAATTAAGGAATGGCGAATAGGTTGTTGTTGTCACACACATCTGCTCTCCTGAGTTCTTGAAGACTATGATTGCCGCGTAAGTGATACACGCGGCACAGGAGCGACAAATGTGATTGCAATGTACTTTTAAACGGAAAACATTACTACCAGTTTGAAATCAGTCGTGTAACGCGTATGAAAACTGTAGACAATACGTAAACTACAGTCGGACAGTCGACAATAGCTTAAATGTTTGTAAACCTGTTGGCCCAAATGCTACGGTCAATAGTCCCTAGACATACAAACTGACTTGCGCTAAGGACACACAGACCCATGTCCGAGGGAGGACACAAACTTCGGATGGGAACGGTCGTCCAGTCTGTAGCATGACGCCTTAGACCAAGCGGTCATTACACACGGCCCGACAACAACTGATGGAGAAGCTCTTATGTGCGACAAACGCGCTGTACACAGTGAGGATAGTTTTCTGATACTATATGAAGTCACTCGTCACGCCGGATACTCCAGTTTGCGAGATTTCTTACACGTTTGGAAAGGCTCTACCTGCTTTCAAATGTTTGTAAACCTGTCGGACCAAACTGGTATGGTCATCAGTTCCTAGATGTACAATGTATTTAAACTAACCCAAGGACGAAACACACACCAATGCCTTAGGAAGGACTGGAACCTCCGGCGGCGAGCAACTGCGCGTTCCGCACCAAGGCGCCTTAGAGCGCTCGGACACTCCACCGCGGCCTTTCTGGTTTTTCGATACTTGTAAAAGGCTGCCGACTAGTCACATGCAAGGGCATATATATATATATATATATATATATATATATATATATATATATATATATATATATATAAAATTAAAAAAAACTTCGATTTGCATCCGCATATTCGGTAGCCACGTGTTATTCCATACTGGAATTGCATTCGGGAGGCAATTCAGAGGCTCTGTTTGTAATTTGTAGATTCGATCAATGACCGAGTGTTACCCAAATGCTACGGAAACTGGGAGTCGTTGGAGGGGAGGCGACGATCTTTTCGAGAAGCACTGTTGAAGAAATTTAGAGGGTCGGAATTTGAGGCGAACTGCAGAACAATTCTACTGTCTACATTTCGTTTACAGACCACAAGGATAAGATTAGAGAGATTAGGGCTCGTACCGATGCATACAAGTATTTGGTTTCCTCTTGTTCTATATGGGAGTGGAACAGGAAGCAAGCAACTAGTAGTGGTACTGAGTACCTTCCATCACGCACCTTTCGGTGGAAGGCGGAGTATATATGTAGATGGTGGTTCAAATTCGCCTTCGGCGAATCAAGTTTAGGACCATCGTGATTTCCCCTAAATATGTCCAAGCAAATGCCACGATGGATTCCTTGAAAGGGCACCGCCACCGCCGATTTCCTTGAAATTAAATCTGACCGTGAGTTTCGTTTCTAGTGACGAAACTGTCGACGGGACATGAAACGCTAAGGTTCTTTCTTTTTGTCGGCGTTTGCGTGCCGTTTTCGAGAGTGGTGTAGCAGTCGTTGGTCGCCTCACAATATACGGTACTACACCATAAACGTCCGTGTCTCTCTGCGAAGATTACAAACTTTCACAGAGCAGTTGGACTTCTTGTGCCTTCAATGGAATGTCTTGTTCGAGGTGTAGTGTATTAAGAACCCAGACACAGTGCATAGCAAGGGCCGGCCGCTGTGGACGAGGGGACTTAGGCGCTTCAGTCACGGTCTGCACGGCCACTACGGTCGGGGGTTCGAATCCACCCTCGGGCATGGATATTTGTGCCGTCCTTAGTCTTACCCAGTTCATAAGTAGTTTGTAAGCTTAGGGACTGATGACCCCGTAGTGAAGTCCCTTAAGTTTAACAAACATTTGAACATAGCAAGGTGGAGGTTCTTATTCGTGCTACTGTAGTTACTTTTGCTGCTCCTGAGTTCTTGATGTCATCACAATGTAAACAAACGCTTGAATTTAAGGGAAGTAAGGCGGTGTAACTTACATGACAACTAGAAAGATCGAAGGAAGATTAGAGTTTTACGTCAACATCGTGGTCGTTAGAGTACAAGGGAGCAGAAGGTTGGATAATTTGTGTGTGTGTGTGTGTGTGTGTGTGTGTGTGTGTGTGTTTACCAGCTCGTCTCGTGGCAGTGATTTGGGTTTGTTGGTGATGCTTGGTCGTTGTCGAGAGGCAGCGTTGAAAGAGACGTCGAGCCTGGCAGCAGAGCGAGTACCTGTTGGGTGCGTTGCACGGTCTGCGGGATGTACTAGGAAGCCGGGCGTCTGGTACAGCTAGCGGCCGGCAGCAGGTAGCAGGTAACGTCCCTGGCGAGCCACCAACTCACGAGCGGCCAGACGCAGCAGGCACGTACGGCGGCGGTCGCGCCAACGGGACCCACTACCGATATCATGCAAATGCCACGTGTCACCGAGTTCTGCCAGCCGACGTCAGCCTCGCTGCTCTCCTGCGGAAACAGAAGGAAAATAATAAAAATAACTGATATAAAAACCGGCAGGTTTCAATTTCAACTCCAAATATCGGTATCCAGATCCACGCCAATCATCTGTCATTATTTTCCGTTGCTTTCACATCTGACAATAATAATAATAATTTATTGTGGCTCAATGCCCTCGTGCAAGTCTTTCATCTGAACGCCTCTGTGGCAACTTGCGTGTCCCTAGCCTACCAAATCAGGAAAAGGAGACCTGAAATGACAACCACTTGTCGTTTCTGGTGACTCGTCACATCGTTGAGAGGTGACGGGTAGGTTAAAAAGCGGAGTGAAACCGCGCCACATGATCAACATCACTGCCTTCAAGAACTCAGAAGCAGCAAAAGTAACTACAGTAGCAAGAATAACAAGACCCTATCTGACCATCTATTTCATATTTCCCAACCCTCTCCGCTCCTTCGTTATTCTAGGATTGCTGTTCTCTCTGCTTCCTCAAAATTACTTCAATACTTTCAATGGTCTTATTATCTTGAAAGGTAACACATGAAACAAATATTCTTCATCCATCGACTGCACCGTGATAGCTCTGTACTTCTTCTGCAGTTGCTTTCACCACTGATTATCGAGTACTTTCTTGCACTCATTGTTGTAGACTTTTCTGTGAATTGAACTGAAACAATCAATGTGATGTTTAAAGCTTTCCCGGCTCATTGTGGAGCACCAGCGTCATACTCGGGTACTCCAGCCCACCAAATCCTCAATCGCCGAACATTGTATTTCCACAGGTCATTCAATGAACTACAATGAAACGAAAATTGTGGCCCACACATCAAACTTTTGGATCTCAATTATTAATGAAACTGTGGAAATAAGACTGCCCGACAGTGAGACTCTTATTAATCGAGACAGCGGTTCCCAAATAAATGCAGCGTGGAATCCTGTCATTGAAAAAACTTCGTAGTCGGCGTGGTTCCCTGCAAATGAATGACGATGATAATCGATCTGATATCGAAGCAGCAAGCCTCCACCGTGGAGGGAATTGTAGTGAACGCGCACGCTAAGTACGCGCATGCGCAGTGTCGGCTGAAATGGTCATAAATAGCACAGCTCAAAGCCTCTTCGCCAGTACTTCGGTGGTACTCACCTGAAGATGGTCAGAAGACTCTGCGCCGAAATATCGTGGCAGGAAGTTTTGGCCATCTGGCAGTTCACCCGAGATTTTATGGAACAATCAATCTTTGAGTTTTCTCGTAAATAGATTCTGTTTTACATGCTATTTCTAATACTTTTCGATTCCAGTCTGCATACATTTTCTTTCAAATTCGTGTAATCTTTGACTGTTACATTAACAGAGGTAAACTGCACTTTTCCGTCTCACATATGAGAAGGCAGCGCTATTGTGTAGGGAATTTAAGTGTTCTGTTTACTCGCGATGTTTCGGTTTACCCAGCGAGAAGCTCCAGCGCGGAGTGGAAGATTCCGCTGGCAGACGACGTCGTCCCACTCACCCAGCTGGAGTCTCGCGAGAGAGCAAACAGCGCAGGCGGCGGCGTTGCCCAAGCGGCCCGATACACTCGGCATATGCCTCTGGGGGCTGGTAATTGCGCGCTCGTGATCTAATCTGCTTCCGACAGCGCGCCGTACGCAACCCCGTCACGTTCTGCAACCGGCTAGGGTAGGGGGGCCTTGCGAAACGCACAGTGCCGCCGCGCCGCTCTGGTCGCAGATGCCGCGGGCTTGCTCGGGCCATTTCGACACTGTTGTCTGGCAGCTGGTCGCCACAGCCACAAGCGTCTATACTCCGTTTAGCGAAACGAGATTTTATTTATTCATTTATTATTTTTATTTATTTATTTATTTTGTGTGTGTGTGTGTGTGTCACGTGGTACCGCAAGACTGACTCTCTTTGGGAGTTTTTTCTTCGTGTGTTAAAGGTAACCAATAGTCAACACGGATTCAGAAAGAATCGCTCTTGCGAAACACAGCTTGCCCTTTATTCACATGAAGTGTTAAATGCCATCGACAAGGGATCTCAAATCGATCCCATATTTCTGAATTTCCGGAAGGCTTTTGACACTGTACCACACAAGCCGCTTCTAATGAAATTGCGTGCTTATGGAATATCTCCCCAACTGTGCGATTTGATTCACGATTTCCTATCAGAAAGGACACAGTTCGTTGTAATTGACGGTAAGTCATCGGGTAAAACAGAAGTGATATCTAACGTTCCCCAGGAAAGCATTGTAGGTCTCGTACTCTTTCCTTGTGTTTATAAACGATTTAGGAGACAATCTGAATAACTCTTAGACTGTTCGCGGATGATGCTATCGTTTATCGGTTAGTGAAGTCAACAGAGGATCAAAAGCAACTGCAAAGCGATTTAGACAAAATTTCTACACGGTGCG
Source organism: Locusta migratoria (assembly GCA_026315105.1). Lineage (NCBI taxonomy): Eukaryota > Metazoa > Arthropoda > Insecta > Orthoptera > Acrididae > Locusta > Locusta migratoria. The sequence goes on from CM048745.1 coordinate 146,757,079, forward strand.
AAAGTTGGCAATTGACACTAAATAAAGAAAAGTGTGAAGTAATACACATGACCACTGAAAGAAATCCGCTGATCTTCAATTACGCGATAAATCAGTCAAACCTTAAGGACGTAAATTCTACCAAATATCTATGAGTTACAATTACGAACAACTGTGACTAGAGAGAACACATAGAAAATATTGGACGGACAAGAGTAGTGTATGCAGTTTCTTTAGTAGTTCTGTTGCATCTCTTAAGGGTTGTACCAATAAAACGCAGACTCTGGTTCGCCTTACCCACGACATTATTTACGTGTTCTTTCCAGTTTACGTCTGAAGTAATAGTAATTCCTAGATATTTTGTGGAGTTTACGGCCTTCAAGTTTGATTGATTTATCTTGTAAACAAAGTTTAACGGATTTATTATCGTACTCATGTAGACAACTTCACACTTTTCATTATTTAGAGTCAATTGCCAATTTTTACACCATTGTGATATTTTATTCAGATCGTTCTGCAGTTCGTTTTGATCTTCAGATGATTTCACTAGACGGTAAATGACGGTGTCATCTGCAAACAAACTTAGATTTTCTTTTTGAAAATGTTTGTAATTCTATCGGACCAAACTGCTTGGTCCGTAGCTTACAAACTACTTAAACCCAGGTAAACTAACCTAAGGACAAACACGCACACCCATGCCCCAGGGAGGACTCGAACCTCCATGGCGAGCAACCGCGCTCTCCGCAGCGAGACGCTTTAGACCGCTCGGCTACTCCACCGCGGCTTAGATTTTCTCCCAAATCGTTTATGTAAATAAGGAACAGCAGAGGACCATTAACACTACCCTGTGGATCGCCCAATATCACCTCTGCTCTACCATCGATTACAACAAGCTGTGTCCTGTCTGACAGGGAATCCCCTATCCAGTCGCAAATTTGGGACGATATATCATAACCACACAATTTGATTAAAAGCCGTTTGTGAGGTACGGTGTCAAAAGTCTTCTGGAAATCAAGAAATACTGAATCGATGGAGCCGTACTAACGTTGGAAGCAACGTCAAATACTACGTGCAAGATGGCGTCTCCTAGGCAGCAAAACATGGCAATGGATCATAGACGAAAGATAACATAGACTGCATGAGTCTATCTCTGCTATGTTGAGATTTGAAACCAACATCTAAAATTGCCCCGAGTCACGTGACAGAGTTTTCCTCATTATGAGCAACAGTTTTCCTCATTTACACGTGAAATCAAGCGTTGATTTTAACAATAAAATCACTTCTCGTATTCCTATTACACATATAGTAGTAAAGGTAACGTAATTCCATCCTATTATTAATATTAATACAGTGATTGTCGTGTTTGCATGTGCCCCTGTGAAAAGTACCGTATTGCCAGTTATTTTTAGAAGCAACAGAATTCCATATCCTCGGTGTTTGTGTTACGCTGTGAATCTTTTAGTTTTTGCAAATTATGAATATGATTATGGATGGAAATATACTTCAAGCTGCTCTGTACAAGTTTATCCGTCAACAAGTAAGTCATTTCTGGTGAAAATCTGTTTTCAATAACGTCATACTAAACTAAACATTCCTGCAGACTATTCATTATACCTATAAAGTCATTTCATGCCGAGTACATCGATGATGTTTCCTCACTACCCTATTATGTAACGTAAAAAACCAATACTTCGGTTGTTTTACGTTTTGGCATCGCGGTCACAACGAAACATTTCACATGTATTTTGGAGGAATCGTAAGGAAGCTGATGCACCTTTTAAATTGATATTTGATCTTCTACCCCTGTGTAAAATAGAAACTGAAAGACACACAGTACAACGACAACAATGTTTCGCTTAAAATTTGAAGTTCTGTTGAGTGTAAAAAGACTGTCAATACCTTTCATCGAGGCTCCTGTAAAAGCAGTAGCTATCACATTAATTCCTGCAACTGCGGAGAACTAACGCCAATTGTACTACTAAAGATGTGATAAAGGAAAAAATACGCTAAGATGTTTTATTGTTCAAATATACGTTTAATTTTTACCACAAACGATAAGAACTGCAACTCTCAGCTATATTTCGAGTTACTCGTAATGGTGAAAACGGATTCCTGCCCCGAGTCACGTGACTTAGATGTTGGTTTCAGTGTAATGACGTCACGCGCAGTGTATGTTATCTTTGGTCTATGGCAAGGGATGACGGTAGAGCCCTCTATCGGCAGCCAGCGCTAGGCAGCAGGTGGGGCGCGTGGCTGCATGCCTGTGGCCGGAAGCGCGCGCGCAGTTCCGCATACCCTAGCGGCCAGGCAGTGCGGCCGCCTTTGCCGCAGTCACTCTGCCCTCTTGTTTACGGCAGTCGAGAGACACAGTGTGCGGGCATACCAATAACCGGACAGGTCGTCTATTTCCTCAAATAGCGCTACGTTCAAGAATTTCGGCGTCTCTAACACATAGACTGTGCGCCTCGGTTGCACAGTGGTAGAGTACCAGACTACAAACCCAATGGTTCCTGGTTTGATCCCCGCCAGGTCCTAGGATTTTTATCTTTCACTTTCCACTTCTTTCACCTCTGGCAGTATTGCTCATGTGAAAAATACCGAGTAGGACCGTGGTTCGGAACCCACGTTAAACTGTAGGTCCCCCTAAAACTGGCTGGGTAAGTCAGTTCGAAGGTCGGAGGAAGGCAACGGCATACCACCTCCAAACAGGACCATGCCTAGTAAAGCACTGTGGTGTTCAAACCAATATTCGGATTGTTGACTGCTTTACCTTTTAACGCATACAGCGCCAGTACCATACCCCGCAACCCGACTACACAGGAGTCCAAAATTGAAGTAATAGACCGCTGTTTGGCCATCCTATGTCGAATTAAAATTATCATATAAAAGAAATCTGTGCATTAGTGTTCCACGTGACAGATGGCACTTCGGTCAGCATACAACTAGAAAGACTATATAGGGAGAGAGTGGTCATGTGTGAGACCGCTCCTGATTGGCTGAGAGCCCAGGTCGCCATGTTTTTACCAGATATGGCGGGCTTTACATGTGTGTGAATAGCTACAGTGTGCGTTTCTGTACTGTGGTGTGTCTTAAAAGCTCGTGACAGCGATTTCACTGCACAGTTACATACAGGTTGTATTACGGTAGTTACTGCTCAACTTTTTGCACGTCTTATCTATTTACGTAAATTAACGTCTTGTCCGTCGGTCGTTAACGATAACTCCAAAATTTTGCGGCAATTTTTAAGATTATATGTTGATTTTAAGTGATTTATTGAGTGTAATTAATAATGTGTATTACATAATCATTAAGGACAGACAAGAGAAATGCCTCATTGTTCCGCTGTTGGCTGTAAAAACCGAAGTAAAGATTGTTATATGATGCTTCTGTTTGCAAGGAATGAGGATATACGGAAACAGTGGGCGGTGAAAATTAACCGAGAATGCGGGAACCGTAAAGGAAACTTATAAAGCAAAAAAGGCATTAATGAAAATCAGTAATAGAACTACTCCCTCTGAAATTCCCGCTTCCTATAGTGGTCGTGTACTACGTTGATAATATGAAAGCTGAGAGTACGAATTAGGTAAGTGGCAATTTTTTAAACAGCATTTTCTAGCTTATTGTTAGTTCATGGTTCTGGTTTTTGACATGTCATGCTACAAGATATGGTTTAACATGGCTACAGGACCTCCCTTTGGCTACGTATTATTGGCTATTGACAATCCTATTAACTCATTGTAGATATTCAGTTACCTATTTTGAGTCTGTTTCTGCTGTTTCACTAGAGATACAAGTATCTACAGTCTGGTAAAAACATGGCGTACAGTGGCCGGTTGGCCAATCTCTCCCTATATAGGCTCTCTACGTACAACCGTGCCGATGCGTACGTCAATGGCACCTAGTGAACAGGGTAGTATTTACCTGGCTGAGTGTTATCTATTTGTTTTTGCTCGTCATAGCCACAGTTTTCATTATGCGTAAGTGCGTGTATCTGCGAGTTACGTGTTAATACAAATGCGCATTTGTTATGTGTCATACCTGCAGGGCTGGGCATGGTTAATCAAAAAGTTAACATCGTTAATCATTAATCCATTACTGGAAAAGCAAACTTCGTTAAACGTTAAAGCGTTACTCTTCGAACTGTATAAAGGAAGTTAACGTTAATCGTTAACTCGTAACAGTATTGTGCAGCCACGAAAAATCGCCTTCATTCTCCGAATTTATATATTTATGTTGTATTATTGAAATTAAGGAAAAAACCGTACTACTCTACCTGATGTTTAAGAAAAATGTTTTGGATACGCAAGTTTAAATAGGGCTTGGAGTATAAATAAAAACTAGTGTTACTCGGCCACTCTATCGTGGCAGTCGGCCGTGAGCGTAAACAAATAATGATGTCTAATCACATATTATGGTGTAAAACAGCCTCCACAAGAGTCAGTTGCTTTGGGGGAAAACTATTTTGTTCTTTGAAATGATTTGTCTTCTTGTATAAAAAGAAGAATGTTTGAAACTTCCTGGCAGATTAAAATTGTGTGCCGGAACTGGGACTCGAACCTGGTCCCAGGTTCGAGTCCTGGTTCCGGCACACAATTTTAATCTGCCAGGAACTTCCATATCAGCCCACACTACTCAGCGGAGTGACAGTTTCATTCTGGAAACAAATGTTCAAATGTTTGTAAATCTATCGGACCAAACTGCGTGGTCATCAGTCCGTAGCTTACAAACTACTTAAACCTAGGTAAACTAACCTAAGGACAACACACACACCCATGCCCCAGGGAGGACTCGAACCTCCACGGCGAGCAACCACGCGCTCCGCAGCGAGGCGCTTTAGACGCTCGGCTACTCCACCGCGGCATTCTTAAACCATCCCTTAGGCTGTGGCTAAGCCATGTCTCCACCATATTCTGTCTTCCAGGAGTGCTAGTCTTGCAAGTTTGGTAGGAGAACCTCTGTGAAGTTTGGAAAGTAGGTGGCGAGGTACTAGCGGCAGTAAAGTTGTGAGGCGGGGTCGTGAGTCGTGTCGGGATAGCTCAGACGTTAGAGCGCTTGCCCGCGAAAAGCATAGGTCCCAGGTTCGAGTCCCGGTTCCGGCACACAATTTTAATCTGCCAGGAAGTTTTAGCTTTAAGATAACTGCAAAATGACATGCTGATCATAGCTATTTATTTATTTTTTAACACAATGCATTGAGTTGAAAAAAAAACCGCTATGGACAACATGTCATTTTGCAACAGTTTTCAATCGGCAGGATTTGTCAGTGAGGTCAGTACTTCACATTGGGTAAAAGGCAGACAAAGGACAGTGGCGCTGGACGGCAGGTGGCGCACGCAGCGTGGCGCGACGCTCGCACGTAGCTGCCGCCTCAAGGCCGTGAGGGCGGTGGGACGAAAACAATATCAGCCCGTCCACAAACTTTCCCCCGGCAACCTTGAATCGCCGGCTCGCCTCGTGTTTCCCTTCCCAGCACAGCAGAGGACGGCACCATTCGCGTGGTGCTCGCTGTGGTGTGGTGTGGAGTGGTGAGCGTTCTCTGAGAAAACTCTCTCTCCAGGGACCGCCCGGGCGTACAGGTGTCCAGCCGCTTACGCACCGGACACTGGTTGCGAAGGGACTCACGTGATCGAGTGCACCTGTCACTACCACTGGTTGTCACAACCTGTGGTTCAAAATGCATTTTAAAAACCACCTGCCGTTTTGATAAAACCTCGAACATCTTAGCCACATCCAGTGGCGGTGCGTCCTAAGTGTGAACATTCAGAAAAAAATCTCGTCGTGAAGAAAAAAGTAAATAAAATATAAAATGAAAAGTGTTTTAAACTATCATTCCTCGTTTCGTTCTTCTATCAGATCATTTTATATACACATTCAAGGTATTTTTATCGCATGAGAAACGTTTTACGTCGCGGAGACAGCACGTCTACTTGTCGTAGCGCGGCCCTTCGATATAGGCGGCAGTGGCCACAGCGTTGCAATGCGCATGCACGTCTGAGGTTCAGATTATTTTCTGAACCTCCTACAGGCAGCATATGGGCGATTCCGCGGCAAGGAGGGGCGAGGGAAACGCCGATTTTGACATTGCGGTTGGAGCTGGTAGAGACGACAGCTTCTGGCTACTAGAGCTCTAGCGATAACACACGAATGGTCCCGAATTGATAAAAGACAATAGAGCTTCTGCGCACCTCGCCTTGCGCATGCGCAATTTCCCCTATTCGACCTGGTTGCCGGAAAGAGCCTGATATGGAGTAGCAAGTGCTGACACTCGCTGATGATGCCTTGTGACAACGGCGAAACGCGTATGGGTGAATTATAAAAATAAAAACCGCTCATTTGCAGTATCAAAAGGCGTTTTCTTCAAAAACAGTACAGTAAAACAGAAGGCAACACCTCACTTCGTATTTGTTTTGTGGATACTGAAGAGCCGCGGCGGAGTGGCCAAGCGCATTGAGGCGCCATGCTACGATGCGCGAGGCGGTCCCCCTTCGGGGGTTTGAATCCCCCCTCGGGCATGGATATTTGTCCTGTCTTTAGTATAAGATAGTTCATAAGTAGTTTGTTTCAGATGCTGCTCAAATGGCCACTACAAGCAATGTATAAAATAGTTTCTTTTACGGTTCGTGAGGAATAGGATCGGGGGTTGGCCGAATATTTTTATTTGGAAGGGGTCGCCGGAATATTTTTACTTGGAACGGGAGTCGCATATTCGAAAAGGTTGAAAAACACTGATATAAGGAGTAGCGTATAAAGTCGTGCGGACAGGAGATGACTGACATAAGAAGGGATACGAAAATAACGCTATTTTAGTATGAAAATGAACATGTGCTTTATAGAGGGAATGATAAAGCGCTATTTGCCTGTTTTAAAGACTGTTTTGAGAACTGCAGTAGTAGTCTGTATCGAAGAGTTTTGCCTCGACAGAGCTCCACTTAAGTTCCGTTCACTTGTAAGAGCGTTGCAGACGTATCTTGAAAGCTTTCTATCTCGAGTCGACGGTAAACACTTTTGCAGCGATTCAGCCACAAAACAATTTTGTTCAGGGGCACGTTGTACCATTGATGCAGACAGCAGCTCCCCCCGTAAAATTAAACAGAGGGGCGAGGCGGCCGTCAGGCTGTCATCGCTCGTTGCTCTCGCCCGATATAATCCGCTCCCGCGGCGTGAAAGAGCGGGTAAGCGGCCGGCAGGCGAGACACAAAGCTGCCATCGGGATTCCTCGGCTCGCGCCATTTGCATCTGTGTGAGGCGTGCTGGTTTCGCCGCTGCCGCTTTTTGCGCCAGTGTAAGCCGCTTACGGCGATGCACGGAGGAATTCGTTCGTTAACTGACGGCTCCCGATCGACCGGCGCAGTGGCGAGGCGAAGGGGAATCCAATCTCGGCCGGCGCCTACCAAAGAAAGCGAAGGCGCTGGCAGCCGGCGGCCGACGTAGCCATGGCAACAACAGCCGCGTCTCGCCTGCCAGCGCGTCCGAGAGAAGCCGCATTATAAACGCCCCCGCCGTTTACCTATCGAAAAACTCACTTTCTGTACAGCCCTAGAGGCATATTTTGCTCCGCCTTATTCAAGTCTTTATACGAATGTACGGAACGAGAATTAAAGAGTTACAGAGAAATCTACGCTCGTCGTGTTACACGAAGAGGCGGTTATTAGTTACAGCGTTGCACCTTGCACCTCCTTGGTTCGTTCATTGGTGCTATCGCTCGACGCAAGAACCTGTAGGTATGTGGCATTTATACGTTAGGATACTGACAATTGTGGTGAGGCCAGAATAGTTTCTTGGATTGCATAATGATATGGTGACTCAGACATCTTTGTGTGGTGTCGCACAAGTATGAAGTGCGCGCCACGTACTTTCGCCAGGCGCCGCCATGCACGCACGGCGCGGCGTTCTTACGTGAGCCACGAGCGCCCTCTGCTGCAATCCCGCTCGTGGCCACCACTGGACTCCATCGTTCACTTGGGACTGAGATAGGAACCAGTTAACACTTGTGAATCAGATAGGCACCAGTTAAGACTTGGCTATCGGATAGGCACTAAGAATAATCAGTAGACAAGTCTCTATATAAACTATGTATCAGCATTCTGCAGTCAAGAACTATGTAAAAGTTAAGTATTACCAAGACTCCATGAAATATATATCTCGTTCTAATTTACTCCCACTGGCTGGTCACCTCCGTACCTGCACACGCGTGCATCCTTTATTCCTGTCTCGGTCTCTTTCTAGTCGGCCACCGTCACCTACAAAAACCGGCGGAAACGAGACCCAAAAGTGGCGACGAGGATGGGATACAAAACTTTTGGCTTAGTATCTCATTATTTTTACGTGAAAATGAAATTTTGATGAAGTCTGTGCCGATGAACACTAACTTTTTTGGTGTTATACTCATTCTTCTTTCATATACCGTACGTTACTGGTTACTTCGAGAAATAATACACACTTCATTTACGTTTTAAGTAAGTAGTCATTTCATGGACTCCTAATGATGGGCGAAGCTCCTTCTAGTTACCTGTGCAGCAGATCACAGCATTGGCAGCGCTTAGGAGGAACACACAACTGCTGCTCCGCTCCACACCATCTCCACTATGACATCTTATCATTCTATTTTTTTTTAATTTATCGCAATTACAAAATGTAGTTTATTTAGAATTGTCTGTATTACAAATGCTATAAACGTAAAAACTGTACATTATAGTGTCACAGGGTTTAAAGATGGCCGGCCGCGGTGGCCGAGGGGACTGAGGCGCTCCAGTCACGGTCTGCACGGCCACTACGGGCATAGATATTTGTGCCGTCCTTAGTATAAGGTATTTGATAAGTAGTTTGTAAGTTTAGGGACTGATGACCCCGTAGTTAAGTCCCATAAGCTTAACAAACAAACATTTGAACATTTTTGTTTAAAGATGTTCCGCCCATAGACCGAAACTAGTACAAAATGAATAAAAGTTGCGCTCTAGACTGTTGATATATATAACAAGTAGAGGCCGTGTTTCTTGAACCCCGCAAGGCGTTCGATAGCATTCCGGACCGTCGCTTGATGAAGAAACGCCGAACATATGGAATATCGGACCAGTTTTGTGACTGGAATGTGGCATATCTGACTAACAGAACGCTGCATGTCATTTACAACGGAGAGAAGTCTTCTGAGAGTAAAGTAATTTTAGGTGTCCCCAGGGGAATATTACCTGCAATCGTTTTTCCATACGTAACTTGAATAGGAGGAGTAAGTGACAATGGTACACAAGGCTCTAATCGCCAGACACCGTTTGGCGGCTCTCGGAGTATGGATGTGGTACTTCAGAAGACTGGGGGGGTCACTTCTTTGAGTGCCGAATCTTGCTAGTGGCACCACCTCCCCTCCCCCCCCCCCCCACCCTTCCTCATCTCTCGACGTCGAAAGAGACAATAGCAAACTATTGCTATTGTCACTGACTGTGATAATTATGTTTTATTATAATAACATAGTGCACCTATGCACTGTAAATTGTTATATAACAACTGATTGACATTACAAGATTATGGCCTTGAAAAATATTTTATTTGACCAGATGATGCTGACATAGTTCAGCGAAACCGGTCCTCGTAAATAAAAACTGATGATCAGCGATCTTGGCTTTTTTTTTATCTTTTTACAATATTATAAGTGGATCGCCTCCTAGAACGTAAACCAACTCGTAATGATATTTTGCACACTTAACCTACAAAATAAGTGGAACGTGTCTACCTACGATTTCATGGAGAAGTGTACCTTACAGTAAACGCAGACATCACCACGAAAATTAAAAGAGTTACGTGATTTTCACAGATAGAGGAGGCAATGTACTGAGGCTGTGGAAGGGTATTTAACTGGGAGACGTGGAGGTGATTGGCAGAAAAAGTTGGCCAGAGGGTGGGGTAGCGGGAGATGTACGGGGGCAGGGGAGATGAGGTAATGGACAAAGAGGCAGAGGAAAGAGGACATAGAGAGAAGATAAGAGAAGGTGGACAGAGAGAGAAAAGGGAAGGACGGACGGACTATGGAATAAATAAGTACCCGGGCGACGCCAGGTTTTCACCTAGTAGTGGGTTCATGGAATGCACGTGTAGTATGACGCGACAGTTCTTTTTCATTGTTTATGACATCATATGTCCTGAACTGTGTGTCCTACCCCCACAGAGGTAGTTCACTAATCGTAAGGAATATGTTTGGTTGAAATCGGTCCAGCGGTTTAGGATCAGATGTGGAACATTCACACATTCGTACATACATTTCTGTCATACGTAAAGGTTAGACTTGCTACTTAGTTCTTTTTTTCCAGCGATGTTCTCGACCTTGTCTATTTCGTCCATGATTAGTCTTGTTTCGATTTGTGTGGCCAGCTTCTATTCCTCCATTTATTTGAAGAGGAAAATAAGAAGAGAAGGTAAAATGTTATCTCGTTACTTGTTACTCTAGTAGAAGCAATTTGAAATATTCTATTTTACATTTTGTGTGTTTCATCTTTACTATTACGTAACTCGCTTCGATGGTCCTGTCCTAACAGATTTAGAGTACCTTATTCATTCTAAATGAGTGTATATAAACATTTTTAATGTATTTACAAGCAACAAAACTAAAAGTTCCGTCTCTATCCATGGGCTGTTAAATGCCACCACGAGTCGGAATGTTCCTTAATCAAAAATTATAAATTCGATAGAAAAGGGAAAAATGTAGGAAAAGAAAACAACGTGAAAACCGTTTATCGACACAGAATGGACCGCACAAAACTGTCGTTCTAGTATATAATGAAGAAATTAAATATTTTTACACAAAAAGTCTGAAAGGAAATATTAAGCAATGTGTTTGGTCTGTTTGCAGTCATAACAGGTATAAATACGGGAGAATCCCCAGCTTACCATTATCCCATTATTTCTCAATCGCTGTGTAGCCATGTTATTGGTACTGAAACGGTTCCGTCCTCATTTAAAAGCAATCGAGAAGTGGTATATCTCGCTGCCCAGATGCCAAGAGGATATAACGCTGCACCTTATCAGCACGAAAGCTAGTGACAGCGTACAGCACAACGTGGGGATTTTGTAAAAGAGAGAATAGTTATACTCTCTGAAAAGTACACAGTTTTCAACACAGGTAAATCCAATCTTAAATGGGCCATACCAAAAGCAAATGACGTTATGCCGGTTCTTCGTGGGAACACGATACGATTTGTGGCAGAAGGCCAATAGTATATGACCATGACCCTCCTTGTACGACTATTTGTTGCTGTCAGCTGCTGTAACTGGGCAGATTTCGCTTCGGCCGGTAGCTGTGTCAAAGTCCGTTCTCTGTTACGTTTTTCATAAATTAGGTTTCCCTGAATGTACACAATGCTGCATATCTAAATACATATGTGGAGAGGAAGTCGATTACAGAATAAAAACGAATAAAGTTACAAGAAAAATGATCATGTTGCTTAATGTCTCCCTGGTACCTAAACAACCTTTTTGCTTATGCGCAAAAACACTGTTTGGGGTGATCTAGGTAAGCATCTCCAAGGGAAAGTTTCGTGCCGTTGCGTTCCTAGTTTGAAACATCACGAGTAAACATAGTAGTTAAAATTCCTACGCGTAATGTTGACTTCAAATGTGTCAATTCCTTAAACTACAGCTTAGCTATGTAAACATAAAAATTAGCCGGCCGCGGTGGCCGAGGGGACTGAGGCGCGTCAGTCACGGTCTGCACGGGCACTGCAGTTAGGGGTTCGAATCCCCCCTCGGGCATGGATATTTGTGCCGTCCTTAGTGTTAGCTAGTTCATAAGTAGTTTGTAAGTTTAACAAACATTTGAACATTTTGAAACTATAAGTCGCAGAGTGCTACTGAATCACTTCGATTGCTAGCTGCATTGAGTTACTCGTAACAGGTGCGTTTGTTTACCTTAGTATACCTCCTTTGCCATGTAAGTCAATCACATACTGCCGTTGCATTATGAGTTACTTACAGATCGCATCCCAGGCAAGATGTCTAGTATATCTGAAATTACGCGACATCCTCAGAAGTAATCACAACATTAAAATTACGAGTAATAATCCAATCCAGTACGAGGAATAATCTTTTTGACTGTCATCCATTACATTCAGCCGCGCGGGAATATTCGAGCGGTCTGGAGCGCCACGTTGCGGATCGCGCGACCTCCCGCGTCGGAGGTTCGAATACTCCCTCGGGCATGGATCTTTGTACCGTCTTTAATATAAGTTAATTAATAAGTAGTTTGTAAGTTTAGGGAGTCATGACCCCGCAGTTAAGCCCCATAAGCTTTACAAACATTTGTAAACATTACCTTTAAACCGGTTGTTAAAGGAAGTAAATATATTTCCTCGAGGTAACAAGCGACGTATATCAAACGAGAATCGACACACACAAAAATTAATGGTCATGAGTGTAGTCAGTCTTATCCAAATCCTTTGCCGACTTATCAAAATTGTTTGACGTAGCTAGCTGCTGGTGGATTATTTTGTAATCATTCTGTTAATGTTATATTTGTTCTAAATAATACAGTTCGTTTTTTAATTATTCTTTCTCATATAATTAAAATAAATATAACATTTCCTGTGTATGTTATTTTTCGCTGTTATTGCCGCACTTTTAAATATTGGAGATATCGTGAGGAGCAGGAGTGGTCACTGCCGTCTAGTGTAAACCTACCGTGACAAACGCGCCAGTCCCCTATTGTTGACAGCCAGAAGTATTCCTCGACTGTTGGCACCTACATTTGTCATTGGTTCAACGTAATTTGTTTTCCGTGCATTCCAACCTTCACCCTTGCAGTGTGTTATGCCTTATTCATGAACTCGTATCGTTGTGAGAAAGGGGCACTATGGGTAGGGGTGAGGGGGGGGGGGAGTGGAAGCGGGGTGTGAAAAGTGAGTACGTGATCGTTTCTCCAGATAAGGGTGGAGCGTGGCATAGTCTTCTCTTACCATGAGCGTTCTCCTTTTTGTTAACTACAGCTAACTGATGAGGTAAGATACTGCCACTACACAGTCATTCATACAGATCTATAACCTAGGAGATACAAGGATGCATAAAAAGGATGCAGATATGTTATTAATGCTGAGCACGTTTTTGCACCGCGTTTTGGCTGGTATTAACAGCAGTCGACTTGTTGCTGAATATTCATTTACACTTTTTGGACATGGATCTCTATCGAAATACCAGCTAAAAGAAATTAGTGCAGACATCATGTTACATGATTTCAAAATTAATACCAGGACTCAACATTTCAGCACCAATGTTCGGTTATGAATAGCAACTGTATTTTGCAGTTTAAAACACATTTTATTAAATATTTCTGATTACGGTCGCTGTTGTCATTTATTAGCTTCCCGAAAAGGAAGCTTAGTGTTTAACTCACCGTCGTCAGCGTGGTCATTAGGAACGCTGTTAGCTTCCCATCTAAGCGTTTGTTTCAGAGGATTATATAGGTATATGTGTGCTGTTTACTGAAATGTACGTTCTTTATTTCCTGGAAGAAGATAGTTAATATTCAAGGGGACTTTAAAAGAAAAAAAAACTACAATTAATTTCATTGAGAAAGGATAGAGTGTATTAAGAAACTTTAATTTGGCTTTGGGAGAATATTCTGAACTTTGATTACCGGAGATATAAAGAACTATCAATGTGAAGAAATATATTTTGAGAATTGTGTCTCAAATAACGTGTAACTTTGTTCAGTGTATGTTGTAGCTCTGTGTTTTTAAAGTTAAAAATATATCAGGAATTGTGTTTCAAAAAAGTTTCTCGAAAACCTTCTTACGTAGATAGTACCCTTTCATCAAATCGATGATATTTGAAAATTGCTTTTAAATAACATCCTTTACTGTGTTTGAGATAGGGATATGGAGGATAAATTTATTAAAAACATTATTCAGTAAACAAAAAAATCAAGGTTCAGGCCAATTAGCAAAGACTATTTTTCACGAAAGAATTAGTAATTAACTTCTTATGCGACGTACTTATATAAAATGAACTACCGGGACAAATATGATAAAAGTATAAAAAAGACGTTGAAATTTAACTAAAAGCCCTGAGAGACAGAATTCTTATGCTCAAACATTCTAAAGGTTATCTAAAGACTTTATTAGGTTAAAATTAAGAGAGAGAGAGAGAGAGAGAGAGAGAGAGAGAGAGAGAGAGAGAGAGAGAGAGAGAGAGAGAGAGAGAGAGGGAGAGAGAGAGAAGTACCCACAGTACGTCACAAGAATAATGCTGAAGATTAGATGGGTGGATCGCGTAACTAATGAGGAGGTACTGGACAGAATTGGGGAGAAAAGGAATTTCTGGCATACCTTGACTAAAAGAAGGGATCGATTAGTAGGACACATTCTCAGACATCAAAGAATCGAAATGTTTATATAGCTTATGGGACTTAACTACGAGGTCATCAGTCCCTAAACTTAAAAACTAAAAACTACTTATGAAGTAGCTAATCCTAAGGACGGCACAAATATCCATGCCCGAGGGGGGATTCGAACCCCCGACCGTAGTGGCCGTGCAGACCGTGACTGGAGCGCCTCAGTCCCCTCGGCAGCATTAAAGCAGCATTAAAGAATCGTGAATTTAGCATTGGAGCGAAGTGTTTGGGGTAAAAACCGCAGCAGGTCGCGGTGGCCGAGGAGACTGAGGCGCTCCAGTCACGGTTTGTACGGCCACTACGGTCGGGGGTTCGAATCCCCCCTCGGGCATGGATATTTGTGCCGTCTTTAGTACATCTACATACTTACAATTCACCGTAAGGTGCGTGGCGGAGGGTACACTGTACCACTACTAGGCGTTTCCTTTCCTATTCCACTCCCAAATTGAACGAGGAAAAAAAGAATGCCTATATGCCTCCGTACGAGCCCTAATTTCTCTTATCTTGTCTTTGTGATCTTTACGCGAAATGTAAGTAAGCGGCAGCAAGATCGTACTACACTCAGCTTCAAATTCCGGCCCTCTAAATTTACTCAACAGAAATTCACGAAAAGAACGCCGTCTTTCTTCCAGCGATCCCCAATTGAGTTGCCGGAGAATTTCCGTGACACTCGCGCATTGGTCGAACCTACCGGTAACAAATCTAGCTGCTCGTCTCTGAACCTCCTCTATATAAGGTAGTTGATAAGTAGTTTGTAAGTTTAGGGACTGATGACCCCGTAGTTAAGTCCCATAAGCTTAAAAAACATTTGAAAAACCACAGAGTAAGACCAAGAGATGGATACAGCAAGCAGATTCAGCCAGTTGTAGGTTGCCGTTCTTATGTGGAGTTGAAGAGGCTTGCTCAGGATAGGGTATTGTGGAGAGCTGCATCAGACTAGTCGCCGGACTGAAGATCACAACAACAACTATTGGCGATGCAGCTGTAGGACGGTTTCACAATAGATAAGGTTTCCTCTATCAATCGCGGAGTGTCCAGTGTGGTCGTTGAACTGTGGGCTGTAGCACTACTAGACGTGGCAACCGGGTAGTGCGGCGAGCAGCGCGGCTGCTGCTGCAGGGAAAGTGGGTGAAGGAAAGTCCCAGCGGTGGGGAGCCTCGCCTCTGGACCACTCCAGCCACGCCACACCACGCTACCTAGCAGGCGGTGCCGCCACCAGGCATAAGCGCGTCCACACACCGCCTCGTGGGATTCCCGCTTTGGTGTCCTCCACATCACACACGCTTTCACGTGGGCGCCACTGGCGGGAAACAGTCACTTCCTCAAACACTGGTCATACAAGGCGACCACATCACTATCGGACATTAATGTACAATCACTGACAATAAAGTTCATCTACATAGATACTCTGCAAATCACATTTAAGTGCCTGGCAGAGGGTTCATTAACCACTTTCATAACTTTTCTCCACCGTTCCATTCTCTAATAGCGCGCAGGAAGAAAGAACGCCTAAATCGTTCCGTTTACGATCTGATTTATTTTCTTGCAATGGTAATGTCTCCCTAAGTAGGTGGGTGCTAGCAAAATATTTTCATATTCAGAAGTAAAAGTCTTCGCAAACAGATCTCGCCGCAATGAAAAAAATGTTCAAATGTTTGCTAAGCTTATGGGACTTAACTACGGGGTCATCAGTCCCTAAACTTACAAACTACTTATGAACTACTTACGAACTAGGACGGCACAAATATCCATGCCCGAGGGGGGATTCGAACCCCCGACCGTAGTGGCCGTGCTGACCGTGACTGGAGCGCCTCAGTCACCTCGGCCACCGCGGCCGGCCGCCGCAATGATTTCCACCTCAATTCGTGCAACATTTCCGTGACGCTTCCCCTCCCCCCCGTAACAAATCGAGCTGCCCTTCTCTGAACCTTCTCAATGTCTTCCGTCAGTCCCACCTGGTGAGGGTTCCCACATGGTGCAACAGTACTCAAGTACTCCGCAATCCACCGCAAGATGCGTGGCGGAGGGTACACTGTACCACTACTAGGCATTTCCTTTCCTATTCCACTCCCAAATAGAACGAGGCAAAAAGAATGTCTATATGCCTCTGTACGAGCTCTAATTTCTCTTACCTTATCTTTGTGACATTTACGTGAAATGTAAGTAGACGGAAACAAGATTGTTCTGCAGTCAGTTTCAAATTCCGGCCCTCTAAATTTTCTCAACAGAATTTTTCGAAAAGAACGTCGTCTTTTCTCCACCGATCCCCAAGTGAGTTCTCGCTCATTGGTCGAACCTACCAGCTGCTCGTCTCTGAACTGCTTCGGCATCAAAAATTTTAATTCAATGCCTTTTAGATTTATCATTAATGTCTTTGACATATTGGAGACGAAAATCTGTCTCAAGGTTTGTATATTTGTATTTACATTGATAATCAAGTGATAGATATAGGTTCATTAGAAGTGCCACTGCCTGACCGAACGAGGACGTGAAGTTAGTGACACTCAATATTGCATAAAACGCTGTTCAGTTGCTCGTCTCCAGTTGGCCACTTCAGTACAGATCATAAGGTTTGCATGGTTCGATTTTAAATTTTCCGATAAATGACAAAATGTAAAAGATAAAAGAAGAAAATTGCGACTGTAAAAATGGAGCAATTGTACTATCTGCTCTTTGTCGTGTCAGTTATGTCCTCCGTGTTTTTACGACTTTTATCACCATGGAAAGTGCCAGACGGCATTTGCGATACAAAATAATGAACATAATAGAGGTATTCCAGTATTGCTCCAAGAAAGTACTCGTAACTTGTAATTTTCTTTAAATTTCAAGCAATTGTTATAGCAACCTTTTATAGAATAAACGTGCGGAAATAGCCACGTAGTTGAAAGCATCTTGCAACGGACTGTGCGGCAGCTCCCGTCGGAAGTTCGAGTCCTCCCACGGGCATGGGTGTGCGTGTTGTCCTTAGTGAAAGTTAGTTTAAGTTGTATGTAAGTATAGGGACTGAAGACCATAACGGCTTGGTCCACTAGTTTTTTTTTTTTTTTTTTTTTTTTTTTTTTTTAAATAAAATATCAACCGTTACGAATAAACCTGAACGTGTTAATAAACTTATATTTTGGTGTACGTATTCGATCACTTCTGAACAAAAAGTGTTGTGGAGTTTGAGTGTGTAATTGGCATGCGGAAGTGTTTAAGGATGCACTGAAAGCACAGAAAACGTGAAAGTAACCATGCTTTTTTAAAATAAGTACTGAATTTTGAATGTGCTGTCAGGGAATACTAGAGATCTAGCAAAATATCTTTAACTGTTTATTCCTGACATATCGTCAGTTGTTGGGGTCCATGTAATATGTTTCAGTAAATTTAAAAATAGGATCTGCAGAAGATCGCTTTTAAAGATTTATGTTTGTGACCACTTTTAACAGACCTGTGCTGCCGCCATCGGATCTTTCGTCGTATTAAAAGCAGTTCACAATCTTGCAAGTCACACAGGGTTGTTGAGTCATCCCAGAGCAGAAAGTAGCCTGCAAAAGCAGTGCAACGTGATTTGTGTTTTATATTTATGGCATTTTATATTTGCCATGCTGGTTTTCGTGGCTACTCTTTGTTGTTGCGTGACGCGGCATCAATGAGTGACTTGCAGCATTCTGAACTTCTATTAATACGTCAAAAGATCCAACGTGGCAGCAGAGGCCTGTGCAAGCCGGTCATAAATAAAAAGATCTGGTTTCTCGTATTAATGTCATGCTTAATTACATAATTTTATACACTTTTTCGACCACTGAAAATGCTAACACGTGGAACCTGGTCGTTGAGAACAAAATAATCGTTTAGATGCCAAGGACGGAGCTGGCCTTATTTGCAACAGAGAACTGAAATAGCAATCGAGAAGAAATGGCTGTAGATATAAACACCATGTAAAACTAGAACTCAAAACTCATCCCGAGAGACTACCAACATCCAAAAGAAGAGTTAACTATTTCATTTTCTCTGTAAGAGGAAACACTGGTTTTTATTTTCATGCCCATACATGTTTGGCTACAGTTGTAGCATCTTTGGTGAATATTTTTGTTGTTTTAAATTGAATACCTTAGTTTGTACGTTGTTAAGTAGAACAATTGGTAAGTCGTAATTTAAATAATTATTTTATATAGAAAACTAGCTGAAAGCCCGGCATTGCCCGGGTATTTATTTATTTATTCCTGCCATTTTTCAGGTATATATTCATTTGTAAAAGAGCTGTATGTCTGTAAAATCCCTTGGGAATACAATAAGTAATAGATTAAAACTTGGTGCATGATGGGGCGGTTTTCCATGGACGTTACTGTTCATGTGCTCATATCTCATGAACTATGTGTCGTACTGTGATACAATTTAGGAGGTACACGGAACTATATGCGTGTATACTATCTGTAAAATTTCCAGCAGCTACAATTTGCAGTATACAAATTATAAATTTTAGCGACATACCGAATGCCGTAGTTGTAGTCCATGAACAGCGGAACGTTACTGTTCATGTGCTCATATCTCATAAACTATGTGTCGTACTGCGATGCAATTTAGAAGGTACATTCAACTATATACGTGTATACTGTCTGTAATATTTGTGACTAAAAGTTGTAGTGCGGAACTTAAAAACTGTAACGTCATACCGAATGCGGTAGTTTTGTTCGTATGATTGTCAGCGAGAAAAGTTTGTTGCGAGTCGCTAAGTACATTCATTCTCATACAGTGTATTTATAAAGTCTCGCCGCATTATATGGCATTTTTTGCGATTTCTATGGGTTATGACGTAATATCTTTTGAACCATGTACCGTATGTGATTCTTAACTATGCAGCAATTGTTACCTCACGGTAAGGAACTTATAATAACCTGTTCAAATTAAAATATTTCAATTGTTAAATTTGGAACTATTAACATGCACTGAAGATGCTACAACTGTAATGAAACATGTATGGGTTTGAAAATAAAAACCAGTATTTTGCTCAAGGCAGATCTTCGTACAGAGGAAACTGAATATTTCTAAATCAAACATAGATCAAAAGGGATACAGTATCAAGATGATTATAGTGTTAACTAAGTATTCACAGCTCATAACGACTGACGGCATAAATTGCTCTCACTGTATAAACAACACACGCATCCTTGCGGCTGACGTCAGCACCATTATCCAACCACAGTTCGTACATTACATTCATTGTGCATTGTCATTAGTGTGTCCGAAAGACTGAATAGCGAGCTTCCAACAAGAAAGAGACTTCACCCTCAGTTGGATCTTAGGCACGTCTTTTCCAGGTTACATGCATTACATTGGCGAATAACACAGATATTTCAAGGTTTACACGAAATAATCATTCAGCTACCAAAGACGATATCGTTTTTACGAACGAATCCCGATCATGCCTGCACTACCGACCACGATGACTGGATGAGAGTAAAGACAAACCGTGACGTGAGTGTGTTGAGCGGTTGCCTTATTCTTCGACGTCCTGGTACTGCTCTCTGGTACTCGTACCAGCCAGCGTCACGTCTCTGAAGAGCGTTGGCCTCCCATACACTCAGAGCTTGCCTATGCCACAGTGGGATTGGATAATACACAACCACGCATACTACTCAATGTTCAAGACTTCTTCTTCGCCCATCGGATTTCACTGCTTGCGTTGGCGTCTCTTTTCCTTCGATCTCTCGTCTATCGAAACCCCTAGTCGATAATTGCGGAACGACTGACAGGAAACACCTCACCCGCTCCTACATATCAACCGACTTTGGTAGTAGCTGGAAGCAGCATGGTGTGTTATACCACAACAACGTGTCAAGAGCTCTTTTATTCAATGCCAACCAGAACGCGTAATCTTCCTCATATGTTTAGTCATGGGATCTTTGTACAACGTGTTATCTCGCAACCAACTTTGGATATCTCTGTGCAAGCTTTGATTTGATTTGATTTTTCCAGGGAAGCCAAAACATTCTTGGCCCAACCCGCCACTGCCCGCCCCGAAACTAAGTTTATTGTGCGGTATCACTCCCTGTATATCTAGAAAAGCCAACCAATGCCCTTGAACAGTGCAAGGAGTCCCTTTACCAGTTCTTTATTAGACACAATTACTTCGGGTCTAGTTGTCCCAAATGTCCTGTACCTTTTACTCTCCAATTCAATGCATTCGAAGATTAGATGTGATGCAGTTTCATCACCGTCATCACAGATCCTACATTTAGGGTCCTCTTCTGTTATTCCCATTGTATGTAGGTGTTTTTGAAATTCCCATGGCCTGTCAGCAATCCAACCATGAGTCTAATACTGTGCAAGCTTGATGTTACATTCTTTATGGCCAGCAGTGTAGATATCACTGCGATTATGGAATATGGAAACGCGTAGTAGGTTCACATGACCGTGATGACTGTGTAACATAAATGCTTGCGAAACTAAAATAATGGAAACATTAAGAGAAATGGGACATTGTTCCCAAGAAACCGTGTACTGTTAATTTAGAGAGTTAGTATTCCAGAAAGTGTGTGAGACGATTCTGCTGCTAACATCGTAACTTTCGTGCGGTGATCATGAGAACAAGATAAGAGAAGTTGCGGCGCCCACGGCATCATGTGGATGTTACTTTTCCCTCGTCTAGCAAGCAAGTGTAAAAGTAGCAAAAACGCTGATACAGGTAACCAGCAACCTCCGCTTTCCTCTGTGCAGTTATTTTCAGACTATGTATGCAAAGGACGGGAAGAATGAAAATCATTGTCCTCCCACCTAGTGTATGGATAATGGTAACCAGTATTTCCTATTGTCTACAAGACACTACGGTATTTCACTGCCAAGTCGTCAGGCTGTATATCAACACTTCTCCTGCCTTGATAGTGAAACTACAGCAATGAGCATTAACTGTTTTTTTTTCCATCGATCGACTAGGTTGATCGCCGTCGGAGGTTCGAGTCGTCCCTCCGACATATGGATGTGTGATGTCTTTAAGTTATAATTTGTAAGCCTAGGGACTGATGAACAAATTACTTAAGTCCCATAGACTTACAAATATTTCAACTTATTGAAGTCTACTAACCACAAGTAGTGTTCAAGCGCATCCCGGAATATGAAATAGCCGCGGCGGAGTGGCCTAGCGCATTGAGGTGCTATGCTCCGATATGCGAGTCCGTTCCCCTTCGGGGATTAGAATCCTTCATCGGGCATGGATGTTTGTGCTGTCTTTAGTTTAAGTCCCACAAGCTTAACAAACATTTGAACATTCTTTGAATATTAAAAAAAAAAAAAAAACAAGAATGGTATCTTTCACTAGTCACAGTGTTGGGTTCTCTATACCTACCCATGTTTAGATCTCACATGGCGTAAATGAAATTTCTGCCTGAAAATGTGACTTTAAGTTAAGAAAATGGATCTGATTTGAAATGAAGCATCTTACATATAGCTGTTGTTTCTTTTTCAAGATGAACAAATGAGAAACCTTAAGAACAATAGAGAGTGATTGTGGGCGACCTAAATTATCAATAATAATAATAATAATAAGTAAATAAGTTTAGCGTCTGACAGCTTAGTCATTGGATCACGAGCTTCCGGCATTCACCTGCAGCCATTTAAGGAAAACCTAATCTGGATCACCGGTGGTGAATTTGAATCGCCGTCCTCCCGAAAGTTATTGCAGTATTATAACCTTTCTTGATTGTAACGATGTATGGAAATATTCAACTTGATGATCCCAACCTATATAATGTGACACGAGAAATAAAACTGAAGCAAATCAACCACTGTTCTAAATTTAATATACATTGTAATGTTACATTACATGAATCATGTATTTTTTTCATTTTTGAGTAGCTCACCACCATTGACACCCTTCAACCGAAACGCAACTCGGGCAACGCTATTGATCAGTAAGGTTGACTTCCCCAATGTCGTCATCATTAACATGCAAAATTTCGGGTTGGACATGGTTATGTGTTGTGAAACCAAACAATTTAAGCCTGATCGCACAATCTTCATCACTAACCATTGGTCTAAAGTTTTGTTTGATGTTCAGCTTTGCTTGATACGTAGCCTCTTTCCATGTTGCTTGATCTTCTCCACTGGTCCTGCAGCGCGGAGATTCTCTCTGTCTCACTCTTCCTCTTATGAACTTCACCACCACGTAACTTTTCTGCATAACCTAGATTTTGCGCTACGCTACACTTCCGCCTGTCACGGAAATAAAAATAAATACTGTCATTGTCGTATCTCGATTTGCGCAACACAATCGTCACGTCGCGACTCCAAGTCCACGGCCAAGTAGCAGCGAGTTGAACCCGCCCGGATACGATATAATCAAGCAAAGACGAATCGTGTTTTAATTGAGCTCTGCCTGCGGGGTGCCGATGTTGGTGAAGTGTTAAACGGTTCAGCCAAAACTGTCGGCGAGATGGCTCGCTTACTGAGAAGTCATATCTCCATCAAATCCTGTTACCCGTCCAGAGACTGATGAGGTTCTGTCGGTTGCCACAATGGGTGGGAGATGGGGGGGGGGGGGGAGTAACAGGAGTTGGGACATCAGTGTATCTGGCAGGTAACAGTCATTACGATTGGGGTGGAGGAAGAACGGCACATCCAACAGCCTGGATCGTGACGGCATGCGCGTGGGCCATGGCCGCCGCAACAGGTGCGAAGCGCGCCACCAGTGCGTGGCTCTTAACCTCTTCACGGGCCTCATACACTACAAGAATCCGTTCGCCCCTAAAACATACGTTTTTCATGTTATGTGCATTGTGCTGCCACCTACTTATTTATTCGTATCAGAAGCATTAATTCTAGGTATAAATTTACAAAGAAAGAAACTTTTACTGGCTTATATACATTATATACAAAGCCACACTTTACAAAATTGTCTATTCTCCTTTTGCCCCAGCGCACCGGTAGCCTTAAACAGATCTTGTACTGTGCACGTTTTAGGGCACCGACTACACTGTAACAGCCGGCCGCAGTGGCCGAGAGGTCTGCGGCGCGCCAGTCACAGTCTGCACGGCCGCTACGGTCTGGGGTCCCTTAATCTTAACAAACATTTGAACATTCTGAACATACACTGGAACAAACGGGATGTCGTCTGGATTTCACCACACTCGCACAATGGGGCTCCACTTCTGTAGGATGCTTTCACATCTTGTCACGCCTGCCCGTAATCTGTTCAGTCATCTCGAAATGCTCCATTTCTCCATGTGACCGGGTGGTAGTTCCTCGCTAGGTGTCAGCCATTCTTCGGGGCGAGTGCAGCCCGCACGCCACATGTCGATACGGGATTGCTGAGGTCTCCCGTTAAGAGCATCTGTTGTTCTTAGGAAACTTTTCCTAGATTTGAGTCTTGGAGTAGCTGGCCTGTATTCATACAGAGGGTGAGCTTCAGATTCCGCCTTCTTCTTCTCATTTTTTGCTGCAACCTCTCGAGGAATGTCAGGAGGGGCAATACCAGCGAGACGGTACAGTTTGTCCAACGGAGTAGGTCTTAGACATCCGGTAATGATGCGATAGGTGTCATTGAGGGCAGCATCTATCATCCTCGCGTGACATGTACCATACTGGGGACGCATATTCGGCTGCAGAGTAACATAGAGCAAGGGAAGAGGTTCTCACAGTATTGGGGTGTGCTCCCCAGGTAGTGACATCTTCCTTATAATTTTATTTTAGTGCTGTCTGACTACTACAAGGAGAATCAGCTGAGGCCGAACTTCAGTAAAACTCAGACTTGTGCCTTCCACCTCATAAATGAATTGGCTAACAGATCTCTCAAAATTACTTGGGAAGGAACTGTATTAGAACATTAGAATAGTTGGAGTAACCCTTGGTCGTGCTCTCACTTACCAGAAACACTGCCACCTACAGCCAAGCACTTTATCAGCGACCTCAGTAGTCATTAGACATCGTGGAAGAGCAGAATAGGGCGCTCCGTGGAACTCACGAACTTCGAACGTGATCAGGTGATTGGGTGCCACTTATGTCAGAAGTCTGTACGCGAAATTTCCACACTTCTGAAAATCCCCAAGTCCACTGTTTCTGATGTAATAGCAAAGTGGAAACGTGAAGGGACACGTACAGCACGAAAGCCGACCTTGTCTGTTGAGTGATAGAGACCGCCGACAGTTAAAGAGGGTCGTACAGTGTAATAGGCAGGCATCTATCCGGACCATTACACAGGAATACTAAACCTCCTCGTGACCCACTCCAACCACTATGACCGTTAGGTGGGAGGTGAGAAAACTTGGATTTCACGGTCGACCGGCCGCCTATAAAGCCTATAAAGTGCCAAACGACGCCTCGCTTGGTGCAAGGGGCGTAAACTTTGGACGAGTTCAAATGTTTGTATAGCTTAGGGTACTTAACTACGGGGTCATCAGTCCCTAAACTTACAAACTACAGCTGCGGTGGAGTAGCCGAGCGATCTAAGGCGTCTCGCTGCGGAGCGTGCGGTTGCTCGCCGTCGAGGTTCGAGTCCTCCCTAGGGCATGGGTGTGTGTGTTTGTCCGTAGGTTAGTTTACCTAGGTTTAAGTAGTTTGTAAGCTACGGACTGATGACCACGCAGTTTGGGCCGATAGAATTACAAACATTTGAACATTTGTACAAACTACTTATGAACTAGCTAATCCTAGGGACGGAACAAATATCCATGCCCGAGGTGGGGATTCGAACTTCCGACCGTAGTGGCCGTTCAGACCATGACTGGAGCGCCTCAGTCCCCTCGGCCACCGCGGCCGGCATTGGACGAGTAGAACATTGGGAAAGCGTTGTGTAGAGTGACGAATCACGGCACATAAAGTGGCGATCCGATGGCAGGGTCTGGGTATGGCCAGTGCCCGGCGAACATCTGCCACCGTGTGTAGTGTGAAAACTGATTGTGTTGAACAGATATAACATTAAGATTACCTGACATAGTCTGGTCTGGAGGCGATCTAATCATATTATAGTTTTCAAAATGACAAGCCAAGATCGCTCACTAACAATTTATTAAATGACGACCGGTTTAGGTGCACTGTGTCACCATCATCTGGACACATATATGTTATAATCTGGTAAAATGTCATGTTTTTAACTTGTGTATTTTTTATATAGTGATTAAGTGCAATGTTGCACTTGTTATTTTATTCCCAATTTTTTTTTAATAAGATGACCACATTATAACACATATGTGACCAGATGATGGTGACAGTGCACCGAAACCGGTCGTCACTTAATAAATTGTTAGTGTGCGATCTTGGCTTGTCATTTTGAAAACTATAATAAGATACAACATTGTCCAATTTCCCCCTATTCCAATATACACATACAGTTCTTTGCAAAGGAGTTAATAAATTTCCCCGTCATCATTTCAAGGAATCGTGGCAAAGCAGTTTACTACTAATTTATTCAAATGAATGTGAAACGTAGAACTAGCCGATCTTACTTACACGTACTTGAATTACAACAGGCGCCAAAATTGTCACATCTTATCGCCGCTAATATGATAACCAATAATGAAAACGCAAAACAATTGACGTTTCCTTATTCGTAATTTTGGCTTCATGAAGCTCTTTCTATTATTAAGAGTTAAATCTTAAACTGAATGTGTAATTGTTCTGAATATATGCAATCAGAATTGACGCAGCATGGAAAAAATGCCTCCATGTTCTACCGTCAGTGATGAACGTTACGATGACAAAGAAACAAAAGTGAAGTGATTATGCAAACCAAAGTACTTCATAAGACGCATGTATTTGGATCAGCCATTTCATAGTATAAGAAACACAGAAGGAATGCTGTATTCAAACGAGAAAGTAAGATATCCTCACACTCCTAAAAAATGTGTGTTGCATGAAATCATTCAATATGAAACGTGCTTCCCGCTGCAAGTGCAATCCGCCAAAACGTACCAAAAAACAACAGTGCTGCAACGAGGCAGGAGCAGTGCAAGTAAAACAACAAGTGTTAATGAAACTCCGTCGGCCACCCCTTCAGAAAGCTGTCGTCACAAAGCGAATGTCGCGGCCTTGGAATCGCCATTTATTTCCAAAAGTCGTTGCCCCTCAGGCTCCATCTCGTCGGCTGCTTATTCAATCACCCAGTGGGCGCGATAGTGAAATTAATGGTTATTGGTTTACTGTGTCTAGATTGGCGTACCATGACAGAGCAGAACTAGACAAGAGTCTGCTCAAGATAATTTAAGTTGAGATCGATTGGCTCGGCATTTCGCACTCGCGGTACCTTCTTAGAATGCAGACTTACCAGCTTGAACTTTTGTGTTCTGAAGGTTAAGGCTTATTCGCTACGTGCCGACTGCTGCTTCACTCTATATGAGTCACGAAAACAGAAGTTTTTCCAGAACAATCACGAGAAATCCGCGACGGATTAGCCGTGCACACTGGGGCGCCATGATGCGGGGTGCGCGGTCGTTCGCCGTCGGAGGTTCGAGTCCCCCCTCGGGCATGGGTGTTTGTGTTGTCCTTGGGTTAGTTTACCGTAGTTTAAGTAGTTTGTAAGTTACGGACTAATAACCAAACAGTTAAGTCCCATACATATACGAACATTTGAATTACGAGAAAGTCTTATCCCATGAGAAATACGTCTTTGAAAAAGTGTAAAAATTTTTATTTAGTTGTGTTTTTTTCTACGGTAAACTCGTCGATAGGACTTTCTTAGAACTGAGGGTTCTTTACCTAAAACATCTGAGATTTTATTAACTTGAAGACAGAGGCAAAATAAGTATATTATATTCAAAAACGTTCAAACGATTGAAAACATATTGGACCAAACTACTACGCTCATCATTCCCTAGCCTTACAGACTGTGTGAAGTAACTAAGAACAACACACACATCCACGCCAGAGGGAGGATTCGAATTTCCGGCGGAAACGGCCACCCATTCGGTAGCATGACGTCTTAGACCACGCGGACATTCTCGGAATATTCTGTATTGAGCAGATAGAAGAGGTGATATTTGTAAAATCAAATATTAGATGTTTTACAGTTCTATGAAACAAAAACGGAACCTAATTGCTGTTGTACGTCAGGATGCCACATGGTGTATGCGGTGGCTATTGCGTTGGAATTACGCCGGCGTTCGCCGAGCAGCAGCGTCTTCTCAACGAACTCGTTGAATGTGTACGCCCTGTTCATTCCACGTATGTATCGGTGGAAGACGGACGTGATCGTTCAGCACAGTGACCTACCTCTCGGGGGGCAAGAAGGCAAACTCCGTCTGGATCGAATCCGTGCTATGGACTTAACCGCCGTATCTGGTATATCAACTATTCTAACACTTGTCCTTCCTCTTTCAGACATATTCTGAGCTATTTCCTTAATTCATTATCAGATAATACGATACATAGAAAGCTAAAGTAAGGTACCACACAGAACGAAGTCTTCACGATACCACAACACGTAGGGCACACGGATCGTCTCCTTCTTGTCGACTGTGACGTCAGGAATAGCATTTGATATCAAATTAATGGAAAGAAATATAAAAAAAAACCTTTTTTTTTTTTTTAAATTGACATATCTTGAAAACTGGACCGCATACTAGTTGGGGAGATAAACGCGAGGAAAAGAGAAGAATTTCGTAGGCCTACTGAAAGTTGCTTGCCTGTTCATCTCAGATTCCTGAGGCCTTATGAGACAAACTGACACAGTGGGTTCACAATCGATAACACTGAGTTTAGCACCTCAGGCTCTGACGGAAATGCACGAATTGCCCTGAATGCAAGACAATGTGGAAAGTTCCCGCTCCTTACATTGCGTCTGCGCAAATGGCCGAGAAGTTAATGCTTTCAGGTTGTAGAGGCTAGGAGTTTATTTTTTTAACAATTTCCCAACTTCGTGATCTTCAGTTTCTGGAAACAACAATGACTTTTGTATTGATAATTGCCACAAATGTTTTGCTGTTTCTTCCGAATTGTCGCATTATCATAGGTCAATGACGTTTATATTCTTCGCTTGTTTGAAAAGATGTGGGGGAGAGCAGCCGTTCCTGAGGGACCAATCTGCGCCGGTCGCGGTGGCCGAGGTGACTGAGGCGCTCCAGTCACGGTCAGCACGGCCACTACGGTCGGGGGTTCGAATCCCCCCTCGGGCATGGATATTTGTGCCGTCCTAGTTCGTAAGTAGTTTGTAAGTTTAGGGACTGATGGCCCCGTAGTTAAGTCCCATAAAATTTACAAACGAACATTTCTCCGTAAAAGTGAAATGAAACGGAATGATCCTACAGCATTATTGGCCGGAAGACTCCTCTGGAGTTGTTCGGGCACCAGGAGGAAGTCTTGCTATTTTACCAACCTGCAGTCTCCCAGTAAAGAAAATGTGTGACGCCGCCGGGAGTCGAACCCACGTTAAAGACGCCGATAGACCATAAGGAGGTGTACAGTTAGTGTTCGCAGTTAATTCATAATTGCCTCAGGGTCGTCGTCATCATACAAGGAGAATAAAACCAATATCTTGGTAAAAGTATGCTCCATCTGGTGGCTTTTCGTACGTATCTTCCCTACGCAATCATTTGCAATTTTGATGGCATTTTTTTTTTCCGTAATGATGAAAGGAGAAGGGTCCTTTTTGAACTCTTCTCTCCAGAAACGTTATGCTGGAAAGGAGACACGATGGTAAGCCTCCTGTGTTGTCCCGACTGTCGGTCTCGGCAGACGCGCGTGTGGGCTGCACAATGGGCAACCACACGCCCTTGTGACGTCAGGGGCGTGAGGCGTGGTCCGCGGGATGTTCCGCTTGCGTAGCGCCTCTTGTGTACAGCAGCTGAGTCTTGTCTCAGCAGAAGGCGCCTCCTTACAACAAACGCCAAAGGAATGCAGACTAAACAGAGCACCAAGTATACGGAAAAAGTAAATTGTATGCCAGTCTGCACATACCGATGTGGTATCAACCTGTCGTCGCAGTTATCTGAGTCCACAGTGTGGCGTGGCAGAAGTCAAACTGGAAAGCTCACTGTAAGTGAACTACTGCAGCGGTGTTTTTAATCACTGTCGAAACGACCCAGAAAAACGAAGAACAATTTTTTCACATATTAATCGGTTGTTACTTCGAGCTACAAGGTGCTTGTCTTTGCAGTTGACAGGGTAATTAATGGAAGAAATTTTTATTTCAATGGATAAACCCAAGAAACTTTACTCTTTCTGTGTAGTTATGGCTGCCATGTTCGAAGCTGAGAAATTTGTTTCTAATAGGTACTTAGCGCTGTTCATTCTTCTGTGAAAACAAACTTCAAGAACCTGAAAAATATACATGAACACACAAGCACAGTAAATAATTGTGTTAAGCAGTTGTAAGGAAATCAGTCTGTTACAAAGGAGAGACGCGCTTAATTCAGCTCCGACTGCTATCCCCAGTGAGGTTGCAGGAGAGTTAGACGATTTGCTGAATGGAATTGTCTAATCAGATCGGTATATAAATTGAGAATAAAGAGGAAAAAGACAAAAGTAACGAGAAATAGTAGAAATGAAAGTAGCTAGAAACTTAAAACCAAGATTGGTGATTACTAAGTAGTCGGAGTTAACGAATTCAACTACCCCGAGGTATATATTTTTGAGTACGTAGATTTTGAGAACAACATTGTGTAGTAGGAAGAGAAGGTTATCGAAGCGTTCTAGATATGAGCTGCTGTAAGGAATAGAAAATTGAGTGTATTGGTAACGGTTGAGGAGGTTCTCCGCGGAATGGGAACAGAAAGGAGCATATTAAAAACACTGCCAAAGAGCAGGAAATGTATGGCAGGACTTATTTTAAGACGTCCTACAGTAACATGTGTGTTACTAGAACTACTGTACAGATTAAGGATGACAAATACTAGAATACATTCAGAAAATGAGTGAGGAGGTATTAAAGTGCAAGTGATACTCTGAAATGGAGAGGTTGGGAAAGGAAAGAAATTCGTAGCGCCTCGCGTCAAACCAATCACGAAAGTTATAACCAAAATGCTGCGAATAGATATTTTCCTGTTTGTTTGTTTGTTTGTGTGTGTGTGTGTGTGTGTGTGTGTGTGTAAGGGGAGGAGAAGAGCGGGGGTGCAGCTATTTTTGAACTGATAATCAGTTCGGTTATACTTTTTTTTATCCTAGGATTGGTGTGGGTTCGATCCTAAGTCATGCGGCGCACATTCTCTTGATCATGCACTAACTAAGAATCATCTTACATTACTCTCGTAAGTGTATATTGGTTTAAGAACGTTATCGTATGAAAGTTTTGTACACCATTGATAACCACTTCTGTGAATACACTTGTAGAAAGGTCTCTTTAAAGTCTCAAATCTGAAAGGTAGAATATGTCTCGTAAAAGTTGTGTAGGCTCGGATGTGGCTATGAGGCTTCTCTGTGTGTGGGAGCGAGGGGGGAGGTATTACCCTTCCGACATGGTGTACAATGCATTACATCAGCATCATCTACGTCTAAGTCATCAATTTTTGTTCTTCCTGTTTCATTTTTCTATGTTCAGTCATGGACTGGTATCTCAAACGCGTGTCGTTCATGTATTATTTGAACTTGCAGAGGACCTCATTTTTAATCTCGTCACTTAAATCTACATAGAGCTACTGTAATTACACATCCAAAACGGTTCGATCCTGTTTTTTTCTGATGCCGTATAGCTATATAATATTCTTATCAGTCTTGTGCAATGTAACATATTTTACAATTTCTATATTTAACGGACAGCAGTGAGGTCAATGGCGCTTTCAGATTAGGAAGTCTTAACATTGACACTGTAGGAAATCGGCACTGAAATAACCATTCACACTAGTCTTGTGTAGTTCGCCAGCGAACTAGTTCGGAACAGCGCTCCCACAGGCGAACTATGCGAACTAGTTCGCAGATCCCTCGCCTCTTAGTTCGTCCGCTCATTTTCCGAATACTGGCGGTTAACAGCGAGAGGACGCGAGAGCGCGCAGAATCGCGTGATTCCCTTCCGCCAGTTACCTTCATTTCGAGCTGACATGCAGCTCAGCTGTAGTTTCATAGTTTACTGCCACAAGAAATCTATTTTAAAAAGAAAGTACTACGAGTACTGTGTATGCAAAGTAGTTGAATACCATTGTATCACCCATTCGTGTAAACAACTGGTTTATTTGCCTAAGTATTTGATGTGAAATTGCCCAAAAATACGGGTAATAGCACACGCTTTGGCAACATTCATTATATAAAAAAGCTGTCATAAAAAAAGAGCTCTTTTAGTAGTGGTAGCAAAAGCCAAAAAGAGCGGACGAACTAGGAGCAGCGGACAAACTAGGAGCAGCGGACGATTATGCCTAACGTATCTCGCTTCATAGTTCGTTGGATTCCTTTCCGAAGACCGACGGGCAATAGCGAGAGGGCGCCTAGTAAAAATTAAAAATCACGTGTTTGCCTTCTGCTGATGAGTCACTTCGAGGTGAGCGTCTGCCTGCTAGATTACATAGTTCAGTGCTACAAAATTTCTGTTTCTATGTATTCTGCACTCTGCAATATCTGACTAATAAATTCCACAATGCCAAGATATAGAGATAACACTAAACTTAACCGCGTGAAATTATCCACAAACTGTTTCTTTTGGTTTGCGTGATATGGTTAGCTGCTCATGCAGTAAGCGTATGAAGCAGCTAGGTGGGGGAACTTCCCCCTCCACTTGCACGGGTAGACCACGCCGCTCAGCCGTCACTGGGAGTGGACGAACTAAATAGCGAACTAGTTCGCGGCAGAGCCGCGAATTAAAGTGAGCGCTCCCGATCGCGAACTACTATGCGCAAGTCTAATTCACACAGTAGTACGTCATTGTAAGAGTTGCTGTATTGTGATGTTCACTGCGTGGGTGTTGTTCTGGCTGGCGACTCGAGAGGCGGGCAGAGTGGCTGGGCTTTTTGCGCGCCGCGCATGAAGCTGGATTTCCAGCCGGCATGTGCGGGAGCACCGCCCGGTTTAATCGGAATGTGGCGGCGGCGGCTTTTCCGGGAAAACATGCGCAGCGTCACCGCGGGCTTTTCACGGCAGCAGCCGCCGTCACAGCGGGCAGCACGCGCGCGCTAGCTCCTCCTCCTACACTAGACTTGCGCACAATAGTTCGCGATCGGGAGCGCTCACTTTAGTTCGCGACTCTGCCGCGAACTAGTTCGTTCTTTTAGTTCGTCCGCTCCCAGTGACGGCGGAGCGGCGTGGTCTGCGCGTGCAGGTGGAGGGGAAAGTTCCCCCACCTAGCTGCTTCATGCGCTTGCTGCTTGAGCCGCTAACGATATCACGCAAACCAAAAGAAACAGTTTGTGGATAATTTCTCGCGTTTAAGTTTAGAGTTATCTATATATCTTGGCATTATGGAATTTATTAGTCAGATATTGCAGAGTGCAGAATACATCAAAACAGAAATTTTGTAGCACTGAACTATGTAATATAGCAGGCAGACGCTCACCTCGAAATGACTTATCAGCAGAAGGCAATCACGTGATTTTTAATTCTGCTACGCGCCCTCTCGCTATTTCCCGTCAATCTTCAGAAAAGTATTCAACGAACTATGAAGCGAGATACGTTTGGCGTAATCAAAACCTTCAAATGTTTGTATAGCTTATGGGACTTAACTACGGGGTCATCACTCCATAAACTTACAAACAACTTATGAACTAATTAATACTAAAAACGGCACAAATATCCATGCCCAAGGGGGGGATTCGAACCCCCGACCGTAGTGGTCGTGTAGACTGTGACTGGAGCGCCTCAGTCCCCTCGGCCACCGCGGCCGGAATGGCATAATCGTCCGCTCCTTCTAATTCGTCCGCTCTTTTTGCCTTTTGCTACCGCTAATTAAAGAGCTCTTTATTTTATGACAGCTTTTTTATGTAATGAATCAGTGTTGCCAAAGCGTGTGCTATTACCCATATTTTTGATCAATTTGACATCAAATACTTAGACAAATAAACCAGTTATTTACACGAATGGGTGATAAACTGGTATTCAACTACTTTGCATACTGAGTAGTCGTAGTACTTTATTTTTAAAATAGATTTCTTGTGGCAGTGAACTATGAAACTACAGCTGAGCTACATCTCAGCTCGAAATGATGGTAACTGGCAGAAGGGAATCATGCGATTCTGCGCGCTCTCGCGTCCTCTCGCTGTTCCCCGTCAGTCTTCGGAAAAGGAGCGGACGAACTGAGAGTCGAGGGATATGTGAACTAGTTCGTTCGCGAACTACACAAGACTACCGTACACCTAAGCAATAATGGCACTTGCTCCGAAATCAGCAGCTCATTGCGTGGCTATCTCTGCGGATTGTACTAGCAGGCGGGGAGTTCCCTTATTAGCTACTATTCATGTGTAGGCGTACTTAATCATCTCACGACATGAGGTGCAGTGCGTTGTATTTAATTACAAATAATTACAACTTGGAATGGGAAGCAGAAGAAAAGGCGAGAGTTTAAGGAGAAAATTACTGTTTGAAGTTGATACATTTTTTTCCGCCGCACAGCTCCATGTGATAATGATACCCGATATTTTCATCATTCTACAATTCAGAATTATACCCTGCTCAAGATCACACACTGCTCCATTTATTGTGATTATTAATCCATCCTGAAACTGACTGCTTCTGCATTATGTATGGGTGTTTTGAGGTTATTTGTTTGTTCAAATGTTTGTATAGCTTAAGGGACTTAACTACGGGGTCATCAGCCCCTAAACTTACAAACTACTTATGAACTAACTAATACTAAGAACGGCACAAATATCCATGCCCGAGGGGGGGATCCGAACCCCCGACCGTAGTGGCCGTGCAGACCGTGACTGAAGCGCCTCAGTCCCCTCGGCCACCGCGGCCGGCTTGAGGTTATTACTATCCCAAGTCTTTTTGTATATAGTTTAGCTCTCCTACAAGTTGATTATATCTTTAATAATAAACTTAGCTATGACTGTCTCAGCTTACAGCAACAAGGAAAAAGAAAGGCTATGCAGTTGGTTTCACTATTATTAATACCAAATAATTTGTTTTCAAACAGTGAACACCAACATGCTACACATATAAAATTCGGAATGTTTAAGCACCTGAAATGGGCACAAGCCCGATACCGGTCGTGTCACAAATAAGTAATACGACCTTCAATGTGACTGGAAGCGAATTTTATTCTAAATCCTGTATTAGGAACAGTCACGGACTTCAATCACATCCATAATGGATGTAACAAAGTTAAAACTAACTTGTGTGAAGCGTTGGTCGGTATTTGCAATAAATCGGACAAATAATTAATTTACTTCCCGTGTCAGTACGCTGGAAATGAAAATATTCGTTTCTGCTATGAAATCTTCACGAGTTATCAGCCGAGTGTCGATGTCGTGTAGTTGCACCGTTTAATGGATTATTTATCCATCTATTTTTTTTTCGTCCGAAGATGGTGGGTTCGCCGTCCATTAAAACCTACCTTCTAGAGACGGCGCTGCACGGCGCCTGAAGGTGATGGATGTGCCATCCCTTGAAACGTTGCAATCTAGATCACGACGCTACTCTACTGATAACGCATGAAGATTTCATAGCAGAAATACTGCGAGAAAAGCTGCGGTCACGTAGATTCGTTTCTGCTCTCTACCGGTTTATCAGTCAGTCTTTTGGTGATTTAAACGAGCTTCCCTGCTTGTGGAGAGCGCTGGCTAGTGTGCCGGCCCCTGTCTTCACTCCAGCGCCGTTCCAGGCGGCGCGTTGTCCAGCCCACGTGTGTCGTGTTTTTTTATTAGGGCCGCGGTGCCAGCAGGCGGGGTTGCGCAAAGCCGCGGTGGCGTCAAGCCGCGTGGGAGTGGTGGACAGTCACTGGAGGAGCTGGAAAGCACCTAGCAGGCGATACCGCGGCACACGTGGCTGAAAACCACATCTGACACATCACCACCACAGTGGTTTCAATTCGCGTATTATTGTGTCATATTTAGTTTTGCAACATCAACGCTACAGGCTGATTCTTACAATATTTGTATTATGTCTTGATTGCGGAGGTAAAAAATATTTTATCGGTTTCAACTAATACAGGTCATCTTAAAAAAATACAGCCCATGTGGCCGGTGCTGGACTCTGTAGGGCTGCCGTATCTGCTGTCTGGCCGTAAGTTGAGTCCTTACATAGTTGCAACAAGCTACTTATACAGGTTGTTAAAAAAAGATACGGCAAACTTTCAGGAAACATTCCTCACACACAAAGAAAAAAAATGTTATGTGGAAACGTGTCCGTAAACGCGTAATTTCCATGTTAGAGCTCATTTTATTACTTCTCTTCAAATCACATTAAGGATGGAATGGAAACACACAGCAACAGAATGTACCAGTAAATGTTCAAAATGTCCTCCGTTAGCGAGGATACATGCATCCACCCTCCGTCGCATGGAATCCCAGATGCACTGATGCAGCCCTGGAGAATGGCGTATTGTATCACAGCCTTCCACAATACGAGCACGAAGAGTCTCTACATTTGGTACCGGGGTTGCGTAGACAAGAGCTTTCAAATGCCCCCATAAATGAAAGTCAAGAGTATTGAGGTCATGAGAGCGTGGAGGCCATGGAATTGGTCCGCCTCTACCAATCCATCGGTCACCGAATCTGTTGTTGAGAAGCGTACGAACACGTCGACTGAAATGTGCAGGAGCTCCATCGTGCATGAACCACAAGTTGTGTCGTACTTGTAAAGGCACATGTTCTAGCAACACAGGTAGAGTATCTCGTATGAAATCATGATAACGTGCTCCAGAGAGCGTAGGTCGAAGAACATGAACACAAGTCAACATTAAATTCCTTCAGTTGGGCCAACTGGCGGTGAATCGAGGAAATGTAGTACATACTAACGAAATATTGCGTATTTTGACAATTGTCTGCACGAATTATTTCAATTTACATTTAAAGAGAAATACTAAAATGAACTCTAACATGGAAATTAAGCGTTTCCGGACACATGTCCACTTACATTTTTTTTTCCTTTGTGTGTGAGGAATATTTCCTGAATGTTTGGCCATACCATTTTGTAATACACTGTATAGTCAAATGTGTGTCAAAAGCATAAACATACTTATACAGTCAAATGACTGAAAAACTGAAGCCGGCCGCAGTGGCCGAGCGGTCTGCGGCGCGCCAGTAATAGTTTGCACTGCCACGAAGCTCAGGGTTCGAATCCTCTCTCGGGCATGGATGTTTGTGTCGTCTTTAGTATAAGGTACTTTCTAAGTCGTTTGTAAGTTTAGGGACTGATGACCCCGCAGTTAAGTCCCTTGAGCATGAGAAACATTGGAACATTTTTGTACAAGAAGGAGAATCTCGGTTTAACAGTACATGAGGATTTAACTATTTCTGGAATTGATGCAGAGTAGTTTGTAGAATCATTGCCGCCATTTAGGTTCTTGTAAATAACTTCTACATACCTGTAGTTGATCTGAAGACTGATACATATTTGAAATAAAGAGTTATGTAGCAGTAATGTATGGTAGTAGCGATTTAAAATTATTCAAGTACTTCTGAGTTCAAATGTTCAAATGTTTGTAAATCTATCGGACCAAACTGCGTGGTATCAGTCCGTAGCTTACAAACTACTTAAACTAAGGTAAACTAACCTAAGGACAACACACACACACCCCCATGCCCTAGGGAGGACTCGAACCTCCGACGGCGATCAACCGCGCGCTCCGCAGCGAAGCGCCTTAGACCGCTCGGCTACTCCACCGCGGCTCAAATACTTCTAAGCTGTGAGTCGCTACGTACATGAAATATCTCATAAATAAGCGCTGAGGACGGTGTTATGGCCTGTAGCTTCTTTGTCAAATTTGTTTCCGTTGTTGGTGAGCATTGGCTCCTGTGTACACAGACGTTTAATCAATTTAACCTGCTTCCCGAACCAACCCACCAAGAAAACTTTATCAGATTCGGCGCTTACAGGACGCATCACTCTGTCCCCAGTCAGTCGTCCTGTCTGCGTCGAAGTGAAGTGAAACCTCCTGAGCGAGAGACGTCGGACCGAAGCAGAAGTAATTGTCTCGGGAATCCGATGAAAGTGGGTCGTCGCCTCGCCCCCTGCACCCGCCATACTAGGTGAAAAGCAGTGCAGAAGCCACTGTCGATAGACACAGCGAAACCTAGACAAGCCGGAATGTGCAGAATCTCTAACTGGCCTAACGTGAGATAAGTTCACATACAGTTAATTTTCCCGAAATTATTACATGTGATCAACATCCACTGCTAGTTCTATAGAACCACAGCATACTGGCTGCTGTTGTTCACTTTAAAAGTACCGCGATGTACTTTTAGAATTTGAAACCTGTTACTGACACCTCGTCTATTTACATTTAAGTAGTATCAGTATGCCTATTTATTTTTAATTTTTACCTCTGTTCCATTTCACGGAAGAACTAACACCTTTCTTCCATTCAGAAAATAGGATGTTCTGTGAATGGTTTTGATCTCCTGCATTCTTTCCTCTGTTCTGTTTTGTTTACCTCGGTCGCAGTGGCATTAGATACTTGTGTGTCAAGATTGGCATTTAATGTCCGATCCTACCTGTATGATTTTGATCTCTCGTAGCCTTCCATCCTCATTTCCGGAGGATGTTGAGACTTTACGTTCAAAGAAGTCAGGGCGAATTAGGCCCATCATCAGTGCCCAACAATTCAGTGCTTCATCCCTCATGGTCTCGATAACTTTGGTACTCTTGTTTTCTACAGCAATCATTATATAAATCAGTGGCATGCGATCAAAATCGTTACAAAGTCCTACAGATTACAAACAAAATACAGTAGCCGCCAATAAAATTCTTAGTTCAGAGCAGGATTAGCAACCTATGATCCGTGGACCACAAGTCACCCTCAAGAGCTACAATATAATCCGCAAATGACATGAAATTTGACACTTTTATTCAGTTATTATTTCCTTCACACGTAGTCAGTCAATCATTTAATTTTCTACTGTAAGGTGCTATTTTAATAGTACTGTTAATACGTATTGCCTTACAGTTTAACGGCTACGTCAAAAGTTTTGATTAAAGTTTATGTTTAGATTGACACTTTTTAATTTTCCTGAACGTTTTGATCCGCCGCGGCGGAGTAGCCGAGCGCATTGTGGCGCTATGCTACGATGCGAGAGGCCGTTCGCCGTCGGGGGTTCGAATCCCCCTCGCGCATGGATGTTTATGTCGTCTTTAGTATAACGTAGTTCATAAGACGTTTGTACATTAAGGGACTGATGACCCTGCTTTTAAGTCCCATAAGCTTAACAAACAATTTAAACCTTGTGGTCCCTGCTCACTATAAAGAAATCAAAGTGGTTCCTGATCTAAAAAAAGTTTCGTAGCCACTGATTCAGAGCAAGATTTGTAAACTGCTTTTATTATTGCTAGTTTTTACGGGGTATCGTCGTATTCAGCACTCCTCTTAACAAAACTACGAATGTTGTATTTATGTTCTTAGCACTACGGTTAACTATCACTTCTTCGCCCTGTACGCGTTGGTAAGAAAAAACAGTTACATACGTAGAGAACTTGTACACGGATGTGAGTACATTGTACTCTAATAAGGAACCCATTTCGCCACGGTGGAGTAGCCGAGCGGTCTAAAGCGTCTCCCTGCGGAGCGTGAGGTTGCTCGCCATGGAGGTTCTAATCCTCCTTGGGGCATGTGTGTGTGTGTGTGTGTGTGTGTGTGTGTGTGTGTGTGTGTGTATTTTCCTATGTTTAAGTAGTTTGTAAGCTACGGACTGATGACCACGCACCTTGGTCCGATAGAATTACAAACATTTGAACATTTGAAGGAACCCATTTCCGAAAATGTCATTCATAGGCGCTATGAGAACATCTTTCGCTTTGACAATGAGAAGCAAATCTTTATCTACTGCAAGTACGTTCCTTCCCGTATTTTGGAAAACGATATTGTGCAATAAAACAATAATGAAATGTCTAATAAACAGGGCATGCAGAATTCATGAGTTAAGAGGCATCAGTGCATCTACATCTTAGGTACTGCGAACACGTCCCTTCTACTAACCAAGTGCTCAATACATTTTAAGGCATGCATTTAGAGTGCATATTTAATAAAAATTTAATGTTCTTTTGGTTCATTGTACCTCATTCCCAAAATCTGAAAAGCATAATTTGTCGTAGAAGAGATTTGTCTTGCAATGTTAAAGATGAAGTCTTCATAGCGTCACTGGATTATATTTACGGACATGGGATCCTCACTAAAAATTGTGTATTCACGCCCCTCTACAAATACTCCTAGTTTATAAAGGAAATTTCCTCACACTTCGTATGTTTTCACTTATTACGTCGTTTCGGCTACTACTATTATGCAAAAGAACTTATAAAACAAAGTTCTGTGTCAATTGTAATAAAACATTTGACTAACCGTAACTGTTATTAATCTTACGAGTTATTCGTGATCTGATAAAGGCAGTAGCCGAAGTGCCATATGAGAATTACTAGAAATAATTTAGACGGCTTCATCTGCAAAAATGCAATACCATCACACACTGATGTAAGGAAATTACTTGTTTTTGTTAACAAATTGTCCTTGGCACAGTAGAACTTACCAAAATACCAGGAATACCAACGGTGTACCTCGAAATTGGGACCCTTCGTTTATAGTCTAACACGACAAAGTGTTTCAGAAAAATTGAATTTGTGCTCGAAAAATACGCGTATGCTACTCTCCTGACTTGAAACAAACGATTAACCTAAATTGCCGTTGAATTTCTTATATATGCTTTCAGGCCCCAGAAGGTTGTGACGGTATTCGCGGATACGGGATAAGATAATACCAAACTTCCGAAAGTCGTAATTAAAATCCACTATCCCCTTGATGGTGATCAGTTAACAACTTTTAACGTAACGGTTCGTTGCAATACTCTTATGAAAATAGACTGTATTGTCTTTGGCTCAGTGTGTCTGACAACTCGTACGATCACTACCACAACAGAAGACAGCTCGGAGAATGGCGGGTACACAGGTGAAGCGGTTTCCCTGGCAGCCGTCGCGGGTTCAAAGACCCTGCTGCCCACACGATGCACGAGCTCCGCTCAGCTGAACGGGACCGCCGCTCAGCCAATAACTTAAGCCTGGCCCTGAGGAGGCGGGACACGGTCGAAACGCCTGCGTCGCACGCACCGCAAGTCGACAGCCCACACTCACACTGCATGGAGGATACCTGTGTTTACTTCCGTAATGCACTCGGGAGCCTTTCTGCTGAGAGTGGTCAGGTCCACTACTACGAGGTATGTCCACACGGAGGATGATCAAAGACGTCCCAGTGAAATTCCCGTTGGTTGGTGACATTTACGGTGTGAGGTCGGGCATTATCGTAGCAAAAAACGCCTTTTGACAGTAATCCTCGGCGCTTTTTCTTTATTGCACAGCGCAGTTTTTCAGTGGTCTCCCAGTAACAATGTGCATTCATTGTTTCGTCTCGAAGTAAGAAATCAATCAGGAAAATGCCTTTTCTGTCCCATAAAACAGTGCACATCACTTTTCGAGGTGTCAAGATTTGCTTTGGCTTAACCTTTGTTGGGTATGAAGTGTGCCTCCATTCCATTGATCGCCATTTTGTTCCAGGGGTGTCGTACGAGATCTGACTTTCACCTCCGTGACTATCGGAGGAAGAAACCCATCGCCTTATTCATTGTAGCATGTAAAAAATTGAAGTGCACTGCCCATCTGTTGTTTTTTGGTGTTTTTCAGTAAGACTTTTGTGTACCGAACGTGAACAAAGTTTTCGAAATTTCAGTCTTTCAGTCTTTCATGAAATAGTGATCGTGAGATTTGTGGAACTTCCATAGCAAGGGCACTAATTGTAAACTTAGGGTTGTGCTTAATCTTAATCAGTTGTGTGAGTCAGTTCATCAGTAACCACAGACGGGCGTCCACTTCGTTCTTCAGCATGCATTGGATAGACTGACTCATCTTATAACCACTGAATCACTCATAGCATTTTGTCCGTAAACCTCTCAGATTTGCCGATGAATTTCCTTTGGTTTAACTTTCCTTCCATATAGAAAACGAATCACAGATCTGATTTCACACGCGGCGGCATTTTCAATTACGGTTGTCATTATAAAGAAGTACTACAAAGCACACGTCGACAGCAGCGAACTGGAAATGGCGTACATGTCTTCTCCTTGAGCCCTCAGGGGGCCCACGGTTCTTTGGTGAGTACGTGCGTTGCGAGCACGGGCCCCCGAGCTAATGCAGTCTTCCTTCCTTCTTTACTGCCAGGACTGGATTTCCTTTTCTCCTACGCTCCTTTCCTATCCTCACTCATTCCACTCCCCACCCGGGGACTGATAACCTCAGTAGTTTAGTCCCCCTATCCCAACCAAACAACCCAACCCTTCTTCTTGAAACAGAGTAACTGCCGCGCATGCTCGGAACTGTGATCGCAGGACTGCCGCGGATATAAACAGAAACCGAACTTACTTTGTGGACGACCCTCGTATAACCGATGGTATTTGACGTTAACTGTAAGTAATGTAAATAAAAAATTAGTAGTGTGATAGTATTCCTTTTATCTCCTTTAACCGCCTCTTCTGACCACTAGGTGCCTAGCACAAATCGTCGAGCGAATATACCCTCCTAAATTTTTGCGCGCTGTTAAGGAAAGATCCTGTATATAAACGGCGGCAGTGCTGTTGTCCGCCGGTGTGGCTGCGAGGATTCGGTGAACCCGGAAGGCGTCGTGTGGATGCGCTGGGCGCCCTCTCCGCTGTTGAGTCAGCGCCCCGTTTCCTGCGCTCGGCCCACGCGGCGGTTACGTTGGCAAGCCTACGCGCCGCGCGGCCGCTGGCCAATGGGGCGAGCCCGAGCCGACCGGCCGGCCAATCGGACGCTGGCAGTCGGCAAGCAGGCCACCTTACCCGAACCCCGGGGACGCGAACCGGCCGCGAGCCGCCCGCGCACCCTCCGCTGTAAAAGGAGGCCGCTCCGTAGCCAGTCAAGGCCCAGCCCATCCACCGCAGCCGCGGCGGACGCGGTCTCCGAGCTCGCAATGCCTCGCCGTGAGAACAAAGGTCTGCTGCTGCCCCCAGAGCGTCTGCCGGGGATCCCAAACTAGGTGCGACGGTCCGCATTTTCCCGTTAAAAACCGATCGACAAATTTTATAGAGGCACAAACTGGCTTTAAGGCTGCTACATCTTCCAGTATACAAAGCAGAGTGTCCGCTTGTTTGTACGTGTTGCATACAAATCTACAGTTTTGTTCCAATCTTTATGAAATTTTGTACACGTAAGCTTCAATCCATGAGGACGGTCGCCGTAAGTGTAAGAATCATATACGATATATAGTTCACGAGATATGACGTCATAAACAATAGCCAGCCGCGGTGGCCGAGGAGACTGAGGCACTTCAGTCACGGTCTGCATGGCCACTACGGTCGGGGGTTCGAATCCCCCCTCGGGCATGGATATTTGTGCCGTCTTTAGTATAAGGTAGTTCAGAAGTAGTTTGTAAGTTTAGAGACTGATGACCCCGTAGTTAAGTCCCATAAGCTTAACAAACATTTGAACATTTCATAAACAATAAGATGTGCGATA
Organism: Locusta migratoria; assembly: GCA_026315105.1. Taxonomy (NCBI): domain Eukaryota; kingdom Metazoa; phylum Arthropoda; class Insecta; order Orthoptera; family Acrididae; genus Locusta; species Locusta migratoria. The sequence continues at coordinate 146,799,917 of CM048745.1, forward strand.
AACTGCTGCATTTTGTGACAATGCTGCTCATTTTTTCCTAAACCATTGGACCTATTTCAACCAAATTTGGTATACACATTCCTTACTGTGAGGTTACAATTGTTGCATGGTTAAGAATCTCATACGGCACATGGTTCAAAAGATATTACGTCATCACCAATAGAAATCGCAAAAAATGCCATATAATAAGGCGAGAATTTCGAAATACACTGTATGAGAATGACAGTAATTAGCGACTAGCAACAAACTTTAAAAGTAATTTCAAACCTTTATTAAACTTTTTCTCGCTGGCAACCATAGTAAAATGATGAAAGGAAAAAAGTTTCTCGCTTACTACTTTTCCGTTGTTTATGGAGTAAAACTACGGCTTTTGGTATGACGTTATAATTTATAATTTCTACACTACAAATTGTAGCCGCAGTAAATTTTACAGACAGTGTACATGCCATATAGTTGAGTGTACCTTCTAAATTGCATCACAGTACGACACGTAGTTCATGAGATATGAGCACATATACAGTAACGTTCACGGAAAACCGCCCCAACACGCCCCAAGTTTTAATCTATTACTTCTTTATTAGTGTATTATCACGAGATTTTACAGACATAGAGCCCTTATAGAAATGAATATATACCTGAAAAACGGCAGGAATAAATAAATAAATACCCGGGCAACGCCGGGTTTTCGGCTAGTCATCTCTGTACTTATAAGACGCATTTGTTATTAGTCTGTCTGTTCTCTTATAACTCAAGATCCAGACAACCAAATAACGTGAAATTTGGTACACGTACACAAAATTACATGGGGAAGGTTCTTAAATGGGTTTCGTTCCATCCCAATCTCAGACAACACCATACAATTCAAGAGAATACAGTTCCCTTTGCCGGCCGCGGTGGCCGAGGTGACTGAGGCGCTCCAGTCACGGTCAGCACGGCCACTACGGTCGGGGGTTCGAATCCCCCCTCGGGCATGGATATTTGTGCCGTCCTAGTTCGTAAGTAGTTCATAAGTAGTTTGTAAGTTTAGGGACTAATGACCCCTTAGTTAAGTCCCATAAGCTTAACAAACATTTGAACATTTTTTGAACAGTTCCCTTTGAAACTGTGCTTTGCCATGACAATCAACAAGTCACAGGGACTGAGGCGCTCCAGTCACGGTCTGCACGGCCACTACGGTCGGGGGTTCGAATCCCCCCTCGGGCATGGATATTTGTGCCGTCCTTAGTATAAGGTAGTTGATAAGTAGTTTGTAAGTTTAGGAGCTGCTGATCCCGTAGTTAAGTCCCATAAGCTTAACAAACAATTGAACATTTCTTGAAGTCACAGGGCCAGGCTCTTGGGATTGCTGGTATAGACTTGCAGACACCATGCATCTCTCATGGACAGTTGTATGTGGTCTGCTCCAGAGTGGCCAAAGACGAAAATGTTTTTGTACATACTCCAAATGGAACTGCCAAAAATGTTGTTTATCACGTTGCTTTAACATAAATGTACCTTCTATTACAGGCAAATAAACGATTTTGTACGCTTTTACAGAAAACATTTATTTTAAACCCGTGCAAAGCCGGGTTCCTGCAGCTAGTATTTATATAATTTGCTCGTGGTAGGGAGCGATCTTACGTCAGAATATGATAATATGCCACGATTGCTAGACAACCGGTTTTGATATTCAAAGGTATCATCTTCTGGTCTCCGGGGATATTGTAGAAAATGCGTAGTTACATAAAACAATTATAAGGGGAGTGCAAATCGTGTAGTTACATAAAACAAACAGAATAACAATATTACATTTCAAAAGTTTGACGATGTGTAATATCAGACAAATTGTGTGACTCAATTCAGGCGTTTCTAGATAACTGAAAGCAACATATCATTCTCAACGGACGTTGAAGTCATCTCCCAAGTTAGTGTTACAGAATCGTTGCTTTTCATAGTATATACGGGGTTATTCAAAAAGAAGGATGAGACTTCAAAGATTTATATATTCCGAACTACAAAAGATAGAACCAAAATTCCAATGTTCCTCGACAAGCAAAAGCGTAAAGTTTGAACATGAAACAGATTCACTAAAGAATAATGTCTGCTGCGTCAAATCTCTTAACGAACTGACAATGAATAAAACCGTGACAGGACTAACCTATCAAAAAATGGTTTAAAAGTTGGTTATTTCCTCAACATGAAGAGGATTAAGATGGTTTCATCTTTATGCAACATGGTTTCCCGCCTCAGTTCTGTACCAGCATCCAAAGTTACCTGACTGACACCGTTGCATGAGGAGCAGCAGGTCAAATTGATCTACCATGCCTCCCATGTTTCTGGACCTCAGACCTTACGTAAAAGGCAGTGTTTCTGCTTCCACTGTTGCCAGACACGTTTGAAAGTCTGTACATCCAATTGTTGAGGCTGTGAATTTGATAACGAGAAACGAGATGCTTCATGTGTCGAAAGAAATGAACCACTGTTTCAACATTCGTCATGCAGCACATGGTGCTCTTATGGAGTGTATAAAAATTTGACCTTTTCTCTTTCCAGGAACGTTGGAATAGTGTTTATCTTTCATAGTTTGGAAGCAATATATATAAAAACTGTTCATTATGAATAGCCCTGTATGAATGGCCTCGTAGATAAAACATCGAAAGTTTAATGAAACTTTTCCCTGTTTCGAAAAGTCGCAATGCTGGAAGACGGTAGGTAAATGCAGGATCTGCAGCCTTTTGACGCATGCTAAAGGGAATGACAATGGTGCCTCAACATAAACAAGTGTAAAGTGCTGCGTTTCTATAGAAATACAGATCCTTTATTATATAACTAAGCAATAGCAGGACAAATAATGGAAACAGTTGCTTCCATTAAATATCTGGGAATAGTCACAATAGGCGATTTTAAATGGAAAAACATTGTAAAATCAATCATGGTTAAGCCAGATGCCAGACAGATTAATTCGAAGAATCCTCGAGCAGTGTAGAGTAACAAAGCAATTAGGTTACAAAACTCTTGTTCTGCCAGCACTTCAGTATTGCTCATTAGTGCGGGATCCGTACCAGGCAGTGTTAGTGGAAGTCAGAGAGAAGATTCAACAACTGAAAGCAGCATGCTTCGTTTACGGGCTCGTTAAGTAAGCGCGAAAGCGTTACAGAGATGATTCGGAAACTCCATTGGCAGACGTTGCAAGAGAGATATTCTGCATCACGGTACGGGTGAATGGTTATTATCTCTCTCTAGGTTGTTTAAAAAACAAACAAAATCCTATCAAATTCTTGATAGGGAGAAAGGGGATGATGTAAGATACCTGCTATGGGAAGGTATACATTTCATATTCAAATGTACTGCGAATTTGAGACCAGTGTCAAGCTAGTCAGGCATGGGTTGCTTATATTTGGTTGCAAGCTTATTTTTCGATGGCAGTACTATCGATATTGGAGACGGTGATAGTATTGTTGCCGGGAAGTAGAGCTGTGAATATTGAGACGGCAGACTTTATTAGGCGCACGGATGAGATTGCAGAAGTGTGGGGACCACGGTTGTGTGCAGTTGTCGTTTTGGCGGGATAGCTGAGTAGATGAGATTTTGAGACTTGAATGCTGAGCCGAGCTGTTTGTTTAAGATATGGAGCCGAAAGGGATAGATGACGTTGGAGAAACGTTGAAGTTTTGATAAGGTAAAGTACATCATCATATACAGTGAAGGTTCGTTGAACCAGCTGCCTGTTCCAGCAAACTGCGCATGAGAACAGCTGTTATCGAGTATCAGCAGCAGCTCTGCGCGTGCTTAAGCCTAATAATAAATAAATGCTCGGTGTCTAACTCAAACAGTAATGAAACGCGTGAAACACAGATGGTGTAGGATGCGGTAGGTAGTTCCAGCGGGTAATTTTGTACATGCTCGGATCAGACGACAGAGATATTTACTCGCGGTTGACAATTCGGATAATCGCGAATCCCTATAACTGAGGTCCGGATAATCGAGTGACCGTTCATTCCTTTAATACGTGATCTGTGGTGCACTGAATGAAGAGAAGGATGTTTAGCTGGAGGCCAGTCTTCAGGGTAGTATAAAAAGAAGGATATTTTGTGTTCTTCTTCTTTTTCTTCTTTCGTTTCGGCCATCTTTGGACCACGTTAATTCACATCAGCTTCCTTTCTTCCGTACTTCATCCTCTTCCAGTATTCTTCCATTCTCATACTGTGCATCTTTCTTCGCCCTTCTGTCCACAATGATTTCGTTCTCGGTCTAGTTCTGTCCTCAAATCCTGCAAATGACTGAATTTTTGATTTAAAAATGACCCTGTTGTGTATTTCTTCATCCTGTATTCCAATTTCTACCAGATCCCTTTGTACTTCTTGGATCCACCGTATTTTGCTTTTCTTGTACAACAAGTATTGTGAAATTTGCTGTGTTAACCTCCCCTGGTCCATTGTGCAAATGTGTCCAAAGAACTCGCACCTTCTTTTCTTAATGAAATCGGATATTTTTTTCTATTTTGGGATAGAGTTCCTGGTTGGATCGATTTCTAAACTGACCGTCTTCTGTTCTTCGAGGCCCTAATATTCTTCTGAGAATCTTCCGTTCCACCAGTTCTAGCCTCTTGATCACTCCAGTTCTTATTAGGTTGAGTGTTTCTGCTGCATATAAAGCTTCAGGGCGGATCACTGTCTGGTAATGTTTCAGTTTTGCATTGATAGATGTTCATTGTTAGTTTATAGGCTAAATTAATTTTGCTTATTCGTGCTTCCATTGCATCCTTTCCTGTCAGTCCAGTGTCTATCCATTCTCCTAGGTATTTGAATTTTTCCACCTGCTGAAATTTCCCTCTGTCTACTGCCATCCATCCAGGAATTTCCGTGATGTTTGTCATATATTTTGTCTTCTCGATAGAGATCTGTACACCTTTGATACTACTACACGACACCCAATTTGAAAAGCTCTGGTGTAAGGTATTGATGTAACGCTAGACATCATTCACAGTAAACTGCATATTCTCAATTACTGTGTCGACTTTTGCTACTAAAAAATTTTAATTCCTTGCACACTGTCAGTCCGCGCGCGACTACTGGCGGTGTGAAAAGTCGCGCACTTACTGTAGGGTTAGAAAGTTTATTTGCTAATTTCACTTATCTGTATGGATAATAACAGTCTGCGGCAGTTGATGCGTAAGTTTGGGAGACAAATGCGTTGACTTGCTTTGTCCAAACGTGGTGTGGGCGGTATGAGTGGTGCGATTGTCGTTAGGAGAAACTGTGCTTGTCGTTCGACGCGCCGGCACGCACCTGTCGGAGTTCCTGGCGGCACGCTCGGCCACTTTCAAGGTCAGCGTCTCACCTCGCTACGCCACGCGCCTCCCGACTTTCACTGCCTCGGGAGACGCACTCGCCGCCTGGCTCCCATCTTCACTTTTAACAGCCACGCACCTCCGGCAGTGACGAAGTTAACTACTCTTCAGCAAGCTCATCATCATCATCATCATCATTCTCCAACGCCAGTTTCCCGGGTGTGGTGAACAAGCGCTCGCCATCTCCTCCTGTCTTCATAGAATGTCTTCCCATTTGTGTCCCTTCTCCTCCACGTCTCATCTTACAGTCTCTATCCAGCGTTTCCTTGATCTTCCCCGTGGTCTTCTTCCTATGAGGTTGAGGTTGAAATACCGGGTGATCAAATAGTCAGTATAAATTTGAAAACTTAATAAATCACGCAATAATGTAGATAGAGAGGTAAAAATTCACACACGCTTGGAATGACATGGGGGTTTCATTACAACCGAAAAAAAGTTCAAAAAATGTCCGACAGATGGCGTTTCATCTGATCAAAAAAGCAATAGGGTAAGGTAGTACAAATATATGGATATAGGTACAATTCCGATCAACATAAGTTTTGAGTCTCGTAGTGTTGGTAGCACTTGCCTTTGTGTGGCGTTGCAGTGTAACAGGTTTCTACAGCTCCTCCTGTCTTTTCCAAGAATACAACACTCTGTGCTTAGGAGATATAAATTTTTTCCTGTAAAGGTGTACTTGGAGCTACTTCGTCGAACGTGCTCTTATAAATGTTCTAGTTTGCGCTTGTAAATTCTTTATTGTGCAACGTTTGGTACGCGAAGTATGCGCTGGTGCCAGAAGGAAAAAGTGCTTTTTATGTAGGAGAAGTTAGTGATCAAAATTGTACGAGGAAGTGATCATAATTGTACCTCTAGTGTGGTACATTTTCTATCGATTTTTCTCAATTCTATAACAATTTTTGTGTTAATACCAACATTTGTAATAGTCTAATATTTGTGTTACATATTCATTAAACATTCAAGAACAAGTCCCATAGTAAAAATTATTACTTTTTTCTCAATATATTTGCAGTTACAATTACATTTCTCCGAAATGATCGAAATTGTACCACCTTACCCTAATTAGGATAACAAATTAAGACATAGCAAAGATGATGTTCTTTACTGGAAATGCTCAATATGTTCACCATCATTCCTCAACAATAGCTGTAGTCAATGAATAATGTTGTGAACAGCACTACAAAGCATGTCCGGAGTTATGGTGAGGCACTGGCGTCGGATTTTGTCTTTCAGCATTCCTAGAGATGACGGTTGATCACGATTCACTTGCGACTTCAGGTAACCCCAAAGCCAATAATCGCGCGGACTGAGGTCTGGGGATCAGGGAGGCCAAGCATAACGAAAGTGGCGGATGAGCACACGATCATCACCAAACGACAAGTTCATGAGTTCTTTCACGTATCTACCAATACTTTTTTTTGTTTTAATAAAACCCCATGTCATTCCAAGCATGTGTGTCAATTTTCACCTCTCTATCTACATTATTCAGTGATTTATTAACTTTTCAAATTTATACTGACTTTTTGATCACCAGGTACTTTTTAGCAGTCTTTCACTATTCAATCTCATTAAGTGCCCATACTACTGAAGTTTACGTTTCCTTATGATGCTGGTAGCAGAAACCTCAATACCAGCAACTTTTCTATTCACCTCGTTCCTAATTTTATCCTGTCTGGTGGTTTGATTGATAGTTCTAATGAATCTCATTTCCATTCTCTGTAAACAGCATCTGTAGCATTTCATTCTTCACCATAGCATTTGTATGTATCGTAATCTCTGTGGGTTTTGCTGGCGGATCCTAAAATCAAACTAATTAAATATTTCGGCGACACAACTGTTCGTCATCTTCAGGACCGCAGCTTCTGCTGAGTCCCGTTGAATACTGCATTTCATCGTATTATACAGGGTGTCCCAGCTATCTTGTCCACCCAAAATATCTCTGGAACAATAACAGCTATTGGAAAAAGACTTTCGCCGGTATCAATGTACGGCTGGGGCCCATGAATGTACATATTTGTAAACATTCTAAAACGAAAGCAAACGGGATTTTAACACAAACTTATGTTTTTTTTTTTTTTTTTAAATGGACATCCTATATTTGTTCTTCAGAAATCCATAGCATGACAAATCACATAAATAATGGCGTTGATTGCATCGCAATATTCCAATTACATCCCGAGATATTGCGACGCGAAATTGACGCTTGAAATACGCGAAACGCGCGGCTAGCGCACGTCCTGAGCAGGATGGGGTTCGCGCTTGAGTGTCAGGACGTGCGCTAGCTGAAATACTGAGGCCAGTTTCCCTAGAGAGATGACGCCCTCCAGTCTTGGCTGCACCCCGTATACCCCGGCCCCAACGCCGTGGTCTGATTTTGACCCGTCAGTGAACCAGACAATATCCCCCGTACGGTGTCGAACTATTTTCTCCCACTGCTCCCTACTTCCAATTGTAATATTGAAATGCTTGTTGAAGCAGTATGGGGTTATAATATATTCGGCTGGCATTTCCCCAACCTTTCCTATATTTACCTCACTCACTATTTTAGTGTGTGATTCTGGATATCCCAAAGAGTTCCAGGTGTTGCCAGTTTTGAGTCTGTATGCACCAACCGCTGCCTCCATCTCGACCCAAAGGTGTAATGGGGCCATATCCAGCATGGTTTCCATCCCAGCAGTTGGTGTGCTGCTAATTCCGCCTGTTATGGCTAAGCAGGCTAATCCCTGCACCTTACCAAGCTCCTTAGCAGCAACCTGCTGTTCTACACCTTGTAGTTTAGTCCCCCTATAAACAACAACAACAATCAAGCACGTGTGGACTAAGTCGCAAGTCCAATAGAACATGCAACTGTATCGTATAATTGAGCAGTGGCACAGTATTAGGTAGTACAGTTTTTATAAGCGTTATTTTTTGTGCAGCCCTCGCGAGTGTCCCTGGGACAAGGCCGCCGCGGCGGTCGGAAGCGAGTGTGTGGGAGGCCGCGGAGAGGCAGCTCTACGTGGCGCTGCTAACTTCCCCCTCTTGAGAGCCGACGCGCTTCCCTTGAGCCTGTTTCCCGGCAACGGCGTTGCCTCACCTGTCCATTGTTGTTGACCCGCCGAGATAAGCCGCGAGGGCCTCAGCCAACACCGTGCACCGCCCGTGTCCACAAAACGCCCCGAGGTGGAGGCAGCCGTTTGTTCTGGACACCCGACTGCAATCTGGCACTGCCGGACCATTACCGGACCTTGACAGTAGTCTTGTGTAGTTTGCGAACGAACTAGTTCGGAAGAGCGCTCCCACAGGCGAACTACGCGAACTAGTTCGTCCGCGACTTTTCCGAAAACTGCCGGGTAACAGCGAGAGGACGCGAGAGCGCGCAGAATCGCGTGATTCCCTTCTGCCAGTTGCCGTCATTTCGAGCTGAGATGCAGCTCAGCTGTAGTTTTAGTAGCGGTAGCAAAAGCTAAAACGAGCGGATGAACTAAAAAGAGCGATCTACTTCGCGGCCGAGCTGCGAACTAAAATGAGACCTACCGATCGCGAACTAAAATATGCGCGACAGGTCGCGAATTAAAATATACCCTATAGGTCGCGAACAGAATTAAAAATCACGTGATTGCCCTCTGCTGATGAGAGCCATTTCGAGGTTAGCGTCTGTCTGCTAGATTACATAGTTCAGTGATACAAGATTTCTGCTTTGAAGTATTCTGCACTCTGCAGAAGCGCATGAAGTGGCCAAGTGGGGGAACTTCTCCCTCCACCTGCATGCGCAGACCGCGCCGCTCACGCGTCACTGGGAGCGGACGAACTAAAAGAACGAACTAGTTCGCGGCTCCCGATCGCGAACTATTATGCGCAAGTCTAATTGACAGAGGTCGGAAGGAGAGGCGCTGATGCACGTTAGGTATTATGACAGAATAAATAAAATATCGGTAAGCACATGGGCCAAAATCCCTTTTAAGGAAAATTACATGAAACTCTTTTATTGATCCGGTCGGTTAGCCGTGTGGTCTAACGCACCGCTTTTTGAGACAGGGAGGCGTACCGGCCCCGATTCTAATCCGCCCGGCGGATTAACGAAAAGGGTCGAAGTGCCGGTCAGCCTGGATGTGGTTTTTAGGCGGTTTTCCACATTCCCCTAGGTGAATACCGGGCTGGTACCCAAGTCCTGCCTCATTTACACGATTCGCAAACATTTCGTAACACTTTAGACTTTATAGTTTTCAAAATGAAAAGCCAAGATCGCACATTAATAGTTTATTAAAGGACGACCGGTTTCGGTGCACTGTGTCACCATCATATGGTCACATATGTGTTATAAGCTGGTCATCTTGTTAAAAAAATGAATAAAAAATAACAAGTGCAACATTGTACTTAGTCATTATATAAAAAATACACTAGTTTGAGTATTTTGTAAGCTGTCATGTTTTTAACTTGTGTATTTTTTATATAATAACTAAGTGCAATGTTTTTTTTAAGTCACGAATTTCGAATAGAATCGTAATTAATGGCATTGGAACTAATTCTTTACACAGATGAGTATTTTTTTTTCATCGACGCACACAGATGTTACATGCAATTAAAATAAATTCCATGGCGAGGTTGAAAATTTGTGTTAGACCGAAATCTGAATTCGTATAGGGCTGTTAATGTCAACCACTTGCTAGAATACACTTAAGGCAGCGAGCAACAGGAAATAATGGGCAGGGTTCACTACCGTCGTTCTGTGCTATAAGTTGAGAATATGGACAGGGCGGAAAGTGGGCCTGAAAAGCCCAATTGTTTAAGGCGACTGCTGGCCCGAAACGGAAAATCCAAGTTCTAATCACCACCCCACAGAAATTTTCAACTTCGCCATTTAATTTATCCAAATATAAAGTAAACATACTATGTTTAATTCAGATACTTCTCCTCCTGAAAGTATAAGTAGACACTTTGTGCCAATTCTGTTGAAATAACAATAGGGAAAACTATAAGAAATCTATTGTGCCTCGTAACATTGACAATGTTAAGTATCTGATTTTAACTAATATTTGTCAATATAGGGTGCAAATTCTATATTTGAATTTTACTGAGCCGAACTTCCCATTATTAACACTGTGTAATCACTCCTACGTGTACAGTGTAACAGTTCTGCGGTAAACATAACGTAGATATCCACAAAAAGTCAAGGAAAAAAAGAGAAGGACGATCGTATGTTTTATTATAGCCGTTAGTATTATTCGTAAAAACTTGACGCAGAATGAAGCCAGAAGTTGTTACTGTAAAGTACTTTGTCAACGAGTTAGAAGAACTATGTAACAGTCCGCCACTATCGCTGCTTTGCGCCTAGCTTTGCGTGAGTAGGCTACCCGCCACACTGAGCTGTGCTGAGTTCTGCGCGCTCACCAGGCGCTTTCTTCTGTACGTATCCGCATCGCAATGCCACAAATGAAAATGAAGTTTGTTTCTGTAATTCAGTTAGTAAAACTGCAATATCGGTCTTCGTATCAGTCGTCAAAAAGTGAATGTTATATTATGTGCAGTAAGAGGTAGTTTATACTTTTTACGTATTCGTCACGATATAGGCGGTTGGCCATGTGCCTTGGTCTGAAAAGATACGCTAACTGTTGGCTCTACTCGAATTACAGCTTTCCTTGCTATTTCTGTCTAGTTTCAGTAAATCAGAAAATTAAGGTAGCCGTGCTAATTGCGTTGGTATTAACCATTAATTTTCTGTATATACGATAATAGAAAACGTAGAAAACATACTAAATGCAAACAATATGTTTGGTGGAATTAATGACAGAATTGCAGCCGGAAAAATTTCCAATAAAGTAGAGAAATCACAGTGTAAGTGATGTACAACATATACTGATAATGCTATTTAAGAACTTCTGTTTGCTCAGTCGTATAAGAAATTTCCACAGTTTTCGCATCTCTGCTGCAGTAAATAATATAGTTACTTGCTTATCACCCGTATTGAGATTCAGAGAAACTGGAAAACATTAAATCACTTTTCGCGCCGAGCATCTCACTTTCTGGTGGTTACTCAATACCAGTAAATATTTTGCGCTGAATGTTAGTACGCAAGCAGTTAAATTTGTTGAAATGGAACGCTGGTACCTTCTACGATTGCAATTGTTTCATATCCTTCACTGCATTTATATTTGTGTGAGAAGATTTAATATCAGAGAATCATCGTAAAAGCACGGAACAAAATTTTTAGTAGTTAATAAAATTTATTTTAACCATTTTCCTACAGTTTTGCCAGCTAGTAGTAATTTCAGTATCTTCTGATTAGTTCTTTTCCTCCATTATGCTTCAAGGTCTCCTTTTCTCTTTCTTCTGTCTCTTATTGCTTTCTCTTTGACTTTTCATAAATGTATTTCCTTCACAAAATATATCTTTGTGTTCCTTCTGCCCTGATGTATTATGAAATAGTATTTAATCCTTAGATACAACTTGTTCACATCCTTGCTCAGAGATACTTGATAATTTGCTTAATCATTCTTATTAACATTCATCATATATAAATGCCCAAACCATTTGTCGTTTTATTCATTATAGTTTGTCATTTTTAATTGTTTTTTTAATTTTATTTTCCCCCCTGTGCCTCGCCGTAATTCAAACCTGCTTCTTAATTTCCATACTTCCATACGCGTTACTTAACTTAAAACGTTTCTCTTGATTCCCCTTTCTAATATTTCTCGTTTAATTAATTTATAATTCAGTGCTAAGCACACACTTAATAGAAGCACTCTGGCTTGACTTTCATGATGTAATGTATTAGTTTCGTGAGTATGATAGGCTCTTTTTACTGAGACTGTTTAAGTTCGAGACAGCCTTTATATTATGCAAATCCTTTCATTAGTGACCCCTTTTTCTAATTCATTTTCTTGACTTCTCTCTTCTTTATGCTTGAAAATGAACCACATGTTGTGTCGTACTTGTAAAGGCACATAGTCTAACAGCACAGGTAGAGTATCCCGCATGAAATCATGATAATGTGCTCCAGTGAGCGTAGGTGGAAGAACATGAGGGCCAGTCAAGGCATCACCAACAATTCCTGCCCAGAGGTTCACAGAAAATCTGTGTTGATGACGTACTGTACACACTAACTAAACATTTGGGTATTTTGAAAATTGTCTGCACGAATCATTTCAATTTACATTTAAAGAGAAATACTAAAATGAGCTCTAACATGGAAATTTAGCGTTTCCGGATACTTGTCCACATAACATATTTTCTTTCTTTGTGTGTGAGGAATGTTTACTGGAAGTTTGGCCGTACCTTTTTGTAACACCCTGTATATAGATGTATTTTATCTGTATAGTTCATATGTGCACCTTCTGCACTTTGGTGACTATCAAAAAGTAAAAATCTGAAGAGTATTTTTTGTTTATTTAATGACTTCCAACAGCTGAATTTACTAGTTGCCTTTTAAAGTAACACCGTGGCTCTCTACAACACGCCAGACACCGTTGAAATACGTTTATCAGGGGGCCTCTAAATGGCGAGACGAGTATTACGGCATTTGTCAGGGTGGTGATCCTGTGCAAAGGAATGTTTATGAGATTCATACCTGTGTGGGCACCACCGCGCAACATATCTGGATTGCGCCACTCAGCCTGCTATTTCGCCGCGGAATGTCGGCCGACGTTTTGGTCGCGGGCCACTTTCACTGTTCGGCCTTGAGCTTCGGAACACGTCATCGCTACCTGAGCTCCCCTGTAATTTGTAGAGAATACAGCGTATCTTCCAAAGGGACGCCTTAGACACATTAGCGCTTCTGCATTTAGGAATGTTTATATCCGTACCTGCTGCACTGTAATTAAACGTCAATGGCAGCAGTAACAGCATCACAAAAGTTCTCTCGTAAACGTATAGAAGTGCGGGGGGCGAACATCGCAAGGCTGAAAGCTAATGCCACGAATTATTACGACGGGGAGGAGGATACTAAAGTGAAATCTGACTTTAACGGTGGAGACATCTGGGTTGCTCTCGTGGCGACTGTGACGTAACGGACTGCCTTTGTTGTCGGAGACAGTTAAGGTGTGAGATCAGACAGTGCCGCCGTCAACGACCTCCGCTTTGGTGAGCTTCGCTGCATAAAAAAGAGGGTGCAGCGGGGGAGGTTTCGGTAGCGGCTACTTGTCTGCTTTTTTATTTCCTTGCGTCTGGCTCGCTTTACAAGCCTCTCACACAAAGATCACTCACACACGGCAGCCCTGAATTACTCGTAAACACGCACCCTGTAATCTGGGCATCGTAGCTACCCACTGTCCGCGTTGCTTTCTTACCATACGTCACAGCCTCCGCTTCTCTTCCCTCTCACTTGTATTCGTCAGGTACGTCCACGGTCCCTCTAAGTCTTTCGCCTCTGTATACACTTTTTTTTATTTCTTTTGGTAGTAACTTCTGCCTGATCGGCGCTGAGCATTCATTAGCACGCATCTCGACAAACCACACTGTTGTGCGTCAGTTTACAGTAAGATACGAACTACTCGAAAAATAAACTATTACGGATTATGTACCTGAAAGCTGCGGAAAGAGAATGGTGATGCAATACATTACGCAGAGTGATTAGAGGGGTAACGAAACAGACTGATGTAACAATATCTTTTTATGATTAAGAGATACAGAAGAAAAACAGGTCCACTTGCTATTGAAAACATCTATTCCTGAGATCTTAAAAACATTGGTATGTAACGTGTGCCATTGTTGGTATCTGCTTGTTGTAATGTTACAGGTATATTTAAGAGGCCTCAAGAAACCATAAGGTCTTGTGGTGACATCTCATCCGCATTATTTAGGTCCTTAATTTAAAAGTAGACATTTATGTTACTACTATTTCGTGTATTAGTAAGTGTCGGTTCGTAGACACAGATCGCAGCGTGTAGGGGGCCCTAGTTGAAATGTCTCTCAATGTGTATGCCCGGGCTCCCCATCCTCACCAGTGCGGTTTGTACAGTATGGAACCATTCACCGATCTGTTCAGATGCAACTTGTATTATGTTAATGTACGACGTCGTTAACACTGTGGGCCCAGAAGACAACGAATAATAATATAAGTGGAAGGATAGATGCTAAGATCGCAATATATATTTTATTTATTCAAGACGACCGGTTTTCAAAACTTCTTATAGCTACCAGTGCTCCACATAAAAGCCGCTAGGTATGATGGCTGATAGTTGTATATCAAATCATGTGCTGGTGGATAGTCAGAAATAAAATGCATGGTTAGTCAGACCGGACGATGACACCATAGACTATCGAAACCGGTCGTCTTGAATAAATTAAATAACAATTGTTGTCTTGGCATCTGTCCTTCCATTTATATTATAAGGTCGCTCCCTGAGATGAGTAAATCATGGAGTAATATGTATGGAACTCATGGTTCTTTGGTGCGATCTAAATCAATTTATACAGGTTTCCAGCCAAGATCGTGTTTTTCTTTACATGATGACCGGTTTCGACGTTACTAAGTCGTCATCTTCTGATGTCACATACATGGTGTCCGCCCCATCTGACGCTTCACCACACAAATAACGTCACAAAACGCAACTTCGGAGGCACACTGCACCGTCCCTACTGGTGAAAAGACAGGTCGAAGTGCAATGTGGCAAGGCACACGCAGAGGCCTCTAACGGACGACTGCAGAGTTTTGCAGATGCGGGAGTCTCACTAATGCAATAAGGGATCTTTACGTTATCTCTCGTACGATTTTGGTGTATATGTGTTTAAACTTGTATCCATTCTGAAACTGCGACTGTGTTGATTAAAGAAATCAGAAAATAACAGCAACCATTCACCTTTCGTATGTATTTATTACCACAACCGGTTTCGAACTGCCTGGCAGTTCATCATCAGGCGGTGTACATGCTTTCTATGTTGCTTATAACATTGTGGAACACCTTTGGCTGTGATGAGATGGAAAATTATTACGTTTGAGCTTTGTCATTGGCACTAAATTTCAATATTTACACGTTTAAATTGTATACCAAACAGCTACTTACAGTTGGTTCACATTTCTGATTGATGGTATGTGATTTTTCAAGCAAATTAGTGCTCAATAGATGCCCACATAACACAACACTCGCTTTCCACATGTTTTACAAACATAAACAATTCAGAGATATGTACAGCTAATTGTCAAAGATCACAGTTGATGCATAGATACTATTTTAAACTAAATTACCAGTTACAGTTTCAGTGGTTTAAGTGTTCATACATTTCTATTTAGAATATTTTCTTACATTGGTGGCTTTTTTATTTCTTATTACTGTAATGGTAGCACTATTGTTACATGTCAAGAAAAATCCATAGATTGCATTTATAAGATTAAACATATGCGGTCGGAGTAGCATTTGGGAATTGCAAAGAGAGGGGTGGGGGGGGGGGTAGGTGTTATGTGATCTAAGTATGTGTATGTATGTTTGGTTTCCTCAGGCTTAAAGAGTCTTTAAAATTTTTGTAGAAAGGGTTGTTTGCCAGTTCTGTTTGTTCATTTAAGATGGTGTGTGGTGCTTTATTGTTATGGATGAAAATTTCTAACTGTTCTAAAAGGTCCATCTTTATTGCTTTGTCTGGTATTTGGAGATTGGTTTTTATGCTTGTAATGGAATGGCTGTTTGTTCGAGCCCAAGTACTTTCCTTTTGGGTTTCGTCGAAACTGGTCATCGTAAAAATAAAAAACCCATCTTGCTTGGAAACCTGTACATACAGGGTGTTCCACTAAGTGTGTTTGCCTCTGTAACTTATAAAATAATAGGTGACGGGAAATTTTAATGCGGTAGGACAACACAAGAAATGTTACACTTTGTGCGGAACTATGAACATAGTTTATTGTATCATTTTCCAAAGAGTTACAGCACAAAGATATAATTTTTTAAATGGAACAATAGTTTTTTCTATCGTGCATTGGATACGTTGAAACCAGCTGCGTCCAAATAAATTTAAACTACATTCCTATCACTGTTAGTTTGGGAGCTACAATCCTTCAAAGTTTAGGGGGCGGAGGCTACGACAGAGTAGCTAACTGGCTGGTGGTCATGAGACAGTGGGCCGTGCCCCAGGGGATAGCCACTCGACCAGTCAGGTACGCTATCGCAGCCTCCGCCCCCGGCACTTTGAAGGGTTGTAGCTCCCAAACTAAGAGTGATAGGAATGTAGTTTAAATTGATTTGGACGCAGCTGGTTTCAACGAATCGAATGCACGATAGAAAAAGCTATTGTTCGCGGCACTTTGAAGTGTTGTAGCTCCAAAACTAAGAGTGATAGGAATGTAGTTTAAATTGATTTGGACGCAGCTGGTTTCAACGAATCCAATGCACGATAGAAAAAGCTATTGTTCCATTTAAAAAATTATATCTTTGTGGTGTAACTCTTTGGAAAATGATTCAATAAACTATGTTCATAGCTCCGCAGAAAGTGTATTATTTCTTGTGTTGACCTACCGCATTAAAATTTCCCGTCACCTATTATTTTATGAGTTACAGAGGGAAACAGTGAAACACCCTGTATATCAGTAATTAAGTTCCGTGGATATAGCTCTGGGGGAGTGTTGGGCCCTGGGACCCCCCCCCCCCCCCTCCCCCGCGCCGCTGCGTATGCATTTCTACCGCTATGTGTAGAGTTTTGTCACCTCGGTGTAGGGTTCATTCGGGAAGCCCGTCAGATGTGGATGGCGGCGGCAGTGCGGTAACGCTTGCTCGGGACCTTGCGGCCCGGTGCAGACGGAACTGCAGTGGCGGGGTGGGGCGGGGTGTGACGCAAAGCGCGGAGCCGCCGCTGCCGCCGCCGCCGCCTTTCACCGGCGAGGCCGCAGGAGCTGCTAGCCAGGCAGTGCGCCGCCGACCGCCCGCCCAGCAGCACCGCCACCGCGACGCGACGACTCACGGCGCCGCCTCTGTTGCAGCTGCGGACCCGCCCCACACAACGAGATGGTCTCCCGCAGGAAGATCCTGTCCCGCTCCAGGGACGACCTCAACCTCGACTCCACGTTCGCCGTCCAAGAGGAGGAGGAGGACGTCTGGTACCAGAGGGACAAGCTATACAAGGTCAGTACCCACTGCCACCGCTACTGTTGTACGTACAATTAGCTTCACTGTTGTTAGCAAACAGGGGACGAGGGAAAGACTTCACACGTTTAGTGGCAGGCTTGTTGCAAGTGTTTATAGTGACGTTCCGTGCGTGGTCCCACTGGACATTTCTGTTACCGTTACGATATGTTCAGTGGATTTCTGCTCGCTTTCTTGACCCGCCACGCAATTTTAATCTGTCAGCTAGTTTCACATCGGCGCTTGATTTATGTGACAACTGTCACTTATCGATATCTACGAACAGGCCAGAAATGTAAATCAGTAGTTCCGGATTCCTCGTCCTACAGCTGGCTGTCTTCACAAGGTAATTTTCATCATATGATCACCAGTAAATGTCCCTTTTGGCCTCCTATTCAGCCGGCCGCGGTGCCTGAGGGGACTAAGGCGCTCCAGTCACGGTCTTCACGGTCACTACGGTCGGGGGTTCGAATCCCCCCCTCGGGCACGGATATTTGTGGCGTCCTAGTTCGTAAGTAGTTCATAAGTAGTTTGTAAGTTTAGGGACTGATGACCCCGTAGTTAAGTCCCATAGACTATACAAACATTTGAACATTTGCCTCCTATTCAAGTAAAGGAATCGGTACCAATTTTCTGTTTTCAAATGGAGCTAAAAATGACAGTTATTTTCCCATCCGTAGGAAATTTGAAACATCCCTCATAGTAAATTTGTTAAAAAAATTCCCCAGTGTCGAGTGCAGATTTAATATTACATTTAAGGAAGGCATTAACAAAGCCAAGGATTTCCTTCTAGAGGACCGACGCTACGTACTTCTTATTTCTCAACATTGGAATGTAGTCTACTTGTTAGAGCGCGAGATCGCAGGATTCAAGTCCGGTCAAAGCACGAAATCTTTTAGGCTGTCTGTAACGTAACATGTATCTCTAAATAATGGTAAGATTCCACGTTAATTTATACGTCCCTTTTACCCGACAGGATAGCTGATGTAGGTTAGAGGCAGTTACGTCTGATTGAGAACCTTCAATCATTAAGTGAAGACAAACGAAATTATTGCTGTTATTACAATCATGAAGTTGCATAACGATACGAAATTGCGTTTCGATTCTGTCTCTAAAGTATCGCTCAGCCCCCCAATTCTCTCTCTCTCTCTCTCTCTCTCTCTCTCTCTCTCTCTCTGTGTGTGTGTGTGTGTGTGTGTGTGTGTGTGTGTGTGTGTGTGTAGGCAAGATCATATGATAGCAATTAATTTCTTAACAGTGTATTGTTTTCCTGCATCGTTAATATCACTATAAGTAAAAGGGCCACTCTATCGCATTACATTTAATGGTTACATTGGTTAACTAACGTCACCTGCGTTACAATATTTGTTCATTCTGTGTTTTACGAATTGTAAGGATAGTGAAGAAAACTGCGTGTGTGGAATGTGCTCAGTGATTTGAAGACTACACCGCCTAACTCAAGGATTTACATCAGCATCGTGATCGAGTTGTTTTTTACAAGATAATTTTCAACAGTGACAGTGTCCATCTGCTCCAAACCGTGCATCGAAGACTGGAGACATTGCTAGCAAGATACCGAGTTGTAATCGGCAGCACGTATGAAAATATGAAGTTATACAACAGGTGTTCGTTACTCTGCGGACAGTGGAAATACTGTGTCTACGCTATGTGATACAGTGGAAGTACTTAAGAAGGCAACAAAACCTCCGAAGTTTCCCACCTGTCAACAGTGTCTCTTTGTCGTACTCGAATCAAAAGAGACGGGTTTTCTCAGCAACTGTGTGGTCGGTTGCAAGTACCATGCAGGTGGTAAACAGTCATTTCTGAAATGAATCCTGCAAGCTACAAGCATTTATTTAAGTAAATAGCTATACATCTCTGTTGCTGACATTATTCACGTAGTGTGGATTTCAACCGAAGAGAAATGCACCTATTTCTTCAAAACATGTTTAAATGTTCGTAGAGCTTGTGGGAATTAACTACGGGGTCATCAGTCCCTAAACTTACAAACTACTTATGAACTAGCTAATACTAAGGACGACACAAATATGCATGCCTAGGGGGGATTCGAATCCAAGACCGTAGTGGCCGTGCAGACCGTGTCTGACGCGCCGCAGTCCCCTCGGCCACCGCGGCCGGCCCTATTTATTCCAACGAGTTCAAGGGGTAGGCTAGTATATTTTATTTTTCCAATTCCCTTAAAAGTCAATGTGATATAAAAATCATAAAAAAGGGCTTTAGCTTGCTCTAACTTTTAATATTAACCCGCACACCACCAAATGATTGGGAAAATGGAGGGAGTACTTAATACTGAAGTTCTGAAAATATTGGGATCTAGTGAGGTATGTGATATTTTAAAATTGTGAGAGAGTATTCATTGCTTTGAATGAAATTTTCTAATAAATTCTATAAATATTTAAAATTTTTAGTCAAATATAACCCGAAAACTTATGTTTTGTTTGTAAATGCTACCTTAACAGTGAATGTCATATTCAACATTTTTCGGTTCAGGATCAAAATTTTCTTATCAATATTAGTTTGAAATGTTGATATTGATTAAAAGTCATCGGAAACTAATTTTTATTTTTAAATTGTTTTGCTCGTACAGTGGTAATACACGTTATTGAAATTGTGTTCGTATTGCTACGACTGTGCTGAGAGAAATTTGCAAGCTCTAGACCATATGTAAGAAAATCATATGTTCAAATGATTGTAGAGCTTATGGGACTCTACGGGGTCATCAGTCCCTAAACTTACAAACTACTTATCAACTAGCTAATACTAAGGACGGGCAAATATCCATGTCCGAGGGGGAATTCGAACCCCAGACCGTAGTGGTCGTGCAGACCGTGACTGGCGCGCCGGCCGGCCGTATGTATGAATTATACTGTTCCGATACATGTATAATTAACAGTCTAGGATGTTGCCTTATTTACTTTTTTTACAGTGGTCTTGCACTACACCCTCTCTCCCACCCTAAAATCGTCTAAAACAGTATTGCGAAGGTTAAATAAAAAGTTCATTTACCAAAGTAAAAATAACTCTGAAAACGCACTCCAAAGTTGGGAAAAGACTTATTTGGAGCCAGAATACCATAAAACGATATCACAAATTAAAACTCTTGATATTTATGTTCCATTCAAAATGGAAGAATGTGTAACGATATTCGTTCCAGAGATTCTTCTCACACGACATATTGCTTTGCATCCGTGTGAAGGAGCTCAAAGCTCATTGTCATTTCCTTTTGGGAGTATCCCGTAAAACATCCGAAGAGTGATCCAATCTACTGGTATGAGTTAACTCGCTGGCGGCTAGGTATGCCCGTGGACCGGAAGTGTTTCCACAACGGCCCCTGCGTCAGTTCCATATCGCAAGATCTCCGGAGTGAGCGGTTCGACACATTACAAGAGCCGAAGCGGAACTGGCTGGCATCTGTCCTTGGTCCAAACACGTCAGGCGACGCTGTAGAAAGCGCTCCAGCGCCCTGTACAGGCGTTGCCAAACATCATTGGGGAAGCAGGCTCAGACGTCATCTGTTTGGGAGCCGAGGAAATACAGTCAGTGGCAGATGAGGCAATCGGCAGCGGTGACGACGCGATGAGTGCGTGTTAACCTATTGCTTCACTGACTATGGGAATCGCCTTTAAGCAACGCATCCGACTGACGTTTACGTTCGGTTTACTGCATGTCACCAAGTATATTTCTTAACCTTGCTTGGGGGTCGGTGAAGAACAGGGAACGCGGATTGAAGCTGAACAGTATCAGAGGCGCCCGCGAGATGGAACACGACGAGTAGCTAAAAGCAGTGTTAGGAAAGGTGAATGCAAGGCTTAGATTTGTTGGAAGCGTTCACAGAAAAACCAATGAGTGTGTTAGGACAATCGCATGCCATTCGCTACATCGACATCTACATACACACTTCCCAAGCCACCATATGGTCCGTGGTTGAGGGTTTTGGTCATACGGTTCTTATTATTTTTTTTTCCATCTTTTGTGGCTTGACAGGTATCTATGTGTTAAACCTTAAATGCAAGAGTTTTTAATTTCCAAACAGAATTATTTCCGTGTTTTATAAGTTGCACAAACAAAGGGAAAAATAATAAAAAAATTACTATGTTGATAGTTAAAAAAAAAAAAAAAAAAAAAAACACTTGTGCAACATACAGAAACTTGTTATATAATTTTCAAATTTGGATAGTATAAACAAATTTTCGTGCTGATTGTGATTCTCAAAATGTTCATCTACATCTACATCGATACTCTGCAAATCACATTTAAGTGCCTGGCAGAGGGTTCATTAACCACCTTCATAACTTTTCTCTACCGTTCCATTCTCTAATAGCGCGCGGGAAGAAAGAACACCTAAATCGTTCCTTTTTCGATCTGATTTCTCTTATTTTATTGGGATGGTCATGTCTCCCTAAGTAGGTGGGTGCTAGCAAAATATTTTCACATTCAGAACTAAAAGTCGGTGATTGAAACTTCGCAAACAGATCACGCCGCAATGAATAACGTCTTTCAAATGTTTGTAAGGCTTATGGGACTTAACTACGGGGTCATCAGTCCCTAAACTTACAAACTACTTATCAATTAACTTATACTAAGGACAACACAAACATCCATGCCCGAAGGAGGATTCGAACCTCCGCCGCGGGAGGCCTCGCGATCCGCACCGTGGCGCTCCAGACCGCTCGGCTACTCCCGCGCAGCATGAATTTTTTCCTCCTTACAAAACTGGCTCTTTATATGGAAAACAAAACGTCAAAATCTGCACTATCTGGCGTTTTCTCCAAATTCAAACAAAGATGTTAACAGAAGTTTACACTGCAACCAACATCGAAACAACAAACGCCACAGACACTTTCTACAAACACTGCTGCATCTGTTAAACAAGTGATAATTCACAAAATTCCCAATAGACGTTGTTAAAACAATAGTGCAATCGATGTTGCAGATATGCAACACCATTCATTTAAGGATTAAGGCATAGTTTGGCGTACGCTTTAACTCATAGAGCCCCGTCAGAAAAAGAACCTAGTGCCCAACATTTGTATCGTAGGATTTAATTTGGTTGATATGAAAATGAACTAAAGTGTCAGAAAACGGTTATCTACAAGAAGGGAATTTTACTTCTGTGCAAATTCCACTCCCAGTTATAGAAAATTGGTCAAATAATATAGTTGCTGCCTGCATCCCCCAGCAAACTAGAAATAAAAAGAAATAAATTAATTTTAAAAAAAAACTTAGTATTTCACGAAAATAACACATCTTAAGTAACGAATTTCAAATCAAAGATTTTACCAAGTTTTTACAGAATCACAGTAATTTATTCATTTAATTTCCTACATAATTTTGAAACATAATTAACTTCACCCAAAAATATTTCACAAAAAAATGTTTGAAATTGATGAGATCAAATAAATACGTGTTCGCGAGGTAGATCTAGTCTCAATACATCAATGCCTGCCTTATAATCATTAACTGTAAATTTATAAGCTTACGCAGAAATAGCCGCGGTGGAGTTGTAAGGCGCCTAGCTGCGCAGCGCGGCGTTGATTACTGTCGGAAGTTCGAGTCCTCTGTCGAACATGGGTGTATTTGTTGTCCTTCGTATGAATTACTTTACGTAGTTTGTAACCCTAGGGACTGATGACCAACGTAGTGAAGTTTTTTAGATTTACAAACATTTGAACGTTTCTTGTCCACAGTCTCTACAACAAAGAATAATTCAATAAATGATCTCCAGCGTCGAAACCGTGTATTATTGGATGTAAATTGTAAACTTCCGTATCGTCTCCTCTATCAATTCCGAGAACTTCTACACGGTGGAAAAAGTCGCGCTATATAACTGCAAGTATACTGTCTTCAAAGTTTAAAAAGATATTTTCAATGTGTTTATTACCATATTTGTTTCTTTGTAGCAAAGTACAGAGACTAAATGAATATTAAATTACACACGAAATACAGTCCCAGGTGAATTGTTATAAAATGCATTATAAATGACAACTTGTATCGATGATATCAATTAACGTTATATAGCGGATATTTCAATACATATGAAGCCCCATACTACAGAACCATTATAACACGGAGAAGCATTGGAAAATAAACAAAGTTTCACTGCCGAGCGAAATGGCCGGGTGGAGTGAAGAGTTGTACTACGGACATGCCGACCGCCCCCGCCGGAGATTCGAGTCCTCCCTCGGGCATATGTGGTGTGTGTGTGTGTGTGTGTGTGTGTGTGTGTGTGTGTGTGTGTGTGTGTACTGTCCTTAGCGTAAATAGTTTAAGTAGTTTAGGGACTGGTGACCATAGGAGTTTTGTCCAATAGGTTTTCAAACATTAGAAAATTTTTTCACTGACCTTCCTGTCTTTCTTTCCGAGAGGTTTCCTAGTTACCCTTGTCGTTATTACTTAAATGTTTAGCCGAATTAGGTCTTTAAACTGAAGAAGCGTTGTCAGAGTTTCTGGACGACCAGGTAGGAGGCGATGTTGGTCATGTGTTGTGCCGCAGTGTTGCCAAATCGGTTCAAACCATGTCCTTACACAGTGGCGGATAAAAAAAAAATTCTGGGGGGAGGGGCACAGGGCTGTTGAGGATGAACATATCCTTCATGCCTTGTGAGACTGATTTTAAGACACACACACTCTATGTGTATGTGTGTGTGTGTGTGTGTAGGAAATGAATCCAGAGAGATAAAACCGTTTACCGAAAACACCTGAATACGCCAGCCTAAACGCAGCCTTGACATTCACAGTTGTTTCACATTTATTACGTATGAGTAAAACATGCCCAATAGCTCGTTTATATCCCAAGCAATCATGAAACAATAAACAACTTTTATTTATTTTTATCGTAAATTACTGGCAAGAAAGAGCAAGAAGCAATTACTGTAAATGGAAACATAACACGAAAAGTCAAATTACGTTCTGTTAATTACAGGGATTTTGCATTTATTAACGCACAATTACATGCTGCACGTAACAAAATGGTAATTATTCTTACGCTGAGATTATTTCCCTCCCTTCCTTCTTCTCTCTCTCTCTCACCCCCCCCCCCTTTTCCTTCTATCTCTGCAGCGGGGGAACGGGAGGGGGGTTGCACGTGCCCCTGCCCTGCCCCCCCCCCCCACCTGAATCCGCCATTGTCCTTACATGACACCTCAAAGTTCCTTACGTTCACCATGAGTGTCCCTACGGACCAAACAAATTTATAAAAGAGAGAGAGTGAGAGAGAAACCCTCTGGGGGAGGGGGTAGAATATTCGCCACAAAGAGGTATACTTCTTTTTTTAATAAAAGAAGCTACTTACGTATTGGGTCGTAATATTTTCGCCAGTGGCGTAACTAGGACTTGGCTTTTTGGGGGGGGGGGGGGAAATAGATCTACTTAACGAGCAAAATTTTAGTCAGTTACCAGACTATCATCTACCACTTCCGTCGAAGAAACTAATAGACTTCAATCCAATGAAATCTTAAGGTAAAACACCGCAAGTTTCCAATCTTTACCAGATTGCTGTTATACTATTTCTTTCTTTTTTTTCGGGTTCTGAGGGGGGGGGGGGTTCTATCCCCCTCACCCCCCCCCCCATAGTTACGCCACTGATTTTCGCTTTATTAACGTTATTGTACAACGAATTGTTATTGTTTTGAATCAGAAAAAAGGTACTTTGATTCTGCAATGTCTCTGAGAAAAGTCCCTACGTTCTGCAGATTGCTGTTATACGATTTCTTTTTTTTTTTTTTTCGGGTTCTGGGGGGGGGGTCTATCCCCCTCATCCCCCCCATAGTTACGCCACTGATTTTCGCTTTATTAACGTTATTGTACAACGAATTGTTACGGTTTTGAATCACAAGAAAGGTATTTTGATTCTGCATTGTCTCTGAGAAAAGTACCTACGTTCTGCAAAGAGATCGTAAATCCTTCCCTACAGTTTGGGTAAAAGAGTGAGAAGTTCCTACGCCTAGGGACATGTCCCTACGGTTGGCAACAGCGTCGTGCGGTCTCTACGGCCAGCAGTGTCCACACACACAAAGGCACGAGACACGCGCGCCGCAGCTTGCCAGCTGACGCGCAACCTGCTGAAGCCCACTTTGCGTGTGTGTCTGTGTGTGTGCGTGTTTATGGTTAGCAGCCGCTTTCACTTGCGGCGGCGGTAGCTGTCTGTCGCAGCCACTGGTCGGTACCTCCGTCTCGCACCGCAGCCAGCCGTTTCTCTGCTTGGAAATGTCCGTACACAGCAGAGAAACCCAACTGGTCTCAATGCGGAACTTGCAGCCTTCTCTGGACGTCTTTACTTTCCGCATCGAGCAGGCACTCACCGGAAGCTTCCTGTGATGAACGCAGTCTCTTAATTCTGCCATTAGAAACGGCAGTAGCGCCGTGGACACACCGGTTCTTTCCACATCGCCGAACGTAAGCGGTTTCGCCGGGCTTGGTTAGTTCTTGTATGGGTTATCGTTCGGGTGTGCCGGGTTCCATTGGCAAGCGGGAGGTACTCAATCCTTTGGGGCCAATTAACGAACTTCTGAGGGTGGACAAAATAATATGAACACCTGACATCGACACAATATTTATTCATTAGTAAGTGGTTCGACACAATGGCCTTTGAGGACAGCCCAAATTCTTGGACTGAGAGATCAAATTGTCTTTATAGTTTCCAACAGAATATTGGAATTAAAACATCCGTCAATTATTTCAGTGGTGTTACAACTATAAGGTTGGTCCACACTGCCTGCTCTAAAAACTCCCCATAACGGCTCAATTGTGTTGAGATGTGGCGCTCTTACTGTCCGAAGGTTAGCTTTGATAGCTTTCTGATGCTGTAGAAAGCAAACCAGAAACCTTTTCGGCTGTCTGTGTGATTGTAGTGTTTATTAGCAGTATATTAGTCGTATTAAGCAGTTTTACGAATTCGAAATATTTAAAAATTTAGATCGTTTCAGGGCATTGAAATATATCCAATGGCAAAGATGAAAATTTGTACTGGATTCGAACCCAGATTTCTTCCTTTGGGCCAGCGGTCGCCTTAACCAATTAGGCTATCCAGGCACGCTTCTCTTTCAACCCAAATTCTCACCTTGTAGAACACTACGATTGTAGTGCCCTCTGCCCATTTGATTCCTCTTGCTCGAAGCCTACACTGGATTCCCGCAAGGGATCGAGCCTATTAATGCGTCCACAATGAAATTGTCAATTGCTTGTTGAGGCAGACATACAATTATTTACATGGTGTATGTTCTTTAGGACATGTCAGAAAAGAACCGACACCATATAAATAATAGTAAGCAGTTTGTTGTCGAATAAGTTGAATATGACATAGATGTCCAAATCATGATGCAATCTACACCATGTTTGACTACAGGGAGTAGGCATGCAGTATGGTAAGCTTCTTTTGCGGTTTTAGGTACATAAACACGGTCGTCGGTAGGAACCAATGTAAAAGATGATTGATCGTATCATACCGCATACTTGCAGCCAGCAAGTGTCCAGGTTTCTTGATCGAGGCACAGCTTTCTTTCTCAGTTTGCGTTGCCTTCAGTTCTTAAGGGTTTATCAACTACATAGCTTCGTTTCCCTAGGTCCGAAATCTTAATGAAATGCCCCGAGTTATGAGTGATAACTGGCAGTGGCATAACGATACTAGAGTGTGGATGATTTGAGAACTTGACATGAGGCGTGGTAGGGTAGGTTGCGCGGGTCCAGCGTCCCAGAGGTGCAGTGATCACAGCGACTGCCTAGCAGACAGGAAGGCCCGGGTTCGAAACTCGCTTTTGGTACAACTTTTCACGTAGATTTAATTGAATGCCCACTGGCAGTTAATGTCTTAATTTGTTGGTATGCTCAAATGTTTGTTAAGCTTATGGGACTTAACTACGGGGTCATCAGTCCCTAAACTTACAAACTACTTATGAACTACTTACGAACTAGGACGGCACAAATATCCATGCCCGAGGGGGGATTCGAACCCCCGACCGTAGTGGCCGTCCAGACCGTGACTGGAGCGCCTCAGTCCCCGCGGCCTTTGTTGGTATTTTCAGTCGTATTACATAATAGTTTTTCATAGCAAGGGGGCTATCTAAATTTTTATTTGTTGAGAAATATGAGTGCCAAGAATGCTTGTTCAGTATTGTATTTCAGATAACCGGTTTGGTCAAACTTATTGGTCATATTCGTCATCATCAGATCAGTACATTTTAAAAAGTATCACCGCCTCATACATAGACTGGACAGTTCAGTCGTGTTGTGTCAACAGCAGACGTAAATTGTAATAAATTATGACGCAACACGACTGAACTGTGAAGTCATGAATAATGTATGGGGAGGTGCTACTTCTTAAAATGTAGAGATCTGAAGATGACAACCTGTGATATTTAAGAAGCGATCTTGGCATACATATTTCTCAACAAATGACAATTTTTGAGTAACAATTATTACACAACAACGAGTGATACATCGGGGTACTTTGCAGCCTACGGCACACTCGGCTATAACTGTGGAGGTGCCGCAACAGCTGGCTTGAGTAAGCCAACAGTACCCGAGGCAGCGAAGTGGTTGAAAGATGGGGCGCGGGGGGGGGGGGGGGAGGCAACGTTAATCCGACTCCGCTAGGCAAGGACGCGTGCCTTCGCGACGGCTTCTAGGGCCGACGCAAGGCAAGCAGTCGGCGGCAGCCGCCGAGTTACTCCACAATAGACTCGTTCCTGCAGCTGGGCTCGCTCTGTCTCTCGGTATGTTTGGAGTGCCACTCCGGTGTCTATCGATTCTGCTTATTGGTCATACTACATTCCACCACACAATTTGTACCACAAATCTGTTGGCACGGTCTTCCGGAATTGATGGAACTTAGTCGCTGGATACAGAATGGTACACACTTTTGACAAACGGTTCACAAATATTCAGTAAAAGGCATCTACGAGAGTTTCTGTCACGGTACCAAATGTTCCATACGGATCCTCGCAGCGACAATAAACAGTGTATTCCTGCGTCATTGCAGAGAGCTCCTGAATATCTACTTCTGCTTGTAGAAATGTTTGTATAGTTTGTGGGACTTAACTAGGGGGTCATCAGTCCCTAAAAAAAAACTATTTATGAACTAGCTAATGTTAAGGACGGTACAAATAACCATGCCAGAGGGGGGGATTCGCATCCCCGACCGTAGTGGCCGTGCAGACCGTGACTGGCGCGCCGCAGTCCTCTCGGCCACCGCGGCCGGCTATCATCTTGTTGTCTGAACTTCTGATCTTCTACGTTTCACTCCCATAGAATGCTACAATCCAGACAAAAGCTCTCAGAAGGACTTTCAAACATTTAAATATTGGATGTCAACAAATTTCGCCTCTTCAGAAACGATATTCTTCCCATAGGCATTCTCCATTTCATATTTTCTTTGCTTCGTCCATCGGAAGTTATCTTTCTATCCAAATAACAATACTCATCTACTACTTTTATTGCCTCTTTACCTAATCTAATTTCTTCAGCATCGCCTGATTTTCTGACATTCCATTCCCCTAGTTTTATTCTTGTTAATATCCATCTTATATTTTCCTTTCAAGACACTGTTCATTCCAATATTATATTACGATCCTGTGAAGAAAAGCGTACGAGACTCAATTCGTCGACGTTCGAGCTCATTTGATGGTGAAGAAACTGATGCGTGGTCTATACAATTCTTCAGGATTTTTGGCCGCATTGCCAATTTATAAAATCCGACGTTTCGGCCACTGTTGCAAGTGGCCTTTGTCAAGGTGATTGGCTGACTGAAATTGACAATGCGGCCAAAAACCCTGAAGAAAATGTTCAAATGTTTGTAAACCTATCGGAGCAAACTGCGTGGTCATCAGTCCGTACCTTACAAACTAATTAAAGTAAAGTAAACTAACCTAAGGACAAACACACACACACACACACACACACACACACACACACATGTCCCAGGGAGGACTCGAACCTCCGACAGCGAGCAACCGCGCGCTCCGCAGCGAGGCGCTTTAGACCGCTCGGCTACTCCACCGCGGCAAACCCTGAAGAATTTTATAGACAGTGACAACGGCCGCGGAAGCCTTCGTTTACATCAGACTGATGCATGTTCGAGCATGCATTAACCCTGTCCAAGAGCGATAAATTTTTGCAATTTGTGTAAGCATGTTTCTACAAGCTTTGCAGTGAAGCGTGCATTTACGTATGGCCGCCTTTACCGGGCGATTGTGCGCCTAGGTACAGCAGACGGAGTGGATTGGTGCGCGTGCAGTAGCCGAGTAGCCCAGTGGCGCAGTGCTTGGCTAACCCAGTGGCCGGCAGTAGCGAGAGCACCAAACCTGTTGCTCGCGGCAAGTACACCGGTTCCAGCCGACAGCTCCTGGGCTGCGAGCGCGGGGATCAGCAGGCGCACAGCCGCACTGGTACCTCTGAACCGCATGTTGCTGTGAATCATTGATGCAGAAGAAAAACTGCGTAATGCGGCCAGGAGGGCCGACCGGTATACTGTACCTTTTAGTGAACATTGTTCCTTACACCGCGTGTTTCAGAAATAAGTACAGTATTATTGCGGGATCATATGTCCCTACATTTACATGCATTCTTCGCGAACCACTTCCTCCTATCGCGTACGGTTCGCGGAAAAAAACGATTGCTGATTTGCCTCCGTGTCGTTCTAATCTATGTAATTTTATCGTTGCGGTATTGTCGTGAGATATTCGTAAACAATGACAGAAGCCCGTACCGCGAGATAGGGCGACTCTCTTGCAAAGTCTGCCATTGGAGTTTCCAGGCATCAAAATTCCAAATGTTTGTGAAGCTAAGGGGCGATATTGCTTAGGTCGCCTGTCCCTAGACCTACGAATTACTTCAGCTACCTTATATTAAGATCAACACACACGCAACCATGCCCGATGGAGGACTTCAAACCCCGACGTGGAGTGGTCGCGCAATCAGCGACAAGGCGCCTTAGACCGCTCGGCCGTTTCCACGCGGCGTGCTAATCACTTCTGTGACGCTTTTGGCTTGCGAAATGAGCCTGAATCGAAACTTGCCGCTCTCCGTTGGATCTTCTCAATGTCGACCATACGTGGTACGAATACCACACTAACGAGCAATATTCCAGCTTCGGCCGAACGAGGGTTTTGTACCGCACTTCGTTCGTTGACGGAATATATTTGCTGAGGAATCACATTTAAGCGCGTGGCAGAGGTTCATTGAAACGCCTCTGTAATGGGTCTGTACGTTCTGCAATACCGCGCGGAAAAAGTAACACGTAACTCTTTTCATTTTCGATCTGATCTAATTATGTTGCTCAAGTCTCGCACTGTATGCGTATATTAACAAAATATGTTAGCATTGCAATAAGAAAGTTGTTGAGGCAAATTTTGCAAGTGTGTCTCGCCGCAATGAATAATGCCGTTGCCGCGGTGGAGTAGACGAGCGGTCTAAAGCGTCTCTCTGCGGAGCGCGCGGTTGCTCGCCGTGGAGGTACGAGTCCTCCCTGGGGCATGGGTATGTGTGTTGTCCTTAGGTTAGTTTACCTTGGTTTAAGTATTTTGTAAGCTACGGACTGATGACCACGCAGTTTGGTCCGATAGATTTACAAACATTTGAACATTTTTTAATAATGCCGTTCTTTTCGTATTTCCACACTTGTGGATTATGTCTTATTGTAACTTGTGAATAATTCATAATTGTAATTTTTTTAACAGACTCTTCTGATGATGGATGATATCGAAAACCAGTAATTTTATAAATATAATAAACTACTGATGGTTGAGTATGCATTTTTTTAAAGTATTCGATTGTGGAATTGTTGGCTGCTTTGAACTTACCGCCTTTAAATTTGACTTCTTTATCATATAAACGAAGTTTACTGCCCATGTGGTTGACAGCATTCGTTTACTTAGGGTCAATCGCCACTTCTCTCACGATGCAGGTACGTTACGTAAGCCGTATCGCCCCTGTTGTTGATCTGGTGACCAGTCACTACCTTGACCGCGTGGTCCTCACCTTGCCTCCCGGTCATCCCTGGGGCGCCTTGACCCCTGCGCTGACCGCCACAGGCGCCCCTTAAAAATGCATTGGCTCTGGCTGTGGGGCGGCCCTCTTAATAACCGGAATCACACCGGTTAATTAAAAGCGCCGCGCTCCTAGGTCACGTCCGCGGCGGCTTCTCCTTCTTGCGCTGGGCGCGGCGGCTTTCGCTTTCATCGCCGCAGACGCCTGCCGCGCTGCGTTCGGTTTTGCCGTCTGGTCGCATCGTCTGGTGAACCGGCCGCCGCTGTCCCCGCCCCGCCAGACGGCTTTTTCGCGTCGGCCGTCAGACGTCATGGCACGGCTGCGTGCTCTGAATAATACATCTGCTGCCGTCTGCGTGCCCTGTCTACACGCACGGCACACCGCGGACCTCGTCTCCCTCACGTTTCCACGTCGCGGAATGCTAACCCGGCCGCCGATGCTGCGGATGCCGGGCGGGAATTTTTGCTTACGAGACAGCATTATAATCCTGCCGGCTGTAGTATGACCACTAGCCGGGCTCATTGCAATTCAAAATACCGACCCTCTTTCGTTCTTTTGGCACGAATACCACGCATGATGTCTCTCGGGGCGTGTGTGGATCTTTGACAAGCAAATGGCTATGCTTTGCGTTTCAGACTTATATATCATCATCATCATTAGAGTGATTATGCCACTCAGCGTTCAGTCTGGAGCATATATATATATATATATATATATATATATATATATATATATATATATATTCTTGAGCGGCCGAAAAACATGACGGAAGTGACTTCATCAGTCATCAACCCATTTACGTGCAATAAAATGGGGCAAGAGAAATGGAAAAAAATTCAAACGAAGGAGGTGAAATAACCACATCATTTTTAAAATTTTAAAACTGGTCGGCTGAAACTGTGTTTACTTTTGGATCACATCATTTTTGTCATAATAGTTCTACAGATCTAGTGCATCTTCTACGGCTGACCTGAAATATTATGAGAGAAATGATGTGGTTTTAGAAAACTAATGGAGAATATCATGTTTCGGTTTTGCTATTTGGTGCTATGCATGTGTACCTTTTTGTTATTATCAGAAGACAAACGTAATGCCGCTATTTATGAGAGATACTGTCAACACTTTCTCCTAAGATAATGATGGAGATGATCAACTAAATAAATAGCGATTTTCGCTGTAAACAATTATAAAGTTATACCAAATCGCCCGAATGAACCCAAGCGTTGCATACATAAATGATAATGTTGAAGAATGTAGAAAAATATGGATATCCCATTTGTTTTGAATGGAAGAGTGGAGAGCACCCTTACAGTTTTGGCGATTTTCTGCGCAAAGTGAACGATGCATTGGATTTATTATTAATGTGGAATTCGGTTGGTCAAAACATGTTAAACTGAACTGAATCGACAGCGGTAAATTTGGTGGTAGGTGAAAGAATTATGAGTCTAAGACATTGTAAAAGGACATGAGAGCTCTATTTGCTTTGTTTTCGGGGTTTGAAGATGTCTTGATTGTGAAGCCGAAACTGGTTGCAGAATATATTATTTATATGCGATGGGTGGTTCGAACGAAAATGTACGAAACGTCTTAATAACCAAACCGGTTGAATTTTGAATATGCCGCTTTGGGAGAACGTAGTGCGACGTCTAGGAACGCTAAGCATAAGTCGGTAGCTCCCTCAAAAAAAATCAAGGATGTGCCCTCAGCAGGCAAGGCGATGGTCACCGTCTCTTTGAAATCCCGAGATCAGATACTCATCGAATTTGTCTTAATTTGCTCTTGTTTGGGATTGGCGATAGTCTTTTGAAATCAATTTAATATTTTGTCAAAATAGCATTTTTTATTTATTTATCTTCAAGACTGCATACCAGATATGGTTCCATTGCGAGTGTGTTGACAGCTCCCAATGAAATCACATCTGGTACTTTACAACTTGGATGTAGAACATGGTACACAGTGGTACTATGTTCTGAATTCATTTGATTTGTTCCTAAAATCTCGGTTGTGCCTGCCATATCACATAGTTATTGCAGCTCAACAACCAAATACTATTCATATTGCAAATACAGCTGTTGTGGCATGGTATGCCGCGGTGGTGTAGCCGAGCGGTCTAAAGCATGTCGGTACGGAGCGCGCGGTTGCTCGCCGTGGAGGTTCGAGTCGTACTTGGGGCATGGGTGTGTGTGTTTGTTCGTAGGTTAGTTTACCTAGGTTTAAGTAGTTTGGAAGCTACGGACTGATGAGCACGCAGTTTGGTCCGATAGATTTACATAAATTTGAACATTTGGCATGGTATGGAATTATATATAGCTGGAAATGGTGCGATACCATGTGTGACTATGGCAGACAGTTGGGAGTCACTGTCACGCCCCTAGATGGCCTCGCTACATTTACTACACCTTTTCATAATTTAATTATTTTATCAGTTTGTGTTTAATGCAATTTTTGCTTTCGTTTGATAATGATGACCGAGTTCATTGAAACTAGTTACGTTTTGTAAATTAATATTCAGTTTGTATGATATGGCTTAATCACTATATATGGCCGGCCGCGGTGGCCGAGGTGACTGAGGCGCTTCAGTCACGGTCTGCACGGCCACTATGGTCGGGGGTTCGAATCCCCACCCCCCCCTCGGGCATGGATATTTGTGCCGTCCTTAGGATAAGCTAGTTGATAAGTAGTTTGTAAGTTTAGGGACTGATAACCCCGTAGTTAAGTCCCATAAGCTTAACAAACATTTGAACATTTTCACTGTATATGGTGGAATATAATAGTCTTAGGAGAAATGTGTAGCAGCCGGGATAGGCGCACGCCAGTGCCAATTACGACGCCTGCGAGGTGCAAGTCGTCGCCACCTCCCGTTCCCGTTTGAGGATTAGTGGTGGTGTGGCGGTACAGATTAGGACGTCTCTGTCGCAGCTTCCGCGGCGGCTCAAAGGCCGGACAGGCCTGACCGGGCCGGGCAGTGTACAGACGGTGCCGCCCGGCGCTTTTTGCTCGTTTCCGGCGCTCGGCTCGGCTCGGCCGGGAGTAAATTTTAATTAAATATAAATTAATAGGGCGCGCGGGTGCTAATATATATTCCACGAGCGGCCCCACCGGAGGCGTGGAGAAGGCCAGATTTATGATCCCCCGACCCCCGGGACACGTTCCGTAATTAACCCTCTATTCAAGAGGCCGGGCGCGCACAAGGTACCAGCCGGCCGCGGCGGGAGGCCGAGGGGGCAGGGCGAGGCGGCGAGCGGGCACCGAGCCGTCTCCGGCCGGTGAGCAGGTGCTAATACATCTAGATAGCAAAGGCTCCAGTTGCATCCACGCCACCACGTTTTGCGTCTCGGACTCGAAGCTACTGTCGCTCTGTACGCCCATTTCACTACTGACCATCAAAAAAGAAACACTAACAAGTACACCACTTGTAGTTTAGAATTATTTGATACTAACTGCAAACCCGGCGTTGTCCTGGTATTTATTTATTTACTCCTGCAATTTTTCAGGTTTATATTCATTTCTATAAGGGCTCTATGTCTGTAAAATGTTTTGGGAATACAATTAGTAGTAAAGAAGTAATAGATTAAAACTTGGTGCATAATGGGGCGCCGGCCACGGTGGCCGAGAGGACTGAGGCGCTTCAAAAAATGTTCAAATGTTTGTATAGTTTATGGGACTTAACTACGGGGTCATCAGTCCCTCACGCTGATGACCTCGTTGTTGAGCGCCCTAAAACGCCAATCAGTCCCTTACAAACTACTTATGAACTAGCTACGACTATGGACGGCACAAATATCCATGCCCGAGGGGGGGATTCGAACTCACGATCGTAGTGGCCGTGCAGACGGTGACTGGAGCGCCACAGTCTCCTCGGCCACTGCGGCCGGCGAGGCGCTTCAGTCACGGTCTGCACGACCACTACGGTCGGGGGTTCGAATCCCCCCTCGGGCTTGCATATTTGTGCCGTCCTTAGTCTTAGTTAGTTCATAAGTAGTTTGTAAGTTTAGGGACTGATGACCCCGTAGTTAAGTCCCATAGACTACACAAACATTTGAACATGATGGGGCGGTTTCCCATGAACGTTATTGTTTATGTGCTCATATCTCGTGAACTACGTCTCGTACTGTCATACAATCTAGAAGGTACACTAAAGTATATGCGTGTATTCTGTCTCTAAAATTTCCTGCGGTTACAGTTTGTAGTGTATGGATTATAAATTGTAACGTAATTCGAATGCCGTAGTTTTACTCCATGAACAGCGGAACGTTACTATTTATGTGCTCATAACTCATGAATTATGTGTCGTACTGTGATGCAATTTAGATCGTACTTCAACTGTATGTGTGTATACTGTCTGTAAAATTTCCTGCGGCTACAATTTGTAGTGTACAAATTATAAATTGTAACGTCATACCAAATGCCGTAGTTTACTCCATAAACAGCGGAAAAGTAGTAAGCGAGATACTTTTTTCCTTTCATTATTTCGCTATGGGTGTCAGCAAGAAAAAGTTTAATAAAGGTTTCAAATTATGTTTAAAGTTTGTTGCAAGTCGTTAAAAACTCTTATTCTCATATAGCGTATTTATAAAGTCTCACCGCATTATGTGGCAGTTTTCTGCGATTCCTATGTTTACGTTATATCTCCTGAACCATGTGTCTTATCTGCTTCGTACTCGTACGGCAATTGTAATCTCACGTAAGGAATATGTGTACCAAATTTGATTGAAATCGGTCCAGTGGTTTAGGAGATATTGAGCAGCATTGTCGCTAAATGCAGCAGTTTTAGACACATTTCATTGTTTATAACGTCATATCTCGTGAACTATATGTCGTATGTGATTCTTACACTTACGGCGACCGTCCTCATGGATTGAAGCTTACGTGTACAAAATTTCATAAAGATTGGAACAAAACTGTAGATTTGTATGCAACACGTACAAATATACGGATACTCTGCTTTATATATTAGATTTATGGTGAAATTCAGAACTCAAGTAACGATCTATATATAGAGAACAGTCTAGAGTACAATAATTTATTTTATTCGACTAGTTTCGGTCTTCTTTTAGGCCATCTTCAGGCCCTGCTTTATATATTAGATTTATGGTGAAGTTCAGAACTCAAGTAACGATCTATATATAGAGAACAGTCTAGAGTACAATAATTTATTTTATTCGACTAGTTTCGGTCTTCTTTTAGGCCATCTTCAGGCCCTGCTTTATATATTAGATTTATGGTGAAGTTCAGAACTCAAATAACGATCTATATATAGAGACAGTCTAGAGTACAATCATTTATTTTATTCGACTAGTTTCGGTCTTCTTTTAGGCCATCTTCAAGAATTTTAACTCTGAAATATATCATAGTTACTTTATTTTAGAGGACTTTCAGCAATGTACATTAGTGTCAAATTTAAACTAAATTAATAAAGAGAAATAAAACGATGTAATATCCATCGATGTTGTGGAGCTGACATCATGGGAATACTTGAGAATAGCTGGCTGGATATGAACTGGAATGACCAGTAGCCATTTGGGGCCCAGTGGAACGTAGTTGCTTTTATAGAATGTTCCGTTTATAAGTTGGAACTGTCCATTGGTCGGCTGGGTCCCCCGCGTGCACTGTACGGCCACAGGCGCGGGTGGTCTTCGCCTCGTAGTGTCCGGTGCGGCAGGCAGACGACGGCAGTGCACGGCACGGCACGGCACGTTGCGCCGTTACGCCGCGGCTCGAGTTGCCAATCGTGTGTCGAGTTACAGCGCGGCCGTCGCCGGGCGGTGCGCGCCCGAAACCCGAGGCGCTGCTTACGTAAACCGGCCGCGCGCTGGCTGACCGCTCGCCCTGTCCGTCACGTCCACAAGCGGCACCTGTCCGACGAAGCGGCCGAAACACCGGCAGCCCGGGCGTCCGTTTGAACTGCAGGGGATTCAGTGAGACTCCAAAGGTGTGCGGAGAGTAGTCTTGTGTAGTTCGCGAACGAACTAGTTCGGAAGAGCGCTCCCACATGCGAACTACTGCATCGGCAGCCCGAGCGTCCGTTTCAACTGCACGGGGTTCAGTGAGACTCTGAAGGTGTGCGGAGAGTAGTCTTGTATAGTTCGCGAACGAACTAGTTCGGAAGAGCGCTCCCACATGCGAACTACTGCATCGGCAGCCCGAGCGTCCGTTTCAACTGCACGGGGTTCAGTGAGACTCCGAAGGTGTGCGGAGAGTAGTCTTGTGTAGTTCGCGAACGAACTAGTTCGGAAGAGCGCTCCCACATGCGAACTACTGCATCGGCAGCCCGAGCGTCCGTTTCAACTGCACGGGGTTCAGTGAGACTCTGAAGGTGTGCGGAGAGTAGTCTTGTATAGTTCGCGAACGAACTAGTTCGGAAGAGCGCTCCCACATGCGAACTACTGCATCGGCAGCCCGAGCGTCCGTTTCAACTGCACGGGGTTCAGTGAGACTCCGAAGGTGCGCGGAGAGTAGTCTTGTGTAGTTCGCGAACGAACTAGTTCGGAAGAGCGCTCCCACATGCGAACTACTGCATCGGCAGCCCGAGCGTCCGTTTCAACTGCACGGGGTTCAGTGAGACTCTGAAGGTGTGCGGAGAGTAGTCTTGTATAGTTCGCGAACGAACTAGTTCGGAAGAGCGCTCCCACATGCGAACTACTGCATCGGCAGCCCGAGCGTCCGTTTCAACTGCACGGGGTTCAGTGAGACTCCGAAGGTGCGCGGAGAGTAGTCTTGTGTAGTTCGCGAACGAACTAGTTCGGAAGAGCGCTCCCACATGCGAACTACTGCAGCGGCAGCCCGAGCGTCCGTTTCAACTGCACGGGGTTCAGTGAGACTCCGAAGGTGCGCGGAGAGTAGTCTTGTGTAGTTCGCGAACGAACTAGTTCGGAAGAGCGCTCCCACATGCGAACTACTGCATCGGCAGCCCGAGCGTCCGTTTCAACTGCACGGGGTTCAGTGAGACTCCGAAGGTGTGTGGAGAGTAGTCTTGTGTAGTTCGCGAACGAACTAGTTCGGAAGAGCGCTCCCACATGCGAACTACTGCATCGGCAGCCCGAGCGTCCGTTTCAACTGCACGGGGTTCAGTGAGACTCCGAAGGTGTGCGGAGAGTAGTCTTGTGTAGTTCGCGAACGAACTAGTTCGGAAGAGCGCTTCCACATGCGAACTACTGCATCGGCAGCCCGAGCGTCCGTTTCAACTGCACGGGGTTCAGTGAGACTCTGAAGGTGTGCGGAGAGTAGTGCTGTATAGTTCGCGAACGAACTAGTTCGGAAGAGCGCTCCCACATGCGAACTACTGCATCGGCAGCCCGAGCGTCCGTTTCAACTGCACGGGGTTCAGTGAGACTCCGAAGGTGTGCGGAGAGTAGTCTTGTGTAGTTCGCGAACGAACTAGTTCGGAAGAGCGCTCCCACATGCGAACTACTGCATCGGCAGCCCAGACGTCCGTTTGAACAGCACGGGGTTCCGTGAGACTCCTAAGATGTGGGGAGAGTAGTCTTGAGTAATTCGCGAACGAACTAGTTCGGAAGAGCGCCCCACAGGCCAACTACGCGAACTAGTACGCACATCCCTCGCCTCTCAGTTTGTCCGCTCCTCTTGTGAAGACGGACGGGAAACAGCGAGAGGACTCGAGAGCGCGCAGAATCGCGTGATTCCCTTCTGCCAGTTACCGTCATTTCGAGCTGAGATACAGCTCAGCTGGAGTTTCATAGTTTACTGCCACAAATTTTCTTTTCTAAGGTATTCAGCTGTGTCTAAATAATATTTACAATGAGTAAACCCTATTCAAAGTAGTTGAAATTGTATCACCCATTCGTGTAAATAACTGGTTTCTTTCCTTAAGTATTTGATGTCTAACTGCCCAAAAATACGGGTAATAGCACACGCTTGGGCAACACTGATCATTATATTAAAAAGCTGTCATAACAAAAGAAAGAGCTCTTTTAGTAGCGGTAGCAAAAGCTAAAAAGAGTGGACGATGTAAAAAGAGCGGACGATGTAAAAAGAGCGGACGATGTAAAAAGAGCGGACGAAGTAAAAAGAGCGGACGAACTAAAAATAGCGCACAAACTAAAAATAGCGGACGAACTATAAGAGCGGACGAACTAAGACGAGGGACCTTATTCGAGGCCGAGCTGCGAACTAAAATATCATTCTTCGTTTCGTTCTTTTATCAGATCATCTTGTCTGTATTTTCAAAGTATTTTTGTTAGATGTGTCTCATTTTCTGGAGAGATTCCCGTTTTATATTTTTTTCGTACATTGTTCCTCAGGAACCAGCGAACTTAAATATAGCTTATTTTAATACTGGAAATATGACATCCACGGTCGAGTTAAATTTTATTTTAAGATGTCTGGTTTGTGTCTACTATCGGTTTATCTTCCGAACTAATATTGCTTATTGACCGTGAATACGTTTTGCAGCCATGGCCTTCCTATTCTCCACCAAAGTTCGCTATATCGTTCCTGCGAGTGCTTTCACCTTCAAATTGAGATTGGTTATTACAGTTTTCCATCGAACATACGCGCTGGTGACATAATGTGATTGGACCATGTACAGGAAGTGACTAAATAATATGAAGACCATCTTGTGCATGTTGGCATCGCTGCGTACGTATTAAGAAATTGCTTCTGGTTCAAAAATGGATAACACTCTTTTGCAATCTATGAAGACACTCTATACGAATCTGTTACTCGAGGAGTCGCATGTGATCTCTAAGGCAGTTGGTGGGCCTGTCTCTGCCAGGTGCCCTCTTTACGTTGTCCACCACTTGTATACGGCCAGCCCCGAGCCTCTGTAGTGACGGTGCCTGGTGCTGCTAAGTAGGGATGACGGTTTTCCAGCTGTTGATCCCGACTGTGAACATTGCGAAACCGGCGAGGCGGCGGTTTCTCCGGGTGAAGGCGGCGCATTGTCGCCGTGGGAACGCCACTGTCCGTCAGCGCGGAGGGAGCCGTGTCCGTGTCTTATGGCGCGTGCAGAATCGACGCCGGTGACGTAACGGCCAGCGGCGACTGGCTAGCTACCAGGGAGAGCGCCCTGGCCAGCCGTCGTGTCGCGTCCGCTGATCTGAAGCGTCCTCGCTCCAGCTCTGTATAATATATACACAAATGACCAACCAGTGCCAAACACCACGCGCCAATTTATGTATGCCGATGACACTGCAGTTGCAGCACAAGGTACGAATTTTCTGGATGTAGAGGAGAAATTATCCAGTACCTTGGAATCCCTCTCCCAGTATTATGAGCCAAACTACCTACGACCGAACCCATCCAAGACTCAGGTCTGTGCTTTCCATTTAAAGAACGCGGAGGCAAATAGGGAATTGAATGTTACATGGAGAGGTGAACGACTCGCGCACTGTCCGACGCCCAAATATCTCGGTGTCATACTGGACCGCACACTGACCTATAAACATCATTGCAGTGCCACAAGGGAAAAAGTCTCAGCGAGAAACAACATCATCAGGAAATTAACTAACGGATACTGGGGTACAAACCCAAAAGTCCTGAGAGCGCCAGCCCTTGCGCTTAGTGTGTCAGCTGCGGAATACGCCGCTCCAGTATGGAGTTCGTCAACACACGCGAGAAAAGTTGACACCGCGGTGAATGAAACGGCACGGATTGTGACTGGGTGCCTGAAACCAACACCAGTACACAAGATGTACTTAATTATGGGGATCGCACCGCCCAATGTACGACGTGAAATTGCTGCCAAAGCTGAAAAAACGAAGCAAGAAAAGGACATGCGTCACCCTCTATATGGACACCAGCCTGCTGACCGACGGCTTCGTTCGAGGAAGAGTTTCCTGTCATGTACCCGAGCACTGGAAGGGTCGGCCGCAGAAAACCGTATTGCAAGGTGGGAAATGGATTTGAGAAGCCCGTATGAAGCAGCAAAAGAAGAACTGGCACCTGGTGGAGACCTGCCATACACAGTCTGGAGAACCCTGAACCGTATGAGGGTAGAAGTGCCAAAGTGCATGACAAACATGCAGCGATGGGGCTTCCTAAAAGAGAATGAGAACACTCTGTGTCTTTGTGGTGCTGTACAGGATCCTCAACACCTGCTTATCTGTCCATATTCAGAAAAGCCCTGCACAATGGAAGACGTATGGGAGGCTAACGACAAAGCCATATTGGCTGCTAATTTTTGGAAGTTAGAAGTCTAGTTCCGGACACGGAAAGTAAGTAAGTATCTGATCCACTCAGGCAGGCCGTCACATTCCTGCAGGGACGATACCAGGCCCTCCACACGATACCCCACAGAGTATGTGAAGCAATGAATATTTAAGGCATTATAAACAAAGTGGGCCACATGCTCCTTTGTGCTGTGAAACGGCGGCCGCTTGGCACCATAAGGCGTAGCTCGATCGGGTCAGAGTCAGACAGAACTGTTTCGTAAGGAACTGTTAGATGGCGATCAGTTTGGCTTCAGGAAAGGTAGAGTTTGTAGAATCAGTTCCGTAGTTGAACGGCTTGTTTGTCGTCAGCATTGCTTCCAAAGCTGGATTAACTAAGAGTCTTCTATAGAGCTGAAATCAGACGGAAGTCGTTTTCTGCGAGATCAGGATCGTATGGCGGATGGTGTAGGCACTGCCAACCAACAGTTCTATAAGGTTTTGCGTTCCCGCCGCATTGTCGTCCAACAGCAGGACGCCAGATCTGAGAATCCCAGGCCGCTTTTTTCGAATCTCCTCTTTTCAATTTCGACGGAGTGGCACAGTACCGCGCACCATTGATGGTCGCATTCTCCTAAAACTCCAGCAACAAAACTCCTTGGGAGCTACAAAAAATGAGAGTAGCACTTTACCTGCAGACGGAGTGCTTTTGAATTTCTTTCCAACAGTTGATGACGGATGTTTTCACTCCATGGATGCGGCCTCCGATTTGGGCGTGTAATGGTCGAGCCAAGTTTCATCCCCTGTCACAATTCCAAAAAGAAACTCATTGCCATATTCATGGTCGACCACTACCCAATGGTATATCGGTGTCTTGCACGTCCGCGTTCACCTGCTGTGTCGTCTTTCGCCAACCGTTCAATGCTCTGATTTTTTCCTGGACGACTTTTTGAAGCTTACACAGCGGTTTGACAAATGCCTCAAAGTACTTAGAAATTATGAAGAAAAATAATGATATGTCTTTAATGTACATTCTATTCCTTTCCTTTCATGCACAACACTCCCACAGTCGACAGGGGAACTTTCCAACTCCCCTCGTACAATAGGGTACATTTTAAGTGAAAGCATAAAATGGAAGAAATGAGGTAGTTTTATGACTCAAAACACGATGTTTTTAGTTATCACACTGACATATGCATGTGTTTAGAACGAACGGGCCTGTGACATAATAAACATACCTAAAATGACAACTGTAGTGGTTTTTCATTCACATCCGCATGGTTCAGCTACGGGGATACAAAATGGTCAAGACTACATTCATAATATTTGTAGATGTAGAAATCAGTTCCTAATCTTTTCCTTGTTTTAAAAGCAAGGATGGGTAGTGGATAAATGACAAACAACGGAACACACGAAAAAAGGAAGCAATGAAAAATATAATGTGCTAAACGGTTTAACTGAATATAGCACCATCTACTTAATTCCCTGAATGTTAGCAGTGATAACTTTCCGACACATCCGTCGAACTGTATTAGGATGATAGCACGCGAACAGTTAGTCATACACGTGGATGAAGGAGCTACAGCTGTATAACATGCGAGTAAAGCGGCACCGTCACCTGTGGAATTATTTGATTATTTGCCGCTATTTTCCAGCCACTTCGAAAAATTTAGTTCTATGTACACTTTTGTTACTTGCGGCCATACAGGTTTTAATAATGATGTTTTCCTTCTTTTACAGGTATGTGCATTTCCTTTTTCCTACTCTTCACCTGTGAGTGGTAAGTACAACACTAAATTTCCTTATCGCGGTGGAGTGGCTGAGCGTTCTAAGGCGCCGTGGATCGAGTCTTCCCTGGAGCATGGGTGTGTGTGTTGTCCTTATTATAACTTACTTTAAATTAGTCTAAGTGGTTTGTAAGGCTAGGCACTGATGACCAACGTAGCTAAGTCCTTTAACATTTGAACATTTGATGTAAAAATGCTTATGTTCACAGCCAGTGAAACAATGAACAACAATTACATCACTAAGAAATAGGGTGAAATCGAAGAGATGTTTACACTGTTTTGTGTCCCAGCCTCGTCGCCGCTTTTGTGTCTCGTATCCGTCGTAGGTGTCGGTGGCCGAGTAGGAAGACGGACACAGGAATAAAGGTAGCACGCTTGTGCAGGTACGGAGGGGAGCAGCCAGTGGGACAGCAGAAACTAGAAACACTAGAGTAAATTAGAACGAGATATATATTGCAAAGAATTTATACAATACTTAACTATTACATAGTTCAGTACGGCAGAATGCTGATACATAGTTGAGCTAGAGGCCTGCCTAGTGCCTGTCCGATAGCCAAGTCTTTACTGGTGCCTATCTGATTCCGAAGTGTTAACTGGTTCCTATCTCAGTTCCAAGTGAACGATGTCGTTCAGTGGTGGCCACGAGCGAAGTTGCAGCAGAGGGCGCTCGTGGCTGACGTCATCAGAACGCCGCGCCGTGCGTGCATGGCGGCGCGCGGCGAAAGTAGGTGGCGCGCACTTTGGACTTGTGCGACACCACACACTGTTAAAAAAGCTTGTGAAAACCAGAGAAGAGTGACTTAAATCAAATTGTCAATGAAGTTTTAAAACAGTTATCAAGTACTTTACGCAGTCATGTACG
Organism: Locusta migratoria; assembly: GCA_026315105.1. Lineage (NCBI taxonomy): Eukaryota > Metazoa > Arthropoda > Insecta > Orthoptera > Acrididae > Locusta > Locusta migratoria. The sequence goes on from CM048745.1 coordinate 146,844,028, forward strand.
AGAATCGCCCGGAAAGTAGTACCGTTTTGTGCCGTATGAAGTGCTAGTGAATGCAGTAACCGCGCTCCACTCAAGGTCTGCACGGTCACTACGCTCGGGTCGAATACGTGACTGGAATACGACGGAGAGCCGGTAGTGGTAATTAAGGCACCCTCCGCCACACACACACATATTTTTTAACACAAACCTATATTTTTTTAAATGGAAACCCTTTAGTTTTGTTAGCAGATCTGAACATATAAACAGGTCCGAGGTTCGAGTCCTGATTCCAGCACACAATTTTAATATGCCAGGTAGTTTCAAGATTAGCAGAGTTTGGTAACTCAGTGTACTTCATGGCGGCTGCCGGAAGGCTGGCTTTGAAAGCGGCTGGTGTGCGGCGGTGCTCGCAGACGCCCTGGGTACCGCCGTCGGCAAAAAGGCGGTCCTTTGGCGGGCCTCTAGCGGCCAGTTTTTCGCCGCCTCGCCTCGCCTCGCCTCGCGAGTACTTTCGCCCCTTCGCGCCCGCCTCTGTTTCCTTCCCAGCGCCGTCGCGGTCCGCGGCCCGCGCGCTCTTCTTGCCTCTCGCAGAGTGCGCGGCAAATCGACAATTCGGCCGCCTCTACCCCCGTAGCCCGAAAACTGCTTCACGCGGATTCGCCGCCGGTAAACGGACAAAGAGCCCTCCTGCGCGGACAAAAGGGAAAGATTTTTTCGCGGATGATACATTAGATTAGCGTTCTTCGCCAGCATTCCCTTAACAGTTTATTTGGCGGGCACCCACAGACGAACTTTAGCGTTTTTTTTTTTTTTTTGTTTTGTTTTTTTTTGTTTTGTTTTTTAATTCGTGTCAGAAGCTTCACGTCTACAGAAGTTTATAAAGGTATAACATACAGAGATTACTTACATACATGTAAACTACGAACTATAAACAAACAGACAGAAATGTTATATACATTTGGCTCAAAAGCGGGCTACGTCGACAGCATATGGGGTTGCCAACATCAGGTTCTCTAAGGTGCAGTGTGAAGGACATTCAGGGCAGTTATACATGTGCTGGGTCATCTGCACGTCTCCACAGTCACAGAGGTTAGATACAGTAGAATATCTCCACTGCATCAGATTACCTCTTGACCGTGCAGTGTTGGTGCGTAGCCTGTTTAGTGACTTCCAAACCGTCTAGTCCTCATTGTGGCTTGGTGCCAATTCTTCCTTTGGTTCCATCCAGAGCCTTTCTCTCGATCTCTTTCATCTGTCCACTCTAGATCCGGGTTGGTCACTGAGGTTGTCGGTTGCTCTGAGAAAGCTCCGTCTGGATTTCAGGCGTCTGGTGGCTGGCTGAATGTTGTGGAGGAGGTGGCTCTCAGACAACTCAGCCCTCGCTCCTTCACTGTAGGCTGCAGCTTCTCTACGCACAGCAGGAGGTGCAATGCCAGCAAGGTGGTTTAGCTTGTCGACTGGCGTAGGTTTCAGACATCCAGTGACGAGCCTGCAGGTCTCGTTCAGAGCGATGTCGACCTGTGCTGACGTGGGCTGAATTATACCAGACGCTGTTTTTGTTAAAAACGCTGCGCCAGAGTTACAAACGGCGTTCAAAAAGTTTTGCACGGTAGTCTCCAATTTTTTTTTTAATTTTTGGCAGGAGAGGAATGACATTTTTGGTGAACATACTTGCAACATCCACTCCCATGAACCACAGACATTGCCGAGGTGGGGTGGCTTGCGTGCCTCAACGATACAGATAGCCGTACCGTAGGTGCAACCACAGCGGAGGGGTATCTGTGGAGAGGCCAGACAAACGTGTGGTTCCTGAAGAGGGGCAGCAGCCTTTTCAGTAGTTACAGGGGCAACAGTCTGGATGATTGACTGAGCTGGCCTTGTAACATCAGCTAATGCGGCTTTGCCACACAGCTACTGCGAACGGCTGAAAGCAAGGGGAAACTACAGCCGTTATTTTTCCCGAGGACATGCAGCTCTACTGTATGATCATATGATGGTGGCATCCTCTCGGGTAAAATATTCCGGAGGTAAAATAGTCCCCCATTCGGATCTCCGGGCGGGGACTACTCAGGAGGATGTGATCATCAGGAAAGACAATACTGGCATTCTACGGGTCGGAGCGTGGAATGTTAGATCCCTTAATCGAGTAGGAAAATTAGAAAATTTAAAAAGGGAAATGGATAGGTTGAAGTTAGATATAGTGGGGATTAGTGAAGTTCGGTGGCAGGATGAACAGGATTTCTGGTCAGGTGACTATAGGATTATAAATACAAAATCAGTTGGGGGTATCACAGGAGTAGGATTGATAATGAATAAGAAAATAGGAATGCGGGTAAACTACTATGACCAGCACAGCGATCGCATTATCATTGTCAAGATAGATACGAAGCCAACACCGACAACAGTAGTACAGGTTTATATGCCAACTAGCTCTGCCGATGATGAGGAAATTGAAGAAATATATGAGGAGCTAAAGGAAATTATTCAGACAATTAAGGGAGAGGAAAACTTAATTGTTATGGGAGACTGGAATTCGGTAGTAGGACAAGGAAGGGAAGGGAAGATAGTGGGGGAATATGGTCTGGGCAAAAGGAATGAAAGAGGAAGCCGCCTGGTAGAATTTTGCACGGAACATAATTTAGTTATAACAAACACCTGGTTTAAGAATCACAAAAGAAGGTTGTATACGTGGAAGAGACCAGGAGACACCGGGAGATACCAGATAGATTTTATAATGGTAAGACATAGATTTCGGAACCAGGTTTTGAAGTGTAGGACATACCCAGGGGCAGACATAGACTCTGACCATAACTTGTTGGTTATGAACTGTAGGCTGAAACTGAAGAAACTACAGAAAGGTAGGAAAATAAGAAGATGGGACCTGGATAAATTGAAGGAACCTGAAGTTCTTAAGAATTTCAGAGGGAGCTTCAGGCAACAATTGACAGAAACAGGGGAAAATAAAACAGTTGAGGAGGAATGGATAAAATTGAGAGATGAAATAGTGAAGGCAGCAGAGGACAAAATAGGTAGGAAGGCAAGACCTACAAAGAATCCTTGGATATCACAGGAGATACTAAATTTAATCGATGAAAGGAGAAAATATAAAAATGCAGTAAATGAAACAGGCAAAATGGAGTACAGACGACTAAGAAATGAGATTGACAGGAAGTGCAAAATGGCTAAGCAGGAGTGGCTAGAAGGAAAATGCAAGGATGTAGAAGAATGTATAAATAGGGGAAAAATAGATACAGCCTACCGGAAAATAAAAGAAACATTTGGCGATAAGAAAAACAGCTCTATGAATATCAAGGACACTGATGGAAAACCAGTTCTCAGCAAAGAAGGGAAAGCTGAAAGGTGGAAAGAGTATATAGAGGGGCTCTACAAAGGAAATGAACTTCGAGACAATATTGTAGGAAGGGAAGAGGATATAGATGAAGATGAAATAGGAGATACTGTACTGAGAGAAGAATTTGACAGAGCCCTGAAAGATCTAAGTCGAAACAAGGCCCCTGGAGTAGATGATATCCCGTCAGAGCTACTGAAGTCTCTGGGAGAACCAGCCATGACAAAATTGTTTCACATTGTGTGTAAGATGTATGAGACAGGCGAAGTACCCTCAGACTTTAAGAAAAATGTAATAATCCCCATTCCAAAGAAAACGGGTGCAGACAGGTGTGAAAACTATAGAACCATCAGTTTAATAAGTCATGGTTGCAAAATATTAACACGAATTATATACAGAAGGATGGAAAAGCTGGTAGAAGCCGACCTCGGGGAAGATCAGTTTGGGTTCAGGAGAAATGTAGGAACACGGGAGGCAATACTCACTTTACGGCTTATCCTAGAAGATAGATTAAGAAAAGGCAAACCAACATTTCTAGCTTTTGTAGATTTGGAGAAGGCTTTTGACAATGTTGATTGGAACAAACTATTTCAAGTTCTGAAGCAAGCAGGAGTAAAATATAGGGAGCGTAAGGTTATTTACAACTTGTACAAAAACCAGACAGCGGTTGTCAGAGTTGAAGGGCATGAAAGGGATGCAGTGGTTGGAAAGGGAGTAAGACAGGGTTGTAGCCTTTCCCCAATGTTGTTCAATTTGTACATTGAGCAAGCTATAAAGGAAAGCAAGGAGAAATTTGGAGAAGGAATTAAAGTTCAGGGTGAAGAATTGAAAACATTGCGTTTTGCCGACGGCATAGTAATTCTGTCAGAGACAGCAAATGACCTGCAAGAGCAATTGAACGGAATGGATAGTGTGCTGAAAGGTGCATATAAGATGAACATTAACAAGAGTAAAACTAGGGTAATGGAGTGCAGTGTAAGAAAATCAGGTGATGCTGAAGGAATTAGGTTAGGTAACGAAACAATAAAGGAGGTAGATGAGTTTTGTTACTTGGGCAGTAAAATAACAAATGATGGTCGCAGTACAGAGGATATAAAATGCAGAATGGCAATGGGTAGAAAGGCGTTTTTGAAAAAGAGAAATTTGTTAACATCTAATATTGATTTAAGCCTAAGGAAGTCCTTTCTGAAGGCATTTGTATGGAGTGTTGCCTTGTATGGGAGTGAAACATGGACGATAAGCAGTGTGGACAGAAAGAGGATAGAGGCTTTTGAAATGTGGTGCTACAGAAGAATGCTGAAGATTAGGTGGGTGGATCGCGTAACTAATGAGGAGGTACTGAACAGAATTGGGGAGAAAAGGAATTTCTGGCATACCTTGACTAAAAGAAGGGATAGATTGGTAGGACACATTCTTAGACATCAAGGAATTGTGAATTTAGCATTGGAGGGAAGTGTGTGGGGTAAAAATCGCAGAGGGAGACCAAGAGACGCGTATAATAAGCAGATTCAAGTGGATGTGGGATGTCGTTCTTATGAGGAGATGATAAAGGCTTGCTCAGGATAGAGTAGGGTGGAGAGCTGCATCAAACCAGTCTCTGGACTGAAGACCACAACAACAACAACTTGCAACATTAAAGATAAAGGTGAAGCATTCAATTAAAATTTGTCATGAGTCCGGGAATCGAACCCGGTCCTCCATGTTTACTACGCAGACGCTTTACCAGTAGACCACCGCACCACTAGCGATTAACGCGACTCGGAACACAGAAGCTGAATTAAAGTTTGTGACATGGAGGGAAGTGGTACTATTCCGAGATGCCTTAACTGCTAGCGGTGCGGTAGGAAGCTGAGCCAAACATTTAACGAACAAACAAGAACGAACTGATCCAACGACCTCAAAAAATAGATCTACCTAAAGAATTTTTAAAAAAATGTTAAGACGTCTGTCCAGTAAGCATGGAGGTCCGGATCGATTCCCGACGGCGTCACTAATTTGAATTCAATGTTTCACCTTTATGTTTAATGTCTTTGACACGTTCGAGATGAAAAACAGTCTCAAGGTTTGTTAATTTCTATTTAGAATGATACTTATAATTGCAACATTTAGCTATACAGTGAGCCTACTCAATGTAGCTTACATCAGTTGTGATACATTTGGCCCAAAGTTCCTTCCGTGACGTAAATGCACATTCCTAAAATTCTAACGATTTACTGTTACACCATCGCTTGATGAAGGAAATAAGGTCTTCCTCACTAGCAAATGTTTTACCGCGCAGGTGGGACTTCAAAGAGCAAAACAATCAGACGGAGCGGAGTTCGGACTGCAGGACGAGGAACAATTTTCCAACCCATTTTCCTGATTTTCTCTTGCGTCACAAGGGCTGTATGGGGTTTGGCATTGTCGTGGTGTAGTCTGATGAGCTGAGCCGCGGTGGAGTAGCCGAGCAGTCTAAAGCACTTCGCTGCGGAGCGCGCGGTTGCTCGCCGGGGAGGGTCGAGTCCTCCCTGGGGCATGGGTGTGTGTGTTTGTCCGTAGGTTAGTTTACCTAGGTTTAAGTAGTTTGTAAGCTACGGACTGATGACCACGCTGTTTGTTCCGATAGATTTACAGATATTTGGATATTTGATGAGCTGACCCTGAAGTGAAATAGTTCAAATGGTTGTTTGTTTGGGACAGAAGAACCAAACTACTTAGGTCATTAGTCCCCTGGTAGTGAGGGGAAGGAGTGAGAATAGGAAAGGGGACGGAGGAAACAAATAAGAGATAATGCATTGCCTCAGAACCCCATACTCGCCTACACGTACTCACGAAAGAACCGTGAGCCCCCTGGAGGGCAAAATGTTTAATTGTTCATTAAATTTCCTGGTGATGTTATTTCTGTCGAGAATAATAATACTTCAAATAAAAGAATTAAACTTTTAACTTGAGACACTGATATGATTTCACGTAAATCTCCCCTTCACCGCGCTGACTGACATTTTTATATTTGACAACCAATTTACAAATGACGTATTTTTTCTGTTTCTGTTGAAAAATCAAATGATAGGATATGAAAAATTTTGCCTGACTGGAACCCAAATTCAAAGTAAAATATAATTTTATTAAATGCGAATTTTTCTGAGTTTAGATTATTGAAAAGCACGTAAACAGTCATTAGCTACGGACCACGTCAAGAACATCCACAGTGCTACTGGTCCGTTCGATTTCTAGAATCTGACGACTGGTACACATTTTTCCTGTATGAGGTGTTATTTTAGATATACGGGACATGACGATGCAGCTGCAACGGTATTACTTAGCTTACGGATTAGCGCGGCGTCCTTGCATTCAGAAATAGCTGGCAGTCTGCGCCCTACTTAGCGGTCACGACGACTTGCGCAACACGCCTGCTCTGCGGGCAGCGAACGTTGCAGGCGCTCCTCTCTAGCCAATACACGTGAGGCGTTTGACGTTGAACAGCAATATTTTTGAGGTGTTTGTACATTTCTGGTTCGTCTTCGTAGTTGCAGTAGCGTTGGCAAGAACATGGACCATACATGAACATCGGGGGGCTAACTGAAGAACAGGATATGACCCATCGCCTCTGTTCTCCGAGTTCGGGAATGTTGTGTTGTATGATTCAGAAGACTAACAGAACATGGACCATACATGAACATCGGGGGGCTAACTGAAGAACAGGATATGACCCATCGCCTCTGTTCTCCGAGTTCGGGAATGTTGTGTTGTATGATTCAGAAGACTAACATTAGCAATAGGGATTTTTCTTTTGTTGCGAATATGTAATCACTTTTTACGATGCAAACTGGTCTTTCTCCCACCTACCTACCGAGCATCTTGATTTAATTAATAAACACTAATCAAGTGAAAGTCTGATCGTTCGTAATGGTAACTGCTTGGCAGAGCAGTGTACCGAAGGAAAGTTTATGTGTGCATAATGGAAAGATTCGAGTTGTCCCGTTAGTTGCATGTTGATGTTTTTTGTGGAAATTTTCGCTTGTATATGTACGAGGGTTGTTCCAAAAGTAAGGTCCGATTCGCCGTAAATATATTAAACGCAGCCAGTATCGTTGTTACTGTTGCTGTGTGCTGTTGATAGTGTCAGGTCACAATGTTTAAGACAATGAGTTAGCCCGCCGATTGTGAAGTAGGGGCAGTGATACGGTTGTTGTCTGCAAAAACATTTCAGCGGCAGAAATACATCGGCAGACTGCTGAAGTGTACGGTCCTAACATAATGAGTAAGAATAATGTGCGCAAGTGAGTGCGAGCCTTTAATGCAGGACGGGCAAAAGTGCACGATGCACCACGCTGCGGCCGACCACCCGTGAATTCAGACGAGTTGGTTCATGCGGTTGACGACAAAATTCGTGACGATCGACGATTCACTATTTCAGGTTTAGAAGTGTATTTCCCGAATATGAATAGAACAACGTTGTACAGAATCGTGTCTGAACATTTGAAGTTTAGAAAATTGTGCGCCTGTTGGGTTCCCAGGCTGCTTACCGAGCGAGAGGAGCCGAACGGTCTGGAGCGCCACGTTGTGGATCGCGCTGTCTCGGAGATTCATACCCTCCCACGACCATGGATGTTTGTGTTATCTTTGGTATAAGTTAGTTCATAAGTAGTTTGTCAGTTTAGAGACTGATGTTCCTGCAGTTAACTCCCATAAGTTTACCGTACAGTTGAACATTTTTGAGACTCATAAAATGAAAAGAATGGATTCTAATCTTGCATGTTTGGAGCTATTATGTAGATAAATAGTGAAGACGGAAGGGATGTCAGTAAAACAACTGCGTTGGAAACGAGTTTGATTTTTAATGATTTTGTCTGAACCTGACCTTACTTTTGGGATATCAAAATGTTTACAAATGTTTGTATAGTCTATTGGACTTAACTACGGGGTAATCAGTCCCTAAACTTACAAACTACTTTATCAACTACTTACGAACTAGGACGGCACAAATATCCATACCCGAGGGGGGATTCGAACCCCCGACCGTAGTGGCCGTGCAGACCGTAACTGGAGCGCCTCAGTCTCCTCGGCCACCGCGGCCGGCTTTGGGATATCCCTCGTATGTTCAAATGTTTGTATAGCTTATGGGACTTAACTACGGGGTCATCAGTCCCTAAACTTACAAACTACTTATGAACTAGCTAATCCTAAGGACGGCATAAATATCCATGCCCGAGGGGGGATTCGAACCCCCGACCGTAGTGGCCGTGCAGACCGTTACTGGAGCGCCTCAGTCCCCTCGGCCACCGCGGCCGACTCGTATGTATCTGTCGATGTTTTCCGTGATGTTGGATACCAGTGAAATACAGGATTTGCTTCATAATGATGACATCGTAGGTCGAAGTAGACGCGTTGTATCGCGTTCTTCGGTATTGCTTACGTAGAGATTTAATGTAATTTCACCTACCTCAGTTGTCATCGATTATTGTTATAGGCCTGCTTTATTGTGCACGATTTTAATGTTATCTCCGACTGGAGAGAAGGTATCGCCGAATGTTCTATCGTATTGTAAGCGTCCAAGTTATCCTCATTACCGTACGAGTTGTGAGCCCTGGCTAGTGTTGGCGAGTGCATGCAGATACGGGCAGCAGGTGTGTCGGGCACTGGCAGTGTCCAGGCTGCGGAATGCGGAGCAGGAAGGCTTTCGCTTGCGTCACCGGCTGCCCCAGTTGGCGGTCCGGCGTTCGACTCTCGCTTTCTGCAGCCAGCCAGCCGCGGCCAGGACCGCATTTCCAACAGGTCGACGCTCTCTCCCGCCAGCCGCTGAAAACAACCGCCAGCGCTACAGGCTCATCCCTGCCGACCACCCAGCTGGCTCCTGTGTCACCACAGTTGGGTTTCCAATCTAGAACTCAGGTTGGGGGCAACGTGTACAGGGCGTTTCAGGAGCAACAGTAAATATTTTAAGGTGTGTTAGTACAGACGAATTGCAACAATAAGGCCCTGTAACATTTTTATCGAGTGGAACTGTTAGTATCTAAACCAAACAAAATTAAAACAATGGCAAATGAAGACGTTCAAAGCGACAGAAACCATAATCTGATGATATCAGCACTTGGGTTTACTTTTTTGCTCGAAAAGTCAGTTTCAGCCAACCAGTTGCATAAAAATGGTTTACATGCATAAACCTGTACCTAGGTTTCGACAAAAGTAATTTTTCCTTCTTCAGAAGTATTACATAAGGCTCACTTTTCATTCTATTGACATGGAGTCAGCCACATTTTATTTAACAACTATTTTAATGTGAGCCTTATGTAATACTTCTGAAGAAGGCAAAATTACTTTTGCCGAAACCTAGGTACAGGTTTATGCATGTAAACCATTTTTATGCAACTGGTCTGCTCAAGCTGTGTTGACTTTTGGATCGTGTTCCACCGTTGCTGAACTGCAGCCATGTTTAAAATTTACTTTTTTGCTTATGGCTTTCGTCTTGCACCCATCACCACAGGCAAAAATCGAAATGGATGGCCAAAGAACGTGCCGACATCCACCGATTCACGTTCTGGTTAATATTAGGTGTAGATGACGTCTCACCTTAAGACTAGAATGTCATGCTAGAAGAAGTTATGCATTGTTGTAGGCGAAGGAATCATTTCCAACAATGCTGGAAGCCCCTTTTCAAGAAACTGTAGATAACAATGCGATGACATGACACAACAAACCCAATCAACTGATTTACAGAGAAGCGTTATTGAAAATACCTCTCTGCAGTTATATGGGCTTTCTTCGGATCAATGATGTGACTTACTCATGCCGTCACGACGTAGCTTCATCAATGAAGAGTAAAAATTGGGACTACATGGCGATTTTCAAGTATCCAACAGCAAAGTTTATGGGAGATGATGGTGGGAAATATTGGAAGAGGGCGATGTCGGCACATGCCTGCGCGTGGTTGTCGCTGCTTACAGGTACAGAGCCGCAGCGAGAGGCAAGCGTCGGCAGTGTGTGTGGTAGCGCAGGGCGTGTCTGACCCAGTTGCCAAACGGCCTCAGCAGCAGCACAGCACGACCCGCTCGTTTCAACACCACTGCCAGCGGGCTCTCGCTGTTGCCGGCTTCTGCACCCGACAACACTGGCTGCCTATCGCGGGGCTCACTCTCAACAACACACTGTGCTATATGTCACGAATTATTTTCAGACGAATAGAAAAACTTGTGGAATCCGAGCTCGGGGAAGATCAGTTTGAATTTAGGAAAAATGTAGGAACATGGGAGGCAATACTCACATTACGACTTATCTTAGGAGATAGGCCAAGGAAAAGAAAAGCTATGTTTATGGCGTATAATGGAAACTGCAGCTTGGTCGCTATGATACGCATACTTATCAATAATAAATATAAAAAATTAGAAAATTTCCTACTAGTGTTAGAATTCAAATATTATTCTTGAACAGTGCATGGGGAACACATGAAATGATTACATTTAGAGATGAATATGTCAAGCGGTAATGTAGTAGTAGGGGTCCATCCACGCTGAACCAACCATACTACACTATCTGTTGGCGGACGTGGCTGGAAGTTCACTACTGGCCATTAAAATTGCTACACCAAGAAGAAATGCAGATGATAAACGGGTATTCATTGGACAAATATATTGTATTAGAACTGACATGTGATTACGTTTTCACGCAATTTGGGTGCATAGATCCTGAGGAATCAGTGCCCAGAACAACCACCTCTGGCCGTATTAGAGGCCTTGCTACGCTTGGGCATTGAGACAAACAAAGCTTGGATGGCGTGAACAGGTATAGTTGCCCATGCAGCTTCAACACGATGCCATAGTTCATAAAGAGTAGTGACTGGCGTATTGTGACGAGCCAGTTGCTCGGCCACCATTGACCAGGCGTTTCCAACAGGTGATGAATCTGGAGAATGTGCTGGCCAGGGCAGCAGTCGAACATTTTCCTTATCCAGGATGGCCCGTACAGGACCTACAACATATGGTCGTGCATTATCCTGCTGAAATGTAGGATTTCGCAGGGATCGAATGAAGGGTAGAGCCACGGGTCGTAACACATCTGAAATGTAACGGTCACTGTTCAAAGTGCCGTCGATGCGAACAGGAAGTGACCCAGACGAGTAACCAATGGCACCCGATACCATCACACCGGGTGATACGCCAGTACGGCGATGACGAATACACGGTTCCAAGTGCGTTCACCGCGATGTCTCCAGACACAGATGCGACCATCATGATGCTGTAAACAGAACCTGGATTCATCCAAAGGAATGACGTTCTGCCCTTCGTGCACCCAGGTTCGTCGTTGCGTACACCATCGCAGGCGCTCCGTTAAGGGTAACCGTAGCCATGGTCTCCGAGCTGACAGTCCATGCTGCTGCAAACATCGTCGAACTGATCGTGCAGATGGTTGTATTGCAAACGTCCCCATCTGTTGACTCAGGGATCGAGACGTGGCTGCAGGATCCGTTACAGCCGTGCGGATGAGATGCCTGTCATCTCGACTGATAATGATACGAGGCTGTTGGGATCTAGCACGGTGTTCCGTATTGTCCTCATGAACCTACCGATTCCATATTCTGCTAACAGTCATTGGATGGCGACCAACGCGAGCAGAAATGTCGCGATACGATAAACCGCAATCGCGATAGGCTACAATCCGACCCTTATCAACTTCGGAAACGTGATGGTACGCATTTCTCCTCCTTACACGAGACGTCACAACAACGTTTCACCAGGCAACGTCGGTCAACTGCTGTTGTGTATGAGAAATCGGTTGGAAACTTTCCTCATGTCAGCACGCTGTAGGTGTCGCCACCGGCGCCATTTTTGTGTGAATGCTCTGAAAAGCTAATCATTTGCATATCACAGCATCTTCTACCTGTTGCTTAAATTTCGCGTCTGTTGCACTCCATATTCGTGTTGTAGCAATTTTAATGGCCAGTAGTGTATTACTAGTACATCTATTATCCGTCCAGCGGCATCATCGCATCAAAGTCTGGTAGTATATTTTGGCGCAATTCGTGTCCCGCAGCTCTTGAAGCGGCTGATTGTGTTGGAACATTGTCCTCAGCCGGTAGTGTGTGTTCAGGCAGTGTCCTTGAAATGGCGTGTCCTCTTGCTCGGCGTGTGCCGCTCTGGGGCTATTGACGGCGGCGGTTATGTGGGGCGCAGTGCCGCAGTGTTTTGCTGTGATGCCCGGCCGTGGCCCATTTGACGGCAGGAAGGCAGGGCACGGCTGCGGGGCCGGCGGAAGCCGTCCAAACGCGAGGCGGGCCTCGGCCGTGGGAAAGGCGATACGCCGCGGTTTCGCCTGCTCCACGCACCCTGCCAAGGCCGCCACGCAGGCTGCCTTCCACCTGCTCGTCCTGCCCCATGCTTGCTTTCACTGCACATTCGCCACGTAGGAAAATACCACCCTGCTGGTGTTAACCCATTGACGTCCATGAATAAACACAGGAAGAAAACTACAATAATTTCTTTCAAAATCTACTTTTATTCTCTCTAAAAGCAATGTTGTTGTTGTTGTTGTTGTTGTTGTTGTGGTCTTCAGTCCGCAGACTAGTTTGATGCAGCTCTCCACGCTACCAATGTTCAAAATGTTCGTAGAACTTATGGGACTCAACTACGGGGTCCTCAGTCCCTATGCTTAAAAACTACTTATGAACTAGCTAAAACTAAGGACGGCACAAAGATCCATGCCCGAGGGGGGATTCGAACCCCCGACCGTATTGGGCGTGCAGACCGTGACTGGAGCGCCTCAGTCCCCACGGCCACCGCGGCCGGCTGGACGCTACCCTGTCCTGCGCAAGTCTCTTCATCTGAGAATACATTCGGCAACCTACATCCTTTTGAATCGGCTTACTATATTCGTCCCTCGGTCTCCCTCTACGATTTTTACCCCACACGCTTCCTTTTAATGCTAAGTTGACAATTCCTTGATGTTTCAGAATGTGTCCAAACAATCTATCTCTTCTCTTAGTCAGGATGTGCCAGATACTCCTTTTCTCCCCGATTCGGTTAAGCACCTCCTCATTAGTTACGTGATCTACCCGTCAAATTTTCATCATTCGTCTGTAGCACCACATTTCAAAAGCTTCTATCATCTTTTTATCTGAACTCCTTATTCTCCACGTTTCACTCCCATACAATGCTACAATCGAGACAAATGTTTTCAGAAAGGACTTCCAAACATTTAAATTAATATTGGATGTTAACAAGTTTCGCTTCTTTAGAAACGCTTTTCTTCCCATAACCATTCTGCATTTTATATCTTCTCTACTTCGGCAATCAGAAGTTATCTTGCTACCCAAATAACAAAATTCTTCTACTACTTTTGTTGTCTCATTACCTAATCCAATTCCTTCAGCATCGCCTGATTTTCTGACATTGCATTCCATTACCTTCGTTTTACTCTTGTTAATGTTCATCTCATATCTTCCTTTCAAGATAATGCCCATCCCATTCAATTGCTCTTCCAGATCTTTTGCGGTCTCTGACAGAATTACTATGTCATCGTCAAACCGCAAAGTTTTTATTTCTTCTCCCTGCACTTTAATGCCCTCTCCAAATTTCTCGTTCCATCCCTTCACTGGCTGCTCAATGAACAGATTGAACAACATTGGGGAAAGGCTAAAAGCAATAATGTAGTGTAATAACATTACAATTTGTATGTCGCAATAAAATATTCTAGTTGGTTTCATAGAGGAATCACTGGGCTGTTACGACAGTTTTCGGTGGGGCTTTATTTGTTAGAAGGGATCTTTGAACCATATTCGTAAGAAAAGTCAGTTGTTTCCTTTGACAGTATCTGTTGCACCCATTGAATATGTTTTTTTTTTTTTTTTTTTTTTTTTTTTTTTTTTTTTTTTTTTTAGTTCTGTATTGTCATCACACACATCATAGTCATTGTCGCCGCTACTAACGCGAACAGTCACTTTCAGCGCACAGCTTTATTCATATTCTGTTCTGTTTTGTTTTTTTCCTAGCGTTCTTGGCTTGTTAGATTGTGTTTTCTTGTCAAGAATTTCCGGCACAGATGGAGAGAGTAACATTTTCTAACGGGAAATAAAAAGTATAACTATTAGAGTGAGCATGAGTGTGTGTATTCAAGTAAAGAAAAATAGCGACTGTACTGACTAAATGAGGAACTGAATCACCTGTTTTTAGTCAGTGGGCTAGGAAATCCGATTCAAGCTGTAACATGTAAACACGACAGCAAAAAACGGTTTACGAAATTCGGTTTTTCCTGTTCCGGAAGATGTGTTGCATGCAAAAGTAGTGTGTACTACAGTGCCGGCAGCTGCTTGGCCGTGTGTGTGTTGTGGCAGGCTGTGGCGGCAGGCCACGGAGAGGGAAAGGAAGGAAAGCGGCCGGAAGCCGTGTTCTGCTGTGTGGTGGGGCAGCCGTCCTTGCGGTAGCCGCAGCCGCCGCTCTAGTTACCGACAGGACACGCGCTCCGCTTCTCAACACGCGGCCAACCCTTTGTCCCGCACTGCCACAACATTCCCCACCACCTACCCGCTTCCCGCCGTACACTCAAACACCGACACATTGCCCGTACACGGCGCTCATTGAGTAGCAAATAAGCTTATATTGGACCGGTGGAGTGCAGGCACTACACTGTTGTGAAAGATACACGTGACGTGAACGCGGCAGCAACCAGGATGTCCTTTGTGTTGTTGTTTGTAAAGCTTATGGGACTTAACTGCTGGGTCATCAGTCCCGAAACTTACAAACTGCTTATAAACTATGTGATTCCTTAATTTCTCCTGGCGAATAACAACTTCGCAAAACTTACGGGTATACTGCGAGGTATCAAAATCGACGACGGCCGATATTTCGGCAGGAGACCACCCTGCCATTTTCGAGGCGAAACTGCAGTGAGGAAGCAATGTGCAACGATCTTTAACACGTTCTCTGCGACTGACGCTTATAAGCGTTTCCTCGATCAACACGTCAGAGCTGCCGACGCTTATAAGCGGCGCGTTCGCTAGCTGAGTACTCAGTTAAGTTTGTTTGACTGTGCACTCGTGTTTCCCTGTCTGCAGTTGTGTGTTTTCGTCTTTAGTGGTTTGCTATAAAAACATTGCCTTTACACCTTACAAACTTATTTGTTATATGGGATAGGGTTTCCATAGCACCATATTGCAGATGAAACTTGATCCTTTTTCTCCGTTTGATAAACCTTTTAGAGTTTTCAGACATTTTTTTCTCAATGAAGCAGGTTAATCACATTGGGAGTGGGAGTGGAATAGAAAAGGAAATGCCTAGTAGTGGTACAGTGTACCCTCCGCCACGCACCTTAAAGTGGATTGCGGAGTATGTGTGTAGATGTAGATGTACAAAATCAATAAATCAGAGGCATTGTTAGAATTGTTTGCAATAAATGCATATGACGCTTATAAGCGTCAGTCAGCTTGCAGCATTTATCACATAATCAGCAAGCAGCTAAAGCGTACTTGTATTTCTATATCTAGCACCACCTCTTGTGCAGACGTTATATTCGCTTTCAATATTACAGGTTTTTTCAGGGGTATGATTTCAGCGCACGTGCGCTTACAGGCGACCGCCTAGAGCTTTAGTGTCCCACACAGATGACCGCAGCGAACGTGTTAAAACCTCGGTTTTCAATGAGTGCACAGGAAGGACAACGGGCTAGTGATGATAGCACGGAGTCGGCACCCACGTCAGTGGCCTTTCTGCCATACGTTGGCAGCACTTCCAGCAAGATTGGCCGCATTTTGCGTAAAAACAACATAAAATGCGTGTTTCGTCCACCTTCTAAAATTAAGGTACTGTTGGCATCCGTTAAGGATGATTTCGGTTTGCGCAAGGCGGGTGTCTACCGTATCCCATGTAGCTGTGGCATGTCACATGTTGGTCAAACTATTAGGACTGTTGAGGACCGTCGTATTGAGCATAAACGTCACACACGTTTACAACAGCCAAGCAAATGTGCTGTGGCCGAACATTGCCTTGACACAGGTCACCCTATAGAATACAACAAAACAAATTCTGGCATGCAATTCCAACTACTGGGACTGTGTTATCAAGGAAGCGATAGTAATAAAACTGCCTGAAAGCCGTTCTGTGATCCCTCGGTGAAGCACTGAAATATGAATTTTAGGCGTCATCCATCCGTGAATCATGTAGACTTCCTTGTCTGTGTTTTGCAGTATTTTAAGATGAAGAAGTACATCTTAAAATACTGCAAAACACAGAGAAGGAAGTCTACATGATTGACGGATGGATGACGCTCACCATTCGCTGTCTTAGGTTAAATGACTACTGTGGCGACAGATGGCGCATCAAGCGAGAAGTCCTGAATCCAGTGGAACCCGTACGATGGGACAGTCGCCAGGAAAAAGTGTTCGTATATGATGCAATTAGACCGAGCGTTGCGTAATGTGGTCTGTGAGTGTACCATCAACACAGTAATTGCTACACAGACCCCAGAGGTGAAGTGTCAGGAGGCGTTTCATAGAAAAGCGCGGCGGTTTCTTGGGCATTGTTTCCGAGCCTCAGTTTTCCGGCCTTGGGACGTAATAAGACGGCTGCGCGGCATGCGGCAGTTCAGTTAATACGGTCGGCGAGCTGCCAGTGCGGACTGCTGGCCAATCACGTAGCGGCAGGCCTTGACATTTCCAGCAGCGGGGCTCGCCTGCTAGCCAGCTCCACGCAGCAGCGGCTACCGCGACTCTCCTTCTGTCCACTGCTGCCACCCTCTGGCCAAAGCTCTGAATAGTGCAAGACTCTCTGTAGCCGCTATGTTGGGCCTATCGCGTGACCGCCACTGCAGGGCGAGAGACAGGAAACACAGTACTGGCCCAGTCTTTCTCGACATAGAGAAAGCATTTGATAAAGTCTGGCATGATGGCTTAGTGTATAAAAATGGCCCAGTTAGGCATTCCAGGACATATGATCAGGATAATCGACTCGTTCCTGTCAGAGAGGAAATTCTCTGTCAGGTGCGGCAGACACACAAGTACGATCAGGGAAGCAGTTTCGAGGGTCCCACAAGGGTCTGTCCTGGGCCCCTCACTATGCTCGATCTACACAAACAACATGCCAGAATTGGCAGGAAACGAACTGGCGCTTTACGCAGATGACACTGCGGTATTCAGAAGTAGTAGCAACTTCAACGTCATCACACGAAAGCTCCAGGTACACTTAGACGACATTTCAAATTGGTGCAATGCTTGGAACGTTAAAGTCAATGCAGACAAGCCGGTGGCTGTTCACCAACAAACTCACCCCTCCAGACAAAAAGATAACGGTAGCAGGAGGGAACTAGACTGGAGCAACTGTGTAACATATCTTGGTCCAGTACTCGACCGGGGGCTAACATTTGCCAAACAACTAACAAGGGCAAAAACAAGGGTAACACAGCATTCATCGTCGTTATGGAACTACTGACCTGGGCTACACCACCTGTAGTTACAGTGGCTCAACTGTGGCATTATGTAAAAATGACTGCTATACCCCAGCAACACCACAGTAGCCTCCTTGAGTCACTGCCGAGTCGTGTATCCGCGATTGTATCCAGCAAATGCGGCCAAAATCAATACTGATTTTTATCACCATCGTCACTTCATATGCGGTTGTATCTTACTGAGATTATTATATAACGTGTTATCTGCCAAATGAATGTGGCTGTGATATCTCCGACCCTTTTTTGCATTTTTTATGGCTAGTACTGTATGATGGTATAATAGTACCGTTCTAATTGTAATTTTGTGTAATGTGTTGTCGTAATGTACACAGACACATTAATAGAACCAGTTTGTTTTTTGCCAGCAGTCTGCACTTCTTTTATAGGCTGAAAGAAGAAAGAAAATTTATAGGATAACTTGTAAACAATTTTCGAAAGATATTCGTCGCCGTGTATAACGCAGGTTCGTGGATCTCTTCGTTCAGCACCACACAGACACACTGCTGAGGTCATCTGTAACTTGCTTCAATCTGATTAGTAAATGAGAGTATCCAGAACACTGGATTATATCTCACCTTCATCAAATTCTTGAAGTGGTCGTTTGAAGTTGTTTGTATACTTTATATAAGAAAATGACTTCGCAGACTCTCGTTAATTTCAGGTTAATATTCTTTTATTGTTGCTTCGTAAATAATAATAATAGTTTTTGATTAACCAAACGTACATTCAGTTTTAGAACATGCCACATCTTCGTAAACCACAACAAGAGAACAAACATAAAACAATCTATGACTAAGAGTCTTAAGCTCCACAGTTCACGGCACTACACGAAATATATTAAGGAATATCTCTACCACTATATATTCGAAATCACTGTCACATGAATTACTAAATTTACTAAATGTACTAACTACTACAGTGGCCATCTGAACCAGCAGTCGATGTAAGGTGAACAAGACACACATTGTCCCCTGCGGCCTGGGTGGCTGTCACATGGAAGCCTGCAGCCCGACCTCAGCGTTCCGGATGGCGTGTGTGCGGTCCTTGAGGCGTCAGCAGGTAGAGTGGGCCCGGCGCAGAGCCCTGGGGGCCGGCGGGTGTGGCTGTGGCGGCCGGCCTCGCGTGCCTGTGTGTCTCGCAGCCGTTAAACATTGGACCTCTGGTTAGCGGGCAGCTCCCCTTGTGTACCCGCAGCGCACTGTACTCGCTGCCTCTCTCAATACCCCAGCCACATTCCTGCCACCTGCCCTCTGTCTACTGGCTAACGAACAATGCGTGTAATGACTTCTACCAACTTACCAGAATGCATGGAGGCAAACGCGCTCGATAGCGTAAGTTATTTAACATTGGGTACCTCGGGAGAAGTTGGAGTTTTATCGTGGTTGTGAATGCCAGTAATGTTTATTCTTCTATTTAGCTGGACATTCCTGAAATGAAAGGATGTACACTGAAGTCAGGGATAGCGATATGCACAGGTAGAGATGCCGGTAGTGTCGCTATCAGTAAATACAAAAGGCGGGGTATTGGCTGAGTTGTCGGAGTTTGCACTCCGGTGATTCATAAGGAAAGGTTTCCGTCGTGACTATGGCCAATCGACGGAATAAAACACTTTGAACGCGGAACTGGAGCTAGAAATACTACGCATCCTATTTGGGAAATCGTTAGGAAATCAATCAGAGCCTATTCCGAGATCCACAGCATCATGATCGTGCCGAACGTACCAGCAACAAAGCAATTGCCATCGGCCTGCACTTAAGGGTTGAAAGGTGACAATGCTAACAGACAAGAAGTATTGTGTGAAATAACTTCAGAAATCACTGTGGCGTGTTAGAAGAGTGAGTCACAATTTAGCATTAAAGGACAATGCCGTCTGTTTTCCTGACTCCCATCTGTTGTTTCTTTATAAAGGATAAAGCGGGAATATTACTTACCTAAAGACGACCACACCCGGTTGTGGAAATGTTTTAACAAGGTATCCTGAAAATTGGATGCTGTTCCAATTATTATGTAATCATTTCCTTATGTCATCCACCTGAAGATGCATCTTTACTGATGAGAAACCGGTAGTGTCGGAATAAACACATCTTGACAGCTGTTGCGATTTAATTCGTTACACACCTCCACCTAAGACATCATCGAAGTGAATTTTAATTCTCAACCTTTATTTTTGTGGTGATTGTGTAGAGAATTCCATAAATTTGAACATTTGGTTGAAGCGGGCGCGGCTGATAGGCGACCGAAACATTGACATACATGGCACCAGTACTTGACAGGAAAAGCCGCGCAGCTATAAAATGACTGCGGCCGCAATGATTCGACTGTCGCCACTTTGACAATGGCCGAGGAAATCTCGGCCGAAAGCTCGTGGGTTTCAAACCACTTGACGCGGCTGAGAGGTCGAGAGAATTTTATCAGTAAAACCCGCTGCTTAACTATGCATTCATACACTTAGAGGACATTATCCAAAGGCCGTCTGTCCGACGAAATTCAGCACCGACGACACTTTTGCATTTATGGACTGTTGTAAAGGCAGCGGGGCCCACGGAATATTCCCAATTGGGGCAAACCTCCCCCCCCCCTACATAACAAAAGATAGACTAAATACAGTAAAATATGACCGTGCACCTTGCGAAATAAATGACTCAATAAAGAAACGATCCTATCCACATGTGTGGGTAACCCACTCAAGGCTGGAAAGAGCAACATGCACGCGCTAAAGCAGCCCGCCTCCCCCCCTCCCCCCTCAGGGTGAGGAATGAAACCTGCAAAAAAGAAAAACGGCAGCGGGGCTTAGTATTTCTGCAGAGGACTCGAATAAACTTGTTGTGTCCATTCTGCGTGGACGGCCGGGCTAAAGGAGGTCCGACTAGGTGTGTCAGGACTTGTGGCACCTGAGCGTACATTGTAATGCTTCGTTGTAGCGAACGGCCAAGCCCAGCATGCGTCACTCATCTGCAGTCACGGGACGGCGGTGACCCCTCGCGGCACGCCGTTGCGTCCCGCCGTTAGGCGTCGCGGCTTACGGTAGGCCGGCACGCAGCAGGTAGCGGCGATGACGCGGACGTCGGCGCGCCCGCTGCCAAGTAACAGCGGCGCGGCCTTGCCTGGAACGCAGGTAGCCGGTGCCTGGGGTCACGCTCCACAACACTGCCGCCTAAGGCCGCATTACACGGCGCACCTCAAGAGTACTGCTTTGGTGCAACGCCCCGAGGGTTGTTACTACGAACTGTTTCAAGCCGACTGATTAACACGGTGCACGCTGGTCTATTGTAAACCTATTGGATCAAATATGCTCATCAGTCCCTAGACTTACAAACTACTTTAAATTAGCCCGTGGATAGAGATCTGCGCGGATGCCGATATCCGCAGTATTTCTTGCTTTGCGGATAAAATTGTGAGTGACGCGGATATCCACTTATTATATGCGGATGATGGGGCCGGGGTATACAGGGTGCAGCCACGTCTGGAGGGCGTCATCTCTCTAAGGGAACTGGCCTCAGTATTCCAGGCCGAAATCACTGCCATCAGGGCGTGTGTGGAGGAGAATTTGCGTAGGTGCTACGAATACCGTAGCATCTATATCTATTCAGACAGCCAGGCAGCCCTGAGATCACTGGCAGCTCCTGCAACAAGGTGTAAAATTGTTGCAGAATGTCACAGGGTTCTGGTGGAGCTAGGGGAAAGCAATAGAGTAAACCTATTGTGGGTTGCTGGTCACTCGGGGATCAGTGGCAACGAACATGCCGACAGATTAGCCAGGATGGGGGCGTAAGACTCCATTTATTGGACCGGAACACGTCCTGACAATCACCAAGGCAATGATCAAACTGGAGCTACGTAACTGCCTCAGAAGACAGCACGTAGAATATTGGACCAAAGTCTGTCAACAAAAACATGGCAAGGTAATGATGCCAAAGCCATGTTTTAAAAGAAGCTCTGCAATCCTGGACCTGAACAGGAGAGAGATTAGACTCATGGTTGGATTGCTGACAGGCCTTGGGAATTTCAAAAAACACCTACATAGAATGGGAATAACAGAATAGGACCCTAAATGTAGGATCTGTGATGACGGTGAAGAAACTGCATCACATCTAATCTTCGAATGCATTGCATTGGAGAGTAAAAGGCACAGAACATTTGGAACAACCAGACCCGAAGAAATTGTGCCTAATAAAGAGCTGGTAAAGGGATTCCTTGCACTCTTCAAGGGCATTGGTTGGCTTTACTAGATGTACAGGGAGCGATACCGCACAATAAACTTAGTTTCGGTGCGGGCAGTGGCGGGTTAGACCAAGACTGTTTTGGCTTCCCTGAGAAAAGCAAATCAATATGCGGATGAAGAGCGAGGTATCTGCCCAGTACGTCTGTCGAAATGTTAGCCGAAAACTTCAAGCCTGTGGACGTTCTACGAATAAATTTGTTAGTTATAGCATTTTGGATGCACTTGCAGTGTACTAGCATACCTGCAGGATATGTTTTATGACTGAACAAAAACGCCGATTTCAAAATATTTGTGGGAGGGGGGGGGAGGGAAAAGCGAAAGTCGTTGTATAAGGTGCTCCATTTGACTTAAATTTGCGTGTGTACGTTCCGCCTAACGTTTTGCAGGTGTTCCGATTGCTCTGAACCACAAGGCTTCATGTAAACAATCGGTAACAAATGGTTCGCCAAGTAATACGGTATTTGAGTATTCAGTAGGCCGCAGGTGTGTGTGTGTGGGGGGGGGGGGGGTGGGATGATAGGCCTCTACATCAAAATATTAGCGGGGAGGGTACAGTAGTACCTTGCCTCCCCGCACAAACCGGCGCCTCTTGACCAAAGACCTAAATAATAACTGGAGAGAATATATCTAGATATGTGGTATTGTTTAGCGAGGACGATAGCTGGTATCGGTTGGCGATTGTCGTACCCGTTGTCCCACCGGCCTCATACATATGTATCTGAGCCGCTCACACATTCCTGTAGCACGGCCGGCCTCGGCAGACACCTGCGCTTGCTTGACCCCCCTCCCCCCTCCCCCCCACCTCGTGGCGGACGTCCTCACCTTTCTTTTTCTTTTCCTTTTCCCAAGTTTCAATTTCTCAGGCTCGACCTGTAAATCTGGACGCCTCGAGGCCGCCGCAGGAATCTGTTTATCCCTTAGCAGCCGACCTGCCGCCTTATTACGGTCCCTGTTAAGGAGACGACCACTTACAACTCATCTGATGTCACCGCCTCAGTTACGCGCGCGATGGAGGCTGCCACCGACTACAAACTGTAATCTAGGCAATTCAGTATACCGGTTCGCGATAGTTTAGCGCCAAGAATTTTGTTAATTAATTTGATTTTTATACCACTGTTCGTTAAATTCCAACACCATGAAACGAGGTTAAATTGACCAATTGATTGCATGTGCAAATCATATGCATTGAAAAACAGCTCAAGGTACATAGGAATAACGACATATAAGGCTGTAAATGTTGACAAACCAGAATAACTCGAAAAATAAGCTTCACGCGAAAAAATGTGTAGGATCCAAAGTTAATTATCTTCGAGGGGGGCATCTTCTGGTGCTAAATTTAGCCCGCCACCTCAGCCCCATGGCGGGGGATGGGGGGGGGCAGGAGGCACCTTTAAAATGTCAGGTTCTACATAAAAAAGTACGTACATTTTGTGTTAAACATTGGTTTTTTATTCTTGTAGTTGGCGCGGTAATTCAAGAAAATCCATGTTCTCATTTCTGTGTGGAAAACGATTAGCTTGATTTTCGTGGGAATGTTAACTGTCAGTTTCTATTGATATTTAAATCATTAAAAGAGAGAAATGTCTTCTTTCAATGAGTTCATACTAAGTCATTCAGTCTAATGAATCAAGAGCTGTTAAGCGTATCTGCTATTTCACGTACGTTCTTATTTCTAAGTGTTGCGGCTTTCTGGTCTGAGAATTGGAGCGTTGTAGAGTTGGCAGCAGTGGGCGCCTTGAAGGCGACTGCCGAGGGGAGAAAGTGCATGCAGGGCGCGGCATAGCTCAGCGCGACAGGTGGGCCCGCCTATTCACACCTGCTGCCGACACACACCTAGCTGTCTGCACTCTGCAGCTGGGGCTGCGAGCTGTACACAACTCTGCTCAACGCCCTTACCATCGTGTTGGAGATGCACCTCAGACTACAGGAGTTACTTAATTTAGTCGACTGATAGAAATGTGATTAAGTTGGTGAGCCTTCGAATTACAACGAAATTTATAGATACTACTTTAGTATTAGAGAATAATGCAGTCAGATATCTTTCCATAGTTTTTGAAAGACTATTGCATTTATCAGGTCGTTGAGCTCACTTATGAGCATCACAAACGGTATTCACGTATGTACTGACTTACTTTCCGAAATATGTTAAGAGCAACAGAATAGAAACGAACAGATGGAAGCACTTTAACCGAAATTGTAGATCTCTGTAAATCAAAAGTGAATGTCATTCAGTCTGATTGTATACTACTTTCTTGTTGTAATGACAGCAAAATGAAAAGACAATGTTTTGTCTCAGAGATGTGGCTGACGTGTATTCTGTATTCTTCCTGAATCATTGCTTCTTTACAAGTTTCCACAGTTTTTTATCGGTCACAATGTATCCTGTGATCCAATACGCCTGCCCCCTCCCCCCACACACAGAAGACAATTAAGTCGCTTCCACCCCTCTCCCGCACCACCACCAACACCCCCACAACAATAAAATATTATTTACGTCTTTGTTCCACCGCCTGTAACCAACACTACTCACACGGATTGAGGTCTGGGGACCATGGTGACCAAACATGGCGGAAATGGCTATTCAGCATGCGATACTGACCAATCGATGTACTTCTAACAGTAATCAAACCTTCAGATGTTTGTAAACATTGTTAGACAAAACTGCTATGGTCATCAGTCCCTAGACTAACAAACTACTTTAACTTACACTAAGGACAACACACACACACACACACACACACACACACACACACACACACACACACACACACACGAGGGAGAACTTTAAGCTCCGGCAGGAGCGACCACCTAGTTTGTAGCATGATGCCTTAGACCACAGGGCTATTCCTACGCCGCTGTGGAGTAGCCGAGCGGTCTAAAGCACCTCGCTGCGGAGCGCGCGGTTGCTCGCCGTGGAGGTTGAGTCCTCCCTGGGGCTTGGGTGTGTGTGTGTGTGTGTGTGTTTGTCCGTAGGTTAGTTTACCTAGGTTTGAGTAGTTTGTAAGCTACGGACTGATGACCACTCAGTTTGGTCCGATAGATTTACAGACATTTGAACATTTTTGATTTGCTATTCCTACGCGGCTTTAGCAGTATAGCATGGAGCGCCGTACTGTCCAAGAAACCGTACATTTTTGTAGCTGTCCATCGGGCAGCCAAGGCGTAATGTGGTCCTGTAATACGTAAGCGTACATCGCACTCGTCACGCTTATATTTACAAAAGCGGCACCATGCAATACTCGAAGAAAAATGAAAACGCCGCAATAGATGTGGTAAAACCGCAGCACATCTTGACTCTTTCAGCATGTAATGGAGTTTCCACGATTGTTTTAGGATTTTGGTTAGCCCGAATTCGGCAGTTGCTTGTGAGAAGTGCCATCTGTTCAAATGTTCAAATGTTCAAATATCCATGCCCGATGGGGGATTCGAACCCCCGACCGTAGAGTGCCATCTGTTATCTAGTTTGTGCACTTATTAGTTTATGTAAAAATCCGACATTTAAGATGTGTTTGTTAATTTGCACGTATCTACCTTCGTTATTAGATGGCTTAGAGCACATTTGACTGTTAAAAAGAGTGTAGAGTCAAACTGTAGTTCAGTCCTGTACGTCTCATCCAAATAGGAATCCCTAGACGAAGTTAGGCTAATTACAGCTTATACTCAGCTTTCTAAGCGACCATTCTTGCCACGCTCTCCCACCCCTCCCCATTCACACGAAACGAGATATATGCCTGGTACAGTGGGTATAATCCTCGAGCACCAACTTCATAGTTGTTTGCAGAGTACGGAACCAAATATAGGTGACTTTGGGCCAGACAGATTGCAATAAACACCCAAATTGATAGTTGGCGCGGATTCTTATGGGAGCGATCGCAAATGGGAAATGCCGTTATGATATGCCCCAGCAGCAACCGCGACGACTGCCAAGTTACTTTGCGCGACTAGCTGCCTACGCAGCCACGGCAGCGGTGCTCGCGTCAACTGGGACATGGGAGGTTGGGTCGGTGGCCGACGGGTACCGTGGCACGAGCGCGGGACCGGTCGGTGCCGCAACGTAACGCAACGCAAAGTAGCGCTGGGAACGGCGGCCGTTGGGCAACCGACAGGTGTCTGCAACCTGTCGCGGCGGTGCGCTTTGCATAGCAGCGGCGGCGGCTACGGCTGCGGTTCCACAGGCGAAAGCGGCGCCAGCCGCCAGCCGGCATACGGCACGGCAAGGCACGGCCGCAGCGAAAGGCGCGCTGCGGGGCTGGCTTGGGTTTCTCTGCGGCTGTCCGCGGGTCGACGACCCGATCAGCTGTTTTGCTCCGTCTCGGCCGCAGGGCCTCCACCACAACTGCGGTCGCACAGAAATACACGCGTTGCCGTCACAACGCGTGCACTAACCTCTGGCTAACGCCTAGAGTTGCCGTACTGTAAAGCTAAAAAACCAGGGGGGGGGGGGGAATAATTCAGTGTCGCGATTTTGGGGTCGTTGTGGGGAGAAAAATAATCCATGATGTTACAGGATAAATAGTAAATGTTTTAGAAAATAGTAGTGTATAGGCAAATGAAAAGATTTTTCCTGATTCTTCCGTCGGTTCTTGGTAGAACATCACCAAATGGAATTAAAGGCACAAGTGAAAGAACTGAAAACAAGGTGTACCGAAGTTAATGCAGTAATCCTTCAGGTACGGTCTAATCTCCTCTGTAAGAAGGAAGTCAGCACCAAGACTGAGATAACAGTGCGCGATCAGTATTTCGACCAACTTTGTTATATGGGTGTGAAAGCTGGGTGGATACAATGTTTGTTGGACCAAACTGCTATGGTCATCAGTCCCTAGGCTTACAAACTGCTTGAACTAACTTGCACTGAGGACAACACACACACACACACACACACACACACACACACACACATGCTCGAGGAAGGAAACGAACCTCTGGCTGCAACGGCTGCCCCCTCCGTGAGTGGATAAAGGTTACCTTATTAATAAGATTGAGGATACATACACGTATGAGAGTAGCAAGGATGGGAACAATGGCAGGAAGGTGTCCATAATGAGGAAATAACACAGTGAACACCGTATATGGAGCAATTAGAGAACATGCTCAGATGGAGGGGTTTTGTTATAAACTTGGGAGAAGCAAGGGTACCTAAGAGACTCATGGATTCGCAGTAGAGAGCGAGTCGAGGTAGACGAAGGAAGTACTAGGTTTCGATCAAGAGGTGAAGAAGGCATAATCAGTCTTAAATGATAATGATCTCATATTTTGATTGTATTTATAGTTACCATACAAAAGAACTGGTGAAGCTCATTCCCTATCATTTGATTTCGGGCTTCTAATATTTATATTTTACAGTTGAAAAATAACATCAAACGTTTCTAAAACTGTTGCTACTATTGTCTCAGACTATTCATACATTGTTTTCTCAAAGGAGATACGGAAAAGGCTTCAAATACCGCCACATATAAATATTAGAAGCCCGAAATCAGATGACAGGGAATCAGCTTCACCAGTTCCTTGTAATGATTTAATATAACACCTGAGGATGCAACTTTAAGTTACGAAACCGGTCGTGTGTGTCCTTCAATAAAGGAATTTAACAGTCTGAGCGGACCCGTCCCTTAAAAAATTACGGAATCTTTCGACTATGGTTGCCCTACATATAAGGTTTTCAAAAATGTTTCAAATGTTTGTATAGCTTATTGGACTTAACTACGAGGTCATCAGTCCCTAAACTTACAAACTAGCTAACACTAAGGACGGCACAAATATCCCTGCCCGAGGGGGGGATTCGAACCCCCGACCGTAGTGGCCGTGCAGACCGTGACTGGAGCGCCTCAGTCCCCTCGGCCACCGCGGCCGGCCATATAAGGTTTTATGACAAAATGTTATCAGTAACCGCTAAGGGAAACATTTTTGTTATTTCTAGTACCTGAATAATAGAAATCCATGCATTCTTTTTTACTGTAACATTTGCTACTCGACCTCCGTGATTATGGGTTTTCCTCGCAGCTGCACAATTGCTGTAACTTCTTCGTTTCCGGATACTGATGTAGAGCGAAGGCCACTCCCGAGTGGCTACTTAGACAGGAGGCGCCCGTGCCCGTGAGGAATTAATGCTAAGGTCGCTCGATTACTTTCGCCCGCTTCCTGAAAATCAAACGCGACGTGCAAATCCGCCGGTAGTTCAGCGGAGTCCGTGAAATCGATAATCGGGCGGTGAGGATAGGCGCGAAGAGCTGAGGTTGGAATTATGAAACTGGCGTGGGCGGCAGGGTCACTTCTATTTCCAGGAGGTTGCTCAGCCAACAACAGGTTTGTCCAAGGGAGGGTCACGGGATCGTTTCCAGCACGGACATCATGTTTCTGGTATTTTAACTACCCGTCTTCTACACTCATACTTTACACGATTTCCTGCAGTTCTTCATAATGTGAAAACATTTTAATCGGATGTTTCTTTGACTTCGATTTCTTCCATCTGAACGGATATCTCGTAGTGTTTGTCACAAATATATGCTCTCCCATCCAAGCTAGGGACCGACTGGGAAATGGCAGAAATACAAATGGTTATGATTATTGACTGTCCTGGACATTTGTTAAAATTATCGAAACTTTATCGTCGTTAAGGCCACGGAAGTGATAGTAGCTGATTTTTGGAAATATTGTGGAACTTGAGTGATACTTGGATCGATACACACTTCAAGCAAAAATGTGAAATATTTCAGTAGTGAGGTATGAACTGAAATGTCACTTTGTTAGTACAGTAGGATAATTATTTTTCGAACGTAACAGGACAACATATTAGTATTCCCTATTCGTTAATTTGTTGCTTACAAGATATGGAGAAGTATCGTCTAAAAATAAAAGACATGTTGTACTTTCATTGCTTGTCTTCAAACTGCTGTTGAAATAAAAGTTACTCTTAAGTAAAATGGTTCTTACAATCTCACTAAAGCGCCCCACAGTTTATTACTCTATTCTAAATGTCTGACTACTTTTGATGAGGAGTACAAAGAAATACCACATAAAATACAGAATACTTAAAATCGAGTCATGTAACACCGGATTTTTGGGGCTTCCATTGACTGTAATTGCACAGATGAATTTAATTTCGAAGGACACAGTCCAAAATGGTTTTCATTTTTTCACTTTTCTTTTCAATATAGATACAAATAGAGGATGCTTAAAGGGCACGTTATTTATTGTGAACAGAATTCCAGCACAAAAAAAAAAAAAAAAAAAAAAAAATATATATGCAAGCGAGGAAACGTGATGCATCTGAATGCAAAAATAAACAATTGTTGGTAAAATTACTTTGTAAGTAAATAAACATTCCTACCGGTCAAATAAAAATCTTGCAATGCTGGTATCGATTAAATTCTGATGAACGCCTTATCCAACAAACTACTTTAACTAATTTACG
Organism: Locusta migratoria; assembly: GCA_026315105.1. Taxonomy (NCBI): domain Eukaryota; kingdom Metazoa; phylum Arthropoda; class Insecta; order Orthoptera; family Acrididae; genus Locusta; species Locusta migratoria. Next base: position 146,873,395 of record CM048745.1, read on the forward strand.
CTAAGGTCAAAACACACACACACACACACACACACACACACACACACACACACACACACGAGCACACACACACACACACACACACACACACACACACACACACACACGCATGCCCAAGGGAGGACTCGAACCTGTGACGGCAACGGTCGCTCGGTCCGTAGCATAACACCTTAGATCACGCGGCCATTCCGCGTGGCTGCAACAAAAATATGTTTTACAAAATCAGTAAGCCATAAAATGGTGTGGTTTTTTTATCAGTCGTTCCAAACACATGGGGTTAGGGCTTTATGCATGATTAAAAGCTAACGAGTACAGTCACATAATCTTGCAACGTTCTTGGTTCTGTAAGGTCAGGCGTTATCGTGTTAGAATGAAGAGCCACGATACTCTTCATCTGTGACGAGTTCAGTTGTATAATTTCGCATTGTTGTTGGTACTGTATGGTCAGGCTTTATATTACAATGTAGTGCCACGATGTGCTGGAAGAGCCGCGGTGGAGTGGATGAGCGGTCTAAAGCGCCTCGCTGCGGAGCGCGCGGTTGCTCGCCGTGGAGGTTCGAGTCCTCCCTGGGTCATGGGTGTGTGTATTATCCTTAGGTTAGTTTACCTAGGTTTAAGTAGTTTGTAAGCTACGGACTGATGACCACGCAGTTTGGTCCGATAGATTTACAAACATTTTGTGCTGGAAGTAGACTTAAGAGAAATTACCTAGGAAGATGTTCACATCATTTAGAGCCTCAGCACTTCGCTGGCCCGCCTAGTTCGTGACAAACCGAGATTACGCACGTAACGTTAGGAGGAATTGTATCATTGCAGTGTCTACGACCTCGCGAGGACGGTTGTCAGACGTCCCCCCTAGCTCATTTTAAACGCTGACTTTTTGGAGCCGCCGAAAGGCCATAGGTCCACAGGGCCCGTACCAGCTGTGAGCATATTGTGAGATCAGCGGCCAGTGAAGGCCAGGCTCCCACGTCGCGTGTGACCCCTGACCCCAGCTCTTGCCGAATCTGCCGCCCGCGGAGGTGGCCTAAGTGTAGCGAGAGGTGTGGGCTGCCGCACACCGCACACAGCCTTTGTCCGTGGGCGGCCCGTGGCGACACTAACGGGATTTCCAGCGCCGCTTTTTATCGATACTGCCGGTCGATCGTGGCCTTGGAGCGCCTTCTGCAACACTGTTCGGTCTCCACGGCGCGCCGTTCGCTGCACAACTTGGCTGCTGCCTGCTCGCGGAACTGCAGACCGCTCTATAATGCGCTGTCGGAAATTAAAAATTACTGCACACTCTTCCCACTTTACTAAACATTTATTGTTCAAACCGTGCATTTGGAATAGGCGAAATTATTATGTTTTCAGATCAACAATTAGTCAGTACTGAGGTACCCAAAAAAAAAAAAAAAAAAAAAAAAAAAGTTCAAACATTTGTATAGGAACTTAACTACGGGGTCATCAGTCCCTAAACTTACAAACTACTTAAGAACTAGCTAATACTAAGGACGGTACAAATAACCATGCCCGAGGGGGGATTTCAACCCCCGACCGTAGTTGCCGTACAGACCGTGACTGGAGTCCCCTCGGCCACCGCGACCGGCACTGAGGTACCAGGTAAGACTTAGAAATGATCGTTTTGGCCGGAAGATCCCATACGGCAGTGTTTCTCAAACTTTTAGAATACGTGACTCCTTCCAAGTATAAATATTCTCGCGACCACCTTTCAAACTAACCCCCCCCCCCTCCACCCAACACACACACGAACCGTAACAAAAGGAAGTTATCGCAAAGAAAAGAAATATTATCTTCTTTCTTTTGCTTCAGCTTACTTTTAAATTGTTGGACGAAGGTGCCGGCCGCGGTGGCCGAGGTGACTGAGGCGCTCACGTCACGGTCAGCACGGCCACTACGGTCGGGGGTTCGAATCCCCCCTCGGGCATGGATATTTGTGTCGTCCTAGTTCGTAAGTAGTTCATAAGTAGTTTGTAAGTTTAGGGACTGATGACCCCGTAGTTAAGTCCCATAAGCTTAACAAACATTTGAACATTTGGACGAAGGTTTTTTGTAGGGTAAAGTGTTACAAATTCGATATAGGTACAATTCCGATCGCCGCGGCGGAGCGGCCAAACGCATTGAGGCGCTATGCTACGATGCGCGAAGCTGTTCCTCGCCGGGGATTCGAATCCCCCCTCCGGCATGGATGTTTGTGCCGTCTTTAAGCTAGTTCATAAGTAGTTTGTAAGTTTAGGATCTGATGACCCCGCAGTTAAGTCCCATAAGCTTTACAAACATTTGAACAATTCTGATCAACATAATTTGTCATTCTCGAACTGTTGATAACACTTGCCTTTGTGTGCCGTTGTAGTGTAGCAGGTTTCTACAGCTCCTCCTGTCTTTTCCAAGAATACACCACTTTCTGCTACGGAGGTCTAAAATAAAGATATAAATTTTTTCCTCTTAAGAGGCATATGAAGCTACTTAGTCTAACGCGCTCTTATAAATTTTCTAGTTAAGTATGACTGGATTAGCTGCCAAAATGCAATGTTTGATACCACGTAAGTATCCTTGTTTTTGTAGCAAGAACACACACAGTTCCTAAATGTGCAATACAGATGACGATCCACTTTGGTGATGCAAATTTTAATCAACATAATAAATATAGTATGCAGCATTGGTCGTTTTTTATTAATATTTTTGCAGATATGCATAGCTGATATTACGACGACTAGTGCATTGAGGATGATCATTATGTGATCGAAATCGATCTGCAAAAACATTAATAAAAAACGGCCAATGCTGCATACTATATTATATTCATAATTTTTTGTGGTCGCTCAGCACCCTGTTCCAAAAAATGGAATCAAACCTCAAATTTTAATCGTTTGTCGATGTTCTTTTTCTTATATTACATTTTGACGAATAACTCTTTATTTTATTGAAAATATGAGAAAATTGTAAAAAAAAAAAAATAATAATAATAAACAGCAAATAAACAAACGATCATGGCTGAAGTAAGTGTGTTTTATATAAGATTTTCGATCGCTCTCCGTAAGCGTTATGTGCCACTTAACTGTACAGTTTTGTATTACTGAACCCCTAAATACTTTACGGTGCAAGTACGTCCTCCAGTGACGGCGACCCACCAAGCAAGACTTCATGACTCTGCTCTGTGGCGTGACTGGAAGACGGGAGAGAGGTGTGCGTGTTCGTTACCCCAGTGTCAAATAACCTGTTGGCCACAGTCTCTGTTGACACTTCAGGGCTTATAACCCCTCCATCTGTGCTATGGTATAGTTGACGTAATGTAGGAAGGCGCTTCCGCGCATAGAGGCGGTGCGATAGGGGAAGTGTGGAGGGGAGGAGCTACGGCCGAACGCCAACAGTTGAACCTGCTGGAGAAACATTGCGTAACTCGCGGCCAGCCACGCGCCTACAGAATGAACATTATTGGCTACCAGTGCGGTAATGGAGGGGGATGCGCAGAAGCGCTGAAATCTAGGCAGCCTTCCTACGTGATGCGGACTATAGTTGTACGATCTGACACTGCTGCCATTACAACTGGCGGACGACATTGATACCATTATCAGTACATTTACTCTCCACCAGTTGGTATCTTCCGATGTCGTATAAAATATCTACGACGTCTTTCCAAGTGTAATAATTTGTTTTTCGGCAGTCTACTTTCGCGACCGGATTTAGATTCACAGTGTTTGTTCGGAGTGCGCTAGTGCTGGATATTATATTTAGCCGCAGAGGTGGCCATTGCTTTTAACCCGTTTCCACTTTGAGCGGCGGCAAGGTGTTGGCCTGTAATGTGAGTGAGTCTGATGGAGATGGGAGCAGCCAAGGACGCGGCCTCCGTCACAGCCAAAAACGCCCCGTGAATCCTCACCTCTCATCTCCTGTTTGCCTTTTTCTCCTCTCGCAGCAAGCTAGCCGTCGGGCCATTACCTCAACCCGTTAGCGGTGCGGAAGAAAACACAATGTCATCACCGACTGTGCTATTTGCTCGCGGCGAATACTCACTCCGACCGGTCGTATATTCTCCAGTTGTGGCAGTCCACGTCCAATTAGCTTAGGCAACAACAACAACTGCAACAGTACTCCTGGCTGGTGATTGCATAATTACTGTGTATACAAAGCTCAAAGTGTCAAGAGAAGGTTTCATTTGACGAGGCAACAAGAGCCGGAAAGGTGGAAATAGGGTATCCAAACTCCGCCACCCACCCATTTCTTTGTAGCCCCATATACAGAAAACTTTTTGATTACTTTTTTTAAGTCGCTCATGTTCCAGCTTTAAACTCTGAAACGGCTTGACAGTTTAGCTACAGGTATATTGGACGCTTTTTGTACTTGAAAACACACACACAAGAAGAAATTTTCTTCGCCTTTATGTCTGAAAGAACAAACACTTTGGGGGTCAAATTTAGTACGCCGATTTCCGATAAAAGAAAAGAAAAATAAGTCATTTTTATGAATATCTTGTTTAAAAAGATAATCATTTCCCTTGACTGAGTATAAAATGAAAACGTGTTTACGATTCTATGAGAGGTACTGTGAGATAGCTTGTATTTTATACAACTTTTACTCGACATGATCATCGATAAAAGTTTGACTGATTGCTTGGATGTTGAGCTCTGATTCCTCAATTTACGAGCTGACCTACACCGTCCACGTCAAGCAGCGAAAACGCACTATCCTGGAAAGTCTTATTGAATCCATCATCGGTGGTGGAAACGGGACAGCGGCTGGTCAAGAGTCTGAAGGAACTGAGGTACCAACAGTGGTAAGTATAATGAAATATTTATTCTATTACAACCAGTTTCGGCATTTCACTATGCCATCTTCAGGTCCCTACATCGGAGCATGATATCCAAAAGTAGGGATACTAAACTGGATTCGTAGAATTCGTCTCTTAGTTGGAAACAACAGCAGCAACTGTGCTGTGATGTTGTTGTTTCCAACTAAGAGACGAATTCCACGAATCCAGTTAGTATCCCTACTTTTGGATATCATGCCCCGATGTAGGGACCTGAAGATGGCATAGTGAAATGCCGAAACTGGTTGTAATATAATAAATATTTCATTATACTTACGGCTGTTGGTACCTCAGTTCCTTCAGATCCTGGAAAGTAGTCGATTCAGCTGGGCTGCACAGAATTCTGGTCAGGCGTCATTGCGTTAGAGTGTGGGATTGAGCCAATGAGATTTCCTCGAAGCACATGTTTACCATTTGGGTCTCAGTACCTTTGAAAACCTTTGATATTTCTTGGATGGGCGTAAGTTAACTAGAATGTACCGCTGGGCAGAAGTACGGGAGGGGAAATGTATCGTGTCCATCACTGGGAGCTCCAGGTCATCGAATGACGTTTGTTTCCTTCCCTCTCCTTGCTCCTGGTGCTGTATGGCGTTTCACCCACTAGAGGCGTGTGTAGCAGATCGACATCCGTGTTTCTTGCATCGCCGCTTCTGTTTCATCATCCGCAACGTGGCGCTCCAGACCGCTCGGTTACTCCCGCGCGGCTCAATGAATGAATATGGCACAGTTCGACACACGCTCTTGTGGTGGAATTGTAGGACCAAGTGACGCGTCAGTAGCTCACTGGTATCCGACGGCAGAGTGACGTATCGCGTGCGACTTTTTGCGTTGCGAGCGACGGATTGGTTTCAGCGCGCGTAACTCGACACCGGCCCGGGCTAGCAACGCTTCGCCTCTGCTCTCGGGTACCTCATGCATTATGCAGCAGCCACACCGTCCGATGCTATCCCTCCCACACACACGCGGGACATTGTGAGCGCGTACGAAAAGTGCGCACCGCGGGCCTCTTCTCGGAAGGCAGCCCCATCTCTCGGCGGGAGCTGCACATCTGATCACCTCAAGGACGACCGTTCCTGCGCGGTAAGGAGCCGTAGCTGGTAGTTCCGCAGGAACACGATGGAAGGAAAAAGTCTGACGACGACGTTCCTCTCATTCGCTGAGAAATACTTCCATGTCGATCCTCCTTCGTCCCAAACTAAATAGGTACTTTCGGTTACTTTGTGACGTAATTACCCTCATACTTAGACAAAAGCAGAACACTTTAAAAAGCTAAGCGTAAGAAGTTGATATTTACATGTCATATTAATTAGTCTGACTAAAAGCAAAGCGGGATAAACTTCAAATAAGTGTGAAGGCCTTAAATTCAACTAAATGCCAAGGAATTACGATTACGATCGACTTAAATTTGATGCAACACACTGAAAAAAATTTTTGGTGATGGTGAACAAAAAACTGCGATTTACTGGCACAACATTTGAAAGATGTAACAGAATTACTAAAGCGGCTGCATATACACTTTCTGGGTGTGACGATACATAAATGTTTTGAAATTTTTAACTAATCATAGTCCAACTCACTTTATTACTGTTATTGGTGTATATTTTAGGTTGAATATGTCATGAAGTTTAGTATAAAATTCCACTTAATATCGGAATTGGCCCATGTTTTTTGTATTATTAGAGAGTATGTATTTAAAAGATTGTTAAGGAGAAATGGCAATTGACGATATGTTTGCCGGTCATCAACTTACAGTTATACTCTGCCCCGTGCAAGTCGCTTCATCTCTAAATAAGAACGGCGACCTACATGCTTTTGAACGTGATTATGGTATTTGTCTCTCGGTCCCCCTTTGCGATTTTTATGCCACTGACTTATTTCCAATGCTAAATTGACGATTACTTGATGTCTCAGAGTGCGTCCCACCATTCGATTCCTTCTTTTAGCCAAGGTATTCCAGGAATCTCTTTTATCCTCCAATTCTGTTCAGTACCACATTGAACAGTTTCTTTCGTGTTTTTGTCTGAACTACACCTCGTCCACGTGTCACTCTCACACGAGGCTACACTCCAGACTAATGCTTTCAGGAAAGGCTTTATAACATTTATATTACTATTCAAAAAATTTTCAAATGTTTGTATAGCTTATGGGACTCAACTTCGGGGTCATCAGTCCCTAAACTTACAAACTACTTATGAACCAGCTAATACTAAGGACGGCACAAATATCCATGCCCTAGGGGGATTCGAACCCCCGACCGTAGTGGCCGTGCAGACCGTGACTGAGGCGCCACATTCCCCTCGGCCACCGCGGTCGGCATTACTATTCGATATCAAGAAATTTATCTTCTTCAGAAAAGCTTTTCTCTCTATACCCACTCTTCGTTTTATATCTTTTCTAATTCCAGTACCAATTTTTATAGCTTCTCTAAATTTTGATACCCAGATAACAAAATTCCTCTACAAATTTTAAAAATTTTAATGCTTCGTTTCCTAAATTAATTCCTTCAGCAGCGCCAAACTTTTTGACACCCCATCCATTCTTACATTGTCCATTGAATACGCATTCCATTCAGCTGAATTGCTCTTCCAAGTTATTTGCTGTCTCAGGCATAATTATTATGCCATAGGCAAAACGCAGTGTCTTTTTTTCCTCTCTCAAAACTTTAAACTCGTTTCCAAATTCATCTTTGCTACACTTCACAGCTTGCTCAAACTGAGCTCTAATGCACTCTAATGACCTCGCCCAAATTTATTGTGTGTAGCGGTGGTCAGGCTAACGGTGCACGCACACACTCCGCGGCATGTTAAGCGGCCGCCTGGCCTCGTTGTGTACATAGCTGTGCGGCGAGCCATGAAGAAGAAGCAGAGGTGTAGCGTAGCGTAGCGGGTCGGGTCGGCACGCGGAGACTGCACCCTGACCATTACGCAACGCGGGGTCACGTCTATATTTAACGCTGGAAAATCGCACAGTGGCGTGACGCCGGGACCGCTCCTACAGCCGCCAGCATCTGCAATGAGGGACTCAAGGACGAGCTGCGACCAAGCCTGGCGTCTCGCATCCTCACCACTAGGGGCGACAGGGGGCATTGTCTGAGCGCCACGTTGCCGATGGCGCGACCTCCCGCGTCGGAGGTTCGAATCCTCCCTCGGGCATGGATGTCTGTGTTGTCTTTAATATGAGGTAGTTCATAAGTTCCAGGAGTGCTAGTCTTGCAAGTTTTGCAGGAGAGCTTCTGTGAAGTTTGGAAAGTAGGAGGCGAGGTACTGGCAGAAGTAAAGTTGTGAGGCGGCATCGTGAGTCGTGTCGGGATATCTCAGTCGAAAGGCAAAGTTCCCAGGTTCGAGTCTTGGTTCCGGCACACAATTTTAATCTGCCAGGAAGTTTCAGTTCATAAGTAGTTTGTAAGTTTAGATACTGATGACCCGGCAATTAAGTCCCATTAGCTTTACATCATTCATCGAAAAATTATGAGGAGAATGTTGGAGGTTACACAGGATGAGTTACAAAAGAACGAAAAAGAAATCTGAGTAAAGGAAAGCATCAGAAGCAAGTTAGTGCAGCAAAAGGTATTGATAGGATAATGAGAAAAGAATTAGGGGATCAGGTGAGATATCACACACAATATACATTTGGTAACGTATGTTATTGCTTACGTAACCGAATATTCGGCTCCTAGTGTCGGCCGAAACCGTAATCCAAACCTAAACTTATTTAACTTAAGTTAGAATTTCAGTAAATTTACGATATACCTGAAATAACTAGTGTTCTCACATTTTGCAAGATTCTCTCCCTGTATTAAAACTTCTTGAGTGTGTTAAAGCCTAGCCAGGAGTCCTTAGAAAATGAGACAGGAAGCCCTGGGCCTCTCGTCTTGGGGGCCCTCCAAACACCCGGAAAGAAGGTTATTTATTTATTATTTATTATTTTTTTTTAGTTGGAGCTACCTTCGCCTCTCGTTGTGGGGCCTCCGAATTTCGAAAGCTATTTTATGCAGACTGGCCCGTACCTCTCGTCCCGGGAGGGCCTCCCAAACGCAAAAGTTACTGTTTTATAGTAATACGTGTATTTACAAGTGGATGGAGGACCTCAATTTGTCTCTCCGCCGTCCCGGACCTCCGACAGCCTCAGTGCGCCACTGTTTCAGATGTGTTTATTTCCGTCAACAGTGCAGATATATTTGTTTAATTACATGTTTCGATCACTTGGAGCATCTTCTGATCTAAAAACGAAAGTAAAATAAAAATGTACAATTTCATAAACTTACTAAAGGTTAATTGAACAACAGTTAAATTATACATAAATGGAAACATTTTTCTTTACCTTATAGTTGCGTCCGCAACTCGTCTGTCTGAGTAGTAATTGAAACTGGGTTTTACAATTTTCCAATTGTTCAGTATAAGACCCTAGGTTATTAGGGCTCACACCATCCCCTCCAATTCCTCCCCCTCCCCCCAATCTGATCTTTCCCTCCCCACCACCACCTGGATCCAAATTTTAAGTGCTTACATCAAACTGTAAGTTTATCAAATTGTACATTTTAATTTTATTTCACTGTAATGTTTTTAAAGGAAACGCCTTTTGCTACTGCGAATGAAGGGTTTTATTTTTATAAGTTCAAAATGTTTGTAATTCTATCGGACCAAACTGCGTGGCCATCAGTCCGTAGCTTACAAACTACTTAAACCTAGGTAAACTAACATAAGGACAACACACACACACACACCCATGCCCCAGGGAGGACTCGAACCTCCACGGCGAGCAACCGCGCGCTCCGCAGCGAGTCGCTTTAGACCGCTAGGCTACTCCACCGAGGCATTTTTATAAGTCACCCATACGCGTTTCGCCTTTGTGTCAAAGCATCGTCGTCGGTGTCCTATAATATTTACATGTTTCTGTTTGCAGATAAAGGTTAACATAACAAAAACATGTGAATATTTCAGGACACCCACTGATGCTGACTTGAGACAAAGGCGAAACGCGTATGGGTGACTTATAAAAATAAAACCCTTCATTCGCAGTAGCAAAAGGCGTTTTCTTTAAAAACATTATAGTGAAATTTCAGCTGCTGCTGAAAATGGCCACTGCAAGCAACGTATTTTTATTTTACTTTTGTTTTTAGATCTGAAGATAGTCCAAGTGATCGAAACATGTAATTAAACAAATATATGGGCAACTGATGACGGAAATAAACACATATGAAATAAAACTGAAACTTCCTGGCAGATTAAAATTGTGTGCCGGAACCGGGACTCGAACCTGGGACCTTTGCCTTTCGCGGGCAAGCGCGGTAGTTCGAGTCCCGGTTCCGGCACACAATTTTAATATGCCAGGAACTTTCATATCAGCGCACACTCCGCTGCAGAGTGAAAGTTTCATTCTGGAAACATCTGAAACAATTCAAGCATGTTCACCAATGCAGCTGCTGAGCGACAGACTGAGGGAGAAGGGAGAAGTTTGGAAGAGTCCGTGACAACGAGTTGCATACGCAGAAATGTTGGCCGGCCGCGGTGGCCGGGGGAACAGAGGCGCTCCAGTCACGGTCAGCACGGCCACTACGGTCGGGGGTTCGAATCCCCCCTCGGGCGTGGATATTTGTGCCGTCCTTAGGATTAGCTAGTTCATAAGTAGTTTGTAAGTTTAGGGACTGATGACCCCGTAGTTAAGTCCCATAAGCTATACAAACATACAAACATTTGAACATTTGAGAAACGTTGCAACCAGAAGTTATGATTTTATCACCTGCGCATGCTTTAATAGGTTACTTGAATGAGTATTTGTGTGTGTGTGTGTGTGTGTGTTATGGCTACAATACTTGTTTTGCACCTCATAGAGAATACAATGCAGAAGGAAGACGTGATGCGAACCGCCGCAGCGTGTCCCGGAGCTAGGTGGCGTGTACTGTGTACGTGTTGCGGAGCGCCCGCTATAAGGGCAGCTGCTCACCTTCGCGCCGGCCTTGTTCCGCTATTGGCGAGAGGTCGGCATTCCGACACATTCCGCATCCTCACCTACCGCCGGGCCGGGCTGATGCAACCCGCGTTAACTGGGGCCACCTGGCCATCACGTGGCTCACCACTTGCACGTATTTCGGTCGCCAGTAAAGCGTCTCTGAGGCGATCAATTCCAAAAGCTCAACATGTCTATGTGAGGGGAAACGGAGGAAAGTGGAAGAAACTAATAGGTCACTTCATTATGAAATTAAAAATCTGTAAAAAATAAGTTAAATGCGGGAAATTATTTAAAACAGATATGTGGTAGTTGCTGTAAAATGCATTGCATATTTTCATAAATAATTGCAAATGTTTAATGGACTTGTTGACTTTTGGAAAGTACGAGAGAACTAGTTTAGGTTTGGAACCTGCAAACATGATCACAATGACGTTTGGAACGGATATTAAGCCAAGGTTAATTAATAGTTACAATGAGATCCAGGGTTTAATGCGAAAAATCGGGGTCTATGGATGAGATACAGGTAACATTTGCAGGATTTAAATTAGAATTTTTTTAGAATAGTTCTTACCTTGATCGTTTATCTTGGGTTTTCTTCCATGTAGCGACATATCGTTTCCTTTTATTACTGCGTCATAATTCAGTGGCAGTAAAAATTCGTTCACAAACTCTTGACACTAGCCTCTTCGCCATCCATTTCCCCTCGGCATCTTTACATGCACTGCGCTCAACAATACTGCATGCTGTCCATTAGGCGAAACCCTGGCAAGTATATTGTTGTAAAAGCGTTTCAATTTTTTATACAGACTGTTCTCAGGTACCTACTTAAGCTTGTTATATGGTTATAAACATCATCAATCAAGTTTCATTATCAATATAATGGCTCTGTTTCTTCCTGAAGCATACTGTTAAATTAACACAGTTTCTTTATAGTCTTCTCTGATTTAAAAAAGAAATTATAATGAATCGTTTAACACTAATACGACCGCTTATGCGTACTTTGCTTTAGTACATTCATTACAGACGTAACAGATAAACATTTATATAAGAAACTTTGGAATTCACATTGGACATAGAAAGTTTCAGATTCAACTGTTCAAATATTTGTAATCCTATGGGACCAAATTACGTTGGTCATCAGTCCCTACTCTTACAAACTACTTAAACTAAGTTTAACTAATCTAAGGACAACACACTTCCATGTACGACGGAGGAGTCGAACCTCCGACGCGGAAGGCCGTGCGACCCGTAACGTGGAGCTCCAGACCGCTCGGCTACTCCGGCGCGGCAAAGGTTCAGAACACAGCATGCAGTGGACATACAAAGTTTCGGATCAAAATGCAAATTTCAGTGCTTAAAATCGAAGGAACATGAGAAGTTTTGAAAGAAACTCTTTTACCACTTTATAAAGAATGGTACAAAGATTCTGGAACAAGCAATATCTCGATTTTTTATTTTTGACATGAGTTTTGGAACTGACTACCTCATTTCTTGTTCACCCACTACCATACATCGCAATACTTCAGTGTTCCCTCGCTTGCAGGAAGATAGTAAGAATCCTGATGGTTTAAGACTAACTTCCGGACAAAAGAATTACTTCACCTCATACACTGCGTGATCCATAAATTAATGCTAAATTTATCGCTAGTCAGTTTTATTACTCGTCATTAATTTACTTTTACTTCACTTTATTGTCTGGTATAATAATGTGTAATGTTGTGGAGTTCTGCGACGGGGAGAGCGTATTATTTAGTCCTCCTCTCCCGAACTCGAGTCAGTTAAAGCTCGAGCGCTGAGCGAGGAATTTCCATCGACCGCCTGTTAACAGCTGTTGCATCACCAAACAACTCATCCCAGGGAGAAAGTTACGACCGCATCGCTTTTCCAGGCCCTCTTTCTTCCGAGACCCTTTATCCTAGAGTCACCGAGAGCTTCAATACTAAACGTGCCTGAGAAATATATCGCACCAGGAACAAGTTCGTATATGAGTGGTGACGTAACCTACGTTGAAACTAATGTATTGTTCATATCTTCGTGACGCGTACTGCTTCATCTCGGATGAGCTGCGAGTCTTCCGCGAAGCTGCGAGCGCGTTTAATATTCCGCCGCCCTCGCATCGTGCTCACGTTTGCTTTCTTCCAACTCGCGCCCTTTGCAACCTTTGCGAGCCCGCGCTATGTATCTGCCCGGCGCCATCTCTGTCGTAAAGCCTCATCCCAGCGTGCGTCTAGAGGGGAGGCAACCAACACTAGGATACCTATCTGAGTTATTCCGCTATGCGCGCTCCTTTGGCAGTTTCGAGTACACTCTAAATAACTGTAATGGGGCGTCTTCGGTACAAATGCAAACACTTGTTGGCTAAACGATTTCATTTTCTCTGTGGGCTTTTCCTGAACGCCAGCGCTGGTTCGTCGGATCCGACTCTCCTCCCCTACGCGGATTCTATACGAACTCATACCCTTTCCTCACCTCTGAATCCTATACGTCACCCGCGAAATAGGTTCCTACAACCCTCTAGTCTACCGCACCCTAACCAACCCTGGGCATCTGTTGGTTGAAAATTTTATCACAATTACTGATAACTGATACTTTCCAAGGAAATTGATTTGGACTGGGTTTGTTCATTTACTGTAGGAAGCAACATCAAGATTCTTGAGACATGGCGTCAGTCATGATCTTTCGTTATCATTATTGTTGAAACTTATAACTGGAGTCTCTTTTGTATGTTCGGAAAATTCAAATGTTTGTAAATCTATCGGACCAAACTGCGTGGTCATCAGTCCGTGGCTTACAAACTACTTAAACCTAGGTAAACTGACCTAAGGACAACACACACACACACACACACACACACACACACACACACACACACACACACACACACACCATACCCCAGGTAGGACTCGAACCTCTGACGGCGAACAACCGCGTGCTCCTCAGCGAGGCGCCTTAGACCGCTCGGTTACTCCACCGCGGCTATGTTCGGAATCTAAATAGTATTTGTTCAAGACTATTGTTCAGTCACAATAAAGGACACGAGTAGATTTTAGAGGGGTGTAGTATCATGGAGCCAAATTGACATTACACTGTTCATCAGCTGGTAACCAAATTAATTCTTTTCATAATGGGACAGGGCATTTGAGAATGAAGCAACGATCTTCGATTTGAAAGGATGAAATAAGTAAGAAATGTAGCTGTATGTGGCATTTATAACCAAGAACATAAGGGAGGAATTTAATTCCCTAAGTAGCAGTTCTAATTTTAATTTTTGTTATTTATTCCGGTGAATTTATTAACAACGCTACATCATGTCTTATTGTTGCCCAAATGTAATAAGACTTATAAGCTGTTGTCCCGTGGAAGTTCAAGCTTCTTTCCACCTCTTAATTTTCTGCTTATATGGTTTTATGTTAACGATATCTGAGCTGTGTCAAAAGGTGAAAGTCGACTTCAACAGATTGTCACGCTAAGGTCCATGGTTCATTTCCGCTATCGGCAACGAAGGTTATTCGAGGGACAGGAACTGAATCTGTCGAAAGCATCAGAGAGGCTACCTGGAGGAGAAGTAGCGGTTCCGATTTGGAACAGCAGCCAGCGAAGGCCGGGAGAGCGGACGTGCTAATCATTTCTCCACAGACACACAAGTGACGTCACAGGCGGCATTTCCGACCGCTGGGTACATCGCGGCCCTAGCGACTTCACTGTGGCGTTTTGTAGCTGCAGAACTAAGCAAGTGAAAATTCACGGCTTATTGCTTAGAGCGGAGTTTTTCCACCTTTTCGTATAATTGAACCCCTCCAAGTAAAAATATTCCGGCGATCCTTTCCCAAGTAAAAACACGTTGGCGACACCCCATCATCATGAATCGTAACGAAGCTATGTTATCTCAAAGGAAACAAATTTAATCTTCTTTCTTTTGCTTCAGCTTTCTTTTAAATTGTTGCACGAAGTGTGTGTATTTTTCGCAATATCCTAGTTTTACATAACTTTCGACAGAAAAATATATTTTGTTTAGCGAGTGTTTCGCTTTTAAGGCACGAGTCAAATGCGAATTATGTTCAGTAACGAACTGTGTAAACTGTGTAAACAATTTTTATAGAAGTAGTTTTTTTTTCTAATTTATCAGAATTAAATATTGTATTATGTTCTTACACCAATTGATTGCTTCCTGAACACAGTTTTCAGAGATTGCACTTATTCGCCATTAACAAACTGTATTACAAAACAATCCAGGATCTATTCCATTCGTAATGAATGTTACACAAGGAACTCCGTAATTTTAACATTAAGCGAATTTCGCTTAGGCATACATTTTTGTGTTACTGAACCCCAAGTTACTTACGGTACGAGTTCTTCCTCCTGTGACATCGACCGCCGGAGCAAGACTTTGCGAGCCCCCCCCCCCCCGCTCCTCCCCCCCCCCCATGGGGGTCGTGACACACAGGTTGAAAATCACTGGCTTAGAGAATTCATATAAAATTCATTTTCAATGCAGAAGACATATCAACATGATAAACTAGGATGCAGAAGAAGATTTATTATATATGAGATATTTTCTCATTTAACAATTTACTTTCTCATTGGTCAATTTTACTTACGGGCCTCAGCGGTGTAATGTGCTGATGTTGGCAACGACCTTCGAATTCTCTTTGAAAACTCGAAGAGGTAGAATGAGAGAAAATAATTTTTCATGTTTACCATCTTCCTGTATGTACACTTGTCCGGTGAATAAATTAACTGCCGCGGTGGAGTAGCCGAGCGGTCTAAAGCGTCTCGCTGCGGAGCGCGCGGTGGAGTAGCCGAGCGGTCTAAAGCGTCTCGCTGCGGAGCGCGCGGTTGCTCGCCGTGGAGGTTCGAATCCTCCCTGGGGCATGGGTGTGTGTGTATTGTCCTTAGGTTAGTTTAACTTGGTTTAAGTAGTTTGTAAGCTACGGACTGATGGTCCGATAGATTTACAAGCATTTGGACATTTTGAATAAATTAATTATCCTCCTAAAGCAAACATTCTCTTGGCAACATTAGCAAATTACGCTGCCGATGCCGTAACTAACATCGCAGTAGCTTCAAACATAGTTACGAACCGTATCAGTCATTATAACTAGCAAAAAACAATGTGCATCATTTAAATGTTTTTAGTATTGCTATCGTCTAAATGTTGCTACTGTTTTAGTTCGTAGCGTGGAATCCTTCGCTAAAAAAAAAAAAAAAAAAAAAAAAAAAAAAAGAGTGTAGAACTGAATTAACCATCTCGCATAGTTTTAATACCTTTGGTATGTATCTTCGAAGTGAAGCAATCGCCAATTGAAAGCGATAACATGTAAGGGTACAGACATATTTTGAAATTTCTTTGTCTTTCAAAAAAATGGAACCTTACATTTAAACCACTAAACACATAAGTACGAGTCAAATAGGTGTTAGGTGGGAGGAATTTTTAATATATTTTTGTTTCCTTTTAATTTTAGTGAAAGTAATTTTATTGTATATTTTCTGTTTTTTTTTTTTTTTTTTTTTTTTTTTTTCTTTTTTTTTCTTTTATATTTTCCTTCTCCGAGGTGTTCCTTTGGCTTCGTGCGATCGCGCGGTTATGTGACGTTACACAGAGTGGCAAGGAAACTGCAATGCCGTACGGAGTTTTAGGAGCACTGAGGATTGGAAGAAAAAGAATAAATAAGGGAAAAAAGAACAGAAAAGGAACGGATTTTGTTTTAGTTGATAGCAGGTCACAGAACCAATAACATATAGCCCAGTGGCGTAACTAAGTGGGGGGGGGGGGAGAGGGGGGATAGAAGCCCCCTCCCCCCAGAACCCCCCCCTCCCGCCCCCCCCCCCCCCCAAAAAAAAAAAGGAAGAAGAAGAAAGAAATCTTATAACAGCAATCTGGTAAAGGTAAAGATGGAAACTTGGGGTGTTTTACCATAAGCTTTCAACGGGAGTCGTAGATGACTAAAATTTTGCTCGTCAAACAGATATATCACCCTCCCCCCCAAAGCCAAGTCCTAGTTACGCCACTGATATAGCCTACATATATAACAGTTGGTAAAATAAATTATAATAAATACAGTTCTGAAGATTTAAATTTGCATTTAAAATCAGTATGCCTATCTAGGTGGAATTTGGAAAAACTTGTTAAATTTCCATCTGTTGCGAGGCTGTGCGACAAGCACGGGGCCTACAAGAACAAGTTTATAAAACAATTGTCGTGTGGACACCTCGCAAACAGCAGAAAAACTCCGCCTTTCACGTGGTCACGCTATCACCGCTTGGAACAAAAATGGCGGCGGGAGCTGCCGCTGTAGCAGAAATTGATGCGCATGCCCGTCTGTATCCAGGTGCCCTAGTAACGAGCAGCCGTTGGCGGATCTTTCTGTACAGCGGGAGAGCGGCTGTACTCTGTAGCGGGCGCAGTTAGCCACCGTGACGGCCGCTGTACCTCCAAGGCTGCCACCAGAGAGAACGCCCCACCGTTACAAAACGACCGATTTTTTCTGGCGCGGCGCCTTTGACTCTGCTGCCTCAGACTCTGTAACTGGTCCGGCATAGGGAGATAACTGAACTCACCAGACTAAATGTTTGTGGCACTTCTTAACAGGGAACATTGGTCGCCTTAGAGCACTGTAACAGGCGACTACTAGTCCTACACCGCTTTGTACTAGTTGATCAGACAGTATAAATTTGCAAACATAATAAATCACGGAATAATGTAGATAGAGAGGTAAAAATTGACACACATGGGGTTTTATTAGAACCGAGAAACAATAAACAAAGTTCAAAAAATGTCCGACAGATGGCGCGTGATTCTGGTTTTGTAATTGCTACCGTGACGGCTGAGAGGTACGCCGATATGTTACAGTACCGCATCATCCTCAGCCTGGCTGATAAACACCTGCTGGAACGTACGATTTTTATGCAGGATGGCGCTACACCCCATATTGCTAGAGGCGTGAAAGATCTCTTGCGAGTGTCGTTTGGTGATGATCGTGTGCTCAGCCGCCACTTTTGTCATGCCTGGCCTCCCAGGTCGCCAGACCTCATTCCGTACGATTATCGACTTTGAGGTTACCTGAAGTCGCAAGTGTATCGTGATCGATCGACATCTCTAGGGATGCTGAAAGATAACATCCGACGCCAATGCCTCACCATAACTCCGGACATGCTTTACAGTGCTGTTCACAACATTAATCCTCGACTACAGTTATTGCTGAGAAACGATGGTGAAGATATTGAACATTTCCTGTAAAGAACATCTTTGCTATGTTTTAATTTGCTATGCTAATTATTGCTTTTCTGATCAGATGAATCGCCATCTGTCGGACATTTTTTGAACATTTTTTTTTTGTTCTAATTAAACCCCATGTCATTCCAAGCATGTGTGTCAATTTTTACCTCTCTATCTACATTATTCCGCGATTTGTTAAGTTTTCAAATATGAACTGACTTTTCGATCACCCGGTGTGTCATGCCAGTGGAGTGGTACGTGTGTGACAGATATTTGTACAGAATCAGTACAGTAAATAAACCAGCTCTTCGATAACATAGGGAAGTTCAGTGAGGCTTTTCGGGTATATCACAGCGCCAGAAAATTATATCGAAATGGAGCTGTATCTTGAGTTTATCGATAATTAATACCTATATCGCCTTGATCTGGGGAAACTAGACCGCTAGTCGCATGTTGTCGTTAAGATACCACGTAAGTACATTACTTCTGAATCAACGGAGCAGAAGTTTATTAAATAATTAAAATGTTTATTTATTCAGAAAATCTTATTAAAAGGCCTAGAGTGCAATAAACACTAAAATTCGGTTACTAGTTTAGACGTTTACCAGTCATCTTCAGATCATTAAACGACAAATTATCGATAGCAGCTATTACATTGATATGTATTCGTATTAGGTAATAAATAAATGACTATCTTAAATATGTTGCAAAAATTCAGCAAACAGATCAGGATATAAACCGTCGTCTCTCCACGGGCAGGTGAAAAATAGGGTGGCAGTTGCATCCGTTAAAACTGAATGGAATCTGATTTAACTGCGCTTTGCGTGAAGTTGGTTTGGCAGTGAATGACTCTTATTTGTACGTTACCAATGAGCAAGTTTGATGCCGCCAATCAAGCACAAAATGTTGAAACTACCTTATACTAAAGACGACACAAACATCCATGCCCGAGGGGGGGATTCGGACCCCGACCGTAGCGGCCGTGAAGACTGTGATTGGCGTGCCGCAGACCGCTCGGCCACTGCGAACGGCAACTAAGCACAGTTAGTGTATATGTTATAGGCTGGTTCGAGAATAAACTCGGTGGTTCGAAACTAATCGCCACATTATAAAAGACAACTTTGACTTAATTAAAATTAATCTTTTTAAACCTCCATTTTCGTGAAGGGAAAGTAGGCTCTATACTCTCGGAATCTCATGAAAGTTTCTCTTAATTATATGGCATAAGGAAACAGCTTACGAAACTGTCGCCCGTACCTAACCTTCTTACCGCTTGGCATTTTGGGACTGACAGGTATTTTAACGCACAGTACTGTCCGAACCGGCCCAATAATTTAAGGATTTCCAAGGCTGAAATCTTGGGCGAACAGGTTCTTCAGTACCAGCGTCCTTCGGTTCGTCGACATTCTTGACGTACAGAAAACGAAACCAAATCGAAAGCATAAGTGCGTAGGCATTGTACTGGAAGCCTTGCTACAGTTCCCAGTCATCGATCGATCACGCCAACGAGACAAATTTGCAAACCTGCTCAGTTTCAAGCGCTGTAGGCGGTGATGGTCAACCCACAGTGTCTAGGTATCCCACGTCACGACCTTTCGTGTCGCGCAGACACGACGAGACGTAATTAAGTGTCCAATTGACAGTAGTTGTGTACAGACTTCCCAGAGCACACGCTAATGTCACCATCAAACGATGTAACTAAAAATGCTTCAAAAGAGTCATCCCAATTAGAAAAGGTACGCATTGCCTCATCAGTCGCGAATAGCAATATTTTGACAGTTTTCTGGTTACATTCCTCTATGTGCAACTGAATGTAATAAATCACTTTCAAGGTGTCATTAGTCAAAAACTGTTATCAGTCCCTAGCTTTGGAAACTACTTAAACTGACTTATGATAAGGACAACACACACACACACACACACACACACACACACACACACACACACACACACACACACACAAACACCCCCGAAGGATGGATCGAACCTCCGACGGGGAGCAACCGCGCGCTCCCCAGCATGGCGCCTTAGAGCGCTCGGACATTTCACCGCGGCTATCATTAGACGTCTGAAATATATACACATTCAGGTGAAGGGCAGATACTATTTTACTTCATATGGTGGAGGGTCTACGTTTAGGTTAGGTCTGGCTCTTCCTAATGTAGTAACTTGTGCAGAAATAACTTGTTATATAACGAAATTTTTGTCACCGAATTGCTGTACCATTTAGGATGGAGTTTAAAATAAATTTTTCTTGCCTCTATACATGCTTTGTTTTAGACTCCAACCTAAATGGTACAAGATGTTGGTAAAAAAATTGTAATGTTGCAAGATGTTTTTATCAATTTTACACTATGACGTGAGTCTCCGTGTTTCCACAAAGAGTATAAAGTTTATACGTTTCAGTAAATAGTGTAAATCTGAATAACACTTGCATCGCAAATATTGCGGGAACGGAAGGTTGCTGCAATTCTTAACAAGATATGTTTAAAATCGCCAGTAAATAACTCAAAGATCAATCTCCAATAGGAAAAATATGCCAGGTAATTACAAAATTGTAGAGGGATCGGAACCTAAAGCTGTACAGTTGTATAGTGTGGGGTTCGTTGGTTGTGTACAGCAGAGTGGAACGAATACGGGATTCAGTACGTTACGAGAACTGTAAAATTAGCATATAACTGCTCCAGACCCTCCTTATTTTTCTAGTCTACCGAAATGATCGGAATTCGCGTCAAGTAAAATACTTGAAAGTTATGGTGTCGTGCTGGGTTTGACCTGGGAACGTTTGTTAACAGGTCAGTTGCGCCCATCACACTGGATACGATTCCCGGCTCTGCGAAGGGATGGTTGCGCAATGATGATCTCAGCAGATAGGGTTCGTAGGGGATAAAATTCTCGGCGTATTTATTGCCCCCATTCTACCAAGAAGGAATAGTGCAGACACTGTACTACCGAGCGAGGCGGTGCAGTTGTAACACACTGGACTCTCATTCGAAAGAATGGTGGTTCAAATCCACCTCCGGCCATTCAGATTTAGGTTTCCCGTGATTTCCCTAAATCACTCCAGCCAAATGCCGGGATTGTTCCTTTGAAAGGGCACGGCCGATTTCCTTCCACATCCTTAACCCCAAACCTTCCGAGCGTAAGCTCCGTCTGTAATGACCACGCTGTCGACGGGACGTTAAACTCCAAGCTTCCTTCCTTCCACACTGTACAACTGTTCCCTGGCAGTCAGGAGTCATTCCGTCGATGATCAGCAGTGATGCCTAGCAGTGATGGCAGACGCGCTCGGCGCCCCACTTGGGCGGTGAAAGTGTGCGCCGTGTGTTTACGCTGAGCTTCCCAGGCTGTTAGCGCCCGGGATGCGCCAAGGCGGCGCGTGTTTTGCTAACGCGCTGGCCCTTCCCACTGACACCGCTTTCCCTCGGGCAACAAAGCAGGCGTGAAGGATCTTACCTGTCGCGTCTCCCACCAAGTATATTAACGCGACAGGTCCTTCAATGGCGTCGCCGCAATTGTTCCGATCTCGTGAAAGCAAGAAGGCGTAAACTGGGTAACCCCTCCAGTAAAGGATGGCATAAGCAATAACGGCAGAGGAAGATGCCTTATTGAAAATTACGCTGCATCACAAAGGGATGAGGAGGACGTCATTTCCTAATAGGTTTTTTAATTGCTGTATTCTTTATTGTTCGAATTAGCACTGCAGCAGTAAGCCATTCCACTCTTCTGTCTGCCTTCCCCTTCGTTTCCTCATTACAAGTAGCTCATAAAGATAATAGCGGAAACTCATCGCTGAAACGTGGAACAGCGCTCCCGAGTACACCCTAGCGGTCTGAGTTGTAAACTAAAACTGGGAGTGCACGGCCGATTAGCACTCTGAGACTCAGAACACTTACATCATTCGTCGGCTTACTTCATAGAAGTAGGAAATGGTTGGAAGAGAAAGTGTATGTGCTAAATACAGGTAACAACAAAGAGCAATGCATACCGAAATCGTTCTTCAATTTTCCGAAACATAGAGAATTCTAAATATGATAGTTTGAGGAGGCTACTGTTAGGCCTACTGAGATTGTTTAGTTTTAATAAACAGTGTGTTTAATGCTTTGATTTATGTTATTTTATATATAATTTCTTTACAGATGCAGGCAGTGGGTTATTCGTAAGCGAAGAACTGATATGGATAAACATATCAGACAGAGGGGTCTAAGATTTTGAATAAAAGCTTTGTATTATGCCCAGACTACTTTGCGGAGAAAGACTTAAGAAATAAGATTTTGTAAATCCAAGGGTAAATGTAATTTATTTATTGTGTGTATAACAGCAAGTTCTATTTGGATCTTTTCATTTAAAGCGTAGACGTTAGCTTTTTATTATTATGAAAAAATAAAAATTTAAAATAACGTCTTATATTTCCGTTCTGCTGCCAACTGCTCATGGAAACCGCGCTAATGTATACAGTTAAAACGTATGTATTGCGTTATTTTCAATTACAATTTTATCCAAATAAACTGTTTGCATTATGAAGAGTATTATTTGTCCGTATGCACCACTACAATAAGTGAGATCGTTTATCACCAGACGCGTTTCGTTTGATACAAACATCTTCAGTAGTTTGAAATGACAGCTATCCACAATTTTATTTGTTTTCATTGATCGAAAACAGTACGATAAAAATTTGTAAAGTTTTGATATTTTAACTCAGTCATCTGAGTCCGTTCTTTCCGTCTGCTAATGTTACAGTCATAAAAACCTAAATGGTGACATACAACTAACCGATTGAAATAAAATGGTTACAGCTTTTACCAGGTTTTTGATGTGGTCGAGTCGCACGGGAATGTTTCATACTAACTAAATTTAAGAACGAACGGAAAATGAAAATGCCCCTAACTATACGCTTTTTTCTTCGTCATGAAATGCTATTCTCTATAAAGGCAAAAATTACCACCGCTGCGGAGCGACCGAGCGCATTGAGGTGCTATGCTGTGATGCGCGAGGCCGTTCCCCGTCGGGGGTTCGAATCCCCCCTCGGGCATGGATATTTGTGATGTCTTTTAGTATAAGGTACTTCATAAGTAGTTTGTAAGTTCAGGGACTGATGACCCCGCAGTTAAGTCCCTTAAGCTCTACAAACATTGGAACATTTTTTTAGCAAAAATTACCTATTTAGTTCTGCTGTAATCTGCTGAAAATGCCTTTCCGACTTCTACTTTCCCTTTCGAAATTATTTCTTCTCTCCGCAAGGTACCCAAAACGCAGAACGAAGACGTTAGTGATCTGGAATTATGGTCCGGACCGCGAAGTCTGGTGTGTTCTGCCAGGTATCTTTAGGCGCTCGTTCGCTAGGCCCCTCCCACCATATGTGGCCGGACGCCAGGAATGGTAATGAAGTATTCAGCGAAACCGGTCGGCTGGGCGATGCGAAAAAACTTGTCCTCGCCGCCGCTGAGCGGACCGTAAAGTTGCGCATAAACGCCTCCTGTGTGTGTGTGTGTGTGTGTGTGTGTGTGTGTGTGTGTGTGTGTGAGAGAGAGAGAGAGAGAGAGAGAGAGAGAGAGAGAGAGAGAGAGAGAGAGAGAGAGAGCGACAAACGCGTTTCACTCTCGTTCTGCAATTATGGGCAGTTAATGGCCGACGCGCGGCTATTCATTGTGGCTCTCAGGCATTAAATTAATGGCGCTCGCTTAGTTTTCTAAGACTGCTCTGCGCAACTTTTGTTGGCAGTCTATCGGCTGCTCTTATACTTCATCTTGATACATGGGTAGCCGGTTTTATTGAACAAATTAATAGGCAGCAGAAAGAACGGAGAAAAGTTTACAGTAAGTGAAGTTTATAACGCTACTGTCTCTAAGACTATTTCACACTCTCGCTCTCTACAAATGTGTGGAAAATGTAATATAATACCGACAACAAATGGGAAGAACATGGTCTTTGTATGTTCATCTTGAACGAAGGTGATTTAGGACAATGGCTGTAATATTTTATTAATAAAAAAACGTTAGCCGTTAACGTTTAATATGACTGGTTTCGATAATCCAGTATTATCATCTTCAGACCCCTGCTCAGCGCAAAAATTTTGATGTGCTGAAATGAATCCTGTAAACAGGGTATATATTGTTTAACTAGAACGTAGATCCAGCCTTGGTGGGACCTGCCTAATGGCGAAACAGCAGATAACTGTCAGACTTACTATTCTGGATCACGCAATAAGGATTTTTCTAAATAAAAGATTTGCGGTCGTTTGTAATAGGTTTCTGGAAAGTATGAAGATTTTTCGTGTATCATTGAAGATTTATCCTACATACATGTTGTGTCCTTTATTTGGTCATACATGTGATCGAAGAAAGTCATGTTTCAAAACTGTCTATAGCTGATAAAATTCTCTCTCTCTCTCTCTCTCTCTCTCTCTCTCTCTCTCTCTATATATATATATATATATATATATATATATATATATATATAGAGAGAGAGAGAGAGAGAGAGT
The DNA here is from genome assembly GCA_026315105.1 of Locusta migratoria. Taxonomy (NCBI): domain Eukaryota; kingdom Metazoa; phylum Arthropoda; class Insecta; order Orthoptera; family Acrididae; genus Locusta; species Locusta migratoria. Next base: position 146,897,848 of record CM048745.1, read on the forward strand.
ATATATATATATATACTTTCGATTTCGTTTTATCTGATCATCGTATGTAATGACATTATTTATAGCACGTAGCTTTGGAATGAGGTCGACCGCATAACGAGTAAAAATTGTTCCACTCAGGCTATTATAATCCTTTATTAAAATGTCACGGCTGGTTTCGCATTCTTTGAGTGCGTCATCGGGTGTTAATATCTTACAATTCACCGTAGTATAGAGGATAGATCAGCTAAGGCGAATCCCGCTGGTCATCCTCAATAATTAAAATACGCAACTCTTGCTTACTTCTTGGTATGTATTTCAATTATTAACGATGACCTGGGTAATTTAGGTAAAGAGTTTTTCATGTTGTTATAATGATTAAAGAGACAATATCACCTGACGATGTGTTTCAAGACTATGAAATGGATCGTGACCTTTTAATAAATGTTATTCGTCATCATCATCATCATCATCATCTATGACTGATTATGCATTACAGCGTTCATTCCAGATCATAGTCCCGTTGTAAAGATCCTCTACATTCCCCTACACAATGCTAACATGGATGCAGCGTCTGATGTTTCACCTGTTACTTTAAAATCAGTCTTGACTGAATCCAATTATTTTCTCCTTGGTCTACCTCAAATCCTGTTATCCTCTATTGACGAACCCATGAGTCTCTTAGGCGACCTTGCTTATCCCAAGCGTTTAGCACGACTCACCAGGCCTGTTTAACTGCTTCATCTACGGTGTTAATTCCAACTTTTTCTTTGATTTACCGGTTATGGACACCCTCTTGCCATTTCTCCCATCTATTAGTACTTACATCCTTGCTAGTTTCATACCTGCAATCTCAACTTTATTAACCCGTAACTGCCCTAGCGAACGTAGATAACTCTCATACCCTGGCGGGGTATTTTTGACCCCACATTCCTGGGGTAAATGTAATTGTAAATGACTTTTTTAGTGTAAAACATTTCCTTTATAGTTAACATCAAATTGTCAAGGTAAAAAAGTTCGTTTAAACATAGAAGTAAGTACAAAGAAATTACTTTAAAAGATTTGAATTTATCTGACAAATTTTAATTCACATAAAAATTTGTTTTCATTAGAAAGACATTATTTTCCGTGTTTTGCATTTCTGAAGGCATGTTTCTTGCCATATGAAAACACAAAAGACGATTTGCGATCCATATTTGTTGAAATTCCTACTCTGAATATTGATTTATATATTTTTTCTAATTTTTCGAATTTGTACAAAAAATATGTTGGTTAGACTTGGTTGCTTTAGTAAAAGCTCCCCACCATGTCACCTAGCGAATAAATATTAAAATGAAAACTCTTGGGGTAAAATATGACCCCGCCAGGGCAGTTAAGGGTTAATAAGGTAATTTGTATCCACCCAGGCTTCACTCCTATACAATACTTGCTGATGAGCGCACAACTGATTTATGATTTGGCAGTTAAGCTTTTTTTTTTTTTTTTTTTTCCAAATTTACTCGTCGTATGGTACCACTCGCACAACATATACATATAACCATTTGCGTACCCCTTGTTTGCATGCACTGTACGTTACTTGTTGTACCGACAATAAATGGATCAGATATATGTTTTGTAAAAAAATTCCTCCAGGAAAAAATTTTCCCTTCTACTTTGGTTTTGCCGTACTGGTGCTTCTGTTCTACTCTAATGACGTCGTTGCATTAAGCAAACTGCAGCGCGGACACAGTTATCTGCTTGGCGTCACGAGGCAGCGGATCGTGGTGTCCCGTTGGCTCTGTTAGTTAACAGGCGCCGTTGCTGTGGACAACCTGTGACCTCGACTACGTGACTTGCGTCTTTAACGCCAGCACACCAGAGCACACGGCGCCTGCACACTCAGAGGACGCAACCCGCAGAACGTGTATATTCCTGCGCTTTGCGAGTTCGCTTTCGTTTTCGTGGCGTTACGACTCCGTTAACGCGCCCAGACACTGTAGTTGAACTAGAAAACAGGCGCAGCAGAGAGCCGCTATATGACTTGTTTGCATGTGTCTTTTTGTAACAATATTGATTCACCAATAATGTCCCACCATATTAGCTACGCTGTTCAAGCTATGGAAATAGGCGTTCGACATGCTCTTCACAGCTGACGAGTCTTACACCTGAAGGATCAATAACTAGGCCCTTTAACAGACCATAAACGACCTATGTCTTATGTATGGGATTACTATTTTTCACCTTTCTGGAGTAGGAACTCTGGGAACAGGGAATCCATCGGATCGGTAAGCAGTGAGATTGTTGAATAAAGACTACAATTACACCCACAGTGGCCTTTCGTACCATTTCATCTCAACGCCCCTTCTAAATTTGCGTTGAAAATAATATTTGCTTACGCTTTAGAATATCTCATAGCACTTACCCCACATTGGCAACCGAGAGAAACTACGGTATACTATTTAACGGTGGGAGTTAATGCAGGCAATGTATTAAAAAGGATTCGACTAATAGTTACCTATACACCTATGCATCGAAGTTTCTCCTGGTAGGCTGAAAGTTAAAGTTCTGATAAAAGTAACTACTTGCCGACAGTGGGTGGTGTGGTTTGGTATTATTAAACAGTTTCCCGTGCAGCTAATCGCGTAAAATATTGCATTTTTAAACAAAGTTGGGCGCTGAAATTTCGTAAGACTCGTAAATTAGACCCCGAAAAATTACGGAAAAATGACTGCAGGTTCTACCGGCTATTGAAAAATACAGATCTAAAATGTGAATACGGTTTATTTAACACGGGAACCAAAACATCCATTTTAGAAGCAGTCCAACGTGTCTGAAAAAAGAATAATTAATTTAAAAAAAAAAAATCACAGGGAGATGGGAGAAATCATATAACTACAATTAAAATTCATAAAGTGCATTTTAAAGGGAGAATGGGGGATTTATTAATGAAAGAAAGCATTGAAGCACACACATAACTTTATAACATGAATATCGCCGTAGCTGGCTATCACAAAATAAATAAATAAATAAATAAAATACAATAACAGCGCAATTGCGGAGAGACGTTAATTCTACAAGAAACTAACAGAGTGCTAGCTACGTATGTTTCTACAGATTTAATCGAAAAAGAAAAATGAATGTCAGTACATGAAATGTATCTGTGACAAATCGTAGATAAATACGCATTTTGTGAAGTATCGATATAATTTTATCAGAGGCACCGTATTACTACAATGAACCACGCAGTTACGCAAGATATACTTACCTTGTGAATCTATTTTTACGTGGATTTCCAGAGTTTCGTATGATACCAACATTTTCGACAATGACTTGTTATAATCAAGTTGAATTTCATCGTTTGTTGTTGTTGTGGTCTTCAGTCCGCAGACTGGTTTGATGCAGCTCTCCACGCTAACCTGTCCTGTGCAAGTCTCTTCATCTGAGAATACTTTCGGCAACCTGTATTCCTTTGAATCTGCTTACTGTATTCGTCCCTCAGTCTCCCTCTAAGATTTTTACCCCACACACTTCCTTCTAATGCTAAGTTGACGATTCCTTGATGTCTTAGGATATGTCACACCAACCTATCCCTTCTCTTAGAATACGCCAGAAATTCCTTTTCTCCCCAATTCTGTTGAGCACCTCCTCATTAGTTACGTGATCTACCTATCTAATTTTCATCATTTGTCTGTAGCACCACATTTCAAAAGCTTCTATCATCTTTTTGTCCTAACTCCTTATTGTCCACGCTTCACTTTCATACGATGCTACACTTCAGACAAATGCCTTCAGAAAGGACTTCCTAACTTTTAAACTAATATTGGATGTCAACAAGTTTCGCTTCTTCAGAAACGCTTTTCTTCCCATAGCCATTCTGCATTTTATATTTTCTTTACTTCGGCCATCAGAAGTTATCTTGCTACCCAAGTAACAAAACTCGTCTACTACCTTTATTGCCTCATTACCTAATTTAATTCCTTCAGCATCGCCTGATTTTCTGACGCTACATTCCATTATCCTTGTTTTACTCTTGCTGATGTTCATCTTATAACCTCTTTTCAAAACATTGTCCTTTCCATTCACTTGCTCTTCCAGATCGTTTGCGGTCTCTGACAGGATTACTACGTCATCGTCAAACCGCAAAGTTTTTATTTCTTCTCCCTGAACTTTAATTCCCTCTTCAAATTTCTCCTTCCATTCCTTCACTGCTTGCTCAATGTACAGATTGAACAACAATGGCGAAAGGTTACAACCCTGTCTTACTCCCTTCCCCACCTCTGCGTCCCTTTTTTTTGTGTCCCAGCCTCGTCGCCGTTTTTGTGTCTCGTTTCCGTCCTAGGTGTCGGTGGCCGAGTAGAAAGACCGACACAGGATTAGAGGATGCACGCTTGTGCAGGTAGGAGGTGACCCGCCAGTGGGACAGCAGAAAGTAGAAACACTACATTCGAACGAGATATATATTTCTTAGAGACTTAGTAATACTTAACTTTTACATAGCTCAGTACTGCAGTATGTTGATACATAGTTGAGCTAGAGGCCTGCCTAGTGCCTGTCCGATAGCCAAGTCTTCACTGGTGCCTATCTGATTCCGAAGTGTTAACTGGTTCCTATCTCAGTCCCAAGTGAACGATGTCGTTCAGTGGTGGCCACGAGCGGGATAGCAGCAGGGGGCGCTCGTGGCTGACGTCGTAAGAACGCCGCGCCGTGCGTGCATGGTCGCGCGCGGCGAAAGTAAGTGGCGCGCACTTTATACTTATGTGACACCACACCTTTCATGCCCTTCGACTCTAACAACCGCTCTTTGGTTTTTATATAAGTTGAATATAACTCTTCGCTCCCTATATTTTACCCCTGATACCTTCAGAATTTGAAACACTGAATTCCAGTCGACATTGTCAAAAGCTTTCTCCCAATCTACAAACGCTAAAAACGTACGTTTGCCTTTCCTTATCCTATCTTCTAAGTCGTAATGAATTTCGTCATATCACTGAAAATGGCACAAAAAAGCTACATAAATCAGTCATACGGCGGCCAAATACTTGCCAATAAACAAGTAAATAAATAACCGCTATAGAGAAGGCCTGCGCGCTGTCGAATCACGACACACGCAGTGGGAGCGATCGCGTGGCTGACTAGACGGATGGCCAGCCAGTGAGATACGCGATCGGTCTTTGTGCTTGTGACGTGATTGGACAACGCGCAGGCCTTCCCTCTAGCCTGGCTGGCACAGCGGCGTATCAGCGCGTGCCATCGCTCCAACACGAGCCGCGGCGTGTACACTGTACAGTGATTGAGCCGCGGGTCCCGGTGCCCACGCCGGGTAGGTGGTCCGTCTGGACGACGACCGAAATAGACGCCGGGCTCCGTGGCTAGCTGGCGCGGTTCCGCGAAATCGACGGGTCATCGACAACTGCGCGCCACGTGCCTTTTTTGCGTGCCTCGCACGACACTGTGCCCCAGCTGAAGAATTTCCAGATAATTCCGGGTACTGCACACAGGGAAACAGCAGGACACGTGTCAGAGCGTTTTTATTCAACCTTCGAAAGATACAGATAATACGTTCTTGTCTTGACATCTCAACTTAAAGTATTTTATTTTTTATGGTCATCACTTTCGACATATGATTTAGGTCATCTTCAGAACCTGTTTATGTGGGGGTTGTCATGGACTATGAGTGAAGAGGAGGTTTCAGAAGACTTGTGGGGCGGACGTTTGCGACCCGTTAAACTTCGTAAAACCTACTAGATCACCAAAATTATTTTTATTTATTACGTTTCGGCATCTGTGTTCATCAGATCCGTAACAGAGAAGAAAGGAGGATGCAAGTGTGAGTTGTGCAATAATAGACACCCAAAGAAAGTTTCGTAATAAAATTAAAAAATAAAGTTTTTTTTGTTTTTGTACGAAATATTAAGATGTTTAGTCACCTAAACACCTGACCTGAAGCAAAGTAGAGTGTCATTGATAAAATCTCTATCGAGAAGGGACTAAATAAAATGTAGTTGACATCCGCACTAATTAACAGATTTTATGAGTGACACTTGACTTCGATTAGCAAGTTCGGACGTTTTTAGGTTAGTGAACATTTTCAAATACCTTCTACAAAATACCTATGTATTCAAATAAATGTTCAAATGTTTGTAAATCTATGCGACTCAACTGCTGGGTTATTAGTCCTTAGCTTACAAAGTCGTTAAACTAAGGGGTAAACTAACCTAAGGACAACACAAATAACCATGCCCGAGGGAGGACTCGAAGCCGTGTCGGCGAACGGCCGCGCACACCCCCAGCACGGCGCCTCAGTGAGCACAGCTTATCCACCACGGCTACCTGTGTTTTAAAACTTACTTTGGAGCTCGAGACTGTACAAATGTTTGTTAATCAATGGGACCAAAGTACTGTGGTCCTCATTCCCGAAGCTTAACAACTACTTCAAATAACTCAAACTAACTCAAAGATCACACACACACACACACACACACACACACACACACACACACACACACACAGCCCACACACAGCCACACATGAACGAAAGAGTACTCGAACCTCCGGAGGGAGCGACCTCAAAGTTGTAGACAAGGCGTCTAGAACTGCTGAGCTATTCCAGCTAGGCCGAGATTGTCTTAATTATGGATCTCACGATGGTAGATGCTGAAACATCCTAAAAAATGAACTTATCGATCTATACGCTTATGATCTTATCTTGGAGTAATACCCTGAAGATGACCCAACATTGGGTTGAAAGTAGTTCGTAATAAACAAACATTTTAGCGCTCTAGGCTGATTTCAAAAATTGTTCAAATGTTTGTAGAACTTATGGGACTTAACTCAGCTTACAAACTACTTATGAACTAGCTAAGACTAAGGATGGAACAAATATCCATGCCCGAGGGGGGATTCGAACCCCCGACCGTAGTGGCCGTGCAGACCGTGACTGGAGCACCTCAGTCCCCTCGGCCACCGCGGCCGGCCATTGGCGTTCATTATTAAACTTGTACAAGATAGGCCTAGATAACCACTGGCTGTACCCAGTAGCTATGTGGACACTTCGCTGACATTGGAGGGTCCTATACACTGACATTTCAGTGCCACTACGATTTCGTGAGGAACCGGCCATTACCTACAGACGAGGTACAAGTCTCTCATTGTAAGCGGATATAGCGTTGTGTTGTAGCGGTGATATTGGCAGTGCAAGTAACGGGACCACGACGCGACCTCCAAATGGCAGGAAGGAGCCGGCAGCGAATTCCATCGAAGGCCAGCGTGTGAGGACCGGCGGATGTCGAGAGCAGCCCGGAGGCTTTAGGCTGGAGCCTGGAGGCTGACTCCCAATTAAGGGCAAGGGCGACCGCCAGCTCGTGGCCTCGCCACCTAACTGTGCATCCTCCAGCCGTCTCTACAGATTACTGCCTCCAACTCTCAACAACACGCAAAAATACACTGTTGATATTGTGGGTGCTGAGACGCCTTAACATATGAGAACTCGGGTGCGGCTTGTATTCCGGTCATTTTCCTCTGTTTCTGGTAAATGGTGCAGTATGGCAAGAAAGGAAATGGAGCAGTCCGCAGATCACACAGATGGGACGGGTGAGGGGTTTACAAGGAGGCTGCGGATGTGAACATCACCTAGAGAGAAGGCCGCGGCGCTCTCGTGTGACGTCACGCAGAGTAGGTTGCGCGCGCATAGCTGACTGGGTAGCCGCTGGGGCCTCGGCCCACTATGCCGAAGCAGCGAGCCAGTCAGCTATGCGCGCGCAACCTACTCTGCCTGACGTCACACGAGAGCGCCGCGGCCTTCTCTCTAGGTGTTGGTGGTGGTGTGATGGCTGCCCACAGTCTGGACGTATGGGGCTGGAAGTGAAACGAGAAGATATGTGTCCGTATTTTCAAAATTCAAATGTTCAAATATTTGTTAAGCTTAAGGGACTTAACTACTGGGTCATCAGTTCCTAAACTTACAAACTACGTATGAACTACCTACAACTAAGGACAGCACAAATATCCATGCCCGAGGGGGGATTCGAACCCCCGACCGTAGTGACCACGCAGACCATGAATGAAGCGCCTCAGCCCGTATTTTGAACAGTCTTCTACAAAACAACACAATATCTAAAAATTAAGATTACCTGACATCCTCTGGTCTGGAGGCGATCAATTCGTTTTATAGTTTCCAAATGATAAGCCAAGATCGCAAAATAATAATTGATTAAGTGACGACCGGTTTCGGTGCACTGTGTCACCATCATCTGGTCATATATATGTTATAATCTGGTCATCTTGTTAAAAAATTGGGTATAAAATAACAAGTGCAACATTGCACTTAGTCACTATATTAAAAAAATTACATAATTTAAAAATTTTGTAAGCTGTCATGTTTTTAACTTAAACTTTAACTTTTTTAATCACCTTAATCTCTTTGTATATAGGAAAATGAATTCAAGTTCATAATAATGGTGGGCTGAACTTGAATTTTGTACCATATGGTGTCCCTTGGAAACTGTGTAAAGGAACTACTGAATAGCTGAAGCTTTGTGTTGGGGGGGGGGGGGGGGTAGTTGTGACCGCATTAGGTGGGGATCCGGGTTCGATTCGAGGTAACTCATTCTTCACTGTAGAGATGAATATGCGCTGACTGAAATTGCCTATCTGAATAAATTTTTTCACCCGACCTGACACGCAATTTTAATTCGCTAACAATTCCCAACGACATATTTATGGAATTCTCCGTTCCGCTAGGTTTGTTATAGAATTCAGCAAAGAGGACCCTTGTCAAATATGTGACAGTTATGCGAAATTAATGTGAGATTATCTCATTGACTCATCACTAATGAAGTATCAGTGAATACGGTCTATTCCACTCTCCGTTAGTTTCAATACTGTCGTTCAGTGAATCTTCGATCAAGTTTGTTACGAATAAGAACGTACTTCTACCGAGATAAAAAAAAAAAAAAATTAACCACAAGACCACTTGTTAATTTAAAATTTTGTTAGAGTGAAAATTACATGGCTTGTAAGACTAAAAAATTGGCTTGATTTCTTCTTGATTGGTATTGTAACGAACGATATAAAAATTACCGTAACGTATAGCCAAATAATAAATATGTTATTTTTCAGATGTATTACACGAATGTCTTGTCAAGGGTTACCAAACCGTAAATGAAATGATATATCTAGAGTCAAAAGGTACTTCTTACCAGTCAATTGACTAAGGAATTATTGTTTGCCGGCCGCGGTGGCCGAGGGGACAGCGGCGCGGCAATAACGGTCTGCGCGGCCACTACGGTTGGGGGATCGAATCCCACCTCGGGCATGGGTATTTGTGCCGTCCTTAGTTGTAGGTAGTTCATAAGTAGTTTGTAAGTTAAGGGACTGATGACCCCGTAGTTAAGTCCCAAAGCTAAACAAACATTTGAATTATTGTTTTGATAATTTTCCTATTAAATCTTAGAGGGAATACATTGGACTAAAATCAGCAACAGCTAAATTTGAGTAACTAGACTGCTATCCCTTGTTCGCAAATTTACTTTTTTGTCGTTGTGAACAAAATACAAGTATACAGCCTTCACACGACCCACGACAGACACTGTACGTCAGACAAGTTTTGAGAAATGCCTTAATACAGTTTTTTCCACGTAGGCGTTCGGCTGCTACAGAAAACGTGCGGCTTGTTAAAAGGCATTTGGCAGGGAAAGCAGCTCCCAGAGGCGGCTGGTTTTCCTTGAGCTGACCGGACACCTGCCCTCTCGCCGGAATGTAGCCAACTTCTGCATGCGAAATGTTCCACGGCGATACGCAACAAGTGCCAACCTGGAACCTCTTCTAGAGCAGTTCGTAAACACTCAACGTGCACGCCTTACAAAATTGCAATGTATTTTGGCGACAATTGTTTTTTCTATAAATAGTACTAGTAGATCAAAAGTGCGACTCTCATTTTACCTTTCGTTATGTTTGAAAAAAAAAAATGGTTCGAGACTTCTCGTGAGGAATGTCGTAACGACGAGACCTGTTGTAGAAGCTATAGATGCATGTACAAGAGGCGCAAACCCAGACCTGAATTACTTTTCTATGGAAGAAAATTCGCGTTGTCTAAAGATTAAGGTCTAAAATTTCTTCTTTCTTTCAGCTCCTAACATTCTGCAAGAGGAAGTGTTGCGTCACAAAACTGACTATATATTACGTGCTTCGGGAATGGTGTGTTGTTTGACAATGAGCTCAATGTTCCTTTAAGCTGGGTTCCTTACATTGCAGAGAGCCCAGTAATTCTCTTTGTTATTAGCTGACATCACATCGACGTAGTGGTTACTATAGATAAAAATCAAATGTTCAAATGTTTGTAAATCTATCGGACCAAACTGCGTGGTCATCAGTCCGTAGCTTACAAACTACTTAAACCTAGGTAAACTAACCTAAGGACAACACACGCACCCATGCCCCAGGGAGGACTCGAACCTCCACGGCTAGCAACCGCGTGCTCCGCTGCGAGACGCCTTAGACCGCTCGGCTACTTCACCGCGGCGCCTACTATAGATAATGGGAGATTAGAAGCATACTGGGTTTATCGAGAGTTGCGACGTGTTCAGTAATATCGTGTACCAACGAAACTAACTGCATACACAAATGCGATATACGGAACAGATTTACTCTGAAAAAAAGTGTGGGGTGTAATTATCAAACAATTAGAAAACGTGCTATATATGTAAATGCATTAATGTGGGACCTGTTAATGTTACAAAATTATAAAAATATACTTCCAATTATGGTCACCAGGTGCAAATCTGTCACTCTACACCTATTGTCGACGCCTCCGGTACTGATATTGAACAAATTGTGTAAGCAGCGCTTAATATTAAAATCAGCACAAGCTTGACCTCTTCTGCCCATGTCCCACTCCTAATCATTGATTAGCCGCACTTTGATTCTAATCACCTGGTAGGTGTGGCCAGGAGATCACTGTTTCAAAATATTCATTAATGGCATTTTAGCCTGTGAACCGCGTCATACACACCGAGAGATGTCGCAGAGACAACTAGTATTACAATTTTATTTTCTTCACATACAGTTTAGTATAACTTGGTAGCCCTCACAGACTCCTGGAGAACCCTACCCTCATGTCAATGAAGTAAATTACCGAATCAACTCTTCTATCGATGAAACCAAATGTAAATGTTCTTCAGACATGCATGCACCGTTCGTAAAATGCGGGAAATCCGCAAATTCGAGTCTCGATACTGTTCACTTGTCATATGTCAGCAGGCGCTGATTAAAATTCGCAACTGCGAATTCATTTCTTGTATTTTATTTTAGTAATCGTTATTTCCAAGACTTTTTAGGTAAAGTCACAGCAGAAATAGCAAAATTAGTGGCAAAAATAACCTGCGTTCATGGCGTGTGTTGGAGGAGGACAGTGGCGACATGTACGTAACGCTGAAGAACATTAACCCAAGTAATTACTTATCCAATCCTTCCAGTCAAACGCCGGGTATCAAGAATGAAAGCTACACATGTCAATCAATGATGCTAATAGCACACAGTAACGTAATGTAACCATTTCATTCTAAATAACTATCACCAGGATTCATAACACCATAGCTGCTACTGTTTTCATATGCGTAATTGTTTAGGCCTCATCGATGCATTTCATCGCAACGCGCAATCTCCTAATGAGTGTAGACATCGAGATAGCTGAATAGTCTCGTACGAGTTAAGGCAACCCACAAAGCTATTGTGCATGTACAGTCTCAGCCAGCGGCAACTGTGCCACTCAGCAGGTAGGCGCCGTAAATTGGGCGTTCTCTGGCGGTAATCAGATAAGTGGCTGTTTCACGCTCTCTCTCTCTCTCTGTGCCGGCTTTCGCCGCATTCAGCTGCCGGCTGGCTGGAATCGCGCTTTTCACGGTAGCAACGACCAGCCAGGCACAAGAAACAGCCTGTCTGCCTAGCGCTCGCGGTTACCTAACCGCTTTCATCAGATTCCGCAGCCGCTGTTACGTCGAACGGTCGTTTACCGTTCACCCTAACTGATCTGTCGAACACCTGTTGGCCGATTGGTTCCATTCGCTTGGATTACCACGAAAAAGTGCCTATTTCTGACTTGTTTATTGTCTATTGTTTATAACCTGATCATAAGGAAAGCACACAATTCATATTAGGCTCCACTGTATATTCTGAGGGTATAGGTAATGCAGTCAACAGTCAGAAGGTTGGTTTGAACACCACTAGCCGGCCGCGGTGGCCGCGGGGACTGAGGCGCTCCAGTCACTGTCTGCACGGTCACTACTGTCGGGGGTTCGAATCCCCCTAGGACATGGATATTTGTGCCGTCCTTAGTATTAGTTCATAAGTAGTTTGTAAGTTTAGGGACTGATGACCCCGCAGTTAAGTCCCATAAGCTTAACAAACATTTGAACATTTTGAACACCACTAGGCATGGTCCTGTTTGGAGGTGGTATGCCGTTGCCTTCCTCCGACCTTCGAACTGACTTATCCAGCCAGTTAAATGGGTACCTAAAGTTTAACGTGGGTTCCGAACCATGGTGCTACTCGGTATTTTTCCAGATGAGCAACAATGTCAGAGGTGAAAGAAGTGGAAAGTGGCGGGGATCGAACCCGCGACCTTCGGATTTGTAGTCTGGCACTCTACCACTGTGCTACGGAGCGATATGAAACATAAAATAGAGAATGTGGAGGTCAAATGAATCAAACAGAGATTTCATAATGGGGACTATATATATATGATAATATTGTTGTGATCTTCTGTCCCGAGAGCTATTTTTTGCAGCTCACCACCATAGTCTATCTCGTGCTAGCCTCTTCAAGTATACCCCCACATTTCACGCCTTTATACCCCAGAATGTGTCCTACCAATCGATCCCATCTTTTAGTTAAGATATGCCAGAAATTTCTCTTTCCCCAAATTCTGTTCAACACCTCATTAGTTACGCGATCTTCCTACCTAATCTTCACCGATCGTCTGCAGCACTGCATTTCGAAAGTTTCAGTTCTCTTCTTGAACTATTTATAGTCCACGTTTCATTCCAGTAGAACGCCACACTCTACACAAATGTCTTCAGAAAAGACTAACACTTAAGCCAATACTCGATTAAAAAAAAGGAAAAATACCTATCATCTTCATTGTCTCGTTTCCTAATCTAATTCCTATTGCATCGTCTGATTTAATTCGACTACATTCCATTATCCTTGTTTTTCTCTTGTTAATGTTCATGTTTCATCCTCCTTTCAACACAATGTCCATTCCTTTCGTTGGCTATTTCATTTCCTTTGCTGTTTCGAGAGAATTACAATGTCATCGGCAAACCGCAGAGTTTTTATTTCTGATCCGTGATCTTTAATTCCCATTCCAACTTTCTTCCTGCTTTCCTTCACAGCTTGCTCAATGCACAGATTGAATAGCACTGGGAACAGCTTACAACCCTATCTTACTTCCTTCCCAACCAATTATATAAACAAGCAAAGACGTCAATTATTTACGGAAGGAGTCATTGACGGTTTTCATTAAAATCTGTTGAAGGTACTGTTATAATAAGCTTTGACTCTTATTAGACATCAAATCGTTCAAAAAATGTACGAATGCTTGTATATCTATGGGACTTAAATACTGAGGTTATCAGTCCCTAGGCTTACAAACTACTTACACTAACCGAAGGAGGGAGGACGCGAACCTCCGATGGGAGCAAGCACGCGCTCCGCAGCAAGGTGCCTTAGAGCGCTCGGCCATTCCACCGCGGCAAACAAATCGCCGTTATTACAACGTGTTGAGCCCTCACGTCCCTAGATCTAGAACCTATGGAAATTCTAGTTTTTTTTTTTTTTTTTTTTTTTTTTTTTTTTTTTTTTTTTTTTTTTTTTTTTTTTTTTACCGAGGAGGATTTCTTTGCAGAAGTTTTATGTTCATAGAACTGTGGTATCAAATTATTTTAATATCGTTCTGTGCAATTTTCTATTTCTTTGCTACTCAAGATTTCCTGTCTTTTACGTAACTTTATATTTGTTTTCTTCCGATAAATCGTCACTTACAGAAATATAACCAGTCACTAAAGTATCGCTTACTTCCCATGCTTCTTTCAAAGATGTAGTAACAATCACAGTTAAATTGTGTTAATGGAAGAAAAATTATCCAGTGACATAAAGGAATCCCTGGCGCGCGTAGGATTGCAGACTGTTTGACATTTGGCTGCGATGTCGCGCAACACCTGCGCGGACTGACTCAGCGGCCGTAAGTCAAGACGGCGTCTAACCTTTAGCAAGTCGCCTGCGGACTGAGGCCTCTGTAGCAACGACCTAACGTACCGGTATCTGAGGAACGTCAATTTGGGGACCCGTTTGTGGCGTGCGTCGCCAAGCACAGCGAAACAAACCAGTTCCAGCACATTTAGTCACGCACACGTGAACCTTTCAATTCTCTCTGTTGATTTTAATTTGGTGTTGCCCAGTCTGGAACAATGCATTCAGTCAGTCAGCCCCTTTCTCTCGCTTGCAGTCATACTGTAATTCGTAACAAATAAGTCTATCGTGATTTATTGTTATATAGGATACCGTGCTCACGGGTGCGGTTCCTCTAGGGGGATGCTTGTCCATTGTTGGTCGAGATGATCTACACGAGTTTACGAGAGTAATTCGGGCGTCTGATCCTTGATTCTCGTGAGTGCACTCGTGCTCGCCCGATAATCCATTTGTAGTCTGATAAATTAAATTGGTCCCAATCCCCCGGTTCCGACCAAGGTGTTCGGGAGGTTTTACTTGGTTGTAAGGCATATGCCGGAACTGGTAAGTCCCTCCCACTTATTCCCAATTGGGATCCCCCCCTTTTTTTTTAGAAATGGAAAAAAGATTACAAGGTTTTATTTCCGCTCTTTGAGCAGATGAATAAGTCTTCGAAATTACTGTGTGGGAACTGATCCACATCCAATACGTGCTTCGGAAACCGCGGAGAAAAAACATATCGTGTGAGGTTAAGTTTGTCGCTACTTTCATTTATGCTACTTTTCCCATTTTGCGCTTTACTTACTCGTTGGACTATTCATTACATTCAAGGGATGTTATGATTATGGGTATGGGTTACTTAAACTGACACTAGCAATGTGATCAGTGAATCTTTAATGTCCTTCAACCTCAATTTTTATACAACTCTCGTGTGTGAGGCTAAAGATTGCATCCTCGTGTTACATCCGTTTTAATCGGAGCACTTCGTTCTTGGTCTCGCAGTGTTACTTTTCGCTCTTGGTTCGAGTATTTTGGAAGGAAGATCAGGGTTTATAAAGTTCCGTCAACATCGTGATTATTAGAGATGTAGCACAATCTTGAAACAGTTTTGGCAACGACAGGGAAGTAACTTGACCTTGCCCTTTGAAAAAATCATCCCGACATTTTTTCTGGACGGATTTATGAAAATCACGGAAAAACCTAAATCTGAATGGCCGGAGGCAGATTTGAACCGCCGTCCTCTCGAATGCATTACCGCTGCGCCACTTCGCTTGGTCATGTACACAGTCGCAGATTTCGTTCCATACCTATAACATGGCATTTTCACAAACAGCAGTTGGTATAGCGAGCACGTGTGTGATGAGTACGCTATCAAATGTTCAAATGTTTGTAAATCTTATGCGACTTAACTACGGGGTCATCAGTCCCTAAACTTACAAACTACTTATGAACTACTTCCGAACTACGACGGCACAAATATCCATGCCCGTGGGGGGTTTCGAACCCCCGACCGTAGTGGCGTTGCAGACTGTGACTGAAGCGCCTCAGTCCCCTCGGCCAAGTACGCTATCTCTAGGAGTTCAAATACTGAGTCCTTGCATTAACGTGGAATATAAAAAGTTTGTCGTCCACGATGGAAGGCCTGAAGATGACGCTACTGAGGTCTCAATAATGACAGCCTAAACAAATTTCTATAAAACCAGCGGCTGTTGGTATACTGTTTGATGATTAATCGTTGGTACGGTGGAGAAGAAGTTATTAAACAGATCATTCACGCCTTGTTGCGTGTTCTACATGCCCTGTGTGCGCCCGGTGAGCAGGCAACCCGCGTGCCTCGTCGCGAGGTACCTGTTCTCGGCTGATGTGTGACCGGTCTGGTCTAAAAATAGAACATCCGGCTGCTAGCAGCACCGAACCGCCGCACCCGGAGACTCCGCCTATCGCTGCCTGCTCTCTGTTCCGCCAGGTGTCTCTGGCGTCTCCGCAGTGTGTCTACGTTCTGATTATCATCTCCACATCAAATTTTATTGTCTGATTATATCGACAGTATTGAATATGAGGAGAGACTTTAATGTGAAATCTATGCTCTGGCTGGGATTCGAAACCGGGACTTCCTGCTTACAAGTCAGAAGCTGTAACCACTCAGCTAATGGACTGTCTCGGAGAACGTCTTCCCTCACAACAAATACTTTAATTAGGTATCATTGTTCCCCTATGAAATTCGTATCAAAGTTTCCAAGGCTGTGTTAGCTGAGAGATTAAAGCGTCTACCTAGTAAGCAGGAGGTCCTGGGTTCGAATCCCACTCACAACACAAATTTTAATTCAACACCTCGTATATTCATTATAAATAAATAGTATAGGGTGATCGAGCGATGCTCGGGATTATTATTATTTTTTTTTTTTCCTGTCACATAGTGCGATGCTAACGTATCTTTTGTGATCCGAAAACACGAAATTTATCATAAAATCGCGTTTTTACCAAAAATACAACTCAGTAGATGAACTTCAAATTGCTCGTTTAGAGATATAAGATGTACATTGGTGATACAATACTTCACCCTTCAGTATCTGAATTGTGGAATATGTCTCATATTATTTTCCTAGCTCATAAAGACGCTTTCTTTTTAGCAGATTTGTGTCGGTGCTTTCAGCTGAAGTTCTACTTTTTCTCCTGTGCTGTTGCATTCATTATAAAACTTCATTTCTTAATACGGCATAACTTCTATTAAGAATCGTACCATAGCAAACTGTTTGAGTGGGAAAAGGTTCTCAACGAAGAACAGCGTGCCAGAAATAAATTAATATGGTGCCAATGCGTCAATACTCACCGAAGTTTTCAGGAAGTTCCCTTTGGTTGTAGGGTACATGCCGGAACTGGTAAGCGCCTATTACTTATTTGCTATTGGGATCCCCCTCTACCCCACTATCAGCTTGTATGATTATTGCTTTAATGTAACTGTGACTGTTAATGGGCCGGACGTCAAAGAGCTTGGAGTAGAGAATGAAAGTAATGGTATAATTACGTATGCTTCCGCGGCCAGTATACCCAGATGAAGGCCACTGTAACGTTGGCCGAAACGTCGGTTATTTAAGTAACAGCCTTACATCATGACGCGGTACAATACCCAGAAAACTTTTATGTCGAAAGTAATGGTAATTTAAACATAATAAAAAAATAAAAAAAATAAAAGAAAAATAAAACAAGATATGCTGTCCAGAGCTGATATATTCGTCCCATATGTCAAATCCTGATTAAACATTCATTAGAAATAAACATATTTCGGAAAGCTGTATCGCTCGGAAAAATGAGTCTGCAAAAAACATGAAACCGTCTGTAACTCATTAAAGAAACTTCGCCTTTTAGACTTAGAAGGAAAAAATATGACCAGAGGAGAAAGTCTATCATTAGAAACGATTGGTTTCCCTTGTCACGGAACGATATGACTGATGGTGTGAAATTTGAAAACCGCAAGGTCTCCAGTATTTGGGGACATGCTTTTTGGTAACCTCTAGAGCCGTATTTGTCGCGTCGCGTCAGAGCTAGTTAGGGAGTGGACCTGCGGAAGGTTAGTGGAGCGGAAGAACTGCCACCGTGCCGAACTGGTGGAGGAGAAAATGGCTGGCGGGTCGATTGTTTTCATTTCACTTGCGCTGCTCGGCCCGCTTCCTGCCAGATGTGGGCCAGCGACGGCGAAAACGAGAGTGCCGCGGCGCGCACGCTGTCTGGCGGGCTGCGTGCGAACTAGGCGCCGAGAAAGGCACGAGCCCAGCCCCACGTAGCAAGCGTCTCACTTGATGCGTCGCCTCTGTCTGTTAGACCGTTCTCCTCAGTAACAACCAATACTGAATCTATCATTCACTCAATAATTAAGTTTCTCTGTGTTTTTTTTTTCTTTGTTTTCCCTCTGCTAACTGAACTGTGCCCGAATCATGTGAGGCCTGGCGAGTTCGACTGGTATGTGTTGATAGCAATTACATCATTTTAGCGCAGTGTCTTGCCTTTACACGGTCAGTTACAATGGCGTTACCACTAAAAATTGTGTGTCCGCTTGCAAGCTGCACTGTCATTCGTTACGTCGCACCAAAACAACCAACCTCTATTGAGCTACCTCATTGCTGTGGGGATAGCTGTACAAACGCACAAATACAGCTGTAGTGACTCAGACGCTCCTCAGAAGGTTTAACTGGGCAGAGGTACATATTAACCACGTCTTGCCCGTAAATGATTTACTAACTCATAGGTCATCTTGGAGCTAAACGCTTCAATACTGACGATGACGTCCATTTACAGTGAACAGCTGGTCACAAGTACAGCATACGATGTGGTACAACAAAAATATGAGTCGTTAAGATACAATAAAACAAAAACTGTCCTCCTTCCTATCAGCCACAGCAACACATTTTTGTTTTACTGGGACTGTGTCCTCTTCCAAAGTTTCATTTATATTACCAACATTTGATTATCTAACATACAGAAATTATTATCTCTTTCATGAATCAATATTTTATATTAATGTAATCAAATGAAATAATCGTGTAGCAGTTTTGGCCGGGAGATCCAATGTGGGATTTTTCAGCCGCCTAGTGCAAGTCTTTTTACTTGATGACACTACGGCGACTTGCTTGTCATTGATGATGATGATGATAACACAACACAGCACCCAGTTCCCTGCCAGGGATCGAACCCGTGCCGCCTGCGTACTAGTCAGCAACTCTGTCAACTGTAGGATCCGATATTCAATTATTTTTATTTTTATTTTATTTATTTATGTTTTTTGTATATATATGTTCACGTTGCCAAAAGTGCATCGGAAAGATGGCTATTATGTAGGAAAGTAACATAAGCGTTATTTCTATATGAAAAATTGGGAACGGTGTTTTATAGATACTAAGGAAACTTATGAATTGGGAACGCACCGTAAAATGTCAATATTGTAGTCGTAGTCGTCATAATTAGACATTCAGCTGGAGAAAGGCCACCTACAGAGTTTTCTCTTCATTAGGCACACATGTCACTACTAAACGTTTCCTATTGGTCTACTAACCTTATAATGGGTCGATGTCTCGAGCTTTTCTCTTTACAGAGAAAATGGAGAAAATTTCCTTGTTGAGGGTGTCGTCTATTGTCCTGGCTGCGCGTCATATCAGGTTAAAATGCGTTTATTATGAAGGAACATCTTTTCTGAATGCCTAAGTGAATTTGGTCATTTGTTAGATTTTTATTGCCATCTCATGAACGAAATTTTTCCATACTTATTGTTTCTACTGGAGATTTCACTAAATTTTTCGTATGAAAGTAACATGCTAAAAATAGTATGTTCACTGTAATATGGGCTATTATCATCCTGTGGTCACGCTTTTTGCTCTGCCACATGTATGTTGTACTGCAGAATGGAAAAAAACTTTATGCAGTCTATTTCTTTAATTTTCCTTTAATGCCTGTGTGTATTAGAAATCCACACAAAGATGAGTGTTGTGTCTGTTCAATTGTGCGTTCATACACAAATCTGATGTGGAAGAATCTTCGAACAAGTCAGTTTTGAAGTGGAACGGTGATTTCGTCGAAGAAGGACGCATCTGTGAATATCCTACGGTAGTTATTTGGATATGTTAGAGAAGTGTTTGATTGTTCAACTAGGTCACAGGGCTTACTGATTGCGAATATTTTTTGTGATGGTGTATCATAGAAATAATGTACGTATCTACGCTATCTGCATGGATGGAAATTCTGCCGGAAAGAATCACAACAGCAGCAAACACAACCACTCCAGTTAAGCTAGAGTATGCAATGACCTCGATTATCGCCTAGATGTTTGCTGTGTGATAGGTGAGGCATACATCATATGCCTGAAACGAACACATATCACATGAAATTTGTTACACGTTTAATAAAAGAAGGATACCAATAATCCTTAAGGTTTTCATTTTATTACCAAATACGCCGAGTGTTTTTGCTGGCACACCGTGTTCTACATCTACATCTACATACATATCCGCAATCCACTGTACGGTGCGTGGCGGAGGGTACACTGTACCACTACTAGGTATTTAGTTTCCTATTCCAAATAGAACGAGGAAAAAAAGAATGCCTATATGCCTCCGTTCGAGCCCTAATTTCTCTTATCTTGTATTTGTGATCACTACGCGAAATGTAAGTAGGCGGCAGCAAGATCGTACTACACTCAGCTTCAAATTCCGGCCCTCTAAATTTACTTTAAAGAAATTCACGAAAAGAACGTAGTCTTTCCTCCAGCGATCCCCAATTGAGTTGCCGAGCATTTTCGTGACACTCGCGCATTGGTCGAACCTACCAGTAACAAACCTAGCTGCTCGCCTCTGAACTGCTTCTATGTCTTCCTTTAAACTGATCTGCTGCGGGTCCCAAACACTTGAGAAATACTCAAGACGTGGTCGTACAAGCGTTTTATACGTGGTCTCTTTTACAGATGAAGTACATCTTCCCTAAAGTCTCCCAATGAACCGAAGTCGGCTGTCCGCCTTACTCACAACTGTCCTTACATGTTCGTTCCATTTCATATCACTCTGCAATGTTACGCCTAGATATTTGAACGACGCGACAGCATCAAGAAGCTCACTACTAATGCTGTATTCGAACATTATGGGATTGTTTTTCCTACTCATGCGAATCACCTTACATTTTTCTATATTGAGAGCTAGCTACCATTCTTCGCACCAACTAGAAACTTTGTCTAAGTCATCTCTATTACATTCAGTTAAAGACGATACCCTCCCATACACCACAGCATAAGCAGCAAACAGCCGCAAAGTACAAGTTACTCCATAAGATCATTTATATAGATAAAAAATAATAGCGGTCCTATCACACTTCCCTGGGGCACGCCTGACGATACACTCGTCTCTGATGAACACTCGCCGTCGAGAACAACGTACGGCGTTCTATTACTTAGGAATTCCAGCCAGTCACAAATCTGTGAACCTATTCCGTGAGCTCGTATATTTTTATATCACATCCTTCCTCAAGATAGTTCGGGCAGTGCGATGAGATGGAAAGAACGGAAGAGAGTCTCAGCTGAGTGGGTCGTACTGTAAAGCCGCTTTGTTTTTTATGGATGCCCCGGAAGAAAACAGGTGAGCGCCCCGGGAGCAGGTACTGGTTGCCACGGCGACGAAAGCCACGCAAAACACGCCAGAGGTGAGCCTCGTTAGTCACGGGCCGTGGGCAAGGCAGGAGAAACTGCGGCGCTCTGTTATGTCACCGGCCGGGAATGCTGCAGCCGGCAAGCCCTGACCACCAGGCCGCGTTCATTCACAGCAACTGGCCATTGTGCCTGCTGTGGGAAGGGTGGCCAACAGTAACGGATTAAAAAAAAATATCTTTCATGCGAAACACAACTAGCTCTTTATTCACACGAAGTGATGGGCGCTATCGACAAGGGTCCGCAAATCGATTACGTATTTCTTGATTTCCAGAAGGCTTTTGACACCGTACCTCACAAACGGCTTTTAATCAAATTGCGTGATTGTGGTATATCGCCCCAAATTTGCGATTGGATAGGGGATTTCCTGTCAGAGAGGACACAGTTCGTTGTAATCGATGGTAAGGCATCGACTAAAACAGAGATGATATCGGACGTTCCACAGGGTAGTGTTATTGGTCCTCTGCTGTTCCTTATTTACATAAACGATTTAGGGGAAAGTCTAAGTAGCTCTCTTAGGTTGTTTGCAGATGACGCCGTCATTTACCGTCTAGTAAAATCATCTGAAGATAAAAACCAACTGCAGAACGAACTGAATGAGACATCAATATGGTGTAAAAATTGGCAATTGACGCTAAATAATGAGAAGTGTGAATTCGTCCACATGAATGTACCCCAGTATATGATACCCAGACGCTTCTCTCTCAAACATTTACGATATGCCCACAGAATGAAATTTTCACTCTGCAGCGGAGTGTGCGCTGATATGAAACTTCCTAGCAGATTAAAACTGTGTGCCGTAACCGGGACTCGAACCTGGGACCTTTGCCTTTCGCGGACAAGCGCTCTACCGACTGAGGCGATGTACTGGCGGAAGTAAAGTTGTGAGGCCGCATGGTGTATGGTGTCGGGATAGCTCAGTCGGTAGAGCGCTTGCCCGCCAAAGGCAAAGGTCCCAGGTTCGAGTCCCGGTTCCGGCACACAGTTTTAATTTGCCAAGAAGTTTCATCTACGATATGTTTTACAGACTGTAATATTGAATAAAAATTTGTACTAGCAACGTGAATAGAACGGAACGGGAGAGTTTCGTTAATCACTGAGTCGTTCTCGGTCAGTGGCCTCTGTCAATCGCACGGAGCTGCCGCGCTAAGCCTCTCTCCTCCTGGACATCAGAGGTTCGATTGTAGCAGGCTGCTTGCGGAGGCTTTAACCGGCGGAAGTTGAGGACTGACTCTCGCTCTTGTCTCTACTGGAGCCTGCCACTGGACTCCATTTCCGTCAAACTGGAAGCTCCCCGCCCTCCGGAGAAAGCGGAACTCCTCCTCTCGGTGCGTTCTCTCACAGAGAGATCCTTTCCGGTACGGCACATCGATTGGCAGTCACGAACCGCCCAGAAGATGTTCAAATATTTTTAAACTTATTGGACCGAACTGATGTGGTCATCAGTCCCTAGACTTACAAACTACTTTAACTAACACTAAGGACAACACACACCCATGCCCGTGACAGGACTAGAATAATAATAATAATGTTTGTAAATCTATCGGACCAAACTGCGTGGTCATCAGTCCGTAGCTTACAAACTACTTAAACCTAGGTAAACTAACCTAAGGACAACACACACACCCAGGCCCCAGGGAGGACTTGAACCTCCACGACGAGCAACCGCGTGCACCTCAGCGAGACGCCTTAGACCGCTCGGCTACTCCACCGCGGCCAGGACTGGAACTCTAGCGGTAATGGCGCCCAGTCCATAGCACAGTGTCTTAGACCACGCGGTCAATTTGCGTGGCGGAAATCACTCAATTTTGTGCGAACACTACACAGATTCATCGAGTGAGGTCACGCTGGATACCGGACTCGCTTTCGGGAGGACATCGTGGCGGTCATCCAGATTTATGTTTTTCTGTGGCTTTCCTAAATCGCTCCAGTCGAATATCGGGATGGTTCCTTTAATAGGGCGCGGCCGATTTCCTTCCCGTCCCTTATACAAACTACCCGAGCGTGTGCTCCGTCTCCAATGGCCCCGGTGCCGCCTGAACGTTGAACCCTGATCTTCCTTACTAGCTTTGAAACCAGAGCACTTTGGCGGCGGATCGGCGGACGGATGTGTGTAGCGGCGGTGGCTCGCAAGGTCGCGAGCGCGAGGGCGTGCCGGATGCTGCCACGCCCCCCTTCGCTCCAAGGCTACCGCACCGCACCGCCGCCGAAACATCTCGCACGCGCGCCGTAAGGGCTACCTCACACTCTGGTGGAACAATATGCCGTACGACACCCCACTGCGCAGAAGCAGTATACTAGCGACAGAACACAATAAATACCTTCACTTCGCGATGGCAATGGCGATTCAACTGACGACATTGGTGGTAAAGCTGAACTGCTAAATACAGCTTTCCGAAATTCCTTCCCC
Organism: Locusta migratoria; assembly: GCA_026315105.1. Lineage (NCBI taxonomy): Eukaryota > Metazoa > Arthropoda > Insecta > Orthoptera > Acrididae > Locusta > Locusta migratoria. Next base: position 146,921,619 of record CM048745.1, read on the forward strand.
AAAGAAGACGAGACAGATACTCCGGAATTCGAATCAAGAACAGCTGACAGCATTTTCTATTTACAAATACCAGGGGTGTTCAAATGAAAAAGTACGATTCGTCCTAACAACCAAACAGGTTGAAATTTCAATATGCCCTTGGATAACGCAAAGAATACTACAGTGCGTTCTGTGCACTATGAAGATAACTGAACTGAACATTGTATTATACTAAAGCTGAAATTATTGTACTTATAAGAAGACGTAATTTTTATTTCGTTTTATCATTTGCTACCTTCTGAAATTCATTGTCCGTGAAAGTGACATCTAATTGAAACTGAAATCGTACACAATAATCTCTAAACGAATATCATGGGATAACCGCCGCGGCGGAGCGGCCAAGCGCCTTGAGGCGCCATGCTACGATGCGCGAGGCCGTTCCCCATCGGGGATTCGGATCCCTCCTCGGGCATGGATGTTTGTGCTGTCTTTAGTATAAGGTAGTTCATAAGCAGTTTAGGAACTGATGACCCCTCAGTTAAGTCCCATAAACTTTACGAACATTTGAACATTTCTTGGGATAACCAGTGCCACAATCCTGCAAGTAGAGCCGCGTGTTTAGTTCCTAAAACGTCTTGTCGCGGTAATATAGTTTAATCAGTACTTACTTTGTGTAAGTTCTGTTATGATGCGATATAGATTTTTCCCCAAGAGTGTTACTTCCATAAAATTGGGCTGTAGCACTAACAATGGTTAGGCCTCAAACTCAGCCAACTAATTCTGTTCATTTTTGACAGTTCTCTTGTCTATGAACAAAAATGAATGATTATTAAATGTTCTGTCTCACTATCTCGCGGTTTTTGAGAAAATCGTTCTTAAATTTTACAATGGGTATTGAAATGAAAAGGTACGAAACGTCTTAATAACCATACCAGTTAAAATTCGAATATGCTGCTTTGGGATAACGTAGTGTGACATCTGCGGCTATGTAGACTTTCCCGGCGTATTAATTGATCAAATTCTTCTCGGGTTTCCAGCCGGGTCATACTGACATCTATGGACGCGAAGCATGCGTCATCTCCCCCTGAAAAAATTCAATGCTGTGCCTTCAGTAGGCAAGGTGATTCCGTCTTTTTCGAGGTCCGATACTTATCCAATTCTTAGAGCATGGAAAATGCATTAATAAATAAAAATTTAACACACATACACACACAAATATATATATATATATAATGTTCATAATAATATGAAGATAGGAAACAACTCACCGTAAAGACGAACCTTGAGCTGCCGACAGACACAAATAAAAGACATACAAAGACACAATTCTAAATTTTCGCCCGCGCCCTTCCTCAGAAAGAGAGCACTCATCCATACAATCACTCAGGCACACTCATCCGTACACGTCAGCCATCTCTGGACGCCCAACACAGTCTTGTGTTAGTATGTCTTATTTTTGTGTCTGTCGGCGGCTCAACGTTCATCTTTACGATATAGCATTACTGTTCGTTTATGGACATCACCTGCAACAAGTATTGCGAAAGGAGCAGCAACGCATTCTGTTCAACTAACCTATCATTTTACACAACAATGCGCCGGCTGTGAGACACTCCGTAGCCTACGCAAGTCCATTAAGAGCAGACCGCCTGGGCTGCTTACGGAGGAAGTGCTTCTACTCCGTGATGACGCGCGTCCACGCGTCTCCAGGGTCACACAAAGTGTATTGGCCAAGTTCAAGTGGGAGCAGCTTGAGCATCAGACCTACAGCCCGGACTTGTTGCCCTGTGACTTCTGTCAGTTTGGTACACCAAAAACACATCTTAAAAGGAAGTACTTCGATTCGGACGACGAACTGAAGGCCACAGTAGAGGTCTGGCTCTTGTCACAGTCACAAGAATGCTAGGAACAGGGAATGCTTTGGCTCATTAAATAGTGGGATACTTGTTCTCGGGCATCTGGTAATTACTTTTGAATAAAGACTTCAGTTATTATACAAAAAATGTCGTTTCGTACCTTTTCATTCAACACCCATCGTTTATATCCTCTGAGTAGAAAATCTGCTAAAATTCTTAAAGTCTTCCAGTTAAGATTGTATACCAGTTAGTTTCCTTTCACATTCTGATGCAATACCTTCAAAGTTGGCCATAATATACAATAGCTCACTCAGCGAAACGTCCCAACGACTGGAAAGCTGCATGGGTCACTCCTTTATTCAAGACAGACAATAGGAGCGATCCGCAAAATTCTCTTCTTGTCTGAACTGCTTATGGTCCACGATTCACTACCGTACACGACTGCTAATCGAATGCCTCAAGAAAAGACTTCCTAACAGTTCAGTTAAAATTCGACGATAACAATCTTCTCTTTCTCAGGAATTCTTCTAATAGTCATTCTGCATTTTATATCTCCTCTACTTCAGCCGTCATAAGTTACTGTACTGACAAACAGCAAAAATCAGGTGTTGCAATTATTGTCTCTTTTCCTGATCTATATATATCTCAGTATATCCTTATATAATTCCGCTGTACTCCATTACCCTCATTAAGTTCAACAAGTACATTGCCGTGCATAGCCGCGAGGGAATAGCCGTACGCTCTAAGGCGCCTTGCTGCGGCGTGTCGGCCGTTCCTCGTCGGAGGTGCGAGTTCTCCCTCGGGCTTGGATGTGTGTGTTGTTCTTAGCATAAGTTAGTCAAAGTTCTTTGTTTGAGTTGGGGAGCGATGACCACTGCAGTAAGGTGCATTTTACAAACATTTCTTTTACCGAGCATATTTCGAAAAGTTTGCATTGAAAAATGTACTCCCTGGCCAGTTTACATTTTAGGACATATATTGCTACGTAAAAAATGCAGTTAACACACGGAAATTGTTTTTAACGCTGGAAGGAAAACACTGCGTCTTTTCAGTCTTGAGTAAATGATACATATCGATGTTTGATCGTGACGAACTACGACGCTTCACAGTTCAGTGTCGCATCACGTGGACTTTGTTGCAACGAATCGAGTCGCATATCGAATCACTTGAGTGTCAACCACACCTCAGGCACACCCTACCAAGTAACCTTTCTTCAGCCGTTGCGTAGGATGATGTCATTAAACAGTGCGGCGTTTCCACGAAGAACTTGCGAGTGTGTTTACGGCGAATGACGTGCCCTGACGGCTAAAACTGGGTTTGGCGCGGCCGCTTAGCGCACGTGCCCCAAGCGACCACGATATTCCTTTTATGAAGGGAAGGGAGAAACAGAGGATGGACAGATTACCTTTGCCTTAACCACTTGGATAACCGGAATACGCCTTCCGTCCGCCCCAATTACCCAAACGTTGCACGCTAAGGAGGTGGCGTGCCTATCGTCCATAGTCCTCTTATGCTCGCCATACCGGATTCCAGCAGGAACTTGAGCGAGGCTAACGCACTTGCGTTGAAGGAATGAACGCTATCTTTTCGACAGGTAACATTCTACAGGAATTCTTCAAACCAAAGCGCGTCCACCCTGTTGTTGTAAGGTATCCCGAGATTCGTCTCTCCAAATAACTCGTTTTTGTTCACTCAGTGTTCAGTAGCGTCTGTCTCTAGACTAAAAAAAATTCTTTTCTTTCTCCACTCCGAGGAGTGGAGCGGGCTGTTTGAGATCCGGCCCATAAAGAGTCGCGGTTCTATTCAGCCAATTATCAGACAAGCTGATAGTGGAGCAAAGGGGGGAACCCAATAGGGAATAAGTGGGAGGGGCTTACCAGTTCCGGCATACATCTTACAATCAAGTAAAACCTCCCAAAAACCTTGGTCGGAACCGGGGGATTGGGACCAATTTAATTTATCTCTGGAACGTTGCCGCAGACTACAAATGGATTATCGGGAGAGCACGAGTGCACTCACGACAATCAAGGATCGGACGCCCGAGTTACTCTCGTAAACTCGTAGACATCAGCTCGACCAACAGTGGACAAGCTTTCACCCTAGAGGAACCGCTTCCGTGAGCACGATATCCTCTGCGTACACGTCTCTAGACTAGTACAAGCGTCGGTTAAGTCCGACTACAGAAAAGACTTGCCTACAAGAAACTACTAGAAGATTGTACGACCGCTGTGGAAAGACTGAAGTGTCCGTGACGGGTTTATTATTCAGGTGATGCAAAATGTCTGTCAACATTATCTGAGCTGTGCTGAGTTACCGATTCCGTTTTCATTGCTTCTCTACTGAAAATTCTGTTTACTTCTCATCCTCCACCCCTTCCCATCATTTTATACTGGTGCGTGCCCCTCTCGTGGCTTATAGTGTTAAATTCCGCATTAAATAGCACTTCCCTGATCCAACTGATTAGATAGCTTCTATCTGCAGTATCCAGTCCTCTGATATATATCAAAATACAGAACCTTTACAGCAAATGCAAATACTCTCAAGTTCATCAAACCTTACGCCTACTATGAGACCTTACAGCCGGCCGCGGTGGCCGAGGAGACTAAGGCGCTCCAGTCACGGTCTGCACGGCCACTACGGTCGGGGGTTCGAATCCCCCCTCGGGCATTGATATTTGTGTCGTCGTAGTTCGTAAATAGTTCTTAAGTAGTTTGTAAGTTTAGGGACTGATGACCCCGTAGTTAAGTCCCATAGACTATACAAACATTAGAACATTTTTTAGACCTTACAATAAAAATAAAAATATCCTTATTATAAACTTTGCCAAAATTGAATAGACGATACGTTATATCATCACGATCCTTCAAACCTCCAAGGTCACCATTGCTATTTAGAGAACCAACACAAACCATCCAGGTTATCCTTGATTAGTATCATTGTTCTTCATAGTAAAATTCAACGTCGCTCCTAAAAAAACTGCAGGTCCATCAAACATTGCTTTTACATTACTACAAAATGCACCTACATACAATGGGAATAACAGAATAGGACCCTAAATATAGTATCTGTGATGACGGTGATGAAACTGCTTCACATCTAATCTTCGAATGCATTGCACTGGAGAGTAAAAGGAACAGAACATTTGGGGCAACCAGACCCGAAGAAATTGTGTCTAATAAAGAACTGGTAAAGGGACTCCTTGCATTGTTCAAGGGCATTGATTGCCTTTACTAGATATACAGGGAGCGATACCGCAAAATAAACTTAGTTTTGGTGCGGGCAGTGGCGGGTTGGACCAACACTGTTTTGGCTTCCCTGATAAAATCAAATCGAATCAACTACAAAATGAAGGTGTTTTAAATTATCAATGCATTCTGAACAAGACAACGTGAAGGTCTCCGTGGTAAGATCACAAAGAATAGAAAATTTAAATTACGACCAAGGTTAGTATTAAACTTACCGTCAGGGAGTTTACGGAACACGATACAGTTTGCGATCCAATAATCTGCTACTTTCCTGCCTAGATTTCAGTAACCGAGTCACGAAGCTCCTTTCAGAGTCATTCTGTAGAGCGCGTTGTTTGCCAACTGCCTCTAAGTATCTCATTGCCGCGTTTGTACGCTTGTTTCGTCCGACGGCATCATCGCTTGAAAATGACGTCCTTCATACGGCGCAAAGAAAAACACTGATAGTTGATAGCGCCGTTGCCAGCTTGAAATTTAAAAGAGCAACAGAATTCCATCAGCATCGAAGGTACGCGAACAGAAGCTACAATGACACTGAGGAGTTTCCATAGAGAGGTGTACGGTTGAATATCGTCGCCGCGCATGTATATATTGGTGAATTTTTTGTTCTTTCTTTTCATATTGTGAAGAAGTCGCATGCAGAACTCAATTTGCAAACAGTGATTCCTGAATGGAGGCAGAGGCAAATAGAAGTGTAAAAATCAGCAATGTTTATATACTCTCCGCCCCATGGACTTTATTTTTGATACCATTCGTAATGAAAACTATACAAATTTTCTGTATTTTTCCGAAGGAATCACAGCATTCGCTCATATTATACAGTTACACACCTGAAACATCACCATGTGCCAGTCGCAGGCTCTTGCAAGTCTTGCAAGTTTCGCAGGAGAGCTTCTGTGAAGTTTGGAAAGTAGGAGGCGAGGTACTGGCGGAAGTAAAGTTGTGAGGCGGCATCGTGAGTCGTGTCGGGGTAGCTCAGTCGGTAGAGCGCTTGCCCGCGAAAGGCAAAGGTCCCAGGTTCGAGTACCGGTTCCGGCACACAATTTTAATCCGCCAGTAAGTTTCATATCGGCGCACACTCCGCTGCAGAGTGAAAGATTCATTCTGGAAACTAGTTCATAGTTCATCTACTTTAATGTCACAGGACTATTCACGGAACTTCGTCAGAGGTTGTATGTATCCGTAACTGTGTGACGAACTGCAAGATGTATGGCCAAGTATCTATATGGCTTATTACTAAAGTTTTGCCCCCCCCCCTCCTACCCAACCGCGTCAGCACTGATATCAAGGCCTTATCTTTTTTCCCCCTTTGTTTTTCTTTTTACTCCGATTGTTGGAGGCTTTGTTCCAAATACCGGTTTCTCTGACAGGTGACAGAGTAGCAGATCCTCCTGCGATTCGTTCGAAACAGTAATCGTCGATCGCTGTGGCTTGACGTCAAACACTAATGGGTTTGAACCGCCGACGTTGAGTTTGCAGAGTGCGGTGCTGCAAGATGGCCGTCCAAGTGCGACCCGAGGCCGCTGGGAACGTCAACCCGGATCGAGTTGCGACAGCCGCCCGCGCCGCAACCCGATACTACCACTCACGGCACCAGCTGGGACCCTCTGCTGTCGCGAACGCAGCCCACGTCCAAACTCAAGCTCTTTGCTACTGTGCATCACCGGTGTAGTTACTCATTGGCGTCAGTGTCTTTATTCCACGGACGTTTTTACGTATTCGTATTCATGAATATCTCCTCCTTGGGAAGTTCAGCGTTATCGACTGGCCGCCGTTTCATCCTCAGTCCGAAGGCGTCGACGGTTGTGGTATGAACATGTAACCAACACACCCATGTCAGTTATCGTGTCATGAGCCGCTACTGTCTCACAGTACACATCATTGTTACTAATTTTTTTCCGTACGCGAGCAATTCGATGAGTATTGAAACTCGGACATAGGAAAAATAAATAAATAAATAACGGTGAGCTTCACCTTGACGCGTCCATAATGTCGCACACCGTGTTCTCAATGCGGCTTATTCAGATTTCAACCGGTTTGATTGTTTAGACGTTTCGTACCTTTTCATTTGAACTCGCCTCGTAGTTTCTTAAACATTAATAAATGAAATTAGAAAGTTTCGCGCCCCAGGTCTCTGACTGTCAGTGAATCATACACTCAGGTTTTTGGCCGGATTTTACAGTGAAGAGATCGGGATACATACTGACGTGCCATCTACCGCCGCCGCGGCGAAGTGCCGAGCGCATTGAGGCGCTATGCTCCGACGATAATGATGATGATTATTGGTGTTTTAGGGCACTCAACATCGAGATCATCACCGCCCTCTATGCTCCTATGCGCGAGTCCATTCCCTGTCTGGGGCTCGAATCCCTCCTCGAGTATGGATGTCTGTGTTGCCTTTAGTGTGAGGTAGTTCATAAGTAGTTTGTAAGTTTCGGGACTGATGACCCCGCAGTTACTTCCCATAAGCTCAACAAACATTTGAACATCTGCCGCCTCTCCCTCAATCCACCTATTGCGCCATCCTTGTATGTGAACTGACTTGCGCGATTACATTTAGAACAAGACTGAAAAGCCAGAGATGTGGCAGAGCCTCGACGTCAGTCAGCAGCCAGCAGACAGCTGGTGGTGCCCGTAGCTCTTACTGTCTTGCTCCCTGCACAGTGGGCGCCATTAGCCATTCGCAGCACCTCTGCAGCAGACAGACTCCGCATTAGCGTCGCTCTCGCACGCGAAAGCCGTCTGCCTAGCAGGCGGAAGTCTGTGCCGTGACGGCAGGCAGGACGGGCGGTATACAGCTCCCCCGTGTCCAAGCGGCACCTCCAGGCGGAAAGCAGTGGCTACGCTACAGACACACTTCCCACTTTTTTAATACACTATACCTTTCATCTGTAAACTCCAACCTGTAGTTGTATCTGCCAATTGCGGACACTTCCTATTCTAACACAGAAACCGACCGGCCACCATATTATCCTCAGTTCAAAGGCGTGACGGAGGGGGCGTGGTCAGTGCACGGCACTGCCGGCTGTTGTGTCGGTTTCCTCCGTGATTGGTGCCGTAATTCTCCATCACGGAGTTGGCCTCACAAGGCCTGAGTGCACCCCGTTAATCAACAACGTTCGGCATACCCGGACGGTGACCCATCCAAATGCTAGCCAAGCTGTTTAATGCTTAACTTGGATGATGTAGCGGCAACCGGTGTACACAGCTTGTCACGGCAGTTTGCATATGCCACGTGTCTACTACACAGAAATTATATAGAGCTTATTGGACTTAACTACGGGGTCATCATTCCGTAAACTTACGAAGTACTTCTGAACTAGCTAACACTAAAGACGGCACAAATATCCATGCCCGAGGGGGGGATTCGAACCCCCGACTGTAGTGGCCGTGCAGATTGTGACTGACGCGCCGCAGACAGCTCGGGCACCGCGGCCGGCATAGAAATTTACCATTCCGCTGGTCAAGTGATAGTAATGGAACTTTAATAGTCCTCTTACTACTTAGTGCTGCACTTGAAAGTTGACTTTTACATCGTCCGAGTGTCATATATGACACTCAAAACTAGTGACTTTTGTCTACATGCAGAACCATGTAACGCATTTTTGGAAAATGAATCCGATAATTTTTGGAAACAATTACATTTTCTTAGTGTTGTTAGTCAGGTGATCACCAGTTACAGAAATAATAGGGGGATACAAAATTTCTAGTATTGCAACTGAAGAGGTTAGGTGATGGTAAACCTGGTAACTGTCTGAAATACGAAATGATATGAATGGAATTTACAGAAAAGATTGACATCGTTGATACAAAATGAATAACTTAATCTCCCCTTCCCCCTCCGCCTTCTTTTTCTCAATTTTACTTCCTCATACGTGACTAGTGAGATGTGTGACAGAAATGTATATCAGCCCCAATGGAGCAACGAGACAAGCTTCTGCCTGGATTTCATTTGGTCCAATTTACAATGGAAGTGTGTATGCCTCTTAAATGCTGTAGAACTTGGTATTTCTTTGCGGAGACAAAAGATTAAGAACGCGTAGCTCAATGCACCAAGCACTACGAATACGAAGAACACCCGAGCACATAACAGGACTGGCTGCTGCTTGCCGCGGTGGAGTGGCCGAGCGCATTGAGGCGCTATGCTCCGATGTGCGAGGCCTTTCCCCGTCGGATGTACGAATCCTCCCTCGGGAGGAAGGAGGGAAGGAAGCTTATGGTTTAACGTCCCGTCGACAGCTTGGTCATTTAGAGACGGAGCTAACGTTCGGAGTTTTTGGGTAAGGAGAAGGAAGGAAATCGGCCGTGCTCTTTGAAAGGAACCATCCCAGCATTTGCCTGGAGAGATTTAGAGAATCACAGAAAACCTAAATCTGGATGGCCGGAGGTGGATTTGAACCACCGTCCTCCCGAATGCGAGTTCAGTGTGTTACCACTGCGCCACCTCGCTCGGTCCTCCCTCGGGCATGAATATTTGTGCTGTCTTTAGTATTATTTCATAAGTAGTTTGTAAGTTAAGGGACTGATGACCCCGCAGTCAAGTCCCATAGGCTTAACAAACATTTGAACATTTTTGACCGCTGCTTACTGACAACTGACAACGCCTGGGACATTACCTCAGAGCGCCCGGTTAGAAAGTGGAGTTGGAATGAACAAGAACGCAGCCTCCCACATGGCTTTACCCGCTGTCAGCCTGCTGCTCCTGTGTGTATGTGGGAAGCTGTCAGCCGGTCTTGGGAGCCTGCGATGGGAAGCGGCGTGGCGCAAACGGAAACAAAAGAGCAGCGGGGCCGGCGTTGTGCAAGCCACTTGCCTGGGAGCCGCGGTTATCTGTCAACAAAACAAGCCCAGCACAGCACAGCACGGCAGAGCTTGCCCAACCTGCGCCCTGCCGCGGGGCTCGTGGACCGCTCACTGCACCAGGCGCCTCGAGGCAGCTGTCACTACTGGACCGGACGTGCTGCCCGGTACAGCCCACACCTGCCCACGTCCGCTACTTGTGAAACCACTTGACACGTGGCCGCTCTACGTCAACGACACCTAAATTAACGAGGGCTGTGCGCTCCCTGCCAAACTACAACACAACAAAACTAGTGGTGCTGAGTTTGGGAATACGTGGATGTTGCACAGAGAGATTTAGAGTGTTTTCAATATTACTTAAGCGATTATCAGTCAAATTTCTGCCAGTAGGAGAGAAAATGCGTAATACGAATGGTTTGATAGCAAGGTCGGAAAGATAGCTTACTTCTTCATCTTCGGCCATGTTCCCGCACTTGCAGGATCGGCTTTGTTAAATCCTGATTTGGCATGTATTAATATTTACGGGATGGCGGATGCCCTTCTTGTCACCATCCCATGTCCCCCGGGAGGAAATGTGTATCCCACATGTCTGCTTATAGTGTTACATGTGAGAAAGTGTAAAGTGTTACGAAATGTCCGCGAATCGTATAACGGAGGCGGAACTTTGCTACCAGCCCGGTATTCTCATAAAATCCACGTCCAGGCTGGCCGGCACTCCGACCCCCTTCGTTAGTCCGTTGGGCAGATTCGAACCGGGGCCGGTAAACCTCCCCGTCTCGAAAAGCGGTGCGTTAGACCACACGGCTAACCGAGCGGTTCGGTAAGATAGCTTACTAATAGGTTATAAATATGTCATATCAACAACAATTTGTTAGTGAATCACAAAAATAACAGTAAAAATATCCTGAAACACACTGTGTAGCTTTTATGTATTCCCAGAGTGAGCTCAATGCTACTCAACAGTAGTTTTTTTGCAGTTCTTATGACTACTCTTCCCAGGCCGCGCATAGACCTCGTTAATTTACGTGGCGTTGTCTGCGTGCTTACTGCAATTCGGGATTTTTATTTGGGTATTCTGTTGGCCGTCCTCGGACCTCAGACCGACTCTGTCGTGATGGACGCATAATCGAATGTTCGAATGTTTGTTAAGCTTAAGGGACTTAACTACGGGGTCATCAGTCCCTAAACTTACAAACTACTTACGAACTAGGACGGCACAAATATCCATGCCCGAGGGGGGATTCGAACCCCCGACTGTAGTGGCCGTGCAGACCGTGACTGGAGCGCCTCAGTCCCCTCGGCCACCGCGGCCGGCGACGCATAATCATTAACCTAATTTTTGATTAAGAACTAGCTGAAAACGCAGCATAACCCGGGTACTTATTTATTTCAGTCTTAAGTTCGCAGTCTCTTTGCTTCTCTCTCTGCTCATTTTGTTCTGTCCTCTCCCCCAACTCTCTCTCGCTCTCTCTCTCTCTCTCTCTCTCTCTCTCTCTCTCTCTCTCTCTCTCTCTCTCTCTCTCTCTCTCTCTTGTTTAATCCTTCTCCCCCTGTCTGTTACTCTCCTTCTATTCCTCTCTTTACTCATTTCCTCATTTCCCTTTCCTCTGTGAATGACCACCTCGTGTTTTCGTCGAACTTCTCCTCCACATCTTTAGTCCATTGCCTCCTCCATCATAGTGATCAGTGAAGAGTCGTTCAAGTGTGTTGGCAAGTACCCACCGCCAAGCTTCGTATGAAGTCTTAAGCTGATGTTACTCTTGTTTTCAAGGCTCAGTGTACAAAATTTTATAGCCATCAAAATTAAACCGTAGATTTTGTCGAAATTCGTAGGTAACTTACTCTCTGACGTGTACCATACAAAATTTAACGTAGCTAGAGACTTCCCCTTGTTTTGATGAGAAAGTGTGCAAGTGTCATACCAATCGATATGGCAGCTCATAAAATACGACGAAATATACAAACACTCATTGTTGGCTGCGGCGATTCTCATAAATTTGTCAACAACGTCATATTTCCTTAACTATATCGCAAATAAATGCGATGTAGCGGATAAAGTAGACTCTGAAGCAAAGGGTCCTGGGCTCGAGAACCAGTGTGGCAGTACATTTTACATGAATTTACTTGAATTGAGAAACAATGTTTCACAAGTTACTATGAGTGTATATATACTGTGTAAAACTGCGACCGGTGTCAGTCAGATCGGTGCCCTTGTGCTTCTGTGAAAAGTATCTTAATAAATCATCGCCGAGTTCAAACCTCTGTAAGAGATCGCGCACTTTAACGTGCATATCAGTTCGTAGCGCGTTGGCTGTTAGAACAAGCCCCGCCACTTTCTCCTAGTGCAGCCAGCTTACGGTATGTGGCTTACAGGTTTTACAAGAAACAACGTATAATGGGTTAAAGCGTTGCAAAAGGAAAAACGATATTAAGCATCAATTTAATGTTTGAGTGATCGAAAACTGGATCTTATATATCTAGAAAATAAATAGCTTGCAAGAATGAACAATACATTGACGACGGCTATGGTGCACAATGCTGTTACCTAGTTAATGTTGGCAGAGAGCATAAACATTCCGTAGACAGACGAACTCAGCCGATCACAGAGGGGCCATGTAAGTGCGTGAAGAGTATGTTAATCAGCCAGCTACGCCACACAACACGTTGCGGATTTATTAATGTAGACAATTACATACGCAAATTTAGAGGCTTTGGAATTCTGTGACAGTATGCTTGGACCTAGCCGGGGTATGGTCCACTTTCTGACAGATCATGGTGCCTACCCCACGTACTGTAACTAAATGGGGTCAACGACACCGTAGCATGTACATGCGGGGAGTTTGGCTCCCCCGAACACACAGTCTTACACTGTACAATAAACAGAATACCAACTGACGCAACACTACCAGACGACCAAGACATACAGACAATCATCCGGGACAAAGACACATGGGAGATACTAAATCGGATAGTCGATGAGGTATCCACCCTCAAACAACACGCACTCAACACCTACCTCGGTACGTACACGGAACACGACATGACTCATGGCACAGTAGCAGCAATGAAGGCACAGACACTGATGAGGACTCCAGCAGAGACTAGGATACCTCTGAATCATCTCTACAATAACTTACACATGGATTAGTCCAAATAATTAATACACAATGCATAGAAATTTATCAAAGACTAAATAACTAAACGAGAATAGTTTAAACTGGCCAGGGCATCTTTTCACCTCTTCTTAAAATTATAGCATAGATTTAAGTTACTAACATCACCCCACATATCCTATTTCCAAATTATTTTTATTTTAATTATAACCATTTTTCCATAACCGATAATTAAATCGAATATAAACGTACCATCGTTAAAAGACACTTTACGCCACGGGAGAGCGATCAAAAGTTTTATATAAAACACTTCATTCAGCCAAGATCGCTAAAAATTTATTTTCGTCCCTTAACGGCTGTGGTGAGCTCAGTCATCATCTTCAGAAAGTCCAGTACAGTCACTTTTTACATATGACGCTAAGTGGACTTTCTGAAGATGATGACTGAGCTCACCACAGCCGTTAAGGGACGAAAATAAATTTTTAGCGATCTTGGCTGAATGAAGTGTTTTATATGCCAAACTATCAATGAATATACTAATCAGCCTAATATTGTTTATGTAAGAATTATCATTGTACTTAGGTAAGAAGAGAACAAATTGTAATATACTAAATCGAATGTAAATATTGGCCACAATTCACGACCAGCTTTATACCCACAGGCAGTTGGTTTAAATTAAGGTTTCTATGAATAAAAATAAAAAAATAAAAAAAAGTCGAACCTTTTGTGAAATTTATTGCTAAATATTTCGATCTAGTAAATAGTTCAAGCATTCCACAGCAAGATCTATTACGATGACAGCAGCTGAACGCCGCGCAAGTGTCCCGTCACGGTATCGTAGCGTCTTCATCCAGCGGAGCCCCTGCTCGACCACGTCGCGACCGGAGGCAACGACCCCTCTGGTAGAGGAAGAGCGGTAGAGGCGCCCCGATTGGCCACGCGGCCTCGTGTTTTGTGCCCCCGCTGGCGCGCGAGTCATTTTCCGCGCCTTCTAAACGGCCGTAATGGCCTGCATGAGCTGGCACTACCCGGCCACACGCGCTCGGCACGTGCCTCTGCTCGCCATTCTCCCAGTACCGTCCTCGCCAGAAGCCAATCTCCGCCCCGCCGGCGCTATCTACCAACCAATCAGCCGCGAGCGGGCCGAAATCGTTAACGGGAAATCGAAAAATGGGTGTTTGTTGTCGAGTTACGTGACTGTCAAGCGGATTGCACTGGGTTTCTTAGAACACTGCTTCTGAGGCAAGTAGACGTCGCTGGATCAAGCTGTGTTTACTTTTCGCCCCCCCCCCTCTCTCCTACTTTTGTTCAACTCTTCCTTTTATACATGGCGGAAAAATGTAATTATCCCTAAAACTGCACTGCTGGAAATGAAAATCACTACGCTCTTCTACCGTTTTCCAAATTACTCAAGATTCATTGCTGAAGCAGTGGATATGAAGTTGTTGTTGTTGTGGTCTTCAGTCCGCAGACTGGTTTGATGCAGCTCTCCACGCTACCAATGTTCAAAATGTTCATATGTTTGTAGAACTTATGGGACTAAACTACGGAGTCACCAGTCCCTAAGCTTACAAACTACTTATGAACTAGCTAAGACTAAGGACGGCAGAAATATCCATGCCCGAGGGGGGATTCGAACCCCCGACCGTGCAGACGTGACTGGAGCGCCTCAGTCCCCTCGGCCACCGCGGCCGGCTCCACCCTACCCTGTCCTGCGCAAGTCTCTTCATCTGAGAATACGTTCGGCAAGCTACATCCTTTTGAATCTGCTTACTATATTCGTCCCTCGGTCTCCTTCTACGATTTTTACCCCACACGCTTCCTTCTAATGCTAAGTTGACAATTCCTTGACGTCTCAGAATGTGTCCAACCTATCTACTCTTCTCTTAGTCAGTATATGCCAGAAACTCCTTTTCTCCCCGATTCGGTTAAGCACCCCCTCACTAGTTACGTGATCTACCCATCTAATTTTCATCATTCGTCTGTAGCACCACATTTCAATAGCTTCTATCATATTTTTATCTGAACTCCTTATCGTCCACGTTTCACTCCCATACAATGGTACACTCCAGACAAATGCTTTCAGAAAGGACTTCCTAACATTTAAATTAATATTGGATGTTAACAAGTTTCGCTTCTTTAGAAATGCTTTTCTTCCCAAAGCCATTCTGCATTTTATATCTTCTTTACTTCCTCCATCAGAAGTTATCTTGCTACCCAAATAACAAAATTCATCTATTACTTTTACTGTCTCATTACCTAATCTAATTCCTTCCGCATCGCCTGATTTTCTGACATTACATTACATTACCTTCGTTTTACTCTTGTTAATGTTAATCTTATATCTTCCTTTCAAGACACTGTCCATTCCATGCAATTGCTCTTCCAGATCTTTTGCGGTCTCTGACAGAATTACTATGTCATCGGCAAACCGTAATGTTTTTATTTCTTCTTCCCGCGCTTTAATGCCCTCTCCAAATTTCTCCTTCCATTCATTCACTACCTGCTGAATGTACAGATTGAACAACATTGGGGAAAAGCTACAACCCTGTCTTACTCCCTTCCCAACCTCTGCGTCCCTTTCTTGCCCTTCGACTCTTAATAACCGCTGTCTGTTTTTTTTTTTTTGTATAGGTATATGAAGTACAAGAAATAATTACATTTCACGAATCAGTAGTTGAAGTTGTCGATCGATGTTGAAACATACATACCGGGGTTAGAACTTAAATAGTGGCAACTATGTATTCTCAACAGATACAAAAGCGTTAAATGACTGCACCACCCATACTACCGAATTATGTTCAAAAGGTTAGTAAGAGGCTTTGATTAGGACTGTGCAATCGGAAGGTCCAGGATTCAAATCCCAGGTGAGGCCACGGCACACTGTTTCCTGCCAAGTTAGAATATGAAGTGTCCGCAATAGAGAATTTCAACTACAACCGCAGTCGGCGAAATACCGGGAGTAAAGAGAATAATCACCCAGTGAATATGTTGAGTCTGTTGGTAGGCGTCCTAGGGTATTACAAGTTTTGGTACACGAAAATCATCAGGCACAAAAAATGTTAACGAGAAACATGAAGTCAAAATGAAATCAGTGACATACACTCATTGTGGATGAAACTTTCACTCAGCAGCCTTGTATACGCTGATATGAAACTCCTTGGCAGAATAAAATTGTATGCCAGAACAGGGACTCGAACCTGGAACCTCTGCCTTTCCCGGGCAAGAGCTCTACCACTGAGCTATCCCGAAACGACTCACAGCCTGTCGTAGATGGCGCGAGGTACTGGCAGAATTAAAGTTGTGAGGACGGTCTCTGGGTCATGTCGGGATAGCTCAGTGGTAGAGCGCTTGCCAGTGAAAGGGAAAGGTCCCAGGTTCCAGTTCCAGTTCCGACACACAATTTTAATCTGCCTGGAAGTTGTGGATGTTATACCTTACTTATTATTATTATTTTCGTTTATGTGTTTAATCCATTTTTGGTGTTCATTTTTTTCCCTTGTGGGCCATTGTAAGTTTCCTGATTACGGTCTGTAGGCCGAAAAACATTTTATAATGCAGAAATTTTTAAGTAACATTGGCTGTGAATGGTGATTTTTTCTAATATTCTTACCTTTTTTATGTCAGCGAGTATTGCGTAGTTTCTTCCTGTAAACTTAATGAAGCTTCCTAATGATCCCCTTGTACTCAGGAACGATATTATTTATGTATTTAAAATGTACTCCGTGTGCACATATTTTTGCCAGAATGCTATAAAAGCAAATACTGTCGCTAGCTACTGAAACAGACAATATATTTTTTCTTCATGTCAGTCGTAGGTCAATGGTCCCACTCGGCACAGACTGAATACTGGGGGAACAGAGCTCCTACATTATCTCTCAGGACACGGTCACACAGAACGTAACGAGCGACAAGGCTCAGAACGTATCGTCTGTAGCAGAGCTCGTTTACAAATTGGAGTTTCGTCTTGTGGAGTGACGATTTGGCTTCCAGGAAGTTCTGGCATTGTCGGCCAGTGATTAGATCTTCGCGCTCGGAGTCAGGATTGGATTTTTTTATTACACTTCTATCTCCCTTGATGGAGAAGTGGCTCTTCTTCTGGGATGCTGATTGTTTCTTTTCTTTGTGTCTGGATCGCTGCTGCCGGTGGTGATTGGCGGGCAGCTAGGAAGCGCACAGCCCACAAGACGCGTCCGATCTCCCATTGGCGTAACAGCTCTCCGTCACACTCCGCCGCGCTGTGGCTCCCTCAAGTCGAAGCAGAAGTACCGACGCGATCAACTCGGAACGCGGAACAATGGGCGCGCTTTTCTTAGCGGCACATGCTGGTCCAATTGTGGCCGTGCGGATATTCCAGATTAGCACGGGGGCACATTGTAAGTGAATGAAAGACGAAACGTTCTTTCTCCGTTTAGTTAATTTTTATTTTGTGTATTGTTGGGCCAAACTGCTAACGTCATCGGTCCGTCTACGTATACTCTACCTAAACTAACTTAACGCTAAGATCAACACCCATGCCTAAGTGAGGACTCGAACCTCCAGCGGGAGTGACCGCATGACATGAGTCCTCATACTCTGCGCGGGTCCTCTGTTTAAGTCGCTGCTGAAGTGACTACCTGATATTGTCAGATGTAGGACACGATCTCAGTATATGTAATCTATTCAGTTCTTTTTCCGCTTGCTTAGTTAGCTTTTAAATACATTCTGATGACTAGTGTCTTCAGATCACATAAGGAACCTATATTTACAACTTACAACGCGATCTAGGAAGACCGTACACTGTGCTTGAATTCAGTTCATGGACAGTAAATCCCATTCGGTAATGAGATGAAGTTTCATTACAGAGTAGCAGTTTCATTTGCTGGATACATTTCAATGACTTTCTTCCCGTAAACCTCTCACTCTTTGCCTCCCCATCTAGTGCCATAAAAGTTAAAAAATTCAAATGTTTGTAAATCTATCGGACCAAACTGCGTGGTCATCAGTCCGTAGTTTACAAACTACTTATCCTAGGTAAACTAACCTAAGGACAACACACACACACAGCCGGCCGCGGTGGCCGAGGGGACTGAGGCGCTCCAGTCACTGTCTGCACGGCCACTACGGTCGGGGGTTCGAATCCTCCCTCGGGCATGGATATTTGTGCCGTCCTAGTTCGTAAGTAGTTTGTAAGTTTAGGGACTGATGACCCCGTAGTTAAGTCCCATAGGCTGTACAAACATTTGAACACACACACACACACATGCCCCAGGGAGGACTCGAACCTCCACGGCGAGTAACCGCGCGCTCCGCAGCGAGACGCTTTAGACCGCTCGGCTACTCTACCGCGGCGAACGACAACTGCACACAACCACGGTCCCCACGCTTCTGCAATCCCATCCGCGAGCCTAGCAAAGTCTGCACTCTCAATAATCACAACCCTACTTCCCGGCAACAATACTATCACCGTCTCCAATATCGATAGTACTTCCATCGAAAAATAAGCCTGCAACCAAAGATAAATGACGCATGCCTGACTAGCTTGACACTGGGCTCAAATTCGCGGTACATTTGAATATGAAATGTATACCTTCCCATAGCAGGTATCTTACAATGTGACTCGTCGCCTTGACATCGTAAGAGATTCGTTTGTGTTTGTGACGGATGTTTTGAGACAACGGTTTTGCCCGCGTGCTTGCGAGACCCAGCGGTTACACAAGGCATTACGACTGAGTTAACGACAGGGATTCATCTGCCTCTCATCGCGTGACCCACGCAGCCGGCTTTCCCTTGGAGACGAGGTTGGCTGGCGGTGACCCTTGGCCTACAATTCGGAAACCGCCGTTCCACAGGGAAAAAGGCCCGAACAGCCTCCAGACCAAAGATCGCGCGTCGAAAGCCGCAGTTTTCTGCCATTTCGTCACCTCTGCACGGAAGCGGGGGAGGTCTCTGGAGGTGAACCGTCAGCGCGAGAAACGACTGCATCTAGCCGAAAGAAAGCGGGATTACGACTCCGCGAAATGAATGGTGCTTCAGAGTTCTCTCCATTAATTTACGTTGAAAATTGTAGATCTTTTATGTCTCACTCTGTTGTATTAACATCAGGTATTGCATAATATCTAACCCAGTAAAACTACTTTTTCACGCCGAAAGTGTGAAAGAATAAATAAATGATTCAATTTCTCTTACTCGATTTCAGTGATGAATTCAGAGCTGAAAAGTGTCAGGAAATTCTTATCGGCAACTAACCGCTTTGAACGAGAGAGTATGTAATGCAAATATTTGTCGCCAGTATCAGACAATGTTAAAAATGAATGTCAGTCGCCCGTATTGCAAGGAAGCTGAATAGGTTGGAATGTTGGAGGTCATACGTAAGGCACAGCGCGGCTCTATGACGCGGTTAGTATTTTATTCATCATCAGACATGCATCTGTTCATGAGAGACAGCTATTCGTAGACATGTTGGAGATGTTAGGTACATATTTGTTCGGTAACTATTTCGCTACATAGTTAACCAACGTCTGCACGATGAACAACTAATTAACGAAGAATTATGATTATTTTGATCTATTAGACAAATGTAATGTTCCACACTTCAGATATTTTTTGGGGTAAATATTGAAATTTTTCACTCTTTAATGTGGATGAATTGTTTCAAAATTTTTGTAATCAAAAGCACTTGAGAATTACGCCTTAGTCCCACGAAACTAGTAGTGCATTGCTAGTTAGACGGAAACTGTGAAAAGATTTTTTAAGAGGTGATTGTGGCCGTGAAACATGATGTGTGTGTTTCCGAAATCTGTTTCTAGAACAGTTTTTGCCTGATAAGCGCTACCTGTATGTGGACTAATTCAACACATGTACAGCCATATTTCTTCAATAAATGAGACAAAGCTGATGCCAATTAAAATAGTAGCACTTTTAAGGTGAAATATAGGAGCATACAACTTTATTGTGATGCCATGATTGATAAACATGCTTACTGAACTAACTACACTGAAGGTTACATCGTTTAGGTTTCACGGCGTTTCTCAGTTCATGTTATTGAAAACACGCAGTGTTAAACTTCTCAGAACACAGCTCACTTCTGGAAGTTCTTGTTAGACGTTTCCCAGGGGTAACTGCTTCATTTCATGAAAGGTTTTAGCCACTCATTATTACCACTTTGGTATTCCATCTAAACCTAGTACAGTGAAGCCATAGCTAATCGCAAATTGCGATTTATTTCATTAAAATGAACGCTGTAACATCGTCAAAAATATAATGATATGTATGTCGCCTTGTTTATCTGCTGACGCTGTCTGACGTGCACCTGTTGCTTGTCTCGCCCGCAGGACCACATACAAGAGGTGCTGGACAAGTGGACGCAGATCGACGACGAGATCTGGGCCAAGGTGATCGTGCTGGAGCGCAACCGGCGCGTCGCCAAGGCGTACGCCCGCGCGCCCGTCCTCACCATCAACGGCTCCGACGATGGCTTCGATGGCTTCCGGTGAGTACCCACCGGGGCGTCTCTTTATACATAGCAAAGTACTGTATGGGGGGTGGCTCAAGCTACATGGTACCATTACCAAATTCGTACCTTTGTGATACATACGTACAATGGAACTTGGCGTCAGTGGTATCAATCTGCAGTGAACATCAAAGCCGATGCTCTATATCAGTGTTTTCTAACCTGTGGGTGCGACCCCTGGGGGTTGCAAAGTTTCGCTCGGGAGTTCGCGGTCGTAGGAGGTTTCAGTAGTAGTATGTTCGATAGCAAACCTACGTTTCATGACGTTCAGCTACTATGGCAGAAGTGCTAAACCGAAGTGACAGGGTATCGTGAAAGTCGTTTAATTAACAAGTCATCCATAGATGGAAAATTGGCTTGTAGATGACACGTTTCGAGTAGCACTTAATCAGAAATTAAAAGTGTCACAGGTATATGGTGTACATATGGCACCTTTCATTTCTGATGATGGGCCGACCGAAACGCTAAACAATGACATTTTTCCACCTCATGATGACTTATTAATTAAGCGACTTAACAACGTTTGTCTAGTACTGCTACAGTTACTTACAATAGTCGCAATCTTCTTGCATAACTTTGTCATTTTTTTGGAATATTGTTAGTCAGAAAAACAATAATCACTACCTTAATATTATTTTTAATTACTACATAACAATAATGTTTGTTTGTAAATATATGGGACTTTACTAAGTCATTAGTCCCCACGGTTGCAAACTAGTTTAACTAAGTTAAACTAACCTAAGGGCAACACACACACCCATGCCCGAGGGAGGACTTGAACCTCCACGGCGAACGGCCGCGAGCAGCGCAGGACGGTGCCCCAGTGCGCACGGCTATTCCGCCGCGGCTCGTAACAATACCTTCTTACTACTGAATCATAGTAGTTTGCAGCTGGTAACGAGTTTTCAATATACTATTATTTTTAATCAACTTATAATACTACCATTCCATTACTGGATCAAAGTAATTTGCTGCTGGGTACGGGTATTCAGTATCCTTTGGAATAAGAATAAACTGTATGAGCATCCTTGAAGGATTAAGAAGTAATGCATCAGCTTTGATGGTTTCACACACGCACATGACAACACGTCGCCGCATATTATGCACTGAAATTTATTATTCATGATACCAAAACCTCACATCAAATACTTCTAATCAACGTCTTCTTTTAAGTGCTGATTCATTCTGCAACTGCTTTTTTCACTACACGTGAAGGGCTGCGCAGAACTTTGATACGGCTAAGAAAGAAAATTAAATACTTTGGAATAGCTTTATTACGGGCCTGTGAGGTCGCCGATAATTTTTACTCGAAAAGGGGGTCGCGGGTTCAAAAAGGTTGACAAACTCTGCACCAAATGCACTTCTGGAAATAGAAATACTCTTGGAACACTGCATATCGAGTACATAAAATTATTATACCGATACGTAGGGGAGTTGGAAAATAATTTTCCCCTGTCGACTGTGGTCAGAGTTGCGTATGGACGGTGTTATGCGTCACTAGTCCAAGCGCCATATGTCATAACTGACATAATGGTACCTAAATTTTACACGTTCTCAAATGTTCAAATGTTTGTAAAGTATATGGGACTTAACTACGGGGTCATCAATCCCTTAACTTACAAACTACCTATGAACTACTTACGAACTAGGACGGCACAAATATCCATACCCGAGGGGGGATTCGAACCCCCAACCGTAGTGGCCGTGCAGACCGTGACTGGAGCGCCTTACTCTCCTCAGCCACCGCGGCCGGCTACACGTTCTAAAAATATATTTATTTATGAGTGTTTCTCAACTTTTTGTAGCAAAGAAGGGTTACTGTTCTTTCAGTTAATAGTGAAATTTCACAGCGAATAACTATTAAACAGCACTAATTGCGCCGGCCGCGGTGGCCGAGGGGACTGAGGCGCTCCAGTCACGGTCTGCACGGCCACTACGGTCGGGGGTTCGAATCCCCCTCGGGCATGGATATTTGTGCCGTCCTTAGTATAAGGTTTGTAAGTTTAGGGACTGATGACCCCGTAGTTAAGTCCCATAAGCTTAACAAACATTTGAACATTTGAGCACTAATTGCGGTCACATCAGAAATATAAAGTAACGGCGCTTGGTCTTGTGATGCATAACACGGTCCATATGAAAGGAGAAAAAAGGAAAAAAAATAGGTAAAGATAAGACATACCTTCATTTTCTACGTAATTTTGAACTACATTGATACATTTGTCATACCGATTTATAAGCATCAAAAAGCGATACATTTGACATCTGAGTCTTCACACAGTTCGATGCTGTAGAGGAAAATGTCGAGCATGTTCGGACACGAGTATTGTTTGCCCAGCCCTGCTAATCACAGTGACTTGGCTCGTCAGTGTCTACCCCGTAAAACTCCGGCAGCATCCTGCGTTTAGGGAGCGCTAGGAAAGCGAGTCGGCTGGTGTCTCCTGGTCTAGTCTGTGAGAGTCCCCTCAGTCGGCTGTCGCAACGTCACGTGCCTGGCGAGGCGAACGCAGCCCGCATACGGCAGCGGAGCGCGGCGAAAGTGCCGGGCCTGCTAGAGTCGGCGCGGGCCGCTTGTTAGTTCCGCGTGCTGGCCCTGCCTTATCCTAATCAGGATAACGAGCCGGCCGCGAGTATCCGCCGGCCATCGCCGCTCCTCCGCGCTTCCTGCCGCCGCATCGCCACCATCGGAATGCCCACACGTCAGCAACCGCACCCCACCCACGAGCGCCACAGAGACGCTGTGCTCTCACGCCGTTACCGAAGCTCCCCGCGCACAGTCTTATCAGACTCGTGAGTCGCGAATTAGCGCTCCCCAATCAGATCTCTTGCAATGCAGTAACTCCGCGATATTCGATTTTCTTCCTCTTCCCTTCATTCAGCCAGGAGGGTGTATTTCTCTTGAAACCCACGAATAGTTGGTTCAGTTTGCAGGTTTTTATTTCGATTCCCAGAGGCTACTGCCATAAGACTACAGACAGACAGAGTGAGTTGGTGCAGTGTGAGGACACTGGACTCAACTTCGGGAAGGCGGGGGTTCAAATGTTCAAATGTTTGTATAGCTTTTGGGACTTAACTACGGGGTCATCAGTCTCTAAACTTACAACCTACTTATGAACTAACTAAGACTAAGGACGGCACAAATATGCATGCCCTAGGGGGGATTCGAACCCCCGACCGTAGTGGCCGTGCAGACCGTGACTGGAGCGCCTCAGTCCCCTCGGCCACCGCGGCCGGCCGGCGGGGGTTCAAACCCGCCTTCAGTAATCGTCATTTAATTTTCCGTAATTTTTTTAATATTTTAAAAAAATTCTTTATTCTTGTGATAATCTTTATAACCCTTTACCTAACACATTAACGGGCCTATTTGCCGCGGTGGAGTAGCCGAGCGGCCTAAAGCGTCTCGTTGCTGAGAGCGCGGTTGCTCGCCGTGGAGGTTCCAGTCCTCCCTGGGGCATGGGTGTGTGTGTGTCCGTACGTTAGTTTACCTACGTTTAAGTAGTTTGTAAGCTACGGACTGATGACCACGCGCCGGCCGCGGTGGCCGAGGGGACTGAGGCGCTCCAGTCACGGTCTGCACGGCCACTACGGTCGGGGGTACGAATCCCCCCTCGGGCATGGATATTTGTTCCGTCCTTAGGATTAGCTAGTTTATAAGTAGTTTGTAAGTTTAGGGACTGATGACCCCGTAGTTAAGTCCCATAAGCTATACAAACATTTGATGACCACGCAGTTTGGCCCGATAGATTTACAAACATTTGAACATTTGAACTCTGCAGTTTTGTTCTTTTTCCTCTTCAGTAGGTTCTCTTGTATCCCAGGAACTCTACACTGTTACTGTTACAGTTCAGCTTGCTCGGATTTATTTCAACTCTCAGATGCTCCCTTCATAAGACTACAGACGGAGCGAGGTGTTGCAGTGGGAGCGCATTGGTCTCACATTCGTGAGGACGGCGGTTCAAACCCGCCTTCAGTGATCCTCATTCAAGTTTTACAAAAAATGTAAAATGTCTGTATAGTCTATGGGACTCAACTACGGGGTCATCAGTCCCTAAACTTACAAACTACTTATGAACTAACTAGTAGTGGCTAGTAGTGGCCGTGGCCGTGCAGACCGTGACTGGAGCGCCTCAGTCTCCTCGGCCACCGCGGCCGGCTCACGTTTTTCGTTATTTTTCTAAATCAGTTCAGGGAAATGCCAGAATGGTTCCTTTCCCTCGCGGAAAGGTGGCCATTCCCTGCAAAAGCGCGAGTCCTGCCTCATGCATAAAGGAGGGAAGGAAGCTTATGGGCCGTGGTGAAGTAGCGGAGCGGTCTAAGGCGTCTCGCTGCGGAGCACGCGGTGCTCGCCATGGAAGTTCGAGTCCTCCCTGGGGCATGGGTTTGTGTGTTTGTCCGTAGGTTAGTTTATCTAGGTTTAAGTAGTCTGTAAGGTACGACTGATGACCACGCAGTTTGGTCCGATAGATTTACAAACATTTTATTTGAGTCTGTCGGAATGCATGTATAGAGAAGCAATAGAGATCCACAAACACCAGAATAATAGGAAAGAAGAAGGTCTGAAGTTAGATAAAATATGGATGGCGACACTGCACCAACAAAACGACAATCGATTATTTTTAATCGAGAATGACGACGTCATCCAGAGATAGTTACAAAGTCAGCATCACATGAGGTATGGTGGTGCCCTCTATGCCCTCTATAAATGCGAGAGCCCCTCGGCCCACATTGGCAGTAGCCGGATGACACTTGAAGATGTCTCCCGCAGTTGGAGACGAAACGTCGGGAGGAAGTTTTACATCTGGACCACGGCCCATCAGCCCGGAAATTTTACCTGAAGACAACGCCGGCCGTGAAAGTTTACATTGTATGAAAAATAATCAGTTTACAAGTATCAGAAGGTGAAAGGAGAATGTGAGACAAGAAAATTTAGATGCAGAACGTCTATTCTCAGATACTTGCAAATTACAGTTTCGCAGACAAGTCTGCACTTGGGGACAGTTTCGCAACGTTTTGGCAGCTGTGCGACGGCAGCTCGGCAGTGCCTGGTGGACTTACGTAACGGCCGTGTAGAGTGGGGCTAGCGGAAGGCGGCACACGCAGCCAATACGCCGTTAATGGCTCGCTTTTGGCTGCCGATAGAAAGCTGCCGACGTTGCCCAATGTACAGCGGAAGCATATTTCGGAACTCATTTCTCAACCTCCAAACGCTCCTTTCTGTACGGCATGCGCCCATGAATATGTCGCTTCATCAATTTCATCGCTAAATATTACGTAATGTATATATGTCCCTCCATCCCCCCCTTCATCCCCCCCCCACCAACACACACAGAGAAAAAACTTTTCAGCATGCTTCTTGCACAAAAAAAAAAAAAAAAAAAAAAAAAAAAAAAAAAAAAAAAAAAATGGAAAGAAGTTCTAAAATGCATACCTTGGGTGCTATAAACAATTTTTCAATATTAGGAGTGTGTTTTACAGTAGGCCTACTGAAGAGTGTTCACAGCTACGGTACGCGTCTTACTATTTGAGTAAATATTTTGAATTGGAGATGTCTATGCTCTGGGGTTGCGAGTGTCACAGAAATGCTCCTGGAACTTAAATGGAAATCGCTTGAGGAAAGACGACGTTCTTTCGAAAAATACATGGTTCAGAAGATATGACGTCATAAACAACAGGATTTGCAAGAAACTACCACATAATGCGGCGAGACTTTATAAATACGCTATACGAGAATGAGAGTACTTAGCGACTTGCGACATACATTATACATAATTTCAAACTTTCATTAAACTTTCTCTTGCTGACTACCATAGCAAAATGATGAAAGGAAAAAAGTTTCTCGCTTACTACTTTTCCGCTGTTTATTGAGTAAAACTACGGGATTCGGTATGACGTTACAATTTATAATTTGTACACTACAAATTGTAGCCACAGGAAATTTTACAGACAGTATACACGCATATAGTTGAGTGTACCTTATAAGTTGTATCACAGTACGACAGGAAGTAGCTTGTTTCCATCTCAATAATAGGAGATAAACTTAAGATCTCGGTTGATGGTGTTCAACTTGAACATAATGAACATCCAAAATACCTGGGAGTCATCTTGGATAGATCTCTTACTTTTAAGTACCACCTTCATAAAACAGCAGACAAAGTTAAAACTAGGAATAATATATTGCAGCACTTAGCAGGATCATCTTGGGGAGCCAGTGCTAAGGTTTTGCGTACAACAGCTCTGTCCCTAGTTCACTCTGCAGCTGAATACTGTTCTCCTGTCTGGCTCAACAGTGCTCATGTGAGAGACATTGATGTACAATTAAATAGAGCAATGAGTGGCACTCTGATGGCTACACCACTTCAATGGCTCCCAATATTATGCAACATCGTTCCCCCAGACCTAAGACGGAAGGAAGCCTTAATGAGAGAGTATTATAAGATCTTGTCCACTCCTGAGCTTCCTATCCTGCAAGACCTTCCACCACCGGTAAGCCGGCTGAAATCACGTAAACCACCTCTTAAAACAGCTGTGCAACTACATGACAGTGGCTTCTCGCCTAAATCAAACTGGGCAAGAATTTGGGATTCATTTAATGGAAAAAACAGCATCTGGATAGACGATCCCTCTAAACAGCTCCAAGGAATGGACCTTCCCAGGAGAAAATGGTCTTTGATCAACCGTTTCCGAACTGGTGTTGGTCGCTGTAACTATTGGAAATTCAAATGGGGACAGACAGACGACCAGTCATGTGACTGTGGAGCAGACATAAAAACGATGACCCACATAATTACTAATTGCCCATTACGATCATTCTCAGGAGGGATGACCGAACTCCATATAGTCAGTCAGGAAGCTGTCCAGTGGTTAAAGGAGTTGGACTTGGTTCTGTGACAGAGATATGTTTTATCTTATTAATTAGACACTAGTATATCTTACTAAAGTATTATATGTAGCTGACATTATACCATACGATATATATATAGTACGACAGGTAGTTTATGAGATATGAGCACATATACAGTAACGTTCGTGAAAAACCGCCCCATCACGCACAAAGTTTTAATCTATTACTTCTTTACTACTAATTGTATTCCAAAGAGATTTTACAGACATACAGCCTTTATACATATAAATATATGCCTGAAAAATGGAGGGAATAAATCAAATGTTCAAATGTTTGTTAAGCTTATGGGACTTAACTACGGGGTCATCAGTCCCTAAACTTACAAACTACTTATGAACTACTTACAAACTAGGACGGCACAAATATCTATACCCGAGGGGGGATTCGAACCCCCGACCGTAGTGGCCGAGCTGACCCTGACTGGAGCGCCTCAGTCAACTCGGCCACCGCGGCCGGCACGGGAATAAATAAATAAATAACTGGGCAACGCCGGGTTTTCAGCTAGTTACGTAATATACAATCCAGGCTACTCTTACAGCTTGAAAATCAAAATTATTGCACCACAGAAGAACGTTTTCTAGCTGGAGAAACAAAGCAACGGAGACTACCTGTCTCGGGAAAATGTACTTTGTTCTCGGCAGACCGCCTAGTCCGTGTAACTCTGCATCGAACCGAGCCGTCCTTGGGAGGCGCCGAGGTAATGAAAGACGAACGGCGGCCGTTTGCCCGCAGCAGGTTTTCTTGTGATTCCCTTTTGGCGAATGCAGCCGGCAGCCGGTCGGACTGCTCCACTGAAGGCGGATCGCCATTGGCTGCCTGCGGACAGGGCGGCACCGGCTCAGCGCCAGCTCACTCGACAGGCCAGAAAGTCCCAGCCGGGGCTCGATCTGCGACACCTGCCGTCTGAGCTCTGGGGCGACAAGCTCACACTCACGACAGGTCAAAAGGGCTCCTCAGGTACCTCGGTGCCCTACATCTTGTGGCCAGTCAAAAGTTCACAAGGAGGACACACCCATACGGACTATCATGAACGCCATTGGACCGCTGACTAAGTGTTTTTTTTTTTCGGGGGTGGGGGAGGGGGGGGACGTAACTACGGGGTCATCAGTCCCTAAACTTACAAACTACTTATGAACTACTTAGGAACTAGGACGGCACAAATATCCATGCCGGAGGGGGGGGGATTCGATCCCCCGACCGTAGTGGCCGTGCAGACCGTGACTGGTGCGCCTCAGTCCCCTCGGCCACCGCGGCCAGCCGTATCTAACATTGTGCGATCTGTCAGACCTCGGGCGTTTCTTTTAAACAAATGTAAGCCATCTTTGCGAAAACTATTTTAATGCGAAATGTAGTTATTACTAAGATAAAAATAACAAATATTTGAAAAAAAAAAGCGCACTGTGAAATTTAGACTGAAGTTTGTTTCTGTCTCCGGCAAACTCTTTTTTGTTTGTTTCGAAGATGATTTTAAACGTTCTTGTACATTTTCAGTGCATATTCATGACCTCATTCTTGACAAAGATATAGAGTCTTCGCAGTTCAGAAGTTGCAGATAGGTTTTGCCTTTGAAAATCTCCTTAAGGACGTAAATCTGTGGATGTTCTCCATCTGAAATCTGCAGTACGCTATTCCAATACCCAAAACCGACTTTGTATCTGAATTATGACTGATTCAGCAAAAAAAGAAAGAGAAAAAAAAAAAGAAATGTTTTCAAATGTTTGTAAATCTATCGGACCAAACTTCGTGGTCATCAGTCCGTAGCTTACAAACTACTTAAACTAAGATAAACTAAACTAAGGGCAAAAACACACACACCCATGTCCCATGGAGGACTCGGCGAGCAACCGCGCTCCGCAGCGAGGCGCCTTAGACCGCTCGGCTACTCCATCGTGGATTTGATTCAGCTTCATAAGGTTTTTACATGTCACTATTATTGTCTAGAAACTCGGCAACCCAAACCTGAAAAATGGATCCCAAAATTAGGTTCACTTCTCGTTTCTAGTCTCGATGACCAAGTTATTTCTGACCCCGTTACTGTAATGAGTGAACGTGGAGATAAGATTCCTTCCCTATTACATCATATGCGAAGATAGAGAAAATAAAATAAATTAATATATATATATATATATATATATATATATATATATATATATATATATATATATATATATATATATATATATATATATAGAAAATAAAGTACCTCGGAAAAGTTACGTAACTGCTATGCTGCGGTCTCACGGTACACATTGATGTAGAAACACAAACTTGTAGAAACAGTCGCTCATCACTGCCGGACATCAACCCTCACACTGAGAGGTTGGTAGAGGGTAGAAGTAAGTCCATTACTTCAAGAAAGGGAAGTGATAAGAAAATAGTGTCCCTCCACGAGACCGCTGTAGGTGAACTGAGGGTTAATAGATTTTCAAGGCATGTGATCAACCTGCATATGTTGGTTACTGAGTTCAGCATATTAACCCAAACAGTGCTGACGTCCTACCAGAATGACGAGAATGGCAGCTTATTTTTTATTTTTGTCAGTAAGTAATCGTGCACAGTGTCATATTTTATTTCTTTGAGTAGCCTGCTCCCATTGCAGATCAATTTTAGCTTCTATTGTCGATTGTAAAGTGGTTGGATACAGCTACAAAGTTGAGGTCCATACATAGGATATTGAAGATTTCTTGCTAGTTGCGTTTATATTTCTAGAACTTTCTTCTGTTTTTAAGATATTTTGTATATATTTCATCTTAAATGTTGTTATAGTAATAATGAATCATGAGGTTAAAATTATAAAAAATCCATTTTGAATATATATATATATATATATATATATATATATATATATATATATATATTCTTCATTCTAGAAAGAAGAGCAGTATTGCAAAACTAATGGCGTGATTGTAAAAAAAATCACTTATGGCGAACTTGTGCAGTCATATGAAGGTAATTAATAGCTTCTCAGAAAAAAATTAAACCAAAAATAATTCCGCGCTATGTGGGTTAAGTATACGAACGACTTCATTAGTCCAATGAAACTTCTATGTCTTGGGGAAGGAGATGTGATCATCAGAGCAATATGCAGGATAATAACTGCAGGGCAGTTAATATTACGACAGATAATGATAAATCTATGTAAAATTAATAAATGGAAGAGTCACAGAAATTACAAACTGCACTGCGTAAGGAAGAATGTGGTCTTAGGCCAAGCCTATCACGCATTGTAGAGAACGAAGTAATTGGAAAACATAGGAAAACCTCATAAATTTATTAGCTATGAGAAGGAGGAATTTGTAATGCACTGATCACGTTTTCCAAACCAAAATATTTGCCCGCAGGTTACCAATTGCGGTTTCAGTGCCTGTACGAAGCAGCGAAAGTGCTTCGCGTCAGTGTGTGGGCCGCTAGCAGCGATTTGCCACTTGTGTTATTCGAGGGCGTGAGCAGGAAAAGGAGTGCGTCGTAAACATTCCCCTAATCTATTTTTCTCAGAAAATATAAGCGCCGTTTGTAGTAGCGTTTCTGTAGGAGGCCGGTGCTCTCGAGGTGGAAGTTGTTGCTTTCAAGACTCGAAGGCTCTTGTGCGCGCGTCCTCTTCCCGTGTTGACAGCACTGGGCGGGGCTGTGCGTCCACACGGCGAGCAAACAGCCGTGAGAGCTCTCCACTCCGCGGTCAGGACTTTTCGGAAGGACTCGGGCTCATCGAATGCCTCCTCACCGGAAGAACCCACTGGCCCTTACATGTGGACACTTTCCAGAAAGACCACTTGCCACCTCGCTCGCTATGCCACTGTCACAGCATTACGGGTGCACAATAACCTCTGCACAACATCCTTTTCAATCTTAGCACTTCTTTCTTGGCCTTCCATTCGTATTCTCCCCTCTTGATTCTTACATACAACGTGTTTCACAATGCATGTCACACACTTGTTGTAGAGGGGACTTATAGGGGAAGTTTTACATAGTAACCCACGTTCGGAAATTTTATCCAATAACGCTAAGAACATTTACTTACCACTGATAATATGACACGAAAACTCCTCTACTACAAGGTCTTTGCTTTCCATATTTTAGCAGCAGATTCTATGCGCAAAACTACTAAAAGACGCCTACTAAAGATATGCCTTAAGAGCTATGAGTTGTGTATCAGAGAAATATTTCACAATATTGGGTATGAACATAAGATCTTAGCTCTTAGGTGCGCATTTTAGTGCCCGTTTTTATTGGACTCATCCCTCATGTTTTCGTCCATATTCGCCATAGTACCAAATTTCCACATATGTAAAACAAGAAGATCGCAGAAGAAGATATACAGGGTGTTTCTGAAATAAATGTAGAAAATGAGAGGCTGTCAACATTTGGGCCGACTTTGTAGGAGATAATGTGGTCGGGCCGGCCGCGGTGGCCGAGGGGACTGAGGCGCTCCAGTCACGGTCTGTACGGCCACGGTCGGGAGTTCGAATCCCCCCTCGGGCATGGATATTTGTGCCGTCCTTGTTCGTAAGTAGTTCATAAGTAGTTTGTAAGTTTAGGGACTGATGACCCCGGAGTTAAGTCCCATAAGCTTAACAAACATTTGAACATTTTTTAATGTGGTCGGCTCATACATGTTCCTCCAGCGAGTGAAGCAAATATCTAAGTAAATTAATTACGAGACACTCTGTCAGAGTTATTGGAACATGTTCCACTCAATGTGCGACAGCAAATGTGGCACCGACACTATTGTGCGTCCACGCACTTTACACATGCAGTGCGGAAAGCTTTTGGATGAAACCCTGGATAGGGCGCAGTGGACCGGTGGCTTGACACCCATCGATTTCTCCTTCTGGGGCCACCTGAAATCTCTATCCTACGAACTATGGTAGCTGATTTGGTACGTTGAATACCGTAGTTACTGCATTATATATATACGTTTCCTACCTTCCACAGTCATCGGTTTTAAGGAATTGTAGTGAAGAAATCTTAACGTTCCTCAGTAGAAAAGTAACATCTTTCTGCGAAATAGCAGATCTTTAGTGTTTTGCTAGCTATTTTTTTTAATTATTTTCAATAGGAAATGAAATTATACAGTAAAAACCCATAGGTCACAAATAACCGTAAATAAAATATCCTGTTATGTACCATTTCATACCTTGTCAGTCGCGGTGGAGTAGCCGAGCGGTCTAAAGCGTCTCCCTGCGGAGCGCGCGGTTGCTCGCCGTGGAGGTTCAAAATAATGTTCAAATGTTTGTAAAGCTTATGGGACTTAACTACGGGGTCATCAGTCCCTAAACTTACAAACTACTTATGAACTACTTACGAACTAGGACGGCACAAATATCCATGCCCGAGGGGGGATTCGAACCCCCGACCGTACTGGCCGTGCAGACCGTGACTGAAGCGCCTCAGTCCCCTCGGGCGCCGCGGTCGGCCCGTGAAGGTTCGAGTCCTCCCTGGGGCATGGGTGTATGTGTATTGTCTTTAGGTTAGTTTACCTAGGTTTAAGTAGTTTGTAAGCTACGGACTGATGACCACGCAGTTTGGTCCAATAGATTTACAGATATTTGAATATTTGAATAATGTTGTGAACAGCACTGTATAGCATGTCCGGAGTTATAGTGAGGCATTGGCGTCGGATGTTGTCTTTCAGCATCCCTAGAGATGTCGGTCGATCACGATACACTTGCGACTTCATGTAACCCCAAAGTCAATAATCGCACGGACTGAGGTCTGGGGACCTGAGAGGCCAAGCATGACGAAAGTGGCGGATGAGCACACAATCATTACCAAACGACGCGCGAAAGCCTATATATATATATATATATATATATATATATATATATATATATATATTACAGCATGACCCAGCTATATTGTCCATAGGTCAAATATATCTGAAACAATAACAGCTATTGGGAAACGACTTTCACCGGTATCAATGTTCGGCTGGGGCCCATGAATGTACATATTTGGAAACATTCTAAAACGAAAGCAAATGTGTTTTTTAACACAAACTTAT
Source organism: Locusta migratoria (assembly GCA_026315105.1). Lineage (NCBI taxonomy): Eukaryota > Metazoa > Arthropoda > Insecta > Orthoptera > Acrididae > Locusta > Locusta migratoria. The sequence goes on from CM048745.1 coordinate 146,955,000, forward strand.
GTTTTTTTAATGGACACCCTATTTCTTTTCTTCAGCAATCTATAGCATGACAAATCACATGTACAATGGCGTTGATTGCAATACAATACGTGAATTACATCCTGAGACATTGCGAAGCGAAGTTGGCGCATGAAATACGCGAAACGCGCGTCTTAGCGCACGTCCTGAGCAGCATGAGGTTCTCGCCTGAGTCTCAGGACGTGCGCTAGCCGTGCGTTTCGCGTATTTCAAGCGTCAACTTCGCGTCCCAATATCCCGGGATGTAATTGGAATATTGCGTTGTAATCAACGCCATTGTTTATGTGATTTGTCATGCTATGCATTGCTGAAGAAAAAATATAGTGTGTCCATTAAAAAAAACATAAGTTTGTGTTAAAAAAATACAATTGCTTTTGTATTAGAATGTTTCCAAATGTGTACATTCATGGGCCCCAGCCGTACATTGATAGCGGTGAAAGTCGTTTTCCAATAGATGTTATTGTTGCAGAGATACTTTGGGTGGAAAAGATAGCTGGGACACCCTGTGTATATATATATTTTTTCTAATAAGAACTCATGTCATTCCAAGCATGTGTGTCAATTTTGACCTCTCTACCTACATTATTCCGTGATTTATTGAGTTTTCAAATTTGCACTGACATTTTGCTCATCCGGTAGACCGACAAAGTGTCATGAAAAATAGTAAAAGTAGTCGCCACCCGTCCCACATGCCTCGTTTGGTGGCGCGCGCATGCGCACACGGGCGCCGTCTGTGCATGCGCATACAGGCGACGTCTGCGCATGCGCATACAGGCGACGTCTGCGCATGCGCACTCGGGCGACGCCTGCGCGCTGCGCAGCGGTGCGGTTGCGTAACCGGCGGTCCGCTAGTCGAGCCCCGGCCGGTGGTAGCGGTCCAAGGCCGCCCGCTCCGCTCCTCGGCTCGCTCCTGCGTGCTGCTTTATTTCGATTCGCAGCGGTGCGGCGGCGAGGCGATCTCCTGCGGGCTTGCTTTTTGCCGGCCGCGGAATACAATCGGCGCTGCGCCACAGAGGCCACCTGCCAGTCTGTTCCACTGGCCGACAGTCCCCCGGTCTGCCTCTTCGTTTTGCGTCTCCAGCACAATAGACGCATCCATTATCCCACCGACATCGCGACATACATCAGCGCGGGCGCGCACCGATGCCCGATTAATGTCGCGCTGATATTTGTTCGCCTCTGAATAAACATCCCCCGCTGTGTCCTCCACTGATTTATAAACGCCGGCCTGCTTCAGCTACTTGCTGCTGAAAACAATACACTAAGCACGAGTCTACGCTGTTGCATTTACCGACAAAGATGTCGTATGTACTTTCCCTCCTAGTACAATCTTAAATCGTCGTGCTCGACTTGTTTTTTCTGCCACTACGGCTGCCTCAACGAGAGGTGCTGTCCAGGTGTTTGGGAGCCACCAGTGCACTCCGAAACAGAACAGTTCAAATCCGCATCCGGACAGCTAAAATATCCTATGGTTTCCTTACACGGCTTTTGACGAATGCCGGGATGTTACTTTCGAAAATTTCATCACCCGTTTTCCTCTTTCGTCTTTTCCTAGTTTAGGTTCCGTCTGTTTGACAGAATATTTAACTGTAAATTTCCTAATTTTCACTGCATCAGCATGTCTTCCTAATCCTATATAATACGTTTATAAATGTTCAAATGTTTGTATAGCTCATGGGACTTAACTACGGGGTCATCAGTCCCTAAACTTACAAACTACTTATGAACTAGCTAACACTAAGCAGAGCACAAATATCCATTCCCGAGGGGGCATTCGAACCCCAGACCGTAGTGCCCGTGCAGACCGTGACTGACGCGTCCCAGTCCCCTCGGTCACCGCGGCCGGCATACTACGTTTATAAAGAAAATCGTCATTCCCTGTAATCGTCGTATTCAAAAGGTATTTAAAATATCTCCTTTGTCAATCAGTTCTGGAACATGCTGTGCTCAATCCTACAGGTTCCTCTTTTACAGTATAAGCGAAACAGTCGTCAAGCCAAAGTCTGATTTCAACACCACAGTACTTACGTAGATGACCGAAATCAGTCACACATTTCTTTTATTGACGTATCTAGACCATTATCAATGCTTAAAATATGAATTTAAACATATCAAATTATATGATTTAATTTTAAGTGTTCATAATGATCACGCAGTGAACGAAATATAGATCTAGCAATAAGAGAAATGTGTGCGACTGATTTCTGTCATCTACTTATTTGAAAACAGTCAATGAACTGAAAGATTTCGTTATGGAATCAAACTTTAGAATACCGAAATAGTTCGCTATTTGTGACTATATTCAAGGAGCTGTGCACTTGCGCTTAGCCATTTGTATGAGATCCTGTACTATAATAAAGGGTTTATACCAGGAACCAAATTACCAGCTTTTATTTACGTGCTTCCCGTGAGAACCAGGTTAAATATGAAAAGTCGCTTAGATTTCTATCCACATAGACCTACTAAATAGTTAGAGAGTTGCCGCGTAATTGAGAACATGTCTCTGTATATCGTCATCACCAACAGAAAATGATCGAACTGAATATCCACAGTATGCAGTTCGGTGATAGATAGGTCGGGTCCAGTGGTCTTTGGGTAAAGCGCTCGACTAGAAACCAAAGGGTCACGGGTTCGGAACTCGGTCAGACCTCTGATGTTTTCAGTTTGCGTTTTAACCCATCCTTCACCTCTCAACGACGTGAGGAGTCGCGAGAAACGGCACGTGGTTCGGATTCCACGTTAAGCTGTAGGTCCCCTTTTCCCGTTTGAATAACTTGAGTTGACTGGGGCACACAAATCGCCGAAGTGGCTTCCAATTAAAACACTTGCACCAGGACAATGAGCCACATGAAATTATTATTACTGGCGGTAGTGTTTGACTTTTGGAGCAGTCATTAGGATGAGTTTTTAGGCGGTACATTTTTCCCGTTCTTACTAGTTATGAAAGAATAAGGTGAAATGTGGAAGTTTATAAAGTCAAACTTACCGTCTTGTGTGTGAGGCAAGCTTCCATACCACGCGCAAAGGTCGACTATATCTTGTTATATTCCCAAAAGGGAAACGTAATCGTTATTATTAGTTGTATTTCTGGATCATTAAATCTTGAAGATACTGAACAATATTCGATTGTAGTTTGTTGTGACATAGGTTAATACAAAGTTGACTTCTTCAATTTAGACCTTCGCAAAGTTCTCGGGGGTGCTTGTTCCCTAATTTGTCTTACACGGTTCCTACGTGCATTGCACCTGTGAGGAGCAGCTTTCGTTCGCGGGCTGCGCAGTGTTTCAAGGAGCTGCATCAAAGAGTAGATACTCCCTATTTTTTCCCCTTAGATGCCCAGTTTTCCTTTTAGTGGGCATTCGCACATAAGGCAGGCAGCGATCTGTAGCAGAAGCCTCCCGTTCCCAGACGCCGCTAACCGTTAGGAAGTGCAGGCGGCAGGTCCCAGATGTTAAAGTTCCTCCTTGGCAGCGGCGTCATCGCAGCTCGCCGTGAAAAACCCTGGCCCCTTTCTCACAACTCCCGTCGTGGGGACGGGCGGACTTTCTCCCTCGGTTAGTTCTTCGCTCGGTAAGAACGTCATTAATGCCCACCCACCGTGGGCTGTCCTTTCTCACTCCTGTCGCAACCTTTCTTTGATGTAGCGCTGCAGATTATGAAACACGTAATTTTCAGTTTACGATTTGGTTTTACGCTTTGTGGTAGTCACTTACGCTTTGACAAAAAAGCATGCAAAGTTGTCAGATGGCCCACTCGATTGTTGTTGTTGTGTTGTTGTTTGGATGTTTTAGGGGGACAAAACTGCGGAGGTCATCAGTCCCCCGGCCCACTCGATCCTAATATAAATTTTCAATATTTTTTCACTACCATGTAAGATGTGAGTAGATGTTTCCGTGTATACAGGGCGTCCCAGCTATCTTGTCCACCCAAAATATTTCTGGAACAATAACAGCCGGCCGCGGCGGCCGAGGGGACTGAGGCGCTCCAGTCACGGTCTGCACGGCCACTACGGTCGGGGGTTCGAATCCCCCCTCGGGCATGGATATTTGTGGCGTCCTTAGTGTTAGCTAGTTCATAAGTAGTTTGTAAGTTTAGGGACTGATGACCCCGTAGTAAAGTCCCATAGACTATACAAACATTTGAACTTTTTTTTTTAACAATAACAGCTATTGGAAAACGACTTTCACCGGTATCAATGTACGGCTGGGGACCATGAATGTACATATTTGGAATCATTCTAAAACGAAAGCAAATGTGTTTTTTAACACAAACTTATGTTTTTTTAAATGGACACCCTATATGTTTTCTTCAGCAATCCATAGCATGACAAATCACATAAACAATGGCGTTGATTTCATTGCAATATTCCTATTACATCCCGAGATATCGCGACGCGAAGCTGACGCTTGAAATACGCGAAACGCGCGACTAGCGCACGTCCTGAGCAGCATGGGCTTCTCGCCTGAGTCTCAGGACGTGCGTTTCGCGTATTTCAAGCAACTTCGTGTCACGATATCTCGGGATGTAATTGGAATGTTTGGGCTAGGTTAGTCACCAAAGTGACGTTCCAACTGAAAGAGTTCAAATGTTTGTAAATCTATCGGACCAAACTGTGTGGTCATCAGTCCGTAGCTTACAAACTACTTAAACCTAGGTAAACTAACCTAAGAACAAACACACACACCCCCATGCCCCAGGGAGGACTCGAACCTCCACAGCGAGCAACCGCGAACTCCGCAGCGAGACACTTTAGACCGCTCGGCTACTCCACCGCGGCCACTAGTCACCCACATGAAATTAATTACTATTGGCTAGTGATTTTTCCATTGCAGTTTGCCTGGTTTATAGTTTCATAGTAAATCGCTGAGCGGATCTAACGGATCAGATTCCAGGTTTATCTTTAACTCACACCCTCAGTTAAAAGTCACATCTGATAGTAGCTGGTTCGTGAACGGTTTCTCGCAGCTGGATCATGAAAGTTGTACGGTAGAGGTATCGGACGGTCCGTATTAGGTTGGCTGAACAGTGTGCGGTAATCGCGCCGGCCGCCTCTGGTTGCACAAGAAGCGGGGTGCCTGGGTTGGCGCGGTCCTTACGTTGGCGGCACGGGGCGTGACCACTGGGCAGCAAGTAGAGCAGCCGCGTTGCGAAACCCTGCCGCGATTAAGACCGCCAGCATTGCCTCACTCCGCGCTGTGGCCTGGCCGGAGGTCAGAGTTCTGGGGCTCTCTACGTACTGCAAGGGCCGATTTTCACTTATTTACTTCATTCTTCTGCGTGATGGATTTTCTTACTTCAACTTTTTCAGCAATTCCTCTTACATGTGGAACATTTTTTACTGTTTTGCTAACATCGCTTATTTATTTACCACAATGACAGGTTTCAACTGATTTCGCAGTCTTCATCAGATCTATGGGACTGTTGTATAACTAATCATACCACAGTTGCACAGATCTGAGTAAGTAAGTCATCGAGTAAAACAGAAGTGATATCTGGCGTTCCACAGGGAAGCGTCATAGGTCCCCTACTCTTCCTCGTGTTTATAAACGATTTAGGAGACAATCTGAATAGCTCCTTTAGACTGTTCGCGTATGAGACTGCCTACATCACACTTGTGCGTCCTCTCCTGGAGTACTGTTGCCCCTTGTGGGACCCTGACCAGGTGGAACTGACGGAAGACATTGAGAAGGTTCAGAGAAGGGCAGCTCGTTTTGTTTTGTCACATTACGGGGGGGGGGGGGGGGGAGCGTCAAGGAAATGTTGCACAAATTGGGGTGGAAATCATTAAAAGAAAGACGTTATTCATTTCGGCGTGATCTGTTTGCGAAGTTTCAATCACCGACTTTTACTTCTGAATGTGAAAATATTTTGTTAGCACCCTCATACTTAGGGAGACATCACCATCACAACAAAATAAGAGAAATGAGATCGAAAACGGAACGATTTATGTGTTCTTTCTTCACCAATTAGGGTATCTAGGCATGCTTACCTTCCAAACCAAATTCTCGCTATGTATCACATTACCACTGTAGTGCCCTCTACCCATTTGATTGTATATCTGCCCCAACGATTTCAAATCGAACGCATTAATAGGCTCCATCCCTTGCGGAAATCAGGTAAAGGCTGAGAGAAAAGTGGAATCAATTGGGCAGGGGACACTGCGATCGTAGTGTGCTATAAGGTGAGAATTTGGGTTAGAAGGGAGGCGTACCTTGATAGCCTGATTGGTTAAGGGGACCGATGGCCCAAAGTGGTAATCAGCCCAGTGTGGGATCCTTATCAGGTGGGTTTGACGAAGGACATCGAAGGAGTCCGAAGAAGGGCAGCTCGCTTCGTATTGTCACGATACAGGACGGAAATGATACAGGATCTGGGATGGGAATCATTACAACAATGGCGCTTATCTCTGCGGCGTGGGCTACTTACGAAACTCCAATCGCCAACATTCTCCTCCGAATATGAAAATATATTGTTGACTCCCACTTACGTAGGTAGAAATGATCATCAGAATAAAATATGAGAAATCAGAGCTCGAACGGAGCGATTAAGGTGTTCTTTCTTCCCGCGCGCTATTCGAGAATGGAATGGGAGGTAAATAGTATAATGGTGGTTTGATGTACCCTGTGCCAGGCACTTAAATGTGATTTGCAGATGTAGATGTAGATTTAGAATTCCGGTCCAGTACAAATTTTCATCTTTGCCACTGGACTTATTTCAATGCCCAGGCCCTGAAACGGTCGAAACGTTTAACTAATTCCAGTTCGTAGTTTCATAAACTTCTAGTTTCGAGTGTTCATTCATGACAGTTTGTCGTCCACGTCGAACACGCGATTCACTGTCCACTGTCCGCAAGATTCCAGATCAGCAGTTCATAACAATTTTACTGACAAACTTCATTAGTTATCAGGCAGGTTTATTTGAGGCAGAGACCCAAAACTAGGTGCTAAATCGTTTCGACTTGCATTGTTATTCGTGCCTAGTAAAAGAATAGCATATTTTATTGCTAGGCTAAAATGAGGGACTCGCTAGTATCAGAACCGGATATGTCGTAAGTTTTAGATGCTTCTAGAAGCTTGATTCCCATTCGTGATCGGATGGTGGCTCTGAAAGCAAAGAAAATTCAGTTCGCCGACTTCCGCGGTTGCGAAATCGCAAGTTCTAGGGCGGTGCCCACTCAAACGACGTGCGTTTCACGCATTGACGCACGTGTGCGGATACCAGAGTGCGTACGTGCGCGAATGTGCGTGTGGAAAGGGAGCAGGCGGGCGTGTCGCTCGCGGATACCAGGGCGGTCAAGGAGACCCCGGCCGCGCTACATCACAATACAGCACAATACAATACCACACCGCGCCGGCTGACCTCCCATTGTTCCGGATCTCTGAGCACGTGCCATCGATCCTGCCCAGATTGAGCGCCACTGCTATCTTACGTCGAAGGCACTTCAGCACTCTGGCTGTTCGACTCACAAATGACAATCATCTCGTTTTTTTCTATTATTTTTAATTTTTTTTTTAAAATCTGTACTATAAATTTGTCAAAGTTGCAATTTCTGACGTCGCTACTTGTTTGTACCCGTCAAGAACATTTACAAGCCCCCCCTACCCCCAGGAGGGTCACGGTGCTTTCGTGAGTACGTGCGTAGTGAGCATGGGGCTCCGAGCTAATGCATTCCTCCTTTCTTCCTTCCTTCCTTCCCGGACTGCAAATCCTTTCCCCGTACCCTCCTTTCCTGTCCTAACTCCTTCCCCTTCCCAGCGGGGGGACTTGATAAACTCAGTAGTTTAGTCCTCCTAACCCAACCAAACAACGCAACCCTCAACCCCATTTACAATCCACCCTATTGAAGCTGCACTAACACTGCTTGCTTCTTGAAAGCTTCAATACGCTGTAACGAACTTGGTTCGAAACTAGTCGTCATATTATAAAATACAACTATGACACAATTTTAACGAACTATTTATCATATCCAAGTTGATGGTCCTGCCTGACATCTGACATCCTGATAGACATATATTATTATTATTATTGCGCTTCCTTTTAAAGAAGATTTATTTTCCTACATCGCTTTTATATGTCTTCTGATTACTAGTTTTACAAGTGTACGCCTGACAAAGAATTAATACTCTTATATGATCTGAAGATGGCGATTCAATTTTCACCGAAACTAGTCCAGGATAGAAGCAGTTCAGAGGCGAGCAGCTAGGTTTGTTACTGGTAGGTTCGACCAATGCGCGAGTGTCGCGGAAATGCTCCGGCAACTCAATTGGGGGTCGCTGGAGGAACGACGACGTTCTTTTCGTGAATTTATGTTGAGAAAATTTAGAGGGCCGAAATTTGAAGCTGAGTGTAGTACAATCTTGCTGTCGCCTACTTACATTTCGCGTAGTGATCACAAAGAAAAGGTAAGAGAAATTAGGGCTCGTACGGACGCATATAGGCATTCTTTTCTTCCTCGTCCTATTTGGGAGTGGAATAGGAAAGGAAATGTCTAGTAGTGATACAGTGTTACCCTTCGCCACGCACCTTACGGTGGATTGCGGAGTATGTATGTAGATGTAGATCGCTTCATTCTTCTAATAAACAATTCAAGACACCGAGAATACTATGCCGATTTATTGGGTGGTGTTTTCTTGCAGCCGCCCCGCTGCTGGGATGTACGGGGTATGAGAAGGTAATTTTGATGTGAGATATGTGAGAGTTTAGTCAAGAAACATAAACCGAGGTAACGGAAAAATATTCTTAGAGATAACGTGTCCCGGAACACGCCAGTACGGACTTGGAATTCAGTAAGCATCTACCCGCAGAGTAGGTGTGCAGTTCCATTTATGTTTGTTTCGCCAGGATGGTGATATTATTCACATTAACTAGCACATGTTGCTAATATCGAACATCTTTTACAGATAATTTTAATTTTAGTGGCAACCCCCACAATTCGAGGCTCATTTTTAAGAAGAATTACAATAAAGGGTTACGGTTCCTCTAAAGAAAAGGAAAAATAAAAAAATATAAGAAAATTAATAATTAAAAATTTGTCAGTGCGTTTGACTGGCATGTGAAGCACCCAAGTTCGATACCCGATTGCTCAAAGTATTTTTTTTTTTTTTTTTTTTTCCCCTCGGTAGGAAAACTGGAACATGGTGCGGTCAGACCCACGAGGCCAACTGAGAAACTACTGGACCGAGCAGTTGTTCCATAGTGAAGAGCCGGGATGAAGGCTGTGAGAGCGGCGGCGTGCTAATTACGTGCCCCTCAATATCGCATGTCTGGCGCCATTGACAAAGGGGTGACATGGCGGTCGGTCGGACCCCATGACTTGTTGTCTCGTTGAGACCACTCCATTAGTCGGAACGATTGGTGTGTTGAGTGTTGGTCTGATATGTGTGAAGCGCGCGCTGCTCCTGGAGATGCGAAATGTCTCGGCGGTCGGCGCGGCAGCTGCAAGGCAGGCGTCCTCGAGGCGGTCCCCGCGCCTAGCAACACCGTTACCAAGGCCGATCAGAAGGCCCCAGCTGCCGGCGTTTCTCTCTGCTCTCACTGCCGCTACAGCCAGCCGCAACAGCCACGGCGGGTACCCACAGCTGCACCTCGCTCTGACCTTACCGATGAACCACACAGGACCATGGCACTAAAAAGCAGGGCACGTGGGTATCGGATTTTAGAATTTCTTTATATTTATGATACGTGATGTTCAGAACTTCAAAAACAATCATCCAAAGCCATCCGGCACAACTCTCATAAATTCTTGAGAAAATCGAATGTTCAAATGTTTGTAGAACTTATGGGACTTAACTACGGGGTCATCAGTCCCTAAGCTTACAAACTACTTATGAACTAGCTAAGACTAAGGACGGCACAAATATCCATACCCGAGGGGGGATTCGAACCCCCGACCGTAGTGGCTGTGCAGACCGTGACCGGAGCGCCTCAGTCCCCTCGGCCACCACGGCCGGCTTGAGAGAATCAACTTTAAAATTTTGCAAAGTGCACATAAGTACCATAAATTAAAACGGTTGCACCATCTGTGCAGGGAGTAGCGTACTGGTGTCATAACCATAGAGTCGGCGGTACGAATCCCAGTGGGACATATATTTATTTTTCGTTTCCCCATTCAGTTATATAAAACATTTTGGGATCTCTAATTCCACTGTGTCAATTTTTGTTTATGTGTACGTAGAGGAATTGAAAACCTGTGGTCAGGTAAATCGATGGTTGAGTGGGGTAGCTGCTTGGAAAGCTATTAGTATCTAGGGAGATGGCTTTCCAAATACAGTGCCGTAGCTCTTCACAAACTGAACAATCGAAGACTACCGTCATCAACTAATAGCGTAAAAATTACCATTTGATATTAAAATTGTGTAAGTGCTTGAACACAACAGAAATAAGAATAAAAAAGTCTGGCTTGACAGGAATCTAACCACCGTCACCAAGGGTTGGAAGGCCAGAACGCTACCACCTGAGCTACACCAACAGATGCGGCTACCATTTTACTTATTGGTACTTAGTCACTTGTCGGCGAGAGCCACTTGCGGCCTAGTGAAACCGCGCAACGACGGAAAAACACACCAATTTATTTAGATTATACCTTACGGATATTTCAGAACCCGTGACTGTTACTTTCAATATTAGTTGATCCACGTGAATAATTCGCACTTTATCCTGATCATTCACAAATAGGTCAGATAGTAATGGAGAAGAGGCAGATGAAAGTGCATATGTATAAAAGATAATAAACTTTGAATACTAGTAACAAATATTAGTCTCATTGTAAGAAAATTTATGCAATTTTTATTAATTTTTCCACCTTCACAGTTGTGGTGTAAAACGTCATAAGTAACGCAAACTCTGAAGGAAGGCAATCAATATGATATTCAGTATTATAACAGCGTTCTTCTTATTAACTCAATCGGTTGCTTTATCCCAAAAGCCTTGGAAAATACCGATGCGTTTCGTTGCCTTTCATTATTCACTGAGGTATTCAGTTTGACGTCATGTTCTGACATCGTCTAAAGAAAAAATAAACTATCACTTCAGGAATTTTAGCGGCGATGTAACGTTTAGAATTTCATACCTGAGCGTACGGGCGAGCCGGCCATCTGCCAAAGGCAATTCCTCTTTTTGGCGTGGTAACCAAGGCCATACATGCTTGACGTGACTCGCAAACATACTGTATTGCTTTTCTTTTTGCCTGTGCCGTTCTATCGTTGTTCTTGTGACACATTTCGTGTCTTGCTCGGACACGCCACGACTTCTCCCTCATACAAAACCCTTATACTTTTATGTGTATTGCCTCAGACAAAATTTTAATTGGCATCAAGTTAAGCTTTCTGAAACGAATAATCGATGAGTGAAATGATCAAACCCTGCACTGTTACAATTTAAAACCTCTGTAAAAATGAATTTTACATTTCGTAGAATGACACGCGTCAGTTCTGCGTTATCATGTTGGAAACTTGTTCTGTGTAGTGCTAAGGATAACGAACTACAGAATTTGGTGTTTTATGGTCTCAACAAATATAAGTCATTGCCCGAAGAATAAGTTTAGGACACTGTTGAGAGGAGCTTAATCTACCGCGTTTTATATTTTCCAAAAGCATATTTCGTTTCTTGTTGATAATTTGTGAATTCAGTAAAATATAATTATGAAAGCTCTTTTACCGTTAAATATAAAATTTATATATTCACAATGTGCGGATTGAATATTATGCACAGTTGTACAGCTCTTAGTAAGTACGGCTATTTTGTAGCTTGAACCTAGTGTTAATGGGATTCTACGCCCAGTTCTGCAATCTTTTATTAGTGTTGAGTATCGTATGTGCTAGACATCATTCAAGGCGGGTGTGCAATCTACTGTCTTGTAATGGAAATCTTCATAAGCAGAGGAGCCAAGATCGCTTGTTTCAACCATCAGTACCACACACGAACTTTTGCCAAATACTTCGACACAAAATCTGCTAGACGACACCACATGACGTACTGATTGTTTCAAATGTATGTAAATCTATCGGACCAAACTGCGTGGTCATCAGTCCGTAGCTTACGAACTACTTAAACTAAGGTAAACTTACCTAAGGACAAACACACACACCCATGCCCCAGGGAGGACTCGAACCTACGACGGCGAGCAACCGCGCGCTCCACAGCGAGGCGCCTTAGACCGCTCGGCTACTCCACCGCGGCGGACACTGATTCGTTGGTATTTAATTGAAATGGACATGGTGACTTAATTCAGCAAAAATAACGACACATGGGCGATATTCACTGTAAAATCAAGCGTACATCACAATGGAGAGCGTGACTGAAAGGGTTACATTTCGGGCTGTAAAAAAGCCGATTTCAAAGAACCACATTTTTTGTTAGTATCGTAACCTAAAGTTGGCCGAAAAAATTGTAGGACACTGGTAGAGTGCCAGACTACAAAACCAGAGGGCGCGGGTTCGATCCCCCCCCAGGTCCTAGGATTTGTATCTGTCACTTTCCACTTTTTTCACCTCTGGCAGTGTTGCTGATGTGAAAAATACCGAGTAGCACCGTGGTTCGGAACGCACGTTAAACTGTAGGTCCCCCTATAACTGGCTGGGTAAGCCAGTTCAAAGGTCGGAGGAAGGCAACGGCATACCACCTCCAAACAGGACCACGCCTAGTAAAGCACTGTGGTGTTCAAACCAATCTTCGGATTGTTGACTGCTTTCCCTTTCTTTTTTTAGACGGAAAACAACTGAAGTTGGCCGATGGTATTTTCTTGCACACTGCCTGTCTTCCTGCCGCTGTGCAGCTTCGGAGGTTGGCGTGTTGTTGGCGATCCGGCCCGTTCATTAGCGTCTTGCGTGGGCAGTAGGCGGTCTGTTGGATAACCGCGGGCTGCCCCCAGACAATAAAACGCGCCTCCTACGCGGACACACGGTGCAAGCCGATCCGCAGGGAGGGAGGCATCGCAGATGCGCCGCCATTGTCTTCCTGCGACAATGCGGCCTGATTTGAATACTGCTGTCTCTAATTGGCGTGGCGCCCTGCCTCTTCCTGATCCTCTGGCCTTGGGCGGGGACACGTTTGCTCCGCGACCGAGGTGCATTTTGAGCGCGCGTGGGGTTTAATCTGCGCTCGCTCAGCTCGCCAGACATCTCTGGGGAAAATCTCAGATTAGCGTCTAAAGCACCGTGGCCGTGTCGCCATTAGGAGTGGAGCAGATCGTCGGATTAGCTCAGGCTGGGAAAGGAGCTCGTTTGCTCTCTTGCGTTAGCTCCTGTCGCGTTCATTTGGTATCGTACTTGCGTTCATAAAGAGTAGGCCTACTTCTGATCCAGAAAAGGACAGTCAGAATTGCCGAGCGTGGGAGTTGACGAGCAGGCCGCGGTGGCCGAGGGGACTGCGGCGCGTCAGTCACGGTCTGCACGGCCACTACGGTCGGGGGTTCGAATCCCCCCTCGGACATGGATATTTGTGCCGTCCTTAGTGTAAGTTAGTTCGTAGGTGGTTTGTAAGTTTAGGGACTGATGACCCCGTAGTTAAGCCCCATAAGCTATACACACATTTGAACATTTTTTTTTTTTTTTTATTTTTTTTTTTTTTTTTTTTTTTTTTTTTTTTTTTTTTTTTTTTTTTTAGTTGACGAACGTCTTGCTGTCCATATTATAAGCACAGCAAAGTTCTCTTAAAAGAGCTATGATTCGCAACCAATCCGATGTATTAGAAAACGATTTCTGGTACATAACAGCCATGATCAGTTCACAAGTCATCAATAAGGCCACATGGGAATTATGTTTCCTTACAGTTTCCTATCACCTTACGTGTAGCAGCAAACATTAAAGTTCTAAATGTTCAAATGTCTGTAAATCTATCGGACCAAACTGCGTGGTCATCAGTCCGTAGCTTACAAACTACTTAAACCTAGGTAACCTAACCTAAGGACAAACACACCCATGCCCCAGGGAGGACTCGAACCTCCACGGCGAGCAACCGCGCGCTCCGCAGCTAGGCGCCTCAGACCGCTCGGTTACTCCACCGCGGCCATTAAAGTTCTAAGGGGTTACATGTGTATAGCTGCGCGTGAGACGATATGACACCGTATGGGAGCATAATTAATGTGTGACTTTATTCATTAGTCGATTTGTAACATATTGGATTGGCCTTGTCTGAACAATATTCTGTCATTAATTTCAATGGTCGCGGCACTGTGACCAGAATTGATTAAAAATATTAAATAGCTCGAAAGAATGCAGTTTCAGTTGCGTACATGTTCTTTTTTTATTCCTAATAACGTGTTTCACCCTTCTGGGGCATCACTAGTTATTTAAAGCATCCTCAGTCAAAGCTCTTGGGCTCTAAGAAAATTATTTCAATAATTTGTTGACGATTTCTGCGTCAGCATGGAATGCAAGAAAAAAGAATAATAATAATAATAATAATAATAATAATAATAATAATAATAATAATAATAATAATAATAATAATAAGAGTTTCTGTCATTCCTGTAGATGCACTCTTGAGCGGGATGTGTGATTAGTTGAACTCATTTAAACGGAAACGCAGTGCACAGTTATTGAACATTTAACATAAACGCTAACTGTTCTAAGATTACGCTTGTGCATCTGCTTTATAGAAATTGCTGCACTGTTGGGCAGAACGAAGGCTCGCAGTGAATCTGTAAATTTTCACGTTTGTAAGTGTAAGTGTATACTTTCTACTGGCAGGCTACTGAAAGTTACAGAGGTTTCTCGCAAATAGTAGGTTGTAACGGAAAAGTGGGGAATGAAACTTCTACCACAGTCTCAGTTCGTTGCGGTCTGACTTTTCTTGACGAGCAGGGTAAAAGTGTAAAGTGCAAAATTTTTTATTGTTATTTTAGTTATTTGTTTGTCAACAGTATTCAGTTGTTACATATGCGGGCAGCTTTGACTCACATGGTCTCACGTAATCGGAAAAAGTAACAAATGTATCATATTTTGTCTATAGATGTATAATCCATTCTGCTAACAATGTTGTTTGTAATTTCCTGTAGCCTTTGTAACGACTTTTGTCTTTTTGCTGTGTTACAGGATCGGGCTGTGCGGATTTGACAACCCAATGCGGGACGCCAAGACAGAAGAAGTCAAAAGACACATAGGACAGGTATGTGCGATTAATTTTTGTTGTTAGACATTATATTAATATATCTACGCATGACAGTACAGATTAAAGTTTAATTTTCCTACATATGCATTAGGATTGCTTCTCTTAGGACGGTGGAGAATATGAGTTAATCCTTTCCTGTCAAAGCTATCAAATAATCGAGCACATGTCTTCATAATGGGTTATTTTGCTACCAAAGTGAATAAAAGGACATTAGTGTATTAACACATTTTTGTTTTACTTATTTGACGCAAAAAATATAAAATTGAGAAATGAGACTTCAAAGTCCATCAGAATATAATCAATTTGGGAGACATTATGAACTGCTTATTTCTGTTAACATAAGGATTTACCAGCAACAAACAGATACAATTATTTTATATCGAATTACTATTCCAGGTGTTGATCTGAAGGGGGAAGAAAATTAAACTGAAGTTATCCCTGAATGATATTCATATTTCGTAATTCGTAAATAAAAGAAAACAAAACTGCAACTATTTATTACTGACACCTAGAAACAAAGATAATTACAAAAACTAACATCCACAAAATGCCTTTGATACATTTTCAATAATAAAAACATCCAGAAACAGTTTTGAATGCTACATAAATAACAGCAGCTTTATTCTTCGAATAATATCAGTTTGCAAGCAATACAAAACCAAATTACCAACGTGAGAACACACAGCAGCGTCTTTTTGTGACAACAGAACTCGCCTGACACCGCTGTCTGTGAGCAGTAATACTGAACAATCTCGGCCAGCGAGTGTTTCATGTGATACACCAGAGGGACCCTAACGTCCCGTCAGAAACACAAGTCGGATATCATTTTACACTTTGTTTTATGACGCTGTAAATGGACAGGGACTGTTGAGTCCCGTCGGGCAGGAAAGGGTTAAACTATCGCTGAGGTCGTTAATGTCATATGGAATTAGCGTTAGACTGCATGCTGTGTGGGTACAGTGGCTTGATAAGTGTGTGTGTGTTCCGCAGGGAGTGAAGGTGAAGATGGACGACCAGGGCAACATCCTGGTGAAGCGCGTCTCCAAGAGCAACGTGTACGTCAAGAGCACGGCCGGCTCCCCGGACGAGGAGACCAGCATCGGCAACGACGTGCTCAAACTGCCGGGCTGCGCGCTCGAGATGGAGAAGCCGGTCAAGGTGAGTCCCCACATACTCAGGGGCACTCTGCAGCAGTGACGCAAAATTTGTCAGGTGGCTCCACATGTGGATATAAACCGCTAGAGTCCTATGAAGGTGTGGCCCAATTTCTATCGTTACGGAACTGCAATCGGGTTGAAGACTACACACATCCATGAATCAGTATGAAGGCAAGTGTTACTACCGTAATGCTGTGTGGCCACTGTGTTGGGCACAATTGTTCTGGAACTGATGACTGATCCATAAGAGGTCTTGAACCTGCTTGAGTTCCGTAACAAACGAAAATCAGACACACGTTCATACGCGTTTTTTATGAATTTCCATATGCAGAATGACCCTCAAATTTTGTTGCACTCCTGAATCATCCCGAATGAAAATAAATTTCTTTACACTATACACCACTGGTTATCTTTAGAGAGAATAAGTTGAACCACGATAAAATTCTCTCAGGTTTCCAGCCGCGTTCAGTGGTTTGAAATCCATGAGCTTTCGGCCGAGATCTCTTCGGCCATTGTCAAGTGGTGATTGACGACTCATTGCTGCTTCCGTAGTTTTGCGCTTCTCCTAAGGCTGTGCTTAGCTGCAAGTCGCAGTGTTTATTAAGATTTTATTGGAATAATGGATGTCTGCCCGGAAGCAACATGATGTGTGTTATTCAAATGACGTATTGGTGCTCCACATACAAAACATTACGTATAGATCCCTGTCACTTACAGTTCATTTGACACCTTCGAGGAGGAGATGAGGATGATTAGAAGTTACAGTTGTATACTTGAAAATTACCAAGTACTCTTGATTTATGAAGCCAGTTTCACATGTGACGGTATAAATCTCGTAATTCTCACATGCCGTGTAAATACATTTTCCAGAACTCTTCTCTGTAAATGGTTGCTGTGGTTTGATAGACTGTTAGTTGATTCGGCCTGGTGTGTTACTGAATCGTCTTACAGGATTCCACAGTTTGCAACTTTGTTCAAAATGATCTTCCGGTATTATTGGAAGAGATATCATTGGGTATTAGGATGAGTATGTTCTTCCAACATGACAGGGCTTATGGACGTTCTGGTCGTCAGGTGACTCATAATCTAAACGTCACATTCCTCGGTTGATGGATCGGTTCATATGGGTACGTTTCTTGTCCATAAAGTTCCCCGGACCTAACCTCTTTGGATTTTTACTTGTAAGCATTGTTGAAAGACAGTGTACAAAGAAAAAGTAAACACAAGAACAGATTTGATCGTTCGAATTATGAATAGTTAAAAGATCGAAGACGACCTCAGAGGAGCCATACGTGGTGTTATTAAGAGGAAAGTCCATTAAAGTTGGTGGTAGAATTTTTGAAAATCGAAACTGAACGTCCTCATTTGCCTGCTCTTCAAGTTTGTTTGGGTTTCATACTAACATCTGTGTCAATAAAAATTTGGAAACATGTTATAAGAGGTTTTTATTGTAATTCGTCTATACTGTGACCTCATAAGATATTTACTTCTACTTCTGAAAGACCGTTTGTAAGAACGGCACCAGCAATGATTCTACAGTGATCACTTGAGAATTTCCGAGGAGAACTCAAATGAAACCTCGAACACTTAAAACCACTGGTCACGGATGGAAACCCGAGAGTATTTTATCACTAAAACTCGCATCAAAACTATGCATTCATATACGTTTGTTAGACACAGTTAAAGCATTTAGTTACAAAGGAGCGAACTATCGTCTATGTGATACAGTCAGTAAGTTCTGAGGCTTGACGCCTACAGGATAGGCACACACACAATTCTGTATGTTGCACTTGCTGCCGTGTTGTGCTGTGTAGGTTCCTACCGTCCAGGTGCCAAGCCTCAGAACTTATTGACTACTGTACCATTTATATAATAAATAAAATGTTGACAGTGATGTTGTTCCCATTAGTGAGCGCCGTGTGTTTGTTGTTTGCCGGCAGCTGTTCGACATGAAGAAGTTCCAGCAGAACGTGAGCCGCGAGCTGCGGCGCGCCTACCCCGACCGCCGGCGCCTCGAGTGCCAGTGCCTGAGCGTCGTCGCCTTCGTCAAGAACGAGCCGGAGCTCCTCGACTGCCCCATCTGGGTGCTCGTCGTCAACGTCGTCGCCATGGACATGCTCAAGAGCAAGCTGCCGCCAGGTAGGCACCAGCCACCAGCCAGTCTCTACTGCCACTGACAGCACTCACCAAAACATTCAGTTTTATGGAGAAACTCAAGGTTTCGTCCTCACTTGAGGAGGACATCTTCAGTACATGTTTTAGTTACGATGGAGGAAATCTAGGCTTCCTCCTACCCAATGTGTCAATTTGATGTGAATCCATCTCCAAGGACAGTGGTGCTTCGACTGGTCGATTTCTTGTAGAAAACACACCCAACAGCCATTTTTTCAAAAACTTAATCTTACAATTCACCAAATTCAGAATTCCACTCATGCCATCTTCAGGCACCTAAATAATTAAAACACCAACAAATAGAAACATAGACACAGCATTGTCATTCTGATAACATATAAATGTCAAGCACATAATCATTGAGTAAAATAGTATCAGTAACAAAGGAAAGTAAACAAACACACTGTGGTGCACAGTAGTGTCACTGTAACAGGATGTGCCAATGAGAACAATAAACTGTATATACTATCACCACATGTTTTTCTACAAGAATGGGTCAGTTTGTTATTTTTCAGATGAATGTAGTAAACTAAACTCGAAAGATGGCAAATACTGGTCGGTGGGAATGAACCGAACCGTCAGTTTAACACGTGAAGGTTTTAAAATACTGAAACGAGCTATTTACAGAACGTAAGATATTATATGTAAACTCGTAAGAACACGAAAAACATTTTCTTTGAAAGGAATTTACTGGCATTTAATATAAAATTTAGACAGCCGCGGTGGCCGGGGGGCTGAGGCGCTACAGTCACAGTCTGCACGGCCACTACGGTCGGGGTTTACAATCCCTCCTCGGGCATGGATATTTCTGCCGTCCTTAGTATTAGCTAGTTTGTAAGTAGTTTGTAAGTTTAGGGACTTATGACCCCGTAGTTAAGTCCCACAAGCTATACAAACATTTAAAAAAAATTAATTTTATGATTTTTTTACCCAGAGTGTATCGAAGTGAAACTAGTATGATCTGCACTCAAATACCTATAGAAATGCAATGTTATAGGAGAATGGCGATCACAATAGTAAATAAATTCGATTTTAAGAAGAAAGAAATTTAAAGTAAAATTTAATTAAAGGGAGAACTACTCTGGAACGTCAGAGAATACTAACTTTGCTAAGAAAGTGAAATGGCCTATAACTTTAAGAAAAAAGAATGAATACTGTAAACAAGTTCAAACTTATCTCGCAACAGCTGTTCATAAATGAAAAATCTTGAAATAGGATGTAGACTCCTACTGAAATCTGTCTTCAAAAGTGATCGTAATAACAACAACAGTAACTACAACTATATATCTGCAAATCACATCTAAGTGTCTGACGGAGGTCTCATCGAACCACCTTCATACCATCTAACTACCATTCCATTCTAGAAGAGCTCACGGAAAGAATGGAAAGTATGACTAAATCATCCATTCGAGCTCTGATCTCTTTTTTCTAATGATTATTTCTCCCCATTTAGGTCGGAGCATTCCTAGGAGACTTTCTAGAATCGAAATTTCGTAAATACATCTCACCACGACGATAATCGCCGTTGTAGTTATGATTAACACTCCAAATCCTGTATCATTTCCCTGGTGCTCTCTCCCCTTTATTGTGATAACACATCGCGCTGCGCTTCATTGTACTCATTCGGTTTCTCTGTAGTCCTGTCTGCTAAGGATCCCACACTGCGCAGTAATACTGCAAAAGAGGACGGACACAGTATGGACAATCTCTTCATAGTTATTTTTTATCGTCTGAGTGTTCTGACAACAAATTTCAGTATTTAGTTCCTCTTCCCCACGACTACAGGGGACATGTGGAGACAATTGAAGATATTAAACTGAAGCGGAGGCATTAAATTAAATTATGTCGTGGCCGAGATTTGAACTCGAGACCTTCTGTAAGTAGCTTTAATAGATGTCGAGACAAAATACGAGGCGCATCCAGAAAGTAAGTTCCGTTTGGTAATAAAATGAAATTGTACACAGATAAAGAAAAAATTTTTATTGCACAAAATTCTACAACTCTTAAACTACTTTTCCACATAACTGACGAAATTTTCTAGGCACTTGTCATAACGTGCCACAAGTTTTTGCATGCATCCTTCACAGAAGGTTGCCGCCTGTGTATTCAACCATGTGGTAACAGATCTTTATCATCGTTGAAGTGTTGACCACCAAGGACAGATTTTAGGTGTAAGAAGAGATGAAAGTCGCTAGGAGAGAGGTCCGAGCTGTATGGAGGATGATCAAACAGGTCCCATTGAAATTATCGTAAGAATTGTTTGGTCACATTCGGTGTGTGAGGTCAGGCATTATCGTGAGAAAAAAAATCTTTTGACAGTAATCCTCTTCTTACACCTAATATCTGTCCTTGGTGGAGAACACTTCAACGATGATGACGAGCTGAAAGAACATGTTACCACATGGTTGAATACACAGGCGGCAACATTCTATGAAAAAGGCACACAATACCTTGTGCCATGCTATGACAATTGCTTACAAAATTTCAAAAGCTATGTAGAAAAGTAGTTTAACAGTTGTAGATTTTTGTACAATCAATATTTTTTCTGTGTCTGTGCCCGCTCGTTTTACATAACCAAACGGAACTTACTTTCTGGACGCGCCTCATATGTCTCTGGACGTTGTTTACGTGGAGACAATGTCGAAGCGACAGAGTTGCCACTGCAGCAATCGTGTTCCATTGTATTAAACCGAGCCACTTTCCCAGTTTTCCGCGCTAATTCAAGACAAAATTCCTCTACTACTTCCTGTCCTTTGGACGACATTTTTCCTGGTGGAGTATTGATACCGCTGACAAAGTGGCCCTTAAGTAGATGTCAGCTGTCACGCTGAGTTCTCGAGACAGGCAAACTGTCTGTTCCGCGTCCTGGGTCGCAGACTTCCTGGCGACCGTGAGGCAGTGTGATCCGCAGCCAAGGCCCCAGTGACGGCGGACCTGGGCGTGTCCGCTCCACGCTCTGTGACACTGGGCAGGAAGACGCCGGAGCGTTACGCAAACCTGACGTACATTTCCGCGTCCACCGTGACTCTGCTGTAACCAAGGCAGCGTACACCTCAAAGAATGCAGTCACGGTTGCGAATTTTTTCTTCATTTTAATGTGACTCGTTTCGCCCTCTTGGGGCATAATAAGATATCTAGGACAAAAAATGCTTATGGTATGGTGAATATTAATCATCATCATCATTAGAGACTGATTATGCCTTTCAGCGTTCAGTCTGGAGCATAGTACCTCTAATAAAGTTCCTACATGATCCCCTATTCAATGCTAACATTATTGATGCCTCGTCTGATGTTATGCCTTTTACTTCAAAATGATTCTGCACCGAATTTAAGTACTTTCTTCTTGGTCTACCTCGACTCCTCTTACCCTCCACTGACGAGCTCATGAGACTCTTAGGTAACCTTGCTTCTCCCATGCGTGTAACATGACCCCACCATCTCAGTCTGTTCGCTCTAACTGCTTCATCTATGATGTTCATTCCCAGCTTTTCTTTGATTTCCTCATTATGGACACCCTCCTGCCATTGTTCCCATCTATTAGTACCTGCAATCATTCTTGCTACTTTCATTTCTGTTGCCTCTACCTTATGAATAAGGTAACCTGTATCCACCCAACTTTCACTCCCATACAACAAAGATGGCCGAAAGATAGAGCGGTGCACTGCTAACTTAGTCTTGGTACTTACTTCCTTCTTGCAGAAGAGAGTAAATCTTAGCAAAAGTGTGCTAAATATTGTACAAAAATTGTTTGAAAAATAGATTTTATAAAGGCCAGGTTGGTCAGAAATATATGACATACTCCTGACTGTATCTGTGACACTATAACCAGTACAGACTCAACAGATGTGGTGAAACCAACGTCAGTCCATACTGCACAGAGTAAAAACGTAAAATTATTAGTAATCAGTCCTGACGTCATTGACAAATAATGCCAAATAAAACAGTAGCAGCCTAAAACTGGAGATAGAAAACATAATGTGGAGTCATAGCAATACTAATTTCGACATAAGAGAATAAATACAGCATTCTATTTCTATTCGCGGCAGCGCTACGATCGCAGTTACGAGCATGCGCGCCAGTTATTGTGACTCAGGGAGAAGACGTGTACGCCATTTTCAGAACGCTACTGACGACGTGTACTTTGTAGTGCTACCTTATAATGTCAATCTTAATAGAAAATGCCGCCGTGTGTAAAATCAGATCTGTGATTCGTTTTCAAAGAAAATTCATTTGCAACTCTCTGAGATTTACGGATAAAATGCTATGAGTGATTCAGTGGTTAGAAGATTGTGCAATGAAGGACGTGATCAACTGCTCGATGAAGAACGAAGTGGACGCCCGACTGTGGATACTGATGATCTGGTTCACACAATTGAAGAGAAGATTAAGCACAACCGTAAGTTTACACTTAGTGCCCTGTCCTTGGAGGTCAATGATGGTGACGAGCTAAAAGAACATGTTACCACATGGTTGAATACATAGACGGCAAACTTCTATAAAGAAGCATACAAAAACTTGTGCCACGCTATGACAAGTGCCTAGAAAATTTCGGAAGCTATGTAGGACAGTTGTAGATTTTTGTACAATAAACATTTTTCCTGTATGTTCACATGTTTGTTTTTTATAACCAAACGGAACTTACTTTGTGGGCATAGCTCCTATATAAAAGTGAAGGTCAGTGTGTTGCTTCACATTTTCTGTTATTCTTTGAAATCGTGTGATGCTAATCGCAAATATTTACTTCTGCTACAAACACCTCGGACTTCTGTTGTACGTCACCATAGTTCAAAATCTGCGAACCGTGCTTCGTAGCGACTATATGCATACCATTTCGTCACTCCTCCTCGTACCAGTGACGAAGCACCCATAGTCACTGATCCGAACACGGTATTTTGAACCGTGACAGGGCGCACGGAGAGCCAATTAAGAGTATGGCCCGAAGGAATGCGGTTCTTCCGTTCCATCCGAGAAGCAGCAGTTGTGTGACGGCTGGATTTGCCGATGACGCACGAGGGATGCGCGATTGCCAGTGGTCTATTGCGGGTCGAAGGAAGACTCTTTCTGTAGGAATATCCTAAACTGGTGTATGTTCGCACACTTCCACAGTTAGTGTCAACTGCATGTATTAGAAAATGTATCTATGTACCTGTGTGTGTTACCGGCCGATTTTTACCAAACGTGGTACGCACAATTTTATCAGACAGTTGCCTGGGTTCAAGGATCAGCTTACGAATTATACTTCATGAGTTTTGACGTAATAAAGAACGAAATTCACGAAAACAACCACACATCTACAACCACATCTGTTACAGATTCTGTAGCACTTTGGTAATATCAGTGACTACAGCAATGACAACAAATACTTATGTTAAAATTTTGAATTCTTGCATTACGCCATGTTAAGCTATTACCTAATCTCTGCTAACGCTTGATAATGGTAAATGACCGAAACCGGTAGCACTGAGAAAAAATAAACAGCTATGGTCAATATGTCTTTCTGCAATTATTTCAAAGCTGTTATGCCCCATCTGTTCACCTTTCTAAACAATATACAAGATAAATCAGGGCTGGTACGGAGACATATAGACATTTTTTTTCCTCGATCTCTTTGGGAGTGGAATAGGAAAGTAAATGCCTAATAGTGGTACATTGTACGCTCCGCCACGCACCTTACAGTGGACTGCGGAGTTTGTATGTAGATGTACTCCAATGCACCAACACTAAATCCTAAATGACATGGCAAACACTAAAAGAGTGTTGTTCTTGTTGTGGTCTTCAGTCCGGAGACTGGTATGATACAGCTCCCCACAATACCCTATCCTGTGCAAGCCTCTTCAACTCCACATAAGAACGGCAACCTACATCTGTCTGAATCTGCTTACTATATCCATCTCTTGGTCTTCCTCTGCGGTTTTTACCCCCACACACTTCCCGCCAAAGCTAAATTCACAATCCATTGA
This sequence comes from Locusta migratoria, assembly GCA_026315105.1. Lineage (NCBI taxonomy): Eukaryota > Metazoa > Arthropoda > Insecta > Orthoptera > Acrididae > Locusta > Locusta migratoria. Next base: position 146,979,415 of record CM048745.1, read on the forward strand.
TGTATAAGAATGTGTCCTACCAATCTATCCCTTCTTTTACTCAAGGTATGCCAGAAAATTCTTTTCTACCCAGTTCTGTTCAGTACCTCCTCATTAGTTACGCGATCCACCCACCTAATCTTCAGCATTCTTCTGTAGCACCACATTTCAAAAGCCTCAATCCTCTTCCTGTCCGCACTGTTTATCGTCCATGTCTCACTCCCATACAAGGCCACACTCCATACAAATGCCTTCAGAAAGGACTTCCTTAGGCTTAAATCAATATTCGATGTTAACAAATTTCTCTTTTTCAAGAACGCTTTTCTACCCATTGCCATTTTGCATTTTATATCCTCTGTACTGCGACCATCATTTGTTATTTTACTGCCCAAGTAAGAAAACTGATCTACCTCCTTTATTGTTTCGTTACCTAATCTAAATCCTTCAGCATCACCTGATTTTCTTAGGTTGCACTCCATTACCCTAGTTTTGCTCTTGTTTATGTTCAGCTTATATGCACCTGTCCATTCCGTTCAAATTGTCTTGCAGGTCCTTTGCTGTCTCTGACAGAATTACTATGTCGTCGGCAAAACGCAATGTTTTTAATTCTTCAACCTGAACTTTAATTCCTTCTCCAAATTTCTCCTTGCTTTCCTTTATAGCTTGCTCAATGTACAAATTGAATAACATTGGAGAAAGGCTACAACCCTGTCTTACTCCCTTCCCAACTGATGCTTCCCTTTCATGCCCTTCGAGTCCAATAACTGCGGTCTGGCTTTTGTACAAGTTGTAAATAACTCTCCTTTCCCTGTATTTTACCCCCTGCTGACTTCAGAATTTGAAAGAGTGTATTCCAGCGGCGGATTTATACCTTGAAAGAGAATGTGTATTGCGAGTTACAGGAAGATGCAGGATACGGAAGAACCGCGTCAGTCTGAGTAAAGGATGAGTAGTTGCGATACGCCTACCAAGAATGCACCTTTGCCCCTAGCGCTAGGCGTTCCCGACACGCGGACAGACACCATATAGAATCGTCTAGTTGGAAGCGTTTGCGCAATACCGGTCTGGACAAAGCGTGGGGCAGATCTGCGTGGCTCGGCACACCATAAATTAGTGACGTTACCGCCCGCGGCGACGGTGGTGGGGGGTCAGACGGCTGTGTTTTATCGCACGGCCTGCCGCTTCGGCCATAACTCGCGGGCGACGTCACAGACCGGCGCGGGCGTAGCGGATGACTCGGCGGCGAGGCGCGTGGGCGGCGTCGGAGGAACAAAAGAGGCGCGTCGGTGGCGCATGCGCATGCGCATGCGCGTGGGAGCCGCGCGGCCGTCCTTGCGGCCCACGCCGGACCGTCTCGCTGACCGCAGCGGCCGGCAGCCGTGAACTCGACGGCGTTTGCCGCATCCTGTCCGGCGGATAAGGAAACGCACTGCGCACTGCGTCCCAGCTGCAACGAGCAGAGACGTCAGCCGTAACGGCCTGCGAGAACGCGGGATGTCGCGTACTGTTGCTGGACGACCGGGCAGTGAGTTAGCCAGGTGTTACGAGGCCTGCAGTTGTGGCTATCTAGCTGCACGGCCACTACGGTCGGGGGTTCGAATCCCCCCTCGGGCATGGATATTTGTGCCGTCCTTAGTTGCAGGTAGTTCATAAGTAGTTTGTAAGTTTAGGGACTGATGACCGCGTAGTTAAACCCCTTAAGCTTAACAAACATTTGAACATTTTTTTTTTTCTATCTAGCTGCCGTTCACTTGCTGTCTGCTGTGCTCGCCTCGGTTTCTGATCGTTCCGTGCGGGAAGAGTTGCACGCAGCCTCGTTCGCTAGTTTCAGATCGGCAGAATCGAGCCCGAACTAATGAAGTGGTAAATAATTTAGGTAAAAAGCAGTCGTGATCGCGTAAGATAGTTTTTACTTCTAATTGCACGGCTTCGATCTGTGTGAGGTCATATTCAGATCTGTTAGCTGACGGCGAGCTGTTGTGGAAGCAGGCCCATCTGTAGTGCACGGAGAAACTGAAGATCATCTGAAGATGATCTCATACTGATCGAAAAGCAGGCACGTCGTAAATAAAAAATATCTTAGGCGATGACTACTGTTTGTATCGAATTTATTGATACTAAAATATATCGCTGAATCCTAGGAACAAACTTCTTAAAAATATTGAAACAAAATACTTTATACGCCCTCCCATCCCCCCCCCCCCTTCCCACCCATCCGAGAACTGCTGCATTTTTTTTTTTTTTTTTTTTTTTTTTTTTTTTTTTTTTATCAGCTTTCGATCATTAGTCATCGACAAGCAGAAAAAAATGTTGTTGTGCCCAGAGCTGCAGAATACTTTTATATGCTATGCTCGACCGGTTTCGGCAATTCCTGCCACCTACAGGAGATTAACAAAATATTTTTCATCAACAAGAACAAGTTATAGAGCTTATCGTCTGTAAGTGCCTTACCGCCAGCGGGGGAGGGGGTGGGGAGAGATTTTTTGGGCAATGACATCCATTCGAACCTAAAGAAGAGTCAGAAACATTATTAACCAAAAGTCGACCAAAGATGCCAACAGGCAATATGTTAACAAGTAGGCAGCAATGCCTCAAGTATTTCATAGTGCATGAAATATGAACTATAAAAAATGTTGTACTCATCAAAAGAATAAAATAACTCCAATAAACAAGGATACGGAAACGTGAACTGTCTTTGCCTAATGACGAAGCCATCGGACATCAAACGTCCTCCCTTTAAGTCTGGACACTACCATCTGCGGACTAGTTACTTTAGTTAATTTATAAAACTAAGGTACAAAACTGCTAGGATCATCGGTCCCTAGGCTTACATACTACCTAAATTCACTTACGCATACACACACACACACACACACACACACACACACACACACACACAGGCACACGCCTGTGGAGGACTGAAACCTCCGACGGAAGCGGCCGCCCAAGACAGGACATGGTATCTCAGACCGTGGATCCATCCCTGTCTGCAGAGTATCATTTTCATTGCCCGCAGCAACTAATGCGTACTGACGCTTCTTTGAGTATTCCCTGCTAAAGCAATAGCCAGAGGTTAAAAGCTAGAAGGAAGGAAGTTGGGGTTTAACGTCCCGTCGACATACTGGTCATTAGATAAGGAGCACACTAGGACTGTTTTCGTTTAGGATGGCGAAAGAAATCGGACGTGCCCTTTGAAAGGAGCCATTCCAGTATTTGCCTAGAACGATTTACGATTGAGGGGAATCATGATAAAACCTAAATCGGGATTGTCGGCGGCGGGGTTTGAAATGCTGTCCTCCCAAATGTGAATCAAGTGTGTTATCACTGTGACACTTCGCTCTGTCGCCAGATCTCAAGTTTCAGTTCCTGACACTGTTTTATTCCGTCTGGAAGTGTGGAAGACTGAAAGATTCGTTCTGTAATGAACAATTTTTAAATGTTGGCGGGAGACAGACTGCCATATTTTAGCCTTCAAAGCAATGCAAACGCGTTCGTTCCTTTTCCCACAACGTCTTTTAAAACGATTTAAAATTGTCTACCGAAATGAATTATTTGAAATTACCGGTGGAGCTGCATCAATTAGAATAGTGGAAAGCATCTGAACCGTCCGAGATCTTTATCTCAGTGATCCTGCGAATAACACGGTAGAGACAGTTTATCTCCAACCGCATCACGAATACTCCAGGAAAATTAGGAAGTTAATTGCTGTAATCATGTTGCGACTCTGGATGTGAACATAAAGACCACTGCCACAAAGTAAGTGGCCCGCAGACCTTATTCAAGGATTCTGCGGGCGTCGCTGGTCAAGGCTAGGACACTCGCAAGAGGTTTCGCCTGCTCGCCGCCTATGGTCCTCGCCCACACAATCTGCAGCCACAAATCGCTCGCCAAGTTGCCCACTGGCTGTCCTTGCCAAGGCTGCAGGCAGCGCCAGAGCGGCTACTTGCTCGGCTAGAGGTCACTCTCTTAATACATCTCTCCGCTACTTTGGCACAGTGCGAGAACCGGCGCGAGGATTGAAAAATTGAGCCTACCATTCGTGTAGGACTGAGCACAAATATATGGTGAGTTGCAACGTGGTAGTGCCGAGATTAATGCAGAAAGGTCATTTACGTTTTAGTACCAGGTGAGAACTGTTCCTTCGTTTACATTAGTTCAAAAAATGTTCAAATGTCTGTAAATCTATCGGACCAAACTGCATGGTCAACAGTCCGTAGCTTACAAACTACTTAAACCTAAACTAACCTAAGGACAACACACAGACCCATGCCCCAAGGAGGACTCGAACCTCCGCGGCGAGCAACCGTGCGCTCGCAACGATTTAGACCGCTCGGCTACTCCACCGCGGATTACATTAGTTGCGGATTATCTTGTAAAGCTGCTGCTGTTCTAAAGACACTTCAGGAATGATGAAAACCACTTGTAAAACCACATCCTTTAAAGAACAGAATTCTCATGTAAACCTGTAAAACCTTGTCTGATTACTTTGATTCCTGTATGAATAAAGTCTGGGACTTTGTGCTCCACTGTATTTAAAACCAAGTTATTCACACATCACACTGTTTATGGCTTCGGCCCTCCTGAACATGAGTCGTACAATGATGATACTTTCGTATTAATATTCGGTGACATAAGCAGATGTAATCTGCAAATTGTATTGCGAAAAAAGTCGGTAATAAAGAAGCAATAAATTAAACGGCGACTTTTACAGCTTGCCATTATAAGCAATCGCTAGTTTCTTCAAACATATTTACGTTTATGACGCCATATGTCGTGTACTATGTATCATGCAGTGGCATAATCTTTCAGGTACAGCCGCGGTGGAGTAGTCGAGCGGTCTAAAGCATCGCGCTGTGGAGCGCGCGGTTGCTCGCCGTGGAGGTTCGAGTCCTCCCTGGGGCATGGGTGTGTGTGTTGTCCTTAGGTTAGTTTGCCTAGGTTTAAATAGTTTGTAAGCTACGGACTGATGACCAACGCAGTTTGGTCCGATAAATTTACAGACATTTGAACATTTGAATTTTCAGGTACATTTACTGGTCTAATTGTCTGCAAACTGTTGCGTACGCGGTCTAAATAAGTAATAATTTAACACGCCATGTCTGATGCTGAATTATGACTGCATTGACACCGAAAATGTAGTAACGATGACTTTAATTTTTCTCGTTTTTTGTGGCGGGTTCCAGTGGGGAAGTGTTTGGTTAAGGTTTGAAATTGTGTGCGAATTTCAATGAAAGTGGTCCTATTCAAAATGTTTGATCTACTAATTACGTCCTTTCTCGTCGCCAGCCAAGCCGCATCAAGAAAAAGACGCACTTGTTAATTGTAGTTGCATTAACATTTTTAACGTAAGTCTATAATTATTAAACTGCTGAATGTGGAAATGTTACAACTTTTTAAATTCGCTCAATAATCACGCGAGTTATTGAAAGTGAAGTTCTTTTTCCGCCCAAGAAGCCGTTAGATTTGTAGTTTGTTGTTTCTTCGAATGAAGCAGAAATCGAGTGCTGACGAGATAAGTCTGCTGCAACTCGTCTCGGTGAATCACGGACAGTGTTGCAACCGCTTGCAGTTAACATCCGTGGCTTCTCCTCTGTGAACGTATTTGTCACAAAGCGTCGCCTAGCGGTGTAGCTCTGATGCAAGGTCGACTGCCTTCTAATGGACAAACAATCTCCTCCTACTCCAACTGCGGGTGTCGGTTGCTACGAACAAGAAACGTTCATCCCACTTGATTATATTTTTACGTCTTCGCGCCATATACTCTTGTTATGACTTTCCTCGAAAACAGTCTTGGATATAGTAATGTATAATTACATGCAGTATCGCTAGCCCTGTGACGCGTATTTCGGCAAACAAAACTTTCAAAATCTTTTAGAAATCGTCCCGAAAAAATACATATAGGAAGAGCATGTTTTCGTTGTTACAGAATGGTAGAAACGGCAGGCTATATTATAGTTGCATTGTGCCTTTATTTTTACTTTCTTTCTTTTTTCATAGTACTGAACATTAACATTTAATACGAAGTTAATATTCTTAAATTTATATTATCATGGCTTGACATCGATCGGTTTCGGTTTTAAACCATCATCAAGGATCTAAGCTAAACAAACTGATTAAGTGAATTATCTCAGCTAACATCATCATCAATACTTAATGTCAAATCAATATAATTCGTGTCATTTTATATCTACTCTTGATAAAAAAAAAAGGTTAAAAAATACCAATACTAGATGTCAAGTGACGTCTTGCGAATGGTATTGATTCGACATGCCAGTAAGCAATGGAGAGGATGTCAGCTGAGGTATTCACTTAATCGGTTATTTTAGCTTACAGTCCGCGGTGATTTAAAAATGAAACCGGTCGATGTATATAAGCAAAATAAACAGCATATGGTTAATATTATGTACTTCCTAAAATGTAATATTTTTACTGAATTTAACTTATGAAGTTCAACGGAACGATTGAGTCCACTACAAAATGATAATAAAATGAAAACAAGTCTTTCTTTGTAATACATTTCTTATTTAAAGACAAAACCGTTATATAAATTGACTGATGACAATTAAAGAGTGCTGTCAGCAAATTGTTCTATTAGCAGAGGATACTGTATTGTAAGAAATGCGAAGTTATTCAGGTAACCCACTGCGCTCCTGATCTAGTGTGATTGCGTCAGACTTCACGTAGTAGGCAATTACAATCAAAATACTGGCTGAAACGATCTTTTGTAAAAGTCTATCCGCAAGATTAATCCGGTTATTTAATTATTTAAACTTCTTGTTTGAATATTAACATTTTAATAAACATGTGCCTTAAGTTAAACTAAATTATTTAATTGTATTCGCAGCAATACGAGAAAAGTGAGAAATTTTAGGCTGTCTGGTAAAAGAATATTTTCCGGTATTCTGTATCCTTATATTTGCCAAAGTCAGCCGAAGTTCGAGTGATTATAGATGATAATTGATAATTATTTCGTTATACCAAAGGTATTAAACATAAGGAGAGGCATTGAATTAAAATTTATGCTATGGCTGGGATTCGAACCCGGGACCTCCTACTTACTAGGTAGGTGCTTTAGACCACTCAGCGTTGTAGCCAAAGCAAATACACTGACTGTCCTAAAGCACGTCTCCCTCCAACTACATACTTTAATTCTGCCTCATGTTCCCTGTGAAATGCGTATCAAATTGCCACGGCTCTCCTACATTGGAATAGCACCCCAGCAAAGAACACGAATAGGAACTATCCCGCCTTGTTCCTCAGGCCAAGGTGATATAAATATCAACAAATAATACAAATAAGACAATCCGTGTATGTGCTTTGGCTACAACGCTGTTAGCGGAGTGGTCTAAAGCACCTACCTAGTAAGTAGGAGGTCCCGGGTTCGAATCCCAGCCATAGCATAAATTTTAATTCAATGCCTCTCCTTATGTTTAATACCTTTGGTATAACGAAATAATCTTGTCTCAAGGAATTGTATTATTTGTTGAGATTTTTTAAAACTAGAATGTTCGTCCCCATGTAATGTCATCAAACCAAACGTTAGGTTTAACGAAAGAGGCACGTTTGCGACGTTCCTAAGAGTTTCTTCTCGTGTAATCATCAATCGCGTAACAGTACGCACTGTTTTCCGAGAAGAAGCGAGTGAAGGTGGGAAAAACCTGACGAGAATTAACGTGCTTTAAGTGGCAGCGTTGGCCAAATCCTTTGTTACCGACAGAGGAAAAAAAAAGGAAATTTTCTTCTCTGGGATGGCACCTCGGACGAAGCTGAGCAGAGCCTGGCGTATCGCGAGCACGACACGCTTTGTTTGCTCTTCCGCTGGAAAAGCGTTTCTTTTGTCGCCCTGCCGTCCACCTGGAACCCCGATTGGACACGGAGCGAAGAGGCGCTCCTCCCATCCCGTGCTGGCCGTATTATCTCTCGAACAGGCCCTGGTGCTAGAACTCCCTATCCCGTCTGCCTCTCTGCTACTACTAACTGCAACAACAGACTCGTCGTGTCAAAAGTTTCGCCTGGGCCACAAGATCCGGTATTGTGTTTTTTCTGCAGCAGCGCGGATTTGGCATTAAATCGTGAACGTTTCGAGCAGGTACGTCATCCTAAGGCTGACTAGCTGGCGCCCCCCCCCCCACAGGGCGTCGTTTAACGACGCCACACCAAATCACAGCGTAATGAGTTGTGGTTACCTGCACGGCCTTGTCGCCACTGCGTCTCCAGCTTTACGAGGTTTTTAATCGCCGCTCACTCTGTGCGGTGGCTGACGCGTTTACTGCGGCGGTCTCATTCAGCGCGAGACAAAAGAAATGTTGACGCCGTTATCCGAGTTCTGTTTGCCCGTGCTACCACTCACAACGATGGTAGTTTAGTTCACTAATTTCTGTGCCTTGCAACTTCTTGTTGTGGTACAGGTTAAATAGCAGAGCAAAATATTTCGTGATGGACATATTGCTTATATTGGGCTGCACTTTTTATTACTTTTCTGCATCATGATATCGCAAGAAACGCTGCACCAAAGTCCCAGATTAGAAGGCAAATCTATTCGCTGTGGTTGACTTAAACAGACTGTGTGTCAACGTCGAAAGCGAACTGTTCTTTGAATGGCAACATTAGGTTCGGTGGCACGTTGTTCCTATTTGCTGGCAGTAGGGTACAATCTCTTTCGTCTTATTATTATCAGCAGTAGAGAGACAACGTTACATAAACGCACATCCGATATGGTCAATAAACATTCTTCAAATTTTCGTCAAGAATATTAGACACAGACAATGGGGCTCTGCTAGATGACGAGTTTGCCCTTAGGAAAAGTAAAGACACCAGAGACGAGATTCTCAATTTGCGTTTGGCAAGGGAACTTTCATAGAATCAATCGACGTGCATCAACCCCTTTCAACAGTGTAAAGTAGTGCAATACGTTTGAAACTCGTAGAAAGATTGCTGTTTGTTATAGACAATGACGGATAATAGGCAATGTGTTTATGATTGTAGACGAAAAATTGAGCGTGGAAAACGAGAAAGTTCGCGCAGTCAGCAGGAATATAAGTCAGGGTAGATAGAACATAAAATAAAACAGCACAAATTTTATATCAACATCGCTCAACAAAAAATAATCAGACTTGATTCAAACTAGTATAAATACAGCTCAATCAAAAGAATATCAGCAAAATGCTATCGAATTTCTACGTACCAAGCAACACCAGTGGTAACTATGTAAGTATATTAAGTGAAATGCATTGCGTTAATGCGGAAAATATATAACCTGCCATATATATGCCGTTCGGCGTCCCTAATACACATATATACAATGGAAAATCCGATTGGAATGTCAGTAATAGACGCTAGGTAACAAATCACCGCAAAGAGGCTCCCAAACGATTGTATAACAGTTGATAAAATTTTCTCGGGTTTCCAGCCGCGTCATGTTGTTAACTATTCATATATGAGTGTATAACAATTCCCATAAATCTAGTCATAACTTGTAAATTACGAATTATGTATTTCAAGAAAATCTGAATACGGCCAAAAATCCAAAATTGGCTCATCGTAAGTGATTATGTAAAAGAAATGTAAGGATATACAATTTCATTACGCTTGTAGCATTGTAGAATGTGTTCAATGCTGGCAATGGAATACCTAATTTGTTTTCGGTTGTTTGAAGTACCAAGTTTGTGGATGCTAAAGTAAAGGTAGTTTCCACGTATTAAAAGTGTACATTGGGTAATTATTTAGTTTTCTCCTTTACTGGGAGAAGCGACAAGTGACAAGGTTTTTTATTTATTTATTTATTTAGCCTGATCAGATTAGGGCCATCAGGCCCTCTCTTACATCGGACCAGGGTTTTACACATACAGTATTTCTTTACATGTGAGTTACCTACAACATAATAATGATTTTTACAGATGAACAGTTAATAACATTATTTATACAGGTTGATTACATGTAAGAGGATGTAAATAAAAGGTAATAACTTAACTCTGCATATGTAATAACTCTAAATAGGATTAATACTAACAGTACCACTGAGACACCTTCTGCTGCTGCTGGTGTAATAATAGAGGTAACAACATTGAAATTAGCAGATACAATATTTACTTTTGAATATATCGAGACTGGTTAAAGCATGGCGAATTCTGACAGAAGCTGTAACTGGCGAGAGCAATGGCAGTCGGAGAATATCTGGGAGGAGGAATGGATGTGACGTACCTGGACCGCAGGGTAATAGAGACTGGCGTCATTATTGCTTTAGTAGATAATCCATTAACTGTCTTTTGAAGCTGGCAGTGTTATTCAGTTCTCTGATATACTGAGGTAGATTGTTCCAGAGCCTGGTTCCTGCTACTGAAAAGGATTTTGAGGAACCGGCTGAGTGATGGATAGGGACAGAAAGGGTTTTGCTCTGACAGGAACGAGTAGTTCTTTTATGTTGATCAGATAAGAGTGTTAAGGTCGAGGAAAGATATGAGGGACAGTGTACGTTGATAAGAGAGTAGAGGAAACAGAGTTGCCAAGTGGATAGATAATTTCTTCAAGTCTGAGCGCGCGCGTCGCTGGAGACAGCGCGGTGGGCTGTGTGTGGCATCTACTGCCCGCATCGAGCATCGGCGGCGCCTCTGCTGTGTGGATGACTCAGGCGCGTTGGCGTCCAGCGGCTGTGGTAGAGACGTCGGTCAAGCGGGCGCGCGAGTCACGGCAGATAAATATAGGCGTGCATTGTGGCTCGCGGCCATTGTGGCTCGGCTATCGCTGGCAGGCAGTCGGCTTGGCGTGTGAAGCGCCCTCCGCCGCGCACCTCCCCTTTGTGGCCTTCCGGCCGGACACGACGTTAACGAGGCTCGCCCGCCGCAGCCACTGACGCCGTAGTAAGGCACGCGCGCACACACAATGCCGCCGCCGTCTCTATCTCGCATGCCGCGCTCCGTACCTCGCATTGCTCGGAACAGAAACAACGCCGACTTGCTTCTTCTTGCGGCCGAACAGAAAAGTACAGGCCCCCCATAACGAGTCTGTGGCACGCTGCCTTCACAACGTGCCTACTGCCGAGATATACGCTGTTCTTTTCTAACGCTTTCATTTGGTTTAACAATAAATGTTCAAATGTTTGTAGAACTTATGGGACTTAACTACGGGGTCATCAGTCCCTAGGCTTACAAACTACTTATGAACTAAATAGATTAAGGACAGCGTAGCAGCCGTGCAGATCGTGACTGGAGCGCCTCAGTCCCTTCGGCCACCGCGGCCGCCTTTGGTTTAACTATTGGTTTGGCACGCTTCATCTAAGGGGTCGCCGTATGTCATTCTTTTCCCACCTCTGTTTGTCTATCCAGTTCTCACCCCTCTCCGCATCTACCTACCTCATCACGCGATCGCCCTGATCCTTTCTTTCTCCCCTTCCCTCTATCTCAACTCTGTGTAGCTTACTGCGTTTTTAGTGTTCTGTTCAAAATTGAGTATATGCGTAGTTTCTTTAGCGAATGCTTCGAAATGTTGACATTACTTTGCTATGGTATACGCACGTATTTCTATGTTCCTAATTTTTAATATAGGTAGGTAAAAATCGTCATTTATCAGAAAACAAATCTGCGTGAAAATGTCGAAGAAATTCGTGAAGAACTTCCGAAGCTTAACAATTTTAAACAAACAAACCTATACCTTTTAATGTATTTATATATCGGATGCAGATCCAGAAATGCCTGAAAAAAAAATCTGCAAAATCGAATGCAACTTACTGTGAAAATTTCAACGGAGTCTGTGCCGATTTTTCCGAGATTGAGATTTTGGATAAATGAAGTTTTACATTTCTACTTACTCAGAAAATGCAGATGCACAAAACCGCAAGTATCCGACAGGTATTGACCAAATGCTAATTTTGACACAACGTTGCAATGGAAAACACACTTCTTTTAAACAACCAAATTATTAATATATTGCAATGTTTGAAATTATATAAATTTTATAATCGGAACCGTTGTTACAAAATTCGAAAGAAATTAAAATTATTAAACTATTCACAATATATTAAGAAATAGTTAAATAACACCTATGCATTAGAATTAAATGTTGTCAAAATTTCGAACAAATCAGTCACGAAATTCCGGAGATTAACGATTTTGAACAAACGAACATCCTTTGTTTATATAGATACACTGTGCAAAGGGTGGATAAAAAGTGTTAGGTAACGTAAGCTACACATGGGTGCATGTTGGATTGCCTAGCTCAAGGTGCAATTAAATCTTTCCAGAACAGCTTTATTTTGGCCACCATGCAGAAGCAGCACCATCTAAAGAGAAGGCCTCTGCACTGTTGGCCACCATCGCACCAGCTGATTGGCTTGCCTAGTCTGTGTCATGTGACACGTCAGTGCGGAGGCCTTCTCTTCAGAGTGCGACGTCACTCATAATATACCGCTACCGCGAATCTGATTGGCTGGCTGCTATGAAACAGTAGACTGTGTGGTAGTAGCCAATCAGTCAGCAGTGCAATGGTGATCTGTTCTGCGTGATGTGACACAACAGTGTGGTTTGAGACACACAAACAGTACGCCAGAAATGCGAACTGACTGGCTTGCCACTATGAGACAGTGGGTTGTGCCACAGCGCCTAGCCAGCAAAGTATTGACACGGCAGTGTCCAGGCAATGTTGGGCTGAGAGTCTGGCCACTGCACCGTGGCAGCTAGCCAGTCAGCCAACATGGTGGGTGGTGTTGGTAGAATTTGTCCGCTCTCGGTGGACTCTTGCTGGAAGCCAGGCGCTGAAGTATGTGTTGTGTTGTGTGTTGCAGTGAAACGCCCAGTGGACATCCGCAACCGGCCACGCATCCCGATCCCAGACGAGGACCCGTACAGCGTGGCGGGCAGCGGCGGCAGCAGCGGCGGCAGCAGCGGGGGCGTAGGAGGCGGCCCCGGGGGCGTGGTGGCGGCCGCCAGAGAGCAACTGGTGCAGCAGGGCCGCAGGGACCGGCCCCCCAAGCTGCCGCCCAGGGACACCGCATACCCGCAGGACATACCCAAGGTAACCAGGCACCGCACTTCTCCACTACTGCAAAGAGTACAAACGTCCACAGTAGCATAGTGACCGGCCCCCCAAGCTGCCGCCCAGGGACACCGCCTACCCGCAGGACATACCCAAGGTAACCAGGCACTGCAACGAACTTCTCCACTACTGCAAACAGTACATGTGTCCACAGTAGCATAGTGACCATCACAAAAGGTCTACTATCACCTCCACATTTGTTAGTACACCGAAGAACCTGCCTACTATCATGCAGGGCCTACTAGAGCACACAGAAGTGATGCAAGATGACATCCCATGGACTCGACTAATGACTGAAGTAGTTCTATAGGGAATTGACGACCTGCAGCGTTGTCTATAAATTCGTAACAGCAGAAGTGGGTCGAGCCAGGTCTGAGAAGATAAAAGAGAAGGATTATAACTTGAATCCACTTTTAGTGGAGATCACAGAATGCTGGTCAGTGACTTCACCATACATGTAAGGAAGGCTACCCATTCATACAAGTCCTTTGTGGATAGTGGACGAAAGGGACAAAGTGCCAAGGCAAGTGCTGAGGGACTGCTAGCAGTAAGCTTGCTTTGTGCAGTACATGCAAAGATAAGATTGTCTTAGTAACAGGTATGATACATGTCAGGTACCATTAGTCACAGCATTGTTCGTCATACTACTGTCAGTCCGAGTTGTTGAATGGTACTGCTGCGATTGGGTGCGGACGATGTCTCCTGGGCCAACTGAGGCGTCTGTTTACATGCAACAGCCGAGGTCGTTATTAGTGTGGCCGATTGTTTACTGTGTGTGGGTTTGTTAGGATCTGTTTGTATTTTCTGTGCAACGCGGTTTCCCTGCGTTGCCGGTTAAGTAGCTTAGTGCTTTCAGTCGCCGATGTTGGTTAATAAGTTTGGAAAAGAAAGTTTTCTGTTTGAAAAAACTGCGAACTGGTAGATGTTTTGAAAATTAGAATAACAGTCACGTTCGCAAAATGTTGTACAATTTACGCTCATCGTCTCGGCATCAACAGCGAGACGAATCGCTCTGACGATAGTCTCAGAAGAGATCGAAACCGTTCACCCTATCAAATAAATTGTATAACATTTTGTGAACATGACTTATTCTCACTTTTAAAATCTTACTTGTCCCTTGTGAAGAGTTTTTGGGGTGGATATATTTCGGCGTAGCGCAAGACCAGTTCGTGTGCCGATGACAGACACTGAGTTTTCAGACTGTGAAAGTTTCTACTGCGTGGACCTAATCCTAGCGAAGCCAAGGGAGAACATCAAGAAGTCGCCGATACGAGTGGGAAGGCTACCACTAGGCTGCGAACCGCAGTACTTTAGCAATAAGAACCGAGCGTGCGCTCCTGGAGACAGTTTCCCTGTGCCTTGCTTCAACATCCAAGAGAAGTGTCAAGAGTCAAGTGTGAATCTGTTCTTCGTTGGTGGTAAAAGGTTCCCCACTGCAGAGCAGTTGCAGTAGGTGACAACGGTACTTTGCGGGGAACGAGGCAAATGGGGAAAACGTAAGTAGGGCCTATGCTGTTTACCGTTTATTATGGCGAAAGTAAAAAAGGAAGCCGGCCGCGGTGGCCGAGGTGACTGAGGCGCTCCAGTCACGGTCAGCACGGCCACTACGGTCGGGGGTTCGAATCCTCCCTAGGGCATGGATATTTGTGCCTTCCTAGTTTGTAAGTAGTTCATAATGAGTTTGTAAGTTTAGGGACTGATGACCCCGTAGTTAAGTCCCATAAGCTTAACAAACATTTGAACATTTAAGAAAGGAAGGAAGAACACAGATTGGCCCAGATAGCTCTGACGTCCTTCCAGAAAGACGAGAATGGCAGCTTACTTTTTTATTCTTCTCTGTAAGGATTCGTGTACAGTGTCATATTTTATTTCTTTGAATCGCCTGCTCCCATTGCAGATCAATTTTATCTTGTATTGTCGATTGCAAAGTGGTTGGATACAGCTGCAAAGTTGAGGTTCATACAGAAGACGCTGAAGACTTTCTCGTAGTTCGGTTTATATTTCTTGAAATTCCTTCAATTTTTGAGACAATTATATGTATATATTTCATCTTGAAGGTTGCTTTAATAATAATGATTCATCAGATTAAAATTAAAAACATTCATTTTGACGTCATTCCACAAAGAAAGTCAGTATTGAAAAACTAATGCCGTGATTGTGAAAAAAATCACTCATAATGATCTTGTGCAGTCATATGAAGGTAATTAATAGCTTCTGAGAAAAAATTAAACCACAAATAATTCCGCGCTATTTATCCCACTGTGAGACACAGGAGCACGCCTAATTTCTTCTTTTGGAAGGGGGGAGGGGGCTAGCTCTGAAGTACAAGAAGTTCATTTACATCAGTGCCCAAAATATGTCCAGCTATCTGAAATGTCTGTCCGATTCAACATTAAGAACTGGAGCACTGATTGCACTGTCAGTGATTAAAAAGAAAATGACCTTGTTGCTATGGCTGTTGAGGGTGTCACATACGTATTGGACGCATGATATGTCTTGTTTCCTTTTAGAAATGTGGTAACGCTACTGACCACATTACCACAGAGCCTACCAGCAGCTGTGGTGATTTGCTCTCGGTCGGCTACCTCGCGAGTAATTGCAAAGTGGCGTGTTAAAACGCGTGCGCACAGAGCAGATAGCATCTGCTGGGACGTCCACTTGCTGTGGAGCTGAGGTAGGGGCGGGTTGCGAAGAGCCACGCAGTACACACTCACACTCTCGGCATTCCAGAGCCTGGCGACACTTTCTACGCCATGAATATTGCACGAGCGGCGCCCGCGCCCCTGCTATAGGACACACGGCAGGAATGCCCGCGTCCCACGCCAGCCGATGCCTCTGCCTCTGCGACAGCGCTACAGCACGCAGGCGCTCGCCTCACTAATGCCCGCCCTCTGAGGCACAGCCGCGTGTGTGCGCCTATACTTGTCCCTGCCTCCCATCTGTAATGTATTTCCGTCTAATCACCACCGTGTCACGTGACGTTAAACCCTAATCTTCCATCCTTTACTCTCGTACTGATTCCTGACATAACACTTCACTCCATTCACTCACATACAACATTTAAACGCACTTAGTTTATCCATCATTTAATTTTTTAAATAAATCATTGTCCAGAGACATACTTTGTCTTGATATACAGAGCAACACAGAAAATCTGATACATTTCCATAATCCAAGAAAACTAGAAGTAATGAAGGAAGAAAAATTAATTCGTAGTAATTAAAGTCTTACAACTTTGCCATTTATGAAACACTGATTTCATGTATCATTATTTAAAAATTACTTCGTTTAGATGGCACCCTCCTGTACAAATACAGAACAACCTTTACTGAGCAAACACAAGTCCTAATGACGTTCATGAGCGCCCTTTACAACCTAGTAAATTGACAGTGTGGTGTGGTGCATCATCACACGGGATTATCGCACCGTATTTTTTGGCAGATGAACAGGGCAACACAACAACTGCCAATGTCGATTGTTACGTAGAAATGTTACGAAGTTTCTTTACACCTGTATTCAAGAACTTGCCAATCGTTCAAGAAGCCTGGCTTCAACAGAACGGTGTGACATTACACACTGCACGGAAATCAACGGCATGCGTGCGAGAATTTCTAGGTAACAGTGTGATCTCACGTTTCGGTAACATTCCCTGGATCCCGAGATCGGCAGATTTATCAGTTTGTGGTATTTTCCCCTTGTGGGGCTACCTCAAGAGCTCGATCAACAACCCTGGATGAGTCAAAACAAAGAATTCTGGATGAAATGAAATTCACAGTATCCTAGCTGAGATGTTGCAGCGCTCAATGAGGGATCTCCACAACAGACTTCACGAATGTATTCGAACAGAAGAACGCCATCTAAAGGGTGTAATTTTTGAAAACGATAAATGACATCAATGTTTCACAAATGCCAACGTAGTAAGATTTCAATTTCTGTGAATTAATTAGGACCATCACGTGAACCAGCTGAAAACACTTCCAGTTCTGTTGCATTTCTTCCTTATGCTGGTAACGTGTCTGCCAAGATAGGAAGGGTTTTAAAGAAACACAAAACAAAGTGTATTTTTTTCCGACACCTAAGACTAGAGCACTTCTTGGCTCTGTTAAAAATGATTTAGGCCTAAGAAAGCCTGGCGCTTATAAAATACCTCGTGAGTGCGACAAAACATACATTGGCCAGACTGCTTGTACCGTCAGTGTCAGATGTGTTGAACATCACCGCCATACGCTATTCATGTAGCCTGAAAAATCCGCAGTGGCTGAACACTGTCTCTCAGAGGGTCACAGGATGCTATACGATGAGACACATGTTGTAGTAAACACCTCAATTTACTGGGATTGTGTTTTGAAAGAATCAGTTGAAATCAGAATAACAGATAACACAATTAATCGTGACAGTGGTTATTTTCTGAGTAATTCGCGGAATTCTGCGTTATCACACCTGAAGAAACATCGGCATCTGCATCAAATAGCAAGGAATGACAATCTATAACGATCTATCGTTTGACATTACCCACCACTGGAGGCGCTACAGCTTCTCTCGCGCCAGGGGTCAGCAGCTACGAGTAAACTCACGCCCTCTGTACTTAGCGCATGCGACTTCCTGCTTTCGTTGCGTATGTAGTGCCAGCCGTTCCACAGTTTCAGTCAGTCACTGCTATAGCGGCTTCCTCACCTGATGATGGCGGACAGTTGGACCACAGAAATATTGTGTACAGATGTCAGAATGATCCGGCTGGAAACCCGCGAAGAATTTGATAAATTTCTTTCATTTTATTGCATTGTGAAATGTTCCCGTTCTTCTTTGTCACCCTGTATATCAAAGACAACGAACTGAAGGAGAGGCAATGAATTAAGATTTGTACCACGGCCGGGATTCGCACTGGGACCTCCTGCTTGCTAGTCGAGCACTATAACTATTTAGCCAATGCAGCACAAATGTTAATTCTATGCCTCTCCTTCAAGTCACTATCTTTGATTTACAATTTTTTTCTGTAACAACGTCTTTAACGAAATTTCAAGGTCGATTCAATTTAAAACACTTTTTCCCCCTCAGGACTGGCTACTGAAGGTATGCATTTGTATAACCTTGACACAGAACAAATAGAAATGGTCCGATTTGATCGGCAAAGTTTCTAATACAAGACTGAATGAAATACAGGTTGTCCATGTTGCCCCTGATATCTCTCGCACCACAACAGTTATTGAAATTCGAATTTTATAAGCATGAACCTATTCCAGGGGCTTATGAAAGTAAGTGCTATGAGACAGTGTTAAAATCTAAAAAGATATTATTTTCAACGTAAACTTATGTTTTTTAAATGGATACCACATATTATTTCATATGTAATCAATAGAATTAAACACAGCAAAATCAATGGCGTTGGTTTACATCACTTATGCCAAGTAAATCCCCAGATATTGTGAAGCGCAGTTGACGCTTGAAATTAATGAACCACGCAGCTACCAGACGATTATGGGCAGCATGAGGTACAAGCTTCTGCCTCGCATCGTTTTATACAGATATTCCTATGGTATGCACAAAGCAATATTGTATGACTGCTACATTTTAACTGTGTTAGTTTTTCGTTTATAAATGACTGTTAGTTTATACAAATATTTTTGTGGTATGCAGTAACTTAATTACGTCATCAATGTAGATATTAGTCTATTTTTTCAAATGACTTCTAATTATTTTTATGATCTGTACAACACGTTTTTAACATCATTGTGTTTTAACATTACATTGGTGTGTGCTGCCATCTGGCGCCATATTTTTTACCCTTGACTTGTATCATGTATCAGTTTGCTTTTGGCACTCACTGTGATAATTACGTTTTATTATAATGACATAGTGCACCTATGCACTGTAAATCGTTTTATATAACAACTATTTGACATTACAAGGTATGTCTCATCTCTAAATATGCCCGATCTTGCTCTTATGGATTTAATTGAAGTATCTTCTCGTTTTATTATAATGACATGCATGTTTTAAATTTCCGTTTTTCCTTTTTAACAGATTATGGCCTGGTAAAATATTTTATATGACCTGATGATGCTGACATAGTTCAGTGAAACCGGTCGTCATTAATAAAAATTGATGATAAGCGATCTTGGCTATTTGATATCTTGTTGCAGTATTATAAGTGGATCGCCTCCTATAACATAAACCAACTCAAGGTTTACAAACATTTGAAGATTGTAGTGCTACTCTGCCTACCAGACGTCGGCCAACGATGCTCTAAAGGCAACGCGGGTCCAGAGAGAACAACACGCTGGGGTTACTGCGCTTTCCCGGAAGCGAGTGGAGTGTCTTCTGCCGGCGCTCTGCATTTCCTCGTCGTTTTTCGCACGGCTTCCACAACGTAGCCTGCCGCCGCGGTTTGTAGCTTTTGTACAGCTCGAGAGCGAAAGTAAATTGCAGAAGGCGTCTATTAGCGGCAGAACAGAGAGTCATTTCCCAGGCACAGTGGCTGCGTCTGCACGCCCGAGTAGCTTCCTTAATTTCCGCCTGTGTTCTTAGATTTTTTTTGTTGCGGCATGGTAAGAAGCGTATCCACGCGATTACTGCTCAGAACATCACTGCAGACGCACTGCCGTCAATAACAGAATCCTTCTTAACCCTTGAGACGCAATGAGTAAGTGAGCAAGAAGTCGTACATCCCTAATTTCAAGAACTACAGAAAATGAGAAAGCGTTTCGTCTTCAGCGTCAGAAATAGTTCTATTACAAACATTACTCACTTTTGTATGTAAACAAACAATAAAATAGCAATAAATTAACATCCACTTTGCCGGCCGAGGTGGCCGAGGGGACTGAGGCGCTCCAGTCACGGTCAGCACGGCCACTGCGGTCGGGGGTTCGAATCCCCCCTCGGGCATGGATATTTGTGCCGTCATAGTTCGTAAGTAGTTCATAAGTAGTTTGTAAGTTTAGGGACTGATGACCCCGTAGTTAAGTCCCATAAGCTTAACAAACATTTGAACATTTTTTTAACATCCACTTTCTGTAAGTCTAGGGCTTATATTGTGGAAACGTTTCTTTTCATTCTATTCTCTAGCGCAGTAGTTAGTATCCTGGTAATGTTTACTGACACTGCGTACAGGAAGATAGCAGAAATATTACTAACGTCTGTAAATCTAAGGGACTTAACTACTCTCGTTATTAGTTCCTAAACTTACAAACTACTTAAACTAACTTATCGTAAGAACAACACACACTCGTGCCCAAGGGGGGACTCGAACCCCGACGGGGAACGGCCGCGAACACGACAGTTGGCGCCTTAGTGCTCACGGCTATTCTGCCGCGCCAGAAAGATACTGCAACATGTTCACGTCTCAATACCACTCGTAAATTTTAAGTTACTCTGCGATATTTCCGATCGAAGTTAGGTACTGGTACCTGTAATTTTATGCTTAATGGCTTAGTTTATTTGTCGCGCCATATAAAATAGATTATATTGTTTTATTTCACTTTATAGGTCTCGATAGGTAGTCCCAAAAAAAATGTTCAAATGTTTGTTAAGCTTATGGGACTTAACTACGGGGTCATCAGTCCCTAAACTTACAAACTACTTATGAACTACTTACGAACTAGGACGGCACAAATATCCATGCCCGAGGGGGGATTCGAATCCCCGACCGTAGTGGCCGTGCTGACCGTGACTGGAGCGCCTCAGTCACCTCGGCCACCGCGGCCGGCGGTACTGTCCCCTCAGTTACTGTGCCTGGAAATTGATATCAATAAAAAAATTATATAGGTATATAGTCTGTGTTTCGGAGTATGGGTAGGAGGTTAGAAACGATCTAAGACACATAGTTCAGGATGTACGAAATCATAAACGAGTCAAACAAAAAACTGTAGCGTCATGCTAAGTGTAAATGACGAGACTTTATTTTTCCATTACTTGAACAGGGCACTTAGTAACTGCACCAGTTCACGAGACTTTTCCCAACTGACTTCAACAGCTGCAAGGCCCAATTACAATACACATCTCTGTCCGAGGGAAGATTAGCCGTGAGCATTGAGGCGCCGTGTTAACAAAGTGAGCAACGGTGTTATTATTTTAATCCTTTTTGTAATAAATTGGTTCTTCTTTGCATACTTAGTACGAAAGCCATTCACATTTTACTGTGATCCTCCTCCTGCACTGGGCTAAACACACATGACTTTTTACATAATCAATTTTTTTTTCTAGATATACACGTGTTTAGTAAGCATGTGCGCCCGTGAGCTTCACAATGCTCGTACACAGGGGTGATATGCGACTGTATTATTTTTTTCGTTGAAGAGTCAGACGCTCTAGCTTATAAATGACAGAGAGTTTCAGTACGGAGTGGGGTAGGGTGCATACAATAGGCAACAAAAAGGTGAACCTCGCAGCCGGCTGCGGTGTGACGTGCATTGTAGGGAGCGCGTTTGACGCCCGTGGGATCCTAATTAGCGCTCATTGCTGCGGCCCACTCCCAGAAGGGGAGATAATGAGAGGCCAGAGCCGGACACCTGGGGAGGCTCGCTCTGGTGTCCTGGACTCTCGCACCGCCTACTGTCTGAGCAGCAGGGGGAAACGTACCTCAGCAGCCGCCCTATTACACTGTCTGACCGCACTGCCTACCGGCTATATTGTTTGATATCATCAGTCGAGAGATTTTACTTCACTTCGTCAAGTACTGGACTTCGGCTGTGCGTCTGAGAGGGAGATTTTTGCCTACTGAGGCTCTAAAATCGTACTACCTGTTGGCACACCTAACCCCGTGTGGCACTAACCTCCTCAGTCCCTGCGTCCCCAGTGGGGGACATAAAACAAAATAAATCTGGTGACAACGTTCAAAGCCGCGGTGGAATAGCCGAGCGGTCTAAAGCGCCTCGCTGCGGAGCGCGCGGTTGCTCGCCTCCCTAGGGCATATGTGTGTGTGTGTGTGTGTGTGTGTGTGTGTTGTCCTTAGGTTACTTTATCTAGGTTTAAGTAGTTTGCAAGCTACGGACTGATGACCACGCAGTTTTGTCTGATAGATTTACAAACATTTGAACATTTTTCAAACAACGTTCAAATGTTGCTCTCAGTGCTAGGCATCTCAACACATAAACGTAGGGTGTCAGCACATACTAGAATTGAACAAGTCATACTAGCTTGCCACTTGTTCACTCTGCAGCAGTGCTAAAATGACTGACAGAATGTATAGGCAGTTTGTTAGCTATGTAAGAACTCAAATTTCCATGGAACTCCTTAGTCAATGTATAATCAGCCTATTCTATTAGAAACACATATTAATCAATTTTAACATAAACTGCATTGTTAAATATCACACCCTATACTCACTGTTGTGATACCTAAGGAAATATGGGTTTTTGTAGAATATAAAGAGGCAGTAATTTTTTAAATATTTTTGTGTCCTTTTTGTAAAATTATTCAACTTAAAATCAAACAAAAAGCGAAAAATTTTGAAAAAATCCCGGGACTGACTAGGGTAAGGTGTAGTGTCGATATTCGTATCTGAATTAATTTTTATTTATATTTTTCTGCAGGATTCAAATAAGGAGCAAATCTTCACGGTCATGGAGGTAGCACATCAAATTGTATTCTCTTTATGGGTAATCCCTGGAAAAATTAAGGTTGTCTTCTGTTTTACGTTGTCGATGGTTTTTCTTACTCTTGGGACTGTCTTCTGCATAGGGTTGTTATTCTTCATTTTACGTATTACTACTCGTTTACCATCATCATGCAATCTACACATGACGCTATACTAGACGAAAGTTCATTACAATTTACACTTCAGAGTTACAGTTCAGTACACAGCTCTTATAGAGCCAGTGTGAAATGTTGATAGATAAAACCAGACCAATTAGGCAGTTAAACCTGGTCGGGATCTGGCAGCCAACTTTGACGTACGAATTAAAAATAATGAAAGCACTATAGCACGTATGATTTAATGCATATTTCTTTAAATTGAGTGTAATTCTCCAAATTTCAAAAGAAACGGAAAGGAAGATGTTCGTATGTTCTTGTCTATTTATTTTACTTATATTGGCCATACAGGTGCTTCCTTAAACTGTTTTATATACTGTGGGGCGGGCAATCATATCGAAGAAAAATGAAAATAAGTGCACTCTTATAGTAAGCATGCATTGATTAGTTATCATTAGCTGACATTGCTGTTGCTGGACAAGGCGATCTGAAACTATTTTTGTTACAGTATTCCTAAGAAGACTTCTACAGAAACATTGTTTTATCGTTTTACACTTCATTATTTTTACTTCCTAATGATTATTTGCCCGGTGTGGTAGTATGAACTTTCGATGTTGTCATGTCAGAATTTACGCAACTGGAACTAATAATGGTTTTTGTTCTTACAGCCTGACTACGATGACGTCGATGAAGACAGCAGACTGAAACCATTCCCATCGTCCAGAAGCAGCGGCCGCGACAAGGCGAAGGACAGCAAGAAATATGGTGAGTACCGTTCGCTCGCATTAGCTGTCTGCAGTCCCCAGAATTTAGACTCAAGTTGTAGGAGAGATGACCGGTAGCAACTACTCACACTGACTAGTGATTGAACAGAAAGACACCGTTGACGTTGTCGTTCCAATTCCGCCCAAAAATAAACTGAAAGCATTATTTGTCAGCAATCCGACCGGTGCAGATCTTTTACGCTCTGTATGTAGCTTCATCGGGTATAGGGAGAGAAACGCGACACTTCCTCATTCAGCAGTACAAAGATAACGATTTCGATGAAATTTTGTATTTACAATTTACACTGAATTTCACCTACATTGTTGAATTTTTCAAATAAAGATAACCCGCAGGAGTGGATCCAGAAATTTGATTTGGGAGGGGCTTAATCCGACACAGTTATTTACTGCTTTTTTTATTTACTATAGAGCAGGAACAGCATTAATTATTTACTTCATGGTCAACTCTCACATATGATACATTTTGTGAATCGCGGAAATGATTCTAACCATTTGCATCAAATTTTGCATGTGGATCAGGTCATACGGATCACTTTTCCTGTTCTTTGAATCGCTGGTCTGCAAGGAGCATTCGGTTTTAACGTCCCGTTGCCAGCGTGGTCGGATTATTTTGGTAAAGATGCCATGCCTAAGGAAATCGACCGTGCCCTTTCAAAGTAACCATCCCAAAATTTGACTGGAGTGATTTACAGAAATCGCGGGATACCTAAATCTGGATGGCCAGAGTTGGGTTTGAACCGCCGCCCTCCCAATTCGACTGCAATGTGCTAACCACTGCGCCAGCACGCTTGGTCCGCTAGCCTGGCACTAGAGTGTGTTAGAAGAAGCACGTGCTCGGAAACAAAGCACCTCAGAATAGAGACGCGCCTTGCAGATGTCCTCGCGGGCTGATCCCCGACGGGCGTGTGTTTTCGCAAGCATCCTGCCCGCGATAGCGGACGGCGTCTTCTGATAGCATCCGCGGAGGCGCTGATGAGTATCTGCGGCACAAGTGGCCCAAGGATGGAGCCCTGCGGGACGCCGGACGTGACGGCGCGCCAGCGCCCCTCGCGGAATAACCAACAACTCACGCCCACCTGGCGCCCTCGCAGTGCTTGTGCAAACGCCTACTCACACCGAATAACGCAGCTGCTACGCTATGACCGCCCGGGCTGCAACATCCTGGAGGCGACATTCAAATCATTTTTATTGGACCCATCATTAATGTGGACTGTGGCTGTTGAGCTGTTAACTAGAGTCAACAGCTACCACACTTCACACTGAATGCACCTTCAAGCCCCTAAAATAAAGTAGAGATTCCCTGTAGTTTTACAGTACTAACCGCCTGTCCGCCTCCGTAGCTCAGCGGTAGAGTCGCTGACTACCACGCAGGAGGCCCGGGTTCGATTCCCGACAGGGGACTGGGTGCTGTGTGTTGTCTTAATCATCATCATCTCATCATCATTGGCACGTAAGTCGCCCACGCGGCGTCAAATAAAAAGACTTACACTAAGGCGGCCGAACAACCCCGCAAGGGATCTCACGGCCAAGAAAGCCATACGCTCATTTCATTTCACTAAGCGCCTATTCAACTGGTGTCGCATATTCATACAATTACCTCCCCTGCTAGCAACGACGACACTGCGTGAAACCAACACACCAGTTGTAGGCAATAGTGCTGCAAAAGGACATGAAACCTCTACTTAAGAAAAAAAAATATTTAATGGTTTTATTTTTGTTTATTTTCTTTAGGGGCGTGATGATGGCTTCAGGGCAAGCAGAAACTGGTAGAAAAATGAAATATTTATACGACAAACTCAGATCCTCGCCCTGGTTTGCTACGGATACTGCGTGATTCATCAAATCTCTCCTTTCCAGTTAAACATGCACAATGTCGTCGTTGGTGGCAGGTGAAGCAATTTTGCGATTCCAGACAGCAGTCGAATAGGCTCCCAGTACTGTAAAAGAACATGGGACATCTGTTTCAGATGCCTGAAGATGGCTTTAATGTGAAGCCGGAACTGGTAGCAAAACACTTTATTTACAAAACATTTGCGGCTGTTGGTTCTATTTAAACTGACGCTACGGCGACGAGAGATGCTCATGATTAGTAATTAGCGTCTCAACCCAAAACAGTTTCAGGCAAAAAAGGGAGTGGTGTAACTTCAACTTCTACTATATTTGTCCGATCTCAATCCTGCATACTTCTTCCTATTCCCTCGACTCAAACTCAAACGAAAAATTTTCGACGACATTCCTCACATCTAACGAAATGTCACGAGGCTTTCAATACCATCGGAAAGGATGCAAAGTTTCTAGGACATGTGTCGCAAAGCTTAGCTGTGCGTAGTTATGAGAGGTGACTATTTCGAAGGATAGTAAGGTAACTGTGGTTCATAGTTGATCAAGGTTAATGTTACAGAACTGTTCACCAAACTTCATTGTTTGAGGTTGTATACAGGACACAGGAAGACAGAGTTTTAAGTTGTAAAGATTAATTAATGGTTAATAGAGATGAATATTAGTGAATCTTTACTCAAGAAACACCTTTCGTAGTATACGTGACCTATGTCGATCACGAAAACTGCAAAACGGTACAGCTTGCATAAATTCGAAATATATAGTTTCCCCGAATCTAGCGTTTTTCACAACTTTATCTCTTGGTCGCAATACGACGGTCGTCCATAAAGTGAGTTCCGTCTCTGTTTCTATTTGCCGCAGTTCTAGCGTGCGCGGAAGTTACTCTGACTCAAGGAGAAGACATGTACGCCGTTTTCAGATCGCTGCTACCGACGTGTGCTTTGTAGTGGTTCTTTATAATGTCATCCGTAATTGAAAATGCCGCCGCGTGTGAAATCGGATCTGTCACGATCACTAATTCATGAGTTGTTACTGAAAAACTGAAATTTCGAAAACTTTGCTCACGCTGGGTACCCAAAATTCTTACTGAACAAAAAAAAAAAAAAAAAAAAAAAAAAAAAAAAAAAAAAAAAAAAAAAAAAAAAAAAAAAAAAGAACGTATTGATCATCCTCCGTACAGACCGGACCTCGCTCTTAGCGACTTTCTTTTTACACCTAAAATCTGTCCTTGGTGGTCAACACTTCAACGATGATGACGAGCTGAAAGAATATGTTACCACATGGTTGAATACACAAGCGGAAACCTTCTATGAAGAAGGGATACTAAAACTTGTGCCACGTATGATATGTGCCTACAAAATTTCGGAAGCGATGTAGAAAAGTAATTTAACAGTTGTAGTTTTTTGTACAATGAATATTATTTCTGTATCTGTACATGTTTGTTTTATATAACCAGACGGTACTTACTTTCTGGACATACTTCGTATTACGTAAGCAGACAAAGCGTATAATCCTTATGACAGTGATTTGTTTGTAGTCTGCTACACGCAGAACCAAGCATCATATTTTTAAATGTTCCGCGATATAACAGATGGTGGGAGAAGTGACATGTTGTGCTGCCCAGGTCGCCTGTTTATGGTAACCTAGTGTCAGAGGGGACGAGCGTGCAGCCCAGAGCGGACTTGCGCCTTTCACTGACAAGGCCCATGGTCCCGCTACCAGCTCCTATTATTCTCTGCTAATCGGGGGAAAGCGACTCTGCGGCCGCAAGGCTGTTGAAATGTGTGGCGGCTGCGGACGAAGTTTCGCAAAAAGAGCCAAGTTGTCCGCGGCCTGCCGACCGCAGGCGCCGAGACCGCAGAGGACAACGCACCGACAGTTGCCCGCCCGCTTCTCAAACACCTCGCTGCCGCTTTCCAGGAACAGCCACAGCCACAAACTGACACGTCACAAGCCACTGATAGCCAGGCAGTCGGATGTCTGGACCTACAAAGCAGAGAACATACAAAAACAGTCTAGAGTGCAATGATTTTTGTTTATAGCAACTAGTTTCGGTCCTTTTTTGGACTATCTTCAGGACAGCAACTCTGAAATGTATCATAATTAGCCGCGGCGCAGTGGCCAAGCGCATTGAGCAAACACAATTGTTTTTAGTTTCTCCCATACATGTTTCGCTGGCGTTACAGCATCGTCATTGGGATGTTTACTTCATACTGTCTGTCAAATTTACAATGAAATGATTGTTACTTTTTGTACATTAAGTGTAAAAACTACAGATAATTGTGAAACTAATATAAATCGTTTCTTATTTTTATAGGTATACTAGGCCTACCTTAATACCACATGTAGTTGTGTTTGTTGTTCTTTAACTCACAGAACGTCACTGTGAATTTCTGACAGTATGTCATCTGCAAACCAAAATGTGTGTAGTTAATGGGGTGAATGGTTAGCTTGTAAATATCGGGATTTTTACGATAATATAGGCACTACTAGTTACTTCCAAGCATGTACTCATTTTCAAGTGCATCTTGGAATAAACCATACACACACTTTTGGCACCTTTTCAGTATCGTGACTTCTCTTGAATAACGTCTCTCTTGTTCTGTACGTCTGTTAATGTAACATCCTAGCTTCGCATTCGGGAGGAAGGTGGTTCAAATCCACCTCCGGCCATAATGATTTGGGTTACCCGCGTTTTCCCTAAATCACTCCGAGCAAATGCCGGGAAGGTTCCTTTCAAAGGACGCGGCCGATTTCATTCCCCGTCCTTAATCAACAAATCAGTTCGAGCGTTGCTCAGTCTCTGATTACCACGACGTCGACGGGACGTTATACCCTTATCTTCCTTCGTCTATTAATGGGCGGCTTTCTCCGGAGGTGTTGATTGCCTTTTCCTGTAGGTACAGCCAGAAACCCGGACAAATAAGCTGCTTGCTAACATGTTGAGCACGTCTGTAACATTATTAATTTTGATAAATTGAAAGGTGAAGACCAGCGATTGTTTCTTTTTCGTTTTTGCATAAGAAACAAAAGCCACAATTTGAGCCGCGTTCAACTTGTAAATGGGCGTCAGCTTGGGTGGCCATTATCGTGAAACAACTCATTGCGGATGCCGTGGTTGCGCCGGGGTCGCGAGTGAGGAATGACTCTGCGCCCGCCGCCTGAACTTTCGCCGGCTGGTTCCGCATATTCCAGGCACGAGGCGGGCCGCGAACTCACGACCTCTCGGTTCCGCCTGCAGTGATCCGTGGACGACAGCGGCACGGCGCTTGCGACAGTCGCTGGAATTCGTTGCTGCCAGGAGCTCGTAGATGACCTGTCTAATGTCTGAAGCGAGAGTGCTGTAAACCCTCAATGGGGGGGGTGGACTGCCGTCGCCTTTTTATTGTCTTACAAGGAGACTACATAGCTATCGGAATTTTATGAATTTTGGTATTTGTGGGTCGTGAATTTAAGAATTCGATAGAACTCTCAAATATTGTCAAGAAAATCGACTTTGAATGTTTACTGGGTCTTTAATTATGTGCAATATCGGACGGTTGGCGTGACGGATTCTGTATCGTTCGAGATGGACACTAGACTAATCGTAGAAACTTTTATTTGAATCCCTCAATACCCTTTATTTGTTTTGCGAAACTACATTATTTAAGTATAAAAATTATCATTTTATGGGAATTAACGCATATGTAATTTTTTTCTTTTTTAAAAAAATTCCACTTTTATATTTAATTTTCGATTGTTGCAACTAAGAAAATTGCAAATCACAATTGTTTGGGTAACACTGAACATACTCCTTATTTGGACTGTGTTCATTGTATTGTACCAAAGAAGATCTCTCACTTATGCCAGGGTGAATAACTTTCATAGCGTCTAGCACATGGTACAAGTGCTAAATCTTGACCGTCGTATTTTCTTTGTTCTATATATCAACAGAGAGGCCAACTCAGTTTACATTGATCTTTTATCGGAAAATTTAGAAACGAACCAAGCGTACGTGATGGTTTTACCGAAGATCGGAGAGGACAACTGAATGAGGTCTCACGGTGTTTGTCACTTATTTCGCATCTGTCTTCGTTGTGGTAGGCGCAGTTTCGTAGGCGCGTAATGAATATTTTCGCTCGACGGTAAAAATACATGTATGGTATGATGAGATGCGAACCAGCGATTCTGTCGCGGTGGAGTGGCTGTCCGAGCGTTCTAACGCACGATTGCTCGCCGCCGGAGGTTCGAATCCTCCCTCGGACATGGGTGTGTATCTTGTACTTAGGTTAGTTTACAGTTAGTTTAAGTAGTCTATGGACTGATGACCGTACCAGTTTGATCCAAAAGGTATATAAACATTTGAAAATTTTCCAGCGCTTCTACGATTACGTCGTTGGCCACGTACAACGATCCAAAACACGCCACGCCAATTGCCGGAAATTTCACCTTTACTATAGATAATGAAAGTCCTCGAAAAACTTAAAAGTCGATGTTCTCGATAATTCTTTGGGTGATTATTACTTGAGTTTCAACTATAAAATAATTACGAAATTCCACAGCCATGTTGTCTGTTCGTCAGTGATGTTTTAGACGTTTGTAGAATGTCAAGTTGACCACAGCTACTTCATTTATTTTCCCAAAGCCACCGTTTTTTATTAATACATCATTATCAAGCGCCAACAGAGTTTAGCCAGTCGTTTAACGTGACATGTTACAATCTTGCGAAAATTGAAAATAAATATTTGGCATTATACATCAGTTGCTAGATATGTTTTTCCAGTGTTACATGTCACGTTAATCAATTGACTAAGTTCTGCTGGCGCTTGATAATGGTGTATTACCAGAAAATGGTAGCTTTGGCCTAATAAATTAAGCAGCTGTGGACAACATGACGTTCTACAAATAATTAAAAGTTGTTAACCCCCACCTTTTCACTTTTCTAAATGTTGTAGACGTTTTAAAAATCGTCGTGCTAGTTAATATTGTGTATGTGCTGTGTACACAAACAACGCACTTTTCCCTAAAAAACGCGAAAAGCACCTGACAAGCATAAGTTTGATCCCATATGTTTACAAAATTTTGAACATTTGTAATCTTGTACAGGCGCTTCAGAATTACTAGTTTTACTTAGAAACTTGCAGGCAATTTGTGTTCCAGTCCGGGATGCGAACCCAGGACTTTTGCCTATTGCGATTTAGCGACTGGGCAACCTGTGCACACCTCATGGCCCGTCGTCAGAGCTTTAGTTCCTCCAGTACTTCTCCTATATATCCTTTATTTTCACAGAAAGACTCGTTGTGGGTGTTTCTTAAATACGGCCCCTTAATCACAAGTTCAATTAGTCAGAAGCCGCCCCTTCTAATCCTTGTTGGTCAAATTCTAACAGTTAGAATTTCTTACGCGTTTAAACGAATAATCGTCGATGTTAACACTATCAATAAAAATATTCTGGCCATTGGAAATCAAATTTTCAAATGTGTGTAGAGCTTATGGGACTTAACCACGGGGTCATCAGTCCCTAAACTTACAAAATACTTATGAACTAGGTAATACTAAGGATGGAACAAATATCCATGCCCCAGGGGGGATTCGAACCCCGACCGTAGTGGCCGTGCAGACCGTTACTGACGCACCTCAGTCCCCTCGGCCACCACGGCCGACTGGCCATTGGACAGCCTCGCCAATGCATCAAAATCCGCCGACTATTCAGCAATGTTTGCAAGCGGCATTCATCTCGTTTCGTGCAAGCTGAGCAAGATGCTTGTAATAGTGGCCGAAACGTCGGTGGACTTTGACATATTGAATATGTGCTCCAACGCGCGGAACAATTTTAGAAGCGGGTTTTACTGCCTGACAACATGGATTCTGTGAAGCATGCTTCACACGATCAGAGTGGTGAACTCGGGTTGCATGAATCCAGACCAGTGACTAGCAGCCAATAGCCGTCCGTATCGCTGCGAGACATCTCAACCGAGACACCACGCGAGGGCGTTGTGTACCGGCGTGGCGGGACGCGCTATTATCCTAGCGGTGGCCTGATTTACGGCACACTTTGCTGCCGAATGGCTGTCCGAACACACACACACACACACACAGTATGTAACCTCTCACTCAGTGGCTGTCGTTCCAGAGCGTCGCCAATACCGATACGCTCTAGTCTTGCAGCCTGGCAGGCTATTCAGATCGGGAGGACAGTCTTGGGCAGTATATATATATAACTGCCCACAGACTAACATAAAGTTCGCAACGCAATGCGCTGTCGAACCCAAGACGTGAACAGTAAGGGCGCGATGTTGCACTGGGAAGGATCAGGGAACGGCCTCAACCAGATGCAGCATGCTCTGTATCGTGCATGAGTCTCTTACCAGATAATATTGAGGCGGCGGAATTTGTCGACTGTAAAACACAGTGGATATGTCAGTGTACACATACACACACACAGCCGGCCGCGGTGGCCGAGGGGACTGACGCGCTCCAGTCACGGTCTGCACGGCCACTACGGTCGGGGGTTCGAATCCCCCCTCGGGCATGGATATTTGTGCCGTCTTTAGTATAAGGTAGTTTATAAGTAGTTTGTAAGTTTAGGGACTGATGACCCCGTAGTTAAGTCCCATAAGCTATACAAACATTTGAATTTGAAGACTATGAGCATGAGCACATGAGCAACTGTCCACAACCACATGGTAGTCTCTATACACTCGGTGTTCTTAGACTTACATCATTATTAAAAGGCCTCATCAACTGACGTATTTTTGATGAAGGCCTGAAGACCGAGTCGATCTTGAGGTTGTGTTTGTGGACAGTTGAAATATTCCCGAATATTTCGATGTCAGTCTGACGTCGAATAGCAACCCAATTAATGAGAAGTATGACCGGTGCACAGGATAAGGGCTATCGTTAAGTCTGTTTCGGAAATAGCTTCCACCAGTAATTAATTTGCTGCTGATAAACAATTGTCTTAAGTGTTCATAATTTGTCAGTAATGGCAATAGACACAATTTCGAACTGTAACTAATTTTTTTTTTTTTTTTTTTTTTTTTTTTTTTTTTTTTTTTTTTTTTTTTTTTTTTTAATATTTCTGAATACAAATATGCGAGAAAATCACGGCGTTCTTATACAGTTATGATCTGCACAAACTCCATCCAGGGCGCTGTGATAAACTCAACCAGTAATAAGTAAAATGGACGAACTTTCACCATCAGTCTTATTACTCACTTACGCACCTTACACTCTCGCCGACATTCCACAGTTGAGCCGTACCACTGCCAGACCCCCAATAATCGACTCACTGTGCCAACTATCTATATAATGCCTAATTCAATTTTGAGTAATACAACTATGGCAAGAATATATCCGTAAAAACCGGCCGACCCCTTACACAGTTTTATATAGGACAAACAGTGCACACTATCGAACGGAGCTTCGTGGAACATGTTAATGTTTACGTTATCCCGAAAATTCAGCAATTGTGGAGCATGCACTTAAAAACAGACCGTATTTCGTTTCAGAAGATATCCATAATTACAAGAACGAATAGTTTCTGGGATAGTGTAATAAAAGAGGCGATTGAGATCAAAATAGCTGACAACACTCTCAATAGAGACGGCGGCTTGCAGCTGAACACAGATTGGAACCCGGCGATCGGATGGTTGAAGCGGGCGCCGAAGTCACGTGACCAAAACATTGCCATTTATGGAGGAGGAAGCTTAGTGTTTAACGTACCGTCGACAGCTTGGTCATTAGAGGCGCAACTAACGCGCGGAGGTTTGGGCTAGGAAGGGGTAGGAAATCGGCCGTGCCCTTTCAAAGGAACCATCCCGGGGAAATCACGGAAGAATCTGGATGGTCGGAGATGGATTTCAAGTACCATCCTCCCGAATGCGAGTCCAGTCTGTTACCGCTGCGCCACCTCGCTCGGTTTGCCTTTTATGGTCATGTCGCGGAGCACCAGTGACGTCACAGCCAGCAGTGCAGCTATATGAGGATGACAGCAGCAATCATTCGACGGTCAACCACTTGTCGCGGCTGGAAACCCGAGAAAATTTTATGAACTATTAAACACTTGTTCTGCCATCAGGGTGTGTGTGGAGGAGCATTTGCGTAGATGCTACAAAGACCGTAGCATCTATATCTATTCAGACAGCCAGGCAGCCCTGAGATCACTGGCAGCTCCTGCAACAAAATCTAAAATTGTTGCAGAATGTTACAGGGTTCTGGTGGAGCTAGGGGAAAGCAATAGAGTAAACCTATTGTGAGTCCCTGGCCACTCGGGGACCAGTGGCAACGAACATGCCGACAGATTAGCCAGGATGGAGGCAGAGACTCCATTTATTGGGCCGGAACCTTTCCTGACAGTCACCAAGGCAATGATCAAATTGAAGCTACGTAACTGGCTCAGAAGACAGCACGTAGAATATTGGACCAAAGTCTATCAACAAATACATGGCAAGGTAATGATGCCAAAGCCATGTTTTAAAACAAGCTCTGCAATCCTGGGCCTGAACAGGAGGGAGATTAGACTCATGGTTGGATTGCTGACAGGCCATGGGAATTTCAAAAAACACCTACAATGGGAATAACAGAAGAGGACCCTAAATGTAGGATCTGTGATGACGGTGATGAAACTGCATCACACCTAATCTTCGAATGCATTGCATTGGAGAGTAGAAGGCACAGAACATTTGGGATAACCAGACCCGAAGAAATTGTGTCTAATCAAGAACTGGTAAAGGGACTCCTTGCACTGTTCAGGGGCATTGGTTAGCTTTACTAGATATACATGGAGCGATACCGCACAATAAACTTAGTTTCGGTGTGGGCAGTGGCGGGTTGGACCAAGACTGCTTTGCCTTCCCTGAGAAAATCAAATCAAATCAAACACTTCACCAACTGTCAATTTGGTTGCTGATATGTTTATTCAGGATGGCGAATGGCATGTAGAGACTGGGCCACAAACGAAAGAAATTTAGAACTAAGAAAAGCCAGTCGGAGGGCTACATATAAAAAACAGGAGGGTCTCACTTTTGTTAGAGGAAAGCTAGTCAGATAAGCTGTGCGAACGTGTGGCGCCTGGACGCCACGCCCGACTGTAATTATCGCACCGTCTTCTGCCGGCAATCGAATTCCTGCGCACAAAAGCGGCGTACTGCAGTGAAAGTAATTGGACGGCTTTCTTGGGCTGGTCGGCGGTGGCGGGTAAAGCGGAGTGTGTCGAGTTGTCGCTGACGGCGTCGTGACAGCCGCTAATTCGCACAAAATTGGACTGCATTCCGGAGCAGGCCTGCGCCGGCCACTGTGCACGCCGCAGTCTTTTGTCCGACCGCCACGCCGGCGGAATTCTGGGAAGATGCGCCTCCGCGAAGGCGTTCCCACGAGCGTGCGCCGCCCGGCTCGTGCGTAGCCGAAAATTGGTCGCGCTGCAGCCGAATTGATTTCCTTACTCTCGCGACACAATTCGGCAAAGCAGTCGCGCGACTCAGCACGCACAGTGGCAGTGAGAAAGGGAAAAAAGGAGATTTGAGTTTCGTGTGTCGGCGACATAATAGCTTTTGTGGACGAACCAAAAACTCAGCTGGGGAATAACTGAATAAGAAATCTAACCTGACCAATAGCTCATTGAACTACATGTCCGCCTTTGTGGTCCAATGCTTAGCGTAATGGGTTGTCACCCAGGGGGCCCGCGTTCGATTCTCGGTGGGGTCGGGGAGTTTCTCTGTTCGGGGACTGGGCATCGTGCCATCCCCATCGTCTTTCCTTCATCATCGACACACAGGGCACCGAAATGGCAGTGCCCAAGAAGTCTTGCAAAATGCAGGCTGAACTCGACCCTATTCGGGGACTAACGACCACAAATCTATCATCACTGAAGTACATACACTGAAGTGAAAGAATCATGGGGTACTTCATAATATCGTCTCCAATCTCCTTTTCCCCGACGAAGTGCAGCAAGCGAAAGGTTATTGTAGAAAGATATAAAAATGCGAAGATCGGTGATCATCAATTTTTATTTAAGACGACCGGTGTCGCTGAACTATGTCAGCATCATCTGGTCCAATAAAATCATTTTACAAGGCCATAATCTTTTAATGTCAATCAGTTGCTATATAACATAATATACAGTGCATAGGTGCACTATATTATAATAAAACATAATTATCACAGTGAGTGACAATAGCAAACTCTATTTTCTATTTGCTACCCTCAAGACAACTATTTATCAGCAGCAAATTAATTTCCCGAAACAGACTTAACGATAGCCCTTATCTTTTGCACACGGTCATACTTGTCATTAATTGGATTGCTATTCGACGTTAGACTGAATCGAAATATTCGGGAATGTTTCATACATAAAGTGTTCCTGAAAAGAGACAAAATTTGAAATGGTAATACACTTTACCGATGTATTCTTATGAAAGTCCACATGAAAGAAAAATTTTTAGTTACTTAAATTGTGCCCTATATGTTCAAACAGAGCTGGTGTAATAACACTGAACATCAAGTACGTAAATTATATATTTTTGAAAACTTTTTAGTTTCATTTATTGGGCAACAGCGCTCGTATTTAAATTTATATATATAAAGAACAGTCTACAGTGCAAATTTTTTTTCCGACTAGTTTCGGTCTTCTCTTAGACCATCTTCAGGTAATATAGCTCCATTGATATTGTGGAGCTATATTACCTGAAGATGGTCTAAGAGAAGAGCGAAACTAGTCGGAAAAAAATTTTTTTGCACTCTAGACTTCTTTATATATAAATACGTAAATTATGCTAGAATCGCAAAATAAGCATATTTTTGATGTATCTTTTGCTTGTATTTTGTATCGATATATAGTCGTAAAATGCCACACTTGTGCTAAAACTAGTTTCATACAGCTATAAACGTCCCTACGGATGTGGTGAGAACTATTTGTTCATTATGAAATTGTATGGCCATGGTCTATAAAGCCATAACGAACTGTTGAATAAATACTATTGTCGAACATTAATACGGCGTCTTGAAGTTTTTAATATTCAGATAGTTGTATAAGGTTGTAATATCACGGTTTGATAGGGCGAAACGATTGCTGCAGCAGTGACGCATACGACGGTGTTCATCCCTGGCTTCATCAGCCAACGCGCATTGTGTACCGTCGACAACTTCATCATCGTGGCCATTGAACAACGCGTTACTGTGTCGGCCGGTACACGTCAACGCGCGAGAAAAATTTATTCTCCGCCGCCTCGCCAATTACCCGTCTGTATTCTCGGAGCCTCCTACGCTGTGTACCCCATCTCCACCGCGGCGCTCAGAATGTGTGGCCCATTACGCCGTCGCCGATCGCGCGCCGCTTTTGCCCACAACCACTTATTACGCACAGCGTTCCGACGGCGCCCGAGGTGCCAGAGCTTCGGAACTCGCCAAACCGCGCCGGCTTCGTTTTCTTCCCTTTTCTGCGCCTGTCATTCGGCAAAAGATTAATCCGCACAACCGCTCCGCGGACGCAACAAAAGGAGTGCCCGATTTATTGCTGCTGCGGCACACAATAGCTCTCGAATCGGCCGATCGTTAAACACCCGACTGTCTTAGCGTTTTTTCTTCCCTTTGGTGCAGACGGCCGCAACAGCTGTGATTCCGCTTCGTTATTAATTGGCGCGATGGCGACCACTCTACTGTGCGAGCGGACCCCGGTGTCACGTTTCTGCCGCTAAGGAGCAATTTGCTGGTGTGACGTCAGAGAAGTGCGTTATTACCGGGCAGAGCTACGACGTAATCGTGTAAGGCAGTTGCGTGTGTTCGCCATTACTCTGCAGCATGCAGCAGGCGGCACCGTCTGAAGTTGGCGTGCAGAGCTCGTGCACCCTTCACACATTGCAGATGGAGACCTCCCGCAGTGGTAATTGCTGCACAGTCGATAGTGGGTGGTCGCTACGGCGTGGGTGGACACTCTTCGTGGTCTCCAGACATCGAGCTTCTTGTAGATCGAGTTGTTTTGTTGACACAACTATATCTCATGCTCATTACAAACGAGTAGAATATTTCTCACACACGTACACACAGTCCGCAAACCCGCATCGGACTGGTGATCAGCGGTTTCCTAATTGGATATATCTGCCTTCAGCAAAACAAGGTATTTTCGTTTACTGATTACGCAGATATGTTTCACTGCAGTTGCAGCATATACAGCGGGGGTATCATTCAGTTCTTGTTTTACACTTAGAAGAATATCGGTTTTTCTACTTTGTTTTCGGCTGGAGTGGCTCCTCTTCCAATTTATCATCTGCACGTTTTATGGTGTGATCATTATTTTATAGTGAAGGAAACATAATTATTTAACTGCCGCAGGCATTGCTTGCGAACTGTGAAAATAAGATGGCGCACTGTCGATTCGTGTGCAGTAAGTTTAACAACAAATGCAACCATAAATGATAACTTTACATCCCAGTAAGCAGAAGTCATATATAATTTCGAAGTACTCCTATTTTCCCCTCTACGCACTGCCAGCGTTATGGCAATTGTCATACATAGCGACAGTGTTTTTCGGAACTTCACAGTGCAGTCATAAAAGACTGTTTCGTGAAGGATTTAACTGAAACAGTAACGTCTCGCTCTCTGTCGAGTCTTGAAATATCTAACGTGGAGATGAAAATGCAGACAACATTACCGCCATGTATGACAAGTGACATACAGCAGACAGAGAACACACGTAGCTATAATAATAACTAGTGATCCACCATGGCCTCACATGGATGGAATTCATATTCTATATCTAAAAAATCGACGATTGTATGTACTTTACTGCTTGCTATGTACTACTTGATTTGATTGAACACAATGAATACCATTCTTACACAATTGTGAGTGTTTTTGATGGACATTTACATACTAGCTTTACAGACTAATTTATATGTAAAAGTTTATGTCCGACACTTACTATGACAGTAGTCTCCCTAGCAGAGATAGACTACCGTAGCACTGTTGAATCTGAAGCACGTATCACGTACGTGATATGGCATTACAGAAAGACAAATGAGAAAACAGATCAAAGTACGTAGGTCACATCACATGATCAGAGTTGCACCAATGAGAAAGTCAGGCCACAGTGCTGACATCATGCCATGTGATCAAGGTAGGCCTGAGGCAACACAAGTGACTGGCTGGCCTCTGGGACACAGCCAATTTAGTGGACAGCAAGTCAGCTAGTGATAGTGTTAGCTCAGGCCTACCTTGACGACGTGCTGCGACGTGCAAGCTGTGGCCTGTCTCATTGGCCAAGTCAGAGTAGTGCTAAGCCAGTGCGATAGCTAGCTGGCTGACTGGATGATGAGGCACAACCCACGGTCTCATAGCAACAGCCAGTCAGCTAGAAATTGCGGTGGCACAGGACTACTTCGAGCATGTGACATGATGTGAGCGCAATGGCCTCTCTCTCTTATTGACCAGGACCAAAGTAGTGCTGAGCAACTGCAATCGCTAGCTGACTGGCTGGATGCTGAGGTGCAGTGCACTGTCTCATAATGACAGCCAGTCAGTGTTTCTAGTGGCACAGGCCTATCTCGACCACATGACATGATGTGTGAACCACAGCTTGTCTATCTCGGTGGCCAGGTTCAGAGACATGCTGAGGCAGCGCATTCTCTAGCTGACTGGCTGGACGCTGAGGCTCAGCTGACTGTCTCATAGTTAAAGCCAGTCAGCTAGTAAGCACACTGGTGGAGGCCTATGTTGCTCACATGAAGTGACATGTGCACTGTGGCCCGTCTATGTTGTTGGCCAGGATCAGAGTTGTACTGTGCCAGTCGATTGCTAGGTGACTGGCTGGCCACTAGGGCACAGCCTCGGTAGGACTACGATGAGGAATAATTTTATTTATTGCATCAGATGCTATTTTTCATATCATTCTGAGCATTTTTAATAGAAGATTAGCACCAACAACTGAATTAGGGATGAAACGACCACATTTAGGAATCCAACCATTCAATCCAATGCTAATTCCCCCTCCTTAATACTGCAATTCTTCTTGCTACTGTGTCATAGGTACAGGTAGCGATCACTTTGGCTCAGCACTACTGTGATCTTGGTCAACAAGACAGACAAGCCACGGAGCACACGTAAAGTAGGCCTGAGGCACCGCAATTGCTAGCTGGCTGTCTGGACGCTGGGTCACAGCCCACTGTCTCATAGTGGACAGCTAGTCAGCTAGCGACCATGACATTGATTGCGTGACGTGACTTGCACGATTTGTGCAGGGTTCTTCTGAACATTTTTAATAGAAGATTAGCATCAACAATTGAATTAGGGATAAAATGTGCACCATTCAAACATTCAATCCAATGCAAATTCCCCTCCTTAATCCTGCTATTCTTCTTGCTACTGTCTCACAGTAGCCACCAAAACAGCTAGCGATCACATTGGCTCAGCACTACTGACAGACAGACAGGCCACGGAGCACACGTCAAGTAGGCCTGAGGCACCGCAATTGCTAGCTGACTGGCTGGACGCTGGGACACAGCCCACTGTCTCATAGCGGACAGCCAGTCAGCTAACGACTATGATGCCGCAGGCCTACCTCTATCGCGTGACGTGACTTGCACGACTTGGCCTGTCCTATCTCATTGGGCAGGAATAGTGCAGATCCAAGGTGATCCATTTTCATAGATATGTAATCTAGGAGCTAGAGTGCCAGTGGCATGTGCTTGGTGTGCTGATGGCGCGGCGCGCTCGCTGTTGCAGACGACCCCTACTACTGCGGGCTGCGCGCGCGCGTGCCCAAGTTCGTGACGTCGCGGGTGCCGCCCCCCAAGGAGGCGGCGCCGCCCCCGCCGCCCTCGGTGGTGGGGCGGTTCGCGGCCTTCCCGCCGCAGGCGCACGTGCAGGCGCAGCAGGCGCTCTACCACCAGCACCACCACAACCACCACCCGCACCACGGACACCATCCGCCGCCCACCATGTGGCACGCGCGCTCCTTCGACAGCGGCATGGGTGTGTATGCACTCGTCAAGGCCGCTGCCGCCACGGTAACACGCATGCCCGTCTCTGTCTCTGTCTCTCATCTCACGCTCGCCTTCTGAGCTCCTACTAACTCGCGACAACACGATTCTTGTACAGAGGCCAAAATGTAAGGGGTAGCTGCAGGGGCGCAGATAACCGGGGATGGGGGGACGAGGTAGGGTACTGGGGGGTCAGAATTAGGAAAAAGGTTTTCACTGTGAGACATAAAATCAGAAGACAAGAAAAAGAGAGAACATGATATTATGATTGGGCTGGGATTGGACACAGGTTTTCACTGTGAGACATAAAATTAAGAAGAGGAAAATAAATAAGAAAAAGAGAGAACACGGTATTATGATTGGGCTGGGGTTGGACACAGGTTTTCACTGTGAGACATAAAATTAAGAAAAGGAAAATAAATAAGAAAAAGAGAGAACATGGTATTATGATTGGGCTGGGATTGGACACAGGTTTTCACTGTTAGACATAAAATTAAGAAGAGGAAAAGAAATAAGAAAAAGAACATGGTATTATGATTGGGCTGGGATTGGACACAGGTTTTCACTGTGAGACATAAAATTAAGAAGAGGGAAAAAATAAGAAAAAGAGAGAACATGATATTATGACTGGGCTGGGATTGGACACAGGTTTTCACTGTGAGACATAAAATTAAGAAGAGGGAAAAAAATAAGAAAAAGAGAGAATTTGGTATTATGACTGGGCTGGGATTGGACACAGGTTTTCACTGAGACATAAAATTAAAAAAAAAAAACAAAAAAACAAAAAAAAAAACAAAGAAAACGGAATATGATATTGTGACTGGGTTGGGATTGGGCCTCTGGTCCGCCCCCCCCTCCCCCAAACACCCAGCCATACACTTCTGTGTTTCTTCTTCTTTTCCTTTTCTTTTTTTATCCTAACTACTCTTGCAGTAAAATTAAGTGTTACAATTATGAACATAACAGCATAAATCCTCAAGGGCGAGGTCACAAATGGAGATTTTATTTGGTGACTAGTTTCAGCTCTATAACGAGCCATATTTAGTTCTACAAATCAGAAAGGCTTGTTTACATCAGAAAATGGGAATACACAACATATGATATCCTAGGATTGTCTGCCGGATCAGGACATCATCCGGAGACACTGTTTCGGGGGTCTAAGCGGTCGCCATTATCACTTGAGGATGGCGGCGGTTTGAACAGCCGAAATATTGTGTCCTTATGCGGCAGACAACCCGAGAAGAATATCACACAATTTTACGCCGGGAAAGCAATATACAACAACTCATCATCAATACGATCTCACATCCACAAAAAGCGCAAAAAGGCAAAATATGTTCCAGTTAAACTTTTCGTCCCTGGAGCAACAGTAGGTATTGAAATACGAATTTCACAGGTATGAACATATGGCACAGGTTTAAGAAAGTAAATACTATGAAAATGTAAAAAGTAATCCAATATTATTTTCAACATAAACTTATGGTTACTAATGGGTATTCCTTTTAGGCAATCCAGAGCATGAAAAATCTCAAAAAGATTGGCGTTGTTTACATCGCAGTTTGTCAGTTATATCCAGAGATATTGAGAAGCGAAGTTGACGCTTGAAGTAAATTAAGCGCCAATCTCCAGCATGACTGAGTGCAGCTTTTTGTTCACGCTTGAGTCTCGGGAGGTGCACTATCTGCGCGCATCATGTATTTCTAACGTCATCTGCGATTTTCAGTATCTCGGGATGTAATTGACGTATTTCAATATAACAATGCCACTCTTTTTGCGATTTTTCGTTATTGATTGCATAATAAATAATATGCGGTATCCGTTAAAAACACTACTTTGTGTTGAAAATATGCGTAAGTTCATTGCTGTGAAAGTCGTATTTCAGTATCTTTTGTTCCAGAGATATCTGCGGTAAAAAAATTAAGTGGTACACCCTGTCTATACAAACGAAATCCACTCAAGTAAATACCCCCACCCCAAACAAAACAAAATATTATCTGCGTCCCTGATTGCATATAAGACATTTTTTGCGTGATTAGAGGGGGGGGGGGGAGAATTAGATTAAGGTACCTGCATTTAGAAAAAGATAAAGGAATCAGAAACGTAGCTATAAAGTTGCGCTTAATGATTGAATCAGTCCTGAAACAGAAAGACACTTTCATACTTACATGTCAAATTACGAAAAGCTTTCGACAGTGTAAAATGATGCTAGCTGTTCGAAATTATGCGAAAATAGGAGTAAACTACAGGAATATACGGGTAAAACAATATGTACAACAACCAACGGGGAATAATTCGATGAGAAGACCAACTATTCAGACTAGAAATGGGATAAGATCAGGAGGCAGCCTTCCACCTGACTCCTATTTGTACATCAAAAAGGCGATGATGGAAATAGAAATAAGGATCAAGGGTAAAAGAATATCATTGATAAGATTCGCTGATGACAGCCCCATAAAGAAGGATTCCACAATCTATTCAGTGAAATGAACACTCTAATGATTATAGAATATAGATTAAGAGTTAACTGGACAAATTCTAAGCCAATGATAGGTAGCAGGAATGAGATTAGAGAGAACCTTAACACCAAAATAGGTGATCAGAATGCAGACTAGAATTTCTCATGACCTTCGGAGCATAGTAACACAACATGGACAAAACAAGGCAAAGTCGACATTTATGACCAGGAGAAAGCTACCCGTATCAATTATAGGCCTTAATTTGGGGAAGAAATTTCTGAGAATGTCCATTTGGAGCATAGCAATGTATCGTAATGAATCTTGGACAATAGAAACAATGGAGGAGAATAGAAGCGTTTGAATGTGTTGCTGTAGAATATGGTTGAAAAATAAGGTGTACTGATAAGATATTGAATGAGGCAGTTCTCAGTAGAATTGGCGAAGAAAGGAACGTATGGAAAACGCTAACAGGAACAAGGGTCAGGATGATAGGACATCCAAGTCCAGGGAATACTTCCATAGATACATGAAGCAATAGTCAAATGATGTACAACAAATAGAAAAATCACGTGGAGGGGGGTGGGGATGAAAGACTAGTGGAAAACAGGAGCAATTATTAAAATTGTTGAGCTTTAAATTACTGGCTGAAATCTACTCTTCTTCAACTTCCTTGCTCAGCAGTAATCAAGAGAGATATTTATAAGGGGCGAAAAAATGGCGCAAAACGAAAATTGTTTAATAATATCAAATGGGGAAAGAATGTTTATCCATTTTACCGTTGCATCTGCCATGGGATAACCGAATTAGAAGAAACTGAAAACTGAAATATAAGGAAATATAT
Source organism: Locusta migratoria (assembly GCA_026315105.1). Classification (NCBI taxonomy): domain Eukaryota; kingdom Metazoa; phylum Arthropoda; class Insecta; order Orthoptera; family Acrididae; genus Locusta; species Locusta migratoria. Next base: position 147,022,979 of record CM048745.1, read on the forward strand.
TAAGTGAACAGTTAATGCACGACAGGATAGTAGAGTGAATGGAAAAATGTGTATATAACACAGGGAAAGGGAGCGGGTACAAAATAAAATTTGCGAAGCAGATTGTCTGGCGTCTACGTCTTGCTGAGGTATGGATGATAACGATATGAAGTGGGTTATTTTAGAAGTAAAAGTGAATCAAATGTGAGCACTACAGATCAAAGCTTCAGACGATTCACATCCATGAACGTCTAGGAGTAGCAACAAATCGATGAAAGTCTGTCAAAATTTCCAGTTAACAATAAATGTTCTGTCGACTCCACAAGTAGTGGCGTTGTTGCATGGACAACAGGACTGAAATGCCGTGGTCTGGCCAAACGAACTGCGATACTGCTGTCTCCAAGTCGATGGGAAATTAAGTCAATACAGGTGAAAGAATACCGTGTTGTGAGGAGAAACGCTGAAAGTTTGTTTATGTAAATAAAACATGATTTACATGTAAAATATATCACACTAATAATATTAAAACAATCAGCTGCACATTACCACACACCAGGTGCGAATCTGGCAGAAATGACACTTATTGTTTTGAACGCAGCTGGATCAAGAGAAGCGGTTGTTAATTAGTGATATGAACTAATGAGAAGCAACTATCGCAGAGTAAAAGTTCATCCAAAGAATTACACGGATGTCACGTTAATTCTTCAGTCGAGTTCTGATAATAAAGTTTTATTTTACCTTGAACTGAGTGTATTCAGGCACACTTTCCGACACAATTACTAACACTGATATTCTAAATAACTGTTTCTTCAAAATGTGTGAAATACTTGCTTCATCAACTGCACGTCTACCTAAATGTAATATATGTTCTGCATATATGTGTGTTCTTACTTTAATTTTCAGTTCTACTCCAGATTTTCTTCTGATAAGTGGAATCTGATTTACGAGAGAACAGTAAGAAAAGTCACAACCATGATTGGTTCTGTATATACTTGCTTCCTTGTGTGTCACCCTCCAAATACGTGTTCTGGTAAATGGTTCTCTATGCACGTCTGTTTTGTCTGTGTGCACCCTATGGTTGCTGGTGTTCAGTTTGTGTGTGGCCTATTTTTGTCTCCTCTTTTTTCTAGACTTAACTCAAGGTTTCTGTTTCCTCTGTGGGTTTCTTTGGTTCTAACATTAATACACTGACTAATTCGGCAGCGGCAAAATTAAATAAGATTATGTCTAAGAAAATTTTACATTATTTTTTTTGGAGGTGCTAGAGATATTTAAGGGAGTAATTTCCAGACGTGTGTGTTGAATATGAGAAGCAAGTTAACACTGCAAAATTATCATACTACTAAAGGGTGTAACCAAGTGCTGCTTCCAGAATTTGAAAACGAAATACTTCGACACACCTTTCCTACTAACTTTTTCTAGTCCAGTAGAATAGCAGAAATCAAGGCATGAAACAAACGTATAAGCTGAATCCTGCTTAGTGTAAACTGTTAGCACAAGGAATAACGAAGATGTAGAAACTAGAAACACAAGGCGTTCTTAGTAATTAATTACCAATGGAATGTCGGAAATAATTACTAGAATGTCGGTATGAAAAGAACTCCAAATTGTGTATGGTGAAATGTCTTCTTTCCAGGCTTCAACAAAATAATTTCTATTTACATTGCCATTCTACGTGGAACAGTCAAAAGTTCTGAGTCTTGATGCCTGTATGTTGCACACGATGGCACATTTCACGGCTTTACACGTTAGTTTGCGCAACATACATAGTCATGTAGGTGCCTACCCTCAAGGCGTCAAGACTCAGAACGTCATGACTGTTCCACGTATACTATTCCATTACACCCCATCTGCCTCATTTACGTGTACAATATCCTTTATTCAGATGGAAATATGTAATAATCTATTGCCAGACCCAACTTTTTGTCCAATTTCACTAACTTTTTTCGTGTGTACCTACACACAATTACACCTTTAATTTCGATCGACATGTCCATCATGAGCATGTCAATTGGGCTTAAAGTGTTTTATCATTGTATTTAATGTTATCTGGCAATTATTCTCACTAAAACTATTTTAAGGCTATCAGTCGTATGACTCGTCTGATGTAACTCCACAGGATTTTCCTCATTTACGACAACCTCTTCATTTCAGGGACGCACTTGCATCACACGTCCCTAGTTATTTGTTGAATGTAATCCAGTCGTTGTATTCTCTACAGTGTTACCCCCTACAATTCCTTCTGTTTATTCCTTGTGTATTGAAGCATTTTATATGAGCGAGTTCCTCCTCCTTGTCGGTGTTTTCAAACATTCATGTCTTTGCCTCCTCATTCGTCATCGTCCACGCAATTTTCAATATTCTCCTCTAGCACCACTTCTCTATTCTTCTTTGTTCCGGTTTCTTCCACTGTTCATGATTCAAAACCATACAGTAACGTGCTGCAAACTAACATTCTCAGACATTCCTTGCTCACTTAAGAACAATATTTGATACCAGTAGAATCCGCTTAGCCATGAATTCTCTCTTTGCCTGTGCCAGTCTACTTTGATGTCTTCTTTCCTTGTGCTAAAACGGGAGCAAACTTCCTTCAATTTGTCTGTTTCCTAATGACCAATTATTATATTAAGTTTTTTGATGTATTCATTGCTAATACTTCTCATTACTTTTGTCTTATTCTGATTTAATTTCAGTCCACATTCTGCACTCAGTAGGATATTCATTCAATTTCACAGATCCTTCATTCTGCTTTACTTGCACCAAGGATAGTTACGTCATCAGCGAATCTTATCATTCATACCGTTTAATCTTGAACCCTTAGCGCACTTCTGAACCTTTCTTTGATTTCCGACATTCATTCTCCGGTGTGTATATTGCACAATAGAAGCAACATTTACCATTTCTTAATTGTCTTTGGTAGCCATTTTTCTATGTCTACGAATTATATTTTCTTGTTTCCTTTTAATACTCCCAGTAGTTTTCTCTCGAACAAAGAGCGCAGTACACAGTTGCTGTAACTGGTGTTGGATAATGCAAACACTTAGTTCACTTAGTTAGTAATTCAAGTATTGTGCAGAACCGGAAGTGGCGACTGTGACGATTGACCAGCTCTTCTTCTTCCTTTTTCCCCTTAAAAGCACGAGTTTTAAGGCATAAATGTGAATCTTGATAATTTGAAGAAAGGAATTACTTTTCAAGCATGCCACAATTTATAGAGAGAGAAAAAAAAAAGAGTAAAAAGGAAATATGTACGGCTTACAGGCGTAGGTTGTATCTTAGAAAGGATCCTTGTTCTGTAGAAATATTATTAGCCAGCACAGTTTACAAATAAATCATTTTGATGAGTATTTTGTGATACAAACTTCAGGCGAAGCTAAATGAAAAGTAAGAGCAGTGGGTAAACTGAAAAGCGCAAAACACGTGTCAATTCTCACAAGGAACATATTGACTGTGAGTTTGCCAATTCAGCTTCTACCAGCAACACCACCAAAAGAGAAGGCCACAGCGCGCTCGCGTCACGTCACGTCACACAGAGCAGGTTAGCGATCACGTAGCTGACAGGCTGGCCGCTGGGGCACAGCCTACTAGGCCCTAGCAGCCAGCCAGTCTGCTACAAAATTGCTACCTGCTCTCTGAGAGGTGGTACTAGCATGCTGCGCTTTCGAGCACTCATGCCACAGCGCAGAACAGGTTGTGATTGTGTAGATGACTGGCTGGTTACTGGGGCACGTCCACTAGGCCCTAGCAACCAGCCAGTCAGCAACAAAATCGCGACCTTCTCTGCGAGATGTGACACGAGCGTTCTACGGTCTTCTCTTTCTAGCACTAATGCACTGTCATGCAGAACAGGTTGTGATCCTATAGCTGACAGGCTGGCCGCTAGGGCACAGTCCTCTAGGCCCTAGCAGCCAGCCAGTCAGCTACAAAATAGCGACTTGCTCGGCAAGAGTTGGCATGAGCATGCTGCACTTTAGAGCACACATGCCATGACGTTGTGATTGTGTAGCTGACTGGCTGGTCACTGGGGCACGCCCACTAGGCCCTAGCAGCCAGCCAGTCAGCTAAAAAATCGCGACCTGCTCTATGTGATGTGGAATGAGCATGCTGCACTCATTCTAGCATTCGTGCCATGTCACACAGAACAGGTTGTGATCGCTTAGCTGACTGGCTGACTACTGGGGCACAGCCCACTAGGGCCTAGCAGCCAGCCAGTCAGCTACAAAATCGCGACCTGCTCTGCGTGACGCACCATGAGCGTGCTGCGGACTTCTCTTTCGAGCACTCATGCCATACACATAGAGCGGATTGTGATCGTGTAGCTAACTGGCTGGTCACTGGGGCACAACCCACTAGGCTCCAGCATACAGCCATTCAGCTAAGTGAATGCAATCTACTCTGTGTGATACAGGGCAAGTGCATGAAATAGAAGGCGACAGCACACTCATATCATGTCACGCAGAGTAGGTTGTGATGGCGTAGCTGACTGAATGGCCCTAGAAGCCAGCCAGTCAGGTATGTGGTCGCGACCTGCTCTGCATGACATGGCACGAGCGCACTGTAGTCTTCTCTTTCGAGCACTCATGGCACGTCATGCAGAACAGGTTGTGTTGATGTAGGTGACTGGCTGGCCACCGGGTCATAGCCTACTAGGCTTTAGCGTCCAGCCAGTCAGCTATGCGATCCCATCCTGTCCTGTGTGATATGACACGGGCTTACTGCGGCCTTCTCGTATGGTGGTGTTGTTGGTAGACACTCAAGGAGTTCCGTGTCAATACCGAAACTAAGGAAGGAGCAGGAGGGAATTTGAAATCATGTCTGTATGTCTAAGACTGGCCCACCTCTCAGCCTCGCTATAACTCTGTCGTCTTTTCTGTTGCAGACTCTGAGGCGCTAGAATCGCCCTACAACCACATATACGGCCGACTGCCGATCCCGACGCGCGCCTACATCCCACCGACGCCTAGAGCCATGTTCGTCGGCGACTGGGACTGAAGCGGCGTCCCTCTGCGAGGAAACACCGCACCGCGCCGCCAGCCTCTCTCTGTGTCCCTTTTGTTATCACCCCTTGTTACCAGACATTCGCCCCTAGCGCGTCTGTCGACTGACTGTGCAGCCCGATTGAAGATGGAGGCTCCTCCGGTACGGAGGGGCCGTGTGGTTTCTTGTGCGTGAATTCCGATTGTGTGTCAAAAGACTGCTTCCAGAAAGAGAGAGAGAGACGAACCACTCCTCGCGTCGGAACCGACGGTCGAGCGGCTTCCGTTGCTGTTACGTGTGAGCAGTCCAACGAACCTCCACTCTACCGCCTGTTCCCGAACCTTCCGTACATTCCAGTGGAATTGCTTCGCCGAATGGAGTGCCTTGTTGTTACGAATTTAAGGATGTATAATTATTATTTAAAAGTTGTATAAGGTTTCGCGAGACCACTATAAATGAGTATTGATAAGTGGTGTATTGTTCTTCTGGCGTTGATACTAGCTAAAGGTCACACAGTTATGTACACGTTATGATTATCATCAGTTTGTTTCTAATTCTCTCGTACTTCAAGAGTAATAATTTTGTATCTTATTTCCTATTTATAATGATATTAATTGCGAAATACTCAACCAGTAAGTCTTTTTGAACAAATTACTGTAATGAATCGCTCTACATTTTGTCCAGAACAAATGTGGAGATGTCGATTCGGTGGTACAACAGAAAAACTTATGTACTCTGGTTTCTTTTGTTAAAAAAGAAACATTATGTAGCAATTATATTGTATTTTTATTTCTGAACGGAAGCATCTGTTCGAGAAAATGTAATATGTTTAAATACTAAATGTACGTTAAATAATAGGCCCCTTTGTGCAATAACCACACTGTTTTTGCTTAGTTTTCGGTACGTTTTGTAGTGTTTACCCACTGTAAATACTGTGTCCCCGCGTGAAAGATTTGAGCGCGAAAGAGATTTGCCATTTTGCGAGTATCTGGCGTGTGAATCTGCCCCCTCCTTTTTTGAGATTGTTTTGTTGTTTGTTTCATCTTTTGCGTTGCTTGCGGGAGCGCGCTTGTCTCGATGTAAACGTGCTGTGGAACGAACCAAGACAATCGACAGGATTGCTTTTGTAATTTGTAAAAAAGAAATATGCTTTCTGAAAGGCGAACGCAGAGATTTGTCCGATGCGGTGGAGTGCCTTGGACAAATTTCGAGAGCAAAGCTAAGCGGCAGTTTTCAGACGCAAGCTGTAGCGTCTTCGGCGTCCTGAGCGCGTGTGGCCACGTGCGAGCGAAACGCCGCACTGTGTACACACAACGGCGCGCTTCCAATAAGTGCACCGCGAAAGTGTGAAGAGCGTGGCTGAGTAATGTGTACGTCTATACATGTGTTCCTTCTGTATTTTATCAAAATTTTGTAAGAGCATGCAATAAAATGGTGATGGATTTAAAACTATTATCTCTGCATTTTTATTTCTTTTACCAAATTGCCTTTTTAGTGAGTAATGTCTTTCTATAGGTTTATTTTAAAATATATTGTATTAAGTTACCGCTTTCGGTGTTGCAATAGTATCAAATTCAGCTCTCTCTATAAATAGAAAAGCACAGCACGCTACAGCAATGTGTGTACAAAATGTAAGATCAATAGTCATACTTAACAGGAGAGCTACAAATAATAATTTAGATAATGTTTAACACGCAGTGTAAGATAAGGAATAAAACACAAAATGCAAGGTAAAAATTTATATATATATATATATATATATATATATATATATATATATATATATATATATATATATATATCACACAAATTGTAAAATGCAGGAAACATATACAACCTATAAACTATACAAATGGGTGCCTCTTTTTAAATCATTTAAAAAAATGAAAAAGTAGCGTTTAACAATATAACTGAAAAGACTTTATATGAATGTTAGAAACATACGTAATAAGAAGTGTTTATCCATAGATATTAAATTGAAATGTTACATAAAATCGTGAAATCAGAATTCCTTTGTGATGCAGAAACACTCCGTTTAGTTGGTGCAACATGGCTTTAGATGATCTTAAAAAGAAGGAACGGAAAAAGTTACTAAAAATACTTGGTCCAACATAGAATAAGGATGGCGAGTAGATTCTAATATCAAATAAGTAACTGAATGAATCTCCTCCTAAAATTGCTGATGCATTCAGGAGCAGACGAGTCATATTATATGGTTATCTAGAGAGATTGAAAGGAAAACGACTATCAAAGAAATTCACACAGTCTTTCAAAATATGAAAACAGACAAAATATATATCTGGGTGGTTTGTGTGAGAAGAGACCTGGAAGAAAGACATATTGTACGGGAGACCATAAAAAACAGAGACAAATTTAGAGCAGCAATCAAGGAATTCCAATGTTTTTTTGGAACATTAAACCAACAAAATATCTGGAACGAAATGGTCAGAGGAGAGGCAACGACGTCATTCCAAAACAACGGAGTTCTGGAGGAAGATTAAAGCGAAAAAAAAAAAAAAATAGTTGTCTTAGCGTAGTCCTTAGTTGGCTTGTAACGAACAAATATACAAATTGTGTGTTTCCCAAAATTAATGAAGTATTACAAATAATACAGGAAAAGAGAACAACGAAAGATACGCAGTCTCGAAATGTCAAAAATTACCGTCTTACACGGTGGTAGTACCGTAACGAAAAGTTGACTGAATAGTGTCTCAGATAATAAAAACAAAAAAGTAAAAAAAGGGAGTACTTAAGTAAAATTTCTAACTGAAAGTGGATTGTTCGAAAAAATGTAAAATAAGATCAGTATTCAAACGTATAAGGACACAGGAACGATAGTCATCAAGGATATGCATCTGTAAAAATGAATCCCAGTTCAGACAGTATAAGAAGTAATGTCAAAAAATGAATGAATCACAGTGATAAAAACCGTTTTATAAAGACAGGTTTGACTCGCATCGCGCTCTAATCAAGAATATTCTGTCATGTACCATATTCAAGGTGAATGTAATTTGAAATCAACGGAGAAAAACGGAGAGGAAAAGAACCCTCTGAATAAGGTACTCACACATACTGACTGATGAAGTTCATTTACATACACACTGCAAAGTCACACAATGCACTGTCGCCATCCAATTCGTTCTTATTAAGAGCAAACTTCACGTTGACGAATTACTGACGAACTGGGATGGGAATCATTACAACAACGGCGTTTATCGCTGCGGCGTCGTCTACTTACGAAACAAATCCCCAACATTCTCCTCTGAACGCGAGAATATATTGTTGACTCCCACCTACATAGGTAGAAATGATCATCAGAAGAAAATACAAGAAATCAGAGCTCGAACGAAAATATTGAGATGTTCTTTCTTCCCGCGCGCTACTCGAGAATGGAATGGTCGATGAATAGTACAAAGGTTCTTCGATAAACCCTCTGCCAGGCTCTTAAATGTGATTTGCAGAGTATCCCATGTAGATGTAGAATGCCTACTTTTCTGAAAAACCTGTGTAAAAATGAAAACCTGTTCGTTGATAATAACATCAATCGATTTTTTTAATGTTTGTAATACTCCTTTTAAGACTTTTAGGGAAATAAAAATTTCTAAAATTATCCGCAAAAAAGGAAAATCTGGGAAAAGTGTTTTTTCTCTGCCAGTTTTGTATGAACTGACTATTCAAAATATGGATATCCACGATTTCCTTTCTGTCTTCTCCGTTATGGTGTCCTGATAGAGTATTCAGCTACGAGCATAGGAAAAAAAAATCTGAAAAAAAACAAGAAAAGTTGAAAAATTCCAACGAACTCCAAAAACACACAGCCGATAGCAACAACAGTTTGGTTTAACCAATCACCAAGAAATTTATCACACTTATATGTTTTTTCACTGTGTACTCCATAAGACGTAGTACGGCGCATGGCGATAATTGCCTTACAGCAGACTTCGACACCGTTTGATCGCTCACCATGAAAGATGACTGGTACGTATGTGTAACGTTTCTTAGTTAGCGATTATAAAATTACGGACTGACAAAGGTGTAGGATGAGAAGGTTTAAGATAAAGGGGTGGAATTAATCGACAAAAATAAATAAATAAAAATGTTGGAATGTTTGTAATCCTATGGGACCAAACTTCGTTCGTCATCAGTCCCTAGACTTACAAGCTACTTAAACTAATTTAAACTAATCTAAGGACAACACAAACATCCATGCCCGAGAGAGGGTTGGAACCTCGGACGCGGGACGCTTCGCGATCCTCAGCGTGGCGCTCCAGACCGCTCGGCTGCTTTCCTGTAGCGGGTAATCGATGGAGCGAGGGTAGTGGAGGAAACACAGAGAAAGGGGAGGGGAAGGAGAAGGAAAGGTACGAGGAAATGAACAGAGGAAGAAGAGGAGAAGATGGTTAGACAATGGAATGGGGACACGTAAATAGAGACAGGTAACAGCAAAAGGTGATCTAACGACCGGAATAAATACTTAATATAAGAGATTTTACTGTAGAATAAACGTAATTCTGAATATATCAGAAGGATAAGTGAAGCATAAAGAGAAGGGGAGCAGAAGGAGGACGTTGGTTAAGAAGAGGTAGATTGAGAGAAGTAGGAGAACGGAGGGGAGGGGGAAGAAGAGATGCGCAGAGAGAAGGAAGAGGAGGAAGGAAGGTTAAGATTTGACGTCCCGTCGATATGGTGGTCATGAAAGACTGAGCTTACGCTCGTATCAGGAAGGAAATTGGCCGTGCCCTTCAAAAGGAACCATTCCGGCATTTGTCTGGAATGATTTAGGTAAATCACGTAAAATCTAAATCTGGATCGCCGGAGGTGGATTTGAACCACAGTCCTCCCGAATGCGAGTCCAGTTTGTAACTACTGTGTCATTTCGCTCGGTAAAACAAGACTGGGAAAAAGCAGTGCTGGAGATTGCACTTAGTATCTAATGAATGCCAGAGATGTTTGACCATAATGCACAGTTTTCTACAAGAAAACATACTAAGAAGCATAGTGTTAATTATTAACGGAAGAGTATGCTTCAAAGACGAGAGGCAAGTCGATAAGAAGTCTTAGGAACACAGATTTTAATTTTAAATAAGAAAACTGCCGCCATATTTCGGAAAAGTTTTTAAACGAAGTAATTAGAAACAAGAATAAAACATATCCTAACCCTAGTTGAAGTCTAGTTGTAGTCCGTATTACGATAACTGCCTCAGAATAATGTAAACACATTATAAATTTAAATGCTACTAGAGAGCAGTGCAATAAGTAATAACAAATGTGACATGTAAAACCCCAAATTAATAGCTAAAACATCTATGCACAATGAAAATTGGAAACGCAGCATTAAGCTAAAGAGCAGATAAAGATTACAGTTACATTCAAGAAACATGTAGTTTATATTGTTTTCAGCATTCACGGGTGGAAAATACAAATTGTCATTCTGAGTTACAAAATCAGGATAAAAAATAAAATTATATTTCCAGAATTTAATTTCAATACATTTTTACCTTACTGATTTGGAATAGGATTCCTTGTTTTCAAAGTTAGCTACGATCGTTTTTCATTTCTTATCTAAAATTTATGTGTAGCAATATGAATTGTAACCATTCAAAAGTTACAAATATTCTAAAAATAATTTCGCCCGAGAGTTGAAGTCTCTCTCTTGCTTTTAACCAACTCAGCCATAATTGCGAGAAGTGTAATTGATAATTTCTGGATATGGGTGTAGAAATAATTTGTCTGAGTGCTTCAAAACAATGCTTGAATATCGTAGAAAATTTAATCGAATGGAAGAAGTTAAAAGAAATCAACATCATGTAATATTTTAAGCAAAATGAGAATGAGCTGTTTCCACTTCAGCTATTTGTAGACGCGAAATAATTTACTCGCACTATGAAATTTGCCTGTAAAAGTTTGCCCAGAAGAGTGAGTACTAATTATAACACAATTTATAAATTCGCTTTTAAAACACGAGAATGGCTGCTAATGATTAATAGGCAAAGGCAGCGAAAGATGTTAAGAGACGCTCTCTAACTTTTAGTTGCGTTGCACTTATCGTTAACTGTTGTGCCATGACAAATTTATCTGAAAAAATTAAATAATTTGAAAATTGTCGTAAATGGCACCGCTCAAAATGACAAGCACCGAACCAGCAAATTAATCTGTCGTTGCTGTTTCAGTAATGTTGGCACGACAACGTAACTGCTGGAGACCATGCCACCGATCATTCGTAAAACATTCGCGGCTAGCTTAAAAAAAAAAATCAATAAAAATAAAATAATAAAAAATAGTATCATTGGTTTTTTTAATAGACCGGCAGAGATCTCAGGGACGTGACTACGGAGTAAATTGAACTTAACAGAATGATTTTTTTTGTTTAATTAAAATAATGCTCTGTCCTTCCTTTTATAAATAAATTTGGTTTTTAATAATCGTGGTGTAGCAGCGAAAAGATCTACTCTGGAATAAAGAGTAAGGTAAGGTAAAAGGTAAAGCAGTCAACAATCCGAAGATTGGTTTGAACACCACTGTGCTTTACTAGGCATGGTCCTGTTTGGAGGTGGTATGCCGTTGCCATATTCCGACCTTCGAACTGGCTTACTCAGCCAGTTATAGGAGGACCTGCGTGGGTTCCGAGCAACGGTGCTACTCGATATTTTTCAAATTATCAACACTGCCAGAGGCGAAAGAAGTGAAAAGTGACATAAAAATCCTAGGACCTGGCGGGCATCGAACCCGCGACCTTTGGAGTTGTAGTCTTGCTCTCTACCACTGTGCTATTTTATTTTACTTCATTTATTTTTTATTTTTTAAAAGGTAGCTATGCTGTCGTTGTTCCAGTTCGTTCTTGATGGTTCATTGAATGTTTGGCTCAGCTTTTTTATTGCAGAGGGCGTTCAGCCCCCTGACCGGGCGCGCTGAGCCACGGCGCCCGGCTCTATCGAGCCGCACAGAGCATTAAATTAAAAGTGAGCAAAGTTGTTCTTATTTCGTCTCCAACAGTTTCGATCCCTACATAAGTAGCGGAATACTATCATCGACGACCTCTGTAAAATAAAAAATCGTCACGCATAATTAAAAGGAATCAGCAAAATGAAACTCATTTTATATTCAAATCGTTGTAAGTGCTAATTATTATTAACTAAATGCTTCAGTTCAAGAACGTATAATTAAGTACATTGAATTCCAAAAATGTAGAACCTCCCAGTAAATTAACGTGAAATCTACTTCGACTAAAGAACTCGTCTGATCTCTCTCAAAGGTAAAACATGAGAGAGCCACCGCTCTAGTGCATTACAAGCTCTGGCATATAGGAACTGAATATTAAAAAATTTCTTTGAATCACTCATTTAAGTGTCCCTTGGCTTCACAATTTTTGTTCAATTAAAAAAAATCTCTGTCTTTCCTTTTATAGAAAATTTGTGTTAAATAATCGTGGTGTAGCGACAAAAGGTCTCCTATGGAATACAGGGTATTAAATATATGGAGCGAAGAGTTATATTCAACCTATGCAAAAACCAGTCATCGGTTACTAGAGTCGAAGGGGAAGAAAGGGACGCAGAGGTTGGGAAGGGAGTAAGACAGGGTTTTAGCCTTTCCCCAATGTTGTTCAATCTGTACATTGAGCAGGCAGTGAAGGAATGGAAGGAGAAATATGGAGAGGGCATTAAAGTGCAGGGAGAAGAAATAAAAACATTGCGGTTTGCCGATTACATAGTAATTTTGTCAGAGGCCGCAAAAGATCTGGAAGAGCAATTGAATGGGATGGACAGTGTCTTGAAAGGAAGATATAAGATGTACATAACAAGAGTAAAACGAAGGTAATGGAACGCAATGTCAGAAAATCAGGCGATGCTGAAGGTAATAAGACAATAAAAGTAGTAGACGAGTTTTGTTACTTAAGTAGCAAGATAACTTCTGATGGCCGAAGTAAAGAAGATATAAAATGCAGAATGGTTATGGGAAGAAAAACGTTTCTGAAAAAGCGAAATTTGTTGAAATACAATATTAGTTTAAATGTTAGGAAGTCCTTTCTGAAAGCATTTGTCTGGAGTGTAGCGTTGTATGGAAGTAAAACGTGGACGATAAGGAGTTCAGATGTCAGTTGATAGAAGCTTTCGAAATGTGGTGCTAGAGACGAATGACGAAGATTAGATGGGTAGATCACGTAACTAATGGGGTGGTGCGTAACCGAATTGGGAAGAAAAGGAGTTTCTTCCGTTACCTGACTAAGAGAAGTGATACATTGGTTGGACACATTCTGAGACGTAAAGGAATTGTCAACTTAGCATTAGAAGGAAGAGTGTGGGGTAAAAATCGTAGAGGGAGACCGAGGTACGAATATAGTAAGCAGATTCAAAAGGATGTAGGTTGCCGAACATATTGCCAGTTGAAGAGACTTGCACAGGACAGGGTAACGTGGAGAGCTGCATCAAAACATTCTGTGGACTGAAGACCACAACAACAACAAATTAAAATTAACCAAAGTTGTTCTCATTGTTGACATGGAGAGGAACAGGTACTGAAGAGTGCTCCAGGTGTTGTCACTGCTGGAGGGACCAAGGTATGGGAACACAAATGGCGTAAGCTCCGCCCCTCCACATTGATTAGCAACCGAACATGATGTCAAAGCTTTGTTATTAATTTAAAATAAAAAAAAATCTCGTTTCATACACACTGTAAGCCATTCCTAACATCCTGGATACTGCTTTCGTGCTTTCCATCTAAAAGATTATCTGAAAAAAAAGTCCCACAATACAAAATCCGTTTTTGGGTATCTGACAGTCCTAAACTCTGTTGTAGGTGGCTTACGTCACTGCTTATAGGGGGGACCAAACATTTTAAAACTGGTATGTTGGTTGGTGGAATAAAGGTAAGGCTGTTCTATTGATTGGAAAAACAGGGTCGCTACAAGGATTTGACAATAGTAAGCCAGCTAAAGGAGGTCTGTTTCAAAAGTTACTCATTCAAAACTAATCTGGTGTTAAATGCAGCATTCATAATTGTCATCAGCTGGTAGTTAACACTCACATTAACTAACTTTCCAATCAAGCTGATTAAAGATTAGATGAACACTTTTTTTTTATTCATTAACACTATAATTCTGTTTAGTTATGGCCCTAATATTAATACCTGCACAATTAATTAGGAAACAGTGGGTTTAAACTGATTGAAAGCGCAACGGATATTTTGAACAAAGCAAGAACAGTACGTAGTCTGCTTAAGTCTCATTGACTACAGTTTAAATTTGACTGCGAGAGAAATCTGGAAAACCACAAACCACTTTCTAATATTGCAACTGCAAGCATTTATTTCCCTAACCGTCTGACAGCAGAAACTTAGTATCTTGTTCATCTGTGTATTATTGCACAACAATCACTATTATTATTAAACGTCACACCAATAAAGAGATATGTTAATCAGACTCAGCTTAGTCAATATTACGCTTTGATTTTAATAGCCAATAACCTTCAATGAAAGGAAGTGGGTTAGCTTTCTAACTACAAAAGTGAAACAGGTAAAGAGCTTCAACTTTCTCAATTATTATTAACAATAATGATTACATTACCTTATGATTGAAGAACAACAAAATCTTCTCAGACTGATACATATATGATTGATGCAAAATCTTATAAAGACAGAACGGTGTCTGTGAAAATCAGATTTCAAAATTATTCCAACAGCTCGTACAAAAGCGGCTAACCAAAGCACGTCCGATCAATACCAGAGCTACACACCGACTCTCTCTTTCTGTTCAACTACTACTCACATACATAGTCTTTGACAGGATGTTACACAACAGAGTAAACCATAGACGTAGTTACTCAAAGAAGTTTATATTTTACATCCAAATATCGATAGAAGACAGGCGAAACAATACTATTGAATTTATACAGACATGTTTCAATTTCATATTCAATATTTTTTCATAATTATTGACCGAATTCAAAAATTTCAAATTATGTTGTAGATTAATCATTACGGGGTAAAATCTTATCTTCAGTTATCAGGATAACAGTAGTCTTCCAATTACAAACTGAGATTTGTCTTGAACCAGACGGCACTCGGAATATTCCAACTTTGTCCATCCATTATTCGTAAGTGATAACACCATCTTGCAATAAAATTAACATGTAATTTCAAATATTTCCAAAACATTTTTCTTGTGACATCCTTCAGCACAATGATGAAAGGAAAAAGTTTATCGCTTACTACATTACAGCTGTTCTAGCGGGTAGATTTTAGCATCTGCCATGACGTTTTAATTTATTACTTTTTAATTGCTAATTCACATCACACTTTACAGGTAGTTCCTAAATATATCACTGAACGCACCTGCAAAATTGTATCACAGTATGGTATATATAGTGGTGCAGGACATATGGCGTGATAGACACTTAAACGCTGAGAACCCTGAACGGTACTTTACGCAGGTAACAAATAAGAAACTGCTGCTCATAGACCTTCGTCTGAAGAAGTCATCAAAGGTAAGTGGACATAAACCAATGAAGAACTGCGATATGGTCATTGAGAGACCTGGATACTTTGTTACTGATTGCTTTATATTTTGTAAAATGTAAACTTTCACGGCCGGAATGGTCAAAATTACTAAAAATTTCCGGGCTGTTATGCCGTGGTCTTGTGGATTTATTGTGGAAACCCAACATTTCGTCCCCGACTGAGGAGGACATTTTGAGACCGACACGTTGAAAGCCGCGGTGGAGTAGCCGAGCGGTCTAAAGCCTCTCGCTGCGGAGCGCGCGGTTGCTCGCCGTGGAGGTTCGAGTCCTCCCTGGGGCATGGGTGTGTGTGTTTGTCCGTAGGTTAGTTTACCTAGGTTTAAGTAGTTTGTAAGCTACGGACTGATGACCACGCAGTTTGGTTCCTATAGATTTACAGACATTTGAACATTTTGACACGTAGAGTTGAAAACAATGAAAGGGTTCCTGTGAAATCCAAAGTCTTCCTGCCTTTTATTAAGGACGTCACCGACCGCATCGGTAAAATTTTGACGAAACGGAATGTTGCCATCATTTACAAACCTACTCGGAATATACAGAGGATCACCTGAAATCGGCAAAGGATGCTCGCAAACCGCTGGAAAAAGCAGGAATTTATAGGATTCCGTGTAGCTGTGGAGACGTATACGTGAGTACCACAAAAAGAACAGTCAAAAAACGACTAGATGAACACAAAGGGAACTGTAGAAGGGGAAACATTGACAGATCAGCTGTTGTTGAACATGTTTTTCAACCAGGGGACCACCTTATTCAATTTGATAAGACTCAGGTTTTAGCAGCCACAAATGGATACCACGAAAGACTGTACAGAGAAGCTATAGAAATTGTAAAACACCCCAATAATTTCAATAGGATGGAGGAGGGCGTGAAACCAAATGATAGATGAATTCCGGTATGAAGAAGAAATGTAACAGTCTTCCACCATGTACGGTATTAACGGAAGGCGGCAATCAACGACGACGAATTGCGCGCGCATATCAAAATCATCTGACGTCACACCTCTGCGCGCGAGCCCTTTTAAACGGAGTTTGGCTTCAGTCAGTAGCAGCCAGGATGTGCATCGGACATTCAAAAGTGCCACGATCCCCCTTGAGAATGTCCTCCGCAGTCGGGGACGAAACGTTGGGTTTCCATAATTAATCCACAAGATCACGGCATAATTGCCCTGAAATTTTTAGTAATTTTGCTTTATATTTGTACGCAATACCACCACTTTATAGTATTGCTGCACTTTTGGAATAATAATAATAATAATAATAACCTAAATCTTAGCAATGCTCTATTACCCAAACCGAAACAACAGTTCGACTCTCAGATTGGAGTATATCTATGTGAGTAGATGTGTAAATCAGATTCCTACAACGTATCTGGAAAGGTCTAAAATTTTTGTAATCACGTTTCTTGACTTCAAGAAAGCCTATGACGCAGTTGACAGGAAGTCACTGTTTGAAACACTATATATTTACTCTCCAAATCACATTTAAGTGCATAAGAGATGTTTAACTGAACCGGTTTCATACTATTTTTCTGTCGTTTCGTTCTCTATTAGAACACTGAGGAAAAAGGAACATCCAGATGTTTCAAATGTTCAAATTTATGTAAACCTATCGAATCAAACTGCTATGATCATCAGTCCCTAGAACCACAAACTGCTTTAACTTACACCAAGGATAACACACACACAAACACACACACACATACACATGTTCGAGGGAGGACTCTAACGGCCGTCGAGTCCGTAGCATGACGCCTTAGACCACGCGGCTACTCCGCGCGACCCCAAATCTTTCCGTTTCCGAATTGATTTCTCTTACTTACGACCATGTCTCTCTATGTGGATTCGAAAGAGAAAGTTGTTGACAGAAATACAGCAAATCGTCGCAACGAATAATATCTTTCTTTTAATAATTTGCCTCCCAACTCATGCATTCCGTGACACTCCCCCGTATCGCGCTAATATAAAATGAGTTGCCATTCTCAGATGATTCTCTGTATCCTCTGTCAGTACCACCCAAAATGCGCAGCAGTATTCCAAAATAGGACGCACAGGGCTGTAGTGTAGGCAGTATTTCAGTAGAACTGTTGTATGTTTTAAATCTTGTACTAACTAAAAGTAGCCTTTGCTTTGCCCTTCCCACAATATTTTGTAGTGTACATTTCAATTAAAGTTGTTCGTGTGTGTAATTCCTAGATATTTAGTTGAATTTACAGCCTTTAGATTTGACTGATTTATCGTGTAAATGAAGTTTAGCGGATCTCTTTTAGTGCACATCTGGACAACCTCGCAATTTTTATTGTTTAGGGTCAACTGTCAATTTTTATCTTATCTGAATCATTTTTCAGTTGCTTTTGATCTTATGGTGACTTTACTAACCGATAAATGGCAGAATTGTCCGCGAACAGTGTAGGAGAGCAACTCACATTGTCTCGTAAATCGTTTATAAATACGAGCAACAGTAAGGGGCCTATAATACTTCCCATGGGGAACGCCAGATATCACTTGTTTTACTTGATGAGTTTTCATCAGTTATTACGTACTGTGTGTTTTAGACAGGAAATCACGAATCCAGTCGCACAACTGAGGCGATATTTCATAAGCACGCAGTTTGATTAGAAGCCGTTTGTGAGGTACAGTGTCAATACACTTCCAAAAATCTAGAAGTCTGGAATTGATTTGTGATCCCTTCTCGATAGCAGTCACAACCCTCGTGTGTTTCATAAGAACGATTATTTCTTAATCCGTGGTAATTATGGGTCAATAGGTCGTTCCCTTCGAGGTAGTTCATAATGTTTGAAAAAACTATTTGCTCCAAAATACTGCTTCATACCGACTTCAATTAGGCTATGTGTGCCTGTAATTTTGCAGATCACTTTTTTGAATTATGGAGTGTAGTGTGCAATTTTACCAGTCTTTGAGTGCGGATCATTCACTGAGTGAAAGGACGTATATGATAGCTAGGTGTGGAGCTGTTGCATCAGTATACTCTGAAATGAACCTGGTGGTATGCCATCTTAACCGGGAGACTTGCATTGGTTAAGTGACTGAAGTAGCTTTACTTACTTCAAGGATATCAGCTTATAAATTACGCGTTCTTGATTCCAGTTCTGGAGTATTTGATTCGTCAACTTTGGTGAAGTAATTTTGTAAAGCTTCGTTCTGCAATTGTGCTTTAGCAGCACTTTCATCAGTACAATCATCATTGCTATCGTGAAGGTACTGATTTTGTTGTGTCGCTAGTGTACTTTGCACATGAGCAGAATTTCTTTGGATTTTCTACCAAATTAAGAAACATAAATTCGTTTTGGAAACTATTATAAGCTTCTCACATTGAAGTAGGCGTTGAATTTCGAGTTTTTGTTGTGTCTTTTTAAATGAAGTATTCTTTTTCTTTACTTCTGCAAGAGTGATCTAACTAATTTTTGTACCTCGGGGGTAAGCATCTTCTTTTGTTCACTTATTTGGTATAAATCTTTCAATTTCTGTATATCTTATTTCTCTTAATGGAAGCCATACCTGATATGCACTCACATTGTTACTTTCGAAAGACACTCAGGAAAGCGTTGAGTGACCTTTTCTTTTTCCTTTCTTTTTTTAATAGATGTGTTCTTCGTCTGATTTTGTTAGGGTTGAGAATTTCGATATTCAGTCTCGCTACGATAACACATCTCTGTTTTGATGCTCTTTATTAGCTCTGGGCCATTTGTTGCTAAGAGGTCAAGTATGTTTTCTGAACTAATTGCTCTAGATTGTTTTCGGAGAATTTGTTCAGTACAATTCGCGACGATATTTATCCTTGACATGTATTTTTGACAACATATCGACAGTAGGTTAAAGTCACCATCAATTACAGTTGTATGTTTCGGGTACGGTTTTGAAATTTCTGCAATCGAACCAATTATTAATTATTAATTTGGTCCGGTTGTCAGCTATAACTTTTACTCAAGGCAACTCACGGGATCTATGTGCGTCAGTTTCGCTGCAAGAAAAACTGCTTGTCACAGTAATAATCGTACCATTATTTATTCTGTCCTGTCTGAACACCATTTGTCCCTTTGTAAAAACTTCAGCTGAACTTACTCCTGCTTCAACCAGCTTTCGCTACCTGTAATAATGTGTACTTTATGCTTTCTATTAGTGCTTGGAACTCTGGACTTTATCAACACAGGTGCAGCAACTTTGTAGACCAATTATTTTTAGATCTGTGTTCGTGCTATATGTGACCTGCGCCCTTTGATACTGAAACCATTTTTGTGTGTTCCTCGCCCATCCCATACCACACGGCCCCCGCTAACCGTGTAGCCGCTTTCTTCATTAGTGGACACCTTAAATATTCGTCGGGACCCGGAACCTCACAACCCTAGTCCACAACTTGAGGAATCTGCGGCCTACACCGTTCTATAACTTCCTGAAGAATTGATTCAGAGCCTCCACTCGGCTCTGTACAAAAGGACAGCAGTGAGGACACTGGGCTTAGATAGTGAAACCAGAGTCCTAACTAAATAAACTCTAGTAAACACCAATACAAAAGTGAAATTTAGAGGTAAGGATTTTGGAAGATTTGGTATCAAAACTGAGGTGCAGCAAGCTGACGGTCCCTGCACATGACTTTTAATTATGTTCTAGATAAAGTGGTAAAAGAATGGAGAGTATCATTAGGAGAAAACCAAATCCACGATGGAGTCAGATTAGGTTACAATAGGCAGTTACAAGTAGATTGTTTAGTATTTACAGATGACCTAACAGTTATTTTTTTTTCTTTTTTCTTTTTTTTTTTTAACTATTCAATAGAAACTGAAAGCTCGAAGAACAAGTTGAAAAAGCAGGCTTTGAATCTCATTTGAGAAGAAAACAACAACACCATTCCTACATGATCGTATCTGACAATGCCAGTCAAAGAATTTATAAACAAGTTAACACACAAACAGACGATAAATAGAAACAATACACAAAAAACGCATCCCGCCAGGCTACAGATTGTCCAGTTTTGAACAACTTTCGTAAAAAAGAAGTTTAATTGAAAGTAGAGTGACAGCTTAAGTAACAATGTAAATGCTACAAAAAATATGAAGATGGCAAAATATGAGTAATCTCAATAGTTAATTTTATTCAGAATAAAATAAACCCATATCAAGAGAACTGTTCAGGATAGAATTCAATAAAAACAACACAAAAATGTAAAACAAAAAATATTTCCTGTTCAGTTGACCACTGAAGATGCTTTTAAATAAAGTGAAGCGCGTTTGGTCTGGATTTGTCTAATTATACTTTTGAAAAAGGCGGTAATATAATGCACACAAACTTTAAAAATGCGCGTTAATAAGATTAAAAGGCATACATCTTACTAAGGTTATATATAATAAGAAATAAATATCCATAAGCACTAAACGTGCACACTGCTGTACAGTAATTCGCGCAGAAGCTCTCTATGCAGCAGAAAGGTTAACTCTGAACAAAACGTCGATGGTGGAATCACTGCAAGAAAAATAGTGAGGAAAATCTTGGAACCAGTTTCAGAACATACACAATACTGAAAACGTTATAATAGTGAAAGCATAAAGTGCAGCCCTCGGTCGCGAAGTCACATAATAAAAGTTAGAAATCAGCTGTGAAGCTTACGTCTCAAATAAAAAAAAAAAAAATATATATATATATATATATATATATATATATATATATATATATATATATATATATATATAAGAAGAGTCAGCCACTACGGGCTACACGCCTCCACAGAGGCAATAGTGAACTTTACACACATATTGAAAAAAATCACAGAGGTGATTCGGAAAAGACCAATAGTTTTCTACGATCGTATACAGAGTTTGAATCTCAACAGACTGACGCAAAGTCTTTTCTATAATTTCAGTAAATTGAAAATGGAAAACATAGGGAGCAAAGAAGCTGGAAGAGACGTGGATTACTCCACAAGCTATCGAGAAAAGACGGCTACTCAGAAAGAACTACAAAGTTCCAGAGGTTTCCACGAAAAACTTAAGAAGAAGACTGGGGCCATTTGGAGCAAAGAAAGAAGGAACATCATGAGATGATGGGAGAAATGTATAAGAAAAGAAAGAAGAAACAGTTCCATTAATAGTAATCCATATTGGCTCGTACATGAGAATGAAAACAATAATTTAGCGTGACTTATGGGCCTGTTATTAACAAGTAGATGACACTTCAACAACTGGCGTCTCTCTCTAACCTATCCCAGGAGCCCTGCCGCGGAAATAAGTTTAACGTGGAATCCGATCGATGTGCCGGTCCTAGCCACTCTTCGGACCTCTAGGAGACGAGGATAAAAGTAGACTGAATAATTTCCGTGCTTTGATAGCAAATCTATATCATCACCTATCCGATTCCACGCACTTGATTTATTACTTAACCATCACAATTAGCAATCTTGTGGAGTATTATAAATAGGTAGTAATTATTGTACAGGGTGTCCCATTTATCTTGACCACCCTAAATGTTTGTCCAGATGCAAATTACATAATTTTTCAATCACACGTGCTTTAGCCGTTAGGGGGACATTAATCAGCATGATTGGCTTCTTTGTAGATTTTTTTCCTAGGATATGAACAGCGGTGTGACTTATTTAAATGGCACCCTGTATTTTGCATTCGGTAATTCATTGCCTCTCCTAAGGATCTAATCCAAATATGTATCACAGGATAGCGTACACTGAAACAATATTATTAATTACATAAAACGAAATTTCCCTTTATCCTGGGATCACGGATTTGTCAACTCGCTGGAGATGTCAGCAAACAAATAAAACCCAAGAGAAACATAACACAAAATTGACGTTGACTCTCCTGTACCATTTCCCAGGAGTATAACATTAAAAGGTGCTCAGAGTAGTGAGCCTGGACACCGATACACTGGTGCACTCGTTGAATGAAAGAATTATTTACTTCTTCCAGTGTTGCCTGCTGAAGAGATAAGTTCCTGCAAGTTCTCTGAAGTTGCTGGAATATCGCGATGTACAATGTCTTTAATGCATTAAAAAAAAATAAAGTGCAGAGACTTTGAATCAGGAGACGTAGCAGGCCACGTAACTGTCCCTCCTCGACCAGTCCATCTGGCATGATACCTTCGGTTCAGAACACGAATTGCACGCAAGGCATTAAGTCAAATAATTGTAATTCTATGGGACCAAACTACTTGGTCATCAGTCCCTAGACTTATAAAATTCTTAAACGAAGTTAAACTAACCTAAAGACAACACACACTCATCCATGCCCGTGGGAGGATTCACAGCTCCGACGAGGGAGGCGCGCGATCCGTAACGTGGCGCTCCAGACCGCTCGGCTACTCCCGCGCGTCAAGGCATCATGTGCTGGACATCCATCGTGTGGACATAAACATTCTGGTTCTTAGCGACACTTCATCCAGAGGAAGAATTCGTCGGAGGAATTTGACATGCACTGTGCCGTTTAGACTACCATTGATGAAATAAGGACCAATAACTGTAGACCAAGCATCCCACACCAGACGTTAAATCTCCAATGACGCTGATGTTTCACCTGTCTAAACCATCGTGGGTTGTCGCTGGACCAATAATGCATGTTCCTTGTATTTTCCTGTGCTTTGTTTGAGAAGGAACATTCACCGCTAAACAGAACAACAAGAAGAAGTTTGGACTGGCGAGGATTTGCTGTTATGTCCACTGACAGAACTGTACACGATTCTGGCAATCATTCCCATACAATTCTTGATGCGGGTGTACATGGTAAGGATAGAACCGGCGACGTGTAAGAATACGATGTACACTTCCAATGCCAATCTCGTGTTCAAGCTGTCGTGTGCTCACATGCGGATTCATATAGCAATGGAAGCGAGAACAGTAATTTCGGTAGCTTCGTCTACGCGAATACTACTACGATTTTGTTGTCGTGGATTGAAACTTCCCGTGTCCTGAAGCGTCACGGCAAGACGAGAAAACATCCGTCGGGAAGGTGGGTTTGTCAGGATATCGCTGTCTGGACAGTTCCTCTGCCTGCGTGGCATTTCGCCTACCTTCAACAACAATAAAAGAAGCGTTATGTCGAAGCAGTGTACTGACGACGGTTGACGGAATGACGGGCGTGCAGTCTACTTATGGTAACATTTGTCCTCTGTCATCGTCAGCACGTGGATTTGTTCCATTACCGCTAGTACCTGTAGTAAGTGCTGGTAGCGTCAACGTCAATATTGTGTTATGTAATACATGACATTGTGTTTCAATGAATGGTACACTCTGATACCTCTTTGAATAGATCTTTAAGAGAGGAAATGAATTACCGGATAAAAAATACAGTGTACCATTTAAAAAAGTCATACCACTTCACATCTTTGTAAAAAACAAAGCTACAAAGATGGCAATCATGCTGATTGATGTCCCCTTGACGGCTAAAGAACATTTACGTGTAACATTTTGTAATTTTCATCTGGACCAATGATTCCCAAAGTGGTCTATATGGACCCCCGGGGCTCTATTCCAATTTTCAAAGGGTCCACGTCAGAGGAAAAATAATTTGGGGGTCTATTTGTTGTAAATGAGGGTCAACGATGGTGGTTCACATTTAGAAACTTCACAACCGAAATTCCTAATTATTCACAAAATGTTGCAGTTTCATCCTTTGTGTGTCACTGTTTGCTTCATTGGATAAGCGAGAGAGTGGAGGAATTCTCTAATTTCGGACTCCTCTGCAGGCCCGTAGTCATATATATATATATATATATATATATATATATATATATATATATATATATATATATATATATATATATATATATATATTGGGGGGTGGAAGGGGAGGATTAATTATGACGTATATATAATCTAACTTGTAAAGCATTACAACATAAGTAAATCTAAAGATGCCCATATATTTCAAAAGAGGTGATATTACATTTTATTAAATTCAAATCTCCAAAAAGGAACTTGAGCATACTTTTCAGTTACGATACCTTCAGCTACGTTATTATTTTCATAGCTCCACTACGTAAACGACTATCCCTTACCTTTCTCCGAGGAGTGGGAGGAGTATCGGAAGGGTCAGCAAATGTTTCGTCATTCATCAAGAGTTATATTAACATATTGGGGACTGGGTGAATGAGGGCTTCTGAAGTTTTTCTGCATTATGCGTAGGTTCCTACTGTACACAATTTAAGCAGTTTATTACATTTGAAAAAACGGTCAAAGTAACATAGGTGGATGGCCTTTTTTTATACTCATGGTGGTCGCGAAGTAAAGCGCTCGACTAGAAACCGAAGAGTCGCGGGTTCGAAATCCATTGAGAACACGGAATTTTTCAGTCCGTTTTTAAACACAACCTTCACCTCCCAACGGTGTGAGGAGTCGCAAAAATCTGTTGCAACCTTCTTACAAAAGGAAGAAACAGGCTGGAAATCACTGAAAGAGGAGACTTAAGGTTAAATCTCAGAAAACTGAAACCAAATCTTGATAATTTACTAAAAAAGAATCAGCCACATCCCTCCCACTAAAAGCCTGCGTGTATCAGTTTTGTTAAATATATATCAATAAATCTATGATACTTAACAACTTTTCTTTTGTCTGTACCCTTTTACAGTTAACGTTCTCAAAGTTGGTAGCACCATATCGGCCGCGAAAACACATTTGAAGTTAGGAATTCATAAAAGATATGTACACAAAAGGCAGGGGTCGACAGAGGCCAGAAAAAATTCGTAAGTTGTCTGCGAGACAAAAAAAGGTTTGGGAACGCCTGATATAGACAAACAGTTATTTAGGGTGGTTGAGCTAAATGGGACTCCCTGTATTTTGTACTGCCGTCCATTAGGTCACGTTCTTCTACAAACTTGAGAGACGTCTATCAGTTTTGTTAACAAAGAAAATGCTGCATATTGCGCCGGCCGCAGTGGCCGAGCGGTCTGCGGCGTGCCAGTCACGGTCCGCACGGTTGCTGCGGTCGGGGGTTCGAATCTCCCCTCGGGCATGGATGTTTGTGTCGTCTTTAGAATAAGCTAGTTCATAAGTTTCTAAGTTTAGGGACTGATGACCTCGTAGTTAAGTCCCATAAGCTATACAAACATTTGAACATTTGTTGCATATAGGTCATGTACCGATGTAGTAGTGATGAGAATACTGCAATTTCTACTTTGCGACAGTGACTGTAATACATCACAGCTTAATGTGGGGGCGACAGCTATCTTGTTTCCATCAGAAAGCAGATGGTTGCATCACATCTGTGGAAAGGTAGCAGACAGCTTCTTTATCTGTGAGAGTTAACTTTACGACATTTGCCAGTAGCAGAAACACGTAATGCCGACCTGGTTACGAAGAATGCGCGCTCCACTTGCTAATAGTCTGTTAGTGGAGATCGTAAAAACTGTACGTTACTGACTCTCACACAATGCCATTATAAAACATCTCGATCCTGTAAAGCAGCAGGGGCCTTTCTAGTTGTTGCAAGGACGTCTACATAGTTGACTGATCCGGCGTGCTATTGTTTTCAAACGAGGCTCTGCTATGTTGATACTGAGAACAGCGGAAAACACACCGATTACGGCCTTAATTTTTTCCCGGCAGCATCAATTTCCTCCGTACGGTTGATTGCATCCGCTTGGGTAAAGTATTGTAAAATCAAATTAGTCCGCTTTGCAGATCCCCGGGTAGGGACTAATCTGGAATATACCGTCAACATTGAAAACAGATCAGAGTGTGGGCCGTTATATCCATTAATCGGGTTACGGAGCTTAGATAATTTAAAAAGCGAAATAGATAGGATTAAGTTAGAAATATGGTCTGAAAAAAAATGATGTGCGGTGGCAGGGAGAACAGGACTTCTCGTTAGATGGTTATAAGGTAATAATTACAAAATAGAGTAGTGGAAATGAAAAATATCCCTATAATCAGTGAGTAAGAAAGCTACTGTGAGCAAGAAGATATATGCAAGAAGATATAAGCAAGTATATATGTCAACTAGATCCACAGATAATGAAAAAAGTGAGGTTACATAAAATAAATCATTGACATAGTAATGGGAGGGGAAATTTTAATTATGATGAGAGATAGGCATTTGGTAGTAAAATGAGGAAAATAGTACGAGAATATGAAGTAAAGAAAATGAATTAATAAAATTTTGCATAGAGTGTAATTTAATCATCGCTGACACGTAGTTTAAGAATGATGTAACCACATTGTAAACCGTAAAACACTTCGACTTTGGCCACAATTTATTGGTTCTGAATTGTATATTAAAACTGAAGACACTGGGGAAAGGTAGGAATAAGGAGAAGAAACCTGGATAATTTGAAAGAAGTGCTGACGAGAATTTCCAAAGGAGTGAAGAACATTTAACTGAACAGTGAAACGTAGTACAGTAGAATGTAAAAGCATAGCTTTAAGAGATTAACAACGCTTGTTAAATTAAAATTTGCTTATTGAAAATACACAGCTGTACCGGAAATATTTATAAACGACTATCGATTTAAGCCCAAAATAGGCCATCTTCGAGTCTCCTGTACAGAAAAAGAATAAGTACATTCTGTGTGGACAATGCACCATGTGTTTTCAGAACTAGTAGATTACATACTGAATATATTTGCTATAAATATTTAAAAAAAAGTACTTTCAAAATAGGAATTCCTTGTAAATTTCAATCTTGCTAATCCTAACACTTTCTAGCCTACTTAGTCCATAGTTGTTTGTAAAACAATGTTACACCATCTTATATTTACCGGAATGAGGGTAGTTACAACACCGTCAAGCAAAATTTTGTTTTTGACAGGGAGATCTGCGGTCAGAAAAATATTGACCGACCAAAAAAGACGTCAGTGGCAGCCGGTGGTACACGGACCTGGGTGTTACAGGAGGGTTCAAATGTGAAACGTCCAAACACTCTGACTGGTTTAAAGTTACATATGCTGCTTTGGGATAACATAGTGAGACGTGTAGGTATGCGAATTCTAAAATTTAACAGCTCTGCTCTTAGCAAACAAGGTGGCACTCACCGTCGTTTTCAACGTCCAATACCCATAGATTTCCGCGAGCACGAAAACACTGTTAACATTCATATTCACAAGATATATGACATCAACTGTGAATGGGCATAGCTGAAAGTTTAGACCCAGCCGAGATTCGAACCCGGGTCTCCTGCTTTCTAGGCAATTGCGCAGACCACTATTTCACAGATTTTTTTTAATTTGTCATTTCGACAAAATTTCTGTTTGGCGCAGACTTTTTTATTTCTTATTTTTTTATAATTTTAATTTAATTTTTTTAAATTTATTTATGCATTTTCTTTTTGTGTGATATGCAGTAGTGTTATGAGCCGAAAGGTTTCTCCTAACTAAATAAAATAATAAGAACAATAATAAAAATATTCTGTGAACATTTCTTTTTTCTTCATTTCCTCTTGACCGCTTGTGAACTGGCTATTTCTGTTACAAAAGGAATGTGGTCCAGCATCCGTTGCGGCTTGCTGTTTCAGGGTTCTGTTGAGGCCTTCACAGCTACCGTAGCGGCCTCAGGGCCCATGATGCCCCCACCACCGTACTTCACTCTCTACAGCGATCCCCTGCTTCAGCAATCTCTAATTGTGTTGTTAACTGATGGTAGTAATCATCCTACTCACTCTTTCTCGAAGATAATCTTCAACATATTTCCATAATTCTTTTTCAAATCTCTTTTCCGGAATATTGTGTAATGTTCTTGTAGTTCAAATTTTTAAATTCCTGGACAGTGCCAGTCCCTTTCTTATTAATAACGCAGTGAATAAAATGCCCCATTATTTTTTTGGGCAGGAAAATACATCTCGTCTGGGAAGAAGATAAAATTTAAAGTTATTTTTCTCCCGTCGCTTCTCTAAAGGAACGACATTTGTTTTCTAAGTTCCTGCCATACTGCACTGTATTCTGAACAAATGAATCTATGGTCCAAGGTATAAATAGCGTCGCATTTAGGGCATCTGTATCGCAATGTCCGATTGCATGTAATCTCACATTGGTACTAAAATATCGTTGACAACTCTGTACCGCGCTACCTGTATTTCTAATGGAAGCATTTTATTACTTACATTTTTCCAAATGACATTCCAATTTCTATTTGGAAACTTGATCTCCATTCTGTTTTTGTTTTCCTTCGATTTTAATGTGTCGATAATATAGTGGTAGTTTCTCTTCTTTCTGTCCAAGACAATACTCTGCATGTAGCTTAATTCTAAATAATAGAGTTTAATATACTTCAGTTTATAATTTATTTTGGTGATGTCGACTGGCGGCTGCAAGCTTTCAGGTTGAAACAATTTGAATAGTTGCGCTATTATGCCGTCTGGTGACTTTCAATTAGTTGCAGGGATCTCTATATGAATAGTGCTGTTGTTTTCCTATGAATGTCAGTAAGTGCGAGTCCACCCTCTTCCGTTTCGAGAGTTACTGCCTCTAAAGATACTCTAAAAATCTGCCAAATACATCGACATGATTGTCTTTGCTATTTGTTTTTGAATAGGCATAACATGCCCTATGTATGTCGCTTTCGAGAGTACCACACAGTTTATGATCTTGTCTTTCTGCTTCAGATTTAGATCTCTCATGTCGCTTTATTTACGGTTGCCTCGAATCTTAGCTAATACTGTTTCCCAGTTAGCGGGAATCATTCGGAGGTGGCAGCTGTATAGCGTTACATTCAAAGCTGTATCAATCTCTACGCGTTGTGCCCAAGAGACCTGTATATTTGTGAGGCCATTGAGATTCAAAAGAGCACTCTTTGTTTCATTAATTTCAGCGCCTGTTGCACTACAGTATAGTTGTAAGTTAGCCGTAAGTTTTTCAACATCAACAGTGCTTCTTATTATGACACCTACATCATCGGCGTAAGCATTAATAACTTTTATCATTTCTGATATTAAGATACCCTCTAATTCTTTATTCAGTCGTCTTAAAAGTGGTTCGATTGCCACAACAAACAGAATCGTTGATAAAGGGCTCCCCCGGGGTACTCCATTGACAATGGGAATGTCCTTTATGCCTTTTGAAATGTTGTAAAAAATCCTCACATTACTCTCGCTAACAACACCTGAATGCATCAGAGTTTTAAAAAGGTAGCCGTGATTAACTTTATCCAACGCCTTTGTAAGATCTACAAATGTAAGACCGCCATATTCTGAAGAGTTTGAAAATATTCCGACAGTGTCCATGAACTCGCTTACTGTCTTCAAAATATGCGCCCAGGGAGACACGTCTGGTGGCAACCAATTATTTTATCGAGGACTGGCCGTAATCGCTCTTTCAGTACTCTAACTATTAGTTTATAGTCTGAATTCATTAGTGTAATAGGTCTCATTTTCTTAATATATTTTATTTCATTGTTCTTACATTTTGGAAGTAACACTGTGTTTTAGAACTGCTGGGACAGCCTCTTGTTAATAATTTCTGTGAACGTATTGCCCATAACATGCCAAAACGCTTCATAAAACTCGAGAGGCAGACCATCGGGGCCTGGTGACTTTTTAAAGGGAAATCTTTATTATATCCAAAACTTCTTCTTCGCTTATTTCTGCGTTAATATTTTCATTATCCTCTTCTGTTATGGTGTCCTGAAGTTCAGATCCAGATAAAAAATCATTTATGACCTATTCCTCGATACTATTTTCAATGTCTTTTTGAGTTGACAGGACGCTGTTATCCTCTCCTTTAAGAGACGCAAGAAACGTTCTCCTCCTTTATTGTTCATGAGTTGATACATCGACGTATTTTCTTCCTCAACCACAGTATGAGTATGGGATTTTATTTTCAGACCACCAACCTGTGACTGTTTGAGCTTTATCAGTTCAGTAAGATGTTTTGTGACATCGGTTGCTCATAGAGTTCACGTAAGCAGGTGTAGTAAAACTCTAGTATGCCGCAACCACCTCTTCCTATCTTTCCCGTACGCTATCAAAGTGCCTCTTAACCTTTTCTTAGCAACAGCGCTCCACCATTCTACAGTGGATTTGTATTTATAGCTCGTTCTTAAAGAGGCCCGCCAAGTCTGAAATATTTGGTCAGCGAGAGCATTTTCTGTTAATATTTAATTTCCATACAGACCTACCCCAGTACATCTTCTGTCTCATTAGCTGTATACGGCACCTTACTGCTTGAAGGGTCAGAAAAGATGGCGGGTATCACTTCAATGGCATCCACACTATTTTCTTAAGTCAAGGATACGTAAATTCTATGTATTCCACTTTGAGATGAGCTAGTGATATAAGTAAACTTCACGATGATGGGATACTTTATCTCCCAGGCGACTTTCCATTTTATATTTTTAACTAGTCCCTCTAGTTCTCTGGGTTTATTAAAATTTGGCCTTTGGTCCTTCTCATATAATACACAATTCAGTCGCCACCAATTAAAATGCCAACAGGGTTGTCGTAGAGTAGTGGTAAAATGTCAGATTTATAAAAACTGGCTCTTTCCGGTTTACAGTTGTTTCCAGAAGGGGCATAGATATTGATAAATATTGTATTAATAACTTTTCATTTGATGCCCGTCCCAGATGCTAAAAGAACAGTGTCCGTCATTTCGATCGCGTCCCTTAGTAGGAATGCAGGCCCGCAGCTGCTCTGATGGTAATGTTTACAATTTCTTGGTGACCAGCCACATAAAGATTCCTGACGTTTACCTCTTGCAGCAAAGCTATATCGGTGTGTGACTGATATAAAAAATTTCTAAGCGCTGAAACTTTAACTTCACTTTTAAGGACAAAATTTTTCGTTCATTCCGTGTACCTCCTATCATTTTTTACTTCTTGTGTGGACCACTTTCGAACATTATCTTAATAAAAGAAATCTTCCTCTAGTGAAGCTTCCTCTTCCATGTCCTCATCTGCACCGTCGTTGATATCTTCGCTCCATTCAGATCGTAGCACTGCAACACTTCGTCCAAGGAGGGATGCTTCGTCTGTGTCAGAAATTGGATGGTCAGCCTCGGTATGTGATGTCTGCATTATAAATTCGGCTGTTTCCGAAGTTCCGCTTCCTCATCGGAGCGACCGGATGTTGGGTCCGCTTTCTTCTTGCCATTATCCTGCATGCTTCTCAATTTCTCCTTTAAAATAGGAGCAACTCTCTCCGCAGCCTCATGAGCCAGTCTAAGTTTATATTACGTTTCCTCTTCGGGGATGCCGCCGGGACAAATCAAGTAACTTGTCCGTCAATTCTGTAGAAGATCTTTCCCGTAGCATCTGATCGAAAGTATTACTCTGAGATCCAATGTGGTCGTCGACACTGAGCTTTTTTCCTTTTGCGTTTTTTAGTTGAACTTCATTTCCATTTTTTTCCTTCTGTGTGCTACATTTACCTTCTTCAGATTTGTGAATTACTTCTGTTTGCCACGAATGTTCCGAGTGACCTTCTTGTATCTCTGCATTCTGCTTAGGATTGTATCAATAACCATTGGTATCGGCTCTGTAGTCCCTGGCTCCTCGCGTAGAAAGGCCGGAGGACTCGACGCAGAAACTGCTGGTATCCTGTTCAGGTTTTCCTGCGCTGGATTAGCGAGACGCCCGGTGACACCGTGTGTGTCTTTTGTTTCCTGATTTGCTGGGCCCGCCTCTTCACTACGTACGTCATCGGCCACGCTCGGCCCCTCGCTGTTTCCTGGTAGCGGCTACTCCGGCGCAACTTCCTCCTGCCCTGCTGTTGACGGCCCCGCTGAGCTGCGCGGGTACGTGGCGGCGGCGTAAAGCCCTTTCTATACGAAACGTGCAACACGCACAAGAAAGTCGTTGTCAGCCGCAGCGCTCCTTGCGGTTGACCGTCGAACTACAAAGAAGCGTTCAAACGGTACGCATTTGTCGAGTCGTCTGTTTCACGTGTCTACTTGGTTTGTTGTCAACTTACAGCAAATGAATCGCCGAGTTAAGATCACTTTTCGAAACTGTAAGATATAGTTTGTGACGATTAAAACATGTGTTTTATACTGCTAGTGCTACTGTGATACTGTATTTAATTGTTTTCGTGCAGTTCATGCGTAACTACGTTGCTCACATGTGTTAACGTCCTCATTATGAAATGCGTTTACATACTTCCTGCCCCTGCGGTTTGAGGCCCCTATGTATAAGATGAACAAGCTCAGGTGTCTATACATAAACCTTTCACTGTGATAGAGCTTCAAATAATGCTCACCAAAAAGAAATAATTCATCTGTTAACTATAGCATTTTTCAGGAAAAATAGCAAATATTTTCGAAGATGGTAATAAAAACGATTTGCTGTTAAAATGTCATATATCTTGTGTCCAATTTTTGTTGGGTACAAAGATACAGCTCTTGGTATGTACAACAAACTTAAAGTACATGCAAATTTGTATATTTCGACTGATTCTTTCGTCGGTTCTTGGTAGATCACCATATTGACTTTTATATTTTAAATAACCGGTTTTCGACGTACGTTAAAGTTTGATTATGTCCTAGTTAGCCAAAAACCGGGTAACTAAGAGGGAATGAACTGTAGAACATACACAAAATTCTAGCCAGCCGCAGTGGCCGAGGGGAGTCAGAGGGTTCCACGCCCTCTGCAATAAAAAAGCTGAGCCATCGATTCAAAAAAAAAAAAAAAAAAAAAAAAAAAGGGGGACTGAGGTGCGCCAGTCACGGTCTGCACGGCCACTACGGTCGGGGGTTCGAATCCCCCCTCGGGCATGGATATTTGTGCCGTCCTTAGTGTTAGCTAGTTCATAAGTAGTTTGTAAGTTTAGGAACTGATGACCCCGTAGTTAAGTCCCATAAGCTATACAAACATTTGAACATTTTTTTGAACAAAATTCTACTTTGAAGTTAGTGGTATGTCATACTACCAAGAACCGACGGATAAATCAGTGAAAAGTCTTGATTGCCATTTGCTCTGAGTCTGTTTGGCTTTCATATTAACAGCTATATCACTGTATTCAATAAAAATTGTTCACGTGCTATATGAAATTTTTCATGCAATTCCCCTATAGTACCACCTCTTAAAATACTTACCACTGAGTCGAAAAAATACGTTCCTCTGAGCAGGAGACAAGTACACACTCTCAGACAAATTCGCAACTTGGCTTCGTTTGTCAGCTGGGTTCCCCATTCGGTCTTCTGCGCATGCGCGAAGCACTTCCATACGCGTGAGAATAGGATCTACTAGCGATCGTGTGCGTGCATCTTGTGCAAGTGGACGCGTCTACACGGTACGCGGCCGGCGTGACGGATGCATCATAGGTAAGAAATGTGCAAACGCTTGTATAGCTTATGGGACTTAACTACGGGGTCATCAGTCCCTAAACTTACAAACTACTTATGAACGAGCTAACACTAAGGACGGCACAAATATCCATGCCCGAGGTGGGATTCGAGCCCCCGACCGTGGTGGCCGCGCAGACCGTGACTGGAGCGCCTCAGTCCCCCCGGCCACCGCGGCCGGCATCATAGGTAATCTCGTAAGCTCTCACTTCCCGCGTAGAAAGTGCTTAAGTCAGCCTGAGGCAGACCGCCTGGCCCGGGACAACGGGCTCTGCAGCCGGCAGCTGCGCGACGCGTTTCCTACCGCACTAACTGAAAATGTGCTCTGTTTAGCTACACAGAGCACATGTCCTTGGCTGCCCCTCATAGATAACTACAGCTCGATATCCGAGCATATTTATGTAAGAAGGAATGTGTCTCTGAAGTTCAATTTTAGTTGCTCTACGCCATTCAGTACAGGAAACATATGAGCCTCCGACCTCTTCTCGGCAACATTGGAGAGAATAGTACTGTAGGGACTGAGAACCGAATTTATTTGTTCCGCTGGCATCTCAAAAGGCAACTCAAAAATCTTCACTGTCGGAATACCTAGACCTGCATGAGAGACAATTACAATAACCATGCCAGGCTTTTCAACTATTGCATGACATAGTTCACGACTGCCGGCCGAGGGGACTGAGGCGCTCCAGTCACGGTCTGCACGGCCACTACGGTCTGGGGTTCGAATCCCCCCTCGGGCATGGATATATGTGCCGTGCTTAGTATTAAGTAGTTCATAAGTAGTTTGTAAGCTTAGGGACTGATGACCCTGTAGTTAAGTCTCATAAGTTCTACAAACATTTGAATTTTGAGTACGACTTGTCAATTTAACAAAAGCAGCGTTTCAAACAAAACATAAATGTACGCCTATTACATCATTCCCAGAAATTTTTTCTCGGTAAACCACATCGTAAGCGTTCGGTCTTTCAAAGTTTCTGTCAAAAGTAAGTTTGATCGTGTCTTTCCTCATCTTCTTTATCGTATTCATTCTGTCTTGTCAATCAGTTTAACTAAAGCCACAATCGCAAAATATGCAGTTGAGACTAACCTTGTAAGGCGCGACAAAGCCATTGTTTACAACAAGACCGCCAGCGAGGCCGCCACACGTCCCTCCTCCACCGCGGCTGCGACTCGAATGATCCACCACTGGGGACACAGTGATCATCGCACCTGCAAGGACTACCTAAGCACGCCTCCCGTCAGATACAAATTCTCATCTCTACTGTGCCCACAGTACTCAAACTCAGAGTTTTGAAACTAATTCCCGTAAGAGGAAGGGCTCCAAACTTGCCCACCCGTTCCCACTAACGAAAGTTCAGATTTGCCCATGTCATATATTCTGTGAATATGAAAGAATAACAACTGCAGGATCAGAAGTGGCTTCTGTTCTATCGGAACAGATGCCACATGTATATATATATACTACTAGCTGTAATCCCAGTGTTGCCCAGGAATTTATTTATCCTACACTCCTGATCTACATCCCCTTCCCTCCTCTATCTGCATTCATCTATTTATTTCCCATCTCTCTGTTCGTTTCCTACTTTCCCTTTCTCCGCAATGTTTTTCGCAAGGCACCCTCTGACATGTACCACACGAACATGTATGTATACTTTGACCTTCCTCTTGGTTTAAGTGTCGTGTGTGCCAAAATTCCTCAAGATCGGAGCAAATCTATGCATTTTGTCAAATTTCGTATGTTAAGTACCCTCCACCGTGCACCACACGAAATTTTATGCAGACAGTGACAGATATTCTCAACGAGTGTCTGAACGATCACCAATAAGGTGGGAGAACGCCTCCGACGTCACACCACATGGCTAACCGGGGAGGTGGGCAGCTCTTTTCGGTAGAGAAACGAATACGCCATATTGGCCGTCGTATTTCATGGGTTTTATGAATGTAATTTCGGTCTTATGAATGTATGACATTTCAAAGCATGTAAAAGTAACTGAGTAAATTGAGAATTTCTCGAAAACCGGTAATTAAGGCACTATTTGCTGGAATAAATGACTGGAAATATCTTATGTGTGCTTAAAAAATTTCCGTATTACAGTAATCTGCCGTTTCAAGGCAAGGCGGACTGAAGATCTATCAACACGAATTGATCTTTACATCATTTGTTGTTATTATGTCAGCAACCGACATATCTATCTGTAGTGTATACACTACGTCCAACACGTTAATGGCCGTTGCGTAGGCAGCTAAGTCTGGACCTCTACAATTAAAGAAGTACTGGTGCTGATTCAAGGCTTCAAATAAGCTAATACTTTTTTCTTCTTTTATTCGGGTTTTCCGATAGACTCAAAGACTTTCATATAAATTTCGAGCCTGCGCGATCGCTAGCTCAGTGGCTGTCCGCTATGACGCAGTGGGCAGTGCCCCAGCGACCGGCCAAGCGATCGCGCCGACTCGAAACTACCTTGCTTACGTGGCATGACGACTGCGCTGGGTCCTATCTTTCTCGTAGGCCTCGGTTCGGCTCGTTGTGAAGTCAGAAACTCGCCACGTTGGCTACACTCGTTCAAATACACTGTCCTTGGGCCGGCGGCTTAAGGCGTCATGCTACAGAAAGGTTCATAATGTTCAAATGTTTGCAATTCTACGTTGGTCATCAGTACCTAGATTTACAAACTACTTAAACTAACCTAATGACAATACACACATTGATGCCCGAGGATGGATTCGAACCTCCGATTAGGGAGGCCGCGCGATCCGCTCCAGACCGCTCGGCTACTCCCGCGCTGCTGCTACGGAGAGGGCGGTCATTCCCGCCGAGTATTTCCTTCGGCAAGCATGTGTGTGTGTTGTCCTTAGTGTAAGTCAGGTTAAGTAGTTTATATGAGACAGATGACCATATCAGTTTGGTCCAATAGGTTGACAAACACTTGTACATTTGACTTTTGAAGCTTTCCCGGCGTATTTCGTCATCCAGTAACTTTCGGGTGTCCGGCCGGATCCCGACGTCATTCTGACACGATATTTCGGCCTGGAAACGTCCGGCCATCTTCAGGTGAGTAGCGAGTACTGAGGACCCAGGTGCAGTCGCGGTATTTATAGTAGTTCTTGCGCATGCCAAAAGAACAGTAGTGTTCTGGCGCTACGTAGATGACTCCTTTGTTATATGGCCTCATGGTAGAGGAGAGCTTGAGGAATTCCACTCTCAAAAAAAAAAAAAAAAAAAAAAAAAAAAAAAAAAAAAAAAAAAAAAAAAAAAAAAAAAAAAGTTCAAATGTTTGTAGAGTCTATGGGACTTAACTACGGGGTCATCAGTTCCTAAACTTACAAACTACTTATGAACTAGCTAATACTAAGGACGGCACAAATATCCATGCCCGAGGGGGGATTCGAACCCCCGACCGTGGTGGCCGCGCAGACCGTGACTGGAGCGCCTCAGTCTCCGGCATCATAGGTAATCTCGTAAGCTCTCACTTAAGTCAGCCTGAGGCAGACCGCCTGGCCCGGGACAACGGGCTCTGCAGCCGGCAGCTGCGCGACGCGTTTCCTACCGCACTCACTGAAAATGTGCTCTGTTGAGTTACACAGAGCACATGTCCTTGGCTGCCCGTCATAGATAACTACAGCTCGATATCCGAGCATATTTATGTAAGAAGGAATGTGTCTCTGAAGTTCAATTTTAGTTGCTGAACGCCATTCAGTACAGGAAACATATGAGCCTCCGACCTCTTCTCGGCAACATTGGAGAGAATAGTACTGTAGGGACTGAGAACCAAATTTATTTGTTCCGTTGGCATCTCAAAAGGCCTAGACCTGCATGAGAGACGATTACATAACATCGCCAGGCTTTTCAACTATTGCATGACATAATTCACGACTGCCGGCCGCGGTGGCCGAGGGGACTGAGGCGCTCCAGTCGCGGTCTGCACGGCCACTACGGTCGGGGGTTCTAATCCCCCCTCGGGCATGGATATTTGTGCCGTCCTAGTTCGTAAGTAGTTCATAAGTAGTTTGTAAGTTTAGGGACTGATGACCCCGTAGTTAAGTCCCATAGACTATACAAACATTTGCACCTGTGCTCTTCAGTACTCGCTACTCACCTGAAGATGGCCGGATGTTTCCAGGCCGAAATATCGTGTCAGAATGACGACGGGATCCTGCCGCACATCCAAAAGTTACTGGATGACTTGAACATTTGGTTCCATCTGCTTCCCTACACCTCCTGCGCACGCTGCTTGCACTTCTTTGTTCCCCAGTGCCCCTTGCTGCTGGCAGACAACGCCCTGCTGAGTCCACCCAGAGAGGCTGCGGCGGCGGTGACCGGCGCGAGGCGTGGCCGGCCAGCCGGATGCGGCGCTGGCGCTGGCGTAACCCGGCCTGCGCGGCCTTGCGGCAAGGTCGCTGCCTGCCGCTGCTGCTGCTGCTGATGCTGCTACTGGCCAGTGGTCGCCCACCTCCCGGCCTCGCCACTGTGGCCGCTGTCGCTGTCGCCCCCGCGACCGCAGCTCACCGCGAAATACGACCGCGCCGCAAATATTCTTTTCCTTAACAGCCGGCCGCTAACCCAAAGTCCCGAAGCAACCGTGCCGCTGTCGCCGTACGCTGCACGGCACGTCAAAGTTAACCCTCACAATACCGAGCCATTTTCAGTAACGTGTATTACCAAGGCGGGGTGGGGGACTTTGTGCCCATAAAAATTTAAAGAATAAATAATACTCATTAATTGTTCTTGAATTACGTTTATAACATACTAGCTGAAAACCCGGCGTTGCCCGGGTATTTATTAATTTATTCCTGCCATTTTTCAGGTACACATTCATTTGTATAAGGGCTGTATGTCGGTAAAATCTCTTGGAATCCAGTTAGTAGGCCGGCCGCGGTGGCCGAGGGGACTGAGGTGATCCAGTCACGGTCTGCACGGCCACTACGGTCGGGGGTTCGAATCTCCCCTCGGGCATGGATATTTGTGCCGTCCTTAGTATTAGCTAGTTCATAAGTAGTTTGTAAGTTTAGGGACTGATGACCCCGTACTTAAGTCCCATAAGCTATACCAACATTTGAACTTTTTTTTTTAACATTTTCCAGTTAGTAGTAAAGAAATAATAGATTAAAACTTGGCGTGGGAATTGGCGGTTATCCATGAATGTTAATGTTTATGTGCTCTATCTCATAAACAGTGTGTCGTGCTGTGATACAATTTAGAAGGTACACTCAATTATACGCGTGTATACTGTTTGTAAAATTTCCTATGGCTACAATTTGAGTGTGGAAATTAAAAATTGTAACGTCATACTGAATGCTGTAGTTATAGTCCATGAACAGCGGGATGTTATTGTTTATGTGCTCATATGTCATGAACTACATGTCGTACTGTAATACAATTTAGAAGGTACATTCAACTATATGTGTGTATACTGTCTGTAACATTTTCCTGTGGCTACAATTTGTGGCGTAGAAATTATAAATTTTAACGTAGATACCGAATGCCGTAGCTTTACTCCATAAACAGCGGAAAAGTAGTAAGTGAGAAACTTTTTTCCTTTCATCATATTGCTATGGATGTCAGCGAGAAAAAGTTTAATGGAGGTTTGAAATTATGTTGAAAGTTTGTTGAAAGTCTCTAAGTACTCTCATTCTCATGTAGTGTATTTATAAAATCTCGAAGTTTTATAGGTATCGGCATGGAACTCCTATGGTGTACAACGGGAGAATTCGGACAACAATTACACACAGACCATTCATTTGTGTTCTGTAGTTTTCGCTACAGAGTGAAATATTAACACAGAAATACGTAGAATTTTATATACACCGATAACTTTCCATCCCAATATACTCCACCCTTTTATCATTAAATACCCTCAAGCAACAATGCTACCAATAAAACCATTTTCAAAGAGTAATTATTGTTCCGCATTTCGCGTTATATTCTTCAAATTACTAAATATCTATCAGATCGCTTTAAAACCGTGCCTAAAACCTTCCTCGGGTATAAATTAGTTACTGCACAAATTTTTAAGTCTCTGCGTCTTGTCGTTCGGACGTGATAAGCGTACACCGAACAGAGATTCACACACACACACACACACACACACACACACACACACACACATATATATATATATATATATATATATATATATATATATATATATATATATGTGTGTGTGTGTGTGTATATATATATATATATATATATATATATATATATATATATATATATATATATAGGTAAATAGATATCCGATCGCCATAAAACCGTGTCTAAAGCCTTCCCCGGGTAGATATTAGTAACTGTACAAATTTTTAGCTCTTTATGTCTTGTGGTCCAGACGTGATAAACGTACACCGAACAGACATTCACGTTTATAGATATAGATTTTTTAAAGATCTATTATTGCAAAATAAGGATCCAGAAACTGAATATTTCATTTAAAACTGTTTTCAGTTATTCATTTCATACCTTTCACCTAATTCGGTCTGCAGATTCTCTACGATTGTCCACATCCTAGCGCACAACACACTACTCTTCAGGTTCACTCACTACAGTGTCACTGCGGTGGAGTAGCCGAGAGGCTTAAGGCGCTTCGCTACGGAGCGCGCGGTTTCTCGCCGTCGGAGGGTCGAGTCCTCCATAGGCCTTGGTGTGTGTGTGTGTGTGTGTGTGTGTGTGTGTGTGTGTGTGTTGTTCTCAGGTTAGTTTAAGTATTGTAAAAAGATATAAAAAGCCAAGATCGCTGATCATCAATTTTTATTAACTACTTATTTTAATAAAAATTGATGATCAGCGATCTTGGCTTTTTATATCTTTTTACAATAAGTGGATCGCCTCCTAAAACCTAAACCAACTCAATTAGT
Organism: Locusta migratoria; assembly: GCA_026315105.1. Classification (NCBI taxonomy): domain Eukaryota; kingdom Metazoa; phylum Arthropoda; class Insecta; order Orthoptera; family Acrididae; genus Locusta; species Locusta migratoria. The sequence continues at coordinate 147,063,515 of CM048745.1, forward strand.
TTAAGTAGTTTGCAAGCTAAGGACTGATAACCACGCAGTTTGGTCCGATAGATTTACAAACATTTGAACATTATAGTGTCAGCTTCGTCAAATTCTATGACTAAATCTATAGATTCTTCCCAAATCTGATACTTTCCTGTAAGTGATTGTCGATGCATTTTCAATCACAGTTGTATCTAACACTGGACTAAGTACCACTGAACAGGAAACAATAAAGAACCAAAGGGAAATGAATCATTTTTCAGACCACTGTTGCTGTCAACCCAGGGAAATATAATGTCCGTGTGCTCTAAGGTCACGTAACGCTATTATCTGTGTAGTAAGACGACCGTTGTGGGAAGTCGCATCTACTACCAAGGGGGGGGGGGGGGGAGGTACTTCATGACCACCTCTCTTAAACTTAACCGAGTGAGATGGTGCATTGATAACACACTGTACTCGTATTTGGAAGGACGTTGGTACAAATCCACCTCCGGCCATCCAGATTTAGGTTTTCCGCGATTTCACTAATTCACTCCGGGCAAATGCCGGGATGGTTCCTTTCAAAGGGCACGGCCGATTTCCTTCACCTATCCTTACCCAAAAATCCGTGCGTGAGCACCATCTCTAATGACCATGCTGTCGATGGGACGTTAAACCCTAAGCTCCCTTCCTTCCTTAAATTTTCCGATTAAGTTTAAACGAAAAACGTAAAACAATCATAGAATCTGAATGAAGACTTCGTTAAAGACCATAATTATTTTTTTACAAAATTCTCAGAACTATAGTACCTGAGCAGATTTCAATATTTTCAAAAGGTGAGCATAAACTATCATCCTCCTTGGTATTGCAAGGATTAATACCAAAATCTAACACGAGAGAAACTGTGCGACAGCGCGAAGGTCGGTCACCTGCACTGCCTGACAAAAACAGCGAAGTACCCTAACGAGGAGGAGGGCTTCCAGTAAACGCAACTGACCACGTGGTACCGTAAACATGCGATTCCTATTACAATGTGTGCTGAAATTTGCCCTCAGATCACGCCATATACACCTCCTCACAAAGTGATGCACCCAGGTGAAGCGGTCCAATCTATTTATTTACTAGCTTAATTCTCGCTGCTTCGCACGTGTAGACTGGTTGGTCTGCATTGTTTGTTTTCGTCGTTTCTACTTCTAAATATGAATTTTCAAGCTTTAGCTTTAAAAATGCTTTCCTAATTAAGTATTTTGATACAACTTGCCACCCCATATTGCACCATTGATGGCAGAATTCATCACGAAACACATTTTTTTTCTTCAATTCTAACCATGGTTCAAAATCCGAATTATCGCATTTCTAGCATCAAAATAGGCTTAGTAGCCCCCTTAAAAGATTTTCCCTTATTTCACCCGCTTAATGGTTGAATTTCTAAAAATATCGAAACACGTGTTTTTAAAATGACAATCAAAATTCTAAATCTGAAGTTTTCTATTTCTTACTTCAAAATTGCCTGAATAGCAACGTATTTTCCAAAAAACCGTTCATCCCCTGTTTCACCGTCTTAGGGATGTGAATATCGAAAAATTGCTGATGCCTACAGTTCAAGATAGACAACGTCTACGAATTTCAAGTTTCTATCGCCTGTAGAGTTTTCGGTCTTTCAGAAACGGATCGAGAACGCGAAATTTCTTTCTTACGCTTTGGCATCTTTCTTGGTAGTTTTACTTATCAAACTACAATGAGCACTTAATTTTCTTTATTCGTACACTTGATGCAGAAAACAACTGAAGAACGTGCATCACGTTTCGCTGTTTATAAACTCTTTGCTAATATAGTATCAAATATCATCGCTGGTCTTCAGTCCGAATTTTTTATAAGCTGACGATTTTCAACCAATATATCTTTTACACTGTTATAATTATCGACACGGAACTGCTATTGTGTACAACAGGAGACTTTGTACTTCAACAACACGGAGAGATAGTTCGTCTCCATTGTTTAGTTTTTGTTGAAGAGGAAAACATTGACACTCACACGTAGAATTTTGTATAAGTCGACAAGTTTCTACTCCCATACCTTGCATACCCTTATTGTTATCGACCCTCTACCACCATAGTGCACAATGGGAGACTGATACCTACTACCACATTCAAACAGTAATTGTTTGCGATGTGTAGTTATTGCAGCAGAGTGAAATATAGGTACAAACACCTCAATTTATATATATATTATTTGCGATGCGGTTATACCGCTTTATAACCTTCAAACAGCCGTCCAGGAAAAAATCAGTGTTGCATACGAAAGAAGTGTTGACGGCCTGTTTGACGTCAGCATTGTTTCCAAAGCGCCTTCCGCCGAGAGTCTACTTCAAAGCTGGAAACAGATGAAAGTCACTTGTGTGAGATCAGGACTGTATGGCGGATGATGTAGGCGTTCCCAACCACGAGTTGCGATATGGTTTTGCGTTGCCTTCGCCGAGTGTGATCTCACATTGTCATCCAACAGCAGAACACCAAATCTGAGAAGGCCAGGCCGCTTTTTCCGAATCACGCCTTTAAATTTCGATAGAGTGGCACTGTGCCGCGCAGCATTCATGGTTGCATCCTCCAAAACGTCCTTGGGCGTCCCAGAAAACGATGAGTAGCACTTTACCTGCAGACGGAGTGCTTTTGGATGTCTTTGGGACAGGTGATGACGGATGTTTCCACTCCACGTACGCGGCCTGTGATTCGGGCATGTGATGGTGGACCCACGTTTCATCCCGGTCACAATCCGAAACAAACTCATTGCCAAATTGATGATCGACCTCCACCCAAGGATGTATCGGTGTCTTGCACGTGCGCGTTCACCTGCTGTGTGGTCTTTCGCCCACAGGCGTTCAACGCTCTAATTTTTTCCTGGACGGCTGTTTGAAGCTTATAAAGCGGTTTGACAAATGTCTGAATGTACTTGGAAATTATGCAGAATAATAAAGATATGTCTTATCTTTAATGTCTCATTCTATTTTTTTTCTTTCATATATAACTGTGCCCTCGCTTGACAGGGGAACCTTATTTTCCAACTCCCCCTCGTATTTATTTGTACACTGAATACCCGAAGAAAATGGTACAGGCGTGCGTATGCAAACACACACTTATGTAAACAAAATATGCACGGCGATGCGATGGTGCAGGTGTTAGAGCTGTTACTGCTGCTACAATGGCGGGTAATCACGATTTAAATGAGTTTAAACGTGCGCTCGAGAGATGGGGCACAGCCTCTCCGAGGTGGCGGTGACCTGGGGATTTTTCCGTACAACCATTTCACGAGTGCACTTTCAGTATCGGGAATCCGGTAAAACATCAAATTTCTCACATCGCTGCGGCCGACTGAAGAGAATCGTTCAATTTAACACTAGTGCAACGATAACGGTGAATCAATGAATTAAAATTTGTGATGCGGCCAGGAAACGAACCTTGGCCTCCATGCTTACAAGGCAGACGTCTTACCACTTTGTGTGTGTGTGTGTGTGTGTGTGTGTGTGTGTGTGTGTGTGTGTGTGTGTGTCCCCTAGGTAGGTCTATGCTTTGCAGTTATTCGTTCAGTTTGTTATTGTTTGTTCGTGGAATATTCGGCTCAGCTTTCTTATTACAGAGGGCGTTTACTCCCCTGACCGGGCGCGCTGAGCCACGGCGCCCGTGGTGGTCACCGCACCACTAGCCTCAGAATAATCTAAGAATTTCTGTTCACTTTGATACAAGTGCAACCCTTTCGCATAATGCTGGTCCATTAAGAATTGTCTTCATCCAAACTGTTCAGATGTGTGTGAGGTCTTATGCGACCAAACTTCCTGGTTATCAGTCGCTAGACTTACACACTAATTACTTGACTAACTTAAAGTAACTTACTCTAAGGACAACACAAACGCCCATACCTGAGGGAGGATTCGAACCCCCGACCGTAGCGGCCGTGCAAAATGTGACTCGCGTGCCGCAGACCGCTCGGCCACTGCCGTCGGCTGCGAACTGTTCACGAAACATAATTGATATGGGCTATTGGAGCCCTAGATCCACTTGTGTACCCATGTTGAATGCACTGCTCCAGTGTTTTTCAACCTTTTCGAACATACGACAACCTACCAAGTAGAAATATTTTGGCGACCCCTCTCAAATAAAAATATCCTTGCGAACTCCCCTCCCCCTCACTCACCAATGGTAAAAACTAATGTTATTTCAAAGAAAACACATTTAGTCTTCTTTCTTTTGCTGCAGCTTTCTCTCAATGTACACATATTATTTTTTTACGTGATTTCAAATGTTCAAATGTTTCTTAAGCTTACGGGACTTAACTACGGGGTCATCAGTCCCTAGACTTACAAACTACTTATCAACTACCTTATACTAAGGACGGCACAAATATCCATGCCCGAGGGGGGATTCGAACCCCCGACCGTAGTGGCCGTGCAGACCGTGACTGCAGCGCCTCAGTCCCCTCGGCCACCGCGGCCGGCTTACGTGATTTCCGACAAAAAAAAAAAAAAAAAAAAAAAAAAAAAAAAAAAAAAGTACGTATATATTGCGTAAAGAGTGTTTCGCATGTTAGGCAAGACTCAGAATCTAATTATACTTTTTAAGGAAGCTCCCATTGTGTACACAATTTGTAAACAAGTAATTTTTTCTTTCGATTTTTTTCAGAATTACTTATTGTTTCATGATCTTTTAGCTATCGATTGGTTCGTATAAACAGTTTTCAGATTTTTTACTTATTCATCATTAACACACTGTAAAATAATCCACGATCTATTCAATTTACATTGAATGTTACACAAGGAAATCGATAATTTTAACATGAAATAAATTATGTATTACTGAATCCATGGATTATTTTTTGGTGCAAGTACTTCCTCCTAATTAATATTTATTTATTAAAAGTATATCTGCGACGCTTTATAAGAAACTTTCATTTTTTTTGAATGGGCTGGAGTAAAAACAGAATCACTCATGGTCTTTCGTCTTCCTGCTCTTGAATAGATCGGACGTCTCTCGTTTGGTCTCGCCATATTGATAATCAAAGAATTAACTGTTCAATAGAGGTTCGACTACAGTGATATTGCTGCAATTCAAACTGAATTCTTCTAGCAGGTAAAGAACGGATTCCGCAACATTCTTTTGTAATGATACTTTCTGGTGTTGTCTTTATACTAACCACTGTACCGCTAAATCCTGATGGCGGAATCTTCCATGTTTTTCTCACTGTAGCTCTCTTCAGAATTATTATTCACAGTTTATATAAATGTGGCGTTTATTAGGAAAGAACAGACGTCACTTCTGATCCTTCAGTTGTTATTTTTTCAGTTTCGCAGAATATATGATATCAACTGCGAATGGGCAAACCCAGGATTCGAATCCGAGTCTCCGGCTTTCTAGGCAGTTGCGCTGACCACTACACCACCGAGGACACAGTGATCACCGCACCTGCAAGGACTACCTAAGCACGCCTCCCGTCAGACACAAATTTCCAGCCTTACCCTGCCCTTCGTTAGTGGGGATGGGTGGGCAAGTTTGGAGCCCTTACTAATAGGGGAATCAGTGTCAACGAGTTTGAGTACTGTGGGCTGGGTAAGGCTGGTAATTTGTTTCTGACGGTAGGCGTCCTTAGATAGTCCTTGCAGGTGCGGTGATCACTGTGTACCCAGTGGTGTAGTGGTCAGCACAACTGCCTAGACAGCTGCAGACACGGGTTCGAATCCCGGCTGGGTACACATTTTCAGCTTTGACCATTCGCAGTTGATGTCATATATTCTGTGAATATGAATTTCACAGCTTGTTGAATTTCAATAACGGTACTTAACTTTAATCTTGACGACAACACTAACAAAAAAAAAGTATCATTACACTATGACGGCAAGGCTTCGTGACCCCCCTGGCGGTCCTGACCCACAGGTTAAAAAACACTGCACTACACGAAGCTTTATTCCTCACCTGGACCCGTCAATACCGTGATTGGACTGTTGATAACTGGAAACATATTGCCTTTAAGAGTGTCATTTCATTTGTATCAAGCGCATGGACTGCACGGTCATGGAGAGAACCTCATGAATCCACGGCCCCGCCATGTCAGCAGTCGACTGTTCAAGTAGGTGAACGCTCTTTAATCGAGTGGGGCGTGTGCAGTTGAAGCGGTATGACACCCGTGATACGTCTACACACGACTGTGACAGGTAATACGCACCTACGCATCTACCCTGATCACCGGCATCCATGTGCATTCCGATTGACTTGGGCAATTCCGTCAGGACAATGCAACACCCCACACGTCCAGAATTGCTACAGAGTGGCACCAGGAACACGCTTCTGACTTTGAACACCTCCGCTGTCCGCCGAAGTCCCCAGCCATGAACATTATTTTACATTTTATGGAACATTGCCCCCTGGAAAGTAACAGCGATAAAAATTGTCTCAATAATAATTACAGCAGTCTACATCGCAAAATGATATTTATTTTATTGTGATGACCAGTATCGATCAATAAATATCATCTCTTTTTTTTTATCTAAACCGGTCATCACAAGAAAGAAAAAAAGTATCTTATTGCAATCTGCATTTCCATAATTATTACTCATGAACATTATTGACCATATCTGGGATGCCTTGCAATGTACTTTTACGTATTTATGGACTGCGCAGCAGGATGCATAGTGTGAATTTCCTCCAGGCATTAGTCGAGTCCATGCCAAGTCATGTTGCGACACATATGCACCATGACATAGTGAAACGAGGTCTGGTTACTTCGTAATATTGTGGCAAACTTTTAAAATGTCACTGGAGGAAACGAAATGAAGTTTCACACATTGACACCTGTCGTGCAGCCATGTAAGCATACAATAAAACGTCTCTCTGGACAATACGTTACATTTCTTTATGTTGACGGTCAATTGCCACTCACTGCACCAAGTGTTCATTTTCTATACGTGTTCGCGCATATCGCTACAATGTTCTTGCGTCGAGATATCTGTATACAACAGCTACATTCTGTCACATAAAATACTTAGTGTTTGGAAGTTGAGGAACGTAGGGTAAGGTCAAGTAACTGCATGATATTAAGCTTTCTCTGTTAGATTTTCAAGACCTTTACACAATGGTTATTTCGATTTATATCATTTGAAAGAGGGATTTCCTACAAAGCATGTCTAACATATAATTACAGATATCGACTTCTTATTTCTTGCAATTAACTAACAAATTTTGATGGTAGAACGAGGTAACGCCGTGATATTTAAGTAATGCCGTGATAGATTCAGGTTAGTGTGTTATTTATCATTAATAGTATTAAGAACCTTCTAAGCTTTCGAAACTAGTTTTTTAATGTAATGTAAATGTTCAAATCAAATGTAAAAGTGTATGTTATCTTTTATTGGCAATTTCGAAACATTCTACTGTAGAAAATGGTAACAAAAACAAAAAAATTCAGAAAATGTGCACAAACAAAATTTCAGCCCTTCTTGTAAGTTTACTGAGCCGTCGATAGTCACTATCCATCACATCACACATAAAATAGAAACTATCTAAAAGTTTGTGGCACTTTATGTGATGCCAGATATTACAAAACTAGCACTTGAACCAACTTAATCCGTTCGGTTCCATTTTTCTTCTTGACGTCATCTGCATATGCACATGCACATGCACCACATCCATTATCATCATTTTTCTGTGGTCTGCTATAAGCTTAGTAGTAGCCTTGTTTACTGTTCTCTGCGATATTCCTGATCCTGATGTCGATGGCTTGTTGTGGTTAGGTGAAATTATGTTTGCAGAAGGAGCATGACTTACTTCTTCCTGCTCTTTTTGGCACACTGGCAGTTTTAGAAGTCTTCCACAGTGTCTTTTCGTCAGATAACTCCAGTTTCTGTCCTTGTGTAACAAAGAAAGAGGCAAGAGCATTATCAGAAACAGCATCTCTGATGTACGGGAATATTCCCGTCTTTGCAAAGCTCTTGCAGATAGTGGTAATCTGGAAGGCTTCTTGGTAAGTTTGAAGCGTCAGGAATGTTGGGTGAAGCTGTAGCTGTGGCTGAATAAAGAAAAGATGCGAAAATTACTCTTCAAAGAGCCTCCGAATATCATTGTTCCCTGACAGGTAACACCTGCAGATCCCAGATGGTCGGACTTTGTCTCTTACAGCAGGGGTTTCAGCGCCGGGTAAAAGGTTTACAAAAGGGGACAGCAAGGAAAGGTACAGGAAAATGAAAGTCGGGATAGCCAGTCGAAACAAATATTAGAATCAAAGCACACAGAGGCGAGGTAGCCCTGTCACAAATTTCCATAACCCCTCACAAACTGAATGCAGCCACTATGCGTGGAATAGACTTGCTGCAGGCCAAGTAGAAAAATATATATAATAGTAAGAATATAAACAAGAACCAGTCCTCAAAGATAGTTTAAGACGAAATGTAAGAAACTAGCCATGAGTTCGCGCACGATTACAAGAACAGCGGTCGGGCCTAGGCATCGAACATGCAACATACCGGAGTAGCAGCACCCGAATAGACGGCGCAAATGCAGAAGTAAGGCGATCGCGACCACGGGAGATGCGAAGCATGTCGTGTCGGTGATCATGTCGAATGTGGTGCGGAAGTCTAGGACAGGCTGCTTGCTCCCGAGGTAATGGAAAGCACGTGTCACTAGACGACGGTTAATGCCGCACACTGATCTGCCGATGTCGATACCTCCAGCAAATGCAACGGAATGGGCTCTAGAGCTGCTCTCCAGGATATTTAAAGAAGTGACCAATGCACCTTCGCGGTTGGCAAAGAGGTCCCCGTGGCCAACCTAACAGAGGAGGGAGGACTCAACCGTTGCCTGTCTTGTGGCCGCCGGCAGTGGCGGAGTTCCAACCGTCACGTTGGCTGGCCTGAACTGGCGCGGATACGCAGAACGCGAAAACTCGTCTCCCTCCGCCACCACGTGCTACAGCGACGGTTTGAAATAACGGCCGAAGGGAAACTAAACAAGATTTCGCCATCTTGGCCATTTTCTGTAATAATTAAATGTGCAGTGCCAAAATTGTACTGCTCCCTCCAACCGATGGTCCTCTATGCAGACAATACATCGGTAGTGTCTGTGGACGTGGGAAAATTGCTTTTAGGCCTATATTCGTGCGATAAAATTTTAATGATTATTAATTAACAAATTAACCGTTCTGAGTGTGTAATCAACAAACTCCGGATTTCATCAAAATTCAGAATTTGTAATTAAATTTGACGTATTATTATTATCATTTTTTTAATGACTCTTCCTTTGTCTGAGAGCTGGCTTGACCGATTCCGTGGCTTTGCCATGTGTCTTTAGCGTTACTGGAATTCATTGCGTTACAAGCTGCAGTGAGAAGTTCAGGTGGCGTAACGAATGGCTTTTCAATTTTTGACAGAGTTGCACTCTCTGAATCAGATGAAAATTTAACGTGATAATCCTTAAGTGTAGTCCACGGGATCCCAAAACATTTACTAGCCTTGTAAATTGTAATAGCTTCTTTAAGCGATTCAGCTGTGTAAGAATACGCCGCTTTGTTCCGCTTTGGTGTCATTTCAGCATCAAACCTAAGAAAAACCAACCCATTGCTAAGGTCATACACCGTCAACGCGTGGCCTAAAATTCAAATGTTTGTAAATCTATCGGATCAAACTGCGTGGTCATCAGTCCGTAGCTTACAAACTACTTAAACCTAGGTAAACTAACCTAAGGACAACACACACACCAATGCCCCAGGGAGGACTCGAACCTCCACGGCGACCAACCGCATGCACCTCAGCGAGACGCTTTAGATCGCTCAGCTACTCAAATGTTCAAATGTTTGTAAATCTATCGGACCAAACTGCGTGGTCATCAGTCCGTAGCTTAGAAACTACTTAAACCTCGGTAAACTAACCTAAGGACAACACACACACCCATGCCCCAGGGAGGACTCGAACCTCCACGGCGAGCAACCGCACGATCCGCAGCGAGAGGCTTTAGACCGCTCGGCTACTCTACCGCGGCCAACGCGTGATTGATACATATCTTGCCTTTTACTGGTGTTAAAATGTAACAACTTATACACTGGAACATCTGCGTGTACGAAATTGCTATGTTTAGTGGCGTGATTCGCTGACAGGAAAACACTAAAGGTACACAAATCTAAGACTTCCTTCAACACAGAAATGATAGCCTGTAAGGGCTTTCGAGAGTCCTCCATGATTGTGTCATATGCTGGCAGAATTTTGGAAACCTTGGAATTGAGGCTATGTCGTGCCACAAGAAATAATGTTTATCAAGGAGTTACTTGATATCACGGAATAATTGGACTTTACCATATTCCAAGTTAAGGAAGTACAGATTTGCAGATAGAAGACATAGTTAGTAGTGTATAGCTGAAACGAAGCAAACAGTCGTAGGAAAACCTTGCGAATTACAAATGCTTTTAGCCTCAGTCTGATGTAAAAGTTTTAGATTAGAGAATTCACTGGGAATTTCATAATCCGTCCAGAAGCTGCCATCAGATGTCGGGATAGAACTTAATCACAGGAGCCTTCACATCTTCATCCACATTTGACAAGCCACCTGACGGGGTTCGTATCCCATTTCCGATTGGTTTCTCAAGTTAGAATACACATGTGTGGCCTTCAGCCTTTGCGTAAACTTAGTATATTTGAATTCGTTGCTGTTTTTAACTAATGTTTCCATGTGGTGTCTGTTTCCGCAAGCATGCTAAATTCTCTCTCGGAATTTCTCGATTGATTCCATATTTACCATCTTCGTACAACCGATTGCACAACGTGCTTCCGTAACGGTCATTACTTTGGCCTTCAGTCGTGCTTTTTACTGATACTAGCTTTCTTCTATTGAATACTCGTGTGTGTTTTACTTGCTTATTCTGTTAATTTCTTTTTGTAAAGTCTATGTAATTCACCGTGGTTGTACACCACATGGTACTTAACGATATTATGCTGCTGCCTCTATGCACATGAGTTCGTTTATGCATAGTATAATTTTAATTGTGCATGAAGATGCCCATCATCTCATCAAAATACCGCCGACGCTTTCTTTTGCTGCTGCTGTGAATTGTTGCTGCGTGAGTGAGTGTCGCAAGCCTTATGCGCATTTCTGTGAATGAATGAATGTACCTTCTTTCTCCGCTGTCTATTTGCAAATATACTCCCATATTACCTACATATTCAAAAGGGGCAGAAATTATTTCATTACGGGCAGTAACTTTATAATTTAATTCACTGTTGTACAAGGTCTGCGCTTCATTGTACTTATTTGGTCTCCCCACATTTTGCTTGTTCATTTTTTTTTTGAATAGATAATGATTTAAATTATCAAACCTCTGCTTTATAATTTCATGCTCCCCATCCCATGTTTAATTATCTCGCAAAGTAATTTAGAGCAGTAGTGAGCGTTTTAACTTGCATTTCCTGATCTCTACTGCCCGAGATCATTCAAAGCGAATTTAACAAGCTACTTTCATACTCTTGGAACTTTACAGTAGCCCATATCGCGATACAAAACGTCCCTCTTGCAGTGTCTGCCACTGGAGTTTCCCGATCATCTTCATGACGCTTTCATGCTTACTAAATGAACCCATAACAAAGTGTGGTGCTCTCCCTTGGATCTTCTCTACGTCATCTCTCAACCCTATGTATCCCACACTAATAAGCAATATTCAAGTATTAGCTGAACGACTGTTTCGTAACCTAATTCCTTTTTTGACGAATTACACTTTCTGAGGATTCTACCAATGAAACTCAATCTAGCATTTGCGCATACCCATGATTAATTTCACGCGCTCGTTCCATTTCAGTTTGGCTCTTATGTCTTCCGCCAGATATGGTAGTATTTGCTTCCAAGGATTGTCCCGCAATTGCGTCCTTCTTTCTATGTATCAGCCGTTTGCTCGTGTTTAGCGTCGGTACACTGCAAATCCTCCTGCATTTTGCTACAATTTTGCTGTATTTTGACTTCTCGATACACTATAGCAGGAGTGTCTAATCCGCGGCTCACGCAAGCAACTGTCAGTGCTGCCCAGCAAACATTTACCGTTTATGAAATTTTGCACACGTAAGTTTCAATCCATGAGGACGGTCGCCGAAAGTGTAAGGATCCCGTACAACATATAGTTCACGATAATATGACGCCATAAACAATGAGATACGAGGAAAACTAATGCTTTACGTGAAAATGTCGCACGTTTCCTCCTAACCCACTGGACCGATTTCAACAAAATTTTGTACACACATTCCTTACCGTGAGGTACCAACTCTGTAATTGTAAAACTCCCATATGACACATGATTCAGGAGATATAACGTCATGAACAAAAGGAGTTGCAAGAGACTGCCACATAATGCGACGAAATTTTATGAATGAGAATGAGCGACTTGCAACAAACTTCAAACAAAATTTCAAACCTTTATTGACCTTTTCCTCGCTGATAAGCATACCAAAATTATGAAAAAGTTTCTCACTTACTACATTTCCGCTGTTCATGGAGTAAAACTATGGCATTCGGCATGACGTTACAATTTATAATTTCTACACTACAAATTGTAGCCTCAGGAAATTTCACAGATATACACACACATAAAGCAGAATGTGCTTTCGAAATTGTATGACAGTACGACACGTAGTACTTGAGATATCAGCACATAAACAGTAACGTTCACGGCAAATCGCCCCGTCACTCACCAACTTTTAATGTATAACTTCCGTACAACTAATTGTGTCGGGCCCAGTGGTTTTGGGGTAAAGCGCTCGACTGGAAACCGAAGGGGCGCGGGTTCGAAACCCGGTCGGACCTCCGATTGTTTCAGTCTGCGCTAAAAACCTTCCCTCCCTGTCCCAAGAAACGACACGTGGTTCGGATTCTATTTTAAGCTGGAGGTCTCCTTTGCCTGGTTGGATAACTGGGGTAGGCTAGGGACATGCAAGTCGCCGAAGTGGCGTCCAATTGAAAGACTTGCATCAGGCCAATGTGCCACACGAAATTATTATATTATACTACTAATTGTATTCGCCTTTGTATCCCATTTACAGTCATACAGCACTTACAGAATAATTTTTTCTTATATACTTTCATATATATATATATATATATATATATATATATATATGACATTTTTTTTTTTTTTTTTTTTTTTTTTTTTTTTTTTTTTTTTTTTTTTTTTTTTTTTTAGAAAAGAGGTTATGGACGAAGAGTGAAGGGATACGAGAAGTACTAACTCAAGGCACAGAAATAAATACACAGGGAACGTCGGGTTTTCAGCTAGTGTGAATGAAGGAAGTTACTATTAACAGAATGTTTTCAATTTCCAACTTTCCGTCAGACAGACTGATCTGTTATCTTACGGCTACTTCATTTACAACTGAGAAACTAGAGATTTAGACATGTGTCATAAAATGAGGCTGTGGAAATACAGGGATAACATGACTTTTTTTCTTTTGCTAGGAGCGGAGCAGGAAGTAGATGGAGATGAAATAGTAGATACTATACTCGGAGAAGAATTTTGACAGAGCACTGAAAGATTTGAGTCGAAATAAAGCCCCTGCAGGACATGATAATCCCTCTGACCTATTGACATCGTTGTGATAGACAATCATGAAGAAACGGGTCCAGCTTGTGTGCAAGATGTATGAGACAGGCGAAATACCATCAGAGTTCAAGGAATCATAATCTCAATTCTACAGAATCCAAGAGCAGACAGGCCTGAAAAATACAGAACCGTCATTGTTACAAAATTTTAACACGAAGTATTTACAGAAGAATGGATTAGCTGGTAGAAGCCGACCTCGGGATTTAGGAGAAATGCGGGAGTACGTGAGGCTATACATTATGACTTACCTTAGAAGACAGATTTAGGGACCGGTAAACTACGTTTTTAGCTTTTGTAGATCTGGGGAAAAAATTTGACAATGTTGATTAAAACACACTCAGATCAAATTCTAAAGTCACCAGGGGAAAATATAGGAAACGGAAGATTATTTACAACTTGTACTAAACCCAGTAGCAGTTATGAGTCGAAGGGCATCAAAGTGAACCAATGGTTGGGAAGGGTTAGGGTTGTAGTCTTTCCTAAATGTTATTCAGTTTGAACATTGAGCAGGCTGTGAAGTAAATTTGGAGGGAGGAAGAAATAAAACTTTGGGTTTTTCTGATGACACCGTAATTCCATCACAGTCAGCAATGGACATGGAAGAGCAACTGAACAGAATGGACAAAGTGCTGAAGGGAGCGTGTAACATTAACATCAGCAAGAGCAAAGATAGAATAAAGGGATGTAGCCTTAAAAAAAAAAAAAAAAAAAATCAGATGACGCAGAAGGAATCAGAATAGGTGACGAAAAAAGTTTTATAACTTGGGCATTAAAATAACATACGATGGTCCCAGTACGGAGAATATAAAATGCAGAATGGAAATTCGAAGAAAAGCGTTTTATTAGCATCTAATATTGATTTAAGTGTTAGGAACTCCTTTCTTAACACATTTGTGTCGAGTGTTGCCTAGTACGATAGTGAAATAAATTGTTCAGACAAGGAGAAAGAAGTTTTGAAGAATGCTGAATTAGGTGGGTATATCGCGTAACTATTGAACAGAACTGAGAAGAAAAGGAATTTCTGGCATACCTTGGCTACAAGAAGGGATCGATTGGTATGACACATACTGAGATACACTACTGGCCGTTAAAACTGCTACACCAAGAAGAAATGCAGATGATAAACGGGTATTAATTGGACAAATATCTTATACTAGAAGTGACATGTGATTACATTTTCACGCAATTTGGGTGCATAGATCATGAGAAATCAGAACCCAGGACAACCACCTCCGGCCGTAATAACGGCCTTCATACGCCTGGGTATTGAGTCAAACAGAGCTTGGATGGCGTGTACCGGTATAGATGCCCATGCAGCTTCAACACGATACCACAGTTTATCAAGAGTAGAGACTGGCGTATTGCGACGAGCTAGTTGCTCGGTTACCATTGACCAGACGTTTTCAGTTGGTGAGAGATCTGGAGAATGTGCTGGCCAGGGCAGCAGTCGAACATTTTCCGTATCCAGAAAGGCCCGCACAGGACTTGCAACATACGGTCGTGCTGAAATGTAGGGTTTCGCAGGGATCGAATGAAGGGTAGAGCCACGGGTCGTAACACATCTGAAATGTGACGGCCACTGATCAACGTGCAATCGATGCGAACAAGAGGTGACCGAGACGTGTAACCAATGGCACCCGATACCATCACGCCGGGTGATACGCCAGTATGGCGATGACGAATACAGGCTTCCAATGTGCGTTCACCGCGATCACATCCGGAAAAATGACGTTTTGCCATTCGTGCATCCAGGTTCGTCGTTACGTACACCATCGCAGGCGCTACTGTCTGTGATGCAGCGTGAATGGTAACCGCAGCCATGGTCTCCGAGCTGATAGTCCATGCTGCTGCAAACGTCGTCTAACAGTTCGTGCAGATGGTCGTTGTTTTGCAAACGTCCCCATCTGTTGACTCAGGGTTCGAGACGTGGCTGCACGATCCGTTACAGCCATCCGCTTAAGTTGCCTGTCATCTCGACTGTTAGTGATACCACGCCGTCGGGATCCAGCACGGCGTTCCGTATTGCCCTCCTGCACCCACAGATTCCATAATCTGGTAACAGTCATTGGATCGCGACCAACGCAAGCAGCAATGTCGCGATACGAAAAACCGCAATCACGATAGGCTACAATCCGACCTTTATCGAAGTCGGAAACGTGATGGGACGCATTTCTCCTCCAAACACGAAACATCACAACAACGTTTCACCAGGCAACGCTGGTCAACTGCTGTTTATGTATGAGAAATCGGTTGGAAAGTTTCCTCATGTCAGCACGTCGTAGGTGTCGCCACCGGCGCCAACCTTGTGTGAATGCTCTGAAAAGCTAATCATTTGCATATCAAAGAAACTTCTTTAAAAAATGTTCAAATGTTTGTATATCTTATGGGACTTAACTACGGGGTCATCAGTCCCTAAACTTACAAACTACTTATGAAATAACGAAGACTAAGGACGGCACAAATATCCATGCCCGAGGGGGGATTCGAACCCCCGACCGTAGTGGCCGTGCAGACCGTGACTAGAGCGCCTCAGTCCCCTCGGGCACCGTGCCCGGCGAATCTTCTTCCTTTCGGGTAAATTTCACGTCTGTAGCACGTCATCTTCTTAGTGTAGCAATTTTAATGGCCAGGAGTGTATTAATGGATCATGAATTTAGCAGCTGGATGGGGACGAGGGGGGGGGGGAATCGCAGAAGAAGAGCAAGAGATGTATACAGTAAGCAAATGGGTGTGGATTGTCGTTTTCATCGGCTTGCTCAGAATAGAGTAGGGTGGAGAACTGCATGAAACCAGTCTTCGGACTCAAGACCACAACAACAACAACAACAACATTGCTAAGTATACTGCGACAAAAAATTCAAAGTTTGAACGCAATCGGATGAACGGAGCCGCATACGAACAAATATACAACCTCTGACAAAGTTCGGTGAATAATTCTGTAACATTAATGTACATGAACTATTAACTACAGTCACATTACTGCTCGAAATAGTCACATCCCATAAATATGCACCGCCGAGATCTGCGAAAGATGTCGTGGAAAATTGCACGATGATGTTAAAAAGCCTCGTCACGTTTCAGAAACGTCAGGAATATCGTCAAATCTCTTTTCTTTCAAAGCGAGTTTGAGTCGAGGGAATAGGAAGAAGTCTGGTGATTGAGATCCGGCAAGTATGTTGGTTGTTCAAGTTGCACGACAACGCCCGCCCGCACAGAGGTAATATCGTGAGGCAGACAGTTCCTGGAAAAAAAAAAAAGAAGGGGGGGGGGGCGTGGGTACTGAAACTTGAACATCCATCACACTCGCCGGATCTCAATCCTCTAGACTTCTTTCAATGCCTCGACCCTAACTCGCTTTGAAAGAAATTTGTCGATATTCCCGACATGCAATGAAACGCGAAGAGACTTTTGAACAGCATCATAAGGGAAAACGTCGTGCATAGTTTCCAGGATGTGTATCACATATTGACTATTTCGAAGAAGAGTGAGGTTACTGTAGTTCAGATCAAATGTTTGTAAAGCTTAAGGGACTGAACTGCGGGATCATCAGTCCCTGAACTTACAAACTACTTATGAACTACCTTATTCTAAAGGCGACACAAACATTCATGCCCGAGAGGGAATTTGTACTCCCGACAGAGGACGCCGAGCGCACCGCAACACGGCGCTCCAGTACGCGCTGCTAATCCGCAGTCGCTTACTGTAGGTCATAGTTCATGTACGTTAATGTTGTAGAGCTATTCATCGAACTTGTATGTTTGTTCATATTGTGGGAGATTGCACAAACGAACAAACATTCAAACTTCCTGGCAGATTAAAATTGTGTGGCAGAACCGGGACTCGAACCTGGGACCTCAGCTGTCGCTAAGCCATGTCTCCACCATATCCTTTTTTCCAGGAGTTCTAGTCTTGCAAGTTTCGCAGGAGAACTTCTGTGAAGTTTGGAAAGTAGGAGGCGAGGTACTGGCGGAAGTAAAGTTGTGATGCGGTATCGTAAGTCGTGTCGGGATAGCTCCGACGGTAGAGCGCTTGCCCGCGGAAGGCAAAGGTCCCAGGTTCGAGTCCAGGTTCCGGAACACAATTTTAATCTGTCAGGAAGTTTCATATCAGCGCACACTCCGCTGAAGAGTGAAAGTTTCGTTCTGGAAACAAACATTCATTTCAGTCAGTTACAGTTGAGGTTCAATATTCAGTTATTTGTGTTTTTCTTACGAACCGATCGTGTGGCACGTTGCCGAACGGCTTCCAGAAGTCTATGGATACATTATCGACCCATCCGCTATTTGCCGATAGAGATCTGTGTGCAGGAGACTCATAACACAACGAACCTAAAATCGTGTTCCTTAATTCTACAACAGATTGACGTCAGTGGCTTAGGCAGCAGGAATATACATCTCTTCGACAATACATCTTGAAACCGGCTACGACGTGTACGTTTCTCAAATAGTATGGATCGCTTTGCTGTTACAGAGAGGTACGGCAGCATGCAATTAACGACGGTCAACAGACCAGGCGACAGAAGAGTCAAAGAACGCACTTGCTGGAATGTGTCGACCTCATCGGGATGCATGCCCTTTGCTGAAGTGAAAGCCCTCTCTCGGAAATGCACTACGTGCTTCTTGTTAATGTTTTTTTTCTTTTTTCCCAGCTCAGTCGTTCGCCACCAGGATCCGTTGCGCTTGGTTAGCGTCACCAGCGACACGGACGACCAATGGCGACCTTGGGTAGGTCGCGGCTGCCGAGGTGTCGCAGTGCCGATGTTCGCTGGAGAGGTGGCCAGCCGGCTGAAGGAATGTCCGAAGAGTCCGCAGAGTAAAGGTTGGGCTGAACTGTGAGGTGACGCAAACTTTGCAGTAGTCCGCTCCAAACATTTGCCTTGCCCTCGGCGTACGGGATGGACGACAAATGTTGAAATTACATATCTACTGCGCAAGACAACTCTACAAAGTGTGGGGGAGAGACAGTGCTTTGTGCTGAACTGTGACTCCCTCTCTTTCTGTCACAGTCGCATATAAGCTTCCGCGACAACTATCATAATACACATAAAAATGTAGCTCCAAGGTCTACTGAGCACTGTCGTTGAATGCATCAGTACCACTGTTAATTATATTATCCATAGATGTTTTTCAACCCGCATAAAGATGTGAACAACTGAGCATAATCAATGGCAGGAAGACACTGCTTTCAATGATAAATCTGAAGCGTTGAAGTAACATGTGTGATGCAACCGGGAATCGAACCCAGTCCTCCATGTTTACTAGGCAGACGGCTTACCGCTAGACCAACGCATCACTAGCGATTAAGGCGCCTCGGAATAGTCTAAGCACGATTTCCTTCACGTCACTAACTTTAATTAAGCTTCTTTATTCCATAGAACATTACCACTACTGCCACAGAAGCTGAATTAAAGTTTGCGACTTGAAGGAAATCTTGCTTGGACTATTCCGAGGCGCCTTAATCACTAGTGATGCGATGGTCTAGCGGTGCCGGGCGCCGTTGCTCAGCGCGCCCGGCCAGAGGACTGAACGCCCTCTGTAATAAAAAAACTGAGCCAACAACAAATAGAACAACAACGAACAATCAAGATCAGCGACCGCACTGAACAGAACAACCCACATAACAAAAAAAAAAAAAAAAAAAAAAAAAAAAAAAAAAAAAAAGCGGTAAGACATCTGCTTAGTAAGCATGAAGGTACGGGTTCGATTCCCGGTCGCATCACAAATTTTAATTCAATGCTTCAGATTCATCATCAATGTATTTGACATGTGTTGCTGTTGTTGTGGTCTTCAGTCCGGAGACTGGTTTGATGCAGCTCTCCACAATACCCTATCCTGAGCAAGCCTCTTCATTTCTACATAAGAACGGCAACATACATCTGTCTGAATCTGCTTACTGTATCCGTCTTTTGGTCTTCCTCTGCGATTTTTTCCCCACACACTTCCCTCCAACGCTAAATTCACAATTCCTTGATGTCTAAGAATGTGTCCTACCAATCTATCCCTTCTTTTAGTCAGGGTATGCCAGAAATTTCTTTTCTCCCCAATTCTGTTCAGTACCTCCTCATTAGTTACGCGATCCACCCACCTAATCTTCAGGATTCTTCTGTAGCACCATATTTCAAAAGCCTCAATCCTCTTCCTGTCCGCACTGTTTATCGTCCATGTCTCACTCCCATACAAGGCAACACTCACTCCTTACAAATGCCTTCAGAAAGGACTTCCTTAGGCTTAAATCAATATTCGATGTTAACAAATTTCTCTTTTTCAAGAACGCTTTTCTACCCATTGCCATTCTGCATTTTATATCCTCTGTACTGCGACCATCATTTGTTATTTTACTGCCCAAGTAACAAAACTGATCTACCTTCTTTATTGCTTCGGTTCCCAATCTAATTCCTTCAGCATCACCTGATTTTCTTACACTGCACTCCATTACCCTAGTTTTGCTCTTGTTAATTTTCATCTTATATGCAGCTTTCAGCACACTGTCCATTCCGTTCAATTGCTCTTCCAGATCCTTTGCTGTATCTGACAGAATTACTATGTCGTCGGCAAAACGCAATGTTTTTAATTCTTCACCCTGAACTTTAATCCCTTCTCCAAAAAGAGTTTATTCCAATCAATATTGTCAAAAGCCTTCTCCAAATCTACAAAAGCTAGAAATGTAGGTTTTCCTTTTCTTAATCTATCTTCTAGGATAAGCCGTAAAGTGAGTATTGCCTCCCGAGTTCCTTCATTTCTCCTGAAACCAAACTGATCTTCCCCGAGGTCGGCTTCTACCAGCTTTTCCACCCTTCTGTATATAATTCGTGTTAATATTTTGCAACCATGACTTATTAAACTGATGGTTCTGTAGTTTTCACAACTGTCTCCACCTGCTTTCTTTGGAATGGGGATTATTACATTTTTCTTAAAGTCTGAGGGTACTTTGCCTGTCTCCTACATCTTACACACCAGGTGAAACAGGTTTGTCATGGCTGGTTTTCCCAGAGACTTCAGTAGCTCTGAGGGAATATCATCTACTCCAGGGGCCTTGTTTCGACTTAGGTCTTTCAGGGCTCTGTCAAATTCTTCTCTCAGTACAGCTATTTCATCTTCATCTACATCCTCTTCCCTTCCTACAATATTGTCTCGAAGTTCATTTCCTTTGTAGAGCCCCTCTATATACACTTTCCACCTTTCAGCTTTCCCTTCTTTGCTGACAACCGGTTTTCCATCAGTCTTCCATCTTATCTCCAAATGTTTCTTTTTTTTCCTGTAGGCTGTATCTATTTTTCCCCTATTTATACATTCTTCTACATCCTTGCATTTGCCTTCTAGCCTCTCCTGCTTAGCCATTTTGCACTTCCTGTCAATCTCATTTCTTAGTCGTCTGTACTCCATTTTGCCTGTTTCATTTACTGCATTTTTATATTTTCTCGTTTCATCAATTAAATTTAGTATCCTCTGCTACCTTCACTATTTCTTCTCTCAATTTTACCCATTCCTCCTCTACTGTTTTATTTTCCCCTGTTTCTGTCAATTGTTGCCTAAAGCTCCCTCTGAAATTCTTAAGAACCTCAGGTTCCTTCATTTTATCCAGGTCCCACCTCCTTATTTTCCTAACTTTTTGTAGTTTCTTTAGTTTCAGCCTACAGTTCATAACCAACAAGTTATGGTCAGAGTCTATATCTGCCCCTGGGTATGTCTTACATTGTAAAACCTGGTTCCGAAATCTATGTCTTACCATTATAAAATCTATCTGATACCTTCCGGTGTCTCCTGGTCTCCTCCACGTATACAACCTTCTTTTGTGATTCTTGAACCAGATGTTTGTTATAACTAAATTATGTTTTGTGCAAAATTCTACCAGGTTGTTTCCTCTTTCATTCCTTTTGCCCAGACCATATTCACCTACCATTTTCCCTTCCCTTCCTTGTCCTACTACCGAATTCCAGTCTCCCTCTCCCTTAATTGTCTGAAAAATTTCCTTTAGCTCCTCATATATCTCTTCGATTTCCTCATCATCGGCAGAGCTAGTTGGCATATAAACCTGTACTACTGTAGTCGGTGTTGGCTTCGTATCTATCTTGACAATAATAATGCGATCACTGTGCTGGTCATAGTAGTTTACCCGCATTCCTATTTCCTTATTCATTATCAATCCTACTCCTGTGATCCCCCCAATTGATTTTGTATTTATAATCCTGTACTCACCTGACCAGAAATCCTGTGCATCCTGCCACCGAACCTCACTAATCCCCACTATATCTAACTTCAACCTATCCATTTCCCTTTTTAAATTTTCTAATTTTCCTACACGATTAAGGGATCTAACATTCCACGCTCCGACCCGTAGAATGCCAGTATTGTCTTTCCTGTTGATCACATCCTCCTGCGTAGTCCCCGCCCGGAGATCCGAATGGGGGACTATTTTACCTCCGCAATATTTTACCCGAGAGGATTCCATCATCATATGTTCATACAGTAGAGCTGCATGTCCTCGGGAAAGGTAAAGGCTGTAGTTTCCCCTTGCTTTCAGCCGTTCGCAGTAGCTGTGTGGCAAAGCCACATTAGCTGATGTTACAAGGCCAGCTCAGTCAATCATCCAGACTGTTGCCCCTGTAACTACTGAAAAGGCTGCTGCCCCTCTTCAGGAACCACACGTTTGTCTGGCCTCTCCACAGATACCCCTCCGCTGTGGTTGCACCTACGGTACGGCTATCTGTATCGTTGAGGCACGCAAGCCACCCTACCCCTGCATTGTCTGTGGTTCATGGGAGTGGGTATTTGACATATTCGAGACGAAGGTCTCCATGCAGCGGAATAGCACCTCGGCAATGGACATATTAGAACATTCCTGTTTAAAATGATATAAATATCAATGTAAATACAAATAAACAATCCCTGAGACGGATTTTCGTATTTGACATATACAAGACGAAAATCCGTCTCAGGGATTGTTTATTTGTATTTAAATTGATATTTATATCATTTTAAACAGGAATGTTCTAATATGTCCATTGCCGAGGTGCTATTCCGCTGCATGGAGACCTTGGCAGTAGTGACAATGTTCTATGGAACACAGAAGCTGAATTAAAGTTTGTGACGCGAAGGAAATCGTGCTTAGACTACTACAGGGCGTCTTAATCGCTAGTGATGCGGTGGTCTACGGTAAACCATCTGCCTGGTAAACATGGAGGTCTGGGTTCGATTCCCGGTCGCATCACAAATTTTAATTCAATGCTTCAGATTTGTCGTTAATGTCTCTGACATATTCGAGACGAAAATCCGTCTCAGCGATTGTTTATTTGTATTTACATTGACACTGCTTTTCATACAGTAGTTCTGCCATGCCTAGAAGGTCAATTCACAAATTTGATCGGATCCGAATAGTTACTTGGTGTCAGGAGGGACCCTCGGTAAGGGACGTTTATATACTAAACCGCTGTTTGGGTGTGGAGAAGGTACAGAGATACTGTCGATGACTTGCCTCGTTATGGCCGCCCAAAGGCTACCACATGAACTACTTAAGGATTTCATCCCAGAGGAACCCAAAGAGGAACGTAGCCGTTCTGAATAATGATTTTCGTGCAGCCACTTCACGTCGACTCAAACTGTACGTAACAGACTGCGAGACATGCTACTGCGCTCCCGACTTCCATGGCGAGGCCAAGCTTTGACACCCAGACACCATGCAGCGTAGTACAGATCCGTCCAACAGCATTCTGAATGGACTCGTCACAACTGGCATCAAGTGCTATTCAAAGATGCCTTCAACCAGTCGATCGTCGTGTTCGGAGGCAGTCTGGTTGGCCTAAACACCTTATACATACAATCCAGCGAATGCAACAAGATGGTGGTTCTCTGATGTTTTAGGATGGAATTATCTAGGGCCATCGTACCCCAATGGTGATCGTAGAAGGCAGACAAACAGGGGTGCTATCCTCTGACGTATAGGTAAACATTTCGGCGAGGGATTTGTCTTAATGGACGAGAATTCTTGCGCTCATCGTGTACATCTTGTGAATGCGTTCTTTCATCATAACATCGCGAGATTAGAGGCACTAGCATGATCGCTAGATATGAACCCTATCTAATATGCCAGAGATACACTGAAAATGGTTATTGTTTTTCTTTTCTTACAAGTTGACCCACCATTAAACGCGATAGAACTACGCCAAATCTCCATTGTAGGAAATCTGTATCTACAAGCCCATTATGATCCACTGAACGTATGTCATATTCAATACAGGCATATATCAATGCAAGAGGACACGTTTACGAATACTGGTGTATGCTGCAATCTGGAACACAAATTCAGAATGCCCAGCACTTATTGCCAATTTCTGTTTTCATTTGCAATAAAAAGAACTTAAATGTTGTTTTTGTATAGGCCTACTCCATATACATATAAAAACTCATGAACCCTTGAAAGCCGGCCGCAGTAGCCGAGCGGTCTGCGCCGCGCCAGTCAGAGTCTGCACAGCCGCTACGGTCGGGGGTTCGAATCCCCCCTCGGGCATGGATGTTTGTGTCGTCTTTACTATAATATATATATATATATATATATATATATATATATTGCCTGTCTCACACGTCTCACCAGGTGAAATAGTTTTGCCATGACTGGTTCTCCCAGAGCCTTCAGTAGCTCAGAGGGAATGTCATCTACTCCAGGGGCCTTGTTTCGACTTAGGTGTTTCAGTGCTCTGTAAAATTGATCTCTCAGTATAGAATCTCCTATTTCATCTTCATCTACTTTCTCTTCCCTTCCCTTTTCTAAGTTCTTGATATTCATACAGCTGTTTTTCTTGTCTCCAAATTTCTCTTATTTTCCTGTAGGCGTTATCAACTTTTTCCCTACTTATACATTCTTGTACGCATTTGATATAGTGTAATATAAGCCATGTATAGAACATTTGCTAAATTTAGCTGAGCTGCAGGAAGTGTGTAACATTTAAATTTTGATACCGTACTGTTGGACAGATGCAAACTACCAACACTTCCGATATTTATACAACACAAAGTCATATATATGCACAAAACCGTTTAAGAAGTCATGCAGGGTGAAAATGCTGATAGATGCTCACCTCGGAGATCAGTTCAGATCCAAAAGAAATGTAGGAACACGAGAGGCAAATCTCACTTTACGACTTGTCTTAGAATATAGGTTACGGAAAGGCATACCTACATTTCTAGGTATTGTGGATCTGGAGTAAGCTTTTTATAATGTTTTTGGAATACTCTGAAATTCTGATGTCAGCAGAGATAAAATATATGGAACGAAAGGTTATTTACAACTTGTGCATTAAAGAGAGAGCTGTTATTAGAGTTGAAGGGCATGAAAGGGATGCAGGCGTTGGGAAGGAAGAAAGATAGAGTTGTAACCTTTCTCCAATGTTATTTAATTTATACATTGATCAAGCTATGAAGGAAAGCAATGAGAAATTTGGGGAAGGAATTAGAGTTCAGGGGGAAGAAAGGACAAAATAGGTAGAAAGGCAAGACCTACAAAAATACTAGATATCAAAGGAAATATTAAATTTAATTGATGAAAGGAGAAAATATAAAAATGCAGTAAATGAAACAGGCAAAATGGAGTACAGATGACTAAGAAATGAGATTGACAGGAAGTGCAAAATGGCTAAGCAGGAGTGGCTAGAAGGCAACTGAAAGTCAGTAAAATAATGTATAAATAGGAAAAAAATAGATACCGCCTAAGGGAAACAAAAGGGGCATTTGGAGAAAAGAAAAGCAACAATATGAATATAAAGAATTTAGATGGAAAACCAGTTCTCAGCAAAGAAGGGAAAGCTGAAAGGTGGAAAAGAGTACATAGAGGGGCTCTACAAAGGAAATGAACTTACAGACAATATTGTAATAAGGGAAGAGGAAATAGATGAAGATGAAATAGGAGATACTGTACTGAGAGAAGAATTTGACAGAGCCCTGAAAGGCCTAAGTCGAAACAAGGCCTCTGGAGTAGATGACATTCCCTCAGAACTGTTAAAGTCTCTGGGAGAACCAGCCATGACAAAACTATTTCACCCAGTGCGCAAGTTGTACGAAAGAGGCGACATAACCTCGGTCTTTAATAAAAATGTAATAATCCCCATTCCAAAGAAAGCAACGAAAATTACAGAACCGTCAGTTTAATATGTCATGGTTGCAAAATAGTAACACAAATTATTTACAGAAGGATGGAAAAACTGGGAGAAGCTGACCGCGGGGAAGATCAGTTTGGCTTCAGAAGAAATATAGGAACATGGGAGGCAATACTCACTTTACAGCTTATCTTAGCAGCAAGATTAAGGAAAGGCAAACCCACATTTCGTAGATTTGGAGAAAGCTTTTGACAATGTTGATTGAAATACACTCTTTAAAATTCTGAAATCAACAGGAGTAGAATATAGGGAACGGAAAATTATTTACAACTTGTACAAAACCCAGACAGCAGTTACCAGAGTTGAAGGGCATGAAAGGGATGCAGAGGTTGGGAAGGGTGTAAGGCAGGATTGTAGCATTTCTCCAATGTTATTCAATTTGTACATTGAGCAAGCTGTGAAGGAGAGCAAGGAAAAATTTGGAATAGGGATTAATGTTCATGGCGAAGAAATATAAACATTGCATTTTGCCGATGACATTATAATTCTCTCAGAGACAGAAAATACCTGGAAGGGCAGTTGAACGGAATGGACAGTGTGTTGAAATGTGCATATAAAATAAACATTAATAAGAGCAAAACAAAAATAATGGAGTACAGTCTAATAAAATCGGGTTATGCTGAAGGAATTAAATTAGGTAACGAAACAATAAAGGTTGTAGTTGCGTTTTGTTACTTGGGCAGTAAAATAACATGCGATGGTCGCAGTACAGAGGACATAAAATGCAGAATGTCAATGGGAAGAAATTCGTTTTTGAAAAAGAGAAATTTGTTAACGTCGAATATTAATTTAAAGGTAAGGAAGTCCTTTCTGAAGGCATTTGTGTATATGTGTAGAGTGTTGCCTTGTATGGGAGTGAAACATGGACGATAAAGAGTGTGGACAGGAAGAGGATAGAGGCTTTTGATATGTGGTGCTACAGAAAAATGATAAAGATCAGGTGGGTAGATCGCGTAACTAATGAAGAGGTACTGAACAGAACTGGGGAGTTGACTAAAAAAGGGGATCGATTGGTAGTACACATTCTTAGACATCAAGGAATCGTGAATTTATTGTTGGACGGAAGTGAGTGGTGTAAAAATCGCAGAGGGAGACCAAGAGATGGATACAATAAGCATATTCAAACGGATGTAGTTTGCAGGTCTTATGAGGAGATGAAGAGGCTTGTTCAGGATAAGGGAGGGTGGAGAGCTGCATCAAACCAGTCTCCGGACTGAAGACCACAACAAGAATATCGGTTCGATTAATAATGTACACGCGTCCAAAGCACATCGTGATTTTACTTGTGAATATTCCATTGTCCTTTTGACCACACAAAATGTTCTGGAATGTTATACTATCCTTGCAGAATTTAAAAAATGCGACGAGTTTGGAGTCCCTTTGAGGGTTAGCAGTACTTTCGCATCCTTCCTGAAAGTACACCATGTGTTCATCCTGTAAGTGTCAAGGCAATCGCTCGTACGTATGAGATCGATGAAAAAGTCGGCGTTCTTGTAATCGCCATGTAGCCTCTGATGGACTCACATAACGACTGCTCAAGTAAATGCCCACTTCGTCGACGATGAGTTGGTTTTGACCTTCAGAATCTGAACGCAATCGTAAAGCCGCGTAGTCATGTCCCTTATATACATATTTGTTCAGCTGTTGTGCATCGACGTGTGAAGCAGAAATCTCGTGATGAACTGCGCTTGCGTAAAAAATCTAAACAACACAAGACCTGCCGTGTCTGTTAGTTAAATTAAATTATTAGTGTGTTTTCGTCGTGCGAACTTAAGTGGCCGCGGCGGAGTGGCTGAACGGATTGAAGTGCGAGGCCGCTCCCCGTCGGGGGTTCGAATCCCCCCTCGGGCATGGATGTTTGTGCTGTCTTTAGTATAAGGTATTTTATAAGAGTAAGTTTAGGGACTGATGACCCCGCAGTTAAGTCCAAACATTTGATTTGATTTGAACTTAAGTGTGAGTAAGACTCATTTGATTAGAGGGTGTATTCATTCGAGTAAAGTCGCGAAAACTACAAAACAACTTCAGACTCTTTGAATATACAGCAACTATTGGTTATGTGTAGAAATCGGCCAATAACGTTTCTTCTTCCCAACCAAACTGAATTACAACATTTAGTTTTTAGCGTCGTTCTAAGTGCAGCATATGAACGCAATTGATCGCCAGACAAGATTTTCTGGCACTTTCTAAGTATACTCTACGATGGTGGAAGTTTTGTACGGGCATTAATTTCGGAAGAGTTTCACAACATTTTACGCCTTTGCTTGAATGTATGCTGTATTCCACAATATTTGAATATTTTATAGCCCCAAAAAATGAAACAGAGCTGTCTGAAACAGCTAACGTTAAAAATTGACTGTGAAAATGAATTATCCCATCAGATACACAGCTGCATAATAGTTTCTTACCTTATGAATACAACAGCCATCTACTACCAAATTCTTTCAAGAATACGAAGTAAACCATAACATTTTCTTAACTAACATTAGCATTAGGGTATCTAGGACGAATATTAGCATTTTAATGCTGTAAGTATCGTGACCTGCATCTATCGACGTTTTATTCAACTTCACAATGTGTATCCAGTGTGGCTATGAGTCATTCATATTGTCGCGTTGAAATGGAAACAGGTTGACTTCGAAGGCAGGGTTGTCAGTTAAATACAGCACTTGTAATGAAAGCATGTTACTGCGAACTGAAACATACACACAACACTGACTGCCTCTCAGGCAGAGTGCTCTACTATTTATACACAGACAGAATGTACCAGAAACTATATGGAACTATACACAGTTCTGCAAACCCCTTTCAGTTGTTATACGTATTTGTAAAGCAGAAGACTTAAATTCTTTGTTACAAGTTGTTAATATTAATTTCATAAAAAGTCGAACTGTAGTGAGGCAACCGCTCTCGTACCCCCCAATATTATTTTACACAAAAATAAAATTAAGCTTTCTGAACTTCCTGTTCACCAGTACTGCCTAAAGTAGCTTGTTTTGAGGAGCTACCAGTACTGTAAAATCTTGTTATTTATTTCATTTAGTGCTAAATTGTCTTGTCTAACAGTTTGTTAAGCAAGAGTAACTATCTCTGTACACAACTAGTAGGGCTACTTTATTCCTAAAAAATATAAATGGGAAGGCAGTATTCGTTCTTTATATTCCTTTCTTAAATTAATTTATGCAGTTCAACGCTGAGCAGCTCTTCAACATGTACACTGCAATAGTCAAACAGTACACACGTGACTACCAACTCAGAATATATACCGCAGTAGCTAATATTATACACAATTTACCTCCTAACAACACTCGCAGTTATCTGACGCTTGCCACTATCATGGTAGCGGGCCGAAGGTTCAAATTATCTCGCGACAGCAGCTCCGTTGGGGAGTCTACTTTATTTTACAAGGTGTTTGCAGCTGAAAGAGCTGTCGTTCATGTTAGTTAAACAGATTGTCAATAGATGGCACCTCCTAAATTGATTTATATCGACAGAGCAAACTACGTTGATAGTCGGCGCGGTGGCTGATGGGAGCAACCCTAAATACATGTCTTTTTTTTTTTTTTTTCGCCGCGTACTGGGGCGCCATTGGGGGTTCGAGTCCCCCTCGCGCATGAGTGTTTGTGTCATCCTTAGGTTAGTTTAAATTACTTTAAGTAGTTTGTAAACTACGGAATAATAACCAAGCAGATGAGTCCAATAGATTTACTAATATTTGAACACTTTTTTATGTATTTCTTCATTAGTGGAGAGCGAAACTTTGAAAATGATATCTCAGTTATGAATTTGGGATAATTAATACAAGAGATATGGCGTACCCACAAAAACACCGATGAGAAATAGTGTATATGATACATATTGACATAGATTATATAGATTTCCTCCCGGGTTCCTACCTTCCTCCTGAATCCAAACTGATCTTCCCCGAGGTCAGATTCTACCAGCTTTTCCATTCTCCTGTAGATAATTCGTGTTAAAATTTTGCAACCATGACTTATCAAACTGATGGTTCTGTAATTTTCACACCTGTCTGCACCTGATTCCTTTGGAATGGGGATTATTACATTTTTCTTAAAGTCTGAGGGTATTTCGCCTGTCTCACACATCCTACACACCAGTTCAAATAGTTTTGTCATGGCTGCCTCTCCCAGGGACTTTAGTAGCTCTGAGGGTATGTCATCTACTCCTGGGGCCTTGTTACGACCTAGGTCTGTCAGGGCTCTGTCAAATTCATCTCTCAGTATAGTATCTCCTATTTCATCTTGATCTACTTCTTCTTCCCTTCCTACAACAACGTCTCTAAGTTCATTTCCTTTGTAGAGCTGCTCTATGTACTCTTTCCACCTTTCAGCTTTCCCTTCTTTGTTGAAGGAGTTAAAATTACGAACAACTTAGACTGGAGAGAACACATAGAAAATATTGTGGGGAAGGCGAACCAAAGATTGTGTTTCATTGGCCGAACGCTTCGAAGATGCAGCTCCACCAAGAGGCTGCCTACATCACACTTGTGCATCCTCTCCTGGATGCCCAGTGTGGGACACTCACCATTGAGAAGGTTCAGAGAAGGGCAGCTCGTTTTGTTTTATCACGTTACGGGGGGAGGGGGGGAGCGTCTCGGAATGTTGCACGAATTGGGGTGGAAATCATGAAAAGAAAGACGTTATTCATTGCGGCGTGATCCGTTTGCGAAGTTTCAATCACCTACTTCTGCTTCTGAATGTGATAATATTTTGCTAGCACCCACCTACCTAGGGAGACATGACCACCCCAATAAAATAAGAGAAATCAGATGGAAAACGGAACGATTTAGGTGTTCTTTCTTGCCGCGCGCTATTAGAGAATGGAATGGTAAAGAAAGGTTATGAAAGTGGTTAATGATCCTTCTGCTAGGCACTTAAATGTGATTTGCAGAGTATCTATGTAGATGTAGATGGTTAATTTGTAACTGTAAAGTGGATGCCCAAAAATAAACAACGTGCAGTACATTTTGTGTAGCATTTATGAGTACACACGGTTGGAGGTAAAGAGCATTGGAGCAGATGTGACAATGCCTGTACTGCAGCTCCACTACACTGTCACACTTGACAGAATCCACCGGGAAACCTCATGTCTGAAGATTGTTCCTCGATTTGTGACAGGAACGCAGGAGGTTCAGCAATTTTCATGTGGACCATCTCGCTGTGTGACCTGGCGGAAGAGCCTCTTGTGGAATCAGCCACTCCTCCAGGTGACGGCATCTGGCCTGCCTTCTCTTCTGGTGTGGTGTGTCAGCGAGTGCTTCTGTGCTACGAAGGAATCTCTTTCTAGAGATAAGTCTTTGCTGTGACGGTTGATGGCCATATAGTGGGTGGGCTTTGGATGTTAGTGCCTTTTTCATTTTACTTTGTGATGCTCCGTCCCGTCGGATGAGAAGGAAAGCAAGTAAAAATGTACAGAAGGAAATATAGTTCAGGAAGAAGAAGTAACACTTTTCGATCCCGATGACATTGCAATTTCATCAGAGGTAGCAAAGGACCTATAGGAGCAATTGAATGGAATGGACTGTATATTGAAAGGAGGGAATAGGATGAAAATTAACAAGAATAATACAAGGGTAGTGGAATTTAGTTTTAAAAAATCTAGCGATGTTGAAGAAATTAGATTAAGTAATCTATACTAATAATAAATCTGTAAATGCTTGTTTGTATAGCTTATGGGACTTAACTACGGGGTCATCAGTCCCTAAACTTACAAACAATTTACGAACTAGCTAACACTAAGGACGGCACAAATATTCATGCCCGAGGGCGGATTCGAACCCCCGACTGTAGTGGCCGTGCAGACCGTGACTGGAGCGCGTCAGTCCCCTCGGCCACCGCGGCCGGCAATCTGTAAATGTAAGCCTGTGCTGTTCACTTCAATCTTCAAAACTACTGGACGAATCTTCTTGCGGTTTTCACAGAAAACATAAGAAAAGTTTGGATCAACATATACGCATAATTGGATTAAAATCGGATCACGAAAACAGTCCGTGCGATTATTCAAATGTTTGTTAAGCTTATGGGACTTAACTACGGGGTCATCAGTCCCTAAACTTACAAACTACTTATGAACTACCTTATACTAAAGACGGCACAAATATCCATGCCCGAGGAGGGATTCGAACCTCCGACCGTAGTGGCCGTGCAGACCGTGACTGGAGCACCTCAGTCTCCTCGGCCACCGCGGCCGGCCGTCGGGGAAAGGGGAATAGGAGGGGGAGGGAAAGGGTGTGGAGGAGCCACAGGGTCAGAGGGGAAGGGACTGGGGGCGAGAGGACGTCCCAAGAAGCTACAGGGAAGAAGGACAGGGGAGGGGAGGAGTCGTAGGGACAGATGGGTGGAATGAGGAGGGGAGTAGGGGTAGGAGGGGTTGGAAGGGAGGGGTAGTCGGGGCTCTCAGGGAGAGAAGGGAGAGGGGGAGCAAGGGGAAGGATCACAGCTGGTAAGAAGGGTAGATGTCAGGTCGGAGGGCATCATCCGGGAGACAAAGTTGCCAAGGGACAGGATCCGGAGTGTGGACTGTGGACAGGTGGCGAGGAAGGAGGGGGGGGGGGATACAGTGGTAGAGGCGTGGCAACGGACTGGGTGCGGAGAGGAGGGGATGCACTAGAGGATTAGGTGGGTCTAATTTGCGGGATATGTAAAGGAGGTGGAGATGTTCAATAAAGAGAACAAGTTGGGGGGGGGGGGGGAAGGAATGAGATCGTAGGGAATCCCCGTGGGGAAGGGGGAGTTGGTAAAAGGGGGGATACGGACAGCGAGGCTCAGAGTAAGGAAAGATATATTAATTTGAAGTTTCATGTGTGTGCTATGCATGTAAGTATGGTGTAATACAGCAATACTATACGAACTTTAATGGGTTTCATAGGTCTGAGAGTACCTTGGGGCAACATATAACCTTCATTTAATAAAAATCGGATCAGGGGAAGAAAAGAAATCTTAATTCGTAGGTTCTGCTGTATGCTATCCTTGAATGGCAGCGTCGTATAGCAAAGATCCGATAGAGGCGTTGTTACCAATGGCTGTTACTTACATAGTATACCAAATAACTAATAGATGGCGAGGCTAAGTGTTTTTATTCTCGTAACTAAGGTGTAATACAGTGAAACAAGGGCTACGATTTTTCCTTATGGCAGCAGTGTAGTGTATTGATGTTGGCAACGGCCGTTGTATCCTTTTTGAAAATCAGCCACATACAATAATTCCTTGTGTTCAAAATTAAATAATTAATGTTGTTCCGATCAGTAAATGAATTATCCCGCTAAAGCGAATATTTTGTTGCAAACTGAACCGCTGCCACTGCAAGTAAAATTTAATCCAGGTACGATACAAATGAGATATATATATATATCTTTTTTTTTTACTAGCTGTATCCCACATGCCTTGCAATGCCATCGAAAGAAAAAAAGTGCTTCTTTCTGCGGGTATCATTTGAATTTAAAACATAACGACATTCCTTTGCATCTATCAATGTTTTCACTTACTAAGAATTCTTTGCAAGGAACCCCCGAATTTATGTAGTTTCCTTTCTGATTTCGGTGCATACTTAATACATCTTGAGTTCATTCTGTTAAGGAATGCCTAGAAAACTATAGTACAGTACAGAACAAATAGAGGCGCTGTTTGTTACGTAGTGCACCAAAGAACTAATAGTTGGCGCTTCTGCTTATATTATTATTATTATTTCCTTTCGATAGATATGCCATAGAACAGCAACGAATCACTAAATGTGCTGTAGGTTTTGTGGTGCTGCAAAGAAACAATACATGATAGTGTTGTGTGTATTCCCTCAGTAACATAATTATTTTGATTTAAGAGCCCCAATCTTAACAATGCAAATACAAACTATTATTGAACTGTGAGTTGATGGTTACACTTTGTATATTCACACCTTAAGGGCATTTCTTTGCTTCTTTTGATAGAGAACATTTGAATTTAAAACATAACGACATACCTTCGCGTCTAACAATGTTCTAATTTACATAAGAATTCTTTGCAAGGAAAATCGAATTTATGTAGTATGTAGTATTTCGGTATATCCGCATTATACTATGAGTATGTTCTGTTTAGGAATGCCTCGAAAACGCCATACTGCAGGAAAGGACAAAGTGAGGCGACGTTAGTTACATAGTGCACCAAATAAGTAGTTATGGCGTTGCTGCGAGGGGACTACGGCGCGTCATGAGTCTCATTTGCTACTACATTCGTAGACATTCCACAGGCAAACTGTACTCAACTGTAATCTGTGTTAAACAGCAAGATGCAGCTACTGAAATTGTGTGTGTCGGAAACCTCAAAAGATTAAGTAAACACAGAAGCATTTCCGCTGCAATGACGCTGCGTGGCCGAATGAGTAACGTAATGGGAGTTCCACTCCCCTTATACACCTCATCCTAGCCGAATAATAACAGCCACGGACTCCTAAAATTACACCACACGCAATGGGGCCTAATTTGAGGAACCTGTTTTGACTCGAAATGCAATTGAGAGTTGGCACTAAAGTTGGCTCATAACTCGGCCTGTGATTACTGTGATTGTTAGTCTCCTCTATAAGTCAGCCATGTATGGGTGGTCTTGACGATGAAAAGTACCACCCGCCAGAACATATTTTGGGGCAAAGCGAATGGAACAACACGTCAAGAGAATAACTGGTGCTGAACGAAGAAATACAGGATCCAGAAAAATGGTGTTACACTTCTCAAAACATTTTAACGCATTTATTGGTGTAATGAATTTCAGTTTTTGTACAGGATGTTTCACTAGGAATCGTTCGAACCGAATTCACCCGATCTACTCAGGAAAAATATTATCGTTACATGAAACGTGAATGCTCAGTATACTGACAAAATAAATGCAAATAACTGTGTCTCTTTGCACTGTGTAATACCTCCAAACAATATGACTTGCCCGTTACACGTCACCGGCATGCGCACAATCAAGGGAAACACAGTCACTTGTGAGCGAGCGGTCTAACGTTTACGAATGTACCTGAGGTCGTACAGCACTACAGCGTCATCAAGGTTTTCAAGAGGCGTACGGGGAATCGGCATTGCCGTACAGAACAGTGGCACGTGGGTAAAAGGCTTGAACAAAAATCGGCAAACAGAGACATATGTGTCGGACAGGTCGTCCTAGCGTCTCTGAAGAATAAGTGCATTCTGTTGCCGCGTTAGTGCACTGTGATCGACGCCAGACGATTCGTGAGCTCGCACACGAAACCGGATTAGCGCATACGACTGTATTTCGCATCCTGAAGGGAAAGCCTGGGCGTGCGAAGAATTGCGTCACATCTACATCTACATGGGATACTCTGCAAATCACATTTAAGTGCTTGGCAGAGGGTTCATCGCACCACCATTATACCGGGAAGAAAGAACTCCTGAATCTCTTCGTTCGAGCTCTGATTTCTCGTATTTTATTCTGATGATCATTTCTACCTATGTAAGTGGGAGTCAACAGTATATTTTCGCATTAGGATTAGAATTTTGGCGATTAGAGTTTCATCAGTAGCACACGCCGCAGCGATAAGCGCTGTTGTTGTAATGATTCCCACCCCAGATCCTGTATCATTTCCGTAACGATGTCTCCCCTGTATCGTGACAATACCAAACGAGCTGCCCTTCTTTGGACTCTTTCGATGTCCTCCGTCAAACCCACCTGATAAGGATCCCACACTGGGCAGCAATACTCCAAAAATGGACGGACAAGCATAGTGTATGCAGTTTCTTTTGTAGTTCTTTTTGTGTCCCAACTTCGTCGCCGCTTTTGTGTCCCAGCCTCGTCGTAGGTGTCGGTGGCCGAGTGGAACGAGATCGACACAGTAACAAGACAGCACGCCGGTGCAGGTACGGAGGGGAGCAGCCAGAAACTACAAACACTAGAGTAAATTAGAAAGAGATATATTTTGCACAGAATGTAACAATACTTAACTTTTATATAGTACTGCAGAATGTTGATACATAGTTATTAGAGGCCTGCCTAGTGCCTGTACGATAGCAAAGTCTTCAATGGTGCCTATCTGATTACGAAGGTCCTAACTGGTTGCTATCTCAGTCCGAAGTGCCCGATGTCTTTCAGTGGTGGCCACGAGCGGCGTTGTCGCAGAGGGCGCTCGTGGCTGTCGTCCTCCGATCGCCGCGCCGTGCGTGCATGGCGACGCGCGGCGAAAGTAGGTGGCGCGCACTTGGTACTTGTGCGACACCACAGTTCTGTTGCATGTTTTAAGGGTTCTGCCAATAAAACGCAGTCTCTGGTTCGCCTTTGCCACGCCATTATCTACGTGTTCTTTCCAATTTAAGTTTGGCGTAATAGTAATTCCTAGGTGTTTTGTTGAGTTTACGGCCTTCACTTGTGATTGATTTATCTTGTAAACAAACAGATTTCTTTTCGTACTCATGTGGACGACTTCACACTTCTCATTAGTTAGAGTCAATTGCTAATTTTTACACCATACTGATATCTTATTCAGATCGTTCTGCAGTTGGTTTTGATCTTCAGATGATTTTACTGGACAGTAAATGACGGAGTCATCTGCAAACAGCCTAAGGGAGCTACTTAGATTCTCCCCTAAATCGTTAATGTAAATAAGGAACAGCAGAGGACAAATAACACTACCCCGTTGAACGCCCGATATCACCTCTGTTTTAGTTGATGCCTTACCATCGATTACTACGCACTGTATCCTTTCTGTCAGGAAATCCCCTATCCAATCGCAAATTTGGGGCGATATACCACAACCACGCAATTTGATTAAAAGCCGTTTGTGAGGTACGGTGCCAAAAGCCTTCTGGTAATCAAGAAACACGGAATAGATTTTGTGAATAAAGAGCTAGTTATGTTTCGTATGAACGATATTTTCTAAATCCTTGTTGACCTTGGGTCAATAGATCATTCTGTTCCAGATAATTCATAATATTTGAATACAGGCTATGTTCCAAAACCCTGCTGCAAATTGACGTCAATGAAATAGGCCTTGTAGTTTAGTGGGTTACTCCTACTGCCTTTCTTGAATATATGTGTGACCTGTGCAACTTTCCAATATTTTGGTACAGATCCGTTTTTGAGCGAGCGGTTGTATATGGCTGTTAAGTAAGGAGCTATCGCTTCAGCATAATCAGATAGACATCTAATGGGTATACAGTCCGGACAAGAAACCTTTTTCTTGTTAAGTGATTTTATTTGCTGCACTACTCCGATGATATCTACTTATACGTTACTCATTACGGCCTCTGTTCGTAATTCGAAATCTGGAATATTGGTTTCGTCTTCTTTGGTGAATGAGTTTCTAAAAGCTGTGTTTAGTAACTCTGCTTTAGTAGCGGTGTCATCGGCAGGATCGCCATTATTATCACGTAGTGAGGGTATTGTTTGTGTTTTGCCCCTAGTATATGTAACATATGACCAAATCTCTCAGGGTTTTCAGTCAAATTTCGAGAAAGGGTTTCGATGCATGTCACATTGAAATCCTCGAAAAATTTCAAGCTTCTGTGTAGGATCGCCAGTCCTGGATATTTTGTGTTCTTTTAAATTTAGCATGCCTTTTCCGTTGCTTTTGCATAAGTGTCCTGACCTGTTTTGTATACCAAGGGGAATCACCTGCTTCGTTTAATTAATTTATCTGGTGTAAAACTGTCAATTGCTGTCGATACGACTTCTTTGAATTTGAGCCATATCTGGTCTACACCTACGTTCAATGTTAGACACGAGTGGAAGCTGTCTTTCAGGAAGCAATGTATTTTATTTGTATCTGCTTTCCTGAACAAATATACTTTTCGTCTATTTTTTGTAACTTTGGGACTTTCGATATTCCATCTCGCTACGACAGCTCTGTGTTCACTAATACCTGTATCCGTTTTGATGCTCGTTATGAGCTCAGGATTATTGGTAGCTAAGAGATCCATTGTGTTTTTACATAATTCGTAATAAAAGGGCTAAATGAGTTAATTGTTTGAAGCTGCAGGATAAGTGGTATTCCGGCGAGGATACATTCGCCTCGTACTGTGCAGATATAGGAGCATTTTTCAGTCCAGCAAAACGACGTTGAACGATTTGAGAGGACTGTCGCCGAGCGACGAGAGTCTGAGAGGTGTAGGAGGCGTTGTTAGCCGTCGCTGTCCCGCCGTATCTCTGGAGACGAGGGCAGAGATGGCGGCTGGCTGCGGACCCGGAGTCACGCTGCTGCAAAAACACGCGGCGGCCGCGCCCCGCGCACGATCCCGGCTCGCTCCGTGTCCGTTTTATCTCTGGTCGCCGCAGGATGCAAGGACCATTAAGTCCGCGGTGCGGCGTCGCCAGTCCCGGGTTCAGCGATCGCGCTACGGCGCCCGCGACAATAGTCCCACTCGCTTTTGTTTTGAGAGGACCTTTTGTGGACGGCGGCTGCGACGACCGTCCGCGCCGGACGAGAAGGCCACGCGACCAGACGCAAGGGGCGTGCGCAGGACATAGACAGGACAGCGGCAGGCCGGAGGCTGCGTGGCGGCCACTCCCAGACCTACCTCCAATTCCGAGGACGCGTTTGTCAACCACGCCGTCTGTTTTGATGCGTGTTAAAATACCATGTTGCATGCACTGAGCCGGCCGCGGTGGCCGAGGGGACTGAGGCGCTCCAGTCACGGTCTGCACGGCCACTACGGTCGGGGGTTCGAATCCCCCCTCGAGTATGGATCTTTGTGCCGTCCTTAGTCTTAGTTCATAAGTAGTTTGTAAGTTTAGGGACTGATGACCCCGTAGTTAAGTCCCACAAGCTATGCAAACATCTGAACATCACTGAGCCGGCCGCGGTGGCCGAGGGGATTGAGGCGCTCCAGTCAAGGTATGCACGGCCACTACGGTCGGGGGTTCGAATCCCCCCCTCGAGTATGGATCTTTGTGCCGTCCTTAGTCTTAGTTCATAAGTAGTTTGTAAGTTTAGGGACTGATGACCCCGTAGTTAAGTCCCATAAGCTATACAAACATCTTAACATCTGATGCACTGAGATCATATCTCGATTTACTTTAGTTGACACAATTCATCAAATTCCACCAAATGGTGTGTTACACGTCATGAAACAACACGAAATTAAAAAAAAAATAATAATAACAGGTTTGCAGCCAAGATCGCTTTCTACATTTAATTACCTTATCGGTTTCGGCGTGATAGACGCCATCTGCAGACCTAATACACAAAGATTTCTTACAAAATGAACTGCATTCATAATAGCAAAAAAACTTATCTAGCTACAAATATATGGTTACATATCTGTAGTAATGTTACACGAATTCAGTGCTATTTCAACAATTTTTTACATAGCAAAACAGTGTACATCCACATTGATGTGTCATTCACACACAGACACACACACACACACAGATATATATATATATATATATATATATATATATATATATATATATATATATATATATATACACAGGGTGTTTCACTAAGTGTGCTTGCCTCTATAACTTATAAAATAATAGGTGACGGGAAATTTTAATGCGGTAGGTCAACACAAGAAATGTTACACTTCTGCGGAGCTATGAACATAGTTTATTGTATCATTTTCCAAAGAGTTACACCACAAAGATATAATTTTTTAAATGGAACAATAGTTTCTTCTATCGTGCATTGGATTCGTTGAAACCAGCTGCGTCCAAATCAATTTAAACTACATTCCTATCACTGTTAGTTTGGGAGCTACAACCCTTCAAAGTTTAGGGGGCGCAGGCTACGACAGCGTAGGTGACTGGCTGGTGGTCATGAGACAGTGGGCCGTGCCCCAGGGGATAGATACAATAAACTATGTTCATAGCTCCGCAGAAAGTGTAAGATTTCTTGTGTTGACCTACCGCATTAAAATTTCCCGTCACCTATTATTTTATAAGTTACAGAGGCAAACACACTTAGTGAAACACCCTGTATATATATTTTAGATATATATGTATGATATGCCTTACGTATTATACTTTTGATCTCAATACTATATTGGTACATGAGAAATTACTATGGTGGCCCGAGATGCTAGTAGACCATGCCCTACTTCTTGTACATGCTAGATAGATGACACAAAGTATTGCACTTTGTAGGATATTTTGCCTTATATAGAGTCCATCTCGAACAATAGCCTACACCCACTTTCCAATAATTTATACATATAATCTTATTTTGCCATTGTCTGCCACCCAAAGTGTAGAATGTGAGCCGGCCGTGGTGGCCGAGGGGACTGAGGCGCTCCAGTCATGGTCTGCACGGCCACTACGGTCGGGGGTTCGAATCCCCCCTCGGGCATGGATATTTGTGCCGTCCTTAGTATTAGGTAGTTCATAAGTAGTTTGTAAGTTTAGGGACTGATGACCCTGTAGTTAAGTCCCTTAAGCTGTACAAACATTTGAACATTTTTTGTAGAATGTGGTTAACACATTACATCCAGTCTGTTTCATTTCATATGTAAACTATTTTCCAGGGTATACTACTTTATATATAATCTGATTTTAAGGCTTATATATATAAATTTCTTGTAGATCACTTAACATAGCACTTACTTTCATGTTTGTTACCTGACATAGCACCTCATACTCTATGGTTCTTAGCGTAGTACTTCATACAAATTGTATATATATGACAATCAATATATAAAGAATAGTGCTTCATGTAATTTGTATATACATGGCATTTAATGTATATTATATAAAAAAAGACTGCCTCAAAGGGCAAAGACCAATATGTAATGTATTCTACTGTACATGTAACATCTTTGTCTATGGATTCCCGCCTAACAGTTAGTAGTGCACTTCGCTTCAGTCAGTATTGAACTTGGATTCTGAAGTGCCTCTGGTTAAGACCATAAGAAAGATATGTTCAGACGTTTTATGGTTGACTTATAAATTTTATGTGGATGACATATCAATGTGGATGTACATTGATTTCCTATGTAAGAAAAATGTTGTAATAGCAGTGAATTCATGTAAGATTGCTACAGGTATGTAACGGTATATTTTTAGATAAGTTTTTTTTATATTATGTATGCAGTTCATTTTGTAAAAAACTTTGTGTAGGTCTAAAGATGGCGTCAAGCACGCCGAAACCGGTAATGTAATTAAATGAAGAAAGCGATCTTGACTGCAAACCTGTTACTCGACAATTCCAGATCGCCCCCACGAACAACAAGTTCCTTATATGAAATAAAAATATTTAAACATTAGGAATTTTTCAGGGCACTCAATTTCATTCCACGGGGAAGATGAAAATTTCTGCCGGACTAACAAGGTGACTTCCAGGTCTCGAAAATTCAGTTCGGGATGAAACTTAACAGGTTTGTAGTAGACCTTAAGGGTGTCCTCTCACGGAAGTCTTAAAGCGCACTATCCAGAAAGTTCAGAGAAAAATGGCCCTAAAGTTTTAAGCAAAGCTCATAAAAATGTTATACAGGGTGAACGT
Organism: Locusta migratoria; assembly: GCA_026315105.1. NCBI lineage: Eukaryota > Metazoa > Arthropoda > Insecta > Orthoptera > Acrididae > Locusta > Locusta migratoria. The sequence continues at coordinate 147,104,664 of CM048745.1, forward strand.
ATACTGAAGACAACACAAACATCCATGCCCAAGGGTGGATTCGAACCCCCGACGGGGAACGGCCTCGGGCATCGAAGCATAGCACCCCAATCGGCTGGGCTACTCCGCCGCGACCACCGAGCTATCCCGACACGATTCATGGTCCGTCCTCACAACTTTACTTCTGCCAGTACTTCGCCTTCTACTTTCCACCAAAGTTTTGTCGTGAAGAGTTTCTATCCGATTTCCGACGCTCCACTTTAGATTCTCGAGCTTGTAGAAGTTCCTTTTTTTTTTTTTTTTTTTTTTTTTTTTTTTTTTTTTTTTTTTGATAATGGGGTGCTGGCCCAATGATCAACCCCCAACTTGGAGGAGCAGGATTTGATATCAGGGCTTACTCCCCTAGGAGGGTTGGCTTCACCTCGCCTATTGAGACCCTAGAGACCCCCCTCCCCTAGGTGGGACATATTTCGTCTGGCTCCTCTGTAGAGACCTGTCCGGCTTGGGTGGCATTGCCAGTAGCTACGCTACCGCCGGCATAGCCCTCAACTTCCCTGGAGCACGCAAACCCTCCCGCTGAATGTACCTTCGATAAGGCAGCCTCCCTTGGGAGGGTTCATTCTGGAAACATCCCTTAGGCTGTGGCTGTGCCATGCCTCCACCATATCCTTTCTTCCAAGAGAGCTAGTCTTACAAGGTTCGCAGGAGAACTTCTGTAAAGTTTGGAAAGTAGGAGGCGAGGTAGTGGCAGAATTGGTGAGGACGGACCGTGAGTCGTGTCGGGATAGCTCAGTGCTTGTGCCCTTGCTCGCGAAAGGAAAACGTCCCAGGCTCCGGTAAATAATTTTCATATGTAGTAAAGTAGTTTAACAGTTGTAGATTTTGTACAATATATATATATATATATATATATATTTATATCTGTACACGTTTGTTTTGTGTAACCAAACCGAACTTATTTTGTGGACATGTTTCCTATTTAGACCGCCTCCCAGAAAAAAAACAGGATGGAACACCTAACACTTGTACCGCAAATATTGCGGAAAGTGCGATTGATGTGCGGCTACTACAGAATGCATTGGTAGTCAGGGGCTCGTATTTTTAGCCAAAAAACAGATTGTAATATTACTTAGAAAGTGTATTTTGATGCAAACATCGGTTGCACAGTGGTAGAGTGCCAGACTACAAATTCAAAGGTCGCGGGTTTCCACTTCTTTCACCTCTGGCAGTATTGCTCATGTGAAAAATACCGAGTAGCACCGTGGTTCGGAACCCACGTTAAACTGTAGGTCCCCCTAACTGGCTGGGTAAGTCAGTTCGAAGGTCGGAGGAAGGCAACGGCATACCACCTCCAAACAGGACCATGCCTAGTAAAGCACTGTGGTATTCAAACCAATCTTCGGATTGTTGACTGCTTTACCTTTTTACAGTTTTTTAAATGGGGCATTGGTTGTTTCTATCATGCACTGAAATTTTTGACACCAGCTGTGTAAAACGAATTTTGACTGACATTTTTATCACGTTTAGTTTGGCAGATACAACCGTTCAAAGTTTCGGGGACGGAGGCTACGACAGCGTAGCTCACTGGCCGCGTGGCTAACCCCTGGGCACGGCCCACTGTCTCATGACCACCAGCCAGTCAGATACGCTGTCGTAGCCTCCGCCCCCAAAACTTTGAATGGTTGTAGCTGCCAAACTACACGTGATAAAAATGACATTCAATATTTTTTGTACACAGCTGGTGTCAAAAATTCCAGTGCTTGATAGGAACAACCATTGTTCCATTTGAAAAATTGCATGTTTGCATAAAAAATACACTTTCTAGGTATTTTTACAATCTATTTATTGGTTAACAATACGAGTCCTTACTACCAATCCACTCTGTGAAAACAACACATCAATCGCACTTTCCGTTTCCGCAATATTTTCGGTGCAAGTGTTACGTGATTCACCCTGTACACAATTTGAACGAGCCTGGGTGCAGCTCAGACAATAGCGTGTGAGACTGTCACATAGCTTATCCGGGTTCGATCAAGAACATATTCTATTTTTAATTATGATTTTTTGTTTAAACATTATAATTTGTAAATAAATTTAATGAGTGAAGGTACTATCAATTAAATCATAACTAATTTTAGCTTGTTTATAAAATAGCTGTCACAGGTACTTAAAATTTTAATTTAAATTTGTTTTTTTAAAGGTCGAATAATGCCAGATGCATTTTACTGGAGTTAATTCAAAATCTAAAAAAGAAATCACTATTATCTTCATTTGTCAATTTCATATTTTATGTGCAAGTACCACAGTGATAAGTGTCGTAAGAACATTGAAAACAAAAAATATTTGTTTACGGGAACAACTGTTTTTCTAATATGTGTTGAAAAACATACTTAGTTGACATTCCTGAAAACCTCTCTTTCATCAGGTCATTTTCTGAAAAATTGGCAATGATTTGTGATGATGGTCTACTGATTGTATCTTTATACACTCTTCAAGAGTACTGATTTATCTGTTTCTTTCAATAAGGTAAGCGGAATTTTGTAGACGCTTTATGCAATAGGGCAACAACTATACTCTGTTTTTCCAGGAAGAAACCGTTTACCCTCCCGAGCCTCTTGTCTTGGGGGTCTCCAAATACCTCGAAAGCGCGGTTTATTATTTATTTATTTATTTTTCTTTTTTGAGTGCCCTTGGTCTCTCATTCTGGGGCCTCCAAATCTCTGAAACTATTTTCTTAGATTGTCCCGTTCCTCTCGTCCTGGTGTAGTGGGACGGATTATTGTCTCCACTACTATCTTATGCCAGCTCAGTTTCGCAGATTATGTTTATGTTTTATGTTTTTAAATGATTTTTATGTAAATGTTTTATGTTATGTGAATCTTAAAAGAGTTTTGTATGTTTCTTGTGTATCATGTGCTGTGACGGCGATTCAACCTACGAGAGCAACATCTTCGACGCCGAGCTCAAGGAATAAACATCTGGCCACTTCAAGTCGCGGGTTGACGGCCACGAGCGAAGAAGATGCTGGTCTCTGCGGTTATCGTCGCGGATATTGACGTTATTCTAGAAACTTTCGTGGGAAATCAAAAAGACCATAAAATCAGTCTTTGTTTAACTGACATCGAGTCATGATCTGTAGTGTGAGAGAAATAAAATGTCATTGTGTCTCGAAAGTTAACCAAGTGTCAACCATAATTATTTTGATATTTATAGAAATTTTACAAGAAATATATTGATTTACAGGAACTGAAGAATTATTTACTGTCAAACTATTTTACAATTTGAAAGAAGACATTTACGGAAAGTTATTTTGTTTGACAGATAAAGCAAGAAGACTTTTATAAATTTTTAGTATTTTAATAAATCGATCTTATATAGCAATCGATCATTAGTGAACAGGACTTGTAATATCTGTGTCTGTAGCAACCAGCACAACTACGAACTTCTGTTTGACAGTTCGATCTTTAAGGGAACTTTAAAACATTTATGTCAAAGTGACAGTTTTAAGGAAGTGCAAACCTAGAGTCATATGCTTCTTCTATCTGCGCAAGGATCTGTCATTGAAATTTCACAATACAGGAAGATTATATTATTTGGAATTTTTCTTTATTGTTGTTGACGAGCGGACGACTTTCGGATCCTGAAGTGTGACACGGCATATTAAAAATTTGATTTTTAGCTCCATACAAGAAGAGGTCGTACCGCCGCAGTGGGAGGGCCACCAAATCTCAAAAGTTACTTTTTTTATAGTAATACCTGTATTTGCAAGTGGACAGGGAGCCTCATTTTGCTATGCCGCCGCCCCGGTCTCCCGACTGCCTCAGTCCGCCACTGCACGGAGAATCGGCAGCAGCCACTGTTTAATTTCAAGACAATACTCTCAAAGATCACGCTGATGTGAATATTGTCACTGCACAGGTATGGCTGCCGCAATGCCCGAGCGATCTGCGGCGCGCCAGTCACGGTCTGCACTGCCGCTACCTTCGGAGGTTCGAATGCTCCCTCGGGCATGGGTGTTTGAGTTGACTGTAGCGTAAGTTAGTCAAGTAATTAGTGTGTAAGTCTAGCGACGGATAACCACGCAGTTTGGTCGCATAAGACCTTACACAATTTTGAACTTTTTTTTTTTTTTTGCACATTTATGACGGTGATTATATTAGAACTGTTACTAACTAAATTCATTGTTTTTGCAAACTTCGACATTACCAATTTATTTTTTAATTAATGCATCTGACATTTATTATTTTTATTAATAATGCATTGTAACATTACTTTTGTGTTGTTGCCTGTACGCATTAATATTAAACTCAGCGATTAAAAGATTAGATAAGTATTTTTGTTGAAATGTCGATCATAGAAAAATCGGCGCCGTTCGGGACGCGCCAGTCTGGATCTCGTTGGCGGTGGTGAGGGTAGCGATGTCAAGCAGTCGGCAGCATAGTGACGTCTTCTGGCGGTGACCCTTTAGGCTGGCTACTGCTGCGCCGCGATTGGTGCACCCTGGTTCTCAGCATTGCGCGGTGTTACCCATCTCATTCGCAGTTAACATGAGAGTGAAGATGTAAACAGAATTACGATTACATATAAACATAGACTTTTAGGTTTTTTCTGAGATAAATGCACAGATTAGCATATCGTGTTGCATTTCTTTGTGTATCTGTGCTGATGTTTGGCCTTACTACTTTAAACGGATGGTAGGATGTAAGTGTGAAGTCTTTAATTAAGAGAGGAAAGAACCACCTGACATGAACACATGCCGGTACATCGTTTAAATAATTAAAATAACCATATGGTCGTCAGTCCGGAGACTGGTTTGATGCAGCTCTCTACCCTACTCTATCCTGAGCAAGCCTTTACATCTCCTCATAAGAACGGCAACCCACATCCCCTTGAATCTGCTTACTATACGCGTCTCTTGGTCTCCCTCTGCGGTTTTTACCCCACACACTTCCCTCCAATGCTAAATTTACGATCCCTCGATGTCTAAGAATGTGTCCTACCAAGCGATCCCTTCTTTTAGTCAGAGCATGCCAAAAATTCCTTTTCTCACCAATTGCCGGCCGCGGTGGTCGAGGGGACTGAGGCGCTTCAGTCACGGTCTGCACGGCCACTGCGGTCGGGGGTTCGAATCCCCCCTCGGGCATGGATATTTGTGCCGTCCTTAGTTGTAGGTAGTTCATAAGTAGTTTGTAAGTTTAGGGACTGATGACCCCGTAGTTAAGTCCCTTAAGCTTAACAAACATTTGAACATTTTGAACATTTTCTCACCAATTCTGTTCAGTACCTCTTCATTAGTTATGCGATCTACCCACCTAATCTTCAGCATTCTTCTGTAGCACCACATATCAAAAGCCTCTATTCTCTTCCTGTCCGCACTGCTTATCGTCCATGTTTCACTCCCGTACAAAGCAACACTCCACACAAATGCCTTCAGAAAAGACTTCCTTGCACTTAAATTAATATTCGATGTTAGCAAATTTCTCTTTTTCAAAAATGCTTTTCTTCCGATTGCCATTCTGAATTTTATATCCTCTGTGCTGCGACTCTCTCATGTTATTTTACTACCCAAGTAACAAAACTCATCTACCATCTTCATTGTTTCGTTACGTAATATAATTCCTTCAGCATCGCCTGATTTTCTAAGACCACATTCCATTATTTTTGTTTTGCTCTTGTCAATGTTCACTTTATAAACTATCTTCAACACACTGTCCATTCCATTCAACTGCCCTTCCAGGTCCTTTGCTGTCTCTGACAGAATTACAATGTCTTCAGCAAAACGCAATGTTTTTATATCTTCCCCCTGAACTTTAATACCTATTCCAAATTTTTCTTTGCTTTCCTTCACCGCCTGTTCGGTGAACAAATTGAATAACATCGGCGAAAGGCTACAACCCTTTCTTACTCCCTTCCCAACTGATGCTTCCCTTTCATGCCCTTCGAGTCTAATAACTGCGGTCTGGCTTTTGTACAAGTTGTAAATAACTCTCCTTTCCCTGTATTTTACCACTGCTTACTTCAGAATTTGAAAGAGTGTATTCCAGTAAACATTGTCAAACGCTTTCTCCAAATCTACAAAAGCTAAAAATGTAGGTTTGCCTTTCCTTAATCTATCTTCTAAGATAAGACATGAAGTCTGAAGTTTAAAATACGGTAGGAGGTCAACACAAGAAATGTTACACTTTCTGCGGAGCTATGAACATAGTTTATTGTATCATATTCCAAAGAGTTACACCACAAAGATACAATTTTTAAATGGAACAATAGGTTTTTCAATCTTGCATTGGATCCGTTGAAACAGATGCGTCCAAATCAATTTAAACTATATTGTTCCATTTAAAAAATTATATCTTTGTGCTGTAACTCTGTGGAAAATGATACAATAAACTATGTTCATAGCTCCGCAGAAAGTGTAACATTTCTTGTGTTGACCTACCGCATTACAATTGCCCGTCACCTATTATTTTATAAGTTACAGAGGTAAACACACCCGGTATATATGTAAATGTATGTTCATTTATTGAATCATCATACTGAAAAACTCTGAATCTAGAAATGTAATTAGCATATCTAAATTGCAATAATTTCTAAAGTAATGTAAGGTCATTCACACATTTACAAAGTGTACATGAGTTTTCATTGTAAAAAATGTAAATGTTCGTTAAGCTTATGGGACTTAACTACGGGGTCATCAGTCCCTTAACTTACAAACTACTTATGAACTAGGACGGCACAAATATCCATGCCCGAGGGGGGATTCGAACCCCCGACCGTAGTGGCCGTGCTGACCGTGACTGGAGCGCCTCAGTCACCTCGGCCACCGCGGCCGGCGAGTTTTCATTATAAGAGTTCATTATATAAAGCGCCGTAACAGTCTTCTGTCCAGTATACACTTTTTATATCTGCGCATGCAGTCTTTCGATTGTCAACTTTTAGTTCTTGAAGGTTGATACCGCTCAGTGCGGCGCGGTAGGATGGTTAGATCAACAATGATAGTTGTGCACCAAGCAGGCAGGTCCCATGGCAATGCCAGTCTCTGCTTAACTGTCAATGTAGCACAATCACGTACGACTTTCCTGGCCTCCGTTGTATGTGAGACTTCCATTAATTATTTGTGTACTACTCGCTGGATTACAGTTCTTCAGTGGCAATTTGCAATGAAGGTTCATCGCAGACCGGTAAGTTCATATTTAAATGTTAGTGTAGTTTGGCGTTTAAGTTAACGTCCAAACAGTTCGTCACGGCAGTGCTGGGCATACCATGGTTATTTCAGCAAGTTGAGTTTCACTAGATTTAGTTCGTGCACCATGACGATGAAATGTTTACGGTACAGATCAAGTCGCATTAATTAATTTTATGTACTGTATTCGTTAACGTTTCTTTGTTCACACTTGCACCGTCCGTTGAACAACATGTTCATCTTTAACGAGCGGCACAGGAGGTAGTGTCCCGTTCGTTGTTGGTAAAATAATTATCATTTTCCTTCGCACGCATTTAGCCCATTGAATGTTGTACCTGTTGTCATCTGCTACCATTGCAGTTCGACATAGTACACTGATTCGCTTAACATTACATCACTAGGCGTGCGGCTTCTTGTTCATAGTGAATATATTCCACTGTCTTAGTGCAACAGTTCTTCACGAATAGCGTCCTCACTCATTCTGACACTACTGGCGTATTTGTCACGAAACTGTAAAACTGTTACTTTCGAAATATGCAAACATTTTCTCCAAAATAGAGATTACGTGACCAATTTGTCACAGAACATTCAAAGACATTATCAAAAGACACATTTTGAATAGATATTTGTATAAATGTAACTTTAAATATTCTTCAATTTTATTGTCATTTTTCCATAATTTATGAAAGCGTGTTCAAATGCGAGTGCCGGACAAAGTGAATGATAGTGCAGTACGCCGACTCACAGAGATGCCCAGAGGTGCTTCACACAGAGAGCATCCCAGAGTGCCCCTGAGAGCTACAACACCAAGAAGAATCGCTTCTCGGCTTTTGGCAAGATCAATGTGTATTTTTTATTCTCATGACAACTTCGTTATTTTTACATAAGTTCGACTTATGTTCATGTCAGTGGTTGGGGTAAAGAGGGGTTTTTCCTGTTTTCAGCACCTCCGAAAAATTCATATTCGGTTAAATTGTTTACCAATTTGGTAGTCATCTGTATATGTTTTACAAAAGTACTTAATTACAATGTCATTAGTTATACACGACCTACTACTCAAGGATTGTTAGTGGACCATATGTTACATTTTGTACATAAAATTATTCTTAAAAAGTCTCTGCAAAATCAGATCGAATAAAGTGAAACTTACGTAGTTTGAGCAGTCAAATAATAATGAAAGGATCAGACACAGGCAAAGACAGACTAGCAGGCATACTTGGCGCAGGAACGTTCGCACGAAAACGTGCGGAAAGATAGAGATTTATTTATTTATTTTAAATATATGAAAGGAGGCATTTGAGATAGAAGAGTTTCGCAAGAAGTACACAGATCATAAATTCAGCAGCATTGCTCCTATCCACATCAACCACTACTTTCACTACGATTACGAAATACAATATAAATTATAATTCAAATATAAGTGCCTTTTAAAGCAAAGCGTTCTCTCGCCTCTTCCCCGCGTCGCCCTCTTGTGTTCTGTGCGATCTGACTGTTGTTAATTGACAGGTGTTGAAAGCTGTGTATTATCTGTTATGAAAACATCATGTGCCTGCGTTATTATTATCTGTGTCGTAGTCTCATACTGTTCGCCGTCGTTGCTCCCAAAAGCACATGTGAGTGAGTCTCTTATATAATGTGTCAAAAATCGTCGTAAAGTTTCTCATTCCTCCGATATAAATTGTTATTTGAAGACCTCGAAGTGACGACAGTAGCATAAAATTTTCGTTGACGTGGATGCTAGCTGAAAGAAACTTAACCTACTCCTTACACTAGTATTGTGTTGAAATATTTAAAATGCGTGATTGATATAAAGCATTTCTGGCATGCTCTGACTTACGTTCATGCACACATAAATATGAAATGGCACAGCCTCATGGTATGCTGCCATTTAGAATAAATACCTCTATTCATGCAAAAATATTAAAGTTAGTTTGAATATTCTGGGGCCTTTATAACTGCGGCTAAAATTCTCCTTATAAAAATAGTAGAAAATTTCTGATGCTTTCAGATTGAAACATTTCGTGCAGACAATAAATAAATAAGTAAATAAAAAATAGCAATCAATCAGCTGATTCTAAATACACCATTTACCCATTCCTAGAACGTGTTCTTAATCTGTTTAGAAATACGTGTGCCTGTTAAATTTTGCTGTGCCGTAACAATATGAGTTGACAAAACAGAAGAAAACCTAGGCTCCTATCGTGTGTAGCAAATGTTCAAATGTTTGTAAAGCTTATGGGACTTAACTACAGGGTCATCAGTCCCTAAACTTACAACTACTTATGAACTACTTACGAACTAGGACGGCACAAATATCCATGCCCGAGGGGGCATTCGAACCCCCGACCGTAGTGGCCGTGCAGACCGTGACTGAAGCGCCTCAGTCCCCTCTGCCACCGCGGCCTGTGTATCAAATGCTTGGCAGGCTATGTTTGTGTGAATGTCAGTGTTTGTTACCTTTATCTCAACCCACTTCTTGCATACGGGCATGAAAATAAGTCTCTCCTACTCACACTCTTTCATACATATAAATTTAATCAACGCATTGTCAATCTATCAAGCAGTAGCGGGAACCCAAGAAAAACAGAGTGTGCATTGTTCGCTCCACCCAATAATTATACAATAAAAATTCCCAGCTACCGACTATAATAAATCACATGACTAACAATTCCTTACATAAATATGTGTATACATGACATTCATCCGCAAAGACACACTACTCGTTGCAAAAATTTGGTTGTGTTTACAAGTCATAGAATATGGTTATAGACTACCCATCTAAAACTTTATGGTGTGTTTGTCAATTTTGTCATTTGTCTGAAACCGCGCTTTCCTTACCATGAATAATACAAGTGTGATAATCCTTTCTAATAATGTCTTATCACATACATTAGATTACAGAATCAGCTTATAACCTAGGGATGAAACTTCTTAAGATGTGGATAAATTCCTCTAGGACGTCTGGAATGTACTGGCGATAATAAGTAACTTCCCTCATGAGGAATTTCCAAAATTCTATATGGCCCAGAGTAGACAAACTGCCATTTCTTGTTTTTCTTTAATACTGTTGACGGTTTTGGATGATTTCTGAGCATGATTAACAACGCAAACTCGCCGGTTCACTCTAAGAGTACACTTACCTTGCTCAAAATCAATTTCTGCTTCAAGACTTTGCAACTATTCCTTCGCAGAATAAGATGTATCATCCGCTCAATGTCGGAGGGCATGACATGAGCCTTATTAGTTTAACATTCGTGTTCCTTCATTGTTTCGTGGCGGTTGTGTCATACTGTCAGTTACATTAGTAATCATCACTGTCGATCCGTTTTGCATCCATTGTGTCTGTTGTGTTGAACAGCCTGTCGTCATAGTCGCTACCGGGATGTTATCGTTATTGTTATTGTTCATAGGAGAGGGCTGTTGATAAGAATTCTGCACCTGCTGGCCATTATCAAAAATTTCAAATGTTAGTAAAGCTTAAGGGACTTAACTGCGGGATTATCAATCGCTAAACTTACAAACTACTTATGAACTATCTTATACTAAAGACAACACAAACATCCATGCCCGAGGGGGGATTAGAACCCCGACGGGGAACGGCCTCGCGCATCGTAGCATACCCCCTAAATGCCCCTAAATGACACAAACATCCATGCCCGAGGGGGGATTAGAACCCCGACGGAGAACGGCCTCGCGCATCGTAGCATAGCCCCTAAATGCCCCTAAATGACACAAACATCCATGCCCGAGGGGGGATTAGAACCCCGACGGGGAACGGCCTCGCGCATCGTAGCATAGCCCCTAAATGCCCCTAAATGACACAAACATCCATGCCCGAGGGGGGATTAGAACCCCGTCGGGGAACGGCCTCGCGCATCGTAGCATAGCCCCTAAATGCCCCTAAATGACACAAACATCCATGCCCGAGGGAGGATTAGAAACCCGTCGGGGAACGGCCTCGCGCATCGTAGCATAGCCCCTAAATGCCCCTAAATGACACAAACATCCATGCCCGAGGGGGGATTAACACCCCGACGGGGAACGGCCTCGCGCATCGTAGCATAGCCCCTAAATGCCCCTAAATGACACAAATATCCATGCCCGAGGGGGGATTAGAAACCCGACGGGGAACGGCCTCGCGCATCGTAGCATAGCCCCTAAATGCCCCTAAATGACACAAACATCCATGCCCGAGGGGGGATTAGAACCCCGACGGGGAACGGCCGCACATCGTAGCATAGCCCCTAAATGCCCCTAAATGACACAAACATCCATGCCCGAGGGGGATTAGAACCCCGACGGGGAACGGCCTCGCACATCGTAGCATAGCCCCTAAATGCCCCTAAATGACACAAACATCCATGCCCGAGGGGGGCTTAGAACCCCGACGGGGAACGGCCTCGCACATCGTAGCATAGCCCCTAAATGCCCCTAAATGACACAAACATCCATGCCCGAGGGGGGATTAGAACCCCGACGGGGAACGGCCTCGCGCATCATAGCATAGCCCCTAAATGCCCCTAAATGACACAAACATCCATGCCCGAGGGGGGATTAGAACCCCGACGGGGAACGGCCTCGCGCATCGTAGCATAGCCCCTAAATGCCCCTAAATGACACAAACATCCATGCCCGAGGGGGGATTAGAACCCCGACGAGGAACGGCCTCGCGCATCGTAGCATAGCCCCTAAATGCCCCTAAATGACACAAACATCCATGCCCGAGGGGGGATTAGAACCCCGACGGGGAACGGCCTCGCGCATCGTAGCATAGCCCCTAAATGCCCCTAAATGACACAAACATCCATGCCCGAGGGGGGATTAGAATCCCGACGGGGAACGGCCGCGCATCGTAGCATAGCCCCTAAATGCCCCTAAATGACACAAACATCCATGCCCGAGGGGGGATTAGAACCCCGACGGGGAACGGCCTCGCGCATCGTAGCATAGCCCCTAAATGCCCCTAAATGACACAAACATCCATGCCCGAGGGGGGACTAGAACCCCGACGGGGAACGGCCGCGCATTGTATCGTAGCATAGCCCCTAAATGCCCCTAAATGACACAAACATCCATGCCCGAGGGGGGATTAGAACCCCGACGGGGAACGGCCTCGCGCATCGTAGCATAGCCCCTAAATGCCCCTAAATGACACAAACATCCATGCCCAAGGGGGGATTAGAACCCCGACGGGGAACGGCCTCGCGCATCGTAGCATAGCCCCTAAATGCCCCTAAATGACACAAACATCCATGCCCGAGGGGGGATTAGAACCCCGACGGGGAACGGCCTCGCGCATCGTAGCATAGCCCCTAAATGCCCCTAAATGACACAAACATCCATGCCCGAGGGGGGATTAGAACCCCGACGGGGAATGGCCTCGCGCATCGTAGCATAGCCCCTAAATGCCTCTAAATGACAGAAACATCCATGCCCGAGGGGGGATTAGAACCCCGACGGGGAACGGCCTCGCGCATCTTAGCATAGCCCCTAAATGCCCCTAAATGACACAAACATCCATGCCCAAGGGAGGATTAGAAACCCGACGGGGAACGGCCTCGCGCATCGTAGCATAGCCCCTAAATGCCCCTAAATGACACAAACATCCATGCCCGAGGGGGCATTAGAACCCCGACGGGGTACGGCCGCGCATCGTAGCATAACCCCTAAATGCCCCTAAATGACACAAACATCCATGCCCGAGGGGGGATTAGAACCCCGACGGGGAACGGCCTCGCGCATCGTAGCATAGCCCCTAAATGCCCCTAAATGACACAAACATCCATGCCCGAGGGGGGATTAGAACCCCGACGGGGAACGGCCTCACGCATCGTAGCATAGCCCCTAAATGCCCCTAAATGACACAAACATCCATGCCCGAGGGGGGATTAGAACGCCGACGGGGAACGGCCTCGCGCATCGTTGCATAGCCCCTAAATGCCCCTAAATGACACAAACATCCATGCCCGAGGGGGATTAGAACCCCGACGGGGAACGGCCTCGCGCATCGTAGCATAGCCCCTAAATGCCCCTAAATGACACAAACATCCATGCCCGAGGGGGGATAAGAACCCCGACGGGGAACGGCCTCGCGCATCGTAGCATAGCCCCTAAATGCCCCTAACTGACACAAACATCCATGCCCGAGGGGGGATTAGAACCCCGACGGGGAACGGCCTCGCGCATCGTAGCATAGCCCCTAAATGCCCCTAAATGACACAAACATCCATGCCCGAGGGGGGATTAGAACCCCGACGGGGAACGGCCTCGCGCATCGTAGCATAGCCCCTAAATGCCCCTAAATGACACAAACATCCATGCCCGAGGGGGGATTAGAACCCTGACGGGGAACGGCCTCGCGCATCGTAGCATAGCCCCTAAATGACACAAACATCCATGCCCGAGGGGGGATTAGAACCCCGACGGGGAACAGCCTCGCGCATCGTAGCATTGCCCCTAAATGCCCCTAAATGACACAAACATCCATGCCCGAGGGGGGATTAGAACCCCGACGGGGAGCGGCCTCGCGCATTGTAGCATAGCCCCTAAATGCCCCTAAATGACACAAACATCCATGCCCGAGGGGGGATTAGAACCCCGACGGGGAACGGCCTCGCGCATCGTAGCATAGCCCCTAAATGCCCCTAAATGACACAAACATCCATGCCCGAGGGGGGATTAGAACCCCGACGGGGAACGGCCTCGCGCATCGTAGCATAGCCCCTAAATGCCCCTAAATGACACAAACATCCATGCCCGAGGGGGGATTAGAACCCCGATGGGGAACGGCCTCGCGCATCGTAGCATAGCCCCTAAATGCCCCTAAATGACACAAACATCCATGCCCGAGGGGGGATTAGAACCCCGACGGGGAACGGCCTCGCGCATCGTAGTATAGCCCCTAAACGCCCCTAAATGACACAAACATCCATGCCCGAGGGGGGATTAGAACCCCGACGGGGAACGGCCTCGCGCATCGTAGTATAGCCCCTAAACGCCCCTAAATGACACAAACATCCATGCCCGAGGGGGGATTAGAACCCCGACGGGGAACGGCCTCGCGCATCGTAGCATAGCACCAAAATGCCCCTAAATGACACAAACATCCATGCCCGAGGGGGGATTAGAACCCCGACGGGGAACGGCCTCGCGCATCGTAGCATAGCCCCTAAATGTCCCTAAATGACACAAACATCCATGCCCGAGGGGGGATTAGAACCCCGACGGGGAACGGCCTCGCGCATCGTAGCATAGCCCCTAAATGCCCCTAAATGACACAAACATCCATGCCCGAGGGGGGATTAGAACCCCGACGGGGAACGGCCTCGCGCATCGTAGCATAGCCCCTAAATGCCCCTAAATGACACAAACATCCATGCCCAAGGGGGGATTAGAACCCCGACGGGGAACGGCCTCGCGCATCGTAGCATAGCCCCTAAATGCCCCTAAATGACACAAACATCCATGCCCGAGGGGGGATTAGAACCCCGACGGGGAACGGCCTCGCGCATCGTAGCATAGCCCCTAAATGCCCCTAAATGACACAAACATCCATGCCCGAGGGGGGATTAGAACCCCGACGGGGAACGGCCTCGCACATCGTAGCATAGCCCCTAAATGCCCCTAAATGACACAAACATCCATGCCCGAGGGGGGATTAGAACCCCGACGGGGAACGGCCTCGCGCATCGTAGCATAGCCCCTAAATGCCCCTAAATGACACAAACATCCATGCCCGAGGGGGGATTAGAACCCCGACGGGGAAAGGCCTCGCGCATCGTAGCATAGCCCCTAAATGCCCCTAAATGACACAAACATCCATGCCCGAGGGGGGATTAGAACACCGACGGGGAACGGCCTCGCGCATCGTAGCATAGCCCCTAAATGCCCCTAAATGACACAAACATCCATGCCCGAGGGGGGATTAGAACCCCGACGGGGAACGGCCTCGCGCATCGTAGCATAGCCCCTAAATGCCCCTAAATGACACAAACATCCATGCCCGAGGGGGGATTAGAACCCCGACGGGGAACGGCCTCGCGCATCGTAGCATAGCCCCTAAATGCCCTAAATGACACAAACATCCATGCCCGAGGGGGGATTAGAACCCCGACGGGGAACGGCCTCGTGCATCGTAGCATAGCCCCTAAATGCCCCTAAATGACACAAACATCCATGCCCGAGGGGGGATTAGAACCCCGACGGGGAACGGCCTCGCGCATCGTAGCATAGCCCCTAAATGACACAAACATCCATGCCCGAGGGGGGATTAGAACCCCGACGGGGAACGGCCTCGCGCATCGTAGCATAGCCCCTAAATGCCCCTAAATGACACAAACATCCATGCCCGAGGGGGGATTAGAACCCCGACGGGGAACGGCCTCGCGCATCGTAGCATAGCCCCTAAATGCCCCTAAATGACACAAACATCCATGCCCGAGGGGGGATTAGAACCCCGACGGGGAACGGCCTCGCGCATCGTAGCATAGCCCCTAAATGCCCCTAAATGACACAAACATCCATGCCCGAGGGGGGATTAGAACCCCGACGGGGAACGGCCTCGCGCATCGTAGCATAGCCCCTAAATGCCCCTAAATGACACAAACATCCATGCCCGAGGGGGGATTAGAACCACGACGGGGAACGGCCTCGCGCATCGTAGCATAGCCCCTAAATGCCCCTAAATGACACAAACATCCATGCCCGAGGGGGGATTAGAACCCCGACGGGGAACGGCCTCGCGCATCGTAGCATAGCCCCTAAACGCCCCTAAATGACACAAACATCCATGCCCGAGGGGGGATTAGAACCCCGACGGGGAACGGCCTCGCGCATCGTAGCATAGCCCCTAAATGCCCCTAAATGACACAAACATCCATGCCCGAGGGGGGATTAGAACCCCGACGGGGAACGGCCTCGCGCATCGTAGCATAGCCCCTAAATGCCCCTAAATGACACAAACATCCATGCCCGAGGGGGGATTAGAACCCCGACGGGGAACGGCCTCGCGCATCGTAGCATAGCCCCTAATTGCCCCTAAATGACACAAACATCCATGCCCGAGGGGGGATTAGAACCCCGACGGGGAACGGCCTCGCGCATCGTAGCATAGCCCCTAAATGCCCCTAAATGACACATACATCCATGCCCGAGGGGGGATTAGAACCCCGACGGGGAACGGCCTCGCGCATCGTAGCATAGCCCCTAAATGACACAAACATCCATGCCCGAGTGGGGATTAGAACCCCGACGGGGAACGGCCTCGCCCATCGTAGCATAGCCCCTAAATGCCCCTAAATGACACAAACATCCATGCCCGAGGGGGGATTAGAACCCCGACGGGGAACGGCCTCGCGCATCGTAGCATAGCCCCTAAATGCCCCTAAATGACACAAACATCCATGCCCGAGGGGGGATTAGAACCCCGACGGGGAACGGCCTCGCGCATCGTAGCATAGCCCCTAAATGCGCTCGGCCGCCCCGCCGCGTCTGGCAATTATCAATATCGTAACACTTACGGATGTTGTTATTACGGTTATGACCATTAAAGTTCCCCTTGTGCCACTGATTTCTATTGCCGTTCCGAAAATTATTGTTACTGAAGCTTCCTGATTGGTGTGGGACGCATAACAGGGACTGTATCTATTATCCTGACGGCGTCTATAATAGTTGCCGCCTTTGGGCGCATTACGTGGAACATGGCGGCCGCGCAGGTCGCTAGTCATTTGTTGCGACAGTGGTTGGCCAGGTGTATCAAAGACCTTGTAAAAATAATTAGAATCCCTGACGGCGCTGCTGTCACGGGATAATTTGAACCTTCGCGCGGCCGCCATGGTAGTGGCAAGCATCAGATAAATACGAGTGGTATTAGCAGGTAAATCGTGTATTAAATAACTACTGCGGGATATATATACAATTGATAGTCACGTCTGTATTGTTTGGCTATCGCAGTGTACATGAAGCATTAAAGCAAAGACATAAATTGTGAAACTCTTCCGAAATTAATGTTTGTACAAATGTTTCACAATCGTAGAATATACTGAGAAAGTGCCATAAAATCGTGTCTGACGATAAATTCCGTTCACATGCTGCTCCTAGAACGCAAAAAAGCTACATGTTATAGTTCGGTTTCGTTAGGAAGAGGAAACGCTGTTGGCCAATTTCTAAACCGTATGTGTAAATGTACACACAACCGATAGTTGCTGTATATTCAAAGAGTGTGAAGCTGTTTTGTAGTTATATATTTCCATTAGACATATTTTCGCGACTTAACTCAAATGAATACTCTCTCTAATCAAAAGACTCTTACGCACATTTAAAGTTGGCGCGGAAGTTTAAAAGCTGTATGTGTGTTGTGGATGTTGAAACTATCGTTAAATCAGACAGCAAATTGTTCATTAACACAGCAATTTGGTTTAATTATGGCCCTGATATTGATGTATATACTATTAAATAAGAGACAGTGCATTAAACTGATTATGTGCGCAACGGATATTTTTAAACACAAAATAACTGTGACAAGTCACCATTTGAAACAGACACTGACTATACTCAAAAATTTGACTGCGAGAAAGATATTAAATAAACCACAAATCACTTTCTTAATGCTTGACTGTGAGAATTTTATGCAGATCAGTTTCTGATTATTGAAATTTAATATCATAGTCAATTAACTATCATTTACTATGGCACCAATAACGAAATCTGTTCAACAATATTATTAAAATCAATACTGCACTTTAAATCCACTAATAACGAATTATTAAATGAAGGAAGTAGGTTAATTTTCTAATTACGTGAATGAAACAGGAAAGGAAGGTCAAGTTACTTATTATTAATAATCAGCATTACATTACCTACACAATACAACTTCAGACTTGCTGGCAAAGCAGCCTCTGCTCTACATCAGTTTCTGATTATTGAAATTTAATATCATAGTCAATTAACTATCATTTACTATGGCACCAATAACGAAATCTGTTCAACAATATTATTAAAATCAATACTGCACTTTAAATCCACTAATAACGAATTATTAAATGAAGGAAGTAGGTTAATTTTCTAACTACGTGAATGAAACAGGAAAGGAAGGTCAAGTTACTTATTATTAATAATCAGCATTACATTACCTACACAATACAACTTCAGACTTGCTGGCAAAGCAGCCTCTGCTCTACATCGGAGCCATACACACAACTCAACCGCTCTCTAAGCGAGCTGAACCACAAGTGCTACTCTCTCTCAGTGCGAGCTACAATGCTATGCAATACATGATCTTTGCCAAAGATGAAACTTCACAAAGGACACATATCGATACATGCAGTAGAAGCGATATTATACATTTTCTTGCAAGGAAGTTACTCGATACAAAACAGGAGGCACAATATTAGACATTTTCTTACAAAATTAATTTTTTATGGACACGTTTCAAGTTTGCCACTACAATGGCCGCCGAGGCGCTCTTCAATTTGTCCGCTGTTCGCAGTCGGCCGTTTAGGGATTGTGGGGGCTTGGTGTGTATTGACAAATGCTGGCTGCTGCGGCTGAGGTGGGCGTGGCATCTTTCGAAACGGATAATCTGGTTGCCAGGGTTATTGTTATTGCTGTTTCTATTGTTGTTGTGGTTACCGTACCCGTTATTATGACGGACACGGTCATTCTCAAATATTAGGTCAAGTGTGTCCAAATAATACAGAAAATTTTCCAATTTGTGTAAGGACATGTGCGAGAGCTCGAAGCGCAAACGAGTCAGCAATTTTGCCATCACTACCCGTAGCACTTCGTTATCAGGTAGAGGTTCATCAAGGAACTTTGCTATGTTTAAATATTTTTCAGCATACTTCCTCAGGCTGCCGTTTTTCTGATTGGATGGTTGCGGATTGTATACGCTTCATTTCGCAACCGTTGTTGTATGGCGGGGGACCAATATTTCGATAGGAAGCCTTGCTGGAACTCAGCCAGCGTGTCACAGTAGTTATAGTCCTGGTTCACCCAAACTGCACCCTCCCCTTGGATGAGGACAACAATGAAACGCATTTTACGATTTCACTCCAGGATTTTGGCAAAATGTCATGGAAGGATTATGTGAACACTACAGGGTGAACGTTTTGGATTTCTACATGTACATCTACATGGGATACTCTGCGAATCACATTTAAGTGCCTGGCAGAGGGTTTATCAAACCACCTGTATACTATTTATCTCCCATTTCATTCTCGAATAGCGCGCGGGAAGAAAGAACACCTGAATCTCTCCGTTCGAGCTCTGATTTCCCGTATTTTATTCTGATGATCATTTCTACATATGTAAGTGGGAGTCAACAATATATTTTCGCATTCGGAGGAGAATGTTTACGATTGGAGTTTCGTATGTAGCCCACGCCGAAGTGATAAGCGCCGTTGTTTTAATGATCCTGGATGATTTCCGTAACGCTGTCTCCCCTGCATCGTGACAATACGAACGGAGCTGCCCTTCTTTGGACTCTTTCGAAGTCCTCCGTCAAACCCACCTGATAAGGATCCCACACTGGGCTGCAATACTCCAAAAATGCACGGACAAGCGTAGTGTATTCACTTTTGTAGTTCTGTTGCATATTTTACGGGTTCTGCCAATAAAACGCAGTATCTGGTTCGCCTTTCCCACGACATTATCTACGTGTTCTTTCCAATTTAAGTCTGAAGTAATAGTAATTCCTAGGTATTTTGTGGAGTTTATGGCCTTCACTTTTGATTGATTATCTTGTTAACAAAGTTTAACGGATTTCTTTTCGTACTCATGTGGACGACTTCACACATCTCATTACTTAGAGTCAATTGCCAATTTTTACACCATACTGATATTCAGATCGTTCTGCAGTTGGTTTTGATCTTCAGATGATTTTACTAGACGGTAAATGACGGCGTCATCTGTAAACAACCTAAATCGTTTATGTAAATAAGGAACAGCAAAGGACCAATAACACTACCCTGTGGGACCCCCGATATCACCTCTGTTTTTGTCGATGCCTTACCATCGATTACTACGAACTGTGTCCTCTCTGACAGGAAATCCCCTATCGCAAATTTGGGGCGATATACCATAACCACGCAATTTGATAAAAAGCCGTTTCTGAGGTACGGTGTCAGAAGCCCTCTTGAAATCAAGAAATACGGAATCAATTTGCGAACCCTTCTCCACAGTCGGTCCTGTCAACTATGCTGCAGATGGTGAGCTCTGCTTTCATCTTGCAAGCACGACTGGCAGTCTTTACCATTTCAGATAGCCGCTCAAAACCTGACAGGATCTCTTCAGATCCGAAGCGACACACATCAATGGTACCGACGTGAGCCACCACCTGCAGTTAGCTGCACCCTGTACCCTTCATGGCACCCGGAAGGACTCGTTACATATCTGGAATGACTCAATGACCATTTTCCAGGTAAATGGATTGGCCGTGCTGCGCCAATTATATGGCTGCTCGTTCTCCAGACCTGACACCGCTAGACTTTTTCTTCTGCGGCTTCATTAAAGACACCGTGTACGTACCTCCTTTGCTGGCCACTCTACCGGAACTTAGAGTAAGAATCTACGCCGCCGCTGAGCAAGTTACACCTGCAATGCTGATGCGTGTTTGGGAAGAAATCAGTTATTGATGAGATGTTTGCAGGGTAAGCAATGGAAGCCACATCGAATACTCTTAGTTTAAGGTGAAAACTTTATGTGTTTCCCTTTGAAACTACACTAAAACCAGCTCTGTACCTCTTTTCAATAAATTAATATGAATTTTCAAAGTTGCAAAGTCCCTTTTGAAACACAGTGTATTTTAGTGGGAACTGTTTTGTATACGAAAACAGAGCTCCTGTAGGGCGGGACGCGAAAACAGGTCCTCGCGGTCTTTTTTTCCGTTGTGCGAATGTAGTGTGAAGACGAATTAAAAAGTATGTCTTGGTGATTTTTCTGTTTTGAGCCCACAGCCTGAATATAACTGAATATCTGCATCAATCCTAAGGTGACGTGATATATATCAACTGCTCGTGATTAAGAATATTCTCCGCTTGTATCTAGTTTATTTAACAACATTCTTCCCAAGACGTGGCGTATTAAAACAAACGGACTGTTACTTTTTGCTTATCGATTATGTTGTCGCGAATTCAAATACTTGAATATCGATCCTGTAACATTACATTTCAATATCGATTCGTAACATTATATACGCACTCTCCAGGCACTTATTGTGGCTCTTATGAACAATAGTTTGGGAAACATTCAGTTTTGTACCGATGTATAAAGTAGGACCACCTCCGCATTTTCAAGTCCAAAAAGAGTAATAAACTGCATCTATATAAAAATTACTTCTTGGGTACATCTCTTCTAACCATTATCTTAGGATCCATTTTGTTTGTTATTCAGAGCTTTAATTTATGTTTATTTAAATTTTTCGCGTCACCATCTGCAGATTGATAGACTGGCTAAACTACGGATTAGTTATTGATCTTATTTAAACAGTTTGGGTAAGTATTTAGGGCATAGAAGCTGACATACATAACTCACCCCTATGAACGGAGACAACGAGCCATAAATCTTTTACTACCCTGAGTTATGTATTGCCCAATTCTTATTGGTAAGTACCGATGGGAAGGTCGCAAGTTTAATTTCAAGCCGGCCGCAGTGGCCGAGCGGTCTGCGGCGCACTAGTCACGTCTTCACGGCCGCTGAGGTCGGGGCATGAACGATTGAGCCGTCTTTAGTATAAGCTAGTTCATAAGTAGTTTGTAAGTGTAGGGACTGATGACCCCGTAGTTAAGTCCCATAAGCTGATCAGTGGCGGTTAGTTTTAGACGTTGCATTTAGCCTCCTCTTTCGATGGGCCGTTAACCGGAGATAACGGTCATCTCTTGCAGGTGTTACCCGTACACAATCTCAGCCTTGTCTTCTTTTAACGGTTCCTCTTGTCTGAAATCGCGTCCAGGTCCTGGAAATTACGCTTAGGGAAACTCAAATAGCCGCAGCCACCTCCTTCTGTGTCTGTCCCGCTTCCGACCATCCAATAGTCTCCATGCACTTCGGGTAATTGACGTTGTTGTTGCATTACACTACACTGCGGTGGAGTGGCCGACCGTTCTCATGCGCCTAGCTGCGGAGCGCGCGGTTGCTCGTCGTCGAAGGTTCGTTTTCTACCTAGGGCTTGGGTGTGTGTGTGTGTGGTCCTTACGTTAGTGGTTATTTTAAGTAGTTTAGGGATTGATGACCATAGCAGTTTGGTCCAATAGGTTTACAAACGAACATTTGAAAACTACCTGCCACCACCATCCTGACCACGCAGGCGTGCCTGGTAACGAGGCTGCTGATGCCGCGGCCAAGGCTGCAACTCTCCTAGCTCGGGCAGCTACGTACTGTGTTCCATCGAATGATATTCGAGGGGATCTTTCCCGTCGCCTTATATCGTCGTGGCATAGTGTGTGGTCTTCGCTTACAACTAATAAGCTTCGAACCATTAAACTGCTCCCAGTGGCTTGGATGACCTCATCACGCCGCTCGCGACGAGGTCATCTTAGCCCGGTTGCGGATCGGACATTGCCGGTTCAGCCACCGCCACTTGAACTGGTGACCCCGCACCATTATGTTCCTGTGGTCACCCGCTGACGGTGCGCCATGTTTTATTCTCTTGTTCAAATTTGACTCCTGTTCGGGTTGCACTGAATTTACTGGATACACTGGAAGAAATTTTAGCTGATACGCAGGAGCTGTTGCTCCAGTATTGAATTTTATCAACTTGACCAATTTGTCAAAGGACATTTAGCTCTTCCCTTTGTTGATTTTTATCCTATTCTTTTAGTTGTTTTTATATACGCTTATTATCCTTGGGTATATCCAAGTTTTGATTCGGGCGCTAATGACCTCAGCAGTTGTGCGCCCTAAACCCATAATATATATGCCACCACGCCGGCCGCGGTGGCCGAGGGGACTGAGGCGCTTCAGTCACGGTCTACACGGCCACTACGGTCGGGGGTTCGAATTCCCCCTCGGCCATGGATATTTGTGCCGTCCTTAGTTAGTTCATAAGTAGTTTGTAAGTTTAGGGACTGATGATCCCGTAGTTAAGTCTCATAAGATATACAAACATTTGAACATTTTTTATGCCACAACACTATGTGAACCAATTGCTAGTGTAGTTCGTTTGGTAAACAGAAGTCAACATCAACGCCCTCTGTTATTAGCACTCTCGGTTGCCGTATCGTTGTTGTCTCCATAGAACCGACGGAAAGTCGTCTAAGCATTTTAGTTCATTCTGCTGATGACAACACTTCAGAACGTAGATATTTCAACTGGTTCCCTAACTCTTTTGGCCGCTGTTGCCAGCAGCTCTCGCTCTCGTTTGTATGGCGTCGCCTCCCGCGAACGCCCATGGAGTGCACCCTAAAGTGTGCAGTGTTCTTTCTGGACAGGTCTTTGCAATACTCACTTGGAAACGTGTTTGTCATAAATGAGTGCAGCTAAACGCAGGAAAACGTACCACTCCCACAAGAACAGGAAATTCACATTTTTGTTACAAATCAAAAACATAAGTGCATATAATTGATAAATAAAGCTACTGCAGCCATACCTAGAAACGAAAATATTGAACGCCAGGTTGGAACAGTGAATGTTGTTTAGGTTTTTCAGGTTCTGAATGGTTTTTACAAATCAGCCTCACTTTAAAATGACGCTCCTGGTCATTAAAATTGCTACATCACAAAGATGACGTGCTACAAACGCGAAATTTAACCGACATGAAGAAGATGCTGTGATATTCAAATGATTAGCTTTTCAGAATATTCACACAAGGTTGTCGCGAGTGGCGACACATACAACGTGCTGACATGAGGGAAGTTTCCAACTGATTTCTCATACACAAACATCAGTTGACCGGCGTTGCCTGGTGAAATGTTGTTGTGATGCCTCGTGTAAGGAGGAGAAATGCGTAACATTACGTTTCCGATTCTCATAAAGATAGGATTGTAGCCTATGGCGATGAGGTTTACGGTATCACGACATTGCTGCTCGCGTTGGTCGCGATCCAATGACTGTTAGCAGAATATGGAATCGGTGGGTTCAGGAAGGCAATACGGAACGCCTTGGATCCCAACGACCTCGTATTACTAGCAGTCGAGATGACAGGCATCTTAGCATGGCTGTAACGTCTTGATCCCTGAGTCAGCAGATCGGGACGTTTGCAAGACAAAAACCATCTGCACGAACAGTTCGATGACGTGCAGCAGCATGGACTATCACCTCGCAGACCATGGCTGCGGTTACCCTTGACGCTGCATCACAGACAGGGGCGCCTGCGATGGTGTACGCAACGACGAACCTGGGTGCACAAATGGCAAAACGTCATTTTTTTCGTATGAATCCAGGTTCTGTATAGAGCATGATGATGATCGCATCCGTGTTTGGCGACATCGCCGTGAACTCGCGTGTATTCGTCATCTCCATACCGGCGTAACATCCGGCATGATGGTATGGGGTGCCATTGGTTACACGTCTCGGTCACCTCTTGTTCGCATCGACGGCACTTTGAACAGTGGCCGTTACATTTCAGATGTGTTACGACCCGTTGTTCTACCCTTCATTCGATCCCTGCGAAAATCTACATTTCAGCAGGATAATGCACGACCGCATGTTGCAGATCCTGTACGGGCCTTTCTGGATACGGAAAATGTTCGACTGCTGCCCTGGCCAGCATATTCTACAGATCTCTCACCAATTGAAGACGTCTGGTCAATGGTGGCCGAGCAACTGGCTCGTCACAATACGCCAGTTATTACTCTTGATGAACTGTGGTATCGTAATGCAGCTGCATGGGCATGTGTTCCTGTACACGCCATCCAAGCTCTGTTTGACTGAATGCTCAGGCGTATCAAGGCCGTTATTACGGCCAGAGGTGGTTGTTCTGGGTACTGATTTCTCAGGATCTATGCACCCAAAGTGCGCGAAAATGTAATCACACGTCAGTTCCAGCATAATATATTTGTCCAATGAATACCCGTTTATCATCTGCATTTCTTCTTGGTGTAGCAGTTTTAATGGCCAGTAGTGTATATTGCGAGTAAAACTGTTCAGCAAATATGTTGGTACAAAGTTTGCTTCGCACACGTTGTTGTATTCGGTACTTTATAAGGGATGATAGTGCCACGGTTAGGTCAGTAAATTTCTTCTTCTTGTTGCAACGTTTGTGTTTAAGCCGGACGTTGACACTGCCTCTTCCAAGTGTATTTTTCTCCTACATTATAGCATTCATTTCAGTCAGCTTCACATCTTCTTTCACTTAGTTTCTCCAGATTGCTCGTGGCCTTCCAATTGAAGTCCGTCAGGATTCTGTCCATTCAAGGACTCTTGTAGGAAGTCTTTCTGATCTCATACTTTTTAATGTGCCGAAACCATCTCATCGTATTACATTCCTTTTAGAGGGTTGATCTTTCTCACAGAGTCCAACCCCTCGTCGAAGTGGTGGGAGACGGGTAGCATCACGAAGCAGGGGAGCCGGCCGCGGTGGCCGAGGTGACTGAGGCGCTCCAGTCACGGTCAGCACGGCCACTACGGTTGGGGGTTCGAATCCCCCCTCGGGCATGGATATTTGTTTTGCCCTAGTTCGTAAGTAGTTCACAAATAATTTGTAAGTTTAGGGACTGATGACCCCGTAGTTAAGTCCCATAAGCTTTACAAACATTCGAAGCAGGGGAATGCCTATGGCAGGCTATGGGAGTGAAGTATAGGGGAGACTGTGTGTGCCCGGGTTATCTGTGGTCTCAAAGTAACCGAGAAAAGTGACGGCCTGCGGGACACTAGTGAAGCTACGTTAAGCCCAGCAAGCCTTTCAACAATCAAACGATTCGGTCTCTAAATGGGTTAAATTTCACGCAGTAGCTCTCAAAGCTTGCAAATTTCGAGCATCCCAACAGTACAGGGGTCAAAGGGTCGACCAATGACGTAGTTGCAAGATACTTTATCACCAAAATGCTGTGCTGTTTAAACTAACATTCAGGTTTCACTTTGTCCCTGTTTTAGTGGCCCCTTAAGGCTGCACGAACAAGTCGTTTGACAGCACTGACGAGAAGAAACTTTACACTGCAATGGTCACGTCACTAGGAGAAACATTGGTGGTCGAGTTGTATCTGTGAGACATATGGTAAAGTAATTAACCGCAGATGTTGCACTGAATAAGTAAACAAAATTAGGGAAAACGTATTACTATAGTAGCAACTGAACATTTATTTTCTGAAAATTAACCATATAATGTTCAGATCCGCTGATGTGCGGGAATGCGTATCTGTGAGATCCTATGCGACCGTTCTAGTGTTAAACGAAAGTAGTTTTTCCGAAGGGTTCTATCAGACCAAACTGCGTGGTCAGCAGTTCGTAGCTTACAAACTACTTAAACTGAGATAAACTTATCTAAGGACAACACACACACACCCATGCCCAAGGGAGGACTCGAATTCCCGACGGCGAGCAACCGCGCGCTCCACAGCGAGGCACATTAGACCGCTCGGCTACTCCCCCGCGGCGGTTCGCCTGAAAAGCGATGAGTACCAAATTTTCAGAATTTACCAGTGAAGACGTTTTATAAAACGTACTTTAAAAAAACGCAACACTGTCTTTGGACAGCATTCAGCCATCCAGGAATGCAAGCGGAATCCTGAAGAAGATTCCAGCAGAGTCATTTTAAAGGTCAAGGAGTGAAGAAGTTAGAAGAGATTTCGTGTCCAAACTGCTGTGGTGTTTAAACTAACCTTCAAGCTCGTTGTAGCTCCACAAGCAAATCGATTAATAATATTGTGGGATAAAAACAAAAGTAGAAGGCACACCCAGATAGTAAGTTTCCTTACCATTTAAAAAAAGTATTACATTGCAGCAATGATTGACATAGTCATCAAAAGAGTAGACACACGTGCCGTATCGTGAGATCAGCTTTATATCCGTGTCGTAGAAGTTTGTCGATTGCGAGTGGAACTAGTGTGTCAGTCGTGGTCGACGGTCTGCGTAACTGATTCGGTAGCGTTCTAGATGGACATTCGACAAATCGTAAGCTATTATCTTTCATTCGAATCCCCCAAAACCTTATTTTTAGCCGGCTGTGGTGGCCGAGAGGACTGAGGCGCTTCAGTCACGGTCTGCACGGCCACTACGGTCGGGGGTTCGAATCCCCTCTCGGGCATGGATATTTGTGCCGTCCTTAGTTGTAGGTAGTTCATAAGTAGTTTGTAAGTTTAGGGACTTATGACCCTGTAGTTAAGTCCCATAAGCTTAACAAACATTTGTCATTTGTTGCCTTATTTTTGCCGCGCAGAATGGCAGCGTGGTCTAAAGCGTCTTGCTACGAACTAGGTGGCCGTTCCCGTCGGAGATCCGAGTCCTCGCTTGGGCATGGACGTGTGTGTTGACCTTATTGTAGTTAGTTTAAGAACAAATTATTTAGTAATTGGGGCATCCGAAGACGATAAAATACTTTTTCTTATAATGATTTATCAATTGTTATAAAATGGTGGTAAAATTTTAAATACTGATAGAACAAATTATTTTAAAAGGAATTCAAAGGTTGTCATCCCTTAAAGCAAATTATTTGAATTTCAACTGACCGTCCCTCCCCACAGCTCCCCTTTCAAAAAGATTAAGCCTCTCCATCCATATATCTATGAATTTTACTCGACGACACTTTCAAAACAAATTTATTAACCATCTACAATGTGGATAAAATTCTTCCGGGTATAGGACCGCATCGTCAATCTATCAAAACGTTCGAATGTTTGTCGAGCTTAATGGACTTAACTGCGGGGTCATCAGTCACCAAACTTACAAACTACTTATGAGCTACCTTATACTAAAGACGGCACAAACATCCATGCCCGAGAGGGGGGAGGGATTCGAACCCCCGACGGGGAACGGCCTCGCGCATCGTAGCATAGCACCTCAATGCGCTCGGCCGTACCCCCGCGGGGTCAGTCTATCAAATGTTTCACCGACGTATGCAGTAGTGGCCGAAACGTCGGTGAAACATCTGATATATTGACGATGCGGTCCAATACCCAGAAAAGTTTTATCAACAACGACAACGGCCGCGGAAGCCTTCGTTTATCTATAATGATCGTTACCGCCGAAAATATTATTCCAGTCTATTTGGTCCTAAGAAACTGAATGATACGATTGATAGTGATGTGCAGTTTTGTAACACCAGCCCCAACTTTCAGTTATTTTCCCTGACTACGACCGTCTGAGTACCGTACTACAGCGCGCATGCGCAATTCTGTTTTGCTCCGTGACGCCGCACTAACACCCGCGACCAGTTCACTTCACTGCCTCACTATGTGCCAAACATAGAAGGTTTACCACAGCCCGCTTCAAGACCTTCACTTTTATTTCTTCCATTGTATACTTTCATTGGCAATCTACTGGTAAGTTTTTAATGAATTTTAATGCCCTCAGATCCTAATGATTACTTCTATTTTCTCAACTCACATCATTGCCCCCCCCCCTCACCACCCAACAAACCATTTACAACTTACTATCATTATTCGAATGCAGCACAAATTCCTACATCCTTATGTTTCGTGTACAACACAGTAATTACACTGGTTGATCCGACCTCAGGGAAGAACAGTTTCAAAAAATGTTCAAATGTTTGTACAACTTATGGGACTTAGCTACGTGGTCATCAGTCCCTAAGCTTACAAACTACTTATGAACTAGCTAAGACTAAAGACTGCACAATTATCCATGCCCGAGGGGGGATTCGAACCCACACCGCCTCAATGCGCTCGGCCGCTCCGCCGCGGTAGAAAGAATTGTGTTGGGTAAAATCGTAGAGGGAGACCGAGGGTCTTCAGTCCGCAGACTGCCGGCCGCGGTGGCCGAGGGGACTGAGGCGCTCCAGTCACGGTCTGCACGGCCACTACGGTCGGGGGTTCGAATCCCCCTCGGGCATGGATATTTGTGCCGTCCTTAGTATTAACTAGTTCATAAGTAGTTTGTAAGTTTAGGGACTGATGATGCCGTAGTTAAGTCCCATAAGCTATACAAACATTAAAAAAAAAAAAAAAAAGTCCGCAGACTGGTTTGATACAGCTCTCCACGCTACCCTGTCCTGTGCAAGTCTCTTCATCTGAGAATACGTTTGGTAACCTACATCCTTCTGAATCTGCTTACTGTATTCGTCCCTCGGACTCCCTCTACGATTTTTACCCCACACACTTCCTTCTAATGCTAAGTTGACAATTCCTTGATGTCTCAGAATGTGTCCAACTAATCTATCACTTCTCTTAGTCACGATATGCCAGAAACTTCTTTTCTCCCCGATTCGGTTAAGCACCTCCTCATTAGTTACGTGATTTACCCATCTAATTTTCATCATTCGTCTGTAGCACCACATTTCAAAAGCTTCTATCATCTTTTTATCTGAACTCCTTATCGTCCATGTTTCACTCTCATACAATGCTACACTACAGACAAATGCTCTCAGAAACGACTTCCTAGCATTTAAATTTTAATATTGGATGTTAACAGGTTTCGCTTCTTTAGAAACGCTTTTCTTCCCGAAAACAATATGCATTTTATATCTTCTTTACTTCGGCCATCAGAAGTTATCTTGCTACCCAAATCACAAAATTCATCTACTACTTTTATTGTCTCATTACCTAATCTAATTCCTTCAGCATCGTCTGATTTGCGATCTCTGACAAAATTACTATGTCATCGACAAACCGCAATGTTTTTATTTCTTCTCCCTGTACTTTAACGCCCTCTCCATATTTCTCCTTCCATTCCTTCACTCCCTGCTCAAAGTACAGATTAAACAACATTCGGGAAAGGCTACAACCCTGTCTTACTCCCTTTCTTGCCCTTCGACTCTAATAACCGCTGTCTGGTTTTTGCATAGGTTGAATATAGGTCTTCGCTCCCTAAATTTTACCCCCGCTACCTTCATAATTTGTATTCCAGTCGACATTGTCAAAAGCTTTCTCAAAATCTACAAACGCTAAAAACGTCGGTTTCCCTTTCCTTAGCCTATCTTCTAAGATAAGTCGTAATGTGATTATTGCCTCCCGTGTCCCTAAATTTCTCCTAAATCCAAACTGATCTAGCCGGCTGCGGTGGCCGTCCTAGTTTGTAAGTAGTTCATAAGTAGTTTGTAAGTTTAGGGACTGATAACCCCGTAGTTGAGTCCCATAGACAATACAAACATTTGAACATTTGATTTGAACACAGCTCACTTCTGAATTCCTTGTTAGACGTCTCCCAGGGGTATCTGCTTCATTTCATGAAACGTCTTAGCCACCCGCCGGCCGCGGTGGCCGAGGGGACTGAGGCGCTTCAGTCACGGTCAGCACGGCCACTACCGTTCCCCGTCGGGGGTTCCAGTCCCCCTCGGCCATGGATATGTGTGCTAGTTCATAAGTAGTTTGTAAGTTTAGGGACTGATGACCCCGTAGTTAAATCCATAAGCTCTACAAATATTTGAACTTGTTTTAACTTCCTTCTGATGCTAAGTTGACGATTCATTGATGTCTCAGAATGTGTCCAATCAACCTATCCTTTCTTTTAGTAAGTATGTGCCAGACACTCCTTATCTCCCCAGTTCTGATGATCACCGCCTCATTAGTTACGTGATCTACCCATATAATACTCATCATTCGACTCTAGCATCACATTTCGAAAGCTTCTATCATCAGATGTCTGAACTCCTTATCGTCCATGTTTCACCCCCATACTTTCCTACACTTCAGACAAATGCTTTCAGAAAGGACTATTAAATTAATATTGTATGTGAACAAATTTCGCTTCTTCAGAAACGCTTTTTTCCCATAGCCATTCTGTATTTTATATCTTCTTCGCCCATCAGAAGTTAACAAGCTACCTAAGTAACAAAACTCATATACTACTTTTATTGCCTCATTAGCTAATCTAATCCTTCAGCATCGCCTGTTTTTCTGACACTACATTCCATTACCTTTGTTTTATTCTTGTTAATGTTCACCTTATATCTTTCTTTCAAGACACTGTCCATTCCGTTTAATGCTCTTCCAGGTCTTTTGCTGTTTCTGACAGAATTACTATGTCGTCAGCAAACTGCAAGATTTTTATTCCTTCTTCCTGGATCTTTATATACCGGGCGAACAAAAAGTCAGTATAAATTTGAAAACTTAATAAATCACGGAATAATGTAGATAGAGTGGTAAAAATTGACTCACATGCTTGGAATGATATGGGGTTTTATTAGAAATAAATACAAAAATAAAATAAAGTAAGTTCAAAAAATGTCCGACAGATTGCGCTTCATCTGATCAGAAAAGCAATAATTAGCATAACAAATTAAGACAAAGCAAAGATGATGTTCTTTACAGGAAATGCTCAATATTTTAACTATCATTCATCAACAATAGCTGTAGTCGAGGAATTATGTTCTGAAGAGCACTGTAAAGCATGTCCGGAGTTATGGTGAGGCATTGGCATCGGATGTTGTCTTTCAGCATCCCTAGAGATGTCAGTCGATCATGATGCACTTGCGACTTCAGGTATCCCCAAAGCCAATAATCGCACGGACTGAGGTCTGCGGACCTGGGAGGTCAAGAATGACTAAAGTAGCGGCTGAGCACACGATCATCGCCAAACGATGCGAGCAAAAGATGTTTCACGCGTCTAGCAATACGTGGTGGAGTGCCATCCTGCATAAAAATTATACCTTCCAGCAGGTGTTTATCAGCCAGGTTGGAGATGATGCGATTCTGTAACATATCGGCGTACCTCTCACCTGTCACGGCAGCAGTTACAAAATCAGAATCACGCAGTTCCTCGAGGGGAAAAGGCCCGATAACGGCAGATATGGTAAATCCAAACCATACCGCGATTTTCTCGTCGTGCAATGGAGATTCCAAGAAAGTTCTAGGATTTTCGGTGGCCCAAATCTTGCAGTTGTCGGCGTTGACAGACCCTCGGAGCGAGAAATGAGCTTCGTCGGTCCACAACACGTTACTCAACCAATCGTCATCTACCGCCATATTTTGAAACGCCCACACCGCAAATGTCCTCCGCTTCGCTAAATCGCCAGGTAACAGTTCATTATTCCGATGGATTTTGTAAGGATAGCATCGGAGGGTACGCCTAAGTGCCAACCAGACAGTAGTGTATGGAATGCCGGTGCGACGTGCGACTGCACGAGCGCTTACTTCCCTGTGCATAGACGGACCCGCTACAGTCTCCATTTCTTCCTGAACTGTCTCAGCAGCATTATGCCTTGTACTCGGTCAGCCACTATGGGGTCTATCGTCTAAACAACCCGTGGCTTCGAACTTCGAAATCATTCTCGCCACAGCTGCATTTGTCAACGGACCTTTACCCGTTCCAATCCCATTCCTATAGCGATAGGATCATAACGCTGAACTAGCATGTTCCCCATTCTGATAATACAGATTGACTAAAAGCGCCTTTTCAGGTAACGTCAACATGCTCCGGCTGCTGGTGCATCTGATTCTCTCATTACAGCTCCTTTTATACACGATTTTCATGCGCAGTCACTGACGTTTTGCTATCCAGCGCCGTCTGTCGGACATTTTTTGAACTTTTTTCTAATAAAACCGCATGTCATTCCAAGCATGTGTGTTAATTTTTACCCCTCTATCTACATTATTCTGTGATTTATTAAGTTTTCAAATTTATACTGCCTTTTTGATCATCCGGTATATATAATTATGGTAAAATTTTAAATACTGATAGAACAAGTTATTTGAAAATGATTTCAAAGGTTGTCACCCCATAAAACAAATAATAAATTCTAGATTAAAGTTCTCAGGATAGTTTAAGTAATTTGCAAGCCTAGGGACTCATAACAGGAGCAGTTACGTCCATTGGATTTACAGACATTTGAACATTTTGAACTGTTTGATCATCAACTATACAGTGTTGACATTGCTCCCAGATATTTCTATCTTTTCTTGCACTTCAAGAATTTCCTGTTCTCTGGGCAACGTTTTGACAACGACGAAGAACGGAAGACGAATGTCACTTGCTGGTTCCATTCACAGGCAGCAGACTTAAATGGCAGAAGTGTATCAGTTATTTTGGCGGCTATGTCGAAAACTAGCTCGAACATTGCTGTACCTTTCGGCAATACAGTTTTTCGTGTAACTACGAGGGTTGGAAGTTAAATAGCGGCAACTACTTATTCACACCCGATACAAAAGTGTTACATGTTTGATATGTCCTCAAAAGCAGTCTCCCGAGTTGTGTAGAACCCGTTGTCAACAATGTGGATGGAGTAGTATGTTCTGTTGATGGTGCGAATGGAACGGTCTACTGTCGGTCGAATCTCTGGAACAGTTCTGAAGTGAATGCCACGAAGTGGTTCCTTCATCTTCGGAATCAAAGCAAAATCATAAGGACTTATGTCTGGGGATTATGGTGGATGGAACAGTACTTCCCAGTCCCATCGATAGAACAGAGCCGTCACAGCTTACGCTGTACGTGCCCGCGCACTGACGTGCAAAATGGTGGGTAGGTTATGCAGAAAGTGTTGCCGCTTCTTCCACATAGCTGGGTGCAGGTGATGCTCCAAAAACGAACAGTGATACTGTGCATTGACGGTTTGCTGTGGAGGACCGTAATGCGTTACGATAACACCAGCACAGTTGTACACGATGATCATCATTACTTTCACTATACTGGGACTCTGACGCACTTTCGACTTTCGGGGCGACGCATAATGACGCCATTCGTTGGATTGGCGTTTCAGTTTTGGTTCGTACGATGTGGCCCATGTCTCATACAGTGTTACGATACGGCGTAAGAAAGCCTCTCCTTCGGACTCATAGCGCTACAACTGCATATGAGTAGCGTCGCAACGCATCCATTTCTGCGTTTCCGTCAATTCATGTGGAACCCATCGCGATGCAATTTTTCGCACGCCCAAGCGTTCCTTCAGGATGCGAAGTATAGTCGTATGCGCTAATCCGGTTTCGTGGGCGAGCTCTCGAATCGTCTGGCTTCGATCACTGTGCACTAACGCGCCAACAGTATGCACTTCTTCTTCAGAGACGCTAGGACGACCTACCCGATGCATGTCTGCCACAGATTGCCGATCTTCGTTCTGTACGACAATGTCAATTGTCCGCACGAAGAAAGAACACCTGAACCTCCGTTCGAGCTCTGATTTCTCGTATTTTATTCTGATGATCATTTCTACCTATGTTAATGGGAGTCAACAATATATTTTCGCATTCGGAGGAGAATGTTGGCGATTGGAGTTTCGTAAGTAGCCCACGCCACAGCGATAAGCGTCGCTGTTGTAATGATTCCCATGCGTTAAGGTAACACCATGATAGTCGTATACGAGAATCAGCGTAACTTTCACCATAATGGAGTTCTGACGCAGCAACAGTATGCACTTCCTTGGAGAAGCTAGGACGACATGCCGATACCTGTTTGCCACAGTTTGCCGACCTTCGTTGCATGCTTTTACCCAACGTGCGGCTGATCTGTACGGCAATGCAGATTCTCCGCACGCCTCTTGAAGTCCTTGATGACACTGCCGTGCTGTACAACCTCTGGCACATTCAATCTTGACCCAACTACGTTGTTCCTGTTTGGAAAACATAGAGACACTGTTGTTAGACCGCTCGCTCACAGGCGACTGTGTTACCCTCGATTATTCGCAAGCCGCTGACGTGGAACGGGCGTGTCCATTTGATCGGACGTAAGGTAGGAATTTTAGCAACGTGTGCTATCAGCGACCATAGTGTATTCGATTGCATAGTGTCTCGAGAGCAATGTTGCCACTGTTTAAGTTCCAACACTTGTATCAAATTCTTCACGGTTTTCCAGCCGGATCATTCTGTCATCTGACCACAATATTTCTGAGGTCCAACTGGCCGCCATCATCAGGTGAGGAAGCTAAGCCGCTCTCGCCATGACTGAGTGAAACTGTGGAAAGGGTGGCTCTATATACGCAACGAAAGTACGAAGGCGCATGCGCTAAGTACAGAGGGCGTGAGTTTACTCGTAGCTGCTGAACCCTGCCGCGAGAGAAGTTGTAGCGCCTCCAGTGATGGGTACTGTCAAAAACGATAGATCGTTATAGATTGTCATTCGTTGCTATTAGATGCAGATGCCGATGTTTCATTAGGTCTGATAACACAGGATTCAACGATTTACTCAGAAAATAACCACTGCCACGATTAATTGTGTTATCTGTTATTCTGATTCCAATTGATTCTTTCAAAATATAATCCCAGTAATGTGAGGTGTTTGCAACAACTTGTGTCTCGTCGTATAGCATCCTGTGTCCCTCTGAGAGACAGTGTTCAGCCACCGCGGATTTTTCAGTTTGCATCAATCGCGTATGGCGGTGATGTTCAACACATCGGTCACTGACGGTACGAACAGTCTGGCCAATGTATGTTTTGCCGCACTCACAAGGTATTTTATATACGCCAAGCTTTCTTAGGCCTAAATCATCTTTAACAGAGCCAAGAAGTGCTCTAGTCTTAGCTGACGGACGAAAAATACACTTTATTTTGTTTTTCTTCAAAATCCTTCTTATCTTGGCAGACACGTTACCAGCATAAGGAAGGAAAGCAACAGAACTGGAAGTGTCTTCAGCTGGTTCACGTGGTGGTCCGAACTCAAAAGCCCGTCGAATCTGCCTGTCTGTATAGCCATTTTGGTGGATCACATTCTTGAGATGTCGCAGCTCTTGAGGTAAATTTTCAGCATCCGAGATGGCATATGCTCTTTTTACGAAGGTCCACAGGACTCCTGCACGTTGAAAAGGAGGGTGACAGCTGGTCGCATGTAAATACCTATCAGTATGCGTCGGTTTCCTGTAAACTGTATGTCCAAGAGTTCCGTCATCTTTTTTTATAGACCAACACATCCATCATTCTCAATTTCCATCGTGAATTTGATGTTAGGATAGAGACAGTTAAAACGATCCAATAACCGGTGCAGAGAATCTATTCCATGTGGCCAAACAAGAAACATCGTAACTCGTGGAATCCTGTGTTATCAGACCTAAAGAAACATCGGCATCTGCATCTAATAGCAACGAATGACAATCTATAACGATCTATCGTTTTTGACAATACCCACCACTGGAGGCGCTGCAACTTCTCTGGCGCCAGGGGTCAGCAGCTACGAGTAAACTCACGCCCTCTCTACTTAGCGCATGCGCCTTCGTACTTTCGTTGCGTTTCCACTGTTTCACTCATTTACGGAGAGAGCGGCGTAGCTTCCTCACCTGATGATGGCGGCCAGTTGGACCGCAGAAATATTGTGTTCAGATGACAGAATGATCCGGTTGAAAACCCGTGAAGAATTTGATCAATTAATACGCCGGGAAAGTCTACATAGCCACTCCAACACTTGTATGTTGTCTTTGTCTTTATTTACTTTCTGGACGCGTCTCGTAGTCTTTCGGAAGGGTTCCCGTTAAAAGCAATGAAAACGACGCCGTCTGTGGCTAGGAAAGTGAGTGTGATTCTGGCGCCCCATCGAGAGGAAAAGTCCTCGAAGCTGTTCGCGGAAGATAAAACACCTACCCAGCGCTACCCAACGACTACTTAGGTGTCGGTGGAACAACCGGTCCTCCAAGTTACTCCGACTATTAAGATATTCTCTGGACGTTGGCCTCTGCATGCAAATCGTTCCCACCCGAGCCTTCCGCCGCCTCGTCCCTCCCTCCGGACTTCGCCGAAGTGGCCAATTTGCGCTCAAAAGTTTTGCGCTACAGATCAGCAGCGGTCTGGAAAACACGCACCGCTCGGTTATCGACTCGCTCTCGATCTGACGGCAGAGATAACAAATGGGAGCACACGCGGAGGATGAGGAATGGCCGAATGCGAAATGAGGGAGACGTGATTGAGATACCGAAGCGGAGAGAAGGAGAAATCCTTGGTCAGACGCGGTTTGCTTTACTCCGGCGAGCGGAGTGTAGTGGGGGGAGAATGAGAGGGAATTTAAAAGAAGCGCAGAATGTATGACGCAGTTTATGCGTCGGGCCTACCGGTGTCATAAAAATTGACGGCAGCGGCGATTTTTCCTCGCGCTGGTCTTGTTGTGACGCGCCCAGCGGCGGCTGCGCAGGCTCCGCCCACCCGCGGCCACCGACCAATGGGGTGGCTGCGACGGCGCGCTGTTTGCGATTCAGGGCAGCGGCTCTGTGGCGGCGACCTTGGGCCCTGTCGCCGACCCTCCAGCCGGTGGACGCGTCGCCAGAGCCACGGCTCAGAGGCAAAAAGCCCGGCGTGCTCAGTGGGGCAGAAAACTCGTTAAGTCCCCGCCGCGAGATGCCATTCTGCGAGTCGCCAGATGTCTCAGTAAGGTTCCTCCAGGGCTACCAACTCCGGCTCGCGTTGCAGGGCTCTCGTTATACACAAACGGAAATAAAAATCAGTATATCCTCTTAAAATATAGGTAGCGAAGAGTAATAAGCGCTGTCTGGTTGTTGTATAGGTTGAATGTAAGAGGGACGCAGGGCAAGAAAGGGAGGCAGAGGTTGGGAAGGGAGTAAGATAGGGTTGTAGCCTTTCCCCAATGTTGTTCAATCTGTACTTCGAGCAAGCAGTGAAGGAATGGAGCCGGCCGCGGTGGCCGAGGTGACTGAGGTGCTCCAGTCACGGACAGCACGGTCACTACGGTCGGGGGTTCGAATCCCCCTCGGGCATGGATATTTGTGCCGTCCTAGTTCGTAAGTAGTTCATAAGTAGTTTGTAAGTTTAGGGACTGATAACCCCGTAGTTAAGTCCCATAAGATTTACAAGCATTTGAACATTTTGAAGGAATGGAAGGAGAAATTTGGAGAGGGAATTAATGTTCAGGGAGAAGAATTAAAAATTTTGCGGTTTGCCGATGATGTAGTAATTTTGTCAGAGACTGCAAAGGATCTGGAAGAGCAATTGCATGGATGGACAAGGTCTTGAAGGAAAATATAAGATGAACATTAACAAGAGTAAAACGAAGGTAATGGAATGCAATGTCAGAAAATCAGGTGATGCTGAAGGAATTATATTAGGTAATGAGACAATAAAAGTAGTAGATGAATTTTGTTATTTGGGTAGCAAGATAACTTCTGATGGCCGAAGTAAAGAAGATATAAAATGCAGAATGGTTATGGGAAGAAAAGCATTTCTAAAGAAGCGAAACTTGTTAACATCCAAAATTAATTTAAATGTTAAGAAGTCCTTTCTGAAAGCATTTGTCTGGAATGTAGCATTGTATGGGAGTGAAACGTGGACGATAAGGAGATCAGATAAAAAGATGATAGAAGGTTTTGAAATGTGGTGCTACAGACGAATGATGAAAATTAGATGGGTAAATCACGTAACTAATGAGGAGGTGCTTAACCGAATCCGGGAGAAAAGGAGTTTCTGGCATATCCTAAGAGAAGGGATAGACTGGTTGGACACATTCTGAGACAGCAAGGAATTGACAACTTAGCATTAGAAGGAAGTGTGTGGGGTATAAATCGTAGAGGAAAACCGAGGGACGAATATAGTAATCAGATTAAAATGGATGTAGGTTGCCGAACGTATTCTCAGATGAAGAGACTTGCACAGGACAGGGTAGCGTGGAGAGCTACATCAAACCAGTCTGCGGGCTGAAGACCACAACAACGACAACATATCCTCTGACAGAGAGACAACATGGGTATCGGATTTTAGAATTTTTTCATATTTATGGTACGTGAAGTTCAGAACCTAAATAACAAGCAGCCAAAGCCATTCAACGAAACTCCGAAAGAATCTCGAGAAAACCGACTTTGAAGTTTCGTAAGTGCACATAAGTACCAATAACAAGAACAGTTGTGGCATCTGTACGTGTAGCTCTGGTAGTAGTGTTCTAGCCTTACCACTATAGGGTCTGAAGTATTAAAATGCCAAGATCGCAATTAATTAATTTATTTTTCTGACGACCGGTTTCGATACACTTGGGGTACCATCATCTGCTCACCTTGTGTCATGTTTTCGTTTCGTGAAGGCGCATGACATTAAAGTGGTAAGTTAATCATAAAACATAAGACTTTCACAAATGGTAAGTCAAACATAAAACAGTTACAATATTTAAAACACATTCTCTATTCTCTGTCATGTTGACAGAGCGCCTTCTTACAATTAACTGTTCTTTTTTTTTCCAATGCAGAGTCAACCATCAGCTGATCAGCTGTTTAGTGTATTTAAAACTTTACTGCTTTCGGATAGATCAACTATGTAGTTATCAATCAGCCTGTTTAGTTCTACTCTTCTGATGGTGGATAATATCCGAAACCGGTAAAGTATTAAATACAATAAACAGTTGATGATTCACTATGCATTTTTTTAAAAGATATTACTACTGTTGACTCACACCTAAGCAAAAATAATTGTTTTATGTTTGACGTACCATTTCTCAAAGTGAAATGTTTTATGATTGACGTACCATTTTAATGTCATGCGCCTTCACGAAAACATATGACACAAGTGACCAGATGATGGTACCCTAAATGTATCGAAACCGGTCGTCAGGAAAATCAATTAATTGATTGCAATCTTGGCATTTTAATACTTCAAAGTAAGGAGATCGCCATCCTACAATGGAAAAATTAAACTATAAGGTCGGTGTTTCTAATCCTGATGTAAAAGATTTTATGATTATTATTATTATTTTTTTTTTTTTTACTATTAGTTGACGAAAATCTTTGATTGTTCCGATTGTGAAAAACTACGACGCTGTTTTTGGAAAGTCGTCTCCATAGCTACTAATGGCTTTCCAAGTAACTAACCTACTCAACCATGATTTTAGGTGTCAAGGTGTTCAGCTAGTCTACATATAAATACTGACACATCACATGACATTCGAAAGCAACGAATAAAACTATTTGACACAGCGGGATTCGAACCACCGACTGTACGTTTGTGAGGCCAGAACGCTGCCACCTTCTCTCTCTCTCTCTCTCTCCCCCCCCCCCCCTCTCTCTCTCTCTCTCTCTCTCTGTCTGTCTGTCTGTCTGTCTCTCTCTCTATCTCTCTCTCTCTCTCTCTCTCTCTCTCTTTCTCTTTATGCGTAGTTCTGTCCATTGA
The DNA here is from genome assembly GCA_026315105.1 of Locusta migratoria. NCBI lineage: Eukaryota > Metazoa > Arthropoda > Insecta > Orthoptera > Acrididae > Locusta > Locusta migratoria. The sequence continues at coordinate 147,144,882 of CM048745.1, forward strand.
GGTCGCTGATCATGTTTGTTCGTTGTTGTTCGACGTGTTCTTCGAATTATTATTATTAGTAGTACTATTACTATTACATCTTTTTTTTCCTTCTGAATGGGCGCACTGAGAATTGTGTCGGACGGCTTTGGCTGATTGTTATTTATGTTCTGAACTACGCTTAGCCGCGGTGGAGTAGCCGAGCGGTCTAAAGCGTCTCGCTGCGGAGCGCGCGGTTGCTCGCCGTGGAGGTTCGAGTCCTCCCTAGAGCATGGGTGTGTGTGTTTGTCCTTAAGTTAGTTTACCTAGGTTTAAGTAGTTTGTAAGCTACTGACTAATGACCACGCAGTTTGGTCCGATAGATTTACAAACATTTGAACATTTGAACTACGCTTACCATAAATATAAAGAAAATTTAAAATCCGATACCCATTTGGTCTCCTTGTGAGACTTATATGTGCCAAGATTTATTGCTAACTAGCTGCTAAATCCGGCATTGTCCGGCTGCCCGCGGTGGCCGAGGGGACTGAGGCGCTCCGGTCACGGTCTGCACGGCCACTACGGTCGGGGGTCCGAATCCCCCCTCGGGTATGGATATTTGTGCCGTCTTTAGTCTTAGCTAGTTCATAAGTAGTTTGTAAGTTTAGGGACTGATGACCCCGTAGTTAAGTCCCATAAGCTATACAAATATTTGAATATTTTTTGGCATTGTCCGGGTATATTTTCATTTTCCAGTCTTAGAAACGAAAATAAAAACTCGAAAAAGATTTTATCTTCATGTATACATAAAAACAAAAATTATGAAACAGTAAAACAAAGAAATATGCATAATGAACAATATTTTATGTGCAATAACCAAGAAAGAAAAATAGTAATAAATTAATTCAAATCTTGATCATAAAAATATTTATTGATACTTGTGATAGGAAAGTATTTGTGACTCATTGTTTACGACGTCATATCTCCTGAACTATGTGTTGTAGGTAGTTTTAACCCTACAGCGATTGTTGTCTGATAGTAAGCAATATGTGTACCAAGTTTAGTTGCAATCGGCCCATTATTTTAGGAGGAGATGTAGAATATTATCGCATGATGCGGCCGTTTTTCACGACTCTTAATGGTTACAATGTCGTATCTCCTTACGCATGAGCCGCAGCTGGTTCTTACCACGAGAGCGATTGTTGCCTAATGGTAAGGAACATGTGTACCATGTTTGATTGATATCGATCCAGTAGTTTAGGAGGAGATGTGGAACATACAGCCGCGGCAGAGTGGCCGAGTGCATTGAGGCTCTATGCTCCGATGCGCGACGTCGTTCCCAGTCGGGGGTTCGAATCCTCTCTCGGCGATGGATGTTTGTGTTGTCTTTAGTATATGTTAGTTCATAAGTAGTTTGTAAGTTTAGGGACTTATGACCCCACAGTTAAGTCCCTTAAGCTGAACAAGCATTTGAACACATTTCGCCATTAGGAAGGATAGAATTTGAGTCCTTTTTAAAGTCGTTCAGTTGGCTGTAGGAAAAACGATTACGTAGCCGTGGCAAAGCGCATGTTTGTTGTACACTTTGTTTTTGCCGAGGCGGTAAACATTCCGTATTAAAAGGGCACTCACAGATGGCGTTCCGGCAGCTATGTCACTAAGCTATCTCCTGGCGGACGACGTTGAAAGCGTCATGAGAACATATAGTATTCACCAATTGGCATCTGCCGTCATCGGATCACAATGCACGTCGTTCTTCGGGGCGCAATCATATTTTTCCGGCATTGTACTTCCACAATACTAGAGGAAAATCTAAATCAGTGGTTTCCACCGAGGGGGAAGATTCTATTTTATGAGCAGTAAACATACGAGAGATCGGTTGTGTATCTGTCATGAAACTGAAACATTTCATCATCACCATTTTATCAAATTAATTACGGTGCTAATGTTCTAAATTTTTAAGAATATCCTTATATTCCGAAACGTATACGTAATTTGCCGCATCTTACAATGTGAGCTGCTTTTTTTTTTTTTTTTTTTTTTTTTTTTTTTTTTTTTTTTTTTTTTTTTTTTTTTTTTAAATTTGAAAATCTATCGGACTGAATTGTGTGGTCATCAGTCCGTAGCTTACAAACTACTTAAACTAAGGTAAAGTAACCTAAGGGCAACACATACACCCATGCTAGAGGGAGGACTCGAACCTCTGACGGCGTGCAACCGCGCGTTCCGCAGCGAGGTACCTTAGACCGCTCGGCTACTCCCTGCGGCACGTCGTGAGCTGTACCTGATATGAAAATTCTTTCTGGACTCGGTCTCGAATCTTGATTTTCTGCTTCTCGCACACGCTCACCTTAACATCTGCAGCTACAGCAGTACTGGTCAAGGCATTTCACTGAGTGTGGCGGAGGGTAGAAGCGACGCGATAGGGGAGCAGTGGGGGAGGGGGGGGAAATAAAGCTTTCATCTCTCTAGATATTCTAAGATATTAATAAATTTCGGGAAGAATTCACCCAAAAATAAATTAAAAAAAAAAAAAAAAAAAAAAAAACTTTTTTTAAAATTTTTACCAAGTTGTAAAATTTATTTTACTTGTTTGTAACTTTTCTTCCCATAAAAAAAGTTTTCCTGCTTTATTCGGTGTACCTTTTAACTCGTAGTTTCCTCGTTCTCTTCCTCATCCTGTTTGGTGGTGACGCCCTTGGAGGAGGGGACTTTGCTGCGTGCCAATGTCACTTCCTCGTATTTCGTGTTTCAGTCACGCACGGTTCGCGGGAAAAACGACTAATCCTCCATGTGGGCTCTAATCGCTCCAGTTTTATTCTCACGGTAGTTTCATGACATATACGAGTCTGTAGGAGGAAACGTACTCTACGCCTCTGAACGCCTCTTTTTCAGCGTCTGTCACGGGAGTTGGTCAATCATATCCGTGGTGATTTAGGGCTTACTAAATAAGTCTTTAACGAAACTTACTTCTCTTCTTTTTATTTCAGACTTTTTTTTAATCGTTCCCACCTAATACGGATCCCAAACTGACGAATTCTGTTCAAGTAATGGTCGAACGAGTGTTTTCTATGCTACACCCACTCTTTCCGGCGTAACTTATGGTAGAAAGTGGAAGGACTGATGGAGTTTGGAATTGAACATAATTCATTACAAAATTTTCGTCGCATTTCTATTTCATCAATTTATCTCTTGCTTCTTCAGTTTCTCTTAATTCATTATTCTGTTTCCTCTATCTCTTTTTGCTCTTCTTCAATTTCTACATTTTTCCACTTCCTCCGCTCTTCCATCTTTTTCAACCTGTTTTCTGTTACTCATTCTTTCCTGATAGTTTGGGATACTCTAATTCCTAATACTTCTTTGGCAGAGTCCATGAGCCCTTACCTCATTTTTTATCCATTTTTAATTAACACTTTCATCAACACTACCTCTTTCCCTTTTTTCCATAAACCTGTTCTTACCTCTTTTTTGTTTATCCTTTCTTTTGATTTGCCTCTCCAGACTTTTTTCAACGTTAGCATTCTTCAAACAGTTCCTAACCTTTTTTGTATCAGAATGTAGTCCAACTGATATCTTTTCCTATTCAAATTTGATATCCACCTGTATAGTCTTCTTTTGTGGCGTTCAAATAATGTCACCCACTGCTAATAAATTTTCTTTACAGAAATTAATTAGTCGTTCACTTCTCTCATCTCGTATTCCTAATACAAATTTTGCTACTTTTTCTTCATCTCTTCCTTCGCCCACCATTGCATTGTAATTCCCCATGATGATAATGCAGGCCTTTCTATTTTCTTTCTCAATGAGTTCTTGCATTTTCTCATAATATTCTTCCATTTCGTCATCTCTATGCTGGCTAGTTGCTGCATTAGCAACAGATCTTTTGAACCACCCTTTAGTCGTATCATCATCAGTCTTCCATCATTATATTGCACCTTCATTACCTTATTTTTCATCTTTTGCCCTATCACTATTCCTACCCCGTTTTCACCACTCTTGATTTCCCCTGAGTAAAAGAGCTATAATCTCCACCATCTATCTCCCCATTCTCTCCCAATCTCATTTCACACAAACCAAGGGCACCTAATCTGTTCCATCTCCTGATTCGCATTCTCCAGCTTTCCTGCTTGCAGTAGAGACCATGTTCCAATTCTTATCTTTCCTTCCTTCATTGTTCCTTTCTTCCGTTGCAGAGGAGCAGTGCGGATTTAGAAGAGGAAAACGAACCAGAGATACTATTGGCCAGTTAAGAACTATAGGGGGAAGATATATGGAAAATGGAGAAAAATATTTGCTGCTGTTATAGATTTAGAAAAGGCTTTTGACAGAGTTCAGTGCAACTAGCTGAACGATATTTTGAAGAGGAAAGTAGAAGATTGGAAAGAGTGACGACTTATACAGAATCTATATTTACATCATAAAGTAAGGATAAGGATTAAAAATGAATCATCAGAAGGAAGCAGAATTGGACGAGGAGTTAGACAAGATTGTTGACTTTCCCCCCACTATTGTTTAACGTATACCTTGAACAGATTACTGCGATAGGCTTAGGTGAGAAAAAGGAATACGTATTGGTGGAAGAGGAATAGAATGTATAAGACTTGCTGATGACGTGGTATTAGTGGCAGAAAGTGAGCAGACAGCGGACAACATGCTGAAAGATGTGAATGAAGCTTGTGTGGAATATGGAATGAAAATAAACAAAGCAAAAACAAAGAGTATGGTCATCAGTACAAGACGCAGACTGGCCAATATTAAAATAGGATAAGCTACCATTAGCCAAGAAAGTGCATTTAAATATCTTGGAAGCACAATAAAGGAAGAGATGAGATGCCACCAGGAAGTGAGAACGCGATCTGCCATAGCGAAGAAAGCATTCAACAGAAATAGGAGAATGTCATGTGGCAAATTCAATAAGATTCTAAGGAAAAGGCTTGGCAAATGATTTGTCTGGAGTATGGCACTGTATGGGGGAGAAACATAGACGTTGAGACGGGAGAATTGAAAAGGGTTAGAAGCATCTGAGATCTGTATGTGGAGGAGAATGGAGAGGATAAGCTGGATGGAAAGAGTGAGTAATGAAAGAGTGTTGGAAATGGTGGGGGAGATGTCTGGTGAATGTTATAAGAGAAAGGAAACATAATTGGTAGGGGCATTCGTTGAGAAGAGAGTGCATGCTAGCAGATGCCTTTGAAGGACTGGTTTGTGGGAGAAGAATGAGAGGAAGAAGGAGGTACAAGATGGGAGACGACATGAAGAAAAGAGGAAAGTATGCGAACCTGAAATGAACGGCAGAAGAGTGGACAGCGTGGAGAACTACCATGTGAAAACATGTCTTTTGGTAGAACACTGATGACGTTACAGGAATCATTTAATGACATTTATTAAACGTTTTATCTTATTTAGAATCTTGATACAATGAACAATAATCCTTTGAGTTGCACCAAATTTTAGTACGATAATTTCTTTGCTTTCAAAATGAACAATTTATGGAAGAGTTTCTCTCACTTTAGCAACACGTTAAGCTACTGAAATCGCCAGGTGAATTTATTATAATTATGTTCAATCTTGCTGGCTGAAATGGCCAATATTAGTAAAGTAAAGATGTTATAAGTACATCGCAATTAAAAATTTCATTACAACGTATACTCGTGTGTATTGAAATAACAAAGTTTTGGGACAACACAGGATATCCTGACACCTTCCGACACGGTGAGCCTAACAGCACAGGTTCTGACGTTACTCCAAGCCGTGGTACACCACAACAGTTACCACAAACCGCGGTGGAGTAGACGTGTGGTCTAAAGCGCCTCGCTGCGGAGCGCGCGGTTGCTCGCCGTCGGGGGTTCGACTCCTCCTTGGGGCATGCATTTGTGTGTGTTATTATTAGGTTAGTTTTCCTTAGTTTAAGTAGTTTGTAAGCTACGGACCACACAGTTTGGTCCGATAGATTTACAAATATTTGACATTTTTTGAGCTACCACAATAGAACACTAAGTCATACAATGAAGGCTTTCAAGACGGGATGTCATAATTGTTGATGATTCTTCCTGGTGGCATGGCTGTGGTCCGTGAAAAAATTTGAGACCCCGAAACGATTTCAGTTGATACCAGGACTGGATAACAAGGAAGAAAAAAGTTCAAATGTTTGTATAGTCTATGGGACTTAACTACGGGGTCATCAGTCCCTAAACGTACAAACTACTTATGAACTACTTACGAACTAGGACGGCACAAATATCCATGCCCGAGGGGGAATTCGAACCCCCGACCGTAGTGGCCGTGCAGACCGTGACAGGAGCGCCTTAATCCCCTCGGCCACCGCGGCCGGCTGAAAAAAAAAAGTTCGCATAAGCCAATTACTGCTTACAGGAAATTTTGTTAAATAATTTTTTGCACCGTGGATAGAACTTCGGGAAGCACATATTAATCCCTTACAGATTTGAACGCCAAAACAACTAATCAAGGGGTCTTAAGCTTACTAATAATTAGTTTCCCCAATACATGTTTGAACTAACTTTACCACAATGGAATATATATAAAATACAATATTAATAGAAGGGGATTTAACACCCAAACGTTACCGAACGCGGAAGCCACGACGGCAAACATATGGGGAAACAGAAGAACATAATGCAAGATAACCATCGTCTGAAACTATCGAATATAACAACACACGTATGCTCCGGTAAATAATGAAGTGTCATCCAATCTAACGTACTTCCACAAACAAGGCACCGCACGCTCAATATTGACAGAAGTCCAAACCTTCCACACAAATGACGTCCGTGGAGACACTTAACTTGGAAGACGTCCCATGAAAGGTGCGAAAGAGTTGGACTAGGAATCCGTTCGCATGATGTCCTAACTACACGTTGCAGGCGTGGCGGGCTGAAGTCCGGGACGCAGTACGAGCGAGAGTTCACAAGTTTCTTACGTTGGCAACGTAGTATATTTCGTGCAGGCAATAGCGTGGCACTTTCATGTAACCAATGAGAGGCGAGGAACGATGAATTAATTCAAAAGCGCCGAATTTGAAGTCAGTTTGTGGATTGTTGTGTTTACGAGTGTGTTTTGAAATATTGCGTCGCCATGGCAGGCATTTCTATTACATGGTTAGACTTAAGTGACATAATACTTCACGGCGACATAATTGAATGGTGCATGTCGCGTGATTTTATTGCGCAAAAACGGGAGAGCAAAACATGTGGTTTAGACATGGAACTGAGAAAGTCCACAGTTTGGAAGAACGGTGTAGTTTGGAAATGTACCAGAAGCGGACACTACGTTACGTGCACTATTAGCAAAGATTCCTGGTTTGCAAGTAGCAAAATGGAGATACGTACAATTCTACAGTTCACGTACCTATGGGTATACGAATGTAGATCGAAGTTCATATATATATATATATATATATATATATATATATTACACAAATAGAAACACAAATTATTACGTTATACGGGTGGTATCAAAGTGTAAACTGATCCACTTACTATCTCGTGAATGCTTTTTTTAAATAAATAGAAACATAAATCACTACGCATTGTAATCTTCAAACACAACAGAACAGGGACAGCATTAATTAATTAATTATTCCAAATATGCCGCGAATTCCGAGTGCCATGTTAAAACTTATCCATTTAAATTCGCACATCCACCTACCGAGCTCGATGTTTTAATAAAAAAACACTAATCATTTACAACACAGATCATTTTCGATAGAAATTATAGTATAGTGAATTTTCGTGGGGATGTGTTATTTACGAAACGTAAAATACGCTGAAAGGTAAGTGCAATGACCACCTATTCTCGAATCTTACCCACTTTTACATACACTGTAGATGTCTATTCTAATTGACAAAAGTACTTTACTATTTTTACGCATATGTCATGATTTTAAAGGATGTGATTAGGCAGGAACCTAGGAGCACAGCTTAAATTGTGGCGAGTAAACATACAGCGATGCTATCTACAGCCTAACTTGCCAAAAGTACTTCATCATTTTCTACAATTATAATACTAGTTTAAACCCGCCGCTCCGCTCGCGTGTTGATTGATTATATTTCCTTATTCGTATGCTTATCCTTACAGAGAAAGAGCGTAAGACCAAAGATATGGTCTGTGGCATCACGTTTCTCTGTATGTAACCTCCTTGCTATAAAGTCGCAAACGTAATCTCTGGACCTTCAGTCCGAATTTTAAAAAATAATTTGACGACTTTCAACCACCATATCTTCCACACACTTATAGCTATCGGCATGGAACTGCTATGGTGTACAACGGGAGACTTCGGACAACAAATACACACAGACCATTCGTTTGCGTTCTGTAGTTTTCGCTGCAGATCGAAATATTAACACACACGCACGTAGAATTTTATATACAGCGACAACTTTTCATCCCAATATACTCCACCCTTTTATCATTATTAACCCTCAAGCAACGATGCAACCAATAAAACCATTTTCAAAGAGTAAATAAAACTTTCAAAGAGTAATTATTGTTCCGCATTTCGCGTTATATACTTCAAATTACTAAATATCTATCAGATCGCTATAAAACGGTGCCTAAAACCTTCCTCAGGTATAAATTAGTAATATATATATATATATATATATATATATATATATATATATATATATATATCCGATCGCCATGAAACTGTGCTTAAAGCCTTCCCCTAGTAGACATTAGTAACTGTACAAACTTTTAGCTCTTTATGTCTTGTGGTTCAGACGTGATAAACGTACACCGAACATTCACTTTTATAGATATAGCTTACGACTTATTATACGATACACCTGAATAAAGGCACGTTGTAGCTCCACTCTGAAGGTAAGGTATAGGTATGTAATTTACGAAGATAATGACATTATTTATTATCTACAGTACGTAAGTATTACGATATTATCCCGTTCCTGACTTGCCACACATAAACAAACGAATCACGCTTCTACGTCGCAGCATGCCGCGCTACTGCTGCCAACATCGTCGCACTATGACGCATGGAAGTACAGAACGTCTCGGACTGTGTCCCGGAGTTTTACCGGCGTGGCGTGGTTGCCTCAGACAGACTCCACAGCGGAACGGCCCGACCCCGACGACGGCCCAAACAGAACGACACGCGTCGCTCGGCCGGAAGAATCGCGGAACACATGACCAGAGAACTAAATTCAAATGTTTGTAAATCTATCGGACCAAACTGCGTGGTCATCAGTCCGTAGCTTACAAACTACTTAAACCTAGGTAAACTAACCGAAGGACAAACACACACACACCCAAGCCCCAGGGAGGACTCGAACCTCCACGGCGCGCTCGGCAGCGAGAAGCTTTAGACCGCTCGGCTACTCCACCGCGGCACCAGAGAACTTCACGCGCGTGGCTCGGAGACACAGAGGAACACATAATTAAACTGGCGCCACTGCACAGACGAATTTAACGAGCCGACACGGCTCAATTTATGCTCCTGACGCTTCATCCAGAGCTGCGCTGGACATCCTCGGACGTTCTCCTGGCGGTGCTGAGTCTTGCCGACTGACGAGTCGGACGTCGGAGAACGGCATACATACTGTCTAAAATGGGCGTGGTTAGATTTTGCACGTGATTAGCGAAGATAATTTTTGTCAAAGATAAAACTTAACTATCGATTCCGACTAATCAAAGATAAAGACATCTCTCTAATCCGAAGAGCCACAGTGCATATATCACAAAGCTTCATAATTACATCTACTTATATACTCCGCAATCCGCCAAAAGGTGCGTGGCAGAGGGTACTTAGTACCTTAGTACCACTAATAGTTACTTGATTTCCTGTTCTACTTCCCTATAGAACGAGAGAAAAAGGAATGCATGTATGCATCTGTACGAGCCATGAACTCTCTGAGCTTATCGTTGTGGTCTTTATCAGAAATGTACGTCCGCGGCACTAGAATCGTTCTGCAGTCCGCTTCATATTCCGGCCCTCTAAATTTCTTCAACTGTGTTTCTCGAAAAGAGGGTCGCCTTTTCTCCAATGACTCCCATTTACGTTCACGAAGCATCTCAGTATCGCCCGCGCACTGATCGAACCTACCAGTAACAAATCTAGCTGCCCGCCTCTGAACTGCTTTTATGCCGGCCGCGGTGGCTGAGTGGACTGAGGCGCTCAAGTCACGGTCTGCATGGCCACTACGGTCGGGGGTTCGAATCCCCCTCGGGCATAGATATTTGTGCCGTCCTTAGGATTAGTTAGATCATAATTAGTTTGTAAGTTTAGGGTCTGATGACCCTGTAGTTAAGTCCCATAAGCTATACAAACATTAGAATTAGAACTGCTTTTATACCTTCCTTTAAAGCGATCTAGTGGAGATCCTAAATACTTGACCAATACTCAAGACGGGGTCGCACAAGCGTTTTATATGCGGTTTTCTTTACAGACGAATCACATCTTCCCAAAATTCTCCCAATAACCCACGACTGTCCTTATATGTTTTTTGAATTTCATATCGATGTGCAGCGTTACGCCTAGATATTTAATTCACATAACTCCGTCCAGCAGTACACTACTAATGCTGTATTCGAACATTATGGGATTGTTTCACCTACTCATTTGCATCACCTTACTTTGTCAACATCAGAGAGGGCACTGAATCTATCCGTAGTATAAGCAAAGAATTGCTCATGTGAAAAATACCGAGTAGCACCGTGGTTCGGAACCCACGTTAAACTGTAGGTCCCCCTATAACTGACTGGGTAAGTCAGTTAGAAGGTCGGAGGAAGGCAACGGCATACCACCTCCAAATAGGACCATGCCTAGTAAAGCACTGTGGTGTTCAAACCAATCTTCGGATTGTTGACTGCTTTACCTTTTTTTACCTTACTCATCAGAGAACCTTCACTACTTTTACTAAAAAGATAAAAAATGAAGGGTTACACAAAAATACGTTAAAACCGAACCTTACAACTTTGAACATGACTGGTTAACAGCAACCGTAATCCAATTATTTTCAACAATTTTATATATATATATATATTATTTATTTGGCCTTCTGAGTGTTAACTCAATATGGCCATCTACAACACACAGTGGAACAGACAAAACAGAAGTACATTTTGTCAAAATGGAAAGTGGAAGCAAAGCGAAAACTGCATTACATTCCAATTTAAAAACTGTTGGAACATTTTCACATATTCACAAGCAAAACCTTATATTACCAACAAACTTTATGCTTATAGGTTGTGTACAGTGATCTTAATAAACTTAACTATGATTTTATATACAACAATTTTATATGACAGCCAACCGGTTGCGTAGTTTTAAGGTACTTGACCTAGATATCGTTGTCGCTAGGGACATCATCAGAAGGACAAAAACAGTATATGAAACACATGACGTCAAAAATATTACGAGCAGGATTGCTCAAGTCGATTACAATAAAAAATGCCCTTCACACCACACTGATTTTATTTGCATGGCAAGAATGCTAGTTTTTTTTTATTGTAATCGACTTGAGCAATTCTGCTCCTAATATTTTTGACGTCATGTGTTTCATGTAACTGTTTTTTATCCTTCTGATGAAGATGTCCCTAGCGACAACGATATCTAGGTCAAGTACCTTAAAACTACGCAACTGGTTGGCTGATATATAAAATTGTTAAAAATTAAAACCGAACATTTATTCACAGGCCATTATTATTGCATTGAATGATAATTATTGTTGATTTTTTATGCACTGTTTAATCCTTTTCAAATTAAAACGAGATTTTCCTGGCTTCCAATTTAGAAAACTCGCTCAGCAGCAAATCTGTTTCCATTTCATTTAACAAATCATTTTCAATGGCCAGAGTAGCTAGTTCACTAAAATTCTCTTAGCTTAAAGCTAATCACAAATATAGGGTTCAGAATAAAAAACCCTACAGTCACATTAAAGATCGTATTATTTATTTATGACAAAACCGGTTTCGGGCTTGGGCCCATCTTCAGATGCTTAAACATTCAGAATTTTATATGTGTAGCATGTTGGTGGAGTTCACTGCTTGAAAACAAATTATTTGGTATTAATAATAGCGAAACCAACTGTAGGTGGCGAGATTACATGAAAAAAAAAAGAACACTGGTTACTTACATTCAATTTTTTATCAAAATCGCGACTGTCCATATGACGCACTATTTACATACTTTTGCGAACAAACTTTACATTGTTAAGCTCTTTATTATTATTCTGCTTTCCATTTTTGAGTAGAATGCATCACCATAAATGCCCAGAAATGTGAACTCACACCATAAACTTTATTTAAATTTGGAAACACAGTTTCCGGTCAAGAAGCATATATCTAAGAATAACAAAGATGTTGCAACACAGTTAGGTTTTACAACGTGTCAATTATAAAGGCATAATATGTATATACATCTTGTATTACAAGATATGAAAATGAAAATTTTTACATTATTGTGGAGACACACTGTCATTTATAAAACATAAATAACCACAAGTAAACTATTTACATTATTTAGTAAGTGTAAAATATGTGGGTTTCACTGCAAGGAGTTAATTAGATATGGCAATTTTCATGAGTATTTAGATATATTATTCTGTATTGTGAAGAGTTTTTGATACAGTAGAATTACTATTTGCTTTTAAATATTTCACTGAATGTGTTTAGCAATTGCTTGTTTCAAAGGTCCGTTTGTTCCTTTAGAATGAGGTGTGATGAGTTTGAGTTGTGGATATAAATTTCCAATTCTTCAAGGACGTTGATTTTCCTTCCTTTGTTGATATTGTGTAGTATCTGAAAATTGTCTATTTGATGTAGCTGAGTGACCCTGATCTTTAAGATACGATGCAACAGTTGATTTATCATACTTACCCATCATGGATAAAGCACACTTGACAAGTCTGTCTTTAGAAGTTTTAACTTTGAAAAACTTCTTTCACTGCTGGCTACTGATACCGGGAGCGTTAGCAGAATCCTCAACGCAACAAAAACATATGCCTGCACTTCTTCATACACATCATTTTGGTTCACGTCACGCTCTTCTCCATCATACAAAACGGCTTAGAGATGCTTACAGTCTTCTTGTTCGTTCAAACTCCTCTCTAAGCTTGCAATGTCATAAGGAAATTTGAAACTTTCTCTGTGGTGTTACATTAGCTTAAATTCTCAAGTGAGACAAAGAAGTTAACTTTTACCAGAACGTACAGCTTCATCTTCACTCTCATTGGTTTTCAGATTGGATAATTTCATGCCACCTTACGTGGAGATCGACTAATTATGTCTCTAAAGAGAATATTATGTGAATGCTATATTTACTCGGCCTCAGATATTCCACGAACAGATCTGATGTAGTAGAAAATGGATATGAATTAATTAAACACAGAGCATAAATGCACTGAATGCAAGAAAAGTTGCTTCATCTCTCTAAGGCTGAAAGAAGGTGCAATGAGATTGACCAATCTAAAAACTGAAAGAACCATACTGCATGAAATAAGAGTAACTTAGCATCTCAGCTGAGCTGCATAATTTACAACAGCTTGTTCGCATGCCGTGATTTTGGATAATTTTCATAACTGGAAAGTCGAAGATTAGTTTATATCTGAAATTTTACAATCAATAGATTGTTTTTTTTTTTTTTTTTTTTTTTTTTTTTTTTTTTTTTTTTTTGTAAACATATGAAAGTGGTGACGTTGTTTTCATTTTCATAAATGTGAACTCATACGTTAGTTTACTTTTTAAATTTGACATTCAGTAAGGTTGATTTGGAATATTCGTTGTAATCACTTCAAAATGGCAACTTAGTACGCCGAAACTAGTCGTGTGTCTCATAAATACGAAAGTGACTGCTGGTTTATGAGCATGTTAATCATAAAAAAAGGTAAAGCAGTCAACAATCCGAAGATTGGTTTGAACACAACAGTGCTTTACTAGGCATGGTATTGTTTGGAGGTGGTATGCCGTTGCCTTCCTCCCACCTGACTTGCCCAGTCAGTTATAGGTGGACCTACAGTTTAACGTGAGCTCCGAACCACGGTGCTACTCAATATTTTTACATGAGCAATACTGACAGAGGTGAAAGAAGTGAAAACTGAAAGATAAAAATCCTAGGACCTGACGGGGATCGAACTCGCGAGCTTTAGATTTTTTTTTTTTTTTTTTTTTTTTTTTTTTGTAGTTCTCTTCGTTGCGGACGCTGATCGTTTTTGTTCGTTCTTGTTAGGTGTGTTGTTGGCTCAGCTTTTTTTATTACAGAGGGCATTGAGCCCTCTTACCGGGCGCGCTGAGCCACGGCGCCCGGCGATTTACTAGGCATGGTATTGTTTGGAGGTGGTATGCCGTTGCCTTCCTCCGACAGATTCATAGCCTGGCACTCTACCACTGTGCAGCCGAGGCGCACCATATTACTCATATCTCCCGCAAATAAGTTTACCCTAGACAGTTACACTCCTGGCAGGAAATATGTCGGATTATAAGAGTACAACATTATTCAGAAGATAGAAATACAAGTCTCTTAGGCGTCGACTCTGTGATGAGCGCAGCGCAGCATTGGACACCGTGCGAACAGTCCACCCTGCTTCAAAAGATGTCGATGGACACGAGCGGACAATTCTCGTTTTCGCGACAGACCGACTTGTGACGTGGTCCGTAACGTGACAGAGCGAGCCAGCATTGTTATGCGCACAATGCGCTTGTCACCTCGTCGGCTCGTCGCTCCACGTCCACCCAGCGATCATAGATGCATCACAATTGCTTCGTTACGTGCGACACGATCACAGATATCTCTGAAGTTGGCCCGCAGACCGCAGTGCCTGCAGGCAACTATTCTTCCTGGGTCAAACTCCGAGACGTGCTCTATAGACACTCCTTGAGTGCTTTCGCAAAACAACCACACGAGGCAGCACTTCCTGTTGGTGCACGTAGCTGTCTGTTTCCCTTTGCAAGTGTCGCTGCTGGAGCCCGTGATGTGGCCTGCGCTGAAATGCCGATCACATGCACTCCTCATCGTTGTAATTTTCCGTGGCTTGGTTCTAAAAGGACCTATGTCAAAATTCTTAGTGTTACGGTATAAGATTCTGAATATTATCTGTAATTTTCTGAAAAATATTAACAGTTTATTTGGGGCTCACATCTTAAAATCCCAGTATCTTTCGTACTATGTGGCTTAGACATTGGCCGTTGTTGTTGTTGTTGTTGTTTATAGGGGACTCCCCTGTTCCTAGCGAAGAGTCCACTGTCAAGAACTTAAGGAATAAAAAAAAAACTGCGAAAATAAAAACTTACAAAAGGGACAGACTGACAATGGTCAAGACGCTAACAACACAAAACGATGAAACACAAGAGGTCAAACAAAGTCATTAACTCAACTAAAAGTGGAGTACCATGGCTGGCTGATCACAGAGATAAAACAGATGAGCCAGACATGCCGTACATAATAAAAACAAACCCTAGGTAGTATACATGAGGGTCTTGAAAAGTCTTTAAAAGCGCTGGATAGGTGGGGACCTTAGGTATCAGGCTATAGCACCCACCACTAGATAGAGTTGTAAAAACCAGCTGCGCCAATAAAACTTAGAATTTGCTATGGAGGCATCGTCGCCTAAAACTAAGGGTAGCGCGTCTGTTAGGTTAAAAGACTGCCGCAAGGTGGCTAAAGCTGGGCAGTCCATCAGAAGGGACTATTGTCAGCGCTGCTCCACACCGACACACAGGCAGGGCCTCACGGCGAAGGAGATGGCCGTGGGTCAACCAGGTATGCCCAATACGGAGGCTTTCAGAGGATAACCGACTCTCGGCGGATCTGCCGCAGTGAAGATTTCCACAGAGCTGTGGACAGCTTCACTGCCTGAAGCTTATTTGGTTGGTTCGCCGTAGCCCACCCAATGCTCCAAGCCTCGCGCAGCTTCCTGTGCAAAGCAAACTTGACGTCCGATTCCGTAACGCCAATGGTTAAAGTTGGCGCTGTGGTGGCCTGTTTGGCTATCTGGTCGACACGTTCGTTCCCCAGTATGCCAATGTGGCCAGGGGTCCACAGGAAGACCACAGACCGGCCAGATTTGGCAAGAGAGTAAACAGTGTCTTGGATGGACTGCACTAATGGGTGACAGGGGTAGAACTGGTCGATTGTCTGCAAGCCACTCAGGGAGTCACTATAGATGACAAATGCCCCCTGGGCAGGCTTTGAGGTGTTGCAGAGCTCTGAGAATGGCGACCAGCTCGGCGGAGAAAATGCTACTCTCACGTGGCAGAGAATGCTGTTCTACATGGTCGACATGAAGAAACGCATACCCAACACGGCCATCGACTATAGAACCATCTGTGTAAATGGCTTCTGCGGCACGGAACGAATCGAAGAGTTGCAGAAACTGTCGACGGAGTTGTAGCGGGGAAACGGAGTCCTTCGAAGCACGGGACAGATCCAGACGGAGCTGCAAACGAGGAATGGACCAAGGAGGGGTTTGAAAGGAATAGTGGAGAATAGTGGTAGGGATTGGATAGGATGCGAGGGACGAGAGAAGAGAATGAACACTTACTGATATCGGGTAACCCGATCTGGGCCGTCGTGGAGGGATAGGAGTGCAGCGCCTGGAAAAAGAAGCCGGTGGTTCGGATGGAGTGGCAAGGCCTGAACATGGGCAACGTATGAAAACCAGCAGATGTTGCAGGCGGAACCGCAGGGGAAGGACCCCAGCTTCAACTACGAGGCTTGTGACAGGGCTCGTGCGAAAAGCCACTGTCGCCAAACGAACTCCAAAATACAAGACTGGGTCTAATGCCTGCAGTGCTGAAGGTGCGGCCGAATCATATACTATGCAGCCATAGGCGCGACTGAATGAGCACCGTATAAAGTCGCAGGAGCGTTGGGCATGAGGCTCCCCAAACGGTATGGCTGAGACAGCGTAGTATGTTGAGGTGTTGCCAGCACTTTTGTTTGAGCTGGCGAAGGTGTGGCACCCAGGTGAGAACATGCCTAAAAACAGTGTGTCTCAGCAACACGCAGCAGATCATCAGCCAAATATAGTTCGGGTTCTGGGTGTACCGCCCGACGCCGACAGAAATGCATCAACCAGGTTTTCAATGCATAAAATTGGAAACCGTGGGTAAACGCCCACGACTGCGCCTTCCGAATAGCTATCTGCATCTGCCGTTCAGCAACGCCGGTGCTAGTGGAGCTAAAATATATGCAGAAGTCATCGGCATACAACGAGGTGGAAACCGATGACCCCACAGCAGCAGCAAGACCATTGATAGCGACCAAAAATAAAGGGACACTAAGAACGGAACCCTGTGGGACACCGTTTCCTTGATAGTGAGACAGGAACCAAAACGAACACCAAAAGAACGGAGCGCGAGAAAATTCTGTATGAATACAGGAAGTGGACCGCATAAGCCCCAGTCGTACAGCGCAGGACAGTATGTGGTGGCGCTAGGTGGTGTCGAACGCATTCCGCAGGTCATGTAGAGGCTGTACGGATGGCCGACTCCAGTGACACGAGATTATCGATAGCGGAGCGGCCAAGATGGAAACCACCTAGTTGCGGGGCCAGGAGTCCCCGGTCCTCAAGGATCCACATAAGCCTCCGACTCACCATCCGTTCGAGGAGTTTGCATGGAACATTGGTGAGGCTGATTGGTCGGTAACAATCAGCCACCTGCGGATCAGCCCCAGGCTTCGTCACCGGGATGACGATGCTATCCCGCCATTGGGACGGGAAGACATCATCAACCCAGAGACAATTCAGCAAGGAGAGAAGTTGGCGCTTAGAGTCCGCTGACAGTTGTCGGAGGAACTGACTATGAATGCGATCGGGTCCAGGGGAAGTGGCTGGGCATGCGGCAAGGGCACTTTCGAACTCCCATTCACTGAAAGGGATGTTGTATACTTCCTTGCGTCGCGTTCGAAAAGATATCGGTTTCCGCTCCGTGCGCTCTTTAAGGGCATCATATGCAGCGGTCGCTGAGGTGGGCAGTGCCCGAAGAGGCGTCGAACTTGTGACCAAATCCGTGAAGGCGATGCTTGGGATGCGATGGAGGCGACATAACGCTCCCAGGAGGACCTCTTGCTTTGCTGGATCAATCGCCGTGCCCGTGACCGGAGACGATTAAATGCGATATATCGATGGAAGGGTGGCGTCGGTGGCGCTGTGGTGCTCGCCGACGTTCTCGGATGGCCTCAGTGATCTACGGTGTCCGCCAGGACACCGACTTATGATGGAGTGATCCGAGTGAGGTGGGAACGGTTTTCTCAGCAGCAGAAATGATGGCATCTGTGACCTGCTGAACAGCGGCATCAATATCAGCCAGGAGAGGAGAAGGAAGTGCAGCAGCCAGTCGGCCCTATTGAGGGACCAACGAGGCAGACGGTCAGCAGGTGGACACTGTGGCATTTTCAGGTTAATGCTTTAACCTGAAAATGCCTGCTGTAAAACATAAGCTGCTGTCGTGCAGTGAGATTCAGATAGGATGGGGACGAATTAACTACAAACCATGAAATAAAATGGAAACCAGAAAATACCTCAATTTTACAGAAATTATATATTATAACGAATTCAATCCATCACCGTTTCTCCATTTTTTTTTTAATGAAGAGTGTAGATTTTAGCTGCATGCTGTATCCTGCCTGCCTTCTTTTGGTGCTGATGTAAATATAAAAGCTGTTGAGAGAAACGAAGGTAAGTGCAAAATTCAGGCGGATAAACGTTTCTGTTAGGAGATTCTTTGGTGACCGTAAGCCACTTATGTTTATAGATTTCATAACAGAGATTTCAAACTAATATTCATCAGTAATGGTAGCTACGTCGTAATGGTACCACATGATTCCATGTAGTTGCGCATATCCAGGCCTTATCTCGCGATTGAATATAAAACAAAATCTTTACAATGGAATGTCGGGCCCGGTGGTCTTGGGGTAAAGCGCTCAACTGAAAACCTAAGGGTCGCGGGTTTGAAATCCGGTCGGATCTCGGACTTCTTCAGTCTGCATTTTAACCCTTCCTTCACCTGTCAACGAAGTGAGGAGTCGCCAGAAACGGATTCCACGTTAAGCTGTAGGTCCCCTTTTTCCGGTTTGATAACTGGGGTAGGCTAGGAACACGCAAGTCACCGAAGTAACGTGCAGTTGAAAGACTTGCACCTGACCAACGAGCCACACGAAATTATTATTATTATTATTACTCTGAAATTTACTCTCTCATGATTTTTCAGGTTTGCATTCCCGTAAAAAATAAATGCAGTTTCTGTTGTGCTTATATTTATTTCAGTTCAGTATTACTTAACAGTCAGTGACCGAACACGAAACAAAAAACTAATGCAAGCTTTCCAGAGCTTTCAGAATATTTAATTTTATTTTTTCTACTTTATATATAGTATTGACGGAAACCTTTCAAGGTGTCTGGAAATATTTATTTGGACATTGCAATTACCATGTCCACAACGGTATAATCACAGAGATAGTGTAGTGTAGTATCTGTGAATGGAAAGAATATGTTACTGCAAACGCTTGTGGAGCCCAAAGGAAAATGTGAAATAGACTTGACCCACATTTTCACTGTTGCCGTATAAAGTAAAGCAAAACAATTCTTATAAGATTGATATCTTAAGTTTAATTATACATGCCACTCCACAATAAATAACAGTCAAATCAAAGGTTCAAATGATTGTAACCTTTAGGGATCAAACTAACTTATTCTAAGGACAGCCGGTCGCGGTGGCCGAGGAGACTGAGACGCTTCAGTCACGGTCTGCACGGCCACTACGGTCGGGGGTTCGAATCCCCCCTCGGGCATGGATATTTGTGCTGTCCTAATTCGTAAGTAGTTCATAAGTAGTTTGTAAGTTTAGGGACTGATGACCCCGTAGTTAAGTCCCATAGACTTTACAAACATTTGAATATTTTGAATTCTAAGGACAACGCACACACACACACACACACACACACACACACACACACACACACATACACACACACACACGCATGTTCGAAGGAAGACTCGCCCCCCAACAGGAGTGGCCGCGCAATTCGTGCCATGGCGCCTTAGACCGGGCGGAAAATACCTCATTAACTGGGACGATATTCCAAAATCACGCATTTTGATTAGAAGACTTTTTGAGGTACACTGTCAACACACTCCTAGAAATATCTTTCAAAAGAAAAATCTATACGTATTATAAAATAGGCTGTACGTATATATGTGTGTATGTATGTATGTTCCACATCTCCTCCTAAACTAGTAGACCGATTTCAACCAAACTTAGTACACATTTTCCTTACCATCAGGCAACAATCTCTGCGGGATTACGAACCACCTACGACACATACGTAAGGAGATATGATGTGATAATGACAGTCGTGAAAAACGGCCGCAACATACGATAATATTCTGCATTTGCTCCTAAACTAACGGACCGATTTCAACTAAATTTGGTAAAAATATTTTTAAGGTCGGGAATCATTTTATATGGTTGCAAAAACCACATACCATACATAGTTCATACGATAACACGTCATAAACAATGAAAACTGCCCCATCTTACGGCGCATGACAGCGTGATTTTATTCGTCAACTATTTGACAATCAGAGCTCTTAGCAACTTGCAGTAAACTTTGAACTTCTCAAATCATTACGAAACTTTTTCTCGCTGATAACCCCAACAAAACGAAAAAAGGACACAAGTTTATCACTTACTACTATTGCGATGTTCATGATATATATCTACGGCGTTTGGCATGCCGTGAAATTACTCCTACATTGTAAATTGTATTCGCAAGAAAATTCACAGACAGTACACATACATAACACTGAATGTTACTTCGATACTGCATCACAGTTCGTCATGTAGTTAATGAGATATGAAGTCGTAAACAATTTGGTTCATGAAAAACCACATCATCACGCATGAGGTATAGATTTATTGCGTCCTTACTGCTAACACCATTCACGACATATTATGCAGACATTAGTCACATATACTACTGAATGTACCTGCGAATGTACTTCATCATATTACGGCACATATTTCAGGAGATATGACGTCATAGACAATGAAATTTCCGAATAACTACTACATCATGCGCTATTTTCCCACTTCTCCAAAATAATGGGCCGATTTCAACTAAACTTGGTACACATATTGCTTACTATCAGGATTAAAACTACCTACGACGAGATATGACGTCGTAAACAACGAGTCACAAAAACCTTTCCAAGTAACAATTAATATTGTTTATAGTCAATTTTTTAATTAAATTACTGTCGTACATCATTTGTATTTTATTACTATTTTTTCTTTCTTTGGAAACAGCATTTGTAATTTTGTACATTATGCACATTTCATTAAGCTGTTTTCATGGATACATGAAGATGAAACCTGTTTCGAATTATTTTCGTTTCCAATATAAGACTGGAAAAATGCATATATACCAGGGAAATGCCGGGTTTAGCAGCTAGTATTTTATAAATCCACGTGGATTGAGTCAATAGAGCGTTCTATTCTAGGTAATTAATAAAGACCTGTATCAAATATATGTAATACAACAATATGCATAACAAAGAGTGGGGCAAGTATATTAGAAAAACAAACTATTTCCTCATTTATAGCCAGAAGTTCCTCCAAGGTCGCTCTTCGAGTATGTTCCGTGTCCAGTGCGTGGTACAGACTGCTAACCACCAATTACTATCCCAAAGGCGACGTGTTAAAACAAATAAATTGCGAATGTGCAGATGCCATGTTTTTAAAGCTCCAGCATCAATATTTATGAGTATTGTAATGATTGAAGTACGAAACCAGGCACAGGTTATAAAGAGAGCAGGGTATCGGAAGAGGGGGAGAAATGACCGAGGCGCAATAGACGTCAAAACAATTTAGAAGCCGGGCACTGCGATTTACAGACTCGCCCCTATTTGCATTTTGGTTCCCTGCCAGATTGAACGTTGTCTGGTTCGTTCACCTGCTTTAGAACATCTGTAGTCCTTCTTTAAGCATCTGTAGCAGAACTTCTAAAACTATCATTTAATTCATTTAATTTTAATTGTTCTTTCTTGGTGTTCAAAATTTAACATTCATACTCGCAGTATAAGCGACGAATATCACACATTCTCGAAGAAATTCAGTTAGTGCTCTTTCGGTAGTACAACACAATTTTTTTAGTTTGTAAATGTATTTTCCTAGTTTCTTTGTTGCCAACAGAGCTACTGTCTCTTCTTATATCGTGTTATTGAATATGTTGCACAGTTTGTTATTGCCGTTGGGCATACGTTGGGCACTTTATAATACAGGGTGGGCAGGGGAACGGGAAATTTTGAACGTTATAGTTGGCAGCACTGTAGCGCCGGCAGATGTTCGAAACTTTGCACAATTGATGTGAACGCATTGCCATTTAGTAATCATGGAGAATTGGACTGTTGCGGGACGTGCAGTAATTGTGAGAGCGTTTTACAAAAATGGTGATAATGCGACTGCCGCGCAGAGAACATTTCGACAGCATTTCCAGCTTGGACGTCATGGACTTATCCCATCTGCGCATGCGATTACAACGTGGGTGCGTAATTTTGAAGAAAGAGGATCTGCCTTGAAAAAGAAACCTCCAGGTGGCATTCCAACGGTACGTACCCCAGAGAACATTGCAGCTGCTAGAGCTGCAATCGAGAAAAGTCCTCGTCGCTCCGTTCGACTTTCGCTAGGGATTAAGCGACGAAGCTTACAAAGAATACTGCACGAATTAGACTTCCATCCCTGTAAGTTGCAGATTGTGCAACACTTACATGAACGAGACCCAGCGTCACGTATGGAGTTTAGTAGCCAGATATTGGCTAAAATCAACGAGGACGCGTATGTCCTTTGTAACTTACGGATATCAAACGAAGCCCATTTCCACCTGAACGTATTCGTGAACAAACAGAATTTTCGTTATTGGGCACAGGACAATCGTTGTGGGTTGTACCAGGGACCACTACATAGCGCCAAGGTCACAATATGGCGTGCTGTATCATGTCATGGTGTTATCGGTCCTTATTTTTTTGAACGTGAGGATGGTAGTGCAGTGACAGTAGTGCAGTGACAGTAACATCCGATCGATATGTTGCAATGCGTCAAACATTCTTTACACCGAGACTGTACGAGCCTTATCTTAACGTCGAAAACATGGGGTTTCAGCAGGACACTGCTCGACAATCTATGGCAGCAGTTCGTCAATTGTTGGAAGACGCATTATTTCACGTAACGGTGACATTGCATGGCCTGCGAGATCCCCTGATCTTAGTGTGTGCGACGTCTTCCTGTAGGGATATTTTAAAAATGTTCAAATGTTTGTAGAGCTTAAGGGACTTAACTACGGGGTCATCAGCCCCTAAACTTACAAACTACTTATGAACTAGCTACAACTAAGGACGGCACAAATATCCATTCCCGAGGGGGGATTCGAACCCCCGACCGTAGTGGCCGTGCAGACCGTGACTGAAGCGTCTCAGTCCCCTCGGCCACCGCGGCCGGCGA
Source organism: Locusta migratoria (assembly GCA_026315105.1). NCBI lineage: Eukaryota > Metazoa > Arthropoda > Insecta > Orthoptera > Acrididae > Locusta > Locusta migratoria. Next base: position 147,168,306 of record CM048745.1, read on the forward strand.
TATCTTAAAGGCAAGGTGTACCGTACACGTCCTGCAACAATGCATGAACTGAAGGATTGAAAACGAAATCACTGCCATTCCCCAAGATTTGCTACACCGCGCATTCCAGAGTTTTCATAACAGGCTGTTAGAGTGTGAACGCCGAATGGGAGCACATCTTTCCGATGTCACCTTTAAAAAGTAAAGAGACACTTTTGGACATTTTGATTGTAAAGACATACTGAATAATGGCACACTGAAAACATTCACTTTCGTTAATAAATTACTAGTTTTATGAATTTATTCATGAAAATGATGTTATTTTGAAATTTCACCAACCAAGTACAAAAGAAAGTATTTGCAGGATATAACCATGGTAGTACCATATTAAATTCTTCCGTTCGAAATCTCATTGACGCTACCCATTGAAACAAGGAATTTTGTATGAAACGACTCAAAGTGGTGATTGTACGATCCGTAGATATCTGTGCCAAAAATGTGAAATAAATCTTATCAGACATCTACATATACTGTACATCACATCTACCGGAAGAAGGATATAAGATGAAGATTAACAAGTGCAAAAAAGCGGAATGCTGAAGGAATTATGTTAGGAAACGAGGCAACAAAAGTTATACGGGAGTTTCGTTATTTTTGCACTATGATGGTCGAATTAGAGATCGATATTCGGATTGGCTATAGAAAGAAAGAGAAATTAGTTGACATCGAATATTAGCGTAAATGTTAGGAACTCTTGTCTGTAGTGTAGCATTATAGGGGAGTGAAAAGTGGACGCTACCATTCAGACAAAATAGATGAACAAAAAACATGTTCAAATGTTTGTATAGCTTATGGGACTTAACTACGGGGTCATCAGTCCCTAAACTTACAAACTACTTACGAAGTAGCTAATACTAAGGACGGCACAAATATCCATGCCCGAGGGGGGATTCGAACCCCCGACCGTAGTGGCCGTGCAGACCGTGACTGGAGCGCCTCAGTCCCCTCGGCCACCGAGGCCGGCAAAATAGATGTAGAGGATCACTAAACAAAGGAGGAGGTACTGAACAGAATTGGGGAGAAAAATTTGTGACATATGTTGACTGAAAGGAGGGATCAACTGACGGGACACATTCTGAAAGATCAAGGAATCGTCAATGTGGCATTGGAGTGAAATTTTTTGACGATATTACTGTTCCAAGCACCAAAAACATTTTACGAAAGCTCGACTGGAGAACACAACAGGAAATTTTGAAGAGAGTAAGGATAAAATACAAGGTATGAAATGTCTCCTCGTACAGAAAAATTGTTATTCGAGCTGTGTCCACAGTGCATATCTTGCCCAGCGTGATATAAGGTGTTTACATCTACATCGCAATCCACCGTAAAGTACGTGGCGGAGGGTACACTGTGCCACTACTAGGCATTTCCTTTCCTATATCACTCCCTAATAGAACGAGGAGAAAAGAATTCCTATATGCCTCCTTACAAGCACTAATTTCTCTTGTCTTTGTTATCATTACGAGAAATGTAAGTTGGCGGAAGGAAGATCGTTCTACACTCAGCTTCAAATTCCGCCCCTCTAAATTTCACCAAAAGAATTTCTCGAAAAAACTTCGTCTTTCCTCCATAGAACATCATTTGAGTTCCCGGAGCATTTCCGTGACACTCGCGCATTGGTAGAATCTACCAGTAACAAACCTAGCTGCTCGCCTCTGAACCGCCTCCATGTCTTCCTTTAAACTGATCTGCTGCGGGTCCCAAACACTTGAGCAATACTCAAGACGTGGTTGTACAAGCGTTTTATACGCGGTTTCCTTTACAGATGAAGTACATCTCCCCAAAATTTTTCCAATAAACCGAAGTCGGCTGTTCGTCTTACTCAGAACTGTCCTTACATGTTCGTTCCATTTCGTATTGCTCTGCAATGTTAGGGCCAAATAATTGAACGACGCGACTGCATCAAGAAGCTCACTACAAATGCTGTATTCGAACATTATGCGATTGTTTTTCCTACTCGTCTACATCACCTTACATTTTTGTACATTGAGAGCTAGCTGTCTTTCTACACATCACCCAGAAAATTTGTCCAAATGATCCTGTTTGCTATTACAGTCAATTAAAGACGACACCCTCACATACACCAGAGCATCATTAGCAAACAGCCGCAAATTTATATAGACAGAAAATAATAGCGGACCTATTACACTCCCCTGGGGCACTCCTGACGACTCACTCGTCTCTGATGAACACTCGCCGTCGAGAACAACGTACTGCGTTCTATTACTTAGGAAGTCTTCCAGCCAGTCACAAATCTGAGAACCTACTCCACTTCTTCAGCAGTCTGCAGTGTGGCACAGCGTGAAATGCCATTTTGAAATCGAGAAAAACACAATTTGCCTGTTGCCCTTCATTCATGGCTCGCAAGATGTGAGAGAAGAGCAAGCTGAGTTTCACATGAACGATGTTTCCTAAACTCGAGCTGATTCAAAGAAAGAAGCTTTTCCGCGTCAAGGAAAATTACAATATTCGAACTGAGAATATACTCCAAAATTCTACCGGAAACCAACGTCAACGATATTGTCCTATAATTATGCGGGTCAGTTCTTTTACGTTTCTTGTAAACGGGATCTTATATCCAATCATCAGGAACTTCGCGCTGAATTAAAAATTCGCGATAAACGTAAGCTAAGTAAGGGGCCATGCCGCAGAATACTTATTGTAAAACCGAACTGGTAGTCTATCTGGACCAGGTGACTTTTTTGTACTTAGCTGTCTCAGTTGCTTCTTTCTATACACCGGAAATACCTATTACTATGTCCTCCATTTGGCAGCTGATCAAATGATGAAATGATGGTGCATTTGTGCGGTCTTCCTGCGTGAAAGATTTCTTAAAGGTTAAATTTAGAACTTCGGCTTTCCGTTTGCTTACTACTCCGGAATGGTCAACAAGTGAATGGATAGTGAGCTTTGACCCGCTTATCGATTTTATATAGGACCAGAACTTTTTCGGGTTCTCGGATAGATCTTCTGCTAAGGTATGGCTGTGGTAATTATTGTATGCTTCGGACATCGATCTGTTTATAGACGCACGTATCACTAGTAACTTTTGCCTGTCAACATTTGCGTGTTCTTTTTTGAACCGAGAGTGCAACAGTCTTTGCTTTCTCGGTAGTTTTCTAACATTATTATTACACCACGGTGGATCTTTTCCATCCTTAATCGACTTTACAGGCACATATTTCTCTCTTTATTTACAATGAATTTAAATTTAGTCCCCAATTCCTCTTCATCCATTGTACCGAACTAAACGATGTCCATTCATTTTCTAAGTGCGATCCTAACAATTAACTTATTGGGTCTTTCTAAGAAAAATACCCTTTCTAACCTTCTTGATCGGTTTATTAACTATGGTCACCATTGTCGATATGACGGACGTCAATCAGTTACTGATGGCTAAAATTGATCCCTGCAGTAAGTTCTCTGATATTTAGACTCCTGTTGCGTGACGTAAGAGCGACAACAGTAAGACGCAGTCCCGGTCATCCAGAGAAAATCGCTATAACTTTCCCACGTAATAAAGCTGTAGTAGCACTCCTGTAGCCTGCTCATTGTTTAATCCATCTTCGTGAACTGCACGGTATTTTTTCACCTCTTCGTAAAGAGTTTTCTTTCTCACCATATCTGCAGTGGCTAAAGCCGAAGGGAAACCGGATGCAAAACGTTTCCCATGAGCCCCGGGTGGTTTCGATAAATTGTTGTCGAACACGCTTCGCCTGGCACGTGACGTCCGCAAGCGAAAATTAAATTAATCCGCGGGACTGATCAGCGTCGTCTTCAAAGCGGACGCCTCATCATGGAGCGTAGATCACAAACCTCCGCGTGATGAGGCAATGAAGACAGCCGCCAATTAGCATCGGAACACGGGATCGCACGGCACACGTGAACGCCCGCGCATGTTAACGTGATCTTGCGGCAGACCGCATACTCGTTGCTGCCTCAAATTGCGATCCTGTTTTGCGGCATTAAATGTTGTCTAGAAGACAGTTTTCAACTTTAATGAAAGATCAGTAACTCTATATTAAAAGCTGTTAACTTATAAGTGGAAAAGTGTTAAAAACGAAACAGCGATTTTGTGCAAACCTGCATCGTTATTGTCTGGCTCCTTGTCTTTTTATTGTAGTAAGAGCGTTGTACTTGCTACACCACAATAAAACACTGGCTATTACACTGAACAACACTCTCTTGTTCTTTGTAACAGAAATTCTTAATTTCTACCTGTACTCCCTAGCTTCTTCTTCTTCTTTCTTTTTTTTTTCCACCCGATTAAAACTCATTGCACCTTGTACTTACACAAATGCCGTACTGAAATTTTTTATAAATTTACGTGAAAAAAGTGTTTGCAGGTTCTAGGCCAATAAAATGTTGAAAAAATGCGGAATAAAATCTGGAAAATGGAGTGGCAAGCGACTCCAGATACACAATTTCAATACAGCCAAATCCCAAAGCATCCAACGTCGTGATAGACACAACTGAAAACAGCTTCATGGATAGTGGGAGGCCGGCCGCGGTGGCCGAGGTGACTGAGGCGCTCCAGTCACGGTCAGCACGGCCACTACGGTCGGGGATTCGAATCCCCCCTCGGGCATGGATATTTGTGCCGTCCTAGTTCATAAGTAGTTCATAAGTAGTTTGTAAGTTTAGGGACTGATGACCCCGTAGTTAAGTCCCATAAGCTTAACAAACATTTGAACTTTTTTTTTTTTTTGATAGTGGGAGGAAATGGTACAAGTTAAATAAACTTTTAAAAAAGTAGAACTGAAATTGACTGGAGGGTTTTATTAGTGAGAAACAGAAAGTAAATAGATTTCATCTTTACCTAAATTTATATCCCAGTGGTACATCGGCTACAAAGAATATAATAATGAACAGAGCAAAATACATCGAGCTGTTCTCAGCCTGGCGTAAGAAACAGAAGTGAAATACACAAGCTTTTGTCTTATTTCCTCGTAGGAAGGAATAAATGAAGGTAATAATTACAAGTACTCTTTGATATATCAGAGTAAAATAATTGCCTTGGCTATCGATTATAAAATATTAGAGCATAAAAAAATTAAGTTACAGAAACTGTCTTACATTCTAGATAATTGTTCTTTGCGTTGTATACAAAGCTCTTCCTACGAAATAAAAATTATTCGCGCGGATTCTGGAGTATTGTAATCTTAATGAACTCTGAACATAACTTACTGGTCATGAACTGTAGGCTGAAACTGAAAAAACTGCAGAAAGGTAGGAAAGTAAGAGATGCGACCTGGATCTGAAGGAACCTGAAGTTCTTGATAATTTCAGAGGGAGCTTTAGGCAACAATTGACAGAAAGGGGGGAAAATAAAATAGTAGAGGAGTAATGGGTAGCATTGAGAGATGAAATAGTGAAGGCAGCAGAGGACAAAATAGGTAGGAAGGCAAGACCTACAAAAAAATCCTTGCATATCACAGGGCACACTAAATTTAATCGATGAAAGGAGAAAATATAAAAATGCAGTAAATGAAACAGGCAAAGTGGAGTACAGACGACTATAAAATAAAATTGACAGGAAGTGCAAAATGGCTAAGCAGGAGTGGCTAGAAGGCAAATTCAAGGATGTAGAAGAATTTATAAATATAGGAAAAATAGATACAACCTACAGGAAAATAAAAGAGATATTTGAAGATAAGAAAAACAGCTCTATCAAGGACACAGATGGAAAACCAGTACTCAGGGGAAGCTGAAAGGTGGAAAGAGTATATAGAGAGGCTCTATGAAGGAAATTAACTTAGAGGCAATATTTTAGGAAGGGGAGAAGAAGTAGATGAGGTTGAAATAGGAGCTACTATAATGAGAGATGAATTTGACAGAGAACTCAAAGACCTAAGTCGAAACAAGGCCCCTGGAGTACATGAGATTCCCGCAGAGCTGCTGAAGTCTCTTGGAGAATCAGCCATAACAAAACTGTTTCACATGGTGTGTAAGATGTATGAGACAGGCGAAGTACCCTCAGACTTTAAGAAAAATGTTATAATCCCCATTCCAAAGAAAGCAGGCGAAACAGGTGTGAAAACTACAGAACCATCAGTTTAATAAGTCATGATTGCAAAATATTGACACGAATGATTTACAGAAGGATGGAAGAGCTGGTAGAAGCAGACCTCGGGGAAGATCAGTTTGGGTTCAGGAGAAATGTAGGAACACGAGAGGCAATACTCACTTTACGCCTTATCCTAGAAGACAGATTAAGAAAAGGCAAACCTACATATCTAGCTTTTGTAGATTTGGAGAAGGCTTTTGATAATTAAGAACTTACTGAGCTTACGCGAAATTTAATCTCTTCTATTTATCGCATTCTACTCATGTTTAACTGTCAGAATGAGTGCCTTAAAATCAGAGTCCAGATTCAGATGTTTCGAGAAAAAAGCCACCAAAAAAACCAAATGAAATCTCAAATAACATCATGTTTTCTGAATAAAGCTTGAAAAAGAATTACACGAAATAGTTGAAAACATTAATTGTCTTATAAAATTATTTTGTTGTATTCTTGAGCCTCAGTAATGCAATATTTCTCAAATGATTTAACTGCCATTTGGCTGTATTATTTTATTATCTTTCGATAAAATCCGGATTTCGGCTGTATAGCCATTTTCAAGTGTGCACTGTAAAATTTACAACAAATTAATACATTATCAGTAATGGTAGAGAAAAGTGTAAAATTCCGTACAGTATTATTTACTTACGTTATGTCGGTTGATTGGTACATGTAGAAAACCAATTGCATATTGTATACTATGTAGCCTCGTCATTTACAATCTTGATATATTTAATTTTTACACTCAGAGGAATTACCAAAGATAGTTGTGAAATAGATGACATAAGAGCGTACAGTCAACATTGTAACATCTTTTGAACCTCATTTTATGGAACATCTTAACAAGGACGATCTTTGTTGTGTTTATTATCGAAGCCACTACAAAAGGATCAAGAACTTTGCTCAGTGTATGATGGGGTGGTACTTGAATGCTCTGCAAATTGCATTTTACATTAATATGTTCAAAATGCATCGGAACATGATTATTTCACTTATTGACGACCCACATGGTTGTGCATATGTAAACCGTTACTCTTAAGAATGACGATTAGGTTTACTACATGTACCAATCAATTGACTTAATGTAAGTAAATAATACTGTATCTAATTTCACACTTTTTTGTACCATTACTTACAATGTATTAATTTGTTGCAAATTTTACAGTGCACACTTGAAAATGACTGTACAGCCGAAATCCAGATTGCGACGAAACATAATAAAATGGCAACTAAATCACTTAACAAATTTCGTAAAATTATTTACGTAAAAGAAATGTGAGATTATAGACACATTTATCGTGCATTTGAATGACTGCGTAAAGTCTAGCAAGTGGTACCTATCAACATGCAATATTAGTACTAGAACGTGTTTGTTTCTCGTATAGACCACACGGTGTGCTGTTGTGACACCTTGACATACATTAAAAAATTCTCATCGCCTGTGTATGCCACATATTCCTTCTGGACCAAAGTTGGCATGAATAGGGCTAGTTGTTCTTTTGAACTGTGATAATGTAAACAAACCTGTCTGTTGATGTTGTGGTCTTTAGTCCGCAGACTTGTTTCATGTAGTTCTCCACGCTACCTTGTCAAGCCTCTTCATATGCCAATAAGAATAGCAACTTACATACTTTTGAATCTTCTTGTTGTATTCGTCCCTCGGTCTCTGTCTACGAGTTTTACCCCAGACACTATGCTAAGTAGACGATTCCTTGATATCTCAGAATGTGTCCCAGCAACCTATCCTTTCGCTTAGTCGGGATATGCCTATAAAAAAGCATACTCATGTCGTAGAATTTATGTGAGACAGTAACATTACTACCTTCATTTAATACACAGTGTACGAACAATGTAGGACAATTGTAGACATTGTATGCAGTTATCCGACGGTAATAATAACAACATAGTACAAGACAGGAAGGAAGGAAATTTACGGTTTAACGTCTCGTCGACAGCAAGTCATTAGAGACGGAGGCCAAGCTCGGATTATTTGGATAAGGATGAGGAAGAAAATCGGCCGTTCCATTTCAAAGGAACCATCCAGGTATTTGCCTGCAGTGATTTAGGAAAATCACGGAAAACCTAAATCGGGATGGCCGGAGGGGGATATGAACCGCTGTTCAAAGGAATGCGAAATCAATTGTGTTAGCACTTCGCTGCCTCCCTCGGTAATGTTACTTTTATGTCAAAAGTTGCAAAAAGAGAAACATGGTAAAAGAACATGGAATTTTCAAACTACAGGTAGTGATTAGATTAATACCTGTTCCATAGTTCATGATTACGACACTTCGTATTGATGTGGGACGTGTCAGGTAAATAAAAGGTGTCTTTACAAGATATTACATTACACAAAATATTACATGACACACACACACACACACACACACACACACATATATATATATATATATATATATATATATATATATATATATATATATATATATATATATATATATATATATATATATATATATATATATATATATTATTTATCTTTTTTTTTTTAGATTTACTAATTTATATCTAAAAATTCATCCAATGAGTAGAACGAGTTGTTGTTCAGAAACACGTTTAATTTATTTTTAAATGCTAGTTGGCTATCTGTCAGGCTTTTGATGCTGTTTGGTAGGTGACCGAAGACTTTTGTGGTAGCATAATTCACCCCCTTCCTGTGCCGAACCCTGCATAGTGAATATCATCCTTTCTCCTGGTGTTATAGCTAAGCACACTGCTATTACTTTTGAAGTGGGTTGGATTATTACATATATTCATAAGGGAATATATATACTGTGAAGTTACTGTGAGGATATCTAAATCCTTAAATAGGTGTCTACAGGATTATCTTGGTTGGGATCCAACAATTATTCTGATTACACGCTTTTGTGCAGTGAATACGTCTTTACTAAATGATGAATTACCCCAGAATATGTCATATGAAAGCAGTGAATAAAATAGGCATAGTGAGCTAATTTACTGAGATTCTTATCGCCAAAATTTGCAATAACCCTAATAACATACGTAGCTGAACGCAAACGTTTCAGCAGACCATCAATGTGTTACTTCCAGTTTAATCTCTCATCACCAGTACCTAGAGGGAATGTTGAGTCTGGAAGAGTGAGAACGAAGTGATCGAATGAATGAGGTTGTGATACAGAGATGCAGTTTATCGCCTCTACTACTGTTCAAGATATACACCGTAGAAACAATATAACGGAAATGGAACTCGAGTGGTATCAAAATTCACGCTGAAAAGATGTCAATGATGAGATTCGCTGATAACATTACAATTGTGAGTCAAAGATGACTTACCGGACCTGTTAAATGGAATGAATAACCTAACGAGTACAGAATAATTATATAAATACGCTAACACGAAAATTGTGGCACAGATTACTAATTTATTCGTACAAGAAGGCCAATGAAAGTAACATAATTCGAAAGATTGTTTGTCGTAGATTTCAAGAATATAAATATTATGTGTGCATTTAGCCATTAAAAGTGGTAAAAGGAACTAGAAATTTTCCTATCTACAGATTGGATCAAGTTCTACATTCTCCAACAATCAGCTCACTGATTGGCTATTCGCCTCGACCAAAGACGCTGTAATGCAGCGCATCTGCAGTATTAAGTGAATATCGAAACATGGAGTGCATCCAATTCACTTTCTTGTGCTGTTCAAATGCTTCATTGTCGCAGTGATTGAGAGTGGTTAAAGGAAATGGATGTTTTCATATGAATGCCGATATAAATGATGATGCGCCGGGAGAGGCATGTAGCGGTGCACGGGTGGAACTACGAAGTCGACATTTTGTCAGCTCTGGAATTCTGAATATCGCAGTATCAAAATAACATTATTTCTTGGCGTTGTATAAATATACGAACACCGTTATTCTGGTTCCATTTCAAATATTAGGCTAATGAAAGTTATATAATTCGAAAATGGCATGAGAAGTATATACTTCCGTTTTTATTTGTTGTTATTGTGTCAGGCATTTTCCTTAACACGTAAAAGATACATTTTCATAGCTCCCAGTGCCGGTTAAATTTTACCAAATATCCCAGCGGCCTCCTATGATAATGTTGGCAACAGATGCTGAATGCGCTTGACAACACTGATGTTTTCTCATGGAATCTTCGCTTTACGAGGGCAATTATTTTTATAGAGCGGACGAGGGTACATACAAAACCTATCAACCTTAAAGCAGGAACAGCATTATTTGTTTACTTCATGGTCTGTACGATACACTAATCGAGTCATTCTGTGTGGTTCGAACAAATGGGCAAAGATTTTCTATCATGTTGTTGATGTTGCCAACATAATCACGCGAGGCCGCCGACATGAAACGTAAAATTTTACCCCCAGTGACCATTCTTAACACAATTGGTCGATTTTCGACCACAGGCAATACTAGTATAGAATAAAACGCAAATGACAAAAATAATGATATATAATAGAAATGAAAGTATCGAGAAAGATGACATCAAAATTTGAAATCTCAGCCTTGGTAATGTTAAGGCATTTTGCTACAGTGGAAGTAAAAACTCCACGACCGACGAAAAATGGGTTACATAAAAAGTAGCATGGGACAAGAAGGATAACACTCATGGCCAGGTGTGGTCAATTGGTATCACCGATTTGCCTTGTTGTGAGGAAAAAAGTTTCCTGATTAATAGCGAAATGGAACGGTAGTGGATCTGTTAGCCTGTTTAAGCGATATATGTTACATTTATTTACTCTCATGGTATATCGCGAGCTTCAGTAGACATTGATGTCCCGTAGTTCCCGGAGCAATTGACGGTGTCTTCTGCCGCTGTAACCTTTCTATAGAGCTAACGTCTCTAAATTGTGCAATAGCTCTCCCTCACACTAGGGTCATCGCTGTGGTTTCATAAAAATAATAATCCGGTTTCTTCAACACTTTCTTAGTTTTTTTCTGCCATTATATGTTCAATAATCTTCGTAAACACGATAGATGATGTTAAAAATATTAACGTGGGTGGTGTTTCTGGACGTGGTTTCTTTTAATATGAGTAACTAGCTGAAAACCCGGCTTTGCCAGGGTATTTAATCGTATTTATTCTGTATTGTTGTCAGTCCATATCCTCGCCTTTCATCGTGACCATCCCTTTATCTACCCCCTCTCTGTTCACATTCTCCTCCTTCTCGTCTTTTCTTGCGCCTTTCCCACTTGCACAGATTCGGCATGATTGACTGAAGACTGGTCGGATGTCCTCAGCCCCCGCCCCTCTCTATGAAAAATCACTCACATCTCTCAATTTCGCAGTGATCAACGAAACAGTGTTTAGTTCATTAGAAAGTACCCTCTGCAACGCGCAGTAGCTTGTGGATTATAACTACTTTCTCCATGAAAACACGCCTACATGATCCAAATGTCTTGTTAATTGGTAAACTGATGTTGTAAGGTACCCTCTGCCATGTACAGTACGAAATATTACATATAGGTGTTCCGCTTATTTTCATGATGTTTAAAATTTCTCCAAGATTGGAATGAAACTGTAGGGTGGTGATGAAGTCGATAAGAAGAGTATCCCCGCAAATAACCATATGAAATTTTATGTAGAGAGTGTACATTCTCTTGTTTTGAATGTCAGGTACAGAAAATTTCATCAAGATCAACAACACAAAACTGAATTTTGTAGGTTAAGTGTACAAAATGTCTACAAGATCGGAGCTAACCTGTGGATTTTCTCGAAGTCCATACGGAAAGTTATAATTTTATGTAGACCATGAACTTTATCAGATTGTTTTGAAGTTCAAGTATGTAAAACATCATTAATATTGGACGAAAACTATACATCTGTATGCAATACAGACACACACGAACGGGGACGTATGACACACGAAGACACGTGTACCAAATATCAGCTTACGGCGTCTACTGAAACAAGTATCACAGTGTGAGTCTAACTGAACGAACAAGTTCTTTGTCAGATAAATGTAAGATGTCATGGTGTATAAGTTCCACCTGTTGCCAACACGATTCTAGCCCTTGAAAGCCGTATCGCGTGAATAAACTGGTTGAGCAGAACATTATAACAGGTTTCTCGGACTTTTCCACCTTAACTAATGATGGGCACGGCGGAGAGCAATTTACACATCGCGTTACAAATTGCGTTTCTTGATCACGTTTGACAGATTAGTGAACCAATTTCAAAGTTTTTGCTGATTTTCATTGAAAGGTGCCATTACTTACGAAAACGAGAACGTGCAGAAGGAAAGCTTTGGAACGGGTTGTTATCTCGTGACAGGAAACCATATTCGGTAGGAACATCGTTCGTGGAGATCATGGGTTCGAGTCCCTTGTCTAGCACATACTTTTCATTTTCCAGTAAATTTCACATCAGTACATACATCCTCGTAGATTATTATATTATTTTAGACATTTCATTCAATTGTATCTTTCCTACACACTTTAGTACCCCAACTACTAATTGTATGAAAATTTACAAAAATATCAATGACTGATTGTTTTACAGATCTGTTCTCATTACGAGTTTAAGTTGTAATTGGTAGGCGTTAATATTTAACTTATGATGTTTCCTTCCTTAGGAGGATTAGTTCGTAGCTGGTAGATGCAAATTAATAAAAGTCATTTCGGATCTACTCCTCATGTATTATTCAAATCAATCCGTATGCATTTAAAAAGCTTCCATATAGCAACTACACGACACAAAATCGAAATAGCTTCACTGGCTGGGTTTATATAGATTGTTAACAATTGAACCCTTTGGAAAGGATCCTAATAGCACTACATATAATATGTTACAATTAAGTGTTACAGAAGTAAATGGTGTTAAAATCGTGATTTTAAATGTCATTTACTGTGCATAATTTACATATAATTTAAAGTACTGAAATTTACAATTTCTGAAAATATGATTTGCACAAAATTTTTTGTTATATTAACTTACTTTTTTACTGAGTGATAGCCTCGACATGCTAACATTTGCACAGAATTTTAAAGAAGTAAGTTATCTACAAGATAATAGATCTTCCGAAAAAAAGTGGTAAGTTTGTTCAAATATTTGTTTAGCTTATGGAACTTAACTGTGGGATCATCGGTCCCGAAACTTACAAACTACTCATGAACTACCTTATACTAAACACAGCACAAACATCCATAACCTAGGGGGGGTTTCGTCATCGCAGCATAGAGCTTCAATGCGCTTGGCCGTTCCACCGCGGCAGTAAGTTTGTTTACAATGGTTAATTTATTAGTATAAATCAGTTTTCCTTCCCGTCGGTAAAGCTTTCGAATGACTTATTACATTAATTATGATTTCCGGTAATTAGATGTAAAAAAATAAGAAAAGAAAAACACGGCGCACTGTATTTTCTATAACATCGAAACTTCTAGAAATTACAAGAACAATCTGTTAGTATTTGAACAATAGAGTTTTTAACTCTTTTGAATATGAAAAATTAGTCAGTGTAATAATAGTATAAGTTTAATATTCAACGTAGCAACAAAGTTTGCATTTAAAATATTATAGCCGCGGCGGATTAGCCGTGCGCACTGGGGCGCTGTGCTGCGGTGCGCGCGGCCGTTCCGCTTCAGGGTTGGAGTCCTCCCTCGGCCATGGGTGTATGTGTTAGTTTACGTTACTTTAAGTAGTTTGTAAGCCAGGGACTAATAAGAAAGCAGCTGAGTCTCATAGATTTACAAAATTTGAACATTTTAAAAATATTATATCGTAAATAATATCGTCTCTCTCCAACTGACAAATGCGATACCACGACTTGTTGAACATCACCGAGAGAACGCAGTCTGTTCTGTTCCGTTATAATACCCAAGTCTTTGTTAAACATTTAGTGTTGTACAAACTCTACTTAATTCAGAGTCTAATTCCACAATTTCGACCACATAAAGTGCCTCCCAGAACAGGAACAGGAAACTAAACTCCAAAGGTTGAGAGGTACTTCAAAACTGGCATTCCACAAGCCATTTCACATTTTGTGGCGAAGGGTACTTTCTGTAGCAGTAGTGTCAATTCCATCTTTCCAAGCCGGTTACAGTTGGTGAAGAAAACGATTGTCAAGCCGATAAGCTCCATTGTGAGTTCTAATCTCTACAATTGTATCCTGGTGGTGTTTTTTGCGAAATGTACCTAGCAGGAAACAATATATTGAATAACCCTTCGAGAAACGTACGCACTTCGGACTTCGACAGTAGCCGAAACAGTGATGCAGGATGCCTCTCTTGCATTTACGATTGGGAAAGCCGTGGTCTAGGGGTTAATGTGTGTGATTCATAATCAAAACTTCGTTGCTCCCAGGTTGAAACCCCGCCACTGCTCAAACCTATATATAAACGGCTTGTTAGTGTAAGCCTCCATGACCACCGATTGCATCCTACACGTGGTTGTAGTGGTCTCAAGCTCATGGTAAATATGTTTGAGCGCGGCAAAACGCTCAGGAACTACGGATGGCGGTTATCGTTGAAACAAAGACTTTTGCATTCGACTGTTTTCAAGATATGCAGAATCAAAATATCTTGTAAAATAGGGAACTGAAAGTCATTTTACAGTTCGTTACTTTTCTCGAAAGATAATGCGGGTTGAATGCTACAAGAAATCATGTTTTTTCCTATTGATTCTGAATCTCCACTGAAAGATCATATTGTAGTCAAGAAGCAGCTCCCTATTTGGGTACAGCAAATAGTCAGTACTTAAAGTTATAATCAATTTTTACCCTGGAGCAACCACAATATAAGGGCTAGCTTATTGTAAATATATGGTCAGTCCCTAGGCTTACAAACTACTTAAACTAGTTTATGCTAAGGACAACAAATACACCCATGCTCGCTTATTATGTCAAGCTTATAGAACATCAACAACAACATAGGAATATGAATAAATTTACCTTCTCAAAGGATACCACAAGTTTGTAGCACCTCCGTCCGTTTTTAGCCTTTTAAGGCAAATGGAGCATTGTACCTCACTGCTATAGCAATTTGTAAAGTACTTCCAGTATCGGGGTGGTGCCATTTGAGAAAGAACCGATGTCCGACGACGACAGCGAGAAACTGCAGTACGACCGGACGGAGGCAAGTCTTGCACACTGCACGTGCAGACGCGTCGTCCAAAAAACCACGCCACATAGTGAAGTGGTTTCTGACTTGGGGTTGTTCTTAAATTGTCACTGGTCGCATTTCCTAGTTTTTGTGATAACTTAATATTTCACAGCACGGGATATTTTACGAATAAATCTTTAAGTATTTCTGCCACGAACTGTTCATTAGTTTTCTGACACTTTGTACAATGTCTGTACTGTAGCCAATGAAGAGCTCCTTAGTTTTGTTACTGACTTACGCAGGCGCACGTGGCCTCCAAATCTATGGCTGTAATACGTTGGATTTAATACCTTAGGTAAGCTTTTGTTATTATATTTTAAACTCCATTTTATTTTTAATCTTTATATTATTATTGTATATTACGACTCCAGTATCATGTCTTTTTATAAGTATGCATACTTTTGCTATACCCATGTAACCCACATATGTTGGTTTTGTAACACTTTTGTTAACATTCTTTGACATGTACGTCTACAACCACGCTATCATCATCTATCGCCCTCGTTCACTTACAGTCAGCTTCACACGCCATAGTCAGTTTGGCACTTGTCACCATTAACGATACGTCTAGTTTTACATATGCAGTTATCAATCACAACTTAGCTTTCCTTGCTCCTTTTTCGAACCCTGTACCAGTATTTTATCTAAGTACGATTATTTTGTCTTCATTGTTCTTGTTATCTCTTATTCTACCTCCGTTTGATCTTTCATGTTCTTATATTTTGCTTATAAAATCTTGCCCCATATTGTATCAGAGATGGAGAATCGAAACACGCCATACGCAATAAAAAATTTTGCGACAAAGACATTGCTACATATTTAATTATTGCCAATATGGATGTTTTGAATCCATTATCTGAAATATAATTAGCTATTATTTTGTAAATTATTAAAAAAATTTTAGAACCCAGTACTACAGACTGGACTGTGGCAAGGAGATCCACTGGTTCCAATACTATTCAACTTGGCCTTGGTGAAGGTGAGCCGCGATACTGTTCGAAACGAAGAAATGGATATGGTGCGAACAGACAGAATCCTTGCATTTGGTGACGATGTTGTGAACCTTGGCGAACCCAGGAACAAGTAAATGCCGACACCTCAAGATTCCTCCGCAATGGGAAACAAATATGGCTTGTAGTGAACGAGAGTAAAACAAAATACCTCGTTGTCTCACGACATTAAGCTCTTCCTCCTTCCATTATTGTTGATGGTCATGCTTTCGAACGAGCGACAGTATTCAAGTAGCTGGGATCCACGTTGACCAGCAAAAATGAAGTAACAAAAGAGGTCGAACAACGAATAACAAACGCTAATCGCATCTTCTTCAGCCTAAACAACCTCTTCAAATCCTGGCCAGTATCACAGAAAAACAATCGGTTGTACATGACACTAGTACGACCGGTAGTGTTATATGGTTGTCAAACCTTGGCAGTTTCAACAACAACTGAAAAAGCAATCTGTGCGTTCGAGAGGAAGATATTCCGGAAAAATTATGTACCCGTATACAATACGATAGAAGGTAAATGCGAACGAAGAACAAAAGAAGACCTTTGCCAGCGGTATGGAAAGCCACACATCGGCCGAATATTGTGACAGAAGAGACTATAGTGGTCTGAGCACATATTCCGAGCCGACTAATCCTTCCCAAACCGTGTCCTCCGTTCCCAATCTGGTGGAAGGCGCCCAATGGGACGACCAAAGACGCGATGAAAGGATCGGGTATTGGAAGTCCTCAAACAAGTGGAGCCGACAGCGGCAGAAGATGATGCTGGGGACCGACAATATTGGACCACCATCTTCAATAAATGTGACCTGTATTGAGACTGCGACTGATATGTTTTATTTTGTAATGTATACCTTTTTTATAATATGCAGTCTGTATTCCTCTATAGCTGTGGCTATACTCTTTCTTATTCTACTGTAGCCCTTAAAGGACCATGAATGCAATAGATGAGAATGATGATGATACTACAGAAAGTAGTTATACCGGTGGTTTTACCTGGTTATTGGCAATAACTAAGAAAAAGCGTTAACAATCGACATCAAATAAATACCGATAAACGGGTAATTCTGAACTTTCATACAGTTATCGGTTTTAACCAGTCGGTTATTTTCCATCTCAGTCAGAAATGTCGTCGAATGGAACCATCCTGCTGTACGATAGCACCTGCCCAACGGTACCAGCAGGACAAACGCTACGTACGCTTCAGCGGGATGGTTGGAAGTCACTGCAACAGCCCGAACCTTCCGCCGGGTGATTATATACGTCGGTTTCAGTCGGAAGAAGATGTTCGAAAGTGGGGGAAGTTTTCGATCCGTCAGCGGAGGACATCGAATTACTAAAGGGGAAATTATCGCCTAGTCTCCCAGTGGGTTACATGTCTGTTTGCGAAACACGGTTTTCTTTTTAATGGAACCGTTCCGTTGTCTCGTTGTTGCGGTTGTTCCGATTTTATTTGATTGAGTACGTAGCGTGCGAGAGCTACTCTAAGATATGTCAGAGGTCTGCATCTCACAAATGTATAAGACCAGCTGAAACTCCGGCGTTGCCCGGGTTTTTATTTCTTTAATTACTTATTCAAGACTTGGCACACTCTCTCTGTCCATCTCCTTTTTTCTAAAAACATCTACATCTACATACATACTCCGCAATTCACCGTAAGGTGCGTGGCGGAGGGTACACTGTACCACTACTAGGCATTTCCTTTCCTATTCCACTCCCAAATTGAACGAGGAAAAAAAGAATGCCTATATGCCTCCGTACGAGCCCTAATTTCTCTTATCTTGTCTTTGTGATCTTTACGCGAAATGTAAGTAGGCGGCAGCAAGATCGTACTACACTCAGCTTCAAATTCCGGCCCTCTAAATTTACTTAACAGAAATTCACGAAAAGAACGTCGTCTTTCTTCCAGCGATCCCCAATTGAGTTGCCGGAGCATTTCCGTGACACTCGCGCATTGGTCGAACCTACCGGTTACAAATCTAGCTGCTCGCCTCTGAACCGCCTCTATGTCTTCCTTCAAAACGATCTGCTGCGCGTCCCAAATACTTGAGCAATACTCAAGCGTCGTACAAGCGTTTTATACGCGGTCTCCTTTACAGGTGAAGTACATCTTCCCAAAATTCTCCCAATAAACCGAAGTCGGCTGTCTGCCTTACTCACAACTGTCCTTACATGCTCGTTCCATTTCATATCGCTCTGCAATGTTACGCCTAGATATTTGAACGACACGACCGCATCAAGAAGCTCACTACTGATGCTGTATTCGAACATTATAGGATTGTTTTTTCTACTCATGCGCATCACCTTACATTTTTCTACATTGAGAGCTAGCTGCTATTCTTCGCACCAACTAGAAATTTTGTCTAATTCAACCTGTATGCTATTACAGTCAATTACAGACGACACCCTCCCATACACCACAGCATCATCAGCAAACAGCCGCAAATTACAACTTACTCTGTCCATCAGATCATTTATATAGATAGAAAATAATAGCGGTCCTATCACACTCCCCTGGGGCACGCCTGACGATACACTCGTCTCTGATGAACACTCGCCGTCGAGAACAACGTACTGCGTTCTATTACTTAGGAAGTCTTCCAGCCAGTCACAAATCTGTGAACCTATTCCATAAGCTCGTATCTTCGTTAGCAGTTCGAGCATTTAATTTAATTTGGCACCGTGTCGAACGCCTTTTTGAAGTCGAGAAAAACACAATCCGCCTGTTGCCCTTCGTCCATGGCTCGCAAGATGTCATGTGAGAAAAGGGAAAGCTGAGTTTCACATGAACGATGTTTCCTAAACCCGTGCTGATTCAGGGAAAGAAGCTTTTCCGTTTCAAGGAAAATTACTATATTCGAACTGAGAATATGCTCCAAAATTCTACATGAAACCGATGTCAACGATATTGGCTTGTAATTGTATGGGTCAGTTCTCTTTCCTTTCTTATACACGGGAGTTACCTGCGCTTTTTTCCAATCACTAGGAACTTTGCGCTGAATTAAAGATTCGCTATAAATGCAAGCTAAGTAGGGGGCCAACGCCGCAGAATAGTCTTTGTAAAACCGAACTGGTATTCCATCCGGACCAGTAGACTTTTTCGTATTTAGCTCTCTCAGCTGCTTCTCTACTCCGGATATACCTATTGCTATGTCCCCCATTTCGGAATTAGTACGTTGATCAAATGATGGTATATTTGTGCGGTCCTCCTGCGTGAAAGATTTCTTAAAGGTTAAATTTAGAACTTCAGCTTTCCGTTTGCTTTCTTCTATTACTGCCCCGGAATGATCAACTAGTGACTGGACAGTGGGCTTTGACCCGCTTATCGATTTTACATAGGACCAGAATTTTTTCGGGTTCTCGGAAAGATCTTTTGCTAAGGTATGGTTGTGATAATTATTGTATACTTCACGCATCGATCTTTTTATAGACGCACGAATCTCTACTAACTTTTGCCTGTCATCATTTGCGTGTTCTTTTTTGAATCGAGAATGCAACAGCCTTTGCTTTCTCAGCAGCTTTCTAACATTATTATTATACCACGGTGGATCTCTTCCATCCTTAATCGTCTTTACTGGCACATATTTCTCTAACCCTTCATTAACAATGCATTTAAATTTAGTCCACAAGTCATCTACATCCATAGTCCCAGAATTAAACGATGCCCATTCATTTTCTAAGTGCGATCGTAACATTTGCTTGTCGGCTTTTCCCAACAAAAACACGCTCCTAGCCTTCTTGACTGGTTTATGAACTTTGGTCACCATCGACGCTATGACGATATCATGATTACTAATTCCTGTCTCTACACAGACATCGTTAATAAGGTCAGGCCTGTTTGTGGCTATAAGATCTAGAATATTTCCATTGCGCGTGGGTTGCCGGTTTAACTGCTCAAGACAGTTTTCGGAGAATGTGTCCAAAAGTAGCTCGCAAGACTGCTTGTCTGTACCGCCTGAAATGTAACTAGCGAGGTCCCAATCTATACTCTTAAGGTTGAAGTCACCTCCGACTAATATTGCATGGTCCGGATACCTATGCACTACCTGGTGTAGACTTTCCTTGAATGATTCTAAAACTGCTACAGCAGCGCTGGGTGGCCGGTAAAAACACCTAACTATTAACTTTACTTCTTTTAGACCTGTTATGCGTGCCCAGATAACTTCACAGTTACTTTCAACCTCGATCTCAGTAGAAACAATATCTTTGTCCACAGCGATGAACACTCCTCCTCCAGTTGTATCAGATCTATCTTTCCGATATACATTCCACGCTTCGCTAAATATTTCTGAACTTGCCACATCATCATTTAGCCAGCTTTCGGTGCCTAAAACTATCTGAGCGCAATAACTTCCATGCAGCGCTGCAAATTCGGGAACTTTGTTTCTAATACTCTGTAAGTTCGCGGCTAATATTTTTATGTTCGAATTTTTGTTCCGAACGTGGCCTGAATTCGCTGTTTGAATGCTGACAGGCGAGTGCTCATCAGAGTTAGCGCCTAGCCTAAAAAAAACCCATGTGCACTCCACAAGTACTCTGCTACCCGAGTAGCCGCTTCCTTAGTGTAGTGCACCCCTGATCTATCTAGGGGCACCCTACAATTCCCCACCCGATAACGCAGATCCAGAAATCTGCAGCCATGACTGTCACAGAGTCGGCGAAGCCTCTGGTTCAGACTCTCCACTCGGCTCCAAACCAAAGGACCCCGATCAACCCTGGGAACAATGCTGCAAATCGACAGCTCTGATTGCACCCCGCGTGCGAAGGCAGCAGCCTTCACCAATTCCGCCAGCCGCTCGTAGGACCTGAGGATGTCCTCAGAACCCAAGCGACAAGCGTCATTGGTGCCGACGTGAGCTACGACTTGCAGTCGACTGCACCCCGCACCCTCGATAGCCGCCGGCAAGGCCGCCTCCACATCTCGGATGAGGCCCCCCGGCAAACACACCGAGTGCACGTTGGAATTCCTTCCAGATCTGGATGCTATCTGCCTAAGGGGCTCCATCACGCGCCTGACATTGGAGCTCCCAATAACTAATAATCCCCTCCCCCCGTGCACCTGCTCGGGCCCTGCTGAAGGAGTGGCCACACTTTCACTCACAGGACGAACGGGCGCGGACGGACGTCCAGCCTCCACATTGGCCTTCCGCCTCGAGCGACGCGAACGCCGTACAACCCGCCACTCCCCTTGCGGAGAAGGCGGCTCGACGACGTCCGGTACACCTGAAGGTGCCTCGGTAGCAGGGACAGAGAGCGTAGCGTGAGACACCTGAGGTGTCCCACTCGACGCACCAGACTCCCCACCATCGCTGCACCCCGAGACAGCAGCCTGAAGACGGCTGACCGTAGCCAACAGCACGCTCAGCTGTTCGCGAACCGCGGCCAACTCCTTCTGCGTCCGCACACAGCAGGCACACATCCTATCCATCCTATCGATACAATTAACAGCAATTAACAACTTTTAAGAAGCCTAGTACTCTAATGAAGGCGGCTGGCTGCTGACTTAACTGTGGTCAGTGGTAACTACACTGTCGAATCAACAAAACTGAGTCCGGCAGCTTTAGCGCTGTTAAAGCTGCGGCACTCGTGGCAGCTGGCCCTGGACTGACTGATAACGAGCTTTAGTAACGGTCTCTGACTTGTTTTGAAATACACCGGTCAAAGACGAAGACTAAACACAACGGTATTTATCAAATACGATAGAATAAACTATTAAAACAGTAGTACAAACGAAATCTGCAAGTACGCGGGAATAAACCTCTTAAAACAGTACTACCGAAAATGAAGTAGACTGGCAAATTAAATTTGACACAAATTAATTTCAGATACTTAGCGCTGTTAACGCCGCGACACTGGTGACAGCTGGCACTGGACTGACTGTTATATTTATGGGAGAATATGGAACTTAAATGGTGGCAACTATTTATTCACAACCGATATAAAAGCGTTACATATTTGCGCCTGTTACTGTCCTTAAAAGTAGTCGCCAGCGTTGTGTAGTACCCGTTCCAGTGATGTGAATGGCGTAGTATACCGTTATCAGAGTCTGTTCTGTTGATGGTGCGAATGGAGCGATCTACTGTCTGTCGAATCTCTGAAACAGTTCTGAAGCGAATGCCAAGAGGTGGTTCCTTCATCTTCGGAATCAAATCAAAGTCACAAGGACAAGTTTGGGGAGTATGGTAGATGGTACAGTACTACCTAATCCCATTGACTGAAGAGAGCAGCCACAGCTTGCGCTGTATGCGCCTGCGCAATGTCGCGCAAAATGATGGTTGGGTTGGGCAGAAAGTGTTGTCTCTTCATTCGCAATTCTGATCGCAGATGATGCTCCAAACGAACGGTAATACTGTGCATTGACGGTATGCCGTGGAGGAACGTAAGGCGTGAGGATAACACTATCACAGTCGTACACGAGAAACACCGTACTGGTTCAAATGTTGAAATGTTTGTATAGCTTATGGGACTTAACTACGGGGTCATCAGTCCCTAGACTTACAAACTACTTATGAACTAACTAATGCTAAGGACGGCACAAATATTCATTCCCGAGGGGGTATTCGAACCCCCGACCGTAGTGGCCGTACAGACCGTGACTGGAGCGCCTCAGTCCCCTCGGCCACCGCGGCCGGCACACCATACTGGGGCTCTGACGCACTTTCGACTTTCGCGGCGACCCATAATTGACACCCTTCGTTGGAATGGCGTTACAGATTTGGCTGGTACGATGTGGCCCATGTCCCATCCCTTGTTACGATACAACGTAAGAAAGCCTCTCCTTCTCGCTGATAGCCCTCCAAGGTCGTTTGAGCAGCGTCGTAACGCATCCATTTTTACATTTCCGTCAATTCATGCAATTCGTGATGCAATTTTTCGCATGGCCTTTCCTTCAGGATGCGCAGCATACCCGTATGCGCTAATCCGGTTTTGTGGGCGAGTTCAGGAATCGTCTGGCGTCGATCACCGTCCATTAGCGCGGCTACATTCTGCACTTCTTCTTCAGAGACGCTAGGACGACCTGCCCGATACATGTCTGCAACAGTTTGCCGACCTTCGTTGAAGGCTTTCTACCCAACGTGCCACTGTTGTGTACGGAAATGCCGATTCCCCGTACGCCTCTCGAAGTCATTGATGACTCTGTCGTGCTGTACGACCTCTGGCACATTCAATCTTGATCTAACTACGTTGTTTCTGTTTCGCAAACACAGTGACACCGTTACATTAGAACGCTCGCCTACTAGTGACTGTGATCCCTCGATTTTGCGCACGCTCGGAGGTAAGGTAGGTATGTCAAAAACGTGTGATATCAGTGAAAATAGTAGATTTCATTGCATATTCTCTCCACAGTAGTGTTGCCACAATTTAAGTTCCAAACCTCGTATAGGAAATACACTGTCTTCTCCTATCCAAACAAAGAAAGGTAATCATGAAGATGCTTGTTGTTGTTGTTATTGGGGTTTTGAAAGGGGGCTAAACGGCTAGGTTATCAGTCCCCTGTTCCTAGCCAAGAGAGCACATCAGGATTCAAATGATCTGTAACATTCATAAGTTCATTCAACTAAAAACTTCACTATTCATTGGTGGCCCCATCCTTGTGCAAGCGAAGTAAAGTTGTCCGTGTGAGAAACACGGAGATGTCTTTAATAGACTGCCTTGTCGATTATTAATCTTAATAGAAACTGTTGAAGTATTGTCAGAATGAACTAAAATGTTTCGACGTCTTCCTGTCGGTTCTACGCAGTGGTGACAACAATATAACGGCAATCGAGATAGTGGTAAGAACAAAAAGGTTCAGCAGAGGGGTTTGGTGTTGACTTGTGTTTACTCTACCAAACGAATGACATACAATCAGTTGGGTTCATATAGTGTAGTGAGCAGGTAGGTATGCAACAACAATGTTACTTACCGAAGCTATGGCATGGAGAGCCAGAGGGATGTTGGAAGCAAGACAGAGACAAAGTGAGGCGGATGTAGCTATTGGAGTGTCCCAAAAAGTAATTTCCAGGACTTGGATGCTATTTTAGACAAAAGGAAACGTTAAAAGAAGGTAGGGCCAAGATCGTCCACTGGTAACATCAGCAAGAGATGGCCAATATTTCCGGTTAACTACGAACCTCAGCTGCAACGCACCTACCTCTCAGGGAGCAGCAGAACGCGCAATATCAACACAAACAGTCCACCTTCGGG
Organism: Locusta migratoria; assembly: GCA_026315105.1. NCBI lineage: Eukaryota > Metazoa > Arthropoda > Insecta > Orthoptera > Acrididae > Locusta > Locusta migratoria. The sequence goes on from CM048745.1 coordinate 147,192,694, forward strand.
AATGTGGTCTCTACGCACGGAAGCCTATGGTATGTGCTACATTAAAAGAACGACACCATTTAGTCCTCAGAGTAACGCGATTGGCACGGATTCTCTTCACAGATGAGTCACGACTTTGTGTTCAGACGGACAATCGTCGTTCCCTCATCTAGAGAGAACGTGGAACAGTCGTACTTATGTGCAGGAAATATCACCATATCACGGTGGTGGACGAGTGGTGTGGGCAGGAGTCAGTATTGGCGACGTATGGACCTCTATGTCGTCCATAATGGCGCTTTGACTGCTCAGAGGTATAGAGACGAGATATTCCGACCCTTAGTTGTGCCCTACGCCCCACAGAGCTGCACTGATTCAAACATACTTGAAGCTGAGGGAACTGAACGAATGGAGTGGTCAGCTTCTTCGCCGGACTTAGACCCGATTGAGTATGTCTGGGAAGCACTTGGCAGACGCATTGCAGCCAGACCAGCACCTCCCACAACGGTTGCGGACCTGCATAATCCAGTCACAGTAGAATGGCCAAATATCCCTCAAGCGCTGATTGAGAACATCATACTGTCCATGCCACGCACGTATGCATCTACGAGGTCATCACGCACACCATATTAGAGGGCAACAAGAATAGCATTTCAGTATTATGGTAGCCCCATAGTGCTATGTAAACGCCGCGGTGGAGTAGGCGAGCGGTCTAAGGCGCCTCGCTGCGGAGTGCGCGGTTGCTAGACGTCGGAGGTTCGAGTCCTCCTTGGGGCATAGCTGTGTGTGATTGTCCTTAGGTTAGTTTACCTTAGTTTAAGTTGTTTGTAAGCTACGGACTGATGACCACGCAGTTTGGTCCTTTAGATTCACAAACATTTGAACATTTGAACCATGTAAACTTCAGGTAGCGTTGAGACAGCAATACATCGTACTGTATCACATACAAATAACAATTGTAACCAATATCTGAGTTCAATTGTTTGTTAATCTACGGGACTTAACTGCATGATTATTAGTCCCTACGCTTACAAACTATATAAACTAAGTTAAACTAACCTAAGGACAACACACACACCCATACCTCAGGGAGGACTCGCTTTGACTCATAGACCTCTGTCTGAGGAACAACCTTGTAATACGGATTTCATGGCAGCAAAAACAAAAAGAGCCATAATATCACAAGATATGGGTGGGACAGGAAAATTGAATCTCTTATCTATATCTATAAATGTGAATGTCTGTTCGGTGTACGCCTATCACGTCTGAACCACAAGACATAAAGAGCTAAAAATTTGTACAGTTACTAATGTCTACCCGGGAAAGGCTTTAGGCACGGTTTTATGGCGATCGGATAGATATTTAGTAATTTGAAGAATATAACGCGAAATGCGGAACAATAATTACTCTTTGAAAATGATTTTATTGGTTGCATTTTTTCTTGAGGCTTGATAATGATAAAAGGGCGGAGTATAATGGGATGGAAAGTTATCGGTATATATAAAATTCTATGTGTGTGTGTGTTAATATTTTGCTCTGCAGCGGAAACTACAGAACGCAAACGAATGGTCTGAAGTCTCCCGTTGTACAGCATAGTAGTTCCATCCCGATAGCTATAACGGGGTGGAAGATACGGTGGTTGAAAGTCGTCAAATTATAAAAAAATTGGGACTGTAGGCCAGCGATGACGTTTGCGACTCTATAGCAAGGAGGTTACGTACAGCGAAACTTGATGCCACCGACCATATCTTTGGTCTATGCGTGCTGCAATGTCTGCAGCTCTTTTTCTGTAGGGATAAGCATACGAATAAGGAAATATAAGAATAAATAAATAAAGCAGTAAAAAAATTTCTTTTAATACATCTCTTTAAAAAAATCGATTTGACGTTTCGCGCATTATTGTTGAATTTCGTAATTGCATTCTTCGAAACAAGTGCATTTTTACCTGTGATGTCTTATTTCTTATACATTCTCTGATAAATGTAACATGGACAGAGAGAAAGTGGATAGGAAAAGTACTAACTCAAGGTTCGAATAAATAAATAAATATCCGGGCAACGCCGGGTTTTCAGCTAGTAGATTATATTTTGATTGAAAAACAACTGCAAAGAAGACTGGTAGATGTGAAAGTAATTCCCAGTGCATCCCTGGCAAGTGACCATAGACTCCTCGTTGGCAATTTCAAGGTTAATAAGCTAAAAGAAGTATCAACTATACAGGAAAAGAAACTCAGAACATGTAAATTGAAGGACAATAACACTGTATCAGAATTGCAACGCCACATCAAAAAAGTATTTCCAAAGACAGATGTAAAACCAGTTGAGGAGGAATGGAAAGATTTTAAAGAAAGTCTTGTAAGTATACCTGAGAAGGTCTGTGGGCGAATCAGTGGCACAAGAAAATGGAAGGAAAGTCCGTGGTGGAATGGTAGAACAAGAACTGCTGTCATTATCAAGAACAACATGTTTCGAAAATACTTTAAAGACCGGACCTATCATAACAAGGAACTATATAGAGCCGCAAAGAAACAAGCCAGGCAGGTAGCCACAGAAGAACGCAAGAAGTGGCTGAACTAGTGGAGCGATGAGTTTGAAGTCGATGTCAATGGCAACTAGAAAATTTTATATGGGATGATGAAAAACAGAAAGAGATAAAGAATATTCAAAGTACCTAAAGGACGATAAGGAAAATCTCATCACTGATAATGATAAGATCAAAGAAATTTGGAAAAGGCAGGAGCGGGCTTTTTCTAGGATTGTGCAGAGTTGGGGAGTCCAGGATAGGGCGAAATCAATAATGAGGTCCAGGTATTTTAGGGTGGGAGGGAGGCGGATGGGACGGTGACGGAGGGTGGCACAGAAATCGTGGGGACGGAAGGAAGGGTGGTACGACCTACAATGATCGCCTGGGTTTTGGTAGGATTTATAGACAGGAGCCACTGGCGAAGAGGTCAAGGTGTTCTTGGAGGAGACGGTTGGAACGGGCGAGGGTGGGAGCTAAAAGGCCTTGGTGGAGTAGCCGAGCGGCCTAAGGCGCCTCTGCGGAGCGCGCGGTTGCTCGCCGTCGGAGGTTCGAGTCCTTCCCGGGGCATGGGTGTGTCTGTATGTGTGTGTGTGTGTGTGTGTTGTCGTTAGGTTTGTTTACCTAGTTTAAGTAGTTTGTAAGCTACGGACTGATGACCACGCAGTTTGGTCCGATAGATCTACAAACATTTGAACATTATATATATATTTCGGAGCTAAGGCAAGGAAAGCGATGTCATCAGCATATTGGAAGAAGTGTATGGGAGGGGAATGCTTAGGCATATCGGAGCTATACAGGACTTCGAAGGTACATACATTTGCATATGTGTATACTGTCAGTAAAGTTTATTGCGAGTAAAATTTGAAGTGCAGAAATTATAAATTGTAACGTCTTACGGTAAAATAGAAATCAAAGTTAAAGTAAGTTAGTTGAAGTTTGTTGCAAGTCGGTAAGTACCATCATTCACATACAGTGTATGGATAAAGTCTCATCTCATTATGTGGCAGCTTTTTCCGACCTCGGCTGTTTATGACGACATATTTCCTAAACAATGCGATCCTTACAACAACGGCGAGCGTCCTCTTGCTTTGAAGGTCAAGTGCGCTAAATTTCATAGATTGTAAGAGATATGTAGATTTGTATGAATACGTATACACAAAGAACTGTAAGGCCCGATCCAATAGAGGGAGGCGTACTTAGAAAATACAGCCGCGAGGATACGTGTTTTTAATTCGAAGTAGGCGATTTCGATGCCAATATTCTTTCATTTATACTGTATGGGCTGGACTATGCTCTAGTAAAAGCCACGCCAACTCAGGTGCTTCGCGAGCACCAGCCGGCGACTGCAAAAGCACCAGGGCTTTGCTGCAGCGCAGGTGGTGTGCAGCACGTGATCGAGGCAGACAAAGCGCTATTGTGACAATGGTACGAGAGGATCGTGTTGTACCGCTTACCGAGGCCACAGTCATGTTGTTTGTGAATGGAGCTGCGACAAGCGACATACCGGTATTCAAATAAATAATAATAATGGTAATTATGTATACAGACAGAAAAAATAGTTTTATTGCGCAGGCTCTAAATTTGAACATTCTACCTTGATATTCGGCATCGGTTTGAAGCCATTAATTTTCCTATATTTGGAACAGTCATATTGGCAGTTGCAATTAAAAGTATATCTTCCAACGAAGCATCAGGGAAACTTGACCTTGATTTGGTATTGTCAACTTTCATGATTGAAAACGTTTTTTCGCAAACGTTGTTTCGAACATAGCAAGCCGGCCGCGGTGGCCGAGGAGACTGAGGCGCCTCAGTCACGGTCTGCACGGCCACTACAGTCGGGGGTTCGAATCCCCCCTCGGGCATGGATATTTGTGCCGTCTTTAGTATAAGGTAGTTAATGGGTAGTTTGTAAGTTTAGGGACTGATGACCCCGTAGTTAAGTCCCATAAGCTTAACAAACGTATGAACATTTGAACAATCTACTCTGGTCATCAAACTAATCTAACTTACACCAAGGATAAAACACACACACACACACACATCCATGCCTGAGGGAGGACTCGAACCTCAGTCGCGATCGGTAATGAGACGCTCCAGACCGTACGGCTATTCCCGCGTGGTTCGTCGAGAATACTTATTCATTAACGACTTTAAAAAATGAAATGAAATCACCATTGTAACTGTAAGAGTGACGTGTCAAATGTGAATCGTACTGTCGTTTTATCAGCTAAAATCTCACGCGACGGAAAACCGACGTGGTGGTTTTACAGAACAACTGTTTGGTTAGTTTCCGAAGTTGTCTAAAACATTAGATACAAGCATCATCATCATCATCATCATTTATCATCATTTCCAGTTATTTAGATTTCAGTCTGGAACATAGTCTCCTTTACAATATGCTCCACGATCCCCTATTCAAAGCTAACTTTGATGCCTCGTCTGATGTTAAGCCTGTTACTTCAAAATCAATCTTGATCGAATCCAAGCACTTTCTCCTTGGTCTACCTCGACTCCTGCTACCCTCTACTGTCCGCTTCCGTAGTCCAGTGGACTGCGTGCTATATTGCCACGCAGGGGTCCAGATTCGATTTCCGGTTGGGTTGGAGATTTTCCTCCACTCGGTGAGTGCGTGCTGTGTCGTCCTCATCATCATTTAATCAGCATCGATGCGCAAGTCGTCCAAGTGGCGTCACCGGACAGGCTGAACACGATCCCATCTGGGGTCTAACGTCCAAAAATGCCACACGTAATCATCACCACCCTGTACTGCCAAACCCATCAGTCTCTATGGTAATCTTGCTTCTCTAACCTGTGGAAATGACCCCACCATTTCAGCCTCTTCTCTCCAATTGCTGAATCTAACGTTTTAATTTCCAGTTTTTGTTTTATTTATTGATTATAAACACCCTCCTCTCATTGTTTCCATATATTAGTACCTGCAATCATCCTAGCTACTTTCATATCTGCAACCTCAACCTTATTAATAAGGTAACTGTATATCTACACAGTTTTCACGCCCACACAGCAAAGTTAGTGGAAAAAAGTGAACGGTGCACTGCTAATGTAGTCTTGATAGTGACTTCCTTCTTGCAGAAGAGAGTAGAGCGTAGCTCAGCGCTCATTGCTTTAGATTTTTACGCCTTGATTCCAGTTGTTTCAGCATGTTGTCGTTCTGTGAGAAAAAATATCCACATGTTGTAACAGTGATCCTCTTATTTGGCACTCAATCTGTTTAAATGTCTTCACCATAGACATTATTTTCGTTATGGACATCCTCGTCTTCATACCATAACCCTTACACCTGTGATCTATCACTGAAATTTTAGATTACAATCAAAACTGCCATTGCAACTGTCTGGAAATGTGGACTGCTTATTTTGTTTTGACCTATTTTAATCTCACCCTGCCAGTCTATTGTTTTCAACATGTGACCTATAAATAGTAAGAACAACAATGGTGAGTGGTTAGCTTACCCCTGAAACTGCCTTGAGCCATGATGTCAATTTACCGTCAACTCTAAATGCTGCCTATCGGACTGTCTGCAGTCGTTAGCCTACCGTTCGACAAACTCACAGAACCGATAATAACTTCCTCCTAGGAAAACGGCCATAATCCTTTCCTGGATCTAAGATATACTTTCCTGTTCCACTCACAGCACTTCACTGTCTGTCGTAAACTAAAGAACTCGGTCTGACAGCCTCCAAGAGCCTTTCTTAACTTCCTTCTGTCAGAATTCGCCATGCCTTAACCAGTCTCGATATATTCAAAAGTACGTCTTGTATCTGCTAATATCAATGTTGTTACTTCTATTATAACACCAGCAGCAGCAGAAGGTGTCTCAGTGGTACTGAGAGTATTAATCCTATTAGAGTTAAGTCAATACATTTTATTTACACCCTTTTTCATGTAATCAACCTGTAAAAAATAATGTTATTAATTGATTATCTATAAAAATCATTGTTATGTTATAGGTAGCTCACATGTAAAGAAATACTGTATGTGTAAAACCCTGGTACGATGTAAGAGAGGGCCTCATGGCCCTAATCTGATCAGGCTAAATAAACAAATAAACCCACACTGATTTTCACCGAACTAAAACTCGCACTCTCCTTTCAACCATACCGTACAGAAACATTCGTGTGTGGAGTGAATAAATCGATGTGAATGTAGTTCCACTCCTGGAAACACACAGAGCTGCTGTGTATGGACAGTTTTTGTCCTTTTGTCCCTCTGTATGTTGCCTCTATCGAGCACAGGTCTCTACTGACCTATCGCAGCATACAGACTACAACTAGACAAGACGGAGCGCGGTTCACTCGAGCGTGTCCGTGCGAGCATAGTTCCCAATGTGCAGACCTCTAGTTAGCGAGCAAAATAAAATAAAGAAATATTACATATTTTTGGAAACATTTTTGTTTTTTTTGGGATAACAGCACCCGTTTGATAACTTTATGTATAAAAACAATCTAGAGCGCAAAACTGATTATTCATATCCGACTAATTTCAACCCAATTTTGCACATTTTCAGGGTGTTGCTCTGTAATATACAGATTTTACATTTAGACGACTTCTAAGAAAGGATCCACATTTGTAATTACATGAAACTAAGATAAAAGAAAGAACAGACACCATTTTGACCGTACAGTTAGTATCTATTCATATTCACGGGATTTACGACGTTAACTGCGAATGGATAAAGTTGAAAATGTGTACCCAGACTGGATTAGAACCCGGGTCTCGTGGTTTCTAGGCAGCTACGCTGACGCGTCCACCACTGGGAACACAGGAACTATGACCACTGTAAGGACTAGTCAAGTATGCCTCCCATCAGATACAACTTATCAACTTTTTCCTGCCCACTATTACGCAAACTCGTGGTATTTGAAATCTATTGCCATAAGAAATCAAATTTTTGTTAAGCTTATGGGACTTAACTTCGGGGTCATCAGTCCCTAAACTTACAAACTACTTATGAACTACTTACGAACTAGGACGTCACAAATATCCATGCCCGAGGGGGGATTCGACCGTAGTGGCCGTGCAGACCGTGACTGAAGCGCCTGTCCCCTCGTCCACCGCGGCCGGCTATTGCCATAAGAGTAATGGCCTAGGTTTATTCAAAGCGGATGCACTCCTAGGCTGTTCCTCTTACGGCAGTTTTCGTAATAGTGGGCGGGGAAAAGGTGAGAACTTGTACGTGACGAGTAGTCCTGTAGTAGCGATCGCTGTGTCCCCAGTGGCGCAACTGCCGAGAAAGCATGAGCTCCGGTTTGGAATTCCGGCTGGGTACGCATTTTCAATTTCACCCATTCGCAGTTACTGTTGTAAATTCTGTAAATATGCATTTCGAATTATTAGAATTTTTTAAAAAACATTGTAATTAAAATTTTGGTTAGCTACAACCACCAATTCGTAAATAAAATAAAGTTTTTGATGTAGCTGATAATATTTTACAACAATTGTTAACATTTTTAAAACAAATAATAAAAGTAATATGTTCCCCAGAGGTAGGACCGGATCCTGATGATCCACATGCCAGGCAGGTACGCCACTGCCTGAGTTATTTCCCCATACTGCAGTACAAAACTCATTGACTATTACATAAGATACATACTTCAGAGCCTTTTCTTCTCGGAATTTTCTGACTAGTGCGCCTTAAAAATACTGTGAGTGCACGGCTTTGACGTATGCTACTAACATGCGAAGTCTCGTCCCAAACCTAATTTTCGAGGCCGGGAGGTCTGCTTTTCAGGTGAATGGTTATGGCGTTGTAGGAATGCATTGCCTCGCGGCGATAACTTTTAATAGAAAGTTCTCGGGTTTCCGTCCGCGCCAGGTGGTTAAATATTCACGAGCTTTCGGCCAAGCCCCCCTTGGCCATTGTCACGTGATAGTGGAATTAGTGTCCCAGTCCTTTGCAAGTGAAGTGGTCGAGCTATTTAGGCACACACTTACGTCTTCCTATTTTCTGTACAACGGCCAGTATTATGATTAGACGGACAGCGTTGAAATGGGAAGCCAGTTAGCTTCAGCTGTTGCGAACCTCTTCATGGAGAATTCTGAAAATATTGCCTTAGACACGGCACCATTAAAGCCAAAATGTTTCTTCCGATACGTGGACGATACGTTCGTTATTTGGCCACACGGACGTGAGAAACTTCACAAATTCTTAGAACATCTGAACAGCATTAACACTAGCATCCAGTTCACCATGGAGGTAGAAAAAAAGAGTAGGCTACATTGCCCTTCCTCGACGTACTCGTCCGTCGCAAACGGAATGGATGCCTTGGTGACAGCGTCTGTAGAAAACCTTCCTACACTGATCTACACTTGCACGCCACAAGCCATCATCACAGCGTCTGTAGAAAACCTTCCTACACTGATCTACACTTGCACGCCACAAGCCATCATCACCCCGCACAGAAGCGCGCTGTATTGCAAACTTTGGCACATCGTGCAAAAACAATATCAGACGCCGATAACCTGCCCCATGAGTTGAAACATCTATACAAGATCTTCAGGAATAACGGCTACAATGATCGTGAAATAAGTGATGCGATCTCAGGAAGGAAACACAATAAGACCACTGACGAGGAAGAAGGAAAGAAACTTGCTTTTTTGCCGTTCTGCGGTTCTGTGTTGGGTAAAATAAAAAGATACACAAGATCAAATCAGTCTTCAGGCCCCCTACGAAAATCCGGCAATTACTGATAACCGTTAAAGACGCATTACGTCTCAGAACACCTGGGGTCTACAGTACGAACTGTTGAACAACGAAGGAAGAAACATAAAAGGTTTTATCGTTTACGGTAACCAGGTAAATCTGCTTTAGCTGAGCATGCTTTAGTAAACATTCATCGCATCAAATTCGATGAAACTGCCGTCGTGGCTCGCACGAATGGCTTGTGGGACAGTTTATTAAAGAAGCCATCGAAATTAAACCTTAACAGAGACGGCAGCTTGCAGCTCAGCGCGGCGTGGGATCTAGCGATCGCGCAGTTAAAACGGGCGCATCGAACACCGACTCAAAGCATGCCCATATATGGCGACGTCGCGGAGCACCAGTGACGTCACAGCCGGCAGCTTGCAGCCACTAGGCAGTCAATACCACTTGACAATGACGAAGGAGTGCTTGGCCGAAAGCTCAGTTAATACCACTTGACAATGGCCAAGGAGTGCTTGGCCGAAAGCTCGTGGAGTTTTAACCACCTGACGCGGACAGTTAAGCCGTTATTTGGAATTAAATTTCGAGCTGTCACAAGGCCATGGCAAACGGCACACTTTTTGTGTTACTAACAAAATAATAGTAAATCCCGCCCCATCCCCAACTTATTTTAGGCACCAGTCGCCAACGAGCAGAGAAACTGGCGATAGGGCCAGTTTCAAGACGACTAACGTGCAACTGTGACGAGTACAGCGGTACGGTGTCGACAGGAAATCCGAAACAAGTACTCTCACCACTTTACGCAGTGGTCACAGCTCTAGATGTGGAATGTAACTCACTTCCTGGACAAAATTACTAAAAATTTCAGGACTATTATGCCGTGGTCTTGTGGATTTATTATGGAAACCCAACGTTTCGTCTCCGACTGCGGAGGACATTTTCAAGAGGGATCGTGACACTTTTGATTGTCCGATGCACACCCTGGCTCGCTACCGACTGAAGCCAAACTCCGTTTACGAGGGCACGCGCGCAGAGGTGCGATGTCAGATGTTTTTGATATGCGCGCGCAATTTGTCGTTGCCGATTGTCGCCGTCCGTTAAAATCGTCCCATGGTGGAAGACTGTTACATTTCTTCTTCAAAACCGGAATCCAGATATCATTTAATTTCACGCCCTCCTCCATCCTATTGAAATTATTGGGGTGTTTTACAATTTGTACAGCCTCTCTGTACAGTCTTTCGTGGTATCCATTTGTAGCTGCTAAAACGTGAGTCTTATCAAATTGAATAAAGTGGTCCCCTGGTTGGAAAACATGTTCAGTAACAGCTGATCTGTCAATCTCTCCCTTTCTACAGTTCCCCTTGTGCTCATCTAGTCGTTTTTTGAATGTTCTTTTTGTGGTACCCACGTATACGTCTCCACAGCTACACGGAATCCTATAAATTCCTGCTCTTTCCAGCGGTTTACGAGTATCCTTTGCCGATTTCAGGTGATCGAGTATCTTCCGAGTAGGTTTGTAAATAACGGTAACATTCCGTCTCGTCAAAATTTTACCGATGTGGTCGGTGACGTCCTTAATAAAAGGCAGGAAAACTTTGGATTTCACACGAACTTTTTCATCGTTTTCAATTTTACGTATGGGACTCAAAGCTCTCCTTAGGGTAAGGTGGTACAAATTCGATATAGGTAAAATTCCGATCAACATAAGTTTTCGCGCCATTTGTCAATTTCATGGTGTCTCGTTGTGTGGCGTTGTAGTGTAGCAGTTTTCTACAGATCCTCCTGTCTTTTCCAAGAATACACCACTTTGTGTCTCCTTTTAAGAGGTAAGTGAAGATACTTAGTCCAATGCGCTCTTATACATTTTCTGGTTAAGGGTGGTTGGATTCGCTGCTAAATATGCAATGTTTGCTACCACGAAGTGTGCATTGGTGTCTTAAGGAAAAAGTGCTTTCTATGTGGAAGATGCCCATTATCAAAATTGTACTAGGAAGTGATCATAGTTGTACCTAGTGTGCTACATTTTCGATCGATTTTTCTCAATTCTGTAACCTTTTCTAGTGTTTATACCAACAATTGTAACTGTCTAATATTTGTGTTATATATTCATTAAACATCCGGGAACTAGTGAAATAGTTAAAATTATTTATTTTCTCAATATATTTCTAGTTACAATGACATTTGTCCGAAATGATCGAAATTGTACCATCTTACCCTATCTCTGTAGACGAATAGCCATTCTTAAGTTCCTTGATCTGTCAGCCAACGCCTTCATAATGCCCCGCTTTTGCTGTGGTTGGTGGTTTGAATCCCGGTGCACTTCCTGGAGTCCCCTGGCAGACGCTGAAGATGCCGTTGGACCGCGCGTTTGAGGATCTTCGGCGAGGGCCCGTGGGGTCGGTGGCAGCCGCCAAGGCCGCACACAGTGGCTGTCGCTTTGCTGTCCCCAGCCGCTCGTACCTGTCCCAACAGCCGCCGGCCGCGGCCGGCCACGTCTGCTCGCGTCCAGCGCCGCCGGTCTGGTCCGCCCACGGCCCTGATCGCCCGCTGTTTCACGTCCCGCCCTCCAGCAGCCGGATCGCGGCCCAGCCTCACCACAGGCACTCGCCGTGGGCGTCCCGCGGTCAATGCCGCCTCCAACAGCACCGCCGACAGAGTTCCTAGACGCTGTTCGCCACGGCCTTTATCGTCCGCTACTTGCTCTGGAATCGTATTTACGGACGTGAGAAGGTATAGACTACAAGTGTGTTTCCTTGAGTGAAATAATGGGACCCTCAGCTAAGTGTCTACGTAGGCATACTTTCTTCGAATATTATGTGCTACCTAGAAGAGAACGACCTATTAACCAATAGTCAACACGGATTCAGAAAGTATCACTCTTGCGAAACACAGCTTGCCCTTTATTCACATGATGTTTTAAGTGCAATCGACAAGGGTTCTCAAATCGATTCCATATTTCTGGATTTCCGGAAGACTTTTGACACTGTACCCCACAAGCGGCTTCTTATGAAATTGCGTGCTTATGGAATATCTCCCCAATTGTGCGATTGGATTCACGATTTCCTATCAGAAAGTACACAGTTCGTTGTAATTGACGGTAAGTCATCGAGTAAAACAGAAGTGATATCTGGCGTTCCACAGGGGAGCGTTATAGGTCCCCTACTATTCTTCGTGGTTATAAACGATTTAGGAGACAATCTGAATAGCTCCCTTAGACTGTTCGTGGATGATGCTGTCGTTTATCGATTAGTGAAGTCAACAGAGGATCAAAAGCAACTGCAAAACGATTTAAACAAAATTTCTACATGGTGCGAAAATTGGCAATTGACGCTAAATAAAGAAAAGTGTGAATTAATACACATGACCACTAAAAGAAATCCGCTGAACTTCAATTACGCGATAAATCAGTCAAACCTTAAGGTCGTAAATTCTACCAAATACCTAGGAGTTACAATAACGAACAACTTTGACTGGAGAGAACACATAGAAAATATAGTGGGGAAGGCGAACCAAAGGTTACGTTTCATTGGCAGAACGCTTCGAAGATGCACCGGCTCCACCAAAGAGACTGCCTACATCACAATTGTGCGTCGTTTCCTGGAGTACTGTTGCTCCTTGTGGGACCCTCACCATGTGGGACTAACGGAAGACATTGAGAAGGTTCAGAGTATCTACATAGATACTCTGCAAATCACATTTAAGTGCCTGGCAGAGGGTTCATTAACCACTTTCATAACTTTTCTCTACCGTCCCATTCTCTAACAGCGCGCGGAAAGAACAAACACCTAAATCGTTCCGTTTTCGATCATTTCTCTTATTTTATTGGGATGGTCATGTCCCCCTTAGTAGGTGGCTGCTACTAAAATATTTTAACATTCGGAAGTAAAAGTTGGTGATTGAAACTTCGCAAACAGATCACGCCGCAATGAATAACGTCTTTCTTTTAATGATTTCCACCCCAATTCGTGCAACATTTCCGTGACTCTCCCCCCCCCCCCCGTAACTTGATAAAACAAAACGAGCTGCCCTTCTCTGAACCTTATCAATATCTTCCGTCAGTCCCACCAAGTGAGGGTCCCACAAGGGGCAACAGTACTCCAGGAGAGGACGCACAAGTGTGATGTATGTAGTCTCTTTGGTGGAGCCGGTGCATCTTCGAAGCGTTCTGATAATGAAACGTAACCTTTGGTTCGCCTTCCCCACTATATTTTCTGTGTTCTCTCCAGTCAAAGTTGTTCGTTATTGTAACTCCTAGGTATTTGGTATAATTTACGACATTAAGGTTTGACTGATTTATCGCGTAATTGAAGTTCAGCGAATTTCTTTTACTGGTCATTTGTATTACTTCACACTTTTATTTAGTGTCAATTGCCAATTTTCGCACCATGTAGAAATTTTGTCTAAATCGTTCTGCAGTTGCTTTTGATCTTTTGCTGACTTCACTAATCGATAAACGACAGCATCATCCGCGATCAGTCTAAGGGAGCTATTCAGATTGTCTCCTAAATCGTTTATAACCACGAGGAATAGTAGGTGACCTATAACGCTTCCCTGTGGAACGCCAGGTATCACTTCTGTTTTACTCGATGAATTACCATCAGTTACAACGAACTGTGAACATTCTGATAGGAAATCGTGAATCCAATCGCACAATTTGTGAGATATTCCATAAGCACGCAATTTCATAAGAAGCCGCTTCTGGGGTACAGTGTCAAAAGCCTTCCCGAAATCCAGAAATATGGAGATCCCTTGTCGATGGCACTTAACACGTCATGTGAATAAAGGGCAAGCTGTGTTTCGCAAGAGTGATACTTTCTGAATCCGTGTTGACTATTGGTTAATAGGTTAGTTCATAATATTCGAACAAAGTATGCCTACGTAGACAGCAGAGGGTCCAATTATTTCACTCCAGGAAACCCTCTTGGAGTCTATACCTTACAAGTCCGTAAATTAGAGTCCAGAGCATGTTTATAATGTAGTGCTTCCGAACTTTCCTTTATTCTCAATAACGGTTGAGTTATTAAGTATGACGAATATTATTCGCTCGATTTTTCCGCTTTTCTCAACCAAGATGCAACCTTCTGCTGCTAGCGGGCTGCGAATTGAAGCGGGTACCGTAAGTAAAAGTTGGTAAAAGCCGACTTTGGGGGAGATCAATTTCGATTCAGGAGAAATGTAGGAACTCGGGAGGCAATCCAGACTTTACGGCTTATCTTAGATGATAGATTAAGGAAAGGCAAACCTACATTTCTAGCTTTTGTAGATTTGAAGAAAGCTTTTGATAATGTTGATTGGAATGCACTCTTTCAGCTCTTGAAAACAGCAGGAGTAAAATATAGGGAACGGAAGGTTATTTACAACTTGTACAAAACACAGTTATCAGAGTTGAAGGGCACGAAAGAGATGCAGAGATTGGGAAGGGTGTAAGACAGGGTTGTAGCCTTTCTCCAATGTTGTTCAATTTGTACATTCAGCAAGCTATAAAGGAAAGCAAGGAGAAATTTGAAGAAGGAATTAAAGTTCAGGGTGAAGAAATAAAAACATTGCGTTTTGCGGATGACATTGTAATTCTGTCAGAGACAGCAAAGGACCTGGAGGAGCAGTTGAACGGAATGGACAGCGGGAGCATATAAGGAGCATATGAGGAGCATATAAGATGAACATTAACAAGAACAAAACAAGGGTAATGAAGTGCAGCCTGATAAAATCAGGTGATGCTGAAGGAATTAGATTAGGTAACGAAAGAATAAAGGATGTAGACGAGTTTTGTTACTTGCGCAGAAAAACAACAAATGATGGTCGCAGTACAGAGGATATAAAATGCAGAATGGCAATGGGAAGAAAAGCGTGAAAAAGAGAAATTTGTTAACATCGAACACTAATTTAACCATAAGGAAATCATTTCTGAAGGCGTTTGTGTGGAGTGTTGCCTTGTATGGGAGTGAAACATGGACGATAAACAGGGCGGACAGGAAGAGAATAGAGGCTTTTGAAATGTGGTGCTACAGAAGAATGCTGAAGATTAGGTGGGTGGGCCGCGTAACTAATGAGGAAGTACTGTACAGAATTCGGGAGAAAAGGAATTTGTGGCATACTTTGACTAAAAGAACGTATCGATTAATAGGACATATTCTTAGACATCAAGGAATTGTGAAATTAGCGTGGGAGGGAAGTGTGTGGGGTAAAAATCGCAGGGGGAGACCAAGAGATGAATATAGTAAGCAAGTTCAAATGGATGTGGGTTGCCGTTCTTATGAGGAGATGAAGAGGCTTGCCCAGGATAGATTAGGTTGGACAGCTGCATCAAACCAGTCTCCGGACTGAAGACCACAACAACACAACAACCGTAACTATCGACGTAAATAAATTAGGACGAGGGCATCAACTAGCATATCTACATCCACATTGGATATTCTGCAAATCACAGTTAATCTCGAATAGCCTGCGGGAAGTAAGAACAGCTGAATCTCTCCGTTCGAGCTCTGATTTCTCATATTTTATGCTGATGATCTTTTCTAGCTGTGTAAGTTGCAGTCAACAATATATTTTCGCATTCGGAGAAGAATATTGGCTATTGGAGTTTCTTAAATAGCCCATGCCGCAGCGAAAAGGGCCGTTGTTGTAACGATACCATCGCAGATCCATGTATCATTTCCGTAACGCATCGTGACAATACGAAACGAGCTTCAATTCGTTGGACTCTTTCGATGTCCTCCGTCAAACCCACCTGATAAGGATCCCACACTGGGCAGCAGTACTCCAAAAAAGAACGGACAAGCGTAGTGTATTCAGTCTCTTTAGAAGTTCTGTTACATCTTTTAAGGGTTCTGTCAATAAAACGCAAACTCTGGTTCGCCTTTCCCACGACATTATCTACGTGTTCTTTCTAGTTAAAGTCTGAGAGAGCTACTTAGATTTTCTCCCAAATCGTTTATGTAAATAAGGAACAGCAGAGGACCAATGACACTACCCTGTGGAACGTCTGATATCACCTCTGTTTTAGTCGATGCCTTACCGTCGATTACTACAACTGTGTTCTGTCTGACAGGAAATCCCCTATCCAGAGTTGAATTTGGGGCGATATACCATAACCACACAATCTGGTTCAAAGCCGTTTCTGAGGTACGGTGTCAAAACCCTTCTGGAAATCAAGAAATACGGAATCAATTTGATAACCCTTGTCGATAGCATTCATCACTTCGTGTGAGTAAAGACGCTGCCTAGGGAATAGTACATATACTAATAATACCTCGGAGGCCAGTCTTGCGTCCTACAGTCAACTGAGCCAGTTTGGAAGGTATCGTATTGTGGCCTCCCGAGTGGACGTGCTGCAGCATTATACCATGGCGCTGTTTTCGATGGTCACGTAAATATTCTCACACATATAAAAATATTTTACATCTACATAGATACTCCGCAATCTACCGTAAGGTGGGTGGCGAAGGGTACACTGTACCACTACTAGGCATTGCCCTTCCTATTCCACTCCCAAATAGAACGAGGAAAAAAAAGAATGCCTATATGCTCCGTCCGAGCCCTAATTTCTCTTATCTTGTAATTGTGATCACTACGCGAAATGTAAGTAGGTGGCAGCAAGCTCGTACTAAACTCAGCTTCAAATTCCGGTCCTCTAAATTTCCTCAACAGAAAGACACGAAAAGAACGTCGTCTTTCCTCCAGAGATCCCCAATTGAGTTGCCGGCGCATTTCCGTGACTCTCGCGCATTGGTCGAACCTACCAGTAACAAATCTAGCTGCTCGCCTCTGAATCGCTTCTATGTCTTCCTTTAAACATCTGCTGCGGGTCCCAAACACTTGAGAAAAACTCAAGCCGTGGTCGTACAAGCGTTTTATACGCGGTCTCCTTTACAGATGAAGTACATCTTCCCAAAATTCTACCAATAAAGCGAAGTCGGCTGCCCGCTTTACTCACAACTATCCTTACATGTTTCATTTCATACCGCTCTGCAATGTTACGCCTAGATATTTGAACGACGCGACAGCATCAAGAAGCTCACTACTAACGCTGTATTCGAATATTATGGGATGGTTTTTGCTACTCATGCGCATCACCTTACATTTTTGTACATTGAGAGCTAGCTGCCATTCTTCGCACCAACTAGAAATTTTGTCTAACTCATCCTGTATGCTATTACAGTCAGTTAAAGACGACACCCTCCCATACACCACAGCATCATCAGCAAACAGCCGCAAATTACAAGTTAGTGTGTCCATCGGATCATTTATATAGATAGAAAACAATAGCGGTCCTATCACACTCCCCTGGGGCACGCCTGACGATACACTCGTCTCTGATGAACACTCGCCGTCGAGAACAACGTACTACGTTCTGTTACTTAGGAAGTCTTCCAGCCAGTCACAAATCTGTGAACCTATTCCATAAGCTCGTATCTTCGTTAGCAGTCTGCAGTGTAGCACCGCGTCAAACGCCTCTTTGAAGTCGAGAAAAACACAGTCCGCCTGTTGCCCTTCATCCATGGCTTGCAAGATGTCATGTGAGAAAAGGGCAAGCTGAGTTTTACATAAACGTGCTGGTCTGGACAACCACGCACCTCAGACGTCCGCGAAGATCGTCGTGTCGTAAAGGTAGTAGTGGCAGATCGTACAGCTATCACAGCTCAGATAAGAGAGTTTGCGAGGCCAGAAGTATCAACACGAAACATCACAAAACTGGTTACTAGCAGTGCGACAACATGTACGCACTCCTGGAGCCTACCCGCTACTCACGCCACAACATCGACGTCCATGTCTCGACTGGTGCCGATAGAGGATCATTTGGAAAATGGTATTGGCAGGCAGTGAGCTACGGCGATGGAAGAAGATTTTCTGTCTCTTCACAATCGATGATCGTTTACGCGTACGACGTACACTTGGCGAGCGCTGTGTCGTAGAGTGCACTGATCCAAGTCACACTGTCCCAATCCTAGGCATTATGGTCGGGGCGCATCTTTGATGTTTGTAAACATGGCTGGCAGTGACAGCTAATAAGCTGAACTCCGTGAAACCGACGATCCCATTCACTATTCGATTTCCTCATATTTTTCCTTCGGGCATTAGCTTTGGCTTCCCTGCACTTGCTACTTATTTCGGCCTAGGTATATTGGAGGGGGGAGTGAAAATTAGGGGTCCAACTACCCCGAAGGAGACAAATTTTTTGCTACAAAAATTAGTTTTGATTTAATTTGAGGGGTAAACAACTCTTACATTGCCGTGCTCGATGATATTGCCCATGAAACGCCTTTTGAATACATATATTTTTAACTGTTTCATCTCTTTAATATACCGCTATAAAGTCGCTCAATCCTAATCTGAAATCACAGTTACAAGATTCCAAATTGCTGATCCAGCATAGCGGACTAAAACTCGAAAAAATGCTTCAACAGACAGTTTTGTGTCCCAGCCTCGTCGCCGCTTTTGTGTCTCGTTTCCGTTGTAGGTGTCGGTGGCCGAGTGGAATGAGACCGACACAGGAATAAAGATAGCACGCTGGTGCAGGTACGGAGGGGAGCAGCCAGAAACTAGAAACACTAGAGTAAATTAGAACGAGATATATATTGCACAGAATTTATACAGTACTTAACTTTTACATAGCTCAGTACTGCAGAAGGTTGATACATAGTTGAGCTAGAGAGCTGCCTAGTGCCTGTCCGATAGCCAAGTCTTTACTGGTGCCTATCTGATTCCGAAGGTCTTAACTGGTTCCTATCTCAGTCCCAAGTGAACGATGTCGTTCAGTGGTGGCAACGAGCGGAGTTGCAGCAGAGGGCGCTCGTGGCTGTTGTCGTAAGAACGCCACGCCGTGCGTGCATGGCGGCGCGCGGCGAAAGTAGGTGGCGCGCACTTTGGACTTGTGCGACACCACACCCCTCTCCCCCAAACCGCCGCGCCGTTGTGGCGTAGGGCTGAGGGCCACGGCGACGGCACTGGGAAGAGGGCCTGGGCGGGGGCGTTACTGGTGGGACGGGCGTCGTAGCTGAGGCTGGGATCGAGACGCCGTCCGCGCCCCGGCATCCGCCTTGCGATCCTCCAGGAAACCCACCGAAACCTGGGGAAGGGCGCACACACCCGCCCCAGGTCGTCTTCTGAGGTGCGTGGCCCAAGCTGGGGGGCCCGCACGGTTCCGGAGTCCCTCTCGGTGACGCTGTCATCTGCGGCGGCGACAGCGGCGGCGACGACTGCGTCGGATGTACGTCGACGTCCATAGGGATCTCGTAGTCCGGGGACGAACTATGTGGCTGTGCTCCCTGGCGGTGAACTGGGTCTGGAATCAAGAAACCCGAGACAGGATCGCGCGGCCTGTGCAGGCGCAATTGGTTTGCTTGGCGCCGCAGCTCCGACCCTGTGGAAGAACGTACAACATACATATTGCGACCGAGCGCGCGCTGAATGATGCCTGGCAACCATGTCTTCTTGTTGCCAGCAAACACCCTGTACAGCACATGCGTGGAAACCTGAAAACGCGTAGCGCCATACGAACCGACTCGGTGCGTGGTAGGCTGCAGCAGGTGAAGGAGAGTGCGGTGACGGCGGTCGTGTAGCAGCTCGGCAGGAGACGGGCCGTCACGTGGCATGCACCGATACGTAGACAGGAAAATTTGAAGAGCTTGCTGCCTGGAGTGCTGACCTTTCATCTTCTCCATGTGAGACTTGAATGTTCGAACGAAACGTTCTGCTTCACCATTGGACTGAGGGTGAAAAGGTGCGGTGGTGATAAGCTGAATGCCATTCACACGACAAAACTGTTGAAATCCGCACTAACAAACTGAGGTCCATTTTCACTGACGATAGTT
The DNA here is from genome assembly GCA_026315105.1 of Locusta migratoria. Taxonomy (NCBI): domain Eukaryota; kingdom Metazoa; phylum Arthropoda; class Insecta; order Orthoptera; family Acrididae; genus Locusta; species Locusta migratoria. The sequence goes on from CM048745.1 coordinate 147,212,668, forward strand.
TCAGGCAAACCTTCGATGCAAAACACTGATGTTAAGGCACTGATTGTACTAGACGCCGTCGCTGAGTTCATGGCAATCACAAAAGGGAACTTGATGAAAGCGTCTACAACAATTAACCGCGCGTATTCCAGAAAGGTCCGGCAAAGTCAATATGTAAACGTTGCCATGGTCCCTTGGGGCGTGGCCAGTCTGAGAAACGTTGCGGAGGAGCCGCCTGATGCTCCGCACAAACTTTACTCTGTGACGTCATGCGCTCTATCTGAGCGTCCATACCAACCCAGGTACAATGACGTCTGGCCAGTTGCTTTGTCCTAACAATACCCCAATGTCCTTGATGCAGGAGGCGTAACACTTCACGTTGCAGGGAACGAGGAACAATCACTCTTGTTTGGTCGTTGTCGGTATCTAACAACAGAACACCCTGACTTAAAGACAATGCATGACGTTGTGCAAAATAACGTCGAACTAGAGGTCGTTCAATGTCTTTGGCTCTGGCAGGCCACCCAGAGCGAACACAACGTGCTACCACACTTAGGTCTGCATCCGCAGCTGTTTCCTGTGCAACCCGACGAGAGTTTAAAAGAAAGTCTGCGACAGCGGAAGCATCTCTGGAGTCTATCTGACAACATGCCATTTCTGAAAAATCAAACGACACATCCTGGCCAACCGGAAGTCGAGAAAGTGTGTCCGCGTTGGCGTGTTTAGTGGTAGGTCGGTACAAAATCTCATACTGATAATTAAACAGTATTAAGGACCATCTCTGAAGCTTTTGTGCCGTACGTAGCGTAATTGGCTTTGTGGGTGAGAACAACGACGTAAGAGGCTTGTGGTATGTCAACAAATAACATTTTCTGCCATAGAGATAATGATGAAACTTTGTGACGCCGTAAATGATTGCTAAGGCCTCCTTTTCTATCTGACTGTAATTCTGTTGCGTTGGCGTCAGTAGCTTGGATGCAAAGGCAATAGGACGATCGTGACATCCAATACAATGCGACAAAACAGCACCCAGACCGTACGATGAGGCATCAACTGCTAACACTACAGGCTTCTGTGGGTCAAAGGGAATCAAACATGCATCACTGACTAGTGCAGACTTTAATTTGTTAAAGGCAACCTTACAATCTTTAGACCATACAAAAGGAACATTCTTCCTACGTAAGCGATGCAGTGGAGCTGCAATCTGAGAGGCATTGGGAATAAACCTGAAATAATAATTAAGCTTTTCCATTACTGCTTGCTTCCTGCACATTCTTAGGAGGAGGCAAGTCTTTGATTGCTCGAAGATGTGACTGTAAGGGATGGATCCCTTGGGCATTAATCACATGGCCTAGGTAATTTCAGTTTGAAAAAACGAACACTTTGCTTTATTACAACGTAGACCTGCTGCAGTCAACACTTTGAAAAGGCACTCCAGGTTTGCTAAATGTTCTTCAACTGTACGTCCGGATACCACAATATCATCTAAGTAGTTCGAGCAACACGGTACAGAAACTGTCAGCTGTTCCAAAAAGCGCTGAAAAATAGCGGGGGCGGTAGAACTGCCAAACGGAAGGCGTTGAAATTGAAAATACCCATGTGAGTATTAATGACGAAAAACTTTTATGACTCGTCATCAAGCGGAATTTGTAAGTATGCCTCCGCTAAATCAATCTTAGAAAAGAAACGAGACTGACCTAATTTGTCCATAAGTTCCTCAGGTCTGGGCAGGGGGTAAGTATCTACAATTGTTTGACTGTTCACTTTTGATTTGAAGTCCGCACAGAGACGAAGTTTTCCTGACGGCTTGGGTATAATTACTATAGGCGAGGCCCACTGACTCGCAGCAACAGGAGAAATCACACCACTATCTTGCCAACGTTTAAGTTCTTCGGCAACTGTATCACGCAAGGCGATAGGCACTGGTCTAGCTTTACGAAATTTTGGAACTGCAGATTCTTTTAAAGTTACATGTGCCACGAAGTTTTTTGCACAACCTAGTTGCGGCGAAAACAAGTCACTATATTTTTCACATAATGCATTGATTTTGTCCTGAGGCACTAATGACGAAATTTGGAGCACATCTCTTTGAATTGATAAGCCAAACAAGTCAAACGCATCTAGTCCAAAAATGTTCTGTGTAGATTTGGCCTGAAGAACTACAAAAGAAACTGTTTTTGTTACACCTTGAAAAGAGGCAGGCAGGCTACACGTTCCTAGCACGGGAATATTTTGTCTTGTATATGCAGTTAACACTTGTTGACACGGAGACAATTTTGGCGAACCCAGAAGTTCATAAGTGTCTTCATTTATTAATGTAACAGAGGAACCAGTGTCAAGCTGAAATTGCACAGTCTTATTTTCTATAGGAAGAGTCACTAATAGTTTTTGCTTGTGGCGCTCTACAGGTGCGCGAATGTGGGCAACATCTGCTACAGTTTCTCTGCGTTTGCGCATGCGCGGGCTGCGTGCGGTAGGAAGCGTGGCAGAATCGGCACATAGATTAATATCACTGTCACTAGATGGCACTACCGCCGGATCGGCGTCCGCGCAATGCGAGGCTACTGCACTAAACTTTTGAGTAGCTTCATCAATTCTACTGTCACTAGCTACACAGTACTGGGCACTATTACAATGAGAAGTTGCAGAAGGCACTATGTTCACTACAGGATTGCACTGTACATAGTCATTTTGCTTGTCCCGAACCCTGTTCCGTTGCACTGCTTGACGCGCTCGTCGGCGCTTGCGACGTGGCTCACTACATAGTTTGCCGTAGGCGCAGAGTAACTGCCCTTCCCACCAATAAGCTCCTCATGATGAACACCTTAAACCAACACCGCGTGGATGCCTTTCTCCTCAACGAAACCTTCCTCCTCCCTCACATACATGTCACTACCACACCCTATATCCTACACCGTCACGACTATCCCCATCCCCCTGCACGAGGTGGAGTGGCTTTCGGCCATCTCCGACACCACCCAGTTCGGCCACATCCCCTCCTCAACATCCCTTATGAACATCTCATCCACACCCTCTTCCTCCCTTCCCTCACTGTCACCTGTGCTACTATTTATATCCGCTCCCATGTTCCCATCCCTTATGACTTCCTCGCTCACATCGATAGCACCTTCACAACCTACGTGGTCGCCGCTGACCTCAATATCCACTCCCGCACTCCTGCCGAACTCCGTCGGTGGCATCAGTTCATTCCTACCATCAATGGCGACATTGTTCCACTCCCACGCCACACCTGACCCTGTAGCAACACCACCCCTGATGTCGACATTGTCTCTCCCAATCTCCTTGGGCTCATCACCGCCGACGTTCTTGACCCCATAGGCAGTGATCACGACCCTGTTCTCCTTACCCTCACACTCAATGTCCATCGCCCACAGAATCCTCGCCCGTCTCCACCTCCTAAACTTGTCCATGACTACTCCTGAGCAGACTGGGATGCCTTTCGCCTCTCCATCACCCATCAGGTCGAAAGCCACCATCTCCCCCTACACTCTCTCGATGATATCGACCAAGCTGCCTCCTTCCTTCAGCAGACCTTGTTTGATGCTATCCATTCGCACATCCCTACCAAAGCTGTCCAGCCGCACCGTCCCACACTCCCTCCACAGGCTGTCCTTCTTCTGCGGGAATCCCGCCGCCTGTACCGCTCCTTCCTGCGAACCCGTGACCGGGATACACTCCTCCGCCATCGGCAACTCCAGCAACACGTGCGCAGCCTCCTGACAGCCAAAAAACGCCGGGACTGGCATCAGACAATGACACGGCTTAATGCCCACCTCCCAATCAACTCGTCTCGGTATTGGAACGCCTTCCACCGTCTCATTGGATCGAAACCTATGCCCACATACCCTTTCCTCCACCTTGACCAGCCCCTTCCTGATAATGCCAGTAAGGCTAACCATTTTGCCTCTTTCCTCTCTGATGTATTCTCCATCCCTGACAATCCTAACTTTGATTATTCCTTGTTCCCAGATGTCCATGAAAAAACCGATGTCTCAATCCCACCCCTGGCTCCTGGCTTCCATTACCTGGACCACATTCCCCCATCAGACATTAACACCCCCATTACTGCACACCACATACAATTGATACTGCGCACCAAACGCAACACAGCTCCCGGCCACGATCACATCACATACCGCCACCTCAAAGAATTTCCCCTCCCTTTCCTCACCACTCTTGCTTCCCCCTATACCACTATCCTCTACACTGGCTGCTACCCCCGCCTGTGGAAAATCTCCAGAGTCCTCATGTCCCTCAAACCCAACAAACCCCCCTCTGATGCCTCCTCCTACCGCCCGATTTTCCTCACCCCAGTGTTCAGCAAGGTCTTCGAATCCATTCTGTCCCGTCGCATCCATCATCACCTCCACCTCCACCGCCTTCTCCCAGACACCCAATGTGGATTTCGTCCTTCCTTCTCCACTGACGACCAACTCCTTCAACTTACGCAACTCCTTTCCCTCCAGCTAAATTCCCGTCGTGCCGCCATCTTTGTGTCCTTAGACCTCGAACGGGCCTACGTTCGGGTCTGGCACTCTGGCCTGTTCTTCAAACTCCAAACCTATGCTCTCCCCATCAACCTCGTCCGGGTCATTGCCTCCTTTCTCTCCGACCGCCCCACCTATGTTGCCATCCACAACACCGACTCCTGTCTTTTTTATCCCTCTGCTGGTGTGCCCCAAAGCTCTGTCCTTTCTCCCCTCCTGTACCTCCTGTAACCTCTGATATGCCTAAGCGTGCCCCTCCTGTACACCTTTTCCAATATGCTGACGACACTGCTTTCCTTACCTTAGCTCCCACCCTTGCCCGTTCCAACCGCCTGCTCCAAGAACACCTTGACCTCTTTGCTAGTTGGTGCAACCAGTGGCTCCTGTCAATAAATCCTACCAAAACCCAGGCGATCATCGTAGGTCGTACAACCCCTTCCTTCCGTCCCCGAGATTTTTATCTGACCCTCCATAACCGTCCCATTCGTCTCACCCCTACCCTAAAGTACCTGGGCCTCACTATTGATCACACCCTCTCCTGGACTCCCCATCTACATGCTATCCAAGAAAAAGCCCGCTCCCGCCTCCGCCTCCTCAAACTCCTTGTTGGCCAAACATGGGGCCTCAACCCTTCTACCATCCTCTATACCTACAAATCCCTCATCCGCCCAGTCCTCTGTGTCGCCCATCCCGCCTGGATATCCGCTCCCCCATCCTTCTACAAATCTCTGGAGATACTGGAACGCTATGCCCTCCGCCTCGCCTTCCGTATCCCACTTTATCCCCCTCCCTCCACGCGGCTCCTCTATGATCTCATTTCTTTCCCCAGACTCGTTCCCTTTATTGAAAATCTCCGCCTCCGTTACATATCCCGCAAATCAGATCCGCCTAATCCTCTAGTCCATCCCCTCCTCTCTGCACCCGGTACATTGCCGCTCCACCACTGTATTCCCCCTGCTCTCCACTTGTCCACCCTCCGGATCCTTTCCCGTGGCAACTTCCGTACCCTCCCCCTCCCGGATGATGCCCTCCGACCTGACATCTACTCTTCATACCAGCTTTGATCCTTCTCCTTGCTCCCTCTCCCACTTCTCTCCCTGAGGGCCCCGACTATCCCTCCCTTCCTGTCCCTTCTCCCCTCCTCCGTCCTTCCGGATCCTCCTCTTACCGCCCTCCTCTATCCTTCTTCCCCGTGGCTTCCTGGGACATCATCCCCCCTGTCCCTTCCTTACCGGCTCTGTGGCTCCTCCCCACCCTCTCCATCTCCTTTCATCTCTTTTTCCCCCACACCACATCTTCAATGCTGTCAGTGCCCCACCATCTACGGAACCTCCTTTGTTCTTCGACAAGTGTGGTGTGTTGTAGTTAAATTGTTTCATTTTACAACAGTGGACGGCCAACCCGCAGCCGACACCATCAGTTTTAACTTGTGTATCTCTCGAAGTGTGTGTTGTGTTTTTCTTTAACTCCAAATAGCGGACGGTCTCACCATGGCCGCCGCCCTATGCTCATTTTAATTGTGTGTGTGCCACTGACATTCGAGCAACTGTTTTTATTCACCACTTTCGCCGTTCCAAGTGTTTTATGTCACCACTGTTTCCTCCATTTTATGTACTTTGTTTTATCTCCATTTTAAATCTCCGTTTTATGTCTGTATAATCTCCAAAATTTTATCTCCTTTGTGTTTTTATGTTCTCCGCTGACAAATTTTATTTCTGTAGGCCGAAGAGCGCCAGTGAGCGCTGCCGGCCCGCCCCTTTTTTAGGGGAATTGAAACCACAATAAAGGAAAAAAAAGCAGAGTAACTGTCTTGTATTTGAGAACCAAGTAAAGCACCGCTCAAGTCCACAGCGTGTATGACATGCACTGCTCTCTCACTTTGCGAAGCTCTGTTTCTAACGTTACTGCTCTTTGAATTTTTGTTTTGCATACACACTGTCTGCACATGGCCTGTTTTGCCACATTGATAACAGGTTGCGTTGCGACTTGGGCACTGTGCACGTTTGTGGCGTGATACACACTGGGAGCAAGACTTACGAACATTTTTCTGAAATGAGCGTTGGCGCCCGTTATTCAAATTACTGTTTCTAACACGACGTGGCGACATTTGTGTCGCACTTTTACACTGGCTACTCTTCACTTTCTGTTCAACACGGCCTGTAAAATTGTAAGAATCACAGCAAGACTGAAAACTGTCACTAGGAAAGCGACCGTTGCGGCGCACTGAATTTACACTGTGGCTTTGCATTTCTACATCTGCTAAGTCAAAGGTATCATGCGCTTCAATAAGCTGCAGTACACTGTCTAATGAGGGGTCAGACTGTTTTAGAATTGCTGCCCTAATTCTGGGGTCCTGAATGTTCTGCGAAATTGCATCCCTCAACATAACGTCACTGTACGAAAGTCCACAAGAGCAAGTAAATTTACATTTGCGGGTTAAGCCCTTCAATTCCGCAATTCACTCTTGGTGTGACTGCTGCGGTAATTTTTTAAGTCTGAAAAATCGGTACCGTGCCGCGTGCCGCAGCTACGAGAACTTTTCTCTCATAATGAGCATTCAGTGCATCTACTATTTGTTCAAAGTCTACATCACGAGGAGATGCTTGCGGGAAAAGTTTCTGTAGTAACACGAAAGTCTTGGTGCCAACTACGGCGAGAAAGAAATGTTTAACTGTCTGACCTGTTATTTGATGAGCCGCGACGAGTTCTTGAAACTGTGCGAAATAGTTCCTCCATTCTTCCTCACGTTCGTTGTACTGGCGAAACGGAGGAAGCGTTGCGACGGCAGGTGTGGGCTGCTGAAGTGGCGGCTGTTGTTGTTGGTTAGCTGCTTGCGCTGTGAGCTGGGTCACTGCTTGAAGGAGTTGTGTGATTTGCGCCATCTGTAACTGAATAATTTCCATTAAGTTTGGGTTCGGGTTAGCGGCCATGCTGACCGATTAGGCGCCGCGCATACAAGTAACTTATAACAAAACACAAATGCAATAGGAAAGAGGACGCTCTGCAACAAAAAATAGTCCACAAAACACGTAACAGAATATGTTCCCCCAAAAATCTTTGAATAAGGGTGGGTGGGCGGGAGCAATTTCTGTGTGCTCCGACTGCTGCTGTCTGGCTGCTGGTCTAAGGTTCGTCTATCGTTCCTCATCGCCACTTTTGTATCCCATCCTCGTCGCCACTTTTGTGTCCCAGCCTCGTCGCCGCTTTTGTGTCTCGTTCCGTTGTAGGTGTCGGTGGCCGAGTGGAATGAGACCGACACAGGAATAAAGATAGCACGCTGGTGCAGGTACGGAGGGGAGCAGCCAGAAACTAGAAACACTAGAGTAAATTAGAACGAGATATATATTACACAGAATTTATACAGTACTTAACTTTTACATAGCTCAGTACTGCAGAAGGTTGATACATAGTTGAGCTAGAGAGCTGCCTAGTGCCTGTCCGATAGCCAAGTCTTTACTGGTGCCTATCTGATTCCGAAGGTCTTAACTGGTTCCTATCTCAGTCCCAAGTGAACGATGTCGTTCAGTGGTGGCCACGAGCGGAGTTGCAGCAGAGGGCCCTCGTGGCTGTCGTCGTAAGAACGCCGCGCCGTGCGTGAATGGCGGCGCGCGGCGAAAGTAGGTGGCGCGCACTTTGGACTTGTGCGACACCACAGACAGTAACGAGACATGCGACTTTCAGAATACTGTAAAATCTGCTCTTGAAATAACAGCGAATAAAAGTGAATAATACATGTTAAAAATGTTTACTGATGTTAATAGCCGGCGTTAGCGTTGCCCGTGATGTAGCGATGTAGCGCGTAGAGGTCGCATGGTCTCATTTATATCTGTTCCTGCCGCTTGATTAGGCAAGTCCCCATGCCTCTCACAAATTTCATGTGTCAGAACACGATTCATTGTTTGATCGCGTACGTAGAGATGAAGAAAGATTTTTTTAGTCTATTTTATTATTACTGTGTTTGTCCATCTAATTATATCAAACTATCCTGGAAATATACGGGTTTTGTTCCCCTCAAATATTTATATACTAGCTTAAACCCGTGGCTCCGCTCGCGTGTTGGTTGATTATGATAGATAAGCTATCTTTCACAGATCGATCACTTGATGTAATGCGCGAAACGTCAAATCGATTTTTTTAAAGAGGTGTATGAAAAGATATTTCTTTTTGACTGCTTTATTTATTTATTATTATATTTCCTTGTTCGTATGCTTATCCTCTCAGAGAAAGAGCTGAAAACATTGTAGCACGCATAGACCAAAGATATGGTCTGTGGCATCACGTTTCGCACACACACACACACACACACACACACACACACACACACACACACACACATACACACACACACACACACACGTAGAATTTTATATATACCGATAACATACCATCCCAATATACTACACCCTTTTATCATTATCAACCCTCAAACAACAATGCAACCAATAAAGCCATTTTCAAAGAGTAAATATAATTTTCAAAGAGTAATTATTGTTACATATTTCGCGTTATATTCTTCAAATTACTACATATCTAACAGGTCGCTATAAAACCGTGCCTAAAACCTTCCTCAGGTATAAATTAGTAACTGTACAAATATTTAAGTCTCTCCGTATTGTCGTTCGGACGTGATAAGCGTACACCGAACAGACATTCGCATTAATATATATAGATAAATAGCTATCCGATCGCCATAAAACCGTGCCTAAAGCCTTCCCCGGGTAGACGTTAGTAACTGTACAAATTTTTAGCTCTTTATGTCTTGTGGTTCAGACGTGATAAATGTACACCGAACAGACATTCACATTTATAGATATAGATTAGATATACAAAAATTAAAACAAACTAACTTTTGTAGCAAAAAAGTTTTTCTCTTTCGGGGTAGCTGACCCCCTAGCTTTCAGTCCCCCTTCAATGTATCTAGACCGATTTCCGTCTTATATCAAAAGATACTTTCATAACAAATCATTAAAATGTTTTCTTGAATCTCTTAAGTTATCATAGTTTTTCCGTTTTAGCCCCCATTTTGGAGGACTGATTCACCCCTTAAACATGTCGTACCTCCACTAAAAAAATACGTATCCTTTAGTTTTTCATGTGTTTTAACGTATGAGAATTTCAGAAAAAATCGGAGAGTGACACTTCCGTACGTTTACTTGTGAGACAGGTTATGCAATTGATTTGCATACTTCGACATCGTTTGGCAGATCACAAGCAAAACTGGTAGACATACAAGGGTTAGAGGACAGGAGCAGAGAGAGGGAGCGGCCAGAAGGTGATAGAGTGCGGAGGATGGGGAGAGAGGCGAGGAGGAAGAAGAAGAATAGGAGGAAGAGGAGGACGATAATTGGTGGGGTAGGAGGGGATGGACAGAGGGTAAAGGGAAGAGTTCATGGGCTAACTAAATGTTGGAATAAATAAGTACCCGAGCAACGCCGAATTTTCTACCACTAAAATTTATATAAAACAAGAGAACATTTAACTTTGCTTTACCATAGACAAGACACTACCCCAACTATGCCAACTGAAACCAGTTTAGAACTGCTACTGCTATGTAGATTTTTTTATAGTAAATGGTTTACGTACTTCATATCTGACAAGGAGACCTTCCGTTTCGGAAATTCAATCGGGATGGGACATCGCAGGATAATACGAGGCCCGTCCAGAAAGTAAGTTCCGTTTGGTTATATAAAACGAACGGGTACAGATACAGAAAAAAATATTGATTGCACAAAAATCTACAACTGCTAAACTACTTTTCTACATAGCTTCCGAAATTTTGTAGGCAATTATCATAGCATGGCACAAGGTTTTGTGTGCCTGTTTCATAGAATGTTGCCGCCTGTGTGTTCAACCATGTGGTAACATGTTCTTTCAGCTGGTCATCATCGTTGAATTGTTGTCCTCCAAGGACAGATTTTAGGTGTAAGAAGAGGATTACTGTCAAACATTTTTTTTTTCACGAGAATGCCTGACCTCACACACCGAATGTGACCAAAAAATCTTACGGAAATTTCAATGGGACCTGTTTGATCATCCTCCATACAGCTTGGAACTCTCTCCTAGCGACTTTCTTCTTACACCTAAAATCTGTCCTTGGTGGTCGACACTTCAACGATGATAAAGAGCTGTTACCACATGGTTGAATAGACAGGCGGCAACCTTCTGTGAAGGATGCATGCAAAAACTTGTGGCACGCTATGACAAGTGCCTGCAAAATTTCGGCAGTTATGTGGAAAAGTAGTTTAAGAGTTGAAGAATTTTGTGCAATAAAAATTTCTTCTGTATCTGTGTACAATTTCATTTTATTACCAAACGGAACTTATTTTCTGGACGCGCCTCGTATATACTGACAGTGGGGAAGAAAAAGAATAAATAAATAAATGCATGTTTCTAGATAAAAAATACGGCAACAGGTATACGCTACTTCTCCATGAAGAAACCTGTTCGTCGCGGTTCCTCGAAATTACAACGTATATATACCATCTTTCGACAGCTTACAATATCGCCTAATTAAAAAAAATGTAATGACAATGGTATTGAAGCGTTCCGGCTCAGCATCGTACCATTTCTCCCTTACCCTTCTTCTTTCATTACTTGTTACGTACCCCCTCTATTTTGATTATCTTTTTATTTACTTTGATCGAGTGTTATCGATTGTCATTTCGCTGCGATGAATTTCTGCTGTTCCTCACTACGATCCTTGACTGGTGCGGTCCTTAAAGGGACATGCGCGTCGCTGTGAGGACAGTGGTGGACTGCGGGTCAACGGAGGTACCTCGTGGCGGCTGTCGTGGCCGGTGTACGGCAAGGTACGTAGACTAGAAAGGTATGCCAGTTTGGGCTTCTTCACTGTCAATGGTTAGCGCTGTATTACGTCACTCGGCAGGAAGCCGCTGAATTATAAGGCCGCCGTGAACTCATTTTCTCCGTCTTTTATCATTCGACGAAAAACATTGCTTTTAAGCAGTGGAACACGCTTGTGATTATAAGGTAAAGCAGTCAACAATCCGAAGATTGGTTTGAATACCACAGTGCTTTACTAGGCATGGTCCTGTTTGGAGGTGGTATGCCGTTGCCTTCCTCCTTATATATATATATAAAGCACTGAAAAAGAAAAGCTTCAAACATTATTAACAACTAGCTAACCCGTCCCGACCAGCGACTTGGGACGGTAATATTTAAACGTGTTTAACTGGAGAACCACTGACGTATGGTGATGAGGTTTTTTTTTTTTTTTTTTTTTTTTTTTTTTTTTTTTTTTTTTTTTTTTTAAGGAAAAAAATGTAGAGCTCATAAAGATCTAAAATAAAGTTCGTGAGAGCACATGTCTAACTTTTATAGATTTCCCACAATCACTATGTAGTCTGAAGCCATCCGGCGCCAGCGCCTTAGGAGACAAAAATGGTACATATCCTTCACTCGTAAAAGTTAGACATATGCTCTCCCTGACTTTTTTTTAGGCCTTTGTGAGATCTACAATTTAAAAGAAACCTCATCAGAGTACGTTCAGTATTTCTCAAGTTATAGAAGGTTAAAGGGACAGACAGAGAGAAAATGTGCTTCTGTTTATATAATATCATGATTTCACCTCCATAGAGTGCGAATTTTGAAATTTTACTATGCCTTTAACCGTGACGCTAATTCATGCAATAAGTTGACGAAGTTTTATCGCAATCGACTGAATGACATTGACAGGCATAGCATACGGACAGAGGCCTTCATTTTTATATATTAGATAAGGAAAACTTTCGTTACAACGCAAACTTAGCAGCCGATTTTCGCATTAATGTTTTTGTTTTACTCATTTAATTACTATGAACATTGAACTGCATACTACTTTCATACATACAATTTTATCAATCGGCTTCACAAAAATGTTAGGAACAAATTGTGGCTCTTTTTTTTTTTTTTTTTTTTTTTTTTTTTTTACATATATATCTCGTCTTGTCGTTTACAGCGAAAGATCCATATGCGCTGAAGCTCGTCATCTTTTGGAAACCAATGGTACAAAATGCCTTCCGTCTTGCGTCCACTGTTATTACACTCCGCAACAATACAAAGTATTCTTACTCATAATTACCTTCTTTTTACCTTAATTACAGAAAGAATATATGGAAACATAGTTCCCTAATACAAGAAAGCTACTTTCTATCCGAACACTTAAACAGGTCACGAAAAGAGCGAGCGCGAAACACAACTTGCTGCTTGCACGTTTCATCAGGGCACTGCGGCAACTGCTAGCGCTTGCTGCCAGGTGACGTCACACAAGCAAAGCGTGCGAGTCAAGTTTACACCCCCCTGAGTGTACGGAACTGCCGTGGGGTGGAGCCACTTGAGGTCACGAGCGCCGCGGGGCAGTAGTGTGGCACTTACCGAAGCCGCCGCACCTCTACACCTTCTGCGTTGTTGCGATGCACGAGGACTGCGGCCCAACTTTCTTCCTGGCGGACATGGCGGGCTTGTAAGACCGGATTGTAACTGCTCCGCAAGTTGATCATCGTCTCTTCGTCACCGTTAGTACTGGTTTCTTGTGGAAAGCTGTGTGAGTGACTCCGTTAAACATTGCTTCGCCATTGTGCCCCATTACCTAGTACTTACGTGTCGCCCGGTAGTTCCTCCGCCCAAACGTGTAGTGTAAGGTAACCCTCAAGGTAAGCCTTACATTATAACGAGGAATGAGCTTCATTTTGAAGATATTATTCGTTTGAACCTGTTTATAGTGAATACGTAGTAATTAACTTCTTATGTGACTTAATTAATTATCGTGATGCACAATGTATGTAGGTAACATAACTGTGAACATTTTCTGTCATTTATTTATTATCTGTATTGTAATTGTTTATGTATATATTATTTTATTGTATTTGTACTTTGTATGTTTTCTATATGACTGTGATTACTTTTTATGTTTAATTTGTCAGTGTAAAATATTTCTCTGTGAACAGTTATCGATATGGCTCCTCAGGTCAGAGACTTTATCGTATAGCAGCGCTCCCCTGTGGGAGAGCAGGCAAGCAGCAGTATCTGCCGCCCCGTGACGTAGATCAGACGTTCGTACGCGGTCCGCGGAGTGCTCAAACAATATAAGTAATAAAGTTAAAGTGAAAGTTCTAATTTGTTATAAGTGCAACGATATGAAAGTTTATGTGAAACCTGTGAACATAAGTGAAGTAAGAATTGATTTAATTAAACATTTATTCGTTCGTTCTGCTGAGGCAGAAATTCGTTACATGTTCGGTAACCGTCCCAGACATCCGAAATAAATACTGCCAGTGGGGAAAAAAAGAATAAATAAATAAATGCATGTTTGTATGTATAAAATACGGCAACAGGTATACGCTACTTATCCCTGAAGAAACCTTGGGGGGAGGGGGGGGGTTCGAATCCCCCCCGGGCATGGATATTTGTGCCGTCCTTAGTCTTAGTTAGTTCATAAGTAGTTTCTAAGTTTAGCGGTAGCGTCATCGCGAACGCTGACGGTCGCGATTAATTACGCGATTCGCGAGGAGGAGCCACCATCAAAATGATTTCTGTATGAATTTATGTATCATTTATATGACTGCAGAGTACCACGTCGCTGGACTGATAAATAAGGGGTCAGCGCAACTGCCTAGAAAGCAGGAGACCCGGGTTCGAATCCCGGCTGGGTACACATTTTCAGCTTTGCCCAATCGCAGTTGATGGCATATATTCTATGAATGTTAAATAAGATAAGTTAAATGCTATTGGTTGTAATTTACTGTGAATGCATGTTTAAATTTTGTTTAAATACAGGAACATTAGACAGTACTTTTGCTATCTTATTTTGAACAACTAATTAACCACGCATAATTAATATGACAATCCTCAATAATGCATGAATAATATTACTATACAATTTTACAATCAAGTGAGTATCATTAATTGTTAGAGACTGTGATTATCTCTCAGTTGAGACAATTTTGCTAAAATTGATGGTAGAAGATATCAAACAGTTGATTTAATGAATAATTTTTCTATTTCGATTCAACAATAATAGCCACCGCCACATCTATCCTATAAAGAACCAAACTCGTACAATTGCCGTATGCATAGCATCAATTAAGACTGATTCACTTAAATTTCCTATTTGCTTGAGTGAATTAATTTTTATTAAATACTGACTATAGTGGTTGGACTGCACCCATTTGTCAATCACTTGATGTTAAAAATCATACTATTCATAATTTTCTAAATTATCAGTACCATTAGCGTACTAATTGAGTCATAGGTATTGCACAGACGGAGTAAGTTAATTTCTGCTATCTGTGTGTGCACAGTCTCTGTAGGAAATTTTGTAAGGAAAGGAAAGGTGAGTGATCTTTTGAAATGTTTGTCAGATCGGGCCATAGTATTTGTTAATCACACTGATTGTCTTGCTTAATATTTTCAAAATTTAACTACACCACTCGCATTAATCACGAGTTTAACGTAACCAACCACGAAATTAAGGTCAGGTTTGTTATGTTGCTCAAACATTACAACAACAGCCACCACAGTTAATAACACTTAAATCAATATATATCCACTCACACTTTTCTTCAATAAAATAAACACCTTTCACTCCATATCCTCCAACAAATATTTTCTTTCCTTACAGTAGTTGTCAATCTATCTAGTTGCTGTTGGTGTGCATCCCGACACCCCCCTCCCCCATCCCGTTCCTTTCGGGTGCGCACCGTTAGTTAATTGGTAGGTGATTACATGCCTAGTTGTGCCACCCTGTGATTTACAACCCCTGTGTGTTCGTGTTAGTGTGTGTTTGTCGAGTTTTCGGAATTGTAACCGACCCTCAGAGGTTGTCTTCCATGTCTTTCGTTTGTCCGTGTGTTGTACGTTTGGTGTCACCTCACCGGTGCAATTGTTATTTACTTAATGTCTTACCCTCGTGTTGTAGGGTGCATTATCAATCAATTTACTGAACGTGAATGATTGCACAAATTGCTAAGTGTTACTGAGGGAATCCTTACTGTTTATAATTTTCACAGTCTTTTTCTTCTGTCATCGTGTGCCCCGTTGACGAATGTATTTTGGGAAAGTTAAATTTTAATTATTGTAAAGTCCCTACATCCCGGACTGAAGTTTCCGAATGGGGAATGGGCAACTCGCACCCTGTGTCCTTGGCAGTTCTTGTGATAGTTGCACTGATCTTAACCTGTTAACCATTTGTACTACCGTGAACCCCCTTTCATTAGCCAGTTCTGTGCCTTCTAGTAAATGATAATTTCCACCTACTGATCATTTTACTAATTCTATTGGCACCTTGTTTGGGCTAGTTGTGATTAAATGCCCGTATCTCACGAATCAGATTGTTCAAATGTTTGTTAAGCTTATGGGACGAATCTGATTGGTGCTTAATCTGTTTAACTGAACTTTATTGATTGTGTTTTATTTAAAGGTATCGGTAATTTGGGGTTGAATTACGTTAGACCGTCCATTAAGTTGCCAATATAGTTATGGTCTAAGTTGTCATTTCACCGTTCTATTAATTTGTTGTTCATTATGTTAAACTCTCATGTGCACAGGTTTTTGTATTTGTTAATAACGTGTTACCTTGTGAAGTAAGGAGCCTTGTATTAGACGTTAAGACACTTCAACATTACCTGGCACATTAAAGTGTTTTTTGTCACTGTTTAATTAAACGTTTTCAAGTAAGGTTTTATTCCGATATTACATGATACTGATATATGGTCATTGGTTGCATTTTCTTTAACATGTTAATGAGTGAATAAACGGCCTTTCTTAAATTATTTCTCTGTTGCTACGATCCACCCCTGGACCTCTCAGGTATTTAAAAGTTAAATCTACCTAAATTAATCGTAAAAAGCATTTGGAATTTTTTGTCATTAAAACAAAAATATTGTAATCAAAATTTTCATTTCCTGCAGCCGTCATTTCATAAATAAATTAAGTTTTTTTATGTTGCAATTTATATTTTTATATTGTTAAATTTATTTAAAATTGTTATAATTTTTGAAATAAATAAAACAAAATGAAATGATTCCAACAAATAGAATCGATCCCAGATCGTCAAAAAGACAGTCACGCACGCTACTGCTTACGCTATTTCACACACTTCTATGCACAACTCTTGCATGTAACATATATTTGTGAATATTCAAAAGTGGAACGCCAAGATCGCAAAACACTTATTTAATGACGACCAGTTTCAGTGGGCTATGCCACTATCATCAGGTCATATCAAATTTTAGCACTTAGTCTAAATATAAAAATACATGAGTTATAACATGTACATGTATTTTTATATTTAGACTAAGTGCTACGTTGCACGTATTATTTAAATGTACAAATGTACATCATCTAACACGACCATAACTGAGAGTTAACTGCTTCCTTGAATACAACAGATAGGCTCCTTACATACATTTTTAACAATGTTTACATTGTTGTATACACTAAGTTCATGATTTAAGATCTTTGATTTGTTAAGAATATTTGGACGGTGTTATGCATCACTAGTCCAAGCGCCATATGTCATAACTGACATAATGGAACCTAAATTTTACGTGTTCTTAAAGTATATTTATTTATGAATGTTTCTCAACTTCTTGTACCAAAGAAGGGTTAGTGTTCTTTCAGTTAGTAGTGAAATCTCACAGCAAATAACTACTAAACAGCATTAATTGCGCTCACATCAGAAATATAAAGTAACGGCGCTTGGTCTTGTGATGCATAATACGGTCCATATATGCCAATATGACTGACCGAGAATTTCGACAATGTTCGTTGTCATCTTCTGATCTGTAAATTTTTATAAAATAGTACCTCGTAATTAAGACATAATGCTTTATGTCTAGTCATAAAACTTAGAGATGTGAAGACGACAACTATGACTGTCGAAACGGTCCTCCAAAATAAAATAAAATTCTCAAAAAGCGATCTTGGCCTACAGTCTTAACAAATAATTTAGATCGCCTCTCGCTTGAAAAACTTCAAGCTTATATAACATTTTTGATATACATGAAAATTATTACAGTATGACAATTGCCGATTAATTAAAACATCAGTTGAAATTAATGAAACAATAGAAATAAAATTTGTGATTCAAACAATGTAAACTCGATTTCCTTAATTACAGGAAAAATTAATTAATTCAGGTAACACTAATATGTTTTGAGTGGGCAAAGTAAATGTACTTTCTTGAGATAACAAAAGGATTTTGAAGGATGGACAACACTTATAAAGTGAGAAACTTTTAAATGATGACTTCGTTCAAGTATGTAATTAAACAGTAATTAATTTCATTATATTGAATAGGAGTACACATGTTCAAACTTAACTTTAACTACATAGGTTTGTAATGTCGGACATTTTTATGGCCTTTTGAATCAAACAATAGCTATGTTATTACAATTGAAGATTATTAATAAATTAATGAAACTTCTGCGATCGCACCAATGACTGGACAATAACACAATGTTTAAAGTCGTTTGGGATAACTACCTTTGTAAAGGATAAGATATGTTACATCCAGTGTCTTTTTCATATTCTGTTTGGCGTTTTCATAGTTGACTATAAGTACGAAGGCAGCATATTTGAGAGGCGATTCTGGGGACGTGGTTCCAGTACAGGGGAGAAGAGAGCACGAATCAGCAGGTAACAGACTCCAAGACACCAAAATAAGAAAAAGGTTCGTTGCAAGTTCTTCTAAAAAGTAAAACACGGTTCTACCGCAAGGAATGACTGATTCTTGCAAGAACCAGGTATCAGCTGTGCATTGAAATTCTCTTTCAATGCAGATACTCTGAGTTTACTGCAAGAAATTGCTTCTGTGGCTCTCCGTCTGAATGTGTGGACCTTCCCACGGGCCAGCGAGAGATCTCTGCGGATGAAACGTTGCTTTCGATACGGCTGCTTCTTGCGGCTTGGCTCATGCCCTGTGAAAAGTGTCGACAAGATGCTTGTCTCGTCTGATTCACAACGCCTTTGAGATACAGGTGTTAAATCCCTACTTGAGAGGCGTTAGCTGCATGTTTGTATATAACACAGGAACGTAATTACAAATTAACCGTTAATTTTCCAACAGGGCTGATTTTAATTATAACTTATTATATAAAACAGAGTGTCCATGTATTAGTTTGTTTGTGTGTACGTATTGTATACAAATCTACAGTTTTGTTTCAATCTTTATGAAATTTTGTACATGTAAGCTTCAATCCATGAGTACAGTCGCCGCAAAAGTAAGAATGACGTATAACACATAGTTCACGAGATATGACGTCATTGACAATGAGCTGCGCTAAAAACTGCTGCATTTAGCGACAGTGCTGCTTATTTTCTCCGAAACCATTGGACCGATATCAACCAAATTCGTTACACATATTCCTTACCATGAGTTAACAAATGCTTTTAGGGTAAGAACCACATAGACACATGGTGTAGGACATATGAAATCATAAAATAGAAATCGCGAAAATTTGCCACATCGCGTGATAAGACTTCATTCATACACTGTTTGAGCATGAGAGTGCGACTTGCAACACACATTAAACATAATTTTAAACCTGTGTTACCCTTTTTTTCGCTGACAACTACAGCAATATTATGAAAGGAAAAAAGTTTCTCGCTTACTATTTCTCCTCTGTTTACGGACTAAACGACGGCATTCGGTATTACGATGCAATTTATAGTTTCTACCCCACAAATTGTTGGCGCAGGACATTTTACTGATAGTATACACATATATAGTTGAATGTGCTCTCGAAATTGTACCACAGTACGACAGGTTGTTCATGAGATATGAGGACATGAACAGTAACGTTCATGGGAAACCTCCCCATCTCGCACTAGGTTTTAATCTATTACTTCTTTATTACTAAATGCATTCGCAACATATTTTACGGACATGAACGAACATTCGTTGACTTGTCTTGTTAAGGCGTTCTCTCATTTTTAAATTTTGCATAACTCAGTAGAAGTGCTTCCTGTTAATAATCGTTATAAAAGTTACTTCGGGCTTAATCAGTTTTTTAAGGTGCAAGATATTTATTTGTAGGACGAAAAACTTAATGACAAGTAAAAGCATTACGTTTGTCCGAGTCCTCAAAATTTGAGAGGATAATACTGTAGATCTGCAAGATTCAACTGCCTTTGAATGAAGTCTACATATTTAAGAGGGTAACGGGGTTTTACTAAATGTGCTAAAAGAAATAGTATTTTATTAAAGTGAAGTGGTTCCAGTGACCTGCTGGCACTACTTTCCTTTCCAAAGAATTCTTATACTGTTTTAGCCCGGAGGGAAAACAATAAAGACGCATCACGCAGGGTACTGTTGCCAACATCACTATGAATATGAGCAGATACTGTTAGTCAAGAACATGTGACCATTTGATACGATACGAAATGTAGTTGATCTGCACTGTCTCCGAAGGACGATTCAAAAATATTCGAAAAGCGTCAGTTTTAGTGTGATTCAGCAATAACAAGCCCAGTAAGTTGAACTATATGTCTTCTTATCATCTCATTTTTTGTCTCTATTCATTGTAACGATAAACTTAGTTGTTAAGGGGGAAAAATACAAGAACGGTTATTGTAGCAGGTTACAATTCATTAGATGCTCATACGAGCCATAAACTTCCTCATCTTTTATGTAGAAAGGTAACCTGATTAAATCGTAATCGTTGTTTATAGAACTTCTTCACTGTAATCTGGAAAGCGTTTTCATGTTGTTGTTTTTTATTTATTTATTTATTTATGGTTCTCAAAACTTGATTCAGTTTACAAAAAAATCTAAATTTAGTGCATAATTTGAGTCCATGCCCTAGCATTTACTGATGCTAACATTACTGTATTCATGTCGTTTAAGATAACAGTTAAGCTAAGCTCCAAAAAAATTAAGTGCTCAGAACAAAAATGTTGGAAGTCGAGTTTAATGAATGATTTTTGTCCAAGGAATTGTCTATTTTTATGTTACCAGTTTTAGGAACCGCTCAGTGTTCCATTTGTCATTTGTAATATAGTTTATCATGCCTTAACATAGTCATTTTTAGTGCTAACATAAGAAAACAGAATTTAGTCTTAGCGTTTCACTTTTTCTATAATGACCTTCATGGATATTCCATGCCGAATATACCCTAACAATCTCCATCTTAAGACATTTACGTTAATTGATTTTGGGTCCTGAAACTTAGCAATGTGCTAAATTTAACCACATTCTAAATATTAAAATAGACACTTATCATTACAAAGCACTAGTAGCAATGTAACAAATATAAATAGAAATTCACAAACCCTGAGACGAATTTTCGTCTCGGACATGTCAAAGACATTAAAGATAAAGGTGAAGCAATGAATTAAAATTTGTGATGCGGCCGGAAATCGAACCTGGACCTCCACGCTTACTAGGCATATGTCACACCACTTTTTTTTTTTTTTTTTTTTTTTTTTTTTTTTTTTTTTTTTAGCTCTCTGGATAATTCTGGTCTTTGCGGACGCTGATCATGTTTGTTCGTTTTGGTTCGATGTGTTCTTGGCTCAGCTTTTTTTATTACAGATAGCGTTCAGCTCTCTGACCGGGCGCGCTGAGCCACGGCGGTCGGCAACCACCGCACCACTAGCGATAAAGGCGCCTCGGAATAGTCTAAGTACGACTTCTCTCCACTTCACAAACTTTAATTCAGCTTCTGTGTTCCATAGAATATTGCCACTTCTGCCGAGGCTCTCCATGCAGAGGAATACCACATCGGCAATGGACATTTTGGAACAATTTCTGCCTTTAACCGTAGGCTAAGGTGATATAAATATCAATGTAAATAGAAATTCACAAACCCTGAGACGGTTTTTTTGTCTCGAAGATGTCAAAGAAATTAAAGATAAAGGTGAAGTAATAGAGGTCCGGGTTCCATTCCCGGCCGCATCACAAATTTTAATTCATTGCTCCACCTTTATCTTTAATGTAACAAATAGTTTTAAAAAGGATGCGTACAGAATCGCTGTTTGCTCGGTGCTCGGTCCCTATTTGAGCTACCACCAAGGTGTGAAATTATTTCGTTCAAATGTTTTTGTAGCGGACAGCCAAGTCGGGAGACCAGTTCTCATCTTTTACATCTTTGATTTCGACCAGGACATATTCGCTTCAGTTGTGCTGTGATACAAGCATTTTTTATTCTGGTGATGCATACAAATACTTCCGCGTCCATGGAAGCTCCAACTTGGTCTTTAAAAATTATGATTACACAGTCCTATATTCTTTGCGTGGCCTAGCAGAGAGTGAGTAACAAAAAAACACAAAAGTAACATCCAAAACATTCAAAATTTTGTAGACGTCTAATTCCCTGAAAGCAATTAATTCACTTGAGTCCATCTATAGCAGATGGCTCGAAATTCATCATAACGTGCACGGTTTTTATATGTTCAAAATTGCCGCGGTTCGAAATTGCGATTCTTCAAGCGCCAGTATCTCGGTCTGAATTCATCACAGAGATCAGGGGTTTCGGATAGACCTTGTCCCAGTGATCATTTGCATAGAAATCAGGAGTATTGTCAAGCTGTAGCACTCCTACGGGGTCAAAATTTAAATGTTGCGCACTTCATACAGCTCAGCCAAACTGGTCAAAACTTTATATTTATTTTTATATAATTTTATTTTATTTATTTATTTTTCCACTACGGAAAACCATCATTTTTGTACAAAAAGAACAAATTATGGGAATAATCACTTCTATACATTTTATTCTCAAAAGTTATGTAAATTTTAACCACGTGTTCATAAAAATATATTCTCAAACCACGTTTTCAGTGTTTTGCATGTCTTTATTCGTTACCGAAATCCAAAGTTTCAAAGTTGCCGTACTTGAAGGGTAAAAGTACATATCCAGATTTGTAGCCGATTTTGCACCCTGGAAATAACTAAGCAAAGCAAATATCCCAAGTTTTAACAATCTATTCTCTACACCTTTATATAGAACAGAAATTCCTCGTTTTCTGGAATATTTATCCGTTAAAACCTTCCGAAAAATCAATTGCAATTTCATGAGAGACGGCATTCTGGCCGCCACGCAACTTACCATCCGCTATCAAGACATTTATTCGGCGAACAAATTTAATTTTTGCTTAACTTAGGTATCTTTGCCCTATAAAGACACAATTTTATTTTCGTTATCAGTGACTTCTATCGTGTAGCATGAAACTGCATAAAGTATTTCAACATATTTTAAAGCGTTTGCAGAGGTAAAAACACAATTCGTATGATTGATTTTACGTCATACATAGCAGCGTATGAAATTTCTAATTCAGAGCGCAACAGCCTGTCTTTCCTTCCTCGAGATACACGTTACATATCCGAGGAGGGGGGGGGGGAGGGGTGAACGCACATGGTTTGCTCACTTCTATCCAAGAGGACTTCGTAGCCGTCAGGAAATACTTATCCTTCCATTTTAATAAAACTATTCTGTGAAGAAATTTTACTCTGGAAAACGTAGACGCTTACGTATATTCGTCATAAATTTTCAAATGTTTGTAAAGCTTAAGGGATTTAACTACGGGGTCATCGGTCCCTAGATTTACAAACTACTTATGAACTACCTTATACTACAGACAACACAAGCATCAGTGCCCAAGGGGGGATTCGAACCCCCGACGAGAAACAGCGTCGCGCTTCGGAGAATAGCTCCTCAATGCGCTCGGCCGCTCCTCCGCGGCTATTCGTCATACCCTGTATATAAACATATCGAAGCATATAAGGAGTCGAATGTTTACAGATGTACAACAAATGTTCAAATGTTTGTACAACTTATGGGACTTAACTACGGGGTCATCAGTCCCTAAGCTTACAAACTACTTATGAACTAGCTAAGACTAAAGACGGCACAAATATCCATGCC
The DNA here is from genome assembly GCA_026315105.1 of Locusta migratoria. Taxonomy (NCBI): domain Eukaryota; kingdom Metazoa; phylum Arthropoda; class Insecta; order Orthoptera; family Acrididae; genus Locusta; species Locusta migratoria. The sequence continues at coordinate 147,236,015 of CM048745.1, forward strand.
CGAGGGGGGATTCGAACCCCCGACCGTAGTGACCGTGCTGACCGTGACTGTAGTGCCTCAGTCACCTCGGCCACCGCGGCCGGCAGATGTACAACAAACCTGCATTCGAAAAGGAGGTGGTTCCAATCCACATCGAGCATTCAGGACTGATTGTCCCTGGTTTCCCTAAATTGTACCAGGCAAATTTCAAGATTTGGTTCCCCACTTTTCTGTTATTATAAAGACGAACGTATTTGCTTTTTGTACTCTGACTAGATCATGTTCAACTGTTTTTATGTATTTGTGCCATGTCATGTCATGACCATTAGTGTTGTGACGGGACACATGACGTGATGTCCCCAGTTGTTATTATGCCATATTTTCCCCAACGTGTTCAATTAAGTAATACGGCATTTCATTTCACTTAGTACATTATATGTCAAATGACAAAGCATTTCGTAATATAAGAGTCGTTCAAAAAGAAATGAGCCGTAGTCTCGAATGCGCCTACCGATGACAGGAGGATAACATTGTGGCGTGTGTAACGAGTTGTGGTTCCAACCAGAGCCTGGAAGTTCACAGCCCATCTAGAGGGCATGTGCTCGTCACGTGACTACCAGCACCATGCATCAATAGTCCAGCACTGTCAGTCGCATTTCCAACAGTGACATGAAGGTGTCAAAAGAATAAAGTTTTGTTCGTTTCCTGACAACGGTAGGAGTAGGTGGAACGTACATTCATCGGCGAATGTCACACGCCTACGGCGTACACCGCATGTCTCTTGCAAGAGTGGCACAAGCGCTTCAGGGAAGGACGTGTGTCATTAACGGATGATGCACGATCTGGAGCACCACACTGCATTACCGATGACATCGTCCAGGTGGTTGATTCACTCAGGACCGCCAAGTTACAGTGAAAGCCATAGCCGCCGGGGTCGTATTGAACGTCGGAAGTGTCCATACCATCATGAAGGAACGACGGCGTTTGCGCAAAGTGAGTGCCCTACTGTCTTCAACCACATCAGGCAGCATGTCGAATGAAACTGTGTCTTGCTCATCTTCAGCGCTATGCTGGGGGAGAGAATGCGTTCCTAGCACGAGTGGTGGCTGGAGATGGGCCACGGTGTCATCACTTCGAACCAGAATGAAAACGACAAAGTCTCCAGTGGAAGCATCCAGGCCATCCACTCGACTGCAGGAAAGGTTACGCTTACGTTCTTCTTTGACAAAGAGGGCCCCCATTTTAATTCAATTTCTGCAGCACGTGACAATAGTGAACGCCCAGCGTTACTCGGAAACGTTGACCACCTTTCGCCAAGCGATAAAATCAAAACGACCAGGTCATTCTGGTCCACGGCAACGCAAAACCTCTTACGGCCAACACAGTCGCGACACACCTACAGAAATTCAAATGGGAGGTTCTCGGCCACCCTCCATACAGTCCAGACCTCTCACCGTGTGGTTACGCCATTTCTGGAATCCTTAAGAAGGCTCTGAGGGGCGAACGATTCACCTCGGACGACGACGTCAGATGTGCGTAACTGGTTGATATCGCATCCCCGGGTATTTTATTCACCGTCTTGTGTCACAGTGAGAGAAGTGTCTCAACAGATAGGCCTAATACTTACAGGTACTGGTTTCTGTAATTATACTTACGGCTCGTTTATTTTTGAATGCCCCTTATATAATGCATGATATGAAGTAACATGACACGTCAGTGGAAAGTTTTATGTATGGACCACGGCATCTCAGGCCGGAAGCTTTAAGTAATGACAATATCTGCCGTGAAAGCCTTCATTCTATGATCTAAAATGACACACTTCGTGGAAGGAAGCTTGGGGCTTAACGTCCCATCCGTAGCATGGTAATTAGAGACGGTGTCTTGTATTGAATGACACATGGTCTGTCATCCAGTATGTATTACTCGTGTTATGCTAAAAAATGTTCAAATGTTTGTATAGCTTATGGCACTTAACTACGGGATCATCAATCCCTAAACTGACAAACTACTTATGAACTAGCTAACACTAAGGACAGCACAAATACCCATGCCCGAAGGGGAGATTCGAACCCCCGACCGTAGTTACCGTGCAGACCGTGACTGACGCGCCGCAGTCCCCTCGGCCACCGCGGCCGGCTCTCGTGTTATGCAATATGACACTTCGCACTCATGCGTTTCAAGTTGCGGTTTCATGCATTCCCATTGACAGATACTTTTTAATATAGATGCACTCGCTCCTCCCCCACTTTCTCCGCTAGGAAATAAGGTTAAATGGCAAAAAAAAATGGCGAAAATGCGCCAAGATTTTGTGATTTAAATATTTTTGAAATTGACAGATCGAAAAGTTACCTCTCTCCATCTTTGACTCTGGCCATTATATATTCGTCTTTTGTTGCGCTGTTATAGAGGTATTTCTCGTTGTGATCATTCTCGTATTTGAGAAAAGAAGGCCGCGGTGGAGTAGCCGAGCGGTCTAAGGCGCCTCGATGCAGAGCGCAGGTTGCTCGCCGTCGGAGGTTCGAGTCCTCCCAAGGGCATATGTGTGTGTGTGTGTGTGTGTGTGTGTGTGTGTGTGTGTGTGTGTGTGTGTGTTGTCCTTAGGTTAATTTACCTTAGTTTAAGTAGTTTGTAAGCTACGGACTGATGACCACGCAGTTTGGTCCGATAGGTATACAAACATTGTTTTGAGAAAAGAAATATTATAAGTATAAATTTTTTAATGTGATACACGTTTCGCAAACGATGTCTAGGCTAATGGATGTGACGGCTTTAAGTATCCTGAACCCCAGTACAGGCACCAGCTGTGACGTGTCGTGCTTTACTGTGGTGACGGTGCATTAGCGCGAGCGGATGACTGCGATGAAGCGCTCTGTGCAACCAGAGAGGCATCTGAAAGCAACAGCGAGCACTGGCCGATAGCGCTATCCCGCAACACGATATGCGCCGTAGCATAGGTCTGTCCACACCACAGCGAGTGCAGTCCATCACTCGTCTCCGAGCCGCTGTAAACGCCAAAAGGCCGTACCTAAATCACACCTCTGTATCCTTTACCTGCCATTAGATATCGCTCTCGTCTCGTGACGACTGAGGTGCCTGTAACTAAAGCTCGCATAAGTACGAGCTGACGCATCCGCCATTTTCATTCTCGTGGCTCGTTAGTTAAACATTCTGAGGTGCTATAAAATTTGCGTCACGGCACTTTTGCACAACATTATGGGTGGTTGTGTTCCCATAAACTACTCAAATCATTCCAGAGGTGGCTACAGAATGTTTAATTCCCCAAGAGATTCTGAGAGAATGAAATGAATGAATCATTAATTGTCTGCGCAAAAACTGGGAACCCGGAGCGAGCTCACAGTTACATATTGTAAGTAAATATTATTTAATTATTATGACTTGAAGCAATATTTAGTAGTAAAAGTCGTCTGTGATATTCGAACGTCAGTTTTTGTTTTGCTATTTAGAAATTACATCCTCTTAACAGAGAAGCTGCCTGTAGGGAGTTAGCAGCCGCAAATTACCATAACACAGCAAAACATCCCAGAACACACAGATTTTAGAGTACAATATGTGTGTCTTATACAGTATATTGAGAAATACACTACATCAAAAAGTCTTGTACTGACATTGCATAAATTTTTGAAGATAGTTCTATTACGTTATTGCGAGAAAGTATTACAAACACTAAAACGGAAAATATAAATATACTGGGAAAAAGTTGAGTTACGGCTGTGGCAGCGTATCGTGCTGATACAGGAAACTACCGGTGAATGCTACTTGTAGTAGCTTCATAACGTCTAGTATGCAATTTGAAAGAATAGTACCTGATGTTTTATCCCAAAATAAACCCTCAATTCAAATTCAGTAAATTCCAATATTGACGCTTATCTATAAGATAAAATAACATAACTGACAAAGAATAGTGAGTAAATTTTACTTACGCCTGCAGCGGTGTAGTTCAAATGTTCAAATGTTCAAATGTTTGTACAGCTTATGGGCTTAACTACGTGGTCATCAGTTCCTAAACTTACAAACTACTTATGAACTAGCTAATACTAAGGACGGCACAAATATCCATGCCCGAGGGGGGATTCGAACCCACGACCGTAATGGCCGTGCAGACCGTGACTGGAGCGCCTCAGTCCCCTCGGCCACCGTGGCCGGCAGCGGTGTAGTGTTCTGAAGTTGGCAACGACATTTTTGCTTTACAAGAATTATTAAATTACTGAAAAGATAAAGGTACTGTTACATACAAAAACCTGTCAACCTTAGAGAAGTAACAGAATTATTTATTTATTTCGTAGTCAACACAAAGGATAACTCCCCACATTCTATATGATTAGGTTTTCAAATAGCATTCAACGGTTGTCGCCAACATCAGCACCATGTGCCTCTTTACGACCGTAAACTTTAGATCCTGTACACTAATATTCTTTTTCGTTTTAGTGTTTGTAATACATTCTAAAACTTTTTCAATAATGTAATAGAAGTACATTCAGTACAAAAATCCGATGCGGTGTATTTGTCACAGCAGACAACAAACACTTATTGCAAGACGGTAAACAAACCTCGCATATGGATAGTCATTATTCACATAAAAGCAAAGATCACTTAAAACCTTCATCTACATGACCAGTTTCGGCAGAATTAAACGTAGTATACGATTTTTAAGACAGAATTTTTTATGTTTCTTGTGCTTGTTTTCTTTATTCGGACAGCAAAGAAAAGCTGCAAAAAGTAAAGAAAACGCGAGATTTTTGTGTGTAATCCACATAGCGATATAAACAATAGCAGAACGCAAGTTCAAAGTAGCACGATCTAAGGCTCTAAGCCTGACACTTCTCAAATATTTCACTAATTACGAACAAAACAACACTGTTTGCGGAAGCTACTTGTTGTGTTCAGCACTCGCAGGGAATGAAAATGGCGGATGCGTCAGCCTGTGTTTTTAGGATCTCTGCCTCTAACAGTAACGTCACCTTTACGATGTAACACAAGGAGACATTCTGTTCGTATGAATTTACTTGCGAACTGCGAACACACTTCACTCCCCCACTACCTCTCATTCACCATATCCTCATCGTCCCTTCGCTAACTACCGCGCCATCATTACCAGTATCCCACTCTGATGCTACGTCTTTCTGGATGCTAAGTAATTACGAAGTTACTAATAGAGCCACAATTTCCCAATTCCAGAAAGAATCGAAACCCTTATACTACGTCGAATGTTTGATCAGCTTGCAGATTAGTTAAGGTAAGACTTAAAACAAGTAATCTAGAAAATGTTTCCAGATGCTTTGAAACTCTGTGCTCTCGTTATCAAACACTGTATGATAAGTGTGACATTGTGACCAAGTGCGATGTCACACTTATATACGAGATAAAGCCATGACAGCTTACAAAATTTTGTAAGCTGTCATGTTTTTAACTCGTGTATTTTTTAAATTTTTTTATTATAGTGACTAAATGCAATGCCGCTCTTGTTATTTTATACCCATTTTTCAACAAGATGACCAGATTTTAAAATATATATATGTGACCAGATGATGGTGACACAGTTCACCGAAACCGGTCGTCGTTGAATAAATTATTAATGTGCGATCTAGGCATTTTTTATTTTGAAAACCATTGTTGAAAGTCGTTATCATTTCCGACGAATGGATGTTCAAAATGTAGAAATATTTCTAAAGGTAAGGGATCAGATTGCTGGGATCATCGGTCCCTAGTCTTACAAATCACTTACACTAATTTCAATTACGCTAATAACAATACCCAGGCCAACAGCCGTGCTGCAGTGGATACACCGTTAGACCGCCTAAGTTAACGACTGTCGCTTTTGGCTGAATTGCTGAGTTTTCAGTCGTATTTTCTATTTTACAGCTTTTAATGGCTATATAAAACCGAATTACTGATACTGGATGTAACGAGAGTTGTTGAATTAAAACTTTTGCGGGGGATGGGTTTCGAACCTTGGACCTCCTGCTTACTAGGCAATCGATTTAACCACTTTTTTTTCCCTTTGGGTAGTTCTCTTCGTCTCGGACGCTGATCGTTTTTGTTCGTTCTTGTTCGATGTGTTGGTGGCTCAGCTTTTTTATTACAGAGGGCGTTGAGCCCTCAGTAATTCATTCATATCAAAAAAGAAAATAAATTTATTTTCAAAAATTTTGTATCCACAAAACTGTCTGTCTCCGACCTTCACAACAAATTTTTGTGATCTGCACCGTCTTACAGTAACATTGTTTTGAAAGGTATAACATAATATCACAGGATCATATAAAATCAACTGGCTGTCAGAAACGATAGCTTCACAAGAGATATCAACACCTTGTCAACCTTTCTTGCCACCATTGTAAGTGTACTGCCGACTGATATTGCCACACAGTGTAGAAACATGGAACTAAAACACGTTGCGTACGTTACCACAGTCCATCAACGATTGTGTAATGCAAGCTAGCACTTCCTGATGCGAATCACAATGATATTTCATCATCAATCAAAACTGGAGACGCACAATTGTGTATGCAGGGCCTGAAAGGGATAGATTGTCCCTTTATATCAAAGATATTGAATGTAAGGAGAAGCGTTGAATTAAAATCTGTGCTGTTACCAGGATCCGAACCCGGGACTCTTCACTTACTACACAGATACTTTATTTTTATTTATTTATTTATTTATTTTGGTCTGTGGGTTGTTCTGTCCTTGCGGTCGCTGATCGTATTTCGTTCGTTGTTGTGCGATGTGTTCTTGTTGGCTCAGCTTTTTTCTGCGGAGGGTGGTCAGTCTTCTCAGCGGGTACGCTGAGCCACGGCGCCCGGCATTCACTAGGCTCCTACAGCCTTATGGATAATGCGGCTATACGCCCTCTACACTCCACATATTTTAATTCTGGCTCTATGTTCCCCTGTGAAAAAAGTATTAAATTGCCAAGGCTCTCCAATGTTGGAATAGCAACCCAGCAAAGAATATTGGAGACTCCTGACAAATTGGGACGTATTTCACATGGGAACATTGAAGCAGAATTAAAGCACGTGGTGTGGCCGCATTAACCATAAGGATGTGGTAGCACAGTGCCTGCCGGGTATGCTGACTCAACCGACTCGGTCCAGAGGGCTCAACGTACTCTATAATAAAAAAAATTTAAAAAAATTAAAAAGCAAGAAGAAAGTGATGCAAATACACAACGAACAGTCGAGATCGAACATGACCAAACGCCCGCAATGCATCGATCTACAAGAATAACATAATAATAATAATAATAATAATAATGGTTAAAAACTAAAGCACTACAACTCGGTAGTAAGACCCTCTGCACTCTATGCCTCCGAGTGTCTTTTGATGAATCGAAAGGGCCCACTCAGGAAACTAGAACTTAAAGAGAGGAAGATCCCGAGGAGAATATTAGGACCCATAAGAGAGGAAGACGGTACTTACAGAATAAGGCACAATAACGAACTGTATGAACATCAGGAAGACATAGTCACACGTATGAGGAAAAGGCGACTGACCTTCTACGGGCACATGACCCGCCTGAATCACTCGAGGCTCACCAAGAAGATGACAAGCATGGCAAAGGCGTCCAAAGCCAAGTGGTTCACCTCTGTTAGATCAGACTTAGAGGAACTGCAGATCCCATTACAGATAACCGAGAACCGAACGCAATACCGTCAGGCTATTTCACATGGAGTCTTCTCTCACAAGCAAGAAGTGTACAGGCACCACCAGATCTAAATGGACGGATGAGAGGAAGCAGGCTTACAGCCAGAAGATGAAGGCGTACTGGACCAAGAAAAAGCAGAAGACCCTAGCTGAGAGTTAAGACGAGCGTCGTAGTCTCTAGTAGGCCGAGACGAACTGAAAAAAAAGGGTTAAAGCGACTGCCTAGTAAGTAGATCACAGGTTCGAATCCCGGCCGCAAAACTTAATTCAAAGCCTTTCCTTACACTCAGTATCTTTGATATAAAGAGACATATGACTCAAGGAATTCAAGTATTGTTCAATATACTGATTTTCCTAAAAGATTGGTCAGTCTCACTTACACCGAATTGAAAGTGTGGTTCGGTAGGACTGAATAACCCTGTGCCGACCTCTTCCATCATAAATGCTAAGAAGGCGGTTGTGAGTAAAAATACTGAAAAGGATTCTCGCACGCAGCAACGTTTGCCTGCCCAGCTGTTGGTGTAGCCGATACCTATCCTCAAGTTCGGAGACCTGGCACACCTTTCGCATTTAACGCGGCGACCGGGCAGCGCGAAGTGTCGCATTTGAAATTCAAAGCGTGTGTGCCTGGAAAGCGTCCAGCGGCTGCGGAACACAGGGACCAGGCGCGGGTTCGATCGGCAGTCGCCTTACCGGGCCGAGCTGCTCGCCTAAACGCCGCCTGCGGTTCCTGATGAGCCGACGCCTTATATGGCACCCTCCGCTCCCATTCTGCCTTCCTGTGACCCCTCCATCTCTCTCTCTCTCTCTCTTTACCATACGCTCTCTCTCTCTCTTTACCACACGCACTCCCCCCCACCCCTTCCCCTCCTCTCTCTCTCTCTCTCTCTCTCTCTCTCTCTCTCTCTCTCTCACACACACACACACACACTTGAGTGTGGCTTCTTTGCATGCACTCGTTTTCTTTTTGAGCCGTCAGCGTCGTTCATTTACCTTTGGCCATTTTAATAACTAACTGACTCCCTATTTTCTTTAGGAGTGTGCGTTTCTTCTCAATCTTTTTCTTGTATTAGGTTGTTGCATAAATTAATATCGTTTTCCCATCTGATCAGTAAACAATACATTATACTAGGTAACTAGAAAATATCAGTAAAATGTATGACATTTAGCTTTTGTGGATCTGAAAAAAGCTTTTGACAGTGTTGACTGGAACAGACTTTTTTTAGATTCTGAAAGTAGCGGGGGTAAAATATAGGGAGCGAAGAGATGTATTCAACTTGTAAAAAAAAATCAGACAGCCGTTTTCATCTACGAAGGACCTACCACTGGCATTGATAACATTTTTACTCTTTTTAATGAACTGCATGAGAATATCACCTTCACCTGTGAACTTGGAAACGAGGCTCGCCATGAACTTTCTCGATTTGACCTAAACAGTAGAAGAAAATAAAATTCCTTTCAATGTCTACCGAAAAGAAACATACACTGATCAAATTGTACCCGCCTCCTCTATGCACCCTCCATGTCACAAAAATGCTTTCTTTCATTCTCCCATTCACAGAGCCATTTCCATCCCACTCTCGAAAGAAATATTTGAGGAGGAAATAAATTTGATAAAAACGATAGCAGTTAATAATGAATGCGATCCTGCTTTTCATTGTATTAACAAAATTGGTTCCCCATTTTGCTTGCGTCCGACCTGAATAAACAAGTTAAGTTCAGTATAATTTTGACTTGCCTATAAATTGTAGTTTTCGAGCACCTTCCCCTTTTATTTAACATTGTTTTTCACAGTGCTGAGAACAAGCTCAGATGCAAATATTTTATGTTTAAGTTCCGTTGCGCCATAAATGTTTTTCTTAGCAACCTCTATGAAATAACACTAACTGTGGTGGCTTGTTTTATTAATGCCTGTGTGTAATTTCGTGTGCTGCTACGTATATTGGCCACCCTATCGTTAACTTCCTATTATTAGAATAATTTGAACCAAGTCAGGGAACAAGGTTTTGCAGCAGGCAGAAGATGATAGTTCACACGGACCTTTTGCTAATTTTACTGCTAAAATTAAGCTTTTTTATAACAGTAAATTCTTATCTGGGGACCTCATACCAGAATTAAGCTTTTACTACGTACATTAGACTACTTTTAAATTTGGAGAGGGAATTAAAGTCCAGGGAGGGGGAATAAAAACTTTGCGGTTTGCTGACTACATGGTAATTCTGTCTGAGACAGCAAAAGACCTGGAAGAGCAATTAAACGGAATGGACATTGTCTTGAAATGAAGGTGTAACAAGAGTAAAACAAAGGTAATGGGATGTAGTGTCAGAAAATCAGGCGATGCTGAAGGAATTAGTTTAGGTAATGAGACAATAAAAGGAGTGGATCAATTTTGTTATTTAGGTAGCAAGATAATTTCTGATGGGCGAAGTACAGAAGATTTAAAATGCAGAATGCTTATGGGAAGAAAAGCGTTTCTAAAGAAGCGTAATTTGTTGACATCCAATATTACTTTAAATGTTAGAAAGTTATTTCTGAAAGCATTTGTCTGGAGTGCAGAATTGTATGGGACTGAAACGTGGACAATTAGAGACAAAAATATGATAGGAGCTTTCGAAATGTGGTGCTAAAGACGAATAATAAAGATTAGTTGGGTAGATCTCGTAACTAATGAGGAAGTGCTGAACAGAATTGGGGAGAAAAAGAGTTCTGGCATATCCTGACTAAGAGAAGGGATAGCTTGGTGGGACACATTCTGAGACATCAAGGAAACGTCAATTTAGCTTTAGAAGGAAGTGTTTGAGGTAAAAATCGTAGAGGGAGACCAAGGGACGAATACAGTAAGCAGGTTCAAAAGGATGTAGGATGCCGTACGTATTCTCAGATGAAGAGGCTTGCACAGTACAGTGTAGCATGGAGAGCTGCATCAAACCAGTCTGTGGACTGAAGACCAAAACAACGCACAAGCATGATATATCTTCAGATTCTCACAAAAAATGTTACGCATCATAAAAGGAAAGATACGACACACTTGTTAAATCGTTATGTTAAAGTTACCTTGGAGTTATAAAATAAGTTTCCCCTATTAACTGTGGTCAGAATTGAGTTTGAAAGGAAAAAAAATAGAATGAGACATTAAAGATAAGACAAATCTTTATTTTTCTGTATAATTTCCAAGTATATTGAGACATTTGTCAAACCGCATTATAAGCTTCAAAAAGTGGTCCAGGAAAAAATCAGGGCGTTTCATACAGAAGAAGCGTTGAACGGCTATGAGGTAAAGACGACACAGCAGGTGAACGCGCACGTGCAAGACACTGATACATCAGTGGGTACAGAACGACCACGATAAAGCAGATGGCTCTTTTACAGTGCCTGCGCAAAGCGGAGACCAGCCATTCAGTCTTTTACCGGTGCTATGGAGAGAAGGCGCGTTTTGGAGTCGTGGTCAAAGGCGGTGATGAGAGCTGTTATCTACTATGAATGGGCACGTGTAGTATCAGGAGCAGAAATTCATAACCGCCTTGTTGAGGTGTGTGGGCCAGGTTTGATGTCGAAGCAAATGGTGCGGAGATTGTGCCGTAAATTCAGTGATGGACGTCAGCAAGTGCAGGACATACCGAGATTTGGAAGGACGCGCACAGCCACCACAGATGCAAATGTCAGGAAGGTGGATGACATGATTAAAGTGAAGCGACGTATCACCATCGATGGGTAGCGGAAGAACTTGAAATTGGACGTGAACGAGCTCACAAGATAATTCACGACATTCTTCGATACAGGAAGGTTTCAGTACGATGGGTGTTCCGCCAACTGACCCCGACAAATATGAAACGACTTAAGGCGTTCAGCCTGGAACAGCTCTTGCGTTACCATTAATATGGCAATGACATTTTCCTTTTCTTATTGTGACGGGGGATGAAACGTGGGTCCACCATTACACACCCGAATCGAAGGCCACATCCATACAGTGGAAGCATCCGTCATCACTTGACCGAAAGAAGTTCAAAAGCACCCCGTCTGAAGGTAAAGTGCTACATCCTATTTTCTGGGACGCCCAAGAGTTTTTTTTTTTTTTTCTTGGACCCTTTGGAGGATGCAACCATCAATGTTGCGCGGTACTGTATCACTCTGTAGAAACTGAAATAGGTGATTCGGAAAAAGCGGCCTGGTCTTCTCAGATCTGGCGTTCTGCTGTTGGATGACAATGCGAGACCACACTTGGCGACAATAACGCGAAACCATTTTGCAACTCTTGGTTGGGAGCGCCTACACCATCCGCCATACAGTTCTGATCTCTCACAAAGCAACTTCCATCTTTTACCAGCTTCCTAGAAGACTCTCGGCGGAAGGCGCTTTGGAAGCAATGCTGTCGTCAGACAAACCGTTCAACGCTTCTTCCGTATACAACTCCCCGATTTTTTTTTCTGGGACGCTTTTTGAAGCTTATAAAGAAGTACGACAAATGTCAATGTACCGGGTGATCAAAACGTCAGTACAAATTTGTAAGCTTAATAAATCACGGAATAATGTAGATAGAGAGGTACAAATTGACACACATGCTTGGAATGACATGGAGTTTTATTAGAACAAAAGAAAGTTCAAAAAATGTTTGACAGATGGCGCTTTATATGATCAGGAAAGCAATAATCAGCATAACAAATTAAGACAAAGCAAGGAGGAGGAGGTTCTTTACAGGAAATGCTCAATAAGTTCACCATCATTCCTCAACAATAGCTGTAGTGAAGGAATAATGTGACACTGTGGAGCATGTCCGGAGTTTTAGTGAGGCATTGGCGTCGGATGTTGTCTTTCAGCTTCCCTAGAGATGTCGGTCGATCACGATACACTTGCGACTTCAGGTAACCCCGAAACCAATAATCGCACGCCGGCCGCGGTGGCCGAGGAGACTGAGGCGCTCTAGTCACGGTCTGCACGGCCACTACGGTCGGGGGTTCGAATCCCCCCGCGGGCATGGATATTTGTGCCGTCTTTAGTATAAGGTAGTTGATGAGTAGTTTGTAAGTTTAGGGACTGATGACCCCGTAATTAAGTCCCATGATCTTAACAAACATTTGAATAATCGCGCGGACTGAGGTCTGGGGACCTGGGAGGCCAAGCATGATGAAAGTTGCGGTTGAGCACACCATCACCACCAAACGACACACGCAAAAGATCTTTCTCTCGTCTAGCAATACGTTATTTTTTATTTATTTATTTATTTTTGTTCTAATAAAACCCCATGTTATTCCAAGCATGTTTGTCAATTTTTACCTTTCTATTTACATTATTCCGTGATTTATTGAGTTTTCAAATTTATACTAACTTTTTGATCAGTACTTAGTCTTATTTTTATCGTATTTTTTCCTTTCATGCGAAAACTGTGACCACAGTTGACAGGGGAAACGTATTTTCTCAAATCAAATGTTCAAATGTTTGTTAAGCTTATGGGACTTAACTACGGGGTCATCAGTCCCTAAACTTACAAACTACTTACGCACTACCTTATACTAAGGACGGCACAAATATCCATGCCCGAGGGGGGATTCGAACCTCCGACCGTAGGGGCCGTCCAGACCGTGACTGGAGCGCCTCAGTCCTTGCGGCCACTGCGCCCGGCACGTATTTTCTGACTCTCCTCGTATTAACCTCGGTTACCGGCCTTTACCTATGAAAAGTAACAGTTACAGTAACGGCGTTACAAGTAACGCTTTGCTCTGCAACCTTGCAAAGTCTCCTCGGCTCGCGGCTTATTGATGCTGCTGCAGATGACCCCAGTTATTTCGCCCCCCGTCCCCTTCGATTTTCATGCACGACGGCAGGCAGCCAACAGCGCACAAAACAGGCGAGTGCCGGCTGCCGGAACGCCGGGCTCGGCAGAATGCGCGATTCTCCCGCCTGTCAGCCGCTGCCGCCTCGCCTTCTGCACGCTTCGCGAGAGAGCCCTTTTTCCTTCGCCGCTCTGTTTTCATTGCGCGGGGCTGCTTCTCTGGGGTCCAAAGGCGACCACGCGATAAACGTGAAACATACTTGTAAGGAGCCCCTTTTTCCGCGGGTTATTTAACCTCCCATTACTGCCAATATATTTACTGTTCGGCACATTTGCACTCGGGCACGATTCGTCGAAGTCGAAGCCTTTCCTTTGCCGCGCAGACCGCATGCTTAACGGTGCTGGCCGGGACACAATACGCTGACACGTGTTAAATCGCGTTCGGTCTCGCCGCTGTTGTGGTGAGCAGGGTGTCGATGATCCGGGAATCTGAACGCCCCCACCGCGTTACAGGGCAGGGTCGGCTATCAAGTTCGGTTCTACCTGCAAAACTCACGATAACAATTCACAACATTGGATTTACAATTATTCATTTTCATTATGTCAAGAGTTCTTAATTACTATCGCGTTGCCGGCTGCGGTGGCCGAGGGGACTGAGGCGCTTCAGTCACGGGCTGCACGGCCACTACGGTCGGGGGTTCGAATCCCCCCTCGGATTGGTAGGGTATAAGGTAGTTGATAAGTAGTTTGTAAGTTTAGGGACTGATGACCCCGTAGTTAAGTCCCATAAGCTTAACAAACATTTGAACATTTTGAACTATCGCGTTCGGGAGGACGGTGGTTCAAATCCACCTCCGGCCACCCAGATTTAGGTTTTCAGTGATTTCCCTAAATCACTCCAGGCAAATGCCTGGACGGTTCCTTTCAAAGGCCACGTCCCTTTTCCTTACAAATTCTTACCCAAAATTCCGAGCGTTAGCTCCGTCTCTGATGACCACGCTGTCGAAGGCACGTTAAAACCTAAGCTTCCTTTTTTCTCTTAATCGCTATGTTCACATTAACAGCTTTTTGTTGTTTTCTATGTGCACATGCTATGATTTCCGTCTTTATTACTGTAGTAAATAAATACTGCAACCAGCCACAAGATTTTTATGTTGTTGTTGTGGCCTTCAGTCCGCAGACTGGTTTGATGCAGCTCTCCACGCTACCCTGCCCTGTGCGTCTCTTCATCCGACAATACGTTCGGCAACCTACATCCTTTTGAATCTGCTTACTATATTCGTCCCTCTGTCTCCCTCTACGATTTTTACCCCACACACTTCCTTCTAATGCTAAGTTGACAATTCCTTCATGTCTGAGAATGTGTCCCACCAACCTATTCCTTCTCTTAGGATACCAGAAACTCCTTTTCTCCCCAATTCGGTTAAGCACCTCATTAGTCACGTGATCTACCCATCTAATCTCCACCATTCGACTGTAGCATCACATTTCAAAAGCTTCTATCATCTTTTTGTCTGAACTCCTTATCGTCCACGTTTCACTGCCATACAATGCTACACTCCAGACAAATGCTTTCAGAAAGGACTTCCTAACAGTTAAATTGATATGGGATGTTAACAAGTTTCGCTTCTTTAGAAAAGCTTTTCTCCCCATAGGCATTCTGCATTTTTTATAAATAAATTTTGTAAACAAAATTATTTCGCCGTTACAAGTTTCGGGCCTGAGCCCATCATCAGACGATAATGTTGATTGCAGCTTTACACTGGTGTCCTAAAATAACGAAGTTACGTGAATTCATAGGTTACAAAATTTATATATTCCTTTCCTAAATATATGAATTTTCGTTCAAATGGTCAAATGTTTGTTAAGCTTAAGGGACTTAACTGCAGGGTCATCAGTCCCTAAACTTACAAACTACTTATCAACTACCTGATACTAAAGACGACACAAACATCCATGTCCGAGGGGGGGATTCGAACCACCGACCGTAGCGGCCGTGCACACTGTGATTGGCGCGCCGCAGACCGCCCGGCTGAGTGCGTTTTTATCTATTTACCAAGTTATAAATAAATAAAAACTCATTGATGGTGACACAAAGGTGCTGAAATATGTGACTTATGAAATTTTCCCGGCGTATTTCTTCTTCCAGCAATTTTCGGGTATGAAGCCGGATTCCGTCGACATTATGACACGATATTTCGGCCCAGAGACATCCGGCCATCTTCAGGTGAGTAGGCAACTACTGAAGAGACCAGGTACAGTGAAGGTATTTGTACCGATTTTCACGCATTCGAAATACGCTGGTGTCTTTCTGCGCATGTGATAGGGTGTGAAATGCGCGTTACGGCCGAGTTCTGTGTGCTACCCTCGGTGGTGAAAGTTAAAATGATCTCGTCGATTCCGCTGTGCCTCGATGATTTTAATTTCAGGGTTCCAATCTTTATCCAGTTGAAAGCCGTTATCACTATTTATATGATTCTTAGAAATGCGTATTTCCACCGCTTCTTTGATAACTGATTCCCAAAAACCCGGAAACTGGAGATAAAATTGTTGTTTTATTGTATTCCATTGAGTGTCCTATGGAAATGCAGTGTTCTGCTACTGCTGACTTTGACGGCTGCAGAAGGCGGGTGTGAATTTCGTGCTCCGTACAGCGCTGTTGATCTGTTAGAGTCGTCTGGCTTATGTAATCAGAACCACATTAGCAGGGAATTTTGTAAACGCCCGGCATTTTTCATTTGCAAGTCGCTTTTAACAGATACTACTACGGCCAAATTCTTCGCTAATGGACGGGAGATGACATGGATTTCATGTTTAGATAGCAATGTGCCTATTTAAGAGGACACATTGCCAGCATGAGGAAGAAATACAACTGATTTATAATCTTCTTCATTGTCCTCGGTGCGTTGCTTCTTCTTGTTATAGTTACGCATGGCTTTCCTTATTTGGCGTGGAGTATAGCCGCTCTCTTTATACACGTTCTCCAAGTTCTCTAGTTCTGCATGAAGATTTTCTTCGTCCGATATTATGTGCGCCCGATGTATTAATGTAGTAAGAACACCAACGGTGTGTGCGGGATGAAGACAGCTGGTCGCCTGGAGGTATAGTTCTGTCTGCGTAGGTTTCCTGTCCAAAGAGCATCCCAAAGATCCATCATCAAAATGTTGAAATGTCTGTATAGGTTATGGGACTTAAGTACGGGGTCATCATTCCCTAAACTTACAAACAACTTATGAACTAGCTAATACAAAGGACGGCACAAATATACGTGCCCGAGGGGGGATCCGAACCCCCGACCGTAGTGACCGTGCAGACCGTGAGTGCAGCGCATCAGTCCCCTCGGCCACCGCGGCCGGCGATGCACCATCCTTAAGTCGTACTAACACGTCAAGAAATGGTGAAATGTTCTCATGTAATGAGTTTAAGTGACGGTGGAATTTCTCCAGCTCCTACCTACCTTGAGGCCGCGCAAGAAAATCGTGGGCTTCAAAACAGCAGACTCAAGTGCCTTCTCCTGAAAGTCCTCCATAAAAATATTAGCAACCACAGGGGACAAGGGACTCCCCATGGCGACGACGTCTGTTTGTTCAAAACATTCGTTATTGAATAAAAAGTAGTTTGAGGAAAGAGTAGAAACAAGGCTGGCCGGTCGCGGTGGCCGAGGGGACTGAGGCGCTCCAGTCACGGTCTGCACGGCCATTGCGGTCGGGGGTTCGAATCCCCCCTCGGGCATGGATATTTGTGCCGTCCTTAGTCTTAGCTAGTTCATAAGTAGTTTGTAAGCTTAGGGACTGATGACCCCGTAGTTAAGTCCCATAAGTTCTACAAACATTTGAACATTTGAAACAAGGCTGTCAGGTCTGCTCTGAATAGATTACCAATAAGATGCAGTGAGTCCATTAAAGGCATTTTCGTAAAAAGCGAGACCACATCAAAGCTGACTAGTACATCCGTGCTGCTGAGCTTAACTGTCTTCAAGCGATTCACAGAAGCTCCAGAATTACGTATGCGGTGACAACACTTTCCCACGTACGGCTTAAGCAAAGAGGCCAGATGCTTGGTGGTAGAATAGGTCGACAGACCAATACTGCTCACTATTAATCGTTGAGGGACACCATCCTTGTGAATCTTGGGAAGGCCGTATAGACTTTGTAGTACTGCGTTGTGTGGTCTCAGTCTCTTGATGACTTCGTTCAAAAGTTCAAAAGTGAATCGGTTTTCCTAGATATACAACTTTCTGGATCCTTTTATATTTTGCGGTACGTAGAATCATTTAGCTGGCTAGAAATCTTCTCGTTGTAAGTTTCTCTTGTCGAGAGAACCGCGGCGTTACCCTATCTACAGGTAGCACGGCTGTGCTAATGTCTTCTCGTAAGCTGCGGAGAGCAGCTCTTTCAGTTGGCGAGATGTTACTTCGTTCTGGAGCACATTTCAACAAAGTTCTTCATCTGAAAATAAGAACGGTAACCTACATCCTTTTGAATCTGCTTACTGTATTCGACCCTTGGTCTCCCTCTACGATTTTTACCCCACACACTTCCTTCTAACACTAAATTGACGATTCCCTGATGTCTAAGAATGTGTCCAACCAATCGATTCCTTCTTTTAGTCAAGGTATGCAAAAACTTCCTTTTCCCCCTAATTGTTGAGTACCTTTTTATTAGTTACGCGATCTATCCACCTAATCAAGAACATTCTATTGTAACAGCACATTTCAAAAAATTCTATCCTCTTCCTGTCTAAAATATTTCAGTCCCGTACAAGGCAACATTGCACACAAAAGCCTTTTTCGCTTAATAGACTGCGCTAACGAGTTAGTAGGACGAAGACCAACATAAGAAGATGGGGATTTCCCTGCGACTCAACGATATGTGAATGTGACGAAGAACAGAGAACCATCTTCTTAATGCAAATTGAGCCCAACTAGATGCTCTTCCTAAAATGATTGACGCTACCAGGGAGGCATGCTGGTCGCGGCATATTCAATTACATCCGTGTAGGCCATAATTATGTTCTTGCTTGTCCCCAGAAATGATAATGTTTATAGTACCAGTGTTGCGAATTTTTACTTCTTTTTGTATTTTTACTGTATTATTTAAGATCTAATGTATGTTTTTGACACGGTTAAAATAAAAATCAGAATTACACTTCAAATCTAAGAGTTCCATCTGCAAATGGTCAGGAGTACTTTTAACTGATAAAGCAAACGTTCTTGAAAACAATTATTGATTATTGATTATTGATTATTGTCTGTTCTTTTCGGACGTGTCCCAAAGAACAGACACCATATCAGTAATTGTAAAATATGCCACCAACAGGCAACTGACAATTTCAATACGGACGTATTCAAACGCTCGATCCCTTGCAGGCCGGCCGCGGTGGCCGAGCTGTCTGCGGCGCGCCAGTCACGTTCAGCACGGCCACTACGGTCGGGGGTTCGAATCCCCCCTCGGGCATGGATATTTGTGCCGTCCTTAGTATTAGCTAGTTCATAAGTAGTTTGTAAGTTTAGGGAGTGATGATCCCGTAATTATGTCCCATAAGCTCTACAAACATTTGAATTTTTGATCCTTGCAGGAATCCAGTATAGGCTGCGTCAAGAGGAATCAATGGGCAAAGGGATAGAAGTTGAGAATTTGGGTTGTAAGGGGAGCGTGTGTGGACAGCCTAATTTACAAACATTTGAACATTTGATAGAAGCTTTTGAAATGTGGCGCTACAGGCGAATGATGAAAATTAGATGGGTAGATCACATAACTAATGAGGAGGTGCTTAACCGAATTGAGGAGAAAAGTTCTGGCATATCCTGAACTAAGAGACATTGAGACATCAAGGAATTAAAAATGTTCAAATGTTTGTATAGCTTACAGGACTTAACTACGGGGTCATCAGTCCCTAAACTTACAAACTACTTATGAACAAGCTAACACTAAGGACGGCACAAATATCCATGACCGAGGGGGGATTCGAACCCCCGACCGTAGTGGCCGTGCAGACCGTGACTGGCGCGCTTCAGTCCCCTCGGCCACCACGGCCGGTTCTAAGCTAAGTCGTAATGTGAGTATTGTCTCCCTTATGCCTACATTTCTCTTAAATTCAAACTGATCTTCCCCGACGTCGGATTCCACAACTTTTCCATTCGGCTGTAAATAATTCGAGTTAGAATTTTGCAACCATGACTTATTAAATTGATCTGTCCCTGAATATGTCTCACAGTTTAAAACCTGGTTTCTAAATCTATTACTTAACATTATAATGTCAATCTGGTACCTTCCAGTGTCTCCTGGTCTCTTCCATGTATACAGCCTTCTTTCATTATGATAAAACCACGTGTTGGTGATCATCAAATTGTTCTCTGCACAAAATTCTAGCAAGGGATGTCCTCTTTCATTCCTTTCTCTCAGTCCATATTCACCTACTACATTCCCTTGTTTTCCCATTCCTACTTCCGAGTTCCAGTCACCCATCAAAATCAAGTTTTCGTCTCCCCTAACTTTCTGAATGATTTCTTTTATCTCCTCATACATTTCTTCGATATCGTTATCATCGGCTGTGCTAGTTGGTATATAAGCTTGCACTACTGTGATCGGTGTTGGTTTTGTGTCTATCTTTGCTACGATAATGCGTTCACTATGCTGTTCCTATTTTCTTATTCATTATCAGACCTACTCCTGCGTTACCATCAACTGACTTTTTATTTATAACCCTCTACTCACCTGACGAGATATCCTGTTCATCCTGCCACCGAACTTCAATAATCCCTAGCATGTCTAACTTTAACCTATCCATTTCTGTTTTCAAATTTTCTAACTTACCTACGCGATTAAAGGTAAGAACATTCCACGCTCCGACCCGTAGAATGCCAGTTTTTCTTGATGACATCATCCTGATTAGTCCCCGCCGGAGATCCGAGTGGGGGACTATTTTACCTCCGAAATATTTTACCCAAGAATTCGCCATCATCATATATTCATACAGGAGAGCTGCATGTCTTCGGTAAAAGTAACGACTGTAGTTTCCCTTTGCTTTCAGCCATCCGCAGTAACTGCATGGCAAAGCCACATTAGCTGATGTTACACGGCCAGTTCACTCAATCCTACAGACTGTTTCCCCTGTAACTACTGAAAAGGCTGCTGCCCCTCTTCAGAAACCTCACGTTTGTCTGGCGTCTCCACAGATACCCCTCCGCTGGGGTTGCACCTACGGTACAGCTATCTGCATCGTTGAGGCACTTAGGCCAACCCAACTCGGTGATGTGGTTGGGGGTGGTAGGAAAAGTATCGCACCATAATCCTGAAGAAACAGAGCCGCATCGCACTGCATTGTCAAACGTCACGCCGTAGTCAGTACCTCCAAGCCGTGACGCGCAAGACTGACGGCCGAGTGCACTAACCTCGGTCAAAAGTTAATCGCGGTCAAGTCGACATTTAACCGTGGTTAACTCAAGTTTCTGGTGCACCGACACCGATCAAAGTTAAACGAGGGAATTGATCGCGGTTAAATTTGATCGCGGCTGACGCCCGGTTTTGTCGAGATGATCAGGGTTATAGGAGTGTGCAGTATCAAGATGGCGGCTCGTTTTGCGGTTTTAGACGGAATTGACAAAGATTTATTTTACCTCAATCATTTAAATCGGGATCAAAACCGGAACGTCGTGATTGTGGAAAGGGGGACTCTTTTGAAGATTACAGTGACAAAAAAGATCGAAGAAAGATTTTTTTTGTCCAAAGAAAGTGTGGTGGTTGTTAAACCAAATCAGTGACAGGTTAGAATTTCCTA
The DNA here is from genome assembly GCA_026315105.1 of Locusta migratoria. NCBI lineage: Eukaryota > Metazoa > Arthropoda > Insecta > Orthoptera > Acrididae > Locusta > Locusta migratoria. The sequence continues at coordinate 147,257,199 of CM048745.1, forward strand.
CCGATAGAAATAACCATATTTCGCCTATGAACAGACTATTGAACACGTTAAGAGCATATGCAACTGGTGCATTTAACATACTTATTGGTGGCAACAGTAACATATATCGCGACGACACATTACCAGGAAGAGCAGTTCGCCGCGCCATAATTAATAGATATTTCCAGTAAGGTAACTATCAAAATGAAAAAAGTTTTGAATAAAAAATTACGATATGTTCCGTAACTATAATCGTAAAGCTTTCATGTTATTAAAACAGTTATCTGTATATTTCTGTTACCAGGTGAACATGCGGTGCATGGGAAAGTACGCTGTGAACAACAATGACATTTGAGTTGATTTGTTCGAAACAATAAATCATAATTTAAGTAATTACATAAATCTGTCTTAGGGTGTTTTTTTAATAATCATTTCTCTTTGAAATATGACTGAATTCGGAAAAATTTTACGACGCTTCTCGCTGGGCTCCAGTGCTTATGTTGGCAACAGATGAACAATGAATTGTAGAATTGCGTTAATATTTTTCACAAGCTACAGAGTAAATGTTATTGCTGCTCGTTTCACTCACAGCAAAATTAATACTGTACCTGCTCTATGGTTGAAAGGTTCTTGTATGTACCCTTGTCCGTTCAGAAGAAAATAATTTTCGTTTTAATTGAAGTAGTCACGAAAAGATATTTATTGGTCATCTTAGTTGCCGTAATTACCATTGATGCCAACATAACCACTGCAGCCCGGCGAGAAGCGTCGTACAATTTCACCGTATTTACAATCTTGTACATACAAATCACGTGGTACTGTCGTCATTCACCAAAGATAGTCGAGAATACACATGTAGGTAAGCTCAACTAACACCTTTGCATCACTTGGGTGCCTTCCATTGCGCTACACGGACTTGATCACGATCAAATGTACGATTGGCTGACGACGATTTGCTGACCGGTGATTAACGTTGGTGCACCGCAGAGACGTTTTAAACGCGGTTAACTTTTGACCGTGTTCTCGGAACCCTTGATTATCGTGCTTTTTGACCGAGGTTGGTGCACTCGGCCATGAGACAGTCCGAGCCTCAGTTAATCAGTCCTAGATGGGTTAAAATCGGAAACAGTTATCCAAAGGTACGGCATTTTTTTTCTAGGTTCTTTTAGTGGCTGGAGTTGTAGTTTTGAATCTCGTATGTGTTATGACCGCCTGGCTCATGGACTCATTCCGCTCGTGAGCGTCTGGTCTGCCGCATTATTCAGTCGTGCATAGAATCGCGAAAGATTAACGCATTTGGATTCTGCAAATTGATTTTTCTTCAGAAGGTAACTACAATTTAAATTTGTCCCTCGAAATTATTATTTATTGTTTATGGACTAACAAATCACTAATGAATATAGTGGCATGTTTCTTCGTCACGTTCTGAGAAGTCATGTTAAGACAAAGCAATATGTCAAAACCCTTGCCGACTACCGCGAGTAAACCGAATAGAAATTGTTGCTTAGACAGTTCTTCGAGACATATTCAAAAAAATAGCTGGAATTGGCTTCGACTTTGGTTTCGGTTATAATGTTTATGCGATCATGCGCGCTTAATTCCAAGTTTTCCGTAGTTTTTCCCTTTTAAATATCGTTTATGCGAAAGTGGTAAAGATAATTCCACTATTAACGTTAGTCTTGTTTGTTTTACAGCCCTTCTGGATAATAAAAATTTGTATCAGGAGCAAGGAAATTTTCGTATTTGTGAAATCGATATTGAATCAGAGAATGTTGTCAGTGACATAGTTGAGTCGGAGGTGTGAAAAGAATTAGAGATAGATTCATTATGGTGCAAAGTTAGAAAGTTGGCATGGATGTATTGATATCGGAATTCAAGAAGAGGTGGCAACAAGTCAACAGGAACGAAAATAAATTATGTTTGGAGCAGACGTTAGGTACCACCTGGGACGATCTAATAATCTGTTAAGAAATGATTTCAGTGGAAGGTCGTTAATTTCATTTTAATTATGTTGAGTGGCTTCGATGTTTACTGGTATCATCATTTGACATATCGAATACCACTAAAGTTCATTTCATGATTGACCCCTGACTTTTAACTCATATTTTGGTCACATTGCACAACAAACAAGGATGTTTTGTACTTCGCCGGAATCGTTGAAATGTCTACTTTTATTTGGTGTGTGAATATTACATTTTATTTTAAAAGGGGACGAAATACGCGGTAATATTTAAGAGAAAGCATGCTATTTGTGGCTTTTTCGGCGAATGTCAACTTTAAGGATGCGCAGAAATCAGGCCGTAATTAGGAGAAAGTTTTCCTTTGCACTGTTTAAAGATTCAACCTTGTTCTATTTACAGGCGGAGTTTCGGTATTTCCGGATTACTCGTTTTGTCGTAATAATGGTAGGTGCAGACTGCTACAGTTCGCCTAACGCAAGCTCAGTCCTTGCCTTTCGCAGCTGTTATATTTTTATGTTCATAAATCTACACCAAGAACTAATATCACATCATTAATTTATTTGATTCTTAGTACCTATGCGCTACATGCTCACGTGTGCTGTGTTGCCGTTCTTCGCAGTTTAATAGGCGCTTCTGGCGCATTGCAACAGCGGCGGTGCCGCGGTGGAGTAGCCGAGCGGTCTAAAGCGTCTCGCCGCGGAACGCGCGGTTGCTCGCCGTGGAGGTTCGAGTCCTCCCTGGGGCATGGGTGTGTGTGTTGTCCTTAGGTTAGTTTACCTAGGTTTAAATAGTTTGAAAGCTACGGACTGATGATCACGCAGTTTGGTCCGATAGATTTACAGAAATTTGATTTTGAACAGTGGCGGTGCGCTGGTATGACAACTACGCACCGCCATAGGGTCGCATATACAGCAACCACTAACGCAGTTGCTTTACAAACTCATATCTGAGAAACACAGAGATAATATTTTAGTAGTGACATCTCATGTCACCAACAAAAGTTCAAGCTTAACATCAATGCCCTCTTTGTCTCAATAGCTACAACGGTAAGCTTACTATAATGGTTGACTGGTGGATCAGTCAATAGTGGCTTTTTGTATTTATATTGATATATTTTGAAACATATCTTAATTTATGTCACTAGAGCATCGAAACCGTTTCCGAAAACTGAAATAAAATCGGCGATTTTTGTCTGAAATCATTTGTTACGAAATTCTTCCGAAAATTTGACACGTGGCTCAACGTTACGGTGTCTTTCAGAATTTCAAAGAAATGTTTGAAGATTTCAATGGAAAACACAACGGGGCATTCTTTCGCAGAAAAGACAATGAGGTATCCCTTTCACGGAGAAGTACTGTGGCGTTTGTAGTGTTTTTTACACGCCGTTAGAATTACATTTTATGTGTTTCGTAAGTAAAAATTATACATCACCTTATTGTTTGAGACGTTCAGTGGTAGATCCAGTAGTTTGAACAGCTCGCCTGCATTAAAATAATTAGGAAAGCATCAAGACGACGGGCTCTAAGCTATATAACCATAAAATGTGATCACTTTGATGAACCAAATTATTTATTGAAGTATAAGCACACACAAAGAATATTCATACAGACAGACAAATGACTGGGACTGTAGTAAGACAAAGACTATCGACTGTGTTCGCGCCAATTCGCGAGTATAAATACATACTATGATTTTGGAACATTCTAGAACACGGAAATAGTTAAATACAGTTTTATGACGTGTAGATCTAGTACAGAACAATGTTCTATGAAATAAATGTGTATAAAATTATTACAGTTATATTAAAAGCATTTCCGTGACAAAAGAAAACCAATAATGATGACCGCAGTACAAAAGTTTATGATTTTTATATTTCCGAATTTACAGTAAAAGATGAACATCAAGGTAAGCAGTTTATGACATATTGCTTAATACAATTCAATATGTGTCTTAAAATGTTAGTGACGAAATTTGTGTTAAATTACAAAGTTTCGTAACATTAATGTTACGTTTTTCTTTATGAACAGAATTATTTTATCAAAGTCTAACAACATACCTTGCTATTGATGCAATTAAACAGTCTTGTGACGTATTATAATGTTTTATGAGTAATTTAGTGACTATGCATAAAGAAAGGCTGAGTTATGATAGGTATCAAACGATTCATTAATCCAAACAAACGGAATTTTATAGGGCATATACATCACACGTTCTTCTACGAGCTGAGATTGGTCAAAACGAAGGAGGACAGAAAAAAGTTGATTTACATGATATGTTAAAATGTGTGTCCATGTTCCTCAATGCATAATGCAATGCGCCGTCGAAGGATCTGCGGACGAGATGTAACATCGCCGGTGTGACGGAGCGGCATGCGTCCTCGATGCGTCGTTTTAGATCATCTGGGGATGTGGGCTCAGTGACATAAACACGATCCTTCAGATATCCCCACAAAAAGAAATCTACTGATGTTAAATCGGGCGACCTTGCGAGCCATGAATAAGGAACATGGCGCCCCAACCATCTTCCTGCAAACCTTTTGTTTAGTTCTTCCACAACAGCAAGCGCAGAATGGGCAGAGTGACCATCGTGTGTAGACACACATATTCAAGGAGACCACCCAAACTGTTGGCTATAAAAGCGCGATATAACTCACCTGTCAGTGTACCTGAGAAGTAGTGTGGACCGATGATTTCATCCCAAAGGATTCCACACTACACGTTAATAGACCACCTACGTTGACGGTCGACCGGTCGTACCCACCGAGGATTGTCTGCGGCCCAGTAGTGCATGTTATGGCGATTCAGTGCACCATAATTTGTGAACGTGGACTCATCAGAGAACATAACACTTTGTAACGACTCCAGCGTGAAATTACGCATGCCCCTTTCGCAGAATGTCACGGAAATCGTTCTCATGCAGCTCCTGGGCCAGTGACAGGCGGTACGGGTGAAACCTGTGGCCGTGTACTATACGCCACACCAGCGACTGCAGCAACGGCTCGTAAGTTGACATGAGGATGGTGGTGTAGTGCAGCTAAAACAAACACCTCCGTCTCCTCACTTCTTGCAGATCTTCGTCTGTTACTGCGGTGCTTTACCAAGCTGCCTGTTTCCCGAAGTCGTTGTTCGGCACGTAAGAACGTAATGGCTGCCGGGGCTCTTCGCCTAGGATATCTCACGGCATACGCCGTGGCTGCTTCAATGGCATCGTTTCGGCACTCGCCGAGCATCAGCAACATGTCAACTCGTACTCGTTGTTCGTGTATGCCATTGTCATCCGATGTTAGTAACTGCGGTATATTGAGCCCCGGTTGTTTGTGTGGCTCCAACTGTCGGGTATACAGCCGTGTACGGCGACAGTCGGCCGTCTGACAGTGCATCGAGGAAGCTTCTCATACGTGACACCGGAGACGTTACAACTAGGCCGCACCACATTTAGAAGGCGCATTGCATTATGCGCAGCGTTTGTGGTATCTGCCCCTGAAACTTTGAAGGGTTGTAACTCCCAAACTAACAGTAATAGGAATGTACTTTAAATTGATTTGGACGCAACTGGTTTCATCGAATCCAATGCACGATAGGAAAACTATTGTTCCATTTTAAAAAGTTATATCTTTGTGCTGTAATTTCCCGTCACCTATTTATTATCTTTGTGCTGTAATTTCCCGTCACCTATTATTTTATAAGTTACAGAGGCAAACACACTTAGTGAAACACCGTGTATATATATTTTTTATGTTGACTTCGGATTAATCAGCGAGCCCGAAAGCCCCTGAGTCGAGACTGTCGATCAAATTTATAACTTCCTTTTTTTCTTCTTTTGGCCTGCTTTACGGGGTTTCAGACCACTGTGCGCCCACGGCCCGGTCATCTGGACCGCGTGGCATTGGGACCTCCGTGGCCGTCCCTGATGTGGAGGCTACCAGACGGGAGTAGCCGAGCAGAGCGGTGTCCTAGGCGACCGGGTGTCGCGTTGCGGGCAGATTGCCACGGCTCCGGTAGCGGGGAGGGGCGGACCCGGCGACCTTGCGGGCAGTTTTTGAACCCCGGCCGGCCATCGCTCCGCCGCTGGACCAGCCAAGCGCCGCGCCTCGCATCCATCACCAGAGCACGGCGCTTAGCGGCCAGCGCGTGTGCGCTCGCCCGGAATGACGAGGCGCGTCACACCGCAGCCCTCGCGGACTGACAGCGTAAGGAAGCGACCACAACTAGTCAAAGCGGCATTCATCTCCCAGTGTGTGTTTCATTTATTTACTAGCAAGCTCGGCAACGCTTCGCAGTCACTTTTGTGTCCGTGAGCGTCATAAACGCTAACGACATACACACACCAACACCAACCAAGTATACACACTACCCTGGAGGCACCACAGACTACATACACCCCTCCCCGACACATCCAGAACCGTGGAAGCTACAAACATAGAAGACTGGAAAAGTATGACTTCTCGATACGAACCCACTCAAACAACCACTGAGACAGGGACAGATGCTGAAAAACCACGTGGGACAACATACGGCCTAGACTATAGGGTAATGGAGGAGAATGCAAAATTATCTAGACTCTAAAATCCCCATACATTCCAATCTGCCCTTAGACTTGTAACTAGACTTGTGGACCCTAAAGGTGCAAAAGCCTGTTACCCTATAGCTGAGCAAACCGACAGACTGGTACTTAAGGTACTCAAGCTCCCCACAGACGGACAAGGACTTTGTGACATTTTATGTAAGGCATGCTCCAGGAGAGGCGAAAACTTCAACCTGGAGGAAGCACACCGAGACATGGCTAGGGCATAAGGGAGAGTGTACTTAGATCCTACGCTTGCTGGACCCAAATGTATGGTCTTTACCCATTACCCATGAGGGTCCTGCAATTGAATACACAAGGTACACACTCGCCTGTATGGAACTAGCCAGGTTACTAGAGGAACCACACCTACGAAACTGGAAAATCACAGGGATATCACACAATTACACATCAATACACCACACAGACGCTAAAGTAGCCATAATCATAGTAAACCAACATTACACAATAACACAAATAGCCCATTTATGCACTACGCACCTCATCACACTAGAGGTAATAACTGGACAAACCAAGTGGGTAGTGGCTTCGATGTACGCGCAGTACTCGCACGACATCGAGCCCTACCTACAGTACATAGATAAAATCGCTGACATCACCAATAACAGGAACTTGGTCATTGCCACAGACATAAATGCCAGATCAACCCTTTGGTATTCTGAATCAACGAACGTGAAGGGAGAAATGGTCGTACAACATTTCGACCTAATTAACCTTTTTGTGGCAAATGCACCAAACCAGCCTCCTACCTACAGAGGGCCAGGAGGAACCAGTAGTAGGATTGATATAACAACAGTAATCACAAAAACTCTTCCTCTGATGACGGGGTGGCGAGTGCTTGATGGTGCTATCCTCAGCGACCACAACCCCATACTAATCAACTTGACACATACACAGGAGAGACCCATCAACGACTCTGCTTTGACAAAACTGATACTGATTAACGTAGACGGACAATCGAGAACGCTAACCTAAACAACATAAGGGGATCCGTTGTTCTGAGAGCATATGCCGGCCACGGTGGCCGAGGAGACTGAGGCGCTCCAGTCACGGTCTTCACGGCCACTACGGTCAGGGGTTAGAATCCGCCCTCGGGCATGGATATTTGTGCTGTCCTTAGGATAAGCTAGTTGATAAGTAGTTTGTAAGTTTAGGGACTGATGAGCCCGTAGTTAAGTCCCATAAGATTTACAAACATTTGAACATTTTTGAGAGCATATGCCCTCACTACTATGCTCCAAAGGGTACAACATGACACAACACCGACAGAAAAGCCAAAGAAAGACACAAGACGAAAAAGGAAATGGTACCAGAGGGCCAAGACACATCAGGAGAGAAACTACTGGCACCAATTTTACATGACAGCCAAGAAGACGTACAAGGACCCACTGACGAACACAAGAAAACAACACTGGGACAAACATATTCAACAACAAATACAGACCAACATATGGGGGGAACCCTTCAAAAATTTTTTTGTGCGGAACGCATCAAAACTCCCTTCGTTGTTTCGACACTTAAACGTGATGACGGCACAACAACAAAGGGCTGGAGAAGTTCAGCAGAATACCTGCTAAACAAACTACTCCCTGATGACGCACACACACACACACACACACACACGATGATGCGTTCCACACAACACTTAGAACAAACATCAACACAGAATACGAAACACATTCCGTCAGCATTCCCTATGCACAGGAGAAGGTTGCCCTAGCAATCTCGAGACTTAAAAATAGGAAAGCTCCTGGCCCAGATGGTGTCCACTCAGAAACAATCAAATTGGCCGCACCGCAAATCGTCCCCTTCATGACGGAATTACTGAATGACGCGTTACGGCTGGGACGGGTTTCTGCTCCCTGGAAACTGGCCAATGCTGTAATTATCAAAAAATCTCCTGATAAAGACCCACTAAATCCAAAATCATACAGACCAATCTGTTTAATCAACAATCTAGCCAAGGTCCAAGAACGTCTCCTTTATGACCGACTGCAGGCGCACAGGGAATTATTTGGACAAAACCCAACACAGTATGGTTTCACACAGGGAAAGTCAATAGACGATGCTATAAACGCAGCAACAGAAATGGTGCACACAACAACATTCAAATATGCACCGGCCATTCTCGTGGACATTGCCGGCGCCTTTGATAATCTCTGGTGGCCGGCACTGTTTGCGAGACTAACGGAGCTAGGGGTACTTAAGGCCCTCTACAACAGTCTTCTAGATTACTGCAAACACAGGGCAGTAGAATGGTGCATGGGCACTCAAAAAGTGGTTAAGAAAATCACCAAAGGGTGCCCACAGGGATCCATCTGTGGCCCCGTCTTTTGGGACATCACCTTTGAACCGCTCCTCAACCTTCTGGGCAACAGGAGACGATCAAAGGTACCGTAGCGTACGCAGATGACCTGCTTGTCTAGGTCACAGCTGACACAAGGACACAAATTGAAAACAAGGCTACACACATCCTGACAACGATAGACCATAGAATAAATTGCAAATGGCAACACACAAAACAGTGTATATACTACTGAAAGGCACTCTCATTAGGAACCCCATAATTAAACACAATAACATCAACATCCGAAGAGAGCACATAACACGTTATCTTGGTGTCCCACTTGACGAAAGACTGACCTTTAACGAGCACATAAAACTGACGACTGACAGGGCTACCAAGATGACGCAGACACTTGCCAGGCTAAACACAACAAAATACAGACTACCAACACAAACACTTAGAGCATACCATATAGCATTTTTTGAGTCAGTGATCTGCTTCGCAGCCAGTTCATGGGCCCAACGATTGGCACTACAAACACATATCAATACAGTCAGGAGAGGACAAAGGAGTGCCTTACTCAGGCTATCAGGAGCCTTTAACACAACATCGGGTGAAGCACTGTGCGTCGTACTTGGGATACCACCTGTAGATCTCACCAAAAGACAAAGGGCTGCCATGTACTGGCTAAAGGCGGGGAAGCTTGACAGAGTCCAAGAAATAGTGGGCCAAGCAATAACCGAGCGACACCAACTTCTCAAATGGCGAATGGACACCTTGCAAATGGAATGGAATAATAATGAAAAAGGACGTCTATTATACAAATTCTTTCCGTACATAAGGGAACGTCTGAGGATGGGTCATATTAATCCCAGCCGGGGTATGATCCATTTTCTGACAGGACATGGCCCGTACCCAACACACCTAACACGAATGGGACTCAGCAACAATCCAAACTTTACATGTGGAGAGACTGGGTCCCCAGAACACACGGTATTACATTGTCAGCTATACAGAACACACACACACTGTATGTTAAACAACACACAAGACTTAGACGTACTGATAAGAAATAAGGATGGCTGGGACACACTAAATAGACTGACGAATGAGGTCTCTTCACTAAAGCGTGAAGAATACTCAAAAACGGTCAGACATAACATCGTACAAAACACCACCACCATAACACAGGACACATGGAACGAGACAAGCATTGTAAGTACAAGCGACATGGATAACGAAACAGATGATAACCCCAGCACAGAAGATAACGTATTCCTAAACAATTGAGCACCATAAACATTAGAGTCGAAACCCCCTTTAGCTCTTAATGTACATGAAATGAACGACTACCACCTATGGAGAGAATTCCATGATGGAAGGGCTCGATGTTCATTCCGAGGCCTTCCACCTTGGTACTCTCTCCCCAACAACTTTTACTTTACCTACCCTTTCCTATCTTCTTTTATTTATCCTTCTTAATAATAATGATTTTTGAGTTGCCCTTCCTTTTCCTTATAATTTGTAGTATCCATTATTCATAGACAGTAATCGAATTAAATTTAAATTGTATAAATAACTAAATATGTAACACCATGAATTTCACCATTAACTTATCTAATTGTTACTATCACTATATATTTAAAGTTAACGCTATTAAAATGTAAAAGACAACACAAACCATACTTGGTCTAATTACGACCAGCTATATACCCAAAAGAAGCTGGTCTGTATCAAGGACATTTATGGACACTAAGTGTTTTGGCCAATCTAAACTTTAAATGTGTATGATAAATGTATTCAGAAGAAACGTACCAATAAATTTTATCCTTATGGAAAAAAAATAGTCGCTCTTCTTCGCCCGATGTCTATCCCTTCCTCCCTCTACTTTTCCATCGTCTCCTCCCACCTTCCTTTGTCCATCTCTCCCCGTATCTTCACACCACTCCCTCTTACCCCACACCATATCCATCTCCCCCTCCCCTCCTATCATCCCCCTTTTTAAATCCATTTCATTCTCCCATTCTCTATCCCTCCTCTTCCTCTCTCTGATCTTATTTATTATTTTATTGCAATCGGGACCCGGATTGGGAATAGAAGTGAAAAAGGATGGGTAAAACAATTGGAAACGGGTTATTAGAGAGAACTTTCGAGCTGCTCCATCTGTGAAGTTAGTAGCTTTAATGTCCGTGCTCTTACTGGTTTTATTGCACGAACATACATATCAACGGCGAACTGATGAAACAATCTGCGGCATTTCAGCAGGTGATTGTCCTCGTTTCGGTGAATCATCAAACGGTAGGCATAAAAAATTCATACAGTTGACCTTCTTGTTAGTTACTTTACCTGTAAGTGAATAGTGAACTCTTATTAGGAATCTAATTGAAACACAATTAACAACATTGCTACATACCGGTAAAATTTTACATTCCACGACACAGGCAACAGCCGTTGGATCGTGGGAATGAAGCCGACCAATCGTGGCAAACCTTGAGACAGCCAGTGATATTTTAGTTGGCGACAGTTCCTTTCTCTTCATACTAAACGATATTATTTTGAGAATCCGCATAATAATTTAGTTTCAGACACATTAAACTTACTGAGGAAGATGATGTTTTTCACGTATAAGAGTGAAATGGACTCTCCTTATTGAAACAGTCTTACAAATGATAATCTCTTACAACCACGAGAACAATCAATAGTGTTTCCATGAACGAAAAATGTAGTACTCATAAGAAATCGGCAAATCTCATTGGATATTGTATACTATCACCCGATTGGCTAACAGCGACGTAACGCAATTTCCCGGAATCAACGGCTATTGCCAACATTGCCCGCTATGTCTGTGTAGCGGATTTAAAATTAAACCCAACATACCAGTTAAACCCTGGCTTCAAGCAATGCCCTCCCTTTCTTCTAACCTCCTTTGTGTATTTATTTGCTCCGTCACAACGTATTTGATCGCTAGGCGAATAGCGAATGAATAAGCTGATTGTTGGAGAATATAGAAAATGATCCGAGCTGGAAGCGTACATTCAGTTATTCTCAAATTCTAATAGTATCCGATGGATTTTCCAAACATTTTCTTTCATACAAACCTTCTCCTGACAATTACGAACAGAACAAAGAAAAGATCAGCCAAATTAGTGAAGCCATTCTCAAGTGATGCGCTTTCATACATGCGGTAATTCATTTTTATTAATAGAGATAGATGTGTTATACATGAAATATTAAAGAAATAGGGATCTAAAAACCTTCCTATGTCCGTCTCCTGCTTCTGAGCTACCTCCCCACCAATTTTGACCAAATCGGTTCAGACGTTCTATAGTTATATATAGTGTAATTAACACATACAGGGTATTACAAAAAGGTACGGCCAAACCTTCAGGAAACATTCTCACACACAAGAAAGAAAATATGTTATGTGGACATGTGACCGAAATCGCTTAATTTCCATGTTAGAGCTCATTTTAGTATTTCTGATGTTCTTCCAAAAATGTTCAAATGTTTGTAGAAGTGATGGGACTTAACTACGGGGTCATCAGTCCCTAAACTTACAAACTACTTCTGAACTAGCTTATACTAAGGACGGCACAAATATCCATGCCCGAGGGGGGATTCGAACCCCCCAGCGTAGTGGCCGTGCAGACAGTGACTGAAGCGCCTCAGTCCCCTTGGCCACCGCGGCCGGCTGGAACCATTGACCTGTAAATGTAATAATTTCATGTTCTCTATAAGCACCTCAACAATAACTCTAGAGTGAATTGGAAAGCTATAACAAGTAAAACTACGGAAAATCACCCTTCGATTTTTTCTTAAATTTGGGTGTTACAATAACTAAAGGTTTTTTGAGACGGTAAAACGCTTCTTCAAAACATACTACTGCTGCACATAAAAATTAGTATACCCACTTACAAGTAAACGTTCGGAAGGGAAACTCTACGATTTTTCTGAAAGTTGGATATATTGCAATACATGATAAACTATGGGACGCATATTTTATTTAGCGGCGGTAAAACATTTAATGGGTGAAACGGTCCCTGCAAATAAGAGGTAAAATGGAAAAAATTGCGAAAAACTTACATAATAGTCAAGTAATCTTAATGATTTTTGTTATGAAAGCAACTTCTGATAAAGAAAAACGACTTAGGTATATTGAAGGGTGAGTGAAAATTAGGGGGTCAACTACCCCAAAAGAAACCACTTTTTTCATACAAAAATTTAATCAAAGTAGAATCTATTAAAACTTCAAAAGGGAGGCTAATTAAGAAACACGTATTTTTTTATAAATAAATATTTGTACCAACGCAATTCACCCTAATCAAGCAGCGAGAAGAGATATAAATCTGGCCATGCAACCTCCACGCACAACATCAAGGGGAACGCTAACGGCGGCGATTAAAATCGATAAACATTTTTATTCACTTTTATTCACTGTTATTTCAAAAATAGATCTTACAATATTTTGAAAGCCGCGTGTCGAGGTACTGTTTCTTCAAGCATTTTTACGAGTGTTTGTCTCCTATGCCAGATCAGCCATACTGAATTTCGAGAATATGATTTTAGATTTGGATTCAGCTACTTTAAATACTGGTATGTTAAAGAGATGAAACACTTAAAAAATATAGTCAAGGTGTCTCATTGGCAGTATCAAACCAGCGCGTCAATAAAGAGTTGTTTACCCCTCAAATATTTATACATTAAAAAAAATGTTGTTGTGTTCTTCAGTCCAGAGACTGGTTTGAAGCAGCTCTCCGCGATACCCTATCCTGAGCAAACCTCTTCAACTCCAATAATGGCAACCTACATCTGTCTGAATTTGCTTACTGTATCCATCTTTTGGTCTTCCTCTGCGGATTTTACCCCACACACTTCCCTCCAACGCTAAATTCACAATTCCTTGATGTCTAAGAATGTGTCTACCAATCGATCCCTTCTTTTAGTGAAGGTATGCCAGAAATCCCTTTTCTCCCCAATTATGTTCAGTACCTCCTCATTAATTACGCAATTGACTCACCTAAATATATGTTTCTTAATTAGCCTTCCTTTTGAAATTTTGCCAGAATCTGCTTCGATTAAATCAAAACTAATTTTTATAGTAAAAAATTGGTCACTTTCGGGGTAGTTGGCTCCCTAATTTTCACTCCCTCTCCAATATACCTAGACCGATTTTTTTCCTTTATGAAAAAATACTTCCACAACTGTACTGTTCGCTGTGGAAACGCCTGGACAGCGAGCAGTACAGCACAACACACGCGTCGCCCGGGAAGCCTACCTGCAGCCGGCGTTTTTAAACAGAATGTTCACGAATTAATCTCGCACCTTTTCCTGCAGATGCCGCCGCGGCCGACTGACGAACGGTACCATTCCGCCAGCATGTTTAAGGACCAGCCAGACGGCCGCCCGGCCCGCGCCTTTGACAGCGTCTGGCACCGCGGCCTCCTGTTTAAGCTCTTGGAGCTCGGGATTCCACCCCTCACATGTCCACTTCATCCGCTACCTGGAAGACCGGACCTTCCACGTACGTGCTGGGTATTACTGTCTTCTGTTCGTCCAATCCGTGCAGCGGTGCCTCCCAGTACACTGCTGACGTCCCGTCCATCGACAGGGTCCAGCTTGCCCTTTATGCCGACGACACGGCGCTGTTCAGCAAGAGTATGAACGCCGGAGCCCTCAGCCGCCGTCTCCAGGATGCAGTGGACAACGTCGCCACCTGGGCTACCCGATGGCGACTTACGATCAACCCTACGAAGACTCAGCTCCTGCTTGTGGCTCGACGGACGATCCCGCCCAACCTGCCGCCGTTGCTCGTCGGGGGAGTCCGGTGCCCTGGCGACCTACAGCAAAATACCTCGGCGTCACTATCGATCGTCGGCTAACGTGGAACCAGCATCTCCGCAACGTCGGCAACAAGGCCCAATCCCAACTCCTCCAGCTCTAACCCCTCCTCAATCCTAGCTCCCGCCTCCCGTCCCGCCTTGGTGTTACCCTCTACAAAGCCCTCATCCGCCCCCTCCTCTGTTGTCTGGAGTTTGGCTGCTGATACGCACCTCAAGCAAATACAGTCTCTACAGAATCGTGCGCTCCGTCTGGCTCTGCACCTGCCGCATCAGTTCCCCTCGGACTATCTCCACGTCCTTGCAGAGGTCCCCTACCCCCGAAACTACATCAAACGGTCTGCGCGGTTCTTCTATGCGAAGGCTGCGCAGTCCACCAACAGGCAACTTCGAGCACTGGGCCATCAGATCCAGCACCACGCCAACACTCGTTGGCCCCATCTTCTCCTCACATAGGATCGCGAAGTTCACACGAACCTGGGCACCCTGAAGACGATCACACCAGAAGTAGAACCTGGTCGAAATTGATTTTGGAGGCAAAGCACAACCGTGCTGTCAACTCCGACGTACCTCTAGGGTATAAGTCTCCCTCCTTCAGTTCGGCGAGGGCCGCCCGGCCCGCGTGGATATCCGCTCCGCCCTCCAGAATAGTCTCGCTTACCGTATCCGCCTCCCTTCCCCCACGCGGATCCTGTATGATCTTATCCCTTTCCCCCCGCGTTCTAAAATTCCTTGAACATCTCCGCATCCTATACACTTCCCTAAAAAAATCTCGTCATCCAGTAGTCTCTCCTATCCTCCTGAATCCCGGGCCTCTGCCACGCCTTTACCAGAATGTTCCTCCCTCTCTGCACCTCCATACTCTCCACATCCTATCCGAGGGTAACTTCCATCAGCTTCCTCTCCCGGATGACGCCCTCCGTCTTGATATATACCCATCCACCCATCCTTTTCCCTTCCTCCGCTTGGATCCCCATCCCCACTCCCTCCCGTGGAATCCTTCCATCCCATCTCATCCCATCCCCACTCCGCCCCCTCCCATCCTTTTCTACCCAACGTACTTTACTTCCCTCTCCACTGCGGGGCCTGCTCAGTGGTTTAATTGTGTTTCAGTGATGTTACGTGTGCAATGACTTCTTGCTTAGAGTGTACGTGCGCTTTTAAAACGTCAGAAACTGCCGCTAAGGCAGAACACTGTGTTGCCATGTTTTTTTAATTGTCTCTGTTATCGTCGCCATTCACTGTGCAAAATCTGTTTTTTTAGCCACCGTGTCAGTTTTTAATACTAACTAAGTGTGTTTTAAAGCCTTAATTTCATTGTATTTAGTTAGCTCATTTTCTCTCCTTATTATAATTAAATTCAAAATTTTTACCTCCTTTTTATCGTTAAAATCAACTACTTTATCTTCTGTTTTAACCTATCATTTCTGTTCAAATACATATGTACCCTGGGCTGAAGAGCAGCGTACGAGGCTGCTGCCAGCCTGCCCCGCGGGGCATTAAAATACAATAAAGGGAACAAAATAAGAATTAAAAATAAAAATAAAAGGCCGCCCGGCAAGTCAGGCCGAATTCCGGAGACGGAAGATCTCCGAGAAGAAAAATCACCGCAGAAGACGTCGCCCAAGAGGGTCCAGGCCTACGGCCCCTTAAAGACGGACTCGACTGTAGATTGCATACAACATAGTAGAACTGTAAATAGTAGAAGTAGAATAAACTTAGAATAAAGCCATCTCGGAGTACAACAACAAAAATAATTAAAATCGCTTCACTAATCTGTAAGTTATCGCAATATTTTTTTTTTCATTTTAGCCCCTTTTTTGGAGGGACTGTTTCACCTCTTAAATATGTATTAAAGCCGATAAAGAAAATACCTCTCCCTTAGTGTCTCACGTATTGTAACTTATCCAAATTTCACAAAATCGGAGAGTGACACTTCCGTAAGATTACTTGGTGTACTAATTTTTACTATCAGGTGTGTAGTATGTTATGAAGAAATATCATTTTAGGCATCTCTATTCAGCATGTTTTGTGTTGCATAGTATGCCTTGAAAAGTTAATCCATGTTTGATGACATCAACGCCGTGTACCATTGCAGTGTTTCTGTACATTAGTCACAGGTAAGCGTAGACGCGGGAGGCGCGCACGCAACCCAGGCCGTAATAAACAGCAACGCTGTCACCCCTGACCTGCGAGTGAACGATGAATTACACTGTTCCATTTAAAGTCCGACCGAAACATGATTTGCGGGTAAACTAAACCCGTAACCGAATATTTGGCTCCTCTTCTACATCTACATAGATACTCTGCAAATCACATTTCAGTGCCTTCATAACTTTTCTCTGCCGTTCCATTCTCTAATAGCGCGCGGAAAGAAAGAACACCTAAATCGTTCCGTTTTCGATCTGATTTCTCTTATTTTATTGGGATAGTCATACCTCCCTAAGTAGGTGGGTGCTAGCAAAAGATTTTCACATTCAGAAGTAAAAGTCGACGATTCAATCCTTGCAAACAGATGAATAAGGTCTTTCTTTTAATGATTTCCACTCCAATTCGTGAAACATTTCCGCGACGCTTTTCCCCCGGTAACATAATAAAACAAAACGAGCTGCCCTTCTCTGAACCTTCTCAATGTCTTCCGTCAGTCCCACCTGGTGAGGGTCCCACAAGGGGCAAAATTACTCCAGGAGAGGACGCACAAGTGTGATGTAGGCAGGCTCTTTGGTGGAGATTGTGCATCTTCGAAGCGTTCTGACAATGAAACGTAATCTTTGATTCGCCTTCCCCACAACATTTTCTATGTGTTCTCTCCAGTCTACGTTGTTCGTAATTGAAACTCTTAGGTATTCGGTAGAATTTACGACCTTAAGATTTGCCTGACTTATCGCGTAATAGAAGTTCAGTGGATTTCTTTTAGTGGTCATGTGTATTACTTCACACTTTTCTTTATTTAGTGTCAATTGCCAATTTTCGCACCATGTAGAAATTATGTCTAAACCGCTTTGCAGTTGCTTTTGATCCTCTGTTGACTTCACTAACCGATAAACGGCAGCATCATCCGCGAACAGTCTAAGGGAGCTATTCAGATTGTCTCCTAAATCGTTTATAAACACAAGGAAGAGTAGGGGACCTATAACGATTCCCTGGGAAACGCCAGATATCACTGCTGTTTTACTCGATGACTTACCGTCAATTACAACGAACTGTGTTCTTTCTGATAGAAAACCGTGAATCCAATTCGGCGGAAACCGAAACCGTAACCGAAACATGATTAATTAAGCTAAAATTTATGTATATTTACGTTACACCATAAGTCACTAGTTTTTCAACATTTTGCAAGAACCCCTCCATGTAATAACCCTTCTTGAATGTGTGTAAGCCTAACCAGAAGTGGAAGATGTCATGGGAGGCGTACGGGTTTAGGTAAATCGAAGGTACTTTTAGTAAATTACTGTACTTCCAAATGGGATACTTTTCTCCTCGTTATGACATTTTCTGCCTAGAAAAATTAAAGTATGTTAGAGAATAAGTAAACTGAACTCCGATACATTGGGGAGTCTCGATATTTCGAGTCTCGGAAATAAGGAATTTCACATAAATTTTATCATCGTAAAACAAAACGAAAACTGCGCGTATATCTTCATCGAAAAAGGCACTCCACCATTATATGGCGAAGGAAATAGTTAAAAGAGTTTGAAACCTTTAGGTAGCCAATGTAAATGCCCATTTAAAAACTTTGTTTTAAAAGTTTATGTTTTTCATACCTGTATTCTTCCCACATAAATTTCAATATTTTGAAATGATCCAGGTCCCGTTCATTTCGAATTAACTAGACAAGTGTATAGCTACCACAAATTCTACAGTCCTGCATCGCAAGAAGACAGTCTTTAGGTACACAACAAACACACATAATAGATACTACAAAATGCCAGAGCCTTAACATGACTATCACAATACAACATACGCAGAAAGTAGTAACTTGTTTGCTTTGATAAGTAGCATTTACAATACTTTTCTTTAGAGGGTTAGATTTATATTGTCATCTTCACTTACGTTTTTGAAGACGACAAACAACTTCACATATCTCTTTTTACACACCGAAATACATAATGCAGGTAAGTTAAGTCAGCAAATCATCTACAATGAGAGCTGGAGAAAATATTTCGAAAAATAACGTCGCAGTTCTCCGACTAACAGTATGACTGTTCTTCAAAATGTTCAAATGTTTGTACATCTATGGTACTTAACTGATTGGTTATTAATCCCCAGCTTACAAACAAGTTAAAATAAAACTAACTTAAGGACTACACATACACCCATGCCCAAGGGAGCACTCGAACCTCCGACGGCGAACTGCCGCGCACACCGCAGCACGGCGCCTCAGTGCGTACGGCTACTCCGCCGCAGCTATGATTGTTGCCAGAGTAAATTTACGCAAACTGAACAAGAAAACGGTACTGATTTCTCAGGATCGTTGTTGTTGTTGTGGTCTTCAGTCCGGAGACTGGTTTGATGTAGCTCTCCAAAATACCCCATCCTGAGCAAGCCTCTTCATCTCCACATAAAAGCGACAACCTACATCTGTCTGAATCTGCTTACTGTATCCATCTCTTGGTCTTCCCCTGCGATTTTTTCCCCATACACTTCCCTCCAACGCTAAATTCACAATTCCTTGATGTCTAAGAATGTGTCCTACCAATCTATTCCTTCTTTTAGTCAAGGTATGCCAGAAATTTCTTTTCTCCCCAATTCTGTTCAGTACCTCCTCATTAGTTACGCGATCCACCCACCTAATCTTCAGCATTCTTCTGTAGCACCATATTTCAAAAGCCTCAATCCTCTTCCTGTCCGCACTGTTTATAGTCCATGTCTCACTCCCATACAAGGCAACGCTCCACACAAATGCCTTCAGAAAGGACTTCCTTAGGCTTAAATCAATATTCGATGTTAACAAATTTCTTTTTTTCAAAAACGCTTTTCTACCCATTGCCATTCTGCAAATTATATCCTCTGTACTGCGACCATCATTTGTTATTTTACTGCCCAAGTAACAAAACTCATCTACCTCCTTTATTGCTTCGTTTCCCAATCTAATTCCTTCAGCATCCCTTGATTTTCTTACACTGCACTCCATTACCCTAGTTTTGCTCTTGTTAATGTTCATCTTATATGCACCTTTCAGCACACTGTCCATTCCGTTCAAATGCTCTTCCAGGTCCTTTGCTGTATCTGACAGAATTACTATGTCTTCGGCAAAACGCAATGTTTTTAATTCTTCCCCCTGAACTTTAATTCCTTCACCAAATTTCTCCTTGCTTTCCTTTATAGCTTGCTCAATGAACAAATGGAACAACAATGGAGAAAGACTACAATCCTGTCTTACTCCCTTTCCAACTACTGCATCCCTTTCATGCCCTTCAACTCTGACAACTGCTGTCTGGTTTTTGTTCAAGTTGTAAATAACCTTACGTTCCCTATATTTTACTCCTGCTTGCTTCAGAACTTGAAAGAGTTTATTCCAATCAACATTGTCAAAAGCCTTCTCCAAATCTACAAAAGCTTGAAAGGTAGATCTGCCTTTTCTTAATCTATCTTCTAGGATAAGCCGTAAAGTTAATATTGCCTCCCGTGTTCCTACATTTCTCCTGAACCCAAACTAATCTTCCCCGAGGTCGGCTTCTACCAGCTTTTCCATCCTTCTGTATATAATTCGCGTTAATATTTTGCAACCATGACTTATTAAACTGATGGTTCTGTAGTTTTCACACCTGTCTGCACTTACTTTCTTAGAGATGGGGATTATAACATTTTTCTTTAAGTCTGAGGGTATTTCACCTGTCTCATACATCTTACACACCAGGTGAAACAATTTTGTCATGGCTGGTTCTCCCAGTGACTTCAGTAGCTCTGAGGGAATATCAAATACTCCAGGGGCCTTGTTTCGACTTAGGTCTTTCAGGGCTCTGTCAAATTCCTCTCTCAGTACAGTGTCTCCTATTTCATCTTCATCTACATCCTCTTCCCTTCGTACAATATTGTCTCGAAGTTCATTTCCTTTGTAGAGCCCCTCTATGTACTCTTTCCACCTTTCAGCTTTCCCTTCTTTGCTGAGAACTGGTTTTCCATCAGTGTCCTTGATATTCATAGAGCTGTTTTTCTTATCTCCAAATGTTTCTTTTATTTTCCTGTAGGCTGTATCTATTTTTCCCCTATACATTCCTCTACATCCTTGCATTTGCCTTCTAGCCACTCCTGCTTAGCCATTTTGCACTTCCTGTCAATCTCATTTATTAGTCGTCTGTACTCCATTTTGCCTGTTTCATTTACTGCATTTTTATATTTTCTCCTTTCATCGATTAAATTTAGTATCTCCTGTGATATCCATAGATTTTTTGTAGGTCTTGCCTTCCTACCTATTTTGTCCTCTGCTACCTTCACTATTTCATCTCTCAATTTTACCCATTCCTCCTCTACTGTTTTATTTTCCCCTGTTTATGTTAACTGTTGCCTAAAGCTCCCTCTGAAATTCTTAAGAACCACAGATTCCTTCAATTTATCCAGGTCCATCTCCTTATTTTCCTACCTTTTTGTAGTTTCTTCAGTTTCAGCTTACAGTTCATAACCAACAAGTTATGGTCAGAGTCTATATCTGTCCTTGGGTATGTCTTACACTATAAAACCTGGGTTCGAAATCTATGTCTTACCATTATAAAATCTATCTGGTATCTCCCGGTGTCTCCTGGTCTCTTCCACGTATACAACCTTCTTTTGTGATTCTTAAACCAGGTGTTTGTTATAACTAAATTATGTTCTGTGCAAAATTCTACCATGCGGCTTCCTCTTTCATTCCTTTTGCCCAGACCATATTGACCTACTATCTTCCCTTCCCTTCCTTGTCCTACTACCGAATTCCAGTCTCCCATAACAATTAAGTTTTCCTCTCCCTTAATTGTCTGAATAATTCCCTTTAGCTCCTCATATATTTCTTCGATTTCCTCATCATCGGCAGAGCTAGTTGGCATATAAACCTGTACTACTGTTGTCGGTGTTGGCTTCGTATCTATCTTGACAATGATAATACGATCACTGTGCTGCTCATAGTAGTTTACCCGCATTCCTATCTTCTTATTCATTATCAGTCCTACTCCTGTGATACCCCCAACTGATTTTGTATTTATAATCCTGTACTCACCTGACCAGAAATCCTGTTCATCCTGCCACCGAACTTCACTAATCCCCACTATATCTAACTTCAACCTATCCATTTCCCTTTTTAAATTTTCTAATTTTCCTACTCGATTAAGGGATCTAACATTCCACGCTCCGACCCGTAGAATGCCAGTATTGTCTTTCCTGATGATCACATCCTCCTGAGTAGTCCCCGCCCGGAGATGCGAATGGGGGACTATTTTACCTCCGGAATATTTTACCCGAGAGGATGCCATCATCATATGTTCATACAGTAGAGCTGCATGTCCTCGGGAAAGGTAACGGCTGTAGTTTCCCCTTGCTTTCAGCCGTTCGCAGTAGCTATGTGGCAAAGCCACATTAGCTGATGTTACAAGGCCAGCTCAGTCAATCATCCAGACTGTTGCCCCTGTAACTACTGAAAAGGCTGCTGCCCCTCTTCAGGAACCACACGTTTGTCTGGCCTCTTCAGATACCCCTCCACTGTGGTTGCACCTACGGTACGGCTATCTGTATCGTTGAGGCACGCAAGCCACCCCACCTCGGCAATGTCTGTGGTTCATGGGAGTGGTCTCAGGATCTATGCACTCAAATTACGTGAAAATGTAATCACATGTCAGTTCTAGTATATCTGTCCAATGAATGCCCGTTTATAACCTGCATTTCTTCAAATGTTCAAATGTTTGTAAAGGGTAAGGGACGTAATTGCGGGGTCATTAGTCCCTATTCTTACAAACTACTTATGAACTATCTTATACTAAAGACGACGCAAACATTCGAACCCCCGACGGCGGACGGCCGCGCACAACCGCAACACGGCGCTCCAATACGCGCGGCTAATCAGCCACGGCATCTGCATTTCTTCTTGATGTAGCAATTTTAATAGCCAGTAGGGTATTACTGCTTTTTAGGGTGTGATGCATGATACCTGAAGAAGACTGAAGGCATAATCACTAAATAATAGGGTTAAGAAATTTCTTCGGAAATA
This sequence comes from Locusta migratoria, assembly GCA_026315105.1. Taxonomy (NCBI): domain Eukaryota; kingdom Metazoa; phylum Arthropoda; class Insecta; order Orthoptera; family Acrididae; genus Locusta; species Locusta migratoria. Next base: position 147,280,023 of record CM048745.1, read on the forward strand.
AAAGGTCCACATACTTAAGTTAGAGGCTCTGCACAATTACAAATAACATGACAGCGATTAGGAAGACTTGCCCTGTTATGCAACGCTAGAGTATTTACAGGTGAGGATGTCTTGGTCTCAAAGAGATGTTACAAAGCGAAAAATAATTTCAAAAAGAAATAAAATTATTTTGACCCTACATTTAAAGTGTATTTACTTAGAGGAGAAAATGTTCGAGCTTTAAGAGTGGCAACAGTGCTGTGGAGACACTGTGCAATAAAATCTACTACTGTCGCTGCACACGTTGTTGACACACACACATACCTTACCTCCCAGCAAACGGACTCGTCCGTGCCACGGGAGCGGCATACGCACAAACGAGGGAAACACAGTTACTTATGAGCGAGCTGTCTGACGTAACGGTGTCGCTATGTTTTCGATACAGGAACATCGTAGACTGTCAATGCACAATATTACTGTGCGTTTCCGGACCTGCGACCAGCTTTGCGAAAGAAGGGGCAACACTTTCTGTGCAAGCCACCATCATTTTGCACGACAATGCACGGGCGCATACAGCACATGATGAATATTTTCTAAACACATATTAATTATAAAAAAAGCTCCTCGATTTCAAGGAAAACATTAACAAAACTTTTCAGAATAACAATAAACCTATTCCGTTACGTAAGATACTGAATAAGTTTAATTGTTACTAACATTTTGACAGAATATATGACATCAATTGCGATTGGGCAAAGCTGAAAACGTGTACCCAGCCGGGATTCAAACCCGGCTCTCCTGCTTTCTAGTCAGTTGCGCTGACTTCTACACATAGTACAAGAATATCACTATATGATACGATTGCGTTATATTGAGCTTAACGAAAACGAAACCACGATTTTTACACGCGAAGGTAGACTCTTAGCAGTCAACGGCGCGCCGTCAACTGAGGTGAAACGTTATTGTTAACTGAATCCATGCAGAACGCGAGCGGATTTAATAAGTAATTTTACGAAAGCTAGTTTCGGCTCATTTCTGGCCGAAACCGACTGCGGCCGAAGCCAATATTTTGGCCGCAACTGGCCGCAACCGAGACCGAATATTCGGACGGTCCATAGTTCCAATGTTGCGCCAGGGCGGAGAACTGTCCTCAAATGCCATTCGGATGAGGCTGTGATCTTCTCAAGGGGCAGAGGCTCTGTGGCACTCCGTCAACCATTCTGCACTCCGCTGTTTCTCTACCGAAACCAGTCGACCGACACAAGCTGGTTTTCCGATCGTGTCGCATTCCCTCATGCCAATAATGCTCCTCCTTTCAGCGGTACGAATCGCGCATAAATCTGTAGGGCATAGTGCGTGTCTGCTCATGTCACAAAGATCCACTAACTACGGTTTATAACAACTTTTTACCGCTAGACAGTGTTGCGCTGCTATATCGATGGTGTCCTTGAACACCCTGCAGAACATGGTTGAAGTGCTAATAATTTCCGCAGAACCTACTAATGCACATGTCCGTCTAATATGAATTTCATATCTGTAGTATTTCAGGGTATTCTATTTTCTCTCAATATGACTATAGTACTTCTCGCTTTTGAATTTAAACATATGAACACATCAAGCAAATTGTGATGTATGAGGGTCCGAATTTAAATAGTGCCAACTTTATATTCACAACCGATACAAAAGCGTTACGTGTTTGCACCTGTTATTGCCCTTCAAAGTAGTCACCAGCGCTGTGTAGAAGCCGATGCCAGCGACGTAGAAGGCGTAGTATACCGTTAGCAGGGCCTGTTCTTTTGATGGTGCGAATCTCTGTAACAGTTGTGAACCGAATGCCTCCAAGTGGTCCCTTCATTATCGGAATCAAAGTTACAAGGTCTCAAGTCCGGGGAGTATAGTGGATGGTACAGTACTGCTGCGGCGGAGTGGCCGAGCGGATTGAGGCGCTAAGCTCCGATGCGCGGTTAATACGATTGATTTCTATATTATATAGAGACCACTCGTTAACACATTGAAACGTTTCTTTGAATTATTTTCTTCTTCGATAAATATCAATATTCAATGTGGAATTTATTGTCGTGTTGCGCGTACGCCGGCGGAAGTGTCAACGCACCACTGATTTCATGCCTTCGTTAAGAAATAAACTGCGAACGAAAAACAACTGAATGTTTGCAAACACACCATTCAACCATAGATACTAGTAGACCAGGCAAACAGCAGAGCGGCTATAACACATGCCGTGGAAGCAACATAGGACCACATGACTAATGGCAAACATTAGCCGTATACAAAAACCAACTTGGCAGTTTTCAAGAAATGCCACTATTTTAAACTGACAATACTTACACATGAAATTTAATGTTACTCCCCTTCATACAAAATGCTCTGTAAATTTATAAGCAAAGCTGGACACTATCAAGTGACTGTTGGCAAATAACTGGTTCGTCTGTAGAGATTTTGGTGCCATAAAAGCAGTCATGCCCTGTCTACCAATATTTATGATCGAAGAACATAAAAAAATTACCGCGTAATGACATCGTTGCAACATCAAAGATATGGTCACCACCAATAACACACTGACCTATCTAAGGATGTTAGAAATCAAATGTTCAAATGTTTGTACAACTTATGGGACTTAACTACGGGGTTATCAGTCCCTAAGCTTACAAACTACTTATGAACTACTTACGAACTAGGACGGCACAAATATCCATGCCCGAGGGGGGGATTCGAACCCCCGACCGTAGTGGCCGTGCTGACCGTGACTGGAGCGCCTCAGTCACCTCGGCCACCGCGGCCGGCAAGGATGTTAGAATCTTGGAACTACCGCTACCAGAATTCAATGCGGATTTTGTTATTGTTATGAAAACATGCAACAGCAGAATTAACAAACTAAACTATCTTTTTAAAACTGGTGACAGTGGAACTGTCAAATTACAGTCATATTTCTTTTATTGAGATTTTCATACAAAAATACAGTAAAAAATTTCCGACTTTCGCAATGGATTTTCAAAAACTATTCTTCCGTACAAACCTTGTGCTAGCAATTATGAGCACAACAATAAAATCAGCCACGTCGTTCCAGACGTTTCAAAGTGATGATCTGGCGTCGAAGCATATTGCCAAGGTACCCTCCGCCATGCACGAGATGGGGTGCTGCGGAGCAGAAAACCCTTCTCGATGAAAAAGAACAGCACTGTGAGAAATGTGATGATGATCGGTTAATCCAAATATGTGGTCCCTGTCATCACCTATGATGGAGATTGCATAAAAATGATAATTTTTACACTTTGTTCGTCTTCCCTTTGTAGATGTTCCTATTATTTTTTTCTGAAAACGCTTCCAGGATCATAAAGCACAAAACAAAACAAAAAAAAATTATCCCTCTCCAACGTCCTAATCGTGAATTGTGGGCCGCGCAGGAGTGGCCGAGCGGTCTGGAGCGCCAAGTTGCGTTTCGCGCGGCCTCCCGAATCGGAGGTTTAAATCCTTCCTCGGGCATGGATGTTTGTACTGTCATCAGTATAAGTTAGTTCATAAGTAGTTTGTAAATTTAGGGACTGATGACCCCGCAGTTAAGTCCCATAAGCTTTACAAACATTTGAACATTTTTTGTGAATTGTGGTGTTGAAATCATTAAAAAACATACTGAAATACGCACTTTCAGATTTTCTGTAATTTCCGTTTTCCAAAAATTTCCTTTTATACAAGCCTTGTTTTGAGGATTACGAATACAACAAACAAAAACGTCAGCCGAGTCGGTCAAACCATTCGCAAGAGATACATATCCTTGCCAAAATCTACAGTCCTCATACTAAATCTAGAATAATTAAAAGTTTCAAAGATTACAGATATAAAACCACAATACACGTTCTATATTCGTAGTTAATAAAAATACAACAAAAAATCAGGTTTACAATACTGTAGGGTTTAAATTATGACTTGCAGCAGCAATGAGTGGAACAAGTGGTGGAAGATGGTGGGAAAAGTGAGTGTAATTTTTCATAAAGAAATATAACGGAAGAGGAGTTCTGTGATTTATGGAGAAAGAAAGAAATCGGAGAGGAGAAAGAAGGGAACTTGTTTTACTCTTAGACTGAGAGAAAGTGCTGAGCCGAAGTATTGGGATTCTTGCTCACTGAGCAGTCGATGTAGTAGCCACAGAGTGTGGTAGTCCCGTAGTTTGGGCGTAGCTAAATTTAACTTGGTCTATGCAGCACTAATGTGTCCACATCGACGAATGTTGCAAATGTAACGTACAGATAACATTCGTCTTGTGTTTACGTTACTTGTATCATGCGTAATCATATCACTCTAGAGAACCAGTTAGAATTTTACATTTTGTGAAATGAAGTTAAGAAACATTTTGAGAGCGTAGAGACAAGCCGAGATTTTCTTGCAAACGGTGCCAGTGTTATCTATCCAGTTTAAATATCTCTAAATTAAACACCATTTCTCACATAATATAGGAGAGTAAATTTCCGTATATAATGGTTTGTTTGGATTCCCCGCTTTTTTTTCTGCTTTGAGGGTATTAAACTTTTTCCCGACAGGGCGGCAACTGTCCCATTTGAATATAAACTGTATTAATTGAGAAATTCCGATTTCTATCGTTAACGATGAACAGAAATGAGAGAACGTATTTTTCAGGGCTTTTACATGAATCTCTTTCGACAGTCATCTTGCTGCATCGTTTTATTTCCTCCATATCAACCTATGAGCGTACTCGTTTTAGTTAGTAAGTTTCTAAGGAAGGAAATAATTAATAAGCTTGAATCACAGCGACTAGTGGAAACCACACCGTTTCTTATAGCCCGTCTCAGTTGCGCGTAGCATCTTACATGAGAAACATAAGCTGACGTTTAAATTCGAGTCACACTCTCAATGGTACTGCATTAACGAACCGCAGTTACTTTAGCTTATCATTACCAATGGAATGAAAAACAGCATAAAGTGTGTGCTTAAGAGAAATGAATTGTGTACAGGACCTGTTTCTTTTTTTGTCATGTGCTCCACGGCTGAACCAGTTTTATTACAGATGCAGGAGGTGCAACGATAAACACTCCAGAAGAAGGCGAACTCTAACAGTAACGCGGCATGTTACCAGAAACTGACGTTGCAGTAGAGCAATGACACAAAACCATGCGGTGTCTGTGGTGAGAGTAAATGCCTTAAAATTCGCATTCTGAATACCCTCTGGACACAGTGGATCTCAGAATACTGAATTCCCTAACAATATCTGAAATGGAATGTTACATGCGTACTGTTCTAACTCCCACTCTGCGTTCAGAATCATAAAACTTTAATTGGTGGCGACTGTAACTTACAATCGATATATTGGCAATAACATGTTCAAAATCGGAGGCAGGCATTAAACGTCGTCCGAAATTGTACTGGACGTATTCACCAAAAATTATCTCAAGCAGTTAGTTCATGAACCCACTAGAATAGTAAATGGTTGTGAAAACATACTTGATCTCTTAGCAACGAATAATGTGGAGCTAATAAAGACACAGAATTGTCGAAGCTAGACTGAATATCCGATTTCCCAAATCCACCAAACATTAACGAAAATTATTTTAAAAAAAAGAGAGCAGATAAAAATTCTTTTAACGCTTTGCTGAGTGAGAACCTTCAGTCTTTCTAAACTAACAATATGAATGTAAATCAGATGAGGCTTTCATGGAAAGAAATAATATCAACTTATGTTGACAGATTTATGCCAAACAAATTAACTAAAGAGGGGGCTGACCTGCAGTGGCACACAAAACATCAAATCACTCTTGCATAATGCAAAAAAAAAAAAAAATAAATAAATAAATAAATAAATAAAATAAAATAAAATAAAATAAAAAAATCTCGCAAAACCATGAGGTGCCTGTGGTGAGAGGAAAATGCCTTAAAATTCGCATTCTGAGTAGGACTACCCTCTGGACACAATGGATCTCGGATTACTGAATACAGGCACAAAATCCCCAACACTGGCAGTCTTTCACAGAAACTCGAAAATTTAGCTCGAACTTCAATGCGAGTAACTTATAATAGTTTCGACAACGTAATTTAATAGAAAAATCCTAAGAAATTCTCGTCATGTTAAGCATACAAGCCGCAAAACACAATGAATACCTTCACTTTGCGATAGCAATGGTGATGTTACAGTTGACAGTTCTTCTAAAGCAGAATTGCTAAACATAGCTTTCCGAAATTCCTTCGTCAAAGAAGACGAAGCAAATACTTCTCTTCAAATGTTTGTTAAGCTTATGGGACTTAACTGCGGGGTCAACAGTTCCTAAACTTGAAAACTACTTATGAACTACCTTATAATAAAGAGAGCACAAACATTCATGCCCGAGGGGGGATTCGAACCCCCGACGGGGAACGGCCGCGCGCACTGCAGCATGGCGCCCCAATGCACACGGCCATTTCACCGCGGCCGCAAATAGTTCTGAATTCGAATTAAGAACAGCTGACATCATGCGTAATTTTGAAGTAGATATTACTTAAATCACTTAACAAAAGTTAGTCCGATTGTATACCAATTAGTTTCCGCACGGAGTATCCTGATGCAGTAGCCCGTTACTTATCATTTACAATCGATCTCTCAGTGAAAGATTCGTACCCAAAGGCTGCAAAGTTGCATAGGTCACTCCAATGTTAAAGGTCTGTATCATTGACGTTGGTTTGAAGCAGGATTTTAGAACATATATAGATTCTTCGACAATTATGAAGTATCTCGAAGACAACGATCTACTGACCCATAATCAACAGGATTTAGAAAGCATCGTTCTTGTGAAACACAGCTAGCTCTTTACTCATATGAAGTGACGAGTGTTATCGACAAGGGATCTGAAATAGATTCCATATTTCTAGATTTTCGGAAGGCTTTTGATACTGTACCTCACAAGCTTCTTCTAATCAAATCGCATCCTTATGGAATATCGCCACAGTTGTGCGACTGGATTCGTGATTTCCTCTCCGAAAGAGCGCGGTGCATTGTAAATGACGGAAAGTCTTCGAATAAAACAGAAGTGATATCAGGCCTTCCCCCAGGGAAGTGTTATAGAGCCCCCTACTGTGTTATATCTTTATAAACGATTTAGGAGACAATGTGATCATCCCCCTTAGACAGTTCGCGGATGATGCTGTCATTTGTCGGTTAGTAAAGCTAGTAAAGTCAAAAGTAATTGCAAAATGATTATAGTATCTGCTTGGTTGCGAAAATTGGCAAATAACCCAAAAGAAAATAAATCCGTTAAACTTCACTTACAAGATAAATCAATCAAATATACAGGCCCTCAATTCAACTAAACACCTAGGAATAACAAGTCTTTACTTAGATGTGTGGTAACAGCCGTAATATAATTTAAAAAATTCATCAGCCAACCATCAGCTGTTTATTATGTTTTCAACTTTACCGGTTTCGGTTATTAACCATCATCAGAAAAGACTGGTCAATAAAAATGACAATCATGAATTATACACAAGTTAAAATAAAATATGACATAACTCAATATTTTCATCCAGCAAATACTTACAAATTAAACAGACTGATTACGTTTGTACATTATCTGTCACAATGTCCATGTCAAACAATAAAAGATACAAAAACTGTCACTTGATATTAGGTCTTGATGATAAATAAAACAATGTCAGGCTGCATTATAGTGAACTGTCTAAGAATTCAAAGAATAACTAACAAAAATATTAAGAACTACATAGTTGATGTGATAAAGTTAGCAGAAATTGTATTCATGATGTGAAAGTAAATATATCTTTGACAGCTAACAGAGGTTATATCTTTGACGAGGTGTCACGGTGACTGATACAGAGAGCGTTGTGTAAACATTACGTAAATAACAGGTTGGACCATGAAAACAATAAATAAACATGTCCCATAACAACCATTATCTGTCAAAGTATAAAGTAAGGTAAACGAAATATGCATTAAAACCGTAATGTTAGGGAATATAGCAGACTGTTATCCTGGGACAGAATAGTACAATTATAATGACCATATGCAGAGGTAGCCTAAGGGATAGTATTGAGACTAGTACAATAACAAGCATGCATAACAATATATATGGATACGTTTGTAAATTATCTAAAACTTAACTTATTATGGTCAAATATAAAAGAACAGTGTAAGAAATAGACTAGTAGACCTCTGTTATGTAAAATAGGATATATGAAGTTATATGGAATGTGGATACACTACCACTCGCAGCAAATACCATATACATTATGTTAGAACACAAGCAAATGAATTACAAATGTAAGAAACATGGAAAATTGGAATGGGGGAGAGGCACTAGATATGTAAGTGCGATATGAAACCTATCAGTGAAGTGTATTACGGTACTTGCTGTGAGGGGATGCGTATCCACGTTTATTATAGCTATAAGTATCCTGTACTACATAACTGAAACCACTTTGTGTCTCTATGCCTTTCCGACTGTGATATGTAGCCCAAGGTCAACCTGTCTAATTTATACACTGTTTTTTTAGACTTGATCATGGTATATTAATATAAGATAATTTAATGATGTAATTCATTTACCTGTGTTCTTGACATAATTGTATTACGGTATTTGATGTGAGTGGAAGCTGAACCCACATTTAGTATTACTTCATATATCCTGTACTACATGACCCACTCGGTTAGCCATGCGGTTTAACGCACTGCTCTTCGAGACAGGGAGGCCTACCGGCACCGGTTCGAATCCGCCCGACGGATTAACGAAGGGGTCGGAGTGCCGTCCAGCACTTGTAGGCGGTTTTCTACAGCCCCCTACGTGAATACCGAACTGGTCCCCAAGTCCCGCCTCAGTTACACGAATCGCAAACATTTCGTAACACTTTATACTTACTCACATATAACACTATTCGCAGACATTTGGGCTACACAATTTCTTCCTCGGCGAAGGACATGGGGTGGCGACAGGAAGAGCATCCGACCACCCCGTCAATATTAACACGCCAAATTCGATTAACAAAGCCGATCCTGCTTGTGCGGGAACATGGCTCAAGAGAAAGAAAGAATTGCCTGTACTACATAACTGTACACACCCTGTCATTCTTAAAAGATGTTCAAATGTTTGTCAAGCTTAAGGGACTTACATGCGAGGTCATTAGTCCCTAAACTTACAAACTACTTATGAACTACCTAATACCAAAGACGACACAAACAGCCATGCCCGAGGGGGGATTCGAACCCCCGACGGGGAACGATCTCGAGCATCGTAGCATAGCGCTTCAGTGCGCTCCGCCGCGGTTATCATTCTAATGCCTTACTGTTTGTTTTATATGGCCCACGGTCTACCTGACTATTTCATGCATTGCTGTTCTTTTAGACTTGATCATTTTTGATCATTTACAAACGTATCTATATATATTATTATGCATGCTATGTTATAATACTAGGGTCAATATTATCCCTTAGTCTACTTCTGCATATGTTCATTATAATTGTACTATTCTGTCACATGAATTCCCTGACATTACGTTTTAATACATATTTCGTTTACCTTACCTTGAAAGATAATGCGGCCGCAGTGGCCGAGAGGTCTGCGGCGCGCCAGTCACAGTCTGCACACCCGCTGCAGGGGTTCGAATCCACCTTCGGGCATGGCTGTTTGTGTCATCTTTAGTCTAAGGTAGTTCATAACTAGTTTGTAAGTTTAGGGACTGATGACCCCGCAGTTAAGTCCCATAAGCTTTACAAACATTTGAACATTTGACAGATAATGGTTGTTATGAGACAAACAAACAAAGAAACAAATTCAGCTGCTTCCACGAACTGCCTCCATTCCCTCCTGTTTTGCACCCGGTTCCTCCAGGTGTCTCCAATCCCCAGGGCTTCCAGGTCTTTCGCCAGGTTGTCCATCCAATCCAGCGCTGCCTTGGTCGTCCGATGGGGCGTTTGCTGTTTGGTTTGCCTTCAAGTGCCATTTTCGCCAGTCATCCTTCTGGCATACGGGCTACATGGCCCGCCCACTGTATTCTCTTGCTTTTTATCTTCTGTAAGATATTTGGCTATCGCATCAGAAGGTAGATTTCCTCATTCGTCCTCCTCCTCCATTCTCCGTTATCTAAAATTGGTCCCCATATCTTCCTCATTACTTTTCTTTCAAATATTAATAGTTTTTCCTTGTCCTGTTTAGTCATGCTCCACGTTTCTGAACCGTATATTACCGCTGGGCAAATCACCGTGTTATAAATTTTTATCTTAGTGTTCACAGACACTGATTTGGAGCCTAGTGTGTGTTTAGGGAATGGATGCATTTCATTCCCACTGCTATTCGTTCCTTGATGTCCATTCATATTTTGTTATCTGTGGTAAACCAAGATCCCAAGTATTTGAATTGGTGTACACTCTTGAATCTCATGCCATTTGTCTCCAAAAATTCTTCTTGCTCTTGTCTTCTTCCTAATTACATGAACTCTGTTACTTTAAGCTCAACCTTCTGGTCACAACTGTCCATTTGTTGGTACATTCCTTTCAACTCGTACTCAGATTCACTTAGCAGGACTATGTCATCTGCATGTGCGAGACAGTTGAAGTTGCCGTCCATCTGTACTCCAGCCCACTTCTGTTATGGGACATGTTTATTTTTGCATGGGCCAAACTGCTTTTTACATAACATTTACACAACACCCCTTGTATCAGTCCCCATGCACCTCATCAAAGATAAATCCTTTGATGGCTGTCAAAGATATATTTTCTTTCGCACCACGAATACTTCAATTTCTGCTTGCTTTATCACGTCAACAAACGTAATCAGTCTGTTTGATTTGTAAGTATTTGCTGGATGAAAATACTGGGTTATATCATATTTTAACTTGTGTATAATTCATGTTTGTCTTTTTTATTTAAGAGACTTTTCTGATGATGGTTAATAACCGAAGCCGGTAATGTTGTAAATATAATAAACAGCTGATGGTTGGCAAATGCATTTTTTAAACTAGGAATAACAATTACGAAAGACTTAAATTGGAAAGAACACATAGAAAAAATCGTACGGAAGGGGAACCAAAGGCTACTTTTCATTGGCAGGTCACTTAGAAGATGCAGTAGAGCTACTAAAGAAACAGACTACACTACACTTATGCGTTCTATTTCGGAGTATTGCTGTGTATTGTGGGATCCCCATCAAGTGGGACTGACCGAGGATATAGAGAAAGTTCAGAGAATGACAGCTCATTTTGTATTGTCGCAATATATGGGGAAGAGTGTCATGGGTATGTTGCTCGCGTTGGGTCGAAATAAATAAAACAACGTCGTTATTTGTTGTGGCGAGATTTATTTGAGGTATACTTTTTCCAACTTTCTCTTTCGAAAGTGAACTTAATTTGCTACCACCCACCCACAAATGTAAAAATCACCATCTTAATAAAATAAGAGATATCAGATCCAATACCGCAAGATTTAAGTGTTCGTATTTCTTGCGGTCTATCAGAGAATAGAACGGTAGAGTAATATTATAAAATATTGCCTACACTCTGAAAGTAGCTTGTTAAGTTTTCTATGTAAGTCTTTAGGCAGTAGAAATCTGCAAATGCAAGTTGAAACGCTCACTGCTGCCCTAAACATGAGAAAACACTGGATCTGTGATTGCTACTGTTTGACTCGTTTTCTAGGGGATGATATCACACGTTCGCAGCTTTCCTTCCCTGCATATGATTAACAAAAATATTTATAATAAAGTCAAGTTCATGAGAGAAAGGGGTGTACTAACTACTATTTTTGAAAACACGTAAAAGTTCACTTTATGTTGTTTATTTCACAATATTAGAACCCTGTGGCTGATACGTCTGTACGTCGACACATTTATCAAATAAAGTTATAGCTCGTGAGCCCCCAGACAAAATAAATATTTGTCGCAAATTGTTTTCACATCATGTGGCTGTCTCAAACACCGTTTATGTTCATGCCTATGCGACGACACGTGTTACATTAACAAATCACAGTCACTTTAATTCAATGCGATGCACACCTTGTTCCACCGGCTAAATATTCACAAACACACAGTAGCACTCGATTCAACTTGGTGCAGTCTACGACGAGCAACCACACGTGGCGATTGCCACACACCAAAAATCTAAAGTCTCCACCTCGAGATACACATGCCGACTGATGCAGAGCGACGCCGCCCGGCCAGCTCCCCACGTGCTCCCGCCTCGTCACTTCCTACCCACGCGCGCGCGGGTGCACCAAAAGGTCAACTGCCGGGGTTTTTTCCCTATGTCATCAACTTCCCCATGTGAGCTGTTCTAACCGATTTTCCAACGTACAGCGCTCAGCCAATACATTTCTAAAACTTTACTTAAAATCAAAATAATTACACTACACATTAAACAAATATTTTCTTACGTTTTTATAATAATAATTTGTACAGATTATGGGACTTAACTACGGGGTCATCAGTCCCGTAACTTACAAACGACTTATGAACTACTTACGAACTAGGACGGCACAAATATCCATGCCCGAGGCGGGGGGGGGGGGGGGGGATTCGAACCCCCGACCGTAGTGGTCGTGCAGACCGTGACTGGAGCGCCTCAGTCTCCTCGGCCACCGCGGCCAGCACGTTTTTATATTAGAATAAACATCCTTTGTACTATTTATTATAATCGTGTAATTTCTTATATCACAGATAAGTGATTTAACTGAATATTTCAAGGTAAAATGCACAAGATTAATTGAAAATAAAATGAGAAATAGTTAATATATTATTTTTATAAACAAACATTGCCATGTTAGTTGTGTAACTGTCTTGTCTTCGTTGGTAATTTATTACTTTTCGTTGTCAATTAAACATATTACGCCAGATGTGACTATATCAGCTAATGTATTGTTTATTTATCAACAGGCTATTTTGTAATGAGGGCCTTAAAGGTTCCTAACTGCATCGTATTACTTCAAATGCCAGTAGTATTAGAATATTTTATTTCACGCTGTGCACTGCACTGTGCCTGGCACTCGCCATTGTCCCTCTCTCCCCTCACCGGAAACGAACTGGAAAATCCTAAGCCGGAACAAACCACCAATGTCGGCCTGCTCGCTGGCCTCCCGTCAGCTACAAGCACACAGCAAATCTCAACGTGGAGAATTTCTACCTATGGCCTAACTATAAATGTTGTCACCCAACTGTGTACATACATTGCTACATAATTAATAAGATTAAAATTGTGTAACATTTAGTGCATTGGCATGGTCAATGTTTGCAGTGAACTTCATACTGTTTGATTATCAAATGCTGTTAATTACCAGTATTTCTATTGGGCGGTAATCTTACACCATGCAGACCGTGACTGGAGCGCCTGGAGTCCCCGCGGCCATCGCGGCCGGCACGTATTCTCAGATGAAGAGACTTGCACAGGGCAGAGCTGCATCAAACCAGTCTGCGGACTGAAGACCACAACAACAACAGACAAGTGTAGTGGAGGCATCGAAGAAAGCCCAGGAACGAAAACTACAATGGTACGGGCACGTGATAAGGGATGGGAGACAGAACAATGGAGTTACAAGTGGAGGGCAGGAGAAGAAGAGGCAGACCAAAGAAAAGATCGATGGACTGCAATCGATGGACTGCATCACTGAATACTTGAGAGAGAAGGGGCTGAGCCGGTAGAACACGGGAAGAAATGGAAGACAAAAACCAGGAACTGCGACCCCTGAACTGGGTCATGCTGAAGAAGAAAGAGGAGGAGGAACTGTCATATCAATGCTATGCTATGTATTTTTCCTTATTGCTAGCAGAGACAGGTATGGAGTGTAAGAGAACCGAAGGACCACCCATCCACTAATTACGCCCATTACTAGAGAACTTGTGGTGTCGCACAAGTCTAAAGTGCGCGCCACCTGCATTCGCCGCGCGCCGCCACGCACGCACGGCGCGGCGTTCTTAGGACGTCAGCCACGAGCGCCCTCTGCTACAACTCCGCTCGTGGCCACCACTGAACGACATCGTTCACTTGGGACTGAGACAGCAACCAGCTAACGCTTCGGAATCAGATAGGCACCAGTGAAGACTTGGCTATCGGATAGGCACTAGGCAGGCCTCTAGCTCAACTATATATCAGCATTCTGCAGTACTGAGCTATCTAAAAGTTAAGTATTACTAAGTCTCTAAGAAATATATATCTCGTTCTAATTTACTCTAGTGTTTCTAGTTTCTGCTGTCCCACTGGCTCGTCACCTCCTACCTGCACAAGCGTGCATCCTTTATTCCTGTGTCAGTCTCATTCTACTCGGCCACCGACACCTACGTCGGAAACGAGACACAAAAGGGGCGGCGAGGCTGGGACACAAAAGAACTAATTTGGGGGATGAAGCATCCCTAAACGTAGTGCTCGTAATAGCGGTTATGAGTTCTAGACTCTACTCGACATACAGCGTCACTCTGATTGAAGGAATCGTCTTCGATTTGCGATGCCTGACAGCTATCACAAAACTTAAATCGGGGTAGCCACGCCGTGCATGTAAGCACGTAGCTGATGGAGCGTCTAGCGTAGGTCGTAAGAACCTCTCTGGACGAACAGGCGTTAAATAGGCGAAGTTCATCGGGGAGAAAAAGTGTTGAATGCTTGGGCTGGGCGCAGGTCGTTCCACCGCGCCGCGGCCGCGGGTGCCGCGGGGTGAGCGACCCCGCGTGTGACGTCACGCCGCCCCCGCCGCCTTTTGTTGTGCCTCGGTGGGCCCTCTGCGGAGCACGTAATTGAATTTTCGCCTCGTTCTATGCGGGCGCGTGCGAGACGTGCCGCGTAGCCTGCTCCGTCAGCGCGTGTGGCCGTCGGCTGTGGCTGTGGCTGTGGCTTCCCACGGCGCTTCTTTTCGCGAGCGGCCAGTAGAGTCGTGACAGCGCATGCGCAGCTCTGCGGTCAGGCAGAGTGGAGGAAGGCCTGTCTGCCTAGACGCGTACCTAACGACCGCCGCTGCGTGCCCCACGCTAATAGCCAACCTCTTTCCGGATTCCCGTCTGCGCTTCTTCCTTCCCACTCTCCCTTTTCATCTCGCTTCTGCGCCCTAAAAATATACTAATTGCCTCTTCTCCCTTCGGCTTCCTCGACCACTCGTCATACTCGCTGTTCATTTCAGAATCTCATAAGCTATTTTACTTGCATACTTCCTGAGCGTGTTGCGTTTCGCCGACGACATAGTCATTCTGTCAGATACAGCAAAGGGCCTGGAAGAGCAATTGAACGGAATGGACAGTGTGCTGAAAGGTGCATATAAGATGAACATTAAGGTCATGTGACCTTAGATTGGTTTGAACACCACAGTGCTTTACTAGGCATGGTCCTGTTTGGAGGTGCCGTTGCCTTCCTCCGACCTTAGAACTGACTCACCCAGCCAGTTATAGGGGGACCTACAGTTTAACGTGGGTTCCGAACCACGGTGCTACTCGGTATTTTTCACATGAGCAGTACTGCCAGAGGTGAAAGAAGTGGAAAGTGACAGATAAGAATCCTAGGATCTGGTGGGGATCGAACCCGCGACCTTTGGATTTGTAGTCTGGCACTACAACTTTGCAACCGAGGCGCAACAAGAGCAAAGCTAGGGTAATGGAGTGCAGTGTAAGAAAATCAGGTGATGCTGAAAGAATTAGATTGGGAAACGAAGCAATAAAGGAGGTAGATGAGTTTTGTTACTTGGGCAGTAAAATAACAAATGATGGTCGCAGTACAGAGGATATAAAATACAGAATGGCAATGGGTAGAAAAGCGTTATTGAAAAAGAGAAATTTGTTAACATCGAATATTGATTTAAGCCTAAGGAAGTCCTTTTTGAAGGCATTGGTATGGAGTGTTGCCTTGTATGGGAGTGAGACATGGACGATAAACAGTGCGGACAGGAAGAGGATTGAGGCTTTTGAAATATGGTGCTACAGAAGAACGCTGAAGATTAGGTGGGTGGATCGCATAACTAATGAGGAGGTACTGAACAGAATTGGGGAGAAAAGAAATTTCTGGCATACCTTGACTAAAAGAAGGGATCGATTGGTAGGACACATTCTTAGACATAAAGGAATTGTGAATTTAGCGTTGGAGGGAAGTGTGTGGGGTAAAAACCGCAGAGGAAGACCAAGAGATGGATACAGTAAGCAGATTCAGACAGATGTAGGTTGCCGTTCTTATGTGGAGATGAAGAGGCTCGCTCAGGATAGGATATTGTGGAGAGCTGCATCAAACCAGTCTCCAGACTAAAGAACACAACAACAGCATTTCCTGAGCCACCTTGCGGTGTCGGAGGTAAGGTTAGGTAAAGCAGTCAACAATTCGAAGATTGCTTTGAACACCACAGTGCTTTACTAGGCATGGTCCTGTATGGAGGTGGTATGCCGTTGCCTTCCTCCGACCTTCCAACTGACTTACCCAGCCAGTTACAGGGGGGACCTACAGTTTAACGTGGGTTCCGAACCACGGTATGGGTCATTAAATACGAGAAGATAGTTTTGCCATTTTTATTATATTTTAAAGCTATATACAGCGTGATTATAATTAAAGATAAACAGTTTTGTGCATGGCTTTGAGTCAGCGACTCTTACAATACAATTAAACTTTTAAGGGGCAGCCCTCAGTCGCAAAGTACGAATATAATCGTAACCAGGTTTCAATGCCGCTATGGGCACCTTCTTCAGACGAAGATGAATATGTTAAAACTACATGTCAAGATCTAAAATAATACAAAAAATATCTGACATAATCAGTCATACCTAAAAGGTAAATAATTACAGCCAGGCGGAGCAGTCACTAGGGGCTGCAATGTCTTCGCTGCTGCCTCTTAAAAGTTTAATTAAATATAAACTTTGAAGACGCTGTAAAAATAAATAGCAACGAAATATTTCCAGAGAAGGGAGAAAGAAAATAGTGTGAAAATTGTTCAATAGATAGCGGGGTAAGTATCATAATTTAATAGTGGTCCACAAATGAAACGTACATCAGTGCCTAGACTTTAAACAAACTGTACTATTCAGTGTGCATGGGTGTAGGGGTGTGATACAGTTACTTACGGAATACTATCAACCACAGCAATGTCATAATGTAACGGATTGGCAAAAACCGCATAAAAACATCAATCAAAACCAAATATCTTTTAATTCCCGCGTGACTGCTGCAAAGCCCCTCCATCGACCACCTCCTCCGCAACGAGGCCCTTTTCTGTAACTGCCTGCACCCCGTTGAACACTCCTATGCTCGTCCCCAATATTACCGTTGTTCCCGGTGTCTGACAATGACCATCTTTCCGAAAGCTGCCGCCTCCCTCCTGTCTGTCCCCATCGCCGAGACCCCCATTTCAAGACCTCCTGTCCCAACGTCGCCGCCCCCCCCCCTCCAGCAAAACCTGTAGCGAGGCTCACCCCATCTACTCCTACAAGTGCAAGTCCTGTCAAAGCAGAAATGACCATCCCCATCCACCCCTACGATTCCGCAGTTCCGGCCAATAACTCCCTCTGCCCTCTGTGGAGGACATCATCAGGTTCCTCACCATTGTCCTTCAGAATATACACCCTTTTCACCGACACCTCATCCTTCAATATGTCTCCCTCACCGCCCATTCAGTTTTCAACTTAGATTTTCAAGCCACAACATACCAGAACCACATCCACTTCTCTTTTACCCACACCAACAGCCGCCACACCCTGGTTTAGCCCTTCTTTCCCTTTGACCCTTTATCCCATTAATAGCACAGCAACATCCGCTCCCTTCCCACCAACAAACTCCTTCTGATGAACACCCTCTCCCATCACTGCATGGATGCCTTTCTCCTGAACAAAACCTTTCTCCTTCCCCAACACCATGTTACCACCAACCCCTACTTCCTGCTCCCCCAAAACTCCCCTAACCCCCATGCTCAAGGCGGAGTGCCTTTTGGCCACCTCCGTGACCACCCGGTTTGGCCGCATCCCCTCCTTAATATCCCTCATGAACACCTCATCCATACCTTGTTCCTTCCTTCACTTACAATCACCTGTGCCACCATATACATCCACTCCTGCACCCCTCTCCCATATGGCTTCCTGTCCCATATTGACTCCGCCTTTTCGAACTACATGATTGCCACCTAACTCAATACCCATTCCCAAACTTCCATCGAACTCCACTGGTGGCATCAGTTCCTTCCCACCATAAGTAGCGATGTCATCCCCCCTCCTGTCATACCCGCCCTTGCACCAACACAACTCTGACATCATCATCGTTTCTCCTAACCTCCTGCAGTACATCACTGCTGACCTTGACCCTATTGGCAGTGACCACAATCCAGTTTCCTCACCTTTACCCCAAATGTCCATCGCTCCAACAATCCTCACCCGCCCCCACCTCCTCACCATCTCCATGATTATTCCTCCGGATGCCTTCCGCCTTTCCCTCACCCAAGGTTGAAAGTCACCTCCTTCCCATCCACTCCCTACCAATATAGGCCACACAGCCTCCTTCCTCCAACAAACCTTGCCTGACGCTGTCCTATCCTACATTCCCATCAAAGCCATATACCCTCAGCGCCACACCCTTCCCCCACAGGCCTACTCCTTCGGAAATTCCGCCACCTCTACCGTTCCTTTCTCCGTCCTATGACTGGTATACACTTTTACATCACCAGCAACTACAGCGACACGTGCACAGTCTTTTGACTGTCAAAAAACGCCAAGACTGGCGACAGACAGTTACAAGCTAATGCCCACATCCCTCTAGACTCCTCCCGGTATTGTAAATCCTTCCACTGCCTTACTGGCTCCCAACCCGACCCCTCCTATCCCCTCCTACACCATGACCAACCCCTACCTGATGATTCCAGTAAGGCTAACCATTTCGCTCCCTTCCTTTCCAACATCTTCACCACCTCAGACAATCTCCACTTCGATTATTCCCTTTTCCCAGATGTGCATGTAAAACTGGACGTCTAGCTCCTAGCTTCCAATACCTGGGACACATTCCTTCCCTCAGATAAACACACCCATCACCACACACAATCTACAGCTGATACTCCACATGATACACAACACAGCTCCCAGCTCACCTATCACCGCATCCGTGAATTCCCCATTCCTTTTCTGACGACCCTAGCATCCCTTTATACCACCATCCTTTACACTGGTTACTACCCCCATCTGTGGAAAATCTTCCACGTCCTCATGTTCCTTAAACCCAACAAACCCCCCTCTGATGCCTCTTCCTACCATTCAATTAGCCTCACTCCGGTATTCAGCAAGGTCTTCGGATCCATCCTATCCTGTCACATCCATCGCCACCTCCAACTTCACCACCTTCTCCCAATGTGGCTTTCGTCCTTCCTTATCCACTGAAGGCCAACTCCTTCACCTCTCCCAACTCCTCTCCCTCTGTCTCAATTCCCATCGTGCTGCCATCTTTGTCTCCCTAGACCTCGAGCGGGCCTATGATCAGGCCTGGCATTCTGGTCTCTTCAAACCTATGCGCTTCCCATCAACCTTGGCCGGCTCATTCCTCTCCGATCGCCCTACCTATGTTACCATCTGAACACCGATTCCCATCTATTCTATACATCTGCTGGCGTGCCGCAAGGTTCTGTCCTTTCTTCTCTCCGTATCTTCTGTATACCGCAGAAATGTCCAAGCC
This sequence comes from Locusta migratoria, assembly GCA_026315105.1. NCBI lineage: Eukaryota > Metazoa > Arthropoda > Insecta > Orthoptera > Acrididae > Locusta > Locusta migratoria. Next base: position 147,299,598 of record CM048745.1, read on the forward strand.
CACTGCCCCCATGCACCTCTTTGAATATGCTTATTACACTGCTTTTCTTGCCTTAGTTACCACCCTCGCTCACTCCAACCGCCTTTTCCAAGAATACCTCGACCTTTTCACCACTTGGTGCAACCAGTGGCACCTATCTATAAATCCTACTAAAACCCAGGTGATCATTGTAGATCGCACCACTCCTTCCTTTTGCCCTGTGATTTCTACCTCACCCTCCATAACTGTCCCATCCACCTCACTCCCACCCTTAAGTACCTGGGCCTCACCACAGATAGCACCCTCTCCTGGACCCCACTATCCAAGAAAAAGCCCGCTCCTGCCTCCTCGAACTCCTTGTTGGCCGAACCTGGGGCCTGAACCCTTCCACCATCCTATATACCTATAAATCCCTCATCCGTCCCATCCTCTGCGTCTCCCATCCAGCCTGGTCTCTGCCCTGCCCCCCCCCCCCCATCTTTTGACAAGTCCCTAGAGATCTTGGAACGGCACGCCCTCCGCCTCGCCTTCTGTAGCCCTTCCTACCCACCATCCACTATGCGGCTCCTCTATGACCTCATTCCCTTACCCCACCTTGTCCGCTGCATTGAGTACCTTCATCTCCGTTTCCTCTAGCGAAAACTGGATCCCCTTCACCCTGTTGTCCATCCTCTCCTCACCAATCCTGGTCCATCGCCATACCATTACCACTATATCTCCCCTGCTCTCCACTTGTCCATCCTTCTTACACTTTCTCGTGGCAATTTCCGCACCCTTCCCCTCCCTGACGATGCCCTCCACCCAGACATTTATGCCTCTTACCAGCTCTGAACCTCTCACTTCTCCTCCTCCTCCTCCTCCTCCTCCTCCTCCTCCTAACTCCTTGATCCCCCTAGAGGGCCCCACGTCCTCACTTCCTTTCTCCCTCCCTTCCCCTTACATTTACTGGCCCCTCTGGTATCCCCCCACTCCTTACAGCTTCCTGGAACATTCCACCCCCACTCCTTTCCTCATGGCCATGTGGCCCCTCCTCCCTCCTCCTCTACCCACCCACCCCTCCCCTCCCCCCGCTCCTCCGCTACCTTCCCCCCTCCTCCCCTCTCTCCCTCTTCTCCTTGCTCCTTCCCCATCCACGCTCATCATCATCATTTAACTAGCGGCTGATAATTCTAGCATTTCCGAAATGGTGCTTTAGCAGCTGCTTAACTCGATTTCCAACGTATGTTGGTGCGCCATCTTGTATAAAAATGATTCCATCGACACATACACGCTGTTGGAGAGCTGGAATGATCTGGTTGCGCAAAAGACACTCATAGAGCTTACCAGGCTTACAGGTACCCTGACAGGAAGCACCCGTCTCATAAAAAAATCGCACTGACGTGTTATACAGCCCACTTTAGATTGGCTTTCAGTTTTATGATTTTTTTTTTTTTGCAACATTTCAGACAGAAATAATAAAAATGTAAATCATAAAAAATTATTGGCGATACGGTTAGGACTCTACTATTGTGATAATATCTATGCATCCAACACGTAATATTCTTTCTGAACGTATTTTAACAAACAGCTAAAATTATTTGATATTTGAGTTTATCTTTGACGAACACTCTCTTTTTTTTAACTTTTGCCCCTTTAAACGATTATTTGAATATCTCTCCCACATTTTCATTATATTTTTCCGTTAAAATATCATCACCAGTCTTACCCTGGTAGTTTGCTCAGAGTTTATTTTCTCTGCTTCTTCTGGTTACGAATGACTATTGCCTGGAAGAAACGTAGAGTACATTTGGCGTTCGGACGAGCTTAGATGGAACACAGCATACATTTAGCGTTCAGAACACAGTCACATGACATCTCTTGCCCGAAACTCTCTTTTGCATACGCCATCTTGCTTCCTGTATTTGATGATTTTCTCATTATAACTTAAGCGTCCACTCCCATGAACCACAGACATTGCCGAGGTGGGGTGGATTGCGTGCCTCAACGATACAGATAGCCGTACCGTAGGTGCAACCACAGCGGAGGGGTATCTGTGGAGAGGCCAGACAAACGTGAGGTTCCTGAAGAGGGGCAGCAGCCTTTTCAGTAGTTACAGGGGCAACAGTCTGGATGATTGACTGAGCTGGCCTTGTAACATCAGCTAATGTGGCTTTGCCACACAGCTACTGCGAACGGCTGAAAGCAAGGGGAAACTACAGCCGTTACCTTTCCCGAGGACATGCAGCTCTACTGTATGAACATAAGATGATGGCATCCTCTCGGGTAAAATATTCCGGAGGTAAAATAGTCCCCCATTCGGATCTCCGGGCGGGGACTACTCAGTAGGATGTGATCATCAGGAAAGACAATACTGGCATTCTACGGGTCGGGGCGTGGAATGTTAGATCCCTTAATCGAGTAGGAAAATTTAAAAAGGGAAATGGATAGGTTGAAGTTAGATATAGTGGGGATTAGTGAAGTTCGGTGGCAGGATGAACAGGATTTCTGGTCAGGTGAGTACAGGATTATAAATACAAATTTAATTGGGGGTATCACAGGAGTAGGATTGATAATGAATAAGAAAAAAGGAATGCGGGTAAACTACTATGACCAGCACAGTGATCGCATTATCATTGTCAAGATAGATACGAAGCCAACACCGACAACAGTAGTACAGGTTTATATGCCAACTAGCTCTGCCGATGATGAGGAAATCGAAGAAATATATGACGAGCTAAAGGAAATTATTCAGACAATTAAGGGAGAGGAAAACTTAATTGTTATGGGAGACTGGAATTCGGTAGTAGGACAAGGAAGGGAAGGGAGGATAGTAGGTGAATATGGTCTGGGCAAAAGGTATGAAAGAGGAAGCCGCCTGGTAGAATTTTGCACAGAACATAATTTAGTTATAATAAACACCTGGTTCAAGAATCACAAAAGAAGGTTGTATACGTGGAAAAGACCAGGAGACACCGGAAGATACAAGATAGATTTTATAATGGTAAGACATAGATTTAGGAACCAGGTTCTACAGTGTAAGACATACCCAGGGGCAGATATAGACTCTGACCATAACTTGTTGGTTATGAACTGTAGGCTGAACCTAAAGAAACTACAAAAAGGTAGGAAAATAAGGAGATGGGACCTGGTTAAATTGAAGGAACCTGAAGTACTTAAGAATTTCAGAGGGAGCTTTAGGCAACAATTGACAGAAACAGGGGAAAATAAAACAGTAGAGGAGGAATGGGTAAAATTGAGAGATGAAATAGTGAAGGTAGCAGAGGACAAAATAGGTAGGAAGGAAAGACCTACAACAAATCCTTGGATATCACAGGAGATACTAAATTTAATCGATGAAAGGAGAAAATATAAAAATGCAGTAAATGAAACAGGCAAAATGGAGTACAGACGACTAAGAAATGAGATTGACAGGAAGTGCAAAATGGCTAAGCAGGACTGGCTAGAAGGCAAATGCAAGGATGTAGAAGAATGCATAAATAGGGGGAAAATAGATACAGCCTACAGGAAAATAAAAGAAACATTTGGAGATAAGAAAAACAGCTCTATGAATATCAAGGACCCTGATGGAAAACCAGTTCTCAGCAAAGAAGGGAAAGAAAAAAGGTGGAAAGAGTATATAGAGGGGCTCTACAAAGGAAATGAACTTCGAGACAATATTGTAGGAATTGAAGAGGATGTAGATGAAGATGAAATAGGAGATACTGTACTGAGAGAAGAATTTGACAGAGCCCTGATAGACCTAAGTCGAAACAAGGCCCCTGGAGTAGATGATATTCCCTCAGAGCTACTGAAGTCTCTGGGAGAACCAGCCATGACAAAATTGTTTCACCTGGTGTGTAAGATTGAGACAGGTGAAGTACCCTCAGACTTTAAGAAAAATGTTATAATCCCCATCCCTAAGAAAGCAGGTGCAGACAGGTGTGAAAACTACAGAACCATCAGTTTAATAAGTCATGGCTGCAAAATATTAACGCGAATTATATACAGAAGGATGGAAAAGCTGGTAGAAGCCGACCTCGGGGAAGATCAGTTTGGGTTCAGGAGAAATTTAGGAACACGGGAGGCAATACTCACTTTACGGCTTATCCTAGAAGATAGATTAAGAAAAGGCAAACCTACATTTCTAGCTTTTGTAGATTTGGAGAAGGATTTTGACAGTATTGATTGGAATAAACTCTTTCAAGTTCTGCAGCAAGCTGGAGTAAAATATAGGGAACGTAAGGTTATTTACAACTTGTACAAAAACCAGACAGCGGTTGTCAGAGTTGAAGGGCATGAAAGGGCTGCAGTGGTTGGAAAGGGAGTAAGACAGGGTTGTAGCCTTTCTCCATTGTTGTTCAATTTGTACACTGAGCAAGCTATAAAGGAAAGCAAGGAGAAATTTGGAGAAGGAATTAAAATTCATGGTGAAGAATTAAAAACATTGAGTTTTGCCGACGACATAGTAATTCTGTCAGATACAGCAAAGGACCTGGAAGAGCAATTGAACGGAATGGACAGTGTGCTGAAAGGTGCATATAAGATGAACATTAACAAGAGGAAAACTAGGGTAATGGAGTGCTGTGTAAGAAAATCAGGTGATGCTTAAGGAATTAGATTGGGAAACGAAGCAATAAAGGAGGTAGATGAGTTTTGTTACTTGGGCAGTAAAATAACAAATGATGGTCGCAGTACAGAGGATATAAAATGCAGAATGGCAATGGGTAGAAAAGCGTTCTTGAAAACGAGAAATTTGTTAACATCGAATATTGATTTAAACCTAAGGAAGTCCTTTCTGAAGGCATTTGTATGGAGTGTTGCCTTGTATGGGAGTGAGACATGGACGATAAACAGCGCGGACAGGAAGAAGATTGAGGCTTTTGAAATATGGTGCTACAGAAGAATGCTGAAGATTAGGTGGGTGGATCGCGTAACTAATGAGGAGGTACTGAACAGAATTGGAGAGAAAAGGAATTTCTGGCATACCTTGACTAAAAGAAGGGATAGATTGGTAGGATACATTCTTAGACATCAAGGAATTGTGAATTTAGTGTTGGAGGGAAGTGTATGGGGAAAAATCGCAGGGGAAGACCTAGAGATGGATACAGTAAGCAGATTCAGACTGATGTAGTTTGTCGTTCTTATGTGGAGATGAAGAAGCTTGCTCAGCATAGGGTATTGTGGAGAGCTGCATCAAACCAGTCTCCGGACTGAAGACCACAACAACTTAAGCGTTGTCATTTCAAAGCAATGGCGCACTGAAAATGATCAAAAACACATTGTTACTTGGATAAACAATTATAATCTAAAAATGTTCAAATGTTTGTAAATCTGTCCGACCAATCCGTGTGGTCATCAGTCTGTAGCTTACAAACTACTTAAACTAAGGTAAACTAACCTAAGGACAACACACACACACACACACACACACACACACACATATCCATGCCGCATGGAGGACTCGAACCTCCGACGGCGTGCTACCGCGCGCTACGCGGCGAGGAGCCTTAAACCGCTAGACTACTCCACCGCGACAATTATAATGTAATGTTTAAAAATACCATGTTAGCAGTTCACACCTGCCATCGATATTATGAGAATTGCCGGCCGCGGTGGCCGAGGGGACTGAGGCGCTTCAGTCACGGTCTGCACGGCCACTACGGTCTGGGGTTCGAATCCCCCCTCGGGCATGGATATTTGTGCCGTCCTTAGGATTAGCTAGTTCATAAGTAGTTTGTAAGTTTAGGGACTGATGACCCCGTAGTTAAGTCTCGCAAGCTTAACAAACATTTGAACATTATGAGAATTACGGGTTACTCTCACAGCTGTTCGCCGTAGCGTAATGGGCGACGAATTAGTTTGTGATGTACGATTATGTTAGACGGTGGTTCCAAACTTGCTAGGACGCGGTGGCTTAGCGCACTCGGTCCGAGGGTTACCAGCACGGTAGCTCGACGCGGTCTGTAACGAAAAAACTGAGTCAACACGAAGCGATCAAAATAGAACAAAACAAACCAACGTCCACAAAGCACCGATCAAACCGAAGAACCAATGAAAAGAGAGGGGAAAAAAGGGTTCAACGCCATCTGTAATGAAAACCTGAGCAAAATTCTCAACGAACAACCCACAACAAACATGAACAAACGACCGCAAAGCGTCTATATGCCTGAAAACAAAAAAATATATTTAAAAAAATAACCACCGCTGACATATTTTCCCTCTTGTTTCTTAATCGGAATTTATTTTATTTATTTTAACGCAGTAGATGAACAAAGTCATATCTAATCTACAGAAAAGGTAATACAAGCTACGTTAAAAGCGTCCATAGCAACCAAGTCAAAGACTAACAATTTAGTAGATGCATTGATTCTAATTAAGGAATTTCAGATTTTACATAAATAGTGAATAATTGTTTCGATAATAGAATAAACAAGGTAATTTGTGGTAATGTATACACTTAGCTTCCGTTTCATTAAGAAACGACATTTGCCACAGAAAACTATGACTTCCTTTATATATGAAAACACCAGTATCTGCACGTTGTTTAGGATATTCATTATCACAGTATTCTTCCCGTTGTTGTGCAAATGCTTCAGACGTCAAGTGTTCAATTCGTTGTTACCTATTTCACGGCATGTTCACGAAATAGAACAAAAGCGCATTTTGGAGGAAGCAGTCTTACATGTGCTCATCTCTAAACTTGCGGAAGATAGCTGTATTTAATTAATAAGACTGCAGTCAACCCTTTTAGGAACCAAGGCGGAAAAAATAGTATCGGCGGGTTTCGAACTAGCGACCACATGCATCACGTCGTCATGGACTATCACTACCCACTACACCACGGCGAACAACTATGACATTATTGATTGATTCTCGTACTATTGGTGGCAGTTAGTAACAGCTAAAATTACATTTTTAGACACTAGATTATAATTTATCGTACTGTGAACTATGTGCTTTTATTAATTCTTCAGTGCGCCACTGCTTTGAAATGACAAAGCGTAATTTATAATAAGAAAATCATAAAATACAGGAAGCAAGATGGCGTATACCAGAGAGTTCTGGGCGATGAAAGTCACGTGACGTTTCCTAACGCCTAGTATACCTAAAATAAAGAGGCAGCGTCAAAAAAAAGCTGTTATTTTTGCAAATATCTCTGTAACGGTGCGAGTTACGAAAAAAACATAAGGTAGGAAAGTTGTGGATAATTTTCTCCTCCACCAATTCGGTTAATCAGTTTTCGTGTCAGATGAACTGTTTATTTGCAATTACATTACAAACGGCTTTTTTTTTAGTATTACGGACGTACTTTTTCTTTTTTTCTAAAAATGTGAAAATGGGAGGTTTTGGTCTCTGGCGGCCAGCTATTCTGTCTGTAAAATTTGGTGCCAGTCGTTTGGACGGTTCGACCTAAGAAGTTGAAAACGTTACGGACAGAAACACAGACAACATAAAATCGCCGTTATTTTTGCAAATATCTTTCAAACGATGAAATAAAATAAAAAGACATAAGAGAGCAAAGTTGTAGAGAATTGTCTCTTATGTCTTTACTACCGTAACCTAAAGTGGGTCAAAAAATATAGCCCTATGATAAATTATGCCGTCAACGCACTCCATAAAGTGACCATTCAGGATGAAAGGGTACTGGTTGATATGCGTGTGGATATCCTGTTGCCCATATTCTACAATTGTGTGAATTGACATACTCTGTCAGATGGAAGAATCTTCCACGGCCTTTGATCGTCTACTTGAATGTTGTTGTTGTTTAGAGGGGACTAAACTACTTAGTCATCAGTCCCCTCTACTTGCACGCAAGCAAAAAATTCTAAAGCAAAAGTCTTACTTGCAGAAGGGTCAACAGGAACCAACTCGAGCACATAGGTAACTTTGAATGGGTAGCAAAGACGAATCAGTGGCGGAGTGGCCGAGCACATTGAGGCACAATGTTCCGATGCGAGAGGCCGTTCCCCGTCGGAGGTTTGAATTCTCCCTCGGGCATGGATGTTTGTGTTGTCTTTAGTATAAGTTAGTTTATAAGTAGTTTGTAAGTTTAGGGACTGATGACCCCGAAGTTAAGTCCCATAAGCTTAACAAACATTTGAACACTTGCAAAGAAGGATGTTTTCTAGGATTTTATGCACCGTCCTCACAGGTTTATCCTATGTTCGGGAATTTCTTGTTGCACTACGCGTTGACACATCACTGGACTTCTCCTGCATTGTTGTGGCCACTTCTTCCACTAACATCGAATCGATTCAGAACGACGCCACTATTCAAAGCCTTCTGCAGAGCGTTTTGTGCACAGCTTTACTAGCAGAGTACGATCCTGCATTGAGGCAGTCATGGCGGACGTCTCAGATGCGAAATGAGGTGTCTTTATACCTTGAATAATTTTATCGACAGTAAGATCGGCCGATGTAGCCTTCGTTTACCGGCTGGTTGGTGTACGGAGGTCAATGGTAGTCGGCGCATAGGGACTCGTTAGCTTACTCTCCTTTCTGTGATCTGTTTGTTAATGGTTTATATCGACATAAGGATACAATGAGCTGTTAATGGTCCTACATCTACATCTACATGGGATACTCTGCAAATCACAGTTAAGTGCCTGGCAGAGGGTTCATCGAACCACCATTATACTATTTATCTCCCATTCCATTCTCGAATAGCACGCGGGAAGAAAGAACACCTGAATCTCTCCGTTCGAGCTCTGATTTCTCGTATTTTATTCTGATGATCATTTCTACCTATGTAAGTGGAGTCAACAATATATTTTCGCATTCGGAAGAGAATGTTGGCGATTGGAGTTTCGTAAGTAGCCCACGCCGCAGCGATAAGCGCCGTTGTTGTAATGATTCCCATCCCAGATCCTGTATCATTTCCGTAACGCTGTCTCCCCTGTATCGTGACAATACGAAACGAGTTGCCCTTCTTTGGACTCTTTCGATGTCCTCCGTCAAACCCACCTGATAAGGATCCCACACTGGGCTGCAATACTCAAAAAATGGACGGACAAGCGTAGTGTATGCAGTTTCTTTTGTAGTCCTGTTTCATGTTTTAAGGGTTCTGCCAATAAAACGCAGTCTCTGGTTCGCCTTTCCCACGACATTATCTACGTGTTCTTTCCAATTTAAGTCTGAAGTAATAGTAATTCCTAGGTATTTTGTGGAGTTTACGGCCTTCACTTTTGATTGATTTATCTTGTAAACAAAGTTTAACATATTTCTTTTCGTACTCATGTGGACGACTTCACACTTCTCACTATTTAGAGTCAATTGCCAATTTTTACACCATACTGATATCTTATTCAGATCGTTCTGCAGTTGGTTTTGATCTTGCCATGATTTTACTAGACGATAAATGACGGCGTCATCTGCAAACAACCTAAGAGAGCTACTTAGATTTTCCCCTAAATCGTTTATGTAAATAAGGAACAGCAGAGGACCAATAACACCATCCTGTGGAACGCCCGAAATCACCTCTATTTTGGTCGATGCCTTACCATCGATTACTACGAATTGTGTCCTCTCCGACAGGAAATCCCCTATCCAATCGCAAATTTGGGGCGATATACCATAACCACGCAATTTGATTATAGTCACTGTACTGCCAGTCTGACATGAGATCGATGATAATATTCGATGAATCCGCGGTTCTGGGTGCTTCTCTGGCGACCGATTGCTCCTCACATTCTATCATCTCTCTAAGTCAGGAATGGCGGATCTATGTCGCGCGTGCGATTACTGGCACGCGACCAGGTAATTTGGGCTCGGCATCAATTTTAAGGATTTACCGGCCTAATTTAAATTCAAATGTTTGTAAAGTCTATGGGACTTAACTACGGGGTTATCAGTCCCTAAACTTACAAACTACTTATGAACTACTTACGAACTAGGACGGCACAAATATCCATGCCCGAGGGGGGATTCGAACCCCCGACCGTAGTGGCCGTGCAGACCGTGACTGGAGCGCCTTAGTCCCCTCGGCCACCGCGGCCGGCCCATTGAAAATCATAGTAAATCTAAAGATAAGGTAAGATAAGCTAAAAAATAACTAAAACTCAATTTCTTTTAAATCAATGTGTTCATTGCAGAAAAGTGACTCATAAAATTCTGAAAATAGGCTTAATGAAAAATGTCACTCTTAGATTCACAAATCACACTTGTAGCCGTTTGCATGATCCCATCCGGAACAAGATCGATGAGCCCATACCCCACAAATAGTGCAACGGAACCAAAGTTCCCCATCTACACTGAATTCTTTGCAATAAAAACAAATTTCTTCGTCAGACTCATCTACCCCAGACCGATTGACTGCCATTAATCCCAGAGCACGCGATATATGAAAACGTTAAAACTAAATAACCATATATCCTAGGCCTTAAAGAAATGTACCACTAAAAATTTCACACATCATAGTACAGTATACGACTGGCAACAATTTTTACATACGTAAAATTCAAGTAATAACTGTGTTGTAAAAAAGGCTGTTCCTTACATCTAAGGACGTGAAAAACAAACTTCGCTCAACCAAAATCAGGTAGACACTGCCAAGATGGCGTCGATTTCACCATGTGTTCCTGAAACGGCCGTGAGGTTGCAGTACACTCTACAACGTTTCTACTGCAAAGCAGTTACCAGATACTTCGGTGACCGTCATTACCCCACTCTCCCCTACTTGTTGGTACAAGTCAGGAATTGTAATTGCTGGACACAACTAACTGGATTGAACGGTGAATTTCAATGTATTATTATCAGCTGGAGTTACACTGCATATTAAGCGAGTCAGTTGTTTATATTTCGTTTTGCTCGTCATACAAAAGACAGGGTATACATCGAGATGATCATTGAGCGCGCTATTACAAGGCTCAAAATAAATTTTTTCGAGAATTTTTTTCGTAAGGAAGTAGTTTTTTTCGTGATTTACTTACATTTTGATCACTCTTCATTTGTTTCTGAAGAAAAAGTTATGTGGTTTCCGCGTAAGGCCGCGGTGGAGTAGCCGAGCGGTCTAAAGCGTCTCGCTGCGGAGCGCGCGGTTGCTCGCCGTGGAGGTTCGAGTCCTCCCTGGGGCATGGGTGTGTGTGTGTTTGTCCGTAGGTTAGTTTACCTAGGTTTAAGTAGTTTGTAAGCTACGGACTGATGACCACGCAGCTTGGACCGATAGATTTACAGACATTTGAACATTTGAATTTCCGCGTAAATGCTATGTAGGGAATATCCTGGCCTATTTATAAGTCATCATAAATTCATGGTGCTGCAGACATGTTGCAAAGCAGAAACGTCGCGAATCTACTCTCTCTACTATAGATGTCTCCAGATATAGACCTACAACACTGTGTTTAATATTCTCAAATTCAGTCTATAATAAATGTTATTAACATCTCTAATAAATATATAAAGATTATCGGCACTATTGGGCACATTAAATGCATTACTTTATTGTTTTCTTTTTTGCTGAAAGGATGACATTTATATGTACGTAGGTTCGCCACCCCCTACTTTAGGTCGACAGTTTCCTTGTAAGCGCAATGTCGGATCACGGTTCAACTATTCCTGCCAACGGAGACGATTAATTGCATCGCTGTAAGTGTCGAGCGTTCGCTTATCATATCCACCGGCTTCTTTGAACCCAACTACACGTTCCCTGTCAAATGGTGACAACTGAGTACATTCTTCAAGCGCCTAGTCTACGGAAGAAAAAGAGGGTTGAGAAAATTACATGAAAACCTATCAGAGAAACAAATTTATTTATTTATTCAGTTTCCAATTGAATGTTATCCATTCTAGCAGCAAAACATCCTCCAATCACATCATCGATGCCGGTGCTAAAATTTTGGTCCTGTCTCTATGCCCTAAAACTCCCCACAATGGTTCAATTATGTTGGAACATAATGAAACTTTTCACTCTGCAGCGGAGTGTGCGCTGATATGAAATTTCCTGGCAGATTAAAATTGTGTGCCGGAACTGGGGCTCGAACCTGGGACCTTTACCTTTCGCGGGCAAGCGCTCTACCGACTTTTTTTTTTTTTTTTTTTTTTTTTTTTCACTATGGATAGTTCTGTTCATTGCGGACGCTGATGGTTTTTGTTCGTTGATGTTCAAAGTGTTCTTGGCTCAGCTTTTTTATTACAGAGGACGTTGAGCCCTCTGACCGGGCGCGCTGAGCCACGGCGCCCGGCTCCGACTGAGCTATCCCGCCTCACAACTTTACTTCCGCCAGTACCTCGCTTCCTACTTTCCAAACTTCACAGAAGCTCTCCTGCGAAACATGCAGGACTAGCACTTCTGGAAGAAAGGATATGGGAGACATATCTTAGCGACAGTCTAAGGGATGTTTCCAGAATGAATCTTTCACTCTGCAGCGGAGTGTGCGCTGATATGAAACTTCCTGGCAGATTAAAATTGTGTTCCGGAACCGGGACTCGAACCTGGGACCCTTGCCTTTCGCATAGTGAGTCGTGTCGGGATAGCTCAGTCGGTAGAGCGAGGTACTGGCGGAAGTAAAGTTGTGAGGCGGCATCGTGAGTCGTGTCGGGTTAGCTCAGTCAGAGCGCTTTGCCCGCGAAAGGCAAAGGTCCCAGGTGCGAGTCCCGGTTCCGGCACACAATTTTAATCTGCCAGGTAGTTTCATGTTGGAACATGTCCATTTTGTTGTCCATGGGAGACCTTTCATAATTGAGAACTTGGATGCAATTACAGCGTTAGCCTATTTACGATATTATTGCATAAGCACTGGTTTTTGTATCCTACAACCTCCTGCTGTTAAACAAGCTGGCTCTTATTTCCATATAGAGCCCGCTTGTTTAATAGCATAAGGTTTAAGGATCTATTTATGCAATAACAGCGTAAATAGACTAACGCTGGTATTGCATCCTCAATTTTCTGATGCTGCACAGAGTAAGCCTGACCTTTTTATTGCGTGTCTGAGTGCATTATCAGTTTAGGTTTTATTAGACATAGTGAACAGTTTCTTATCGAGGCGGAGAGATATTCATTCACAGTTATCCTAACCCTGACGGTAATTATAGTAACGAATACCACAATCTTGATGCCCAAATCATAGCGGAAACTCCCCCGTGCGTGACTATAGGAAGCAGGTATGCCGTATCGTAAGCTGCTTATAGGCTTTTCTATACGTAAACCCCTTAGTTTGTAGGAAGCAACGTAAACGACCATTAATCGGACCATACCACATATTTCCAGCCATGACAATGGCACAACTTCCTTCGCAGTTTTGCAGTGACTTCCGTTATTAAGCGTTTATCAACGGCAGCCATTCCATGCATGTTAACCTCCAGCCATACTGTTGTTGTTGGTTTTTCCGGAACGGTATTCGTGAAGAGAGTTTTGCAGTCCCTTGTCTGATGACAATCGTTCTCAACGCTCGTCGGCTGTTGTCCGTTGACTTCGGGTTTTGCCCACTTTTCCTCTTCGCCAAAGACGTTTTCCCTTCTTTTGTGAACGCTGTCATTACCGAGTATCCTGTCGCTAGCGACTCGTTAAACAGTGGAGCCGGTTTCGTCACGGCTGCTCGCACTAACCACACACCATCCAGAGGGTCTCTTTGGACGTCCGAGAGATCACGCGTGTCACCGATCATTTTTGTTCACCTTCACAGAACAACATATATAATACTAGCTTATATGTCCGTGCTTCGCAGATGTTGTTGAAGGAGACCCTGTATGTATCATGGTTTTTTTTAGGGTTCCGGACCTCAGTCAGTAAAAACAGAATCCTTGTTGGATCGCTCTGTCAATAAACAATAGTAGTCCTAGCCAAGATGTCAAATGAAAGTAAAAGTCATTGTCCTAAACGATGTATCTTCATAAAGTTTTTGATACAAAAGGTGAAACATGCCAAAAAAGCAAAGAAATGTCGTTAAGTATTTAAAACACAAAGCTAAATCAGTAACACTATGTTCAATGTTTTTTGGTATTTGTAGACATAAGATTGCTTAATTCTGTCACAGACGTTCGCTTCCTTGTTGTACTGCTCCATACTTATTATGCAGCAGCGGTGTTTATTAGTTCTTTGTAGTACTACAGTGCCTCTATCGCTTTTTTGCTGTACTACGCAATCCATACTTCAAGCATAAACCACATCTAAATATTTTTCCGTGATCTCACTTTTATGAAACGAAGCCTATATGTTGCCCCAATATTAGCTCAAATTTCCTTTGAAAACCGCATGATAATGGGTCAGTTAGTTTTTTTTTTATTATTTTATTTCATTTTATTTTATTTTATTTATTTATTTTTTCTTAGTACGTTTGCGAAACGTGTTAGAAATAAGCATATCTTCATGAATATGATGTAGCTTACATCATACATCAGTTATATTCGCCATTTAAAAAATTTATTTCATGGTCATTTATATCTCCGGACAATGGGCTGAGGCATGGAAAGCTGAAATATAATAAGTATATCCTTAATGAAGTAGAAACATCACTGAAAACAATTATTATTCTTACGGTTGCTCTCTTTCCGTTAGATGCGCTATTGTCGCTCCAAGTGTGAGACTTAAACTTCCAAAGCAGTTCTACATATACATTAGATTGTGATATCAGTATGTAAATATATGGATTAAATACGGTGAGGATTGTGTCAGTTTTATATTCGTTGCATTGAATCATATTTCGTAAAACATAGCAACCAAGAAAACGATTTTCAGAAATATGGTAAATTTGACAAGTCAAAGAGTAAGTAGTATTTTCAAAGGGTAATAATCCGATCGCTGCCACGAGCTTCACACGAACACCCGCAGCGCTATCTACAAGTTCTTTGCTGCATTACGCCATTCTTTCCAAGCATGAAATACACCTAAAACTTCAAATTAAGATATCTTTTACTTTCCTGATCTGATTTTGATCAAATGAAGCCTATATGTTGCCCCAGGATATTCTCTATTTATCTATGATACCCCCATGAATGTTCATTTAGTACTTTTGGAGATTACTCTCTACAAATAGATACAAGCCATTGCTTTCAAAGAAATTTTTAAATTGTGATATCTTACTTTTTCTGATCACCTCAAAACCGTCCGACAAAAAGCCCTCTCCCGACTTAACCTCTTAAAATGCCTCTCCGGCCGGACATGTGGACTAAATCCTTCAACCATCCTGTATACCTACCGTTCCCTCATGCGTCCCGTCCTTTGTTGCTTCCATCCCGCCTGGCTCTCCGCTCCCCTTCCTATTATGAATCCCTCAAAATCCTCGAACACCATGCCCTTCGCCTCGCCTACCCTCCTATACGACCTCATCCCATTCCCACACCTGGTCCAATTCCTTCAACACATCCGCCTCAAGTACATCCACCGAAAGATAGAGACCCACTAGAATCTCCTCTCCTCCAGGATCCCGGGCCCCTGCCACGCCTTTACCGCCACATCCCTTCCTCCCTTCACCTCCACACCCTCTACGTCCTCTCCGAGGTTGGCTTCCACCACCTACCTCTCCCTGACGACGTTCTCCAAAATCGTCCCGACATCTATCCCTCCTTCCAACATTGACCTCTCTCTGTAGATTGCCGCCGCCTCCTCCCTCCCCCTCCCCTCCGTCACCCGCTTGGCTCACCCCTCCTGTCTCCACCTCCCTGGGAGCTCCTTCCGGTTTCTCACATTCTCCCTTCCCCCACCTCCTTCCCATTCCCCCGCGCCTTCTCCATCCTCCCCCCCCCCCTCCCCCTGCAGGGCCAGTACAGTGCTGTGTTTTTAAGTGTTCAGTGCTTTGTGTGTATAGTGTTTCATCGCCCAGTGTTTTTTAACGCGTACTCCAGTGTTCAGTGTTTTTTACCTCAATGTCGCCGTCTTGTTATGTCTCGTCGTCTGCAGTGAGTGTTTTTTAGTCACCGTGGCAATGTCTTGTTTTAACAACCATATATGTTCTGTCCACTGTCATATAGTCTTAACATTCTCCCAAATTTTCATCTTGTAATTGTAAAAGCGCCTTTTTATCACCTTTAATTTTATATTCTGTTATGTCCATTGTTTACCATTCGCTCGGCTGTAAAGCAGCATCATCGGCTGCTGCCAGCCTGCCTGTATTAGGGCATTAAAATTCATAAAGGAAAAAAAAAGAAAAAAAGAAAAAAAAAAAACTTTTTCTGATCCGATTTTGTGAAATGAAGCGTTTCTGTAACCACTGTGAAAAACCCCTGAAAATTCGTCTTAGTTTTGGAGATGGAATAGAAAGTTAGACATGACGGTTGTTGATGAAAAATGCTACGTTGTGGTGTTCTTTCCGTGGTCCGATTTTTATGAAACTAAGTCTACTGTTATCCCAAGATACGCTGAAGTTACCCACCTTGGTAATTGTGGTTCATGGGGGTGGTACTGAAAAATAGCACAATACAGTAAATAATGAGTTATATGCATTGTAAGTCGGTTTGTTAGATATGTTAAAGCAGTCCCGTGACCCACCTGAACCCACTAGTGTGTCGGGACCCACAGTTTGGTAACCACTGGTGTTAAGTGAAACCCAGTGGCTAGGACCACACGAGCCATTGCTACTGGTGCGTCGTTGTAATTGACTAGCCATGCATGGCGGACGTCGTATTTCCTTCGCCGAGACATTCGGCGGGTACCTAGTACGTCTCTTTTAGAGCGCTGTCAGCTTCCGTAAGCCGGGTAATTCGGGATAATCATTTGTTGTTTCACGTGCTTAATCATCATGGCGGACGGAAAGCTGCTCGCCGGGCGGCCGCAACCATTATGTTGATGGCGTCCTGACGACTAATTAATTACAGGGTCTGCTTACTTATACATACGGCCCGCATAAAGTCTCGATATGAAGACAGAATCCAGTCGGGAGGGGTCGCCGACCCCTCGACACGAGATGGATGCGTCGGCATTCCTCGGCGATCCTCGTGAGATGCGAGGCGTTTGCCCCGTCCGTTTGTAAACAACGTCCGACAGAGCGTCCACAGTACCTCGGTCAAGGAAACCCTCGTTAACATCCGGTGGGAGGTTTTTTTAAAGTTATTTAATGATGGCTTTGGTTGCAGTTATTACAATGGCAACATTAGAACATAATTGAAATTCTCAAAATATTTTTTTCACTGATTCTTCCGTTGCTTCTTGGTACAACATAATCAAATAAATTAAAAAACACAATTTTGTGTGTGTTCTACAAGTTTATTTTTGTTTACTTAACCGGTTTTCGGCTTATTAGGCCATCATCAGAGTATTTACTGCTGTGTCAAAGAGGTTACAATGTTTAGATACAGTATGGGAAGAGATGACAAATGACTCCACTCAGATCCACATACATAGTATAACACTTCTTTTGGATTGTGTCATTACAGTTATCAACTTAAAAACTAAACAGTAATACAAGAATATACAATGTGTTTACCCCCACAGTCCCAAACTCCTTTGTATTTATTTATTATTATTTATTTTTAAGTTTTGTAAATTCGGTCCCAGTGTAGCCTACAACATAATATTCATTTTCGTCTACCTGAATTTTTAGAATAGTAATTTTACTAGACAGATTTGTTTAGTTTAATCTAATGCAGTAACTATTCATTCTAAGTTCTTGATTCCACTCCAAACCTGGCCTTACAACTGTCATGTGTAATACCATCTATAATTATAGTGCAGAATTATTAACAAGCCACTTATATATATTTATTTATCAGCATTATCAGTTTGTTTGTAATAGTAGGTAGTTTATTCCTTGTTTTATCCTTACACATTGTATATTCTTGTATTACTGTTTAGTTTTTAAGTTGATAACTGTAATGACACAATGCCAAAGAAGTGTTATACTATGTATGTAGATCTGAGTGGAGTCATTTGTCATCTCTTCCCATACTGTATCTAAACATTGTAACCTCTTTGACACCGCAGTACATACTCTGATGATGGCCTAATAAGCCGAAAACCGGTTAAGTAAACAAAAATAAACTTGTAGAACACACACAAAATTGTGTTTTTTAATTTATTCTCAAAATATATTTATCGCAATAAAGTTATCTAACATCATACTGCCTTACTATAACATTAAAAACATCACATTTGTAAGATAAGATATAAAACAATACATATTTAACAGTAGTATTGATAGACGTAACACAACAAATGCAAACAGCACAAAACCAAATGAGAATTGCAAGGACATATTGAAGGTCAAAATACGAGGCGCGTCCAGAAAGTAAGTTCCGTTATATAAAACGAACGGGTACAGATACAGAAAAAATATTGATTGGACAAAAATCTACAACTGTCAAACTACTTTTCTACATAGGTTCCGAAATTTTGTAGGCAATTGTCATAGCATGGCACAAGGTTTTGTGTGCCTTTTTCATAGAATGTTGTCGCCTGCGTATTCAACCATGTAGTAACATGTTCTTTCAGCTCGTCATCATCGTCGAAGTGTTGTCCACCAAGGGCAGATTTTAGGTGTAAGAAGAGGATTAATGTCAAAATATTTTTATTTATTATTATTATTATTATTTTGATAATGCCTCACCTCACACACCGAATGTGACCAAACAATTCTTACGGAAATTTCAATGGGACCTGTTTGATCATCCTCCATACAGCTCGGACCTCTCTCCTAGCGACTTTCATCTCTTCATACACCTAAAGAGCTGTTACCACATGGTTGAATACACAGGCGGCAACCTTCTGTGAAGGATGCATGCAAAAACTTGTGGCACGCTATGACAAGTGCCTACAAAATTTTGGCAGTTATATGGAAAAGTAGTTTAAGAGTTGTGGAATTTTCTGCAATAAACATTTCTTCTGTATCTGTGTACAAATTCATTTAATTACCAAACGGAACTTACTTTCTGGACGCGTCTCGTATAAAATAAAGTACAAATTTACTCCTCCAGCTTCGAGCTGTGCTTCTTCAAGGTAAACATGGGAGCTACCAGCTCTCATATTAGAGCTGGATGCCGGTGACTTTTAGGTAGTCCTTGAGTAAACTGTACTTAAACTTGTGGGGAGGGGGTAACCCCTCGCAACCAGCTGACTGTAGAATATACTTTGTGCGGCTGTGTACATGGTGCATGCCAATATAATGTGGTTCAGACCCGCCACTGTCGTTGGATTTTTGTCGCAATGTCGAGAAGTGATGATTTTTAAACGGTGTAGGTGGGCAGGGTAACATCCATGTACCAGTCTCATCCGAATGAGAGACCTTCCATGACGTCTACTAAGCTTCATCGAAGAAAACCATGGTTGTATAGTCGCCAGATGTCCTCCCTTAAACGCTTGATAGACGTGCCATTCGTGGTCACAAGTGCGATAGACAGCTTTCTGAATCGTCTCTGAAGTCTGTATATGGAATCGGCGTGGGACGGAATTGTCATTCCGTAAAACGTCTCCTGCCGAGTCTGTCAACTGTTTCTTTATGGAGTGTGCCTTGATGTCCTTTAATCCAAAGTAAAATGGAAGTCGATGCCCACTGTCTGTGCATATGTTATGGCCTACAATATGTCCAATATGTATCTGTTAGTTTGTTTATCAAATGTCGGATGTTGGTATTTTTGTAACACGCTTTGAGAGTCCGTGAGGATCAATAAAGACTCAAATGTTCATGTATCGTAATAAATGGCCTCCCTGATGGCCAGTAACTCTGCTGTGTAAATATGTGATCAGGCGGAAGCGCAAACATTCGGTAGGTGCCGTTGGAGGGGCAAAAGAAGGCGTATCCCACACCTGCTTCAGATTTAGAGTCGTCAGTATAGATTTTAGCTGGTGGTAGTTGTACTACTACTACTACTACTACTACTACTTGCAGTAGTAGTAGTAGTAGCAGTAGGAGCAGCAGCGGCTGAAGTTACCTTCGTAATCAGTAGATAATTTTTAATGGCTGTTTAGCAAATCACGGTATTAAAGTTTAAAAGACCATGCCCATGAACGTGATGCGTTTTTAGAATTTCTTTCACCCTCGCAGTATTATTTATTATTAAAAGAGTTTCTAAAAAACATTGAACTACAGGGTGTCCATAAAGTCCCTCCACAACTTTAAAATTACATTACCACCGCAGTTATTGAAATATTTTAACAAAATTTCTTTTATTGAAATCACTGTTTACTAAAGTTTACATATATACTAAAATTTTGTGTTTCAGATACTCTATTGATGGAAGGAACTGAACCTTTATAAAATGGCAACTTCTCAAGAGAAGGCACAACACGTGTCCTGATTTATTGAGACAAAATCGGATGTTCAGACTCAATGAAACTTCAGAACGGAGTATGCAATAGGAGCACTATTGCTCCCTTCAGCTAGTGCATGGCAGGGACAATGTTGGATAAAGGGAAAGGGGGGGGGGCGATGACCAAAAACATTAGAGGAAAACATAGATCGCTTTTAAACGTCTTACTCGTTCACCTGCCAGGTACATCCGCACTGCTGCCAGACAGTTGCAACTTCCACTTTCAAATGTGCATAAGGTCCTCCACAAGAACGCTTACAACGTTCAACTATTAGAGACACTTGAGCCAATTGACAGCCAAGACGGACGAAGTTTGCACGCAACATGTTGCAAAGCATTTCGGAGGATGAATAGCTCAAAAGAGGAAATGTCGTTGGACCTGATGGGATACCAGTCAGATTTTACACAGAGTACGTGAAGGAACTTGCCCTCCTTCCTGCAGCGGTGTACCGTAGGTCTCTAGAAGAGCATAGCGTTCCATAAGCTTAGAAAATGGCGCACGTCGTCCCCGTTTTTAAGAAGGGACGTCGAAGAGATGTGCAGAATTATAGGCCTATATCTCTAACGCCGGTCAGTTGTAGAATTTTGGAACTATTTATGTTCAAGTTTCACTTCCGTACAAGGCAACACTCCACACAAATGTCTTCAGAAAGGACTTCCTTACACTTAAATTAATATTCCATGTTAGCAAATTTCTCTTTTTCAAAAACGCTTTTTTCTGCAATTTGTATCTTCTGTACTGCGACCGTCATATGTTATTTTACTGCACAAGTAACAAAACTCATCTATTGTTTCGTTACCTAATCTAATTCCTTCAGAATCGCCTGGTTTTCTCATACTACACTCCATTACCCTTGTTTTGCTCTTGTTAATGTTCATTTTACACGCTCTCTTCAACACACTGTATCTTCCTTTCAAATGCTCTTCCAGGTCCTTTGCTGTCTCTGGCAGAATTACAATGTCGTCAGCAAAATGCAATGTTTTTATTCTTTCGCCCTGAACTTTAATTTCTTTTCCAAATTTGTCCTTTCTTTCCTTTATAGCTTGCTCTATTTACAAACTGAATAACATTTGAAAAAGGCTACAACGCTGTCTTACTTCATTCGCAACCTCTGCATCCCTTTATGGCCACTCAATTCCGATAACTGCTGTCTGCTTTTTGTGCGAGTTGTAAAGAACCTTCTTTTTCCTACAGTTTACTCGTGCCGATTTCAGAATTTGAAAGGTTGTATTCTATTCAACATTTCAAAAGCTTTCTCCAAATCAACAAATGTTAGAAATGTAGGTTTGCCTTTCCTTAATCGATCTTCTAAGACAAGTCGTTCGTACATTTCTCCTAAATCCGAACTGATCGTCGAGATGAGCATCTATCAGCCTTTCCATCCTTCTGTAAGTAGTTTGTGTTAAAATTTTGCAACCATGACTTATTAAACTGACAGTTCTGTTATTTTAACACCTGTCTGGACCTGCTTTCCGTGGAATGGGGATTATTACATTTTTCTTAAAGCCTGGTGGTATTTCGCCTGTCTCATACATCTTAATCATCAGGAGAAATAGTTTTGTGGTGGCAGATTCTCGCAGAGACTTCAGTAGCTCTGAGGGAATGTCATGTACTCCAGGGGCCTTGTTTTGACTTAGGTCTTTCAGTGCTCTGTCAAATTCATCTTTTAGTACAATATCTCCTGTTTCACCTACATCTATTTCATGTTCCCTTCCTACAATATTATCTGTTATCTATTATCTGTTATTGTCTGTTATTTGTTAAATAAATAAAATGTTTGTTAAGCTTAAGGGACTTGACTACGGGGTCATCAGTCCCTAAACTTACAAACTACTTATGAACTACTTACGAACTAGGACGGCACAAATATCCATGCCCGAGGAGGGATTCGAACCCCCGACCGTAGTGGCCGTGCAGACCGTGACTGAAGCGCCTCAGTCCCCTCGGCCACCGTGGCCGGCTCTGTTATTTGTCTATATTTATGGGGGTATGTAAAATATATTGTGTATGAAACACAGGTGCGGGACATTCTTACTTGTAACAATGGATACGTAATGCCATTGCCAGCAATGATTATGCTACAGCGAACATGGTAAGAAATCGAGTGTCGTCTCGATGTGCTTCGTGCAACTAAAGGTGTATTAAACACTGTCAAAAAATCTTTTATGAAGACTGATTACAACAAAAGAAATTTTGTTAAAATATTTCAACAACTGCCGTTGCAATAACATTTTGAAGTTGTAAACGGTCTTTATGGTGACCCTGTATTTATTATATCGTGGATTTGACAACAATATACATAATTAATAATTGCAGCGTTTGTTCTTTCGCACATGTGAATAGCTGAAAATCAAAATCCTCATTTAAAAACTGTATGTACTGCAGCTGAAACATCTCAGAGCGACGTCTTTTCTAGAAAGTAATCCACCTTGTCGAGGCTTGATGCCTGCCTCATAGCGGATGCACACGTGGACAGGAATGCTGGTGGCAATACGGGCCCAGCTGCGACCCATGAGTCCAATCGCCGAACTATGACCTATGAGAGTTTGGGGCGGACGACGTCAGTTAAGCCCGTGTGCCTGGAGTGGCTCAGAGGCTTTGCGCAAATGCTTAGGAAGCAGGAGGTCTCAGGTTCGAATTCAGGTCCTGGCACAAATTTTCGTATGTACATAATGTATGATTACAGCAGCTACGAGCAGATAATCTTAAAAAGCCAGTTATAATACATAATCATATACATAATCTAATATATAAAAATTAATGTTTCTTTGTTTGTCCTTTTGTTTGTATTTTATGCACGGCCATACCGTACATCCGATTGCGATAAAACTTTGTCAACTCATTGCTTGCACTCGCGCGAAGGTTATAGGCATACTAACATTACCTTCGTACGGTGCATGGCGGAGGGTGCTTACAAGTAATTAATTCGTTTCTTTCGCCTTCACGCTGAAATGGCTCGACGGATATGAATGAAATTTGGAACGGAGGTAGTTTATACCCTGATTAATACATGGGCTACCTTTCATAATCTGCCGTATGATGCGTGGTGGAGGGTATCTTACAATGGGTTAATATGTTTACTAGACCTTCATGCTGAAAGGGATGGACAGATTTGAATGAAATTTGGAATGAAGAAAGCTTAAACCATGCATTAATACACGGCTACATTTCCTAAGCCACCGTACGGTGCGTGGCGCAGGGTTCCTTACAATAGGTTAATACGTTTGTTTCTCTTCACGCTGAAACAGCTGGACGGGTGTGAATGAAATTTGGGATGAGGATATCTTATACCCTGAAGCTACCTTTAAGAAGCCACCGTAGGGTGAATGGCGGAGGGTACCTTACAGTGGTTTAACACGTTTGTTACTCTTCTCGCTGAAACGGCTCGACGGAATTGAATGAAATGTGGAAAAAAGATAGCTTATAACCCGAATCAGTACGTGGACTACCTTTCGTAAGCCTCCGTGGGTCCATATTGTTTGGCTAATCACCATGGATGTCTGCACATAAATGTATGTTTTCATGAAGAGATTTTTATAATCTGCAAGCAAATGAATTTAGCATAGCGGATGGTACCTTACGATTTTGACACCGTCTGACCAATCACCATGAAACTTGCTGCACATATGTTTGTTTTGATATATATGAGGGAGAGGAGTTGGTGGAGCAGGAGACGGACAGAAATAGGACGGAGGAGACGAACAGAGTGGTGAGAGGAGGAGAATTAGAGGGGATATAGTGACAGACAGGTGGAAGGAGATGAACAGAGGGAGGGAGAGAAGGAAAAGGACAAAAAATGGGCCAGGAGGAGAGGGGGGGAAAGAGAAGGTGAACAGAGAGAAGGTAAAGATGTTCAAGTGTTTGTTAAGCTTAATGAACTTAACTGCGGCGTCATCAGTCCCTAAACTTACGAACTACTTATGAACTACCTTATACTAAAGACGGAACAAACATCCATGCCGAGAGGGGATTCGAACCCCCGACAGGGAACGGCCTCGCGCATCGTAGCATAGCGCCTCAATGCGCTCGGCCGCTCCATCGCGGCCAAACGTCAGGATAAGTTGCCTGTCAACTCGACTGCTAGTGATACGAGGCCGTTGGCCTCCAGCACGGCGTTCCGTATTGCCCTCCTGAACCCACCAATTCCATATTCTGCTAAGTCATTGGATCGCGACCAACGCGAGCAGCAGTGTCGCGATACGATAAACCGCAATCGCGATAGGCCATAATCCGACCTTTATCAAAGTCGGAAACGTGATGGTACGCATTGCTCCTCCTTACACGAGACATCATAACAACGTTTCACCAGGCAACGCCAGTCAACTATGTGTATGAGAAATCGGTTGGAAACTTTCCTCGTGTCAGCACGTTGTAGATGTCGCCGCTGGCGCCAACCTTGTATGAATGCTCAGAAAAGCTAATCATTTGCAAACGGAAAGCTGAAGTTCTAAATTTAACCTTTAAGAAATCTTTCACGCAGGAGGACCGCACAAATATACCATCATTTGATCAACGTACTAATTCCGAAATGGGGGACATAGCAATAGGCATTTCCGGTGTAGAGAAGCAGCTGAGAGAGCTAAATACGAAAAAGTCTGCTGGTCCGGATGGTATACCAGTTCGGTTTTACAAAGACTATTCTGCGGCATTGGCCCCCTACTTAGCTTGCATTTATAGCGAATCTTTAATTCAGAGCAAAGTTCCTAGTGATTGGAAAAAAGCGCAGGTGACTCCCGTGTATAAGAAAGGAAAGAGAACTGACCCATACAATTACAGGCCAATATCGTGGACATCGGTTTCATGTAGAAATTTGGAGCATATTCTCAGTTCGAATATAGTAAATTTCCTTGAAACGGAAAAGCTTCTTTCCATGAATCAGCACGGGTTTAGGAAACATCGTTCATGTGAAACTCAGCTTGCCCTTTTCTCACATGATATCTTGCGAACCATGGACGAAGGGTAATAGGCGGATTGTGTTTTTCTCGACTTCAAAAAGGCGTTCGACACGGTGCCACACTGCAGACTGCTAACGAAGATACGAGCTTATGGAATAGGTTCACAGATTTGTGACTGGCTGGAAGACTTCCTAAGTAATAGAACGCAGTACGTTGTTCTCGACGGCGAGTGTTCATCAGAGACGAGTGTATCGTCAGGCGTGCCCCAGGGGAGTATGATAGGACCGCTATTATTTTCTATCTATATAAATGATCTGATGGACAGAGTAAGTTGTAATTTGCGGCTGTTTGCTGATGATGCTGTGGTGTATGGGAGGGTGTCGTCTGAAACTGACTGTAATAGCATACAGGTTGACTTAGACAAAATTTCTAGTTGGTGCGAAGAATGGCAGCTAGCTCTCAATGTAGAAAAATGTAAGGTGATGCGCATGAGTAGAAAAAACAATCCTATAATGTTCGAATACAGCATCAGTAGTGAGCTTCTTGATGCGGTCGCGTCGTTCAAATATCTAGGCGTAACATTGCAGAGCGATATGAAATGGAACGAGCACGTAAGGACAGTTGTGAGTAAGGCAGACAGCCGACTTCGATTTATTGGGAGAATTTTGGGAAGATGTACTTCACCTGTAAAGGATACCGCGTATAAAACGCTTGTACGACCACGTCTTGAGTATTGCTCAAGTATTTGGGACCCGCAGCAGATGGGTTTGAAGGCAGACATAGAGGCGGTTCAGAGGCGAGCAGCTAGATTTGTTACCGGTAGGTTCGACCAATGCGCGAGTGTCACGGAAATGCTTCGGCAACTCAATTGGGGATCGCTGGAAGAAAGACGACGTTCTTTTCGTGAATTTCTGTTAAGTAAATTTAGAGGGCCGGAATTTGAAGCTGAGTGTAGTACGATCTTGCTGCCGCCTACTTACATTTCGCGTAAAGATCACAAAGACAAGATAAGAGAAATTAGGGCTCGTGTGGAGGCATATAGGCATTCTTTTTTTCCTCGTTCAATTTGGGAGTGGAATAGGAAAGGAAATGCCTAGTAGTGGTACAGTGTACCCTCCGCCACGCACCTTACGGTGAATTGCGGAGTATGTATGTAGATGTAGATGTAGATCACAGCATCCTCTTCCTGTCGGTTAAATTTCGCGTCTGTAACGCGTCATCTTCGTGGTGTAGCAATTTTAATGACCAGGAGTGTAAAAGGTAACAATTCTTTGATACAAGCAATTTTCTCATCCTTTCAGATCTCTGAAAATTATACAAAATAACCTGAATTATATTTGTAGCAAGTGTACGCTGATATGAAATTTACTGAGTGATTTGAACAGTGATCCTCTACCGACTGACCTATTTGTGCACGTCTCACGACCCGTCCTCACAGCTTTAAGTCTGCCACTACCTCGCCTTCCACTTCAAAACTTCACAGAAATTTTCCTGCGAATCTTACACGACTAGCACTCCTGGAAGAAAGGACATGGTGCAGAAATAGTTTAGACGCAGCCTAGGGGATATTTCAGTTCTGCAACTGTCCCCTAATATCAAAAAACCTGGTAGACTGAAACTGTATGCCAGGTCGGGATTCGAGCCTAGGACTTTTGCCTTTCGTGAGCAAGCGCTCTGGCGACTGAGCTATCTGTGCACTATCACGGCGTACTATGTGTATAATACCGGCACATATTTTTGTTAATCTGCTTGGACAAATTAGTTTTCTTCCTTGGGGGCATGATTTGAATTCATCAGTTTCTCTTATATTCAGTGTACTTTATTCAATGTTTTATATGGTTTAACTTCCTTGGAGGTTCAAATGTATTTCAAGAGTGTTGACGGAGTTAGAAAAAAAAGGGGGGGAGAAGAAAAAAAACTACTTTCATAGCAGAATCTCAGTAGAACTCTTATTACATTAGAAAATCTTTTTCAGAAAAAGTCAATAGCCTAAGAAATTCTTCCGATTTATTAGTGGCTGCAATATTGCTGTCAACAGCAAGCAGGTTTTCCCCCCACGAGTAACATTACCGAGTATTTCATTACCCATATCAGTGACTGTTTATCTTCATTCTTCACTTCCTTGTACTAGACATTGATGTTCCTTACACTTCCTCCTTTTTTCATTTGGGTTACCTATTCTTCAGTCTTTGCTGATAGGCTTGCCTCATTTATTGCCTGTTGACTTACATATTTTACTTTCGTGATTAAACGACGGTATTTTTTAAGGTTTTGGAAAACTGCAACTGAATTTCTTCTCTGGCTTTATTCGGCATTTTTAAACAGATGTTCAACACACAGAAGTAAACGTATGTACCTTCTGGTCTACAACATGGCTGTATTCGAATCTGAGGCTGCATTTTAGATATTTGAAATGTGTAACTTACCTCCCATAACACGTAACGCCAGCACTGCACTTTGATAAATTTTTGCGATCAAGTTTACTAAAGCCACTATCGAGTAAAAATATCTATATTTCTGAATGTAAGATGAATGTAAGAAGTAAGATCAATGTAAAGGGTGAATACACCGGGTGATCAAAAAGTCAGTATAAATTTGAAAACCTAACAAATCACGGAAAAGTGTAGATAGAGAGGTAAGAATTGACACATATGCTTGGAATAATATAGGGTTTTATTAGAACAAAAAGAAAAAAAAGGTTCAAAAAATGTCCGACAGATGGCGCTTCATCTGATCACAAAAGCAATAATCAGCATAACAAATTAAGACAAAGCAAAGATGATGTTCTTTACAGGAAATGCTCATCAATATGTTCACCATCATTCCTCAACAATAGCTGTAGTCGAGGAATAATCTTGTGAACGGCACTGTAAAGCATATCCGGAGTTATGGCGAGGCACTATCAGTTCCGATCGGAGATGCACTTGAATGTCAGTCTTGTTTAAACAACTGTATTACAGCACCGGTGCATACACTGTTAACGAAACATTCAACATCATATTAATCGAGGGTAAAACCTATGACCTAGAAGGATTTTAGAAGTGAGAGCTTGACATCTGCTGCGACTCTTATTAATGTTTTTACTCCGTCATTTCTTTTTCTTTTTTTGTTCTAATAAAACCCCATGTCATTCCAAGCATGTGAGTCAATTTTTACCTCTCTCTATCTACATTATTCCGTGATTTATTAAGTTTTCAAATTTATACTGACTTTTTGATCACCCGGCAATTAAAGTTAAACTTTCAAAATGCTATAATAGTAACACCACTGGTCAGTGTGACGTCAAATTGCAACGGAATATTATCGGATAAGGGGGTAAACGTATGAAAGAAGAAAAATAAAGTGTGAAAAATGATCAATAGCTGGCGTTCTAAGTGTGAGAATATGTAAATGGAAACAACTGTCTTGCTCACGACCCACTGAAGTTGGCATAAACACGGTGGGTAAATGGCTTTTTCTCATTTCGCGTTCGAGACGTTCGCCGTGGCTGTCTGAATGCAGGATAGCGCTCTGATTGTAAAGTTGTTTTACAAGAATGATGACTGTGCACAAGTCGTTCAGCAGAAGTTCCGGACACTGAAGGGATTGAAAAACGGCATTGGTGGGATGATGGCCGTGGGTAGGGAGAAAATGATTCGGAAATTCAAAAAGACGGGTTCGTTGGTTGTTAACCTGGTAGAGGGAGGAAACGAATTGATTCGACGTCAATGGAACAAGCGGCCGCAGCACTACAGCAGGAGTCCAGTGGTTGTGTGCAAACGCGTAGTACATGGGGAATTGCCCGGACATTGGACAAACCTGTGAGCACAATGCGTAAAATCCTACGGCACATCCTCGTTTCCTTTAGAATTTCTTGCTTGCATGGAAGTGGATGACGAATGGCCATGGAAGATATTATGGACAAACGAAGCTCACTTCTATCTGGCAGGATATGTCAATATGTCTAACACAAATTATTTACAGACGAATACAAAAACTTGTGGAATCCGACCTCGGGAAGATCAGTTTGGATTTAGGAAAAATGTAGGATCACGGGAGGCAAGACTCACATTACGACTTTTCTTAGAAGATAGGCTAAGGAAAAGGAAACCTACGTTTTTAGCGTTTCTCGATTTGGAGAAAGCTTTTGACAATGTCGACTGGAATACACTCTTTCAAATTCTGAAGGAATCAGGGGTAAAATATAGGAAGCGAAGAGTTATATTCAACCTATACAAAAAGCAGACAGCGGTTATTAGAGTCTAAGGGGCAAGAAAGGGACGCAGAGGTTGGGAAGGGAGTAAGACAGGTTTGTAGACTTTCCCCGATGTTGTTCAATCTGTACATTGAGAAGGCAGTGAAGGAATGGCAGGAGAAATTTGGAGAGGGCATTAAAAAGCAGGGAGAAGAAATAAAGATATTGCGGCTTGCCGATGACATAGTAATTCTGTCAGAGACCGCAAACGATCTAGAAGAGCAATTGAATGGGATGGACAGTGTCTTGGAAGGAAGATATAAGTTGAGCATTAAAAAGAGGTTAACGAAGGTAATGGTATCCAATGTCAGAAAATCAGGCGATGCTCAAGGAATTAGATTAGTTAACGAGACAATAAAAGTAGTAGATGAATTTTGTTATTTGGGTAGCAAGATAACTTCTGATGGCCGAAGTAAAGAAGATATAAAATGTAGAATAGCTATGGGAAGAAAAACGTTTCTAAAGAAGCGAAACTTGTTAACATCCAGTATTAATTTAAATGTTAGGAAGTCCTTTCTGAAAGCATTTGTCTGGAGCATAGCATTGTATGGGAGTGAGACGTGGACGATTAGGAATTCAGATAAAAAGATGATATAAACTTTTGAAATGTGGTGCTACAGACGAATGATGAAAATTATATGGGTAGATCACATAACTAATGACGAGGTGCTTAACCAAATCGGGGAGAAAAAGAGTTTCTGGTATACCCTGACTAAGAGACGGGATAGATTTGTTGGACACATTCTGAGACATCAAGGAATTGTCAACTTAACATTAGAAGGAAGCGTGTGGGGTAAAAATCGTAGAGGGAGATCGAGGGACGAATATAGTAAGCAGATTCAAAAGGATGTAGGTTGCCGAACGTATTCCCAGGTGAAGAGACTTGCACAGGACAGGGTAGCGTGGAGAGCTGCATCAAACCAGTCTGCGGACTGAAGACCACAACAACGACAACATGTCAATAAACAGAATTGTCGAATTTGGGGAACAGAAAATCCACACGCAAATCAACCAGTACCGCTTCATCCTGGAAAGGTCACTGTATGCCGCGGCTTTAAAGCATAATTTTTCATAGGTGCTTCCTGTCGTGTTAACTGTATCGTCGCTGGAAAGTACTATGAGTGTCTTTTGCGCAACCAGACAGTGACGTAGCCAGGTCAAAAAAGGGGGGGGGGGGTCCGAATGGTTAAAGAGAAATTTACAAAGGCTCATGTTTTTCATTTATTTTAAAACCAAATTTACACTAACATATTTTTGATATTTTATGCACATAGTTTGCAAGACCTTCTTACAAATACTGCAATATTTTATATAAAAAATCGAGGAAAACATTTCTTATAAATTGTTTCAAAATACGCCAGCAGAACCTTCAGTTGTTATTCCAAACGAAGTCAGGTTATCAGAATGATAACTATTTCTTTGTGTTTGAACACTGGCAACGACACGGTTGCACGTCACCAAGCTCGCTGCCTGTCAGCCACGACTATAGCTTGGTGTTTCGCAAAATCTGCAATAATTTTTGCAGCAGTATAAATACCTTGCATATTGATTTAGGAAGCGTATGTCTGTAATTTTATCTCCAATATTATTGGTTCTTTTGTTGGCATTGCAACGTATCCATCATCTGCATAAAATATTACTCTTAAACCTAACTTTTAAAAGTATTACACATACTGAGTCAGGTGACTTATGATATACTGAAATAATGCCACTCCAAATAACGACTCCACTGCTGTAAACAGATAAATAAGCTATTATAGTAGTACGTAATTTAACTTACCATAACGCTAATGGACAAATGAAAATCGGTTTTTCTCTTTTTTCTTGTTATGAACTTACTCATAATTGGAAACTTATCTTAACAGCACAAAATAAACAAACGGTAACGTCAACATTTCACTGTTGTGCTTAACATAGCAATATAGCCAACAATGGACAACTAAAGGAGGACTGAGCAATAGCCGATGCTGTTATCGATGTATCGATAATTGAAATCTATAGATGGCTTTGTTGACTGTCGATAGTGCGTATCCCTTTTTCGGCGTATGACTGATAACAATATTATTCAGTTTCATTACACGGTAGCTAGGTCATGTCTTATATCATTTAGTCTCTTAGGAAGTTCGAGTCCACCATCGAGCATGGGTGAATGTGTTGTCCTTAGCATAAGTATGAGTAGTATTTTATCGTTTAGGTGACAGAGGGGGGAGAACCGGACCCCCAAGACTCCCCCCCCCCTTTGGCTATGTTCTTGAACCAGATCATTCCAGCACTCCAACAGCGTGCATGTGTGGATGGGATCATTTTTATACAAGATGGCGCACTTCTGCAAATTGCAAATCCAGTCAAGCAGCTGCTGAAGCGCCATTTCGGAAATGCCAGGTTTATGAGCGGCCATTTTCCTACAACCTGACCGTCCTGATCAACTGATCCTAATCCGTATGACTTCTGAAAGATCTGAAAGGTGTATTGTTCAGTTTTCCGATTCCTAACTTAGCTCCACTGAAGGCACGGACTGCGCAACACATTCATTTCGATCAGTTATGGAACGTGCTGTTTCTTGATTTAAACATGTCGCAGAAAACGGTGGACGATATATAGAACATGTTTTGCGCCAGTCACGCGGAAATTAAAAATCCTATTTGATTCTGATTGATTCTTTTTATGCAGTTTTTGCCTCAGGACATTTAAAAACAGATTTTTCCCATACGATGTGATATGACCTTGCCGTGGTGTACACCCATGCCCACGAAATAGCACAATTTCTTTAACGTTTAACTTACAGCTTAGGCATTGCTGCATGATTTATTTGTCATTTGCAGTCGACCACAACTAAATTATAATGCTAACAGCGCCATATATTGGTCAATTTACACACTATTTATTTTTCTTTTGCCATGCATTTCCTCCTTCTCCGACAATATTCCGTTGCAATTTGAATCATTCTGACCAGTGTTGTTATTTTAAAAGCGATTTGAAAATTTAACTTTAATTGTAATCACCCTTTAATCATTAATTTTGTGAATGCTCTGTTGTTGTTGTGGTCTTCAGTCCGCAGACTAGATTGATGTAGCTCTCCACGCTACCCTGTCCTGTGCAAGTCTCTTCATCTGAGAATATGTTCGGCAACCTACATCCTTTTGAATCTGCTTACTGTATTCGTCCCTAGGTCTCCCTCTACGATTTTTACCCCACACACTTGCTTCCAATGCTAAGAGGACAATTCCTTGATGTCTCAGAATGTGTCCTACCAATTTAACCTTCTCTTAGTCAGGATATGCAAGAAACTCCTTTTCTTCCCAATTCTGTTACGCGCCTCCTCATTAGTCACGTGATCTACCCATCTAATCTTCATCATTCGTCTGTAGCACCGCATTTCAAAAGTTTCTATAATCTTTTTGTCTGAACTTATCGTCCACGTTTCACTGCCATACAATACTACACTCCAGACAAATGCTTTCAGAAAGGACTTCCTAACATTTAAATTAATATTGGATGTTAACAAGCTTCGATTCTTTAGAAACGCTTTCCTTCCCATAGCCATTCTGCAGTTTATATATTCTTTACTTCGGCCATCAGAATTTATCTTGGTACCCAAATAACAAAATTCATCCACTACTTTTATTGTCTCATTACCTAATCTAATTCCTTCAGCATCGCCTGAGTTTCTGACATTACATTCCATTACCTTCGTTTTACTCTTGTTAATG
This sequence comes from Locusta migratoria, assembly GCA_026315105.1. Classification (NCBI taxonomy): domain Eukaryota; kingdom Metazoa; phylum Arthropoda; class Insecta; order Orthoptera; family Acrididae; genus Locusta; species Locusta migratoria. The sequence continues at coordinate 147,332,567 of CM048745.1, forward strand.
TTCATCTTATATCTTCCTTTGCCGGCCGCGGTGGCCGAGGGGACTGAGGCGCTCCAGTCACGGTCTGCACGGCCACTACGGTTGGGGGTTCGAATCCCCCCTCGGGCATGGATATTTGTGCTGTCCTAGTTCGTAAGTAGTTCATAAGTAGTTTGTAAGTTTACGGACTCATGACCCCGTAGTTAAGTCCCATAAGCTTTACAAACATTTGAACATTTTTATCTTCCTTTCAAGACATTGTCCATTCCACTCAATTGCTCTTCCAGATCCTTTGCGGTCTCTGACAGAATTACTATGTCATCGGCAAGCCGCAATGTCTTTATTTCTTCTCCCTGCACTTTAATGCCCTCTCCAAATTTCTCCTTCCATTCCTTCACTGCTTGATCAATGTACAGATTGGACAACATCGGGGAAAGGCTACAACCATGTCTTACTCCCTTCCCAACCTCTGCGAAATAACTTGTGAAGAAACGTTAATTTCTCAGTGGCAAAGTAACTGTGAGCGATATCTATGTGGAATTTAATTATTGCTACGAATAATCTCTGACAAATATGTTCTAATATAGGCGAATAACCAAAGAGCTTAAATTTCATAGTGTGGCGATAGTCCGCCATGTTTGAGGCAAATTGAACTAGCGTCTGCCATGTTGTTTGGGGTATCCGCTGACAGCAATATGCCACACCCAATTGAGTATTTTACTTATTTACAATTCCAAGTTTTAAATAAAGATTGACTATTGAATACGGATGTGTGTCTATTTCTGTCACACTTTATCGAAGCTGCAAATTCACGAGTCTGGCAGTATCATATATATTATTTCTCATCGGTGTTTTTTTTTGTGGGTACGCCATATCTCCCGTATTACTTATCCAGAATTAATGATTGAGGTATCATTTTCAAGGTTTCGTTCTCCACTGATGACGAAAAATAAACAGTTTAAATTTATTGTTTTCACAAATAAAAACTTTTGTTTAAAAAAAATCGTTCAACGTTATGCTCTCACGTTAAAATTCGTAATTTAACTCAGAACATAAGGGTCAATGGTGATTCCGTTTTCACTGAATAGTTTCTTAAATGTGGTAACGGTGATTTGGAAATTCAAAGAGATTACTTCAATGAAGCGATCAAAATTCCTAAAAACTGTTATTGTAATTGCGTCAGGTTCATTACCACCGTATTCAATGCGACAGAAATCAGTGAACAGATTGTTTCGTAATTCTATATAACGGCGATTCTACGTCCAAAAAATGACGGTGGTACTGCAATTAATGAATTTGTTACCTGGAGAGGCAAAGCTTCATCTCAGTTATGATTCTGTCCAACTTGAAGTAACAAATGACGTTCAGTTCTACCCTGTAGAATTCTTGAACTCTTTGAATCCTTTCGGTTTACAATTTCATCAATTGCTTTTAAAGAAAAAGGCTTTCATTATTTTAATTAGAAATCTGAACCCTAATCAGGGATTAATAGTGGTGACTCAGGCGAGTACATCATGACTACTAAATTCATTGATTCCAATAATACTGTGCTAACACCCCGAATTAAACTCACAGCTTCTGATCCAACCACGACTTTCCAAATGATACGAAGGCGATTCCCAATAAAAGTAGCCTCCGCTATGACCATAAATAAAGCACAAGGTCAGACGATTCAAAGGGCAGGATTGTATTTACCAGAACCTGTTTTTTCGCGTGGCTTTTCGTGGCTTTTTCACGAGTTCGCTCGTTCGGTGATATGTTTATGCTAAAGACAGATAGAGCCAAAACGTATAGTACGATGATCACATTATAACTACTAACATCGTTTTCAAAGAAGTTTTGTAAAATAAACAAGTTTTCAAAAACTAAAATAGACATGCTAAAGACTATATCCGATTTTTTATATGTTTCACAATTCATGATATTTTATTTAATTATATAAATTTTCTTACAATGAGACTTATATTTGTTACTACTATTCAAAGTTTATTATCTTTTATACACGTGTACTTGCATCTGCCCTTCCTCCATTACTATCTTACCTATCTGTGACTGATCAGTATAGAGAGCGAATTATTTGCACGGGTCAACTAGTATTTCCTAAATATGTGGTAAAGAAATCACACGAATCTGTCAGTAACGCAGTTCCATTTCGAAATATAACACTTCGTTGAGATTCGCAATAACAACAAAAGTGCCGCTGCGAAAATATTTATCTTATAATGCAGGTACATGGTCTAAACGAGCTGCGAAACATACAGTGAACAATAATTGTTACGATGAACAGTCATGATCATGGATTTGCACCTGTTGTTAATGTGTTGCAACATCAGCTTTCGTAAAGTCCAGTATACATTTATCTGGTGTTTACTAAACGTATTAGATCTACAAACTGGTAAAATTGATGTCAAAAAGTTTGGTTGTGAGCTTTGGTGCACGAAATTTGAGTACGAAGACTAAAGTGACAACAAAATACTGCAGTTAAAAATGCGCCTGGTTCAGCTGCCACAAAAGCATTACCTTGTTAGAACGCTGAAACAAGTAACGTTTGGTACGTGAAATACGAATACACAAAAGCATTTCGCACCGAAGTAACGTACCATTAATAACTTTCGTTGTTGCCACAATGAAATAAGTACATATTTGTTGCAAAGAACACTGACACACAAGAGAAAAAAATTCTGGCTGTTACTACTTCTTCCACACTTTACACCTGTTTCTTGTCAACCAAGCTCGATCAAGCATTGTCAACAACAAATGAAAATGTAAAGAAGTCGTAGACGGACAAAAGTGTGGTTTCATCAACCACAGAAGAGGAAACATCTCAAAAACGTACCAACACTTGGTGGAAAAATGAGCAGTTTTTTATGGTATGTACCTCAATGGTAAGGTAAAGCAGTCAACAATCCCAAGATTGGTTTGAACAAAACAGTGCTTTACTAAGAATGGAGCTGGTATGCCGCTGCCTTCCTTCGACCTTCGAACTGACTTACCCAGCCTCTTATAGGGGGAACTACAGTTTAACGTGGGTTCCAAACCACGATGCTAGTCTGTATTTTTCACATCAGCAACACTGCCAGAGGTGAAAGAAGTGGAAATGAAATTGCAGAATAAGTCATCTGAAGCTTCACTCTTGAGGTAGCTAAGTACCATTAGTCTGGAATTTTGTTTGAGTATAGACAGACAGATCAAACGAGGCAAAACATATGGTGTTCTTGCAGGAACTATGTGTCGTTTTACCACTTGGATCTGGGCACTTAAATGCTGAACACACTTGGGAAAATTTCAGCAGCAAAATTTCGCAGACAATACGCACTAAATACAATCTATATCTATAAATGTGAATGTCTGTTCGGTGTACGTTTATCACGTCTGAACCACAAGACATAAAGAGCTAAAAAATAGACAGTTACTAATGTCTACCGGGGGAAGGCTTTAGGCACGGTTTTATGGCGATCGGATAGCTATTTATCTATGTATATTAATGTGAATATCTGTTCGGTGTACGCTTATCACGTCGGAACAACAAGACGCAGAGACTTAAATATTTGTACAGTTACTAATTTAAACCTGAGGAAGATTTTAGGTGATCTGATAGATATTTACTAATTTGAAGAATATAACACGAAATACGGAACAATAATTACTCTTTGAAAATTATATTTACTCTTTGACAAAGGTTTTATTGGTTGCATTGGTGCTTGAGGGTTGATAATGATAAAAGGGTGGAGTATATTGGGATGGTAATTTATCGGTGTATATAAAATTCTACGTGTGTGTGTGTGTGTGTGTGTGTGTGTGTGTGTGTGTTAATATTTCTCTCTGCAGTGAAAACTACAGAACGCAAACGAATGGTCTGTGTGTAATTGTTGTCCGAAGTCTCCCGTTGTACACCATAGCAGTTCAATGCCGATAGCTATAAGGGTTGAAAGTAGTCAAATTATTTTTTTTTAAAAATCGGACTAAAGGCCAGCGATGACGTTTGCGACTCTATAGCAAAGAGGTTACATACAGCGAAACGTGATATCACAGACTATCTCTTTGGTCTATGTGTGCTACAATGTCTTCAGCTCTTTCTCTGTAAGGATAGACATACGAATAAGGAAATAAAAGAATAAATAAATAAAGCAGTAAAAAAGAAATTTCCTTTTAATACATCTCTTTAAAAAAAATAAAATAACTATCTGCCGTTTCGCGCATTACATCAAGTGATCGATCTCTGATATTATTAAAATCATTATTGTTGAATTTCGTGATTGGATTCTTCGTAACTAGTGCATTTTTACGTGCGATTTCTTATTTCTTATATATTCTCTGATAAATGTAATACGTTTTTAGAAAAAAAAAAGGAGATGGACAGACAGAGAGTCGATAGGAGAGTACTAACGCAAGGCTTGAATAAATAAATAAATAAATCCCCGGGCAACGCCAGGTTTTCAGCTAGTATACAATAAATACAGCACTTCACGCTCAACCTAACAATCTTTAAAAGAGCTTGATAAAAAATTCATTTAGAGCGATTTTTTAGAGAAATGGGATATTCGACACTTGAAGTAACTCCTTTATAGTCACCCTCCTTTTCTAGCCGGACAGATTATTTAAAAAAAAATTAATATCAAATAGAGTAAAGGCTGCTAAAATTTTTTAAAGAAATTTTTTTTTATAGAATCTATAATTGATGTTTATATTTTAAGACAGCTACCACATAGTTTTATGTGGCCATACTGTACTTGAAGCAAGAAAAATATGTATATTGCGAGGACTGACGGAATATGAACATTTTTGTGAGTGCATTCCACTTGATTTACAATCGAACACATCCCTTCGCAGCACATAAGGTAAAGATAATTTCATCTTACATTCAGTACCTAGTGAGTTTTCCGTACCGGTATTTAAAGTTTTTTCCGTTACTTTCAATGACATGCAATTACCGTTCATGGTCCATAATGTTAGATATTTAATAGTTACATAAGGCCGCGGTGGAGTAGCCGAGCGGTCTAAAGCGCCACGCTGCGGAGCGCGCGGTTGCTCGCCGTGGAGGTTCGAGTTCTCCCTGGGGCATGTGTGTGTGTGTTTGTCCTTAGGTTAGTTTACCTAGGTTTAAGTAGTTTGTAAGCTACGGACTGATGACCACGCAGTTTGGTCCGATAGATCTACAAACATTTGAACATTTGAGGTACATAAGGAAAAAAATTGTGTGTGTTTGTGACTAATACAGCAATAATGAATTTATTTAATGTGTGTTTGTAATGTTATAGCAAATACTCGCAGTCAGTTCAAAGCCATGGCTGATTATAATCAGAAAACTGCATTTCACCCATGAAATTGTATGCTCATTCCCAGGACACTTCCTCCGCTTTCATATTTGATATTGGAATAGACGACTACAAGCAGAACTTTCCTTAAACTAAATTATAACATCTTCGCAAAGATTTTTTGCCGTTTTCTTGACGTTACCAACAAAAATACGCGAGGCCACCGGGATGGTACACAAAATACCCCCCCCCCCCGTACCAAACACACTTTCGCAATAAGTGACGTTCCTGATATCCCATTACCTCAGGACTGACGTTTTTATGTCTAATATACTCCCCCCACAGGGGGCTAACGGTTTCTTCTTGAGTACGTGCGTAGCGAGAACGGGGCTCCGAGGTAAGGCAGTCTCCCTTCCTTCTCTCCTCCCTAGACGGCATTTCCTTTCCCTTCCTCCTTTGCTATCCTCACTCCTTCCCCTCCCCACCGGGTGACCGATAACCTTAGCAGTCTGGTCCCCCTATCCCAAACACCAACCAACAAATCTTAGTGCCTAATTTCGATAGATGTTCTGCGTGTTAAGAAATGTTCAAATGTCACAGACATATGACGTATTCCTTTAATACGTGATATGTGGTGCACTGAATGAAGAGGAGGAGGATTAGCTGCAGGCGAGTCTTCAGGATAGTATGAAGAGAAGGATATTTTGTGTTATTTTATACGTTTTCTTAGTTAGAGTCTAAATTTGTTAGTCTCGCGACACCCTTGATACTGCTACGCGACACCCCAGTTTGGAAAGGTCTGCTGTAATGTGCCACTGGTCCAGCACAAGTGAACGTAACAATAGGTCGCCAACGAGATGCGATGAGCAACGGCATGGAATGAGACACTCTCTCTCTCTTTCTCTCTCTCTCTCTCTCTCTCTCTCTCTGTCTGTCGCTCTGTGTGTGTGTGTGTGTGTGTGTGTGTGTGTGTGTGTGTATTCAGTATACCGAACGTAAGTTGAGCTTCATTCCAAAGTTGTGATCGGTACATAAGAATATTTGTTAAGCTTTTGGGACTTAACTGCGGGGTCATCAGTCCCTAAACTTACAAACTGCTGCCGGCCGCGCTGGCCGAGGGGACTGCGGCGCGCCAGCTACGGTCTGCACGGCCACTACGGTCCGGGTTTCGAATCCCCCCTCGGGCATGGATATTTGTGCCGTCCTTAGTGTTAGTTAGTTCATAAGTAGTTTGTAAGTTTATGGACTGATGACCCCGTAGTTAAGTCCCATAAGCTATACAAACATTTGAACATTTTACAAACTGCTAATGAACTAACTTATACTAAAGATACAACACACTTACATGCCCGAGGGGTGAATCGAATCCACGACGGGTATCGGCTTCGCGCATCGGAGTACAGCGCCTCAATCCGCTCGGCCACTCCGCCGCGGCGATCGATACATATCGCCTTTTGTTCACGACTGCTAACCTCCTCAGTGACATCTGTTGTGTATGAATGAGAAATAAATAGCGTAAGGCGTGTTTGAATATGAGAATCTGTATATCTACATCTACACAGAAACTCTGCAAATAACATTGAAGTCCCTGGCAGAAGGTTCATCGGATCGCATTTATGATAATTCTCTACCGTTTCATTCTCTAATAGCGCGCAGAAAAAAAGAACAACTAAATTTTCGATCTGATTTCAGTTATTTTATTATTATGATCATGTCTCCCTACGATGGTGGGTAATAACAAAATATTTGGAAGTGAAAGTTGGTGAGCCGCGGTAGAACAGCGGCCGTTCGCCGTCGGAGGTCAAAGTCCTCCTTGCCACATGTGTGTGTGTGTGTGTGTGTGTGTGTGTTGTTCTTAGAATATGTTAGTTTAAGTAGTTTGTAGTTTTAGGGACCGATAACCCTGCAGTTAGGTCCCATAACTTGGCAAACATTTGAACATTTGATAGTGAAAGAAATTTCGCAAATCTCGCCGCAAGGAATAACGCCTTTCTTTTAATGATTTCCACCCCAACTCGTGAATCATTTTCGTGTCATTCTCTCACCTATATCGTCATAATACAAAACGAACTGCCCTGTGAATTATCTCTATGTTATCAGATAGTCCCACTTGGTGAGTGTAGTGTCGCACAAGTCTGAAGTGCGCGCCACGAACTTTCGCCGCGCGCCGCTCGTGGCCACCACTGAATTGGATCGGTCACTTGGGTTTTGGACAGGCACCAGTTAAAACTCTCATCAGTAGGCAGGCCTCTACCTAGTTAAACTATGTATCTGTATTCCACTAGTCTTCAGTTAACAAAGTTAAGTATTGAACTATTTCTGCTAGATATATATCTTGTACTTATCTAGCTCAGTGTTTCTAGTTTCTGCTGTCCCACTGGCTGGTCACCTCAGACTCTGTACCCGCACACGCATGCATCCGACCTTCTGTCGGTCTCTCTCTCCAGTTGGCCACTGTCACACATGGTACAACCGGCGGCAACGAGACACAAAAGTGGAGATCCCACAATGCGCAACAATATTGCAAAATAGGACGAACAAGTGTAATGTAGGCAGTTTCTGTAGAAGAACTGTTGCATATTTTATGTGGTCTGCCAATGAAACGTAGCCTTTGGTTCACCATCCATGCAATACTTTCTATGTGTTATTTCCAATTTAAGTTGTTCGTAATTGTTATTCCTAGGTATTTAGTTCAATTAATGATCTTTAGATTTGACTGATTCATAGAGTAAATTAAGATTAAGGGATTTCTTTTTGTGCTCTTATGGATGCCTCCACATTATCATAATTTAGGGTCAATTGCCCATTGTTGCGCGTTTCAGATATCAAATTCATTTTGCAGATGCTTTTGATCTTCTGGTGACTCTACTAACCGATAAATGACGGCATTATCCGCGAACAGTCTAAGACAGCCACTCAGTGTCTCCTACGTCGATTATAAAAATAGGTAACAGTAGGGGTACTACAACACTTCCCTTGGAAAAGTCAAATATCTCTTCTGCTCGATGACTCACCGTCAATTATAACGCACGGTGTCCTATCTGACAAGCAATCAGGAACCTAAACACCAGCTGTGTCGATTTTCCTTCAACATGCAATGTCATTAGAAGGCGTTTGTGAGGTACAGTGTCAAATGCCATCCGGAAATCCAGAAATATGGAATCTATTTGACAACGTTTATTGATAGCACGCATCACGTCATGTGAGTAAAAATCGATAATTTCTGAATCCGTGTTGACAAAGGGTCAAATGTTCAAATGTTTGTATAGCTTTTGGGACTTAACTACGGGGTCATCAGTCCCTAAACTTACAAACTACTTAAGAACTAGCTAATACTAAGGACGGCACAAATATCCATGCCCGAGGGGGGAGGGGGATTCCAACCCCCGAGCGTAGTGGCCGTACAGACCGTGACTGCCTCAGTCCTCTCAGCCACCGCGGCCGGCGACAAAGGAAGGGTCAATAGGTTGTTTTCGTCGAGGTACATGATATTTGCCGGCCACGGTGGCCGAGGGGACTGAGGCGCTCCAGTCACGGTCTGCACGGCCACTACGGTAAGGGGTTCGAATCCCCCCTCGGGCATGGATATTTGTGCCGTCCTTAGTCTTAGTTAGTTCATAAGTAGTTTGTAAGTTTAGGGACTGATGACCCCGTAGTTAAGTCCCATAGACTATACCAACAACAACAAACAACATGATATTTGAGTTAAGTATATTTTCTAAAATCCTGCTACAAACCGACGTCAATGATATAGGCCTGTAATTTTGTATATCGCTCCAAGCCGCGGTGGAGTAGCCGAGCGGTCTAAAGCGCCTCGCTGCGGGTGTTGGAGACCTCCCTGGGGCTTGGGTGTGTGTGTGTGTGTGTGTGTGTGTGTGTGTGTGTGTGTGTGTGTGTGTGTGTGTGTTTGTGTGTTGTCCTTACGTTAGTTTACCTTAGTTTAAGTAGTTTGTAAGCTACGGACTGATGACCTCGCAGTTTGGTCCGATAGATTTACAAACATTTGAACATTTTAGATCACTCCTATTGCCTTTCTTGAATATTGGAGTGACATGTACAATTATTCAGTCTTTGGGTACGGATTTTTGGTTGAGCGAACGGTTATATATGATAGTTAGGTATAGGGCTGTTGCATCAGCAGACCCTGAAAGGACCAGCATTTTCTCGTTAAGGTGGTAGTTATTGTATGCTTAGCTCATCGCTCTTTTTATGGACGCGCGAATCTCTACTAACTTTTTCCTAATTTGATTTGTTTGACCTCTTTCGAACAGATAGTGCAATTTCCTTTGCATTCTCAGCAATTTTCGAATATTATTATTAAACCACTTGGGTTCAAATGTTCAAATGTTTGTATAGTCTATGGGACTTAACTACGGGGTTATCAGTCCCTAAACTTACAAACTACTTATGAACTAGCTAAGACTAAGGACGGCACAAATATCCATGCCCGAGGGGGGATTCGAACCCCCGACCGTAGTGGCCGTGCGGACCGTGACTGGGGCGCCTCAGTCCCCTCGGCCACCGCGGCCGGCAAACCACTTGGGTATTTCCCATCCTTAATCCACTTTGTCGGCAAACATTTCTAATGCGGTTTATTTACAATGCATTTAAATTATGTCCATTTCTTCTACATCTACCTTGCCCGAACTATTCATATCATAAGTGGGATGCTAACAGCTGTTTAACTGTTCTTTCTAGCACAAACACTCTCCTAGCCTTCTTGATAGGGATGGCCCAGTGGTCGTCGGCGCCTCGCTGCAGAGCGCGATGTTGCTGCCCGTCGGAGGTTCGAGTCCTCCCTCTGGATGGCACTTTGTGTGCCGGCCTTCTATGAAAGTAAAACTTGTTCTGCGATCCTGGCTGTCTAGCATCTCATTTTAATTGAAATGAGGTCTCTATACCTATCTTAATAAAATAAAACATTATTTCACTGATGTATCATTTTCTTACGTGTACGTTTCTGTAAAGATACAGAAAAAAGTCACAAAAATCTGCATATTTAGTACCTACAATATTCTCCTTTCATGCTAATCTGTGAAAATTACATGAAATTTCCAGAATAAAATTTTCACTTTGCCGCGGACTGTGGGCTGATGTGAAACATCCCGGCAGATTAATACTGTGTGTCCGACCGGGATTCTCACCGAGGATCTTTGTATCTCGCGGGCAAGATCTACTGGCTGAGCTACCTGTGCACGCCTTACGACACTTCTGGAAGAATGGGTATTGTGGAGAGATGGCTTAACCTCAGCCTAGGAGATGTTTCCAGAAAGTAGAAGGCGAGATACTGGTAGACGATCAACTGTGAGGACGGACGTGAAGCGTGCAGGGACAGCTGAGTTGGAAGAGCGCTTTCCCGTGATAGTCAAAGGCCCCCAGGTTCGAATCCCGGTTCCGACACACAATTTTAATCCGCCAGTGAGTTTCATACAGGGCGAGGCAAGACCGACTAAGCAGTTTCTACCAGCGCACACGCCGCTCCAGAGAAACAATTTCACTCTGGAGCCCTCTTATATTGTTTGCAGTACGGTGTGAAACTGTGATTGCCTGTTGTTCCACATTCTGCGGGTACTAATAGAGCAAGGATGTTTTTATTTACTATGTTTGTAATGTTATGGTAAAGACTCGCAGTCATTTCAAAACCATGGTTCGCAAAAACCAAAATACTGCATTTTCTACTGCGAATATTCCACAGATTATGCAATAAAATCCGATGGGAGTTCTGAGTGTGAATCACGAAACCCAGGACGCGAATGAATGTAGAACCGTCTTTAAACTGTAATTTAGTTAATGTGTGACAGTAACGAAAAGATGTGTATGTTTGCAAATCGTTAGCCGGCCGCGGTCGTCGAGCGGTCTGTGGCGTGCCAGTCACGGTCTGCACGGCCGTGTGGTCGGGGGTTCGAATCCCCCTTCGAGCTTGGATGTTCGTGCCGTCCTTAGTATAAGCTAGTTCATAAGTAGTTTGTAAGTTTAGGGACTGATGAACCCGTATTTAACTCCCATAAGCTCTACAAACATAGGAATATATATATATTACTTTTTTTTTCTTTTTTGCAAGTCGTAATTCATAATTCATTCGTTACCAGCGCCACCCGGAAGTAGGGCCGCGGTCCTTGAAACAGTGTAAGATTTTAATTTTTACTGATAATACTACTTTAACATTTAAATTTTCCACGTATATACTGTATGCCTGCTTTCTGAGGCAATTATACTGCTGAGAGAAATCAGTACAGTCCATTTCCTCTTCAGTCAAATACGATTGTCATAAAAATTGATCGAAATTAGTGAGACCCACCCGCGACTTATATCTTAAGTACTGTTCCCGCTCTTTACTTAGAGGCTTGGAACTTCAGATTCAGTCGTAATATTTCATGACGAATGTCAGTGTGTTCAAAAGGTTCAAATGTTTGTAGAGCTTATGGGACTTAACTAAAGGCGCATCAGTGACTAAACTTACTAACTGCTTATGAACTAACCAATACTAAGGATGCCACAAATATCCATGCCCGAGTGGGGATTCGAACCCTCGACCGTAGTGGCCGTGTAGAACGTGACTGTCGCGCCGCAGACCGCTCGGCCACCGCGTCCGGCAATGCCAGTGTGACCGATCTTAGTTGTAGCACTATATTTTGGAGCAACTGGAGTTTTGTAGTGTATTATGTGACATTAACAATTAAGATAAGACAGTCGTGGCTGAAAATGTGTAGATGACAACTTTTGAGTACTTTTAAAAACCATTGTCATAGTAAACAGGATCAAAAACAAATAACTAAACATTAAAATGAAACCTTAACGGGGAGAACTACACTCCTGGCCATTAAAATTGCTACACCACGAATATAACGTGCTACCGACACGAAATTTAACCGACAGGAAGAAGATGCTGTGATATGTAAATGATTAGTTTTTTAGAGCATTCACACGGTGGCGACACCTACAACATGCTGACATGAGGAAAGTTCCGAATTGCCGGTCGCGGTGGCCGAGGGGACTGAGGCGCTCCAGTCACGGTCTGCACGGCCACTACGGTCGGGGGTTCGAATCCCCCTAGGGCATGGATATTTGTGCCATCCTTAGGATTAGCTAGTTCATAAGTTGTTTGTAAGTTTAGGGATTGATGACCCCGTAGTTAAGTCCCATAGATTCTACAAACATTTGAACATTTTGAAAGTTCCGAATCGATTTGTCATACACAAACAGCAGTTGACCTGCGGTGCCTGGTGAAACGTAGTTGTGATGCCTCGTGTAAGGACGGGTGGGAGTGGGGAGGTGGGGCGGTGATCTACATGGAGGGTTTAAATTTGGAAGAAGGGATAGATGTCGGGACGGTTACGAAGAACGTCATCCAGGAGAGAGGGGTAGTGGAAGCCACCCTCGGAGATGAAATAGAGGGTGTGGAGGTGAAGGGAGGGAGGTATGTGTCGGTAAAGCGCGGCAGGTGCCCGGGATTCAAGAGGGGAGGAGATACCAGTGGGTGATGGGAATCTATCTTGTGGTTAATGTACTTGAGGTGGATATGCTGAAGAAATTGGACCAAGTGTGGGAAAGGGATGATGTCATAAAGGAAGGGAGGCGGATGCCGTAGGCGAGGCGGAGGGCGTGACGTTCAAGGACTTGAAGGGTATCATAGTAGGAGGGGGGAGCAGATATCCAGGTGGGCTGGAAGTAGCAGAGGACGGGTCGCGTGAGGGAACGGTAGGTATATAGGATGGTGGAAGGGTTTAAAAAATGTTCAAATGTTTGTAGCACTTATGGGACTTAACTACGGGTCATCAGTCCCTAAGCTTACAAACTACTTATGAACTAGCTAACACTAAGGACGGCACAAATATCCATGCCCGAGGGGGGATTCGAACCCCCGACCGTAGTGGCCGTGCAGACCGTGACTGTAGCGCCTCAGCCCCCTCGGCCACCGCGGCCGGCGGAAGGGTTTAATCCCCATGTCTGGTCGGATAGGCGTTTTAAGAGGTTAAGACGGGATAAGGGTTTCTGACGGACGGTCTTGAGGGAAGGTCTTTGTCTAAGGCAAAGGTATTTAAGGGTTTTGGTTTGCGGGATGGGGCGACTAGGAAGGTGAGGTATAAGTCGCGGTGGTGAAAGGAAGGGGTGGTTTGACCTATGATGATTGCCCCGGTGTTGACAAGGCGTCCTGCTTATTCAGCTACAGTGCTGCGTCTAGAAGCTTCTGGAGGGCCGGAGAGCGCCTGCGCGGGAAGACAGCGCGGGCCGATGGTCCGCGGTACCGCGTGACGTCACGTGGAGCGTGCCGCCACAGCGGCGCCACACCTGAACCTGGCGCTCTCGCTTCCCTATTAGCCGAGACCTCTGTTTCCGCCCTACGTCCAGGGCCCGCCCCCACGACCTGCTGAGTGTACACCCCTATCTCTGTTGAAACTGTTGACGTTTAATTTCATTTCAGCCCGCTCTTTTATAACAGAATCCCCTGTATTATGACGTTTGTGTCAGAATTTTCGTGTTTTCAAATAGTATGAAATTAGTACTTGTTATTTGAAATGGTATTTATTTTTGAATATTCCCTTTCATTGCAAGATAAGCACTAAATACAAAAGTTTAGGTCTCTGTGTGTGCTATAAGTACAGTTACTATTGGATATCGAAAGCATCTAGATTTATCCACAACGAAGATACAGGGAGAGGAGGGGGGAGTTTCGAAAAGACCGTGTACGGCCGTGCGAACTGGCCGCGTGGTATAAGCAGGAGGTGTAAGCGTAAGTGTTCTCCTTCGTGTAAGTTAAAGTACTTTGTAAATCTAGAGATTGATGACCACAGCAGTTCGCTCCAATAGTTTTACAAACATTTGAACATTTCAACGACTGTGCGCACTCGACTTGGTGGGGGCACAACGTTGCATTGCAGTATGAAATGGGACGAGCATGTAAGGGCAGTTGTGAGGAAGACTGTTGGGTAGATGTTGTTGTTCTGTAAAGTACTCAGGGTATAAAATTGTGCGCTTCCGTACTGAGTATTGCGCAAGTGTCTGGGATCCCCACCAGTTAAAGGGAGACACAGAAACAATTCAGAGGCGACCAGCTATTTGCTACTTATAGGATCGATCAAAGTGCGAGTGTAACAGAGATGCTCAGAGAACTCGAATGGGAATCGCTGGCGCAATGTCGACATTGTTTTAAAAAAAAAAATAAAAAAAAAAAAAAAATTGTGGAGTTGCGGGAATATGTGGTCAAATTTTTATATTCCTTTGTTTTTTGTGTCTTTGGACAGTTGGGAAAGTTCAGTATCGTTTTGATACACCATCTTTATTTAGATTTGATACCACTTTCCGTTTATATTGGGGCATTTCGTCTAAGAAAAAATCCTTCAATTATAACAGTTTCTTAATGAATTTTTCTACGATTCTTTCCAATATCTGCTGTCCAGTAGACAAGCTGGCAAAGGCAAGGGGACGGCTGGCGTGCGTTCTCCCACGTAGCCTCGACAGTCTACATATCGGGGTCCATAAATTAGCGTCTTTGGGCATTTGCCTTTGTAGAAGTTCTCTGTTGCGAGACTGCCGACTCGGCTGTTGAAGGGAGGGTGTCCTGTCATGGCCTGGTACCTGTGAGGGCCCATTCGATGGGCAGTGGATGGAGAGAGCGGTCGACGAGGGTAGACCCCGGTCACCTGTTTGAAATTGCAGGTAGAGAAGGACAATTCTCTGCAGACGCACTGCAGGTTGACCGCCAAACTGTGGCCACTGCAACACAATCCCGCCTCAGGGCGACGTTCGCAGAAATCTGAATAGCACCCTCGCCAGGGCGGCGTGTCTTTTTCACGGTTATGAATGGCTAGACGGTTTCTTAGAATTTGCCGAGGTGGGTGGTTTGTGGTAACGTCCTTCTGCTTGACAAATGTTAAGCAGTTTGTTGGGCGCATAGTCGGTCGTCAGGGCCAGCGGGGGTTTGGAGTCTATGGTTATAAAATTTATGTATTTTGAGGCCAAGGGTCGAAAGAGAGCATCCGAAAATTCGGAAGAGGTCGTGGACCTATATACGCAATGTCTCTGTGGGAACTTTGCTCGTGTTGAAGGAGCTTGTAGGGGTGTCTACAGATTGATCTCTGGTTCGTCAAAGCTTAAATGTGGTAGTTTTGTAATCTGTCAGCATCTTCTCATGATAGCATTGGGTAGGCTATTAGCGGTATATGGTAAATGGAGCGCTCTGGCCGCGTAGGCACGGTTTTGGAAAATATCCTGTATTCAAATATTATGAATTATCTCGAACAGAACGATCTATTGACCCAAGGTCAACACGGATTTAGAAAACATTGTTCATGCGAAACACAACTAGCTCTTTATTCACACGAAGTGATGGGTGCTATCGACAAGGGTTCGCAAATCGATTCCGTATTTCTTGATTTCCAGAAGGCTTTTGACACCGTACCTCACAATCGGCTTTTAATCAAATTTGCGATTGGATAGGGGATTTCCTGTCAGGGTAGTGTTATTGGTCCTCTGCTGTTTCTTATTTACATAAAAGATTTAGGGGAAAAACTAAGTAGCTCTCTTAGGTTGTTTGCAGATGACGCCGTCTTTTACCGTCTAGTAAAATCATCTGAAGATCAAAACCAACTGCAAAACGATCTGAATAAGATATCAGTATGGTGTAAAAATAGGCAATTGAGTCTAAATAATGAGAAGTGTGAAGTCGTACACATGAGTACGAAAAGAAATCCGTTAAACTTTGTTTACAAGATAAATCAATCAAAAGTGAAGGCCCTAAACTCTACAAAATACCTATGAATTACTATTACTTCAGACTTAAACTGGAAGGAACACGTAGATAATGCCATGGGAAAGGCGAACCAGACACTGCGTTTTATTGGAAGAACCTTTAAAAGATGCAACAGAACTACTAAAGCGACTGCATACATTATGCTTGTCCGTCATTTTTCTGAGTATTTTTCCCAGTGTGGGATCCTTATCAGTTGGGTTTGACGGAGGACATCGAAAAAGTCAAAAGAAGAGCAGCTCGTTTCGTATTGTCAAGATGCAGGGGAGACAGCGTTACGGAAATGATACAGGATCTGGGATGAGAGTAATTACAACAACGGCTCTTACCTCTTCTGCGTGAGCTACTTACGAAACTCCAATCGCCAACATTCTCCTCCGATTGCGAAAATATATGATCATCAAAATAAAATACGAGAAATTAGAGCTCGAACGGAGAGATTCAGATGTTCTTTTTTCCAGCGTGCTATTCGAGAATGGAATGGGAGATAAATAGTATAATGGTGGTTCGATGATCCCTCTGACAGGCACTTAAATGTGATTTGCAGAGTATCCCATGAAGATGTAGATGTAGGCGACGTCGCGGGTCGCGACCAGGAACTCTGGTCCGGAGAGAGAATGTTTGGAGATTCGGTGATAGATCTCCGCAGTGTGCGGACCGACTTAGGTCTCGCGTCGAGGACGCCGAAGTGTTCGGACCTCTTGATTTCAAGGTTTACTTGTGCAGTTATCTGAAATTTTATTTTTGCCCTGTAGGTTCGCTTTAGATATTTTCGAGGTCTCACTTTGAGCATACGCACTTTGCGGATCGCGCATATATTAAGGTTTAGTGACTTGGTGATTTGCACTTGTGAACACTGTTTTCAAGTACACTACGAACGACTTGTCTCCTCGCGATATAAAATTGTGCAGCCATTGTCCGTCTAGCAGCGCCGTCGCGAGAGAGTCTGTTAGTTAAACATTGTCTCTGCTTCATGGACCGAATTGAGAAAACGGTCGTGTTTTATTCAAGCTCTGATCTGCAGTCATGATCGCCGCTGTCGACTCCTGTCTGCTCCAAATATTTGGTAATGTGTCGCCTGCATCATTGCTAGGGCCACTATATTGCCGTTTTTGAAGGATTTTCTTTTTATTTTCATAAACGGGGTTATTTGTTCAAATTGGGAAACTTCACGTGCCCTTTGAGTTTTTGCATCTGTGGTAGTAATTTGGATAATTATTCGTCCTGAAAAGATTTCCTTCTCCCTTGACTCAGCGAGTCATTTGTTTATTAAATATACAGGGTGATTCTAAATTCGCGCACTCGGGCTTCTCAGCGCTTCTCAGCGCAAAATTTAACCTGCGCATATTTCCGCCAGTAAATGGACGTTAAAGATTGTGTCCCATACGTCAGTGTGTTTCATAATTACACTAACAAACTTTTAAGGGGTGTATTAGGTGTCTTGAGGAACATAAATAGCGTGGAAACACATGTCCGGAAACGCCATTCAACGACGCTACGGAGAGTCCAAGTTACAGGCACCAGCTCCTGCCGCCAGACATCCCCTCCAGCAACTTCAACGCTCTGTAGCGTCATTGGATGACGTTTCCGGGCATGGGTTTCCATGCTCACTTTGTTCCTCAAGACACCTCCTACGTCCCCTAGACGTTGGTTGGTGTAGTAGTTGTAACACACTGACGTATGGGACGCACACCCATCTCAATCTTCGACGTCCATTTACTGATGGAAATATGCGCAGGACGAAATTTTGTAACATACACTTTTTTATTGCTAGCATTTGAAGAATCGCGCTGCGAAACCCGAGTGCGCGAATTTAGCTTCACCCTGTATATAAGCAACGTAATTTCATGTTGTTAATTGTCAATTTTCTTTAACTGTTGCGTACAGGCTCTTTTAATTTCAAAGTATGTGTATGTCTCATTAGCTTTCTCATGTAACAGGATGAATTGTTTATGGTAAATAAATTGCACCTGAAGTATGTATATTCTTTCAATTGAAAATTTCCTTATCGTTCATACTTTGGGGGGGGGGGGGGGCAAACAGATATTAGTTAACGTAGGAGCGTACCGAGTAAAGTAGATTTAAATCGGTGGTACCTCTCATTGTGATATTGGTTAGGAATTTATAAAACAAATGTGTTTGACCATATTATACGCCACCGAGCAAATGAGGTCAATAAAAAAATAATTAGCCATGTTTTTATAAACATGGTGGCGGCCCAAATTTAACTATCAAAAATATTATATCACTTTGATATCTACAAATTAAAGAATTAATTTAAAATATTTTATCAAGGGAATTTGCATATTGAGTACTGTCGCAGTCCATAAAACGTGACTCACTAGTAAAGAAATTTCTACATACAGAGGCATACAGTTTACAAACTATTAATCCAATTTAGAGGGGTGGAATTTATAGCTGACTGCAGAACAATTTTACTGCCGCAAAGTTACATTACTTGTAAAGACAACAAATATAAGAAAAATTATAAATCGTAGAGAGGCATACAGGCGTTTGTTTTTTCCACGTTCTATTTTGGAATATGTAGAGCTAAGACTTTTCCCAGACTAGCACAAAGCCTTTAGGACAAAAAGAGTGGGATTCCAATCTAATGGAAAATGCCGATTCGTTTGAAGTATTGAAAAGTTAGGTCCGATTAATATTGAAGAAGTTGGTAAAATTAACCGCCAATAAAATCATATGAAACTAATCTTCCTCGACAATCTAAAATTACCGTTGCTTGCATGACCAGAAGACCATCGTATCGTGGGGGCGAAATAATTTTCCGTGTCCTGTATTAATTAATATATTAAATTGGCAAGATGGCGATCAGCCACAAAGGCTATAGGAGCCGTTAAGTTCAAACCCGGAGAGCCAACGTCTTCGTGGAAGGACACTCTGTTCCCGCCGTCTTTGACGAGTTGCCGCCAAGACAGGCCACCACCCTAGGAGGCGTGAAACTGGCCCTTGCGGGCCAGAACGAACTCTTAACTGTGCTCTGGTCAGGTTGGTAACACGTCACTAGTTTTGCCGGCGGAAGAATCAGCGGTGCGAAACTCGCGTTAACAAAACGGGCGTAAGCGACGTGGCTGCTCTCAATTCGGCAGTTGCTTTAGATGCTTGCAGTTCTTAGGACAGGTCCGCGATGGCCTATTATGCAGAAGGCGCCATGTTCAGTCTTGGTGATATTTCTTGGACCGACAGGAAATTCACAGTACAACTGAGCAGGTATTCATGATTAAAGTGAAGTAATTGCATTCGGTCGCGAGTTTAATAAATATGCAACGGTCTGCATATCGGGCTTTAGGCGTGATTATTATTAAGATGCTTTTCCTTTAGTATTTGTGGCGCCTCTGTTTCGGGCTCAGTCTACTGTTCTGATGACCAACGGAAATTTTCATGAAACTCAATACGCTCTCTTTCTCACTCGTTAAAGGTTGGTCGAATTATTTGAATGTGCTTTATTTTCGATGTTTGCTCTCTACTGTATGTCTTGTCCTGCAGCAAGAATCGTTTAATAAGATGTAACAGGCTACCTCGTAATTCTATATGCTAGTTTCAGAAGGTTATTTCAATGAACTGTCCGACTTCATTTTTATTCATTTACAAAATAACAGAAGCCCCTGCTATAAGAGAGGAGGTCCGATGCTAGCAACGGTCACAGAAACAGAAGATTAACAGGTAAGTCACCTGTTAATTGGGAAGCGGAAGTCAGGCAGATTGATTTAAGTCATAATCTCTTTTCTTTCGTCCCACAACCAACCATAGGAAGATACAGGCGGTACAAATGGAACAGAAAAGGAAATGACAAGTAGTGGTACGAGGTACGCTCCGCCACGCACCTAATGCTGGCCTGTGGTGTATGTGATCTAAAGTATCTGGACACCAGTCTGAAAATGACTTACAAGTTCGTAGCGCTCTCCTTCGGTAATGCTGAATTCAATATGGTGATGGACCACCCTGAGCCATGGGTGACAACTTCCACTCTCTCAGTCATATCAATCAAGTGCTGGAAGGTTTCTTGGGGAGTGGCAGCCCATTCTTCACGGAGTTCTGCACTCAGGAAAGGTGAGGCCTGGGACGAAGTCGGCGTTCCAAAACATTCCAAAGCCTATAGGATTCAAGTCAGGATCTTTGCAGGTATATCCACTATGTTATTGTCGTGTAACCACTCCGCCACAGGCCGTGCATCGTGCTGAAAGATGCAGTCTCCATCCCCGAATTGCTCTTCAACAGTGGGAAGCGAGAAGGTGCTTAAAACATCGATGTATGCCTCTGCTGTGATAATGCCACGTAAAACAGCAAGGGCTGCAAGCCCCATCCATGAGGAACATGACCACACAATAACACCACTGCTACCGAATCTTACTGTTGTCACTACACACTGGCAGATGGCGTTCACCGGGCATTCCCAATATCCACACACTGCCACATTGTGTGGTGTCGCACAAGTCTAAAGTGCGTGCCACCTGCTTTCGCCGCGCGCCGCCATGCAAGCACAGCGCGGCGTTCTTACGACGTCAACCACGAGCGCCGTCTGCTGCAGCCCTGCTCGTGGCCACCACTGAACTGCATCGGTCACTTGAAATTAGGACAGGCACTAGGACTCATCAGTGGCAGGCCTCTACCTAGTTATACCATGTATCTGAATTCCACTAGTCTTCAGTTAACAAAGTTAAGTATTATAATGTTTCTTCGAAATATATATCTTGTACTAATCTAGCTCAGTGTTTCTAGTTTCTGCTGTCCCACTAGCTGATCACCTCATACTCTGTACCCGCACATGCGTGCATCCTACTTCCCTGCGTCGGTCTCTCTCTACTCGGCCACCGACACCTAGGACAACCGGCGGCAACGAGACACAAAACATTGTATACCGTGATTCGTCATTCCACACATCGTTTTCCACTGCTCAGTCGTCCAAGCCGTTCGTTCCTTACACCGATCGAGGCGTCGTTTGGCATTGACCTGCGTGATGCATGGCTCATGGGCAGCCGTTCGACCATGTAATCCAAGTTTTCTCATCTCCACCCCTGTCATACTACTTTGAGTGGATATTGATGCAGTTTGGAATTCCTGATTAATGATCTGGATAGATGCCTGCCTATTGCATTGTACGAAATGTTCAAATGTGTGTGAGGTCTTATGCGACCAAACTGCGTGGTTATCAGTCGCTACACTGACACACTTGACTAACCTAAACTAACTTACTCTAAGGACAACACAAAACCCATGCCCTTGGGAGGATTCGAACCCCTGACCGCAACGGCCGTGCCGGCCGCGGTGGCCGAGGTGACTGAGGCGCTCCGGTCACGGTCTGCACGGCCACTACGGTCGGGGGTTTCTTATCCCCCTCGGGCATGGATATTTGTGCCGTCTTTAGTATAAGGTAGTTGATAAGTAGTTTGTAAGTTTAGGGACTGATGACCCCGTAGTTAAGTCCCATAAGCTTAACAAACATTTGAACATTTCGTAGCGGCCGTGCAGACTGTGACTGTGACCTGTTTAGGAGTGTGGAAATCTCGCGTACAGACTTCTGACACAAGTGACACCCAATCACCTGACACACGTACCAAGTCCGTGAGCACAGCTTAGCGCCCCATTCTGCTCTCTCACGATGTCAAATGGCTATTGAGGTCGTCGATATGGAGTACCTGGCATTAGGTGGCAGGGCAATGCACCTAATATGAAAAACTTATTTTTATTGGGAGTAACCATATACTTTTAATCACATAGTGTATTTAGATGTAGTACTTTGTACTTTGAGTTCAACGATGCTTGTACCTCCATCCTGGATAGTATCGGCACTTTTTTGCTTATAACTCGGAATTTATCAACTTTTCACAAATGGCTTCCCAGTACAAAATTGAAGTCCATGAAATTTCCTACAGATTTCATTATTTATGTTTTTCAGTCCGACGAGCCGCTCCGACTCAAGCGCTAATAGAAAAATGGCGTATTTTCGTTGTCTCCGCTGAAATCCGCTTTTTCCATTCAAGAATAATTCATTATAAAAGCTGACATTTAGTGAATTCCTACAAGTACTAAGTCGTATAGAATGTAGACTGTTAGGGACTGTTTGTCCCAGTTCTTTATGCGCACCCTATTTAGATTACATATGTAAAGTTATACGACATTAAAAAAGCAGTTACATGATGTTCAAGTTATTAATAAAATCAGAAATTATACAAATTGTCACAGAAATCTGAAATTTCGAGCAAAATTTTGACCATTTTATACATATTATAACGTTGTATTACACAGAATACATTATTATGTGCTTCAATAATATATGTCGCTGACGTTTCCAACAGGGTCCTCGCTAAGGTTCTTCGAAGGCTGTGGGTCCTGGCATAGATGCAGGTTGTTCTGTCGCTAGTGTTAAGGCTACTTCATCTGGAGAATGAAGGAGGTGGGTAAGAAATCAATGACCAGTGAACATATCTGAAGGAGAATGGTTACGAAACAGATTGTGAGATTTGACCTACTTTCCACATGGTGCAGGTGTGTTTCTTCAGCCTGTGCTTGGTCTCCTTCTTCTCTCTCTTCATCTTCTACATCATTGCTGATTTCTGGAGGTTTGACGTTATCATACAGCCCTTCACAGAATGTGCAGATGGGGAAGTAGTGGAGGCCCGCTTTCCTGCATTCACAATTACGTTGACAACCGTTCTTGCATTTACAAAAAAAATGTGCTAGAGTACTGAGTCCAAAGCAGGGTCCAAAGTTGTTGGCACAGTGACAAAACCATTCCTTGCTTTTTTCCATCCCAACTCGCTTGAATCTCTTTGTTGTTCGTCGAGAGGAGCTTTCCTGGATAACCACTGCTGCACTTGAAAATAAAGTCTCAGTGAATGTTGTCGTGCAGCAGCTTTGTGGGGTGTAGTAAGGTAATGTTACTTTTACTTTTGCAAGAATAAGGTACTTATTCCCTGTATTGCAAATCGTTCAGACGAGTCTGATGTCCTTACCCGTACAGTTTCTTGAGAAACACGTTGCTTGCTTCGGCAATCTCATCCTGATGTCCACGAGGGTTGTAGAAAACATCAATGACTGTTTGCAAGTCATTGTACTTCTGTAGGACTTTGATAAACTTAAGTTTCCCCTGAATAAACAAAATAGTGTCACAACCATTCATCGCATGCATGAACAATATATGACGTGTGTCAGCGGCAAGATGTGGATTGTGGAGGGTTGGAGGCACCTTTTCTTTTCTTGGTTTCAAACCGAAGACATTCTTTACGTCAGGGCTACACAGATCCATTAATATCACCAAAGGGTCGATATCTTCTCCCACCACCGTCACTTATTCATTTGCTGAGTCTAAGTTAAGGGCTGTTGTGATAATTAGTGTATCAGCATCCACAGCTTGCCGTGAATCAATTATTGCAACATGAAATTTTTCTACTAACATACGTATGAACCATCCCTTGTTTTTTTAATTTGCTAGGGAACTCTCCTGTGAAACAGTAGGCATAATCGTTTCTGTAAATTATATTGTAGCAAACTGCTTTCTTTGCGCTCTTCTTAATCGTTCTAAGCCCTTGGTGCTTTCACAAACTTCGTCAGAGTAATAATCGAAAATGACAACGACATATGATTTGTAGTTTGACTTCACGTAAGTTGCATTATTTCGCAAATTTCTTCATATGTCTGGGCATGGTGCAAATGACGACATTCGATTTGTAGTGTCACTTCATGTATGATACATAATCTCTCAAATTTCTTCATATGTCTGGGCATGGTGCCATTTGACTGTATGTAACAAACCCCTCCGTCGATTATATATTTTGTACCATTCAAGTCAGCCTGTTCAGTGGGTGAAAGTCTTGTACAAATGTTCAAATCTTCAAATGTTTGTAGAGCTTATGGGAGTTAAATACGGGGTCGTCAGTCCCTAAACTTACAAACTACTTATGAACTAGCTAAGACTAACGACGGCACAAATATCCATGCCCGAGGGGGCATTCGAACCCCCGACCGTAGTGGCCGTGCAGTCTGTGACTTGCGCGCCGCAGAGCGCTCGGCCACCGCGACCGGCAAAAGTCTTGTACAAGTCCGATTTTGTTCGTTTCCTGGTCCTACTGCTCATCGAAAAGAGAGAGGCGGTAGGGGCTAAGTTCCTAACACAAAAACTCTCTTCATCTGAATGTTTCACGATGGTCATTCGCTGAAAAAGTGTAGTTGGATTGATGACTACAGCCCTGTCTTGTATCTGAATGGAGCTGTTCATGATCAGAAGAGGCCGCACTCTTTCGCTTCGTTTGAATTTTGATGTTTGGAAATCACCAGCAAAAATGAAATGTATAGACTACTTTTCATGCTCATCTCCTTGGAAAAGCGGCAGTTGATCGTCTGATCCCCGATAACACCTGCACTTAGTGACGTTAGGTCAGTGGTCTTTCTTCTCGTTGTACACAGGTAGCACACTCTGAGCAGATAGCCGGTGACTGTCTGAGTGTGAGTGGTTGTGTGTGCGTGTGTGTGTGTGTGTGTGTGTGTTGCACTTAGAGGGTGGGCATCGTCATGAACAATAGAGAGGAACTCGAGAAAGGTAACTCAGGGGTCAGGCTGCCATTCTTTTCGTGGCTGGTGTATGAAGGAGCTGGAAAAGGGTATTTAAACCAGATGGGCCAGTTATAAAACGATATAATGAGGTCGGGAGAGAATAAATAATTAATACAATGAAAAGAATTCTGTGAATGTCAGCTTTTAATAATGAATTATTCTTGAGCGGAAAAATGGATTTTAAACGAGAATGGAAAAACTTGTGGAATAAGACATCGGGGAGGATCAGTTTGGATTTAGGAGAAATGTAGGAACACGGGAGGCAATACTCAAATTACGACTTATCTTAGAATATAGGATAAGGAAAGGGAAACCTACGTTTTTAATGTTTGTCGATTTGGAGAAAGCTTTTGACAATGTCGAATAGAATACACTCTTCCCAAATCTGAAGGTAGCAGGGATAAAATATAGGGAGCTAAGAGTTATATTCAACCTACACAAAAACCAGACAGAGTCGAAGGGCAAAAAAGGGACGCAGAGGTTGGGAAGGGAGTATTAAAGTGCAGGGAGGAGAAATAATAACATTGCGGTATGCATAGTAATTCTGTCAGGGACCGCAAAAGATCTGGAAGAGCAATTGAATGGAATGGACAGTGTCTTGAAAGGAAGATATAAGATGAACATTAACAAGAGTAAAACGAAGGTAATGGAATGCAATGTCAGAAAATCAGGCGATGCTGAAGGAATTAGATTAGGTAACGAAAAAATAAAGAAGGTGGATGAATTTTGTTATTTGGATAGCAAGATAACTTCTGATGGCCGAAGTAAAGAAGATATAAAATGCAGAATGGCTTTGGGAAGAAAAGCGTTTCTAAAGAAGCGAAATTTGTTGACATCCAATTTTAATTTAAATGTTAGGAAGTCCTTTCTGAAAGCATTTGTCTGGAGTGTAGAATTGTATGGGAGTGAAAAGTGGACAATAAGGAGTTCAGATAAAAAGATGATAGAAACTTTTGAAATGTAGTACTACAGACGAATGATGAAAATTAGATAGGTAGATCACGTAACTAATGAGGAGGTGCTTAACCCAATCGGGGAGAAAAGGAGTTTCTGGCATATCATGACTAAGAGAACGGATAGATCGTTGGACATATTCTGAGACATCAAGGAATTGTCAGCTTAGCATTAGAAGGAAGCGTGCGAGGTACAAATCGTAGAGGGAGACCGAGGGACGAATATAGTAAGGAGATTCAAAAGGATGTAGGTTTCCGAACGTATTCTCAGATGAAGAGACTTGCACAGGACCGGGTAGTGTGGAGAGCTGCATCAAACCAGTCTGCGGACTGAAGACCGCAACAACAAAGGAGACATGCAAAATACGCCAATTTTCAATTAGCTCTTAATTCGGAACACTTCGTTGGACAGGAACACATAAATAGTTGAATCTATGGGAAATGTGAATTTTGAATTGGGAGGTTATTTGTGAAAAGTTGATATTTTCCGAGTTATAATCAGAAAACCGCCGAAAAATGCTATTTTTCAAAAATGTTGCATTTTTTTCAATGTTGCGTCACGGAAATATCAGATTTGGATTTAGCACAATGCCTCGTCCCCCACCCCCCCACCCCCACAAAAAAAAAAAAAAAAAAAAAAAAAATAAAAAAAAAAAAAAAAAAGAAACGAAATCGAAGACACCAAAACTACGCCAAAACATTCCGGCTAGGGTACTTATTGATCACATGTTGACTGGACTACTTACGAACAAACAAAACTCTACGACACGTGGCAAGGGGTAGAGCTGGAGCACACAAATTGTCCGAAATTTCTGGGAGTGACAATGGACAGAGCCCTTACTTTCAATCAGCACTGCCACATTATCAAGGAAAAGGTCGTTGCCAGGAATAACATACTGCGCAAACTAACAGGCTCATCTTGGGGAGCTGTACCACATGTTCTGCGCACCAGCGGACTAGCGCTCAGTAGCTCAGCAGCGGAATATGCGGCGCCAGTGTGGAGGAACTCGGCGCACGATAAACAAGTCGACATCGCTGTGAATGGAACAGTACGTTTCGCCACAGGATGCCTCAAGCCAACTCCAACAGCCAAAATTTATCATAACATAGGCATAGCACCACCCGCTGCTCCAAGGAAGGTCTCCGCCGAGATAGCAATATCAAAACTGAAGAACGATCCTCGACACCCGATGCATTTGCACCGCAAACAAGGAGTCCGTTTGAAGTCCCGCAACAGTTTCATTGACACAACTGAAGAGATCCTTACCAAGACCAGCATAAGGCGTATATCGTTGTGAAAAGAAAAGGTGGCACACTCAGAGATAGCCCTCCGTGAGGGATCTGTATGATTTGAACTTCCATTTCCAACTTGGAAGACATTAAACCGTCTGCGCAGAGGAGTATAGTAAGTCCGGGAGAGTTGCCGCATGCGGTAAGACTGCGCACCCTCTCTAGTTTTGGTAAAAGTTGCCACAGTGCGTGTGTAGGCGCTTTGCAGTTCCACAGTAGACGCTGGGCGGCGAGGAAACTGGTTTTGTTTCACTTGTGGTAGTTTTCACCGAGTTAACGTTAATAGACAAGGTAAGTCTCTACATCTAACATGGAAATATTTCTAGTGTTACGTTTATTTATTAGATAGTGCCAAGTAGCGACATATTTTAAATATGAGTCGCTGCACGAACAGTAACTTGTGTTGGGTGCATTTTGATTCTAGTCAGTCCAACTTGACTGCTACGGTCACAGTGTCATAGGGTGCGGCGTCTGTCCCTCATACATCGAGAGCCATGCCGCAATCTTTGATACTTATTGTGTGGACTGTGGCAGGGAAATTAGGAATAAAAGCTAATGAGCCGCGGTGGAGTAGCTGAGCGGTCTAAAGCGTCTCGCTGCGGAGCGCACGGTTGCTCGCCGTGGAGGTTCGAGTCCTCCCTGGTACATGGGTGGGTGTGTTGTCATTAGGTTAGTTTACCTAGGTTTA
Source organism: Locusta migratoria (assembly GCA_026315105.1). Lineage (NCBI taxonomy): Eukaryota > Metazoa > Arthropoda > Insecta > Orthoptera > Acrididae > Locusta > Locusta migratoria. Next base: position 147,360,047 of record CM048745.1, read on the forward strand.
AGTAGTTTGTGAGCTACGGACTGATGACCACGCAGTTTGGTCCGATAGATTTACAAACATTTGAATAAAAAAATAAATTTAAAAGCTAATGATGGAGAGAATTTCTTTTGAAAAACACTGATAGCCCTAAGTAATCTTCAAAAATAATTTAAAATTTAATTCAGTATTTTGATATAACAAAAATAAAGGATTTGTTTCCCAGTTCTTCATTGTATACTTTTATTCCTCAATTTTTACAACCATAAACTAAAATGTTAACATATTTTGTTTAAAGAATTATAAATTTCAAATAATATCATCATACGGCATGTTACCCATAAGGGCGCGGCATTCCAATCCTTAGCCTAACGGATGGATGTCGCACTATAAGGTCTTCTGAATGGTCAAATATCATGACGAATGAGTGCTTGTAAAATTCACAAAAATTATATTTAAGGAAAACTGGTTTGTCTACATATAAAACAAATTATTTTCACTTAATTGCATTACCGGATTTTTTATGAATAATTTTGAAAATGTGCGATGTCTCTCCCGGAATTAGCCTTACTAAACTCCAGGCCATTAAAAATTGCTACACTACGAATATGACATGTTACAGACGGGAAGTTTAAGCAACAGGAAGAAGATGCTGTGATATGCAAATGATTAGCTTTTCAAAGCATTACACAAGTCCTACAACGTGCTGACATGAGGAAAGTTTCCAACCGATTTCTCATACACAAACAGCAGTTGACCGGCGTTGCATGGTGAAACGTTGTTGTGATGCCTCGTGTTATGAGGAGAAATGCGTACCATCACGTTTCCGACTTTGATAAAGGTCGGCTTGTAGCCTATCGCGATTGCGGCTTATCGTATCGCGACATTGCTGCTCGCGTTGGTCGCGATCCAATGACTGTTAGCAGAATATGGAATCGGTGGGTTGAGGAGGGCAATACGGAACGCCGTGCTGGATACCAACGGCGTCGTATCACTAGCAGTCGAGATAACAGGCATCTTTTCCGCATGGCTGTAACGGATCTTGCAGTCACGTCTCGATCTCTGAGTTAACAGATGGGGACGTTTGCAAGACAACAACCATCTGCACGAACAGTTCGACGACGTTTGCAGCAGCATGGGCTATCAGCTCGCAGGCCATGGCTGCGGTTACTCTTGACGCTGCATCACAGACAAGAGCGCCTGCGAGAGTGTACGCAACGACGAACCTGGGTGCACGAATGGCAAAACGTCATTTTTTCGGATTAATCCAAGTTCTGTCTACAGCATCATGAGGGTCGCATCTGAGTTTGGCGACATCGCGGTGAACGCACATTGGAAGCGTGTATTCGTCATCGCCATACTGGCGCATCGCCCGGCGTGATGGTTGAGGTGCCATTGGTTACACGTCTCGGTCACCTCTTGTTCGCATCGATGGGACTTTGAACAGTGGCCGCTACATTTCCGATGTGGTACGACCCGTGACCCGTGGCTCTGCCCTTCATTCGGTCCCTTCGGCAGGATAATGCAGGTTCTGTACGGGCCTTTCTGTATACGGAAAATGTTCGACTGCTTTCCTGGCCAGCACATTCTCCAGATCTCTCACCAATTGAAAACGTCTGGTCAATAGTGGCCGAGCAAGTGGCTCGTCACAATGCGCTAGTCACTACTCTTGATGAACTGTGGTATCGTGTTGAAGCTGCATGGGCATATGTACCTCCACACGCAATCCAAGCTCTGTTTGAGTCAATGCCCAGACGTATCAAGGCCATTATTACGGCCATAGATGGTTGTTCTAAGTACTGATTTCTCAGTACCTATGTGCCCAAATTGCGTGAAAATGTAATCACATTTCAGTTCTAGTATAATATATTTGTCCAAATGTTGCCCGTTTATCATCTGCATTTCTTCTTGGTGTAGCCATTTTAATGGCCAGTAGTGCAGAAGCAAATCAGACCTATTTAAATGGGCATATAGTGATGATAACAGTCGTGTGTGCGGGGCAGTATTTTAACCATCTATTGACTTGTCCAAACATGTCAATATTCTTAAAGTAAACGACAAAACAATCTATGTTGCTGATTACTGGAAATGGAGGATATAATTGGTGTAGCCGGACATGGAAGAAAAAGCGGATTCATGTCCACAACTCTTTCTCCATCCTGTAGACCTGTAAATTACAGGCAAATTCTTGAATGTTTCTTGCACCAAAATCAAACAACATAGCACGTAGCGAACTGTCTTATTTACAAGCTTGCGCAGCAGCGGCAAAAAACACAGGGAACTTTCAGATCGTGTCGAAAGAAGAGCACAGACGGGCCACGCGAGCTGTAACGCACCGGCCAGAAATTCGGCCGACAATAGCCACCGCTCTCTGGGATGTGCACGGCGAATCGGCTGGGGAGGAAAGCAGACGGAGCGAAGCGGCTCTTTAGCGCGGAGTCAGCACTGCTATGCTAATCACCCGCGACACAAGAAGTCGTAAGCGTTCCGCCGCTGCCTCCAGCCGTGGACCATTGAGTGGCGAACGGCCGACCGCCGAAATTGGGAGCGCAGGCGGGCTGCGGAGAACTCGGGCAAGAAGCTGCGGGGGTGCAGACATCCGTGAAGCTCGCGACCTTGGGCGTGGCCGCGGCACGGTGCTTGAACCCTACCGGGATTCGGGCGGCTGGAGGAATGGACCTCCGGCCGGCATAGTGCACGGCCGGGTTGAGGTCGCACCTCAACCGTAGCTCTCGAACAAAAGGTATCCAAGCAGTGCGGTCCGTTCCGGCATCTGTTCTTGGGGGAGGGGGGGTTCCAGATATCTCTAAAGCACTTTGTTTTTTAGGAGTGCAACTAGTACAAATTGGATGGGTTCCGCGATTTGTTTTGCCGCCCCGGGCCTCAACCTTAGTCCGCCTCTACTGGGTGGTCGGGAATTCCCTTTACAACCTTCTAGGACTTGTAGAGGGTAGTGTGTGTACATAACATTTTGAATAGTAACGTATCGTCTGTTTCAATTCAAATGATTATCTCATCCACTCCTTGAAGAATATTGATATCGGGAAATTAGGGATTGGTAAGGTAAGGAAGTGGAAGGGTAAAGGCCAAGTAACCGTCTTGCCTTTTCACATTACAGAAACGATACCACCAACACTTACATATGCACTCTGTGGAGCTAACCTCTGGACAAATAATTACATCAAACATTTAACAACGTGGCCTTTCAAATCCTTGCTAACAGGGGGTAGTGTCAGAAAATTTCGCACTTAAACCAATTACAACAACAAATTTAACACGCACTCTGTGCTGCTAACCTCTGGACAAATAATTACATTAAACATTTAACTACGTGGCCTTTCAAATCCTTGCTAACAGTTGCCAGTATCATCGCTGGAGGATATGTCAAACTGACAGATTAACAGTAAAGAATTAATACCTGATAAACGCCAATATATATACCATCTAAAGAACATATATACTGCAATTATATGCAGTCATTGTAATAAATTATACCTCCACGATGCCATATGGAAATAGCCTGATGATGGCCACAGTGCCTATTGCCTATTGCCTATTGCCTATTGCTATAATAATAAACAGTTTTTAACATCTATAAAGTGAAGCAGCATTTAGATTAAGAAAATTTTACACTCAATTCAAATACAAGAACAAATTCAACACGCACTCTATGGTGCTAACCTCTGGATTAACATCAAACATTTAACTACGAGGCATCTCAAGTCCTTGCTAACAGGGGCCAGTATCAGAAAATTTTACACTCAATTCAATTACAACAACAAATTTAATACGCACTCTGTGGTGCTAACCTCTGGATAAATAATTACATTAGGGTGACTACCATTAAACACACCCTGCGCCGTTGACGAAGCTGCCCCGGTATCATTCTGACCTACTGAAAACCCTCTACTCGTACGTGAGGCTGTAAGACAGCAATAGGAGGGAAAGGGGCGTGAACTCAGTATACAGGATACCCCGTGCACGACACTTGCCTTCGGCGTCTTTCGCTCAAGTCCCCCTCTAGCTGTACCGCCCGACAGGCAGCCATCCTCCAGTGGCCAAGCGCGTGACTCCTCGGCGACAACAACTCCGGCTCGCCTCCTCTCCACATGTGCCCAATGCCCACTGCCGCCGCACATCGAGCGACATATCCCGATCAAGTTAATAAGCGAGGCCGAACCATAGGAAACAAAACGCAACGATGACCCGCGTAATACAAAGCAGGGAGCCCAGACGGCTCAAATATGATTAAGCGTGACCCATTACAATTGTTGCAATCAATTTCAAAAGGATACTGAAACGTTCCGTTATTACTTACGCATTGTCGTTACAATTTACACCTTATGGTTTACATTAGTCGACAACAACAAGAACTCAGCATCTACGGCACCAGCCAGAACGTACAGATGCATTACAACAGCGGCTCCATGTAGCGACCACCAACGTCGTTGCACAAAAATTTCTAAAGGTATGTTAAGCTTAAGGGACTTAAATGTGGTGCCATCAGTCCCTAGTCTTACAAACTGCTTATGGGCTACCTTATACTAAAGACAGCCCAAACATCCATGCCCAAGTGGGGATTCGAACCCCCGACGGAGAACGGCCTCGCGAATCGCAGCATAGCGCCTCAATGCGCTCGGTCGCTCCGCCGTGGCCGTCGTTACACACATTGTACCTCCGAAGCATGTTCTGGTACACTCTCTCCATTCCACCTGGTGTCTCTCCAATGGCTCGTGGAGCGTCCAGAACTCGTGACAGCAGATCTCATAAATTAGACTCTTCATACTACCCCACAAGAAGTAGTCCATGATCGTGGCGGCCACGCGGCTAGACCACCACGACCATCTTTCACCAAATCGTCTGTCTCCGGACAGCCAGTGAAAAGTAATGTGGTGCACCATCATGCTGAAACCACATTTCCTGACGAACATTCAGTGGCATATGTTCCAAGAATTTGTCCAATATGTGTTGTAGGAAGACTAAGTACGCGGGACCCGTGAGCTTGGATGGAAGGAGGTATGGTCCCATCACATGACCGTCCAGAATACCTGCCCACATGTTAATTTCAAACCTGCATTAAAATCCCTAAATATGCGTGCCTCGAGGGTTTTCGACCGCCCAGACATGGCTATTTCTGGCATTCTGAACACACTCCCTTGTGAACCTACATTAATCTGTGTAAAGAACTGGACGTGGAAACAGGGGCGCGTCGATGCAACGGTGCAGGAACCATGTGCAGAAGGAGGAAGGAAGCTTCGGGTTTAACGTCCCGTCGACAGCGTGGTCATTAGAGACGGAGCTTACGCTCGGATTTGTTGGGAAGGATGTGGGATGAAATCGACCGTGCCCTTTGAAAGGAACCATCCCGGGATTTGCCTGGAGTGATTTAGGGAAATCACGGAAAACTTAAATCTGTATGGTCGGAAGTGGATTTGAACCACCATCCTTCCGAATGAGAGTCCAGTGTCTTACCACTGCGCCACCTCGCTCGGTCATATGCAGAAGGCGACACGTTGTGGAAAATCTGCTAGACCATGTACCGTTTTTAAGTGACATGTATGGAATTGTTGCTCATGCAGGACGTCCAAGACAGTACTGTGACTATCAGCCATTGCACGCGCAATTGTTTGAGAACTCGTTGACGGGCAGTTTTCAATGCGACCGAGTACACATTCAAATTCGAGAGTGCGGCGTCGCCGTGGAGCACCACAGTCCTGCCTCCTCTCGGTGAAGGTACCCGTTTCTCGTAGCCGTTGTGTAACTTGGGCAAAGTTTGTGCGATGGAGTGTGGCGTTGTGGAAAACGTTCGTGATTCAGCCGACTAGCAGCTCGTCCGTTACCTCCAGCTTCGCCATACACAAGGAGCATGTCTGTATATCCCGCAAACGTATACTGCACCATGTTTACTCTAGCGAAGATGCACAGGTATGGACTCGTTCTCAAAGCAAAGCATAAGGTAAGTGTCATCTGGTAATCGTTTGACGTAGTACACGTCATCGTATCTACCCTGTTGCATACCAGAACAGGAAACTCTGAGACGTTTCTCTGTCCCTAAGCAGTGGTGTTACACCTCTGAATTAAAAATGTCGTAGAACGGAAACGATACGTTTCTGGACATGGGTTCCTATTCAAAATGTATGTACTCACTCATCATCATCATCATTAGAGACTGATTATGCCTTTCAGCGTTCCGTCTGGAGCATAGTACCTCTAATAAAATTCCTCCATGATCCCCTATTCAATGCCAACATTGATGCCTCGTCTGATGTTATGCCTTTTACTTCAAAATCCTTCTGCACCGAATCTAAGTACTTTCTTCTTGGTCTCCCTCGACTCCTCTTACCCTCCGCTGCCGAGCTCATGAGTCTCTTAGGTTACCTTGTTTCTCCCATGCGTGTAACATAACCCCACCATCTCAGTCTGTAAGCTCTAACTGCTTCATCTATGGTGTTCATTCCCAATTTTTATTTGATTTCCTCATTATGGACACCCTCCTGCCATTTTTCCCATTTATTAGTACCTGCAATCATTCTTTCCACTTTCATATCTGTAACCTCTACCTTATGAATAAGGTAACCTGTATCCACCCAAATTTCACTCCCATACAACAAAGTTGGTCGAAAGATAGAGCGGTGCACTCCTAACCTAGTCTTGGTACTTACTTCCTTTTTGCAGAAGAGAGTAGATCATAGCTGCATTAGCTTTGCTGCACCTCGATTCCAGTTCTTTCACTATGTTGCCATCCTGTGAGAAAATACATCACAGATACTTGAAACTGTCTACCTGTTCTAACTTTGTTCCTCCTATTTCGCACTCAATCTATTTAAATCTCTTTCCCACAGACATTACTTTCGTTTTGGAGATGCTGATCTTCATATCATTATCCTTGCAACTCTGATCGAGCTCTGAAATATTAGTTTGCAACCTTTCAATCGAATCGGCATATGCTAATTTTGTTTTCACCTACTTTAATCCCGCCCTGCCAGTCTACTGTTTTCAACATGTTGTGTTGTTGTGGTCTTCAGTCCGGAGACTGGTTTGATGCAGCTCTCCACAATACCCTATCCTGAGCAAGCCTCTTCATCTTTACATAAGAACGGCAACCTACATCTGTCTGAATCTGCTTAATGTATCCATCTCTTGGTCTTCCCCTGCGATTTTTTCCCCATACACTTCCCTCCAACGCTAAATTCACAATTCCTTGATGTCTAAGAATGTGTCCTACCAATCTATCCCTTCTTTTAGTCAAGGTATGCCAGAAATTCCTTTTCTCCCCAATTCTGTTCAGTACCTCCTCATTAGTTATGCGATCCACCCACCTAATCTTCAGCATTCTTCTGTAGCACCATATTTCAAAAGCCTCAATCCTCTTCCTGTCCGCACTTTTTATCGTCCATGTCTCACTCCCATACAAGGCAACACTCCATACAAATGCCTTCAGAAAGGACTTCCTTAGGTTTAAATCAATATTCGATGTTAACAAATTTCTCTTTTTCAAGAATGCCTTTCTACCCATTGCCATTCTGCATTTTATATCCTCTGTACTGCGACCATCATTTGTTATTTTACTGCCCAAGTAACAAAACTCATCTACCTCCTTTATTGCTTCGTTTCCCAATCTAATTCCTTCAGCATCACCTGATTTTCTTACACTGCACTCCATTACCTTAGTTTTGCTCTTGTTAACGTTCATTTTATATGCACCTTTCAGCACACTGTCCATTCCGTTCAATTGCTCTTCCAGGTTCTTTGCTGTATCTGACAGAATTACTATGTCGTCGGCAAAACGCAATGTTTTTAAGTCTTCCCCCTGAACTTTAATTCCTTCTCCAAATTTCTCCTTGCTTTCCTTTATAGCTTGCTCAATGTACAAATTGAACAACAATGGAGAAAGACTACAACCCTGTCTTACTCCCTTTCCAACCACTGCAACCCTTTCATGCCCTTCAACTCTGACAACCGCTGTCTGGTTTTTGGACAAGTTGTAAATAACCTTACGTTCCCTATATTTTACTCCTGCTTGCTTCAGAACTTTAAAGAGTTTATTCCAATCAACATTGTCAAAAGCCTTCTCCAAATCTACAAAAGCTAGAAATGTAGGTTTGCCTTTTCTTAATCTATCTTCTAGGATAAGCCGTAAAGTGAGTATTGCCTCCCGTGTTCCTACATTTCTCCTGAACCCAAACTGATCTTCCCCGAGGTCGGCTTCTACCAGCTTTTCCATCCTTCTGTATATAATCCGCGTTAATATTTTGCAACCATGACTTATTAAACTGATCGTTCTGAAGTTTTCACACCTGTCTGCACCTGCTTTCTTAGGGATGGGGATTATAACATTTTTCTTAAAGTCTGAGGGTACTTCACCTGTCTCATACATCTTACACACCAGGTGAAACAATTTTGTCATGGCTGGTTCTCCCAGAGACTTCAGTAGCTCTGAGGGAATATCATCTACTCCAGGGGCCTTGTTTCGACTTAGGTCTTTCAGGGCTCTGTCAAATTCTTCTCTCAGTACAGTATCTCCTATTTCATCTTCATCTACATCCTCTTCCCTTCCTACAATATTGTCTCGTAGTTCATTTCCTTTGTAGAGCCCCTCTATATACTCTTTCCACCTTTCAGCTTTCCCTTCTTTGCTGAGAACTGGTTTTCCATCAGTGTCTTTGATATTCATAGAGCTGTTTTTCTTATCTCCAAATGTTTTTTTTTATTTTCCTGTAGGCTGTATCTATTTTTCCCCTATTTATACATTCTTCTACATCCTTGCATTTTCCTTCTAGCCACTCCTGCTTAGCCATTTTGCACTTCCTGTCAATCTCATTTCTTAGTCGTCTGTACTCCATCTTGCCTGTTTCATTTACTGCATTTTTATATTTTCTCCTTTCATCGATTAAATTTAGTATCTCCTGTGATATCCAAGGATTTTTTGTAGGTCTTTCCTTCCTACCTATTTTGTCCTCTGCTACCTTCACTATTTCATCTCTCAATTTTACCCATTCCTCCTCTACTGTTTTATTTTCTCCTGTTTCCGTCAATTGTTGCCTAAAGCTCCCTCTGAAATTTTTAAGAACCTCAGGTTCCTTCAATTTATCCATGTCCCATCTCCTTATTTTCCTACCTTTTTGTAGTTTCTTTAGTTTCAGCCTACAGTTCATAACCAACAAGTTATGGTCAGAGTCTATATCTGCCCCGGGGTATGCCTTACACTGTAGAACCTGGTTCCGAAATCTATGTCTTACCATTATAAAATCTATCTGGTATCTTCCGGTGTCTCCTGGTCTCTTCCACGTATACAACCTTCTTTTGTGATTCTTGAACCAGGTGTTTGTTATAACTAAATTATGTTCTGTACAAAATTCTACCAGGCGGCTTCCTCTTTCATTCCTTTTGCCCAGACCATATTCACCTACTATCTTCCCTTCCCTTCCTTGTCCTACTACCGAATTCCAGTCTCCCATAACAATTAAGTTTTCCTCTCCCTTAATTGTCTGAATAATTTCCTTTAGCTCCTCATATATTTCTTCGATTTCCTCATCATCGGCGGAGCTAGTTGGCATATAAACCTGTACTACTGTTGTCGGTGTTGGCTTCGTATCTATCTTGACAATAATAATGCGATCACTGTGCTGGTCATAGTAGTTTACCCGCATTCCTATTTTCTTATTCATTATCAATCCTACTCCTGTGATACCCCCAACTGATTTTGTATTTATAATCCTGTACTCACCTGACCAGAAATCCTGTTCATCCTGCCACCGAACTTCACTAATCCCCACTATATCTAACTTCAACCTATCCATTTCCCTTTTTAAATTTTCTAATTTTCCTACGCGATTAAGGGATCTAACATTCCACGCTCCGACCCGTAGAATGCCAGTATTGTCTTTCCTGATGATCACATCCTCCTGAGTAGTCCCCGCCCGGAGATCCGAATGGGGGACTATTTTACCTCCGGAATATTTTACCCGAGAGGATGCCATCATCATATGTTCATACAGTAGAGCTGCAAGTCCTCGGGAAAGGTAACGGCTGTAGTTTCCCCTTGCTTTCAGCCGTTCGCAGTAGCTGTGTGGCAAAGCCACATTAGCTGATGTTACAAGGCCAGCTCAGTCAATCATCCAGACTGTTGCCCCTGTAACTACTGAAAAGGCTGCTGCCCCTCTTCAGGAACCACACGTTTGTCTGGCCTCTCCACAGATACCCCTCCGCTGTGGTTGCACCTACGGTACGGCTATCTGTATCGTTGAGGCACGAAAGCCACCCCACCTCGGCAATGTCTGTGGTTCATGGGAGTGGGTTTTCAACATATGATCCATGAATAGTATGAACAACAGTGGTGACAGGTTGCAGCCTTGTCTTACCTCTGAAGCTACCATGAACCTTGAGCTACCCTCTACAAATCCTAGTAGTTCGTAACGGGTATTTCCGACCAGCCTGTATATCGAAGTACCTGATACTGGACGTTACTATCTGATATGTCACCCATTCGCCCTCATGATGGATCCAACATTGCTGCAATCACTTTCATTTAGGTGTCTCGATGTCTGTGGATGAACTGCAGGCCAGTATTCGTCAGCAGCAGAAAATGAGCAAGTTAGTGATACTGAAACTGGGGAATGGAGCGAGATCTCGTCCTGAAAGTGTTCTATTGGGTTGAGATCAGGACTCTGCGTATATCAGTGCATTTCAGGTATGTTGTTGTACATAAAGCATTGCCTTAGAGCCGCAGCTTTATGAAAGGGTGCATTGTCATGTTGATACAACAGTAAACGGTTGGTAGCTCATGAATGACTCGTACAAAATGAACACTTCATTCTTATGAAGTATGAAATGAGCATTCAGTTATTTCCAACTCTTCACAGTTCACGCCCTTTTGACGTTTTGACAGAAATCCTCGGCGTTTGCTTCGAATTTCAGGCTTTAGCCTGGCAGTTAGCATCTCACTGTAACGTACACTGTATACTGTTGTTCCAGTTTTCCTGCGGACAGTTGGGTCTTGAAGCTTTTCTTGCACGGCGAATTTGGATGTTTCATTCCTTACTCTCCGGCTCGTAATGATGGGTCCTTGTTTTGTCAGCAGTAATGCTCCTCTTTAACAAGGAGATCGCATGGGTCCAATAAATAATAAATAGTTACAATATAAAATATATGTTTAGTAGTGAGATCATAATGCAGAATGAAAAGATACCAAGATTCACTGGCGAAATTTCTATCATTATTGGAAGGGGAAAAGAATTACAGAATCTGTTTATTGGATTGAGAATAATGACACAAACACAAAAGTAAAGCGTAGTAGCAGAAATCAGAGGAAACGAAAAACTAAAAATGTGAATTGAAAACCATGATGAAGACAAAATTAACAAAATCTGCAACAGAGCCGTTCTGTATTTCGGTACGCACTTTGGTCAAAGTTCCAAGACCAAACATTTCATGAAAATTCGACCAATATATTGCTTCCTCCTAGGTATATCTCGCGAAGCGACCACAAGCATAAGATCAGAGCGATTAGGACCCACACAGAGACATACGGGTAATCTTACACTCCTGGCCATTAATATTGCTACATCACGAAGATGACTTGCTACAGACGCGAAATTTAACCGGCAAGGAGAAGATGCTGGGATATGCAAATGATTAGCTTTTCGGAGCATTCACAAAAGTATGGCGCTGGTGGCGACACCTACAACGTACTGACATGAGGAAAGTTTCCAACCGAATTCTCATTTACAAACAGCAGTTGACCGGCATTGCTGGGGAAACGTTGTTGCGATGCCTCGTGTAAGGAGGAGAAATGCGTACCATCACATTTCCGACTTTGATAAAGGTCGAGTTGTAGCCTATCACGATTGCGGTTTATCGCTACATTGCTACTCGCGTTGGTCGCCAACCAATGACAGAATATGGAATCGGTGGGTTCAGGTGGGCAATAAGGAACGCTGTGCTGGATCCCCCAACGGTCTCGTACCACTAGCAGTCGAGATGAAAGGCATCTTATCCGCATGGCTGTAACGGAAAGTGCAACCATGTCTCGATTCCTGAGTCAACGGATGAGGACGATTGCAAGACAACAACCATCTGCACCAACAGTTCGACGACGTTTGCAACAGCATGGACTATCAGCTCGGAAACCATGGTTGCGGTTACCCTTGACGCTGCATCACACACAGGAGCGCCTGCGATGATGTACGCAACGACGAACCGGGATGCAAGAATGGCAAAACGTCATTTTTTCGGACGAATCCAGATTCTGTTTACAGCATCATGGAGATCGCATCCGTGTTTGGAGACATCACGGTGAACGCACATTGGAAGGGCGTATTCGTCATCGCCATACTGGCGTATCACCCGGTGTGATGGTATGGCGTGCCATTGGTTACACGTGTCGGTCACCTCTTGTTCCTATCGACGGCGCTTAGAACAGTGGCCGTTACAGTTCAGATGTGTTACGACCTGTGGCTCTACCCTTCATTCGATTCCTGTGAAACCCTACATTTCAGCAGGATAATGCACGACCGCATGTTGCAGGTCCTGTACGGGCCTTTCTGGATATGGAAAATGTTCGACTGCTGCTCTGGCCGGCACATTCTCCAAATTTCTCACCCTCTGAAAACGTCTGGTCAATGGTGGCCGAGCAAGTGGCTCGTCACAATGGGCTAGTCACTACTCTTGGTGCACTGTGGTATCGTGTTGAAGCTGCTTGGGCATCTGTACCTGTACACGCCATCCAAGCCCTGTTTGACTCAATCCCCAGGTGTATCAAGGCCGTTATTACGGCCAGAGGTAGTTGTTCTAGGTACTGATTTCTCAGCATCTAAGCACCGAAATTGCGTGATAATGTAATCACATGTCAGGTCTAGTATAATATATTTGTCCAATGAATACCCGTTTATCATCTCCATTTCTTCTTGGTGTAGCAATTTTAATGGCCAGTAGTGTATTTCCCGCGTACCATCCGTGACTGTAATAGTAGGGAATGGTACGCAAAGTATCATCCGCCACGCACCGTGAGGTGGCTCGCGGAGTATGGGTGTAGATATAGAGGTACGTCCCACATTGATTCCTGCAGTTATCTCACGTCGTGTTGCTTCTCTGTTAACAATGACATTTATGCCCAAACGTGTCTCGGTCATTGTGTGCAGTCCGTTGGCCACCGCGTTATCATACTAATGACTGAATTTTAGTATTCTCGGCACTCTCTTTGTGGAGCTTGAATATTGAATGCCCTGACGAAATGGAATGTCCCGTGAGTCTAGCCCCGACTACTGTTCCGCGTTCGAAATCTGTTACACCTTTCTGCGTCTGTGATTACAAATGGCATCCTTAAGTATTCCCGGCCTCTTTGAGCTTCCGAATGCCTCATTGATTCCATTCGGCATAGCTTCGCGTACTTCCGTAGTTGTAATTACGCGATGCGGTGTCAAATAGCATCACTGAAGCATCCGGAAGCTCAATGAAGACAGGAATACTTAACGTTCCACTTTCGAATGAGACCCATAAAGGGTCGATTCCCATCGTGCGGTCGTGAATAACCTCAGTACCTGTGACAGCTCTGCCAATAAAGCGTCCTTTTATATCGTCTGCAAGCAATACTTCCGCTATTTCTAACTGTGCATCGCTATCACATCACCTTTCACAGCTGTATGTACTGTATTTTTTTTAACATTTTCTATAATTCCCAGCATTGTTCGGGTGTGCCTTTATACCATTAAGTTATTCCAAATACTCCTTCCCTCTCTGTCCATAGCTCTCTACCCCACATTCCATCCATTTCAGTTTCAAAATATCCATGTTGAATGCGAACGCAGCTGTGGCGTAAAGTGCCGGTTTATTTTCGTTAAGAAAAAAAAAGCAATCATAATTAGTTTTCGAACCAATGCAGAATCATCAATAGTGCATACGTTACAGGAACAGTTACTATCTTCCACCAGTGTAGGGTTATGCTGTCATGGTGATTCTGGTAACACAACTGAACTTCAGTAATCGTGAACAGAATAAAACGGAATTAAACATTAGGTTGTTATATTTTATGCACTTACTGTGTTTTTACTGTATATATAACCGTAAACATGTTGTGGATTGTGCTCTGCTGTTTCTCACACATGACAGAAGTTTTGCTACACTTAGCGTAACAAATTCACGAAATATAAACATTGAATGTGGTGAAAAGAGGATGGGTACGTTAGATACTGTACTTCACAAGTTAATGTTCTTTGGTTTGAGGCATTGAGAATGCATCAAAGTATGTAAGGAACTAAATTATATTATACACATCATACTGCTTTTTGCTAGTATATTGTTGCATTAGTAATGAAACAAGTGAGATACATTAACAAATGTACAAAATAAAAGTTGAAAGGCTGAAATACCTACAGAGTAGACAATAACTAATGTGGCTATGCTAATACAAACAGATTGAAGAACAACAGGACGTTTACTATTTTTGCTGACAGGCATAGAGCATAACGTATCAATAAGAATGGATGGACATTTTAGCACCTAGACAGTAAAATAGATCTACCCATTCGCATTCATAGGTCATTTAGTAATGCATGTTAGCAAAAATAGTAAACGTCCTGTTGTTCTTCAATCTGTTTGTATCAGCATAGCCACATAAGTTATTGTCTAACTGTAGATATTTCTCTACGCTGGTACTCCGTAGCGATATCATCTTTCAGACGAGAGCTGTTCTTTATTATTTTATGTGGTCGTTGTTATCTGGATTTTGTCAAAGAAGGTAAATATATGTGACGTGCGCAGATTTTTCCTTTCTCAATAAACCCCACCTCTCACTTAAATTTTCATTTATGAATTTTATTAATAATTTTGTCTTTTCCTCCTACCGCCCATAATGTTTTCTGTTCAGCTTTGTTGCATCACTGCTACTGATGTAGCTTGCCCCCCTCCACACTTTTCAAAATTTTTACGAACTGCCATCCAATGTTCTGCGAGTTTATGAAAATTTCATTTACAACTAAATTTCTACCACCGATGGATCTCCTGTTAAACCTCGTCGATTCTTTTCGTAGTGTTCTGCCTGCACAACACTCCACCGTTTATTACCTTGCCATTTCATTTATGCGCAGGCAAATAATTTTCCTAAATGTTTCAGTAATTTTCTGACTGCGATCCCGCATAGCTTCAAACTTGAAACCTCTTCCTTCCGTAAATTTGATAATCTCCAACATCAATAGCCAGGTCGGAACATTATATCACGTTGTTGTTTAATTGCAGATAAAGTTTGGAGAATTAGTCAATGCGAATGAAATAGTGGTTATTTAATTTCATATAGATATAAATACCGACCATCTACAACGTTCGTTCGTTTGGAACAGGTGTTTAATAATAGAAATGGAAATGAATGGATGAGGTGATCAGCCGGGGTGCATACGTACATGCCACTCGTCAGAGTCTTGACGTATGACAGGTCCAGTACTAATCCAACTGCACACTCCCCACACCATTACAGAGCGTCCACCAGCTTGAACAGTCCCCTCCTGACAAGCAGGGTCCATGGGTTCATTAGGTAGTCTCTCTACCCGTACACTTCCATCCGTTTGTTACAGCTGGAAACGAGACTAGTCACACTAGTCACAGCAGCAATACGTTGCCTGTCGGTGTTGACGGGCCCAGGAGAGGCGTGAAGCTTTGTGTCGTGCAGTCAGCGAGGGTGAAGGGTGCACAAGTGGGCCCTCGGCTCTGAAAGCCCGTATCCATGATGTTTCCTTGAATGGTTCGCACACTGACATTGATGGCCCAGCAATTTGCGGAAGGGTTGCACTTAGTCACGTTGAACGCTTCTCTTCAGTTATCATTGGTCCAGTTCTTGAAGGACCTTTTTTGCGGCCGCAGAGATTTTATGTATTACCGAATTCTCGATACTGACGGTGCACTCGTTTAATGGTCGTACGGGAAAATCCCTACATCATCGCCACATCTGAAATGCTGTGTCCTATCTCTCGTACGCCGGCTATAAAACCACGTTCAAACTCATTTAAATCGTGATAACCTGCCTTTGTACCTACAGAAACTAATCTAACGCCCGCGGTGGTACCTCTTTTATAGGCGTTGCTGACCGCAGCGCGATCCTCATCTACAACTACGTCTACCTCTACGTTTACAATCAACCCAAAGGTGCGTGGCGGAGGGTACTCGGTACCACTACTGGTTTTTCATTTCCTGTTCCACACCCATACAAAACGATTGATTGTATGCATCCGGACAAGCCCTAACCTCTCATCCTTGTGGTCTTTACGCGAAATGTAGGTTGGCGGCAGTAGTATAATTCTGCAGTCCGCCTCAAATTCCGGCCCTCTAAATTTCTTCAACATTGCTTCTCGAAAAAAACGACGCCTGTCCTCCCAGCTCAGTCCCCGAAGCATTGCAGTAACACTCGCCCATTACTCGAATCTACCAGTACAAACCTAGCCGCCCGCCTCTATGCCCTTCTTTATACCGATCTGGTGTGGATCCCAAACACTTGAGCAATACTCAAGACGGTGTCGTACAAGCGTTTTATATGCGCTCTTCTTTACAGAGGAATCACACCTTTCCAAAATTCTCCCAATAAACCAATGTCGACCATTCGCCTTCCCACGACTGTCCTTATATGCTCGTTCCATTTCATATCGCTGTGCAGTGTCACGCCTATATATTTAACTGACGTGACTACGTCAAATAGCACACTACTAATTCTGTATCCGAACATTAGAGGATTGTTTCTCCTACTCATCCGTATCATTTTACATTTTTCTACATTTAGCGCTCGTTGCCATTCCTCACACCACCAGAAATTTGTTCGTAGTCGACCTGCATCCCACTTCAGTCATTCAATGACGACTCCCTCCTGTACCCCACAGCATTAACAGCAGTGGCGGCTGGTGCTTCAGATGACTGGGGGTTCACTTCTTTCAGTGCCGGATCTACGAACTTCAATCAGGCAATTTGATGCAACATTTACCATCAAAATCGTGACAAATTCGCAAGAAATGTTCAAAGATATGTAGCAAGTGACAATATAAAAGTCATTGTTGTTCCCGTATCTGTCTTTGACACTACAGCGCGATGCCGCTAAGCACACGGCTAATAGTGCTTGAGCTAGATTCAAAGTACTGACTTCATTATTATTCATGAAGTCTTGGGGTAAACTGCTCGACTCGAAACCGGAGGGTCGCGGGTTCGAAAGCCGGTCGGACTTCGGATTTTTTCAGCCTGCACTTTAGCCCATCCTTCACCTCTCAACGATGTGAGGAGTTGCCAGAAACGAAACGTGGTTCGGATTCCACATTACGCTGTAGATCCCCTTTCCCCGGTTGGACAACTGGGTTAGGCTAGGGACACGCAAGTCGCCGAAGTGGCTTCCAATTGAAAGATTTGTACCAGGCCAATGAGCCACACGAAATTATTATTATTCAGGATCGGATCTTCTGAGTGTTTTACAGTTGATGCATTTTCAATTTATAGTTGTAGGATATTTTACCAAATATGACGTGCTTTTAATTAATCTTCAATGCGGCAAAAACAAACAAGAAGGGCGGATGTTGCCTTTATGGAGGATTTGCGCGTGCGCAAGGCGAGGTGTGTAGTAGCTCAATTGCCTTTGCTTCGGTTACCATTTGTGCGTAACTGGCAGAGCTCGAGTAGGCAGTAACTGGTGTCTCCGCCAGCTCCAACGCCAATTTTAAAAGCGGCGTTTCTCCTCGCCCCTCCCTGCCGCGGCACCGCCCATATGCTGTCTCCAGGGAGTTCAGAAGAGAATTCGAACCTCAGACGCGCATGCGCATTTCAGCGCTGCGGCCACTGCCGCCTATATTAAAGAGGCCGCGCTACGACTCTCGTACGTGCTGTCACCACGCTGTAAAACGTTTTCCACGCTATAAAAATACTTTGAAATGTGCATATAAAATGAACTGATAGAAGAACGAAACGAATAATGATAGTTTAAAAACACTTTTTATTTATTTATTTACTTTTTTTTACGATGAGCTTTTCTCCTGCGGTTCACTGAACCAGGACGCGCTGCCACTGACCATGAGCAAACAGCCTGTCAGATCATTTATAAAAAAGGTAAAGCAGTAAATAATCCGAAGATTGGTTTGAACACCGCAGTGCTTTACTAAGCATGGTCCTGTTTGGAGGTGGTATGCCGTTGCCCTCCTCCGACCTTCGAACTGACTTACCCAGACAGTTATAGGGGGACCTATAGTTTAACGTGGATTCCGAACCACGGTGCTACTCGATATTTTTCACATCAGCAACATTGCTGGAGATGAAAGAAGTGCGATCGCCGTCGGGGGTTCGAATCCCCCCTCGGGCATGGATGTTTGTGCTGTCTTTAGTATAAGGTAGTTCATAAGGAGTTTGTAAGTTTAGGGACTGATGACCCCGCAGTTAAGTTCCATAAGCTCTACAAACATTTGACTTTTTTATTTTTATTTTTGAAAGAAGTGGAAAGTGACAGATAAAAATCCTTGGTCCTAGCGGGAATCGAACCCGCAACCTTCGGATTTTGACTCTGGTATTGACTGTGCTACTGAGCCACACAGATCATTTATATAGACGAAAAAATAATAGCGGTCCTATCATACCTTTCTGGGTCACTCCTGACGACACACTATTCTCTGATAAACACTCGATATCGAGGACAACAGACTGGGTTCTATTACTGAAGTAGTCGTCGAGCCACTCACGTATTTTGTACTTACTCCATAAGCACGTACCTTCGTCTCTGAGTGTTTAGGTATATCTGTTTTTGCATACGCACGTATATAACGGTTTCTGTGGCTCTTCAGTGTAATATCTATATATAACTATTCCGACTAACTGACTGACTGATCATCGCCCAACCCAAACTACTGAAGATAAAATCTTGAAATTTGTCGAGGGTGTTGATGTTACTCTGTAGGCGTCATTTAAGAAGCGATTTTTGATATTCCATCCGTAAGGGGGTGATATAGGGGATGAAACATTTTTTGAAAATATATTGCTATTTGGGCAATTTTTAAGCTAGAACTAAAAAATTTCGGAGTTTAATTCAGGGTTCGAGTTTAAAAGATACTTGTTTCGGCATTTTTGGAAATTCGACCAATAAGGGGGTGAAATACGCAATGCAAAAATTGAGTTTAAATAATATGTTGCTGTTAACTAAATTTCAAGCTGTAACTACGGAACTTAGGATATGGACTCTTGATCACGATTAAAAGGACACGAGTTTCGGTATTTTTGGAAATTCAACCATCAAGGGGTTTAAATTGGAGAGGAGATTTTTTCGAAAATGTTTTGCTATTGGGGCAATTTTGAAGCTACAACCACATAAATTTGTTTATGTTTTCTTGGTTAGAATTAAAAAGACACGTGGTTCGTTATTTTCAAAAAAATAATCATTTAGGGGGTGAAATAGGGGATGAAACATTTTTTGAAAATACGTTTCTACTAAACCAATTTTGGACCCAAAATTACAAAAAATGATATTTGCATACTTGATTGGAATTTAAAAGACATATGTTGGGGTATTTTTCGGAATTCATCTATTAAGGGGTGCCATAGAAGGTTTACCAGTAGTAAAATCAAATGTTGAAATGTTTGTTAATCTTAAGAGACTTAATTATTGGGGTTATCAGTACCTGAGGCTTACAATCTAATTAAACTAACTTAGACTAACTTATGCTAAGCACAACACAAAAACCCAGGCCCGTGGGGCGAATCGAATCCCCGACGGCGAACAGCAGCACGCACCGCAGCATGGCGCCTCAATACGCATGGACATTCTGCCGCGGTTACAAGTCGTATCGCAACATTTCATTATGATAATACTTAAGCTATATCTATGAAACCAGAATGAAACTTTCACTCTGCAGCGGAGTGTGCGCTGATATGAAACTTCCTGGCAGATTAAAATTGCGTTCCGGAACCGGGACTCGAACCTGGGACCTTGGCCTTTCGCGGGCAAGCGTAGTACTGACTGTGCTATCCCGACACGACTCACGATGCCGCCTCACAAATTCACTTCCGCCAGTACCTCGCCTCCTACTTTCCAAACTTCACAAAAGATCTCCTGCAAACCATGCAAGACTAGAAAGGATATGGTGGTGATATGGATTAGCCACAGCCTAAGGGATGTTTCCAGAATGAAACTTTCACTCTGCAGCGGAGTATGTGCTGATATGAAACTTCCTGGCATATTAAAATTGTGTGCCGGAACCGGGACTCGAACTTGGGACCTTTGCCTTTCACGGAAGTGAAGTTGTGAGGCGGCATCGTGAGTCGTGTCGGGATAGCACAGTCGGTAGTGCGCTTGCCCGCGAAAGGCAAAAGTCCCTGGTTCGAGTCCCCGTTCCGGCACACAATTTTAATCTGCCAGGAAGTTTTATATCTATGAAAATTTATATTAAGAGGGAGAAACAACAGGTGCAGCCCAACCAGCCCACGCATGCGAAGCAGCGGGCATTAAGCTAGTATTTGTTAAAACTCGCTGACGGTGTCTACTAAAGGCCCCTACACACGCTCCGATTTATCGACCGACCAACCAACCGACCAAATTCGTAACAGCCTGCACACGTTCCAACCACAGCACGCAGCGACTGCAGCGCTTTTCTTTTCTGTGGTGTCAGTTTGTCGAACTGTTTCTGTTGTCGCGTGTTCGCTGTGCTGACAACAGACGATAACCGGCAGGAATTTGGTCGGGTAGCGCTACACTTGCACAATTTGTGATTGATTGATTGATTTGTTGTTTCTTTCTGTTCCATAGGACCCAATTGAGGAGTGATACTTCATGGTCATGGAACAAGTCAATACATTAATTGTTACACAAGAATAGTAATAGAAAATTTTTAAGTAGTCCTTTGCACACGACAATCTTAAGACAAAGTGAAAAGGATCAATAAAGAAAAAATGAATTAGCTTAATTGTTTAATTTTTCTAGGTGTTCCTCGACAGAATAAAAGGAGTGAGCCATGTGGTAACTCTCTAATTTACATTTGAAAGCGTGTGGATTAGTGCTAAGATTCTTTAGTTCTTGTGGCAGCTTATTGAAAATGGATGCCGCAGAATACTGTACCCCTTTCTGCACAAGTGTTAAGGTGGTGTGATGCAAATGTAGATTCGACTTCTGTCTAGTATTCACCGAGTGAAAGCTACTCGTGGAAATAAGCTGATATTATTAACAACAAACGACATTAAAGAAAAAAAAAAAAAAAAACGTATTGTGACGCCAGAGTCAAAATTCCCAGTCTATTGAAAAGGGGTCGACATGACGTTCGCGAACTTACGCCAGATATTGCACGGACCTCCCGTTTTTGAGCCAGAAATATCATTTTTGCATCAGGCGAGTTACCCCAAAAAAACAATGCCGTATGTCATAAGTGAGTGAAAGTAAGCGTAATAAACTATTTTTCGTGTTGAAAACTCACTTACGCCGGCCGCGGTGGCCGAGGGGACTGAGGCGCTCCAGTCACGGTCTGCACGGCCACTACGGTCGGGGGTTCGAATCCCCCCTCGGGCATGGATATTTGTGCCGTCCTTAATATAAGGTAGTTAGTAAGTAGTTTGTAAGTTTAGGGACTGATGACCCCGTAGTTACGTCCCATAGGCTACACAAACATTTGTTACTGGAAGTACCCTGTTTTGAGCGTTCTAACGGAAAGCAACTTTCAAACAGCATAAGAAATGTGTTCAGGAAAGCATTATATTTATCATCTGCATTATCAGCACTATAAACACCCTGCCATTCTTGTTCCTTAATTAAGCTTAAAAAGGTCTCAAATGCAACTGGATTAACTTTTCTGAGTAGTTGATATTTATGTTTGACATTTGTTTGAGAACAAATACTTTTTAGAATTAACAGTTGGGCATCATGGTCTGATATGCCATTTACTATTCTGCTGACAGAGTGCCCCTCTAATAATGAAGAATGAACAAAAATATTGTCAATGGTAGAACTGCTATTTCCTTGCACTCTCGTTGTAAAAAATACTGTTTGCATCATGTCATAGTAATTAAATAGATCTAACATCTGACTTTTCCTTGAGC
Organism: Locusta migratoria; assembly: GCA_026315105.1. Taxonomy (NCBI): domain Eukaryota; kingdom Metazoa; phylum Arthropoda; class Insecta; order Orthoptera; family Acrididae; genus Locusta; species Locusta migratoria. The sequence goes on from CM048745.1 coordinate 147,382,046, forward strand.
TATCAGCTACACAATTAATGTTGAAATCTCCACACACAATTAAATTGTTATACTTCCTACACCCTGAACCCAGAACCAATTCCAGCTTGGGGAGAAACATTTTAAAATCTGAGTCGGGGGTCTATAAATAACAACTATTACTAGTTTAGTTCCATTAACATTAACAACTCTTGCACAACATTCAAATATCTGTTCTGTGCAGTGTTCAGAAAAATCGATTGACTCCGATGAAAAATCGTTTTTTACATACATGGCCACTCCCCCACACTTCAAGGAACTCCTAGAGTAGGCAGGCAGCTAACCTGTATCCTGGCAAAGGAAGTCTCTGAATTGTCACACCACTTAAAAAGTGCTCTGAAATACCAATAATGTCAGAATCAGTATCGGGTGGAGTGGTGGGGGGATCTGATGTCGAATGACCAGGTCCGACCAACCACCCGACAAGCGAAGTTGGTCGGGGAGCGCCTCCACAACGCCAATTTATTGGACCGCCGATAAATTAGTCCCGACAAATCGGAGCGTGTGTAGGAGCCTTAAAAACTAGCTTGTGGCTCGCAGCCGTGTGAATCCCCGGGACGGCTGTGGCAGGCGATGACTGGCAGAGGAGCTTTGCCCGCAGCCGCCACGTCATCGGACACGCCGGATGGAAGGCACGTGCGTGTCGACCACCCCTGAAGAAACCGCAGCTAGAACGAGGCTCGCCAACTTTTTCCCGCCCCCCTCCCCTCTTGTGCTCGGCTATTCCCACCAGTCGGCCCCGTTCGCTCCTCGAGACGGACAGCAACCTGCCCGCCAAGTGAATTAATAAAAGCGTCACTCTTCGTTCGGAAGACTGCTCACGTCCCGATGAAGTGACGAATCCTTTAGCCGATTTCACGGCGCAGACATGGCGCCGAAAGAAGTCTGCCAGCGGACGACGCTGCAATTCTTAGTCCGCAGCCCTTTTAACGCCTCCCCTACCCGTCTCCGTACAATGGAGCGCCGTCAGGAAGTTCACAGAACCCTTACACGCTTACGTGCATTTCAATGGACCCAGCCAGTTCCGCGATTTTTGCGCGATTTTCAATTTACAGAAGAATCCGTGTCGGACATCGAGCACTGGAGACAGGCCGCTGTATTTCGCTGACGACAGAAGGATGCGATCCGGATTATCTTATTTCAGCAGCGTTTAGAGTGAAGCATTATATATATATGTTTATTTATTTTTTTCTATTGGCAACTTAAAAGTCGACCACTGTACGTAACAAGAGCTTTGTTTTATCACTAAAATTAGCAAATAAGGCCGTGTGAACTACTGGTTATTCCCTGCTATAAAATCTTGTTCCCTGGCCCAAACTGAGAACTGACTCGTTTCAAATTACTTCAATAACAGGAAGTTAATACTACAGAGGTCAATATACATAGCAGCTCACACGTTATTACACACATTCATTAATACGCAAGCCACCACAATTAAAGGTATCTAGAAAGGTGGCTAAGAAAACATTCATGGCGCAACGGAATTTAACCATAAAAATAGCATCTCAGCTACTTCTCAGCACTTGTGAAGAACAATATTAAATAAAAGAGGGAAGGTGCTCTGAAACTACAATTCATAGGCAACTTACGGATCATGCTGGACTTAAACTTGTTTATTCAGATAGAAAACAAGCAAAATGTGGAACCAATTTTGTTAATACAATAAAAATGCATGTCTTACATGGATTAAGGCGGACGGTGCCCAGCGTAAATTATACCTGATTTGACGCTACTGGAAAGAAGGATTCACAAACAACACTCATTCTCACACACACACGCGATGCCACAGCGAAACTCACCAAAATCAGCGTGCTGGGACGAGGCGGAATCAGGCGCCGCTATCGTAGGCGAAATTTAGCAAGTCGGAGGTAGCACAAAACACAATATACAAAGCTCTTCGAAGCTGGCTCTGGTCTGTCGTGCTTGTTTCGTGATTGTGCGCGTGTATAGCCAAGTTAAACTATATCTGAATTGGACAGCGAGCAAACACGCTAACGGCGATGCACGGCTACGTTACATGAACGCACTCCACTGAAGGTGAAGTGGTTGAAAATCGGATTCATTATACAAAACCACAGAGGATTCTGTTAGAAATCGAAGTAGGTATGGTTTTATATGAGACGTGGCGTGAAAGCAGGCGACTAGCTGCAAACCCCGGAAGTCGGAGCTCGGACCCACGTGGTTCCGCAAAGCGATAAAATTGAATAAATTCATAACCTAGAAATAAAGAAAATTAACTACAGCATGCAACCCATAGAAATGCTTAGAATTATATAAGGAAGCGATAGGGGGCGCTTAAAGAGACGGATGAGGTCCTGTCTCAGAAAAACCACAAAAATGAAATAATTACGAAGATGGAAAAATAAAAATAAGAATTACGACATGCAACCCATAGAAATGTTTAGAATTACATGAAGAAGCGAAAGAAATGCAGCTACACGCGATATGGAGCGCTTACAGTGACGGATGAAGTCCAGTCTCAAAAAACTCGTAAAAGTGAAATAATTACAAAGTCGGAAAAATAAAATTAAGAATTATAGCATGCAACCCATAGAAATGTTTAGGATTACATAAGGAAGCTATTGAAGAAGGTTGTACAATGCTCAGAGAGAATTACTGACAAAGACAAAATGCATACTGCAAGTCGGAGAAGAAACCGCAAAATTAAAATAGGCGGGGAGAGAAGATCGCGAAATATTAGTGGAAATCGGAACGATAACCGCATAGTTACTTGCGTGATGGGCATGGAACAAACAAGATTGGAAGCTGAAGGCTTTTTTCTATGAACCAACCACATGGAACACATATCACTCACGGAAGGAAACAATGAGAAGATTTTTACATGCACTGTACAAAAATGAACATATCACCTATTAGAAATCGGCCCCCACAAAGCTAGAAAGTAATTACACAGAGTTCATACGCCGCCACATAATCACAAAAGGTTTTAACATACCAGGCCATTATCAAACTGCAACTATAATCACACACACCGCGTTTATCTATTGGAAATCATTGAATTGAAATACGAGAACACATTTCCACACACTATCGGAGAAAATATTCCAAAAAATGTTTCTAAGTTAGACGGCCAAGAGACGCGAGAATCCACCAGACGCCCAGTATAGAATGAGTAGACTCGAGCTGGAGATAAGGCTCACCAACTAGCTCGCAACCAAATGGTGTGGAAACCTCTTTGGTAGTATCAGCAGCTATCGTCACTGAGCCAGAGAGAAAGATGCAAAGCGAGCTATCACTCCCCACATTCAGACAGCCATAGATTCTAAAACAACTGTACATTCTCACAGGGACAGTGGCGTAGTGGAGAAGCCGTAATTATGTCACATTAATTAAATAATAAATTATTAACATAACAAAATAAGAAAAACCTAGCAATATTAACTAGAAACAAAAATGCTATTCCTCAAGCCTTGAAAAGAGTGGGGTTCAAGTTTTAACAAAATGATAATCTAGCGACATTAAATAGATTATAACTTTACAGAAGTATACAAAAAATATATGGAAGACGACAGACGGTCGTCTTTCAAGCTTTCCAAATGAAAGTTTTCCACCTTGATAATTTTTGTATAAGTTATTAGGTCACAACAATTAAAAACATATACCACAGTAAAGCTGCAAAACTGTCGCGTCTGTTTGTTAAGTCATAACAAGTAGGCTTTCACAGCAGGCGTTGTCGTCAATTGAAACTTCCGGGCTAAATTGCCGTGGTCGATCGGTAAAACTTCTTCTCCCTGACGTTTCTTTGTCAACAGCGGACGATGTCCTCTGAGGTGAGTCGACGACTGGCTTCTAGGTGGTGGAGCTGCCGCTTATATAGAGCAGACAGAGGACGACGCCACACGTCACGTGTTGCCGACTATGCAACTGTCCGTGATTATCGTCACTTCTCTCGATTACAGGTAATCGGCTGTCTCTTGATTGGTGAAAATTCAACCGCCATACCTTGTCCAATTTTAAACCTTCTTCTTTTCTATCAAAATTGTTTTGCTGTTTGTGGATTTCAATAGCCTCTGTGTACATTGGTCGATCACTCCATCCAAGCAGAAAAGTATCCGGAAATAGGCGACTTCAGAAACCATCTGCTGGAAAAGTTTTCCTCCCATTCATCCATAACGTCACTGACCGCATTTGCAAAGTACTGGCCAAGTTTCAAGTGGAAACTATTTTCAGACCCTCTAAGAAAATAAATGAATTCTTAAGATCGCTGAAAGATGCTTGATACCCCCAGCTACTCCTGGGGTATATAAAATTCCGTGTATTTATGACATGGCGTTCGTAGGGACAACAAAAATAAGCGTCAATACACGCTTAACGGAACATAAAAGGAACTGTCCTTTGGGACATATCGAATAATCAGCAGTAGCAGAACATGTATTTCAAAACGGAAATCATGAAATAAAATTTGGTGCTAGCAAGGACTCCGCACTATTATACACGTATGTACACTCCAATAGCTGCAGTCACCTCCCTGTGCGTCTGTTCCGCTTCCAACCTTCCAATAGTTGTCGAGTAAGCCACGTTGTTGTTGTTGCATTGCACTACCTGCTCACTGCACTATCTGTACCCGTATGCTTGTGAAATTCATTTGATAGCGTAAACTCAAGTCTGCACCAACCCCCCTGCAGCAACTTTCTATTATTACCACTATTTCGGTTGCCGTAATGTTGTTGTCTCCACTCCGTAGAACCGATAAAAAGACGTCTAACCATTTTAGTTCATTTGGTCGATGAGAATACTTCAGAACCTAGATATCTCAACTGATCCCCTATTTTCTTCAGCAGTGTAGCTCATTAATTGTTACCATGTATGTTGCTCTATGACACATTTCATCAAATAGCAAGTTGTATGTAAGTCTTCACACATGACGCCCTGTTGTGGCACGTAAAATGTCATATGTGTTGTGCCACCGCGTATTGTGTGACCCGTGCCGTAATATGTTATGACACTTTGTGTTATGACGTGATACGTGACATGCCATAAGTTAAAGAATGGCGCTCGCAAAAAGTTACTTTTTAAAGTCGATCATATCAGTCAGTGAAACCGGAACTTTTAGGACCATTTACTGAAGAAATTCGTTTCTCCCACCCAAGAAGTTAAATACAAATTAAACCTATCGAAAGAAACAAGGAATTTCGTTAAACCAGTAAATTCATATATCTTAGAGAATTAAATTTAATGTTGGTTAGTGTCCGTAAAGACACAACGATGGTGCTGAATATTGTCGATTTCGTAAACTTCCAAACATGTTTCTGTCACTGATTGTGAGCTAAGAGAATAATAGTGTTATCTATTGCATAATCTATCCTTCCACTCTAAGGCTAAATATTCTCTTGTACTCGCCTCGTAATATGCAAAGATACTCATTCTTCAGTTCCTTTTATATCTTTGATATTTATGTTAGGTATCTCAATGAAAAAAAAAAGAATTTTAATAACATTTAAAAAATTCATTAAAGCACACACATCTTTTCTTTCATCAGTTATTCCATATCAGTATAATTGGTACTACGTAATTAACAGAACAGCATCAGATACTGGTTCTTTTGTGCACAATACCACTCTGATAAGCGGAGTAGACGCTAATACTTTGAGTTATGATGTTTTTCTGTTTTCGTTCCGATTTTGATGTAAAAAAGCTCCCTTTCTAATTTAATCTTCATAATTAAAAATTAGAAACAATTTAAAAAATTATAATTTCACTTTATGATGCAAATATGAAAAAAAAATTATAATAAATTTTACACACAACGAGTTTATTTGTACAAGCAATTCCCTTTTGGACTTATTAAATTTTGTATTAAAAATAGGAAACTTCCAGTTTGGTAGTGTGGTATGAAATGTTTATTTTAAAAATCACATATCGATTTCGTTCACATGATTGTCCATCATCTGTGCAGAGTCATGATGACTTGTTAACTCGGCATAAAACATTTAAGTCAGAACCATCAAACATATTTCTATGTTTATTAGTGAAGTCCCATAGCCGGCCGCGGTGGCCGAGGGGACTGAGGCGCTTCAGTCACGGTCTGCACGGCCACTACGGTCGGGGGTTCGAATCCCCCCTCGGGTATGGATATTTGTGCCGACCTAGTTCGTAAGTAGTTCATAAGTAGTTTGTAAGTTTAGGGACTGATGACCCCGTAGTTAACTCCCATAAGCTTTACAAACATTTGAACATTTTTTTAAAGTCCCATAGATTTACAAACAATTGACTGCAGATTTCGCACAGACATATATTACTGACTGGCAATGCCGTATACAGTGAAGTCTCGCCGCCATATTTCTATACTATAAACTAGCAAGCAGTCGTGTGTGTTATTACAGAAAACACTCGTAAAAATACGGATGAACTGACGTAACTACGCTGTCTTCAGAGTTTTGACGTATAGGAAATTCGTGTGTTGTATATGGCTGTAATTTTTTTAGCTGGAGTAGGCCTCTAAGCTTCGACACATACAGTAATGAATTTCATTGATTTGCTGTTATTATTGTCACCAATTTCATTCAACTTCGGATTTTCTTTCAGTAGTATAGTCATTTTAAAAGTGTTGTTTATCACGGATAGCACGTGTCCTTATTCTTTTGAAAGTTCTTAGGAAATCTTTGACACATACACTAATGTTCGCGTCGCGATTTCTGTTTTTATTAGACCTAATCTGTTACCAGATTCGATCAACTTCGACTTTTCTTTTAATAATATGGCCGTTATAAATGTGTTGTTTGTCGTGGATAACACAATCGTTATCCTTCTTAGTGTTTTCCGATAAATACAGTCTGCTTCAAATGTACCGGTACGTAATGGTAAAGTTTTACTTACCTTCCGACGCCCTTGTATGATTATGTTGGCAACAGCAACAAAACGGTAGAAAGCCTTCACCAAATATGTTGATATTCTTAGAAATCACCACAGTGTGACTTGATTAGTCTCTCGTACAGATTATGAACTACATAAACAATGCTGTTACTTCTCTATGATTGACAGGTTCTTGTATGTAACCTCGTTCACTCTGCAAAAGTAATTGCCCTCGTAAAACGAAGATTTCTTGACAAAGCATTTGTGTTATCACGCGATTGGCTAATGCCAATGTTGCACGATTGACAACATAATCACACGATGCCGGCAGGACGGTAAGTAAAATTTAAGCGTACATAACACCTTCTCATAACACAATTCGACAATGTAGAACTATATGTCAAATTCAGCTATTGCTGAAGTATTAGCTTGAACGCAAATCATGTTCAAACGAAAAGCTTACAACGTCATATCGTGTCAGAAGATCATGGTAGTACCGTACGGAAAATTTTGACGTGAGGTAAGGCTTCAGTCACAGAGACTAGTTTGCCAGTCTAATGTATGTCTGTGGTTTATTAGTTAAGTCCCATAGATTTACAAACAATTGACAGCAGATTTCGTGCAAAGTTTGCAGAACGTGCATCGCTGAGCTCAGCGGTGCATATTTATGAGGGGTGATTCTATTTACACTTCGGTAAAATCAGACGTGACGTCATTATGACGTATGCACACTATCCATGTCCAGAAGAGCGGAGCATCGACTTTTGCGATCGTTCGAGACGCTGGTTTTCGGTGAGATAACATGCTTAATTCGACATTCTTTCTGAACTGCATACTTTTTTCCTTCGTAGTTTAGTGACAAAACTAGGCCTTACTTAATATTGGTATCATGTTTTGTAAAGCACTGAAGGAAATTTCAGTACATGTAAATTGAAAATTATGTCAGAAATAACGCAGAGCCTTAAGAGAACTTCACACATTTTCAAAGAAAAGAACTAGCATGTTGCAGCAACTTGGTGGTAGATGAGTACCCAGTTTTACGAAATGTTTTACCTGATGTTCGCAGAACCTCTGTAACAAATGCCTGTATTAATATCCAGCTCATTTGATTTATAGTTTCGGCGAAAACATACATATACCTACGGCGACTATATGTTGTTTTTGTATGTCGCATATTTTGACACGTCCAAGTACACATTGTCGCTTCATAGCCTGATAACCGTATTTTGTTCTCTAAGTTTAACGTAGACTCCGTACTACAATGCAACTCGGTAGCATTTTTCGCTTAGAGAAAAAGTTTCCATTAGTTTTAAACACAACCTTCACAAATGGGCCACGATGACAACATCAGATTTGACTGAATAACGTTTCAGAGCTCACAGTGTAGGTCCTTTTTCGGAAAGTTTATAGCTTCTTACTTTAAGAAAAAGAAAGCAAAGTTATACCTTCCAAAACTGTAATGAATATACCATTACCAACTGAAGATATTATCAGCTACTCCTTTAATTCGTCTGCTACAATTGCAACCGCAGTTTTGCGTCTAGAACGACCGCACAAGTCGATCATGGCTCCAGTCGTCTTCGATAGTGTGGTTACGTCATAATGACGTCACGTCTGATTTTACCGAAGTTTAAATAGAATCACCCATTTATGAGAGGTGACTATTTCGAAGGACAGTAACGTTGCTGTAGTTCATAGTTCATCTAAGTTATGTTACAGGACTTTTCACCGAAATTCGTTGTCAGCGGTTGTAGAATAGCATTCATATCCGTGAACTTTGGAATGGACGCATTAGCGAGAGTCTAGTGCAATAATTTTGTAGATTAAACTGCGATATCCTTCACATCCGTGATCCGATTTCGATCAGATAGAGCAAGCTATGCTAAATGAACCTGTGAAAACTCCCATGAAAATTATTGTAAAGGGGAAAAAGAAATATTCAAATCGCTCAACCGTGAATCTCTCTCGAGTCTTTAGCTGCGCCCTTCGCTTCGCGTTTTTTCCCGGATGTAATCGACTTATTGCGATGCAACCGACGCCATTCTTTTTTGTTATTTTCATGCTTTTGATTGCTTAAGAAATGGTATGAGGTATCCATTTAAAAATGTAAGTTAGTATTTAAAGTAATGTTTGTCGATGTTTCAGGCTATCTCGTAGTACATTCCTTCAAAAGCCTCTGCCATAGGTTCACGATTATGAAATTTTCTTTCAATAGCTGTTGTAGTTTGAGATATTTTCGGTGAAAAAGTTAAGTGGGACAACCTGTATATATTCACTTACGAAATTTTTCTTAATATCCCAATCAAAAGTAATAGCTGACTGTCTGTTTACATTGTACGAAGGCGATCCAATATTATCATAGGTTCCAAAAAGGATAAAACCAAGATCGCTGGTATATACTTTTATTTCAACGACAGGTTTAGATCGTCTATGCCATCATCTTCTGGTCTAAAAATGTTTTACACAGCCGTCATCTTGTGATGTTGTATAAAATAAGTAAAGTGCATAGATGCACTACGTCCACAGACATATATTTCTAGACTGGCATTGCCGTATACTGTATCATTGGTGTCAGTGAAGCCTTGCCGCCATATTTCTAAACTACAAACGTGAGAGCAGTCGCGTGTGTTATTAGAGAAAAAAGTCGTAAAATACGGATGAACTGACGTAACTACGATGTCTTCAGAGTTTTGACATATGGGAAATTGGTGTGTTGTATATGTCTATAATTTTTTCAGCTGGTAGAGTAATGAGTTGCATCGATTTGCTCTTATTATTAATCTCTTACTAATTTCAGTCCATTTCGGATTTTCCTTCTGTAGTATGGTAATTATAAAAGTGTTATTTATTGTGTATAACACGTATCATTCTTTTAAGAGTTCTCGGGAAATCTATAGTCTGCTTTGACATATACACTAATGAGTCGCGTTTCCTGTTTTTATTAATCGGTTGTGAGTTTCGGTCAACTTCGGCTTTTCTTTCAATAGTATGACCGTGATAAATGTGTTTTTTTTTATCGTGGGTAACGTGTGATTCAGAAAACTACTTTTGCTTTCACCGTATGTAACGGTAAAATTTTACCTACCATCCCAGCGGTCTTGCCGCGGTGGAGTAGCGGAGCGGTCTAAAGCGTCTAGCTGCGGAGCGCGCGGTTGCTCGCCGTGGAGGTTCGAGTCCTCTCTGGGGCATGGGTGTGTGTGTTTGTCTTTAGGTTAGTTTATCTAGGTTTAAGTAGTTTGTAAGCTACGGACTGATGACCACGCAGTTTGGTCCGATTTACAAACATTTGAACATTTGAACCAGCGGTCTCGAATTATTATGTTGGCAAAATCAACGAAACGGAAGAAAGCTTTTGCCAAGATGTTAATATTCTCAGAAGTCCGCATTGAGTTACTTGATTAGTGTTTCGTACAGACGATGAAGTAAATAAATAATGCCGTTCCTGCTCTATAGTTGAAAGGTTCTTGTATGTACCCTCGTTCACCGAGTAAAAGAAACTGCGCTGGTAAAACGAAGATTTCATGACGAACATTTGCGTTGTCACGCGACAGGATAATGCCAACGTAAGATGACTGACAACGTAATCACGCGAAGGCGCCAGGGCGTTAAGGAAAATTTAACCGTACGTAACACGTTCTTCTCATAACACGATTCGACAGTGTATGTTTTAATTTATTGCGGAAGTATTGGCTCAAATGCAAATCCTGTTCAAACCAACTAATATGGCTTACAACGTCATATCGTGTCAGAAGTTCATTCTAATACCGTACAGAAATATTTTGACGTAAGGTGAGACAAGATGGCGGCGTTAGGCTTCAGTCACAGAGACTAGTTTTATCCTTTTTGGAGCCTATCAAAAGTAATAGCATTGTGCATAGCTACCGCGATCGCTCCCGCTGGAGGTTCGAGTCCTCCCTCGGACATGGTTGTTTTCTCTGCGTACGTTAAACTAATGTGTAAGTCTAGGAACCGAAGATCTACCATCGATCAAATTTTCACCACTAGGCAAATCTGGAAAAAGTGCTGGGAATTCAACCATCGGTTTCTGATCACTTTCGTGTACTTCCCAAAGGCTTATGACAGCGTCCACGGATTAAGTATGTACAACATCCTGAGAGAGTATGGCATTACAACGAAGTTAATAAATATGGTCAAGTTGTGTACAGCGGAGAAAAGGAGACAAAAGTGAAAGTAAAATACCAAGCGTAGCTGTCCAAGGAATTCCTTATCAGAACGGATGTGCGACAAGGCGACGTTATTTTACCACTGCTATTCAATCTGGTCGTAGAGAATGTAATCCGAGAAATGGAAAGAGAAAACAAAGGGTGGAGCTAAATGGTACGACAGATTTACTGGGTTATGCAGACGACATCGTAGCTCTAGCAGAATCAGAGGCAGAGATGGTAGAAACAGTGGAGGACCTAGCGCAAAATGCAAATAAAATCGGGTTACGGATCAATGCAGAATAGATTGAAATAATGGAGCTACCCAGAGAACCATGTAATGACATCCAATTACAGGTAGATATATGGTAATTTGGTAAAGTGGAAAATTTTAAATATCTTGGGAGACGGTTCAACAGGCAAAATGATTTAAAACAGGAAATTAACGAACTGATTGTTAATGGATCTAAAACTTACTTCAGTCTAAAGGAAATAATGCCATCCAAGAATCTGTCAATTAAGACCAAACTTAAAAGCATAAAATGCAGTGATAGTGCCAGTATTGTTGTATGGGACAGAAACCCTAAGCCCAACAAAGAAGGATAGAGAAAACTTGTTGGTCTTCGAAAGAAAGGTTATGAGAAGGATCTTTGGGCCTGTATAAGAAGGGAACACATAGGGACGTAGAAAAAAAACGGTAATTGTATGAAGTGATGAGGCAACCGAACATCGTTCAAAAACTGAAAGCGCGGAGAATAAGCTTGGCAGGCCACATTCCTAGGAGACCAGAAATCTCTGTGTCAAAAACCGTACTTACGGGAAGACCTGATGGTACCCGTCCAATCTGAAAACCCAAAAAGCGATGGTTTCATAAGCTAAAGAAAGACGTTTGTCAGTTAGGAGTTCATGACAACTAGATCCAACGTGCCCAAGACCATCCCCGCGCGGGAGTAGCCGAGCGGTCTGGAGCGCCACGTTGCGGATTGCGCTGCCTCCCGCGTCGGATGTTCGAATCCACGCTGAGTCATGGATGTTTGTGATGTCTTTAGTATAAGTTATTTCATAACTAGTTCGTAAGTTTAGCGACTGATGACCCCGCAGTTAAGTCCCATAAGCCTTACAAACATTTTGGAACAAGATCATCTATAGAGGAGCATTGTGAGGTCGGCGCACGATCTACAGGTTCCTCGATCGCGATTTGATTGATTAATTGATAGAGCTATAAGAACATTGTAATTAATGTAACATATGGTGGTTACCTTTGTAGAAGCCGAACAAGGAACTAAAAAAAAAATCAGTTTTGAGATCAATCGAGTGCAGTGAAAGGAGCATTTTTCATCTTGATCATATAGTATTTTTCTATGTGTTCGTAATACACTACATTCATGGTGTGGCTAAATCGTCACTCCTATTGGGATGTGGTTCGGTGGAAGGGCGGTTTAAGCCCGTCTCCGGCCATCTACATTTAGGTTTTCGGTGATTTTCGTAATCATTCCAAGCAAATGTCGGAATGTTCCCTTGCAAAAGGCACGGCTGATTTCCTTACGAGCATGTATTCCGCCTCTAATGACGACATTGTCGACAAGACTACAGCCTAGCCGCATTGAGGCGCTAAGTTACTATGCGCGAGGCCGTTCCCCTTTGGGGGTTCCAATCCCCCCTCGGGGATGGATGTTTGTACTGTCTTTAGTATAAGTTAGTTCATGAGTAGTTTGTAAGTTTAGGGACTGATGACCTCTATTTCCACCGTATGTAAATAGGTGCCAATAGCCAACCTAACAGAGGGAGCGAACATTTGATTTGAACAACAGCCTAACGTAGACAGTCGTGAAACGCTCCAAAGGAAAAAGTGCATCTGAAGCGATGCTACCTTTGCAAGCAACCAGTAGGGAACAACAGGAGAATGGCATGATACAAACTGGGTCCAGTAGTTGCTGTTTTTGATGCTGTTACTTTCATATTTCCTAATCACTGAACTTTGTAGTGGATTTTCTAATAAACCGCTATTAAAGTAACATCAATCCTTCTGTTTATGGCAGTCTATAATAAGAAAATGCCAGTGCAATGTAATTCATACGGCTCAAAATAGCTGAGTCGTAATCGCATCGTCCAAAAACGTTTTAAGAGCTGAAATGAATTGTAATCTTATGTACTCAAATAGAAAAGTAACTGATTATATTCGTGTGATCGGTGCGTACTTTCACGTTCTTGAGTTTTGTTTTAGCGAATTTCGGACATTGTAATATTTTTCAAAACTAGACTACTTGGAGACTAGGTTGTACATCTCGTTATAGACAATCTTTTCATTTTGTCCTTGCTTCTGTGCCTTGCATGTACATATCATGATTTTTTTAGCTATTTAGCAGGTATCAAAGTGAATATCTTCCAGAATGTGACGACCTGATATTAAGTTTATGTTGTTTTCGCTGTCTTTAGTCTGCAGACTGGTTGGATGCAGCAGTTAATGGAAGAGGCCATACCTATACAATTCGATACAATTGAAATTCCATCCACCTTCCGAAATGAGGAAAATAATAAACTCTCTAAAAAGGTAAAAGGTCACATGGAATTGATGGCCTTTCGAGTAGGGTATTAAAAGCTTGTTCCCATGAGATAAATGTTCAAATGTTTGTTAAGCTTATGGGACTTAACTACGGGGTCATCAGTCCCTAAACTTACAAACTACTTATGAACTACTTACGAACTAGGACGGCACAAATATCCATGCCCGAGGGGGGATTCGAACCCCCGACCGTAGTGGCCGTGCTGACCGTGACTGGAGCGCCTCAGTCACCTCGGCCACCGCGGCCGGCCCCATGAGATAAGTAGGATTCTCAGTCATATATGTAATAGCTCTTTGAAGTAGGGTATTTTCCCGGATAGAGTGAAATATGCTATCGTTAAACCTTTGCATAAAAAAGGGGATACGTCTGATGTCAACAACCACCGCCCCATCTCACTTCTAACAGCTTTATCCAAAATGTTAGGAAAAAGTTGTGTATTCTCGAGATGCTTCACATATTAGTAAAAATAAAGTTCTAACAAAATGTCAGTTTGGTTTTCAAGAAAGCTTTTCTACAGAAAATGCTATATATAGCTTCACTAATTAAATATTAAATGCTTTACATAACCGGACATCAGCAGTTGGGATTTTTTGTGATCTCTCAAAGGCTTTTGATTGTGTCAATCATGGGATTCTTCTAGATAAGCTTAAACATTGTGCTATGAGTGGGACAGTGCAAAAATGGTTTAAATCATACTGGAAGAGTGCAGAAAGTTGAAATAAGTAGTTCACATGACATAGAAGAAACAATTAATTTCTCTAACTGGGGAGTTATCAAAAATGGAGTTCTACAAGGTTCGGTGTTTGGTCCTTTGCCGTTCTTAATATATATTAATGACTTGCCATTCTACATTCACGAAGATGCTAAGCTGTTCTTTTTGCTGATGATACAAGAATAGCTATCACCCCTGACAAACAGGAATAACTGATGAAATTGTAAATGGTATCTTTCAGAAAATTATTAAGTGGTTCTCTGTAAATGGACTCTCATTAAACTTTGAAAAACGCAGTATGTAAAGATTCATACAGTAAAGGGCATGACACCATTAATAAATTTAGACTTTGGACAGAAGTCTGTAGCTAAGGTAGAATATTCAAAATTTTTAGGTGTTTGCATTAACGAGGGATTGAATTGGAAGAAACACATTGAAGATCTGAAACGTTTGAGTTTAGCTACTTATGCTATCAGGGTAATTTCAAACTTTGGTTAGCTTACGATGCCTATTTTCACTCTCTGCTTTCATATGGGCTCATATTTTGGGGCAATTCAACATTGAGTAAAAAAGTATTCATAACATAAAAGCTGTAGCCCCAGCCAAGAACATCCTGCAGACATTTATATAGGGATCTAAGGATCTTCACTATAGCTTCAGAATATATATATTCTCATGAAATTTGTTATTAACAATCCGACCCAATTCAAAAGTAATAGCAGTGTGCATAGCTACAACACTAGGAGAAAGGGTGATATTCACTATTCAAGTTTAAATCAAACTTTTGCACAGAAAGGGGTGAATTATGCTGCCACAAAAGTCTTCGGTCACTTACCAAGTAGCATCAAAAGTCTGACAGACAGCCAACTAATACATAAAAAAATTAAAGGAATTTCTAAATAGCAACTCCTTCTACACTATAGATAAATTTTTAAATAAAGCTTGAAAAAAATTTTAAAAATTAAAAAAAAAAAAACATGAAAAAGGAAAATAAAAAATCCTTAAAATATTGATTGTCATGTACAGAAAACAATTACCAAACTAACACGTTCCACATCATTAAGAAGTGTCGTATGTATGATCTATGGAACAAATTACTCTAATCTAAACTCCAGGCTACCCTATCCTGCGACAGCCTCTTCATCTCCGAATAAGAACAGTAACCTACATCCACTTGAAACTGCTTACTGTATTCATCTATCGGTCTCCCTCTACGATTTTTAGTCATACACTTCGCTCTAACACTAAATTCACAATTTCTTGAGTTCTCAGAATTTGTTCGATTAATCTATCCCTTTTCTTAGCCACGATATGCCATAAATTTCTTTTCTCTCTATTTCTGTTCAGTACCTCCTCATTTGTTACGTGATCTACCCATCTATGTAGTTTATATACGGGCTATTATTTATTTGTAGCTACATTCACTTCCTAAAACTAATGGGTAACCACCAAAATATGTCGGCATATAGGCCTATATTTTTGTGAAATTGAAATACGAAACTAAGCAGGCTCTACTGATATATTTGATTAACTGTAATCGGAAGCGTTACGACATAACTTTTATGTTGTTGTTGTGGTCTTCAGTTCGCAGACTGGTCTGATGCAACTCTCCACGCTACCCTGCCCTGTGCAAGCCTCTTCATCTACGAATACGTACGGCAGCCTACATCCTTTTGAACCTGCTTACTGTATTCGTCCCTCGGTCTTCCTCTAAATTTTTACTCCACACACTTCCTTATAACGCTAAGTTGACGATTCCTTGATGTTTCAGAATGTGTCCCACCAACCTATCCCTTCTCTTACGATATGTCAGAAACTCCTTTTCTCTCCAACTCTGTGGACCACTTCCACGTGATCTACTCATCTAATCTTCGTCATTCGTCTGTAGCACCACATTACGAAAACTTCACTCATCTTTTTGTCTGAACTCTTTATTGTCCATGTTTCACTCCGATACAATGCTACACTCTAGACGAATGCTTTCAGAAATGACTTAGTAACATTTAAATTAATGTTGGATGTTAACAAGTTTCGCTCCTTCAGAAACGTTTTTCTTCCCGTAGCCATTCTGCATTTTATATCTTCTTTACTTCGGCCATCAGAAGTTATCTTGCTACCTAAATAACAAAGCCCATCTACTACTTTTATTGTTTCATTATCTAATCTAATTCCTTCAGCATCGCCTGATTTTCTGACACTACATTCCACGTTTTACTGTTGTTGATGTTCATCTTATACCTTCCTTTCAAGACACTGTCCATTCCGTTTAATTGATCTTTCAGGTCCTTTGCGTTCTCTGACAGAATTACTATGTCGTCAGCAAACCGCAAGATTTTTATTCTCTCTCCCTGCACTTTAATTCCCTTTCCAAATTTCTTCTTGCATTCCTTGACAGATTGCTCAATGTACAGATTAAACAACATTGGGGAAAGGCTACAACACTGTCTTACTTCCTTCCCAACCACTGCGACTCTTTCATGCCCTTCGGCTCTAATACTTGTTGTTTGGTTTTTCTGCAAGTTGAATATAGCTCTTCTCTCCAGTGCTACCTTCAGAATCTCAAAAAGTGTATATCAGACAACATTGTCAAAAGCTTTCTCCAGATTCACAAAGGCTGAAAACGTAGGTTTCCCTGTCCTTAAACTGTCTTTTAAGATACGTCTTAACCCTTTATTTGGCAATGTTGCTGTCAAGCAACATCAAAATTGAGCGTGGTTTTCTGAAACATGTTTGAATTTTCATCCTCCGATGGGCAACAGTGCTTGAAACTAACATTTAAGCTCTTCAATGAAGTGCTGTTTCTTGGTAAAGTTTAGCAATCAACTGAATGTTTGGGGCTCATTCTAAGCATAAGTTTCAGTTTTGTGACGATATTTTTTGTGATACATGGAAAACTGCTCATAAAAGGGAAAGAAGAAGCCTTGAAGTTGATTTATTATGGAAATTTGTTGACGAGTTCGTATATATGAGATTGAAAATGGATTACATTTATTGGGAAGAAGAGGTTTGGTAGACATCTACAAAATAGGCGACAAGTCAAAAAGAAGAAGGAAACAGCATCTCCTGTACCAGTCAATGATGTACGATATGACAGATATGACAATAAGTTGTCACTTGGCAGATTATGGGCCAAAAGGAAATTGCAAGTTTTGTCTTCAGGAATACCTGACTGTAAAATGTGGAAATCATGGGATTGTTCTGAACTTTGGACCACAACGACTTGTTTTCACTCGTTTCACATGAATAGTCCAAAATTTGTACAGTCATAAGAACAACACAGTAGTATTGATACATGGTGATATTGTACCACCATGCGAAGTTTTCAAACCAGAAACTATTTGTTTGAAAAAAAAAATCGTATAAACGTGTTGATAACCCTACACATTTAAGTAACTTAATACTTTTTCTTCTCGTGATCTCTGTGTGTCCCAAATAAAGGGTTAATGTAAGTATTGTCTGCACTTTCTTTCTTAGTATTGGAATCAGTATATTGTTCTTGAAGACTGTTGGTATTTGACCAGTCTCATACATCTTGCATACCAGATGGAACAATTTCTTGATGAAAATTCATCGTGATGATGGGGCAGGATCAGCAATTAGATATGTAATGAAAACAATTTCTTTTTCTTTTTTCGTCACAGTTGCACTATTTATAAGTTGGTAACTAGTTTCGGACACGTTGGAGGCCCGTGAATGCAACATGTATTTTAACCTATTTTAAATTTGAATGTAATCATGTTTTAACAGTGGACAACATATAGATTTTATCAGTCATTTACTTCATGCAGTGTCTTGTTACGGTTGAATAATGCATATGATTTGAAAATGGATGAACAAGTCCGAAACTAGTTACCAACTTATAAACAGTGCAACTGTGACGAAAAAAGAAAAATGAATGGTTAATTTCTTGATGACTGACTCTTCTAATGGCGACAGCAATTCAGACGGAACATCATCTACTCCAGGGTCCTTGTCCCAAATCTTTCAGTGCTCTGTCAAATTCTTCTCGCAGTATCGTGTCTCCTATCTCATCTTCCTCATTTATGAAGCAGTAATATTATGAAGTAGTAGTGAAGCATTTTCGATTATCATTAACAGCCTAAGTTTTGAAGGGAATGAATTGGTATTATTTCATGTCTAAAGCTGTAACTAACCACCATAAATGAATCAAAATATCCACGGGTATACTGCCGGTCATTAGTGTCCAACGGGCACAATATTTCGGCGATCATACATGTCGCCATCATCAGGTGAACTGACGGACTGAGCTCCTGGAAACGCGACGGCACGGAGATCCGCACGCTACGGCGACTCTAAGGGAACTGGGTTCCGGTAGAATTGGAACACCTGAGAACTGTATTCCGAAAAAATGGGTACTCAGAGAGGCAGATTCAGCGGGCTCTCCGCCCAACCACTACAGCACAACCTGTGGAAACGGATGAAAACACGAGGGAGGATGTAGGCACTACGTTCATTCCATATACCGGCGCACTCTCGGGGAAGGTCGCCCGCAGTTTGAAAAAAAAAAAAAAAAAAAAAAAAAAAAAAAAAAAAAAAAAAAAAAAAAAACAACCTGTCTTTTGTCCGGCGAATAAAATTCGTGCACTGGTGGGGAGAGCCAAAGATGATCTCGGTTTGAGGAAGGCCGGCGTCTACCAGATTCCGTGTCAGTGTGGCAAGTCATATATTGGACAGACAATGCGTACCGTCGACGATCGATGCGTTGAACACCAGAGGCACACACGATTGGTGTATCCGAACAAGTCGGCGGTCGCTGAACATTGTTTGTCGGAGAATCATGCGATGGAGTATGAACGCACTAGGATTCTGGTACAGACGTCGAGACACTGGGACTGCGTCGTTAGAGAGGCCATTGAAATTCGCACAAGTGACGACCTCATAAATCGTGACTGTGGCTATAACCTTAGCAAAGCTTGGGAACCAGCGATTGGGTTAATTAAGAATAAATCTAGCAAACGTAACGAAGTGACGACCGCGGCGGACAGAGCCCTCACACCGACGTCATCTCAGACGCCGTCGCAATCGATTCCACTGCGCGACCGCGGCGCGGGGCGCGGGGCGCGGACCGCGGAGGGGTCGCTCCGCGGGCCGAGGGTATTTAAATCGCCCGCTACCGGGCTAGAACCCAGTTCCCTTCGAGCAGCCGTAGCGTGCGGATCTCCGTGCCGGCGCGTTTCCAGGAGCTCAGTCCGTCAGTTCACCTGATGATGGCGACATGTATGATCGCCGAAATACTGTGCCCGTTGGACACTAATGACCGGCAGTACACCCGTGGATATTTTGATTATCAAATACGCCGGGAGAAACTCAAGAATCACATCATAAATGAACATTATCCTCTTACATCCCAGCAAATGAGTGATATCCGAATAATATATTTGATAACTGCTAACAATTTTAGCGGTACAAATGATCCTAACTAGGATGGTATTTTGAATATGCTATTTCATTCCAATTACAGATTCAATACACAACCGTTTCGCGGCACATATCTACGACCCAGACGCTTGTCAGCGCTGCAGTTGGTAAGTTACAGAAAAACACTGGAAGTTTCGCGACTCTTTATGTTCGACTCTGGTTAAACCCTAATCTCCGTTCGTTCCTTCCTGCCGTCGGCGGTGGTCTGGCAGCAGCTCCGTGAGGTCTCGGCCAGCGACTGGACCTGCGTGGGCGGGCGAGCGTCGTTACCGGCCGTGTTATTCTAATGGCGGCGGGCGCAGCGGGGGGCCGACGCGCGGAAAACCGCGCCCTGTGTGCGTGGCTGCGGCTGCGGCTGTGGCTGTAGTTGTGCCTGCGTGCGGGGGTTCCCCGCTGGGCTCACCCGAAGCGCCAGAGTTAAGTTTTCGGCACGTTTCTGGAGGCGAGCCGGCCGACGCGAAGGCATCCGGCCATTACACGGCTGTCGCAGCCTCTGCCGATTCTGCACGCCTGCCGAGCTCATGTCAGAGGCGCGGCTCTAATGCTGAGGCTTCCATACGTTACAAACAGAGCCACCACCTCTGTGCGGCTCCGGCTTCCTAACTTCCTTTGCACGTTTAATGCTGTATTAGGACATGACAACAATCAAAATTTGAGCCGGACCGGAAATCCAATTAGGGTATGCCGGCCGGTGTCGCGAATTCTGGGCCCACTGAATTGGATATGTGACAAAAGCACCCAGTGACATTTGCACCCAACCCCAAATCTGCGACATTTGCACCCAGTCTGACCTGTCTACTACGTCACCACCTACCTGCAGCCCGTACCCTCCCTAAGCCGTCCCTGTTTTCGCGGTAATGCCACGCCGCCCAGTCCTCGCTCACCGGAAACGCTCTCCCGACACAGTCTGCCTGCAGTCCCGAGGTCCTTGTCCACCTCAGCGGATGACTGCTAACTGTCAGTACGATTATGAAGATCGTAGTACTCGGTTCGTGCAATTTGTGTATTTGTGCCAGCTGGGTACACATTTTCAGCTTTGCCCATTCGCAGTTGTCATATATTCTGTGAATATGTCAATTTTTTTTTTTTTCGTAACGTAACCACACATTCGCAAATTATCACTTTTTCGGAAATAAAACCCAAATATTTGTTTCTTCCTTTGTTTTCTAAACGTAACGTACATTACTGTAGAACATCCTTTTTCATATACAGTAAAAATGCTTAGAACCAGAATTTAACGGTGTTGATAGTTTTCGACTTCTATCACCGATACATAGGCGATATATCGTTGTTCAAACCATCGCTGTTAACATTGATGTTTTGGGGCAAAACGTCGATGTTTTCAAAACGTAGATTTATCGTTTACATCCTTAGTCATCAGTCTTCTGACTGCTTTGATGCGACCTGCCACCAAATCCTCAGCCAACCGTATCATTTCAAAGTACCATTGCAACTTACATCATCAATTATTTGCTTGATGTTTCCAGTCTGTTTTTCCCCTAGTGATGTAAAACGCCTCGGCATTTGCAAGTTGGGGCAAATGCCTAGAATGAATGCTTAGGCAAATGCCCAAAATTCATAAATACCCAGGCATTTATGGCTTTAAAACAAAAACTTAAAAGCATTACCTACAAAGAATTACGTGATACTTCGTACAACTCCATAAACTACATATCAAATGCTTCAATTCTCTTCTGTTCTCATTTCCCAGCAGTTCAAGTTACATACAATGTTATACTGCAAACTTATGTTCTGCGAAATTTCTGCCTTAAGTCCAGGGCGATGTTTGACAGCAGTAGATTTCTCTTTCCCATGAATGCCCTCATTGCTTGTGCTAATCTACTTTTTATGTCCCTCTTGCTTCTTCCGTCGTGAGTTAGTTTACTGCAAAGGTAGCGGAATTCGTTGTCTTGGTGTACATTGTGATCAAATTCAAATGTTTGTAGAGCTTATGGGACTTAACTAAGGGGTCATCAGTCCCTAAACTTACAAACTACTTATGAACTAGCTTATACTAAAGACGACACAAACATCCATGCCCGAGGGGGCATTCGAACGCCCGACCGTAGCGGCCGTAACGACCGTGACTGGCACGCCGCAGACCACTCGGCCACTGCCATCACTGCATTGTGATCACCAATTCGGATGTTATTTTCTCGCTACTTTTATTTCTGTTACTTCTTATGACTTTCATCTTTCCTTGGTTTACCTTCAGTCCATGGTCTGTGCTCATAAGTCTTTTCATTCTATTCAACAGACCCTGTAATTTTCCTTCACTTTCACAGATGATAGCAATGTCATTAGCAAGTCTTATCACTGATATCCTTTTACCCAGAACTTTTATCAGAGCCTTGAACATCTTTATTTTCTACATTAAGTCTCTTCATTGTGCAAGTTGAACAGTGATGGCGACAGTCCACAACCTTTTCTTACCCCCTTTTTAATTTGAGCATTTCGTTCTTGACTTTCGACGCTTATTGTCTCGACTTCGTTCATATACAAACTATGTATTTTCCGCTTTCCCTACAAGCTTACTCCTATTTTTCTCAGAATTGCGAACATCAACCAGCACCTTACATTATCGAAGACTTTTTCCAGGTCACAAATCTTATTAATATGTCTTGGTTTTTCTTTAGGATCGCTTCCACTATAAATTGCAGCAATGCTATTGCCGTCAAGTACGGCGTTGTGTCAACGCGACCTCACAGCCCTCAGCTCTTCTACCTGCCGAGCAGAGACCTGACGGGGAGATTAGCGGCCCGCCCCTCGACCAGAACTGGGTGCTAATGTCACTGGGTGCTTTTGTCACTGGGTGCTTTTGTCAGGACACCCACTGAATTCTGGGCCCGGAAAAGGTCGGGCCACTAATCCTCCTTCTCCCCCTCCCTCACGCCGGGATGGGTGCCGGCCGGCCGGTAAGCGAGCCGACTTCATTATTTTGCGCCGGTAGCTTGGTTCATGTAAACACACTCGGCCCTTAAATACTTTTCTACAAACATTACAAGGCAACAGTGACCAGCATTGATATAGTACATGTGGCTGTAATTCGAGAGGTTCCAATGTTGCCAGAAAACATTATGGGCCAGTGTTGTCGGCAATAACAATTTTTATGGCCCGTGCAAACATAGCTTTACGTGCTGTACTGATGAAAGAGGTATGAATATGATACAAACAAGAACCAAAAGTAATACAGTTGGAAGTGGTCATGTAATTTCTGTTTGACAACTATTACTTATGATTGGATATTCAGAAAACCTGGAAACCAAACACAGAATTTTAAAATCACGTCTGTTTGAAAAAGAACATTTAAATTAACGTAAAATAAAATCTGTGCCACACCCATCGACCTGCTAATGTTAGACCTCCATGTAATGTAAATGAACCAGGAGTGTGCACGTATAGGTGAAATAATCTGCGTATTGCTTCCCATCTCACTCATAGCGCTAAATGTGCATGGCCCCTACGAATGACTTCGAAACAGGAAAACCCTTTCTATTTTGTAATTATAATCCTGCATAACGTTATCAGTATTGCCAAATGTAAAATATATGGAATCAGCAATTTACTGCCATCTGTATTTCTTTGCGAGCGTCATCCGGTGCTCCACATTGATGCTCGTTTGAACTAAGCACCTCACAGTCTTTCGTCTCAAGCATTCTTCGGCAATACTTTGAACAGCGCCAAATCACAGTCCCATCTGCTTTGGTTCTCCTTATGGTATATGAGTAGCCGTCATAGTGCACACATGGCTTACCACGGATGGTCGTTGGCACTTCCATTTCGAACTTAAAGTACACTGGGAGACAAGATGCACGAATTGAATACTACGCAAGTTAGAGTCGTACTGGCAGTGACTGTCTAAGCGGTCAGCCACTGCGTTGGACGAGACCTTCGGGACCGTGACTGACAAGGAGCGTTTCCGGTGGACGGGGACTCCCAGGGGGGCAAGGAGCTCTGCCCACTCGCAGGCAGTTTCCAGGAAACTGGGCCCAGAATTCACACATTTCTGGTTGGGTCGAGAATTCACTGGTCCCAGAATTCAGTGAACCATGCAGGCCAGCCACGGTGGCCGAGGGGACTGAGGCGCGCCACTCACGGTCTGCACGGCCACTACGGTCGGGGGTTCGAATCCCCCCTCGGGCATGGATATTTGTGCCGTCCTTAGTGTCCGTTAGTTCGTAAGCTCTTTGTACGTTTAGGGACTGATGACCCGTAGTTATGTCCCATAAGCTATACAAACATTCGAACATTTTTAGGGTATGCCGCTTCGAGCCAGCGGTCGCTCTGACTCCTGGCTATACAGTAGACTTGCGCATAATAGTTCGCGATCGGGAGCGCTCAATTTAGTTCGCGGCAGGCCGCTTCCAGTGACGGCTGAGCGGCGTGATCTGCGCGTGCAGGTGGAGGGAGGTTTCCCCACCTATCTGCTTCATGAGCTTGCTGCTTGAGCCGCTAACGATATCACGCAAACCAAAAGAAACAGTTTGTGGATAATTTCTCGCCTTTAAGTTTAGAGTTGCCTCTATATCTTGGCATTATGGAATTTATTAGTCAGATATTGGAGACTGCAGAACACATCAAAACAGAAATTTTGTAGCACTGAACTATGTAATCTAGCAGGCAGACGCTCACCTCGAAATGACTCATTAGCAGAAGGCGAACACGTGATTTTTAATTCTGCTACGCGCCCTCTCGCTATTGCCCGTCGGTCTTCGGAAAAGATTCCAACGAACTACGAAGCGAGATACGTTTGGCATAATCGTCCGCTGCTCCCAGTTCGTCCGCTCCTCCTAGTTCGTTCGCTCTTCTTGGCTTTTGCTACCGCTACTAAAAGAGCCCTTCTTTATGACAGCTTTTTTACATAATGAATCAGTGTTGCCAAAGCGTGTGCTATTACCCGTATTTTTGGGCAATTTGACATCAAATACTTCGGCAAATAAACCAGTTATTTACACGAATGTGTGATACAATGGTATTCAACTACTTTGCATACAGAGTACTCGTAGTACTTTATTTTTAAAATAGATTTCTTGTAGCAGTGAACTATGAAACTACAGCTGAGCTGCATCTCAGCTCGAAATGACGGCAACTGGCAGAAGGGAATCACGCGACTCTGCGCGCTCTCGCGTCCTCTCGCTGTTCCCCGCCAGTCTTCGGAAAAGGAGCGGATGAACTAAGAGGCGAGTGATCTGCGAACTAGTTCGCCTGTGGGAGCGCTCTTCCGAACTAGTTCGTTCGCGAACTACACAAGACTACTATACAGGGTGAATCTAAATTCGCGCACTCAGGCATCGCAGCCCGAATGAAAAATGTCTCCCAACAAAATTTCATCCTGCGCATATTTTCGCCAGTAAATAGACGTCAGAGACTGAGATGGCTAAAAGTTCCGTACGTCGGTGTGTTTCTTAATGACACCAAAAAATTTGTAAGGGGCGTCTTGAGGAACAAAATGGAAACCCCTGCCCGGAAACGCCATTCAACGACGCTATGGAGAGTACACGTTACAGTTACCAGCTCCTGCCACTAGACATCCCCTCCAGCTACTTCGACTCTCTCTAGCGTCATTGGATGGCGTTTCCGGACATGAGTTTCTATGCTCACTTTGTTCCTCAAGACAACCCCCACATCCCCTAGAAGTTTGCTGGTGTAGTAGTGTAATTGTGAAACACACTGACGTTTGCGGCACACACCCATCTGAATCTTCGACGTCCATTTACTGCCAGAAAAATACGCAGGACGAAATTTTGTGAGAGACATTTTTTTATTGCTAGCATGTGAGGAATCGCGCTCCGAAGCCGAGTGCGCGAATTTAGATTTACCCTGTAGTCAGACTATAAGAGGGGCGTTTAAGAAGTCCGTGCAAATATGAATATTACTGACGTATTTGGGGAAAACCATTTTTATTTTTCGACATAGTCTCCTTTTAGACTAGTTCGGGATATAAAATAGTGACCCGGACGCGGAAAGTAAGTACCAGTGGCGGCGCGTCCTATGTGTTCATGGATTCAGTGAACCCCCGGAAAATTGCTCGTCGTGAAAAGAAGTAAATAAATTTTTAACAAAGGTGTTTTTAATCTCATTCCTCGTTTCTTTCTTCTATCAGATCTTTTCTATGCAGATTCTAAGTATTTTTATCGCATGAGAAACGTTTTACATCGCGCAGACAGCACGTATATGAGTCGTAGCGCGGCCGCCTAATATAGGCGGCAGTGGCCGCAGCGTTGGAATGGGCATGCGCAGCTGAGGTTCAAATTCTCTTCTGAACTCCATCGAGGCAGCATCGCTTCCGCGGCAGGGAGGGGCGAGGGAAAACGCCGCTTTTAACATTGGCGTTGGAGCTGGTAGAGCTACCAGCTCCTGGCTACTCGAGCTCTAGCAGTTACGCACTAATGGTCCCGAAGCAATACACTGATACTACTGTGCAGCTCGCGTTGTGCATGCACAAGTCTTCCATGAAGGCAGCATCCGCCCTTCATATTTGTTTTTGGCGCACTGATGATTCATCAGAAACGTCATATTTATTAACAAGCTTGTAACTATAAAGATGCATCAACTGTAAAAGCTTTCAGCGATTTTGAGGGTAAATGACATTTATACTCTTCGTTGTAACAAATATTTAACTATTGGAAAAGATGTAGTAAGGTTAGGAAGGGATGCAGCTTACAGTGTTACGTGACCCGAGCCGCGCGGGAGTAGCCGAGCGATCTGGGGCGCCACGTTGCAGATCGCGAGGTCTCCAGCCTCAGAGGTTAGAATCCTCCCTCGGGCATGGCTGTGTGTGTTGTCCTTAGGTTAGTTTAAGTAGCTTGTAAGCTAGAGACTAATAACCAAGCAGTTAAATCCCACAGAATTACAAACTTTTGAACGTGACCCGAAGGTAGCGTGTCTCTTCATCATAACAGATTAATTTTGTTAGTCACTTCAGAGTGTAATCAGTTGCTTACTGTGTTTTAGTGTCCAAGTTCATCTTCATTATTAAAGAAGAAAAGAAGCTTGATATACCGATGCCTCAGCTCGAGTTGAAGCAAGCGCAAACCAGCCGAAGTAAGACATTCTGCAGATCTTTTAACGAAAATATATCTAAAAGGGGGGTGGGGGGAGGAGCAAACTGGGGCTCTTTCCATTGGCTCTCTTTGGATGCCGAATGGTGGGGCCGCGGGTAGGGGGGGGGGGGGGGCGAAACGGATGCCGGATGGTTCACTGAATTCTGGGACCAGTGAATTCTGGACCAAACCAGAAATGTGCGAATTCTGGGCCCAGTTTCCTGGAAACAACCTGCGCGATGGCAGAGCCTCTCTGCCCCCCTGTGAGTCCCCGTGCACCGGAAACGCTAATTGTCAGTCACCGTTATGAAGGTCTCGTCACAGAGTAACATATACAGAGAAGAAGCCTCCCCTAAACCACTGTCCTACGTTCCCCTTATAGTTCTGAAAGATGCTAGCAGGTGTCAGGCCGTTCCCTGGCTTAGGGTGCCTCTCGCACTTCAGAGGGGAGAGCTCGTGCTGCCTGCCACGAGTCCACGGCTGTGTCCGGCTTGCCGGCGTTTGAGGGGAGGTGGTGGTGGAGACAGCCAGGTGGTGACCAGTTTAAAGGGCTGCTTCTGACCGCAGCCATCTTACGGAACTGCTGGAAACCCTCCCTCCCTGCACCCCTGAGTGTAGGACCAGGCCCTTACGGAGGTTTCCCGTCTGTATATATTTGTCTGTGGCACTATGACGGCTACTTATATACCATAAGGAGAAGCAAATCAGACGGGAATGTGATTTGGCGCTGTTCAAAGTACTGTCGAGGAATGCTTGAGACGAAAGACTGTGAGGTGCTTAGTGCAAACGAGCATCAATGTGGAGCACCGGATGACGCTCACATAGAAATACAGAAGGCAGTAAATTGCTGATTCTATATATTTTACATTTGGCAATACTAATAACGTTATGCAGGATTATAATTACAAAATACAAAAGGGTTCTCCTATTTCGAAGCCATATATAGGGGCCATGCACATTTAGCGCTTTGAGTGAGATGGGAAGCAATACGCAGATTATTTCACCTATACGTGCACACTCCTGGTTCATTTACATTACATGGAGGTCTAACATTATCAGGTAGATTGGATGTGGAACAGATTTTATTTTTCGTTAATTTAAATGTTCTTTGTCAAACAGACGTGATTTTAAAATTCTGTGTTTGTAATTTGGTTTCCAGGTTTTCCATTGTAGCTTTTGAATATCCACCATAAGTAAAAGTTGTCAAACAGAAATTACATGACCACTTCCAACTGTATCACTTTTGGTTCTTGTCCGATCATATCCATACCTCTTTCATCGGTACAGCACGTAAAGCTACGTTTGCACGGGCCATAAAAATTGTTATTGCCGACAACACTGGCCCACAATGTTTTCTGGCAACATTGAAACCTCTCGAATTACAGTCACGTGTACTATAACAATGCCGGTCACTGTTGCCTTGTAATGTTTGTACAAAAGTATTTCAGGGCCGAGTGTGTTTACATGAACCAAGCTACCGGCGCAAAATAATGAAGTCGGCTCGCTTACCGGCCGGCCGGCAACCATCCCGGCGTGAGGAAGGGGGGAAGGAGGATTAGTGGCCCGACCTTTTCCGGGCCCAGAATTCGCGACACCATGCCGGACACTTGCCATCCCGACACTTGCCACGCCGGACTTTTGCCACACCTGACCCTTCGACAGGTAGTAGGATTAGCGGCCCCTCAAGCCCTTCCCTATTCTGCTGCTGTTTGCTTCCAAATCTCCGTCTCCGATCTTACTCGATACAGCCTATACGGAAGAGATCTTTTTCTTCGACATCTCGCCGAAATGTACAACTTCTTTCCAATATCCCAAAATCTAAATATTGGACTATTGGGAAACTAAAACAATACCGTCGTGTATTTCAGTGTATAAAATTAGTTCTTCCATGACAAAGATACATCCATTCTCCCTCCGTCTATATGGTAGCTTTTTTCCACACTTACTGATTGCGATAGAAACATTCCATCGCTATGGAAGGAACACGGAAGGAACGACAAAGATAATTGCAATGTTCAAATGTTTGTATAGCTTATGGGACTCAACTACGGGGTTATCAGTCCCTAAACTTACAAACTACTTATCAACTAGCTTATCCTAAGGACGGCACAAATATCCATGCCCGAGGGGGGATTCGAACCGCCGACCGTAGTGGCCGTGCAGACCGTGACTGAAGCGCCTCAGTCCCCTCGGCCCTCGCGGCCGGTTTGCAATGTTCGATGGTCATTCAAGTTGATCACTGTATTTGTACATATATTAATTGCTTCAACTGCATTAAAAAAAAGGGTGGAAAGAAGAACGATACACTTTCATAACTTTACTCTCTTGCCGGCTGCGTTGGCCGCGGGGACTGAGGCGCTTCCGTCACGGTCTGCACGGCCACTACGGTCGGGGGTTCGAATCCCCCCTCGGGCATGGATATTTGTGTCGTCCTAGTTCATAAGTAGTTTGTAAGTTTAGGGACTGATGACCCCGTAGTTAAGTCCCATAAGCTTAACAAACATTTGAACATTTTTCTCTCTCTTGCGGCGAAACATTAGTTAATAAAGTGTTTCGGAACAATGTTCAAAACAATTACAGAAAATACATTTACAAAATAGAGATAAGACCGTCTATATTTGACAGGTCACCTAAAGTAGACACACAATTTTAAAATATTCGAAATACGGAAATAGTAATATAGAGTGTTATGCTTGTAACGTAGACTGTTGTTCTACATTGTTTAGCTTTGGTATTTACTGAGTAGCATAGGAAGCACCCTAGTTTTTTAAGGGAAAAGCCATAATTCCTATGTTCTGCACTATAAAAGAAACAACAAGCACAAAAGGAAATCGTAATGTAATTTGTGTACTAGCTCACAAGCGAAACTGAAGTCGATAGTTCCTGTGAGTTAGTATGAGCAGATGTTGTACTCGACAACCGGAATAAATTAATAACTGACTCCGTTTACCGAGCCCCGCACTCTCATGATGCAGCCGCCGAACAATTCATAGAAAACTTGAGTCTTATTACAAATAGGTACGCTACTCACATAATTATAGTTGACAGTGACTTAAATCTACCATCCGTATGTTTTCAGAACTACACCTTCAGGCAGGGTGGCAGATACATCTTTCGAAATTGTTCTAAATGTTTTCTTTATTATTTTGAACAATTAGTTCACGAACCTATTCAAATTGTAAATGGTTTCGAGAACAGGACTGGAGGAATTCTTACCAAATAAATTAATAAGAGACTAAACTGGTCTCCCGTGGTTCACAAAATAGAACATAAACCTTTTGCAGAAAATTTAGACGAATGCAAAATCCCCAAGTTAGCCGAAGTTTTACTGAAGCTCGAAATTTAGCGCAGCCTTCAATGCGAGATTCATTTAATAGTTTTCACAACGAAACTCTTTGTAGAAATGTGGCGGAACATCCAAAGAGATCCTGTCCTATGTTATCTACACTTGTGGAAAGACTAAGTGAATGCCTTTATTGCGCGATAGCGACGGTAATATTACTGATGACAGTGCCACTAAAGCGGAGATATTAAATGCATTTTTCCAAAATTCTGTCACCAAAGAAGTCGAAGTAAATATTCCACAATCCGAAATGAGAACTGCTGCAAACATAACACATAAGTAGATACCCTTAGTGATGCAAAGCAAATAAGTGATGTTGCAGACGAAACGATCAAATATATTTTCAAAAAGTTTCTAATGGATAAGAAAAATACGTCTAATATTTAGCATTAGAAGGAAGTGTGTGAAGTAAAAATCATGGAGGGAGACAGAGGGACGTCTACAATAAGCTGATTCAAAAGGATGTAGATGACCGAACGTTTTCTCAGAAGAAGAGCCTTGCACAGGAAAGGGTAGCGTGGAGAGCTGCATCAAACCAGTCTGCGGACTGAAGACCACAACAACAACAACATTGGGTTATGATATTCTTTTGTAACAATTATTTTTGAACAGTAAGCTTCTTGCCTTGTTTCAATAGCCTTTACTGGCCCGTTTAAAGATAATCAATAACATGGTGAGAAACTTTAATTTTTAAGGACAGTGGCTAAATGTACATCATGAAATCTGCATCTACTGTACATTTATTTCTATCCTTGTCTAAGTTTGGAGATATGGCCATTATTTCAACACTGTAGCTGCCGAACTTGTCAACCTTAGGAGCAGATCTTTTAGGTGCAATTCAAAAGTTCAGATTATTTGTAAAACCTAAAGTGTAGCTTATCAGTTTAACATAAATGAGATTTTTAAAAGCTAGTTGCGGCTCTGAAGTTACAGGAAATAATTTTAGAACTCACAATCTTTGATGGTATGACCATAATATTAGAAGGTAGAAAAAATTCTCTTAACATGTAAACTATGGGAGCTTTTACTTAAGTAGGAAATTGAAAAGTGGTAGATGTAACTATGAATTCTGGTTGCAGGAGGATCATTTGAGTGATGTTTAATGTATTTGCTTCGTTGAGTCAAATTTCACTGCCGCGCTAGTGAACCGAACTGAGACCAGCTAGTTTCAACATTAAGTTATTTAAGGATACTGAGGTCTGATAAGCTCTTATTATTTTTACAACTAATAAAGGTCGCATCGTTAGGTGGTCCTCACAGATGTTCTTGACGTTCAATATGTCTCCGTTCTTCTAAAGCAGCTTTTCCTTGCAATGATTCTATTTTCGGCGTAAGCACATCCACACGTTATTATCGCGTAACCATTGTAATGGGCAAAAGGCCTGCCCTTGGCCATTGTAATAACTTCCTACTGACGGTCACACTATGAAATGCGGAAGCGACCAGTGTGCAGGTCCGATCTAGTGGCGGTGGTGGGGGTTGGGGGAAGGAGGAGGGGCCGGCCGCGGCGTCCGAGGGGACTGAGGAGCACAAAAAAAAAAAAAAAAAAAAAAAAAAAAAAAAAAAAAAAAAAAACCGTTTGTATAGCTTATGTGACTTAACTACGGGATCATCAGTCCCTAAACTTACAAACTACTTATGAACTAGCTGACACTAAGGACGGCACAAATATCCATGCCCGAGGGGGGATTCGAACCCCCGACCGTAGTGACCGTCCAGACCGTGACTGGAGCGCTTCAGTCCCCTCGGTGACCGCGGACGGCGAGGCGCTCCAGTCACGGTCTGCACGGTCACTACGGTCGGGGGTTCGAATCCCCCCTCGAGCATGGATATTTGTGCCGTCCTTAGGATTAGCTAGTTCATAAGTAGTTTGTAAGTTTAGGGACTGATGACCCCGTAGTTAAGTCCCTTAAGTTTAATAAACATTTGAACATTTGTCCCTCATGGCGACACCCTTTTATAACTTACAGTTATGGGCGACACCCTTTCACTAATATAAATACATATGGTAGTTAAGTCCCATAAGCTACACAAACATTTGAACATTGGAGGAGGAGTAGGAGGGGCAGGAGGAGGAGACAGGGGCACCCAACCCTCCGGAGCAGGTAAAAGTGTGGCAAATGTCCGGCGTGGCAAGTGTCCGGACACCGCCGAAACTTCGTCGCACCGTGCGACGAGGGGTGATTGGGGGGGGGGGGGGGCGCCACTAACAACGTCCAGCACTGAAAGAAGCGAACCCCCAGTCATCTGAAGCACCAGCCGCCACTGGTAAGTACCCTACACAAACTGAAATAGCGTAGAACATGGCGCAAAACTGCGCGCGTGTCATTAGTAAAACAGCCTCCTGGCCTGGCGATCACTTGACTTGCAGATGCGACAGAGCGCCACGGCTCGGCCTGAGAGATGTGTTCCGGAGGAGCTGGTGAGCGCGTGAAGCGATGCCAACGCTAATGGCAGGCCGGCCACGTGGCGGCTACATAGGCGCGCTTCTGCGCATGCGCCGGCTTAGCGCGGGCCGCCATGCAGATTAGGGGAGACGCGATCGGTGCAGGGGGCAGCGGCCGCGCATGCGCGTGAGTCACCGCGCCTAGCTCTCGCACGTCGCCCCGTGTCAGCGCCGGCGCCTGCCGCGACGTGCCAGCACGCGCGCTGCCCGTGTAAACAGCGACCAACCGAACGCTTTGTGCAGTCTCACGTCGCACGATCAGGTTCAACGGCCGCTTGCGCTTAAGGGAAGAGGAATGTCTGATGGAGATAACAGCTGAGGTCACGGTCAGAGGTAGCCAGTGTGCGATTGGCAGGGGGAGCGGAGGTTGCGGTTCCCCCCTCCCCGCATATCAAATCGTACCAACTTCTGATATTAAATTACTGATCCCAGCCAGGGATGCCTATTTCCCCATCATCAGATATGCAGAACTTTATATGTAATTTTGTTGATCAATACTAATTGAAAATAAATTACTGGTGTTTTAACATTCAGAGAACTTACGGGTATGCTGGCAGGTGATGTCGTCGACAACCGCCGATATTTCGGCAGGAGGACACCCTGCCATTCTCAAGGCACAACTGCACTTAAAGAAGCAATGTGCAAGCGTATTTAATACCTTGCGCTTACAACAGCCAAACAAATCCGCTGTTGCAGAACACTGTTTGGCACCGGTCATCCTATAGAATACAACAACACGGAGATCCTGGCATGCACTTCCATCTATTGGAATAGTGTTATTAAGGAAGCTGTTGAAATTAAACTAGCAAGCGACCTTATAAACAAAGATGGTAGTTTTTGTTTAAATTCTGCTTGGAATCCGGCATTGTCTCTAGGCAAGAAACAGAAGGACAAAATTAATGCTGCCTCACCTGTTGATTAACAGTCACTATCGATATTTTTGATGTTTGGTCATCTTTGGTTGTGTTGACTCTGCTGTGACTTGTACTGTGTGTGTTATCTTCCTTCTTTACCCTTTGCAGACCGAGGTGTTAAATAAGCTTGCACGTTGCTTCCTTAAGTGCAGTTGTGCCTTGAGAATG
This sequence comes from Locusta migratoria, assembly GCA_026315105.1. NCBI lineage: Eukaryota > Metazoa > Arthropoda > Insecta > Orthoptera > Acrididae > Locusta > Locusta migratoria. Next base: position 147,415,669 of record CM048745.1, read on the forward strand.
GCAGGGTGTCCTCCTGCCGAAATATCGGCGGTTGTCGACGACGTCACCCGGCAGCATACCCGTAAGTTGTTAGAACATTCATTACGCCGGGAAAAGTTAAGGTTTCACATTAACGGCCCCGCTTGTTAATTTTGCAGATATCGTTACTTCAATGAAACTTTACAGAGGAATGTATGCTGATATGAAACTTCCCGGCAGATTAAAATCATTTGCCAGAACCGGAACCCGAACCTGGGACCTTTGTCTTTCGCGGGCAAAACTTTTCTTAACGGAATAGTCGTTCTTGAATTCTCAGTGTTGATTAGATACAAGCTCCGAAAATCAAAATGTTCAAATGTTTGTTAAACTTAAGGGACTTAACTGCGGGGTCATCACTCCCTAAACCTACAAACTACTTATGAACTACCTTATACTAAAGACAGCACAAAGATCCATGCCCGAGAGAGGATTCAAACCCCCGACCATAGTGGTCGTGGAGACTGTGACAGGCTCGGCCACTGCGGTCGGCTACAAGCTCTGACATCAGTACTTTGAGATCTACTGAGGCAAGTAGCAAGGTTATTCAGTTCCTGCAGTCCTGTAAAAACTTCGGAATTTGAGCAAGTAGCCCATATCTAAACCAAAAATTTCGGTATTTATTGAGAGCAATGCATTACCGCCAAAGTGGGAACAAATATCTATCTGCCAGTGCCTGGTGTTCACTTCTTTGAGTACCGGATCTTATCTATTCCCCTACCCCGCTCGGCCTTCGGTCGGCGCCACCTCCCCCCCCCCCCCTCACTCGGCGTTCAAAGAGACAATTTGGCTCACTTCTGCGAGTAGCGCCGGGGGAATGCGTCCCGATATGCCCCCCCTCCCCCCTAAACATATTTTCGTTAGATGTGCACTATGTTCAAATGTTCAAATGTTTGTTAAGCTTATGGGACTTAACTACGGGGTTATCAGTCCCTAAACTTACAAACTACTTATCAACTACCTTATACTAAGGACGGCACAAATATCCATGCCCGAGGGGGGATTCGAACCCCCGACCGTAGAGGCCGTGCAGACCGTGACTGGAGCGCCTCAGTCCCCTCGGCCACCGCGGCCGGCTGTGCACTATGTCGTACGTCGGCTTGTTTGCGATAGCTTCGATTCGAGCAGAGGCGTCGGCCTATCAAGCTTAAAGCTGAGTAATTTGTTTCTAAAAGATACTGATCGTTGGTCATTTTTCTTTGATAAACACCAAGAACATATGAATATGCACGTGAACACTAACACACAATAAATAACTTATTACACTGTTAAATGACTGTAACAAAATGAATGTTAGGATGAAGAGACAAGGTACCTTCGTATCACGTGACACTAAAAGCAGTACCTCCTCCTACCTTTATGCATGCGCAACGGCTGCCCGCCCCCACTTCTTTCCAAACAGAGTATAAATGTGACTTACCCTCAAAATCGCGACACTTTGCCAAAACGTCCAAACTTATATGGAAAGTAACAATATCTATTCCTATATAAAATAAGATTGGATTTAAAATATTTGCTTGCAGTCGCGAACCCACTACCTTGGAAAGCGCAGCGCGATGCCACTGACCATACGCCTATTCTTGCTAGGTGGAGAGTAGTGACTTCATCATTATTCATGCTCGGATCTTCTGAAGGCTTTTACTGTGGATGCGTCTTTATTTTATAGTTATAAGATATTTTACCAAATATAACGTGTTTTTGATGAATCTTCAATGCGCTAAAAACAAAATGAAGGTCGGATGTTGCCTTCATGGAGGATTTTCTCATGCGCAAGACGAGGTGCACAGTAGCTACGTTTTGTTGCTTCGGGGCTATTCGTGCGTAGCCGCCAGAACTCGAGTAGCCAGCAGCTGGTGTCTCTACCAGCGCCAACGACAATGTTAAAAGCGGCGTTTCCCCTCGCCCCTCCCTGCCTCGGGTGCACGTATATGCTGCCTCCAGGGGGTTCAGAAGAGAATTTGAACCTCAGCCGCGAATGCGCATTGCAACACTGCGACCACTGCCGCCTATGTTAAGCGACCGCGTTAGCACTCGTATACGACGCTAAACTACAAAGAATGTAAAGACCTAACACAGACTCAATATTATTTATTTAGTTGCAAGCGTTGGATTACCGTTGGGTTAGAGAATAGCTTCCACACTTCGAGGAACCGTTATAACAACACAGAGTCGCAAAAGGCAAAAAAAGATTATATTTATTCTCCCCTTTTGCTGCTCCCCTCTGATCAGGGATTGATCTCTATCATAGACTAAATATATTATCTATTTTCTATTATCTCTACACTATCTGTATGTTGAACTTCAGTTGTCTTAGCGTGCCAGCTAAAGATATTCATATTTAGTTTCTTGCCAAATTCAAACATGGCTGCTAAGAAGCATTTTGAAAACAAGAGAAGAATATGTGTTTCGATTCCGCTCTCATTTCAGCCTATAACATTGAATATTGAATTAAACTCCAAGTCAATAGGTAAGCAAGAAATTCTTTGTCGTGTAATAACTCGTTTGCTAAATTTAAACATGGCGAATAATGCGAAATAGTGTGCAAAACATATGACTGGGCAGGCACGCTGCAATTCTATGCTCAGACACCAGAGTTATACATCGAGGTTATATAAAGATAAGTGAGAACAATAGAACCTTGTATCTTTGGTTACTTCTTCTATGAACCGCCATTAGAATGGGACGCTGCAGAAAATGATATGACTTTCTCATGGTTTATTTAAATAAACTGCTTACAGATTATTTTCTGAAATCATCATTCAAGAGAATTTTTTCCTCCCATTTTTCCACAAGTCTGTTTCATAAATCTTATGCCGCCGTTATAACCGCGAGGTAAAATTGTACGACGCTTCTCGCCGGGCTCCAGTGCTTATGTTGGCAACAGATTAACAATGAAGTGTGTAGAATTGCGTTAATATTTTTCACGAGCTACAGAGTAAATGTTATTGCTGCTCGTTTCACTCGCAGCAAAATTAATACTGTACCTGCTCTATGGTTGACAGGTTCTTGTATGTACCCTTGTCCGTTCAGAAAAAATAATTTCCGTTTTAATTGAAGTTTTCACGAAAAAAGTTACTGGTCATCTCAGTTCCCGTCATTACCATTGGTGCTATCATAACCACTGCAGCCCGGCGAGAAGCGTCGTACAATTCAACCTAACCGCGATACGTTATCAATCATAAATTTAGGACGATACTTAGAACCTGCGAGTTTCTTTTATCTCCCGAATCCGATTATTACTATTATTACTACGCAAATGCCGCTAGCCAGCCGCGGTGGAGTAGCCGAGCGGTCTAAAGCGTCTAGCTGCGTTGCGCGCCGTTGCTCGCCGTGGAGGTACGAGTCCTCCCTGGGTGTGTGTGTGTGTGTGTGTTTGCCCTTAGGTTAGTTTACCTAGGTTTAAGTAGTTTGTAAGCTACGGACTGATGACCACGCAGTTTGGTCCGATAGATTTACAAACATTTGAACATTTTTAATTTGCTGCTACCCACGGAAATATTTAGTTACTTATGAAATGCACGATCATTGAGCTTTTTTCCACAGCGTAGTTACATCATAAAAACCAGCATTTAAATGTAGTAGCTATCAGCTTGTCGTATTTTTATATGTCGTTATTTACCAAAACCCCTTTTATCAAAAAATTTCCGATTAATACCCTTTAAAATACATTTATTCCACACCTTTCTACCAATTCTTAACACTATTTTACATTTTATTTGTTATTTGACAAATTACAATACGTGGGAATTTTTGATGATTTATTTCAAAAATGTTCAAATGTTTGTAAATCTTACGGGACTTAACTACGGAGTCATCAGTCCCTAAACTTACAAACTACTTATGAACTACTTACGAACTAGAACGGCACAAATATCCATGCCCGAGGGGGGATTCGAACCCCCGACCGTAGTGGCCGTGCAGACCGTGACTGAAGCGCCTCAGTCCCCTCGGCCACCGCGGCCGGCGATGATTTATTTCCGTCCAGTTTGCTCACGTAATCAGGTAATGACATACAGTTTCGTAAAGTATGTTTATAATTTTCAACAGAATGTTATCTTTGTTTGTGCTGAAACATCCGCCAATTAGTTCAACGATCATCACTTAAGACTTCCGGGCTGAGTTGCCGTGGTCCATACTTAAAACTTTCTCCTGACGTTTCGCCTTCGACTGCGGAAGACATCCTCCGAGGTAAAGCGGCGTATTATTAAGATCCGCAAAAGATAAGCGACATACCTTGGCTTCACCTGATGTCTATAAAATTCCCTGCAGTTGTGGACAATTTTATATAGTCACAACAAAATGAAGCGTCAAAACTCGTCTGGACGAACATAAAAGGAACTACCGCCACGGACATATTCATAAATCGTCTGTAGCGGAACATGTGTATGAAGAAGGCGACCACGAAATAAAATTTAATGAGACGACCGTCATTTGAAACACGTCGAATTATTATGCGCAATAATTATACGAAATAATTTTAACAAAAAAGAAGACGGTTTTAAACTTGATAAGACCTGGATGTCAATGTTGCAGCGACAGCATAATAATCGATTAATTTCAATCGAGATGGTTGGCGACCCAATGTCGCTTGATTGACAGTGGCTCTCTCTGTTTGGCTATATATACGGCGCTCTCTCGCGCTTTCATTGCAGTACGCCGCTCTGCCTCAAAGGAATCCTTCCGTAGTCGAAGGCGAAACGTCAGGGGAAAGTTTTATGTATAGACCACGGCATCTCAGCCCGGAGGTTTTAAGTGATGACAATACCTGCCGTGAAAGCCTTCATTCTATGATATTGCAACGATGGTGCAGCTGTAAATTTGGTCCTCACTGTCTGCTCTAAAACTGCCCATTACGGTTCAGTTATGATGAGACATGGCAATTGTGTTGTTGATGGGACACCTTTGATAATTTTTCGATACTATACAAAGCACTCCTGAAGATTTTTTGGTTGTGTGAGGGCCATGTTATCATTTTGGAATTTGGCAGTATTTTGTTATCAAAATTTCAGTCTCAGCAAACACTTTGTTGACGACGATGGTGAGATGCTCATTCACAGTTATTCCAACAGTGATGTTAATGAAGATATTGATATCCAAATCATGACGGAATATCTCCCATGCCTAACTGAAGGAAGAAGGTATGCCACATCATAACTTTCTTTTGGAGTTTTCGATACATAAACCCGGTTATTTGAAGGAAACAATGTTAACGATAATTCATCGGACCACACCACACACAATTAGACTCATCGAGTGAACAGGGTTTATGATGATCGCACAACTTCCTTGGCAGCTTTGCGTTGGCTTCCGTTATTAAGATTTAAGCAACTACAGCCGATCCAGGAATGTTGAGCCACATCCGAACTGTTTTTATCGACACAGTATTTTTCAATTGAGCGTCGAGTTTAGCAGGCGCTGTTGCTGTAGTAGTTTGAAGTTGTCTGGCCACAATCGTTCTTAAATCGTTCTTAATACTCGTTGGTCGTTGGCAGTTATTTTCCAGTTTCGTCCACTACTCCTCTTCTCCAATGATGTTTTAGCTCGATTTGTGTGCGCTGTCATTACCGAGAACACTGCAGCTAGTGAAACGTTAAACAAGGCAGGTTTTTTTGTCGCCGCTACTATGCAATTGGCGCTCAACAAAACGTATATACTGCAAGGTAACGTCCAAAATATCGTGCGTCGTTGTGCAAAGCTAACGAATGTTCAAATGTTCGTAAACCTAAGGAACCAAACTTCTGAGCCGCGGTGCACCTTTCACTTTTCACAGTCTCCTCTGCTACGTCAAAAAATAAACCCCACTTTGTAGCGGCATCAGAGGTATCGATCGGTTCAATATACCTCCTGATACCATGTCGGACATTTTTTTTTCCGGCCGAGTCCAATTCCTCAACTAGCTGTGACACCATAATTTATTTCATACGTATATTATTAGTAATTTATAATTCAAATGCATTTACAGACATAATTTTGGTGGCATATTGTTTAAACAAATCGAACGCCAAAAAGATTGATTTTTGACACTCGGGAAGAGCCAGGTCGGAACATAATTACGTCACAGTGAGTCATGTTTCGGCGCGATTCTTCCACTGAAGACAATGTAGTATCATTTTTGTACTGCAATTACAGCCAGAACTTCACATTTGTTTTTTAGTTAATAATTAGTGAGATCGTACGTCATTGTCCTGTGTAAGATCTATTCCTTTTAAAGTGATATATTCAGAGTAACCTTCCGGAGTAAGAATGTTTTACATTATATCATTTTTAAAGTTAAAAGTCAGTGAGTACTTTATCGCATTATTCTTGTGTGGAGATTAACGATATGTGTAGGCTACGATCAGTTTTAATCTTCGCAGAGTACAAAACATTAAAATACCAGTCAGTGTTGAATTATTAGAAGTAAATATCCTAAAGACAGTTAATTTGACTACTTCATGTTTGTTTCATGAAGGTAACTTTACTGTATTTTCATAAGGAGGAACAGCGTAGTTATTATTAAAGAAAAGTTTGTTGATAGACTCATAGACTTTGTCCCTGCTGTGTTAAAAGTTTATTGAATTTTGTGTTAGTTAAGAAGATGGAATACATCGTAACAGATGATGTTTACATCCATTAGGGACGCTATCGTGTGGGCTGAGGTTTTTCTAAAAAAATGTTCAAATGTTTGTAAACCTAAGGGACTTAACGACGTTGGTCATCAGTCCCTAGGCTTGCAAACTACTTACACTAACTTAAAGTAACTTATGCTAAGGGCAACACAAACACCCATGCCCGAGGGAGGACTCGAACCCCCGACTGCGAACGGACGCGCGCACCACAGCAGCGCAGCTTAGTGCGCACGGCTATTCTGACGCAGCGGCTGAGGTTTTCATTGGTAATTAGTGGAGTTGGGAATATTACAGAATACGGAACTCTTCTGTGACGACTTACTTTGTATCACCTGCTGTATTGTAAGCTACTACGAAAGATTAACCAGCCGATAGGAGCGTTACAGAGTCGTTGGAAGACATTGAGCCATGTGGCCTCTATATCCATATACGAGAGTTGGAACTTAAATAGTGGCAACACTGCTGTGGAGACACTGTGCAGCGGAATCTACTATTGGCGCTGATGCCTACCTTACCTCCGAGCAAATGTTTTCGCCCGTCCCACGTCATCGCTGTGCGCACAATCGAGGGCAAAACAGTCACTTGTCAGCGAGCGTCTAACCCCACGGTGTCACTCTGTTTTCGAAACAAGGACAACGGAGTTGATTGGCTCAAGACTGAATGCGCCAGAGGTCGTATAGCACGACCGTGTTATCAAAGTCAACAAGAGGCGTACTCGGAACAGTGGCACGTTACGTACAAGCCTTCAACGAAGGTCTGCAAACTGTGGCAGATATCATCGGGCAGGTCGTCCTAGCGACTCTGAAGAAGAAGAAGTGCATTCTGTTGCCGCATTAGTGGACAGCGACGGATTCCAGGCGATTCGTGAGCTCGCCCATCAAATAGTATTAACGCATACTACTCTGCTTCGCATCGCGAAGGAACGCCTGAGCATGCGAAAAATTGCATCATGATGGGTTCCGCATGAATTGACGAAAATGAAGAAATGAATTTGATTCCGAAGGTGAAGGAACGACTTCGTGGCATTCGCTTCAGAACTGTTCCAGAGATTCGACAGGCAGTAGACCGCTCCATTCGCACCATGAAAAGAACGGGCTTTGCTACGCCTTCCACATCGCTGGCAACGGCTTCTGCACAACGCTGGTGATAGTTTGAAAGACAGTAACAGGTGCAAACTTGTAACGCTTTTATATCGGTTGTGAATAAATATATCCATGTATAAACTTCGCAAATCGCGAAATATCCCGACGTCTGCTGCTCCTGTAAGATGGATAAACGATCTACAACACATGGAAATTTGTGCCGGACCGGGACTCGAATCCGGGTCTCCCGCTTTTCGCGACCGGTCGCCAGAACCACTCGGCCACCCGTGCACGCTCCCCAGACAGACCCAGACTTCCATGTGTTGCACTTGCCTCTTTCCCTCACATGCTCGCACACGTTATAGTGTGAGTCTGGACGGGGAGCGTGCACGGGTGGCCGAGTGGTTAAGGCGACCGCTCGCGAAAAGCGGGAGACCCGGGTTCGCGTCCCTGTCCGGCACAAATTTTCATATGTTGCAGATCGTTTGTCCATCTTACAGGAGCAGCAGACGTCGGAATGTTTCGCGATTTGCGTTTATACATGGATGTATTTATCTCTGCTCCCTTGGAACAGACATAATAATGTGAATAAATAGTTGCCACTATTTAAGTCCCAACCCTCGTATAAATACCAAAGTGTGGTCAGTGCAGGTGCAGTCCCTAGTCTTACACCAACTTTTACTAAGGACAACACACCCATGCCCGAGGGAGGACTCAAACCTCCGACTGGGAGCGACCGCGCAATCCGTAGCATGGAGCCTTAGACGACGCGGCTATTCGCGAGTGGCCACACAGCGTTGTTAAGAGATACATAGTGGTGCCATCTTGCATCAAGATGTGTACTGCAAGGTACAAAGTGGGTGCCTATCAATACTGAACGAACTAAACTTTTTCTGTTTTGCCCCGTGTCCTTTGTAAGATGCCATGCCTAGCATAAGAAATAGAAATACTGGAAATTATTCAAAATAATTGCCAGCTGTATATTTTAATTTTTATGGGTTAAGAACAAAAACTGCTACCAGTCACATTAAAGATGGTATTATGTATTTATGACACGACCGGTTTCGAGCTTGTGCCCATCTTCAGGTGCTTAAAACATACAGAATTTTACACGTGTAGCATGTTAGTGGAGTACACTGTTTGAAAACAAATTACTTGGTATTAATAATAGCGAAACCAATTGCAGGTGGCGAAAGGACATGAACAAAAACACTGTTTACTTACATTTAATTCAAATGTTCAGATGTTTGTAAATCTATCGGACCAAACTGCGTGGTCATCAGTCCGTAGCTTACAAACTACTTAAACCTAGGTAAACTAACCTAAGGACAAACAGACACACCCAGGCCCCAGGCAGGACTCGAACATCCACGGCGAGCAACCGTGCGCTCCACAGCGAGGCGCTTTAGACCGCTCGGCTACTCCACCGCGGCTTACATTTAATACTGTATCCAAATCGCCATTCTCCATATGACGCATTTTTACACACTTTTGCGACCACACTTTCTTTTGATAACCTCCTTACTTTTTGTTACTATTCTGCTTGCAATTTTTTTTAGTTCAAGTTATGCTCTGTATCCAAATGTAAACAAATTGTATGGTGTGAGTTCACATTTTTGTGCAGTGAAGTTGATATATTGTAATAAAAAATTGCAAGCAGAATAATAACAAAATTAAGGAGGTTATCAAAAGAAAGTGTGGACGCAAAAATGTAAAAAATGCGTCACATGGACAATGGCGATTTGGATACAATATAAAATATTATTACTAAAAATGTCCGAGCTATTATGCCGTGGTCTTATGGATTCATTATTAAAACCCGACGTTTCGTCCCCAACTGCGGAGGATATTTTCAAGGGGGATCGTGGCACTTTTGAAAGTCCGATACACACCCTGGCTCGCTACTGACTGAAGCCCAACTCCGTTTACGAGGGCTCGCGCGCAGAGGTGTGACGTCAGATGTTTTTGACATGCGCGCGCAATTCGTCGTTGCCGATTGCCGACGCCCGTTAATATTGTCCCATGGTGGTAGACTGCTACATTTCTTCTTCAAAGCCGGAATCCAGAAATCATTTAGTTTCACGCCCTCCTCCATCCTACTGAAAATATTGGGGTGTTTTACAATTTCTATTGCCTCTCTGTACAGTCTTTCGTGGTATCCATTTGTGGATGCTAAAACCTGAGTTCAAACTGAATAAGGTGGTCCCCTCGTTGAAAAACATCTTCAGCAACAGTTGATTTCTCAATCTCTCCCCTTCTGCTCTTGTAGTCGTATTTTGACTGTTCATTTTGTGGTACGTCTACACAGCTACATGGAATCCTATAAATTCCTGTTTTTACCAGAGGTTTGCGAGCATCCTACGCCGATTTCAGGCGATCTTCTACCTTCTGAGTAGTTTTGTAAATAACGGCAACATTCCGTTTTACCGATGCAGTCGGTGACGTCCTTAACAAAAGGCAGGAAGACTTTAGATTTCGTTATTTACAAACCTACTCGGAAGATACAGGATCACCTGAAATCGGCGAAGGAGGCTCGCAAAACGTTGGAAAAAGCAGGAATTTAAAGGATTCCGTGTAGCTGTGGAGACATATACGTTGGTACTATAAAAAGAAGTCAAAAACGACTAGAAGAGCACAAGGGGAATTGTAAAATGGAGAGATTGACAGATCAGCTGTTGCTGAACATGTTTTTCAACCAGGGGATCACCTTATTCCGTTTGACAAGACTCAGGTTTTAGCAGCCACAAATGAATACCACGAAAGACTGTACAGAGAGGCTATAGAAATTGTAAAACACCCCAATATTTTCAGTAGGATGGAGGAGGGCGTGAAACTAAATGAAATCTGGATTCCGGTTTTGAAGAAGAAATGCAACAGTCTTCCACCATTGGACGATATTAACGGACGACGGCAATTGGCAACGAGAAATTGCGCGCGCATGTCAAAAACACATGACGTCACACCTCTGCGCGCGAGCCCTCGTAAACGGAGTTTGGCTTCAGTCAGTAGCGAGCCAGAGTGTGCATCGGACATTCAAAAGTCCCACGATCCCCCTTGAAAATGTCCTCCGCAGTTGGGAACGAAACGTCGGGTTTTAATAATAAATCCATAAGACCACGGCAAAATAGCCCGGAAATTTTTATTAATATTGACCTTTTCGGGTGTGAAATTTTACACTTCACGACATTAAATGTAAGTAAGCAGTGTTTTTGTTCATGTCATCTCGCCAAATGCAATTCTTTTCGCTATAATTAATACCAAATAATTCGTTTTCACCAACATGCTGCACATGTTTCTGAATGTTTAAGCACCTGGAGATGTGCACAAGCCCGAAACCGGTCGTTTCATAAATAAATAAGGTAAAGCAGTCAACAATAAGAAGACTGGTTTGAACAACACAGTGCTTTACTAGGCATGGTCCTGTTTGGAGGTGGTATGCCGTTGCCTTCCTCCGACCTTCGAACTTACTTACCCAGCCAGTTACAGGGGGACCTACAGTTTAACGTGGGTTCCGAACCACGGTGCTACCCGGTATTTTTCACATGACCGATACTGCCAGAGGGGAAAGAAGTGGAAATTGACAGATAAAATTCCTAGGACCTGGCGGGGATCGAACACTCGACCTCTACCACTGTGCAACCGAGGCGCACATAATACCAACTTTCCTGTGATTGGTAGCGGTTTTTGTTCTCAACCTTGCATTAGGAACAGTCACTGAGGTCAAACACATCCACCACGGGTAAAACACACTTTGTAAGGGAAAAATTACTATCATAATAATTATCGCTGACAGGCTGCGCTTGAGGTGAGTCAAATCAAATGTTTGTATAGCTTATGGGACTCAACTACAGGGTCATCAGTCCCTAAACTTACAAACTACTTATCTACTAGCTTATCCTAAGGACGACACAAATATCTAGGTCCGAGGGGGGATTCGAACCCCCGACCGTAGTGGCCGTGCAGACCGTGACTGGAGCGCCTCAGTTCCCTCGGCCACCGGGGCCGGCTGAGGTGAGTCAGACTTTGTATAGTGCTGTATTGCACGGGCATTTAATCCTCTGTTTAGATACCATCTACCCACGCCACATTACACAGTCTTCTGCACTCAGTGCATGTTCCGTACGGTTTTACTGCGACTGATACCTTAAGAGAAAGATGTGTGAAGAACGACTACAACCTGACAAACTCGGAATAGAGATGTGAACGCGCAAACGGGCTTCCGCGCTAGTCCCGAGCAACTGGCTCTCTCCACAGGGCGTCGACCCGCGAGCTGGGACTATGTTGTTGTTTCCTAGCACCCACTTAGCTAATGGGGGAGGCAGAGTTGACGTCGGCACGCTACCCGCAGCAGGTAAGTGCCGCCCACCTGAGCCCGGTGAGCAAACAGGTAGTCCGCGGTCATTACAAGCATTTGCCGGCGCGCGCCTGCCATCAGATCCGCGCACCAGAGTGGCCGTGTTATTTGCGGCCATAGCGGAGGGGCTCTTATCGTGGGATTCGCCGCGTAACGCCCGAGATGACAGATAACGTGACTTATGGCCCACGAGCAGCTACTCGCTGCAGGACAGCAGAACAAATAGCCCGTAACGTCCACCGCCGCGCTCCTTTCACTTTTCATAGTCTAGCCCGCTACTTTGAAAAACAAACCCCACGAAAGGCGTGTGTACTTTGTACTGGCATCAGGGGTATCGATCGGTTCAGTGTACACGGACGTGACAAGTAATGGGATAACCCCTAAAATCGTATCTGATGTATTTCTTCCCGAAGAAGACCATTGTCTAAACAAGTTGTGATACCACAATTTATTTCATACGTATATTATTCGAAATTTATTATCTGCTAGATGACCCGGTGAACTTTGTATCACTTACCTCTCAATATAAACCGTATTAATTTAAATTATAATTGTTTTAGACCCAGTAGCTTTATAAAGGCATCATCAGATAGTCTAAGTATCGGCTCGATACTGGGCGGAAAGAACGGCAAATCACGCACACATGTCCAGAATGATGTTAATGTCACATTCGTAGAAGTTCAGGGAATGTTGAGACGGTGATAAAATATGGAAAAATTGCGAGGAAAAATTAGATTTTGAACGTGTAAAATAATGACTTGGTTCTTGTGTTGGGTGCATTCAGAAATATACTTTGAAAGAGTAACGTTCGCTTTACACGATCTGAACCAGTATATGAACTGTCAAAGATGAAAATGAATTGCTGTTCGTTAGTCTCGCTAAAATCCGAGAACGGCTGAACCTATTTGGCTATATATCATTACATAAACCACTGAATCTATGGTGATGAAGTCTGCTGTGGAGATAGCTTGAGCGCTGAAGTACCAGATAAGATACTTTAGAATGTGTGTACCTGAATATTTTTTTAATTTAAAGTATATAAAGCGAAATATCGAACAATAATTACTCTCTGGAGAAGCTATTTGTTCTTTGACTTCTTAACTATTTTTCAGAAGTTATAATTAACTTTTAAAAATGCGTTGTCCCTTTTGTAAAAAGTGGATATAACGGCAGAACAACTGAAGTCCTGTCAGTTTTCCACAAATTTTCCTATTTTCTGGCCAACTATTCCATACTTTTACTTCACTCAAACCTTCCTCTCGCTTTGAACGTCGAATGTGCAAAATTTTATCGCACTCAGATGAATGGTATTGATATTTCATAGGCAAAAACTTTCTATTTTTTCTGAATTTTCCAATCTTCCAGGACTTTACCAAATTTTTATTTTATAAAAACCTTACTGTTGCTTTGAACGTCAAATATGCAAAATTTTATCGCAATAAGACGAATAATATTGATATCCAATGCAAAAGGCTCTTCCAGTTTCTCGCGAATTTTCCAATTTTCCGGATAACTTTCCCAAATTTTAGTTCATCTTTCGTTGAATGTCAAATGATCAAAATTTTATCGCAATCGGATGAACGGTCCTCAATTTATAGTGTTGAGTACATTTAGAAACACATTGGAAAAAAAAAAACCCTTTCTTTCGAATTTTCCGAACTTCCTTTTTAACTGTCCCTGTTTATGTACTGAAAGCTTTCCCAAGACCATAATGAACAAAACAAAAAACAATAATTACCCCTCTGTGTCGTGCGAATAGTCATTTATAGTGCTGAATTCAGTCAAAAACTCATTAACAAACACACTTTCAGTTTTTCTCAAAATTTCCGGGAGAATTTCCAAAAAAATTATTTCATACAAACCTCGTCCTGTCAAGCCGTACTCAAGTGATGCTCTTACAACCATGTGGCAATTGATTTTTATTCATAGAAAAAAATCGCCCTTGGTTTTTCCCAAATTTTTCTATTTTCCGGGCGATTTTTCTAAATGTTTATTTGATGAAAACCTTCCTCTTGCTTCTAACATGAAATGTACAAAAATTTATCGCAATTGGACGAACGGTATTGATAGCTCACTGGAAAAAACTGTTTCAGTTTTTTTTTTCGATTTTCCACATTTTAGCACCGCTTAAACCTTCCCTGGACCTACACGCATATTTCAAGACTAAAATTAGCCAAATCGGTTCAGCCGTTCTCGAGTTTTAGCGAGACTAACGAACAGCAATTCATTATATATAAGATTGTCCATATGAAATATTTGGTATCGATTATTATTCGATTTTTATTCTGTAAGATACCTTTTGCTATGTTTCAAAGAGGATTGCGTAATATGTGGCGTGAGTAAAACATACGAGCATATGACCTGATGAACAGCTATGGCGTGGGAAAACTCCGCCCATATTTCCATCCAAAATCTGGCTTTTACAAGTAGTCTCAGCCCACTAAAACCCTCCAGCACTTTTATTAATATTTGATATAATGCAATTAATTTAATATGTCTGTTTATACCTGAAAATTGTATTAAGCTACGTTTCTGTTATTTAAAAATTATTTACTTGTATGTTTAATAGAAAGATGACAGGTGTAACGCTCTACAATGTTCCGTTGACGCCAAAATGTAGCCACTGACGCGGAGTTTTACACCTACCGCAGTCAGTCGAGCTAAGCGTCTCAGACCATTAACATCTAAGAGTCGATGTATATCGCGTGCGTGAAATAGCGTATATATTTATATAAAATTGTTGAATCTTATGGCCGCGGCGGAGCGGCCGAGCGCGTTGAGGCGCTATGTTACGATGCGCGGGGCCGTTCCCCGTCGGGGCTTCGAATCCCCCTTCGGGCATGGATGCTTGTGCCGTCTTTATTATAAGCTAATTCATAAGTAGTTTGTAACTTTAGGGACTGATGACCCCGCAGTTAAGTCCCATAAGATTTACAAACATTAGAACTTTTTTTTTAATCTTATGTATTTCTGTTATATAGTTGTGGCTTTCTATATAGGAACAGTGAATTATAAATAAAATAAGAAAAGCCACTGGCATCCCGAAATTTCGTGTGACATACTTCATTATAGAATCAAAGCCTAGCCACATTACACTACTATTTCAGCCTTACATCAAGAAACAACTGATCCACGACCTGATTGCTGCTTCCGCGTAGGGGACAACAGCAGAGAAAGGAGATGTCAGGTTAGTGAAAAAAAAACTGTCGTCTTCATACCCTGACGAGGTAGGAAGCAATACGGCCCCTCCGGTGGAGTGCTTTTTTCTATCTCAAATAGAAACATTGGCTCGAAGTGTCTATGTAGCAGAACAGAGGGTAGATAGGTGGGAAAAAGTTGGAAACTTACGCACTCATTTCAAATAATTAACTATCTCAAACTTTAAAAACTTTATCCCCATCTTTTCCTCTTTTATCCCGCCGTACAGTAAGCTTATGCTCTTTGGGCATGTACGCTTTAAGAGCCAAAGAAACACAGCTATATGTAAACTGTCAAAGGACAGCGCTGCGATCGGCATCGATCATGTAAGGCAACAGATGTCAGTCGCAGGCGTTAGATGGGTTACTGTTGCTACAGTGGCAGGTTATCACGATCTGAGTTTGAACGTGGTGTTATAGTCGGCGTACGAGAGTTGGGACACAGCATCTTCGAGATAGCGATGAGGTGGTAATTTTCTCTTACGACCATTTCAAGATTGCGCCATGAATATCGGGAACCAGGTAAGACATCAAATCTCTGCTTAGCTGCGACCGGAAAAAGATCCTGCAAGAACGGGAACAGCGACAACTTAAGAGAATCGTTTTACATGACGGAGTGCAAACATGCTGCCAAGTCCTGCAGAGCTATCAACAAGTGTCAGCGCCGAACTACTGAACGAAACATCATGGACATGGACTTTCAGATCCGAAGGCCCAGTCGTGTGATGACTGCACGACACGAAGCTTTACGCCTCTCCTGCGCCCGTCAACGCCGACATTGGACTGATGATGATGCAGGAAACATGATGCCTGGTCTGACGAGTCTCACACGAAGTGATGAGTGCTATCGACAAAGATTCTCAAACTGATTCCTTGTTTTTTTGATTTCCAGAAGGCTTTTGACACCGTACCTCACAAACGGCTTTTAATCAAATTGCGTGGGCCGCGGTGGAGTAGCCGAGCTGCGGAGTGCGCGGTTGCTCGCCGTGGAGGTTCGAGTCCTCCCTGGGGCATGGGTGTGTGTGTTTGTCCTTAGGTTAGTTTACCTAGGTTTAAGTAGTTTGTAACCTACGGACTGATGACCACGCAGTTTGGTCCGATAGATTTACAAACATTTGAACATTTTTTGAAATTGCGTGGTTATGAGATATCGCCCCAAATTTGTGACTGGATAGGGAATTTTCTGTCAGAGAGGACACAGTTTGTAGTAATCGATGGTAAGGCAGCGACTAAAACAGGCGTGATATCGGGCGTTCCACAGGGTAGTGTTATTGGTCCTCTGCTGTTCCTTATTTACATAAGCGATTTGGGAGAAAAATCTAAGCAGCTCTATTTCAGATGTCGCCGTCATTTACATCTACATCTACATACATACTCCGCAATTCACCGTAAGGTGCGTGACGGAGGGTACACTGTACCACTACTAGGCATTTGCTTTCCTATTTCACTCCCAAATTGAACGAGGAAAGTAGGCGGCAGCAAGATCGTACTACACTTAGCTTCAAATTCCAGCCCTCTAAATTTACTTAACAGAAATTCACGAAAAGAACGTCGTCTTTCTTCCAGCGATCCCCAATTGAGTTGCCGGAGCATTTCCGTGACACTCGCGCATTGGTCGAACCTATCGGTAACAAATCTAGCTGCTCGTCTCTGAACCGCCTCTATGTCTTCCTTTAAACTGATATGCTGCGGTTCCCAAACATTTGAGCAATACTCAAGACGTGGTCGTACAAGCGTTTTATACGCGGTCTCCTTTACAGGTGAAGTACGTCTTCCCAAAATTCTCCCAATAAACCGAAGTCGGCTGTCCACCTTACTCACAACTGTCCTTACATGCTCGTTCCATTTCATATCGCTGTGCAATGTTACGCCTAGATATTTGAACGACGCGACAGCATCAAGAAGCTCACTACTAATGCTGTATTCGAACATTATGGGATTGTTTTTTTTTTTTGGTTTTTTTTTTCTACTCATGCGCATCACCTTACATTTTTCTACATTGAGAGCTAGCTGCCATTCTTCGCACCATCTAGAAATTTTGTATAAGTCATCCTGCATGCTATTACAGTCAGTTACAGACGACACCCTCCCATACACTTCAGCATCATCAGCAAACAGCCGCAAATTACAACTTACTCTGTCCATCAGATCATTTATATACATAGAGAATAATAGCGGTCCTATCACACTCCCCGGGGCCACATGTCTCTGATGAACACTCGCCGTCGAGAACAACGTACTGCGTTCTATTACTTAGGAAGTCTTCCAGCCAGTCACAAATCTGTGAACCTATTCCATAAGCTCGTATCTTCGTTAGCAGTCTGCAGTGTGGTACCGCATCGAACGCCTTTTTGAAGTCGAGAAAAACACAATCCGCCTGTTGCCCTTCATCCATGGCTCGCAAGATGTCATGTGAGAAAAGGGCAAGCTGAGTTTCACATGAACGATGTTATCTAAACCCGTGCTGATTCATGGAAAGAAGCTTTTCCGTTTCAAGGAAATTTACTATATTCGAACTGAGAATATGCTCTAAAATTCTACATGAAACTGATGTCAACGATATTGGCCTGTAATTGGGTGGGTAAGTTCTCTTTCCTTTCTTATAAACGGGAGTTACCTGCGCTTTTTTCCAATCACTTGGAACTTTGCGCTGAATTAAAGATTCGCGATAAATGCAAGCTAAGTAGGGGGCCAAAGCCGCAGAATAGTCTTTGTAAAGCCGAACTGGTATTCCATCCGGACCAGCAGACTTTTTCGTATTTAGCTCTCTCTGCTGCTTCTTAAAGGTTAAATTTAGAACTTCAGCTTTCCGTTTGCTTTCTTCTATTACTGCCCCGGAATGATCAATGAGTGACTGGACAGTGGGCTTTGACCCGCTTATCGATTTTACATAGGACCAGAATTTTTTCGGGTTCTCTGAAAGATCTTTTGCTAAGGTATGGCTGTGATAATTATTGTATGTTTCGCGCATCGATCTTTTTATAGATGCACGAATCTCTACTAACTTTTGCCTGTTATCATTTGCGTGTTCTTTTTTGAATCGAGAGTGCAACAGCCTTTGCTTTCTCAGCAGCTTTCTAACATTATTATTATAACACGGCGGATCTTTTCCGGCCTTAATCGTCTTTACTGGCACATATTTCTCTAACCCTTTATTACCAATGCACTTAAATTTAGTCCACAATTCCTCTACATCCATAGTTCCGGAATTAAACGATGCCCATTCATTTTCTAAGTGCGATTGTAACATTTGCTTATCGGCTCTTCCCAACAAAAACACACTCCTAGCCTTCTTGATTGGTTTATGAACTTTGGTCACCATCGACGGTATGACGATATCATACCGTCTAGTATAATCATCTGAGGCTCAAAACCAACTGCAGAACGATCTAAATAATATATCACTATTGTGTAAAAATTGTCAACTGACTATATAAAGAGATGTGTGAAGTCGTCCACATGAGTACGAAAAGAAATACGTTAAGCTTTGTTTACAAGAGAAATCAATCAAACGTGAAGGCTGTAAACTCCATGAAATACCTAGGAGTTACTATTAGTTCAGACTTAAACTGAAAAGAACACGTAGATAATGCCGTGGGAAGATTGCGTTTTATTGGAAGAACCCTTAAAACATACAACAGAACTACAAAAGAAACTGCATACACTACGCTTGTCTGTCCTTTTTTGGAGTATTGCTGCCCAGCGTGGGATCCTTATCAGACGGTTTTCACGGAGGACATCGAAAGAGTCCAACGAAGGGCAGCTCGTTTCGTACTGTGACGATACAGGGGAGACAGCGTTACGGAAATGATACAGGATCTGGGAGGGGCCGGCCGCGGTGGCCAAGGGGACTGCGGCGCTCCAGTCACGATCTGCACGGCCACTACGGTCGGGAGTTCGAATCCCCCCTCGGGCATGGGTATTTGTGCCGTCGTTAGTATTAGCTAGTTGATAACTACTTTGTAAGTAGAGGGACTGATGACCTTATAGTTAAAACCCATAAGCTCTACAAACATTTGATCTGGGATGGGAATCATTACAACAACGGCGCTCATCGCTGCGGCTTGGACTAGTTACGAAACTCCAATCGCCAATTGCGAAAATATATTGTTGTCTCTCACTTACATAGGTAACAAAAAAAAATTCTAGAAATCATAGCTCAAACGAAGAGATTCAGGTGTTCTTTCTTCCCGCGCGCTATTCGAGATAGGAATGGGAGATAAGCAGTATAAAGGTGGTTCGATGAACCCTCTGCCAGGCACTTAAAAGTGATTTGCAGAGTATCCCATGTAGACGTAGATGCGTTCGGGTATGGACACCACATCATGAATCCACGGATGCTGCATGCTTGCAAGGGGACTGGCCAACCTGGTCGAGGGCCTGTTATGTTGTGGGGCATATGGTATTGATGTGGGAGAGCTGATACTGACTTTGGTAAGTCCAGCAGGACAATGCGTTGTCCTACAAGTCAAGAATTGTTAGCGAGAAGGGAATCTCCCTATCGCACGCCCCTCAGATTTAGTTATAAGCTGGTGCAGTGGATAGGCCGTGAATAACTGAACACAGATCAATCGAGAAAACAGGAAGAAGTTGTGTGTAACCATGAAAAAAATAAATAAGCCAAATATAAAATATGAGCAGTACACGAGAAAAATAAGCAACGTCGAGCAGGTTGTAAGCACAGGAGTGCTTTAGTCTTATGGATAGCGTGAGAAGCATCGGAAAGAGGTGTCCTTTGCTCGAGCCTTCCCACAGGTGAATATTTTAGTTTTTTTCATTTTCGTAAAATTATTATCTTTCTGTCCGTCCGTCCGTCCGATGCGAGGTAACTGCGATGTAGTATGGGGACGCTACGCCTAAACAAACATCTAAACACACGCCCTCATTCGACTTCAGTGCACGTCAGGGAGAGTATTCCTGCTGACGAGGCTCCCCGGCTGGCAGTTGACAGTTCGTTACTTTCAGAATACGTCAGACGTGTTTTCCTGTGGAGCAATTGGTTGACTTATCACCTTATGATCAACTGTTTTAGGTTACAATTGGAGAGGCACTTTCTTTCGTCTGCTAATCACAAGGTTTTGTGGTGCGGTCGCCAGACACGGACACTAAACCGATTACAGCGAACAGAGACGTCAATAATGTACGGACAGATCATATTTTTCGGAAAATAAAAAAATTGAAATTTTCGTTCGAAGGAAGGCTTGAACCAAGAACTTCTCACTTTGCAGCTCCTCTCTGTAGACACCAGACCACAGCTCTCGTATACTCACTATGTGCTCGACATTGCCTGTCTTTCGCATGGGCCGTTGAGTTTTTATATTTCACTTATTGTTTCATAGTTCCACACAACTTCTTCCCTTTTTCTCGATTGATCTGTGTTCAGTTTTTCACAGCCTATTCACTGCGCCAACTTATAACTAAATCTGAGGGGGGGTGCGTTGGGGAGGTTCCCACGTGAGTTGCTCTAGAAACACTATCGAATATTAACACCTCCTTCCTCAGACATAAACATTATTCAGTATATCTGGGTTGCCTTGCAACGTGCTGTTGCGGAGAGATCTCCAGCACGTCATACTCTTACGGATTTATAGACAGTCCCGAGAATGTAGGGTGTAATTCCCTCCAGCACTCTTTCAGACAATAATCGAGTCCATGCCAGGTCGTGTTGGGATACTTCTGTGTGCTTTCAGGAGCCCTACACGATATTAGGCAAGTTTCTTTGGCTCTTCTGTGCATTATTCATTTGCTATTATCTTTGTTTTTGTCCATGTATGAAATATTTGTATAATTATTCACACTGTGTATGTCTGTAAGCCTTAGCTTCTTGCAGCTGAATGTTAAATGTATCAAAAATTGTAATTACCTTTTGTAAATTTTGCGTAACCATCAGTTTATCTGTATTTCTATCTTTGTCAAATGTTATGTAAATTTATAACGTTGTAGAGGTGCCGGCTTAGTTTTTTTGTAAATTTTATTCATTTATAAAAGATGGTGAACATTCCTAACTCAACGCATAAGGATGACATGGACGTGAAGGATGGGTAAAGCGCACCAAGTGGCTAGCTTGTGTGGTAAGAAAGCAAGATCTACATCTACACGGGATACTCTGCAAATCACATTTAAGTGCCTGGAAGAGGATTCATCGAACCACCTTTATACTATTTATCTCCCATTCCATTCTCGAATAGCGCGCGGGATGAAAGAATACCTGAATCTCTCCGTTTCTCTTTTATTCTGTTGATCTTTTCTACCTATGTAAGTGGCAGTCAACAATGTATTTTAGCATTCAGAGGAGAATGTTGGCGATTGGAGTTTCGTAAGTAGCCCACGCTGCGACCATAAACGCCATTGTTGTAATGATTCCCATCCCAGACCCTGTATCATTTCCGTAAGTTAACGCTGTCTCCCCTGTATCGTGGCAAAACGAAACGAGCTGCCCTTCTTTGAACTCTTTCGATGTCTTCCGTCAAACCCACCTGATAAGGATCTCACACTGGGCAGCAATACTCCAAAAAAGGACGGACAAGCGCAGTGTATGCAGTCTCTTTAGTAGTTCTGTTGCATCTTTTAAGGGTTCTGCCAATAAATCGCAGTCTCTGGATCGCCTTTACGACATTATCAACGTGTTCTTTCCAGTTTAAGTCTTATGTAATAGTAATTTCTAGGTATTTTGTGGAGTTTACGGCCGTCAGTTTTGAATGATTTATCTCGTAAACAGTGTTTAACGGATTTCTTTTCATACTCATGTGGACGATTTCACACTTATCATTATTTAGAGTCAACTGCTAAGTTTCACACCATAGATAGAAGAAAAATATTTTTCTCGGCGCTCATTCAGTAACAGTGCCAGTGATATGTGGCTTTTTTTTTATTAGACAAATATTAAATGCGACCGGAAGACGAGCACATTAAAATGTATTAACTGGCAAAATATTGGTGCCGACGCCAAGTAGATTTATTTAAAGCCAAACCCAGTATAGTACATCATTGCCGCGGTGGAGTAGGCGAGCGGTCTAAAGCACCTCGCTGCGGAGCGCTTGGTTGCTCGCCGTGGAGGTTCGAGTCCTCCCTGGGGCATTGGTGTGAGTGTTTGTCCGTAGGTTAGTTTACCTAGGTTTAAGTAGGTTGTAAGCTACGGACTGATGACCACACAGTTTTGTCCGATAGATTTACAGTCATTTGAACATTACGCCACAGTGAGCCACATTTCTGCCCTATTCTTCAGAAAAAGCAATTTAGAATATTTTTAGTACTGTTATAACAGCCAGAACCTCATTTGTGTGTTTTAGTTAATAATGAAAAGAGATGAATTTAAATCGTGCGATCAGCCAGTTATTATCATTTGTAATTATCCTGTGCAAGATACATTCCTGTTAAAGTGAAATATTAATTCTATTGTCTAGATTAAATATATTCGTTGGCTACGTTCAGTTTTTATCTCCATAGAGTATAAAACATTAAAATATCGGTGAGTGTTGAAATACTGGAAGTAAATATCCTAAAGTCAGTTGGTTTGACTGTGTCATGTTTGTTTCATGAATATAACTTTACTGTGTTATCACAAGGAGGGACTGTTTAGATGTTATTAAAGATAGGTTTTTTAACAGGCTCAAAGACTTTATCCCTTGCTATATTAGAGTTTATTGAATTTTCTGTTATTAAAAGATTGAATACGTCTAAAACAGGTTCAGGTACCACATTCTTATGAAGTAAGTTTGATCTTAAAAAAAAAAAAAAAAAAAATAATAATAATAAACTGCTTGGTTGAAACCTACCATACAAATGAGTGATCACAAAGTAAGCTTATGACATTAGTGAGAGGATCTGTTAAAATATTAGCATTTGACCTATTATTGACATTGTGGTACCTTAATCTTCTTTGTTTTTCGCCTCCTTCTCCGCAGTTGCATTTATACAGTTTGTACAGGTTAGGTTACCGTCTTTTGCAACTGTAAGATAGTTTCCTTGAGACCAGATGAGTTTCGCTTTATTTCAAAGCATCTTCTGTGGTCCAATGTAAAGGAAATATATTTTGATGTACATATTAAGGCTTTCCCGGTGGGGAGTTGTCATCTAGGAGAATCGGGTTTCTACCGGTAATGCGCATCATACTAGCGCAATATTTCGATCGCGTTATTCGCGGTCTTCATCAGCTGCTTCCTGAAGCAGGAAGATCGCGAGTAACGCGATCGAAATATCGTGCTAGTACGACGGGGATTACCGGCAGAAACCTGATTTTCCAAGATGAAAATATATTTTGTTTTACATTTTTGTGTGGTTTTTACTAAATTATATATATATATATATTTTACCCCTCGCCCAGTCAAATAAAAGTCTTACTGTTTTGAAGAGTCTGTGCAGTGATAGCATTCAAAAGATACAAAAAACTCACTATTAAAGATATTGAAATCTAGGAAAAAATTCGATGAGAAAGATTCATTCCAGTGATCCTAACCGCTTGACCCTAACCACATTACTGCAGCCAATTTTGATCCGAGTCGCAACTCACCGGTACACAATCTACGCCTAAAACGTGATTTTCTCGAAACCAACTTACAACTTGCACAAAATGTAGCCCT
The DNA here is from genome assembly GCA_026315105.1 of Locusta migratoria. NCBI lineage: Eukaryota > Metazoa > Arthropoda > Insecta > Orthoptera > Acrididae > Locusta > Locusta migratoria. The sequence goes on from CM048745.1 coordinate 147,439,504, forward strand.
AATGGACTGCTAAAAGTGTACAAAGCTTGAAGAAACACCGTAATACTGAAGGTCGTGGCCATCCGTTGCAAGTCGGATCAACGTACTAATTCCGAAATGGAGGACATAGTAATAGGTATTTCCGGTGTAGAGAAGCAGCTGAGAGAGCTAAATACGAAAAAGTCTGCTGGTCCGGATGGAATACCAGTTCGGTTTTACAAAGAGTATTCTGCGGCATTGCCCCCCGACGTAGCTTGCATTTACCGCGAATGTTTAATTCAGCGCAAAGTTCCTAGTGATTGGAAAAAAGCGCAGGTGACTCCCGTTTATAAGAAAGGAGAGAGAACTTACCCACACAATTACAGGCCAATATCGTTGACATCAGTTTCATGTAGAAGTTTGGAACATATTCTGAGTTCGAATATAGTAAATTTCCTTGAAACGGAAAAGCTTCTTTCCATGAATCAGCACGGGTTTAGGAAACATCGTTCATGTGAAACTCAGCTTGCCCTTTTCTCACATGACATCTTGCGACTCATGGATGAAGGGCAACAGGCGGATTGTTTCTCGACTTCAAAAAGGCGTTCGACGCGGCACCACACTGCAGACTGCTAACGAAGATACGAGCTTATGGAATAGGTTCACAGATTTGTGACTGGCTGGAAGACTTCCTAAGTAATAGAACGCAGTCCGTTGTTCTCGACGGCGAGTGTTCATAAGAGACGAGTGTATCGTCAGGCGTGCCCCAGGGGAGTGTGATAGGACCGCTATTACTTTCTATCTATATAAATGATCCGATGGATAGAGTAACTTGTAATTTGCGGCTGTTTGCTGATGATGCTGTGGTATATGGGAGGGTATCGTCTTTAACTGACTGTAATAGCATACAAGATGACTTAGACAAAATTTCTAGTTGGTGCGAAGAATGGCAGCTAGCTCTCAATGTAGAAAAATGTAAGGTGATGCGCATGAGTAGGAAAAACAATCCCGTAATGTTCGAATACAGCGTTAGTAGTGACCTTCTTGATGTTATCGCGTTGTTCAAATATCTAGGCGTACCATTGCAGAGCGATATGAAATGGAACGAACTTGTAAGGACAGTTGTGAGTAAGGCGGACAGCCGACTTCGGTTTATTGGGAGAATTTTGGGAAGATGTACTTCATCTGTAAAGGAGACCGCATATAAAACGCTTGTACGACCACGTCTTGAGTATTGCTCAAGTGTTTGGGACCCGCAGCAGATCAGTTTAAAGGAAGACATAGAAGCAGTTCAGAGGCGAGCAGCTAGGTTTGTTACTGGTAGGTTCGACCAATGCGCGAGTGTCACGGAAATGCTCCGGCAACCCAATTGAGGATCGTTGGAGGAAAGACGACGTTCTTTTCGTGAAATTCTGTTGAGGAAATTTAGAGGGCCGGAATTTGAAACCGAGTGTAGTACGATCTTGCTGCCGCCTACTTACATTTCGTGTAGTGATCACAAAGACAAGATAAGAGAAATTAGGGCTCGTACGGAGGCATATTGGCAATCCTTTTTTTCCTCGTTCTATTTGGGAGTGGAATAGGAAAGGAAATGCCTAGTAGTGTACCCTCCGCGTGCCGGCCGCTTCATCAGCTTCCTGCTCTTGCCGGCCGCGGTGGCCGAGGGGACTGAGGCGCTTCAGTCACGGTCTGCACGTCCACTACGGTCGGGGGTTCGAATCCCCCCTCGGTCAAGGATATTTGTGCCGTCCTTAGTGTTAGCTAGTTCATAAGTAGTTTGGAAGTTTAGGGACTGATGGCTCCATAGTCGGGTCCCATAAGCTATACAAACATTTGAACATTTGATTTTGTACCCTCCGCCACGCACCTTACGGTGGATTGCGTAGTATGGATGTAGATGTAGGTGCTCCCACGATGTACTCTCCACTGAGTTGTACAGCAGCGTAAACACGACAACGTTAAACTCCCCTGAATAAAACGCCTGCAGGAAGTCGTTCACCGCGGACTGGTATTTACGCCGAGCCCGCATTCCGTTCGGGAGATCCCAACAAGTTAATAGCCGGCCCGCTTAGGGAGTCGTGCGTTCAGAGGCACCCCGGCCGCGGGTATTCTCGTCCGCCGTGATTGACACGGCGTGAGCTCCGGAGGCCGCCCTGCCTCGGACACCGGGCAGCGGTCGTCCAGAAAACACCGCGGGCGCCCCTCAGAATTACCGTAATGGCGCCACAACGGTTCTCGGCGGCCGCTTCCGCGTCTGCGGCACCCAAGGCTGCATTCATTACCCTCGCCGTCGACAAAGACCGTTCTCCACGCATGCGCCCGTGATCGTCCGTCTGGGGCGCACGGCGGCGCCGGTCCAACCGCACCGAACTCGAGTCGCCTCCCTCGCCGTCGGCGCCACGGACGTGGCGGTTGCACTGCGCACGTATCCTGGGGGGGGGGGGGGGGGGGGACCGGGTTCCGAACCACGTCTGGCTTTGCACGAGGGTTGGAACTTAAATAGTGGCAACACTGCTGTGGAGAAACTACGCAGTGGAATCTACTATCGTCGCTGAAAGCACTGACGTGTTTTACGGTCCACTTTAGATTTGTAGTTTTATAAGTTTTTGCAAACATTTTTTACCAAAATAATAATCTAAACAATAAAAAATTAATAAAAGCCTCTGAAACCCTTTCAGGAAAAAAAGAAATTTGACCACGGTTGCGCTGGACACGTATCGTGGCGGGACGGGGTTCCTAACCACGTCTGAAAGGAAGCTTGGAGTTTTACGGCTTCTAATGAAATTGCGTGCTTATGGAATATCTCCCCAATTGTGCGATTGGATTCACGATTTCCTATCAGAAAGGACACACTTCGATGTAATTGACAGCGGTGGCATGAGTTGAGTAGAAGAACACTGTGCAGTAACAGAGTGAGAAGAAATCCAAGTCCAAAATCGAATGTAAATCGCTATTAGTTTTAGTTTTAAAAATTATACCCTAATATTAAATTCAAAAACTTGTTAAATTCCTTAAATCATAACTTAAAAATGTAACAAAATAGCCGGCCACGGTGGCCGAGGGGACTGAGGCGCTTCAGTCACGGTCTGCACGGCCACTACGGTCGGGGGTTCGAATCCCCCCTCGGGCATGGATATTTGTGCCGTCCTTAGTTGTAGGTAGTTCATAAGTAGTTTGTAAGTTTCGGGACTGATGACCCCGTAGTTAAGTCCCTTAAGCTTAACAAACATTTGAACATTTTTGTAACAAAATAAGATTTTTTGCACCAAGTGAAAGAAATGATCTAAGTAAAGATACAATGTGGCCCACACGTGTGGGATTCCCGAAGGTTGGAAAGGGCATAAGCAAGCCCTCAAGCAGCCCGCCTCACCCCCTCAAGATGAGGAATGGAAAAAAAATTGTAATTGACGGTAAGTCATCGAGTAAAACAGAAGTGATATCTGGCGTTCCCCAAGGAAGCGTTGTAGGTCTCATACTCTCCCTTATGTTTATAAACGATTAAGGAGACAGTCTGACTAGCTCCCTTAGACTGTTCGCGGATGATGCTGTCGTTTATCGGTTAGTGACGTCAACAGAGGATCAAAAGCAACTGCAAAGCGATTTAGATAAAATTTCTACATGGTGCGAAAATTGGCAATTGACACTAAATAAAGAAAAGTGTGAAGCAATTTACGAGGCCCGTCCAGAAAGTAAGTTCCGTTTTAATTTATCTCCGCTGCAGCGCTGCGACTGCAGTTCCGCACATGCGCTGTAGACGATGTGTATCAAGGAGAAGAACGTGCGCCTTTTCGAGATCGCTGTCAGTTACGTACACTTTGTTGTGCTTGTTTGAAATGTCGGCGTTGATTGAAAATCCCGCCGCCTGTGAAATCAGATCGGTGATTCGATTTCTGAATGCGAGGAAAGTGGAACCAAGTGAAATTTATCGGCAAATTTGCGATGTTTACGGACCAAATGCGATGAGTGATTCGCATTTGGGTAGACGGTGAGAAGATGGGTACGACGGTTCAAAGGCGGGCGTAGTGATGTGCACGATGAAGAACGAAGTGGGCGTCCACTTTGGTTACAGAAGAACTGGTTCACGCGAATGATGACAAGATCCAGGAAAACCGTAGAATTACAATTAGTGCTCTCGCTATGGACTTCCCCCAAATTTCACTGTTTTCAACTGGTTGAAGAAACAGGCGGCAGATGAAGAAGGTATATAAAACCTGGTGGCACGCTATGACAAGTGCCTGCAAAATTTCGGCAGTTATGTGGAAAAGTACTTTAAGAGTTGCAGAATTTTGTGCAATAAAAATTTCTTCTGTATCTGTGTACAATTTCATGTTATTACCAAACGGAACTTACTTACTGGACGCGCCTCGTACATGACCACTAAAAGAATTCCGCGGAACTTCAATTACGCAATAAATCAGTCAAACCTTAAAGTCCTAAATTCTACCAAATACCTAGGATTTACAATTACGTACAGCTTAGACTGGAGAGAACACATGGAAAATACTGTGGGGAAGGCGAACCAAAGGTTACGTTTCATTGGCAGAACGCTTCGACGTTGCAACAGCTCCACCAAAGAGACTGCCTACATTACACTTGTGCGTCCTTTCCTGGAGTACTGTTGTCCCTTGTGGGACCCTCACCAGGTGGGACTGACGGAAGATATTGAGAGGGTTCAGAGAAGAGCAGCTCGTTTTATCACGTTACCGGGGGGAAAGCGTCACGGAAATGTTGCATGAATTGGGGTGGAAATCATTAAAAGAAAGACGTTATTCATTGCGGCGTGATCTGTTTGCGAAGTTTCAATCACCGACTTTTACTTCTGAATGTGAAAATATTTTGCTAGCACCCACCAACTTAGGGAGACATGACCATCGAAATAAAATAAGAGAAATCAGATCAAAAACGGAACGATTTCGGTGTTCTTTCTTCCCGCGCGCTATTAGAGAATGGAACGGTAGAGAAAAGTTATGAAACTGGTTAATGAACACTCTGCCAGGCATTTAAATGTGATTTACAGAGTATCTATGTAGATGTATATGTTAACGTCGCGTCGACAGCGTGGTCATTAGAGACGGAGCTTACGCTCGGGTTTGGGAAAGGATTTGGAAGGATATCTGCCGTGCCCTTTCAAACGAATCATCCCATCGTTTGCATGGAGTGATTTAGGGAAATCACGGGAAACCTAAATCTGAATGGCCGGAGGTGGATTTGAACAACCATCCTTCCATATGCGAGTCCAGTATGTTACCACTGCGCCACCTCGCTCGGTAAACCACGTCTGTCTTAGTACGATGCTTGGAACTTAAATAGTGGCAACACTGTAGTGGAGACACCATACAATGGAATCTACTATTGTCGCTGATAGCACACGTGTAAAAGATGTTGAAGAACAGGGTATGGTATCAGATATTTAATTTATGGTGATAACGAAATAGATTGGATAATGCGAGTTTCCCGAAATGAGCCCTATATGTTAGGTCAATAAACCATCATCTAAAGCAAGGATGTAATACGTTCAGGAGAGAGAGTTAAAAAAACACCTGGTTTAGTGAATCTGATATTTTTAAGAATATATATATTTATCTCGTGCCATAATTATGGTAAATAGCAAATTCCGAAACGTAAAGGTTAATGAATTGTAAAGAATAAAGTTTTCAAAGTTTTTTAATGTTTTTCCTATATATCTCGAAACGTAGCAAAGCTATCTATACGTACAAAAATCAATCGATACATAATCTTTAGGCCTACAATTTTGTAAGTTAATATTTTGCCATCGGATTTACGTTTGTTATTTATTTAAGAACATCAATTTATTGCAATTTTGCCAATTTTTGGCAAATTTCGCCATCTTGTCTCCTGATTCATGAGACAGAAACCCTTTTTAAAATTTCCTATACACTCATATATTTTGTTTTCTGGTTATAATGTTTGCAAATTTAACATTACGCCGTCACAGAGTGTTTGGACTACTAGGCGGGTGGCCCCAGCATTCTGTTTGACGTCACCGCCAACATTCAACAGCGAGCGTTGCAACCATGGACGTAAAAGGAGGGAAGATGTCACAACGGGCGTCTGCTATACTGCTGCTTGAAGCCGGACTGCAGCCAGTTTTGTTTGTTCAAAACACTCACAGCTCCGAATGGAAATTGCGTGCTTATAGAATATCGCCCCAATTGTGCGACCGGATTCACGATTTCCTATCAGAAAGGAGACAGTTCGTAGTAATTGACGCTAAGTCATTGAGTAAAACAGAAGTGATAGCTGGCGTTCCCCAGGGAAGCGTTATAGGTGCCCTACTCTTCATTATGTTTATAAACGATTTAGGAGACCATCTGAATAGCTCCCTTAGACTGTTCGCGGATGATGCTGTCGTTTATCGGTTAGTGAAGTCAACAGAGGATCAAAAGTAAGTGCAAAACGATTTAGACAAAATTTCTACGTGTTGCGAAAAAAGGCAAGTAACACTAAATAATGAAAAGTGTGAAGTAATACACATGACCACTAAAAGAAATCCGCTGAATTTCAATTACGCGATAAATCAGTCAAACCTTAAGGTCGTAAATTCTACCAAATACTAAAGACTTTCACTTACGAACAACTTAGAGAGAACACACAAAAAATATTGTGGGGAAGGCGAACCAAAGGTTACGTTTCATTTGCAGAACGCTTCTAAGATGCAACAGCTCCACCAAAGAGACTGCCTGCATCACACCTGTGCGTCCTCTCCTAGAGTGCCTCGGAGGAGTAGCAGAGCGGTCTAAGGCGCCTCTCTGCGGAGCACGCGGGTGCTCGCCGTCGGAGGTTCGTATCCTCCCTAGGGCATGGTGTGTGTGAGTGTGTGTGTTCTCCTGATATTAGTTTACCTTAGTTTAAGTAATGAAATAAATCGCAATTTGCGATCAGTTATGGCTTCACTGCACTAGGTTTAGGTGGAATACCAAAGTGTGGCGAATGAAAATTTGTGCCCGGCCGGGGTTCGAAACCGGAATCTCCTGCTTACTAGGCAAAGGCGTTGACCACTCCGCCACCGAGGACACAGTGACCAGCGCCACTGCAGAGGACTCTTCCCTGCACGTCTCCCGCCACACACAAATCTCCTTTCGCCATGCTGTCTGTTACTTATACCATACTGGTTTGACTGTGGCTGCAAGCGTTACAGAATAAACAGGCTGTGGAATAGGAAAGAGAGAGCGTGGCGATTGGAGATTTGGGTGTGGCGGAAGACGTGCAGGGAAGAGTCCTCTGTAATCGGGCTGGTCACAGTGTACTCGGTGGCGGAGTGGTCAACGATTCTGCCTAGTAAGCAGGAGATTCCGGGTTCGAATCCCGGACGGGCACAAATTTTCATTCATCGCACTTTGGTATTCCATCTAAACCTAGTACAGTGAAGCTATAACTTGTGAATGTGAAAATATTTCGCTAGCACCAGCCTACAGAGGGACACATGACCATCCCAATAAAATAAGAGATATCAGATCGAAAAGGGAACGATTTAGGTGTTCTTTCTTCCCGCGCGCTATCTGAGAATGGAACGTTAGAGTAAGGTTATTCCCTTCAACTTACTAGTGCTGTCGAAACGGTTAGTACAACCATAAACGACGCACACAGGCATTACCAGTTGCAAATCTTCGACAACTCGATGCAGCAGCTAAGCAGAAAACTAATGTTTTGGACAAAATGTATTGGCGGAACTAGGTTTAGTCAGCTCCAAGTTTGTGACGTCATGCCCTCTCCTAAGACTCATATAAACCCGAGCTGAACTATCCGCCATTTTTTCCCCAAGCTGTAGGAGTTGCCACGTTCTGGACGAGCTTACGCGTTATCTCGCGTTTCATTCAACTCGCTCACACTCGCAAACTACTCAATCTATGAACGTGGAATTATCATCAATGTCTTCGTTAATAAGTACACTACATTTTCTTTTTAGTTTTATTTATGGCAATAATTTATAAACAGCATATACTGATAGTTTACGACCATGTACTTTCTGACTACGTTATGGAATTTTCGACATGCGAGGAACTTTTTTTCTGTTGAAGTTAGGTCAACACATTAAGCGAATGAAATGTTCAAAATACATCACATTTTTATCCGCTCCAAACAGCAACTCTGTGAGTTGGGATCCGCCCGCCCGTCTAGTAGTAATACGTCTTCCGTATTAGAGCGCCTAGTAATTAGGCACATGTAGTTTCTGCATAACATCCATACTTGAAGATACTGGTACTGACTTTTTTTAACCCATTAAATTTAATAGTTGCACACTACAAAAGTGCTGTGTCTTAATGTAATATGCTATTTCAATTTTTCAGTTATATGAAAAGGATATTCTAAATATCTCAATACAGAGTGCTTTATTATGTGAGGATATGAGAACAAGTCATTTCGTTAGCTAGTGAAGAGATCCTTGCTATCTGTCATTTTCAAGTATTCTCACATAATATCCTCATTAGATTTAGTACCTTTCGTTCTGTTACTGCTAGGCTTTAAACTGAAGGAAATGTAAGTTCTGTTACGTTTTGGAAACGGAGTAGTGGCTCTGAAACACAATGGACAAGAAGCAAAGAAATAAACATTTGTGAGTGACGATGGAATATCTGCAAATCGAATAATAGATCACTAACTTTACTCTTTTTTATTCTACAACTATGTATTTCCTTGGATAATGCGACAGTTAATGAAGTTTTGCGTAGTAACCTTGTGGCAAAATACTCTCCTCTTTACATCTTATCATTTGTCAAAATATCATTTTGATACCTCTAACCGTGTATGAGATACAGAATGATTCGTTCTGGCCTTATCGTCATCGGAAATGAGTGCGCTAAATAAAATAAAATTTAGCGTTATGAGTGAAAGGTAAAGATCTCCCAAGTCGAAAATAAAATGCAATCCATTAGGAAAGTTTCATCCGCAGCAACATATGGTGCAACAAGCACCAAACGGAATATCATAGCAGCCTCTATTTTTTACTGAAAACTTTTCCTAATGTAGCGCAGTCTCTTATTTCGAAGCCAATATCTTATTAACTATAACTGTTAACGAAATGACAAGCATTTCGTCACAATGCTGACATATAAAGATTTAAGTAGCGGAAAAATTAAATATTTCTACCAATTAGTTTTTGCGAAATCGTTTGTGAAAGATGGCAGGGCATGCGCCTCTACGCTGTTGTTGTTGTTCTTGTTGTTGGTTTTTGGAAGGGACTAAACGGCGACGGTTATCAGTCCCTTGTTCCAGTCTTAGAAATAAAACATTTTTTAAGTAAATGTGTTAACAAGTCAAAGTTTAAATCTCACAGGCAAATATAAAGAAAGGGTACAAGTAAAAACGAAGAAGAGATAAAAGAGCTGAAACAGTACAAGAGTGTTTTTGCTGGGTGATCACAGAAATATAATGAACACACCCAGCCACTCTGGGACACTTTAAAACCACCTACCTAAAAGACTTAGGCGGTTGAGGATAGAGCAGTGACAAACACACAAACTTTAAATGGATTTGCAAAATCCACACTGACGTATAAAATTTAAAACAGAGTCAACCATTGTCAGCTAAAGCAAGCTGCAAAGCGTCAGGGATATTAAAATTTCGTCGCTTTGCGGCTAAATTGCGTCATTCAAGTAAGATGTGGGCGACTGTCAAAGGCGCACCACATCGACACTGAGGAGGGTCCTCGCGACGCAGAAGGTGACCATGCGTGAGACAAGTATGGCCTATACGGAGCCGGCAAAGAACAACCGACTCCCTGCGAGAAGCCCTTAGGGACGTCTTCCATGCAGCGGTAGATGGCTTGACAGCACGGAGCTTATTCGGTTCAGTCGATTATGCCCATTCACAATTCCAAACCCCAAGGACCTTGCGGGTCAACTGGGTTTGGAGGTCCGAGTCTGGGAGGCCAATATCCAGGGACCGTGAAGTGGTGGCCTGCTTCGCCAGCTGATCAACTTGTTCATTGCCCGGTATACCTATGTGGCCCGGCGTCCAAACAAAAGCGACAGAACGGCCTGACTCGCCAAGGGCGAAGACAGCATCTTGAATTGCTCGCACCACAGTGTATTTGGGGAGAAACTGGTCGAGGGCCTGTAAGCCACTCAGGTAGTGATGGGAACAATCGAATAAAAACAATCGATTCATTCGGTTGTTGGAAAAAAATCGATCATTTGGTTGTAGTTTCTCGTATCGGTTGAATTACTCATTCATTCTTCTGAGTGAAACCAGTCGGTGGGACCAACCGAATGAAACAACCGATTCAGTCGTTCTTTTGAGTGAAACCAGTCGGTCGGAGCAACCGAATAAAAAAAAATCGACACAGTCAGTTGAACCACTCATCCCTTTTCTTTTGAGTTAATTCAGTTGATGGGACCAACCGAATGAAAAAATTGGCACAGTAAATTGGCCTCTTCATTCGTTCTTTTGAGTGAAACCAGTCAGTGGGAACAACCGCATGAAAACAGTCAGTCGGTCGTAGTTTTACGTGTACGTTGGATTAATATTCGTTCTTTTTTTTTTTTTTTTTTTCGAATGAAAGTAGTCTGTGAGAACAACCGAATGAAAACGTGCGACACTTTTGCAGTTTTGTACATTGACTGAATTACTCATTCTTTCTTTTCAAGTGAAAACAGGCAGTAAGTTTTTTGACGGTTGAACCATATAATCATTATCCCAACTGAAACGACTCATTAGTGTTTTAGCTTTCAGAGCTATCCATTTATTTGTATGAATGAAACTGACATGCACATCAGATAACTACAGCAGTGCTACATTATGTCGCTATGGAAAAGGGATATGCCAAAGTTAAAATGAGTATTACAATGTTCATTTAATTATGTACTGAATTAAATAACTTTTCGTTTTATAATATACAGTAACAGTGATTCATATTTTGTTGTAGTTTAAATTGTTTGAGGTGCCATCAACGAGTACTAATTAGATGTCATATAGCTGGAGGAGGCCTGCGATCACTTTGATTGCCCACCCCAGACTTCAAAAATGCCGATCATCTGGCCCCGATCAGATTACTTTCGCACACACCCAAAATCTGAAGAAGATAGTTGGCCGATGACCACGAAGTACCGCGGGGAGCGGGGACACGAGAGGGGGTGCTGCCTCGCTTGCGTTTTCACTGCTGGCAGCGCTAGTCCAGCAGGCGCGCGCCAAACTCCACACAAGTGTCTGGTGGGCGGGGCGGTGCGTGCCATCGCCCATTGTTGTTGGTTTCTTACTGTCTCGATAAAGAAGCCTAAAAACTACAGGGTGTTCCAAAATGATCTCTGCAAGTTTAATCTCGCATACTGTATCTCCGAAGTGGGAACAGGTAGAAACGTGCGGTTTGCGGCTTATTGTCCACACATATCTAAGGTTCTAGTAGGACAGAGTTACGTATGTTAACTTTGAGCATATTTGATAGATCCAAATTCGAAGATTACTAAAACATTAGGTATTGTAAAAAAAGCCTTCATTAAAGTATTTTGTTGAAAAATATTTCTTATAAAAATATTTTTGTTAATTCCATCTAATTTGAAGGAGTACGAGAAGACATACAACATGTATCAATGCTGTAAATTTTCTTCAGCATGCCTGCATTCGTCAACAGTATATGAAAACATTCATCTCAAGTTTCATAATTGTTCACTCTTGTCACAGATATTTCTATGATTATCGGTGAAACGGTGTGTAGATTTATTCCATCCCTCCGCCAAGCACCATACAAAATCTTAGATGAACAATGAACTGCCACTTGTTTTGAAAGTCAAGTGTGCAATATTTCATCAAGATCGGAATTACACTCTGTATTGGCATCAAAGTCTGGAATAACTTTTGTCATGCATCGAACTAAAGTATATGTAGATTGTAACCATTCTCTTTCTTTGAAGGTGAAGAGTGAAATATATCATTAAAATTCGAATACAAACGGAATTTGTCGAAGTTAGTAGGCAAAGTACCTTCTGCCATGCACCTACGAAATTTATTGTATACAGTTACCTTCGCCTTGTTTTAAGGGTCAAGTGTGCAAAATTTCAACAAGATTGCAGCCAAATTGTGGTTTTTGTCGAAGTCAGTATGTAAAGTACCCTCCGCCATGCACCGAATGAAATTTGATGTATACAATGACTTTCCTCTTGCTTTGAAGATCAAGTGTGCAAAATTTCATAAAGATTGGAACAAAACTGTAGATTTGCATGCAATAGAAACACACACACGGACACACTGTTATATTTATAAGATTTGTCTCTATGAAAGTTTCATGCTGAATCATTTGTACCCGAAAAGGCTGAAGGAGTATGCAAATAAAGTCACACAAACTCGGTGAATTAATGAAAACATCCATATAACTGCGGAAACCGGCAGAGACTTTTCCAGCCGGTTGTATCGAATCAAGTGAAACCACTCAATGCCGAAAACATTCATATAAAGCACAGAGACTTGTTTCATTCGGTAGTCGCGCATCGACTGAAACCACTCAAACCCACTGAATGAGTGAAAACATTCATATAGCGGCTGCAACCGACAGAGACTGGTTTCATTCGATTGTTTTACATCGACTGAAACCACTCAAACCCCGCCAGTGAGTGAAAACATTCATATGGCCACAGAGACTATCTTTATTCGGTTGTTTCATTCGACTGGAAAAACCGACAGTACGAAAAACCAATCGGTTGTTAGAAACAGTCCGTTGTCCCATCACTACACTCAGGGAGTCACTGCAGATGACAAACGACCGCCTGGGGCGAGCTCTGATGTGTTCAAGAGTTCTCAAAATACCGACCAGTTCAGCGGTGAAGATGCTGCTTCCACAAGGCAATGATCGCTGTTTGATGTGGTCACCATAGACAAAGGCATATCCAGCATGGCCATCAACCAACCGTCCGTGCTCCGTGAAATGTGTCCAACAGTGCTTGGAACCGGCTACGGGGAATCAATGGTGGAATGGAGGGTTTCGAATTCCGGGACATCTACGCTGTTAGTGAAGCGCGATTCCAACCATGTTGGGGAAGACATGGCGGATGATTCAGCCTGGGTATTTAGGAGCTCTAGTCTCTCCTTTTACCTCCACGGTTTCAACGGTGCGGCCCGCTCAAGGTGCAACGGCTCAAGGTTCACGTCCGTCCCGCTTGCGCGCTTTCTGTGTGGCCGGGCCTTAAATGGGTACCGAGGAAGCAGCTAGCGAAGAGACGACAAACGCGGGTAAACGGCGCGTGTGTGAACGGCAGTAAAGTGCCGGGCAGCTCTGCGCCTGCGCAGACGCGGTCAGTGAACCGCAGGTACAGCGGCGGTGGGCGGCTGTGGGCTGAGGGCTGGCGCCAGCGAACGCGGCAGCCGTGTGCCGTGTGGCGTGAGGCACGAGGCAGGCGGCCGGGTCAGCACGTGTCGCCATTGGCAGGCGTTGCGACGAGCACGGCGATAGACAGGGACAGCCGGACCACAGCGAGTGACCTGTCACGTCTTATTTGGGTCCCTGCCACTGGTTTTGGCCCACTTCAGGTTACGGTAGTAATACTAAAAGTAAGCCTTTGCGATCGTCTTTTGACAGCTAGAAATTTAAATGAAAATAACGGCTTAACCATTCATCTGACACGAAAATTGAATAACCGGATTTGTAGAGGAGAAAATTCTCTACAACTTTGTTCTCTTATGTTTTTTTTTTTTTTTTTTTCATATCTCGTATCGTTTCAGAGATATTTCCAAAAATAACGGAGATTTACACCCTCCATTGAATTAACGAAAACCAACCGGTCGCAGATGTCACGTGACATTCCTCGCACAGAACTCTCTCTGGCATAGGCCATCTTGCGTTGCGTATTTGATGGTTTTCTTATTGTAACTTACACGTTGTCATTTCAAAGAAATGGTGCACTGAAGAATTAACAAAAACACGTCGTTCTTCGTACGATAAATGATGATCCAGTCTCTACAAATGCCATATTAGCATCAGTTAACAACGGCCATAACGAACATAACTTCCAACTCTTATCCGTAGCGTACTAGGCGCAGTACACCGTGGATCAGCGCGCCCGGTCAGAGGGCTCAACGTTCTCTGTAATAAAAAAAACTGAGCCAAATGATCAACGACCTACCAAGTACGAACAATAGAAACGACCGCAGATCTTAGTTCTACCTGAAGGAAAAAAAAATGCAATGCGTTGGAGTGTGACGCTAATGGTCAGTTGTTCGAAACCCACCACCACCTACCTTTTTTCCTATTTACTTTTTTTTCCTAAAAAGGTTTCAGACACTCTTATTAATTATTTTTTTATTATTTAGATTACTATTTTTGTACAAAATGTTTGCAAAAACTTATACAACTACAAATCTAAAGTGGGCCGTAAAACACGTTAGTGTGATTTTTTTTTCTTTTTTTGTAGTTTCTGTGTTGTAACGACAACTGCAATGTGCAAAACAGGGTACACCAAAAGTTAAAGGACGTGGAAGCTCTGGCCGTTTGAAATTTATTATTAGCAGCGGTGGCGCGTCCCGTGTGTTCACTGGTTCGGTGAAGCACTCGTCATGAAAAAAAGTCAATAAATAAATTAAATAAAAAGTTTTTTTAAACTATCATTGTTCGTTTCGTTTTTCTATCAGATCATTTTATATGTACACTAGCTTAATCCCGCGGCTCCGCTCGCGTGTTGGTTGATTATGATAGATAAGCTATCTTTCAGTAGTGTGCTATGAGACTGGTTTTGAAGATGAGATGGCATTCAACGCGATTGTAATAATATCACAGATCGATCACTTGATGTAATGCGCAAAACGTCAAATAGATTTTTTTAAAGAGAAATATTAAAATAAATTTCTTTCTTACTGCTTTATTTATATATCAGCTTATATGCCCGTGCTTCGCAACGGTTGTTGAAGGAGGGCCTGTGTGTATCATGGCTTTTTAGGGTTCCGGACATCATTCAGTAAAAACAGAATTCTTGTTGGATCACTCTGTCAATAAACTAAGTTGTCCTAGCCAAGATCACAAGTAAAAGTCATTGTCCGAAACGATGTATCTTCATAAAGATGTCAAATGTAAGTAAAAGTCATTGTCTGAAACGATGTACCTACATAAATTTTTTGATACTAAAGTGAAACGTGCCAAAATAAGCAGAGGAATGTCTTAAGTATTTAATACACAAAGCTAAATCAGTAACACTATGTTCAATGTGATACTTGATGGGGCCGTTATCCATAAACGTTATTCTTTGCGACCTCATCTCTCATGAACTACGTGTCGTACTGTGATAAAATTTCGAACGTACATTCAGCTTTACGTGTGTATTCTCTCTGTAAAATTTCCTGCGAGTACAATTGGTAGTATAGAAATTAGAAATTGTAACGTTATAACGAATGCCATAGTTTTGCTCCATGAACAGCGTAAAAGTAGTAAGCGAGAAACTTTTTTTCCTTTCATTATTTTGATGTGGTTGTCTGCGAGAAATAGTTTAATAGAGGTTTGAAATTATGTTCAAAGTTTGTTGCAAGTCGCGAAGTACTGTCATTCTCATATAATATATTTATAAAGTCTCGTCGTATTATGTAGCAGTTTTTTGCGATTCCTATTGTTCATGACGTTATATCTCCTGAACGATGTGTCGTATGTGGTTCATTCCCGTGCAGCAATTGTTATCTCACGTAAGGAATGTGTGTACCAAATCTGGTTGAAATCGGTCCAGTGGGTTAGGAGGAAATGTGCAGCATTGTCGTTTGATGCAGCCGTTTTTCGCTCATCTCATTGTTTATGGCGTCATATCTCCTTACGTATGTGTCGTAGGTGATTCTTGCCACGACAGCGATTGTTGCCTAATATTAAGGAACATGTATATCAAGTCTGGTTCAAATAGGTCCATTAGTTTAGGAGGACATAAATACATACACACATACAGGCTATTTTATAAGATGTAAGATTCTTATATTTCCTTATTCGTATGCTTATCCTTACGGAGCAAGTGCTGAAGACATTGTAGCAGGCATAGACCAAAGATATGGTCTGTGGCATCACGTTTCGCTGTATGTAACCTCCTTGCTGTAGAATCGCATACGCTGGTATTCATATAGCATTTTTTTATAATTTGACGACTTTCAAGCACCATATCTTCCACCCTCTCATAGCTAACGGCATGGAACTGCTATGGTGTACAACGGGACACTTCGGACAATTACCACAGACCATTCGTTTGCGTTATGTAGTTTTCGCTGCAGAGCGAGATATTAACACACACACACACACACACACACACACATAGAATTTTATATACACCAATAACTTTCCATCCCAATATACTCCACCCTTTTATCATTATTAACCCTCAAGCAACAATGCAACCAATAAAACCATTTTCAAAGAGTAAATATAATTTTCAAAGAGTAATTATTGTTCCGCATTTCGCGTTATATTCTTCGAATTACTAAATATCTATCAGACCGATATAAAACCGTGCCTAAAACCTTCCTCCGGTATAAATTAGTAACTATAAAAATATTTAAGTCTCTGCGTCTTATCGTTCGGACGTGATAAGCGTACACCGAACAGACATTCACATTAATATACATATAGATTAGTAGCTATCCGATCGCCATAAAACCGTGCCTGAAGCCTTCCCCGGGTAGACATTAGTAACTGTACAAATTTTTAGCTGTTTATATCTTGTGGTTCAGACGTGATAAACGTACACCGAACAGACATTCACATTTATACAGTAGATATAGACTAGCTGTAAGTACCCGGCTTTGCCCGGGTTTAAAATAAGGTTTTCTGTAGAAGCGTACAAAACCGTTTATTTTCATGTAATAAAAGGGTACATTTAAATCAATGCCATAAACAACATCTTTGACAGTTCCATTTGGAGTATGTACAAAAAGATTTTCGTCTTTGCTCACTCTGGAGCAGGCCACATACAACTGTCCCTGACAGAAGCATGATGTCTGCAAGTCTATACCAGCAATCCCAAAATTTCATCAAGATCGGAGCAAAACTGAATTTTGGCGAAATACGTAAGTACCCTTCACCATGCACTGAACGAAAATTTATGTAGACAGTGCCCTTCCTCTTGTTTTGAAGATCAATTGTGCAAAATTTCATCAAGATCAGTGTGAAGATATAGATTTACACGGACACATTGAAAACGCACTTTCACTTTTTCTCGAATTTTGCGGTTGGTTTTCCAAAAAATGCAACTAAACCTGTTTAAGAACCTTCTCCATGTAATTTTGTGTACTTGTACCAAATTTCACGTTATTTGGTTGTCTAGATCTTTAGTTATAAGACAACAGACAGACAAACAACAAATGCGTCTTATTAAGTATAGAGATTCAAAGTATTTTTATTGCATGAGAAACATTTTACGTCGCGGAGACAGCACGTATACGAGTCGTAGCGCTGCCGCAGCGTCGCAATGCGCATGCGCGGCTGAGATTCCAATTCTCTTCTGAACCCCCTGGAGGCAGCACGTGGGCGCTACCGCTGCATGTAGGGGCGAGGGGAAACGCCGCTTTTAACATTGGCGTTGGAGCTGGAGGAGACGCCAGCTCCTGGGTACCCGAGCTCTGTCGGATATGCACAGATGGTCCCGAAGCAAAGATAATGGAGCTGCTGCGCACCTCCGTAAGCGCAAATTCTCCATGAAGGCAACATCCGCCCTTCAACATGTTCAAATGTTTGCAGAGCTTATGGGACTTAATTCCGGGCCATCAGTCCCTAAACTTACAAACTACTTATGAACTACCTTAAACTAAAGACGGCACAGACATCCATGCCCGAGGGGGGATTCGAAACCCCGACGGGGAACGGCCTCGCGCATCGTAGCATAGAACCTCAATGCGCTCGGCCGCTCCGCCGCGGCATCCGCCCCTCATATTTGTTTTTGGCGCAATGAAGATTCATCAATATATATATATATATATATATATATATATATATATATATATATATATATATATATATATATAATTTGCTGTTCGTTAGTTTCGCTAAAACTCGAGAACGGCTGAACCGATTTGGCTAATTTTAGTCTTGAAATATTCGTGTAAGTACAGGGAAAGTGTAAACGGTGGTAAAATATGGAAAACTTGTCCAGAAAAGATAAAAAGCTGAAACAGCTTTTTCCAGGGAGCTATCAATACCGTTCGTCCAATTGCGATAAAATTTTGTACATTTCATGTTGAAAGCAAGAGTAAGGTTCGTATCAAATAATAATTTGGAAAAGTCGCCCGGAAAGTAGGAAACTTTAGGAAAAACCGAAAGGGATTTTTTTCTGCGAATAAAAATCAATTGTCGCATGACTGTCAGAGCATCACTTGAGTACGAGTTCACAGGACAAGGTTTGTATGAAATAATTTTTTTTTAATTACTCGAAAAATTTGTGCGTGATTTACCCACTCTTTCCACCCACTATCGAGCCGATACTTAAGACTATCTGATGATGCCTTTATAAAGCTACTGGGTCTAGAATTCATATGATTTAAATTAATATGGTTTATATTAAGAAGTAAGTGATACGAAGTTCGCCGGGTCATCTAGTATCTCATAACCATAAATTACTAGCTGAAAACCCGGCGTTGTCCGGGTATTTATTTACTTATTCCTGCCATTTTTCAGGTATATATTCATTTGTAGAAGTGCTGTACTTCTGTAAAAATCTCTTGGGAATACAATCTGTAGTAAAGAAGTAATAGGTTAAAACGTGATGCGCGATGGGGCGGTTTTCCATGAACGTTACGGTTTATGTGCTCATATCTCATGAACTACAAGTCGTACTGTGATACAATTTCGAAGGTACAGTTAACTATGTGTGTGTATAATGTCTGTAAAACTTCCTGCGGCTACGATTTGTAGTGCACAAATTATAAATTGTAGCGTCATACCGATGCTGTAGCTTTACTCCATAAACAGCGGAAAAGTAGTAAGCGAAAAACGTTTTGCCTTTCATAATTTTGATATGGTTGTCAGCGAGAAAAGATTTAATAAAGGTTTGAAATAATGTTTAAAGTCTGTTGCAAGTCGCTAAGTATTCTCATGCACATATAGCGTATTTATAAAGTCTCGCCGCATTATGTTGCAGTTTTTTGCGAAGCCTATTGTTTCTGACGTTTTATGTCCTGAACCATGGTTCGCATGTGGTTCGGACACCTACAGCAATTGTTATGTGACATAAGGAATACCTGTACCAAATGTGGTTGAAATCGGTCCATTGATTTAGTAGAAAATGAGAAGCATTGTCACTAAATGCAGCATTTTTTCGTGCATCTCATTGTTTACGACATCATATCTCGTAAACTACGTATCGTACGTGATTCTTACACTTGCGCCGACCGTCCTCATGGATTGAAGCTTACGTGTACATTCATGAAGATTGGAAGAAAACTGTAGAGCTGGCCGCGGTGGCCGAGGGGACTGAGGCGCTTCAGTCACGGTCTGCACGGCCACTACGGTCGGGAGTTCGAATCCCCCTCGGGCATGAATATTTGTGACGTCCTTAGTTGTAGCTAGTTCATAAGTAGTTTGTAAGTTTAGGGACTGATGGCCCTGTAGTTAAGTCCCGTAGACTCTACAAACATTTGAACATTTGAAAACTGTAGATTTGTATGCAACACGTACAAACATACGGACACACTGCTTTATATATTAGAAGACGCATCAACTGTACAAGCCTTCAAAAGTTCCGATCATGAATTATAATGGAATCACTACTCTCCACCCATACCATCAAGAATAGCTGTGTTGCTAGCGGCATCGTGCTGCGCTGTTGATGGTAGTAGGTTAGAGACTGACTGCAAGCAATTTTTTTAAACCCAATCTTTTTTCATAGGTACGGAAACAACAACGATTTTTGTATTGTTACTTGTCACATATCTTTGTGTCATGATTTTGAGAGTAAATGACATTTATACTCTGCGTTGTAAGACATGTTTAACTGTTTGCAAAGATTTGGGGGAGAGCAGCCTTTGCACATGTGTAAGGTTAGGAGGGCGTGGCTGCTTAGAATGACACGTGACGAGATTCTTGATCGTTAACAGATCATTTTGTTACAGTCACTTAACAGTGTAATAAGTTACTTACTGTGCTTTACTGTTTATATGCATATTCATATGTACTTGCTATTAATTATCAAAGAAAAATGAACAGCGTTCAGTATCTTTTAGAAACAAATTACTCAGCTTTAAGCTTGGTAGGCGGATGCTTAGCTCGAGTCGAAACAAGCGCAAATAAGCTGAGGTAAGACATTCTGCAAATCTTTTAACGAAAAGCAAACCGGGGCGCGTTTCCCCTGGCGCCACTCACACACAGAGGTGCGCCAAATTCTCTCTTTGGTCGCCGAGCGGGGTAGGAGGAGATCAAGATCCGGCACTCAAAGAAGTGAACCCGCGTCATCTAAAGCACCAGCCGCCACTGATTATTAGTTATTTTGATTACTGAATACAGGGTCTTACAAAAAGGTACGTCCAAACTTCCAGGAAACATTCCTCAAACACAAAAAAAGAAAGTATGTCATGTGGACATGTTAGAGCTCATTTTATTACTTCTCTTCAAATCACATTAATCATGGAATGGAAACACAAAGCAACAGAACGTACCAGCGTGACTTCAAACACTTTGTTACAGGACATGTTCAAAATGTCCTCCGTTAGCGAGGGTACATGCATCCGCCCTCCGTCGCATGGAATTCCTGATGCGCTGATGCAGTCCTGGAGAATGGCGTATTGTATCACAGCCGTCCACAATACGAGCACGAAGAGTCTTTACATTTGGTACCGGGGTTGCGTAGACAAGAGCTTTCAAATATCCCCGCAAATGAAAGTCAAGATGGTTGAGTTCAGGAGAGCGTGGAGGACATGGAATTGGTCCGCCTCTACCAATCCATCGGTCACCGAATCTGTTGTTGAGAAGCGTACGAACACGTCGACTGAAATGTGCAGGAGCTCCATCGTGCATGAAACACATGTTGTGTCGTACTTGTAAAGGCACATGTTCTAGCAGCACAGGTATAGTATCCCGTATGAAATCATGATAACGTGCTCCAGTGAGCGTAGGTGGAAGATCATGAGGCCCAATCAAGACATAACCAACAATTCCTGCCCAAACGTTCACAGAAAATCTGTGTTGATGACGTGATTGCACAATTGCGTGCGGATTCTCGTCAGCGAAACCACGTTCGTGATGAACACTAACCAGTTGATGCTACGTACTGATGCGCTTGATGCTAATACTGTAGAGCAATGAGTCGCATGTCAACACAAGCACTGAAGTCAACATTACCTTCCTTCAATCGGGCCAACTGGCGCTGAATCGTGGTAGTACAGTACATACTAACGAAACAATTGGATATTTTACATGTATTTGATTCCTCACCTAAAAAAAAAAAAAAAAAACACCACTAGATAGTAATTAACATTGAAGGATAATTCACCGAAATGAAAATTAATGAACTCAACATCACTGAAATTTAAATAAACAATAAAGAATAAATCATTAATAACATCAATGGCTCAGGATGAGAATTACATCGGTAGCCAAAGTTCTAAGTTACTGTGCAAAATTAGATTACAACTGGTGCTGATACAATACCTTATAAAAAGAAAAAAAAAACGATTAGACTCTTAAGAAGGTAGAGATAAACTTAAAATCACGAGCCAAATTTTAACTTCAGAAAGGTATTTTACATACAGACCAGTAATCATATGAGGCGCTTAGAGTACAGGTGGTGTAAGTCCACAGAATGTGTTTCTGACGTATCGGAGGATAAAGATATAGTGGAATAATAAATTGAACATAAACATCAGAGACATAAATTTACTTTATTTTGAAACAGGACATTGCACTTCATGTTGTCCATGCAAAATGAAGTACATAGAATAACTACTTGTGACGGTAACAATCTTGCGAACGAAACATTTGGACTTGCTTCAGTTGTCCCCTGAAAATAAGTGTAAAGACATTAGTGGACAACACAACGTTACCATTTCTTTTATCTACAAATCAGTTCTTTTATACACTATATTACCTTAACGTAGTCAATGATTCGCGTAGAAAATTTTAAGTGACAGGAGCATAATCTGTAGGTAGAAACTTTTCCTTTAACCAGGTTTCCTTTTCTGCTTGTATAATCTTGTCCAGTATTTCGGAAAATTTTCCTTTTACTTTTCTCCCAGGTCTCGACATGTCTTGTACGTTTTCTTCTTCCCTGCTTTAACGGTGACGAACTATTCTCTACGATCCCCTCTCGGAGCCCTACAAAAAATAAATAAATAAATAAATAAAACTAGCTGTTACTAAGCACCGAAAGTAAAATTAATGAAAAGTAAGTGAATTCTATTTCTTTAGCGGTTTCGTAACAGATTATTTTACTGTAAGCCATATATACAAATGGTATACATAATAAAACGTGTGTTTTGTTTCCCAGAACGTTCCATAATAAAATCTTTTACCTTCAGCTTTCTCTGAACATCCTTCTCAGTCCATAGTAATGATTATTTCGGGTGAAATACAACACAACGTTGAAGCACAGCATGCACCGTGGACGTCCTTAACTTGTCCTCTGAAATAATAAAAAGGATATAAAAACATCTCTCCCCAGTGCCGTATGATTGATAGTCGCGCGTGCCGTATGCTGCAGTGAATATACGGAAATGACACTTAGTGAAATACAATTTATTAATTCATTGAACATTAATTTTTACTTACAAATGTTTCACACTAAAATGTTGAAAGTGTCCTTGAAATGTTCAAATGTTTGTGTAGCTTATGGGACTTAACTGCGGGGTCATCAGTCCCTAAACTTACAAACTACTTATGAACTAACTTATACTAAAGACAGCACAAACATCCATGCCCGAGGGGGCATTCGAACCCCCGACGGGGAACGACCTAGCGCATCGGTGCCTCGATGCACTCGGCCTCTCCGCCGTGACTGAAAGGGTCCTTCCTGTTGTTGAATGGACTATTCAATTCGTCTAATCACGTTTCCAAACACAAAGTGTACCATTTCTTGTGTAATAGAACGAGTGAAAGTGGATATTGCAGTTTTCAGTTCATCGATGGATTTTGGACGGTTTTTATAAACAGCTGCTTTCGCTGCACCCCAGAAGAAAAATTCAGTTGCTGTTAGGCGACCGTGGAGGACAAAGTTGCTGTGAAATTCTGCGATCACCAAAACCATCAGACAGCGCGAGCTGTATACGCGGTTGCACCACCTTACTGGAAAATAGCCGTTGAGTAATTCCCTTAACTAAAGATCTCCAATGAATTGGTACAGAATATCATTGTGGTACCGTTGCGCGTTTATTGTTTCTTTGAAAAATATGGGATTCACAATCCGACGTCTAGAAATTGCAATCCAAACTCCTATTTTCACAGAATGAAGAGACGGTAGGGGAAGGTGAACAGAAAGAGAGAAGACAAAAAACGATGGACAGAAGAAAGAGATGGACGCGGAATTTTCAACTAGTTACTTACATTAAAAAATATAAAAAAAATAGCCTGAAATAAATAGGGCAAGTACTTTTCGATACCTCTGATGCCGTAAAATATGTATATATACTCTGACGGTAAAGTTCGGTGAATAGTCGATTAAATTAGTGTAGATGCACTATGATTTATAGTTTCCTTACCGTCCTTCGAAACAGTTACCTCCCATTACTATACGTCGCTGAGCTCTGCGATCCATCTTGAATCTTTGCACGAAGTCTTCCTTTGGGATGTCGTCAAATCTCTTTCAAATCGAGTTTGAGTCGAGGGAATAGGGAGTAGTCTGGGGGCTTGAGATCCGGCGAGTACGGTGGATGTTGAAGTTGCACCACCCCGTTTGCTGCCAGGAACTATTTCACGATATTGGCTGTGTGTGGGCGAGCGTTGTCGTGAACAAAGGTCAAAGGTCTGTACAGCTTATGGGACTTAACTACGGGGTCATCAGTCCCTAAACTTACAATCTACTTATGAACTAGCTAATCCTAAGGACGGCACAAATATCCATGCCCGAGGGGGGATTCGAACCCCCGACCGTAGTGGCCGTGCAGACTGTGACTGAAGCGCCTCAGTCCCCTCGGCCACCGCGGCCGGCTATCGTGAACAAAAAACTAGCAAACTTGTTGTGCATACGGGGTGGTCTCCTGCCTAGACGTCGCACGAAGCGGGTCAAAATTTCAACGTACCTTGCAACTTTCAACGTCGTTACCGCAGATAGATTTCCTAATGGGTAATGCTTTGCCTATCGAAAAATGTAATGAGCCTCGTATTGATGCGCGATTATGCGTCTCTGACCTGTTTCCGACGAGGTGATGTCGGAGAACGCCATTCCAAACTTTCCCGTTTCGTTTCAGAGTCGTAACGGAGGTACCAGGTTTCATTTCGGTGACAATACGGTTCAAGAAATTGGGTGTCATATCCGCAGTTTCGACAAAATCCTTTGAAAGCTCTGAAAGCTCTAAACGTACCTGCTTCTTATCGGCAGACGAGTGATGTGGTACAAGAGAATAGCACGTTTTTATCTTTCCTAACTTCTGGGTATGGATTTGTCAAAGGATTCACGGTTAAACTGCAGTTCTTCCGCCATCACGCTCACTATTAATCGACGATCGTTCGTGATTAATGTCCTCACTTTCTCAATGTTTTCGTCACTGACGGCGGTCGCCAGTCGTCCGCTACGGAGTTTGTCAGAAACACTTTCCCGACCTCCTCGAAAACGAGAGAACTACTCCTACACTAAATTAAAGGAAAGTTCTTGATCTCCATGAAGCACGTACCAGCATCGTATGCGTTTCTGTAGGTGTCTTGACAAGATTAAAACAAAACTTTAAATTGACCCTTTGCGCGCCCATTGTCCTGATGTCAGTTCAGAACCAACATATTAAACGAGCACTCCTTGCAGCAGGTCTAACACGGAACGCATACGATGCCCTACTGGACTACGGTTGGGTACTTAATTACTTTCCGTGTGCGGAACTAGACTTCTAACTTCCAAAAATTAACAGCCGATATGGCTTTGTCATTAGCCTCCCATAAGTCTTCCATTGTACAGGGCTGGTCTAAATATGGAAAGATAAGCATGTGTTGAGGATCCTGTACAGAACCACACAGACAGAGAGTGTTCTCATTCTCTTTTAGGAATCCCCATCGCTGCAAGTTTGTTCAAATGTTTGTAGAGCTTATGGGACTTAACTACGGGGTCATCAGTCCCTAAACTTCCAAACTACTTAAGAATTAGCTAACACTAAGGACGGCACATATATCCATGCCCGAAGGGGAATTCGAACCCCCGACCGTAGTGGTCGTGCATACCGTGACTGGTGCGCCGCAGTCCCCTCGGCCACCGCCGCCGGCTGCAAGTTTGTTTTGCACTTTGGCACTTCTACCCTCATACGGTTCAGAGTTCTCCAGACTGTGTATGGCAGGTCTTCTTTCACTGCTTTATGGGGTCTTCTCAGATCGATCTCCCACCTTGCAACAGAGTTCTCTGCGGCCGACCCTTCCAGTGCTCGGGTACGTGGCAGGAAGCTCTTCCTCGAACGAAGCCGTCGGTCAGCAGGCTGGTGTCCGCATAAAGGGTGACGCATGTTCTTTACTTGCTTTGTTTTTTCAACTTCGGCAGCGATGTCACGTCGTATGTTGGGCGTTGCGATCCCCATAATTAAGTACATCTTGTGTATTGGTGTTGGTTTCAAGTTGTGGCCGGCCGCGGTGGCCGAGGGGACTGAGGCGCTTCAGTCACGGTCTGCCGTCCTAGTTCGTAAGTAGTTCATAAGTAGTTTGTAGGTTTAGGGACTGATGACCCCGTAGTTAAGTCCCATAGACTATACAAACATTTGAACTTTGAACTTCAAGTTGTGAATTCCGGCCGCTACGCAGGTGCAGCGTTGTGTTTCGCCTGTGTAGCCCTATCCTTGCTCTCACTGCATTCAGCAAACTTTATTGTTAGAAGTTCTATAAATTAGTAGAGATAAGAACTGTTCAAATGTTCAAATGTTTGTATAGTCTATGGTATTTAACTACGGGGTCCTCAGTCCTAAACTTATAAACTATTTATGAACTACTTACGAACTAGGACGGCACAAATATCCATGCCCGAGGGGGGATTCGAACCCCCGACCGTAGTGGCCGTGCAGACCGTGACTGGAGCGCCTTAGTCCCCTCGGCCACCGCGGCCGGCGATAAGAACTGTGTTACCTACACCATATTATAACGTGTATTCTGACTCCCGCCTCCCTTGGTCAACGACTCACAATTCCCCCCAAACTACGACCCCTCCCCACAAACTACGACTAACGCCCCCCACCTCTGACTCCCGCAGTTTGCGTCATGACCCCCCGCCCCCTCCCTGTGGGCAACTCTGCTGACTGCCATATAGACCAATTTCATACACAGAGGAATAATTGCAAGGAGTAATTTGATATGCATTTTCGTTGTGTTGTAATAGGTGGCAGCGCTGAAACATGGCGCACCACATGGGGATGCATACATGCTAGCTGTGGCTCGTGACGCAGGAGCGAGTGAGCTCACACTGGGCAGTGGTCTCGCATGCAGACTACACGCAGGCGGTGGTCTCACATGGAAGCCGGTGAGGGAAAAACGAAAACCTCCATCTTGGAAGTGGACCAAGAGCGTGGCCTTGGCGAGAGCGGCGCGTCCTCTGCATTGCACCGAGGTGGAGTGTGCCGTTCTGCAGGGATCTGCCAGCTAGCGCACACCGTGCTCCCAAACGTTCTCAGCATCGTCGCACCGTAACAACATTCACGTTGCAGCTTCTGAAAAATGCTGATACGATACCTTTTGTATCCCATCCTCGTCGCCACTTTTGTGTCTCGTTTCCGTCGTAGGTGTCGGTGGCCGAGTGGAATGAGACCGACACAGGAATAAAGATAGCACGCTGGTGCAGGTACGGAGGGGAGCAGCCAGAAACTAGAAACACTAGAATAAATTAGAACGATATATATATTGCACAGAATTTATACAATACTTAACTTTTACATAAATCAGTACTGCAGAATGCTGATACATAGTTGAGCTAGAGTCCCGCCTAGTGCCTGTCCGATAGCCAAGTCTTCACTGGTGCCTATCTGATTCCGAAGTGCTAACTGGTTCCTCTCTCAGTCCCAAGTGAACGATGTCGTTCAGTGGTGGCCACGAGCGGAGTTGCAGCAGAGGGCGCTCGTGGCTGTCGTCGTAAGAACGCCGCGCCGTGCGTGCATGGCGGCGCGCGGCGAAAGTAGGTGGCGCGCACTTTGTACTTGTGCGACACCACAATACCGAGGCGAATACAGTTATGATTAGGTAGTACTGCTGTGAAGCTGGTTAGGTCGCAAATTCTTTATAATAGGTCACACTTCATGTATAGCGTGCCCTCAAAAATGACGCGTTTCGGCTTTACCATCATCGGATCAGCATCTACAAACATAAAAATAACACAATTTCTCACATGACAGAAAAATAAGTAAGTTACTTTTTATATTAAAAATGATAATTTACACTCGTGTTATACCTCTTCCGTGTCATGTGCACACGTGAACAGATGTAAGAAGTTGTTTGATACACATACATAAGCAGACTACAAACATCAACACATTCGGTACTGTCCAGGTAGTCATTTCCTGCCATCAGGTGGCATTACAAGGCGCATAGTGGCGTCATATCGCATGAGGTTGTGCATATTAATTACATAGGGCGGTTGTGCAGTTATTGTACAAAGTATAAAACATACAAAGGTTTTAAAAGAACAATTGTACAAAGGCCTTTAAAAAACAAAAATTATCATTGATTTGTCAGCTGTTAAACTTTTGGGTTGTTAATCATGACAGGCTATACAAGCACCATGTAGTCAAAGTTAAAACAACGTAAGCAAAATAAAATAAAATAGGTGACAGAGAATAATATAATATTGTTGACTCCCACTTACATAGGTAGAAATGATCATCAGAATAAAATAAGAGAAATCAGAGCTCGAACAGAGAGATTCAGGTGTTCTTTCTTCCCGAGCGCTATTCGAGAATGGAATGAGAGATAAATAGTATAATTGTGGTTCGATGAACCCTCTGCCAGGCACTTAAATGTGATTTGCAGAGTATCCCATGTAGATGTAGATGTAGATTTAAAATGAGATAGACAGCTCGACAAATCCAGAACATTGTCAGAGGTGTTTTCAAAAATATGATTAGCGTTCCTTATGATAGTTAGCTGTTGCCAACGATAGAACAATTATTAGTCGTAACATTAACAAAAAAAATTTCAAATGTGTTTGTAGAGCTTATGGGACTTAACTACGGGGCCATCAGTCCCTAAACTTACAAACTACTTATTAACTAACTAATACTAAGAACGACAGTCCCCTCGGCCACCGCGGCCGGCCGTAACATTAACACAAGGCACTTTACATCATGTGCAGTGAAATAATAAAACAGCAGTCACTACTACGGTATAAAATAGTGACTTATATTATAATAATTTTGTCTTTAAATGTGTACCATGACTTTTGTAGGACCTACATTACAGGTAACACAAAGCTATTTACTGACTTACCACTGATTTTGGTCCACTTTAGGTTCCGGTAGTAACACTAAAAGTGGGCCTTTGCGATCGTCTTTTGACAGCTCGAAACTTAAATGACAATAACGGCTTAACTATTCATCTGACACGAAAATTGAATAACCGACTTTGTAGAGGAAAAAATTCTCTACAACTTTTTTCATATCTCGTAGCTTTTCAAAGATATTTGCAAAAATAACGGCGATTTTGGGATGTATGTCTGTCTGTAACGTGTTCCCAGTTTTTAAGACGAACCGTTCAACCGTCAGCACCAAATTTTACAGACATTATTGTAGGCCGATAGAGACCAGAACCTCCCTTCTTCAAATTTTTCGGACAAAAAATACGGTAGTAATACCAAAAACGCCGATTGTAATGTAATTGTAATTGCAAACGAACCGTTCATCTGACACGAAAATTGAATAACCTAATTGGTAGAGGAGATCATTCTCTACAACTTAGCTCCCTTATGTTTTTTTCATATCTCGCATTGTTTAAGACATATTTGCAAAAATAACTGAAATTTGACACCCTCCATTGAATTAACGAAAACCAGCCGTTCGGAGATGTCACGTGACATTCCTCGCCCAGAACTCTCTCTGGTATACGCCATCCATCTTGCGTTGTGTATCTGATGATTTTCTTATTGTAACGTACACGTTGTCATTTCAAAGCAATGGCGCACTGAAGAATTAACAAAAACACGTTGTACTTTGTACGATAAATGATAATCTAGTGTCTACAAATGCCATATTAGCATCAGTTAACAGCCATCAATAGTATGAGATTAGAGGACTAATCTTTCGATTGATAGCCGTAGCGTAGTGGGCAAGGCGTTGGGCAATGACGCTTAAGGTCGGTGGTTCGGAATACGCCACCACCCCTTTTTTTCGTAAAAGTGTTTCAGACACTCTTATTAATTAATTTTTTATTATTTAGATTATTATTTTGGTCAAAAATGCTTGAAAAAACTTATAAAACTACAAATCTAAAGTGAGCCGTAAAACACGTCAGTGCGATTATTTTGTTCCTCTTTTTTCGTTTTGGTCATTTTACGACCACTTTAATTCGCATCAGCTTCATTTCAACTGTTCTTTCTTCTTTCCTAATATTCTTTCATTCTCATACTTTGCAACCTTCTTCGTTCTTCTTCCGTCCATTATTGTTGTGAATTTCTGGTTCCTGTGTTCGCATTTCTTCCAGATCTCTTCGTACTGTACCTCTTGGATCCAGCTCACTTTGGTTCTTGTACACCAGGAATTGTGTAATTTGCTATGTTGACCTCAACTGCACGGAAGGCAATACTCACATTACGGCTTAGCTTAGAAGATACTTTAAGAAAAGGCAAACATACGTTTCTAACTTTCGTTGATTTGGAGAAAGGCATTCGCAATATTGACTGGAATGCAACCTTTCAATTCTGAAAGTAGCACAGGTAAAATTTAGGGAAAGTAAATTTATATTCAACTTGTATAACAGCCAGACAAAAGTTATTATAGTAGTTGTTGTTGTGGTCTTCAATCCGCAGACTGGTTTGATGCAGTTCTCCACGCTACCCTGTTCTGTGCAAGCCTATTCATCTGAGAATACGTTCGGCAACCTACATCCTTTTGAATATGCTTGCTATATTCGTCCCTCGGTCTCCTTCTACGATTTTTACCCCACACGCTTCCTTCTAATGCTAAGTTCACAATTCCTTGATGTCTAAAAATGTGTCCAACCAATCTATCCCTTCTCTTAGTCAAGATATGCCAGTAACACCTTTTCTCCCCGATTCGGTTAAACACCTCCTCATTAGTTACGTCATCTACCCATCTCATTTCCATCATTCGTCCGTAGCACCACATTTCAAAAGTTTCTATCATCTTTTTATCTGAACTCCTTATCGTCTCTTATAGCTATAAGAGGGTGGAAGATACAGTGGTTGAAATTTGTTAGCTTATATAAAATTGTGACTGAAGATCAGCGACGACTTTTGACACTATAATAGCAAAAAGGTTATATACAGCGAAGCGTGATGCACATTCTTCAGTTGTTTTTCTGCAACAAGCATACGAATAAAGAAAAATAAGTGCATACTGCAGTTTGAAAAGTAAAACTACCAAGAAAGATGCAAAAGCGTAAGAAAGAAATTTCGCGTTCTCGATCCGTTTCTAAAAGACAGAAAACGGCACTGAAAAGTGAATCTACAGCCGATAGAGACTTGAAATTTGTAGGCGTAGTTTATCTTACACTGTAGGCATCGACGATTTTACGCTATTCCCATCCCTAAGGGATGAAATAGGGGATGAACAGTTTTTGAAAATACGTTATTATCCATTCAATTTTGAAGCAAGAAATACAAAACTTCGGAATTAGATTTTTTATTGGAATTTTAAAAACACGTGTTTCGATATTTTTGGAAATTCAATCATTAAACGAATGAAATAAAGGAAAATCATTTAATGGTGCTACTGAGACTATTTTGATGCCAGAAATGCGAAAATTTGGATTTGGAACCTTGGTTAGAATTTTTTTTTTTAATTGTTTCCAGATGTTTTGAATTCTACCATCAGTGGTGGAATAGGGGCTGGCAAGTTGTATCAAAATACTTGATTAGGAAAGCATTTTTAAAGCTAAATCTATGAAAACGTATATGTAGAAGTGTAGAAGTAGAAACAATGCAGATCATCCAGTCTAAGCGTGCGAGAATTAAGCTAGTTATATACAAACAATATATATGTATATTGTTTGTATTTCATGCGCTGCTGTATCGTTCATTTGACCACGTTGAAACTTTGTACACTTGAGCTCCGAAACAAGAGGAAACTCACTGTTTACGTAAAATTTTGTATGGTGCGAGGCGGAGGATACTTTAGCTACTAATAACGATAAAATCTACGGTTTTATTCCAACCTTGAAGAAATTTGCTCACGTAACCTCCAAAGCAAGAGGAACATTACCGTCTACCTATCATACGCTGCATGGCGGAGGATACCTTGCAATAGACTCAACTCCAGTTATCATTCTGAAAGTTAACAGCGTAACATAATTTTTCACAGATGGAGGATACAATGGAATGAGAAGGTGGAGGAGCAGTTCGACAGAGACAAGGACGCTGATAGGGAAAGGGTAAGGTGAGGAAGGGCAGATAAAAGAATAGGAAGAGACGAGCAGAGAGAGCGAAAGTGACGAGATGGACAGAGAGAGGATATAGAAGGTGCACCGAGAGACAAAAGAGAAGGAGAAAATGATTAACCTAGGACTGGAATAAATAAGTACCCTAGCGACGTCGGTTTTTCAGTTAGTATTCTATAAATTTCTCGCAGATTTAGCAACATACAAAATATGTCCTTTACATTTTTAGACGTACAGTAGGACGATCAAATATGTAAATAATCTGCAATTTACATCAGTAATTAATTTGATTATTACAATTCTAGAAAACCCTATGTAGTTTCGAGCTAGGAATCACAAATTCACAAACTGGATACAACATAAAAAATTCTGTACGTTATTATAAACCATTACAAATGATAACTGGATTAAATCTCATTATTCTTCAAGTAATTAGTTATTGTTTGCAACACGTTTCACAGACTTTAGCCACTTTTACGACAATACAGCACAAAATAGCATTTCAATTGTTCGTAGTAAATATTCGCGATCGTTCTGTAACTTTCATTCATTTTAAATTAGCCAAAACTGATTTAAATTGTTTTGACTGATTCTTCCATTGGTTCTTGGTGGAACATCATCATACTGAATTAAAAACCACAATTCTGAGTATGTTCCACAAGTTTATTTTAATTCGTGAACCGGTTTTCGCTTATAAGGTCATCTTCACACTTTACTGTTTATCTCAAAGTTTAAAGTTTGAGGTACGCTATGTCTCTAGTTTGCTCCCCAAATTTACGAAATATCCATCAGCAATTCGGTCAGTAATTTATAAATTGAAATTGTTAATGAATATGTAAAGCTGTTCAATTCAGCTATAATTTTATTCCATAATACACATTACCTCCCACAATGTAAGTTATTTAAAATATTTTAGGCAGTCTCTCAAGTAATTTATTCATTGGAATTATTTAAAATGTTTTGCACATAGATTTTCGAGATTAAGTTTTTTCTTGGTTCCCCTCCTGTATATTTATTAATGACTGTTTTATTGGAACATTTTAATTGTACTACCATAGTAGAGCCAAGGATTTTAATTGTTATGTGCTTGAAGGTAAGTGTAAGGAGTAGAACATCTTTCAAGTCTGTATCAAAATTTTTTAACTTCTTTGAGATAAACAGTGAAGTCTGAAGATGGCCTTATAAGCCGAAAACCGGTTCACGAATTAAAATAAACTTGCGAAACATAATCAGAATTGTGATTTTTAATTTAATATGATTTAAATGGGACTACTGGATTGTTTATAACGATATAAGAATTGTTACGAAATTATACATGGTGATACAAAACAACGGGAATGTTTGGAATGAGTAGTGGCAGCTATGGGCAGATGGCAGTTAGCGAGTAAACAGTCCGCCATTTCAATAATCTTGGATCAGCGGAACGAACAACAGCTTGCATTAGCCATAAAAAATGATAGTTTGGTAGCGGCGCAGAGATAGTTTCGACGTTTTTATAATTTAGTACGTCATGAT
Source organism: Locusta migratoria (assembly GCA_026315105.1). NCBI lineage: Eukaryota > Metazoa > Arthropoda > Insecta > Orthoptera > Acrididae > Locusta > Locusta migratoria. The sequence goes on from CM048745.1 coordinate 147,472,580, forward strand.
ACCGTTCCGTCGAAACGCGCGTTAAAATGTTGGATTAATAACTTTGAAGATGCTGGATTTGCCCTCAATGAGAAACCTACAGGACGACCAAAAACTGGGTGTTCTCCAGCGAACATCGATGTTGTACGCGAGTATGTCTTACGAAGCCCACGGCGTTCAATTCTTAAGCCAGAAGCAGTGGTTGGAATATCCCGGGAGAGTGTTCACAGAATTCTTCATCTTAATTTAAAATTTCATCCGTACAAACTAGAAATGGTACAACAATTGAAGGACAACGATTATCGATTACGATTGGGATTCTGTCAACAAATTAAAACAAAAATAAAAAAGTGACGACGAGTTTCTAAACAATTTGTGGGTGTCAGATGAGGCACATTTTCATCTCACAGGTTATGTGAATAAACAGAACTACCTTTACTGGACAAACAAAGATGTTAATGACGTTCGTGTGCGCCCTTTACACGCTAGTAAAGTGACAGTATGGTGTGGTGTTTCATTACACGGGATTATCGAACCGTATTTTTTCGCAAAGGAACAGATAAACACAATAAATGGTAATGCTGATCGTAACGTGGAGATGTTAGTGAACTTTCGCTACACCTGCATTGAACAACTTTCCAAACGCTCAAGAAACCTGGTTTCAACAGGACGGAGCGACATCAGTCACTGCACAGCAATGAATGGCATGTGTGCGAGAATTGTTCGGTAAACGTATGATCTCACGCTTCGCTAACATTTACTGGATTCATAGATCCCCAGATTTATCCGTTTGTGTTTTTTTCTTATGGCGGCTTCCTCAAGAGCAAAGTCAACACGATACGACGAAGAACCATGGTATGTTAAAACAGAGAATTCGGGATGAAATTCACCGTATCCCAGCCGAGATGTTGCAGCGGTGACTGAGGAATCTACACGGCATCTAAAGGATGTAATTTAAAAAAATTATAAATGAATTCAGTGTTTCGTAAAGATTGTAAGATTTCAATTACTATGAATTCCATTTATTTCCTTCATCAGTTCTAGTTCTACTGGGTTGTGGAAATGTTCCAGTTTTTCTCTGTCGCCATGTATAAAAGGAGTGCTCAAAGCAATTGGGAGGGAATACAATCAAAAAAGTCTTTCATTCTGAAGCAGAGAGGTCAGACAGAAAAGTCCGTCTAACCATCTTAAGTAAGTGAGAAGCAGTCGATGTAAAGAACTTTGTACCAGTTAAGTGGTATATGGAGAGCGATCAAAATTTATGTAAAACACACTTACTTCAGCCAAGATCGCTAGGATTTTTTTCTTACTGGTTTCGATGAACTATGTCATCATCTTCACCCTTCACATTTAATTAAGACTTTGAGCCACCCATGTAATTAAATTATTCACTTTTTCATGCGACATGAGGCATGCCGCCTATATAACCACATTGACTGCAATGTTATGTCATTGTCATTCTACTCTTGAATCCACTTTCTTACTGATTATTGTCATTGTTAGTGAGCTTCGGTTTTATACTGTATATAAGTTTTATGCTATGTACTCAATTTAGACATAGAGCCACTCTTGAAGTCATTTTCTTATTCATGTCATTCGTGACATGAGAAGTGTTAAGTAATTGGTATATCTTTTATATATATATATATATATATATATATATATATATATATATATATATATATATATATAAAGGTAAAAAAAGTATTGCAATTCCAAAGTGAGACGTTCTGTGGTATTGGTAAATGTATGCATGTTGTCTCTTTGTGACGCCACTACCATCTGGTGGATGCGTATAGCAACACACCTATGGAATGTTTATCTGGTTCAGTCTCATTGTTGATTGTGGCAAGACCACACACAATTTTTAAATGTGCAATACAATGAGGATCCACTTTGGTACTGCAAATTTTAATCATTTGACAATGTTGTTTTTCTTATATTTCATTTTCACAAGTAACTATTTTTATGTGAGTCCCAAAGTTTTTTGTACGTGTTTTGTTAACTTTTATCTTATTTGTTTACAAACAAGGGCTTTACATATTTTAACACTAATTATAACTTTTAGCAGTGAAAATAGGAGACAAAGAAAAAAAGAAATTGTGAAGATGATGACATAGTTCAACGAAACCGGTAAAAAAAAAAAATAAATAAATAAATAAATAAATAAATTAGCGATCTTGGTTGAAGTAATTGTGTTTCATGTAACTTTGTACCAGTTTGATGTTTAAATGTTGGCGATGTAAATAAAAAAAAATAAAAATGACATTCTTTGAAACAGTGTGATTGTGTGTGTTTCTTCTCAAGAAGGCCGCCTGGTACAGATCAGTGCTTTATGCTGAGAAATATTTTAAACACCCGATCAAGACAAAGCTAAATATTGCAACTAAAGGAGCGAGGAGTATTTATACTGAACAACGCCGGATTTTCAGATAGTGGACAATAAAGAGAAGTGAAATGTCCTTTTTGTATATTTCTATCCCATTTTTATGAAAAGGATCACAAATCGCTAGAATGGAAGCGATGCATTTTTGATGTGTGTATTTTGAAAAGAGTGATGTCAGTTACACCAGTTGTGCTCGAACGCGCAAAAATGTTGATGCGTTTATGTTTTTACTGCTTTGTTTTCCATTACGTCTGTGTTTGAAATTACCGCCACCTTTATAAGGTTGTCACCGAAGAAGCGATCTGTCACGAGCGGCGTCCGGCGGCGGCCGTGTGTCGTTTAATAACGCCGTGAGTGGCTTTATCTACGCGCCGCTCCTTCCACGCAGTCACGCACCGCCGAGATGAACGACTCGCCGAAACCCCGCGTATAATTGGAGGCGCGCCGAAACCGGCCGGGCCATTACGGCACCAGACTCTCGCTGAGCGACGCCCACGGCCTGGGGATGGGTTCCGACACCGCGGAGCTCCACTAATTCAGAGCCGCCGTCCGACGACAAATGGGCCTAATGGGGCCCGCGGCGATAGGCGCCCACGCACTGCAAACAACAAAGCGACCAGCCTCTCGTGCCCACCAGGCGCGCCCAAATTCGGCCCTCACGAGCGGCGCGCAGCTCCGGCTAATGCGTCTGAGTGGAAATTTGTTTCACTGCCTGCTGATGCGGCCCCGCGTTGCTCGCAGGCGAGGATGCAGGAGATTGTGTCAAAAGCTCTTGCTGCCGCAGTCTAAAATTCCCCGCTGGTTGCTGGTGCTGAAATCCTTTTCCTGTTTACTTATTCCGTTTAATTTTGGTGTGGTGTCGCACAAGTCTGAAGTGCGCGCCGCCATGCTAGCACAGCGCGGCGTTCTTACGTCAGCCACGAGCGCCCTCTGCTGCAACTCCGCTCATGGCCACCACTGAACTAGATCGGCCACTTGGGAATAGGACAGGCACCAGGACTCATCAGTAGGCAGGTTTCTATCCAGTGGAACTATGTATCTGCATTCCACTAGACTTCAGTTAACAAAGCTAAGTGTTGCTCTCTCTCTCTCTACGAAATTTGTATCTTGTTCTAATCTAGCTTAGTGTTTCTAGTTTCTGCTGTCCCACTGGCTGGTCACCTCCCTTCCATACCCGCACACGCGTGCATCCTATTTCCCTGTGTGGGTCTCTCTCTACTCGGCCACCGACACCTAGGACAACCGGCGGTAACAAGATACAAAAGTGCCGACGAGGATGGGATACAAAATTGGGTACACAGTTTATTCCTACACTATGCCGCTTTAATTACTACACTGGCAATATTATAACTTTTTCTCATCATTTTCTTCAATATTTTATCCGCAGCAAAATATACATCGTAAAACGACATTATAAATATTTTTTTTTCTTTTTGATGCTGTTAATTATTTTACTACTGTAACAGGCCTTTTTCAAGCAATCTGTGAACGAACAGATGTACAAAATTTTGGATTTAGATACTTTTTTACATAAAACCGAGAGATAAATATAACAAACTTTTCGATGTTTCAAGCAGCATTTACCTGTCTTTTATATTGATCTTTGTGCCAGACAGGACGTAACTTCAAGATTAGATTCAGGTAACACACCAGAATAACAGATAACAATCAAATTGGTACCAGCACCTAAAGAACGAAAAACACAACACCGCAGACATTGAAGAAGCACTGAAAATATTACATAGAAGGCACAAACGTGAATATCCTGTAAGAATTAGAAATATACATCCACACAGAAGCATTTCCTTACGAAATTCTAAATGATCAAACAGTTTTTAAGCACCATATTTATTTAGAAATTTTTGTCGATATTATAAAGTTGGATAATGGGTAAATCCAGAGAAACACTTTTTCATATACAAATCTAGCACGAAATTGAATAAAACTTCAACCATAGATGACACAGTCAAAGGAATAAAGCTTAGAAAAAAACATCGCTGGAAACCAGAGAGACACTATTGCATGATCAAATATAATATAAAATTACTAAAGCAACATCTTTCTAATCGTGGAGAATAGAAAGGAAACTGTCATCTAACAGTACATACGAACATCAAACGATGTAATAAAAGTTCATCATAGCTACACGCAATAAGTACAAACATACAATTAACGTAGCAAAAACATCAATATCAATGATAGGTAAATACTGTATGTAGCATAGGAAAGTTTACTATATTTATCTCTCGATTTTATGTAAGAAAGTATCTAAATCTAAATTTTTTTGTATGTTTGTAGGTCCGTTCACAGATCGCTTGAAAATCGCCTGAGGCCGAAACAGCTATTGCATTAATAAAATACTCAGAAGCATCAAAAAGAAAAAACCCTTGAAACTTCCCGGAAGATTAAAATTATGTGCCGGAACCGGAACTCAAACCTGGGACCTTTCCCTTTCGCGGGCAAGCGTTCAACTGACTGAACTATCCCGACACGATCCGTCCTCACAACTTTAATTCTGCTAGAACCTCGTCTACTTTCCAAACTTCAGAGACGTTCTCCTGTGAAACTTGCAGGAGTTTGGAAAGTAGGAGTCGACGTTCTGGCAGAATTAAAGTTGTGGGGACGGATCGTGAGTCGTGTCGGGATAGTTCAGTCGGTAGAGCGCTTGCCCGCGAAAGGCAAAAGTCTCCGGTTCGAGTCCTGGTTCCGGCACACAGTTTTAATCTGCCAGGAAGTTTCATATCAGCGCACACTCGGCTGCAGAGTGAAAGTTTTATTCTAAAGAAAACCTTAGTTATAATGTCTTTTTTGTAATCAGTTTGCTGTAGAATTCTTGAACACATTCTCAGTTCTAATGTACTAAATTTCCTTGAGACGGAAAAGCTTCATGAATCAGCACGGCTTTAGGAAACATCGATCGTGCAAAACCCAGCTGGCCTTTTTCTCTCATGACGTCTTGCGTGCTATAGATGAAGGGCAACAGGCAGGCTGCATATTTTTCCAATTTCGAAGGGCGTTTGACGTGATATCGCACTACAGACTGTTAACGGGGGAAGCAGCTTATGTAATAGGTACCAAAATATGTGGGTGACTAGAAGATTACTTTAGTAATAGAACCCGCTACGTCGTCCTCGATTGCAGGTCTTCATTAGAGACCAGGGTATCGTCAGGGGTGCCCCAGGGAAGCGTGACAGGACCGTTATTATTTTTTATCTAAATAAATGATCTGACGGACAGAGTTTCAATTTGCAACTGTTTGCTTAAAAAAATATTCAAATGTTCGTATAGTCTAAACTTACAAACTACTTATGAACTAGGACGGCACAAATATCCATGCCCGAGGGGGGATTCGAACCCCCGACCGCAGTGGCCGTGCAGACCGTGACTGGAGCGCCTTAGTCCCCTCGGCCACCGCGGCCGGCACTGTTTGCTTATGATGCTGTGGTGTACAGTAGGGTGTAGTCATTGAATGACTTTAGTAGGATGGAGGATGAGTTGGACCAAATTTCTAGGTGCTGTGATGATTGGCAACTAGCGCTAAATGTAGCAAAAAAATGTAAGGTGATGCAGATGAGTAGAATAAACAATCCCGTAATAATAAGTATTATTAGTGTGCTGCTTGACAGAGCCGCGTCAATTAAATACCTAGGCTTAAAGCTGCACAGCGATATGAAATGGAAAGAGCATATAAGGACAGATGTGGGAAAGGCAAATGGTCGCTTCGCTTTATTGGGAGATTTTTGGGAAGGTGTGATTCGTCTGTAAAGGAGATCGCATATGAAAAGCTTGAACGACGCCGTCTTGTGTATTGCTCGAGTGTATGGGATCCGCTTCAGAGCTGTTTAAAGGGGGACATAGACGTAGTTCAGAGGCGGGCGGCTAGGTTTGTAGCTGGTAGATTCGATCAATGCGCGAGTGTTATTGAAATGCTTTGGGTACTCTTCAGGAAAGCTAGAAAAAAAAATGTTCAAATGTTAGTAAATCTATCGTACCAAACTGCGTGGTCATCAGTCCGTAGCTTACAAACTACTTAAACCTAGGTAAACTAACCTAAGGACAAACACACACACACACCCATGCCCCAGGGAGGACTCGAACCTCCACGGCGAGCAACCGCGCGCTCCGCAGTGAGACGCTTTAGACCGCTTTTTTTTTTTTTTTTTTTACACCTGACCGCGTTTAAGCAGTGCACATACACTACTACAGATTAACTAAACCAAACAAAACTTGTAGAGAGGAGGGAGGTGCGCGCTGCCGCGGCTACAGGAGGCCGGCGGCAGGCGTCTGGCCGCCCACACAATCCACCGTTACCATATGCAGTAGACTGCTTTTTTTCTTTTTTTTCGTTAAAAGCAACTGTTTAAATAAAATCTAGGAATTAACAGCAATATCCATTGCAAAACAGAAACAAAAGTATTCTTCTTTAAAAGGAAAGCAACACCTGACCGCGTTTAAGCAGTGCACACACACTACTACAGATTAACTAAACCAAACAAAACTTGTAGAGAGGAGGGAGGTGCGCGCTGCCGCGGCTACAGGAGGCCGGCGGCAGGCGTCTGGCCGCCCACACAATCCACCGTTACCATATGCAGTAGACTGCTTTTTTTCTTTTTTTCGTTAAAAGCAACTGTTTAAATAAAATCTAGGAATTAACAGCAATATCCATTGCAAAACAGAAACGAAAGTATTCTTCTTTAAAAGGAAAGCAACACCTGACCGCGTTTAAGCAGTGCACATACACTACTACAGATTAACTAAACCAAACAAAACTTGTAGAGAGGAGGGAGGTGCGCGCTGCCGCGGCTACAGGAGGCCGGCGGCAGGCGTCTGGCCGCCCACACAATCCACCGTTACCATATGCAGTAGACTGCTTTTTTTCTTTTTTTCGTTAAAAGCAACTGTTTAAATAAAATCTAGGAATTAACAGCAATATCCATTGCAAAACAGAAACGAAAGTATTCTTCTTTAAAAGGAAAGCAACACCTGACCGCGTTTAAGCAGTGCACATACACTACTACAGATTAACTAAACCAAACAAAACTTGTAGAGAGGAGGGAGGTGCGCGCTGCCGCGGCTACAGGAGGCCGGCGGCAGGCGTCTGGCCGCCCACACAATCCACCGTTACCATATGCAGTAGACTGCTTTTTTTCTTTTTTTCGTTAAAAGCAACTGTTTAAATAAAATCTAGGAATTAACAGCAATATCCATTGCAAAACAGAAACGAAAGTATTCTTCTTTAAAAGGAAAGCAACACCTGACCGCGTTTAAGCAGTGCACATACACTACTACAGATTAACTAAACCAAACAAAACTTGTAGAGAGGAGGGAGGTGCGCGCTGCCGCGGCTACAGGAGGCCGGCGGCAGGCGTCTGGCCGCCCACACAATCCACCGTTACCATATGCAGTAGACTGCTTTTTTTTCTTTTTTTCGTTAAAAGCAACTGTTTAAAAAAAAATCTAGGAATTAACAGCAATATCCATTGCAAAACAGAAACGAAAGTATTCTTCTTTAAATGTAAGTAAAACTGTTGCTGTTTTAAATGGCTTAGTAGCAGTAATTACAGTCTCAAGACAAAAAAAAAAAAAAAAAGTTTATCCTATTCCAGCCTTTTCAAATGCTATATTTAGCATGTTGCTAAACTGTTTTTTCTCATCAATAGTGCGTATGATTCTCCATCTCGCAGTGTTCATGTACGATTGAAAACTTATGGGATTGTCTTCTGCAGGTCCGTGGAATATATAGTTTACATAATTACCGAGAAGCCACATAATTGTATTGTTCTTTGTTTTCGGGTAATATCTTGTTTCCGGCCACATCATAATTTCTGAAGTGTAACTAGTTTCGGAGGTTCTTGATAGTAATGCTATTCGTTTCCTCACCCACTTCCAGTTGTCGATATGTCCGCTACATGTGAATCTATGTATTATGGTGTCCAGTAGTCCACATTTTCTGCGCTTGTCTGTATCACTTTTTCCGATGCGATGTAGCTTTTCGTTCGTTGCTATCGTCTGGTTGACGACTTTATACCAGGTGGACGCAACTTCTGACGTGTGGATTTTAAGGCTGATGTTTTTCCACACTGTTAACCAGTTTCTATGTGGAAACTTTAGCATAATACTGTTTGGCATATCTTTCTGTTGCCATATCTGTAGGATTTGGGTTGTAGTTAAAGTCGTAGATGGTACACGACTTTCTTTTAAGTAACTATACTCCAGGTAAAACAGACTGATATGTTTCAGACGGAAGTTATGATTGCTGATATCTATCGGCGGATTCATGCTCTTTGGCTGCAGTATTTTAAAGAGTTTTTCTGTAATATTACTGTGGTTGCCATGTATTAATCTTTCTGTTCGTCTAAGGTATAAAGCAGTTGCCTTCCTATGAATATCAGTGAGTGCGAGTCCTCCAGTCAATCTTGGTTTTGTTAATGTTCCGGGTGTGAGCTTAAAAATGTTTCCTCTCCACACATACCTGGCTGCTAACTGCATTACTTTATTTGCCTGTACTTTTGGAATCGGGAAAATCTGAGCCACATAGTAGGCCTTGGACAATAGATAGGTGTTGACTATCCTCACGGCTCCAATAAGGTTTAGTGATCGCCAAGTTGCTTCTAAAGTAGTTCCTTGCATTTTGTTAACTGTCGATCTCCAGTTCAGGGCCGCCATTTTTAATGGACATTTATCAACGATGATCCCTAAGGTTTTGTGTTGTTCGACGGTTTGTGCCCATGGCACGGCTACGTCGTCGAACCCTCTGATATTTACTAATTTACACTTTCCCGTGTTAATTTTTGCACCTGAAACTGCACAGTAGGTGTCAAAGTCCTCTTTTAGGCTTGTGACCTCATCTACTGTTCTTAGTAGCACTCCCACGTCATCAGCATACGCCCCTGTAGTGAATTTAACACCCGAAAGTTGTAACCCAGAGAGTTTCGTGGTAACCCTTTTGAGTATTGGCTCCAAGGAGAGCACATACAGCAGCATAGAGAGAGGACTGCCCTGTGGGACCCCCCTTTCAATGTTTATAGCCCCAGTTAATTGTCCATTGACAGCTATTTTAGTCGTTATCTCTGTAATCAAATTTCGTACCACTTTTAAAACTCTTTCTTCCAGGCCTACTTCCTTCATTACTTTTTCCAGGTATTGGTGATTTACTCGATCAAACGCTTTATTAAAATCTATAAAAAATAGTGCACACTTTATATTTGTAACGGAGGCTATGGATATGACATCTCTGTAAGCAGAAATTGTGTTCATGACAGTTCGTGCAGGGAAACAGGATTGGTGTTTTCCAATAATTTTACTTATGGGATGACTCATTCTACTGGCAACTGCCCGGGCGATGGTTTTATAATCAAAATTCAGCAAAGTAATAGGCCTGAAGTTGTCGATGCATTTTCGTCCCTTGTTTTTTGGAACTAAAACAATTTTCCCTTCCTTAAACTCTTTAGGAACTACGACACCTTTTAATATTTCATTTAGAATATCCGTAAAAGTTGGTCCTATAAGGTGCCAAAATTTACAATAAAATTCTTTCGGCAATCCATCAGGTCCAGGGGATTTGTTGGGCGGCGACCTTGAAATGAGATCTAAAACTTCACGTTCTGTAAAAGCAGTTAATATGTCACTGTTATCATCAGAGTTAATTTCCGGAGTAAGTACTTGAAAAAATTCACCTACTGCACCCTCATCAACATTTTCCAGAGAATACAATTCTCTATAATGTTGATGTATTTCCTGTACTATGTCGTTTTGATTTACGAGCAGTCTACCATTTGACGTCAATAGCTCATCAATGAACGTCCGTCTTCGGTTCGTATTATGTTTAATTAAATGGTACAGAGACGTTACCTCTTCAACTACCAGAGAGCGTGATTTGGACTTTATTTTCAGACCCTCTAACTGTTTGCGCTTGATACTAAGTAATTTTGCTTTGATACACTTTATTTGTTGATAGTGCGATCCATTGTTGTCAGATTTATCATAGAGCTCTCTTAATATAGAGTAATAAAATTCTGTGGTGTTTTTTATTTCCCTAGCTTTTTGTCTGCCGTAGTTTATCACACACTGACGAAGTTTTCGTTTTGCGTGATTTGTCCACCAGTCTACTTTGGATTGATAGCGGCTGAGGGATCTGAGGCAAACGTTCCATGTGTGCCTGACGTCGTCTTCTAATTCTCTGTCTTGCAACAGCGAGATATTAAGCATCCAGTGTGATCTATATAATTTGGTGGGCTGTTTATCGAGCTCAAGTGTTACAGCAAGCGCACAATGGTCAGAGAATACTGCAGGGATTACTTCCGCGGCGCGAAGCCTGTCACTAATGTTATCCGTCACATATAGTCGGTCAAGGCGGCTGCATGAGTGGGCGGTGAAGTAGGTGAATCTCACCAGTGTGGGATATTTCACTTCCCACGCGTCCTGCAGCTTTATATGTTTCACAAGTTCGTGCAGCTCTTTACAGTAATTGAAATGAGGACGCTGATCTTTCGCATGTAAAACGCAATTAAAGTCTCCACCTAATAATATGTATTGCGGGTTTTTCCTTAGAAGGTAGATAATCTCCTCCTTGAAATATCTGGAACGTTCAGTTTTATTAGAATTCCCCGACGGAGCGTATAAATTTACCACGGTGACAGTATACAATTTAAAACTTATACCTCGACCGGATTCCAATTTTTCAATCTCTTGAAATGGAATACCGTCTTTAATTAAAACTGCAGTACCGGTACTGTTCTCCAGGGCTATGTTTTCTATGGTGTTGAAGCCCGATATACGGAGGTTCGTTGTTAACACCTCCTGTAGCAGCAAAATATCGGCTTCAGATTCGTACACGAACTGTTTGAAGGCCGCGAGTTTCAGGTCAGAGGTGATTCTACTGATGTTCAGGGTTACAACTTTATATGCCTGCATCTATCTAGTCCAGAAAAGCACTACTTTTTAACTTTCCCCCCTCCTGCGTCCGCGTCCCAATCCTTTGATGCCTTGCCACTTGTTTTCTTAGTATCAGTCTTGTATTGAGAGTCAGAGTTTTTATTTTTCTTTCGCGCAGCGTTCATTTTCGGCTGTACTTTACTCCTACGCCTCCCACTGCTGGTGAAACCCACATCAGAAGGCGAGGTGGGCGGCTCGCTGCAGACGTCCAGCTCCATATCAGAGTGCGACAGTTGGCGGGCCACCGCGGCGGCAGGCTGTGGCCCCGCCGACTCGCCACTTCCTGCTTCGCTTTCCATTACCGCGTCCCTGTTTATGCTTACGTCCGCTCTGTTTTGGACGCTGCTCTGACTTGGCGCAGTTTGTGCATTGACAACAGTATCACAGTCCGGGTTGTCTACTATCACTGGTTCGGTTTGTTGCTCTCCACTAACAACAGTGTCGGGTTTGTCTGGTGTCCCTAGGTCTACGTGCTGTATTTCTTCTACTGATGTTTGCAGCACGGGTGATGGAATTTCTTCCCGTTGCTGCGGCTCGGATCCGATACTAGAACTGTTTGAAATCTCTGTGTCCGTACCGGGTGTAGGAACTTTAGTTTCTAACACGGTGTTAACCGTGCTTTTCCTGTTATCCTGCGACGAATATTCGAATTTGTCATCCACACTACTTTCGTCAGAGGTCCGTCTCCGTTTGTTAGTTATGGACTGGGTTACAACTGGGGTAATAACTTTAGTGGGCACCTGATCTACGTTTACTTTTGGTGTCAGTGGTGGAAAGTCTGCCGGGACGACAGGTGGTTGCTCAGAAAAACTGCTACTGGGTGTTGGGTCATCAACTTCCCGAGTGGGTGCAACTAATTCAGCTAACGTTAGTTTTTTGCGTTGCTGCAAGTTGTTTCTTAATATAACCGGTTTTTTCGGGCAATCCTGACGAATATGTCCGCTTTCGTTACAGATGTAACACGTTTCTTCCTGACCAGAATATGTCACATGAGCCCTGTACCCACAGACAGTGATATGAGAGGGAATATTAGTTCTAACGTGCATTTCTACTGATCTTACACCACTGAAACACTGAAGTTTATGTTGCTTTGACCAGCGCTCGTTTCTAATTTGTTTAATATCGCCATAACATGATAACACCTCCCTAAGATAACAATTTTCTACTTCTGGCGGCAAATTGAAAACGCGAACATTCTTATATTCAATACCGGCATTAGATATGGAAACTGTACTCACCGTTGAGTCTCGATGTCGAAATTGAGCAGATGTTCCGTGTTTTATCAGGATTTTGTCTAGTTGAACGGGTTCCAGTAACTTGACGTAAAAGCAGTATTCATCCAAATCGTAATAAGCGGTATGTATTTGTTCAGAAACGATTCCAAAAACGCTGTCGATCCAATCATGAACTTCTACCGAACTCGGTTGCTTATTCCTGGTTGCCTTATCAAACTCGAAACGCAGAGTGCACTTCCTGGGGACCTTCTTTTCCATATTTACGGTTTTAGCGGCCGAGACCGCTAACATTTACACAACACACGCACCAGAACACTAAGTGACGATACTGCACAACAAGTTAACACTTAACACGAAAGAAAGCTGTTCGCGACTAGTGAACGCTTTAAACTGTGAGCACACTCCCGGACGTCCTCACGCTACCGCGACTCAAGCGCCAACTGCGTTAGACTACCACACCACTACCGCTCGGCTACTCCACCGCGGCAGGAAAGCTAGAGTAGTGATTTGGATGCCATTCTGCTGGTTTCGCTTAGTGTCACCATTACCTCTCATATTCAATATCTCATTTATGAATCTGCAATCATCAATCGATTTAGCCGTCTATAATTCAATATTTTACGTAATCAACTCAAAATTTCCATTATGATAAATCACGGCCTCCGACAGGCTTTAAGTAAAACCGTTTCTCATAATATGGCATTCGAAACATCATCTCGGCCACATATTGTACTTGTTTTGGAGATTTGCAGTACCAGGATCACCAACTACAACATCGACGTGCCACCAGCAAAACTAAAGCTCAAGTACTTATATCACGAAATCAAATGTTCAAATGTTTGTATAGCTTATGGGACTCAACTGCGGGGTCATCAGTCCCTAAACTTACAAACTACTTATGAACTAGCTAACACTAAGGACGCCACAAATATCCATGCCCGAAGGGGGATTCGAACCCCCGACCGTAGTGGCCGTGCAGACCGTGACTGGAGCGCCTCAGTCCCCTCGGCCACCGCGGCCAGCACTGATATCACGGCTTTTCTTTTCGGTCATGTCCGAAAGAACAGACACCATTGGGTGACATTAGCGGCCGAGATTTTACGATTTCGAAATAATGAAACATTTTGATCGTTTCAGAGCGTTGAAATAAACTGAACGGGGACGTTGAATATTTGTTCCCGACGGGATTCGAACCCGGATTCCCTACTTCATGCCATCAGTCGCCTTAAGCGATTAGGCTATCCAGGCACACTTCCCTTCCAAATTCTCAACTTGTAGAACACTAAGATGCTAGTGTCCCTGACCATAAGGTGTCTTGCTCGTAGCCTATACCGGATTCCCGCAAGGGTTTGTTCAAATGTTCGTAAAGCTTCTACATCTACATACATACTCCGCAATTCACCGTAAGGTGCGTGGCGGAGGGCATTTCCTTTCCTATTCCGCTCCCAAATTGAACGAGGAAAAAAAGAATGCCTAATTTGCCTCCGTACGAGCCCTAATTTCTCTTATCTTCTCTTTGTGATCTTTACGCGAAATGTAAGTAGGCGGCAGCAAGATCGTACTACACTCAGCTTCAAATTCCGGCCCTCTAAATTTACTTAACAGAAATTCACGAAAGGAACGTCGTCTTTCTTCCAGCGATCCCCAATTGAGTTGCCGGAGCATTTCCCTGACACTCGCATATTGGTCGAATCTACCGGTAACAAATCTAGCTGCTCGCCTCTATGTCTTCCTTCAAACCGATCTGCTGCGGGTCCCAAATACTTGAGCAATACGTGGTCGTACAAGCGTTTTATACGCGGTCTCCTTTACAGCTGAAGTACATCTTCCCAAAATTCTCCCAATAAACCGAAGTCGGCTGTCCGCCTTACTCACAACTGTCCTTACATGCTCGTTCCATTTCATATCGCTGTGCAATGTTACGCCTAGATATTTGAACGACGCGACAGTATCAAAAAGCTCACTATTCGAACATTATAGGATTGTTTTTTCTACTCATGCGCATCACCTTACATTTTTCTACATTGAGAGCTAGCTGCCATTCTTCGCACCAACTAGAAATTTTGTCTAAATGATCCTGTATGCTATTACAGTCAGTTACAGGCGACACCCTCCCATACACCACAGCATCATCAGCAAACACCCGCAAATTACAACTTACTCTGTCCATCAGATCATTTATATAGATAGAAAATAATAGCGGTCCTATCACACTCCCCTGGGGCACGCCTGACGATACACTCGTCTCTGATGAACACTCGCCGTCGAGAACAACGTACTGCGTTCTATAACTTAGGAAGTCTTCCAGCCAGTCACAAATCTATGAACCTATTCCTTAAGCTCGTATCTTCGTTAGCAGTCTGCAGTGTGGCACCGCGTCGAACGCCTTTTTGAAGTCGAGAAAAACACAATCCGCCTATTACCCTTCGTCCATGGTTCGCAAGATATCATGTGAGAAAAGGGCAAGCTGAGTTTCACATGAACGATGTTTCCTAAACCCGTGCTGATTCATGGAAAGAAGCTTTTCCGTTTCAAGGAAATTTACTATATTCGAACTGAGATTATGCTCCAAACTTCTACATGAAACCGATGTCAACGATATTGGTCTGTAATTGTATGGGTCAGTTCTTTTTCCTTTCTTATACACGGGAGTCACCTGCGCTTTTTTCCAATCACTAGGAACTTTGCGCTGAATTAAAGATTCGCTATAAATGCAAGCTAACTAGGGGGCCAACGCCGCAGAATAGTCTTTGTAAAACCGAACTGGTATTCCATCCGGACCAGCAGACTTTTTCGTATTTAGCTCTCTCAGCTGCTTCTCTACACCGGAAATGCCTATTGCTATGTCCCCCATTTCGGAATTAGTACGTTGATCAAATGATGGTATATTTGTGCGGTCCTCCTGCGTGAAAGATTTCTTAAAGGTTAAATTTAGAACTTCAGCTTTCCGTTTGCTTTCTTCTATTACTGCCCCGGAATGATCAACTAGTGACTGGACAGTGGGCTTTGACCCGCTTATCGAATTTACATAGGACCAGAATTTTTTCGGGTTCTCGGAAAGATCTTTTGCTAAGGTATGGCTGTGATAATTATTGTATGCTTCACGCATAGATCTTTTTATAGACGCACGAATCTCTACTAACTTTTGCCTGTCATCATTTGCGTGTTCTTTTTTGAATCGAGAGTGCAACAGCCTTTGCTTTCTCAGCAGCTTTCTAACATTATTATTATACCACGGTGGATCTTTTCCATCCTTAATCGACTTTACTGGCACATATTTCTCTAACCCTTTATTTACAATGCACTTAAATTTAGTCTACAATTCCTCTATATCCATAGTCCCGGAATAAAACGATGCCCATTCGTTTTCTAAGTGCGATCCTAACATTTGCTTATCGGCTCTTCCCAACAAAAACACGCTCCTAGCCTTCTTGATTGGTTTATGAACTTTGGTCACCATCGACGCTATGACGATATCATGATCACTAATTCCTGTCTCTACACAGACATCGTTAATAAGGTCAGGCCTGTTTGTGGCTATAAGGTCTAGAATATTTCCATTGCGCGTGGGTTGCCGGTTTAACTGCTCAAGACAGTTTTCGGAGAATGTGTCCAAAAGTAGCTCGCAAGACTGCTTGTCTGTACCGCCTAAAATGTAAAGAGCGAGGTCCCAATCTATACTCTTAAGGTTGAAGTCTCCTCCGACTAATATTACATGGCCCGGATACCTATGCACTACCTGGTGTAGACTTTCCTTGAATGATTCTAAAACTGCTACAGCAGCTGTGGGGAGGGGGGGGGGCGGCGGTAAAAACACCCAACTATTAACTTTACTTCTTTTAGACCTGTTATACGTGCCCAGATAACTTCACAGTTACTTTCAACCTCGATCTCAGTAGAAACAATATATTTGTCCACAGCGATGAACACTCCTCCTCCAGTTGTATCAGATCTATCTTTCCGATATACATTCCACGCTTCGCTAAATATTTCTGAACTTGCTACATCATCATTTAGCCAGCTTTCGGTGCCTAAAACTATCTGAGCGCAATAACGTCCTTGCAGTGCCGCAAATTCGGGAACTTTGTTTCTAATACTCTGTAAGTTCGCGGCTAATATTTTTATGTTCAAATTTTTGTTCCGAACGTGGCCTGAAAGGTACTTAACTGCGGATTCATCATTTCTAAACTTACAAACTACTTATGAACTCTCTTATACTAAAGACGACACAAACATCGATGCCCGAGGGGGATTCGAACCCCCGACGGCGGACGGCAGTGCGCACCGCAACACGGCGCTCCAATACGCGCGGCTAATCCGCCGCGGCTCCCGCAAGGGATCGAGCATTTGAATGCGTTCTCCCGCATTGAAATTGCAACTGGCTGTTCGGGGCAAATTAAACAGTTATTGATATAGTGACTGTTCTTTTCGAACATGTTGCATGTTTAGTAGCTGCGGTTTCCATGTTAGTTGTAGGTTGATGGTAGGTCCGGGATATTTTAATGTAATGCCTATGACTGGAGTTTGGAAAGTAGAATAGCATAAACGGTCGTAAGGTCGAAGACAAAATAAAAAAAATAAAAAAAAAAAATAAATAAATAAATAAAATAAAAAAGCAAATTTTCGGGAGCTGAGCTGTCGTCACAGTAGATGCTATGCGCGAGGCCGTTCGAATCCCCCCCTCGGGCATGGATGTTTGTGTCGTCTTTAGTTTAGGGTAGTTCATAAGTAGTTTGTAAGTGTAGGGAACCGCAGTTAAGTCCTTTAAGCTATACAAATATTTTGAACATATAGTACGATGATATTCTGTCTCAGCCCTTTACTTGAGGTGTAATCGGTGTTTAATGAGAGTGACGCACCATTCTCGTTGCCCTCTGATATGGTGTATGATCACCTTTGACGGCCAGTACAGTTGCACACTTGTGTGGTGTGGACAGTATGAGGTTATCAATCGGCTCTTGAAGAGATAGTAGGCTGTTCTTCTATGAGTGCCATATCCAGCTCTGCAACCGTTGTGGGAGGTGCTGGTATGGCTGCAATGTGTCTCCCAAGTGAATCCTACACGTGCTCAGTCGGGTTTAAGCTGGCGTCTCCATTCGTCAGTTCCCTCAGCTTCAAGTATGTTCTCCACCAATGCAACTCTGTGGGGACGAGCGTTATCGTCCACCAGAAGGAACCCATCACCTATGGCTTCTAGGGCAAAAGAAAAGATCGTAGGAGGGGTCAAAGCGCCATTCTGAACGACATAGACGTCCGTACGTCCGCCAATATTGACTCCTGCCCACACCATTAGTCCAGCATCATGATATAGTGATGAAACTTCCTGGCAGATTAAAATTGTGTGCCGGAACCGCTACTCAACCTGGGACCTTTGCCTTTCGCGAGCAAGCGCTCTACTGACTGAGCTATCCCGACACGACTCACGATGCCGCCCCACAACTTCACTTCCGCCAGTACAAGGAGGCAAGGTGCTGCCGGAAGTGAAGTCGGTAGAGCGCTTGCTTACGAAAGGTAAAGGTCCCAGGTTCGAGTCCCGGTTGCAGCACACGGTTTTAATCTGCCAGGAAGTTTCATAATAGCGCACACTCCGCTGCAGAGTGAAAGTTTCATTCAAGAGAGGGAATTGTTTGGGGTGTTACTGCGCTCCTGAATGTAAGGGAAGAAGAGATTGGTGGGGCCGGACGACAGCGCTCAGGCCTTCTCTTTAGCTGGTGGCTGGGAATGGCAACTTTCGTACACTGTAGTAGGTACGGTGTGTTCTTAGTGTTTTTGTTGATCCCCTGGATTGTGATGACTCGCGGTTAAAGTGCGCCGTTGGCATGCAGCGGCTGACTCAGACAGGTGACGTGTATGTCGCCAGTCACGAATCGTCGGTGACGGCCCCTCTGGGCGCTCGCTGTGCAGTACAGGTATCTGGCGCGTGGATCTGGGCCAGCGCTAGCGCTATCTGGCGGCCACAATGGCGGTAATGCAGGCGACAGGCAGAGGCGACGGCATTGTGCAGGCGGCAGCAGAACGCCACAGCGGCAGATGGGCTCGCGTGCCGGCCCAGACCTTGACTCAGTTGCTGGTGCCGGCCGCTGGGAGGCTGGTGCTCCGCCGCCCGCCACGCCACTTTCACTCTCGGCTCGCTCACCCGCTCACTCCCACCGCGCACTGCTTGTCTACTCGCTTTGTGACCGCGAGGCCGCTCCGCGGGAAGCAGCTACCGAGATCACACAGCCAACAGCCGGGCAGTAAATAACGCTTCTGGCTTACGCACAGCGGGAGCCACCTAACTAGTCCACGCCTGAATACCCGACCTCGTTTGACAGAGGCAGTTTTATTTATTTCTGTCGTTTCACATCAAAGAAACCGGTATAGGCATGCGCATCCAAATACAGAGTATGGAAACACTCAAGAGGACGGCGCTGCGGTCGGCAACGCCAATATACACAATGTGATCAAAAGTGTCTGGACACGTGGCTTACATGTTCCTGTTTCCCTCCATCGGTGAATTGAGTATGGTGTTGGCCCACCCTTGGCCTTGATGACAGCTTCCAAACTCGCAGGCATACGTTCAATTAGGTGCTAGTAAACAACTCCCACTCAATGAATAATCTATAGTCAGTTATTAAATAATAAATACCTAATACAAAAAATAAAGTTCTAAACAAAAATTTAAAAAAAAATGAACAAATAGAAAATAAATACACGACTAAAGATTAAAAAATCATATCATTGATTCCAGAAAACAACAAAACAACAAAAAAACCTTTAAACACAATAAATTAAGAGGGAATCAATGTAAAAATAAAAGATGATATTTACGAAAATAACCCAAAGAACAAAAGTAAACACCAGAATAATACAAACCATGTTAAGAATCAGAATATATATAAAATGTATAAACAGCTCTAAGAAAAGATAAAAAATTAATAATAAAATTATATAATTATTATATCTGATACTTGGAGAAGGTGCCATTGCGGGAACGGTGAACCAGGTCACCGTCACGTTCCTAGGGGTGATCCCGCTGACAAGGAGCAGCATACCTCGGGCGATCTCCTTAGACGGCAGATACCCAGCGGCATCGAATACCAGGCACTGGGAACAATTTCCGGCGGCAACAACGTGAATGTTCAAAAATGTTCAAATGTTTGTGAATCTATCGGACCAAACTGCGTGGTCATCAGTCCGTAGCTTACAGACTACTTAAACTAAGGTAAACTAACCTAAGGACAACACACACAATCATGCTCCAGGGAGCACTCGAACATCGGACGGCGAGCAGCATTAGAGCAGCATTAGACAGCTCGGCTACTCCTTATAATGCTAAGTTGACAAATGTCTCAAATTTGTGTCCAACCAATCTATCCCTTAACTTAGTCAGGATATGCCAGAAACTCCTTTTCTCCCCGATTCGGTTAAGCACCTCCTCAATAGTTACGTGATCTACCCATCTAATTTTCATCATTCGTCTGTAGCACCACATTTCAAAAGCTTCTATAATCTTTTTGTCTGAACTCCTTATCGTCCACGTTTCACTCCAATACAATGCTACACTCTAGACAAATGCTTTCACAAAGGACTTTCTAACGTTTAAATTAATATTGGATGTTAACAAGTTTCGTTTCTTTAGAAACACTTTTCTTCCTATAGCGATTCTGCTTTTTATATCTTCTTTACTTCGGCCATCAGATGTAATCTTGCTACCCAAATAACAAAATTCATATATTACTTTTATTGTCTCATTACCTAATCTAATTCCTTCGGCGGCACCTGATTTTCTGACATTGCATTCCATTACCTTCGTTTTACACTTGTTAATGTTCATCTTATGTCTTCCTTTCAAGACACTTACCATTCTATTCAATTGCTCTTACAGATGTTTTGCGGTCACTGATAGAATTACTATGTTATCAGCAAACCGCAATGTTTTTATTTCTTGTTCCTGTACTTTAATGCCCTCTCCATATTTCTCCTTCAATTCCTTCACTGCCTGCTCAATGTACAGATTGGACAACATCGGGGAAAGGCTACAACCACGTCTTACTCCCTTCCCAACCTCTGCGTCCCTTTCTTGCCCTTCGACTCTAATAACCGCTGTCTGGTTTTTGTATAGGTTGAACATAACTCTTCGCTCCCTATATTATACCCCTGCTACCTTCAGAATTTGAAACTGTATTCCAGTTGACATCGTCAAAGGCTTTCTCCAAACCGAGAAACGCTAAAAACGTAGGTTTGCCTTCCTTAGCCTATCTTCTAAGATTAGTCCTATTGTGAATATTGCCTCCAGTGTTCCTACATTTCTCCTAAATCCAAACTGATCTTTCCCTACCGGCCGCGGTGGCCGAGGGGACCGGGCGCCGTGGCTCAGCGCGCCCGGTCAGAGGGCTGAACGCCCTCTGCAATAAAAAAGCTGAGCCAAGAACACAACGAACAACTACGAACAAACATGAACAGCGTCCGCAACGAACAGAACTACCCATAGAGCAAAAAAAAAAAAAAAAAAAAAAAAGGGGGGACTGAGGCGCTCCAGTCACGGTCTGCGCGGCTACTACGGTCGGTGGTTCGAATCTCCCCTCGGGCATGGATATTTGTGCCGTCCTTAGTATAAGGTAGTTGATAAGTAGTTTGTAAGTTTAGGGACTGTTGACCCGTAGTTAAGTCCCATAAGCTTAACAAACATTTAAACATTTTGATCTTCCCCGAGGTCGTATTCCACAAGTTTTCCCATTCGTCTGTAAATAATTCGTGTTAGTATTTTGCAACCATGACTTCACTAGCATATCAGAAACAGTGGATCTAGGGATGTTTAGATGTATGGAAATCTGTGACACTCAATCACGTAACCGTATTCGAAGTCCGTGAGTTCCGCGTAGCGCCCCATTCTTCTCTCACACGATGTTTAATGACTACTGAGGTGTCTGATATGGAGTACCTGGTAGCAGCACAATGCACCTAATATCAAAAACGCATGTTTTTGGGAGTTTACGAATACTTTTGATCACATAGTGTAAGACAACAGGTGTCTAGAGCAGGCGTGAGCCCGGTTACTACTCCTACAATGGCAGGTTATCATAATTTAAGTTAGTTTGAACGCGGTGTTATAGACGGCGCCCGAGAGGGGAGACAGTATCTCTCGTAAGACCATTTCACGTGTGCATTGTGAATATCGGGAATCCTTTAAAACAGCTGCAGCCGGAAATAAATCCTGCAACAACGGGACCGATGACGACTGAACAGAATCGTTCAACGTGACAAAGAACAACCCTTCTGCGGTGGCCACTGGTGGGCGTAGCAGCCAATAAAAAGGCTATTCGGTACAGGGAGGATATCCTCCGACGTTTAGTGCTACCATATCAGCTTCGATTCTGTGAGGGATTCGTCTTAATTTAATGGACGACAATTCTTGAGTTCATCGAGCACATCTTGTGAATGCGTTCCTACATGATAACGTCATCATCAACCACATCTAACATGCATGGCATACATTAACAGGGGTTCTTTTTGGACGAGACGACCTATTAAGCAATGTGAGAGATCTACGCCGCATTGTCGTTGAGTATTGGCACAATCTGGACCAATGGTACCTTTACTGCGCACATTATGCCACGACGAATACAGTCTTACATCAGTGCAAGAGGACTTGTTACCGTGTATTGGGAGTCCTGGTGTGTGTTCAAAACGGAGACAAAAATTTCAGAATTTCGAGGTTACTGGTATACAACTCGTCTATTTCTGGTTTGGAGAGCAAATAAGCGAACTGAAACGTTTTTGTGTATCTCTATTCCGTTTTTATGTAAAGGGTCATGGTTCCTAGCATTGTGGTGATGCAACAGTTTTTGTTGTTGTGTTGTAAGAAAATTGCCTATTGGAGGTCGTCAAATAATCTCAAAATTTAGAATGCGTAATAGTATACTCTAGTAATAATAATTTCGTTATTGAATGTTGCAGCAATCCACAACTAATGGGTCGCAACAACACTTTCGCAGTGAAAGTTAAAAATTTTGAATAAAAAGAAGATATTAATTAACTTGAAACAATCACTGTGGTAATTAATTAAGCTTGGCCCTATCTGACTTAGCATTGACTACAGCCTCCAACTAGCACCTCTTACGATTCACGAACAGCACAACTTCACTAATAAATGTGTCAGAATTCATGTAGTGGTGATGGCGTGTTCGTGTTATAATCAAAATTGTAATAGCAGATAGACTCTGATTGCAATGATAATAGCTCAATAGAGTGAAACTCCGTGGTGCAAAGAGCTTCACAAATACTACAGTCAAAGTTCTCAATTATTTTAATAATATTATTTAAAGCATTCAACTTCCTTATAAAACTTTGCATGAACTACTTTTTGGTAAATTGGTTCCAGGGCCTGGGTAGCGTACGCATGTAACTGGCTGAGCAGAGTTTGGCATTTAACGTATTTCATAAAAAAATTACTTTAGTCAAGTCTGGTAAAACTACCATAATACTTTTACTACTGTTAGCCTGGTTACTTTCTACATAAATGAAACCAACTTTACTTTACTTGCAAACTCTGTTGCACTTTAATTACTAGTCTCTGTGGTTGCAACAGGTTTAGCAATTCTTTAACTCGTCTAGCAATTTCTTTAAAACTGATCGTAATTACTTTGAAAATGATTGAACTTGTTAGTCAATGTACAGGCATAATCAACATAATCTAATAATGGTGATAATGGGGTGACTACAACTACTTACAAAATTAAGACTTGTTTCAAAATAAGTCATGTATAATTGAACCAAAGTTCTGATTGGGTTGACACTACATTTACATGCATACAAAATGAAATGTTACAATAGTACTCATCTGTTTTCGTCGTCTTCGTTGTGAAGTCCAAACAAAGATATGATTACAATAGGTACTCTTACTACAACAACGATCACACTCGGTGACAATAGACTTGATACCAAACAATTACTTTTCTTGCACACATGAAAAAACATTACTCTGAATACTTTCGAAGATAAATAAACTTGTTTCGCACTTTCTTCAATACATTAAACAGTACGCCTCTCAGGCTTATTGCAATTGCATTAAACTCGCGCCACACTGCGCCTACCGTGCCTCTGCACTATCAACAAAACATTTATGTGTTTACTATAGCGAGTCCGCTCCGCGACTGCTTCAGCAGCGCGACACTCACAGCTACTACTTCTGTACCAAAGACAGTCTTTACAACAGGTTCAACATTTTCTCTGGCGCATTGCTAACTTACAGCATAAGAATGTCCGTGCATTCATGTGGGTTTACACATATAGTACATGTTTACACTAAATGATTCAATATAGAAAATGACGTTACATAAGAAATATATCTAGCATACATGAAATGAAAAATACATGAAATAAACAAATTTAAGACAATATATACATTACGTTAAATCAAACTAAGATACAGCGACAGGTGTACTCTTACAGTGTGTATATGTAACTTTTGACAGAAAAATATTTTTAACACTTTTCACTGTATATTGGATGCCGGAGGGCTTCGCAAATCTAAGAAAAGAGTATGGATGGAAACAGAACTATATTTAACTGGAAATAGGGGTAGAGGAGGAGATGAACAGGGAGAGAGGGGAGGAGGAAATGGTCAGAGAGGCAGAGAAGTAAAGATGAAACTTGAGTATATAAATGCTCGGTCAAAACTGTGTTTCCAGCTAGTCTTATATATGTATGTTTGTCTGTATGTCCTCTATGTATTCATAAACCATTCATTCGATTGCAATGAAACATTGGTGAACTGTTCACCGTACGCTCATGAAGTTTCCTGACCCAAAAACAAAAGAGCACGACATGTAGCTCAGAAGATACGACGTCATAAATAATGAGAGGCCACCGCGTCAGAATACCCAGATTTATGCGTCAATTATTGGAAACCGGGAGTAGTTAGGGACCTGCAACAAAGTTTGCATGTAATTTCAGACGTTTATGAAGCGTTTTGTAACTGACCCCCCCCCTCCCACCACCATCCCACAAAATGATGTAACGAACAGAAGTCTGCCGCTCACAACAGTTTCGCTGTAGATGCCGTAAAACTATCGCATCAGGCATGACCTTGTATCAAATAAAGTTAGCATTACAGATTTGCATGTTACTATTTTTTTTGTCTGCAAGTCTCCCTTAATTCTCTTGCATCCAAAATTAAGCAATCTGTTTCCTTGATCTCAATCTATATAAAATCGAAAGGACACTCACTCACTGACTAAACATGAAATCTCGAAAACTACTTCACCTATGAAGCTGAAATTTCGTAGGAATGTAGTTCATAGGTAGAAAACGTCAACTAAGAAGGTATTTTGTGATAGGTGCATGGCGCAGTATACTTCTCCTACAGACTCAGTTTCATTCCGATCTTCACGAAATTTCGCACGCTTGACCTTCAGAATAAGAGGAAGAAACCTTAAGTTTCATACGGTGCATGGGGGATGATACTTTTCAACATAAAAATGGATCCCTAAACATCTTGGTTGCGCCATACTTGAGAACGGCTCGACCGATTTCACAGTTTATATATATATATATATATATATATATATATATATATATATATATATATATATTATTCTCAGAACAAGGGTTGTATGAAATAAAACTGGAATATTTGAGAACAACAAAGTGCGTTTATCAATGTGACAGTGAGTTTCTATTGCGTAGAAACTTATAGTTTTGATCCGATATTGATGAAATTTTGCACACTATACCTAAAAAACAAGAGGAAAGTCATTGTCTGCATAAAATTTCGTGCGGTGCATGATGGAGGGTACTTACGGAATTTTACGAAATGCATAGTTTTGCTCCAATCTTTATGAATTTTTGCACAGATCATCTTTAAACCAAGAGGAAGATCACTGGGTACGTAAATGTTTGTATGGTACATGACCAAGGGTACCTTTCAGAATGTCGAGAGAGGGAAAGGCGGATGCAGAGAGAGAGAGAGAGAGAGGGTGGGAAGGGGATGTGACTATGAGGGTATAGGATAAATAAACACCCCGGCAACGCCGGTTTTACAGCTAGTGTATCTGCATCATAAGTAGACCGCGGATCTTCAGTTTAAAACCTATTCCTAGTAGCAAATTAATTTGTACTTGGCGTTTGCTCATTTTATAGCACCTAAAATAACCTACTTCGACGTTAACGCCTATTTTTGCCTAATTCGACTGTAAAGTCCTAAAAGGCACCTATTTTTTGCTATTTTCAAAGGTCTTGCTTCGAAATATCAAAGGTAGAAACACTGAAATCGATATTTTACAAAATGTAGTGTCATCTGTCCGTCCTGGCTGAGTTAACGTTGCGTAAAAATTACGTAGACTCAGCTTATACGGACGCACTGCAAAGAATCCGACAAGGTATTGCGGAGTCTTGCATATGGATTTCTGTACGTGAAACTGCAGCACATTCAAAAACTGATTGTTAGCATTTTAGACATCGATGCGCCATCCAGAGCTTATTTGATTTGTTCAAAGCAAAGGCCAAAGACTAAAGAACAAATAATAGCACACCTTGTGAACACTGGCTTGAATGTTCTGTATTCATACAGCGTAGATGAAAATAAAGCCTTAAAAAAAAGCAATACGATTACTGGAAGAACTGTCAGTTCAGCGGGACTTGGCTTACATTAGAGCCAACTACCCGTTTATGGCGACAGTTATTTCCGAATTAGAAGGCTCAGGTAGACCAATCTAAGACAATATTGTCAGCAGTTTTCCAGACAGTTTTCCAGAACAACACCGGCGTGAAGGGCCTCTACGGAAAATCCTGTCCACTTAATGCACCATATCTGTCCAAAATGTACCGAAAGTACGGCACATCCGTTGATGTACAACGTTTAGCGTTTGGTAAATTGTATAGGCCTATGTACTTGTATTTCAACTTGTGGCTGCTGATCTGGATTGTATTTTTATCTTTGAAAACTTGGTGTCAGTTTCATCATTAACCCTTTCATTCCCACGTTATGAATTCATCTACATCTACATCGATACTCTGTAAATCATATTAAAGTGCCTGGCAGAGGGTTCATTAACCACTTTCATAACTTTTCTCTACCGTTCCATTCTCTAATAGCGCGCGGGAAGAAAGAACACCTAAATCGTTCCGTTTTCGTTCAGCTTTCTAAATATTGCATTTATTGCACAACACAGATGTTTGTACCAAGGTATTTTATTACTTGAGACGTTATTTTTTTGATAGTTAACACCGTCAGATCAATAACGCTAACATAATATTTGTCACACACCAAAGACAAGGCATTTCACTGCTGAAATAAAATAACACGCACCACCCTCACGCTCCACACTCACAGCCACGTACAGAAGGCAACGTAACACAACCTGCAAGATAGACAGATTAATGCATCTGAAGTGGCTACACGCCATACGAAACCGAGCGAGATGGCGCAGTGGTAACGCACTGAACTCGCATTCGGGAGAATGGTGGTTCAAATCCACCTTCGGCCATCCAGATTTAGGTTTCCCGTGATTTCCCTAAATCACTTCATGAAAATGCCGGGATGGTTCCTTTGAAAGGGCACGGGCGATTTCCTTCCTCATCCTTACCCAAACGTCGAGCGTTAACTCCGTCTCTAACAACAAGCTGTCGATGGGACGTTAAACTAGGGTTACCAAATTTTCACAATAAAAAACCGGGGGGGGGGGGGTATTACAGAGAATCTCTATTTCGACCACAATAGCCATTCTTAAGTAATTCTTTATTGGTTTTGATATTGTCATAGAACTGAGAGCAAGTGATATCTCTGTAGTTGTAAATGATGATCAAAAATCTCTTACACATTGTACAGACATTCGATTTCTTTCATCAGTCCATTGTATATTTAACAATGAAAATACTCTTTCCACAGTGGCATTGTGGGCAGGGATTGCGAAAAAGTACTGAACAATTTTTAAAAGTTCTGAATATTCATATCTTGAACGGTGATTCATGAACTCACACCATCTATCAGATAATGTTGGCCCAGTTTCGGATTTGAACTGTTCACACATGAACGTTTTTAGGTGAGTTACCTCATCAAATAATTCAGTGTCATTCACAATAACTTTTCTGTTTCTCAAGTAGGCAACAATATTTTCCACACTTTCCCAATCAACTTCCTTGTTTAGAGTTAACCAATTGAATACAGTTAATTCCTCATACTGCCTCATCTACTTACTAATGAAATCACTACATACAGTGTAAAAAAGCGTTCATGTCTTTCCTGAACATGTGAACAACCTGGTCATTGTCACATTTAGAGATGACATCTTACTTTTAGGGGAACGGAGTCATTGGCATATGACGCAAATAAGCAAATATTATAAATAAAAAAAGTCAAATGTTCGTATAGCTTATGGGACTTAACTACGGGGTCATCAGTCCATAAACTTACAAACTACTTATGAACTAGCTAATACTAAGGACGGCACAAATATCCATGACCGAGGGGGGACTCCAGCCCCCGACCGTAATGGCCGTACAGACCGTGACTGGCGCGACGCAGACCGCTCGGCCTCCGCGGCCGGCATTTTTAGCTCTCTCTCTTAGACTTGACACAGTATCAAATAGGACAGAATACTCTTCTACGACAGTCTTTTTTTCACCTTCAATATGCAATATTTTTACTTGTGTAGGTAACTGGAGACACTATGTAGAAACTTGTAATTATGCCGTGTAATTATGCCGCCGTGTAATTATGCCGCCGTGTAATTATGTCGTGTGCCGCGACAGACGACACTCATCTAATTGTCAACTTGTTTTTATCTCTCCAGTTTTACTCCGTCAATTCACACTTGACACCACAGAGGACCAAAAATCGGGGGATTTTTACTGTTTTGGGTGTTTTCAACCGGGTGGCAGAAAAAGAGCTTAAAAACCGGGTGGACCCCGGAAAAACTGGGTGATTTGGTAACCCTACGTTAAACCCTAAGCTTCCTTCCTTCCTTCCTTCCTTCCACACCGTACAAAGCGGCAAAATGTCGTACTATAAGCATGTTGTTCATCAACAAGAATGCGAATTTAACGACTGATACAAAAAAAAAAATACGTTACAAATCAGCTTTTAATAAGTTGTTGACGAGGAACAACCCTGGGAATGAAATGGTTAATGTTGTGTGGTGGTCATGTTATTGGAATCGAATAAAATTTTGCTCATAAGTCAACTCTGGGTATTTTACCTTATCTTTATTTCGTCTAATGGATTCCTTTCAGGGTGTAGCAATATATTAATATTTTTTTATTGAAAATTATATCTGCGACGCTTGTCGCAAGCATCCGTTCTCTCTGCCAATAAATCTCTGATTATCCTTGTTTCAATTTATACCTTCAACTATTTCAAACTATCTGGAGAGAAAAAGGAATCGCTTGTCGTCTTTCGTTTTTCTACCTTTATACTGAGCGGACGTATTTTACTAGACCTCCATAATCATGTAAGTGTGAGCTCTGGTTAGCACCCTTTACGTAATAAACTTTAACTTTCATTTAAATTATGACTATTTCTCCCCATCTTTCATTTAATTGATGACTTATTTTCAGCAATATTAGTAAATTGATGCTTGGTCATTGTTGCCTATTGTCTCATGATGACAAAAGAACATTCTCGATGCAAAATTTATTTACTCTTATTTTATATTAAACATTGAATTCAATGCCTGCAGGAAATCTTCATTCTGTTAAAAGTGAAGTCCGATAATTTCTTTAACTTTTGATAACCATAATGATCAAAATTGCACACGGTCTTAAAACTTTAATAATTAATAGTCATGAAACCAAGCATCAGTTTACGAGAACGAAGATATTAATCAATTCATACAGGTTCAACTGCAGTGTCACGGCTTCCACCAATGAATGCATACCAGGTAACTGATTCAAAGTCAAAATGTTCAAATGTTTGTATAGTCTATTGGACTTAACTACAGGGTCATCAGTCCCTAAACTGATAAACTACTTACGAACTAGGACGGCACAAATATCCATGTCCGAGGGGGGATTCGAACCCCCAACCGTGGTAGGCCGTGCAGACCGTGACTGGAGCGCCTTAGTCCCCTTGGCCACCGGGGCGGCGGTAACTGATTCCGCTATTTTCTTATGTAATGGTGCTTTCTGGTGTTGTCGTATTTTTAACTTACATTGCTACTGAGAACTGACGGCGGAATCTTTTGTAGTTCTTTCAGTGTATTAACCATTTCAAGAATTAATATTCATTGCTGATCTTACGGTTAGTTAAATTTCAATTCCGGTTTTCAACTTTGATCTTGTGACAACACCAGCGATTTTTTTTAAAAAAAGTAACATTACAAGGGCCTATTTCAGATTTTATTTGGCCTAAATGAGATAATCAAAGTGCCTATTTTATGCACCTAAAATGCTCTTTTTACGATCTAAAAATCCGCGGTCTAATCGTAAGCACCTTCCAGTACGGAGAACAGTTTACATTCCCTCGGGTCTGAAAACTCTGGTACCTTACGGCGGCCTCGGTAATTACACAGAGCGGTAGATGAGCAGGAGTAGGGCGTCCCTGCAGAACAGAGTTGCCACCGGCGGCCATTAGAGACTCCACTACAGCCCCGTAAATGGGAACTGGCCGGTCATTACTGCCGGCTCAACTGTTATTAGGTTCGGCAAACACGCCGCGACGGCGTTCAGTAGTTTGTGGAGGACGACATCTGTTGTTGCCCACAGCTGCTGCACAGTGGCACACGACGTTCTCTGCGACGTTACTCAAAACACACCTTGCACTTTTCCTGTTGTAAGTCAGCGCTTAACACTGTGCTGCAGAGACACATTCTAATACAGTGTTTTCCAAACTGTCCCTCATGGCCGGCTGCGGTGGCCGAAAGGGACTGAGGCGCTCCAGTCACGGTCGGGGGATCGAATCCCCCCTCGGGCATGGATATTTGTGCCGTCCTTAGTATAAGGTAGTTGATAAGTAGTTTGTAAGTTTAGGGACTGATGAACCCGTAGTTAAGTCCCTCAAGCTTAACAAACACTTGAACATTTGTCCCTCATGGCGACACCCTTTTGTAACTTACAGTTATGGGCGACACCCTTTCACTAATATAAATACATATGGTAGAATTTAAATGGTTCTAGCGGGGAGGGGGTGACGGAAATAAAGTATCTCTTAAATGTAGTTTGTAAAAGAAACTGAAATCCTCGTACGCATTGACATGTTTAATGTTGATCGTGACTGCAGCAATTACGTACACTCATCGCAAGCAGAGGAGCCGGCCGCAGGGGCCGAGGGGACTGAGGCGCTCCAGTAACGGTCTGCACGGGCACTACGGTCGGGGGTTCGAATTCCCCTTCGGGCATGGATATTTGTGCCGTCCTAGTTCGTAAGTAGTTCATAAGTAGTTTGTAAGTTTAGGGTCTGATGACCCCGTAGTTAAGTCCCATAGACTATACAAACATTTGAACATTTTTGGCAAGAAGAGGAAACATTAGGTACTACGGAGATGTACAACAGAGTAACACCACAGACAACAATGCGTAGCTCACACAGTAGTACTTGCTTCTTCTACATGCGACCCGATTTCCGAAACGTGAAAACTCTAATTTGGGAAACCGTTTTTCGCTGTCGTGTATATATGTCAGGGCCAGATACGGTTTTGCTGGATCGATTGAAACCGGCATCTAGAATAGGGTTACCAGACGTCCTCTTTTACCCGGTCATGTCCTCTTTTTTGTACAACTGCTTCAATTTGAAAGTGCAAAAATACAATCTTTTGAACTCTCATAAATGATAACTCTATAGAACTTATCTTCCAACACTCATTTTTTTTCTAGATGATCATCTTATGATGTCGACCCTTGCATCAGGCTCAACTTAATTTTTTCAGAGAATTTGAAATAATTAGGGTTGCAATTAGCGTGTAATACAAGTTGCGAGGCGGCGAGATAAAGGAATTACGTACGCAAATATACAAGATAACTCAGCTTCTAATAATTTCAAATTATAATCCTTATCAGTAGGAGACTGGGGAGGAGGGGCGGACCGCTCTGGGCCTCGCTCCTTGGGGGGGGGGGGGGGGGGGGGCGCTCCAAATATGTCGAAAGCTTTTTTGAGTGCACTTTGGCTCTCGGCTCTCGTTTTGTGGCGTCGAAATCTCGAAAGCACTTCTTTTTTTTTACTGTTCCGTGCCCCCGTCCAAGAGGGTTCCAAATCTCCAAACTTACTTTATTTTACAGTAATACATGTATTTCCAAGTGGACGGGGGCCTCATTTTGTTTTGCCGCCGCACCGGACCTCAGACAGCCTTAGTCCGCCACTGATCCTTACGCTCATTTGTATAATTCTGAAAGTGTCCTCTTTTTTGAGCAGTGACATCTGGTAACCCTAATCTAGAAATTAACTGCACGGATTTCTGATTTAGACAGCACAGTGGTTGTTCCCTTTCAGTTCAATATTATCACATTATTTTCAGAAATAAAGAGGATGTATTTATGACAAGTGATGAATTATTATTTAAGTTCGATTGTTAGGTTTTTGCTTCACCACGACCTCGGAAGTTCAGACATATTCGGAAAAAATGGATAAATATTTGTGACAAGTAAGAATATGAATGTCATTTCTGGTCCCAGAATCTGTTAGATGCAGGAAACTGAGAGAAAAAAAAATATTAACGCATACCAGGGTTCGAACCAACGATAACTGCATTTAAAATACTACTCTCTGTTAATCACCTGGCCGTACTCCATACTAAACATCGCTACTGAACAGCTTTAGTCAGTGGACAATTGTGACTGCTTTTACAATCTGTGACAGCTTTTACAGCCACTGTGTCATTGATTGACATTTAATTGCAAGAAACGCTATTAAGGGTGACGTGGCTTTGATAAATCCATTAAAAAACGTTCAGGTGCAGCTTTTTGAGAAGGAAAGAAGACTACAGTGTAGGTTCGTTCAAGCAGCTGCCAGTTCCAGCAAACTGCGCATGGGAAGAGCTGTTATCGAATATCAGCAGCAGCACTGCGCTTGCGTAGTCTGCTGGAATCTGGCAACTGGCTGCTGCTTGAACGAACCCTGAGTCTACTGCTTCTGAAGCAGAGCTGCCGCCTAGGGGCTGAGCACGCAATTAATGTGCACGTTCCCTCTCAAATCCTCGTGTATTGTACCGGATAATCGAGCTTAGCCTCCAAATAATGCAAAGCCTACTCACTAGGAGTAAACTCTTGTCGCCGCTCTCGTTGAAACAGCAGCCGCTAGAGGCGCCACATAACAACCACACACGCGCGAAACTTAACTGAAGTGCTTTCTGCTACAGTGCGTTGTAATGCACATTGTGCATCCCAAAAGAGTGTAGCGTACTGTTTTTACGTGAAAATTCACAACTGTTTAAGTGTTTGTGGAAAATGCCATTTTGCAATCAGGGCTCCCGAAATAAAGCTCCTGGAGTTAGTTTTCACGCATTCCCGAGTAACGAATCCACGAGACAACTGTGGATAAAAACAATAAGTAGACAAGGTATGTGCATTTCTAAGTGATCAGTGCTGGTATAATTTATTTTATTGTTGTCTAAATATTTCATTTTTATCTCTTACGTAGGTGATACAAAGGATAAGTTATGGCAGCCCAGTGAGCATTCTGTGGTATGCAATAACCATTTTCTTACCTCAGGTTATAAATCCAGCCTGAAGATAAAGAAATTGAATCCTGATGCAGTTCCCAGTGTTTTCGAAACTTATACGCTAAGCAAACGAATTAAGATTCAGATAAAAGAACCGAGAAGAGAAATTGAAAGATGTGGGACAAAATCTTTGAAACAGAAGATCGACAAAATCGCTACAGATAACTGAAATGTAAGCGAAGAAGTCTGCCAAGAAAGCCATATTTCACAACCTCATAATAAAGATGCCATAGTACAAACAAAGTTAAATAGGCGAAGTATATCATTTAGAAATAGAAGACTGAAAACTGCAAAGATTTTGTCAGCGTGCTAAACAACAGGTACGAGAATTAAGAAAAGAACAGAAAAAACTGAAGAAAATTAGGGAATTGAATTGTTGCTAATTACAATCTTAATAAAATTCAAAGCGCAAGCATAGATGGAAACATCAAAGCAGCGTTCTAATTGGAGCAATTACGGGTTTTATCCCAGAAAAACCTCGGTGGACTGATTCGACAATTAGATATTGTGTTCTGTGGTAAAGCAAGTCGCCGTCAGGTTAAGAATTTGTGAGAAATGCCATATATTAAGCTTGCCATCAAAATCTACTTTAAAGAGATATGTTAGCAGTGATAATAACAAGAAACAATCGATATTATCATTGTTAAATAAAGACAGTAACAAGAAACTTCAATATTTGTTCTCGTCATCAGTGACCAAAATGAACCGTTGTGATATATGGACATATTTTTTAAGCCTTATTTCCTATTCGGTTCCATAAGAATCTACACGGAATGAGGGTGGCTTATGGCGCCAACAGCGGAATAAGTGTGAACTACAGAGGCGACACTGCTCATCAGAGGTAAGCTCCTAGTGAGTAGGCTTTGTATTATTTGGAGGCTAAGAATCGAGTGACCGATCATTCCTTTAATACGTGATCTGTGGTGCACTGAATGAAGAGAAGGATGATTAGCTGCCGGCGAGTCTTCAGGATAGTATGAAGAGAAGGATATTTTCTGTTATTTTATGACAAGTTTTTTGTTTACAGTCTAAATTTGTTAGTGTCGCGACACCCTTGACACTACTACGTGACACCCCAGGATGTCGCGACACCCAGTTTGGAAAGCTCTCTAATACATCGTCATTTGGCACAATTTGTAACGAAGCATGTTGCGATTTATTCCCATCTGCTTGCATTCCTGTACCTCCTGATACCAGTGTTGCATAATAATAGGTGCGTATGTAATTAGTCTATCATCATTTTCTTTTCCAAAACTTTTGTTATTTTTTTTTCTAATGTGACTAGCTGAAAAGTTATTTTCTGTTATTTGCCGTTGCAGGGATTTGTTTAATTAGCAAATATTAATTAGTTCATGCCGGAGACATGTTGTTATAGGTCAGATATTATGATAATTACCATTTCTGCTAAGTCTAAGAAAATTTTATTTGAATAATATTAAAGTAGATAATATTATGTTCACGGCTGGGGAGTAACGCGTTACTTGTAACGCCGTCATTAGTAACAGTTACTTTTCAAAGATGACGGACGGTAACGGCCTTATTACTTGCATAAAGTAGCTTTAACTGTAGCTAAGTTACTTTTATCGGTTAACGATTTAACGGAAGTATCGCTACTTTTTTGTCGCAAGTAGCGAAACTAACTTTTTTTTTTTTTTTTTTTTTTTTTTTTTTTTTTTTTTTTTTTTTTTTTTTTAGAATCTCAGGACCAGAATGACAGGCTTTGATTTTAGTGAAGAGAAAACAGATACAATATTTGTTTCTAAATGAAATCTGTACAACAAAGTATGTTGGAAACGTATGAATTCTACATTTTAGTACTGTTATAATATTTAACAGTGCTCATTCATTCATAACATTTTTATTTTATAATTATGTACAACAATGAGTATATAACAATCATCTGACACGTCACACGTAAACAGTATGCAGTCTACTTTCGACATGGAGAACGAAGATGACACGTGCACGCCTTGGCCAGCCTATGCTGAAGTTTTCGAATTTTTGACGTTGGATGGAAAAAATGATACCTTTCGCTGCAAACTGTGTGTTGGTGGGAAAACAATTCAGAGCAGTCCTAACTCCATAGCGAACTTAAGAATTCATGTATACCGTGATTGTGTCGCTAAAGAAACAATGTCCGTTGCTTGCTGGCACTGACTGCTCCTTTGAAGCGGGTTGTGTTCGGTTTAGCTCTGTCTAGCTATAGAGTTAGATGTCTTTCCGTGTGTTCATTTATGAAATGAAGAAGACAGGAAGCAACCTACTCGTCACCTAATAAGAAACAGAGAAGTGCCTGTGTCTCGACGTCATAAAAATATTATAAAGAAGCAATACTGCCTAGGCGTACAGAAAATGGCTACATTGTTTAACACCAGTCATCAACACCACACCTATCAAGGCCGGATTCAGGGGTGGGGGGGAGAGCACAGGGGCACCCCCCCCCAGACGGCCCGACGAAAAATGAGAGGGAAAATAGGGGGTGAGAGAGAGAAGGGAGGAGGAGAGGGAGGGAGGGAGGGAGAGAGAGAGAGAGAGATGATGAGGAAGGAAAAGAATCTTAGCATTACAATAAGTAACTTTTACTTACAGGCAACATGTAATTGTGAGTTTAAAATGCAAAATCTCTGTAATTAACATAACGTAATTTGACTTTTCGTGTTATGCTTCCATTTTATTGCATCTTGCTCTTTTTTGTCAGTAATTTGCGATAAACAGAAAAATGCTGAAGATTAGGTGGGTAGATCGCATAACTAATGAAGAGGTACTGAACAGAACTGGTGAGAAAAGGAATTTTTGGCATACCCTGACTAAAAGAAGGGATCGCTTGGTAGGACACATTCTTAGACATCGGGGAATCGTAAATTTAGCATTGGAGGGAAGTGTTTGGGGTAAAAATCGCAGAGGGAGACCAAGATACGCGTATAGTAAGCAGATTCAAATAGATGTGGGTTGCCGTTCTTATGAGGAGATGAAAAGGCTTGCTCAGGATAGAGTAGGGTGGAGAGCTGCATCAAACCAGTCTCCGGACTGAAGACTATAACAACAACAACATTTGCGATAAAAATAAATAAAAGTTGTTTATTGTTTTGTGATTGTTTGGGAGATAAATGAAGTATTGTGTACGTTTTACTCATATGTGAATCAAGTTAAAGGATTTAACTATGTACAAAAAACTGTGAATTTCCAGGGCTGCGATCAGGCTGGCGCATTTAGATGTTTTCGGTAAACGGTTTATCGTATTCTTTTCCTAGACACTAAGAAATGCTACTCCTACCCATTATAAACAGTTTTATTTGAAGCTACACGTTTCGATTTTCCAGTTATTGAAGCAAATTAGAAATTTCAACGGCATTTTGTCACAGATCAGGTACAAAATATTTTCATGGTAGTAGTGAAAGGTTTATTTATGTGGGTGTGTTGAAAATACAGGTAATGTAAGCGGGAGAAAGAACGGTATGCAAATGATTTGTTCACTTGATGTTAAGCGATAGGCGTGGCTGACCCACCATCGAACATTTAATAATTTATCCTCTAGTATCCAAGTAACAAAACCCATCCAAAATTGTGTAAAAAGGAGGGTTAACTAATTTGACTGATTTCAGTATAGAAAATTGTTTCGACTCGTTTTATTCTCTGAAGTCAAATGAACGTCAGAGTTGAAAGCAACATACGCATACAATTGAGCACAGAACAAATTATACGAATTTACAAAACAATATAAACACTCCTACAGCAAGTGAGTGGTAAGTCGAAGAAAATTGTATTTGATTCTAAACACTTGCGTGACAACCCTCATTTAACTGGAAACCGTGGCGTAATCGAGAGGAATATTCCGATACCAGATTACTGTGAATTTAACGTTTTCAACAGTCCAAAACAGTCTTGAAACACTAGCAAATGCACGCGATACTGTACCAAAACTGTGCAGGCTGGCGATGTCAGCAACACGACGGCTGGGCGGCGGCTGTGTGATTCGATAGCTGCAAGTCGTGGACCCGGAGATAATTCAGCATCGTATTCCAGAAGCGATATTTAACTAATATCCGCCAACTTCGACCCCGGTGGAGCTCAGTGCCTACGATTTTGCTCGTTTGGCTATGTCGTGCCACTACAGACAATTTACATGTGAAACACGAATGTTCTGTAGGCAGAAGTGACACCAGAACTATGACAATCGCAATTAGTGCGTCGATGCTTCTGATATCAGGAAGGCTGACCTTGCTCTCGGCTTGCGAATACTCAGCGCTATTAGCACAAGTTTTGGAGCAACTCCAAAAGCAACTCCAGCTTTATTTAAACATGTCATGACCTCGACGTACTTCTTATTCAACATCGAATTTTTTGAACAGACGGAAGGAGTCGTCATGGGTAGTCCCTTATCACCTCTGGTGGCCAATTTGTTCATGGAGGACTTCGAGGTAGCCGGCCGCGGTGGCCGAGGAGACTGAGGCGCTTCAGTCACGGTCTGCACGACCACTACGGTCGGGGGTTCGAATCCCCCCTCGGGCATGGATATTTGTGCCGTCCTAGTTCGTAAGTAGTTCATAAGTAGTTTGTAAGTTTAGGGACTGATGACCGCGTAGTTAAGTCCCATAAGCTTTACAAACATTTGAACATTGGAACTTCGAGGTAAAGGCGCTGGAACTGCTGACTTGAAGCCCACAGTATTCTGGAGGTATGTTGATTACACCTTTGTAGTTTGGTGCAGGACTTTTTAAAACATCTGGATGCCTTCCATTCTTGGACGTTCTGGTTCGGCGCAGAGAGGATGGCACTTTGGGACATGAAGTTTATCGGAAGCCGACGCACACGGATTTGTATTTACGTGCAAATAGCTGCCACCATCCTTCACAGACGATGAGTTTTCTCAGAACTTTGGTGCACAGAGCACACATTATTTCTGACGAAAGCAGACTGCAAGATGAACTTTTTACGCAGAGTGTTTTAAGACAATGGGTATGCTCCACAGCAGATACAGAAGGCACTGCAAATGAAACCGAACGAGGCCACAAAGAATACAGAAGTAGACGAAGAAACCTTTAAATCCATGGCTTTCCTGCCATATGTTGGTAGCCTCTCGTCAAAAATAGGACGGATTCTCAGCAGACACAAAATTAAAGTGATTTTTCGTCCTCTACCCAACACATCTGCACTCCTGGGCTCCGTGAAAGATGATTTGCTGCTCCGAAAATCTGGAGTTAATAGAGATAGTGGTTTCAATGTAGATAAAGCATGGAATCCGGCACTTTCTGTAATAAACTCACAAAGAGGTCGTCACAGTGCAGCTCATAGTGATACTTCGACATGCCAACACCGATCGACTGCGGAGTCATAGATTCAACTCGTGCATTATGCACGTCTTTGCCGCCGACCAACGTCTCTGGCGCATATGTATCTGTGTCCGCATGTGCAGTTGCGCGGTACTCGAGTATAAAGGGCCGAAGCCAGCACTGGAGCGTCAGTCTTTCGGCTCACTCTGAAGATGGCTGAATGTTAGACAGCTGAAATATTAGAAGAAGGAGGAGGAGGAGGAGGAGAATTCTTACGGCTGCATTCCCGAAACTTAATGGAACAGTCTTTGCGCCGCCTAAACCTGAAGATTCACATTAAATTTGAGGTCTTTGGCACAAAGCAACGCAAGTTTTACGCTGGTTGCCACGTGCACGAATGTTACACCAACAGTGAAGCATGGAAAGGGTTCCTTCCTGCTTTGGGGTCGTTTCGGTGATCTTTTACAAATAAACGGAAAAATTAAGAAAGAAGATTACCATCGCATTTTACAGTATCATACAAGACTTGACGACGTCTGACTTGCAAGGGATTCGTCACGATAACGACCCTAAACACATCACAAAATTGAGTTTTTAGAAAATTTAGGAAAAAAAAGCGAAGGAACTGACAAATATGACCTGGCCTCTTCAATTCCCCGATTGTAACCCTGTGGGCCGTTTTGGAACCACTTGGATATAGCAGTTGAATCAAGGACTATTATAAATACTAACGTTGATCATCTCTGGACCAGACTACAAGAGGTATGGCGGCGATCCACCGAGGAAACCTTGAAGTAGCTGACAGAAAGAATGCCTTTCGTATACAAGGCAGTGATTGAAGTCAAAGAAAGCGACTTTGAGGAGAGAAAAATTTGACTGCATGTCTTCAGTTTTAATAAAAGGCTAGCTGAAAACCCGGCGTTGCCCGGGTATTTTTATTTATTGTTATATTTCCTTATTCGTATGCTTATCCTTACAGAGAAAGAGCTGAAGACATTGTAGCACGCACTGACCAAAGATATGGTCTGTGGCATCAAGTTTCGCTGTATGTAACCTCCTTGCTATAGAGTCGGAAACGTCATCGCTGGCCTTCAGTCCGAATTTTTTTTTATAATTTGGCGACCATATCTTCCACCACCTTATAGCTATCGGCATGGAACTGCTATGATGTACAACGGGAGACTCTGGACAACAATTGCAGACAGACCATTAGTTTGCGTTCTTTAGTTTTCGCTACAGAGCGAAATATTAACACACACACACACACACACACACGTAGAATTTTACATACACCGACAACTTCAAAAAACGTTCAAATGTTTGTATAGCTTCTGGGACTTAACTACGGGTTCAGCAGTCCCTAAACTTACAAACTACTTATGAACTAGCTAAGAGTAAGGACAGCACAAATATCCATGCCCGAGGGGGGATTCGAACCCCCGACCGTAGTGGCCGTGCAGACCGTCACTGGAGCGCCTCAGTCCCCTCGGCCACCGCGGCCGGCTACGATAACTTCCCATCCCAATATACTCCGCCCTTTAATCATTATCAACCCTCAAGCAACAACGCAACCAATAAAACCATTTTCAAAGAGTAAATATAATTTTCAAATAGTAATTATTGTTCCGCATTTCGCGTTATATTCTTCAAATTACTAAATATCTAACAGATCGCTGTAAAACCGTGCCTAAAACCTTCCTCAGGTATAAATTAGTAACTGTACAAATATTTAAGTCTCTGCGTCTTGTCGTTCGACGTGATAAGCGTACACTGAACAGACATTCACATTAATCTATATATATATATATATATATATATATATATATATATATATATATATATATACAGGGTGTTTCACTAAGTGTGTTTGCCTCTGTAACTTATAAAATAATAGGTGACGGGAAATTTTAATGCGGTAGGTCAACACATGAAATGTTACTCTTTCTGCGGAGCTATGAACATAGTTTATTGTATCATTTTTCAAAGAGTTACACCACAAAGATATAATTTTTAAATGGAACAAATTTTTTTCTATCGTGTATTGGATTCGTTTAAACCAGCTGCGTCCAAATCGATTTAAACTACATTCCTATCACTGTTAGTTTGCGAGCTACAACCCTTCAAAGTTCTGGGGGCGGAGGCTGTGATAGCGTAGCTCACTGGCCGAGTGGCTATCCCCTGGGGCACGACCCACTGTCTCATGACCACCAGCCAGTCAGCTATGCTGTCGTAGCCTCCGCCCCCTAAACTTTGAAGGGTTGTAGCTCCCAAACTAACAGTGATAGGAATGTAGTGTAAATTGATTTGGACGCAGCTGGTTTAAACGAATCCAATTCACGATAGAGAAAAACTATTGTTCCATTTAAAAATTATATCTTTGTGCTGTAACTCTTTGGAAAATGATACAATAAACTATTTTCATAGCTCCGCAGAAAGTGTAATATTTCTTGTGTTGACCTACCGCATTAAAATTTCCAATCACCTATTAGTATTAGCCTACTTTATAAGTTACAGAGGCAAACACACCTAGTGAAACACCCTATATATCCGATCGCCATAAAATCATGCCTAAAGCCTTCCCCGGGTAGACATTAGTAACTGTACAAATTTTTAGCTCTTTATGTCTTGTGGTTCAGACGTGATAAACGTACACTAAATGGACATTCACATATATAGATATAGATTATTCCAAATCTGAATTATTATTTCAAATATATCTGGTTCCAGTTTGCATGTGATCCTCACAAACGTTTGGTTGGCATTGTAAATAGATGTAGATGTAGAAGCTTTATTTAGACGAATCTTATTAGAAAGTTAATCAGCGAAGTAGCTCCAGGTTGGCTCTCTTCCGAGAAGCTGAACCACTGACCTGACCGAAAGAGAACAATGGAGAGCGAGCGTGTGTGACCTGCCTGGAGCCAATTAGCGAAGCCATGCTACGTGGGCCGGCATTCCCTGTGTCAGGGAGACAGATGGGGTCCATTCAGCGCGGCGCGACAGCCCGCAGGACGGGATCGCCATTCCCAACCAGGCCGGTGGCGGCGGCGGCCTTCACAGGGCGGGCGGGAGCCGGGAATCCCGCGTCGTTTGGAGTGCGCACCACACGGCGACACCTCGTGGCCACCAGCGGCAGCCGGCGCCGGCGTGCCAGCCAATTAGCCGCCGTTGCATACATCTGCGTTACATTACCGAGCACCAGCAACTCGCTTTGTACTTGCTGGAGAACTGCACTGCTCAAGACCATCAGGGAATCATGTGAGGTACCATACACAATATAGGCCTACCTTTGGTAACGTACACTCCTGGCCATTAAAATAGCTACGTGCCACAGACGCGAAATTTAACTGAGGGGAAGAAGATACTGTGATTATGCAAATGATTAGCTGTCCAGAGCATTCATACAAGGTTAGCGCCGATGGAGACACCTACAACGTGCTGACATGAGGAAAGTTTCCAACTGATTTGTCAAACACAAACGGCAGTTGACCGGCGTTGCCTGGCGAAACGTTGTTGTGATGTCTCGTGTAAGGAGGAAAAATGCGTACCATCACATTTCCGACTTTGGTAAAGGTCGGATTGTAGCCCATTGCGATTGCAGTTTATCGTATCGCAACATTGCTGCTCGCGTTGGTCGCGATCCAATGACTGTTAGCAGAATATGGAATCGGTGGGTTTAGGAGGGCAATACAGAACGCCGTGCTGGAGACCAACGGCCTCATATCACTAGCAGTCGAGGTGACAGGCATCTTATCCACATGACTGTAACGGACCGTGCAGCCACGTCTCGAACCCTGAGTCAACAGATGGGGACGTTTGCAAGATTACAACCATCTGCACGAACAGTTCGATGACGTTTGCAGTAGCATGGACTATCAGCTCGGAAACCATGGTTGCGGTTACCCTTGACGCTGCATCACAGACAGGAGCACCTGCGATGGTTTACGCAACGACGAACTTGGGTGCAAGAATGGCAAAATGCCATTTTTTTTTCGGATGAATCCAGGTTCTGTTTACAGCAGCATGATGGTCGCATCCATGTTTGGCGACATCGTGGAGAACTCACATTGGAAGCGTATATTCGTCTTAGCCATACTGGCGTATCACCTGGCGTGATGGTATGGGAAAACCCTATATTTCAGCAGGATGCACGACCGCATGTTGTAGGTCCTGTATGGGTCTTTCTGGATATGGAAAATGTTTGTCTGCTGCCCTGACCAGCACATTCTCCAGATCTCTCACCAATTGAAAACGTCTGGTCAATGGTGGCTGAGCAACTAGCACGTTACAATACCCCAGTCACTACTTTTGATGAACTGTGATTTCGTGTTGAAGCTGCATGGGCATCTGTACCTGTAACTGCCATTCAAGCTCTGTTTTAGTCCCCCCTTAAACAACCCAAAAACCTTCAAGCTCTGTTTCATTCAATGTCCAGGCGTATCAAGGCCGTTATTACAGCCAGAGGTGGTTGTTCTGGGTACTGATTTCTCAGGATCTATGCACCTAAATTGCGTGAAACTGTAATCACATGTCAGTTCTAGAATAAGATATTTGTCCACTTAATACCAATTTATCATCTCCATTTCTTCTTGGTGTAGCAATTTTCATGGCCAGTGGTGTACATATGGTAACGTGTATTATTCAGATAATCCTTACAGTTGCAATTTGTGTGTGATACAGTTCGATGTACTGGTCTCAACTCTTTACTTGAGGATTACCTGGCGTTTACTTAGAGTGAGACACCACGGATGAACCATAATAGAGAAAGTCATTCTCGTTGCCCTCTAATATGGTGTATGATCACCTCTGATGGCCAGTACAGTTGCACACCAGCGTGGCATGGAGAGTACGAGGTTGTCAATCAGCTCTTGAGGGAAATTTGGGAATTTCTCCATGAGTGCAATAACTAGCACTGAAACCGGTGTGCAAGGTTCAGGTCTTCCTGCACTGTGTCTCTCAAGTGCATCCTACACATGGTCAATCGGGTTCAAGACCAGTGAACAATCTGGCCAGTTAATTCCTCCAGCTTCAAACATGTTTGCCCACCAGTGCAGCTTTGTGCTGACGAGCGTTATCGTCCACCAAAAGGAGCCCATCTTGTGCAATATATAGTATTTGTTGGGTACGTGTTACCCTGTGCCATGGAAGGAAGAATATTAATTCCTATGAGTTTCTTTATGTTCTAGGAGGCGATCCAATTATGATATTGTAGAAAGACATAAAAAAGCCAAGATCGCTGATCATCAATTTTTATTTATGACGACCGGTTTCGCTGAACTATGTGAGCATCATCCGGTCCAATAAAATGATTTTACAAGGCCATAATCTGTTAAAAAGGGAATGACGAAAATTTAAAACATACATGTCATTAAAATAAAACGAGAAGATACATCAGTTAAATTCATAAGAGCAAGATCGGCCATACTTAGAGATGAGACGTACCTTGTAATATCAATCAGTTGCTACATAACATAATTTACAGTGCATAGGTGCACTATGTCATTATAATAAAACATAATAATTATCACTGTGAGTGGCAATAGCAAACTGGTACATGATACAAGTCAAAGATAAAAGAATATAACGCCAGTTGGCAACACACATCAATGTAAAATTAAAACCACAATGAGGTTAAAAACGTGTTCTACAGATTATAAAAATAATGAGAAGTCGTTTGAAAAAAGAGACTAATATCTACGTTGATGGCGTAATTTATAATACTGGTTTGTGCATACCACAAAAATATCTGTATAAACTGACAGTTATAAACGAAAAAACAACATAGTTACAATGTAGCGGTTATACAATGTTGGTTTGTGCATACCATAAGAATATCTGTATAAATCGACAGTCGATTAAAAAGTATACAACAGTGGCTACAATGTAGCGGTGATACAATATTGATTTATGCATATCA
This sequence comes from Locusta migratoria, assembly GCA_026315105.1. Lineage (NCBI taxonomy): Eukaryota > Metazoa > Arthropoda > Insecta > Orthoptera > Acrididae > Locusta > Locusta migratoria. The sequence continues at coordinate 147,516,928 of CM048745.1, forward strand.
CAAAAATATTTGTATAAAACGACAGTCAAGTGTCAAAGAATATACAGCAATAATTACAGTGTAGCAGTCATACAATACTGGTTATGCATAAAACAAAAATATCTGTATAAAACAACCATCAATGTAGTAGTCAACGATACCGGTTTGTGCATATCATAAAAAGATCTACATAAAACGACAGTTAATTATAGAAGTATAGAAAATTAGTTACAATGTACCGGTCATGCAATATTGGTTTGTGCATATCACAAAATATCTGTATAAAACGCCAGTCAATTAGAATATACAACAGTGTCTAAAATGTATTGGATTGTACATAAAACACAAACATCTGTACAAAAATACAGTCAATTATAAAAGAATACATGATAGTAGTCACAATGCAGCAGTTACGAAATATAGATATGGCTGCAACACCATAATAGGTCAACCAACACAGCACAAGGTTTTGGTTAAGGATCAGACCAAAAGGGAGAACAGCTGAAGGTTAAGGTAGGAGACTAGGTTTTAAATATGATGTTTAAGGTTTAGGTTGGAGATGTGACTTAATGTCTAGGTTTTGGATATGAAACTGAACGTTCGGGTTGTTGTTGTTGTTGTTATGGTCTTCAGTCCGGAGACTGGTTTGATGCAGCTCTCCACCCTACTCTATCCTGAGCAAGCCTTTTCATCTTCTCATAGGAACGACAACCCACATCCACTTGAATCTGCTTACTATACGCGTCTCTTGGTCTCCCTCTGCGATTTTTACCCCACACACTTCCCTCCAATGCTAAATTTACGATTCCTCGATGTCTAAGAATGTGTCCTACTAAGCGATCCCTTCTTTTAGTCAGGGTGTGCCAAAAATTCCTTTTCTCACCAATTCTGTTAAGTACCTCTTCATTAGTTATGCGATCTACCCACCTAATCTTCAGCATTCTTCTGTAGCACCACATTTCAAAAGCCTCTATCCTCTTCCTGTCCGCACTGCTTATCGTCCATGTTTCACTCCCGTACAAGGCAACACTCCACACAAATGCCTTCAGAAAAGACTTCCTTACACTTACATTAATATTCGATCTTAGCAAATTTCTCTTTTTCAAAAATGCTTTTCTTCCCATTGCCATTCTGCATTTTATATCCTCTGTACTGCGACCATCGCATGTTATTTTACTACCCAAGTAACAAAACTCATCTACCACCTTCATTGTTTCGTTGCCTAATCTAATTCCTTCAGCGTTACCTGATTTTCTAATACCGCATTTCATTATTTTTGTTTTGCTCTTATTAATGTTCATTTTATACCCTCTCTTCAACACACTGTCCATTCCATTCAACTGCTCTTCCAGGTCCTTTGCTGTCTCTGACAGAATTACAATGTCATCAGCAAAACGCAATGTTTTTTATTTCTTCCCTCTGAACTTTAATCCCTATTCCAAATTTTTCCTTGATTTCCTTCACCGCCTGCTCGATGTACAAATTAAATATCATCGGAGAAAGGCTACAACCCTGTCGGGTTGAGCATGTGATATACTATGAACTATGTGATATGGTATTCAAGGTTGAGGATGAAGTGTGGTATAATGTTCAGATATTAGATAGAACTTTAAAGATTTTTGGTGGCAATGTGGAATACCAATAGGTGATTGTTAAACACAGAGTCTAGGTTTTAGGGTGGCAATGCAGTACACAGTCTATGTGACTGTTATACACAGTGTCTAAGTTAAAGATCTAAGGTAAAACATAGTAAAAGTGAATGAAATGCTACATATATTTTTTTTTTCAATGGTAACTATACACTATAAAAAAGACTGAGATTTATTATAGTAAGGAGAAGTTGATTTGCTGGAAGGATATGACTATTGCTTAAATGTATATTAGGCAATAGAACAAAGGTAAATTGTTAGGAGTAAATATTCTTTACAGTAGATCATCAAAGATGGGAAAATTTTTTTTGACAAAAATCAAGCTGGTTATTGAGTATTTTATCTGGAGCTTTTTTGTTGCTAATATAAATATGTATAAATATGTATAAACTAGCAGAAGTGTAAAAAGGAACTGAACATCCTTAAACAAATTACTGTTGCTAATGGATATAATGATGATGTCGTAATGACAACTTATAAAAATAAAAACATTGAAAGACAAATCTACACAAAAAAATTTGAAAAATAAAAAAGGAATCAATAATGAAAAGGTTAAATATATCTCAATGTCCTACAAAGGTAACTTGTCAGACAAAATAGAATACAAGTTTCGGAAAGCCAATGTTAAGCTAGCCTCACGGTTTGATTGTGTTATTTGACTGGTTCGTTATTTAAACCGACGTAATCGGTGGACGTACAATAGAAAAACTGTTATAATTACGAAATACCGTGTAATTCAAAATTTTCATCGGAAACGGCGAATACGAGAAAGTTAAACTTACAGGTAGCCTTTGATGTAGTTGGCTTCAGCTGATGTACCATAGCCAAGAGAAGTTACGACTTCCGTCCTATGACGTTCATGCGGAATCGCCGTAGCTGAAAACCTGTGATGTCGTGTACCAGCCGCAGGAGTATAGTAGTGCCGACTGGCTGTAGGGAGAGGGGGCGCTAGGTGTGACGTAGAGAGGAGCTGCGGCTGCCAACCCTTGAACCTCTATACTCGTATTACAAAGCATGTATACAACAATTTGCACATAGCAAATTGAAAGCAATATTCATATTAAAACTGTAAATAGAATTACCACGAAATAAAAATTCTAACTGAGCTGGTTTTTGAGTACGATACATAAAATCCTTATCACACCATGAAGACCCACCTCCTCTCCGTCCATATGAATTCCCGTCACGACGTACTATTCGTATTCCTCGACAAAGTATGGCATTCGGGTTTCCTTTCCAAGCTCCAAACCTATGCCCTTCCTTCCTATGCCCCTGTCCGTCTCATTGCTTCCTTTCTCTCCCAACAACTGTTAACAATTCCAACTCCTGTTTGTTTTTCCCCTCTGCTGGAGTGTCCCAGGGCTCCGTTCTCTTGCCTCTCCTCAACCTCATATACTCGGCAGACATGCCACAACCCCAGCTTCCCGTCCACCTCCTCCAGTACGCTGACGGCTCCACCTTCCTAGGCCTCAGCCCCTCCTTCGCCCAATCCCAACACTTACTTCAGCCTCACCTTTCCGAATTCTCCACTTGGTGTAACCAGTGGCTCCTTTCCGTCAACCCCACTAAATCCCAGGCGATCATAATAAGTCGTACCACACACTCCCTTCCCCACCATGACCGTCCCATCCCTTAAACTTCCACACCAAAATATATTGGCCTCACCCTTGACCGGTCCCTTTCCTGTCCCCCCCCCCCGCCCTACCTCTACATCCATATTCCGCAAGCCACCCGACGGTGTGTGGCGGAGGATACCTCGAGTACCACTATCGATTCTTCCTCCTATTCTAGTCTCCTATTGTTCGCGGAAAGACATATTGTCGGCATGCCTCTTTATGAGATCTAATCTCTCTCATTTTATCCTCATTATCTCTTCGCGAGACATACGTAGGAGGGAGCAATATACTGCTAGACTCTTCGGTAAATGTATGTTCTCGAAATTTCGACAAAAGCCCGTACCGAGCGACAGAGCGTCTCTCCTGCAGAGTCTTCCACTGGAGTTTATCGATCATCTCCGTAACGCTTTCACGATTACCAAATGATCCTGTAACGAAGCGCGCTGCTCTCCGTTGGATCTTTTCTACTTCCTCTATCAACTCCACCTGGTACGGATCCCACACCGGTGAGCAGTATTCAAGCTGTGGGCGAACAAGTGTACTGTAACCTGCCTGCTCTCAGGCCGGACATGGGGACTCAACCCCTCCACCATCCTTTACACATACTGTCCCCTGCAGCTTCCATCCCGCCTGGATATCGGCCTCCCCCGTCTATTGAAATCCTGGAGCGCCACGCTTAACGCATCTCTCCCCTCCCCCACGCAGATTCTCTATGATCTCATCCTTTTCCGGCACCTCCTCAAATACCCACTCATCTCCCTCAAGACAGAAATCCGGCATCCCCTGGTGTCTCCCATGTCCTCTTCAATCCTGGGCCTCTGCCACGCCTGTACCAATGAATCCCTCCCTCCCTACTCCTTCACACTACCCACATCCCTTCCGAGGGTAACTTTCGGCACCTCCCTCTCCCGAATGACGCCCTCCGTCCTTTTATCTATCCCTTCTACCAACCTTAGTCCTTTCCCCTTCCCATATATGACGCGCACTCTCTCTTCAAATGTTTGTAGAGCTTATGGGACTGAACTACAGGGTCATCAGTCCCTAATCTTACAAACTACTTATGAACAACTAAGGACTAACTAAGGACGGCACAAATATCCATGCCCGAGGGGGATTCGAACCCCCTACCGTAGTGGCCGTGCAGACCGTGACTGGAGCGCCGCAGACCACTCGGCCACTGCGGCCGGCACACCCTCTCTTCCCTCCGCTCCACCCTCCTTCCCTCCCACGCTTGGCCTCCCCCCCCCTAATATTCTCCCCTGGAGTTCTTTTATTCCCCTCCCATTCTATCCCGCCCCCACCCTCTCCTTCTCCCATCCCTCCGTTCCTCCCGTTCCTGTTACCCCCGCGAGAACTCTGTTCATCATTTTAGCCTGCGCAATTTTAAATATTGGTCTCAGTGTTGTGATATTGCGATCTGGAATATTGTTAGTAACTCCAACAGCCATCACCGGCAGAACCAATGTAGCTTGTGTATTTTAAACTGTGTCTCCGTTCTTCATCGCCGTATACATGTCGTTATTAACATTCAGTTTTTTTTTTACCGACTGTGGCAAATATTTTAAGCAAACTGTCTCGTGTATTGTCTCCATGTTCATGTTTTAGTCTCCTCGGCAATGTAAAGTCTCTCGGCTGTAGAGCGGCGCCGTGTCATTGCCAGCCTGCCCTTGATGGGGGTTTTGAAACACGATAAAAAAAATGAAAATTATACCTTCTGCTTGTACAGGGCCCCTTAAGGGGAGACCGAAGGCAATTTTTATCCCTATTCTGCCAATGCTATTTTGCCCTTTGAATAGATACACCTTTCAAAGGAACTATAAGTGATAAAACAACGAAATTTTTACTGCATATATATAACATATATGTCTCAATTTACAAGTAAAATTAACATAACTCTAATGGTTTTGATGATTTTTTTTTATTCTTTCGCCAGTGAAATTTAACTTTTTTAGTACATTAACTATTATAAAACAGATGATGATTGTTTTGTGGTTCTCAATTTACTTGTAATGATTTATTACCATCTTCAGTTCAAAAAGACCAAATTTCATATTTCTAACTCAATTAGTTTATCAAATAATGGTACCTGAAATTAAAGAAATGTAGTTTTGAGAAAAATCAATTTAAAATTTAATATTGCACTTCTAGTACAGTTATTGATGAGAATTACTTGCCACTAATATTTTCCTGCACCATATTGAGCATCATCTGAATCATACTGATCTTTTCTTCTCTTGGTCCCTCTTCTTTTCTGTCTAGCTTCTTTTGTACATTTTAAATTAGCAATATCGGCTGTGCGGTTTTTGTCTTTATCTATTTGCACCAAGGATTTTGCAGTATTTCCACTAGATTGTATTTCCACTAATTCCGAAACACCCAATATTCTACTTACACCATCACTGAAGCATAAAATATCATCATAAACACCAAATTTGAGGATTGTGATCTGAACAAATACAGTTTTTGGTAACCGGGTCCAAATGACAGAATTTACAGATTCATTTTCCCATGAAGACATTTCTTCGACAAGGTATCTTTACAAAGGTCTCTAAATATAAGTTCGGTTTCATTCATTACTGTTGTGTGCATTTTCTCCGCATGGCTCAAAACGGAAGGTGTGGCCAGATTGCACAGAGCGTCAGAAAAACCATCGTAACTCACGAAAAATTTGTCGGATTTAAATAAAACAAAAACTGTTTCACGCAGGAAATACCAGGCATTTCAAATACGCTAAAATCTAAAAATCGAATTTTTGAACCCAGTTGCCTTCCGTCTCCCCTTAAAGGAATAAAAAACACACAATAGGATAACTATAAGGAGCCTACATTCTATATTTCACTTTTTTTTTTATAAAGTGTACCGATTATTGAAAATTTTTTGTGGGCAATTGCTAGCCTACTGGCTCCATTTAATTTACTTACACGTAAACTGTTTGCAACATTCGCTATATTATACGTAAAATTTTAGGGTGTAATTACTCATTTTATAAAAACAATGCTAATTTTTGCACAGTAAAGCACATAAAAACACAACTTTAACTGTTGCGAACTCGGAAGTGCGGGTATCCACGACTCCAAATAAAAAAACAGCCAATGTGCAACAACTGTCTTTCATTCAGTCATTACCAATATTAATACGAGGTATATCCACAAAGTAAGTTCCATTTGGTTATATAAAACAAACGTGCACAAATACAGAAAAAATATTTATTATACAAAAATATACAACTATTAAACTACTTTTCTACATAGCTTCCGAAATTTTGTAGCCATTTGTCATAGCGTGGCAGAAGTCTTTGTATGCCTACTTCCTAGAAGGCGGCAACCTTCTATGAAGAAGGCACACAAAAACTTGTCCCATGCTATGAAAATTGCCTACAAAATTTCGGAAGTTATGTAGAAAAGTAATTGAACAGTTGCAGATTTTTATACAATAAATATTTTTTTCTGTATCTGCTCATGTTTGGCTTATATAACCAAACGGAACTCACTTTGTCGACATACCTCGTAATTTAAAATCTACATTTTAACCGTTTCAAAGTTCCTTTATGTTTTCGAACATGTTAATACCATTATCAAGCGAAATTCTTCTCGTTCATTCTACATTTGAACCTTTAAGCGATGACTGAACATAATATTCTGTTTAGTACGAAATCCTGAACGGTGTACATTTTACTGATAGCTAGCCTCAATAGGTCAGGATTTTTGTGTTTCTCGCACTCTTTCACTGAATACCTAATTATCATGTCGCAGCGGAACTCGTTCTAGCTTCCCAATTTAGTGTGGAGGCAAGCGTGAAAAAAGGAGATTCAGCAGAATCCTGTAGCTAACTGGCGTGTCGTCATTATCTCTTTTTCGACGTAGCAGCTCGTCGCTCGGGAGAAGGCCACAGACAATGCGAATTCCTTAGCCGCGTCGCGATGGATTTTGTCTGTCGACCAGGAAAAAAAGTGCCCACCGATGGAGAAAAAGCTTGCGTCTCCAACACAGCTGGCATTTAATGAAGCAGCGAGGAATTTCGGCTCGTTTGTAACAGAGAAACACAGGACTGAATGCAAAGTAATGAAATCAATGGATAAACAAGCAGCCCTCGGTCGCAAATTAAAAACTATTTAACCAGGTTTCGGCAGTGACTAAGATTGCCTTCATCAGAAAATATTAAAAAAAATACAAGTCTCATAATAAAATATACTATTCAGCGCTATAACTGATGCCTCCGTGCAGGCGTGCAGCCCATAGTAGCTAGCCCTTTTTTTTTCTAAAACTTTGTTTTTAATCTTTGTGACGTAAGCTATACAGCTGAATAGTATATTTTATTATGTGACTTGTTTTGTTTTGTATTTTCTGATGAAGGCAATCATAGTCATTGCCGAAACCTGGTCAAATAATTTTTAATTTGCGACCGTGGGCTGTTTGTTTATCCATTGATGTTGTAACGGTCGCTGACAATATCTGCTATGTTTAAAATTTTAATGAAATCTATTTTTTTTTCTCTGAGATTATTGACAGAGGGTCTTACAGTCACACACCTTCAATATAAGCACCTCCGTTAGTTATGACATTTTGCCAAATGTCTGAAAGGCGTAAAAAATTATTTGGGCGTTTGTTTCGGTTGTTGTCCCATATTAACCGCATTGTGACATGGGTAATGCGTATTTCATGACACATAAAATTACGAGTATTCAGCCGTAACCATTTATTTTTTTTGCTAATATTTCGACTGTATATCGTTCAGCCATCTTCGCATCTGAACTGTAGACTAGTAGTAGTCAGCAGTGTGTTCCTGACCCCCTCCGACACTGTGCAAGCGTAGCAAACTGACGGCAAAGATGTATGAAGTCGAAGTGCCCTCCATGGATACTGTATTAATCTGTAGTTAATTTTCACGTCATAGAAGTACGAAGACGTAATGCTATATATGGAGAGAGTATATGCAATCACAATCTTGGTTGACAGTGCTGTTGTCTTTGATTGTGTACAATTCTGTGTGCCATATTCAAAATTTTGACAAAAATAAAACTATCGTCCCGATTAATTAAATTACTCGCCAGCCCAGTTTCAATTGCTTCTCTAATAACCGAATCCCAGAAGAATGATGCACACGATAATATCCTAATATTATCGTAATCTGTATCGTGGCCTGTTTGAGTACAATGTTGAGTCACTGCTGATATATCGGGTTGTAACAGGCGTGTGTACCGTCGATGTTAACGAACTGTGCGCAAAGTGCATCCGATATGCCAATGCCCATATTGACATCGAACTTCATACACACCCGCCTTTCGCAAAACCAAATTATCCTTCACAGAGCGGCAAACGCGGATATCTTTGGTGCTAGCAGGAAAAAAACTTTCACTATGTATTATAGAGGACGCGGCCAATTTTTGAGAATAAATTACCGATCTATGGCAGGGAGGCCATTGACTTGAACTTTTCATCTTCTCGTTCTTCCGGTGTAACTTTTATTCTAGGTTTGAATTTTAGCTCAGAAGAACACCTTGAACAAAAAATAGAAACACTATCACAACAGTATATATTTTAAAAATAACATTATCGACTAAGAAACACTCCTATTTTCAACAATTACATCTGACCGTTTATTATTGAATTATTATTTCATGGGTTTCGAAGAGCAAGAAAGAGACGCAGAGGTTGTGAAGGGAGTTATACAGGGTTATAGCCTTTCCCCAATGTTGTTCAGTCTGTACATTGAGCAGGCGGTGAAGGAATGGAAGGAGAAATTTGGAGAGAGCAGGGGGAAGAAATAAAAACATTGCGGTTTGCCGATGACATAATAATTCTGTCAGAGACCGCAGAAGATCTGGAAGAGCAATTGAATGGGATGGACAGTGTCTAGAAAGGAAGATATAAGATGAAAATTAACAAGAGTTAAAACGAAGGTAATGGAATGTAATGTCAAAAAATCAGGCGATGCTGAAGGAATTAGATTAGGTAATGAGACAATAAAAATAGTAGATGAAATTTGTTATTTGGGTAGCAAGGTAATTCTGGTGGCCGAAGTAAAGAAGATATAAAATGCAGAATGGCTATTTGAAGAAAAGCGTTTCTAAAGAAGCGAAACTTGTTAACATCCAATATTAATTTAAATGTTAGGAAGTCCCTTCTGAAAGCATTTTTCTGGAGTGTAGCATTGTATGGGAGTGAAACGTGTACGATAAGGAGTTCAGATAAAAAGATGATAGAAGCTTTTGAAATGTGGCGCTACAGACGAATGATGAAAATTAGATGGGTAGATCACGTAACTAATGAGGAGGTGCTTAACTGAATCGGGGAGAAAAGAAGTTTCTGGCATATCCTAAGAGAAGGGATTCTGAGACATCAAGGAATTGTCAACTTAGCATTAGAAGGAAGCGTGTGGGGGTAAAAATTGTAGAGGGAGACCGAGGGGCGAATATAGTAAGGAGATTCAAAAGGATGTAGGTTGCCAAACGTATTCTCAGATGAAGAGACTTGGACAGGGTAGCGTGGGGAGCTGCATCAAACCAATCTGCGGACTGAAGACCACAACAACGGGTTTAATAATATGTTCCCTTACATGGGAAGGGGAGTGGGAGTTAAAGAGCCGGCCGCGGTTGCCGAGCGGTCTGCGACACGCCAGTCCCGGTCTGCACGGCTGCTACAGTCGGGGGTTCGAATCCCCCCTCGGGCATGGATATTTGTGCCGTCCTTAGTATTAGCTAGTTCAAAAGTAGTTTGTAAGTTTAGGGACTGATAACCCCGTAGTTAAGTTCCATAAACTCTACAAACATTAGAACATTTGATTTGGAGTTAAAGAAAGAAGTAAGCTTAGGGTTTAATGCCCCGTCGACAAGGGACGAAAGTTATGTTTCTAGTTGAATGTAGAGTGTGATGCATGGGGGCAGGAGTGAGGTGAGAGGTTTTTTTCTTATATGAGTGACATGTTCTGAGTATGTCGTATTGGGGGAGGAGTGGCTATGTGATTGGACATTAGGCGTGGAGTAGCGAATAGTTGGATGTGGCGTGAGATGGGGAAGAAGATGGAGACAATGCGGGGCAAGGAGTGGATGTGTTTATGTGATACCGATGCCACGGAACGAGACACACCCACAGAACCCAGAAATCTTAACCGAAGTGGTTTTCATTGTAGTGCCTGTGAGGTCAACGCACAGTAGACACGTGGGTGTCGGGTGGAAGGCGACAAGCGCCACTTGTCTCTGGACAGAACGGCCGACGCCTGTCGCGGCGGGCACACCAGTTTCCCGCAGCGCCACAACTCAGGCGCTTTACACATAGCGAGGCGGGCGCGAATCCCAGACACGGGAGAGGGAACACGGCCACTGGCAGAGTTACGACCTCCCAGAAAGGACGGCGATGGCGACGGCGACAAAAGCGGTCGCACCCGCGCACGTCTCGGGTGGTCCGGCTCCTCCGACTGCGCATGCGCGTGCAGGGCCCAGCCGTTCATCAGCGCCGCTGCAGTCGCCGGCTGCGGCTGGCAGTTAGGACCTTGCACCGGCTCCCCCACAGAGGTCGACCTTCCCAGGCCAGACCCGTCTCCACCCGCACCGACTGGGGGCGGTTGTTCGTGCACGATCGAGCTGGTGAAGCAGTAAAACGCTCCGCACATTATAGTGTCGGCCAAGATCCTCCGATCGTTACGACACTTTATGACTCTCATGAGCCCCATCTAGTGATGTAAGAAGTCGCGGAGCGTCCTATGTGTTCACTGAAGCTCCGGAAAAAATATCGTCGTGAAAAGAAGTAAATTAATAAACGAAATAAAAAGTGCAATGAAGGCTTTCACGACCGGATGCCATAGCTGCTGGTAGAACTTACGGGTTATAAGGCCGTGGTACATAAAACTTTGCAGTTTTTCCTAACGTTTCATCCAGAGCTGCGCCGGATATCTTCAGAGCTCTGCCTACTTCTACATCTACATGGGATACTCTCCAAATCACATTTAAGTGCCTGGCAGAGGATTCATCGAACCACAATTATACTATTTATCTCCCATACCATTCTCGAATAGCGCGCGGGAAGAAAGAACACCTGAATCTTTCTGTTCGAGCTCTGATTTCTCGTATTTTATTCTGATGATCATTTCTACCTATGTAAGTGGGAGTCAACAATATATTTTCGCATTCGGAGGAGAATGTTGGCGATTGGAGTTTCGCAAGTAGCCCATGCCGCAGCGAGTCAATTGCCAATTTTTACACCAGAGTCTTATTCAGATCGTTCTACAGTTGGTTTTGATCTTCAGATGATTTTACTAGACGGTAAATCACGGCGTCATCTGCAAACAATGTAAAAGAGCTACTTAGATTTTCCCCTAAATCGTTTATGTAAATAAGGAACAGCAGAGGACCAATAATACTACCCTGTGTCTTGCCGACTGATGAGTCGGGTGTCCGAGAGCGACTTATATACTGTGGAAAGTGGGCGTGGTCGAGATGTCACGTTATCAGCAGTGATAGTCAAAGATAAAACATCACTATCGATTGCAATCGGTCAGAGACAAAACCTGACGATCTTTTAAAGCTACTGTCCATATGTCGCTAAGTTTCAAAGCTTCTTCTTTCCTGTTGAAATTTTCCTTATGTTTATATATTTCAATAGCTTCCCTGTATTTCCGTGGATGATAATTCGTCATTGTAGATAAAACTGTTATTTAGGAAAACCTCGCTATATGACTTCCGGACTGAAGAGCATGCTCTGCCACAGCCGATTTCTCCGTTTTCCTAGTCGGCAAAGACTTTTGTGTTCCTTCAGCCTAGTTTGTAAACTTCTTTTTGTGGTTACATTATAAACTTTACCACCTGTACATGGAATTTTATAAACGCCACAAGCAGAAAGAGGAGCTCGTTTATCTTTCACAGAACGGAGTACTTAACATATTTTCTTAGTTGGTCTGAAAAATGGTCTGATGCGCAAACACAACATCAGAACAAATATGAATTTTGTAAATGATAGTTGCTAGTAGATATACTAAAGTAGTCTATGGTATGTGATTACATTTAGGAGCTAAAATGTCATAAAGGTAAGGCATAAAAAATAGCATTATAGACTAAGAGAAGAAACCATCTTCCATTTGTACTGTGTGTACTCTATTGTTTGATTTTACATTAAGACAAATACAAAAAATCTGAATAATGAACTTAAGTACTATGATCCATGTCATTGTAATAGGTATAAAAGTATATATCAAACTATGTAGTATATATATTTGATACTCATTGGGAATTATATGTAATCAACGTTTATAAAATATCTAGGTAATTATAAACGATTTTCTTTCTTTTCCTAGTATTATTTATAATTTAATGCAAGTTATTGTTTTACCAATACTAACATTGTAAATTTAATAAATAACAAAAAATCAATCTTGTACACTTTATCTATGTAATTCCAAATCTTATTACCATCATATATAATGTTCTAATTTTAGCTTGTAAATACAATACTTTTGTAATGTTAATTTTTGTAAATAGTATCATTTATAAAATTGTTGAGTATTGTAATTGTTGCTGAAAATTCATATTCAGTTATGGTAAACCTCTGTATCAAAATTAACATTGTAGTTGTTTTTTATTATTACTAACTTTACTGCATTACAAATTGCTATGTAATTGAATGATTTTGTTCCACGCCCTTATATTAGATGCATGAACTAATTTAATAAGTATAATGATACACTACAGAACTGTGGAAAACACCTTCTATTTGTAATTCTATTTCAATATCTTATGTATTTCTATTGATGTTTGAGCTCATAACGTGGAAATGTGAAACATGTAACAAACTTGCAAGAAATAAACCACTGTATACTGTAAATATCCAAAATGTATAGAATTGTAGTAATTTCATTTTACTTTCATAACGATATTGTATTAATAGTTTTGTAAGCTGCAGAAACAATACTGCTGACTCTGACAACAATGTGGTCCACCTCCACGTGGTGAGGCACGGGCAACGTTGCACTGGGTTTCCCAGTGCAGCGGCTAAGACACTAATTGTGAGAGCACGACCTGCTATAATGTATAGCCAGCGGGTCTAAAAGCAGGCAGCAGAAACTACTACTACTATCGTCATCTGATCACTAGTGTCCTATTTTTTCGTTTCGTGAAGGCGCATGAGATTAAAATGGTATGTCAATCATAAAACATTTAACTTTGTCAAATGATACGTGAGAAATAAAAAGGTTAAAATACTTAAAACACCTTCTCCATTGTGTTACGTTGACAGAGCGCCTTCTTACAACTAACAGCACACTCTGGCGGCAATAGTATCTTTGCTGCGAGCCTGATACCGCATGTTAGTTGTAAGATGACGACGCTCTGCGAAAATGGCACAATGGAGAAGGTGTTTTAAGTATTTTAACCAGTTTAGCGTTACATATCGTTTGTCAGAGTTAAATGTTTTATGATTGACGTACCACTTTAATGTCATGCGCCTTCAAGAAATGAAAACACAGGACACTAGTGACCAGATGATGATACCCTAAGTGAATCGAAACCGATCGTCAGAAAGATAAATCAATTAATTGCGATCTTGGCATTTTAATACTTCAAGTTTTTTGTTCTTTCTAGGCGTCAGTTTGAGATACGATGCCACATAATTTTCACTCTTACCCTCCCCCCCCCCCTCCTCGAAACCATATGCTATATTCGCCACTGATCGTGTGTGTTCCGTGTTAGTCCTGTTGGACGAAGTTGGTTCTGAATTGAGAACAGCGTAATGAACGAGCAAAGGATGAATTTAAAGTTTTGCTTTTAGCTTGGCAAAAGACCTAAAGAAACACATGCGATGGTGGTACTTGTTTATGGTGATCAAGCACTTCCATAAACATGTGGCTCGCCCGTTTTCGAGGAGTTGGGAAAGTGTTTCTGACAATCTAAGGAGCGGACGACCGGCAACAGCCGTCAGTGATGAAAACATTGAGGATATATACAATTTGAAAAGTGCAGGTGCTAGCACCGATCCTTGAGGGAGGCCATTTTTTTTTAATCTTTCAGATAGTAATGGGTAACAAAGCAAGTAGAGTCCGAAAAATAAATAATGGCGTCCATCAACGATCGGTGCTGGCATCTCCACTTCTGAACTTGTATATATCAGACGTGCCAGAAACAAAAGGACGCAAATTTGGATACGCCGACGACCTGACAATGGCCGTTCAAGCAAAGAGGGTGGAAGATGCTGACACTCCCCTTTCTCAAGATCTTGAAGTTGTTGAGAAGTTCTTCACTGATTGAAGAATGACTGTCGGCACAAGCAAAACGGAAACAACTTGTTTTCATCTTAACAATAGGAAAGTAACAAAATCTCCAAAAGTACTTCTCAACAATAAAGTGCTCCCCCATAATCAGTTTCCAAAGTATCTTGGTGTCACACTGGACCGCACCCTTTCCTTCAGGAAACACCTGGAAGCAACGGCAGCCAAAGTCAACTCTCGCAATAACATCTTGCACAAACTGTGTGGTAGCAGATGGGGAGCACATGCTTCCACTCTGAGAGGTTCTGCCCTAGCACTGGTGAACTCTGCCGCAGAATACTGCTCCTCTTCATGGTTGAATAGTAGTCATGTAAGCAAACTAGGTGCCAGACTACACGACACCATGCCTACCATCAGCGGATGCATCAAAAGCATACCTGCGCAATGGCTACCTGTGCTGAGTCATCCCTGCGCCTCCGCTACGAAGAAAGGGTTGCTTGGTCCGACAGCTGAAGAGGATCCAAAGTGACCCAGTCCTACCAGTGGATAAGGAAATTCCTCATCTATTATTGAGAAGGTTGAAGTCCAGGATGCCTCCACTAGTCTCAGCACAACTACAAGACGCGGATTTCAACATCACTAAGCTATGGCGAACGGACTGGAGCACTGTCAACTTCACACCTCTCTGGCCCGACCCCACAGAAATACCCTTTTGGAGTCGAACTCCCCCGCCGACAATGGAAAGCGCTTAATAGGATCCGAACATCTCACGGAGTCTGTCAGGATTCTCTGTACAAGTGGGGTATATCGACAAGTCCTCAGTGCGACTGTGGTGCTTTGCGTCAGACAATAGACATATTGTGTATGGCTGCAATATCAGGTCTTACCAGGTCCAAAAAGAGATCTATATCAAGTGACACATGATGCAATTTCATGGCTGGCTGGTTTAAACATTAATACATAAGCATCATGTTCGCTGCTTATCTTTCTTAATTCAGTTAACATAAATTGTGTAAATTTACTGCTCATTTCATTGTTGTTTTTATTAATACTTATTTTATTTTCCTAACTTAATATTCCTTTATAAGTGTTGATTCAATTGTTCATCTTACTGTACGATGTAATATATCTTTCATAAATTTTTATTAATATTTTATAAATATCTTTTCAAATTCTACTGTATCACACATCATAATGGTCGTTTTACTGTATACCTGTATACTTCTCTGTAATTAATGCACTTAAATTTTGATATAACCTGTTCGTTGCCTCTGCTTCCCTCCTGGAGAAGCGTCATTGTGTAATGTATCTTACGTGTCCAAGTGTTTATGTCATACGATAAATAAATAAATGAGGAAGTGAGGACATCAATCACGAACGTTCATGGATTAACTGTGCGCATAATAGTGGATGAACTGCACATTAACCGGAAATCCACGAGAAAAATTCTTTCCCAGAAGTTAGGGAAGAGGAAAACATGTTGTCTTGTGCCACATCTCTTGACAGACGATCAGAACCAGGTGCGTTTAGAGGCTTCGAATGATTTTGTCGAAACGGCGGATGCGACACCCAATTTACTGCCGAGGGAACGACGTTGAACGCTGCAAGACACGTAGAAATTTTGACCCTTTTCATGCAACGTCTACGTAGGGTACGATTCCCCTCCCCCCCCCCCCCCCCCCCGCACAATCAGGTTCCTGGTTTTATTGTTCAAGACAACTCTCGCCCACACACAGCCAACATCGTCAAACAGTTCCTGACAAAAAAAAAAGGGGGGGGGGGATGTTGCAACTTGAGCATCCGCCATACTCGCCGGATGTCAGTCCTCCAGGCTTCTTCCTGGTCCCTCGAGCCAAACTCGCTTTGAAAGGTAAGAGATTTGACGATATTTCTTACATCCAACGAAACGTGACGAGGCTTTTGAACACTATCCCAAAGGAAGGCTTCGTTCTAAGTTTCCAGGACATCACAGTCTAACATATACAGTCACGACACTCCCGCAGATTTTTGTTATACACTGCGATAGCAGCGCTCCAAGCGGCCCGCAAGCTACTTTTATGAATACGATAGTGGATGAGTGCGAATAGTATCGTTTACATTGATTTTTTTTTTCAAATTTTTTTACATTATGAAATGTATGTAGTATCATGAAATAGGTAATAAATTAAAAATAGCTCCACCTTTGTCTTTCTTAGGTTTCCTAAAATCACTGACAAGGTGCGAAATGGTACATTGCAGCACAGTTTGTTTACTTTTATCTTGTAACCTACAGGCTTTTACTGAATAATTTAATTTACTTTCAAAAATAGAAAAATGACTAGGAAACACCAGAATGCCTGGCCTTTGGCAAAAGACGTCTTTTTCTTCTCAAGAACGTCAACGTTTCTTCATTTCAATTCCAGTGAAATCGGTGAGGGTGGAACGTAGACAATGAATATAGAATATAATAACTAGAGTTTTTAACGTACCACATCAGCCACCACAACTGTAGCTGAAGGAAAAAATCACAGACGTGGCAAGAAAACTGAAAAAGCAATCAAACTGTATTCAACAAAGAAGAACCCAATTCCATAATTGTTGCTACAGCTGAACCACAAACGGCAAGAATTTTCAAGACATTGTCTTCTTGAGCCAAAGTAATCACACTTAAAAGAATATGCGCTTATAATAAAGACGAGTGAAGCCAAAAAATGAGCGAATCATTTGACCCCTTACCGCACTGATACGAGTAAAAAACTCTTTGTCATAGTAAGAACAGACCATAATAGAAATTTATGTTTCTATTATGTTTATATTCTACTTACTTTCAGCCGAATAAGCTGCAAATATACACATATTCGTAAGTATTGGTTCACGACTAAGTTCTTCTTTATACCACTGAATCAGTTACGTTCGACTGTTTTTACATTAATTTCCGTAATATGTAGCCCTATGTCTCTTGATATGTTACTAATGCTTGTAAAGCAAAAATTATACTTACTACTTCGTTAATTGCGTACACAAATAATTATAATCAAACATCACTCTTTCCGCGGCTTGCTCACCACTGGAAGCGCTATTGTCGTTGCAACTGTCAATTGGTAACAACTTTCACAGCAGTGAGTGTCGCAACTGTATATTTAGACCGTGAGGACATGTATCACAGAGCTCAGCGGTGCATAGTTATGGGAGGTGATTATTTCGAAGCACAGTACGGTAACTGTAGTTCATAGTTCATCTGCGTTAATGTTATAGACTATTCATCAAACTTTATTGTCGGTGGTTGTATGTGTATGCTGTCTGTAAAAAGACTCGCGAATGTACTCAGCAGTGTAAATGCAATAAATCGTACAGTTTTGCTGAATACCGCAAAATTACAGAATGTACACCGAAAAACTAAGCGATAACCTTTTTCCCTTTCAGTTTTAAAGGGTTGGCAGCGACAAAAAGTTTGTATCAAGCTAAGTACACCCATTCTCAAATCATCAATATACGTATATAAAAATGGAACGCATTATTCACTGCAGACCAATGGCGGTTATGCATGAGAGTAGCCTTTAGGGTCGCGGTGTGTGGCGGTGGGCGAGTGTGGCGAACAAAAATCAGTAAAATGTGGAGCAATACGACGATCAGCAGATGCTCAAAGTTAAAAAGACTCCAAGATAAAACACTGGGAAACACAGACATACATTAACTGAGCATTAACTACACTGGCAATACACCAATGATCTCAATAAACAATGGAGAGAGAACTGTAGTGCTTAGGCTCAAAATACTGGCAACTGGATTAGAGAGACAGATATACGTCGAGCGTCACTGTTTCATAATAGATAGTACCATCTCCATATTATCTTTGAGCTCACTACAATACACAGACTGTAGGCATACGTTATTGTATATCTGTGACGGAAACTTCGTAAGTCATAGGTTACTTTGGTTTAGCGGACAGTATTGCGTTACTAACAGGTTAATACCATGCAGCTAGATGAGTAATTAACATCTGTGTTTGTATTCTGTATTTTAGCTTTTCTAGAGCAATAAATATACACCATAGCAGTTCCGTGCCGATATCTATAAGAGGGTGGAAGATATAGTGGTTGAAAGTCGTCTGCTTATATAAAATTCCAAGGAGGAACCTCCTTATAAAATTCGAACTGAAGACCAGCGATTACTTTGATAATATAATAGCAAAGAGGTTTTATATACAGCGAAGCGTGATCCACATTCTTCAGTTGTAGTGCATCAGCGATTTTTCCTATATTCCCTTCCCCAAGGGGGTGAAATAGGTGATGAAAGGTTTTTTGAAAATACGTTGCTATTAAGGCAATTTTGAAGCAAGAAATAAAAAACTTCGGATTTAGATTTTTGATTGGAATTTTAAAAACACGTGTTTCGATATTTTTCGAAATTCAACCATTAAGCGGGTGGAATAAAGGAAAATCTTTTATGGGTGCTACTAAGACTATTTTGATGCTAGAAATGTGAAAATTTGGATTTGGAACCATGAATAGAATTTTTTAAAAATTAGGGATGTTTTGAATTCTGACATCAATGTTGCATTAGGGGGTGGCAAGTTATATAAAAATACTTGATTAGGAAAACACTTTTAAAGCTAAATCTATGAAAATTTATATTTAGGAGTAGAAACAACCAATGCAAACAACCCAGTCTACGCGTGCGAAGCAACGGGAATTAAGCTAGTAGTGGATAAAAGTCTGCTTATTTGGTTTTCCCCTCCCCCCCCCACACACAATGATAAATTTTTATAATGCGTATATATTCGTATGTTCAGTGACGCAAGTACAGGTCACGCACTTTTTCGTGGCCCTTCTGTGAGCGGCGTAAGTCGGCTGAGTTCGTGGGTCGACGGAATGTTTATGCTCTCTACCAACCTTACCTCGTAAAAGCATTGTACACCGCAGAGATCGTCAATTTATTGTTGATTTGTGCTTGGTATTGATTATTGTCTTCCACTTTGTTATTTGCTAAAATAAGTACACTTACCCAACGACTTCTTTTAAAAGAAGGAAGGCTGTCCTTGAAAAGTGGAATGAAGAATGTTAATTCCGTTTGTTATTCAGTTACGACAATAAAAAAAAAAAAAGCAGAAAGCCTTGCTACACCCGCTTAATAAGTCCCTTTAAAATATTGATATTTCGCAGATATACGCTCCAGTTTTCTATTAATCAAACAATTTCATGTCCCATCCGTAACGCTTTAACCCCTTACATGTTGTTTCTTTTAAAACCTGTAAGCTATAGGCCGTAAGCTGGCGGACTGGGAGAAAGAGGCGGAGCTTGTTGTAACATCCAATGCGTTACGAGCTGAATGCAAGCTTCAGTTCCCAACATTCTCCGCTTAGGGGCCACATTTAAGTGCGTGATCTGTATGAAACTGGGATAATAATCTTCAAAAGTGAAAGGCCAAGCTCCCAAAATATTTATTTAATGATGGCAGGTTTCAGTGGACTTTGCCACCATCATCTGTTCAAATCAACCATTACAAGTTAGTCATCTTATTTGAAAATGTGAGATTAAATAATTCGTGCAACATAGCACTTAGTCTATGATGACCAACTTTAAAAAAAAATTGATATGACCAGATATGGTGGCATAGGCCACTGAAACCGTTCGTCATAAAATAAATAAGTATTTCGCGATCTTTGCGTTTCACTTTTTAAGATTACTAGCTTAATTCCCGCTGCTTCGCACGCGTAGACTGGATGGTCTGCATCGGTTGTTTCTACTTCTAAATATGAATTGTCATAGATCTAGCTTTAAAAATGCTACCTAATCAAGTATTTTGATACAACTTGCCTCTCCCTAATGCACCATTGATGGCAGAATTCAAAACATCCGGAAACACAATTTGGTTTTAATCCTAACCATGGTTCAAATCCAAATTTTCGCATTTCTAGCATCAAAACAGTCTGGTTGAATTTCCAAAAATATCGAAACACATGTTTTTAAAATTCCAATTAGAAATCTAAATCCGAAGTCGTATTTCCTGCTTCAAAAATGCCTAAATACGAACGTATTAAAAAAAATAAAAAAAAATCGTTCATCCACTATTTCACCCCCTTAGGGATGGCCCTATTCACCCCCTTAGGGATGAGAATATCGTAAAATCGATGATGCGTACAGTTTAAGATAAACAACGTCTACTAATGTTAAGTTTCTATCGTCTGTAGATTCACTTTCCAGTGCGGTTTTGTGTCATTTTGAGACGGTTCGAGAACGCTAAATTTCTTTCTTACGTTTTGGCATCTTTCTTGGTAGTTTTACTTTTCAAACTGCAATATGCATTTATTTTTCTTTATTCGTATGCTTGTTGCAGAAAAACAACTGATGAATGTGCATCACGTTTCGCTGAATATAACATCTTTGCTATTATAGTGTTAAAAGTCATCGCTGGTCTTCAGTCCGAATTTCATATAAGCTACGATATCTGTGAATCAGTTTACTGTTCCTGCTCTATGGTTGTTTACGAACTAGGACGGCACAAATATCCATGCCCGAGGGGGGATTCGAACCCCCGACCGTAGTGGCCGTGCAGACCGTGACTGGAGCGCCTCAGTCCCCTCGGCCACCGCGGCCGGCGTATATTTGTCTCTCTAATCCAGATGTCAGTAATTTGATCCAAAGCACTGCAGTTGTCTTTCCAGTGTTTATATTGAGGTCGTTGGTGTATTGCCAGAGTTATTAATGCTCAGTTAATGTATGTCTGTGTTTCCCAATGTTTCATCTTTGAGTCTTTTTATATTTGAGCATCTATTGATCGTCGTATTCCTCCACATTTTACGGATTTTTGTTCGCCACACTTATCCATCGCCACACACCGCGACCAAAACACCATAGTGTAAACTGCGAACCCAAAAGCTACTCTCATGCATAACCGCCATTGGTCTGCAGTGAATAATTTTGGCTACCAAGTGAAATATACGGACACACGTCCCACGTTCCATTTTTATATATGTACTAGCTTAAACCCGCGGATCCGCTAGCGTGTTGGTAGATCAAATCACACGTAAAAATGCACTCGTTTCGAAGAATCCAATCACGAAATTCAACAATAATTATTGTAATAATATTATAGATCGATCACTTGATGTAATGCACGAAACGTCAAATCGATTTTTTTAAGAGATGTATTAAAAGAAATTTCTTTTTTACTGATTTATTTATTTATTCTTATATTTCCTTATTCGTATGTTTATCCTTACAGAGAAAGAGCTGAAGACATTGTAGCATGCATAGAGCAAAGATATGGTCTGTGGCATCACGTTTCGCTGTATGTAACCTCTTTGCTGTAGAGTCGCAAACGTCATCGCTGACCTTCAGTCCGAATTTTTTTTAATAATTTGACGACTTTCAACCGCCACATCTTCCACCCCCTTATAGCTATCGGCACCACCATATCTTCCACCCCCTTATAGCTATCGGCATGGAACTGCTATGGTGTGCAACGGGAGACTTCGAACAACAATTACACACAGACCATTCATTTGCCTACTGTAGTTTTCGCTGCAGAGCGAAATATTAACACACACACACACACACACACACACACACACACACACGTAGAATTTTATATACAATGATAACTTTCCATCCCAATATACTCCACCCTTTTATCATTATCAACCCTCAAGCAACAATGCAACCAATAAAACCATTTTCAAAGAGTAAATATAATTTTCAAAGAGTAATTATTGTCCACATTTCGCGTTATATTCTTCAAAGTACTAAATAGCTATCAGATCGCTATAAAACCGTGCCTAAAACCTTCCTCAGGTATAAATTAGTAACTCTACAAATATTTAAGTCTCTGCATCTTTTCGTGCGGATGTGATAAGCGTACACCGAACACACATTCACATTAATATATATATATATATAGATAAATAGCTATCCGATCGCCATAAAACCGTGCCTAAAGCCTTTCCCAGGTAGACATTAGTAACTGTAAAAATCTATAGCTCTTTTATGTCTTGTGGTTCAGACGTTATAAACGTACACCGAACAGACATTCACATTTATAGATATAGATATTTATTAACCTATCAACCTGCAATGCAAGGTAATGTGAAAGTGGGATATTGGTCCTATAATTTCCTTCGGAACAAGGCGCTTTATTTCCGTTCCTCCTCCTCTGCTGTTTCAGGACTGTCCTGTTGGCCGCATCAGTATTTTGAATGCAGTGAACTTCGTCATGGCCTGCCTCTCCAGGAGAAGGGCTAACGGCACCTTCTCCACCCACTATGCAATTCTGAAGAGAAAAGAAGAAGCAAAACCTAATGCCCTTCCCACATTGGGCTCTTCCCACGCTCTTCCACAAAAGCTGTTTCACGGGGGATAATCGCCTACATAAACCAAATCTTATCGCCATTTTTCGCTAATAGTGGCCGTAAAAAGTGTGTCTCGGCGTCTCGCAGAGAAGCCTTAACTGAACAGAGATTGTGGCCATGGCCGGTGCTTTTGTAGCTGGACGTAAAAGCCCATCGACGAGTACGATTATGCACGCTGCAGAGACCGACAGCGGGGGATTAACTCCTGCCAGGAATCGCATCTGCTCATTAAAGAAGCTTTCAGCGATTCCAGTAATGTCACTTCGCTTGTTAAGTGTAATTGTAGTGGTTGTCATTCATTAGTCTCCTTGGCAATTTCATAGATTATGTATGATTACAGCATGCTTAGCATTACAGATTGCAGCTCGCGCAGCTCTACTGAATGCACAGAGAAAGTCACCAAATGACTTCTACAAGGGTGTGCCTAAAATTGCCTCCTATTTTTATGAGCAAACTCTTAAAGTGGTAATTTATTCAGCAATCAGTAGTCATAAATATAAATTCTTTATTTGTTGGCAAATCCGGATTTCGACCACTGTGTGGTCATTATCAGTGCTTGGTGTTACGTTTCTTGAGAGGCACGTCTTGTTGAAGTTGATGTGCTGGTTCAAAACAGCGAGTTTCACACGCGTATTTTTGTATTTATATATGGATTTGCCAACAAATAAAGAATTAAAGGTTTTTAAATAAAGCAAACTTTCTTCTCCACTCATTTCAGCCTACTTTAGAATGCGTCAAATCAATCACTTTTTAATGTTATGTGCTTTTCTATGAGCCCAGTATTGTTTCATTCTTTCTGATCCTGCTTTTTGGCCCACTTGAGGTTACGGTACTAACACTAAAAGTGGGCCTTTGCGATCGTCTTTTGACAGCTCGAAGTTGAAAATAACGGCTTAACCATTCATCTGACACAAAAATTGAATAACCGAATTCGTAGAGGAGAAAATTCTCTACAACTTTGCTCTCTTATGGGTTTTTTTTTAAATTTTTATATCTCCTATCGTTTAGAGATATTTGCAAAAATAACGGCGATTTTGGGACGTCTGTCTGTCTGCCCGTAACGTGTTCCCTGTTTTTAAGACGAACCGTTCAACCGGTCAGCACCAAATTTTACAGACATAATTTTAGGCCGCCAGAGACCAGAACCTCCCTTTTACAAATTTTTCGGACGAAAAATACGGTAGTAATACAAAAAAAGCCGTTTGTAATATAATTGTAGTTACAAACGAACTGATCATCTGACAAGAAAATTGAATAACCTAATTGGTAGAGAGTAAAATTCTCTACAACTTCGCTCTATTATGTTTGTTTTTTTTTTTTTTTTTTTCATATCTTGCATCGTAGCAGAGATATGTACAAAAATAACGGCGATTTGACGATGTCTGTCAGTCTGTAACGTGTTCCCACTTTTTAGGTCGAACCGTTCAACCGATCAGCACCAAATTTTACAGACATACTTGTTGGCTACCAGAGACCAGAACCTCGCTTTTGAAATATTTCGGACAAGAAATACGTTAGTAATACCTATTGCAAATAAACCATTTATCTGGCGTGAAAATTGGATAAACGAATTTGTAGAGGAGAAAATTCTCTATAACTTTGTTCTCTTATGTTTTTTTTTTTTTTTTTTTTTTTTTTTTTTTTTCATATACCGAATCGTTTGAGAGATATTTGCAAAAATAACAGAATTTTGACACCCTCCATTGAATGAACGAAAACCAGCCGTTCGCAGATGTCACGTGACATTCCTCGCCCAGAGTTCTCTCTGGCATAGGCCATCTCGCATTGCGTATTTGATGATTTTCTTATTGTAACTTACACATTGTCATTTGAAAGCAATGGCGCACTGAAGAATTAACAAAAACACGACGTTCTTCGTACGATAAATGATAATCTAGTGTCTACAAATGCCATATTAGCTTCTGTTAACAACGGCCATCAATAGTATAAAGAACGCGACTCCTGTTAGCCGTAGTGTAGTGGGCCATACGTTGGACTGTGACGCTGAAGGTCAGTGCTTCGGAACCCGCCACTACTTATATTTCTTTTTCCCTAAAAGGGTTTCAGACACACTCAATTAATTTTTTTATTATTTAGATTATTATTTTGGATCAAAATGTTTGCAAAAACGTATTTAACTACAAATCTAAACTGAGTCGTAGAACACGTCAGTGTGATTTTTTTTCTTCTTCAGAGATCTGGATCTTTCGTTTGCTTTTCATCTTGGCCTGTAACCTCTCTTTTCTGTCTTTAGTTAAATTCTTTGCAGTTTTATCTATGAACATATTTTCTGCGATTTGAAGTTCTCTCAATATTTCCCAATTTCTTTAAACCAATGTGGTATCGTTTCCTTTTCTTCATTGTGCACGAAAGTTTTTCCGTCCTTTGGTAAGGGATTCTTATGTGAAGTAGGTGACTTATGGAATATGGGACCAAACATTTTCCTTCATATTTCTCTTTCTTTGATCTCCAGCCTTCCAACTGGAGCGTGGTTGCTGGTGGACAGTGTTTCAGCTGCATGCAGGGCTTCCGGATTGATTACTCTGTTGTAATAATTTATTTTAGTGTTCCAATGAAAGAGACTTCTTGTTGTAGATTTTTTCGTGAGCTGGAAGGCCATTTCAACTTCACTTCTTCTAAATTCCATGATCTTTTTCCCGAGAAAATCCATTCTCCAGGATATTTAAATTCTTTGACACCCAAACTTCATTAACATTCAAATCTTTATATTACTTTCTCAACATAGTCAACATGACGACGAAAAATTTCTTACCAAAGAGGGACAAGTTTTTTATACTGTAACTTGCTAGCTCATAACCAATATAGAAAGATATACCTCTTTACATGTGGCTCTCTTTGTTCTTCTACAGATAGACTGTGGCGTCAAATGTGACGAATATACAAAATAGATATAAACATTAACCATTGTCGGCACAGTGCTGATCGCTAGATCGGATGTAGGTGCTTCCATAAATTTCGTACACAACTACAACTGATTTATTTTTCATATAAAACCTTTTATTAATTCCTTTTTATACTAATCACTAAACTCGTGTTCGTATGAAACATGAATAAAAGTTTTGAGGCGTTGTATGTCACGACGTGAAAGTACCTACACTACTTTTATGAAGTTTCTAAGAACTTCTACTGACTTCCAAAAGAAAAAAAAAAAAAAAAAAAAAAAAAAAAAAAAAAAAAAAAAAAAAAAAGAAAAAGAAAAACAAAACGCTCAGTGAAATGTGCGCCCAAGCAGAAATCTGTGCAATATGCGCTCAGTATCTGATCCCTTTTCAGTAAAGCCTTGCCTGCGCTTGAACCGTCCTAATAACTCTAAACTACTTATGTGAAACAGCAGCCAAGATCGCTAATTATTTTTTATTTTATTTCGATAAACCGGTTTCGCAAGATTAAACTGACATCAGCGAATCTGTCATCCACACAAGCCACACCATATATGAAATGTGTACAAATAAAATGTATCCCACACCTTGCCACAATGTGATGCGGTTTTGGCCTAATTAAAACAAAAACTCATGTTCCGATGTGTTGTAGTGTATATCCGAGGGTGGCGTGTAATCTGCTGAAGCCGGTTATCTACATAAAAACATAATTGGCGATCTTGGCTGTCGTTTCAAGTAATAAGTCCACTGATCAGGTAGCCCCTCCCCAGGACTTGCTTGAAGACTCTCTTACCTGTAACAACTGGACTAAATTTATCAGAAGTTGTTCACAGATAAAAGAATAGTACAGAATGTAAGTACCAATATATAAATAAAAAGAAGATATATTGATAATGGTTGTAAGCTTATTTTAAACACGCCTAAATAACAATTTCCTTTCCAAAGCCTGGATAAAAAATTATGGAAACCTGATTATCTAGATATATAAAAATGAATATTTGTCTGTATGTCCACTACGTGTTTATAAACCATTCAATTGCAATGAAACTTTGGTGAACTGTTCACCGTACGCTCACGAAGGTTCCTGACCCAAAAACAAAAGAGCACGACACTTAGCTCAGGAGATATAAATAATGAGAGGCCATCTCGTGAGAATGTCCAGATTTATGAATCAACTATTGGGAAATGGGAGTAGTTAGGGACCTGAAACGAAGTTTGCGTGTAATTTCGGGCGTTAATGAAGCGTTTCGTAAATGAACTCCCCCTCCCCCCCCCCCCCCACACACACACACAAAATGATGAAACGAAAAGAAATCTACCGCTCACAACAGTTTCGCTGTGGATGCCGTAAACCGGTCGCATCAGGCATGAACTTGTATCAGATAGTTAGCATTACAGATTTGCATTTTACTATTTATTTTTGTCTGCTAGTCTCCCTTAATTCTCTTGCATCCAGTATTAAGCAATCTGAGAACTGCACCACCGATTTCATAGAGTTTTTTTTTTTTTTTTTTTCAGAACAAAGGTTGTACGAAATAAAACTGGAATATTTGAGAACAACAAAGTGCGTTTTTTAATGTGACCGTGCGTTTCTGTTGCATAGAAATTTATAGTTTTGTTCCGATATTGATGAAACTTTGCACACACTACCTTAAAAACAAGATAAATGTCACTGTCTGTATAAAATTTCGTTTGGTACGTGGTGGAGGGTACTTAACGTACGAAATTTTGCAAAACGCATAGTTTTGCTCCAATCTTTATGAATTTTTCCACCCATGACCTTTAAACCAAGAGGAAGATCACTGGGTACATAAATTTGTATGGTACATGACAGAGGGTACCTTGTAGATAACTTTGCACAGAGAGGGAAAGGTGGAAACGAACAGAGAGATGGGAGAGAAAGAGGTGGATGCAGAGACAGGGGGAAGGGCATGTGGACTACGAGAGTGTAGGATAAATAAACACCCGGAAACGCCGGGTTTACAGCTAGTATTTAAATATAATTGTGATACCCAATGCATCAAACCGAAAAAAGTACCTTTGTCTAAACAAACCCTTTAAAATTAGAGCTCTTACTCAAGAGCCACCATACCTCAGTAGTTTCTATAAATTAAAAGTTACAAATAAGTTACACAACACACCCGTGAACATTATCATCATTAAAGCCTGATTATGTCTTTAAGCGTTAGTCTGGAGCATAGTCCCCGTAATAAAATTCTTCAATTCTAACAGTGATGCCTCATCTGATGTTAAGCCTGTTACTTCAAAATCATTCCTCACTGAATCCCAGTACTATTTCCTTCTTCTGTCTCAACTCCTCTTACCCTCTACTATCGAACCAATGAGTCTCTCAGGTAGTTTTGCTTCTCCCATGCCTGTAACATTACCCCATTATCTCAACCTATTCGCTCTAAATGCTTCATCTATAGTGTACATTCCAGTTTTTCTTTGATTTCCTCAATATGGACACCCACTGCCATTGTTCCATTAGTACCTGAGTCATCCATGCTACTTTCATATCTGTAACCTCAACCTTATTAATAAGGTATCCCGAACCCAGCTTTCACTCCCAAACAACAAAGTTGGTGGAAAAGTTGAGTAGTGCATTTTGTGTCCCAACTTCGTCGCCGCTTTTGTGTCCCAGCCTCGTCGTCGGTGTCGGTGGCCGAGTGGAATGAGACCGACACAGGAATATAGACAGCACGCTGGTGCAGGTACGGAGGGGAGCAGCCAGAAACTAAAAACACTCGAGTAAATTAGAAAGAGATATATATTGCACAGAATGTAACAATACTTAACTTTTACATAGTACTGCAGAATGTTGATACATAGTTGTTAGAGGCCTGCCTAGTGCCTGTACGATAGCAAAGTCTTCACTGGTGCCTATCTGATTACGAAGGTCCTAACTCGTTGCTATCTCAGTCCGAAGTGCCCGGTGTCTTTCCGTGGTGGCCACGAGCGGGGTTGCAGCAGAGGGCGCTCGTGGCTGTCGTCGTGAGAACGCCGCGCCGTGCGTGCATGGCGGCGCGCGGCGAAAGTAGGTGGCGCGCACTTTGTACTTGTGCGACACCACAGTGCACAGCTAATTTTAGTCTTGATACTGACTTCCTTCTTGCAGAAGAGAGTAGATCGCAGCAAAGCGCTCACTGCATTAGCTTTGCTACACCTTGATTCCAGTTCTTTCATTATGTGTCCTGTTCCACTCATAACACTTCTCCATTATCAGCCGTAAGTTAAAGATCTGGTCCTGACTGCCTCTAAGAGGCCGTAACCCACACCGATTTTCATCCAACTTGTCTTTCACTAATACTCGCAGTCTCCTTTCAATAATACCTAAGAAGATTTTGCCCGCAATGGTAATTAACTGGAGAGATACCTCTCTAACTGTTACATTCTTTTCTGTACTTGAAAATTGGTGTGATTACTGCTTTCGTTCCGTCAAACGGAATCTGTCTCGACTCTCACGCTATTTCAGTTATCCCGTATAACCACAGGAGACTTGAAATTCCGCTGTAATGGATGAGTGCTGACTTAATATCATCTACCTCAGCCGCTTTAGTGTACTGTATAGTTAGGTAGTTCGGTACCCGTTGCAGACGTTGCAGAGTTTTTCATATGCATGATTATATACTACAAGTAAAATATTAACTAGTTCAAAATCTTGAATATGGCTGCGTTTCTGCAACGGTATTATAACAGTTTTTTGTGGATGAAAACGAATAAGTAAAACAAATTTAAAAACAAACTACACAGTTTGATTATTTATGAAGCAAAGAAAGTAACCGAATATCTCCATACTGACAAGTAACTACTATGTAGCTTACAATTGCTTCCTTATATTTCGGTACTACCCCAATGAACCATAGACATTGCCGAGGTGGGGTGGCTTGCGTGCCTCAACGATACAGATAGCCGTACCGAAGGTACAACCACAGCGGAGGAGTATATGTGGAGATTCCAGACAAACGTTTGGTCCCTGAAGAGGGGCAGCAGCCTTTTCAGTAGTTACAGGGGCAACAGTCTGGATGATTGACTGAGCTGGCCCTGTAACATCAGGTAATGTGGCCTTGTCACACAGTTACTGCGAATGGCTGATTGCAAGGGGAAACTACAGCCGTTACTTTTCCCGAAGACATGCAGCTCTACTGTATGAATATATGATGATGGCATCCTCTCGGGTAAAATATTCCGGAGGTAAAATAGTCCCCCATTCGGATCTCCGGGCGGGGACTACTCAGGAGGATGTGATCATCAAGAAAGACACCACTAGCATTCTACGGATCGGCGCGTGGAATGTTAGATCCCTTAATCGGGTAGGGAAGCTAGAAAATTTAAAAAGGGAAATGGATAGGTTAAAGTTAGATATGGTAGGGATTAGTGAAGTTCGGTGGCAGGAAGAACGGGATTTCTGGACAGGTGTGTACAGGGCTATAAACACAAAATCACTTGGAGGTAACGCAGGAGTAGGTCTGATAATGAATAAGAAAATAGGAATGCTGGTAAGTTACTATGAACAGCATAGTGAACGCATTATCATAGCAAAGATAGACACAAAACCAACACCGAACACTGTGTTGCAAGTTTATATACCAACTAGCTCTGCCGATGATGACATCGAAGAAATGTTTGAGGAGATAAAAGAAATTATTCAGAAAAATAAGGGAGACGAAAACTTGATTGTGATGGGAGACTGGAACTCGGTAATACGAAGAGTAGGAAATGTTGTAGGTGAATATGGACTGGAGAAAAGAAATGAAAGAGGAGATCGCTTGGTAGAATTTTGCGCAGAGCACAATTTAATGATCACCAACACTTGGTTTAAACATCATGAAACAAGGCTCTATACGTGGAAGAGACCAGGAGACACTGGAGGTACCAGATTGACTTCATAATGGTAAGGAATAGATTTAAGAACCAGGTTTTAAACTATAAGACATACCCAGGGGGAGATATAGACTCTGACCATAACTTATTGGTCATGAACTGTAGGTTGGAACTGAAAAAGCTGCAAAAAGGTAGGAAAATAAGGAGATGGGACCTGGATAAATTGAAGGAACCTGAGGTGGTTGAGGGTTGCAAAGGGAGCATTAGGATGAGACGGGGGTAAGTAATACAGTTGAAGAAGAATGGGTAGCTCTGAGAGATAGAGCAGTGAAAGCAGCAGAGGATCAAATTATTCAGAAGAACAAGGCCTAGTAGAAATCCCTGGGTAACACAGGATCTACTGGACTTAATTGATGAGAGGAGAAAATATAAAAATGCATCAAGTGAAGCAGGCAAAAGGGAGTACATACGTCCGAAAAATGAGATTGACAGGAAGTGCCGACTGGCTAAGCAGGAGTGGATTTAGGAGAAATACAGAACCATAGAAGAATGAATGACCAGGAGAAAGATAGATACCGCCTACCGGAAAGTAAAAGAGATATTTGGAGACAAGAAAAGCAGCTGTATGAGTAGCAAGAACTCAATGTTGTTCAATCTGTTCATTGAGCAAGCAGTGAAGGAATGCAAATATAAATGTGGAAGGAATACATAGAGGGCCTATACAAAGGAAATAAACTTCAAGGTAGTATTCTAGAAATGGAAGACCAAGTGGAGGAAAATGAGATACGAGATACGATACTGCGAGAAGAATTTGACAGAGCGCAGAGTCGAAACAAGGTCCCTGGAATAGATGATATTATGTCTGAACTGCTGCTATCGTTAGGAGAGCCTGTCATGAAGAAATTGTTCCACCTGGAATGCAAGATGTATGAGACAGAGGAAATACCCTTCGACTTTAAGAAGAATATAGTAATTCCATTTCCAAAGAAAGCAGGTGCAGACAAGTGTGAAAATTACAGAACTATCAGTTTTTAGCATTTGTAGATTTGGAGAAAGCTTTTGACAGTACCGACTGGTATAAACTTTTTCAAATTCTGAAGATAACAAGGGTAAAATAAAGGGAGCAAAGAGTTATATTTAACTTATACAAAAACCAGATAGCGGTTATTAGAGTCGAAGGGCATGAAAGAGACGCAGAGGTTGGGAAGGGAGTAAGGCAGGGTTGTAGCCTTTCCCCAATGTTGTTCAATGTGTACATAGAGCAAGCAGTGAAGGAATGCAAGGAGAAATTTGGAGAGGGAATTAAAGTTTAGGGAGAAGAAATGAAAACTTTGCGGTTTGCCGATGACTTAGTAATTCTGTCAGAGACCGCAAAGGATCTGGAAGAGCAATTGCATGGAATGGACAGTGTCTTGAAAAGAGGGTATAAGATGAACATCAACAAGAGTAAAACAAGGTTAATGGAACGTAGCGTCAGAAAGTCAGGCGATGCTGAATGAATTAGATTAGATAATAAGACAATAAAAGTAGTCGATGAGTTATGTTATTTGGTTAGCAACAAAACTTCCAATGGCCGAAGTAAAGAAGATACAAAATTTAGAATGGGTGGGGGAAGAAAAGCGTTTCTAAAGAAGCGAAATTTATTGACATCCAATATTAATTCAAATGTTAGGAAGTCCTTTCTGAAAGCATTTCTCTGGAGTGTAGCATTGTATGCGAGTGAAACATGGACGATAAGGAGTTCAGACAAAAAAACGATAGAAGCGTTTGAAATGTGGTGCTACCGGAGAATGATGAAAATTAGATGGGCAAATCACGTAACTAATGAGGAGGTGCTTAACTGAATTCGGGAGAAGAGGAGATTCTGGCATGTCCTGACTAAGAGAAGGGATCGATTGGTGGGACTAATTCTGAGACATCAAGGAATCGTTAACTTAGCATTAGAGGGAAGTGCGTGGCGTAAAAATCGTTGAGGGAGACCGAGGGACGAATACTGTAAGCAGATTCAAAAGAATTTAGATTGCTGAACTTACTCTCAGATGAAGAGACTTGCACAGGGCAGGGTAGCGAGGAGGACTGCATCAAACCAGTCTGCGGACTGAAGACCACAACATATTTCGGTTGCAAATTTTGAAATTGCCGTATCAATATCGATATCTTAATATCCAATTTTATTGACTAACTGCTAAAGCAGACAGTCAAACTTGACTCATAGTGGACTCTAGATAATTCTTAATTAATCGGAGTTTTGAAAAATAAAATTCTTTTATATAACAAGATCGAAAAACGGAAACACAAGAACAATTATAGTGCCAACATAAAGTTGGAACAGTTTCAAGAAAAAGTCTTATTTTAATTCCAATAATTAATGTATTTAACAACAGCTGTAAAGTTTGTTTCTCTTTGAACTACCGGTTTCTATATTACAATAATATCATCTTCAGGCTCTATACAAATAAAGCTACAAATCAGTGTTGTATTTATAGTATCATACTCTACATATGACATATAAAATGTAAAGAACAACAAGTACATATGACCCAATAATCAGCATTGAAGCAATATAATAATCCATAATGCTTGGTATAATAAAAGAGGTTTTAAAGTAAAATGACATTTAAGACTAATATAAGAATGAAAGTATCTGTACTATATTACTTTTAGAAGCAATGGTGTTGACTGTATGCAATAAATAACATTTCTTCAGACTGTTTGTGTTCTAAGATATTTTAGGCAGTAGATATTTTAAGATATCTTAAGACACATACAATCAACACCATTGTTTCTTGAAGTAATACACTCCTGGCCATTAAAATTGCAGTTGACCGTCGTTGCCTGGTGAAATGCTGTTGTGATGCCTCGTGTAGGGAGGAGAAATGCGTACCATCACATTTCCAACTTTGATAAAGGTCGGATTGTAGTCTATCGCGATTGCGGTTTATCATATCGCGACACTGCTGCTCGCGTTGGTCGCGATCCAATGACTGTTAGTAGAATACGGAATCGGTGAGTTCAGGAGGGCAATACGGAACGCCGGGCTGGATCCCAACGGCCTCGTATCACTAGCAGTCGAGACGATAGGCATCTTATCCGCACGTCTGTAATGGATCGTGCAGCCACGTCTCGATCCCTGAGTCAACAGATGGGGACGTTCGCAAGACAACAACCACCTGCACGAACAGTTCGACGACGTTTGCAGCAGCATGGACTAGCAGCTCGGAGGCCATGGCTGCGGTTACCCTTGACGCTGCATCAAAGACAGGAGCACCTGCGATGGTGTTCGCAACGACGCACCTGGGTGCACGAATGACAAAATCTCATTATTTCTGATGAATCCAGGTTCTATTTACAACATCATGATGGTCGCATCCGTGTTTGGCGACATCGCGGTGAACATACATTGGAAGCATGTAGTCGTCGTCGCCATACTAGCGTATCACCCGGCGTGATGGTACGGGGTGCTATTGGTTACACGTCTCGGTCACCTCTTGTTCGCATCGACGGCACTTTGAACAGTGGCCGTTACATTTCAGATGTGTTACGACCCGTGGCTCTACTCTTCATTCGATCCCTGCGAAACCCTACATTTCAGCAGGATAATGCACGACCAGGTCCTGTACGGGCTTCTCTGGATACGGAAAATGTTCGACTGCTGCCCTGCACAGCACATTCTCCAGATCTCTCACCAATTGAAAACGTCTAGTCAATAGTGGCTGAACAACTTACTTATCACAATAAGCTAGTCACTACTCTTGATGAACTGTGGTATCGTGTTGAAGCTGTATGGGCATCTGTACCTGTATACGCCATCCAAGCTCTGTTTGACTCAATGTCCAGGCGTATCAAGACCGTTATTACGGCCAGGGTTGGTTGTTCTTGGTACTGATTTCTCAGGATATATGTACCCAAATTGCGTGAAAATGTAATCACACGTCAGTTCTAGTATATTTGTCCAATGAATACCCGTTTATCATCCACATTTCTTCTTGTTGTAGCAGTTTTAATTGCCAGTAGTGTATATTTCAGATACTTTGATTCTTAGTTCATTCATAAATGTCATATTATTTTAATACCACTTTTATTATACCCTCCATTATGGATTATTATGTTGCTTCAATGCTGATTATTGGGTCATATGTACTTGTTGTTCTTTATATTTTATTAAAAAAATGTTCAAATGTTTGTAAAGCTTATGGGACTTAACTACGGGGTCATCAGTCGCTAAACTTACAAACTACTTATCAACTACTTACGAACTAGGACGGCACAAATATCCCTGTCCGAGGGGGGATTCGAACCCCCGACCGTAGTGACCGTGCAGACCGTGACTGAAGCGCCTCAGTCCCCTCGGCCACCGCGGCCGGCTATATTTTATATGTCATATGTAGAGTATGATATAATAAATACAACAACTTTATTTGTATAGAGCCTGTTGATGATATTATTGTAATATAGAAACCGGTAGTTCAATAAAACAACAAACGTTGGTAAATACATTAATTATTGGAATTAAAAGTAGACCAGCCCCAGTCTCAGTTCCATAATAACATGGAACTACAACGATGAAATACCTCATTAGTCGTGAAATCTGTGCAAGAATACCGTCTTCAGGTATCTGATGTTAATTGTCAACAAACGTTTTGAAACGGATGATGAGGTTAAAGAAGCGGTGCACTATTGGTTGCGGGCACAACGGGAAACCTGTTATTAGAATGGAATGTAAAATCTGGCGCAAGGGTATGAGAAGTGTCACGAGAAGGAGGGTTGGAAGTCGAAAAATCTTGCGTGTATCTGTAAGTGAAATCCACTGCCGGAAAGAAGTACACATGCAAAGACGACATCGATTTTTATCCGATTGTGAAGATACCGCTTGGGAGATTGTAGATGTACTGATAATGATTTCAACGTCGTCCGTGAGACAGCTACCAGAGCGCCATCTGGGAGTGCCCTTTAATAGGAAATGTTTATATCCATAGGATTCTGTGTGATTTCAACGTCTGAAGAAAACAGGCTCCATGTCACGGAGGCTCACTCGTGCTCCCTACAGCCAACTGATCGAGTTTGTAAGGGGTCTACATCTACATGGGATA
Source organism: Locusta migratoria (assembly GCA_026315105.1). NCBI lineage: Eukaryota > Metazoa > Arthropoda > Insecta > Orthoptera > Acrididae > Locusta > Locusta migratoria. The sequence continues at coordinate 147,552,502 of CM048745.1, forward strand.
CTCCGCAAATCACATTTAAGTGCCTGGCAGAGGGTTCATCGAACCACCGTTATACTATTTTATCTCCCATTCCATTCTCGAATAGCGCGCCGGAAGAAAGAACACCTGAATCTCTCCGTTCGAGCTCTGATTTCTCGTATTTTATTCTGGTGGTCAGATCTACCTATGTAAGTGGGAGTCAACAATATATTGTTGCATTCGGAGGAGTATGTTGGCGATTGGAGTTTCGTAAGTAGCCCACGCCGCAGCGGTAAGCGCCGTTGTTTTAATGATTCCCATCCCAGATCCTGTATCATTTCCGTAACGCTGTCTCCCCTTTATCGTGACAATACGAAACGAGCTGCCCTTCTCTGGACTCTTTCGATGTCCTCCGTCAAACCCACCTGATAAGGATCCCACACTGGTCTGTATTACTCCAAAAATGGACGGACAAGCGTAGTGTATGCAATTTCTTTTGTAGTTCTGTTGCATGTTTTAAGGATTCTGCCAATAAAACGCAGTCTCTGGTTCGCCTTTCGCACGACATTATCTACGTGTTCTTTCCAGTTTAAGTCTGAAGTAATAGTAATTCCTAGGTATTTTGTGGAGTTTACGGCCTTCACTTTTGATTGATTTATCTTGTAAACAAAGTTTAACGGATTTCTTTTCGTACTCGTGTGGACGACTTCACACTTCTCATTATTTAGAGTCAATTGCCAATTTTTACACCATAACGATATCTTATTCAGATCGTTCTGCAGTTGGTTTTGATCTTCAGATGATTTTACTAGGCGGTAAATGACGGTATCATCTACAAACAACCTAAGAGAGCTACTTAGATTTTCTCACAAATTATTTATGTTAATAAGGAATAGCAGAGGACCATTAACACTACCCTGTGGAACGCCCGATATCACTTCTGATTTAGTCGATGCCTTACCATCGGTTACTACGAACTGTCCCCTCTCTGAGAAGAAATCCCCTATCCAATCGCAAATTTGGGGCGATATACCATAACCTCGCAATTTGATTAAAGGCCGTTTGTGAGGTACGGTGTCAAAAGCCTTCTTGAAGTCAAGAAATAAGGAATCGATTTGCGAACCCTTGTCGATAGCACCCATCACTTCGTGTGAATAAAGAGCTAGTTCAATAGATCATTCTGTTCGAGGTAATTCATAATATTTGAATACAGAATATGTTGCAAAACCCTGCTGCAAATTGACGTCAATGACATAGGCCTGTAGTTCAGTGGTTTACTCCTACTGCCTTTCTTGAATATAGGTGTGACCTGTGCAACTTTCCAATCTTTTGGTACAGATCCTTCTTTGAGAGAGCTGTTAAGTAAGGAGCTATCGCTTCAGCATAATCAGATAGAAATGTAATGGGCATACAGTTCGGACCGGAAGACTTGTTCTTGTTAAGTAATTTTAGTCGAATTGTTGACTTGCGAGTGGGCGTAACACAAGTTGGGCGTGTTGTGCAACGATGCTTTTTGCAATGCACACGTAGGCGAAAGTGTGGAGATCCATCCAAAACAGACGTTCGCTAAGATCGTCATATTGTAAGAGCAGTCGTGGCATATCGTACAGCTGCCACAGCACGGTTAACAGCTTGTGAGCCCCTAAGTGTCAACACGAACTGTTTATAACCGGTTACTAACAGTAGGACCGCGGGCACGCGCACCTGTAGCACGTCTTCCTCTCACGCCACGGCATTGACATGCATGCCTCGGCTGGTGGCGTCAGAGAATCACTAGGAAGAGGTAATAGTAGTGGCAAGCCATGAAAACAGATTCTAACATCACGCAAGTGATGGTCATTTGCGCGCACGACGTAGACCTGGAGAGTGCACGGACTTCATCATCCATAATACAGGGTGTCCACAATGCGACTCCAAGATTTTAATATTCTATATCTTTCTCATTTCAGATGGTGGACCTGTGCATCCTGAAGGGACAGACAGAGCAACTTAACAAGTTTTTGGTGTGCAAATTTGATACACCAATTGGCCATAGTGGAGCTGCAATCAATTGTTTTAGCAAAATTGCGGATATGAAGGAGCGTGCACAAGTGGTCTGGTAGTATGCAGAGACAAAATCGGCGACCCAAGTGCAAACAAACTTTCGTCGAGTTTACAACAAAGCGCCCCCCGTTTTTCAAGACTATAAAGAAATGGTGTGATCAGTTTTTGGCTACTGGGAGTGTTGCGAAAGGGCATGGTGGTGGTAAGCCTGGGATCATCAAACATCATGTGGAACAAGTGCGGCAGTCATTCGAACGATCCACAGAAGTCAGTGCGACAGTAAGAGAACTTCGTATGAAACGTTCAACAGTGCACAAAGTGCTTCATCAGCGATTACGTCTGTACACATATAAAGTGCAGGTTGTACAAGAAATCAAGCCTGATGATCGGCCAAAGCGAGAAGAATTTGCATGTCTCATGTTAGATCGAATTGCCGCTGACGAGACATTTTGTATCACACGTGATGTTTACTGACGAGGCAACCTTTCATGTGTCAGGGTCTGTCAATCGTCACAATGTGCGCATCTGGGGGTCCGAAACTCCACAGGCACTTAAGGAACACATGCGCGACAGTCCGAAAATTAATATGTGGTATGGTTTAATGGTAAATCGTATTTTGGGCCATTTTTCCTTCAGGAGCCGACTGTGGATGGAGCCATCTATCTCGACATCTTGGAACAATTTGCTTTGCCGCAGATAATAGACCTGTAGCCACATATGATGTTTCAACAGGACGGTGCACCACCCCATTGGAGCCTTGAAACAGCGCATAAGAATTGTCATCAACTGTGTCACAGAACAGATGCTCCGCATCACATGGAGCGGAATCGATTATAGACTTGATATTCTTCCCGCTAACGGTAGCGCTCCACCTGTGTATGAAAACTTGATGAGCTGTTGTATGATTTCCCCGTATATGTTCGTCAATAAATTGTGTTTCCTTTCAGATTTTATGAGTTCAAATGTTGGTGTCTCATTATGGACACCCTGTATTAAAAAAAAAAAAAAAAAAAAAAAAAAAAAAAAATTAAAGTCGTATGGCATGAATGGCTGGGAGACCCCGAAGGGCAGGTACAGCCGCCTGACTGGAAAGATATCCCTATCCTTCACGCCCGCAGACAGCTTTCCTTCGCCAAGTGTGAGAACGGCGTGCTGAAGTGTGTATGTTAAGTGTAGGGGACTGTAATGGGTGCGTGTGGTGTAGTCTGATGTTCATGTTCGAGATAATGGGAGCAGCAAGGGGACCATCGAGCTTAACGTCCCCTTCCGACGGACGGATTACCATCAACAGTCTCCCTCACTCCATGACACACTGAGGAGAAATTTTAAATTCAATCCAGAACATTAGTGCAAAGACATTGCACCACCACCACCAATAGCGCGTGACGTACCCGGAAGATTACCCACGCCAGACGGTCCTTAACCCGCCAGAACTCGCGCCTTTAAAAGTTACACGCTCGCTCGCGCGTATTTTGCTCACACTCAACCAGCAGCCTGTACTTTACCTAATGTGTATCCATTAGGATTGTTTTTGATACTTTTATAACACTCGTAATCTATATCTATAAATGTGAATTTCTGTTCGGTGTACGTTTATCACGTCTGAAGCACAAGACATAAAGAACTAAAAATTTCTACAGTTACTAATGTCTACCCGGGGAAGGCTTTAGGCACGGTTTTATGGCGATCGGATAGCTATTTATCTACACATATCAATATCAATGTCTGTTCGGTGTACGCTTATCATGTCCGAATGACAAGATGCAGAGACTTAACTATTTGTACAGTTACTAATTTATACCTGAGGTTTTAGGCACGGTTCTATAGCGATCTGATAGATATTTAGTAATTTGAAGAATATAACGCGAAATGCTGAACAATAATTAGTCTTTGAAAATTATATTTACTCTTTGAAAATGGTTTTATTGGTTGAATTGTTGCTTGAGGGTTGATAATGATAAAATGGTGAAGTATATTGGGATGGAAAGTTATCGGTGTATATAAAATTCTACGTGTGTATGTGTGTTAATATTTCACTCTGCAGGGAAAACTACAGAGCGCAAACGAATGGTTTGTGTGTAATTGTTGTCCGAAGTCTCCCGTTGTACTCCATAGCAGTTCCATGCCGATAGCTATAAGGGGGTGGAAGATATGGTGGTTAAAAGTCGTCAAATTATTAAAAAACAAAAAATTCGGACTGAAGGTCAGCGATGACGTTTGCGACTCTATAGCAAGGAGCTTACATACAGCGAAACGTGATACCCATTGATCTCTATACTCTCTGGATGTTGCACTTCAGTTTTCCTAGCGTGCCAGCCATAGATATTCATATTTAGTTTCTTGCCAAATTCAAACATGGCTGCTAAGAAGCATTTAAAGAAAATGAGAAGAAAATATGTTTCGATTCCGTTCCCATATCAGCCTACAACATCGAATATTGAATTAAATTCCAAGTCAAGAGGTAAGCAAGCAATTCTTTGTCACGTAATAACTGATAGAAACTCGTTTGCCAAATTTAAACATGGCGGACAATGCGAAATCGTGTGCAAAACATTTGAATGTGCAGGCACGCTGCAATTCAATGCTCAGACACCAGAGTTATACATCCAGTTTGTATAGAGATCACTGGTGATACCACAGACCATATCTTTGTTCTATGCGTGCTACAATGTCTTCAGCTCTCTCTGTAAGGATAAGCATACGAATAAGAAAATATAAGAATGAATAAATAAAGAAAGCAGTAAAAAAGAAATTTGTTTTATTACATCCCTTTAAAAAAAAATCGTTTTGACAATTCGCTCATTATCTATCATAATCAACCAAAACACGAGCGGAGCCGCGGGTTTAAGCTAGGGTTCTATAAAATATTTATTTGCAGTACAAAACAATAATTGCGTCTATATCATTTATAATAATCTTAGGACAAATAAAATCGCGTCTTCTAAGCAACACAAAGAATTGAAAAAACAAAACAAATACTACATGTTGGTTAACTTTTGTGCCCTAATCACCATATGTTTGGTCTTTGGACATATCACACAATATTGCAATGTATTTATTGAAAAAATGTTCAAATGTTTGTATAGCTTATGGGGTCATCAGTCCCTAAACTTACAAACCACTTACAAACTAGCTAATACTAAGGACGGCACAAATATCCATGCCCGAGGGGGGACACGAACCCCCGACCGTAGTGGCCGTGCAGACCGTGACTGAAGCGCCTCAGTCCCCTCGGCCACCGCGGTCAGCAGTGTGTTCATTACACAATAACTTTTGACAATATACAGAATGCCAATAAGTGCTTTTACTTCTATAATGTCGGTCTCATTACAATCCCTATTCCTTGAAAATCGATGCTTGATTTTTCTAATATGAATACTCGTATACGTAACTATTTAAGTTGGCATTTCATCGCTAATAAAAAAAAAGACGAAAACAATCCACAACATCTTTGGCATCTTTTGCCAGACTTTTTACCCCCTGTCTACCAATAACGATATTGTGCGCTCTTGTTCTCACATTGGAACGACCTGGATTGTAACACCACATTATTTGCTTGTCTTTACCTAAGTAAAATAACTGACCTCTCGATTGGATTGAAGAAATGTCACCTTCACTTTCTTCTGATGATTGTTCCGTTTCAGTACAGTGATCGCTGTGTTCACTGGCCAAGTCACTTTCTATATATTATCACATCGAGCAGATTCATCTTCAGTTTCTTCTAGGTCATCTTCTTCAAGCCATGACATAATTTTTTGCTTCTAGTCTATCCATCTACAAAAATTAAAAAGTGTTAGTTTACGAATTTCACAATACTTATTCGTCGTAAATAAAAAATAAAGCAATAAACCAAGAGCAGTAACCGTAAAGCGACAATCTAAAGATTTTGTGTAGCGAAACACATACTTACGTCGATACTCGCGCGATGAGCTCAATGCCGCACGGCGACGACTTGTCCAACCAACTGACCTCTGCCAGTGAATCACACACACCGACACAACAACAGCGTGCACCGTTCGGGGGAAGTGCAAAACTCAGCTACTGAGTGACCGAGAGCCCTGCAGGTATAGTTGAGAAAATGCCGATTGTTTTAAAATTATTGTGAGCAAAATGCTCATAGCGCGAGCTCTCGCGGGTTAACTTCGGTGATCTGGCGGGATCGGTGTATCCACCGCGGCACGAACGTTGACAGCGATGTAGCAGAGAACCATAGAATACCATAATAGGGCTGCCCAAATAATCAACACACCGCCGCCGTGTTTTACAGTACGCAGGAACTAGTCTGTTTCCAATACCAGACGAAAACTCGACGAGCAGTTTTAAACAGCGTGAGACGAGACAGATCCGCCTTCCACTGCTCCATAGTTCAGAATCTGACTTCGGCACCTCGTTTTCTTGTTAGACTTCTTAAGTGATACAATTCAGTACGCTTCTCTCCACGGCTAGTGTTCATCAGAGACAGTGGTGTCGTCAGGAGTGCCCCAGGGAAGTGTGATAAGACCATTATTGTTATCTGTTCATGTAAATGGTGTGACGGACAGAGTGAGTAGCAATCTGCGGCTATTTGCTTATGATGCTGTTGTGTAAGTGAAGGTATCGTCCTTCAATTATTGCAGTAGCATGCAACATGACTTAGACAAAATTTCTAGTTGGTGAGACGATTGGTAGTTTGCACTAAAATTAGAAAAATGTAAGGTGATACAGATGAGTGAGAAAAACAATCCCATCATGTTCGAATACAGCATTAGTAACGTGCTGCTTGACATAACCGCGTCGATATCTAGGTACTACGCTGCAGAACGATATGAAATGGTTCGAGCGTGTAAAGACAGTCGTGTGGAGGAAGATTTCGGTGCATTCGGAGAATTTTGAAAAGATTTGATTCGTCCGTAAAGAACGATTATAGAACGCATGTTGCGCCTCAGTCTCTAGTACTGCTCCAGTAATTGGGATCCCCAGCATATCGTTTTAAAGGAAGAATCAATTCAGAGGTCGCTAGGTTTGTTACTGATAGCCTCGATAAATGCGTGAGTGTCACAGATATGCTTTGGGAATTCAAATGGTGAACAATGGATGAAAGCCCACGTTCTTTTCGAGAAACACTCCTGTGGAAACTTAGAGGGTCGGAATATGTAGCTGACTGCATAAGGATTCTATTGTCGACTACTTACAGTTCACATAAAGACCACAAAGCATTCGTTTTTCCCTCTTTCTGATTCAGAGTGGAAGAGGAAAGGATATGGCTAGTAGTCGTTCGACGTATCCTCCACCACACACGCCTTACGGTGGATTGCAGTTTATCTATATAGATGTTGGGCGCGGCGGAGTAGCCAAGGGCATTGAGGCGGTATGCTACGATGCGCGAGGCCGTTCCCCGTCGGGTGTTCGAATCCCCCCCTCGGGCATGGGTGTTTGTGTCGTCTTTTATATAAGGTAGTTCACAAGTAGTTTGTAAGTTTAGGGACTGGTGACCCCACAGTTAAGTCCCTTAAGCTTGACAAACATTTTTATGCAGATGTTGATGTAGAACAGGCGTGGGCAACCTTTGGCACCCCGCGGACTGGGCTCAGATACAAAGCTCGCGTCCGTTTCCTCTTCCGGAGTAACACACCACGTCAATAAATTGTACCTTAAAAACACACGTTTTTGAGAGTACACTCAACTTTTATGTTCACTGCACTTCATATCTTTATAATATACCTTGAACATTATTTCTTCACTTATGACGATTTACTCTTGCTCGCTCTATCTCACGCAGATTTCTTCCGCGGACCGGATCGAAATCAATCGCGTTGCCCACCCGTGATGTAGAAAGATTTGCATCACTGATGTCTTTTGCACAAGTGATGTCTTTTGCATCACCGACGTAAGGTTTTGAAATTTTAGATCTCGCTGCTATCTCCAGTTGCCTTCGTGTTGTTTTAGTGCTGACAGGTTTCACGAGTGCGACATTCTGGTCTGCAGTGATTTTTTGTAGCTGTCATTGTCGTCTCATTTCCGTGACAAACTTGTAGAATCAGCATCTGTCACTATCAGTCAACACTCACGTTCCTGAGCGTCGTGACTGAGCGGATGCTTTTTCCCGCTTACCCTGACTGCGATAGACTCCTTCGATCCACAGTGCTTCTCGATACACCAATCTTTTGGGCTACCTTAGTTACGGAAGCAAGCAGCAACAATGTTCCCGTGCTAATTTTCTGTTAGATCCAACATACTGCACTCACAACTACGTAGTACACTGTTGGATCCATGACTGAGACTACCGATATATTGAGGACATTGCACAAACACCGACTATGGTCAAATACAATAGCGCACGCTGCAAGTTTAGCCGATATCTGAATTTATGTTGAAGCTAGGGGCGATGTCAGACGGGAGGAGGGAGTAGCTCCCCGCAATAGAAATTTAAATATATTTATAAATTATAAGAATTTCGGAAAAATCCTAAGAGATATTTTAAGTGAATTTTTTTAGTGTTTGTTAAGTTGTAAAATTCATTATATTGATTTATAATTTTTCTTGCCATTAAACGAGTTTTCTACTTTATACGTTGCACCCCACCGCCATGAATCACATACATTGCCGAGGTGGGGTGCCTTGCGTGCCACGATACAGATAGCCGTACCGTAGGTGCAACCACAGCGGAGGGGTATCTGTGGAGATCTGTGGAGATCGAAGAAATGTATGAGGAGGTAAAGGAAATTATTCACACTTAATTGTGATGGGAGACTGGAATTCGGTAGTAGGAAAAGGAATGAAAGGAAAAATAGTAGGTGAATATGGACTGGGCAAAAAGAATGAAAGAGGAGATCGCCTGGTAGAATTTTGCAAGGAACATACCGGGTAATCAAAAAGTCAGTATAAATTTGAAAACTTAATAAATCACGGAATAATGTAGATAGATAGGTAAAAATTGACACACATGCTTGGAAGTACATGGTGTTATATTACATTTTAAAAAAAGTTTCAAAAATGTCCAGCAGATGGCGGTACATCTGATAAGAAAGGAATAATTAGCATAACAAATTAAGACAAAGCAAAGATGGTGTTCTTTACAGGAAATGCTAAATATGTTCACCATCATTCCTCAACAATAGCTGTAGTCGAGGAATAATGTTGTGAACAGCACTGTAAAGCATGTCCGGAGTTATGGTGAGGGATGTTGTCTTTCAGCATCCCTAGAGATGTCGGTCGATGACGATACATTTGTGACTTCAGGTAACCCCAAAGCCAATAATCGCACGGACTGAGGTCTGGGGACCTGGGAGGTCAAGAATGACTAAAGTAGCGGCTGAGCACACGATCATCACCAAACGACGCATCTAGCATCTAGCAATATAGGGTGGAGCGCCATCTTGCATAAAAACCGTACGTTCCAGTTGGTGTTTATCAGCCAGGGGATGATGCGATTCTGTAACCTGCAATATCGGCGTACCTCTCACCCGTCACGGTAGCAGTTACAAAACCAGAATCACGCATTTCCTCAAAGAGAAAAGGCCCACTAACGGTAGATGTGGTAAATCCAACCCATACCGTGACTTTCTCGTCGTGTAATGGTGTTTCCACGACAGTTCTAGAATTTTCAGTAGCCCAAATTTTGCTGTTGTGGGCGTTGACAGACCCTCGGAGCGTGAAATGAGCTTCGTCGATCCACAACACGTTACTCAACCAATCGTCATCTTCCGCCATCTTTTGAAACGCCCACTCCGCAAATGCCGTCCACTTCACTAAATCGCCAGGTAACAGTTCACGATGCCGATGGATTTTGTAAGGATAGCATCGGAGGGTACGCCTAAGTGCCAACCAAACAGTAATGTATGGAATGCCGATGCAACGTGCGACTGCACGAGCGCTGACTTTCCCGTGCATAGACGAACCCGCTACAGTCTTCATTTCTTCCGAACTGTTTCAGGCCTTTGCTCGGTCGGACACTACGAAGTCTATCGTCTAAACAACCCGTGGCTTCGAACTTCGAAATCATTCACGCCACAGCTGCATTTGTCAACGGACCTTTACCCGTTCCAATCCCCATCCTATGGCGATAGGATCGTAATGCTAAACTAGCACATTTCCCATTCTGATAATACAGCTTCACTAAAAAGCAACTTTTCAGATAACGTGAACATGCTGCGACTGTTGGTGCATCTGGTTCTCTCTCTCATTACAGCTCCTTTTATGCACGATTTTCATGCCCAGGCACTGACGTTTTGCTGTCCAGCGCCATCTGTCGGACATTTTTGAACTTTTTGTTTTGTTTTTGTTTTAATAAAACCCCATGTCATTCCAAGCATGTGTATCAATTTTTACCTCTCTATTTACATTATTACGTGATTTATTAAGTTTTCAAATTTATACTGACTTTTTCACTGTAGTGTATTTAAAAGAAAACGCCTTTTGCTACTGCAAATGAAGGGTTTTTATTTTTATAATTCAGCCTTACGCGTTTCGCCTTTGTCACAAGGCGTCATCAGTGGGTGTCCTGAAATATTTACATGTTTCTGTTCACACATTAAGGTTAGGATTTTTACATATGTACAAGCCATTACGTTTCTGATTCAAAACAGTTCTTTTTTTGTTATAAAATGGGGTTACTTACAGCACTTGCTACTCCATATCAGCCTCTTTCCGGCAACCAGGTCGAAAAGTTCCACTATTTTCTGAAAAACTTCCCATTTTCCTAGTTCCACTGTTATCAGCTGCCATTACTGTGTCCATTGCTGTTCAAATGGCCACTACAAGCAACATTTTATACTGACTTTTTGATCACCTGGTAATTTAATCATAACAAACACTTGGTTTAAGAATCATGAAAGAAGGTTGTATACGAAGAAGAGACCAGGAGACACTGGAAGGTACCAGATAGATTTTATAATGGTACGACATAGATTTCAGAACCAGGTTTTAAACTGTACGACATACCCAGGGGCAGATATAGACTCTGATCATAACTTATTCGTCATGAACTGTAGGTTGAAACTGAAAAAACTGTAAAAAGGTAGGAAAATAAGGAGATGGGACCTGGATAAATTGAAGTAACCTGTAGTTCTTGAGAATTTCAGAGGGAGCTTTAGGCAACAATTGACAGAAACGGAAGGAAATAAACCAGTAGAATCGGTAGCATTGAGAAATGAAATAGTAAAGGCAGCAGAGGACAAAATAGGTAGAAATGCAAGACCTACCAAAAATCCTTGGATATCACAGGAAATACTAAATTTAATTGATGAAAGGAGAAAGTATAAAAATGCAGTAAATGAAACAGGCAAAATGGAGTACAGACGACTAGGAAATGAGATTGACAGTAAGTGTAAAATAGCTAAGCAGGAATGGCTAGAAGGCAAATGCAAGTCTGTAAACGAATGTATAAATAGGGGAAAATAGATACCACCTACAGGAAAATAATAAAAAAAACATTTGGAGACAAGAAAAGCAGCCGTATGAATATAAATAACTCAGATGAAAAACCAGTTCTTAGCAAAGAAGGGAAAGCTAAAGGGTGGAATGAGTATGTAAAGGAGCTCTGCAAAGAAAGTGAACTTAAGAGACAATATTGTAGGAAGGGAAGAGGTTGTAGATGCAATAGGAGATACTATACTGAGAGAAGAATTTGACTGAGCACTGAAAGACCTAAGTCGAAACAAGTCCCCTGGAGTGGACAACATTTCCTCAGAACTACTGAAGTCTCTGGGAGAGCCAACCACGACGAAACTATTTAACCTGGTGTGTAAGATGTTTGAGATAGGGGAAATACCCTCACATCTTAAGAAAAATGTAATAATGCTCAATTCAAAGAAATCAGGCGAAGACAGGTGTGAAAATTACAGAACCATCAGTTTAATAAGTCATGGGTGCAAAATTATCACACGAATTATTTACAGAAGGATTGAAAAGCTGGTAGAATCCGACCTTGGGGAAGATCAATTTGGATTCAGGAGAAATGTGGGAACTCGGCAGGCAATACTCACTTTACGGCTTCTCTTATAAGACAGATTAAGGAAAGGCAAACCTACATTTCTAGATTTTGTAGATTTGAAGAAAGCTTTCGATAATATTGATTGGAATACACTCTTTCAAATTCTGAAATCAGCAGGAGTAAAATATAGGGAACGGGAGGTTATTTACAACTTGTACAAAAACCAAACAGTAGTTATCAGAGTTGAATGGCATGAAAGGTATGCAGAGGTTGGGAAGGGCGTAAGACAGGGTTGTAGCCTGTCTCCAATGTTGTTCAATTTGTACATTGAGCAAGCTCTAAAGGAAAGCAAGGAAAAATTGGAAGAAGGAATTAAAGTTCAGGGTGAAGAAATGAAAACATTGCCTTTTGCCGATGACATTGTAATTCTGTCAGAGACGGTAAAGGACCTGGAGGAGAAATTGAACGGAATGGACAGTGTGTTGAAAGGAGCATATCAGATGGACATTAACAAGAGCAAAACAAGGGTAATGGAATGCAGTCTTAGAAGATCAGGCTACGCTGAGGGAATTAAATTTGGTAACGAAACATTAAAAGTTTTTTTTTTTTTACTTGGGCAGTAAAATAGCATGCGACGGTCGCAGTACAGAGGATATAAAATGCAGAATGGCAATGGGAAGAAAAGCGTTTTTGAAAAGGAGACATTTGTTAACATCGAATACTAATTTAAGCATAAGGAAGTCCTTTCTGAAGGCATTTGTGTGGAGTGTTGCTTTGTATGTGAGTGAAACTTGGACGATAAACAGTGCGGACAGGAAGAGGATAGAGGCGTTTGAAATCTGGTGTTACAGAAGAATGCTAAAGATTAGGTGGGTGGATCACGTAACTAATGAGGAGGTACGGAACAGAACTGGAGAGAAAAGGAGTTTCTGGCATACCTTGACTAAAAGGAAGGATCGATTGGTAGGACACATTTTTCGACATCAAGGAATTGTGAATTTAGCGTTGGAGGGAAGCGTATGGTGTAAAAATCGCAGAGGGAGACCAATAGATGAATATAGTAAGCATATTCAAATGGATGTAGGTTGCCGTTCTTATGAGGAGATGAAGAGGCTTGCTCAGGATAGAGTATGGTGGAGAGCTGCATCAAACCAGTCTCCGGACTGAAGACCATAACAACAACAACATTCGTTGCAGATTTTTTCTTAGCTTAGTTTCCTCATTCTCGTTGTCATCCTGCCGGTCTCCCCCCCCCCCCTCCCCCCTCCAACCACATCTCCTTAGCCAGCAACCTGGCGACGGCCTTGGTTCAAGGAAACACTCCTACCTGTGCAGTAGCGAATGTAGCATATAATTTGAGGGGGGCAAGATTAATGTAAAGCTAAGTTAGATAATTTTAAGTAGACAGTCCATGATATTTTGTATCAGGTTTGCTGCTCATATTCAAAGGATAATTAGCGCTGAATCCCCTTTTACTTTACCTATATCAAGCTTTTTTCCTTAAATTCATTATTTCGGGAGAGGTGCAGGCCACCTCCCCCTTTATTCCCTATTTTTCGGTAAATGAGTTGTAGTGAAACGCGCAATTTTAAGCGCCAGTAAGGCTTTAAAAAGGTTTTGCGCCCTTTATGTTATCTTTGTAACAGGAAAGTTCTTAATAATATTATGAGTAAACGAATTTTAAAAGTATAAATGAGTGTATAATATCATTTTGACATCTAACTTTTGTCGTTCAATAAATTGAAAAAATAAGGTAAGTATAACAGAATGTCTGTATGTTGCTATTATTTACAGTTAAGAAAAGAAAAAAGATGGACATTAAAGTCAAAATAACATTTATGTGTACATGTAGAAGATGAATTGTCATAGGGAAACTCCATTTCTCGCTTTAGCCTCGGCAAACTTCTTAACAGTTTTCTAAAACTCTGTGCTTTCTCGTTTTCTATGTATAACAAACATACTGTTTTGTTTAATTTACTACGACCATATCGTACTAAAGCATCATGCTTTTGATATTTTATTTGCATTACGAAAAGCCAATAATCATGTTGGCGAATGACTATGTTTCCAATAGTTTTTCTTCGTGAAGTGGGGACTGAAATGAAAGGTGGGTTCGGAAAGTGGATGTATATTTTATGGATACGTATTTCTCTGAATTTTTATTATAACACTTTGAGTACGATTTTACACGTATTATTTATAAATTCGAAGATGACAGTTACATCTGACGAAACCGGTTATCTGAATAAAGATTATAAGCGATCTTGTCTGTTTACCATAATATATTATGACAAATTTTTATCAACGGTAATGCTTCTATGCACAGATAGATTGTTCACCCCGCTGCATTAGTCACAAACACAGTAAAATAGAGTTCTAAAATAATAACGACATTTGTACATCTTGTATCGACAATTTCTATATTATTCAAGTTTCTTGGCACCCTATGATATACCATTTTCTGAATCCCCTCTTTGACATACGTGGCGATGGCGGTTTAAGAAGACAGACAATGAAATATTTCTTACAAACATGGAAAGAAATAATTCTATAAAAACACTCAAAAGTTCGCTTTATGACATTTGGCAGCCATTGCGTCCGCCCCCAAATAACGCCCCGTAAAATTTGGGCGCCCCAGGTTGTAGCCTATTCAGCCTGTTGGATAACATGGCAATGAGTGAAAGAAACATTTTTCACTATGTTGCCATCCTGCGAGAAAATACATCCCAGGTACTTGAAACTGTCTACCTGTTCTAACGTTGTTCCTCCTATTTGGAACTCAATCAGTTTAAATCTCTTTCCCACAGACATTACTTTCGTTTTGGAGATGCTGATCTTCATATCATAATCCTTGCACTTCTGATCGAGCTCTGAAATATTAGTTTGCAACCTTTCAATTGAATCGACCAATACAACTAAGTCATCCGCATATGCGGGACTGCTTATTTTGTCTTCGCCTATTTTAATCCCGGCCTGCAAGTCTACTGCTTCAGATATGATCCATGAATAGTATGAACAACAGTGGTGACAGGTTACAGCCCAGCCTTGTCTTACCCCTGAAACTACCCTGAACCATGAGCTTAATTTGCCATCTAATCTAACTGCTACCTGACACTCTAAGTAAAGCCTTTTAATTTAATTCTGCAGAAGTTTGCCTCCTATACCATAATCTTGAAGAACTGACAGTAGCTTCCTCCTAGAAACACGGTCATACGCCTTTTCTAGATCTAAGAAACATAGATACAATTCCCTGTTTCACTCATAGCACTTTTCCATTACCTCCCGTAAGCTAAAGATCTGGTCCTGACAGCCTCTAAGAAGCCTAAACCAACACTGATTTTCATCTAACTTGTCCTCAATTAATACTCGCACTCTCCTTTCAACAATACCTGAGAATATTTTGCTTACGACGCTAATTAAAGAGATACCTCGATAGTTGTTACAATCTTTTTTGTTTCCATGTTTGAAAATCGGCGTGATTACCGCTTTCGTCCAATCAGACGGAACCTGTCCCGATTCACACGCCTTCTCATTTATCCTGTGTAACCATTTGAAACCTGATATTCCATTGCATTTGACGAGTTCCGGCTTAATTTTGTCCAGCCGCTTTATTGCGCTGTAATCTACGACCATTTTCTCCACTTCCTCAAATGAGATCGTGTTTCCATCGTCGTTCCTACACCATTCTACCTGAAAAATCTGACATATCATTGAACGTTTCACCTACATTGAGCAATTCTTCAAAATATTCCCTCCACCTGCTCAAGGCATCCACAGGATTGACTAGCAGCTTTCCTGACCTGTCCAAAACACTTGTTAATTCCTTCTTCCCTCCCTTTCGAAGATTGCTGATTACGCTCCAAAATAGTTTTCCCGCAGCTTGGCCCAGAGTTGCTAGCTTATTGCCAAAGTCTTCCCATGATTTCTGCTTGGAGTCTGCAATTATCCGTTTGGCTTTGTTTCTTTCTTCAACATAACTTTCTCTGTCTGCCTGATTCCTAGTATGGAGCCATTTTTGAAATGCCTTCTTTTTCTTTTTACAGGCTTCCTTGACTGTGACATTCCACCAAGCTGTTTGCTTCTACTTGACTTTACACACTACTGTTCCAAGACATTCTCTAGCTGCTTCCAGTAGCGTGTCCCTGTACCTTGACCATTCCTCTTCCAGTGACTAAATCATTACATTGAACTAATGGTACCTTTCCGAGATCATTTTTATGTATTTGTGCCTAATTTCCTTGTCTTGAAGCTTCTCCGCTCATAGCCTTCTACACATGGACCTGACTTTCTGCTCTCTTGGCCTCACAAAACCAGTTTCACTGCAGATAAATAATAATCAGTATCATCAAAGAACCTCCTGAAAACACTTGTGTCCTTGATCATAAAATGTAAGCTTTCACGGCCGGCGTCAACTTCATTTAAAACTTCCGGGCTCATAAGCCGTGGTCGATTTATAAAACTTTCCCCTAACGTTTCATCTTCGGCTGCGGAAGACATCTTCAGAGGTAGAATGGCGAACTGCGATGAGAACTTGAGGGAGCGCCGTATATATAGGCAATGTAGAGGGCACCACAAGACATCACGTGACGTCTGCTACGACACTATCTCTGGTATTGCCAACATTCTTGGCAGAGAAGAATCGATTGTCATATCGCTGGTGTAAAGCAGAAGTCCAAATTCTGTCTAATTTAACAGCTTCCTCTTTCCTGTTAAAGTTATTACGATGTTTATAGATCTCGATTGCTTCTCTATATGTGCGCGCATGATAGTGCGAAGTTTTTGAGATGACACTAGTCTCATTAAATTTAATTTCATGATTGCCATCTTGGTATACATGTTCTGCTACGGCTGATTTCTCCGTGTGCCCCAGGCGGCAATTCCTTTTATGTTCGACCAGACGAGTATTGACGCTCCTTTTTGTAGTTCCAATGTAGACTGAACCACAGCTGCAGGGAATTTTATATACACCTGGTGTATTCAACGGATGTCGTACATCTTTTGCAGATCTTAAATACTCTTTTATCTTCCTTGTAGGTCTGAAAATGGTTTCTACCCCATACTTGTCCAGTACTTTTCCAATACGGTCTGTAACCTTATTTATGAATGGAAGGAAAACTTTCCCCTTAGGCGGTTGTTGTTCCTTGTTAACATTAACTTTCTCCCTGGGACGAAGGGCTCTGTCTATTTCTTTGGTAGAATAACCGTTCTTCTGGAAGGTGGATCGTAAATGCTCCAACTCATCTTTTAAAGACGTAGGTTCACAAATTTTATGCGCCCTGTCAACCAATGTTTTAACCACACCTCTTTTTTGTCTGGGATGGTGGTTAGAGTCTTTATGCAGGTAACGGTCAGTATGAGTAGCCTTCCTGTAGACTTTGTGGCCCAACGTCCCGTCCACGTGCTTGATTACAGAAACATCGAGAAAATTCAGCTGCCCGTTGCTCTCTGTTTCCATCGTAAATTGTATTCTGGGGTTGATACCATTCAGATGTGTTAAGAAGGCAATTTATTAGCAATAGTATGCAGTGTTGGGATTGGAATAAGGTTGACAACCTAACGGTCAGAACAATGGAACGTAGTGCAGAGATTTCTGTCAATAGACAGAAGAAGAAATTTTCTGGCCTCCAGAAGAATGTGTGTGTTGATTCAGTTGACGATAATTCCCGCACTGTTATCAATCTGTCTGATAAAACTATGAGTGAAGTTGAAATTTCTGTACTAGCCAAAGGGGGCAATTTTGCAGTGACTCCACAAAAAGTACCCACGGAAGATATTATATCAAATATTGAGGCAGGCATCAGGCTACTTCCACAACAGTCTGCTGATGTAATTAGAATGGAAACAGCCAGAATTTTGCGTAAATGTAAACCACCAAAAAGTAATTTGTCTCACGAACAAAGGAAGGCGCTGAGAGATATTAACGCAGACACCAACATCATGGTTCTCACCGCAGATAAAGGAAATGCAACCGTCGTATTGAGGAGTGAGGACTATCATAACAAGATTAAGGATATTTTGGACCCAGCCAACTATAAAAAACTGCAGAAGGATCCAACAACGAAGATTTTAAAGACGACTAATCAACTGGTGAAAGCATCTTCCTTCTCTTCTGACGACAAGAAGTTGCTCTGCAAAACGGAAGCGTATCCACCAAGGCTCTATGGACTCCCAAAGGTGCATAAAGAACAGACTCCGCTAAGGCCAATTGTGAGTGCCATTGGGTCACCCACTCACGAGTTAGCCAGACATCTAGCCTCGTTGTTGCAACCCTATGTTGGAAAAACTGACAGCCATATAAGAAATTCGACTCATTTCATTGAAAAACTAAAAGAGATGAATGTTGCCCATAGTGATATTCTCGTTAGCTTTGACGTAGTGTCTCTGTTCACGATGATTCCAGTAAACGAAGCTATCTCTTGCTTAGCGGATATTTTTCCACCTGACATAGTATCATTGTTTAGACACTGCATCACCACTACTTATTTTCAGTACAATAACGAGTTCTATGAACAGATTGACGGAGTGGCTACGGGCAGTCCACTGAGTCCAGCGGTGGCCAATCTATTTATGGAGTCGTTCGAACAACAGGCGTTGCAGACTGCTAATAAAAAGCCAGCTAGGTGGTTTCGATATGTCGATGACACTTTTGTGCTATGGAAACACGGCGCAGAGGAATTGGATGCCTTCTTAACACATCTGAATGGTATCAACCCCAGAATACAATTTACGATGGAAACAGAGAGCAACGGGCAGCTGAATTTTCTCGATGTTTCTGTAATCAAGCACGTGGACGGGACGTTGGGCCACAAAGTCTACAGGAAGGCTACTCATACTGACCGTTACCTGCATAAAGACTCTAACCACCATCCCAGACAAAAAAGAGGTGTGGTTAAAACATTGGTTGACAGGGCGCATAAAATTTGTGAACCTACGTCTTTAAAAGATGAGTTGGAGCATTTACGATCCACCTTCCAGAAGAACGGTTATTCTACCAAAGAAATAGACAGAGCCCTTCGTCCCAGGGAGAAAGTTAATGTTAACAAGGAACAACAACCGCCTAAGGGGAAAGTTTTCCTTCCATTCATAAATAAGGTTACAGACCGTATTGGAAAAGTACTGGACAAGTATGGGGTAGAAACCATTTTCAGACCTACAAGGAAGATAAAAGAGTATTTAAGATCTGCAAAAGATGTACGACATCCGTTGAATACACCAGGTGTATATAAAATTCCCTGCAGCTGTGGTTCAGTCTACATTGGAACTACAAAAAGGAGCGTCAATACTCGTCTGGTCGAACATAAAAGGAATTGCCGCCTGGGGCACACGGAGAAATCAGCCGTAGCAGAACATGTATACCAAGATGGCAATCATGAAATTAAATTTAATGAGACTAGTGTCATCTCAAAAACTTCGCACTATCATGCGCGCACATATAGAGAAGCAATCGAGATCTATAAACATCGTAATAACTTTAACAGGAAAGAGGAAGCTGTTAAATTAGACAGAATTTGGACTTCTGCTTTACACCAGCGATATGACAATCGATTCTTCTCTGCCAAGAATGTTGGCAATACCAGAGATAGTGTCGTAGCAGACGTCACGTGATGTCTTGTGGTGCCCTCTACATTGCCTATATATACGGCGCTCCCTCAAGTTCTCATCGCAGTTCGCCATTCTACCTCTGAAGATGTCTTCCGCAGCCGAAGATGAAACGTTAGGGGAAAGTTTTATAAATCGACCACGGCTTATGAGCCCGGAAGTTTTAAATGAACTTGTGTCCTTGACTGTCTTCCTGAATTCCTGGTCTGTTATTATATAGTCAATGACAGATCTGGTTCCCCTTCCTTCCCAAGTATAGCTGTGAATGTCCTTATGCTTGAAGAAGGAGTTTGTGATAACTAAGCCCATACTGGAACAGAAATCCAAGATCTGTTTTCCGTTTCTGTTAGCCTCCATATCCTCTCCAAACTTACCCATAACCTTTTCATAACCTTCTGTTCGATTTCCTATCCTGGCTTTGAAATCACCAATGAGTAAACACTATCCTTATCCTTCACTCTCACAATTACATCACTAAGTACGTTGTAAAATCTGTCCACTTATCTTCATCTGTCCATTCACAGGGTGAATACACTGCCACAATCCTAATTTTCTTGCTGGAGATGGCCAGATCTATCCACATCAGTCGTTCATTTACTTACCCTTATTGCAATTATGCTGGGTTCGATTGCTTTCCTTATGTAAAACCCTATACCCCACTGTGCTCTTCCTACTTTGACTCCTGACAGGTAGACCTTGTATTCTCCGATTTCGTGCTCTTTCTCTCCCCGTACTCTAACGTCACTAACAGCTAAAACATCTAATCCCATCTTACTTGAAGCCTCCACCAGCTCTACCTTCTTCCCAGCGTAATCCCCATTGACATTAATAGCTCACCATCTCATTACAAGTTCGTTTGCCAAGTTGAATCGGAGGAGTCACTGGTTTGTCAATTAGAGGTGGGACTACATCACCTCCAAAGTTCCGAGGCATTTTGCTCTGGTTGTTACCAGTATGATATTGAAGTACCTGGGAAGCAGGTTGCTAGCCTTACTTGCCCAGGGCCCCACTGGATTTTACCCCTAACGGTAAATAATAAAAAACAAATAAATACCATTGTAATTAACAAAAGCTATGTACGTAATATTTGGAAGTTCATTGCCTTTCTGTTAGCTCACGTGATATCACGTCATCCTTTATTTGAAAAAAATCAGATTGTCATACGAAAGATGCTACACATACAATCTGTATTTACATGCTAGTAGCTGCCACCACCCTTCATAAACCGTACGCGTTCTTAAAACATTGGTGCACAGAGCACAATCTATATCTGATAGCAAGAACTTGCAAAAAGACAACACGCCTAAAAATCATCTTCAAAGCGAATGAATATTCCGAGCAACAATTTCGCAGAGCATTCATTGTGAAACCAAGAATGCAAATACGCGATCTGGAAGAAGAGGATAACTTCAGATCGAGAGCGTTCTTACCTTACGTGCGTTCTCTTTCCTCAAAGATAATTAGGATTCAAAAAATGTTCAAATGTTTGTATAGCTTATGGGACTTAACTACGGGGTCATAAACTTACAAACTACTTACGAACTAATTTACACTAAGGACATCACAAATATCCATTTCCGAGGGGGGATTCGAACTCCCGACCGTAGTGGCCGTGCTGACCGTGTCTGGCGCGCCTCAGTCCCCTCGGCCACCGCGGCCGGCAATTAGGATTCTCATAAAACATAAAGTTAAGATGGTCTTCCAGACACCTATGAAGTCGGATCTGTTAAAGACGATTTGTTGCTTCGCACGTCTGATGTGTATCAGATTCCCTGAGGGAATTGTGGTCATTCATGTATAGCACAAACAACACGTACTATCCACGAGAGATGTGTTGAACACTGACGGTATACTCGTTTTCTACAGCCCGACGAGTTAGCTGTGCTGAACATTGTTTAGATACAGGTCATTCGATGAATTACTATGTAGTGAAGATTTTAACACCTACCTCTTCATTTTGGGATTCAATTTTCAAGGAAGCCGTAGAAATTAGATTAACTGACATCTTAATAAATAGAGATAATGGCTTTAATTTAGACAAGGCGTGGAACCTTGCATTAGGTATAATAAAACTGCAGAGAAATCGTCAAGGTGCTGCCACTGCAGAACTTCTGTCGATAAGAGAATATAATACCTAATTCCTTTCGCAGTGGGGGGTGGGCGTGCTAAGCGTACCTCTTTATCGCCGACCAGATCTGTGACACGCCGGCATATATGGCCGCGCCTGGCAACTTGACAAAACAGCTATCATTACTTACACCTCCTTGGTCAGACCGCTCCTGGAGTATGGGGCAGCCCCACTAGCATTCATTTCCCGAACCAAAGCTGAACGACTATACCAGACTGAAAGACGCATTCTCAGAAGCATTCTCAGACTCCCCCTCCCCCACTACCCCAAGAACTGAAGCTTATGAAGAGGCAGAAATCCCCCCCCCTTACAAAATAGACTAGCCACCCTAAGAGCTCGCTATGGCACCCACATATTAGACAAAGACCAGACATGCAACCTGTCCTGACCACTAAACCAAGATCAAGAAACAAACCAAAATTCAAATACACATGTCCGCCCACAACTATACTTAAAAACATCCACACACTTAAACCTGAAACCCTCCAAACACACGATGCAGCACCACAGCTACTTATAGTAGCCGAAAACTCACACACCCCATCACACCTACTGGCAAACATAGATAACGCTCCCTAAACAACCAAAAAATCCCCAACTCCAACCAAACCACTACCTAGGCTCATCTACATCTACATAGATACTCTGCAAATCACATTTAAGTGCCTGGCAGAGGGTTCATTAACCACTTTCATAACTTTTCTCTACCGTTCCATTCTCTAATAGCGCGCGGGAAGAAAGAACACCTAAATCGTTCCGTTTTCGATCTGATTTCTCTTATTTTATTGGGCTCAACAAACTAAATAATAAATGTAAATATGTATATAAATGTAAATATGTAAACACTACATAACGCAAACTCTATCAATAGAGGTAATCACAATATGTTGTTGTTGCGGTCTTCATTCCGTAGACTGGTTTGATGCAGCTCTAAACGCTACCCCGTCCTGTGCAAGTCTCTTCATCTGAGAATACGTACGGCAACCTACATCCTTTTGAATCTGCTTACTTTATTCGTCCCTCGGTCTCCCTCTACGATTTTTACCCCACACGCTTCCTTCTAATGCTAAGTTGACAATTACTCGATGTCTCAGAATGTGTCCAACCAATCTATCCCTTCTCTTAGGATATGCCAGAAACTCCTTTTCTCCCCAATTCGGTTAAGAAACTCATTATTAGTTACGTGATCCCATCTAATTTTCATCATTCGTCTGTAGTACCACATTTCAAAAGATTCTATCATCTTTTTATCTGAACTCCTAATCGTCCACGTTTCACTCCCATACAATGCTGGCTCCAAAAAAAAAAAAAAAAAAAAAAAAAGAAAAAAAAATGTTTGACTACTGGGGGGTCATCAGTCCCTAAACTTACAAACTACTTATGAACTACCTACAACTAAGGACGGCACAAATATCCATGCCCGAGGGGGGATTCAAACCCCCGACCGTAGTGGCCGTGCAGACCGTGACTGAAGCGCCTCAGTCCCCTCGGCCACCGCGGCCGGCATGCTGACTTCGAGGGTCAATGTATTCATGAGGTTGTGGCTATGCCCGTACACGTCCATCTGTTCGATACAATTAGGCCGGCCGCGGTGGCCGAGGGGACTGAGGCGCTCCAGTCACGGTCAGCACGGCCACTACGGTCGTGGGTTCGAATCCCCCCTCGGGCATGGATATTTGTGCCGTCCTTAGTATTAGCTAGTTTGTAAGTTTAGGGACTGATGACCCCGTAGTTAAGTCCCGTAAGCTACACAAACATGTGAACATGTGTGATACAATTACAAAAGATATCACGGTGTCCTCGTGAAATGATAATACGGGAAAATCCCCATTGCTACGTCGGATATGGTGCGTCCCATCTCTCGTGCGCCGATTATAACACCACCTTCAAACTTACTTAACGCGTGATAATATGTCAATAGGAGTAAAATATAGGAACGAAAAGTCTTTTACGACTTGTACAGAAAGTAGACATGAGTTATTACGCCGGCCGCGGTGGCCGAGGGGACTGAGGCGCTTCAGTCACGGTCTGCACGGCCACTACAGTCGGGGTTTCGAAGCCCCCCTCGGGCATGGATATTTGTGCCGTCCTTAAGATAAGTTAGTTGATAAGTAGTTTGTAAGTTTAGGGACCAATGACCCCGTAGTTAAGTCCCATAAGCTATACAAACATTTGAACCTTTTTTTTTTTTTTTTTTTTTTTTTTTTTTTTTTTTTTTTTTTTTTTTTGAGTTATTACAGTCGAAGGGCACGGAAGGGAAGTATTGGCTGGGAAGGAAGTAAGACAGGTTATATTCTTTCTGCAATGCAATGCATTGGGCAAGCTGTGAAAGAAAGGAAGGAAAAATTTGGAGAAGGTATTAAAGTTCAGGGTGAAGAAATAAAACCTTGCGTTTTGCTGACGACACTGTAATTCTGTCAGAGACAGCAAAGGACCTGGAAGAATGTTCAAATGTTTGTTAAGCTTATGGGACTTAACTACGGGGTCATCAGTCCCTAAACTTACAAACTACTTACGAACTACCTTATACTAAGGACGGCACAAATATCCATGCCCGAGGGGGTAATCGAATCCCCGACTGTAGTGGCCGTGCAGACCGTGACTGGAGCGCCTCAGTCCCCGCGGCCACCGCGGCCGGCGACCTGGAAGAGCAATTGAGCGGAATAAACAGTATGTTGAAAGGAGAGTAAAAGATGAACGTTTACAGGAGCAAAACAAGGGTAATGGAAGGTAGTCAAAGAAAATCAGGCGATGCTGAAGGAATTACGTTATGTGGTACATTAGTTTTGTTATTTGGACAATAAAATAACATATGATGGTCGCAGTACAGACGATATAGTATGCAGAATGACAATTGGAAGAAAAGTGTGCCGGCCGCGGTGGCCGAGGAGACTGAGGCGCTTCAGTCACGGTCTGCAAGGCCACTACGGTCGGGGGTTCGAATCCCCCCTCGGGCATGGATATTTGTGCCGTCTTTAGTATAAGGTAGTTCATAAGTAGTTTGTAAGTTTAGGGACTGATGACCCCGTAGTCGAGTCCCATAAGCTTAACAAACATTTGAACATTTTTTTTTGAAGAAAAGTGTTTTTGGAAAATTGTTAACATCGAATATCAAATTTAACCGCAAGGGAGTCCTTTCTGAAGGCATTTGTGTGGAGTGTTGCCTTGTACGGGAGTGAAACATGGACAATAAATCGATGGTGTTGAAATGCAACCTCGTATGTCAGTTTGTTCATGTAAGAACATCGTTGACAATTTTTATTTAATTTATGGCTTGAAAATTATTTTCCAGTATGTTTTCATGGAAAATGAAATAATTTATAGAGATAAGAATTGTTTTTTATTTATTTGCTATCAAGATAACGGTAAAAAATTAATGCTGATTTCACTCTCCTGTAAAACTGAATTTTTTTGACATACGAGGTTGTTGTTTAATATCATCGAAATAGATTAGACAGGAAGAAGATAGAGGCTTTTGAAATGTGATTAGATCGCTAAATAATGAGGAGATAATGAAGAGAATTGTGGAAAAAAGGAATTTCTGGCGTACCCTCACAAGAAAAGGGATAGATTTGTTGAACACGTACTTAGATATCAATGAATCATAAATTTAGCATTGGAGGGAAGTGTGTGGGTCAAAAATCGCAGAGGGCGACGAATACAGTAAGCAGATTCAAAAGGATATGGTTTGCCTTTCTTATGTCGAGATGAAGAGACTTGACCAGAACAACAACAGTGTGCCATTGTAGCAGCAGTAAACGATCAAACACCTGTGCCAGACATAGGGTTACCATACGTTCTATTTTTTCCGGACATGACCTCTTTTTCAGGCAAGAAAATGTGCCCGGACGGAATTTATAAAATTCGACAAAATGTCCTCTTTTTTGGGTTCCGAGAAATAAAATTTATTTTTGTGTCAATTGCGACAATTTCATTCGCACTGCAGTTCCATACAGTTCGCAACTATTACGCGCATACAAAGAGCGAAATTGCCGTTCACACTGTGTGTTCGAGATCGTAGGTGGCCTTTTGCTTCAAAATAAATTACGAACTTAAATGTAACATAATACCGAAGAGAAAGTCAGTGTTAAATATGTGCTCCTGGAGCAATACAAATCATTCAAGAGAATGATCAAACGAATGTAAGAATTAATGATACATTGTGCTTCAATCAGCTTTGTAATTTTATAATAATTTTTTTTCTTTAAGATTATTAAAGGAAACAGAACACACCATCAGCTGAAGTGTGGTGTGCATATTTAAATCAGTCGTCTAGTGTTGTTAGTTATTCTGAACTGCTGAAAATTGTAGACTTCTTTTTTTCTATAACTAGTCATAATGCCGACACAGAACCTGTGTTTTCTCTTGTGAACACACAGTGTAGAAAAGACAGGAATAGATTTAAAATATACTGTAATTATACTGTATGTGTACAGTATAATTTCAAACATTTGAAATGCATCGTTAAAAAAAAAAATAAAAAAAAATAAATAATAAAAAAAAAAAAAACAAGAAGCTCTTGAGAGAGATTTCGTCGTCCACCAAGTATAGTTGGTTCAAAAGTGAATAAGACAAGACCGAGACAATTGAGAGTAGTGATGAGGAATAAACTGTCAAGGTCCATAGTATTTCGTTTTCCAACAACCACACAGGGTTACTGTTTCAGTTTGTAGCAGTTTTACGTGGTTCATTAATAAAGTTGTTAATTACATTGTGTTAATGATAAAGTGTCCTCTTTTTTATATGAACTATCCGCTTTTTTGGTGATGAACATATGGTAACCCTAGCCAGACACCAGTTGTCTTATATAGGTGTTGGCGCTGTAGCGCTGACCTATTGAGTGTTGACACATCTATGTACTTGCATACGGATACCTCCTCCATTTTCCTTGGCTCGGCTCTTCAGTGTATAATCGTGTGGTTGATCGGCCGTGAAGCGCCGCTCGTTGCGTGTGGAGCAGACGGCAGACGGCGCCGTGGCGGGTGGGCGTGTCTGCAGAGGAATTGGTGACCCGGCGGCGCAGCGGCCCCAGCCCCGAGGTCAAGGCCGCTGGGAGGGAGGGGCACACGCACGTGCCAACACACTGCCGGCGCCAGACAAGCCGCCGATGCCGCCGTCTTCTCCGACACCACTCCCCACTCATTATCGCTGTTGCCGAATCAGCTTTTCACAGCTGACCCCAGCTGGGGTCGTGTTCAGCCCGCCTGGTGAAAGACTTTTTCGCTGACGACACTTCGGCGACTCGTGTGTCAATGTTGATGGGGACGGCGCAACAGCCAGTCCTCGAGCGGAGAAAATCTCCGACCCGACAGGGAATCGAACCCGGGCCCTGCGTGCAATCCTGCCACTGTCCAGTAGATTACGGCGGCGGACTTTTAGAGCTGAATGTGGCTCCTTTTCTTCTTTTTTTAAGCTTATTTTAGACTGAAAGTCTTCATAGAGGTAAATGGAAATGAGCCTATGGCTTTCCTGGCCAGGAGATCCCTTGCGGGATTGTTCCGTCGCCTTAGTGTAAGTCTTTTTATTTGACGCCGCGTGGGCGACTTACGTGCCAACGATGATGAGATGATGATGATTAGGACAACACACAACACCCAGACCCCTGCCGGAAATCGAACCCGGGCCTCCTGCGTGGTAGCCAGCGACGCTACTGTTGAGCTACGGAGGCGGACTTGATAGAGGTATGGAACCTTCATGATAAAAGTATAAAAATGATTCTAAAAAAGCTTTTAGGTGGCTGGAATAATCTATTAGTTGTTGAAAGTAGATTACTTATTTTAACTTCACAACAAGTTTCAGTATTAGCCCATCATCTGGTGACCTGTCCGTGGAATATAAAAACAACAAATAAGTATATACACAAAATTATTTGCAATGGATTATTAAAGTACAAAATATTTTTTATACAGTAGTTAATTTTACATGATTTGGAAAGACGTACTGATACAATATATACTAAACACTGAGGCATTTAATTTTGTCATTTAAAGATACTGTTGTAGCGTACATGTTATGTAGTGCCCAGTGGCGGACTAAGGCTGTCGGAGGCCCGGGGCTGCGGAGAAACAAAATGTGACCCTCCGGTCCACTTGGAATTACGTGTATTACTATTAAAAAAAATTAACTTTTTGAGATTTGAAGCCCCCCCCCCTCCGTACGACAGGCACGAGACCGTCTACAAAATAGATTTTGAGATTTAGAATTAGAGGCCAAGGGCGCTACAAAAAAAAAAAAAAAAAAAAAATCTTTCGACGTACTTGGAGGGAGTCCGGACGCTTGCCACGCCGGACACTTGCCACGCCGGACAACTGCCACACTTTCACCTGCTCCTAGGGTCTCCTCCTCCTCCACACCCCCCCCCCCCCACCACCACCTGTTCCGACATATGCACACTTGGTCGCTTCCGCGTTTCATAGTTTGACCGTCAGTATGGAAGTTAGTACAGTGGACGAGAGCTGGTCTTCTGCCTATTACAATGGTTACACGATAATAAGGTGTGGAAGTGCTTATGCCAAAAATAAGATCACTGCAAGGGAAAGCTGCTATCAAAGAACGGAGACGTATTGAACGTAGACAACATCTGTGAGGACCACCTAACGATGCGACCTTTATTAATTGTAAAAATAAAGAGTGTCCCACACCTCAGTATCCTTAAATAACTTAATGATGAAACTAGCTGGTTCCAGTTCCGTTCACTAGCGTTTAATCAATACGCAGTGAAATTTGATTTAACGAAGCAAATACATTAAACATCACTCTAATGATACTCCTGCAACCAGGATTTATAGTTACATCTAACACATTTCAATCTGCAATTTCCTACTTAGGTAAAAGCTCCCGTACTTTACATGTTAAGAGAATTTTTTTGTATCTACTAATATTATGGCCATACCGTCAAAGATTCTGAGTTGTAAAATTATTTTCTGTAACTTCAGAGCCGCAACTAGCTCCTATAAATCTCATTTTTGTTAAACTGATAAGATACACAAGTTTTAAAAAGAAACTGAACTTCTGAATTGCACCTAAAAGAGACACCCTAAAACAGATCTGCTCCTAAGGTTGACACGTTCGGCAGCTATAGTGTTGAAATAATTCCCATATCTCCAAAATTAGACAAGGATAAAAGTAAAGCTACAGTAGATGCAAATCTCATGAAGTACATTTAGCTGTAGTCCTTAAAAATTAAAAGTTTCTCACCATCTTATTGATTATGTTTAATCAGGCCAGTAAAAACTATTGAAACAAGGCAAGGAGCTTACTGTTCAAAAATAATTGTTACAAAAGAATATCATAAACAAATTTTGTTGTTTCGGTCTTCAGTCCGCAAGCTAGTTTGATGCAGCTCTCCACGCTGCCCTGTCCTGTGCAAGTCTCTTCATCTGCGAAAATGTTATTCGTCCCTCGATCTCCCTCTACGATATTTACCCCACACGCTTCCTTCTAATGCTAAGTATTAGACGTATTTTTCTTATGCATTACAAACTTTTGAACACACCACACCACAGTGCTTTACGAAACATATTTGATCATTTCGTCTGCAACATCACTTATTTGACAGAATTATTTGCTTTGCATCACCAAGGGTATCTACGTCTATGTTATGTTTGCAGCAGTTCTCATTCGAATTGTGGAATATTTACTTCATCTTCTTTGGTGAATGAAATTTCGAAAAACTGCATTTAATAACTTCGCTTTAGTGGCACTGTCATCAGTAATATTACCGTCGCTAACGTGCAATAAAGGCATTAACTTAGTCATTCCGCAGGTGTAGATAACATAGGACCAGAATCTCTCTGGATTTTCCGCCACATGTCTACAAAGAGTTTCGTTGTGAAAACTATTAAATGAAAGTCGCATTGAAGGCGGTGCTAAATTTAGCGCTTCAGTAAAACTTCGGCAAATTTGGGGATTTTGTATTCGTCTAAATTTTCTGCAAAAGCTTTCTGTTCTGTTTTGTGTACCGCGGGGTACCAGTTTAGTCTCTTATTAATTTACTTGGTAGGAATTCCTCCTGTGCTGTTAATACTATTTCTTTGAATGTAAGCCACATATGGTCTTCACTTACATAGTTAATTTAGAAAAAATGGAGAGTATCTCCTAGGAAGATGTCAACCGAATATTTATCTTTTTTTCCTTTTTTTAATAGCTGTATTTAGCGTTTTGCTTTGGTAATTATCTTTATTACGGATTTGAGCTTGCTACAACTTTGTGTTCACTTATCCCTCTATCCGTCGTGATGCTCAAGAGTATTTGTGACTAAGAGTTCAAGTGTGTTTTCGAAACCATTTACAATTTGAGTGGGCTCGTGAACTAATTGTTCAGAATAATAAAAAAAAAGCATTTAGAACAATTTCGGAAGATTTATGTGCCACCCTTTCTGAAGGTGTAGTTCTGTCAACATACGGATGGTAGATTTAAGTCACTGCCAAATATAATTGTATGAGTAGTGTACCTATTTGTTATAAGACTCAATTTTTTATGAACCGTTCAGCGGCTGCATCATGAGATTGCGGGGGTCGGTAAACGGAGTTAGTTATTAATTTATTCCGGTTGCCGAGTATATCATCTACTCATACTAACTCACAGGAACTATCGACTTCAGTTTCGCTTGTGAGCTAGTACACAAATTACATTACGATTACCTTAAAGTTGTGCTTTTTGTTTCTTTTATAGTGCAGATCATAGGAATTATGGCTTTTCCATTAAAAAATTAGGGTGCTTCCTCTGCGACTCAGTCGATACCAAAGCTAAACGATGTAGTACAACAGTCTACGTTAGAAGCATAATATTCTATAGTCCTTCATTTCCTTAATTTCAAATATTTTAAAATTGTATGTCGACATTAGGTGATCTGTCAAACATAGACGCTCTTATCTCTATTTTGCAAACTTATTTTCTGTCGTTGTTTTGAACATTGTACCAATACACTTTATTAACTAATGTTTCGCCACAAGAGAGTAAATTTATGGGGTGTATCGTTCTTCTTTCCTCTCCATTTTTAATGCAGTTGTAGCAATTAATATACGTACAAAAGCAGCGATCAACTCGAATGATCAGCGAACATTCGAATTATCTTTATATCGTTCCTTCCATGTTCCTTCCATAGCGATGGACTGTTTCTATCACAATCAGTAGGTGTGGAGGGAGAATGGATCCATATTTGGGGTTGGAAGAACTAATTATGCACTGAAATAGACGACGCTATTGCTTTAGTTTCCCAATAGTTATAAATATTTCGATTTCGGGATATTGAAAAGAAGTTGTACATTTCGTCGAGATGTCGACGAAAAAGATCTCTTCCGTATGGGCAGTATCAAGTAAGATCGGAGACGGAGGTTTGGAAGCAAACAGCAGTAGT
This sequence comes from Locusta migratoria, assembly GCA_026315105.1. Classification (NCBI taxonomy): domain Eukaryota; kingdom Metazoa; phylum Arthropoda; class Insecta; order Orthoptera; family Acrididae; genus Locusta; species Locusta migratoria. The sequence goes on from CM048745.1 coordinate 147,583,498, forward strand.
ACGGGGAAGGGCATCCCTTGCCTGAGGGTACAGATTTGTGTGTGCTGAGGGGCCGCTAATCCTACTACCTGGCGAAGGGTCGGCTGTGGCAAATGTCCGGCGTGGCAAGTGTCCGGCATTCAATGGAGAGGCAGTAGAGGTGCTGTGTAGTATCCACCATGTTCCCCAGACTTAACTCCTCTGAACTTTTATCTGGGACGTCGTTTATCGACAAAAGCGAAGCACATTGGATGAACTTCGAGAATCCATCGTACATTCATGCGTAGGTATCCAACTGAACACGTTGCAGTCAGTAGTTCGTGCTGCTGTTCGGTGTCATCGTTTGTGTGTGGATGTTAATGGTGACCATTTCGAACACCTACAGTGATATCTTTAAGTTGGACTTTAAGCTACACTTTCGCCAAAAATGAGACAACTCCGTCAATTAGTTTGCAAGTTATGGACTTTTAAACAGTGGATACATTTTTTGGACCCCTCGGTCCGTACGATACGTATTTCCAGCCATGTAAAATTAATTACTGTATAAAAATAGTTAGTACTTTAATTATAATTTGCAGATAATTGTTTGCATATACTTATTGGTTTTATATGTATTTTACTGACATATCACCAGATAATGTTGTGAAATTAAAATAAATAATCCACTATCAACATTTAAGAGATTATTCCAGAAACCGAAAAGCATTTTTAGAATAATTTGTATATTTTGGCTTGTTTTTGATACCGTTTAGTTGGCAAATGATTGATATAACTGGAGTCCGGAAGTATGTCTTTTTTCACGAACATTTGATCTTTTCCTGGCCTTTTTTTCCTTAACTGTAGTAAATGGTTGTAATTCGCGTTGATTGAAAGACTATTACAGCCCATGAACTAATATTTCAAAACACACTTTGAAACCCCAGTCAAATGCCATTCGATTGTGTTAAACGGCATACAATAAAGCAAATTAAAGGTCCGTTGGTTTGTGTTTCTTGCTGTACAACAATGACATATTGCAACTTCACAATAATGAAGCAAGCTATTCTAAACAATAGCGTTACCATAAATCCTCTTTTACCTGGATATGTCCATTTTGTTTTTAGGGTTTTTTTTTTTCCTAAAAATCATCGGGATGGGTTTTCAGCCAAATCGGGAATGTCCTCTTTTTTTATTATTATTATTACACAACTGCTTTAACTTGAAAGTGCGGAAATACAACCCTTTGAACTGTCAGAATCACAAAATCCCTTTTCTATGTCGCCGTCGAGCACAGCTGACCAGCTCAGAACAGAGCAAATTGAGTAAATGGCGTGGCATTTAACGTAAAATAAGACATGCAAGACAGCCATTTAAAACCACTGTGTATGCAACAATGCACGATACATCTGATTCTAATGCTCCTCTGCTTCTCTCAACGATCACAAGTTTCTTATTTCTTCTTTTCGTAGAGAAATGAGCATACGAAATGCCTATTTTAACGATGAAGTTTCCTGGCAGATTAATCTGGTTTTACTCGCCAGTAAGTTGCATTCCCACGCCCGGCGCAAGGCACGTGCGAAACGTGCGGCCGCACGGGGCGGCACTTTCCGAGGGGCGGCAAATCTGTCGCCCACCCTTATTTTTTATTTTTTAGGACAAACTCAACATTCATTCCCAAGAGGGGAGTCGAAACCAAACCTTGAGGGAGCGGCTTTGGGAACTGTGGCATGGCGCCTCGACTGCCTGCCGGCCGCCCCTATTGAACAAGGGGAGGGAGCTCCTCACCAATGTGGCAGCACCGTCGTGATTACGCCGGTGGAACAGAGGGGAAGCAGCATGGCGTACACGCCATTATTCTTATGAGTGGAGCACTGCCAGCCTGTTACGCGCCGTGCGTTTACTCACTACTAGTTTTGCAAGAGACGAAATCTAATTTCGAAATTCGAATTGAATGTTTGACACTGCGGTTACATGTTAAGTCTGAAGCAATTTTGCTAAGCCCTTTCCGAGTGTTTCATTCTTCCCGCATTATGGAAAAAAATGGTTGACCATTACTACAGTCAAACATGTCGAACACCTACAATGGCTAGAAGTATTCCGAATGAGTAAATACGCTGCGAGTAATTACAAGGGATAAAGACATTTTTGCAATCCGTTTCTGAGTGGTAGTTGGACGTTTTGGTTTTGAGCCATGAAACACCTGTCTCCGCCTGCATGAACAAGAAACTCTGACCGGCACATTTATTTGACAATACTACTCGCCCACTATCACTTTGCCAACATTTATTTACTGTATAATGCGTGTGAATCCACGTTTCATCTAAGTAAACTACTGGTCGCTTTGATTCTGACGAAAACCTGAGAAAGTATGGTCTTTTAGCAACAATGCCCTCCAGTCCGCACAAAACAAAACGTTAATTTTGACACTTTGTAAAACGAAAGCCCATAGAGAGAACATTGCTTGTAAGGGTTTCCTTGGTAGCTTAGAAACTCATTTCTGTTTTATAAAATTTGTGCAGTTTTCACAAAGTTCGCATTTCTTTCCATTGCTGCCTGATAATACATTTATCCATATCATCAGTCACATACTTATTGTGAGCTTCTTGCGTCTTCTTCTTGGGTGCTAGTTTAACCGTAGCTTCGCAGTACCTCGCTATGTGACCTAGTTCCTGGCACTGCCGCGTCACCACTTCGCCTTTCCAGGCGATTGGTATTGTTCATCGTTGTGTTCTCTACACCGAAAACTAAAGAATTCGTTTCGTTAGATGGCCGAGGGAGTCAAGATTGGTCAGAAGTACTTGCATTGCATTTCGTAAGAACAGAAGAATTGATGAGTCCGAATTTGTTGCAACTTGCGATGTAATAGGTAAGTGCTTTTCATATAACGTTCACTTAGTAGCTGCGGTGGAGTAGCCGAGCGGTTCGGCCGGGCGCCGTGGCTCAACGCGCCCGGTCAGGGGGCCGAACGCCCTCTGTAATAAAAAAGCTGAGCGAACCATTCAACGAACAACCACGAACAAACTGAACGAACGACCGCAAACCATAGATGTACTAGATTTAAAAAAAAAAAAAAAAAAAAAAAAAAAAAAAAAAAAAAAATAAGCAGTCTAAGGCGCCTCGCTGCGGAGCGCGCGGTTGCTCGCCGTCGGAGGTTCGAGTCCTCCCTGGGGCATGGGTGTGTGTGTTGTCCATAGGTTAGTTTACCTTAGTTTATGTAGTTTGTAAGCTACGGACTGATGCAGTTTGGTCCGATAGATTTACAAACATTTGAACAGTTTACAATTAGTATTGCGCATGCATGTTACTCATAAGTTAGAATTTTTCTCCTTCCAGATAGCATAATACGAAAATTTATTTTTCTTATAATCTGTTATTTCAAAAATTGACAAGTCGGCAAATAAGCACGCGTCGTCTCAATAGCTAGAATGAAAATAAAGCGCAGAAAAGTGACGTGATACGGCGATGACTAATATATTGCCCCTTATTCCATAATCAGAAACGAAAGAACTGACACCTAGAAATTACGACAGATGTCGAGTGTTAGTTCTTTTAAATGAACAACCGCAGTGCAGTGAGTTAATATATTTCGACTAGAATCAGTACCCGTCGATGCCCGGGTGTGTATTTATTGCATTATATGTTACTCTCCACCCCCATGAACCACAGACATTGCCGAGGTGGGGTGGCTTGCGTGCCTCAACGATGCAGATAGCCGTACCGTAGGTGCAACCACAGCGGAGGGGTATCTGTGGAGAGGCCAGACAAACGTGTGGTTCCTGAAGAGGGGCAGCAGCCTTTTCAGTAGTTAGAGGGGCAACAGTCTGGATGATTGACTGAGCTGGCCTTGTAACATCAGCTAATGTGGCTTTGCCACACAGTTACTGCGAACGGCTGAAAGCAAGGGGAAACTACAGACGTTACTTTTCCCGAGGACATGCAGCTCTACTGTATGAAAATATGATGATGGCATCCTCTCGGGTAAAATATTCCGGAGGTAAAATAGTCCCCCATTCGGAACTCCGGGCGGGGACTACTCAGGAGGATGTTGTCATCAGGAAAGACAATACTGGCATTCTACGGATCGGAGTGTGGAATGTTAGATCCCTTAATCGGGTAGGAAAACTAGAAAATTTAAAAAAGGAAATGGGTAGGTTGAGGTTAGATATAGTGGGGATTATTGAAGTTCGGTGGCAGGATGAACAGGATTTCTGGTCAGGTGAGTACAGGATTATAAATACAAAATCAGTTGGGGGTATCATAGGAGTAGGACTGATAATGAATAAGAGAATAGGTATGCGGGTAAACTACTAGGAGCAGCACAGTGATCGCATTATCATTGTCAAGATAGATACGAAGCCAACGCCAACAACAGTAGTACAGGTTTATATGCCAACTAGCTCTGCCGATAATGAGGAGATCGAAGAAATATATGAGCTAAAGGAAATTATTCAGACAGTTAAGGGAGAGGAAAACTTAATTGTGATGGGAGACTGGAATTCGGTAGTAGGAAAAGGAAGAGAAGGAAAAATAATAGGTGAATATGGACTGGGCAGAAGGAATGGCAGAGGAAGTCGCCTGGTAGAATTTTGCAAGGAACATGATTTAATCGTAACAAACACGTGGTTTAAGAATCATAAAAGAAGGTTGTATAGGTGGAAGAGACCAGGAGACACCGGAAGGTATCAGATAGATTTTATAATGGTAAAACATAGATTCCGGAAACAGCTGATAAAGTGTAAGACGTACCCAGGGGCAGATATAGACTCTGACCATAACTTGTTGGTCATGAACTGTAGGCTGAAACTGAAAAAACTGCAGAAAGGTAGGAAAATAAGGAGATGGGAGTTAGATAAATTGAAGGAACGTAAAGTTCTGGAGAAATTCAGAGGGAGCTTTAGGCATCAATTGACAGAAACAGGGGGAAATAAAACAGTAGAAGAGGAATGGGTAGCATTGAGAGCTGAAATATTGAAGGCAGCAGAGGACAAAATAGGTAGAAAGGCAAGACCTACAAAAAATCCTTGGATATCACAGGAAATACTAAATTTAATTGATGAAAGGAGAAAATATAAAAATGCAGTAAATGAAACAGGCAAAATGGTGTACAGACGACTAAGAAATGAGATTGACAGGAAGTGCAAAATGGCAAAGCAGGAGTGGCTAGAAGCCAAATGCAAATCTGTAGAAGAATGTATAAGAAGGAGAAAAGTAGATACCGCCTACAGGAAAATAAGAGACATTTGGGGACAAGAAAAGCAACTCTACGAATATCAAGAACTCAGATGGGATACCAGTTCTCAGCAAAGAAGGGAAAGCTGAAAGGTGGAAAGAGTACATAGAGCAGCTCTATATAGGAAATGAACTTAGAGACGATGTTGTAGGAAGGGAAGAGGGAGTAGATCAAGATGAAATAGGAGATACTATACTGAGAGATGAATTTGGCAGAGCCCTGAAAGACCTAGGTCGGAACAAGGCCCCAGGAGTAGATGACATACCCTCAGAACTACTAAAGTCTCTGGGAGAGCCAACCACGACAAAACTATTTGAACTGGTGTGTAGGATGTATGAGACAGGCGAAATACCCTCAGACTTTAAGAAAAATGTAATAATCCACATTCCAAAGAAAGCAGGCGCAGACAGGTATGAAAATTACAGAACCATCAATTTGATAAGTCATGGTTGCAAAATTTTAACACGAATTATCTACAGGAGAATGGAAAAGCTGGTAGAAGCTGATCTCGGGGAAGATCAGTTTGGATTCAGGAGGAACGTAGGAACCTGGTAGGCAATACTCACTTTATGTCTTATCTTAGAAGATAGATTAAGGAAAGGCAAACCTACATTTTTAGCTTTTGTAGATTTGGAGAAAGCTTTTGTCAATGTTGACTGGAATACACTCTTTCAAATTCTGAAGTCAGCAGGGGTAAAATACAGGGAAAGGAGGGTTATTTACAACTTGTACAAAATCCAGATCGCAGTTATTAGACTCGAAGGGCATGAAAGGGAAGCGTCAGTTGGGAAGGAAGTAAGACAGGGTTGCAGCCTTTCTCCAATGTTGTTCAATTTGTACATTGAGCAAGCTATAAAAGAAAGCAAGGAGAAATTTGGTGAAGGAATTAAAGTTCAGGGGGAAGAATTAAAAACATTGCGTTTTGCCGACGACATAGTAATTCTGTCAGATACACCAAAGGACCTGGAAGAGTAATTGAATGGAGTGGACAGTGTGCTGAAAGGTGCTTATAAGATGAACATTAACAAGAGCAAAACTAGGGTAATGGAGGGCAGTCTTAGAAAATCGGGTGATGCTGATGGAATTAGATTAGGTAACGAAGTAATAAAGGAAGTAGATGAGTTTTGTTACTTGGGCAGTAAAATAACAAATGATGGTCGCAATACAGAGGATATAAAATACAGAATGTCAATGGGAAGAAAATCATTTTTGAAAAAGAGAAATTTGCTAACATCGAATATTGATTTAAGCCTACGGAAGTCCTTTCTGAAGGCATTTGTGTGGAGTCTTGCCTTGTATGGGAGTGAAACATGGACGATAAATAGTGCGGACAGGAAGAGGATAGAGGCTTTTGAAATGTGGTGCTACAGAAGAATGCTGAAGATTATGTGGGTAGATCGCATAACTAATGAAGAGGTACTGAACAGAATTCGCGAGAAAAGAAAGTTTTGGCATACCCTGACTAAAAGAAGGGATCGATTGGTAGAACACATTCTTAGACATCGTGGAATCGTAAATTTAGCATTGGAGGGAAGTGTGCGGGGTAAAAATCGCAGAGGGAGACCAAGAGACGCGTATAGTAAACAGATTTAAGTGGATGTGGGTTGTCGTTCTTATGAGGAGATGAAAAGGCTTGCTCAGGATAGGGTATTGTGGAGAGCTGCATCAAACCAGTCTCCGGACTGAAGACCATAACAATGTTACTCCATCTCCCTCTTCTTCCTCTTTCCATGGTCTTCGGCTCCACTCTTTGACCGTCTTTAGTCAAATTCGGTCTGAAATGCAATTTCACGTGGCTCAATTCTCATGACTTTAACTCCTGAACAGTGTATCCTACAGTAATATAAGACTTCACACACATCTGAAGACTTTCGTAATTCATAAGGCTTATTAAAATTAGCTACATTTCTTCAATCGGGTTTGACTCCATTTTTAGCTGGTGCCCAGCGACTGTTTTGTACAAATCTGAAGAGAATGTTACCAATCAGTCGCAATTTTTGTTTTTATTTTCCAGATCTACATAGATTTCGGGCACAGTGTGGCTCTTCTCAATGCTTTGAGTTATGTTTACATCTATATTGTCATGCTGAACGTAACTGTAAACATGACAGTTAGATGGAATCACATATAAAAACTTTGAGACTGGCCACTCATTGGCCGAAACCTAGGTAGATCGAAAAAATAAAAAAATAAAATTGCGATTGATTGCTGGTATTTTCTACTGATTTATTTAAATAAAATTCCACAAACGCTTTGTAAAAATAAATAAATAAAATAAATCGGGGGAAGGGGGGCGGCAATTTAGGAGCTCGCACGGGGCGGCATTTGGGCTTGCGCCGGCCCTGCATTCCACCGCACACTCCGCGGCAGAGTTAAAATCAATTTGCGACTATTATTTATGTATCACGCATTTCATATTATTGTACAAACTTTTATAAAACAGTAACAAAGCAAAATCACACGGTTATGGGACGGAAGAGAGGCCGTTATTAGAGTGTGTCAACTTTTAAATTCATATGTCCCTATAATTCAAAATAATATGTTTATAATTCACACTGCACGAAAAGTAGGCTACTGAATTTAAGGGAATATATAAAAATGGTTGCAAAGCAGATTCGAACCAGAGAATCTTCCATTGAGTGAGTTCAAAGCTGCGCATTAAGCTACAAATACTTATTTAACTTGAGGGAAATGTTTTTCATTTAATGGATTTCACGAATGATACCATTTCAGAACCAATTATTTTTAAGAATATAAAATATTTTTAATATAAATTCATGCTATTCCGCAACGTCACACAGTTATTGCAATAATAAAACTGCACAATAATGGAACCTACTTTTTTCAGCTTTTTCTGGCTTTTTTTACACAAATTCAACTTATGTCATTTCTGAGAGTAGGCAACGTTGCATATAACTCGACCAACCAGAGATGGCCACGGTAACATTACCGTAGTGTTTGCGCTCGAGAAAAAGATAGGGGGCACAACTACAGCGTAGTGTGCGTTTGCATCCATGCCAAAGTCAAGGGCACACTATCGTTCTAAGGGCTGGGAAAGCTTTCATTTTCACAGGTTTCGTAAGGATAGAAAAAAGTTTCTCATCGCCCACCAAACAAAAGCTCTACGATATTTTATACTTTTAAAGATTTATTGACGAATAAAACTCAACAAATTACCTCTTTTGTTTTCAAACAGAACGTAAAATCGCTTTTTATATACGCCTATTTGCCGTATTTTTCAGATGTAAATAATAGTCTGATTAAGACCAGACGTGGTTCGCTTCATTCAAAAGCAAGAATCAAGAATTTTATTCACCATAGATCATTGTACAATGATATTGATCAGATACCAGCTGTACCATTTCACTTTAAACATGTTTATATCCATAGATCTTGCGTGTGCTGGTCATTTGTTAAAAAATATCAGAGGGTTCACTTTGTGCGAATTACTAGTCCTTGACAACCTGTGTCTTGGTATATTCAAGTTATTCTTAGCCCTGTAGTTAGTAATCATCCGTAACAACGTAAATTACATTTTTGTATGGTTTATGGTATTGATTATGGACACTTCTCAAGATGGCGCTTCGTATTATTTTTATTTATAACTAGCTAAATACCCAGAATTGCCCGGGTATTTATTTATTTATACAAGATTTGAGTTAGTAGTTCTTATATTCCTTCTCTCTCTCTGTCCAGCTTCTTTTTTTAATAACATGTCGTTTTTATGGGAGAGTGTTCACGAAATAAGGCTGTGTTGCATAATGTACAAAATAATAACTGCGGTGAAACTTCCTGGCAGATTAAAATTGTGTGCCGGAGCCGAGACTCGAACCTGGGACTTTGCCTTTCGCGGGCAAGCGCACTATCGACTGTGCTATCCCGACACGACTCACGATGCCGCCTCACAACCTCACTTCCGCCAGTACCTCGCCTCCTACAACAAAGAAAGGTAGTCATCAACATGCAAATGATATGTAACATTAATAATTCATTTAATTCAAAACTTGATTATAAACAATATTTTTCGTTACTTGTCCGAAATGTAATATGAATAAATTTTTTGTTGAGCCCACCCCTGAGCAATCGATATGTAGTTATCAAAACCACTCTGCAGTATTTAATAGGTTACCCTATGATTTATTAATAGTAATAAAATAATTAATAGTAATAACAAATTAATAGTAATAAAAAATGCAAGTCTCTCTAGAGACTACAGTCTCTTGAAGTTAAAAGCTACATCTGCCGGAAATAACGGGTATTCGGTGGCTATACTCTGTTTCATTCTCTTCCTTTCCCTGTAGCTCTAAAGATGGAGATGTTTTTTTTTACCCATCGCAGTATATACGATCTCATATTTATTTAATAATGTGTTGTAAAATTATATAATTTTGTAGGTATATATTCATTTGTATGAGTGTTACATGCCGGTAAAATCGGTAACGAATACAGTTAGTAGTAAATAAGTAATAGATTAAAACTTGGTGCGTGATGGGACGGTTTTCCAGGAACGCTACCATTTGTGTCCTCATATCTAATAAACAACGTGTCATGCTGTGATTCAATTTCAAAGGCGCATTCAGCAATATGCGTATCCACTGTCTGTAAAATTTCCTGCAGCTACAATTTGTCGTGTACAAATTATAAATTGTAACGTCATACCGAATGCCGTAGTTTTACTTCATGAACAGTGGAAGAGTAGTAAGCGAGAAACTTTTATCCTTTCATCATTTTCCTATGGTTGTCAGCGAGAAAAAGTGCATCTACATACATACTCCGCAATCCACCGTAAGGTGCATGGCGGAGGATACACTGTACCACTACTAGGCGTTTCCTTTCCTATTCCACTCCCAAATAAAACGAGGAAAAAAAGAATGCATATATGCCTCCGAACGATCCCTAATTTCCCTTATCTTGTCTTTGTAATCACTACGCGAAATGTAAGTAGGCGGCAGCAAGATCGTACTACACTCAGCTCCAAATTCCGGCCCTTTAAATTTTCTCAACAGAAATTCACGAAAAGAACGTCGTCTTTCCTCCAGCGATCCCCAATTGAGTTGCCGGAGCATTTCCGTGACACTCGCGCATTGGTCGAACCTACCAGTAACAAACCTAGCTGCTCGGCTATGAACTGCTTCTCTGTCTTCCTGATCTGCTGCGGGTCCCAAACACTTGAGCAATACTCAAGACGTATGAAATTGTATGAATGTGATTCTCTGTTCTATATGCCTGTCTGTGGCATGTAGTTCGTCTTGATGATGAGTTTGATAATTAACTTTAAATTTTGTTTTCTGATTGCAGATATAAATTTTGATGTATATTATTTCAACTTGTGTAGTAATTAACTTGGAACACATTTAATAGTATAAGCGCAGTTATAACACGAAATTGGTACACATGATCAGATACTAGTGAACGTACAATATTGTTTATAGTCTGATCGCAAACATACAAGTGGCCACGAGCCCGGCCGCATGGGCCTAATTGCTGAGAAACGGAGGTGGTTATGCAGCGAAGCTGCGATCGTTAGGGCCGCCATCTAGAGACCGGTTGTGTACACATTTTTGCGATGCACGCTCATTGGGTTGGGCAAGTCATGAAGTTTAAGACTCCTCCCCTCCCCCCCCCCCCCCCCCTTAGGGAGATACCGGCAGATAAAAAAGTCAGTAGAAATTTGAAATCTTAATATCACGAAATAATGTAGATAGAGAGGTAAAAATTGACACACGCTTGGAATGACATAGGGTTTTATTAGAACCAAAAAAAAAAAAAAAAAAAGTTCAAAAAATGTCCGACAGATGGCGCTTCATCTCATCGGAAAAGCAATAATTACCATAACAAATTAAGATAATGCAAAGATGATGTTCTTTACAGGAAATGCTCAATATGTGCACCATCATTCCTCAACAATAACTGTAGTCGAGGAATAATGTTGTGAAAAGCACTGTAAAGCATGTCTGGAATTATGGTGAGGCATTTGCGTTGGCTGTTGTCTTTCAGCATCCCTAGAGATTTCGGTCGATCACGATACAGTTGCGACTTCAGGTAACCCCAAAGCCAATAATCGCACGGACTGAGATCTGGGAACCTGGGAGGCCAAGCATGATGAAAGTGGCGGCTGAGCACACGATCATCACCAAACGACGTGCGCAAGAGATCTTTCACGCGTCTAGCAATATGGGGTGGAGCGCCATCTTGCATAAAATCGTACGTTCCAGCAGGTGTTTATCAGCCAGTCTGGGGATGATGGGATTCTGTAACATATCGGCGTATCTCTCACCCAAAACGGTAGCAGTTAAAAAGCCAGAATCACGCAGTTCCTCGAAGGAAAAAGGCTCGATAACGGTAGATGTGGTAAATCCAACCCATACTGTGATTTTGTCGTTGTGAAATGAAGTTTCCACGACAATCCTAGGATTTTAGGTAGCCAAAATTCTGCAGTCACTGACGTTTCGCTGTCCCGCACCATCTGTCGGACATTTTCTCTCCTTTTTTCTTTTTTTTTTTTTTTTTTTTTTTTTCTTTTTTCTCTCTCTCTCTCTCTCTCTCTCTCTCTCTCTCTCTCTCTCTCTCTTAGAACCCCATGTCAATCCAAGCATGTGTGCCAACGTTTACCTCTCTATCTACATTATTCCGTTATTTATTAAGTTTTCAAATTTATACTGACTTTTCGATCACCTGGTACGTCTTGCAGGGAGGATCGAATAGATGCAATGTCCATGGGCATCGCTGTTTTGGTGTGGGTTCGGCAAAGAGGCTGTGGGCTGGCACTGGTGCTTATGTGTGGAAACTGATGACATAGAAGTAGAGCCGAGGGTTGCCCACCCCATTCAAGAGATACCCGGTGATGATGGAACACCCTGGCACTGACAACGAGCCCAAGACGGAAGAGAGTGGAGGATGTGAGTTCCCCAAAGCTGCAGAGGGCAGCTGAGCATACTGCTTGGGCAATGAGGTGGCAGGCAGCATAGTGGCATCGTCCCGCAAACAGGACATAGCAGCACGAGGAGCGGCCACGCCTGCGGCTGCTGGGGGTGGTGCAGGCAGTTTGGTAGCAGGGGCAAGAACAATAGCACGCGCTGGGGGTGGTCCTTGAGGAAGAGATGCTACTGGAAGCACGCTAAGAGGAGCGGCAGGAGACGTCAATGAAGGTGCGATAAAGATGGCCACGCCTGGAGCCGGTGCCTGTGGCGAACACCAGGAGCATGACGCCGGTGGTGATGAAGGCAGAGAATGTGAACCGGCCCCCGCAGGCACCCAGGGGCATCACTGATGCCAGTGACGGCGCACCATGCCATCAGGACTGCTCACCGAGCACAGTCTAACATACCAGTCGCGACACTCGCTGGTGTAAAATCTGTTACCGTCTGACAGCTGGGGCGACACTAGCACTCCAAGCGGTGAGCAAGGGAGCTGCCCTTTAACATCATGCCTATAACACTTCATTTTCAACACCTTTCTGCGTAGTTTCCGATATGATTGTTTAATTTTAGACTCGATGGAGTTAACCCTCTCAATCGTCGCGTCCTCAAATGAGGACGCTTAAATTTTGTCTCATTTCCGTCATCTTTTACATTTGAGATGACCGTAAAAGCACAGGTCTCTCATTTGAGGAATAATGAATGCTAGAATGTCTCCTAGGCAGCAGTGTTAGTCGTTGGGCTAACAAAGAAATGGAAAGTAGAGATTACAAGAAACAGTAGAAGTAGCCCTTCCGATGAAAACACGTTGTTTTCTGTACATGGAAAAAAAAAAGAATGCCTATTATTCAGTACCCAATGAAATACGCTTCGATGGGTATAACACTGGCAAGCCAAGTCAAGTGATCCCATTGCCAAGAGGTGTCATTATCGGGACTGCCGACGGAAAACACGTTACATTTGAGGAAAGCGTAAACTTCCTTTGTGCCCCGAGTGCCTGAGACAATTTCATTGTAGGAAAATTACAATATAGTGCACACTCTTCATTTATTCTTTGGTATTATTAATAGATGTTCCAAGTAAAATGTAGCAGTTTTTGTACTCACTGCCTCATTTGAGAACACCTCCCTATTGTTTTATGAAACTATTTTTTTAGATAAATTATGATTAATTCTGCACAAGATAGGTCTTAAGTTACCAGATAATGTATCAGAAGCTTTGTTCACTGTCGGATGGATAATTCGTGCATGAGACGGTAAAATATCAGTCGAAAAGGATTACGCTATCTGTGCAGCTACAACAGATGAATGGATGAATGAAATGGCGAAATCTTAAACCACTCGTGAAGAAATAAGCGCCGATCCAAAATATTTTTGCAGCTTTTACCATTGAAAAAAAAAAAAAAATAAAAATAAAAATAAAAAAAAAATAAAAAAATTGGACGTCAACACACAGACAGAGTAAAAAGCGTGGCCATGTAGCTCCTTAAGTAAACGGGTGTGACAACTCCCGTTTCGTTGTGTGTTTACTTTGTAGTACACATGTTAGAAAAACTAAGACTCTCGTCTTCATTATAGTTCTGAGTTGGATGAGGTAGCCTACCGGCAAGTAACAGTAGAAGTAGGTTGAAGACTTTATTTTACCGGTAGTTGAAAGTTTACCAGCCTTTTCTCGTTACGTTTAGGTGCACAGCAAACACGAATTAAATAGATTTATTTCCGAAAACTTGGGCGAGTACGACTACTGACGCACAGATTTGATTTTGCTGTTAATTTCGTCTACACCTTTTGGATATTTGCCTGTCTCCTCTCTCACAGCTTTTGAACTTTAGTCTTCAGCTCTCTGTGGCAATTTACTTTTCAGGGACAATTGTGGCGGCTTGGTTCGGTATTTCGAATAATGTTGGTACAGCATTCCATACCAGTTTCTTCCTTTCTGCATTCATGAACTGGTTTTGTTCGAAGTGCAACGAACAAAATTCCACGTTATTGTACAGATAAACGGTATCTTTCTGCAGCAGATCTTTTCTTCTGCAATTTATGAGCTATTTTCTACTCCTTAAAAGTTCACAGAATCATAATTATACTTAAATTTATGTAATTGTCCGATTCGTAACGAAAACATTTCAGAAATAGGATTATGTTACAAACCTTTCAGAGTCCTTAGGAAATTCGAAAAATGACAAATGTGGTGTCTTTTTTTCCGGTTGTTGCTGCTATTACTTGCGGTACAACCGTTCCCGGTTCGCCGGCCGCGGTGGCCGAGGACACAATCGCTTCTCGGCCTTTTGGCTAAGATCAAAGTGTAGTATCTGTTCTTATCAGCTTAATATCTGATACGTCCTGCATCGCAGGACCAGAATATTAAACTCATTTTTGGATCATGACGGAGTGCTAAGTGCTTGCACTACCTCTGTCACGGCCGGCCGCGGTGGCCGAGGGGACTGAGGCGCTCCAGTCACGGTCCGCACGGGAACAACGGTCGGGGGTTCGAATCCCCCCTCGGGCATGGACGCCGCGGTGGAGTAGCCGAGTGGTCTAAAGCGTCTCGCTGCGGAGCGCGCGGTTGCTCGCCGTGGAGGTTCGAGTCCTCCCTGGGGCATGGGTGTGTGTGTTTGTCCGTAGGTTAGTTTACCTAGGTTTCGCCGGGCGCCGTGGCTCAGCGCGCCCGGTCAGAGTGCTGAACGTCCTCTGTAATAAAAAAGCTGAGCCAACTGATCAACGAACGACCAAGAACGAACAAAGAAAAACGACCGCACATCATAGATCTACATAAAAAAAAAAAAAAAAAAAAAAAAAAAAAAAAAAAGGACACTGAGGCGCTCCAGTCACGGTCTGCACGGCCACTACGGTCGGGGGTTCGAATCCCCCCTCGGGCATGGATATTTTTTTTTCTTTTTTTTAAGGGACTTAACTACGGGGTCATCAGTCCCTAAACTTACAAACTACTTATGAACTACCTACAACTAAGGACGGCACAAATATCCATGCCCGAGGGGTATTCGAACCCCCGACCGTAGTGGCCGTGCGGACCGTGACTGAAGCGCCTTAGTCCCCTCGGCCACCGCGGCCGGCCATGGATATTTGTGTCGTCCTTAGGATAAGCTAGTTGATAAGTTTAGGGACTGATGACCCCGTAGTTAAGTCCCTTAAGATTAACAAACATTTAAACATTTTTGTTCCCGGTTCAAAAACCCATCACAAAAACGAATATAAGCTGTAAGTAACACGACACACTTCGCGAGATACCGCCAACTTAGTAAGGTCCCCTGCTGGCCGCTTGGCGCGCTACGATCGCAGCGGCTAAAGGGCCCTACACACAATGCGATTTATTGGACCAATTCGTTGGTCAGCCGATAAACTGGGCGGTTTTAGACGCTACCCGACCAACTTTCCTTGTCGGCCGGTTGGTTGTGCCTGACCACCCGATCTCCGTTTCCCTCACCACTTCACCCGACAAATTGTACGGTGTGTCGCGCTTCCCGACCAACTGTCGTCTGCGCAGCGAACACGCGAAAACAAAAACAGTTCGACAAACAAGACACCAGAACACGGTGGCGCTGCGTGCAGTTGGTCGGAACGTGTGTTGGCTGCTACCAATTGGTTGGTAGGTTGGACATCTTGTTGGTCTTCAATGCGAGATGCCTTCAATACTTATCACAACGAAACTCTTTCTCGAAATTTGACTGAAAACCCTAAGAGATTTCGGTCATATGTTAAATATACTAGGAGCAAAACACAAACAATACCCTCACTACGTGACAGTAATGGCGATCCTGCCGACGACAGCGCTACTAAAGCAGAGTTACTAAACATAGCTTTTAGAAACTCATTCACCAAAGAAGACGAAACCAATATTCCAGATTTCGAATTACGAACAGATGCCGTAATGAGTAACGTAGAAGTAGATATCATCGGAGTAGTAAAGCAACTAAAATCACTTAACAAGAACAAGTCTTATGGTCCGGATTGTATACCCATTAGATTTCTATCTGATTGTGCTGAAGCGATATCTCCTTACTTAACAGCCATATACAACCGCTCTCTCAAAGAAGGTTCTGTACCAAAAGATTGGAAAGTTGCACAGGTCACACCGATATTCAAGAAAGGCAGTAGGAGTAACCCATTAAACTACAGTCCTATTTCATTTACTTCAATTTGCAGCAGGGTTTTGGAACAAATCCTGTATTCAAATATTATAAATTATCTCGAACAAAATGTCTATTGGCCCAAGGTCAACATGGATTTAGAAAATATGCGAAACACAAGTAGCTCTTTATTCACACGAAGTGATGTGTGTTATCGACAAGGGTTCGCAAATTGATTCCGTATTCCTTGATTTCCAGAAGGCTTTTGACACCGTGCCTCACAAACGGCTTTTAATCAAATTGCGTGTTTACGGTATATCGCCCCAAATTTGCGACCGGATAGGGGATTTCCTCTCAGAGAGGACACAGTTTGTAGTAATCGATGGATCGATGGTATGGCATCGACGAAAACAGAGGTGATATCGGGCGTTCCACAGGGTAGTGTTATTGGTCCTCTGCTGTTCCTTATTTACATAAACGATTTAGGGGAAAATCTAAGTAGCTCTCTTAGGTTGTTTGCAGATGACGCCGTCATTTACCGTCTAGTAAAATCATCTGAAGATCAAAATCAACTGCAAAATGATTTGAATAAGATATCTATATGGTGTAAGAATTGGCAGTTGACTCTAAATAATGAGAAGTGTGAAGTCGTCCACATGAGTACGAAAAGAAATCCGTTAAACTTTGTTTACATGATAAATCAATCCAATGTAAAGGCCGTAAACTCCACGAAATACCTAGGAATTACAATTACTTCTGACTTAAATTGGAATGAACACATAGATAGTGTCGTGGGAAAGGCGAACCAGAGACTGCGTTTTATTGGCAGAACCCTTAAAAGATGCAACAGAACTACTAAAGAAAGTACGTATACTACGCTTGTTCGTCCTTTTATGGAATATTGCTGCTCACTGTGGATCCTTATCAGGTGGGTTTGACGGAGGACATCGAAAGAATCCATAGAAGGGCAGCTCGTTTCGTATTGTCACGATACATGGGAGACAGCGTTACGGAAATGATACAGGATCTGGGATGGGAATCATTACAACAACGGCTCTTATCGCTGCGGCGTGGGCTGCTTACGAAACTACAATCGCCAACATTCTCCTCCGAATGCGAAAATATATTGTTGACTCCCACTTACACAGGTAGAAATGATCATCAGAATAAAATACGAGAAATCAGAGCTCGAATGGAGAGATTCAGGTGTTCTTTCTTCCCGCGCGCTATTCGAGAATGGAATGGGAGATAAAATGGTATAACGGTTGTTCGATGAACACTCTACCAGGCACTTAAATGTGATTTGCGGAGTATCCCATGTAGATGTAGATGTATGATAATTCGGAGCGTATGTAGGGGCCTTAAGAAAAATTCGCTCGTGTGTCGTGACCGGTATGTTAGACTGCCCCCATGCCCAGATGGTGGAGCCTAGCCGGAAGGGGCACTACAGCGTCTGTCGCGTCTATGGAAACAGCAGGTACAGCAGCGGCCGTGGTTGGCGGCCATGAAGTAGTTCGGCAGGGCAGCGATCTCCCACCGGTATGAAGTGGTAGGAGGACAGGAAACACAGCACCCCATCATCAACAGAGGAAGGGACCACGTACTTCTTGCGTCTCCACTTTAAAAGTGCACACCAGTTTTTTGGCTTCCACGTTCGATTGGGTGTGAAAGGGGGAAGCCGTTACGTGGCGAATCTTGAAGTGAACACAAAAGACGAGAAAATTTGTCGACGTGTGTGGGGGCCATTATCCAAAACCAAGGTGTGTAGAAGTACTTCTGCTGCGTCGATACATATATCGACGCCGCGCACCAGAGATGTGAACAGGTCAGCGCGTCTTCTTTCCAGGCGCGGCGCTAGATGCGCCGTACCGCACATGCGCAGACGCCGACCAATAGGAGCGAGGAGCACGAGGAGAACGTCAGTCTTGGGCCAGGAGCGAAGGGCCATCAGTCATCCGTCTACCATCAAGTGTATACAGTCCGGCTACCGCCACAGCTATCATCTGGTTTGACCGGAGGACAATATTAGCCACTATCTATGATTGTTGTACTCGCGCTTGGACGCGCTTCAATAGCTGGCAATAACATTGTATCCAGTGGACTCAGCCAGCTTCATGTCAAGTTAAGTATCTGTAATAAACTGCTCAATGGTTTTCATCCCTGTGCGGAGGCACCCTCTCACCTAACCACTCCTACCGATTCCCAAACAACCACAGATACAGCAACTTTAATAGTAAAAACCTTAGACAACGATTGTGTAGTCATGGCTGTGGACATTGTAGGGCACCGAAATTTGAGTAAGCATCCACAATAAAAAAAAATAAAAAAAAAATAAAAAAGACAGTAAGAATTCATGAACAGGCCCGCATAACCAACATGAATATGTTCCCATGACTGTTGAGGTTGAGGCCAGGGAGAAAGAGACGCACGGGGAGCTACCTGTTGTGAGGCACACCGCGAGCAGGTGACCACGAGGTGCACTATGTTACTGTTCATGCCCAGTCAAAAAACATGTCCATGAGCAAGAGCTTTTGTGCGAGATGCCCCCTAATAACCGTGATGCAACATCTGTAACGCCCAGTCATGGAGAGCCGCCGGTATATACACATGCGATGACCGGCCTTCCGTAGCTTAAAGAAGGACCCCTTCATACTCCGACAGATGTAACTGAAAAGAATGGTAGTTCGGCAGGGGATCAGACACAAGAAAGAACATCAGGCCACAATTCGCACACATAAAGCAAAACTTGTCTAAACATAGGGTCGGACGAAACAGCAGTCGACAGTTGAGATGAAGTAAGAGGGAAACTATCCACAGTAGCCTGAAGTTCAGCATCAAGTTAAGAACACAGGAGTTCTTCCGGTCAAAGGTAGAATCTGGCCCGACTGGGAGGCGAGATAAGGCATCCACGTTTGCATGTTGGACTTAGCGTGGAAGTGAATGTGTAATTGTACCGAGAAAGAAACAGATCCTAGTGCTGTAGTCGATGAGCAGCTCTGTTTGGCAAGGATGCCTCATGGTGAACAAGTGACACTAAAAGCTTATGATCCATAATAAGGAGAAACTTCACACCTTAGAGGTACACATGATTTTTAAGGCATAAATAATGGTCAGTGCCTCCTCAATCTGTGAACAACGTTACTGTGTCAGTGTCAAGGGTTTTGATGCATACGCAATGGGGTTCAGAACTGTCAGAGTATTTATGTACCAGCACCACTTCCACCCCATATGGAAACGCGTCAGTAGCAAGAACAAGATGTTGACCTGAAGTGCAAGTATTTAAGCTCAGAGCAGACACAAGTTACTGTTTCAAGGCACAAAATGCTCGTTCACAGTCTGCAGACCAAACAAAGGGTACATCTTTGTGCAAAAGGCAGTGGAGCTGGTGGCTGACCATAGTAGCCCTGGGAAGACATCGATAGTAATACGCGATTATACCGAGAAAAGCCTGCAACTCTTTAACCGACGTTGGCCAAGGCAAGGAAACAATGTTGGCCAAGCGTCCCATAAGGGGGTGGACCCCAGCAGAAGAGAACGTGACTTTGCCAGATTACACTGAAGACCCACCACTTGGAGATAGAGAAAAGGCCACCTAAGTTCCGTAGATGGTCGGCGGGGGAAGACCGTGACCACAATATCATCCAAATAGTTAACACAGCCAGGGGCAGGAGGCAAAAGCTGCACCAAAAAGCATTGAAAAACAGCCATGACATTGGCGACACTGAATGACAGTCGCTGGTACGGATAAAGACCAAAAGGGGTATTTACAACCAACAAGCATTTAGAGTATTCGTTTAGCAGAACTTGGAGGTAAGCTTCAGCCAAATCCACTTGAGAAAAATAGTGGGACTTCACAAACATAGCAATCAGTTGATCAGTGCGTGGCAATGGTAGGAATAAGACTGAGCATTTATAGTATCCTTAAAGGCACCACATAAACGTAAGGAATCAGAGGTTATTTTATACAATCACAAGAGGGGTAGCCCACTCACTAGAGGAAATAGATTTAATTACCTGTAACGCATGCAGGTGGTCGAATTTAGCTCGACTTGGTCCCGCAGAGCTACCGGAACCTGGCGGGCATGGTAAAATTTTGGGCTCGCCATAGGTTTTATGGTAATGTGCACAGTGAAAGTAGCAGAACATCTTAAGCCATCAGAAAACAAGGACGAAAATTCCTGACAAAGCAACTCAAGTTCACAAAAAGGAATGGGATCAGAGACCACGTTAACAGGTTAACCAAAAACAGTAAAGGCGTCAAGACCAAAATTGTTAGCAGCCACCATATCGTCGACCACAAAAAACATCACAAGGTGAACCATCGATTTGTAAGCCACAGCAGCCATGAACTGGCCCAAGGCCGGAATGCCTTGATCATTGTAATCATTTATGTGCGTATCTATAGGTGACAACAACAGCAAACCCAGTCCAACCTAAGTGTGATGGTTCAGAAGGGAGACCGAGGCCCCCTTGTCAACTTACAAGGTCAAAAATATGTAAAACAACTGAACGTCGACAAAGAACATGTTAGGGCGAGCCTGTAAACTACCCAAAAAATTAACGTCCATATCCATGTCAGTGGAAACAGGCTAGAACGGCACACAGAAACCATGTTGGCCTTTTTATGAAAACTGTTGCAAAAAACCCAACACTTAGGGCAGGCCACCTCATCGTGATGCACATAACAAAACGGGCAAGAAGACTGTTGGTGCTGTGTATCACGATTTTGTTGACAGCTGCGAGTGGGATGCTCCAGCACCGTGGCAACCTCAGCAATATTGGAAATAGCAGGCTGACCAATATTGGAAAAAATCAGCAGTGACATCTCCCCATGCCTTTTGATCTGATACCCAGCAGCACAGGATACCTCTAACGACTGCACAATATTCAAAACGTCAGCAAGAGTCGGGTTTTCAAATTAGAGAGCATATTGACGAACCCCGTGATACGGTGCCAGATGCAGAATAGCCTTGCAAACTATGTCGTCCGCGTAGGATTCCTGGTGTGTAGTTGTAACAAACATACACCAGTGACTAAGGCCGTGGAGTTCAGTCGCCCACTCATGATGAGACTGAAAAGGCTTCTTCCGCGTCTGATAAAATTCTCCACGGCCTGCAATGATGTGTGTCCAGGGCCAGTAATAAGCAAATGACACACTTCATCAAAGGATAAGGTCGCCGATTCTTGGAGAAGGTCAAGCTGGAGACAGTGCCTGATAAATGTTGAGAGAAATTCAATACAGAAGAAGACCTGTACACAAGTCCATATCAGAGACACCAAAAGCAAGCAAGTGTTGTCACAACCGTTTGTCATGAAAGTACGTCTTCCAAAGAGTCGTCGAATCCCCAAAACGAGCAGAAACATGTTAGGCGGCAGAATCAGTCTACATCTGAATAGGAAGAAAAAAAAATTAAAAACCAAAAATAGTATATTATGTAATGGAATCAAATTGTATAACAAACGTCCTATCAGGGGAGCAAGGATAAAAATAAAATACAGGACTTCAGTAATTCTTTAAAAATATTTATTAGAGAAATGCTTCTATACTGTCCAGTTACCTGAATAACATGTAAATATATGTATGTAAAATATCATCAGCAGTGATTTTAAGTGGTAATAGATTATATAACTACAAACATCTTTCATAACTAAATATAATATATTTATTTAACTACAGCTGATGAACTTAAGAATTTATGTATGTATTGTATACAAATATGATGACAACACCCATACAGTTTTATTGTATGTGGATGGATAAACAAACAAGTAAATAAATATAAATGAAAAGTTATATGATATCCTGTTTCTACCCACTCTAATAAAACTTCATTTATTACTCAAGAGGGACACCTT
Source organism: Locusta migratoria (assembly GCA_026315105.1). Classification (NCBI taxonomy): domain Eukaryota; kingdom Metazoa; phylum Arthropoda; class Insecta; order Orthoptera; family Acrididae; genus Locusta; species Locusta migratoria. The sequence goes on from CM048745.1 coordinate 147,605,546, forward strand.
TGACCTCGACATTCGGAATGGTACAAAACCATACTTCGAATATCACGCTGTCATAAACAGGGCAGTGGTGTGCATCATTTCCATGAAGAATGTTACATTGTACCTCAAGTAACATTTTAGTAGAGAGACACAAAGTAACAACATATCAGTACAATAGGAAGAAAATTATATGTAATTTAATGGCATCAGTGTATCATTACACATTCTATCGGCGCTAAAAACTGTCTGCTTAAAGTACTTACAATAGTGCAAATACACATATACAGCAGAACCACACAACTGATCTATATCCATACTCCGCAAGCCACCCGACGGTGTGTGGCGGTTTTCCCTCCTATTCCAGTTCTGTATTGTTCGCGGAAAGAAAGATTGTCGGTATGCCTCTGTGTTGGCTTTAAAATCTCTCTTATTTTATCTTCACGATCTCTTCGCGAGATATACGTAGGAGGGAGCAATATACTGCTAGACTCCTCGGTAAAGGTATGTTCTCGAAAATTCGACAGAGCGTCTCTCTTGCAGAGTCTTCCTCTGGAGTTTATCGATCATCTCCGTAACGCTTTCTCGATTACCAAATGAACCTGTAACGAAGCGCGCTGCTCTCTGTTGGATCTTCTCTACTTCCTCTATCAACCCCGCCTGGTACGGATCCCACACCGGTGAGCAGTATTCAAGCTGTGGGCGAACATGTGTACAGTAACCTACTTCCTTTTTTTTCGGACTGCATTTCCTTAGGATTCTTCCAATGAATCTAAGTCTGGCATCTGCTTTACCGACGATTGATTTTATATGGTCATTCCATTTTAAATCACTCCTAATGCCTACTCCTAGATAATTTATGGAATTAACTGCTTCCAGTTGCTGACCTTCTGTAGTGTAACTAAGTGATAAAGATCTGTGTTTTTATGTATTCGCAGCACATTACACTTGTCTTCATTGAGATTCAATTGCAATTCTCTGCACCATGTGTCAATTCGATGCAGAGCCTCCTGCATTTTCAATACAATTTCCCATTGTTACACCCTCTCTATATACTACAGCATCATCAGCAAAAAGCCTCAGTGAACTTCCGATGTTATCCGCAAGGTCATTTATATATATTGTGAACATCAAAGGACCCACGACACTCCCCTGTGGCACACCTGACGTCACTCTTACTTCGAAAGACTTCTCTCCACTGAGAATGACATGCTGAATTCTATTATCTAGGAACTCCTTAATCTAATCACAAAATTGGTCTGATAGACCATATGCTCTTACTTTGTTCATTAAACGTCTGTGGGGAACTGTATCAACTGCCTTGCGGAAGTCAAGAAACACAGCATCTACCTGAGAACCCGTGTCTATGGCCTCTGAGTCTCGTGGACGAATAGCGCGAGTAGGATTTCACACGATCGCCTTTTTCGAAACCAATGCTGATTCCTACAGAGCAGATTTCTAGTTCAAATGTTTGTTAAGCTTAAGGGACTTAACTGCGGGGTCATCAGTCCCTAAACTTACAAACTACTTATGAACTACCTTATACTAAAGACGACACAAACATCCATGCCCGAGGGGGGATTCGATCCCCCGACAGTAGCGGCCATGCAGACTGTGACTGGCGCGCCGCAGACTGCTCAGCCACTGCGGCCGGCGCAGATTTCTAGTCTCCAGAAATGTCATTATACTCGAACACAATACATGTTCCAAAATTCTACAACTGACCGACATTAGAGATACAGGCCTATAGTTCAGCACATCTGTTCGACGTCCCTTCTTGAAAACGGGGATGACCTGCGCTATTTTCCAATCTTTTGGAATGCTACGCTCTTCTTTAGATCCACGGCACACCACTGCAAGAAGGGGGGCAAGTTCCTTCGGGTACTTTGTGTAAAAATGAACTGATATCTCATCAGGTCCTGCATCCTTTCCTCTTTCGGGCGATTTTAATTGTTTTTCTATCCCTCTGTCAATTATTTCGATATCTGCCATTTTGTAATCTGTGCGGCAATCTAGAGAAGGAACTACAGTGCAATCTTCCTCTGTGAAACAGCTTTGGAAAAAGACATTTAGTAATTCAGCCTTTAGATTGCCATCCTCTGTTTCAGTGCTATTTTCGTTACAGAGGGTCTGGACATTTTGTTTTGACCCATCTACCGCTTTGACATAAGACCAAACTTTCTATGGATTTTCAGCCAAATCAGTACATAGAACCTTACTTTCGAATTCGTTGAACGCCTCTCGCATAACCCTTCTCATGCTACATTTCTCTTCGTGTAATTTTTGTTTTTCTACAAGGCTTTGGCTATGTTTATGTTTGCAGTGAAGTTCCCTTTGCTTCCGTAGCAGTTTTATAATTCGCTTGTTGTACCACGGTGGCTCCTTTCCATCACTTACAATCTTGCTTGGTACGTTCTGATCTAATGCATATTGTTCGATGGCTTTGAACTTTGACCACTGTTCCTCAACACTATCTGTACTTGACATGAAACTTCTGTGTTGAGCCGTCAAGTACTCTGAAATCCGCATTTTGTCACCTGATGGTGTTTATAATAGTCCCCACAGTGCAGATGCGGAATTTCAGTGAAGTGATTGAAATAATGTGGGAGAGAACAATGTGCACAAGTCACTAAAACCACATTATCGCATTCCAAATTACTTTTGCATTCACAAAGTCCAATATAAAAATCCACTAATTACATTTCACATGATGATATTGGTATGTCAGTATCATACCATCACTTTCGCCAAGCATATTGTAACATGGCTTATATAGTTTTACGATGAAATAAGGATCGTATACCTTAATTTGTGGTTTGGCACCTTGTATTCTTACAAAATCGATAATCCTTCTGATATAGAGTTTATATTGCTGAAAGAAGTAAGCATCAAGGGGTTGGCAATATTTTGTTGTTTTAAGGGGCAAGATCTTCAGTGTGACATCTTTTTTTCGAAAACTTGCATCTAGGAATCACACAACAATGGGCTCTTTTCATTCGTTAGATGTTCGCTAATGACCAATGTTTCGTGTGTTCTTTAGTCATTTTTTTCCGCTTTTGCTTGCCTCCACATGAATGTTTTGTGGATAGATTGTTTCAAGTTCTTTACAACATTTGGACCGAAAGTGCCTTGTGTCTCTTGAAAACAGATATACAACTTGTTTGCTAGTTTGCCTAGCGTTGATAAAGTCACATCAATTGTATAGCTGTAGGTAGAGCTATGTATAGACGGCAACACACTACCTGTAGTTTTCTCTCCTTTGTAGGACAGTGTTGATGCAGAGGACACTTAAAACTGGAATTGACTTTGGTTACTGTTTCAAACATTATCTTTCTCCACATACTCCTCTGTTATAAACATGTTCACTTCCTCCATAAACTGTTGTGCCTTCTGAAGTACAATGTTATCATCTTCTATGTCCTTACGTGTGACAAATTTTGTAATATGCCTGGATGAAATGCCATATTCAGCATTGGGTTGGTCGATAAAGGAAAGTGACACTGTGAATTTACCAAGCCAACCATTTCAGCCAATAGTGAACTGTAAATCGATCCTTGCACAATCAAATTGTGATTATGTAGTGTGACCCGTGTTCTTGTCTCCTTGAGACCCACCACATAATTTCTTTAGAATAATTCTTTAGATATACTACGCTGTTCCTTCATACTTTGATGTACTCTTCTTGATTGTGTAGGCAGACTTCTTCTCCTTGCTAGAGTTAATATAAAAAAGAAAGAACTGCTCCTTATTCCTTAGGCATCAACTACTAAATAACTGTAGCCCACAAATTCAGTTGAATGA